>JAUKTV010000005.1:0-2966929 GCA_030549205.1 Apiosordaria backusii
CCTTCGAATCGCCTACCTTGTCCCTCACAACAGGCTCTTCTATAGCGGCGAGATTCTCAAGGGGAGACAGCAGAACGTGACCCCACTCCGGACCGCCAACATAGTCGATGAAGTTTCCAAGCTCGCCGCTAAGAGCCACAAGAACCTCATCTTCGTCTTCGACGCTTTCTGCAGTCATGAAACGGGTTAGCGATACGTCCATCTAACGAGAAGTTGGCGGGGTTGGCTGACCGTCGAGGAAGGGGATGAGCTCGTCGCGAGTGCGCTCAGGGCCCAACGCAAGAGCGATGGTCGAGAGTCGGTGAATGGCGTTAAGGCGAAGCAGGACATCATCGTGCTTGGAGAACAAGTTAACCAACAGAACGACCCTGGATCCGAGTCCTTGTCACGTCCATACCTTCAATTCATCGATCAACACGGCGATGGGATAGAGCTCATCGCTGGCGTTGGTTGCATCAGCCATGGTGGGCGGCTGCTGTGGGGGTAACAACGAGTTGAGGGGAGCGCGGAATATGCCAAGAGTCGTGAGTGATTGTGGTTTCTTTCGTGATTTGGTTGTCCTGTTGAATCCGGGCCGTATTTTGGGCAGGGCGCTGAGCAGGCGGCCGGGATCGCGTGTGGTGTGGAAAGTGATGCAATGGGTAATCTGAAGAGTGGGAGGGAGTTGCCGACCGGGGCGCTACAACAATGCAGCCCACCTGAGAGCTCTTCTGCGGTCTGGTCTCTGTTTCCGCAGGTCGGGTGTCAATGTCGATACTGTAATTAGGCAAGCGCGCCGGCGACCGTAGCACACAGGGGTGGAATGCAGCAAGAGATGAGGGACGCCGGGCGTTTTGTTGAATGTTTATTCCCAAGTGGTGTGGATGGGATGGTTGTCAGAGGGCGAGGGGACTGTCAAGGCGAGAGCTCTCCAGCGGCCAGGAGCCAGGAGCGCGGCCTAACAAATCCAGGTTGGTCACGGCCCGGGTGGTCTGTGCGTCTGTCCCAGCCTGGCATCAAAAAGGAGGGGAGCTCAGGAGGCACGGGGAGGCTGTCAGCCAGGGCGTGGACACCTGAAGAAGCGACGACAGGGGTGGCCAGGGTCTTGGGCAATGTCTTCAATATTCTTTCCTTTCTTTAGCAATCAAGGAACGACAGCATGTCAAGTAGCACACATGAGGTGTTCTCACCTAACCACATCTTGACCTAGGTAGCTTGAGACAGATATTCATGCAGACCACGATATCCCCACCTATATCGAGCAAACAGCCCATGACCTCACTTGAAAAAGGATTAGCGAATTATGCATATACCACTGCTTCTTCAACATTGTTCTTCAGCAACATTCTTCAACACATCAGAATTAAAAGTATTCCTGAATTCCCGCTACTCATATGATTTCTCCGTAGAGCAAGCAGCTAACACATATACCCTTCTCACAGGGTTTAAGCAAAAAGTACCTTAGTCACCTGGCTCAAAATAAACGCTTCTCTTCAAATTACCTGCCTCCAGAAATCATGTTCCAATAGGCAAAGGTACCGTCTCAACACATTGCCTGAACTGTAAAACGACGGTGCTAACCCATGCTTTTCATCTCTTGCCCTGCTACAGGCACACCTGTATCCACCTCATCATCGTTTGCGTGCGGTCTCCCTGTGCTTGGGCTATTTGTATTACCAAAGACACCCTTTGTGATAGCCAAACCGGAAATCTTATCTTGTAAAGCCCCAAGTGCCGCCGGCATCCCACCCGTACTCGCGCTTTTGTTCAGCGATGGCGGTGATACTCGTGCCTCGGGTGTGAGAGCGGCATGCGCTGTTTCAACGCCTGTCAGAACCGACTGGCTCGAAGTAAGAGCTGGAGGTTGCGGCGACGGGCTAGTCGAAACCAACGATGCCGCCTCAGAAGGGGTACCTGAGCTCTCAGAGAACCCCGAAGAGGCTTGATAGGCGGCCACCCTTTCCGCTGTGGCAGCAGAAGCATTCAGTGCCCCATTCATCTCATCGTCGGTACGGTTGAAGACTTGATGCCACCACCTCACCTCACCCAACCGTGGGAAAATAAGCCGTTCCCGCCCCTTGGTGTGGTCGTCGATGGTTGGGTCATACTGGTCATTCGTGAATTCTGGTCGTCTACTCAAGAAGTAACCCCAAACACTGCGAGTGCGTTCCCGCAGGTTCGCCTCGTGGCGCTGTCGCTCATTGTTGTATAAGAAGGTGCCATATTGGCATGAGTAAACATGGTATAGCAGTCGCCGAAGAAATCGTTCGTTGAATTCAAATCGGTTCGGATGCTGGCGAAGAAGTTGGTAGGTGGCATCAAGGAATTGGTGAAAGACAGGTGAGACATCCTTCAACCTTGTCGTTTGCTCCTCGGCAACGTTGGGGGTTGCGGCTTGTTTGGCCTCGTCAACTGCAGCACCCTCCTCCTGGTCTGATGCTGTCTCCTTGTCATTGCTAACATTCTTCGACCAAAACCTCTTTGCACTAGCCATGACATTCTCAACAACATCCGCCCGGCCATCATTTTCGCCTGGGCGAACCGCTGAGCCCGCCAGCGCATCATTATCAACTGTAAACCAACTCTCGTGACTCATGTGCCCGGACCGCAACTGGAACATGTGCCCAAATGAAAGCCAATCTTTTTCAACCAGCACAATGAAGCCTTCCAGAGTCCGATAATATGGGTCCAGCATCAACTGAGACAAGGCGCAAAGCTGACTTGTCCGATCCCATCCATCCGAACAGTGTATGAGGGCATGCGAATGCTGAATCCCGACTTGCCGCGCTATTATCGCCGAGCCGTCGAGAATCCCAGTAATATGCTTCAACCACTTGCTCCGTATCAGGAGGTCTCTGTTCGGGGGAAACGGGGAAATGTCGGCGTCCTTGATTGCGCTGATGACCTTGTCGAGCGAGTCCCTCATGACGTGGATATTGTCTATATTTAAAAAGACCTTTTTCGCATATTTGTAGTAGTCCATGTTCTCTGAGCCCATTCCTATGGCCTGCATGGCATACGAGTTGATGGCAGGTCGGGCATCGACAATCAGATTATGCCGCTGCGCACCATATATTAACCGCTTCCCGGTCTTCTCGTCATACATGACATTGGGCGCAGCAATGAGTTCATCCTCCAATCTTTCCGTCTCTGAAAGGGACAGGTCACTGGCAATATCAGGACTATCCGCACTGAGATCCACATGGCTTGATGATGGGCTATGGTCAGCCTGTGTGCTCGCATTTGCAGGGGAAGCGGAGGCGCCGTCCAAAAAGTCGGTTGAAGCTGAAAAGCATGCGCCAACAAGTTTCTCGTCCTGAATGCTCCGCTTCATCCGGAGCCCTACGAAGGGCTGTGAACTGCGGGTAATGGTGCAATTGTTAATAGGATGAATATATGTCAAGGTAGGGATCCGGGCCCTGGACCGGAAGTTGGCGGCATATTTCAAGGTATTATCGGAAATTTTGGAAGGCACGGCGAGAACCGCCGGATACGTCGGGGAGAAGGCATAGTCCTTGTTGATGTTCGTGATTCTCCAGCCCAAGTCTGCCGACTTCTCACTGATCCCCTGCCGTCTGAACTCTGCCCTTGCGTCGTATAAATCCCACCCACTGATCTTAGATTCGAGAGAGGTTGACGGCGGCGAGTAGTTGAAGGCCAACAGCTTATCAACGCTTCCTAGCCTGCAGGTCCTCGTACGGATGAACTCGAAGGCATCCCGGGCCTGTTTGTCGTCTGTGAAGTTGAAACTGACAAAGGTAAAGTCCCTAAAACGGAGCCGTATGGATGAAGGGATACCGCTTGATGGAGACGTTGGTCGCAAAGCGCAGTGCGAGATGATGTGAAATGCGAACCATACTTGTTTCGTGTGTTTCTTCGCATTTGAATCCGAGGCCCTCGCTGACTCTGGGGGAAACCGGAACACGAGATGGTAGTCGGTCAGAGCCAGATCGCCGAGTTCTGGCTTTCCACCTCGAAGTGCTTGCACGTTGCTATAGAACTAAGGTGTCATTGGAGTTTAGCAGCAGCTCGCACGGGAATGCAGCTTCGAAAACACATACGTGCTTGTGCTGCGGTGCCGCCATGGTGAAGACGGGGACTTGGCCGCCCCAATGTCACGACGAAAAGATGCAGGAGTCGTTCGGTCACGCAGGCGGTCGCGAGTCGAGCTCAACAATAAGGGGCCGCCAGGGGGAGACACTGATCAGTCGATCGATGGAGGAAGACAAGAGCCGAGATGCCTAGACAGGGTGACGACGTGTGGGGTAGTACTTTGTAAGTGGAAATCGAGCTTCATTCACAAAAGGGAGACGGCCAGTAGACTCTATAAATCAGCATATCGGCCGAGTAGCCCCATGAAAGGTTTAAGCTTCGTCTTTCTCAACGTGTTGCGCAAGCCGCCGTTATGAGTGTAGGAATCACAAGACCGAAGTACCAGCATGCGCCCGCCGTTGACCACTGGGCATCACTGCACTGCTGGCGCTTGACGTCGATGGTTCCCCCACTACCTAAGAGCACGGACCTCACAGCTGCCAGTTGTTGGAAGTGAATTGATGGGGACACACCGCTCCTCAGATTCCCGCACACCCCAATCCATGGCCCATCCTCATTGGTGTAGGCAAACCCTACTCCACTTTTCGACACCCAGAGCCCACCAAGATTCAAAAAAGCAGTGTGCAGGTCGAATTTCCCCCCCATCTGAGAAAAGTTTGGTGAACACCACGAGAAGGCCTACCCTCAACCTCCAGCCAACCACCGAAATCCCGTAGGTCGCTCAGTACCAAACCGACATCATGGCTGTTCCCGGCACTCAGATGTAAGTCGACAAAATTCCTGTGGTTATCACGATTGTCAATTCGGGTAACATTCGACGGCATTGAGAGAGTCCTGAGGAGGGGAATCTGGAGAGGGACGACTTTCTGGGACTCTCGGGGGATTCATGGGCAAAACTCAAAAATTGGAAACAATGGCTGACTTGTCTGTGTCTACAGCTCCAAGCGGAGAAAGTTCGTCGCTGACGGTGTTTTCTACGCCGAGTTGAACGAGTTCTTCCAGCGTGAGTTGGCCGAGGAGGGCTACTCCGGCGTCGAGGTCCGCGTCACTCCCACCGTTACCGACATCATCATCCGCGCCACCCACACCCAGGAGGTTCTCGGCGAGCAGGGCCGCCGCATCCGCGAGCTCACCTCCCTCATCCAGAAGCGCTTCAAGTTCCCCGAGAACTCGGTCTCCCTCTACGCCGCCAAGGTCCAGAACCGTGGTCTCTCCGCCGTCGCTCAGTGCGAGTCCCTCCGCTACAAGCTCCTCAACGGTCTTGCCGTCCGCCGTGCTTGCTATGGTGTCCTCCGCTTCATCATGGAGTCTGGCGCCAAGGGCTGCGAGGTCGTCGTTTCCGGCAAGCTCCGCGCTGCTCGCGCCAAGTCCATGAAGTTCACCGACGGCTTCATGATCCACTCCGGTCAGCCCGCTAAGGACTTCATCGACAGTGCTACCCGCCACGTTCTCCTCCGCCAGGGTGTCCTTGGTATCAAGGTCAAGATCATGCGCGGCTCTGACCCCGAGGGCAAGGCCGGTCCCCAGAAGTCTCTCCCCGATGCCGTCACCATCATCGACCCCAAGGAGGAGACCCCCGTTGTCCAGCCTATGAGCCAGGACTACGGTGCTAAGGCCGCTGCTGCCCAGGCTGCTGCTGAGGCTGCCCGCCAGGAGGAGCAGGCTGGTGCTGAGGAGGAGGCTGACCCCGCCGCCGAGCAATAGGATGCTCGCGGCAGTGGTGCTGGACATTCTTCCGAGCCGATTGACTCCTACGTCAGTGTCGGTGTTGAGGAGTTCCCCGCGGCTCCTACCGCCACTGATGATGACTGGTAAATCGGACAGGGGAGCGTTGTGGTAGGGATGTGGAAGTCTTTCTTTTGAGCGCGCCACACGCTCATCGGTATGGTTGCAGGGATGGGTTTACGGCGTCAACTTTGAGCATATTGCATTGAGTCTGCAAAAAAGGGAAAACGGACGGGTTGTTGCTTTTTCGGATGGGTGGCTTTGTAAACTATCTACAGAGCCCGCGGACAAGGGCAGCAACGTCAAGATGATCCTGATAACAACACACCGGGAATAGACCTCCTGAACAAAGTGAACGGGCTCTCGTGTGACATGCCGTTGGTGAGGGGCGCTCAGATGTATTTCTGTTTTAACAATGTGATACCACCTCTTGTTTTCTTTGACTTGATTCCCCAGATGATTTCCAAGACTTAACCAAAAGCCAATAGTCTATGTGGCGGGATCAAGAGACCACATGATGCATCCAACCACACCATTGTCATCCACCTCCCCCAGCTCCCCTTTCCCGCCAACAACCACCTGCGCTTCGCTATCCTCCGAAGGGCAATGGGATTGTGATAATAGGTAGCGAGAACCTTATTCTCTTAGAAAAGCGATGATGACCTTTTACTTTCAAACTAGGTCCAAAGCCTCGCTAAGTACCCAAAGGTTCAAAGCCGAGGGGTTTCCCAACTGATCGGTGGTGTAAGAAAACGCCAGAAAAAAAAAAGGTTCACTAACAAGGCAATGCAAGATCAATCTCATCAAAAGTGTAAACGTATAGAAATGTATAGCCCAGCCCGTCTGAACGTAGAATTGCTCTCTTTCTCTCGCTCTCCCCCCCCCTCTCATCTATCTCTCTTGAACATGAAATCCCTAAAGCTAAAAATACACACACATCCCACCGCCAGGCCAGCTTTCCTTCCCTACACCCCCGCTTTTCCCTCTGGAAAAACTCTCAGTAGTTGTACTCCTTTCCTTTCAGTTTTACCCCCATAAAAGCCTCCATTAAAATAACATCTCATCTTGCAATAATGCCTGTTCCATACATACGCCCCTTTTACGCCCAAGAAAAATCAAGCGTGGTATATACAGATAGACAGAAAGACCTGAATGTTGCCAGGGGTGAGTATCCTCTCTCGAGAGAATGGAAAAGCTGCGGAAGTAGGAAGCAAAACAAAAAAAATATGGAGAAAAAAATCTGTTTTAAAACCAAAGAATCCAAAAAATATCCCAACCCAATCCCCCCACCTTTGAAAAACCATTAAGAACCATCAAATATGTCTGTCCCATTTATGCACCAAACGCCCCTTTTGACGCCCACGACGCCGTTTGTCTCTAAAGCCCAATGCGAGAGGGAGAGAGAGAGAGAGAGCCCACAAAATAGTATACATCGAAGTAAAAGCCAATGTGCGCCATCATCACCTATCCCCCGACTTCCTACTCTGCAGCTCTATTGACTCATTATACGCATTCCCCGCCGTCAGATGCGTCCCATGGCTCCCACCCCCGCCGTTTGGTCGGCCGTTCGTCTGCTGTGAGAAACTCGAGATCATGGGCGAACGCGGGTCCGCATCGTCGTCTGTGTCGTCGGCCAAATCATGGAGTCCGAGCCCGGCCTCCTCATCATATGCCCGGATGAGCCCATCACGGTCACCGCCGCCGCGGCTGCCGACGCTCATGCGGTGGGACTGGGATCGGCGGGCTTCCATGCTCATTCTCGTCTGGATGCTCGAGATCATATCGGTGCCGGTCGAGTCGCCGCCGCTTCTGCGGGCTAGGGTCTTGGTGCCGGAGGGATCGGTTCTGCTTAGGTTAAGGAGGTAGACTCCTGTGAAGGTGACGAGGAAACCGCAGAGAAGGGAGAGGGTGTTGACGGTGTCGGTTGTGTTGAAGCCTTGGAAAAGAATGAACGAGGCGATAAGGGTGGCTGTGGTGAAAGTGACATAGTAGAGGGGGTTAACACTGGAATATGTTAGTGGGAACACGAACCCTGGTATACATCTGGCGAGGCTTACATGTTGGTAGGGAACTGGCTCAATGCTTTGTTAAAGTAGTTCATCTGTGTCAGGATGCAGACCACAGTAATGATCATGAAGACATAAGTCGACGGGTGACTGAACTGGTTATGGCCTGCGAAAGTCAACTTGAGGGCAATGCCGAACGCCTTGACGGCCATGACCGAGATAGACCCCACGGTTGAGCAAATGCTCAAGTAGACGAGGGGATTCTTCTTGCCGTGAATCGGCCCAATCTTGTAGATCATGATTGTCGCAAAGATGCAGACAAACAGCGAGTAGAAAAGGAACCCTGACACCAGTTAGTGACACCTCTCTGGCATATTTGCGACTGAGGAAGGCAAGCCCATACCTGGCTGAATCGCCAATTCGAGAATCTGGTCAATAGTCTGGATATCCTCGTCAGGGGACGCATGCAGAACAATAATGACAGCTCCGATCAGACAGAGGGCGCTCCCGAGCTTGCCCAACGTCCCCAACTCTTCATTGAGGACGTATGACCCCACCACAGCTCCCACTAATACCGACAGCGCACCGAGAGGGGTGACGAGGATAGCCGGCGCAAAGGCGTAGGCCGCAAAGTTGAAGATTTCGCCCAAAACCACTTCAGAGACATTGTCAGCGCGCGCGATTCCTCAAGAGCATCTGGGGACAAGGTGTCCATACAGCAAACAATGCCGGCCCACCACAGCGGGTTTCTCAAGTATACGAATCCATCGCCTTCAAATCCATGCCTCTCCTCTGCTTGCATCAATCCCTATATCAACCGGTCACTAGGTCAGCATTCATCGTTCGTCTCGTATCGCACGCCTGTGGGCATGTGCTTGGTGTTACACGGGGGGCTGGGGAGTTCGAGCTGGGTCGGCCATACTTTTTTCGTAATCACAAAGCTGATACCTGTCACGACCCAAGTTAGCCTCAATCGCTCTGCTCGCCCCTTGAAAGATGTAAAAGATGCGCATACCTATTGCTAAACTCGAGCTCATGGCCAAGGCCAGGCCGATATATCTAGAGACAAGACCACAGCGTTAGTTGCGATGCGCCACCAGGGCTAAACCCCCCAAACCTCTAGAAACAGGTTGCAAAAAAAGGGACGGCACCATACTTTTCCTCCAGCATCATCTTGATAGCAGTATAGAAGAAACGAGCGCGACGGCAGCGGCGAGAACGCGCTGCCTGGTTGTTGTGGTTGCTGCGAACCGGAGCCGGAGCTACAATTCAAGAAACGAGGTCCAGGAATAGAGAGAGGGAGGGGCAGCCGCTTCTCGCGCCGGGCGAGGGTCTGCAAAAAAGAAGAAAGAGAACAAGAAGAATGTCAAGCTTTTGGCCGTCTGCTATGCATCCGGTTGACTTATTCAAACGCCGATCGAAGCCGCAATTCGCTTTTGTTTTTCAGAGGTTTTTGCTTGGTCGGGGTTTACAAAAAGTATGCAGCGTTTTCGTCTCGTCTGATGAGGACACGGGTGGCTCGTGGGCGCTCGTGGCTCGGCGGCAGCGGAGGGCCGTAGCAGCGTACGTAGCTAGGGTTATGCGCGGGAGGGAACGGTGTTCGTGTTTGATGCCGTCTGTGGTTTCCCCGGGAATATCGTGATTAGAGTGATTGTTCGTCGTCGTCGTCTTGAACCAGGTCCAAGTCCGTTTGTGTTTAGCGCAAACGATGTTCTGATAGTAGAGAAGTTGCTGAAAAGGCCCACGGTAAGTTTCATTCGAGGCCCCCTGCTGGGTGTCGAGAGCAAGTCTGGGGACGGGCTGGTTTCAAGAAACTCAACCAACCCCTGTTCGAGAAATTCTGGACCCCTGGCTGAACCCGTGCAACCACGCCTGACAGGGTCACGGTGCACAGTGCGCGGTGGCTGCTTTTGGTGTGGTTGGCCTTCGGAGTTTGGGTCGCGGGCGGCTCATCAGGACACAAGTGACAAGACACGAGGGGCCGCGCCACACAGGAGCAGCTTTTCAACCTCTTTTCTATCAACTCTAATTTGAGGTGAAGAAACCCCAGATTAGACCGTATATAGCTTCCTATCTTGGTCATTTTCAGCCGCCAGTCACCTGCCATAACGGTGATACCAAATACCAAGCCCTAAGAATGCCCCTTCATCTCATATCTCTTCAACAACTACAAATTGTCCAGAGCCTTGGAGGTTACAGCAGCAGCTGGAAATGAACCCACCCAATTCCAGCTTGTACATTAGTGTAAGAAGCGCCCGCTGGTGTCCCTCGGCTCGTGGAATCCACATGCTTACTGACGGTTTTGTTACGGACCCGGACAGCGCTTATCTATACTTATCAGTGTAACACACTATAAATGACTACCTATAATCGCCAAAACTGCCGATACCAACCCTACCTAGATATGCTTTCAAAGATTACCATGATCTTCCCTGAAGGACTCGCAATTCTCACATCGGATGACATTGAAACACACAAAGAAACAGACCTCGACGCACAGACCAAGGTACCAAAACCCCAACATCCCATCCATCCATCCATCCATCTATCCATCACATCAGCAACCCTCCCCTGAAGTTTGCAGATCCCGTACCCGTGCCCCAAGGAGCCCCACTATATTGGACCACGCAAGCAGGGCACCCACATAGTGGTGCTCACCGGTCTATTAGCCACACCAGTCAATTAGCCATTTTATTGAACCTATTGAACTAAAAACGCCGTAATTACTTTAAAACGCTAGATCTATCAGTTATTTCGGCCGGCTTTAATTTCCTAGTAGAATACCAATTACAGGCCTTTTTGGCTACTTTATTCTAAGTCCTTTTACGTTGGTTATAGGCCTTTTACTTAATAGCCTTAATTAAATACCTTGCTTTAACGAAAGCTTTATCTTTTTTTTTCCAGACTATTTCTCTTCTATCGACTATAGTTAATATCCTCCTTAACTAAAGTGACCTTCCTTTTATTACCTTACAAGCTTTAATAACGGCCTAAGCTATTTAAGTAGTACTTAGGTCTCTTTTCGTTTAAACTAACTCGATAGTAGCTATAAGCGACCCTTTAATAAACTAATCTAGGTTATTAATAAGGTCTTTATTAAGGTCCTTAAATATAGATTTCTATAGCTTATTAATAGCCTTATTGATCTGCTTAAGGATAATAGGGATATAGAACGGTAAGGATATTGGTTTTAATAGTATAAAAGAAGGGATTACCGGCTATATTTACTAATGTACTTCCTTAAATATAATATCAAGATTGAACAGAAAGATGCCAGTTTTAGCGAAAGTTGAAAGAATTGTCGATTTCTTAAAGGCCTAAAGCTATACTTTTTAAATTATTTCTAAAAATTCGATTTTAATAATGTTTATAAAGCTATTATAAACTAATATATCGATAGCCTTAGTATAGTAATACTTAAGTAGTTAAAAGACTATAATATTAAAAGGTTAAAGAATATATATAAAATTTAATAGTAAACCGAAGGGAATAATACCGTTTTCTTTATAGTATTTAATAAATTAAATAGTATAGTAAGATCTATACTTATCGATAATAAGTAACTATATAGTACTTACTTAAGACTTTTTAAAATGCTTATTAAAGTGCTTTAGCTAATTTAAAGAAAGCTTATCATTTAAATAGTTAGTAGAAAAGGTCGATAATATAGTCTCTAGTTCCAATTCTTTTTATTAATATTAAGGTATAAGATAAAGTAGGCTAGTTAATATTAAGAACGTTAGGTAGCTATTCTTACTAGCCGAAATAGCTTTAATAGCTATAGCCGATTCTCTATTTTTAAGAATAGTAAAGTAATAAGCTTGCTTATACTTAGTAACGATAAATTAATTTTTATCTATCTTAATTTAAAATCCTATTTTATCTATATTCTATATATCTTTAGGTTATATTCTATACTTTTTAACGATAGTAAAGAGTCTTTTAAAGTAGTTCTTAATAACTTTAAGATCTTTAAAGTACTTCCGCTTACTAGCTATTGTTTTCTAATACTGCCTATAATATCTATGGCGGTTAATAAAGTAAGTGCCTTAATTTAGTCTAACTTATAGTAGATTAGTACGTTCTTAGCAGTTATACCTTACAGTAAGAATCTAGTTTATAGTATTAAAAATAAACTTAAGGTATATTGCTATATTTATAGTATTAAGTTAATCAATATAACGGTAAATTGCTATCTCTTTTAAGTTATTTAAATACTTATATAGTAGTTAATAGCCTTTATAAAGCCTATAGCTGTTAAAGTATAATCGAAGTATACTATATTTAATACAGTATTTCTATGCAATATACATTACTGGTATTATAGGAAAATCTTCTAGGTGTAGAAGAGCAGCTTAAATATTGGCTTCCATTTTGAAATAGTAAAAAAGCGGTAGTTTTAGTTGAATTGGGAGGAAAAACCTATAGGAGGTTCGAAAATCTGGCTAATTGACTGGTATGGCTAATAGACCGGTAAGCACCACTATGTGGGTGCCCTGCTTGCGTGGTCCAATATAGTAGGGCTCCTTGGGGCACGGGTAACGTAATCCCAGCTTTCCACAAGAAGAAAGTCAAGTCTCGAACTTTTACCCAGCTTACGCAGTCAATAAATGTCCGTCAACCCGTACCTGTAACTCCCTGGTGACAGCCAAGATCTCTTCTTACACACTCACCCACAATTCCAGCACTCCCGGACTCCTCAAGTGTGGCGGAGCAAAACTGGAGACCTCAACGACTTATTCGTGTTCTCTCTCGAAATACCTCAACGCCCGCACTTCCCGGGAGCATGTTCTTGTACCTTTGCTCTTTTGCAACGTGACATTTTAGTCCATATTCGTGCACTCTCTTCGCGACTTGGTCATATTCGTATGTACATTATTATCTAATCATTCCACCAACTGGCCTGTAAGCCTCTCTCTCTCTCTGAAAAGGATCAGATTGCAATCTGGACTTGGGCAGCTTCCTATCGACAAAAGAAGATCGAATCAAAGTGACAAAAAAGCCAAAAGGGAACAGCGAAAAGAATGACCCAGTCCCCCTCCTCCTTCCACCACTGAAATTCCATCTTACTGTTGCCAAGACAGAAAACCCCCTTCCTCCAAATCATCATCTAGAACCGTGAGCTAGCTACGTGACTGACAAGCAGATGGCTTCTATGGCATCATCTGACCTGTCCAATCCCTGAAACTAGCAACCCCTCTGTCGGAATAACCGCCAGTTGATATGAATGAAAACAAGCAACTCTCGCCCTCGTCTCTAATAACCGAACCCCAACCAACGCTACCTTATGACAAGCCTGGTGAGAAAGCCAGCTCCCGCATTTCATAAACTTAGGCCCCTCATCCCATCCAAATACAGAACTTTTCCATCCATGGTAGTGTTACAGATAAATGCTGGGTATAATTATGTGATGCTGTGGCCTGCATGCGGTAAGGTGGGTTCAGCGCAAGGCCCAAGTATGCTCGATTAATGATATCGCGCTGCTGCGCAAAAAGTGTGTGGCCTTGTTGGCCTACGCAGATGCAGAAAAATCGCAAAAAGATAAGAAGTGTGCGGCAAAGCCTCGCAATCGTGGTTGTCGTCCTGAATATGTCGCCTGAAACTTACCTGCTCATGTCACCATAGACGTCGTCGATAGTTGCCGATAGGATTACCTTCGAAGACAAGCACGGGGCGGGGTTAGAACATTTTCCTTCGTCGGGGGAAGAATCATTTCGCGGTTGAACTACAACCGCGTCCCAAGAAACATGGGCGAGAAAACCTGTGTTGAGCCCGCCGATTATGTCCGACGACGCTTGTGGTCTGTGTTTACGTTAGCATATGGACATACTTTCGAGGAGGGGGGGGGGTGATAAGACATACCGGACTCCTCAGCGAGACTCTCTGCATCGTCAGTTCTGTATCGTTTTCCAGTAGGGCTCGACGGAGTGAGGTCATGATCAGGCTGAGCTTCAAACGTGATATCCCCTTTTACGCCATCATGCTCCTCTTCGTACTCATCCCCATCATTGCCCCAATCGATCTCATCCCCATCTTCCACCGGGGGCACTACTGAGTGCGGTGCGCTATTATCTGGCGTAAATGGGTCATCTGCCGCATCGAGCTCTTCGTAGTCAATCTCATCGCCGTTAATGGTCGTGCTCGTGTGGTCAGAAGCTGTGTCTCCCGTTGCTGCAGCGGACGGTTCATGTTGCGAGTCCGTACTCGTAGCAGGGATCATTTCCTGAGAGACTTGCGAGGTCTCAACCTGCCATTCCGTCTCGAGGATACCCTCGTTGCTTTCAGCTGGGATGTTGGTGTTCGCTTCGGGCCCGGCTGTTGCCGAGATATCCTCGCCTTGACTATCTTCAGCTTCTTGCTCATCAATTGTTGAAAGACCGCCATCCTGGTCAAAAGCAAGGAGCAAATCGTCATCTTGAAAGCGAGGTATGTTAGCGTCGCTGTAGTGAGAGAAACTGATGCTTATCTGTGAACTGGCGCGAGAATGTGACGTAAAGAAATTAATGTTCGACTGTGATGGCGCATCCAACATATCTAAGTCCTCTGCATCCAGGCCTGAGGCCGGTCCCGGATGTGTGGCAGCATTTGCTTCATCCAGATTGTCCTCGTCATCGGAGTAGTCAATAGAATACTCCTCGTCGGCAATAGCGCTTGATAAGCCTGACTCAGACATCGTTACGGCTCCATGTTGAATTTCATTTGTACTCTCCAGCTCAAGAGGTTCATCGTCATCGTAATCAATGACAGATTCGACTTCAACAGTGGCGGGCCGCGGGATTCTAGTCGGGCTCATATTGGAGAAAAGCAGACGATTGGTGGGGTGAATGAAAGAAGGGGGGTTACCATTTGAACCTGTTGTCTGTTCAGGCGCACCATTACTGGTGATATGAGTCTCCTCAGTTACCTCCAACTCAGTAATGACATCGAATTCCTCATCAACATCCTTCATTTCATGCTCATCGGTATGGTCGTCGACAGTCTCGAAAGAAACCTGCTCGTGGGGGAAATCAGAGGGTGGCTGGTAGTCCTCAGCGTCCATAGTCTCGACGTTCTCCTGGTGCACAGGCTGATTATCATGATCCGACTGCCGTTCAGCAACAGCCTCTGGGATAGGCGAGGGTGCGCTAGCAACGGCGGCATCTTCGTTTTGGGCGGCATCACCGTTCTCAACATCTGTCTCTAACTTGTATTCGTCTCCAGTTTGGGCAACAGGCGACACACCCGAGCCATGGCTCTCATCATTGCTGGCAACCTCATCATTAACCGAGTGTTCGTTATCATAGCCAGCATGGGCCATTTCATCTTGCTCGCCACCTTCGGAATCGCCAGTGGGCCATTCATCCGGGTGCTCAGATTGGTCATGTTCAGAATGGCGTGGCGATTCCCCTCCATACTTGGCCTCATCAAGAAGCTGTAGGAAGCGCTCTTCGCAGTCGTGCTGTACAATCAACTGCAGAACAGGAACCGAGGAGATAGAGGAGTCTTTCGCGGCCAATGCAGCATGGCAATCCAAAAGTTCACGAAGTGTCCGGTTGAGAAACTTTTCACTAGATCTTTCGTCAAACTCAAGATCTAAAGAATCAAAACTGATCAACAAGGTATCCGTTGGAGCGATCTCGTTCGTGATAACTTGGCGAAGAGATGAGAGGAACTGTGCAAGCGGCTCATCCAGCTTCTTGATATCAGAAAGGAAAAAAGACTCTGGGTCGTCATCAGAAGTCCCAAATAATGAGTAGTTTACGTCGTTGTAGAAAACCTCAACGCCGGGGACCCCGTGGAGGGAGTTGGAAAGATCTTCGATCGCCCTGTCAAGTTCACTGAGGCCTGTTCTGGGGTCCTCGTCTTGGTCCATAAGATAATCCTCGTTATCAACTGCCTCCTCGGACTGAGAATCATTGCCCATATCGCTGTCGTTGTCCTGTTCAAGCACATTCTCCTTCTCAGCATCATCAAGCTGCCCGTGGGTCTCTTCCTCAGCATGAGGGTTCTCCAATTCAAGGCTTTCTTGTGAGACGACCTGGTCTGCCTGCCCATGAGTCTGGGTCTGGTCGCTAGACTCCTCATGTTGAGGCTCCGATTGGTCTTCAGCTTCGTACTCTGGCTGGTCCTCCTCATGCTGAGTGTCCGGTTGGTTTTCAGCTTGATACTCTGGTTGGTCAAGAGCCGTGACGATCACTTCCTTGGGGGTTTCATCAACGTTCACCGCCTCCGTGGTCAAGCCGTAATCCTCTTCGTAGCCAATCTCTTCTTGGTATTCAACGCCGGCCTCCACACTCTCATCGCCCACTTGTTCTTCCGTAGGGGCATCAGTCTCAGTTGACTTTAGTGCGGCATTCTCCAACTGAACTTCTTCTTCGTCATCATCTTCATAGCCAATTTCGTCAACTTGGTCGGCTGCACTCTTTGTGGATTCTGCAGGGGCGTCTTGTCTGCTCTCGTCTGTTTGATCATAGACTCCATCAAGTTGAAAATCGAATCCATCGGCATCCAAATCTAGCTCAGCTTCATGTCCTAGCTGGCCCAAGGGGCCAGGATCCACGGCCAGCTCAATCTGGTCCATGATGAAGCCGGTGTCGAGATGGATGAAATATCAGTTCGAAACAAGGCGACGCGCGGGCTAGGTTTACTATTGGGTTACGAACGGCCGTCGCTCGATGCTGTCGAGTTGCGGGGGTTATCGATGGAACCACTAGCTGGGCGTAGGGTAGATATCGAGTCAACACAAGGTACGGTCGGAATGGCAGGCGAGATGCTGCAGCGCTTGACGTTGCTCAAACAACAGAGGTTAAAATAAGGTAAGGTGGGTGACACGCCCGTGGTCAAGTCGATACAACCAGATAGCTGGAGTGAGGAAGTCGGGTATTGGGAATTCGGGTTACGGTTGATCGTCGGCTACTGATTTCAGGTCGGAGTTTGGGTGAATCCAGCACATGGGCGAGAGCTCGAAGCAGGAATCGTGCAGGTTCTTCTCGGGGGCACCTAAACAGTGGGTAGAATGGCGATTTCCAAAGCTTTAGAAGCGAAGATTGAGTGGTGTTCAGGAGAAATTTGCTATTAAAGTAAAGCGCGAGGCTCTCTCGAATTGATGAAAAGGAGGTTGGTGCTTCTTGAAACTTTGTTGACGGTGGAGCAGCTGAGGACGAACGAAAGCGTGTTTGTCAGAAAGTGAAAGAGCGCTGGAGATGCGGCGATTCATTTGAATCATCAAGTGGAGGGCGGCCCGCATTCAGTTTAGCGGCCGCAGCGGCCTGGCACGCCTGGGAGCCTGGGCTTGGTCCGTGCCCATTCCCACACTCACTGACAGGGGCAGAGCTTCATTTCACGGTGGTTTCACGGTGGTGACACGGTCAGAGTGGATGCCAGCTGGCAGCCCCTCGTCAGGCACCTTCAGCTGTCACTGCAGGTGCGGGAAAGACCACCTGTCGACCACAGTGTATCATTTCGAATTACGGCCGACTTTCAAGGAGGTGAAGCTACACTTGCGGCTAACGGTTCGACCGACACCAACCCAACCTCTCCTTACCACCCCCCAGCGAGAATCCAGCTGTTGAAATCAAGATGGTAGCCATCCCAAGATGCTGCAACATCCAGCGCAGCAGACAGCTAACAATTGCGCCCTAGGTTGTCCTTGCTGCGTCCATCTGCACTCGAGGCGGCAAGGCCGTTCTGGCCCGGGCCTTTCACGACATCAAGCGGACTCGTGTCGAAGCTCTCCTCGCATCTTTCCCCAAGGCCGCCAACTCGGGCACCCAACACACCACCGTCGAGCAGGACAATGTTCGCTTCGTATACCAGCCATTGGATGAGCTGTACATGGTGCTCATCACCAACAAACAGTCCAACATCTTACAGGACATCGACTCCCTCCACCTCTTCGCCCAAGTCGTCACCAGCACTTGCAAGAGCCTCGACGAGCGCGAAATCCTCCGAAATGCCTTTGAGCTTATCAGCGCCTTTGACGAGATCGTCACCCTTGGTTACCGTGAGAACCTGACCGTCAGCCAAATCAGGACCTTCCTGGAGATGGAGTCTCACGAGGAGCGCATTCAAGAGATTATTGCTCGGGTAGGTGGAATATTGCTTTGCTGGGTTGTTTTGGGTTCTGACATCGGTATAGAACAAGGAGCTCGAGGCGACCGAGGAGCGGAAGAGGAAGGCGAAGCAGCTTGAGATGCAACGCAAGGAGTCTGGGAGAGCTGGCCGTGCCGGTGGCATGTCACGACCGGCCGTCTACCCAACATACACACCCCCTGTCCGGCCAGCTGTTACTGAGACATATGATACCTATGAGGCGGAGAAGAACAAGTCCAAGTACGTTACTTTAGTAGTTGGGAAATCTGGCCGACAGGAGCTAACAGAACCAGGTTCGGGGCGCCCAAGGGCAAGGGCATGCAATTGGGCAAGAAGTCCAAGACCACGGATATGTTTGAGCGTGTGAAGACCGAGCTGGGGCCAGTAGACGATACACCTCTTGTACCAGTTGCTACTCCTTCGGCCCCAGAACCAGCCTCTGCTCCCCGCGCATCTTCCTCACTAGATCGGGATGCGATCCACGTTACCGTCAACGAAGCCATTACGGCCAAACTTTCCAGAGACGGTGCCCTCAACTCGTTCTCCATCAGCGGTGACCTGACGTTGCGCGTGTCAGACCCATCGCTCACCAAGCTCAAGCTCAACCTCAATGCCACTCCGTCACACGGCGCGCAGTTCCGCACACATCCAAATGTCGACAAGAATCTCTTCAACAGTTCGAAAGCGATCCAAATGGCCAATACAGCGAGGGGATTCCCCGTCAACAATGCCGTTGGCGTGCTGCGCTGGAGGGTTGCGCCCAAGGCTGACGATACAAGCATCCTCCCGATTGCTTTCACTGTCTGGGTCAACAAGGGTTCTGACGGCAACTGCTCGTTAACAGTCGAGTATGAGCTGTCTGGTGGGGGTGAGCTCAAGGATGTCAGCATTATCATCCCTTACCAGAGCGCTGAGCCGTCGGTGGCCAGCTTTGATGCCACTTATGAGGTGTCTGGCGACAGCCTTGAGTGGTCTATTGGCACGGTTAACGAGGAAAATCCCAGTGGCGCTTTCGAGTTCGAGGCACAGACGGATGATGAGAACGAATTCTTCCCCATGCAAGTCCGCTTCTCCAAGACCTCGCCTTTTGTGGATGTTGATGTAAGTTCTTTACCCACCCCTGGTTTAACAGCCTGAACAGAACACTAACACTGCACAGGTCACCTCGGTGGAGCTTCTGGAAATGAACGAGGAGGTAACCTTCTCCAAGGAGGTCAAATCGGTGGCGGATTCGTACGTGATTGAATAAATGGCGGTGATGTAGTAGCTAGGGATGGAACTGTTGTGTTTGGCGCACTGAGCAAGCATGGTTCTTTTTGGTGTCTGGTTAGAGAAGGCTTCGGGGAGGCTGACGGCTCCCCTAATAAAATTTGATTTGGCGTGTTTCTCCGGTATATGATCAAGATACAAAAACTACATCTGTACTGGTATATTTCCTTAGTGCTGCTGTGGTGTTGAACCAGGCAATTCAGGGGCTTGTATTTCAACTTTTTGGAAGGCAGCACAGTGCGAGCGCCGGGGCCAACTAGGTAACTCATGAATTCCTTCCACCACTCAATGAAGGCCATTTCAACGAGCAAGCGCAACACTCAGGTTGACCCACTCGAAGGATAACAACAGCAAGACTTGTCACAGCCAAAAGAAATATGACATCAAATTCATGATCATTTCAAATTGCGACCCTTTCATTTCAAAGACCGAAACTCGTGTGTGAAGTAACTTACGCCAAATAATTAGACGGGCACCCACCCACCGCATTCTCAGGCTCAGACTCACTTTCTCAGTTTGTCACTTACAACCGCAACCCCGCCAAAAAGTTGTAGACAACTTGGAAGCCCATAGGCAATCAATATGCCACCACCACTACGGCAAGAACTCAACCTCCTCTCCCAGTCCCGTCTCGCCGCCGCGCCCATCTCTTCGTCGAACTCAGCGATATCGATCAACCCGGCCATCGACCTCCTCGCCACCGTCTCGGACGGCGACAACAACGCCCCGAGCAATACTGTTCATGTCTGGCGTGCCAACGACCAGATTGTTTTCAAGCACGCCGAACGCAGTGGAGTTAAAGTGGAAGGGATAAAATGGAAGGAGGACGGGCAGTTCCTGGCGGTGGGGTGGGGGGATGGGGTGGTGAGGTTGATGGGGTTGGAGAGCAGCAAGACGGTGCATTGTATTAATGTTGGAGAGCAGGGGGGCGGTCAGGAGGGGGTGAAGGTGGGCGGGGGAGGGGAGAAAAAGATTGGGTTTTTGGCTTGGGGGAAGAATGTTACTGGGAATAGGAGGAGGAGACGGCGGGAGGGGGTGGAGGTGGAGATGGAGATGGAGATGGAGATTGGAGGGGGAGGATGGTGAGGGATGTGCTGGATTTGCCGCATGAGTTGACTTTTTTGGAGGTTGAGACTGCGTTGCCTAAGTTGAGTCCTCTGCCGGTGAGTGGGGGGTCGGGGTATGTACCATGATGATAATGAGAAGGTGGGGGGGAGGAAAACAAAGCTGACGTGGGTGATAGGGATGATATGTTTTTATTCTCGTCGACGGCGTCACTCGATTTTGTCTTTAGGCCTTGCAAGGCGGAGGAGGCGGATGATGTGCATGTTATGGTGGTGGGTATGGAGGATGGGGGGATACATTTGAGTATTTATGACTCGTTTGTTATTGGCATGTTTAGGCATTCGCCGGTGGAAGGGGAGGTTTTTCAGTTGTGTGGGCATAGTTCTCACCCGGAGACGTCGACGCATATACTGCTGCTGAAACCGAAGGGGGGGGATGGGACAAGGCTGCATTTGGTGCCGATGGATTTGACGTTTGTGCATTATTCGCCGGTTAATCTTTCGCTGCTGGCGAGCAAGATGACGATGCTGCAGAATTTGCTGAGGTATGTCAAGCAGACGCAGACTCATATGACGAGTGAGTGGAAGTCGACGAGGGAGCTGCCGCAGAGGTTCTTGAATGGGGTGGAGGATGAGCTGAAGAAAATGGAGGGTGGGGGGTTGAATATTGTGCAGGCGTTGTATCATACGGTTGCTACTGGGCATGTTTTTGCGCCGGTGAAGGAGTGGCTTGTCGATGTTGTTGCTGAGAGGGTGAGTATCTTGGTCACGTTGACATGGGCGACAGCTCACGAAATTCATAGGGTCACAAACGCTGGGAGAAGGCCGTAGTCTCCGGATTGCTTAACCTCCGCGGCCTTGTTCACGAAAACCTGATACCTGCGCTCGAACGATGCGGTATTATCCTCAGCCGGATGCTGGGTATTGCCCGCTTCCACGACTCGGAGGAAGGTATTGGTTTCAACGCATCTCAGATCACCAGGCTGCTGGATATTGTTTCCTGCCTGACTGTCATCGCCCACAAGATCCTCCTGAACGTGATGGACGAGTTGGAATATTTTACCGTCTTCTCAACGTGGTTGAGACTGCAGATTGACCAGCAGGCTTCCTCATCTTCTGCCAGCGAAGAGCTCACCGAAAAGGAAGCCACAATGGATCATGCCAAAGTGCTGACCTACATTCAGCGGTACCTGACCAGCAGCCCACTCGCCATGTATTTCGACCAAATCACCAAGGAAGACTACATCAAAGATCAAGAATATGCCGAGGACAACCCGTCCCTTCTTCAAATGCTCGAGAAGCAGCTGAAGAGACAAGAGTCGGGGCAGCCTTATATGAGAGCGCTGCCTCATGTGGACTTTCTTGTTAATTACTTGACCAGCAGAGCCAACAAGGTGTTTCAAAATATTGCCGAGGCAGAGAAACGCGGGGTCTTGTTTGGGAAAGATGCCGTCTTGTCGATTGGGGAGAAGATTTGGAAACATGATGTTCGATTATGTGTGAAACCAGAAGATGTAAGTTTTCGTTCTTTTTGTGGCCAAGCGCGGAATTAAACTGACAACACATTACTAGGAGGCTACGGGGCAGACGGCATACACAGCATTGGTTTCGGAGACCGACAAAACTACAGGTGAGTGCCCATGGTTGTATCGTCTCGTTCGTATGCACCTCTGACAGTCGTCACCAGTAATTCTTTTCAAGACCATCATACGTGGCGCGAAAGGTATCAGCGAACTGGGGTCAACGAAAGCATGTGGCGTCTCACTACCAGAGGGAAGGAGTATTGTTGATTTTGGTTTTCTGGATGAGAACTCATTGCTGCTGTTGTGCTGCACTGCAGGTACGTTGAACCTCGTTGGAACGAAGAAGTGCACGAATCTGACCAAATATGCAGGGAACAATCCTGAGTACTCCCTATTAAAGATCAAATATCGGTCTCTGAGCTTGCTGTATAGACAGTATGAGCCCGGTCATCGCCCACAAACACGGGCGCTCGACAGAGACGACCAGACATTGTTTTCTACCGTTGGCTTCTCCCATCTGTCCCACTTCACGCCTGTGCAGATGGAGGTTCAAAAGACATGCAGATTGCATGGCGAGATACCAGGGCGGGTTTGTCTTGTTGGCAAGGACAAGGCCATGTACAAGACCTATGCATTACCGAAGAGCTGGGAAGATGCGGACACGAACGACCAATGAAGGCGTGTACTTCACGAGTGTCTTGGTTCCTGACTCTGCGCTTCAAGATGGAAATATTCTCTTCCGGCTTCCGAATCCGAATAATCGGCTCCGAATCCGCGGATGGAATTCAGGTCTTTTGCGCGTAAATGCATCAGTGTATCTATACGCGGAAACTATAGCGATTAGATAGACGTGGGCCCTAATTAATATAACAACATCACAACCCTTTATGTTACCCCTGAGAATCATGATGTTGTTGGCTCCAGATAACCTCGCCGCACTGTGCTCGTTGAAAGGGGTCCAATAATAGCACCCAGACACACTTAGTAACGGTCAGCGGGCAGCACCGAATACCGTTAGCGTCATGCAGCCCCCAGAAAGACCCGTCCCCGGGCGCCGCGTGCAACTGAAACAAACGTCATTGGGCTGCTTCCAGAAGAGAGGCTCCAGGTTGCACCCTCACCGATTAATTGATCGCTTCGAGCCCGGCCATCTTGCAAACGCAAACCGACTGTCCTTTCCAACCTCCTTGAAAATGACCGAGTGCTTCAAGTAGATCTACACGACGAAATAGAGCTGGTTACGGCCGTGATAATATCCAATCTCCAAAAACAATAGAATCACCTCCGAGTATCCCGAATAATACAACAGCTTCATCAAAGACAAAAGTAGACATCTACATACATACTCTGAGCTACAACGCCGTTCGAGGGCTCTCTCGCAGAGAGCAGAGGCTCCAAGATGAACGAGCCGACGATACCGCCCCAGGCGGCTTTTAGCTACAAGCACACCTCAGGACCACCGCCAGTGACGGTAACAGCTCCCTCCGCGACTGGGTCGTCCTCCCAAGCACCGTCAGAAAAGCAGCAACAAGCCTCTCAACAACCCAAACCCCCCGTCTCCCGAGCCTCCGGCCCAGCCATCCCCGTGACCCTCAACGAAGCCGCCCTCGACTCCCCTACCTTCCGCTCGACAGCGGTCCACTTTGGCGACCAGCTCGACGGCATCGAACGCTGGCTCGACAGCTACACCCGCAGCACCACCAAAGTCGTGCACGATTTCCTCGCTCTCGAAGACACAATCAGCGTGTACCTCTCCAAAATGATCCCCCCCGCCGTCCCCGACTCCCCCGTCCTCGACGCGGATTACACGCTCCCCGCCTTGAGAAGGGCAGGAGACGGCGCGAGGGAATGGTGGGGGGCCATCCTGGCCGCGGTGAGGAAGATCGAGCCGGTGAGCGTGGACCCGATCAGGAATTTTGTTGGGAACGAGATGAGGGTGTTCCGGGAGCAGAGGAGGGCGCTGGAGGTGGCGCAAAAGACGTTTGATAGCACGCTGGCGAGGTATGTGGCGCAGAGCAAGACCAAGGAGCCGAGCAGCTTGCGGGAGGATGCCTTCGCGGTGTTTGAGACGAGGAAGGCGTATCTGAAGGCAAGCATGGATTACTGCCAGATGGCGCCGCAGGTGAGGGTTGGGTTGGATAAGTTGCTGGTGAAGGTTTGTGCAGATTTGTATAGGGAGATGAGGAGGACGGGGGCTAATAGCAACCCGCATCAGGCTGGGTGGGGGGAGGAGCTGGAGAGGATTAGGGGTTGGGCGAGGGAGATGGAGGCTTCGGAGGGGGTTTTTAGGCGGGAGCTGCAGATGGCGAGGAGGGATATTGGGGAGAGCACGTTGGCGCAGGCTAAGCCGTCGAGGGAGTTGGAGGATTATAGCGTTTCGACGGTGCCGTATTTGGGGTCGAAGGGGCCGTTGAGTATACAGAGGAAGGATCAGGTGGCGGTCATATCGGAGAAGCAGGGGTGGTTGTTTTTGCGAGTTTTGACTGGGAAGCCGGTGAGGGCGAATTGGATACGGAGGTGGTATTATTGTCGGGATGGGATCTTTGGGTGGTTGATTCAGGGACCTCAGGGGGTGCTGCAAGGTGATGAGATCGGAGTGTTGCTTTGCAGTGCGAGACCGGCTGTTCAGGAGGAACGGAGGTTCTGTTTTGAGATCAAAACCAAGACGCAGACGATCCTGTTGCAGGCGGAGACACAGACGCAGCTGGTGGAGTGGCTTGAGGTGTTTGAGGTGGCCAAGAAGAAGGCGATTGAAGCCAGTATGGGACGGGATCCTAATATGCTCGTTGGTGGTATCGATCCTGCTTTTGTGATTACACCACCCTCAATCCCAGAGTTCTCGGCTCGGACTGTTGAGAACCTCGACGAGGCCGATAGTTCTGACAAGCAACGCAACTTGCCTGTCCCTGGACCCGACGCAAATGCTGCAGCACGCTCTAGTTTTGACGTGACGATGGCTCCGCCGCGCCGGTCCATCACGACTCACCTTGGAAGAGAGGAGGGCGAGACTGGAAGAGAGCATGCTGCTCGTATCATGCAGAAGCTTGATCTTCACCGTAAAGCGACATTTGCGGCCTCGATGGATACAAACTCTGCTTCTGGGACGACTGGTGCAAGTCTGATGACAAGCGCTGCTTCCACCCCTCAGGGGCAACAGACACCGACTCTTCGTTTGCCGACCCTCTTGATGGATCACCAGCCAGGAAGCCTCGCTCCTGCGACACTGGCCAAACCCCCTATCTCGACCAGTCTAAGCAAATCAGCCATCCTGGCGAGTGCGAATATGGCTGCCACTCGGCCTTTTTCGAGCGGCGTATTGGCCAACTATTGGGGAAGCAGTCCTTACACGGCGATCTACTGCCCTGCCGTTGGTGCACCTCCTACCCCTAAACCCTACGCAAACGACCCTTTTGTGGCTTCTATGGTACCGCGGACACCTACATTTGAGAAGCCTCAACCCCCTCCTGGCGGACATAGGAAGACACAGAGCGTGGGCACGACCCTCACAGAGCCTAAGGTAACTGAAAAGGCACAGAGTGATGCTCTCCCTGCCAACTACCCACCTGATCTCAGGGCGCAATATGCGCAGTTCCGTCTTGTTTTTCCAACTGCACCTGCTGAAGAAAAGCCTGTGCTTGTCTTCAACGCTGCGTGGTCCAGTTCGCCAGTTGAGGGCAAAGAAGACCAAGGCCTGGCTGGCAATGGACGCATTTTTGTCACTTCGGACCGAATGTACTTCTACGGTCATCAGTTGGGCTTGGTAGTGGCCTACACTATCAGCCTCGACAGCATCACGGAGGTCACGTCGGCACCAGGTCGGGATTGTGACTTTATCTTCTTGCACTTGAACCAAGACATGCAAGACACGACATATTCTCGGATCGCCATCAAGCTGTTCCTCGAGGACTTTTCGTTGTTGCAATCACGTCTCAACCTCCTGATTGACGACCTCCAGGCCGCGGAGCCGATGGACTTGTCCGAGATCATCACCACGCTGGTCAACATGGAAAGGAACCAAGAAGACGTCCTACGGAGCCCAAGTGTCGAGAGCTGGGAGGAGATATCATCCAACACTCCCATTGACGACGGCACACCCTTTGGCCGTCCCGTATCAAGAAGAGTAGGCGATCTCAGTGGCCGGTACAGATCCTCTCCCGGCTCAAAGAAGCAACTACGAAAATTCCAACTCCCCGCTCACCCGGTGCACTACGAACCGGAAGACATGGGCCCAATCGTTGCGGAGAGGCACTTTGAAATCAGCGCCAAGGCCTGCTTCCACGTCCTTTTTGGGGATAAATCATTCATCTTCCCCAAGCTGTACTTTGAGCGCCGGGCGAAGGAAATCGCCCAAGGTCCCTGGGAGCTGCAAGACCACGGCAAGATGAAGCGGTTCTTCCGGTTCAAGGTTGACTATGTGGACATGCTCGGGAGGAAGAAACCGGGCGACGTGACGGACGTGCAGACGATTGACATCTTCAACGACCACATCACGTACGTGGTGACGCACGTCAAGACGCCGTGGCACCTGCCGCACTCTCAGGCGTTCAAGCTGGTGGCCAAAGTGGTGATTACGCACGTGGCGAAGAGCAAGTGCAAGCTGGCGATTTACACCAAGGCGGACTGGTCGAGGGGGGCGGCGGCGTTTGCCAGGAGCATGGTGCAGAGGCAGGCGCTGGACGACGCGAGGAATGATGCGGAGGAGCTGGCGGAGGTGGCGACGGATCAGGTGAGGAAGCTGGGGCCGCACAGCAGGACGAAGAGAGCGATTCAGGTGTATGGGGATGTGGGGAGGCGGCAGGGGGAGGTGGTGGTTTTTTCGCCGGATGAGGAGCTGGAGAGGGGGGGAGGGGGAAGGATGGGGAGAAGCAGGGGGTTAGGCCGAGGACGCTGACGGATATGATGGTGGAGACGGGGAGGAGCTTTATGGAGAGTGCGATTACGAGTGTGATGATGTGGGCTTTTGCGGGGGTGAGGAAGGTGTTTGGGATTGTGAAGGCGAATAGGGTTATTTTGGGGTTGTTGGTGGTGAGCGTGTGTTATAATTTGGTGAGCGTTTCGCAGGGGACGAGCAAGTGGTGGTTGGAGAGGAGGTCGGAGAAGTTTATGCAGAGGTTGGGAGTGGGACCGAACTTGGTGATGGGGAAGGCGATTTATTTGGCGGATTTGGAGGTGGCGGCGAGGGGGACGGCGGTGGAGGGGGGGTGGAGTGGCCGGTGGGGAGTCAGTGGTATGTTCTTTTCTCTTTGGTGCTCTTGACTGTCTATTTAGGATGTAATGCTGACTTGATGTAGCTACGACACCTTCCAAGCCATCGTCAATTCGACCAATCTCGACGCTCCTTACCAAGACGCCGGCGCAGGCTTCACCTCTGCTACCACCCGAGCAGCGGCCCGCCGTCTCCGTCGCACACGCCAGCGTCTAGGCGGGTACAGACACGATTTGTTGGTTGCCATGCGTGTGGTCAACGGTATCGAACTTGAGATGGTGCAATCCGAGTGGGAGAACTGGCTGGAAGATGAGAACCAGCGGTGCGAGCGGGTCGCAAGGCTGTTGACACACAATGGCAACAGCTCTCCCAAGCAACTCTCACAGGAAGAAAAGGACGAGGCTCAGAAGGTACTTGGGGGCGGCGATAGGAATAGGAAGGAGGCGCTCGCGAAGTGGCATGCTGAGTACTGCGGGAGTTGCGAGGCTGATCACCGGGCTTTGTTGGCGAGTAGTCCGAGGATGTCGTTGGTGAGGTGAAGTTGAGGTCGGATACACATATTAATTACAGTCAGTACAAAAGCAAAGCCTGGGTGTCAAATGGGATGGGATTTGCACATAGGAGGAGGGGGTTTGATATGGTTTAGAGGAGCAAGGTTGGGGATGTTTATTCATTCATTTTGATTCATTCATCAACAAGGCAGCATTAGGTACCAGGGGAAGCATGCATTCATTCGGGGTAGCACAGCCAGCACAGCAGCAAGTAGCATATTTTATTGTAGCATTTATTTTTCTTTAATGGTAGACCTTCACGCGATTTTCTATTATGAAAAAGCTGCCAACCGAGAACACACAAGAAGGATGCTTTACTTTTCTTGTGTCTTATAAGGAGGGCTTTATTATCCAGGGTTTTTAGCTTTGCCTCCTGAAGATCCGCGAGGTTTATTATAGGTACCTAGGTAAGAGTGGAGAACAGAGGGCAACGTCATCTGTCCCCAGCGATTGTCAGAGGTTGCATGAAGTCTGGAGTAGGTAGGTCAATGTTGGCAGTGAGAGAGGGACGCGTAATCGTAAGATAGGTACTTACGGAGCTAAGGGTCGTGCTCATGACTTTAGCTAGACTAAGGCAAATTGCCCCTTTGACGTTGTTTGCTATTTTGGGTTGACTTATATGCAGGACTACTGAGTTGCATGAGTCTTGAATCTTCAATCCGATGGACTTCGAGGACATTGAAGATGACAGGAAAGAAGATCCGTTTACCAAATCACTCTGTCAAACACCCGGTTTAAGGGTCCTCCCGAGCTCTCTCATCCGACCCGTTGTTGGTCGGGCCAGCAAAGTCAGTCAGAGATGGCCACGGCCTCTTCGTCCAAAGTGCAACGGCTTTGTTCACCGACACACAGCCCCTCTGCCGTCGCGCACACTTGACAAGCTTGTGAAGAAAGCTAGCAGAGGAAAGTTCGAGTCGATTGTTTAGGTGGTAGTTAGTGTAGGTATGTTTCCTAAAATAAAAAACACATGGAATTTGCCATCGATGCTTGGGGAGGCAGGCATGGCAAGTGGCTGAGTTGGGGGGAAATATGTGGGCTTTCTTTTTGTAGGTTCAAGTGTTTCATTCAATAATGCCGGGTTGAAAGGGGGGAATTGTTTGAGTTTCGCAATTGATCCTCACACCCAAGAGTTCCTCTCGTGTTGATCATTCGTTGCCGAGTCGAAGGTAACAAGTCTCGTACATAACTTGGCTGTTATTGCCGTCATATGGGATCTTTGAACACATCTGGAATTTAAGAAACATTCTTCATCCGTTCTTTTTTTCCCTTTATCTTTTTAACTCTTTATCTTTCTGTTTCCCTTTTGTGGTATTTTGTCACACACAGAAGGTAGATAATCATGGGCCGTCGACTACCTTCACTGCTACCCCTTGCCGCCGGGCTGCTGCTATCAACAACAAGACCACACCTCATCTACGCACAAGAATCATCATCATCATCATCAACCACCCTCTCCCCACCACCACCAACCTCAACAGACACAACAACAACGACGATAGTATCCTGCAACAACTCCCCCGACCTTTGCCCCCGCGCTTACAACAACATAACCCACGTCGGCGGCCACAACAGCGCCTTCCTCCGCGATGCCAGCACAGGCAACTCAATAGCAGGCAACCAGTTCTACAACGCCACCCTCGCTTTATCCTCCGGCCTCCGCCTGTTACAAGCTCAAGTCCACCTCCACAACAACGTCCTCGAGCTCTGCCACTCACTTTGCGAGCTCCTCGACGCCGGCACTCTCGAGTCCTGGCTCACCAAAATAAAACGCTGGCTCGACACCAACCCCAACGAAGTCGTCACTCTGCTCCTCGTCAACGCGGATAACCAACCCATCTCCTCCTTCGCTTCCGTTTTCGAATCCAGCGGTATATCCCAGTACGGCTTCACCCCAGGCTCCAACACCACCACCACCACCACCACCACCAACACCACAGGAGCGAAATGGCCCACCCTTTCCGACATGATATCCAGCAACCACCGCCTCGTAACCTTCATAACAGGCATCGACGAGTCCCCTTCCTACCCCTACCTCCTCTCCGAATTCTCCCACATCTTCGAAACCCCCTTCAACATCACCTCCCCCACTTCCTTCACCTGCGCCCTCGACCGCCCCACCTCCTTCGACACCGCCCAATCCGCCCTCTCCTCCGGCCTCCTCCCCCTGTTAAACCACTTCCTATACATCGATCTCACCTCCGGCGTCCAAATCCCCAACGTCGACTCCATCGACAAGACCAACTCCCCTACTTTGATCGTATCCAACGACACAGCCGGCTCTTTGGGGCGTCACGCAGAGCTGTGTTCCACCCAAGCCCAATGGGGACAAAAACCCGTGTTCATCCTGGTGGATTTTTTTAATCGCGGACCGGCGATAGAAACGGGGGACAGGATGAATGGGATAGAGGGCAAAACCGTGGGGAGGACGCAGCTGCCAACACAGGGGGATGGGTACGCGGCCACGGCTGATGCTGCGGGCGGGAGGGAGAGGATGATGATGGTCAGGATGGATACGAGGGGGGCTTTTGGGGCGCTGGTGGGGTTTTTGGGGGTTGCGCTTGTTGTGCTGTGATCTTTTTTTTTTTTTTTTTTTTTTTTGGTGTCAATTGTCAATTGTCAAATTTTGAAAGTTGTAATAGATATGGGCAGGGACAGAGAGGGATGGGCATGGTATGCCATAGCATAGCGAGGCGTTTTAGGGAAGGGGGGGGGGGTTCATTTTGAGTGACTTTGATATATTAATCCGATTTTGGATTATAGTAAGGTAGTGAATTAACTAAATAAATATAAAAAGATAAATATGAAGAACAAAAAAATGTTGCAACAGATAAATTGCGAAATTCCCCCATGGCAAATAAAAGAAGGTTCCGCACTCAAAAAACATCGCATGGGAGTTGTTCTAGTCTAATACACTCTGGTATGAAAAAGACATAACCAGGCGCATCCTGCACTCAAGGACAGCCAAGGGGGAGATTGAGCTGAACGAATCAGGAAGAAGACCGTATTCATATAAGCAAAGGGGGAAACGGTGAGTGTGAGCAGGAAATAAAGGGAAAAGAGAGAGAGGGAAAAGTAACTACTGAAAAGCATCAACGCTGGTGTCGGCGACAGCGACAGTGACAGCGCCCCCAAACAAAAACCAGGAACTCCGGCGCAGAGATAGCGTTTGGTCTTTTGGGGCCAAGCGCCTAAAAAGTAAGATAACACTTTTAGGTTTCTCACAGGGGGGTGTGCTGCCGTCATCATCGTCGGCGCCGCCGTCGCACGTCGGGAAATCTTTCAGTGATTGATGAATGATGTGAAGTTGAAGGAAGTTGAAATCGGAAAATTTGCCAAAGGTCTTTCTTTTGGCATGTGGTGGAGAAGGATGCACGGACCATCGAAACTGTTTTGCCGGACGGGGGTGGGTTAGGGTTAGGGTTTGGTCTCTGCTTTCCCAGATTGACCCCTGAAGTTGATGATGTGGTATATTTGATGTTGTCATCTGGTGTGATGGGCTGATTTGAGACATCCCGTGTACTTGGATGTGATGCGTGGATATAGAAATTGGTGAATCGTGGGGATTCCATGGTGCTGATGACAAGTGATTAAGATGGCATTTCGGTCTCTAAGCAACTCGATGTTTCTTTACTTTAAATACCGAGCATTTAATTCGATTCAATACTGCTTGTATGATGGCCGTTGAGTGATCTTGCCAATACCTGCTGGTTGGGGTGAACATGGGCGGTTGGGTTTTCAATCGGGGAGCATGTAAATTGCGAAAGTCAAGGTTTGAGGTGACCATCTTCCCGTCTAAGGAAATGATATCTTTAGGAAGCAACTTATTCTCTAGGAAGGAACTGGCTTTCCGGGAAGGCATATTCTTTCTGGGAAGCAGCCTTCTTTCTGGGAAAGAACCTTCCGTTTAGGCAAGAAGCCTTCGTTCAGGAAAGAAACCTCTTTCTAGGAAGGAACCTTCGTTGTGGGGAGTAACCTTTTCTGAGTATAGGAAAATTCTTTCCAATGACTTGTTTTCTGGGAACCTGGGTATTTTCTGGAAATCCTCTTCCGAGAGAAATTATCTTATGAGACAGAGTTTCGTCGAAAAAAAAAACCAACATTCCAGGGAAGTTTAATTCTGAGGAAGTGCACTCTGAGAAACCACCATTCTGAGAAATTGCATCGTGTAAAACAGAGTTTGAGAAGTATGGAACTCTTCATCCTCTAAACTAGAACATGGAGTGAGAAACTGCTAGAGTGTGAATTCTCGCCTCTTGAAGACAGTCATCCATGAAGATAGGGCAAACATGTGAATGGCATCCTGAGTTGTGTCAAGTCATGTTTGCCGGATATACCCATTCACCTTAAGGTGGGCAATTGAGGAGGGGAGAATGGCAGACGACGAGTGACGTGAGGAATGACGTGACGTGTAGCTTGAGTAGCGATGGTGGGAAGCGAGGGGGAGGTCTTGCGCCAGTCGGAAATGACAAGAGAAGAGTCCTGGGAAGGAAAAGGGGAATGTCTGGACCTTGGACGCCTTGAGCTTCGATGAGCCCCTATTATCGCGTAGAGTCCTCCGGGGATCTCTACTCTAACCTTCACCCCGCCGCTGATAGCCTCGCTTGTCTTCACCTTGATAAATCAGGAAATAAACCCTGGTGTGGCTGGGCTGTCATCAATGCCACCATACTCGGCCGGTTCAAAATTCTAAAGCTTCCCCATGGCGGCCCCGGATTGGTACCGTGATCTAACGGGCTTCCCCGGGCCACAATTCGGCAACCGCATGTATGGAGGGTTTGGTTTTGAGATTATCATCGTAAAGTACGCTACATGATGGAGTTAAAAGGTACCTTTGGTTGACAGGTCTTAAAGATAGTGGTAGGCTGATATAGTGTGGCAATAATGACAGAAGACTAGGGAAGTTACGCAAAGTAAATAATGCACTTATGTCCGTGAGGTGTTAGCTTAGTTTGTTAGCGAATAGATTATATAGCTTATTATCGAGATTCTTAAAACTTAAAGTTAGGACTTTCCCTGCATCGTCGACAATATTTTAAAAAGGGCATTACTAAAATTGCCGTTAAAGATACCTTTTAACTTAAGGCTTTATATATAGGTATATAATTAATCTTATCTTTAAACAACTTTAATTACAATATTAAATCTTATAAGCAGGCATTAAAGCAAGCTTTCTAATTAAACTATAAAGTTAAAGGTATATTAGTATACTTCTTTAGTATTAATCGATAATAGTAAATAAATAACTATAAATATATTATTATTATTAATATAAGGTATAATAATATATAAATTCTTTAAATATCTTATCTTACAACTTTTATAGTATATTTTATTAAAGCCAATTATATAATAAAAATTTTAACTTTAGAATTAGCTATTTTTATATTCCAGATATAACCTAAATACTTTAGAACTTAACATCCTTTATATCTATAAGGTATTAGCTTAGTTCGTTAATAAATAGATTATATAGTTTATTATTAAGATTCTTAAAACCTAAAGTTAAGACTTTTATTATATTATCGATGATATTTTAAAAAAGGCGTTATTAAAATTACCATTAAAGATACCTTTTAATTTAAAGCCCTATATATAGGTATATAATTAATCTTATCTTTAAATAACTTCGGTTACAATATTAAATCTTATAAGTAGACATTAAAGCAGGCTTTCTGGTTAAACTATAAGGTTAAAGGTATATTAATATACTTCTTTAATATTAATCAATAATAGTAAATAGATAGCTATAGATATATTATTATTGTTAGTATAAGGTATAATAATATATGGATTCTTCAAGTATTCTATCTTGTAGCTTTTATAGTATATTTTGCTAAAGCCAGTTATGTGATGAAAATTTCAGCTCTAGAATTAGCTATTTTCATATTCCGGACATAACCTAAATACTTCAGGACTCGACGTCCCTTGAGAACAGCCTCAATCTCTTCCTGCGATCTCTCACGTAAGACAAGAAATTTTGAACACAGTACCCTGGAGTCACGCAAAGAGATAGCTCAACCAGCAACACCACCCAAAGAGCGAATGTGGTGTGGATATTATTTACTGAGCCGCAAGGTTGCTTAGAAACGATAGCAGGTAATAAGTAAATTGGGGTCTGACAATAAAACTATGGGGAGAATAGTCAGATCTACGAGTGAGAATTTCTTTATAACCCAGGGATGCCTCGTGAATAGAAACAGGACCCAAAAATCTGGATATGGGTTCGTGGGATGAGGGAACTGTGTGTCATGTCAGCCAGCACACACGGCAGACAAGGACGTGGGCTCGATCGATCGGCAGGGCTGAAACCCGTTTGACAGGCTACTCGCAGAAGAAACCCGGGGAGCCCAGCTGGTGATTGCTTTTGGGAGTTTCTTGGCGATGAAAGATGTCATGTTGAGCCTTGTCGTAGTCAGGTGTTTGTCATTGACTCGAGCAATCCCGAGAAACGGCAATGCATCGCGACAGGCGATGATGGCAGGATGTCGGCACGCCCGTGAAATCACGGGCAATTGTTGGAGGCTGAGTAGTGTCCGTATCCAACAGGCCTCGGTGACCAGCGACTTGATACCATGGTTGTAGATAGCGCGGACGGGTCTCGCTTCAAGCTCTCCACGTGTAGGACTTTGGGGTGCAGCCGTCACCGACAGGTCTCTGCGAGTGCATACGTCGAACTCGATCCCGTCAGGCAGCAAAGCGGACGGCGCAATACCGACTCCATTCTTACAGTGGCATCCCACCATTCTCTCCCATGGCCCTGTCGGGATACTCGAGTCCTGCAGCCCCCCTGCATCCCCTGCATCCCGTCCCCTTCAGGATGGGCCTCTGATAGGCTGGAGATAGATTGAGCCCTTTCGGGGGGTGTCGAGGCTGGAGCATGTGTGGTCTTCTGGAAAAGCGGCAGGCAGCATTATTGGCGAAAGGGCGTGAGGGCTGCGGCGCGGCTAAAAACAAAAGGGTCGAGCATCATCACTGAGGCAGCAATATTCGACTGAAGATCAGGACATGGTTTCCCAAGTCGAGCAGATTCTGTGCATCACCCGTCGCCACCCAGACTCGCTGTGGTTGCCGAAGTCAAGGACAAGACGGGAGTGCTTCATATGGGCGTTGAGGATATGAGATTGGAGGGAGGGCAATATCTTTAGGAATTTCTGAAGACCAGAAAGGAAAATTGAGCAGAAAATAAAGAGAGAGAACCGAAGGATATTTCTCAGGTCAAGTTGTTTGACTCGCGCAAAAAGCATAAAACCTGGGCGTTCCGTGCTTGGCCTATTTGAGAAGGTAAAGAAGGTTAGTGCGCCTCAGACTTGCATTACAGAAGCCCACGCTTTTGGAAACCCCGCGGCTACTCGTCTCGATGCCAGGGCCGTCCACCCTTTTGGACTGCGACCGACGCCAGGAGGGGCTCTTGGTCCAGTTGGGAAGGTATAGCATTCCGAATTGAAATTGTGTCGATATTGAATGATTGCGCTGATGGTGATGGTGACTCCGGTGATAATCCGGGGATGGTGGCACGCCCCAATGGCGGCAGGGTGATCATTCTGTGGTTAGGCTCTTCTCTAGTTCCAGGTTTGATCGTTCTTTTTTTTTTTTGACCCCGGCTTCAACGCCGGGGTGGATGCGGTGCGCACCGGCGCTATCCCTGATGTCGGGAATGCCTCATCTGACCCGAGAGAACGGTTCCCCGAGTAATGGGAGCAATGACGATGTCTTTGTTGGACTGTGGAGGGAGGGCAAGACAAGGGAAGGGGTCGTGATTGATAATTGTTCTACCAATGTACTTGTGGCCGGTGCAGGCTTATCAGCTGTTAGCGCGTTCTATCAGCCCTTCTCGAAGGCGGCCAGAAGCTTGGATGGTTTTGTCGAGAGCCACCCACCCCCCGGCTATCCCTGAGATTGCACCTTTCCCGCCTTTGCAGCTGCGCTTCCGTGCACCTCATCTGGGCGGGCGCTGTGACTGGCTGAACTTGGGTTTCCACCGCGAGGAGGGGTGCTTCTCCACACCTTCTAGCAACCTTGCTCGAAAAATCCCCCTTCCATTTCCCATCTTCCAGTCCACCTGCCCGCTTAAAACGTCTGGTTCTCGCACCAAAGCCACCTCAGACGGCATTCCACCAACTACTTCTCATGACCGGGCATTGCCGTTCCATCTTTTAAGGTAGCGTCCGGTACTGGTGGAACCGTGTAGAAAAAATACCTCCCATCTTTAACCACCACGCGCCCCTTGTCCCGTCCATGGTTAAGTTGAATGGCGCCCTACTAAAATCGCCCCACCTACTAGTATGAACGGGGAGTGTAGAGCGGTGCCCCAGGGACTAGGTAGGGACTACCTTCTTATCCGTCTCGGTATTTTACTGAGCAATAGAACCTTACCCCTGTTCACCTTTTCCAGTTGTTCTTCCCAAGTCTTGCCAGTCCAAAGAGCACTTGCGAGGCACAGCGTCCACGAATCCTTCAAAGACACCCTTCTTCCAATCGCGCCCCATAGGCACTTGGCGCACCATCTGTGTTTTGCGGACAGGTGCCGTGCGTGCCTCGACTCGAGGCTTCTTCCTCCCGTCTTCCTCTTCTCTTCTCGCCAACCACTACCCTACCACACTCGCTCACCACACACGCACGAACCCGCCCACACAACACACGCCCATCCACCCGCAACGCAACGGGCGCACGCAGTGGGAGAGGTGGGAGAGAGAGACACAAGGTATGACCGAGTATTGTCCGCTCCATCCTTTTCTATTGTTTCCCTCTTCTCTTCTTGTTCAACTCTTGCCAACCGCCCCCCTCCTGTCTCCACCCACATGCTCCTAGCTCAAACCCACACACGCACGCACACAAGCACATCAACTGGGCTTGATCCACGCGCGCGACCCCAGGCCGCCCTCCGGCGCCAGTCGTTCGAATTGATGACCCCAAACCCGGCACCTCTTTTCTTCTGCGGCCCGCGCAGCTCCCTCCACCATCCTATCGCAAGCTCTTTGTCCAAGCCTCGTCTTATCTGATTGATCTCAGCGCGCGGCATGTCTAACTCTAAGCAGTCCGGTGAACGACCTCATTTCCCTGCGCCAGACTCGTTCTAAACGGGATTGGAAACCGATTTGGATTTCACGAGGCCCTTCAGCGTCAGCGATAAGGCTTGCGAAGGCATCACAACCCGAATCACTGCCAACAGACCGTGGCGATCGACCTCTTCTCCCGACACATGCGTGGCTAGCTCTCGTCAGTTCCCGCATCGCACCTCTGCGCCGACTTGCCGTTTAGTTCTCGGCCAGGCCTGGTGGACCCGATCAAGCTTGCGAGTGCAGAAGTCGTACGAAAGAGTCCTGTTTTGCTGCCGCCGAACCAGTCTTTTGTGGTGGAAAGGTCTCTAGCCGCGTCTGGCTAGAAGGGGGCTAGGGGCAGTTATGGAAAATCCAATGGAGAGTGGAATGTGCAATGTCATATATGTCGACCGCGCTGTTTCTGAAGACCGACATGTGCGGTCAGGTTCATTAGGCCATGGTGCGGCCGCAGGAAATTGGGAATCCAGCCAGCTCCAGGGGAACGTCAGTCTCCTCTTGAGTGGTTTTCAGAGTGGTATGCAAACAAATCCAGTGGTTTTGGGCTGTTGTGGGCTCTTCGCTAATAGTCAAGTTTAGTATTTCTGTGTGGCACAGGGGCTGCTTGCCTCGAACGGTGGCGGAAGTTCTACTCGGAGCCGGTGACCAAAACAAAACCAACAATCATTCTCCTAGAAACCCCCATCCAGGAGCCAATATCAAGCAGGCCACAATGGCAGCTTCCACCCGCCGAATCGGAGCTGTATGGGCTCACGTTGCTGGAACGGATAGACTCAGAGTCATGTGCCAAGAGTTTGTCCAGCCTTGTCATCGTGGTCCCTATTGTCGCTCGGCACGACAACCTGCTGAGCGTTAATCCCGATTCATTCAGAGCGATACGCGAGTCATTAGTTAGTCGTGGAGCTACAGATGCTACGGTGAGCCCTCTCAGCCACAACTGGCTTGATGATATCAAGATACATGCTCAACGGGCATGCCGAAACGCGACCCAAGCCAGATCGGCACACCCACGGACGCATGCAAGCTCAACACAAACGTCGCGTGGGGGAAACGACAGCAGCTTAGTGGGCGAAGAAATGGTATCGAGGCTTTTACCGGACCTCTGTATTTCGATCCCAGCAAGTGAGGATGGCCGCACCATCAAGGTTGTCCAGATTTCTGCCGAAAGACAAGCTGTGATTTCGCACGCCATCACGGAATTTCAATTCGATGCTCCCAAATTCAACGACGACGAACTAATTGTGGCGGCGTCGCTCATCTTTGAGCATGCGTTTTCGGCGCCTGAGGTGGCCCCATGGCGGTTATCAAAAGGTATGTGCTACTCTGCGGTATTGGTCCCTCGGCTCATGCTCCGTGTGCTGACGTCTTTGTATAGAACAGCTGCAGGCCTTCGTCATAGCTTGCTGCACTGCCTACAAACCGAATGTTCACTATCACAATTTTTGCCACGTGGTCGATGTCCTGCAACACAGCTTCCACAGTCTCATCCGCATAGGAGCGTTGCCTCCCTACCCGCCCACCAATGGTTCGACACCAAGGCCGTCTTCGACCTCTATGTTCGCCCAGTGTATTGAGCCTCTTGTAGCGCTTACACTCCTCGTCGCCGCCATTGGCCACGATGCGGGACATCCAGGAGTCAACAACGGCTTCCTGATAAAAACGAACGACCCGTTGGCCCGTTTGTACAATGATCGGTCCGTTTTGGAATCCTACCATTGCGCCGCTTTTAAAGAGATTCTCCGAAAATTCTGGCCGCAGGTCTACAACACTTCTGGGATGCGCAATCTCATCACCGAGTGCATTATGGCCACTGATATGGGCGTGCATCAAATTTACATGGACAAATTAAAATCTGCCTTGGACGAGCTGCACAGGGAACACAGTCAAGAGAATATGACTCCCAACCAGTTGGGGGACGCGATGAAAAAGAACAAGCTGCTGATCTGTGCGCTCTTGATCAAATGCGCAGACATCAGCAATGTTGTAAGTTATCGCCAAGCTTGTTGATAGAGGGCCGATCTGACCGATTGATGTAGGCACGAAGATACGACACAGCCGTGAAATGGATGTATACTCTTGCAGCGGAGACGGCCAAGCAGCGAGAGCGTGAGAAGTTCATGAACGTTCAGACGTCAATCGTCTCGCTGGAGGGCACTGACCAGTTGACTCTTGCCAAAAACCAGCTGTACTTCATGGACAACTTCGCAGCTCCGCTGTTCAAAGGCGTCGCAAAACTCATCCCAGAACTGCAGTTCTGTGTGGAGGCCATCGCCGAGAACAGAGAGAAGTTCAAGGCTATCACAGCCAACGTCGAGAAGCAGGGCAGCTCACCCTCCCAGATGGATTTTGCAAATTCTCAACGGCCAAATCCGTCGCAGCATTCTGTCGAGCCAGCAGCCAAGGGAGGCTCAAACGCCCCTGAAATAAACGGCATCACCACGACGTTCGACGCGGTAGACGACGACTCACATTCCCACTGTGCGCCCAAGCAGCGATGCAGCGAGACCACCGAGGTGAGCTCAGCACCAGACAGCGCCGGTACTGGGAAGATGCCCTTGTCGCCGAGCACGCAGGGGACGAGCATCGTCAGCATCAATTCCTCAGTTGATCCACCTACCAGTTGTCCTGTAACAAGCAGCACTCCCGATTCCTTTAGGAACCAAGCGAAAGAGTGTTTCCAGCACCAAGTCTCATCAGATAACGGATATCTGAATGGTCACACCAATCATGCCGGATTTGACACACATGGAGGGTTGGCACCAGGCGGGCAGCTGAAGAAGAAGCCGAGCTTCATTCAGAAGATAGGGGATTTTCTTTCGAACAAGAGGTCCAAAGGTTCGAGCCCCTAGTCCTGAGGCGCGAATTTTACTGGTAAATGGCTTCCTTCCCAGCGCCCGCAACCCCCTTTATATACCGCCAAGGGGATTCGAGCCTCCTTCACACACAGGCGAGTGCTACAGCATGCATTTGCATATCACAACCACCCCCATATCATTGTCGAGACCTACTCAAATGTCAGGCCCCGGCATTGTTAAGCCGCCCCTTTCCATCAGCCGCACCCTACGAATGTAGTTCATGTCTGATGACGAAGAATGTGTACGAGTTAGTTGGCACCATCTGGCGAGTTTATGGGGGGCCTTGTTCCGCGTGTTTCTTTGGGGAAATGCCTTTGTATTGTATAATATGGGTTTTGGAACAAGGCTCAGGTTCATCAGGGAGGCAAACCTTCTTCGTTCTGTTTTCAACCTTTTTGTTTCTTTTTTTTATTTGGTCTTTTTTTTTACCTTCTTCTTGGGCATCATTGATTGGCCCTCCCCTTATCTTTTTTTTGGTGATGGGATGAGATAAGGCGGGATACCTTTTTTGCAAGATTAGGACGTCAGGGGGATACCTAGGATAAGGGATCCTTCAAGTGGGTGTTTTTTTTAACAAAAGGAGATGGGAAAGGAAAGGAGGGGAGTTTCTTCAAGGGGGTCTGGGGGTGGATGGGTGGGACGGGAGGGTTTAAAGGTATGGAAACGGGGTTAGGGGGGTTATAAGATATGGATTGATTATACATAACATTGGTTGCTTGCAACTTGATTGTTGTTGTCTGCGTTTTTTGTTTGTTTGGCTTGCTTTGGTTTGCCGTGTTGTCTGTATGCGTGCGACAGTTTGCGTGTCTTGGTGTCTGCCCGTTTGCCCCTGAATTTGTCCTGCATGCTTCACTTACTTCACTTGCTTCACCTGATTGACTTGTCTTTTGCACACACACATATCACGGTGGTTGCCGACATTACGCATTGGTTTTTGACCTTTGGGTTTGTCTGTTTCGGTCCCCAGCTTGCACGCATACACATGCAGAACATATGTGAAAAAGAAGGAAAAGAGTCAGCACACGAGCATCTCGCACGGGTTCAAAAGACGGCTGTGCCAGATAAGGCAGAAAGAGAGAGATGCAGAGCAGGGCACTGACAACACACCGCACAGAAAACGACGCATGGAAGCCAGCAAGCGATCAGTACGACACAAGGGAGCAACACCTGGTTTATACGACGGTCCAAAGGACATACGACGACGGCCCAAGAGACACACGGTCTAGAGATAACCCACGACGATCAAGCCATGCACGGTTAAGAAGCTACATGATGACGGCCAATATGACACATAGAAGAAGAAGACGAAACGGTCAATAAGACTCACGATGATGGTCGAGACTGACCCACGCCCAAGACAACCCACGACGGCCAAGGACATTGTCCAAGGCAAGCCACAAGGCGGCCCAAGAAGCACACGGTCAATACGGCGACACACGACGGCCTAAGAGGCACACAGTCAAGAAGACACAACAAACAGTCAAGACCAAATACGGCCGGCGACAGCGCATGGGTTAAGAAGACACATGGAAGAAACGCATGGTTAAGAAGTTTCATGGAAGATGACGTATGGAAGAAGACGTATGGAAGATGACATATGGAAGATGACGTATGGAAGATGACATATGGAAGATGACGTATGGAAGATGACACACAGTCACGCATGGGAACCTACACACCAACGCCCAACATCGCTCAAGACATCAAACCAGGACGCTGACTGAATACAGATCACACCAGAAGACAGAGCATGAAGATGAGCATAAAGAGACGACAAGACGAGCACAGCATGAGCACAAAAGGGCAACCTGGCTACCACAAGAGAATGAAAAAGCAGTTTAATTATAATAAAAGAAGAAGCAAGCAATGGCATAGCAGGTCGACAAAGCAAACCTTCACAGAAGAGTAATTGGTATGTATCACTTTTCTTTCCCCCTCCCCCCAAATAGGCAGATACAAATTGACTGATATCAACCAGACTCCCTGTTGCCATTTTGCCACAAGCATCGGCATCATCCCTTTTCCCATTTCACACACCTCCTTTTTTTTCATTCTTTTTTTTTTCAATCACCCATCTTAACAGCTTTTTTCTCGACTTTTTCCCCCCCCCTTTCTTACATACTCTTTAAATCTTTTTCAGAACTTACTTTTATCATTCAAGGGGGGTAATTATAGAAGAAGAAAAGTAGGAAAACAACGTCAAAAAAAAGTTGCTGCGCTAACCTTATATTTTATATACTTATTATATCTTTAGTTAATGAGTTTTTACAAGGTTTGCATTAACATCACAAACATCATCAAGCATCATCAAGTACCATAAGCATAAGCATAATACATATATATATATATTTTAGCATGATAGAAGAAATGTACATTTCCATAGGTACTCTGAACAACAAAGACCATATCTGTAAAACAATTACAAGATTTATATGTCCTTGGTTCAAGTCGCAAAAACCACTTCTTAATAAAACTTTCCTCAGTTTCACATGTTTCACATAAGATACTTCACATACAAAAAAAAGATATGGTGATGATTACAACGCCAACGATTTGAGACAAAATGATATTCTCACCAAAAATCCATGGCGGGAATACGAAACGGCCGGAACCGTCAAAGACATCAAAGACAAAAAAAACCTGAGACATGTCGAACTGGTGCAATGTCACACGGAATTTGCTTCTCACGCTCTTGGGTATCACGCATTTCTCCAAATGTCTCAGGTACACGAAAACGGCTTTTTGGGGGTGACAACATCACAAAAGAGACACAACACAGAAGAACGCAGCTGTGGCTTGTCATGATCAATATGAAACTTAGCATTTATCATTTACTACTACTAGTACCAAAAAGAAACAAGGAAAAATACAATGTGCAAACAACCACTGGATGCCCCCATCGAATGCGCCGTGTACTGCCGAAGATAAAAAGCTTGACAAAAGCTCCAACCCAAACAATCCAATCTAGCCTACTAACAATGCTAGGAATGCGCTATGTGTGTACTGTCTGTATTCATGACTCCAAAACTTATTTGCCGAACCACTCACCACCCAACCACCGGTTCAGGAAGTCGAGGGAGTTCTCGGGCTGATCCATGGGAACCATGTGGCCAGCCTGGTAGACCTGCATGAAGGTGAAGTTGCCAGAGGCCTTGACCTTGCCGTACTCCTTCTCAGCGCCAGCAAGCTTCAAGTCCTTGAGAGAGGCCTTGTTGAAGTTCTTCTTGCCTGGCCAATCAAGAGCCTCAGTCCAGGCCTGGTTGCCGAGCCAGTTGCAAATGTAGTCGGCATCACCGGCATAGATGAGGACAGGGATCTCCTTGAGAATCTTGGGCACAAGACGATGGAAGGGCTGCATCCAGTCGCCCTGGAACAAGAAGTTGCGGTTGATGTCAAAGTTGCAGCTCTCGTAGCCAGAGACCTCAACTCCGAGGGCATCCATCACATCCTTCTGGTTAAGATAATCGCTAATCCAGCCGAGAGCGCTATAGCAGAGGTTACTGCTATCCTCGCACTTACCACGGATATCATAGACATTCTGGCCGGTTCGCTGATAAGGGCCAATAAGGGCGTTGTTGCAGTAGATGGATGCCGGAACGCAACTCCAGACACTACCAGAGTCGTAGCAGTTCTGGATGAGGGACTGGCAGCGAGGAAGAGCATTGTCCATGCTGCGGCACTCGGGCTCGTCAAGGACAGCGGGATAGCCACCCTTGCCGCAAGCCATGGGGCGGTAGTGCTCGTACTGAGTAAGACCGTCGGTCAAGCCGTTACCGATGAGGATGGACTTGAGGTTGATGTTGCGGTTCTTGTGGGACAAGATCTCAGAAGCGAAGACGGGAATGTAGTGACCAGCATAGGACTCGCCAGCAATGTGGAAGTCCTGCTTGGCATACTCGGGGAATTGGTGGAAGAAGAGGGTCAAAAGAGCATAGACATCCTTGCCAGCGGCGATCGTGTTGCTCACGGAGTTGCCGGAGTATGAGTAACCGACGTTGACGGGCTGGTCAAGGAAGATAACACTGGCGTTGTTGTTCCAGCTGAACTCATTGTTGACAACCTTGAGCTTGTTGTCGATCGAAGAGGGGCCAAGCTCGAGGAACAAGCCGGTGAGTGAGGAGCAGCCTGGGCCACCGTTGAGCCAGAGGACCACGGGGTCGTTCTTGGGATCGTTGCGGGACTCGAAGAACCCTAAGCATCGATATTAGCATCTTGTTATTCGGTTAAATTGGGTGGTGGAATCAGAACATACAATAGAACAAGTGCTTGTCATTGGCCTCGTCATCCAAGTAACCGCTGTATTGCTTGACCTTGTCAACACCAAGCTTGGATGGGTCAACAGCCTTGACACGGAGGTTGAAGTCGGCAATCTTGCCATCAACCTGGCGGTGGTCTTGGCCATCCTCGCCCTGTACCCAGAGCTTTTGGACATCGGCGCCCCTGACGACGTGGTCCCAGTCGTGACGGCGACGGGCGGGCTTGGGCTTAGTGAACCAGTTGGAGTGGTTGAAGGCACTTTCTGGTACAAGGAGCTTAATCTCGTCCCAGAGGGCCTTGGCCTCGGCGGTCATGCCGTGGAAGGCCTCTTCAATGCTGGCGATAGGCTTTCCAGCAGCGTCAACGAACTGTTCGGCGAGCGGCTTCATGCCAGCCTGGGCCCGCTCGTAGTCGCTCGAGAGAACATGCTGTGTTTGCTGCTGAAACGAAGCCGCCGAAGCGACTCCGAGGAGCACCGTCGAAACAGCGACCCTCATTGTAGATATGCGCGGATATCAATGGGCTTGAGCTCCGCGACCAGAAAAGAGGTATGATAATGAAAATTCAATTGGGAGATGATGAGGGATGGATGAAGGAGGAGAGGCAGAGAACAAGCTTGGGGGAGGATAGCTAATAACTGAAACAGCGACGAGTTGTTGCCGGAGTCGGAGAAACAGGCAGATCTGGGTTGCGCCACTGGCAGGTCTGGGTACCTTGCAGGTTGGGGTCACGGGAACGGTTGGCGGTCTACAGAAAACACCCAGACCGCTAACATTCCGTGCGGTAAACTATGCCCAGATGAGCGGGCGAGGCTGCATTTTCTGTGCGAACCCCTGCAGATCAGGGCGCAGCACCAATCAACTGAGCGGTTATCTATCCCCGACCCGATAAGCTTCGTCATTGCCAGGACCTCTGCTGCATGGCAACCGCTCGTTGTTTTGCCGTGCCACAGCTGGATACCCAGCCTCGCGGTTTTCAGCAGGCGGTTTTCTCTCTCAATGAATTGGGGTCATCTAAAGGAGAGGAATTCCTCCCATCTCACCTTCATCCCAACTGCCTGCTCATCCGTCCCCATCATACGAAAGGCACGGCTGATGCTGCAAGGGTCGTGAACAAGGCAAGTGGATATGACATTACGTCGGTCCAAGCCCAGCAAAGCGAATGCCAACGCGCGCTGCAGTGCAGTGACCCACTGTCTTGACTCACTATGAATAATTGTTAGTGAAGAACTCAGCGTGGCGAGCGCGGCTCCGGACCATCGCAAAATTCTCATTGCTGCCAAGTCATATTCATGGTCTGTGACCACTGTGGGATCCTATCTCAAGACAGGAAAGACCTCGTGAGGATTGATGACTTGTGTTGATGGGGCTGCTTCCATGTCGCGACTTCTTCGATGTGTCGCGCTAACAATCGATAAGGCCTAGAGGAAGCCAAGAACGCCCCACAGATCTGCTCCGCCAGTGACCGAGATGGCGGGGTAGGATTTTGTAAAACCAACTTGAAGAAAAAAGCATCTTTCTTGTCCCGCCTCCATCCCGTTGATGATTATCAAGCAAAGTTCATTCTCAATCTTGTAAATACAGTCACACTACAAATACATCTTCACTCACGGGTGCATAAATCCCGTACTTTAACCTTTCACCACAAACAACCCCTCCACCCATCCCCTCGTCCCCGACGAGCCCACCCCCAAAATGGTCATCCAACAACCCTCCAACCAAATAAAACTAACCAACGTCTCCCTCGTCCGCCTCAAAAAGGGTAAGAAGCGCTTCGAAATCGCCTGCTACAAGAACAAAGTCCTCGAGTGGCGCTCCGGCATCGAAACCGACCTCGACAACGTCCTCCAGATCCCAAACGTCTTCCTCAACGTCTCCAAGGGGCAAACCGCCCCCTCCTCCGAGCTCGCCAAGGCCTTTGGTAAAGACACCCCCGTCGACGACATCATCCTAGAGATCCTCAAAAAGGGCGAGATGCAAGTCGGCGAGAAGGAAAGGTCCGCCCAGCTGGAGCGCGTGCACAACGAGGTCATCGGCATGGTCGCCAGCAAGCTCGTCGACCCGAGGACGAAGAGGGTGTACACCACGAGCATCATCGAGAAGGCGCTCGATCAGCTCAGCTCGCAGGCGCAAACCAAGAATAGTAACGACAAGGATAAGAAGGAGGAGGGTAGCAGCAGTGCGGTAGGAACGCCGGCGACGGGTGAGGCGGGAGAGTCGAAACCGCAAGCGCCAAAGCCGATGTGGAAGGGTGTCTCTGCCACAAAGAGCGCAAAGTCGCAGGCGCTGGAGGCGATGAAGGCGCTTGTTGCGCACCAGCCGATACCCATTGCGAGAGCGCGCATGCGGGTGCGCGTTACTTGCCCGACAAATGTCTTGAAGCAGACAGTCAAGGCTCCCAAGGCTACTGCTAAAGAGAACGGCGACGAGGAGAAGAAAGCGCCAGGCACGGTCAAGGACAAGATCCTCAGTTTGTTTGAGCAAATTGAGAATCAGGACGTCATGGGATCCGAGTGGGAGGCTGTTGGTTTTGTTGAACCAGGCATCTTCAAGGATCTATCAGACTTCATCGAGAACGAGACCAAAGGAAGAGGCAACGTAGAGGTGCTGGATAGGGCGGTCACACACGAGGATTAAAGAAGCAAAAGCAAATGATGTTCGACACAATACTCTGATACCCCCTTCAAGCATGTCTCCAGCTGGTCTTTTGATAGGAAATAAAAGTACTTTGATTTGGCATCACTTCAATCGCCACTATGAAATCAATAATGGTTCACTGGAAATGGTCATGTACTTTTTTCATATCTGCGCCTGTATTGTCATGCTGTGTATCATGGTGGTTCCCTTTAGCAATCCGGCGACCCCTACAGAATGTAGAGACGTCGCAAAGGAAAAAAAAATCAACCCGAGCCGTTCCATGACCATCCTTTGCCTGAGATAACACCACCGAAAAGCCAAGCACAGCAGTGCCAAACAAAACCGCACGCTTCCCGCAAATGTTTAACCACCCTTCTTCTTGGACACACCGACGGTCCGGCCGCGGCGACCAGTCGTCTTGGTGTGCTGGCCACGGACACGGAGGCCCCAGTAGTGACGGAGACCACGGTGGGCACGGATCTTCTTCAAGCGCTCGAGATCATCACGGAGCTTGGAGTCGACACCGTTGGCGAGAATCTGGGAGTCCTTGCCATCGACAATGTCGCGCTGCCTGTTGAGGAACCACTGTTATGCTGTTAGCTTGCTATTCGTTGTCGAGCGAGTCTTGTGAGGCATAACGTACGGAGGGGATCTTGTAGGCGGTGGGGTTCTGGATGATGGTAACCAGGCGCTCGAGCTCTTCGGAGGTGAGCTCACCGGCGCGCTTCTTCAGGTCGACATCGGCCTTCTTGCACACCAAGTTGGAGTAGCGGCGACCGACACCCTTGATCTTGCTGGACTGGGGTTAGCCAATGTCCAAGCGGTTTGCGGTTAGCGCTGGATCGGACTCACGTCAAGGAGTAAACGACCTTCTGCTTGCCGTCAACGTTGGTGTTGAGCAGACGCAGGATGTGGTTGAAATTGCTCTGGAAGATCCGTTAGCCCTGGCTTCTCAATGTTCTAGTGCAATGCCCGCCGCTTGTTCAGTTTGCCCCGCTGCCGTTTTCCGAGTTTCCGATATCGTCGACATCTCCAATGCTAGCCAAACACCCCCCGTGATATACATGCTCAAAACGGATCCCTTGTCGTCCACACAGGATATTGTGGCCTTGTGCTTGTACGGCTGGTCCGCTGGAACTGGTGCGTCCTGTTGGCAGTGCTTCTGGGCGGCGTCGATGTCGATATCGACGGATTTTGTAGCGAGGTATTTGCTCATTGATTTTCGAGGTCGGAAGGCTGCGATCGCCAATAGTTCCGTGGTGATGGCTTCCGGTTCAAACATTCGTAATCGGGGAGACGACAACGGCCGAATACACAGGAATCTCGCAGGCAGGGCAAACTGAATAAGCTGATGTCGATAGAAATAGACGTACCTTCGCATCCGAGACCAAACTCATGATGGGCAACTGTTGTCGAGGCTTCGCTCGTGTTGTCCAGAATCTGGTTGCTGCTCAGGTTTCGTAAAAAGGGTCATGAGCGAATTTGTGAGGCGATGGGTTTTCGAATTTGTGTGTGGTCATGTGACGGGGCAGAAATTCAAAAGTTCAGCACAGACCATGTGAGGCAAGCAAAGTGGGGCCGTCTTTTTGGCTTGACGGCTCGGGTTAGGGTTATTCGGTTCGGCATCAGCCCTGCGAGGGAACCTCGAGATGTGCGCTCCATGCCACTTTCCCCAAGCAGTTCTCAGAAGGAAGCATGACCGGTTTTCATTCACGTCATGCTCCCTACCAATCAACGCAGCAGCCTGACCCGGACTCTAATATAGACAGCCGGCATCTCAGACCAAATCCTTTAACATCGGCAGACTAATGTTGCTGGACACTGAAATCGCCCCTGAGAATTCAACATGACGCATTCCCTGCAACCAATCGCAATCCGAAACTGCACGCGCGGTTGCTCGCTGGGTGGCTGAGCCGAAGACCGACGGTGACGTTGCCAGGGCGGGTCAGTCCAACATCGCGGGGTCAACTTGGGTTGGCATCCTGTTGCTTGCTTGCTTGCTTCAGCTGTGCCAATAACTCAGCCCCGTGTCCGTTCCCATTTTACTGCGCCCGACTCACGGGACGTCAGCAAAAATAGCCGAGCATTTCTCTCGCTATAAATCATCTACAATCAAAAGAAGACTCTTGCGCCCCTCCTTTAAACTCCAAATCTGTGTCCAAGTTGTCAACGTTGTTACCCCTCGCGCATCCAAACTTCAAGATGCTCGACGAAAACCTTCCAACCTTTCGGTTCAAGCCGTCGTCAGACGACCCACTCTCAACCATACTCTACTTCACTCAGAACGGCTCCGAGCCATCACCCGAGTACTTGCTGCGAAGGCCAGACCCCGCCCTTCCGGCTTCTCACAACAAGTATGGCGTTGCGCTTTGCGATCCCTTCAACCAGAATGTCATATACGGAGAGATAACAGTTGAGCCGGAATGGACGCTACCTACACTCTCCGCCGCCGAGATCCGCGCGCAAGCACAGTCTGGCGCTCCTCCTGCGCCAGCCACGGCGATTATCCCTGACAACTTCTCGATCCAGCTCTACAACCCAGATCAGACTATCACCGTGAAGATGGTGGTAGGCGCTTGGAACAAGAGTGATAGCTGGGAGTTTGAGATCCCGGTTCAGACCTTCAAGACCCCCACTACGAGCGAACTCGACCGTGAACAGCAAAACAGCTCCCCAGCAGCAGCAGATCTGATCCCGCGCATCATGTTCCGTTGGAAAAAGGAGGGCAAACTAAGCAAGGACATGACCTGCTACATGACGGGCAGGAACACGGCAGGGAAGAAGAGCAAGGAGCCGGATATCACCGTGGCCATGTACAAGGGATCACGAGAGAGCGCCATGACTCTCTACCAACCAAACCTCCACCGCGTAGAAGTCGAAGACCGCAAGGGGCTGGAGCTCGTCCTTCTCCTCGGCGCTGAAGTCATCAAGGACCTCTACATCAACCCCAAGCCGGGGATGTTCAACGTCTCTGCCACCAGTCCCGGACCCATTCCCAATACCAGAAAGAACTCCCGCCCCAACGTCGTGGCAGCAGCAGCAGTAACACCAACCCCCCCAGCCGCTCCCCCAGCCGCCATGTCAGGAGCATTGAACAACCTCCCTCCCACCAAATCCACCACACCTACCTCCTCCAAACCCCAATCTAATAACCCACCCCCAACAACCACAGCAAACACCATCCCCCCCCCACCCCCCAGCGGCCCCCCGAAGCATGGCGTAACCTTCACCACAACCCCCACCGCCTCCATAGAAGCCGAAACCCGCCGCCTCCAAGAACTCGTCGAGCGCGAGCAACGCGAGAGAGAAAAAGCCGAGCGCGCCGAGCAGAAACGCATCAAGAAGATGCTCGAAGAAGAGGAAAAAGCCCAACGCAAACGCGAGGCAGAAATCGCCAAGGAAACCGAGCGTCTCCGCAAGAAATACGGCGTCGAAGGGCAGGACTTGCCATCTGATCGCCCTTCCCTTCCCCCTCGACCGTCTTCGTCGGTGCATAATTCCCCTTCTGTGGCGCAACAGCCGTTTTTCCCTGGCCCTCCTACACCGCCGCAACAACAACAACAGCAGCAGCATACGCCGAGTTGGTTGGGGGCGCCGGCGCCGGCTTTACCTCCTAGGCCGCTGAGTGCGGGACCTCCGGCGGGGGGGAGTGGAGGGGGACCGCAGCAGCAGCAAGGACCGTTTCATTGTAATAAGTTGAATCTTATTTGGAAGGGCGCGGCTGGGCAGCTGGAGCAGGTGAAGAGTCAGGTGGAGAGCAGGATGAGCCCGGAGTTGCAGGCGAAGTTGAGCCAAACGCTGCCGCATCGGCCGGGTGGGGGGAGGAAGGAGGGGGAGGATGGGGGGAGGAGGAGGGTGCAGAGGAAGAGGAGTTCGGGGTTTTAGATGGGGGGGTGGGAAGGTTGAGTGTTGTAGGATATGGATGGGGTTTTTTTTGGTTGATTATGATGGGGGATTTGGAAGGATATTTGTGATGCTATCATGAATGTTTTGTAATGAGTCTGGAGTGGCATTTTGTACAAGATATCATATCATGTCAGGTAGCGTAGAGTTTTAATGGATGATTTTTCAAAAAATAAATGTATTATCATTCTCTGTACAAGCCAGTCTGATGTTCGGTATATTGTTACCCCCTTTTTTATGGTTAGTGTGGTTGTTGGTGGTGGTGGCGGAACATGTCGAAGAAAGTTGAGGTTACCTAGCTCAGGGGGTTTAGTGTGGATTACTAAAACGATGATACTCAATTGAGAGTTGCATTCGGCCCGCCCCTGGGTTTTGAAAACCGTTGCTAGGGAGGAGGCCTCACGGTGATGTTTTGGTACTGTCTATTTTCATCATGAGAGGGGATGAACGATCATGAATCATCTGAACTTTTTTGCGGTGATGTGTGACGACGATCGACATATAGACAGACGGGCAACATGTCTGACAAATAAGTGCATAAACAATTTCGGTGGAATGGTGTATTTCTAGAAGCAACAGAGGGAAGAACGAAAAGGATCTTGTCGATCCGAAGATTGTTCAGGGCCGTTTGTCGCGGGATCTGGGGACGGGAGTGAGAGATACCGGGCCGTTAAGCTGGGTCGACGGGGGGGAAAGAAGGTGAAACGCGGGGTTATATACGTTGTAGGTATATGGGCAGGGTATGGAGGAGTGTCAGGAGTTTCTTGGGGATGGATGGGAAAGTTTAGGATTTTGGGACTGTTTCATGGAGGCTTGTGTGGGCGGGTAGAGTTTCTTCAATGGAGGGGTGGGCTGGGGGTGGAAAAGACGATAGACAGGTTGTGGCTTTGAAGGCGTGAAGATCATGATCTGTGGGCTTGTCAGTTGAGTGTAGGACTGTGGTGGCTGTGGGAGTACCAAGTATGTGCATTTGAAAAAAAAAAATTGAGATAACTGTGTGATGAAAAGGATGCGATGACTCGATCTCTTTGGATTTGTGGTTATTCAATATATTTTTGGTGGGGGGTGAAGCAATTATGGCAAGGCTGTGAGTGCCCTATGAATGCGCCGCTCCAAACTTGCATGGTGATACTCCAGACTTTGTGATGCCGCGCGGGGCTCTCAAGTGCCGCTGCTGAGATGAGGCTCGGAATATGCTGTCCAGAAGAGACGGAAGAACTCGAAGTTCGTGATCTAAAGTTGGTGTTTGTGATCCCCAGTGGTCAAAGTCGAGGCTCAAACAGATGGAGTCATGGTGCCTCGGAACCCCTGGTCTTGTTAGGAGGTGGAGCCCAGGCTCTTGCGGGTCGAGGGGCAGGGGCAAATCTGGCGCTAAGACGATTTCGGGTGCCACCACCATTTCCAAGCGGCCAAGCGAGCGGCTACGACAGACAGCAACCTGAATCCGCAATCAACCTCCGCCCGCATCACGACCGCCCGTTTCCCTCCAGGTCGCCCGTCAACAGAGAGCCGACACTGTTGAACTCGTCGCCGCAACCATCCCGATCCCCCGATCCGCCGTCCGATAGCCGCGAGCCCGCCCCCCGAGGCCGAGTCGCACTGCCCGCTGAGATTCAAGGAGGGGCCGCTGCCATACCTGAATTGTTGGAACGGCTTGTTGGATTTTTCGAATTTTAGACTCGTTGGACACCATCTCCGCCGGCGTAAGCTGCTTTGTTGAAGGCGGCTTTTCTGTCTACCGTCTCTGTTCCTCTGCACCGATCGGGGAGATCCCGAACCACTGCGCCCCCTTATCGCTGCTCCCCCACGTCGAGAATTTCGCACCCTCGACGCTGGGCACCAACTCTTCGTCTGGTTGCTCTGCAGCTATCCCTCTAGGGATTACAGAAACTCAACGCCCCGGCCCTCGCTGCAGCTTAGGCTGTGAGGGCCTAGCAGATTCACATCAGCCATGAACTTCGATTCCGGTACCGCCTACGCCGAGTCGGACGCCGACGACGAGTACGAGCGGGATATCCACGGAAGTTCACCCATCGCCACTGATGTCGAAACTTCTCCTATCGATTCGGACCCACCCTCCACTGAGCACACACCAACCACATACGGCTACCGCTCAAGCGCCGACAGGCTCCCAGAGACCATCATCTCCGAATGGACCGCTGAAGAATGCGCCGATTTTATTGCCTCAATAGGCGTCCAACAATATGCAGATGTATTTCTAGGTATGCCTGCGCCGAGTAGGGTCCGTGGGACTATGGCACCGCTAACATGTTTCTTCAGAAAACGAGATTGTGGGCGAGGCTCTGGTGGCTCTCCAACATGACGATCTCAAATCGATGGGAATCAACAGCGTGGGACACCGGTTGACGATTCTGAAATCTGTTTATGACGTCAAGAAGGCCCAGGACGTACCGATCGAGAGTGACCACTACATGCCACTCAGTACGTGATACTCTCCCTAGCCATGTGAAGACTTGCTTTGTAACTAACAAGCTGGAAATGTAGCTGCGGAGACGGAGGCACAATCAGCAAATGCGACGCTAAAAGACATCAAACATCTCGTGGAACAGCTGCGTCTTCGAGACGAGCGGATGGCTCTGTTCGAACAGGACTTGCGCAGACTGACAGACGATTTCAGGAGACTCCGCGAGGACATGCTCCCCGCGTTGAGGTTGGCCAAGGACTACCAGCAACCCCTGCCAAACGATCCGTCCTACGAAAGCAATCTATCACCGCCTGCGCCAACACCATCATCAGCTAGCCAATATAGCGCCGGCCTCAAGAGGCAATACTCTACCAAGATGATCAAGCTTGGGACCACACCAAAAGCAACATCACCAACCCACCTCCAAACCACCCACAACCCCTCCATAATCGAACAAACCCTCGACCCCTCAGGCGCCGCCGACAGGGCAGTCATGTCCTCGTCCCACCTCGCAGCCATGAACGGAGTAGGCAGCTCAACCTCCCCCGGATACCCATCACCAAACATGCCGTCCCCCACCTCCCCACCAACAACTGGCCTAGCAGGCAACACCTTGTCTTCACGAGCTTATCGGTCAGATCAACAACCACAGCAGCAACAACAACTACCACAGCAACCGCCCTCCTCAACCCGTACCACCTTTTCCGAGAACGACCACTACGGCAGCAACGCCACCAAGACCACCGCGGTCCCCGCCCCGAGAAGGATGCAAACCCCCGCGCCGGAAACCCCCGGGTCGAGCAATTCCGTGGAAATATTCAAGTCGTTCAGGGTGAGCATGGACGACCCGTGCTACAAGGTGTTGCCGGCGGCGTTGAAGAAATACCAGATCAATGCACCGTGGGATCAGTACGCGCTGTATATTGTGTATGGGGATCAGGAGAGGTGTCTGGGGCTGGATGAGAAGCCGTTGATCTTGTTCAAGCAGTTGGATAAAGAGGGGAAGAAGCCGATGTTTATGCTTAGGAAGACGAATAATGCGCAGACGGGGGTGGGAGGAGGGGACGGGATAGGGGGGGATGGGATGGGGCAGCCGGGGAGTGCGGGGTTGGGGAGGGGAGGGGGGTAGGAGGGGGGGAATGGGGATGGGGGGTATGATCCGCCGGGGGGGATTATTTAGGGATGGGGGATGGGGACTGAGGGAGTGATGGGATCTGTTTGAAGTGTGATATTTTGTTTTTTATCTTGGTGTGTGAGAGCGAAAGAGTTTGAAAGTTGTTGTTGGAAAGCGGGAAGGGAAAGAAAAAGGGCAGCAAGCGTGAGCAAAAGCATAGCCAGCTTTGCGTGTTGAATATAGTGATACATTGTGTGTGTGAAAATCTGGGTAGGGGGGAGGATAGGAAGGATATTTAGCAAAACGTTGGGAGAGGGGGTTGGGGGAGGGAGGAGTGTGTTTATATACAAATCTTTGCAAAGGATTTTTCAGTTTCTGGTTTTTTTTTTTTGTTGTCATATTTGAGGGGATAGTTTCTTGGAAAGAGAGTAGGAGTAGGGGCAGGAGTACGAGTAGGGCTAAGGTAGTGTAGGTTTGGATTTCAGTTGTTGGATTGGATTGGTTGGGTGGATGGTTTTCAAAAAAAAAAATAAGTAAGCAAGAAAGTGAGGCGATATGGAAATGAAAGGTATTTCTGTTGGAAGAGCGTCACCCGTTGTGCTGTGCTCTGCGGGAAGTAAGGGGGAGGCGGTGGAAAAGAGGAGGAGGAGGAGGAGGAGGAGGAGGGGCAAACTCTACCTATTTGGATATACATATTTACAAGAAGAAATTTCTATGCTGCCTGGAAGGAGGTGGTCGTGTCATATTTTGTTTGCATGTTTTGAGGTAAACCTGTGAGATCTTCCCAGCCGTGAATACCGTGGAAAAAGTTGGATGGGGCAGGGTTAGTGTGCTGTTGCTGTTGAAAAGAATCTAGGGGTGACAACTGGTTTTGATGGATAGGTAAAATGTACGAAGAATTACACTGTAGAACAAGAAGAGCAAAAAAATAAGCAGGTTAAGGTATGGTACAGCGAGCTCAACTCAGCTGCTCCTCGCCTTGCCAGCTAGAATTCAAGACCAGACTCCTGCTGACTAGACATAGCGCGAAACCACTGCTCCTATCTCTTTCCCCCATCGATGATCGTCGTGCCTTATGCTGCTGTTCCCTTGCCATACATACTCTGAAGCCCGAATGTCCGAATAAGATACACTACCTGAAAAGCTGCTGTCAAGATGCCCTCCCTTATCTCGATATTACACCACCACCACAACACTATCCCGAGGTTTTTCCTAACCCCTCCTGTACCCCCTCCCCGAAGTCTGCTGGTTCCTCGCCCTCTCCAGCTGCCCCTTGAAGTCCGCAAACAGCGCCCTCACCTGGCCCCTCTCCACCCACTCCTCCACGATCTTGTCCACCAGCTTGTACTTCTTCTTGAGCTTCATCTTCTCCCTCTCGGCCAGCTTCGCCGGCCTCATGTACCCCTCCGCCATCAGCTGGCTCTCCACCCAGTCAAGCAGGGCGTGCTTCCAGTGGATTAGTGTGTGGGCAATCTCCGCGTTGCCGTTGCAGACCACGCCCACGTAAAAGGTTTTGTCCTCGGGGGGGATGGTGTTGCCGTCTTCGTCTACGTTACCCCCTCGATCAGAATTCTGGGAGGAGGAGGAGGAGGAATCGTCGCTGCTGTCTTGCTCGATGGGGTCGAGAAAATCCATCCCGAACCGTTTGATGTAGGGGGTACCATGGAAGGAGATCGTCCACGTGGCTGGGTGACCTGACCGTCCGCAGGCTTCGCAGTTGGCGCCAAAGACGGAGTCGTGGCCGGAGCTGCCGACTTCGATGGAGGTGTATTGCGGGCGGGCACGCAACGCTTTGTAAAAATCGGGTTTCCAAGCTGAGGAAAGGAATTTGGAGGTGGCGAGGGCTCTGACTTCGTCGTCGAGTTTCTGCCAGCCGATGCGGTAGAGCTCGGCGGTTTTTTCCGCAAACCCGGGGTTGATCTTGAACTGAACCAGCCACTCGACCACGTCGCGGAAGTGCTCGATGAGCTTCTTGCGAGCGTGGTGGGTGAACTGGAGCGGCATTTGCATCAATTCATCAGGGGCACCGAGGGGCTCGTCGCTGTCGTCTTCTACGACAAAGTCATCTAGGTCCTCGCCCTCGGCTTCGGTGCCTTCGTCGTCGGATTCTCCCTTGAGCTCCTTCAAATGCTTCTTCTTTTTCTTTTTGTCCTTTTTTCCCCTATTGCTCTTCTTCTTGTCATCGGACCCTGAGGGCTGGGGTACCTCTTCTTCATCCTCTTCATCCTCAAACTCTGAGAGCGCAAGGTTGTCAGAGTCAGTGTCGTAGAGCGCCTTTCGTTGCTCTACTTCCTCTTCCCCCTCTTCCTCTTCGGACTCCTCTTCAATGATCTCGCCAGCTCGTCGACGACGGAGCATTTCACGCGCCTTTTCCTTTGCGGAAAGATGTTTCCGGGGAGTTTGTGAAGAACGAAGTTTCGGCGTAGGTTCTACAACCTCCACTTCGGAGTCATCCTGCTGTTGTTTTGCTGGCGAAGAAGACCCGCCCTTGCGAATCAGTCTGCGCTTCTTCATGGGCGAGGAAACCAAGGGCTGGTCGTCCGAATCGTCTCTATCAACAGCGAGCCGTCTCTTCCTATTGAACCGAGCCGAAACGGGTGTGATGATGGGCAAGTCATCGTCATCCTCATCATCTTGATCATCCTGCTGGGCTTGCTGCTGTTGTTTAGGAGTAGAGCTGTTTTTCGGGCTGGGAGATTCTGATGCCGAAGAAGAGGAGATAGCCATCGGTTTTGAGCCGCGTAATTTCTTTCCCTTTGTAGGAGGCTCATCCTCACCCTCATCATCGTCACTGATGACTACAACTTTCTCCTTGCCTTTAGATTTCTGCCTCTTCGACTTCACAGGCAACTCGTCCTCTCCTTCCTCGGTAGCAGACGAAGGATTGTCGAGCTCTTTCAAGTAAACGAGCGATGGCTTCGACCTTGTCTTCCGCGCGCTGCTAAGTATGACTTGGGAAGAAGTCATGAAGCCGGCATTAGGAGAAGAGCTGCTAGCAGCAACAGGGGGAGGTGGAGCAGCAATAATACTATCCTTGGATGGCGATCCTTTGGTAGGAGTAGACTTTCTGGGAGTTATCACAGCAGGCTTGATCTTTGGCCGACCTGAAAGGTGATGTTAGCGACTTTTGGTGTGGGTGAGAGCGAGAAATTTACCCAGGGTGGCCTCCAGCGTCTGCTGTTTCCTTTTCGAAGGTTTCGCCATTTTTGGCTATTCCGAAAAGAAAAAAGCTGTTGTGTGTTTGAGAGTAAGTGAGTGGCGCAAAATAAAATGGTTGTAGAACTGTAGTGAGCGTTAGTAATAGTCGGTGCTTGGGTGAACAAGTGAATCGACTCGAGGTTGGTGAGTAGCTTTTGTAGGTGGGCAAGTGGGCAAGTGACTGTCAAATAGGTCTATCGGCTGCAATCTTGTGGCTCCTGCCCTGGATTCAACTTTATTCTCAAGTACAGATGAGTCGGTAGTTTTTTGTCTCGTCCAGATCGTTGGTCTGTCAGAGCTCATATCTCTGAGGCAAGCGTTTGCACAAATGCTGAATTTGTGTCCCCTCAAAATCGCCATTTCGCCTCAACCTTAAAGATTTCCTGCCTAAAAAGGCTGCAAGGCAACCGATGGAAAAGAAATTTTCTCAATTATGAGAAAAGCAGACTTACTGAATAGTGCCTCTGCCTCGATTCCAAGACAAGCGATGATTGGCGAAGGGAATGGTGACCAAGACAGTCAGTCTGTGGGGAACAAAGCGAAGTATCAGGGCCCTGCTCGCAACGAAATAACGAAGGGATGGCTACAAGCTGGGTTGAAGGCAATGTTGATAGTTCCGAAAAAGGTAGTTGATGATGTGAAATAAATTACTTGATGGACGCGCGTGGCCGTGGCGTTCATGGAACGCGATACCACGTGACTGAGGGGTTGGAGTATCAAACTTCAAGTCAAAATATGATCGATGATAAAAACTAGAGTGAATAAAATCTTGGATTCTTTTCACTACTTCAGCAAGCATATTGGCTACTGCATGCAGGAAATCACATTAAATATACGGTTTCGGATCTATTACTCTAGATTTCTTTGTTTAAACCGATACCGCATCGGTTAACGGCTGAGGTTCTATTCATTTCATTTGCGCCTCGCAAAAATAAGACACACCAACTCCTGCTTCCCATGCTTTAGAAATATACAAGCCCAAGGTCGTCCGGGTAGACCACACTCCTCCACCTTGCCTATCATCCATTCATTCGTCCATCCATCCATCCCAGGCCTTGTGTTTCCCAGCCGTCCAAACATACCACATTAATTAACCCGGACACCAGCCAGCCAACCCGTTACCACCGCCATCGCCACCCATTTCTCATAGATGCTTATTATACCAAATGAACACCTGGCTCCATGGGAACTGGACAGGATATCAAAAACTCCCAATGTAGAATGTCAAAGAGGGAATGCTCAAGACCGCGCCAGCACGCCCGCTTCCCCGTCTATTATGTACAGCTAGTCGCACATGTGTACTTTTGTCGTTGCAGCAAAGAAAATCCAAAGAAATAGATTATCTCAATGGCACCTTGGCATCTTGTACACCGCGCGCCAGAACGTCCTCGAGCTTCCATCTTGGGGGCTTGATGACGCCTTCCAGACCATTGGCCTTGCGCCACTCCTTTTCCATCTCTGGGGTGACACCCTCTGGCAGAGGCTCAGCGCCACCGGCCAAACCAGTAGAGTACTTGATCTGAATGATGTCGCCAACCTCGTCGCAGGCAGCCAATACACGATCAAGATCATCCTTGTTGTGGGCCGAAGAGACGCAGAAACGGGCGCGGGAGCTGATGAGAGGGGTGGCGGGGTATCCGACAACGACCACGGAGATCTTGCGCTTGAGCATTTCGTGGCTGAAGGCAGCGATCTTGGCGGGATGATAAAGCATAATGGGAATAATGGGCGAGTCATCGTGGCCGTAGACAATGTAACCGAGACGCTTCAATCCGAGACGGAGATAGCGGGAGTTGAAGGCAATTCGCTGGAGACGCTCCTCGCCCTGGCCTGGTGCGAGTTCGCCAGTAATGATCCTGAGGGAAGCCAGAATTTGCATGAGAACCGAGGGAGCTGGGGATTCGCCGAGAAGAGTAGCGGCGTTTGTGCTTCTGAGCTTGTCAATGATGTGCTTGTCAGCAGCAACGTAGCCACCGTTGGCGCCGAAAGACTTGGTCAGAGTACCCATGAGAATATCAATCTCAGCCGGATCCACACCGAAATAATCGCAAACACCGCGGCCGCGGGGCCCAAGGGCTCCAATGCTGTGGGCCTCGTCAACGTACAAAAAGAACTTGTACTTCTTCTTGAGAGCCAAAACACCGGGAAGATCAACCATGGTACCCTCCATAGAGTACAAGCCCTCGACAGCAACGAGAATCTTCTTCCAGGGGCGGTGAGTGCGGGGCTGGCCCTGAGAAATGGCCTCGCGCAGTTTGGCCTCGAGATCACCGATGTCGTTATGCTTGAACGAGCGGATAACAGCGCCAGAGAGACGGGCACCAATGCGGATCGAAGCGTGGTTAAGTTCGTCAGAGAGAATCAGGCAGCCCTTGGAGACCAGGGCAGGGAAAGAGCCGGCATTGGTGACGAAACCCATCGAGAAAACCATGGCGGCGGGCTTGCCAACGAACTGGGCCACCTCGCGCTCAACCTCAAGGGCAAGATCGTTGGTGCCGGAATCAGCGCGGGGGCTGGCGGAGCTGAGACCGTACTTGCGCACACATTCCTCAACAGCGTCGGCGCAGGGACCGTCAGACTGGGCGAAACCGAGGTAATTGTAGGAGCTCATGTTGAGAGTCTGAGTATAGGTGCCAGTGAACTTGTAGGTGCGGTTGAAGTCGTCCGACTTGCGATCCATGAGGGTGATGAAGCGGCCGGGGACACCGGTAGTAGGTCTGGCGAAGCAGTCGTCAAGGCGGAGCTTCAGTCTCCTGACGTAGAAATTGTCAAAATCATCGTTGAGCGGCGCATATCCGTTTTGGGCCTTGAGGGTCTGGTAGTGCTTCTTGTTGCCGAAGCGCTTTCCGAAGAAGTCGCGAATATGGCCACAGAAAATTAGGATTAGGTAGCTGAGATATGTGGTGAGGACAAAGTAATAGGGCGGTTCGTCCTCAATTGGGGTCTCGAGCGGCTGGCCGAAGCTCTGACTGACGTGTCGGTGAGTCGGATGAAGCAGGGGACCGAACTGGGACGCGGCGCGCTCTTCCTTGCGGGCCTCGTCAGCCGAAGGAGGTTCGAACAGAGTGGTAGGCGGCTCGTCGATGTTTTGCTCTCCAGCGGCGGCAGCAGAGAGGGAGATGGTGGGCAGAGACATGGCGGAGGGCGACGAGAGCTGGCCCGGAAGCGGCGACATGGACTGCTGCTGAGAGTGCGACTGCTCCTTAGCCTTGGACGAGAAGAAACCAACGAGGCGGTTGCCCTTGGAGTGAGACGGCCGTCGCTCGGCAGCCCTTTCTGACTGTGGCATACTGGTCGAGAAAGGGTTTGTGAGCTTTCGTGGCATCGAAACGGCGGGAGAAATAGACCCGAATATTCGTACTGTACTGGTGAAGTGGACGAAGAGAGAATGAAGTGTAAAGCGCCCTCGCCCTGTGGTTCTGTTCTGCACGCGCGGGTCTTCAGAATCGAGAGTCGAATCTTCAGAAGGGTCAAGCTCTCGTCCGCGGGGAACGCAGAACAAGAGACGCGAGGTTGGGAAAAGAAAGGGCTGGTCTGACAGGGCGAGGTCGGTATGAAAAAACAGACTTGAAGAGGCGGAGAGGGCCAGGGGAACGGCTTCGCCAGGAAATTACCGGTGGCTCGCGGATGCCCTGGAACCAAGAGTGGGTTCCTGGTCTGCGCTTTGCTAGCACAAGAGTGGAGGGGTCTGCCGTGTAGCCACCCGGTAATTTGACAACGCCCTGCAGCCCCCTGTCGGTGCTGTTGGAGCCAGTGCTGACGTTCCTGATCAATCACCATCCATCACCACCGTCTGTGCCCATCACCAACCTCCATTCAGGTATGATCATACCCACCACAACCAGTCCCTTCCCGTGCCGAGACGTCCGGTGCGGTTCCGGGGGCTGACTGAGGGGGTCATATGGAGCAATTCAGGCAAGTCCTGCTTACTGTGGTATACTGTACTGCTTTATCAGCAACCTAAGGTATGTACTGTCTAAGAACATGTGAGCAGCTTTACCTTCACTCCTGATAGTCCACACCGGCTCCCTCACCCTGCATTAGCAGCATATCCCAATTTGGAGATGGTGATAACACGCTGTAAAAATTTGATGCCGGTCTGGTCTTGTAGCCCGCCGTCCGTGGATCTCTCAGCGCGCCCGCCAATCGGGGTGCTCAACAGCCCGCACCCAGTGGCACTCTCTTGTGCTGTCACTCCCAGAGCAGCATAGCGCGATCGTGAGAGGCACAGAAATATTTCAGGGTCTGGGCTGGGCGTTCAAGCAGTCAAAACACCAAACTGCAGCTCCCTAGTTCCTCGGGCTGTTTGGAAAAAGTGGCATGACCAAACGAGCGGTGTACAACAGAAAGGATGCCGCCTGAAGGGTACCTTCACACCTAAGCCACCCGGCGCCTGTACCGTCGAGTGTACCACGGCAATTGCTTCAAGATCAGATGTCTTCTCAACGGCTTTTCCTCGACGGGAGTCGGGTCGGCAGCGGGATTGTTTATCGCGCATTGAAACCCGGCCGCTTCTACAGCCGCAGTATAAATGAGCGACATCTCGCTGATACCACCCATGTGGCAGCCCCAGTGTTACGCGTGTTTCTGAGACTGACAGCTGGGAGCGTCGCAATCGTTAAAATAGAGATACGCGGATGAGGTGAGTAGTCGGTGTGCACCGCCGAATAGTTCGGGGCTATAAAAGCTTGGGTGCTCGGTCTTCGTCAGGCGCACTTCTCAGATACTCTCGCTCTCGGAATCATTCTCCCGGCCAAGACATTTATTTCTGTCCAAGCAAGAACAAGAACCAAGGCACTCTAAAGCTTATGTACAACCACAGATCCCTTCAAGATGTGTTCGTTCAAACAAGTCGCAAAAGGGCTGCGGGTGAAACAGATCGGTACCTGCATGACAAGCTGCCGACTGTGGAAGGGATGCCGCCGCTTGCATCATCCGCCAATGGCCCGACCCCGACCTCTTTTTCCTGCTCCATGGCTGCTCCCTCGGGTGTCGTGTGGCAAGCGTCGGCTTTCGCCGGACTCGGCCAGTTCCCAATCCCCTCCCTCACTAGCAAAGCCTAGGTTAGAAGTTAAGGAACACAAGGAAGAATCCGGGGCATTTCAATTCCCGTTGCTGGATCCCCCCGTTGAGTACATCATCGTTGTTTTACTTGCCGGGGGGGCTTTCTTTGTCGTTGCACACTGTGGATTGATTGATTGTCCAACACGCCACTCATTGACATTGTGTCGTTCATAATCACCTTATCAAATTTATCGGATATCCGCCGGTTGTGAACCTCGCTCCAAATTTCTTACTATCCCAGACTATCCGAAACCAGCTGCTGAGAGAGGTGTGGTGGGCACAATGACGGCATCGGAACTCTGGAGACACTCTGACCCTGAGGGGACCCAGATGTGGAAGTTTTTACAGCATGTGAACTCCAAATATGGGTTGTCTCTGGCTGGGTATCCGGATCTCTACAAGTGGTCAGTCGACAATGTAGCCGACTTTTGGGGGGACGTATGGCATTTTGCCAGCATCAAGGCCTCCAAGCCGTTTAATCAGGTGCGTTTATTGGGGAAGTTGGTTGCCACGGATGCCCGTGTGCAACCCCTGAATTGAGCCCCTGAATTGTTTGCCCCCTGAGCCCATACCACCCTACCACGCAACTCCTATTTTCTGTTTGTGAATGTTTACTAACAATGCCTTCAGGTCCTGCCGCCTGATGCCCCCATGTTCCCCAGGCCCGACTTCTTTGCCGGTGCCCGTCTGAACTTTGCGGAGAACCTCCTGTTCCCTGCCAATGCCAACGTCGACGAGAATGCCGTTGCCGTCATCACTGCCACTGAAGACGACAGCGCCCTCGCAGAGACAACATGGGCTGAACTCCGCGACCAAGTACGCAGGTGCTCCAACGCCCTTCGTGCAGCCGGAGTAAAAGAAAACAGCGTCGTCGCCGGCTTCGTGGCCAACCACGTCCAGGCCCTCGTCGCCTTGCTCAGCGCTGCCACCCTCGGCGCCATCTGGACCGGCATCAGCCCCGACAACGGCGTCAGCGCTGTCCTCGACCGCCTGGTTCAGATCCGTCCTCAGGTTCTCTTCTCCGACAACGCCACCCTCTACAACGGCAAAGAATGGTCTGGCAAGGCCAAGACCGTCGAAATCGTCGAGGCCCTCAAGCAGCACGGTCTCGAAACCGTCGTCATCATCAAAGGCCTCCCTCACTTCGAGACTGGCCTCGATGAGTTCCGCGCCAAGGGGGTGAATGCAGAGGAGTACGAAGCCTTCCTGTCTTCCTCTCCCAAAGACGAGCCCCTCGTCTTCTCCCAGCTGCCCCCCTCCCACCCTCTTTATGTCCTCTACTCAAGCGGCACAACCGGTCTCCCAAAAGCCATAGTCCACACCGCAGCCGGAACCCTCCTCCAGCACAAGAAAGAGCTCTTCCTCCACTGCTCTCTCTCCCCAGCATCCCGAATGCTCTACTTCACCACCACCTCCTGGATGATGCACCACTGGTCCGTCTCTGCCCTCTCCTGCGGCAGCTCTTTAGTCCTTTATTCCGGCTCGCCCTTCAAACCCCACGGCTTCCTCTCCCTCCCCATTTTGTTATCCTCCCTCCAAGTAACCCACTTCGGCACCTCCGCCGCCTACCTCACCGCCCTCGAAGCAAACAACATCACCCCCATCTCTTCCCCCGAGCATCACCTCGACCTGTCCCGCCTAGAAGCAATCTACTCCACCGCCTCCCCCCTCCCCCCTTCCACTTTTTCTTTCGTCTACAAAGCCTTCCCCAGCCACGTCAACCTAGCCAGCATCACAGGCGGCACAGACATCATCTCCCTCTTTGGCGCCCCATGCCCCCTCCTCCCCGTAAAAGCAGGCGAGATCCAATGCGCCGGTCTCGGCATGGCAATCGCAGTGATGGACTCTTCTTCATCATCCACCTCCCCTCAATTGGTCTCCCACCCAGGTGAAGAAGGCGATCTCGTTTGTCTCAAACCGTTCCCCTGCCAGCCTCTCACCTTCTTTGGCCCCGACGGTCAGGAAAAGTACCGCTCTGCGTATTTCGAGCGGTTTGGAGTTGGGGTCTGGCACCACGGGGATTTCGTCAAGATTCCTGACCCGAGCACGGGGGGTCTGGTCATGCTGGGACGGAGCGATGGGGTGTTGAAACCGGCGGGGGTTAGGTTTGGGAGTGCGGAGATATATAATGTTTTGACGAGGCATTTTGCGGGGGAGGTGGAAGAGGCGGTTTGTGTGGGGAGGCGGAGGGAGAGGGATAGGGATGAGACGGTTTGTCTTTTTGTTGTTATGAGTGAGGGGAGGGAGTTTGGGGAGGGGGTGAGGAAGAGGATTGCGGAGGGGGTGAGGAGGGAGTTGAGTGCGAGGCATGTGCCGGGGGTGATTGAGGAGGCGGGTGGTGGGGTGCCGAAGACGGGGAATGGGAAGAAGTAAGTTGTTCTCATTTTGTTATACAAGTTGGGATGAAGGGGATGATGATGGATGGCTAATAAGATGAATAGGATCGAGGTGGCGGTTAAGCAGATCCTTTCTGGGATGCAGGTCAAGACGAACGCTAGTGTTGCCAATCCTGAGGCGTTGGAGTGGTTTAAGGACTGGGCTAGGAGGCAGGAGGAGATGGAGAGGTTGCCTAACTAATTTACTCTGCATTCGTGGTGTTGGGGTTTTGGAACAGACAAGGGGGAGAGAGTATGTGTTTTGATATCGTTCGTGTCTTGAATTGCACTACTACTACTACTACTACTACTAGATTGGGCATTGAAGCAATTGGTCATGGGATAGAAAGGTTGTAACCTCGACAGGTTCTATAGAGCAAACAAATCAACGGGCTGGTTTGTTTTAACAACACCTTGGAAAAAAAAGCGCTTTTGAAATCGGGTCTGGCCTTCACCTTGATCCTCACACTCTTTGATCTAAAGGTGTACCTCGGTAGATATTATCTGCTTCTGTATCTCAACCATCCTTGACACGCAGCAACCATGGATCCCGAAATGCAAACCAACCATCTCACCCCAACGTACATACATAGAAACCATGTGACCGGCATAGCATACAGGTAGAGAACAGGCTTGAAACGAGGGTACATACCAAACAGGAAACACCAGCATGGAATACAAGCCCCTCAGAAAATAAAAGCAACAAAAACCAAAGTGAGAGACAGAGAAAGAGAAAGAGAGAAGAGTCCATTAACCATCCAAACAAACATCACACCAGCCAACCAAACCCTCACTCAAATATCATTCTTTCTTTTTATCCCATCCGTCTCCATATCCCCAATCATCGTACATTGAATAGCCTCCGGTTTTCTCTTTTCGCATTTGAGGCTCAACCCATCTTCGCCACCCACCCTCTCTGGACTCAGTGAGAAAAAACTAACAAAACAATGCAAGTGTGATAAATTACAGATACAAATACGACGACGATGCGTGAGGTGTGTGAGAGTTGAATAATGTACATGTAATAGGGGTAAGTAAGGCTAGCCGAGCCCCAAGGGAGGAGAAGTGACAGAGGATGCTAGCCGAGGGAAACGTTATCGAGTGGCGACAGCCAGTCTTGTGCTACCGTATAGCAACCCAAGATCACAGCATTGTCTATGCCACCAACAAGGAGACGCATACCTCTGCAGTAAGCACCCCCTCCAACAATTCCAGTTTCTCCCTCCCCACCCCTTCCGGTCCTCCTTTTTATTTTCATCCTTCTGTCAAACTTCCCCTCCTTAGAGAGCAGCCTTCACCTGCTGCACCCCCCCACCAACAGCCCCAGCAATCTCATCCTTCCCCAGTCCCCCCCCTTCCTTCTGCTCCCCCCCAGGAGAAGTCATAATCTCCCCCCCCAGCTCCCTCATCTTCTGCTCCGCCTCCATGGCCGCAAACTGCTGGTCCTCCCCGTACGCCAGCGCCCAGGGCACCCCCACCAGAATCGCGCTCACGCTCAGCGCCCACGCCGACCTCCCCGCAAACGTCACAACCGACTTAATCGTAGAAGTGGTGGCCTCGTACTTGGCGTTCACCCACGACCGGGTGGTCGGGGGGATGATGTCCTTCAGGGCGGCGAGGCGGTCGGCAAAGGTTTCGGCGTAGGGGTCGTACTGGGAGTCGGTGGAGATTTCGGAGTCTATATATCACGGAGTGTTAGCAGGGTTTTTTGGGGATAAGTAAAGGGGTGGGGGATGGACGGAGGAGGCATAGACTGGGGAGGGGGGGGGGGAAAGTGCGGAGGGAAATATAAGGGAACAAACCGGTATCAGTGAAATCCTCCTCATCCTCATCTGGCCCGACCTGGGGCTGCTGGAAGTGCTCGTCTTCTACCTCAACTAGTTGGACCATTTTGCTGGTTTAGTGTGTGTGTGAACTTTCCAAAGAGATGTCCTCGAAGTTTATGAGAGGTAGTTGGCCGTTGTGGTAATTGCGCAAAGTTATATGCGCAAACGTTGTCGAGTTTTTGCTAGTGGTGGTAGTGGTGAGATGATGGAATAATAAATTCAAGGCGGCGGAAGGCGGGACCCAAAAGCTTTCTTTGCCGACCTTACTTTTTCGTACAAGCCAAGGAATGACGGACTTGCCTTTGAAAAGTTACATATGCGCTAAACCGTATTTGGGGTTGATAGAAATGTGGGGCATGCGGACCAATCGAGTGTTTCTTTTCACTGGCTGCCAGTTCAAAGCTTCAACCAGAAACAGTTTGTCGAACGTTTCCAACGGTTTTCTTGGGAGAAAAATTTCCAGTTTTGAAACAGGTGGGCATTTGATGATTCTAGAAGGTTTCGATTATACAATTACAGCATTATGTATCATCCCAGTTATGTTCTGTCCGCTGTCTATCTCTAACCCCAACCCTCCCTCCTTCCAGCCTGCCGGTAGATAAATACTCGTCTACAAAGTATAGACATTATTCAAAACAAAAAAACAACGCTTCTTCAGCCTTCCTCACAGTCATCTACCGGTTTGCCGGAGCATCCGCAAACCTAATCCGAGGTTGAGGTTTCGATGGAGGCACTCTAGGGGTATCATCATCCTCGCTGTCGCTCTCCTCCGCTGCATGAGACATTCCCAAAGCCGCCTCTCTTCTCCTCCTCTCCGCAGCCGTCTCAGCTACTTCCTCTCCTGACCCGCTACCGCCAACACCACGCAAAGCTTCCATCCTCCGCTTCTTCTCTACCTCTGTCTCGGAAGCATCCTTACTCGATGGTCTCGATTCGCTGCTAGATCCGCTCGACCGGCCTGGCTCAGGAGAGCTCGCCGTCTGTTGCTTCGAACTGGCTGCCGCAGTAGGAGACCCGGAATCCTTCCTGACTACGCCCAGCTGAGCCGGAGAAGTAGCCTTGATCTGTGGCTGAGCATCCCTCTTTGCAACTGTCTTGAGCTCCTGCGATGCTGACGACTTATCGACAACGTCCCGGCGTGTGTTCTTGTCCAGTTTTCGCATTTCCATGAGGAAGTCCTCTTTGGTCATCCGGCGACCGATCCCACCAACAGTAAACCGGATATGCTTGTCATCCTTTTCATCCTCCTCCTCTTCTGGCGTCTTCTTCTTCGCAGATGCCTCACCAGCCTGGGTTCGTCCAAACGCAGCGCTAGCCCACTTGGTGAGGTTCGGCCTTGGTGAGTGACCAGGTGTGGCTTCTCCCGAAGGGCCCGCCTTTCCTCGATCCCCTTGAGACTTTTGAGTGGGCAGTTCGTATTTTTTGACAACCTCACCGTCTTCATTTTCAACAATAATCTGCACATAAGGTTAGCTTTCCAATCGAACCTAGCGGAATTCTCAGATAGCTTACAGTCGACCCATACTGGAAAGCACGGGCTGGTTCGCCCTTCCTGGTCGTCTTCTCCTTTTCCTTCCTCTTGGCAAGCTCCTCCTCCCTCCAGTTCGCCACCCGCTGCCTCAAGGCATTGTAGCTCCATCCCGAAGGGCCAGCTTCCGATTCCAGCTTCGACTTCAACTCCTTGGCGTGCTCCGCAATGTTGCTGCCACTGTGGGATGGATGCACCGCCAGAACATCACCGTCTGCGTTCTCAATAATGATGTGATCACCTTCGTTGTAAACCTCAATAGGATTGCGGCGCTCGTCCCTCGGAGTGTCCACGCTAGGGGAGCCAGCGCGTGTAGAGTCGCCAGAAGCACGGTGTCTGTCAGCTTGAGCGGCAGAGGGCGCCGCTGCCCCGTCATTAACGGGGGTGATCGGCATAGAATCTCGGCGTGTGTGAGGACTAGGTTGATCAGGGCTCGCAGCTATGGGCGAGAGGGGTTGCTGCTGCGATTCGCTTTGGGTACGGCGCTGAGGGAAAATGGCCGACTGACTGATAGGTCCGCCTGGCCCGATCCCATCATCCCACATCTTTTTCCGCTTTCTGGCCGATCTCGACGATGGTCTGCTGTTCGGCCTGCTGTTCTGTCGGCTGCTGCTGTCCTTCTCCTTCTCATCTTCCCGAACACGGCGCAGGAAGTTCCCTGGATAACCAATAGGTGGCAGAGTCCCTGGAGGATACTCTGGCATCTTGAGTTCCTCCCCCTCAGTATCAGACATTGTCCTTGCCTGAGATCGCGACATTGACGTGATACGAGGCAGCCGGGACATCCAGGTAGGCCCGTCCTCGTTGGCTTGCGTGTACGACATGGTGATGCTGAGCGTGTTGATATGCTTGCCGAGTGTGAACACCGCAATCGAAGAGCCGTGAACAATGATTGACGAAACGACGAGGAATGCAACAATAGGCCAGACAATTCTGATCAATTCATAATGCGGTGTTCCAGGGTCGGGAAGCTTGGTCAATGGAATCGGGCTTTCTGTTTCCAGCTCTGCCCGAGCCAGCATGGCCACGAAGATGGCACCGACGCCAATGGGACCGAAATGACCTGCAAAAAGCGCTTCGCGCCAGGTTTTAAGGTCGGGAATAATAGGCTTGAGTGCCAACATGATAGGGATCCGGCGGAATAAGATGACAAAAATCGCAAGGACCACCAGTCTCCAGGCGTAGAGCCCAATCTTGTGATCGTTGAAGTCCTCCCAGGGAATGATAGTTCCAAAGTAGACGAAGTATGTCAAGTTGATCAGCAAATCGATCACGTTCGAGACGTGAGACTCTTCGGTTTTCTGCGTAAACCAACCATCGTTCGAGAAGCCCACACCCGCTGCGAATCCAACCAGCAGGTCATCGAGACCCAGAATACTGCCAGACCCAGCAGCGAACAGCGCCAGAACAAAGTAGAAGACCAAGAAGCTCTCCCTGTCGATCAGATCGTGTTTCTCTGCGTACTTGATGCCATGGCGAGCAAAATATCCGATGAGGAAGCCGTAAACAGCGCCAAAGATGCACTCATACAAAATAGTGTACAGGATCCAGTGCTTGGTAACTGCCTTGGCATTCAGCTTGTCGTGAATGAGGTACAATGCCAGATAGACAAACGGGAAAGCCATGCCATCGTTGCAGCCCGACTCTGCCGACAGAAGATCCCTCAAATGCTTCGGTACCCTCTTGGCGAACTTGCCCTTGCCGACAACAGATGAGGCCAGGACTGGATCCGTCGCCGTGACGCAGGCAGCCACCACCAAACTCTCAATCCAGTTCAATGGCGGGATCAGCCACATGATAAACAAGCTCGTGATAAGCCATCCGAAAAGCATAACCGGAATAAGCAGCAGAGTGACGGATTTCCAGTGCCTTTCCATGTAAAACTTGGGCAATTCGACCCCCACGGCAAAACATTGCACCACCAAAACGATTCGCGAAAACTCAATGGTGATGATATCGACGCTGGCCCAGTCTTTCGTAGGGTTGATGACATTGGCGACGTGAGGCCCAAAGATGATACCACACAAGGTGGCAACAGTGGCCTCACCAATGTACATGCGCTCCTTGATGACGGAGGAGCATAGCATGAAAATGGTGGTGAACCCTCCCAGGATAAGATAAATCAGGTGAGGACCTGTGACTGAAAGGTGATCCCAGACCATCTTGAGTGGCGGGTAGCCGACGACCGGCTAGAAATCGACGGGGAATTTGTGGTTTCGGCGGTGATAAAAGTTGTAACCCTTCACAAGAGTGGACCAATGACCTCAGCAACCCATAAGTCACGAGCTGCAGAACCACGGCCGTTCCTCGTTGTTGTTGATGATTGAGAATGGCGGATTCAGTCCGTCCGGGCACAGACCCAAATAAATACAGCAAAAAGAGCGAGCAACTTGCGAGTCGAGGGGCTCGTCCGGCGCGTCTGAGGCGTCAGAGAGGATGGTAGAAGAAAAAAAAAGTTTTTCTTTTTCCTCGTTGCCTTCCTTGGCGGCACGGTCAAAGTCAATAACCACACGCTCGGAAGCTGGGAAAGAGGGTCCAGGTCCGTCACCCGACGAGGGGGTTCAAAACTTTAGAAGGAGCGTGAGTCGAAAGCGGCGACTAGACGTTGAGGAAGCAATGCGCGCTCCCGGCTTTGGGTATTCGTCGAGTTATTATGGATGTTCACAGAAACGAGAACCGAACGGCGCTCCAACCACGCGCCAGTGTATCTTATGGCTTAAGCTTTATAACCTATCGAGTCCCAAGAGACTTTCTCAACCTTGGAGATAAGCTACCGGGATCCTTGCCACGCAGCTTACTAGTGCCGGGTTGTGGTTATGGATGTGGCGGGTTTGTCTTTTTGGTGGGCCCTCAAGGTTCCAACAAATCAACCACTCTTCGGGGCATCGGCTACAAAACTGCCACACGCCCGCGGAAGTTGCGTCATAGAAGCATTGAATGGGCATTAAAACACCTCTAGATTCTGGACATAAAGACAGCGGAACCCCCGCTGCTCGAGGAGAGATGGGAACAGTTTGATCTGGTGTAAGCCCGGGCGTGTAACCACAGACGAGATGTCGATTGCTTCCTATCCGAGATTTTCTCGGGCGCATGCAAACTCACAAGTGGCTTACTCACAGCCCTACCCATACCAACCAAGTGTCTCAATTCTTCTCGATATCCCGCCGTTGACTGCTGTGCGACCCCCGTCTGCGGCGCCGCAGGCGGAAGACGACCCTCGACGCTGCCAATTACGGAAACACCTGCATCCTTGTGAGATGTTGGCCATGTCTCACTTTTTTTTTTTGCAAGCGTCGGGCTCCAATTCCAGCAGGTTGGGGAAGTGTCTCAGCATTAGGCGAAGCTGTCGAACTCAGCGGCAGCCGAAGCTGCAGAATTCCGGTGACGGTTGGGCAACTGAAACCTTCCATGATCCATCACCGATTGTCGTTGTTGTCGTCGTGGAACTTGTTCGCCAAGTTGTGCCCAGGGATACCCAGCCCTCGCTCAGCGAACCATCTTTCGAAAGAAAAGGCTTGAGCGGTCTTAACTTTTTCTTGTCCACAGGTAAGCTCTTCTGCCAATGCCCATCAAACTTGGCTTTTTCTTTTGCCAAGAGACGCACAAATCAACAACCACAGAGATGATCACGAGATGAACGCCTTCAATGATGGTGCATGAAGCTGGAAAATGGCGGTGTCGACGCTGGTGTCGTTGATGAGGAGCGGGTCACGAGGTCATAGAAGGCCATCTGGTTGGTGCGGGAGAAAAACCAATTGTCCAACCACAACCCATGACGTCGATGAAAGGTGCACGCACAGACCACATCTTATCAGCCCGACGTCCCGGACCATAACCTCCACTCTGAGGGCAAAGGTATATATGAGCTGTTGCTTCTATTGGAAGAGGAATTGTGTCGAGTGTTGGGCAAGTCGAGAGCGTTTGTTTCTGGGTCGTGTCCTGCTACCAAGTCTGAGTCCCAGTTGGTACACTAGAACAGCCACATGAAAGGTTTAAAGTGGCAAGATGAGATATCTTGAGGTTGAGTGAGGCTGAATGGCAACGGTGGAGCGTTAAGATCACGATGGTGGCTGAGTGGCAGTACCTATCTACGCCGGTATCTTCGAGCCCTGAGCAATACGAGCCCCGGGTGTTGTGCACTCAAACTCTAAATTGAGAAACTGATGATTATTTGTTTTCGTCAAAATTGACCCTTCAAATTCAACGACACACTTTAATCAGGGTTAGGGTTGTATTTCAGTGGGTTTTTGCTGCGTTAGCACAGACCACTTCCCCTGCTGATCTCGTGCGCACGAGCTCCCCCCGCGTTTGCAAATTAGTGCTTTTTCCGAGACGCGAAGTCAGAGGGAGACGCGCCGTGGAAGAAGAAAGACAGCCTGCAATCGCGTGCCTTCCATCCAATCCCAAGCCCAGATGGAGCAGCCCCAGACATTTTAAACCTGGATTTTCAGACACACCTTGCCCTAAGCGGCTTCGCTTTGTATATGCCTGGTCTCTCCAGTCACCTCCTCCGTCGAGCAGTCCCTACACTCGAGAGGAATCCCGTCTTGTCCGCACGTTGTGTCCCAAACTTTCGGGCCTATGTGCACTCAGCTCAGCTAACCCCTCAACAACCTCACACTCCGCAACTGTCGTCGGCCACGCCGGTGTCAGCAGCAACACCGACGACAACCGTCACCATGGGAATGCTTGAGAGAGCTACGGCCGCTGCTGCGAACCAGCAGTCGCAGGGCTCGTCTCACAATACCAGCCTTAAGAAACAGTTATTCCCTTCGAGTAGCCCGAATCCAGCACCAACATCCACGGGAAAAGTCGATGAGATGTTTCTCAGAGCTAGCCGGCAACCACCACCCTCGAACCGTCCATCGCAGTTTTCGAGTACTATCAATCCTTTGAACAACCGATCATTGAATGTCTCCCGACCTCCCATTGCCAACCCGAAACCGAATACTCTTTCGTCCATCTGTTCCTCCAAGGGCTCTTTTGCAGACAAGGTCGAAGTAATCAACCTCGTTGATGACGCCCCACCAGCGCGGGCCGCTCCCAAGTTTACAGATGAGACACCGGCTTTCATCTTGGACGAGGATGATTTTAGCGACGAGCCTGACCTCGACTGGGAAGCACCATCAGCTCTGCCAGACCTCCCTCGTGCTCCACCGAAGAGTACTCCCCAGAAATCCGACTTGCCCATTCCGCCGAGCGATGCCACCTTGACGTCTTGGGCTGACTCTTCTCCCTCGCACTTTGTACATCCTCGAGCTCCAGCCCAGCCCGCCTCGACAGCAACTGTCCCGAAGCGAGAGTTCCCATATCATGCCCAGCAAGTCCCCCAGCCCGCCAAAAAGACCAAGAGAGAGCTTCCATGGCCGAAGGAGACTGTTGTCATCGAGGATCATGACTCCGATGTTGACGTCCACCACGGCATCAGTGGGGCGACCCCCGAAGCCAAACCCAAGTCAACCGCCCTTTGGAATGCAACTGCTAGTGCAGTAAAGGCGCAGAAGAAACAGATAAAGACGCAACATAAGGGAACTGGGGCCGACAAGCCGTCGGCAGAGGTCTCCGTGGACGACATGCACGAGGCAATGGCCTCAAACGTGAAAGCATCAAAGTCTTCAGACTTGAAGGCTTCGGCAATTCAGCTGAGCCAGGAGCAGCGCCATGTCAAGAATCTTGTCGTCGACAAAAACCAGAGCGTGTTCTTCACCGGTCCAGCCGGTACAGGAAAGTCGGTTTTGATGCGGTCCATCATTCAAGACCTCAAGAAGAAATACACCCGCGACCCGGAACGGCTTGCTGTGACGGCGTCCACCGGTCTGGCTGCTTGCAATATTGGTGGCATCACGCTCCACAGCTTCTCAGGCATTGGCTTAGGCAAGGAGGACGTCAACACGCTGGTCAAGAAGATTAGACGCAACCCCAAGGCCAAGAATCGTTGGTTGAAGACAAAGACGCTTATTATTGACGAGATTTCGATGGTGGACAGTGACCTTTTTGACAAGCTCTCCCAAATCGGCAGAATTCTTCGCAATAATGGACGTCCATGGGGTGGTATCCAGCTGGTCATTACGGGCGATTTCTTTCAACTGCCTCCAGTGCCTGAAGGTGGTCGGGAACACAAGTTTGCCTTTGACGCTGCGACTTGGGGTCTGTCGATTGATCACACCATTGGTTTGACTGAGGTGTTCCGGCAAAAGGATCCTGGTAAGATGCTACTTTTTGTGGAAGTTGACTAGATCAAACGCTGACAAGTGTGACAGAGTTTGCCGAAATGCTCAACGAGATGCGGCTGGGGAAAATCAGCGAGAGGACGGTTCAGAACTTCCAGGCCCTGAAACGACCTCTTAACTTCAGTGATGGAATTCAGGTTACTGAACTGTTTGTCGCCTATTTTTCAATCGTGTTTGGCCAACTGCTAACCATTTCTCTAGGTTCCCCACGAGAAACGAGGTAGAAAGGTCCAACAAGGTCCGCCTAGACTCTTTAAAAGGCCAGCCTCGCAAGTACGATGCTATCGACACGAGTAAACTCCCCGACAACGTTCGGGACAAGCTCTTTGCCAACATGATGGCACCTCCGTCGCTAGAACTGAAGAAGGGTGCCCAAGTCATGTTGATCAAGAACATGGACGAGACGCTCGTAAACGGGTCTCTTGGGACTGTGGAGGGGTTCGCTACCGAAGATCAGTTTGGTATCGACAATGGTCTTGATATGGATGGAGAATCAGACATGGCCAAGAAGCGGGTCCGCGCTTTTACGAGTGCCCTCGAGAACAGCAAGGCGGACGCTATCAAGTATCCCGTTGTAAGGTTCCACGCCGTTGACGGTTCGCAGCGCGTTCTTCTCTGCGTTCCTGAAGAATGGAAGGTGGAGCTTCCCAACGGAGAGGTGCAGGCATCCCGGAAGCAGCTCCCTTTGATTTTAGCATGGGCCCTTTCGATTCACAAAGCTCAGGGGCAAACCATGGAGCGCGTCAAGGTTGACCTGGGAAAGATCTTTGAGAAGGGCCAAGCGTACGTCGCGCTCAGTCGTGCCACCACGCAGGAAGGCTTGCAGGTGCTCAACTTCAACAAGGCCAAGGTAATGGCACACCCCCGTGTCATTAGTTTCTACAACAGTTTGTATGGAGCAGATGTAGCGGTCAAGAAGAAGACGGGGACTCTGGACGGCTTTGCATATCAGAAGCCAGCGGAAGCTGCCCCTGCAAAACCTCGGGCAGCCGCATCGTCGACAACACAGCGGCGAGGGCCTGTTCATGATGAGTTTGATGCGGATGAGGAAGAGGCCATGGCAGCTTATGGTTGATCTGGGAAGGAAGATGACACGCAAAGTGTAGTGTGAAGTAGGGGCTCTCTGCATGGCATGGCGTTTTTGGTATGTTTGGCAGCATTGTGATAGTCGGCCGTTTGGGCATGTATATCTCTTGATTTAGTATTTGGGGCAGGTCACCACAACTCTATGGCTTTGGGAGTAGAAAATACGAGACGTGGGATGAACAGGCAATTAGGAGGACCGGAGGGACAGGGAATAGGCCATGACGAGCTTCTATGTGTATGAAAGTGGAGGGCAGGTGGTGCTACAGAGATATATCTGAAGCATCAATGATGAGGGGAACTAAGACAGTACTGTCTATCTATTGTCGGGCATCTAGATGTTATAGAATAAAGACAAGGCTTTTTCTGGAACAAACATGCATGAAACCGTCGCAAAAGTTGCAGTTCAGTCTCACAAACGACTCAGGCACCCTGTGACGGCACACGACGGCTCGAATCGTCAGGGTCGCGGGGTGGTTTGGAGTCAGAGGTGCCCCGCATTCCGCACTGCGGCGTGCATTCTTAGGTCTTGGCACGGTCCAGGTGCTGCTGGGCCTGGGCCGATTACTCCGTATTAGTGATTATTACTATTATCGATAAGAAAGCAAAACGTCGGAGGGAAGTTGCGACAGAAATTCAATGTTCAAGAAGTAAGTCCAGCCACGCAGCAGCCAGCAAGCAGTCACCGCACAAAAACAACCCACCAGGGACATCGGCTCGAGAAGACCTTCATTTTACGTTCCTGACGAAGCAACCAACCACTCAACACCCGACCCTGCCAGGTGCTCTACCTACATCTCGTCTGTGGCAGCAGCCCAATACAACAAACCTTCCGAAAGAAGAAACATACACCCTAAATTCAGACGACAGTTTTTCTGGGGTCACGACCCAAACACACCCCGTCACCATGGCAGCCGAGTTTATTGGCCTGCAGATGATGGTCACGCTGCGAGGCAACCCGCCGATTAAGATCAGAGGGACGGTCAGCGGTGTCGAAGCTGGAAATAGCTTGACGCTCAGCAATGGTTAGTTTGGATTGATATGTTTGGAGTCGGTCGGTTCGATGATGGTTATACTAACACATGAAATCGAAAACAGTTTGGTACGTTAATACCAATGAATGGAAGCCCACGGTCAGCATCTCCGCCAGTGAGATTATCGACCTTGTGCAATACCCCTTGGCCCCTCCTCCTCCTGTGGCCCCTCCCCCGATCGTTGCCCAGCCAGAAACGCAACCGGTGGCGTTTATCGACCCCGCGATAGTTGCTGTTAGGAAACGGCCTTCTGTCACGGTTAACAACTTGCCCGAGCCTCATCCGCAGCCGAATACGAGTGAGAAGAGAGATCCAGGGCCGATTGTCATTCCTGTTGCTCAGGCTCCTCTGTTGTCGGGTGCTTCTAGGGATGCGACGCCGACGAGGGTGGTTGCCGAGTCGCTGAAGCAGTTTAGTATCCAGACTCAGACTGCGGCAATTGAGTCAGATGATGACCCGGTGACGGCTACGAATACAGTGCTGGAGTATGGTCAGATTACTACGACGGCTCAGAGGAAGAAGCAGCGCCCTCCTAGAAAGCCGAGGGTGAACAAGAGTTTGGCTCAGGAGGAGGTAGAGTCTTCGCCCCAGCCGGCGGTCAAGACAGCGGGCAAGGGCAAGGGATGGCGGCAGACGCCTATGCTTCAGAGCACAGCGTCGTTTCAGCCATTTAACTCGCTCAAGAAGGCAACCAAGGGCAGGCCAAACGCGGATAATGGGTGGGCATCTGAGGACGTTACTGACGTCCAGGAGATGGGCGATTTCGACTTTGAGACTGGCCTCGCGAAATTCGACAAGCAAAATCTGTTTGAGCAGATGAGAAAAGAGGACGTGGTGGACGAAGCAGACCGCTTGGTGTCACATAACCGGCTTCCTCGTCCGAAGCCTGGTACTGCTGGTGGCAAGAATTTGCATTATTCGGAGAACGTCCTGAATACTCCTGCTATCACGCCGACGATACTGAAGCCGCCTAGGGAGAAGCTTATTGCTAAGGAGCCAAGCAATGATTTCTGGAACAGCGAGGCCGATGATGGGATGTTGAATGGGAGTGAGCGGCTTAGTGACCGGGCCACGGTTATGGGAAGCAGACAGGGCTCACGGAGGGGAGACAGCAAGATGACGTCGAGCAGGAGATCGCAGTCACGGAAGGCTACTGCTGTGCCCATGGTTGCACAGCCCGGCGGCCCTAGTAGGGTCAATTCTGGTGTAAGCCATTATCACCACCGCACCTCGTCTCTTAAGGGGAGCAGGCCGAGTAGTCGGCTTTCGTCTCGCACAGCAGTCGGAAGTGGGACCGCCGCTGACAAGAGAAAGCAGCTTTCTACCACGGCCACTACAAGTGTTCATCAGCCGCGTCAGGGGTTGTATGTGCTGCCGTCTAACCGACGAATTGAGACGATTTCGGCGCTGCAGATGCTGAATTTGGAGAATATTGCCCACAACGAGATTGGGCTGACGGAGGAGATGATGACGGAGAATGCGGGGAGGGGGTTGGCAGAGGTGGTGGTGGGGACGGTGTTGGACGATCCGGCGATCAAAGTGAGGCTGCAGGCGAGCAGTGTGGATGTGCAGACGGGGGTGGTGCCGCCTCCGACGGTGGTGGTGCTGGCGGGGAATAACAAGAGTGGGAGCAGGGCGGTGGCGGCGGCGAGGCACCTCAGGAATAAGGGGATTAATGTCTTGGTTTGTGTGGTTGGTTTGGAGAGGGGGGAGAGGGATTTGCTGGAGGAGGTGAGGCAGCAGGTGAGGCTGTATAAGAACTTGGGCGGGAGGGTGTTTGCCAAGAGCGATTTCTTTGAGCACCTCAGGAAGATTAGCATCCCGATGCTGACGATTGACACGCCGAGGATGAGCTTGGGAAGTCTGGCGAACCCGGCGCCGGTTATGCTGATTGTGGATGCGCTGCTGGGGCTGGCGATCAGTTTTGAGGAGCTGAGGAATGGTGATCAAGCGACGGTATATGAGCTTGTGGAGTGGGCGAATAGGAACGAGGCTTTTGTGCTGGCGGTGGATGTGCCGACGGGGGTTGATCCGTCTAGCGGGATGGTGAGCGTGGTGGATGGGAACAGGCTGTATGTGAAGCCGCGGTATGTGGTTTCGATGGGGGCGCCGAAGAAGGGGCTGCTGGAGGCGATGGTGCAGGCGGATAATGAGGCCGAGGATGATATCGCGGTGGCTGCTGCGGTGCCGGATTCTGGGGAGGCGAGTTTGGCACTGGATGATGCGGTTAGCGAGTGGAGGTTGTTTTTGGTTGATATGGGGTTGGGGCCGGCCGTTTGGAAGAAGGCCGGGACGAAGATGAGGAAGGGGGTGGATTTCGGGGAGAGGTGGGTGCTGGAGATGAAGTATAAGGGGTTGGGCGGGGGGAATAGTGGTCCTGAGCTGGATCCGGAGGAGGGCGAGATTTGAGTATGAAGGGGGGGAGTTATCCAAGATCAAGAGGGAAGAGGTGGCTTAAGGTAGCATGGCTTTTTATGAGCAGCGTTTGGAGCGATTTGGGATTTTCTTTTCTTCAGCAGCATTTTGGGAGGCGTTTTGTGTGTGTTCATGTCCTTGAGCCATAGAAGCAGGGCGTTATTGGAGTGATTTTTTTACTTTTTGGTATGGCATTTTCAACGCTGAGCGGGTGGGAAGAAATTAAACATTCGACTTGCATGGGCTGTGGGCCACGGACTTTGCGTGTCTGCATTGTATTTATATAAGTACACTACCAACAACACAAACATTGCATGAGAGAGAGACAGAGAGAGGGAAAGAGTAAAATAAAACAAAATCTTGATCATCATTATCATTTCATCATTTGTCTTTGTCCGTGTTGCTTTCCAATCGCTACCCAATATTTATTCCAAACCACGCTTCTTCTTCTTCTTCTTCCTCCTCCATTATTCCTCCACCAACGGGCAAATATTTTTGCCTTAGCTAGATAAGTTTACGGCTGCCCAGACTGATCATAGGGCTCATACTACTTTCCAATAGTCAAAAACAGCCTATCGCCCACGTCGCCCATGCCGGGCTTGAGCATTCCTCGTTCCGTGAGCTCTGTGTCCAAGCCTGCAAGCCAAATCTCTGTTCCCTCTGGCCACTCCGCCGCCGCTAGTTTGACACCGCTCTCGGCGCCTAGGATTGACACAACCAGGATTCGCTTTGTTCCCCATTCCTTTAGGGTTTGGATTGCGGCTGCGCAGGTACCTCCTGTGGCGATGACGGGGTCGAGGACGATGGTTAGGTCGGGGGTTGATTCGGTTGTGGAGGAAGAGAGGTGGTTGGGGAGGTTGTTGTAGTATTCTACTGGGAGGAGGGTGGAGGGTTCGCGGAAGAGGCCGAGGTGGTGGATTGGTGGGGGGGTGGGGAGGAGGGAGGAGAGGGGGTCGACCATGGAGAGGCCGGAGCGGAGGATGGGGACGAGGGAGATGGTGCTGGGGGTGAGGGTGGTGGTTGTGTATGAGAAGCCGAGGGGGGTGGAATCCTAGGGGGGGTTAGTGAAAAAGGTGGGAGAGTTGGGGGGAAGAGAGGGGGGGACATACTGTTGGGCCGGGGGAGCTGGTGAGGGCGCTGGCGAGGGCTTCGGTGCCGAGGATTAGGGTTATCTCGTTGATGAGGGTCTTGACGTCGCGGGCGGAGGCGGAGGAGGAGCGGAGCTGGGAGAGTTTGGCGAGGAGGCAGGGGTGGGTGGAAAGGTGGACGTTGGGGGGGAGGTTGGTGGACATGGTTGGTGATGGTGGTTGGGTAGGTTGGACAGACAGAAAGCGTACACGAGGGGGAGGGCAAGATGGGGGGGGATAAGGTTCAAGATGTTGTGAATGATTAGTTAACACGAAAGAGAAGCTGTAGATCTTTTTGTTGGAGAGAGAAAGATATGCTGATCGCGGATCCGGGACAGGAACGGGCAGGTGTTGGTTTAACTAAGGAGGTAGGTCCGATTGCAAACGGCCGTCCGTTTTTCCCCCCCGGGCCGGGAATAGATCGACCAAGGGTCTTTCATGCTACGTAAACTGGGAGGGTCGTGCCCATGCTTGATTCGCTGTTTCTATATGCCTGTGAGGTATGCCAACATGTCCCTTGGCTCTTACTGCACAGATAGTTTCCTTGCGTCGTCCGGGCCTCCGAGACAAGATGACGGGATGTTGGGCAACATCGAAGGTCCAACGAATCGGGTGCTGGCCCTTGGGGACTGGTTCCGAGCTGCGATAGCGGTGTCTCTTGTCACGGACCGTCACGGACTGGCTGATGACTGGAAGCTAGACCTTGAACGGATCTGTACCTGCCTCGTGACAGATGATCGGTGTGAGAACCGGGCGCCGGCGGGCTTTCCAGCGACAGGGAAGGAATGGCGGGGCAGCTCCCGCGCTCTAAAGATAAGATAACAGCTGCCGATAGCACTAGCAGGGGTGCTCCCTGGAGGGCGGCTGCTTCCGAATCCGGAGTCTTCCCGGACCTTTTGAGCCTGGATGCCATCACCAAAAATTCCATTACCAAGCAAGTGAGATTTGAGTTTCTCACCATTGGTGATACGCCATGGTACGAATCTTTTGACTCGAAATGAGTTGTGCAGTCCCGAGGGCTTGGATCTCGGTGGACAGGTGCAACGTCGCGTCGCGCAATGACATCGCAGCCAGCAGACAGGGTCACCTACCCGAGATCCCTGGAACATGAAGCTCACGAAGCGCCTGGGAATGTCGACGAGAATTCAGCTCCAGTTGCGAGTAGCTATATTGCTGACCACCTTCAATATTCTCCTGGGACTCAACGCCCACGACACACGCCTCGGAATACATCTTCACATACACAAGAAGCTAGGGCTGCTCGGCGTACTTCGGCGGCATCTCGTGCTGAGTATGACGTCCCGGATAGATATGCAAACCTAGGAGAAACGGCAAATATCCCTCCCGTCCAAAACCCGGACGAGGAACCTATTCGTCGATACGAGTCACTTGAACATGAAAGGGCCAGAGAGCAGGGCTATGTTCGCGACCGACAGCGCCAGAATGAGGACCCTGCAACGAGGGCGGCATTACAAGCAGAAGAAAAGGCCGAAGCAGCGGGGTATCCTGTATCAAGGACTGCGACTCAAATCTATACCCTGTCCTATTTGGTTTTCTTCTCTATCCTTGGGACACTGGCTAGGCTCGGGCTTCAGGCCATAACAGTCTATTCTGGAACACCTATCATATTCAAATCCATCTGGCCTAATTTCGCTGGTAGTGTAATCATGGGTTTCCTGGCTGAGGACAGGATGCTGTTCCGGCAAGAATGGGGCAGTCCCTCGCCGAACGGAACCGATACCGAGCCTGGCAGCGCGTCCGTTGACTCAGAGGGCGCAAGAAAAGCACATCTTGCTATCAAAAAGACCATTCCGCTGTACATTGGTCTTGCCACAGGTTTCTGTGGATCTTTCACATCGTTTTCCGCCTTCATGAGGGACGTATTTCTTGCGCTCTCCAACGATCTACCTGCGATAAATTCTCCGGCAAGGAACGGAGGGCATACATTTCTCGCCTTGATCGCCATCCCTCTGATCACGATCTCGATGTCTCTGGCAGGCCTTTTCTTTGGGGCTCACATGGCTATTTTTCTCGAGCCGATCACTCCGTCGTTGCCTTTTTTCTTCAGTCGTAAAATACTAGATCCCCTGGTGGTCATTCTCGGTTGGGGTTGCTGGTTGGGGGCGGTTATAATGTCTATTTTCCCACCCCATGATGGGTGGCGAGGCACAGCCACCTTTGCGCTTGTTTTTGCTCCGCTTGGTTGCCTTCTCAGGTTCTACATATCATTGCGGCTCAACAGCAGTGTGCCTAGCTTTCCTGTTGGGACGTTCGCCGTCAACATCTTCGGGACAGCTGTGTTGGGGATGTCATGGGATCTGGCCCATGTGCCTGTAGGAGGAGTCATTGGGTGTCAACTGTTGCAAGGGATTCAGGATGGTTTCTGTGGGTGCTTAACTACTGTATCAACATGGGTTGCTGAACTGGCGGTGTTGCGGAGGAGACATGCATACATTTATGGCGCGGGGAGCGTAGGTACAGGCCTGGTAATGTTGGTGGCCATAATGGGAGGCTTGAGATGGGGTGATGGTTGGAACCCGCTTGTCTGTACACATTAGCAACCAAAGGGCCGGTTTATGTAAAATATGTACTATTTCATAAGATACCCAATGCCGTTTATCTAGGTCCTTGGTCGTCATCGTGGTGGTGACGACCCCTGAATTGCCCCTGAGCAGGGATCACGGCTTAACCCTAACCCCAGAATCTCGTGCCCTTCCCTCACCTGTGTATCAAACGCATCGCCTCTCGACCCCGCAGCGCCACCGAGAGTAGGAGTCATCCGAATCAAGGGAGCAGCCAACACTGCCTTATAAGTAAGAAAACGCAAACCCGGAGTAGAGGGTCAAAGTCAGCACAATCGCAACGCTTTTCAACACCGTCCGAAGTTTTCCCGGTTCTGGACGGTAGGGACCGTGACTCACCCCACTTTCTCACAACGGCAGAGACAGAGACCTGCAGGTCCCAAGACCCCCAGCCCAAATCAACCCCTCTATCAACTCAAGTCAATTCACGACCCCTCGATCACACCCCAAAATCACAGACAAAAATGGCTGCCCCACGAAAACCAACGCTTCCCGTTCCTGGCAAGGAGAACATTCTCATCACGAGTGCCCTGCCCTATGTGAACAACGTTCCGCATCTCGGCAACATCATTGGCAGTGTTTTGGTAATGAAATTTCTCTCCCAAAGTGTTTCATTCCTGGCTCTCACGGTCTTTGTCGCCCTGCGAGTCGGGCTTTTCTGGGATCTTTCAGTTGCTAACACCACCACCCATCTAGTCGGCCGACGTCTTTGCTCGCTTCTGCAGAGCTAGAGGTCTGCCAACAATCTACATCTGTGGTTCTGACGAATACGGCACCGCAACAGAGACAAAGGCACTTTCTGAGGGTGTGGATCCCGCGACACTTTGCGCCAAGTATCACGCGATTCACAAGGAGATCTACGACTGGTTCCGGATCGACTTCGACACCTTTGGCCGCACACCGACGGATGAGCACACCGATATCGTGCAGTCCGTCTTCAAGAATCTGTGGAACAATGGCTACATTGAGCAGCGCGAGACCACCCAGGCCTACTGCCCGGAGCACGAGTCCTTCCTGGCTGATCGCTACGTAGAGGGAGAGTGCAGTTTGTGCCATGACAAGGGCGCCCGTGGTGACCAGTGCGATGCCTGTGGTAACCTCCTCGACCCCATGGAGCCCGATCTTGATGCCTCTGGAAACCAGGAGACTAAGGCTACCGGGTGGTTGATCAACCCAAAGTGCAAGCTTGATGGCACAACGCCCATCAAGCGTCAGACCAAGCATCTCTACCTTCGGTTAGATGCCCTTCAGGGTGAAATCGAATCATGGATCGCTTCGGCCAAGAAGGACTGGAGTGCCAACTGTACTTCGATCACATACTCCTGGCTCGACCAGGGCCTAAAGCCCCGCGGTATCACTCGCGATCTTAAGTGGGGTGTACCAAGTAGGTAGCTGACCAACTGACTGGAACGAACGCTTGCTGACAGTCTCTGTCTAGTTCCCACCGTCGATGGCCTTTCTGAGGAGGACTTTGCCAAGAAGGTATTCTATGTGTGGTTTGACGCCTGCAGTACGTTTACCGAATGAAATCATAGGACGTTTGAAATACTAACCTGAGTAGTCGGGTACCCATCGATTACCAAGACATTTACCGACCCTGGCAACCCGAGCGGCACCGACTGGGAGAAGTGGTGGAAGAACCCTGAAGAGGTGTCTCTCTACCAGTTCATGGGCAAGGACAACGTTCCGTAGGCCTTGTTGAATTCCACAAACTCCCCTGCGCCCAGAAAGCTAACCTTTGCTTACTAGATTCCACACCATCATCTGGCCTGCTTCGCAGATCGGTTCAAAGGAGAACTGGACTAAGGTCAAGACCTTGTCCACCACAGAGTACCTGAACTACGAGGGCGGCAAATTCAGCAAGTCCAAGGGTGTGGGCGTGTTTGGTAACAATGCTCGGGACACCGGCATCGACCCTGATATCTGGAGATTCTACCTTCTGTCCAGACGCCCCGAGACCAGTGACTCGGAATTCAAGTGGGAGTAAGTCTACTGAAATTGATTGATTTGATTGTATGGCCCGAAGCTAACGTTTTCAAAGGGAGTTTATTGACGTCAACAACAATGATCTTCTCAAGAATCTGGGCAACCTCTGCCAGCGTGTCATCAAGTTCACTCAGGCCAAGATGGACAGCGTGGTCCCCGACTTTGACCTCTCCAAGTTCCCGGCTCTTCAGCAGCACAAGGAAGAGGTCAACAAGCTTCTGCAGGAGTACAACACGACCTTGAAGGGTCTTAAGCTCAGACACGGTCTCTCCGTCATCATGGCGTATGTATACTCATATAACCTTGATTTCGAAACTTGAAACTAATTTTCGGTGACTAGCATTTCTGGTCTTGGTAACAAGCTTCTTCAAGACAACAAGCTCAGCAACCAGCTTATTGCTGAGGAGCCTGAGCGGTGCAATGCCGTTATTGGTATTGCCTTGAACCACATCCACCTCCTTGCCAACGTTTTGGCTCCTTATATGCCCGGCAAGTCCCAGGCTATCCTCAAGCAGCTTGGTTTCGAGGGTGAGGGTCAAACGGCCAGCATCCCTGACGTATGGGAGGCCGATGCGATTAAGCCTGGCCACAAGCTTGGCGAGCCTGAGCTTTTGTTCTCTACTATCCCAGCGGCTAAGATCGAGGAATGGCGCGATGCTTTTGGTGGCGAGGAGCTCCGGAAGATTAAGGAGGCCGAGGCTAAGAAGGCTGCCGAGAAGAAGCTTGCGAGGGAAAAGGAGAAGGAGAAGAAGAAACTCAAGAAGGAGAAGGAGAAGGCTGAGAAGGAGGCTGCTGCTTCTGCTGCTTCTGGCCAAGCGGCTGCTCCAGTTGCTGCCGGAGTGACCACAACACTGCCACTTCGGCCTGCGCCTGGCAAGGCTGCTGCGACAGCGTCTGCAGAGGAGCCTACACCAAAGGCCTAAGTGACAGATGATGGGTATGGATAATGACCGGGACGATAAACGTGTTAGATAGACTTCTTGGTAGCGATCCAGCCTATTTGATGGATGTCATGATTCCTGTTACCAACCTGATATGTACGATGCGATGATCTTCGGTTTTAACCCTAACCCAAAAATCATGTGTGATTTCACAGTCGCTTCAAAGCAAATACATCACCACTTCACAACCACCAAAACACATATTGAAATGTCATCAAAATCCCAAACAAGAGGAAAAATGCCACCGCCAGAAAAAGTACCATCAGACTCAAAGTCAAACCCACCACCCAACTTTCCCACCCCGCTCCCTCAATCCACCCGTTCCGACATCCTCACCTGGCGCTTCCCCAAACCCTTCCATGGGCTAACCCTCACCGGCCGCTCCCGCGCAGCATGGCACACCTCGTTTGTAGTCCCCGAACTCAACCTCCTCCTCGACGCCGGGTTGGTAGTAGGAGCTCACAGACCCAAGCACGTCTTCCTCACCCACGGGCACAGCGACCACTGCCTCCTGACCCCGGCCTTCGTCAAGGCTGACCCCCCTCACACCCCTCCCCTTTTGTACTGCCCCGCTGAGATGGAGAAGCCGCTAGAGCAGTTCATCCAGGGCTCCCTCCTCCTCAACAAAGGCTTCACCGGCTTCGGCTCCCAACCCGGTGAATGCAGCACACTGGACAGGTTGGGGAAATACACCATCACCACCATGCTTCCCGGCGACACCGCCGAGCTGCAGTACCTCAAAAACCAAAAGTGGAAGGCCACCGCCGTCCAGTGCGATCACACCGTCCCCAGCATCGGCTACGTCTTTTCCACCATAACCAAAAAGCTGAAACCTGAATACCAATCGCTGAAGGGGGAAGAGATCAAACACCTGCGTTTGCAAGGTACGGAAGTCACGGCCGAGATTGAGCAGCCCGTCTTTGCGTTTATGGGCGACACCACGGCTAAAATTTACGACCAAGGCTCTGAGATGGATGCTTGGCTGAAAAGGGGTCTTAAAGTTGTTATTACTGAATGCAGCTTCTTGAAAGAGAGCCCTGAGCACAGGGAGCAAGCTGATAAGACTAAGCACACTATGTGGTCTGACCTTGAAAGAGTGATACGGAGGTGGCCGGAGGTGGTTTGGGTGGTGATGCATTTTAGTTTGAGGTATGATGAGACGGAGGTGGTGAGGTTTTTTGAGGAGATGGACGATCGGCCTCCAAACCTGGTGGTTTGGGCTGATGGGGGGGTTGGGATGGATTCGGGGAAGTAGAATAGATGGGGGTTTGTGAGAGTATATATTTATACCGGATATAGAGGATGTAGATGAGGGTATCATTGGTTCGGTATCAGAGCTGGTTCACGGGTTACAAGATGGACATGTCATTACTCTGTCCACATTATTCTCCTCAGCCTCTCCTTTTCTTCCTCGCCTCCAAAGATGACGTCGATGCCCCTTCTGGCGAGGTCACATATCTCTTGACGACTCAAGCCAAAGTGTTTGGCTACGAGAGCGTATTCGTTAGACAGCGGGCTGCCAAAGACGCCCACATCGTCGGTCTGTTCATGTCGCGTGTTAAAAACCACTCCCCGGCCGGTTTCTCAATGAAGACTTACACTCAAGACAACAACCACCTCCTTCACCGTCCACCACTCCCCAAAGTGACTATTATCTGTCAGCACCCCTTTCTCCTTTTCTCACTACAGTTAAATAAAGGTACTCACTGCCCCTCAAACCCCCCACAAACCATCCCAGCATGAACATTACAGCTCAAGCACAACTCCAACCCCACCCCTTTTTGTTCAACAACCCTCCTCTTGACCCCCTCACTCAAATGAATAACATGCCCCAACCTTTCCGGCCCCCATCCCAGCAGCAACTCCAGCTCCCCCTCCGTCGAAGACACCTCCGCCTCGGCAAAATGAACCGTGATCTTCAGCCCTTCCCGCTTAGCCCGTCGAAAAACCGGCGTAAAACTGCTCACGTTGGAAACACACGCTGGATCACCGCAGAGATCAATCCCCACCACACCCTCCCCCCTAAACCTGAGACACAACTCCAGTACCTCTTCCGCTTGAGCTAGCGTGTTCCGGCGGTCAACTGACAAGATAAGTTTCGTTCTCAGTCTACAGTCTGGGGTGGTGGCTTCAAACTCGGAGATGCAAGCTAGGATGGTCTGGATGTACGACTCTTTGGTGCTGGTGGGGGGTAGTGCCCGGGGGGTGGTGCGGAGTTCGAGGTAGACTACCCCGTCGGCTTCGAAGTCGCGGAGGACGGAGAGGGTGGTGTACCGGAGGGATGAGAGGTCGGAGACGAGGGCGTAGATGTAAGAGGAAAAGAGCGGGAAGAAGGTGGTAAGGTCGTAGTTGTGTTTGCCTGACGGCATGGCGAGTAGGGGGTCGGGGAGGGAGGGGGGGGTGAGGGTGTGGGAGGTGAGTTTGGAGAGGTATACTTCGTGGAGGGTTTGCCGGGAGATACTGCCCGAGAGGTGGGCGTGGAGCTGGGTTGCTTTGCGTGAGTTTTTGTATTATGCCAGTTAGTGTGAGTATGGGATGATTTACCTCGATTTTGGGGAGGGCTTTAAAGTCAATCATTTTTTACGTGAGGGTGTGTTCTGGTAGTTGAAGTTATTACGAGTTCAACATCAAGGTTCAATGTGCCAAGCCAGACACACGATGATCAGCAGCGCGCGCCTCCGCTTGCTTCGGCCCCGTAGCGGGGAGACAAACCGGGTGGTGCCGAGCGGGTGGTGATTCCGTGACGGGTGCCACATTTTTGAGAGGAATGCCGATCTATCTAAAACGTTATGCAGCTTATGTGCCAACTGCCAACCGGTAATTGCTTGACGACTTCATATCTGACAAAGAAAAGCTGTTTCCGGGTAAGAAACCATCCGAGCTTTTTTTTCTTCAAGAAGTGAGTGTTCCTGGCTGCACCGGGACGCTGAATGAAGCATACCGGGTGTCTGATATGCCGGGCCCTTATGTTTCAAGCCCAATCGAACACATTCCGATCTCCATGATTGCAACACAATTCTTCCAAGAACTGCCAGAAAAACCGTTGGGATGGGGTGGAAAATTTATTTGACCGAGAAAGGCAGGCTGGGAAGGCCCGGATGTTGCAATCCCAATCCCCACGGCCAATGTTAACCGCGTGCGCCACGACTCTGCATTGGGGATGGCCAGGGTAGGTATTATCAAGCACCCAGAAAAGCCCCTTTTCTATCGTCCCATGCGCGGGTTGGGTGACTCGGACGCTCGGGGAACAATTCCTTGGGGGCGCAGCAGTATCTATGAACCTTGGTCAGTGTCAGCAATACATAGGTAAGATTTATAAACTCAGATCGTATCTCTACTCTACCCACACATTTCTAGAGATCTCAAGAGGAACAGCTGGGAGGGATGTGTGGAATTGGATTTGAACATGGTCGATAGAGAATGGCCCGTGCCACAGCTAATGTCCGGGCTGCAGGAGGATAGCGCAAGGAGCGTGCATGGGCCCACTAAGACAGAGCTCCCCTTCTCCTTGTCGCTCGTTCGACCGCAGCTTACCTAGGTAGGTTCCTCCACCCAGTCCACCTTTAATTCAAAGCTTGCAGTTCACCCGTCGGGTCTGCGAGAGATACCGACCGGCATTGCTATCAGATCAAGAATAAGAGTCAAAAACCTGCCGAGTCTCTAGGTACCGTCCCGGCCGGCCGGCTGCTGGGCTGCTGCTGCGTTTGCGCTGCAGGTCGCTTCTAGGTAGGCTCGCAGATTGCATAGTGAAGGTTGACCCGAAATGCACCTCGCTTGGTCAGAGACTCCTGAGAAATGACCCAGGACAACACAATGTTATGGTCTATAACCGGTTTCTCTATATTCACCGTTAAACGATTATATATTCACTGTGATCTGCACTGACTAACCCAGAATGGAAGAGGCCTACTGCGTCCAGCTATAATGTTAGCTACAGCTAAATTTTGCAATAACAAGCATTTTTCTAAGACTTACAAAAATCTTGCAACTAGCTAAGATAGCTATTCTATATAGACTTAATGGATTTTGACCAATGTAAGTGGAAATTATAGATATAGCTTGAAATGCTTAAAAATGGTGTTTTTTCAATTATCTTGCTATTAAATTCTATAGCTACATAAAACCCTAACCTCTATTACAGTTAACTTTGTTTACTAGTCCTGGCCCTATAGTAGCTACTGCTACTACTACTGTAGGCTCCTATACTAGGTTCTATATAGGACCTTCTGATTTGAAAGGGGAGCCTTTTAAGGCCTTTGAGCTGTAGGTACTAAAGGAGTAGGTGCTAATAGCCTGCCCTAGGTTAAATGTATTTATAAGCTGTTAACAGTGTCTCTATACTGGGACTGTGGGACTGGTATATAGTGTAGCTGCCAGACTTATTACTATTGGAATGGGTATGGCCAATTACAGGCCTAAGGGCCCTGTAATTTGGTGCTCACACACTAGCTCACAGTGCAGCGGAAGTCTTACGCGTGATACCTATAGCTCAGTGCTGGGGTACTAGAATACAGTACTACGCAGGTGCTGTAGAACAGAAATATAGTGGGTAAATAATTGTATTGTAGTACTAGCCTTCTGTAAATCCATTGTAATAGTCTCTGTAGTAGGGTTCGTACTCGACCTCTACCACATACCCACCGACTGACGTGCGGTGCCTCGCATACCCCAGCGGACAGATGGGCCAGAGTACAGCTTGGTTAAATCCGAGGTTTGCTAAGCCCTGTAAACCACTTGCCAAGCCCTCTGTAGCTCCCGACCTACAGGGCTCACAGGCTTATAATTTAGTATAGTAGTAATATACCTACTTAACTATAGGCCTACTAATTCTTGGCCAATTTGGCCAGCCCAGTAGTTGGCTACAGGTCTTATAGACAGCTAAGTTAGCGTGGTTTACAGCTCTCTAAAAATCGACTTACGGCCATACAAAAGGGCCGCGAAACCGAGCACCTCTAACCCAAAGTGCGGGTCAACGTAGGGTTAGGGTTAGGCCACTTATACTTCCTACAGTAGTAGGCCTTAGTAGCCTAAATATAAAATTACAGGCAGTTTGGCCCACTGGTTAGCAGGATGCAGGCCTTTGAATAGCCCTGCAGTGAAGTAAGGTGCCGGGTAAGTGCCAGGTAACTAACAGGTAGGCTTTCTAACTTAAGCTTCTACTACGTAGTATAATAGTAGCTACCTACTATAAACTTAGGCCTTATAGGGACCTAGTTTAATACCCCTCTTCTGCTTATAGTAAGTGGTAGGCCTAGATTTAAATCTAAGGCCTACTGTAGTAAGCTAAGACTAATAAACTAACTAGCTAACTAAAAAACTAAAATATAAGGTATATAAGGCATTGAGGTCTATATATTTAATCGTTAAGCAACTACTTTTATAAGTTAAATTATAAAGGAAAATTAAATATAGAGAGGGTAGTTTTCCAATCTATTTCTCTACTAACTTTTCTTTTATAGGCCTATTCTTTAAGCCTAAAAGACCTATAAAGGTCTTAAATTTTTAACTGGCCAATAGTTTAATTAGCCCGTTAACCGGCATTCGTTTAGTATTTAAGTAATTAATAGTAACCTATAATACCCTAACTTACTCTTTAACCTAATAGTATTTTAATAATATATACTTAGTATAATTATAAAGGGCTAGGTTATAGGCAGTAGTTATAGAGTTAGTATTATTACTATATAGAAAAGTAGAGCTTACTAAAGTATACCCTAGCTTCTTATAAACCTCTCTAATTTATAGAGCCTTATAAATAGCCTTAATAAGCACGTCGGTTTTAGCCTCTAAAGTAGAAAGGCTTATAGTACTAGCCTTCTTTAATTTTTAGTTTATAGGGCCTCCGGCTATTTTAAATATAAAGCTGTAGGTGGATTTTAAGTCTTTTAAGTCCCTTATAAAGTCTGAATCTACAAAGCCTATAGGTACTATAGTACCCTCTTTTTTAGTAAGTCTAATAGTATAGCCGTAAGCGATTATTAAATTCTCCGTACTGTTTAAATACTTTAAAAGGTTTTTAATAGCATTTAAGCTTATTATAGTAGACTACTGCATACTCTTTAAAAGCTACTGTACTATAAAAGCAATATTAAGCCTTGTTTAGGTTATTAGATATATTATAGTACTTACTATATACTAAAATAGTATATAATCTGATTTACTTATAGGGCTTTCTTTTAGTTTAGGGTCCTTATACTAAGCTACTATTCTAGGCTATAAAGGAATTAGTATTTTATAGCTATTTTTAAAATTAAAGGTCTTAATTGCTTTCTATATATACTAGGCTTAGTTAAGCTATAGAAAGAAGCGACATCTATCCTTTATTATTTAAACCTTTAAAAAGAAGGAAGCTAGCCTTCTATCTTCTATTGGGTAGACCTTATTTAAGCTTTTCTTAAGCCGTTGAATATAGGTTTTATTAAAGCCTATAATTAAATAATTATTAACGTAGGTTACTATAAAAATCCTGGCTTTAGGATTATAAAAGACAGTAGAGTTAAAAATTAGCACTATAAAACCCTCTTCTTTTAATAGCTTAGTAAGTTTAGCTTATTAAAGTCTAGGGCTCTGCTTTAAGCTATATAAGGCTTTAAAAAGGTAAATTATTTGGCTGGTTTTAAACCTAAAGCTTTACTTACGTAGCTTGGCTTTAGTGGCCGAGTTTGCTTTTTAATAGAACTTATAGAAGCCTTCGGGTATAGCTATATAATTCTTCTCTTTTAAATAGCTATTGAGAAATGCCCCTATAAAATCGATCTGCTTTATTTCTTAGTTTAGTAAAGCTACTATAGTTAGCAGTATATACTAGGTAGATAGTATAGTAATAGAGGTAAAGGTCTCTGTAAAATCTAGGCCTTCTTTTTATAAGAATCTTCTAATAACTAGCTTAGCCTTAAACTTTAAAAGCCTATTTTCTTTATCAGTCTTTTTATATAGTACTAACCTACTAGTCAGTAGTATATAGTCTTTAAGGAGAGCACTTTAGGAAAGGAATTTAAAGGTTCTTTAATTAACTATTTATCTAAATTTACTATATATAGCCTTTAGCTAGTAGGATTTTTTATGGTTCTTTAGCACTTATTTTAGTATTTAAGATAGTAAATTAATACTAAAAAGACCCCTAAAAACCCTATAGCAATAGACCTTAGCCCTAGTTAATATTGATTTAATAAATTAGTTAATACCTATTTTAATATCTTTATTTATACTTAAGTATAGTTCTTCCACTTCTATTAGTAAATGGTCTTTAATAGGAGGTTCTAGGCTGACTTTAAAGCCTATAATAGGCCTATTAAGAGGCTTTAGGCTGCTATCGATTACAGCCTTCTAAATAGTAAGCCTATTAATTGGCTTACTATTAAAGAAATTTTTAGTATTGGCCTGTTAGTTAATTTCTAAACTTAATCGGCCAACTAAGTTGTATTTAAAGTATAGGTCGCTATCTTTATTTATTAATTGTAGTAGCTTTACCCTCCTTTAGCTTAAATCCCCTTCTAAAATAGTAGTAATATTTCGAATTACAGTAGGTTTGTCCACTATATTTATAAAGGAAGATTTTATTACTGCCTTTCTAGCTAGTATTTATACTTAATAGGTCTTACTTTTAAAAACAGCTAATAGCTTATTAGGCTTTATATAGGCCTATAGCTTTAAAGTTCTAAACCTTTTTTTAATAGGAATAAAGAGCTTTATAGAAAAGCTTATAGCCTTAAACCGGCTTAAGTCTAGTTTATAAAAAAAGAAAGGCTTTAATTTATTATAGAACGTTTAGTAGGAAGTTAGGTCCCTATTATTAACTACTATATAGTTAATTAATTTAAGTACTATAGATACTATATAGTACTATAAATACTAAAGGAGCTATAATAATACTATTATAGCCTATAACCGGTTTAAAAATACTCTAATAAAGCGTTCAATTAGGCCATTTTGTTTATAGATATAGGGCCTAGAAGTAGAAAATTCAATGCCTTTAATAGAAAACCAGGCCTATAATTTATAGTTAATTTCCTTCTTACCGTTATAGTAAAAACGGATAGGGTACTTATTATAGCGATTCTTTAGGCCTTTAAAAAAGCCTTTAATAGCGTTTAGTACGGTTAGTCCTTTAGTGTTTAGTAAGTAAAAGGCCTACTTAAACTGGGATTTTTAGTCTACTAAAATTAATATTATAGGAAGCCTATTATAAGGTATAGGCTTGATTTTAAAAGTATTGTCTTTAATAGAACTTAAGACCTTAGGAGGGTCTGGAATAGTAGAAAATTGAAGCCTTCTTATTGCCTTAGCTTTATTATAGGCCGAGTATTAAAAATCTACTTCTTTTATTTAATCCAAGTTTAGAAGCTTAGTAGTAATTTTACTGGTCTTTTTTAACAGTATTAGGCCTATATAACCTAGCCTAATATACCATTTTAGTACTATTTAAAGCAATTTACTATAATAGTCTATAGCAGTATTAGGGATATTTTTAGTAGCCTTCTTAAGTATATAGCCTCTTTAAGCTTTTTCCTAATTAAGTAGGCTGGGGTTACCTAAGCTATTAAGGCCTTCTATAGGCTAATAGAGCTCTTTAGTAGGTCTACCCTAACCAAATCCTCCGGAGCCAGGGTTACTTAAGCTATTAGGGCCTTCTATAGGCTAATAGAGCTCTATTTTTTTAAGTCTGCCCTAGCTATATCCTTCTTTATAGCCAGACTTAGACCCCTTAAACTTATAAGGCTTTACCTTTTAAGCGTTCAAATTAAAGTTAATAGTATTATTGCTATTTAGCTCTATAGACCTATTACTAAGCCTTTAAGGGTCTAAATCGACCTTTAAATAGCTATCCTTTTAAAATAAAGGCCTATTAAAAAGCTCTACTATTAATTTTCGCTTCTGATTAGTAACGTTAAAACTTACATTATAGTAAATAATAGGCCTCTTTACCTTCTGTAATTTTAAAAAGAAGCCTGAAGCCTTAAAATCAAATACCGCTATTAAGGCCTTATTAGGCCTATATAGTACTTCCTTTTTAACCTAACCGCTAACCTTATAGTATAGTATATTATTAAAAAGGTTAATATTAAACTAAGGAATATATAGAGTATTTTTAAGCTTAAACTTAGTATATTTGGAAGGTTCTTTCTATAAGAGTACTGTAAATATAGCAGTTCTAAAGCCCTTAGGTATTAAAGGACCTCCTTCTATATAAATTATCCTTAGTAAGCTATTATTAAGTTTATAGTTAGTAAACTATTTTTGACTGTTAATAATATAGTCAGTAGACCTAGTATTGTATAGAAGGGCATCCCTTAAAGAGAGTGCTGTTAGGGCTTTGCCTTCAGTACTTTTAGCGCCTTTAGCGAGCCCTATAGGTACTATATAGGTGCCCTCGTTACTATTGTTACTATTAAAGTCTTTAAAGACCTCTAAAGCTAGGTTATAGGAGCTTACTATATAAGCAAATAAATCTTTAGCCTTAGGCCTTTCTTTAGGGCCTTCAAGCCTTTTAAAGCCTTTTTTCTTTTTTTTCTAAAGAGAGCTATTTAGGCTATTAGGGCTACTATTACTATCACTTTTAAGCTTTTTACTTACAAAGACCTTCTTTTTAGTACCTTTATAAGGGCCTTCTTTACTTCTGTAGGCTATGCTTTTAGCGGCAGTAAAGGCTGGAATACGCTGTTCTTCCAGTAGGTCTGTCATTAGAAAGCTTAGGTCAATAGCATTTATATTTTAGCCTAGCGCTTTAGCGGTCTGTATAGCGCTTCGTTGCCTCTTAGCCTACTATAGAAAGCTTTTTTCTATAGTCTGTAGGTATTGATTTACTTAATCTATAGCTTAAAGGTTAATGCCGGCTAATATAAGCCAGCTAACTGTATTAAAGAACTTAGCGTTAAAGTCTACTAAAGAGCCTGTAAATTGGTAGAAGTTTAGGGAGTGGTATTTCCTATAAAGGTTCCCTTACTGTAATTTAGTGCTATAGGAATATCTTTAAACGAGCAGTTTATAGGCTTTAATAGGGCTTGTTTGTTATAAAATAGAAGCCTAGAGGCCTAAGGCTATACTGTTTTGAAGTAATATTAATAGTAGGGCCTGTTTAGTATTACTTTAGTAGGCTACTATAGTAGGGTCCTCTGTAAAAGTAACTATATCGATAGTATGCAGTATAATATTTAGGCCCTATTTCTATAGATCGAAATTCTTAAGGCCTATAAGCCTTTGGTTAGCAGGGAATTTGTAGACCTTTTTAGTTATTTTAGTGGCAATAGTAGTATAAAGGACCCTAACGGAACTACTATTAGCCTTAAACCTTAGCTAATAAGCCGCTGCGGCTTCTTAGTATATGGCTTTAGCTACTATTGGAAGTGCAGTTACAGTAGCCTTAGGCCAATTTAGAGCGCTCTAAGCTGCTATTAGGAGTTTGATTTACTTTACTGCTTTGGTTATAGTGCCTTGTAATTGTTAAATCTAGGCCTCTTACTTTCTTAGTTAAATAGTAAAGGCCTATATACGGTAAAAATCCACTGATTCTTCTCCCCCAGAAGACTCCTGCCCGGGCCTTATATTTTGTATTTTCGAATCTATAGGGGGCTTGGTACGCTTACCGCTAAAGCGTCCTATAAGGCTTTAAGACCCTAGCCTAGTACCGTTTTTAACTAGGGCTTTAGCTATAGTTTACTTATATAGTAAGAGGGCTAGGTCTATAGCGCTTAAGAGCCTTAAAGATAGGCTATTTTATATAGTAAAATACTATAACCACTAATAGTAGTAGTAGCTAAGAAGGTCGCTCTACCTTCTTACTTTTTTACCTGCCTTTAAGATTTGCAAAACTACCTACCTGGCCACAGTTAAGGTAAGAGGCTATTTTTAGCTTTTATAAGCTTATAGCTTATAGGCCTTTAGTGCCCTGTTAGGCCTAATTTTTACATGCCTTACAGTACAACAAATTTAATAGCAGGCGCAAATTTAAACCTTATAGGCCTCCAGAAAACCTAATAAGGTAAGGTAAGCCTAGTATTTACCTTGTAACCCTACCTCGATAGATAGGCTTTAAAATCAGTGATTTTATAGCCTACTTGTAGCGCAGTTTACAGTAGCTAAAGCCGTTATTTATAGAAGGCTCTAAGCCTAAGCTTATAAGCCTACAACCTAGCTAAGTATCTTCCGGGCTTATAACCTATTGGAATAGGTATAGCCAATTACAGGCCTAAGGGCCCTGTAATTTAGTGCTCACACACTAGCTTACAGTACAGCGGAAGTCTTATATATAATACCTATAGCTCAGTACTAGGGTACTAGAATACAGCACCACGCAGGTGCTATAGAATAGAAATATAGTAGGTAAATAATTGTATTGTAGTACTAGCCTTCTGTAAATCCACTGTAATAGTCTCTGTAGTAAGGTTCGTACTCGACCTCTACCACATACCCACCGACTGACGTACGGTGCCTCGCACACCCCAGCGGGCAGATAGGCCAGAGTACGGCTTGGTTAAACCCGAGGTTTGCCAAGCCCTGTAAACTACTTGCCAAGCCCTCTGTAGCTCCCGACCTACAGGGCCCACAGGCCTATAATTTAATATAGTAGTAATATACCTACTTAACTATAGGCCTACCAATTCTTGGCCAATTTGGCCAGCCCAGTAGTTGGCTACAGGTCTTACAGGCAGCTAAGTTAGCGTGGTTCACAGCTCTCTAAAAATCGACTCACGGCCATACAAAAGGGCCGCGAAACCAAGCACCCCCAAACTAAAGTGCGGGTCAACGTAGGGTTAGGGTTAGGCTACTTATACTGCCCACAGTAGTGGGCCTTAGTAGCCTGAATATAAAATTACAGGCAGTTTGGCCCACTGGTTAGCGGGATGCAGGCCTTTGAATAGCCCTGCAGTGAAGTAAGGTGCCGGGCAAGTGCCGGGTAGCTGACGGGTAGGCTTTCCAACTTAAGCTTCCACCACGTAGTATAATAGCAGCCACCCACTGTAAACTTAGGCCTCACAGGGACCTAGTTTAACAATTACTGTGATTGATATATTGTCGCCACTGTATTTTGGCTGAGGCTAATATATTGAATAGGTTGTTATGTCCTTACTGGCAGAGCTATTGTTAAGAACAAGGGTATTAACAAAGGCAACTATGATATTTACTGCTAAGCTTAGGACTGTTAAACCTAAAGTACTTAGTTTAATTATTTACTTTGCCTTTAAATAGCAGCCTTAAGCTTCCTATTATCTTAATCTTTCTATTAAGCCTTAATAAGCTTTTTAAGCTTAGGCTTAAGCTAAGGTATATTATAGAAGGGTTTATAGTATATAGAATTATCATTAAGTCGCTATATAGCCTATAGTAATAGTGGCTAAAGACTGTTAACTGCTACTGTCCAGACGGCTTATTTAGCAGTAAGGTCAGCTTTCTATCTTTTATTTAAAACTATATTAGGATTAGCTATATAGTAAAGTTTAAGAAAGTCTTTAGTATATGCTTAATTAGGTTAATTTCTATATAAAAAGTAAGCTTTTAATATCGTTAAAAGACTTACTTTCTTAAGCTTTAAATGCTAATGCCTATCTACGTCTTTGAAGCTTAACGGTACTATACCCTGTTTATATCAATATAGCTTATGTTAGTAAGGTAAGCCATACTAGCGCCGGTAATTCCTACTATAAGCTAACGCTTAAGTAGCTGCTTGGCTATTCTTAACTATAGTATTTAATAGTTCGATCTAACGTAATAAATAGTTTAACCCTATAAAACCTATAAGGTACTATAGCGGCTAAATAAGTAGGTGGTGGTACTTTCTTTCTTTTTAAGTAGTTTGGTCTATAAAGGACTGTTAATACTTTAACTGAACGGTACTAAGGATATCTTTAATTGCCTAAATAAGGGTTTAAAAGTTAATACATAAGCTTTTAATATAGCATTTAAGAAAACTGTAAGTACCCTTAGTATATAAGGTTATTTAAATACTATAATTACAGTATTGTTTAATAGAAAATTGGCAAAACTTATATTTTATTGGTAAGTAGGTTATAGTAAGGTAGTTAATAAGGTTTATAATAAAAAAAGGTATTAGAAAAACTGTATATAATGTTAAATATTAGTAAAACTTACTATCTTAGTTATTAAATTCTTTAAGTAATATATTCCAATTGTTTTAGAATTCTTCTTCTGTTTTTAAGTAAACTACTATTACCTATATAAAAAGGAAGCTATTTATATTATTAATCTACTTCCGGCTTGAATTTATCAACCTACTTATATTTATAAGGACTTTACTATTTTTAAGTAAAATAATGCTTTAGCTTACTTACTAGCAGTTAGGTTAGTATATATATTGAATTAAAGTATTGCTAACGGTAAGGTCTACTACTATACTATTGTTTTTATTATAAAGATAACTGTTAACAGATCTTCTATTACTTAAGGCAATACTTTTAAACAGACTATTCTACTTCTTTTTAGTATTAAATGTAATATTCTTTATAATATACTATAGGCAAATTTAGTACTATATACTATTATTAAAGACCTAACGGTATACTTTTTTAAAAGCCTTATTAAAATCTATAATAATAATAGCAGGGCATTCGATTTCTTTATCTCTTAAGACCTCTTCTATATAGTTAAAGAATTAAAGAAAGGTAGCTTTATCTTTAATATTAATTAAAGCATAGGTTATATTAAAGGTAGTATTTATTTCGGTTATACTATAGTATTAAAGTAAAAGCTAGTTATATTAGTTAACTTTATATATATAGTTAGCTGCTTATAGTTTAGGGTTTTTTTTTTATATTTTAATATACTATCTATAGGTTTAAAATAGCTATATATACTTAATAGTAATAGGATTAATTTCTTCTTTAATAATAACGTCGTTTTTAGTACAAAGGTAATTGAGAAAAATCTAAAAGAAAGAAAGGTCGGTATTAGTAGCTTTAACGTAGGTATTATAAATATTAGAAGGCTTAAATAAAAGCTTAGTATCTTTCTACCGAAACTTTAAAATTATCTTACTTAAAGGAACGTTTTGCCTTTTAAGGGTAATAATTTTATCAATAATATTATCGGTTATATTAAAATACTAGTAGTTAGGTAAATAAACGGTAAGTTTAAGGTTAAAGTAATTATAGTAGTTTTACTTACAAATAACAAATTTCTATAGCTATTTCTATATAAATTAGTTTATAAAGTTATAGTTAACTTATAAGATAAACCTACCTTTTTAGGGTTACTTCTTTTAAATAGTATAACTGTAATTTACTAAGGGCAGTCTTTTTTAATAGACTTAATGTTAAGCCTTTTATTGGTATTATTGCTTTTTAAAGTAGGTCCTTTAAAGTAGATTAAATTATGGCAGTAAGCGACTTCCTTAATATAGTTAGAAGACTGTTTATAAGAAATCGAAAACCTAAATAACTTAGCTACTGTTTAAACCTTTTTAAAGAGATCTTTAAAAAAGCTCTATCGTTAGTTAATTAAGTAGAAAAAGCCTTCTTTTAAAAATTAACCTTTATTATCGTTAAAGGAAGAAAGCCTATCGGTAGTTAGTTTAGTTTACTATAACCGTACTTATTTAACCTTTAAATTGCTACTTATACTTAGAATTTCAACCTTAAAGCTATTTAATTCCAGTTTAACCGCTATAGGTATAGCCTTCTTTAAGGCTTTAAAAGTAGGTAGTTCTTAACTTAAAGTAATCGATAGCTTTAAAAACATATATTTATAGCCTTTACCGGTAGAAAAAGAAGAGGGCTTATAAATAAGGCTTTTAATAGGTAGGAATTTATTATCAGAAGAATCAGAAGACTTAATAATAATAGGCCTTTAGGCAAATATCTTAATGGCAGTAATATAAGGTAAGTAGATAGATAGGTAGGTGGCTAGTAGGTTAAGTAGGTAGGTAGCAGTAGTAGTAATAGTTATAAAGTTAACGCTCGAGCAGGCTCCTACAATTCCTTAGGGAATTCTTATGGAAAACTCTAACCTGGCTCTTCAAAATGTTAGTTCATATTAAGCGCTACAAAAAATAGCTGTGGCTGACATTGTAGAGCATTTCCTTTCCGGGTTAGAGAGGTGGATTACGGTGAATATATAATCGTTTGACGGTGAATATAGAGATTCCGGTCTATAACTATTCACTTATTATTAAGGAATTTTGGATACAATTGATATTCATACTCAATTCTATTCAATCTTCAATATCTTCAGTGGCCAGTGCACAAGGTACCCAGCAAGACGGGGCTTTGCAAGGGTGTCGATTCACCCACTGCCCCCTTCCCAATCCAGCAATCCAATCCAGACACGACTAGACTAGGTTGCGCTGGGTAATAATCGCAAAACTGGCCGGTCACCCTCCCGTCCGCCAACCGAGAGCTGCCCTTCTTTTTTTCTTCTCCCTCCTTTTTCTGCCCCAACCTCCAGGACTGACCATAACTGTACACTACGCGGTACTTGACAAATTGTCTGGTGTGTTTTCTGCTGGATAAAGCAGTGTCGCAGTCGGTGTCTGCTTGGGCCTTCCTACCTGCTCGCCTTCCCCCCCTCTCCACTTGCTTTCCGATAGTCATTTCATTCAGCACCGTCGGGCCCTTGCCTAGCTGTTTTACTGGCCCGGCACACCCACCCCTGGAGCTCGCATTCTTCCCCCAAGAGCAGTCCTGCATCCATTCCACCACACCCTAACCTCCAAACTAGCACCTGCTGTCTCAATCCTGCCGACATCGACAATCGTCGTCGACTGCCACCACCCGCGCGCGACGCCCATTCGTCAATCGCCTCCCGCCCCATTGTCCAGACGATTGACCACCACCACAAAGCACCGTAGAGATGGATCCAGGCCGACCGAGCGATGTGTCGCCCGAGGCGATGCAGGCACGCATCCAGCAAGCGCGTCGCGAGGCTGAGACCCTCAAGGACAGAATCAAGAGAAAGAAGGAGGAGCTGGCCGACACAACGCGTGAGTTTGATCCTGAAGCATTCCCCCATTGATTGCCTGTGTCTGCATCGTCGACACACTTGGCCGCCATCGCCGCGCCCCTTTGTGCGATTGAATTGCTGCTTACGCCATCATGTTTGCTATCTCTAGTCCGCGCCGTCGCCGCCCAGGCCCACGAGCAGATCCCAAAGAACCAGCTGATGAGGACGAAGAGGACACTGAAGGGCCATCTCGCAAAGATTTATGCGATGCACTGGTCGACCGACCGAAGACATCTCGTTTCTGCTTCACAAGACGGCAAGCTCATCATCTGGGACGCCTACACAACAAACAAAGTCCACGCCATTCCCCTCCGATCATCATGGGTCATGACCTGCGCCTATGCCCCAAGCGGCAACTACGTCGCCTGCGGTGGTCTCGACAACATCTGCTCCATTTATAACCTCAACCAGAGCCGCGACGGGCCCACGCGCGTCGCCAGGGAATTGTCAGGCCACGCGGGTTATCTCTCCTGCTGCCGTTTCATCAACGACCGGAGCATCCTCACCTCGTCGGGCGACATGACGTGCATGAAGTGGGATATCGAGACGGGCACCAAGGTTGTCGAATTCGCCGACCATTTAGGAGACGTCATGAGCATCAGCTTGAACCCGACAAATCAAAACACATTCATCTCGGGCGCCTGCGATGCTTTTGCCAAGCTGTGGGATATTCGCGCCGGCAAGGCGGTGCAAACATTTGCCGGCCACGAGTCCGACATCAACGCCATTCAGTTTTTCCCCGACGGCCACTCTTTCGTAACAGGATCCGACGATGCTACCTGCCGATTATTCGATATCCGTGCCGATAGGGAATTGAACTTTTATGGGGTGAGCAGCGAACCTACGTTTCCTGAACTTTTATCTTCGATACTAATGCGGCCTCGTAGTCGGAATCGATTCTGTGTGGTATCACGTCAGTTGCTACCTCCGTATCTGGCAGGCTGCTGTTTGCTGGTTATGATGATTTTGAGTGCAAGGTAGGACAGGCTTAAAAAATTCCTGGTGTGCGCAAACTTTGCGAGGCTGACCGTTGGTATTAAGGTTTGGGATATTACCCGAGGTGAGAAGGTCGGCTCTCTTGTAGGCCACGAGAACCGTGTCAGCTGCTTGGGAGTCTCCAACGATGGTATAAGTTTGTGCACCGGTTCATGGGACGCTTTCGTAAGACCTCGCTTTTCCCGATTTCTTGGTTCTGTGAAACCATTTTTGGTCCATCAACTAACATCCACAACAGCTCAAGGTTTGGGCCTACTAGACGCCCAGCCATGTGATGCCGAATACGAACTGTCCTCCCGTATGGATACCCGGACCCCCGCCAATGTGCCGCCTAAGAGAAGAAAGGACTATCAAGTACCTTATTATGTTGTTCCTAATTCAATCTGTCGACACGCCGTTCTTAATCTCAACCGATCCGGCGTGGACCGAACAGGACGAAGTCACGATATCCACCCCCTGCGCTTTCCATTTTTCCTTTGAGACTTCAACGACACAACAACACTTTGCCTCGCATACACAAAACAAAAACCTCGGTCATATTTATTCTAGTGTGTTTTGGTGTAACTGGGTTTTTCTTCACTGGCTGCTGCTGCTGCTGCTTCTGTTTTGCGGGGGGTCAATGTTTGTGTTTATTGCAAAATTATTTGCTCTTGACGAAACCAGCTAAAGGCTGAGGTAAGGCAGGGAGGGAGGTAGGGGGGGGGGGGGGGGGGAGGAAAGGGGGGTAAGAAGCAAGAGAGTGTGTGTGGGTGTTTGGAATGGTTTGTGGGAAAAAAAAGAAGAATTTTGTCGTTGGGCCCTCTATGGCGGATCCCCCAGTTTTTTTTTCCCCATTATTTTTGTTTTGTTTTTTTTATTCTGTTGGTGTCTTTTGTTTTTTTCTACTACTGTGTCTTCTTCTACACTTTTTGTTAACTAACCACTTAACATTACCACCACTTGATTCTCTTGCACCATAGTTCTCTGGCGGTTTTTGTTTGTAAACTCTTTTTTTTTGTTTGTTTGTTTGTATTGGGGAGGGTTTTGGTGGTGGTGGTGGTGGTGTGGTGGTGATGGCAGGCGCGCACGGCGGGGCTTATATTAAATCATTGGACGTTTTAAACTATGTGCTGTCTTGATTCTGGTTTGCTGTTGTGTTTTCTGTGTGTGCCTGAATGTCGTCGTTATTTGTCCCCCGTGTCGAGCTAGAGTCAGTATCAGACTGAACGCTGTACCAATGAAGCACCGGCACCGGCACCACAAAACGGAACTATCACTACACTGCATTTTCTCCCATACAAAGTCCCATACAAATAAATGATTATAAATATTACAATTAAACTACCGTAAGCTTACAATTCCCACCGCTTACAAGCCAATACACTCCTACCCGCACCCACACCCACACCCACACCCACACCCACACCCGCACCTACACCCACACCTACACCCACACCTATATTACTACCTCGACCAGAAGTCCCAAATGCCGGAGGTTGGCTTGCAAGAAAGCCTTTGGAAGCAGTATGGCCGGTGGGAGCAGTGTGGCCGGTGGGAGCAAGTGGTTGATCATGAAGTTCAAATTTCAGGGGCCATATAAAACCCTAACCCCTGTGGGGGGAAATGCGCGCGTAGCAAAAAGGGTAATGCCCCTCTAGCAAGTCTCATTTCTTAGGTGCTTAGAGAAAAGAGGAGTACTTCTAGATGAGACCTGAAATATTCGGGTAATGACGACATATGTTTGCCGGCTTGGAAAATAATCTGTCGCCCGTGAATTCATCCTTGCCGAATACGGTGATCATGAGTTGTAGTAATAAGTGCCAATATTTAATCCTATGGTTAAGAGATTTTCTAGCTTTCTACCCGTGTTCATCATTAGGCTGCTATCCCGGATAGATAGGAAGATGTGTCCTGGTATGTTGGTCACGATTATTTCAGGCTGTTGTTTTCTTGCTTCTAAGTAACACCACGGGGTGGATAGATAGCCTGAGCAGCTGGATACCATCGCTGATCAAGCCAACCTCGTGAAGTACATTGATAACACAGAAACCGCTGCATGATGAGTTCTTGGTTTGACTTGGTGTGATGCTGGCTTATATGCCTGGGCAAGTTCAGGCCACAGTGGTGATTTCTTCTTCCGTCACATAGCATGCTGATGAACCTGAGCTAGTAGCTTGGCTTTTATATATCTTTGCATATTTGCTCAAGACAGAATCAATACGCTTCTTCTCAAACTACTTCATCAAGGGGATATACCATAAAGCTTGGTCAAGGCAAGGAAGTCAAGAGACTGGAGGGTCTGTTACTCGAGATTCGATGGATTCCGGTAGGTGTTGACCGCATCTAGTGGTTGGATAATGTGATGGCACCGGCAGGTGCCACCACCATATATACACCATTGAGCTGGGCCAAGTCTGCAACTTGGCCTACCTGTAGCTTTTATTAGCAAGCCGGTTGGTCTGGTGCAGTGGTCCTGCCCGCCATCACAGATAATGGAAGAACGTGTCGTGGTTCGGGCATCGTGATGTCTGAACGGCAATGGGTGAGGGCCCAATTAAGAGACGTTTCTGTCTCAAAGGCCTGTGGCATCTTTTGATAAGGACAAGTATGTAGAAACATACCTAAATCCTTGGAGTGTGCCCTTACAGACTGTCCTCCTTCCTTGATGTTTGTGCCTTTTGAGTAGATAAGGGAAGATGCAGGCCGTAATGTGTCAGTATGTGGATTCATACCTGTCTTATCTTTTCGAGATTGAGTGGACAGCCAGACGATATGGTGGGCATTGCTCGAGGATATGTGTTCCATCACGATGCTACAGCATTTTCAGTAGAGCACCCACACGGACCTCATGGATGAATGGTAGCGCAATAAGCTGTCCCAGCCTTCTGATATTCGGGATCACGCAATATTTATACCGCAACTAGTCTGAGCGTCCAGAGACATCTGCCGTCTTTCTCGCCGTGTCCGGTCTGTGCATTGCGCACAGTCATCGTAGAACCGTGAATTCAATAATTCGTGTTAGACGCAGGAAAGTGACATGATTCCTATGCAGGTACTATCGAAGTCCGGCGCGGAACCGACCAGGCGGTGACGCCTAGGGCCACGACAGCGGTGACCTCGGTCGAAGGGTTCACCGTCTCGAAATGGAAGGCTTCTGGAAGGAAAAAAATCAACAGAAGTGGAAACACGCTAAACTGATTTCTGAATAGCCCCGCTCTCCTGCATTGTGCAGACGGGGTCTGGGGAAACAAGGGCCTCTTGGCACGCAAGGGGACATGAAACACAGCATGAAACGTGTGCGATGGAGATCTTGCCAGGAACAGGACGTTGATCTGATTTCTGCCGGCTACCGATGGCGAAGGGTTCGTACTCGGCGCCGAGATCTTGCTCGTATGAGATCATGCTGTTCAGTTGATGGAGGCAAACCGTTGAGCACGTTGACGAGATTGGATTCTTCGGAGGAACCGTATGGCATGGCAGTGTTCCTGTATTTCAGACAGCTCATAGGATTCGTGATCCCGGCCCTCGGGATCCCCTTGGAGGAGGGTTGAATTGAATGAACGCATGAAGCTCAGCCTCAGCATTGCAGATTTGCCTATCGATATCGAATCTTGACGTACGTTATTTGCCTTGGGAAACAGAGCTAGTCAATGCCGCCAAAATCCCCGCCCGAGGATCCTCGGCTTGGGGTCCAACGTTCTGGCCCTACGACTAACCTCCGCAAGGGTTATTTGTTCTGCCGAAAGATGTTGCGCTTTGCCCCTTCAACTTCATCACTGACAATGCAATGGAAGTTTTCGTCTCTCACTTGATTTGTCCTTGCTCCATATTGCCACCATTCGATTGGCCGTTTGAAACAGAGCCAGGCGAGCTGAACAGAAAGGCACTCTGAATCAGAACTCGCAATTTGGGCTTGGTATCACAGCCCTACACCTAGAGTCAGTCCAGTGGTGGTTGGCCTTATGTAGGTTGGCCGTTCATGGAGTCGTGCCCCTCCAAGCCCCTCTCACGCCACGTTTGTAACCGTCCGCGCCATCAAGCAAATCTCTTGTGGGAACAGGTTGAGATGCCGCAATGAGGTGTAGCCGAATCCTAACATCCTTTTCGCCCTTTTTTTTCTTTCTTTTTTTTTTCTTTTTTCCACTCTTCTAACCTGGTCTCTGGTTTGCATTGGTTGGGCTGTCGATCCCTGTCGACCACGCGACGAGTGGAGGGCGCGAAGCCCGTGCAGTCCCTGCTTCAACCCCTTGCTGATCCCACTTGTGGTTCCCACTTCCAACAACCGCTGATGTTTGCCCACCTCTGAGCATCTTTCCCTTCTCCTGTCGCCTTCTGGAACTCCCGCTGCCTGCTTTTTCTGACACAGCGCACCCTCCACCTCGACAGCCGATCCCACCCTCGGTATCTATCGCCTCCAGTCTTGACGTTGTATTCGGGCACCGCGTGGTTTGATACCCAGAAACTATCGTCTGCAACCGGCTATTGTCCCCCAGGTTCCTGGCCGGCCATCATACGACCTTGTTTTCGCCCATAACATTCAAGAACACAGTCACACAAACTTCCCGTGCCGTGATAGGATAGTCCAAGATAAGCGACACACAGCATCCCCTGTCTACTGCCGGACTCGCCGTACACAACAGCCGCCTGCCCTACCTGTCAACACCCACTCCTTCCCGCTTCCCTGAAACCTGGCCGTCATTGCCCAGGCTTCCACGAATATTAAATCAACACACCCCGCGTCCACACGTCCCGCCCCCCCTCTTACCCATCATGTCGAACCCTACACCAGCCCAGGAGGAATTCGCTGCCTTTCTCGATAAGAACAGCCGTGATTCATTAGACGGAATACATCCCGAGGACAGAGCCAGTGCTGCCAGAGAAGCAGCTGAACACAGTGAAGACGAGGAGGAGCAATACCGCGCCCAGAAAATCGACGAAGCCATGAGGATGCCTACTACGGATTCTCGCACATCGTTGCGACTCCCACCAGTGTCTTTCGACGACGGCCACTCTACCGGTGTCAAGGGCGTCATTGCTGACGCTAGATCATACGAGAATGCGCGGCAAAGAACCTGGAAGGACAAGGCGCGCGCCGTGCGCCGGAGTGTCTTTGGCCTCGATGGGGGCAGACACGGGAACAGCGGGACTGAGAGCGACGGAAGCGGGCCCGAGGACCCAGATGAGGAAGAGTTCTTGAACCGCTGGCGGGAAAGCAGAAAGCGTGAGCTCGAGGAAGAGAGCAGGAATCCTATACGGAACCGGAGAACAAGCCCGAGTATCAGGATGTATGGCCGCTTAGAGGAGGTGGATGCTCTTGGATACCTCGACTCGATAGAAAAGGTCGGCAGGGAAACAGTAGTCGTTGTGTTTGTCCATGATCATCAGGTTTGTTTGACCCAGCTTTGTTTTGGTATGGATGCCGTACTAACTCGAGAAATAGAGCGAAGTATCAGCTGCAATCGAATCGGCCCTCGTGCCCCTCGTCACGACATATCCCGCTGTTCGATTCGTCAAAGTACACTATGAAGACATCGAGTTTGACAACGCGGGCGTGCCGGCGGTGCTGGCTTACCGAAACCAAGGCGATCTTTTTGCCAACTTGACTGGCATACTGGAAATGATCCCAGACGAGGACGACTTTGACACAGACGCACTCAAGAAGATCTTCTCCAAACACAACATCCTGTGATCAGGTCTAGGCGGGTTTCCTTTTGTATTTCGGCCAGGGTCTGCATTTTCATTCTTGGCTTACCTGGGGATTTTGTCAGGGAAGGGGTTTAGACGGGCATTTTCTCACTTCGTGGCTGGGGCCAGAGGAGCGCCCATTTCCCCCTAACTTTTTATACATGATGGACAATGTTGGGGAGATGTGAGATATGAGATGATTACCGAAGATACCACGAGCTCGAGGCTCCCTTTAGGGTTGATCTTTTGCAAGATGATGGAATGGCATTTTCATTTTTTGTTTAATTTTTTGTATCAGTCCTGATCTATGTATTCAAACTGTTGTAAGACTAGGAAAGTAGGAGCGCCAGCAGGTTACGCTGTGTGCCAGCAGGTAGACGCAGTCACTATCACCCCGCACCGACACTAGTTCCCCTCATGAAGCAATATAAGTAATGCCAAGTGGTGATGTGGGGATGGAGATTCACACTGATAACGATAACAGTGGAGCGTTCTAACGACTGATACAGACAAGCTGGGTTCCTGAAAGTCGTCCTCAGACATTGCAATTGTCGACAACATGAGTGAATCATATTTCAACTGAGTGATTTTCTCGCTCCGTGGCGTCAAGCTCGATATTGGAACCACATTCCGGTGAGCTTGTGATCATGAACGCTGACCTCGAATTTAGCTTTGGTTGGGTGAGGAATCCGCCCCACTGTCTGCAGTCATAGTGGAGACATCCGTCATGGTGTGCTGCCGTCTCGGAGAGAGCTGTAAGTCGGTAGTTCAGAAGATGGGAATGGATACATCTGGTGGGATTTCGAGTGCAGACTCGTTGTAAACAGATAGCATTGAAGAGACAAACAGAGTTCCTTACAATATCGACTATTGGTCGAGACTTGGTGGCCTTGAACTTGTCCAGCACCTGGCATGTTTCCGTACCTCATCCCTGAGCTTGGTCAACCCCGCAATGAGCTAACAACTTGATGAGGGGCAGGCCGCGTCCTGTGATAGCAGCACCTTCACTTATAGGCTCCAAACGAGAGCAGTCTCGGAACAAAGACAGGTTGGTCAGGCTGGGTGACTTCATTGCCAATTATGCGGCCTGAGGTGCGGGCACAGCATATCCATCGTCTCCTCATCCCACGTCCTGAACAGACTTGCGTTTGTTCTCCTTTCCCACTTCATCACCTGCCACTCCCTACTATCTGTTTCCCTTCCAACCGCCGCATGCGATTTGCCTGTCGCCTCTTCCCACTTGCCTTCCACTTGCAACTCGGCGACTTTGGCAACTTGACTAGTCGTGTCGTGCTGCCCGCTTTCATTCGACTTCATTGTCATCCTGACAGCTGCCACCAGGCCCTGGAGCTCAATTCACAGGCTGACACGACTTGCCTCCTTCCCCACCTCACCAGCCCAAGTGTAAGGCAGCTCTGGCCCGCGGAGCGCAGGCAGAAACCCAATCCGCGAACCGCAACAAGTTTGGCTTTTAGTGCCCCCATGGAAGAGACAAGGTGAAAGGGAACCGCAGTGTTGAATCAAAGTTAGTTCTATTCACTCGCAGAGTTTGGGGCAACCAAGTGGCTTTTTCTTTCACGCCCTGCCCATTTCAGTCGCACACTCTCCGCCTCTTCCGAGTCCTTCCTTGCCTACTCTGCGCTGCTCTACTCTGCTCTGCATCCTTCCGCATTGAACTCCCCCCCCCACCTCAAGCCTCGCCTTCCTGACCCCGTCTGCCCCTCATTACAACATCACCGCACTTCAACTTGGTCGGCTCCAAGTCGCCGTCTTCAGTTGTTCACCTCGACCGTCCTTCCAACAACCTCGGGTTCGGACGTCGGGTTATGACATGACCTTTGCAGGCTGACGTACACCCCTCATGATGGAACAGCAGACCAACGAATTTCCAGCACAAGAGAACCCCACCAACAACACCGAGACCACAGACAATACTCAATCTGCTACCATCACACCCGCCTCTTCGCCAGACGGGGAACTCACATCATCTTCACCCGCCCTTCGGTTTCCCAAACCACAAGGCAGCCAAGTCCTCGCCAACTGGATCTCAAGAAGCTCCCCCGACATCATGAAGACAGCCACAGAACCAACCAACCTGGCCGACTCGGCCTACGAAATCATCAACCCCGCCGATGCCACCGATTCCGATAGTCAGGATGGCCGTCTGACCGAGTCTACTAGCTCTCTCTGTGCCGGTAGGTCTGACGATGTTCATAGCTTGGACGGTTCCGACCACCAATACACGAGCGGTTCCGAGGCCGAGGTAGAGGAAGAAGAGGAGGCTGACGATGAGGAAGACGACGAGGAAACAGGTCACTCTTCCCATGCCTCTTCGATCCGGTATGCGGATGAAGCACTCGAGAACCCTTCAACACAGCTCCCCGCAACCAACCTTGAATATGGCTCTTCTTCTGAGGGGTCTGGCGTTGTCGTACGGGCAATCGAATTTCAGGAGGATAGTGATGAGCCTTTGATGCTCGAGAAAATATCTGTCAAGCATGCCGTGCGGGAGTATAATGAGAACGAGTCGGCCTCCCTGGCGCCACAACTCGACCTTCCGGAACCACCCAAGCGTCTGGTGGCAACCATTCGCCAGACCATGTCCCCAGCTTATCTCTCAACCAAAGTACCCCTGCGTGTTCTCTACGTGGGCCGCCCTGATGCTCAACGGAGCATAGTGCTGAAGATAAGCAGTGCAATTTGGGCTTCCCCAAGTAATGGAGACGAGGATCAAGATCACAGCAACCGAGACAGAGAAGGGGTCTACAATATCGTCCCCATTTCATCCTTTGGCTCTTCACCGGAGCTTGACCTCATGCATGCCTCACCATGCCAAATCAAGGTTGAGCACTGTACATCAGCCGAAGAGGTCATCTACGAAGGATCCTCGTTCCCTTCAGACACGGTATACAACATTACCATTGAGCACGACAAGGCATACACATCTATCTCTTCACCTGGCGGCAACGCCATCCAGCCTAGATACATTCTGCCACATATTGCCTTCTTCTATTGTGGCCAGAACGACGATGCCGACGCGGAGCGTACGAGAGACGCTGCGTGGGCCTTCATGAACCGCCACGGTGTTCCGTCTATTTTCATCTCGGAAGAGCAAGACTTTGCCAAGCGCAACACGGGCAACTGGGACGGCTACGTGAACGAGCACGCTATTCACCTCTGCCTGGAATCTCGAGATCCTGGCAGGCCAATGTCTCCAAAGCGTTTCCCCATCGACCTTGCATCATTCAACGACATCGACGCTCGCCAGATGAACCGCAATCTAGCATATCTTACCGGCCTGTCTGACCCACAGGACGAATCATTTCTTAAGGTCGAGACTATCAAGAAGAAGGACATGCCCGAGGTACAAATGGTAGAGCTTCTTGACACAGCCAGAGAAGCCTGGGCAAAGTTTATCGAGCGCGGTGGTCCTCAACGCCTTCTCCCTTTCCTCCTACCACTCTTTCTGGCTATTCTTTCCCCCTACCTCATGTCAGTTCTCAGTCGGGAACCATCGTCCCCAGTGGTACCCTCCGCCCAAACTCCACTCGCCGGGAACCTTGACTCTACCCCAGTCTGCTTGGCCAGCACTCTGTCAACAAGAAGCACCTCAGTCGATGTATCAACGACCACCAAGACGGTTGTTGTTAGCCTTACAGAAACCAAGACGGTCGAAATCAGTCAAGCAGCGCCACTAACTAGTTCTTTGGCGTCTGCCCTCTCATATGCCGGCCTCTTGTCTGACCGATCACTGGCTCCCATGCAACCTGAGATGGAGAAGGTCGAGACAAAGAAGCCAGCTCCTATTGCGAAGAATGCTGTGCTCTCAGCTAGCATTGTCGGCCCCAACGAAATACTGGTAGACTTACCTTTGAACCACAAGGCTCGGCGTCTACTCCCGAATGGTATCAACGTCAATGTATGCCGCGGCGATGTGTCCCTTGAGAAGGAGATCACCCCTGTGGCCCAGGGCCTACTCATCAAACTTCTACCAAAGGATGCCTACGGCGCGGTAAACGTCACTTTATTTTCGTCTCGGAAGCCCAAGATCAACGAAACTTTTGAGGTCGATCTTGGCAAGACTGGGATGGCGGACGCACTCGGGGCCGGCTTGCACATGTTACAAGACGTCATGAAGAAGATGTCATCGAGCGTGGACGAAGCCACCTCTCAGGTCGGCGAGGGCGCTGGCAAGGTCCAGGGGGAAGTCGCCAATGCTTTTAAGCATGCTTTGGAGGCTGGCAAGACTGCCCGGAGCCAGACGGCAAAGACGCTCAACCAAGCTACCAACTCGGCAAAGGAGCAATTTTCTCGGTCTCTCAAGACTGCAGAGAAGCTCCAGGGACATGCCGATTTATCCATCCTCCAGGCTCAAATCAAATCAAAGCTCTTGTGGCTTAAGCTACAGGGTAAGATGGAAGAGCATGACGCTTACCAGCGCAACGCGACTCGCTTTCTCAAGATGAAGCAGGACGAACTGGCTAGAATCCAGTCGTTGCGTGAGAAGGACGCTTCCGGTGCGGGAGCCCGTGGAAAGTCCTGGTCGCCTTTTAAGTGGCGTTGCCAGAAGGGGCCTCAGAAGACTGAGGACATCAGCCGGGACAGCCGATGGAAGAAGATGATCATGGGTTGAGTGATAATGGGGAGGTTGTTTGCTTTTCTGTTTTTTGTTTGTTTTTTGTTCTCGATGGGATCGGCTGGGATTACAGGACGGTAAACGGAAAGGGAGGAATACTCACCTATCATCAAGCATATTGATATGCCATGGGAATACAGACAGAAGGGTGGAGGAATATCTGGGATGGGCGTCTTGCGTTGCGTTGGGTTTCGCTTGTAGTTGATATGGCTATACTTTACGGACTTCTGACCATGTTGTTATTTCTGTCTTTTATTATTTTTACATGGTCACAGAGATAATGGCGAACCATGATCATGATACGGACAGCTTGCTTTGGCAGCTTATTAGACCATTGGTTTGTTGTTCTTGTACCACATGTGAAAATGCAGTGTATCAATCAGTTATTGTATGAAGGAAAGAGAAATAAAGTCAGTCAGGCACGGCGTAAGGCTGTTCATTATAACCATTGTCTACTGAAATCTGCAAGGCTTCTTTGATGTGAGGATGGTTGATCGATCAAATGCCGGATTCAGGGGCTGATTCAGGGGCTATCATTGGGCTGGAACTTTTGCCAAGGGGTGAATCATGACCCACCTTTAGAACGCACGGGCCTTCACCGCGATGAAGCCCAACCTGCATTTTGTACCAAGCAATTGCGACCCAATCAGCACTGTGAGCACAGAGCAGACCCACCATTGTGAAGAGGGGGAGGGGTAACAATCATCACTTTTCGGTCGGGTTCCATCTTCCCAACCCCACGCTGGTGCCTCGCACTGTCTGACTGTAGTGACTGTGACTGACTTGACTGAGCCTGAAAGAGAGTTGCTCCAGTGGTTTCTGCCTAGGTGCCTACCAAGCTGGTAAATTTACTAAACAATTTATCCACTTGTTTCCTCTCTGGACGGGCAACAGCCACCCACTTCTACCATTACAACCCAAAAAGTCCACACCAGCACCACCCATCACATCACACCTCTTTCTCGCGTCTTGTGCAAACAGCTCTCGGATACTCAACATCTGGTATGTACACTTTTTATTTTTCCCCTTTTTCTGGTTTCATAGTTCTTTGCCTGGACGAGCATGAGCCTTTCCGAGACACGGCGACGTCGAACGATCCACCGAATCTGGCATTGCTTGGGGAAAATTGACCCCGCCTTGATGTGAGATTGCGCGCCTCGATGGATGGATGGATGGCGGGGGAGGGGAAGCAACAACAATGGAGGAGGATGTGGAAGCAAGCCCGGAAAGCTTTAGAGCCTCAGCGGTCCTTGCATAGCAACAGGCTTGAGTCGTCATCTTCGCCGTCGTCGTCGTCTGCAGGTCACATTTTGGAGTGGCTCTACCACGATTTACTTGTTGCTCTCATAGCCGGCAAAGATCTTTGCTTAGTGGCGGGGTCGTTCATCACAACATGATTAAGCGCTGACCAAACTTTTCTTCTGCATCCAGATTATTAGACAGCTCTTTTCTTCTTTTCCATTTCTGCATCACTCGTGTCAACACAAAACACACCAAAACCCGCAAAGATGTCTGCCCCCGAGAACGAGACCAAGCCCGTCGAGGAGGTTGCTGCCCCCGCCGCTGAGGAGCAAAAGCCCGTCACCTCCGCATCTGTTTTCTCCATGTTCGGCGGCGGTGCCAAAAAGGAAAAGAAGGAGGACGAGGACCGCGGCGACAACTCTGGCAGCGCCAAGGCCCAACGCGAGGCTGCTGCTGCTGCCGCTACCACGGAGGAGGACCAGGCCCCCGAGTCGGAGGATGTCCATTTCGAGCCAGTCATCCGCCTGACCGAGAAGGTCGAGGTCAAGACCAACGAGGAGTCAGAGGAGCAGGTGTTCAAGATGCGCGCCAAGCTGTTCAAGTATGTTGCTGAGAGCCGCGAGTGGAAGGAGCGCGGTACCGGTGATGTCCGCCTGCTCAAGCACAAGGAGAATGGCAAGACCCGGTTGATCATGCGCCGCGATCAGACTCTCAAGGTCTGCGCCAACCACTACAGTATGTTCCCCCCCTGAGATTCTGGTCAGTTGGCCCGGATACTAACATGTGACGTAGTTGTGCCCGAGATGAAGCTTTCCCCCAACGTCGGATCCGACCGCAGCTGGGTGTGGAACGCCTCCGCCGATGTCAGCGAGGGCGAGCCCGAGGCCGTCACTCTTGCTATCCGCTTCGCCAACTCCGACAATGCCAACCAGTTCAAGGATGCCTTCATCAAGGCCCAGAAGGAGAATGAGGCCCTGAGACAGGCTGCCGAGGCTGAGGGCAAGACTGAGGAGACCAAGGAGGAGACCAAAGAGGAGACTAAGGAGGAGGCCAAGGACGAGGTTAAGGAGGAGGAGAAGAAGGAGGAGACTGCCTAAGCAAGAACATCTTTTGGCTGTTTATGGAAAAGAAATGAGCTCAGGAATAAGTAACCAACCTTCTTAAAACCCAGAAATTACCCAACTAGTACCCCAGGCGATGGAATGTGGAAGATGATGAAGATGAGCTGGATTTACAATGCGGAAATCATGATAATGGGCACCCCGTGCCCTGGTGGCTTACACCAGTTGTCCCTCAGCGGGAAAGGAAGGCGCCCCTCCCCCTTCTAATTTGGAAGCAGATGATCAGCGAGATAGCTGTAGATAGACCAATTACGTAGCATGAAGTTTCTGGTTGATTTTATGAAGCTGGTGTCTCTCTTCCAGTGCGACTGCCCTTGTCAAAGTTTGTTTATGCATCCACGATAAGCCTCAATATCTATAACAGAGGAAAGAAGAAGGAGCGACCTGCCTTTACGAGCTGCCTGGTGACACCTGGCGACCCATCTGGAAATTTCTGTTTGTCTGACGACGATAAGTAAACAATCAAGTGCCACAATAACGGCAACGACGACTGGCGGTTCACCTTCCTTGGCAAATTCACTACTATTCTGCCTGGAGCAAAAGATATCGGTGGTTCAAGACAGTGAATTAATTCACTTGTGACTTGCTCCACTCTGAGTTCAACTCGCCGGTGTTTGGTTTGCCGTTTTCGTCCCTACCTACAAATTCAGGTCTGAGCGTCCTTGCTGCGCCACACTTTCTACTTTTTACAGACAACAAAGAGCAACAGCAGCGGCTAAACTCCGGATATTCCCGATTTTGCTGAGGATATTGAGCGCACGCGCCACATCACGATACTGAAGAGAAGAAAGAAGCAATGGCTCCACTCCGTCCCATCAGCCACAATGCTAGCGCTGGTGGAGGAGGAAGAGGTGGTCCGAGCGCTGTGGGTTACAGTGGTAAGTGAATGGTTGATTCACGGCTTGGTCTTGGCTTTTTGGGTGGGAATGGGTCGTGTCGTTGGTTCAGCAGCGCGTTTCTTGCTTTTGGGAAGTAACGACCACGAGGTTTGGGAATTGCTTCAACAAAGTCGCATTTGTTTTCTCCCCGCACACACTCAACACGACATCGCAACGAGCGCGAACACGCAGATAAGGGACGGTTACAATTTGCTAGTGAGGTAACTACTACTTTTGCTTGTTTCTTTGGGGGAGAGTTGGAGGGATTGGGGGGGGGAGAGGTTGGGGGATGGATGGCTTCTCCTTGCTGCCTACTGCCTATGAGGAGTTTGGGAGGGGGGCTGCTACGCGACTGACTGACTGACCGACTTGACTACGACCATGAGGGCTGAAAGAGAGAGTAGTGTAATGGGGTGGGGGGGGAAGGGTTGCTTGATTGCTGCTGTTGCTGCAGCCACGCGGGCGCGCAAACATTTCTCGAGAGGGATTGGAAGGCTAACGATTTTGTTTGCATCTAGACTTTGACTCGAGCGGCCACCACCACCCTTCTGCCGATTACCACCACTCTTCTTCCACCACAGCACCGCGCGCATCTCGTATCAGACTTGTTTCCGGTTCCAAGAAGGCATCGTCCAAAGCAACAACCAAGAACCACCATCACCACCACCCGAAGGGCAGCAAGAAGAACGTCGCCGCCGTCAAGATGATTGTCGAGCGCAAGATCAAGATTGTGACGGAGCAGCACAACATTGACAAGCCTCCTGTCAATGAGGGGTTTCCGATGAAGGAGTGGACGATCGAGGTGTACATTCTTGACCAGGACGGCAGGGAGAAGCCGGCGCGGTGCTTTACCAAGGCGGTGTACCACTTGCATCCGAGTTTTGAGCAGCCGATTCAGAGTACGTTTATCTTCTAGGGAAGGAAAAAGATGTGTGTATGCTAACAGGGAGAAAAAAAATAGCCTTCACCGAACCCCCCTTCCGCTGCACTAATGAGGGCTGGGGCGAGTTTGAGATGACGATTGAGCTCTTTACTACCGAGAAGGGGGGCAAGCAGAGCATTGTGCATGATCTGAACTTTGCTGCGCCGCAGTATGAGAACGTGCACACGATTTCGTTTAAGAACCCGTCGCAGGCGCTGCAGAGCTTGCTGAGGGAGACGGGCCCGCTTCCGTCAGACGAGGAGAGGAAGAACCTCAAGAAGGGCGGGGACGGCAGCAAGAAGAAGAAGACGTTTGATGTGGAGAGGATGGCTGATGGGCTGGTGAAGCTGAACGAGGACGACTTGCTGCAGGTGATCCAGCTGATTCACGACGGGAAGGATGACGGGACGTTTATCCAGAATAATATCGACCAGGGGGAGTTTTCGGTGGATTTGTATACCCTGCCGGATGGGTTGATGAAGGTGCTTTGGGATTACCTTGTAAGTTTGAGGGCACATACTTTTCTCTCTCCCTCTAATGTTTTACTGACGGGGTTGATTCTTAGCAACGCGCCAACGTCCTCGGCAAGGACTAAGTCGCCTTTACTTCACGCCCCTGGTTTTTCCCTACTTCGTCTTTTTTTTTCACACACAAACAAACTGCGATGCATTTGCAATGGCGTTCTGGGCGTCTAGGAAGACGAAAAAGAGAGAGAGGATTTACCTAGCTTGGCTTGATCGACTTGAGGGGACAAAGGCTTTGCTTTTTTTCGCTGGCGTCATGATCGGGCTGCTTTGGGGGTTCTTCCATCTTACGAAACTCGTTTTTTCCGTCTTTTATGCGGCGGCAAAGAGGAGAAGGGGATTTCTTCTCGAGAGGGTAATTCCTGATTTTCGCTTTTCGAGTTGAGCGAATTATTTGCTTTTTTTGGAATGGGCTGGGTTTACTTTTTTCTTTCATTTTATATTTGCTATCATGCTCTCTAGTTATGGTTCGCTGCCGGTTCCCGCCGCAGAACGGATAGTTCTAGACATAAACTCTCTCAGCGGAAACATGAAGATGGAGGGGTGGTTCAGATTGAGGAGGTGACTGGACTGGACTGGGCTGGGTACTTCTTCTCTGGGCTGCGTCTCGTGATCCATAGGTCATTTAGTTAGGGCAGCGAGATAATGGACTATAGGAGAGGAGTATGGCTGTGTGGACTGAAGTTGTGAATATGTGGGTTTCCTTTTCCATTGGGGGGGGGGGGGGCGGAGGGGGCGTCTTGTGAGTGTGTATGTAAGTGTCACCAGTCTCCCCTAAGGGGCAATACATAACAGATGTGTTTGTCAATGACATAATATGGCATGCTTTTGGGACTGTAATGGTCACGTTTATAAGCAATGAATGACACTTGGGTAAAGGAGCTGGTTTGGGATTGGCTGAGGGGAGAGACCTCTGTCACAGTTGTGATGGACGGGCGGGTGCAAGACCCGAATGTCTAGATTTTTCATCGCACTGGCGCGTAAGCTATGTTGAGATTTTGGGTGGGTTGATGAGCATGTGATGGAATATTGTTGGTGAATATCGAATCGGTGATCGGGAATTTTTTTTACCCCAGATGATGGGTGTGATGTAGTGGGATGGATGGTGTGATAGCTGAATGCAAGGTACGCGGCGTCACTGATTTATAGCTTTTGGGTGGTGTGTGTAGATGGGATGGAATGCTCATGAGACCGCAAGTTCTTCGATGGCAGCTGAGTGTATCTCAGGGGTTGTACGTATGTACTTTGATGCTGACATTTTTGCTGTGTGTAGCCAAGGTAAAAGTACCTTGGATGTGTAAAATACTTGCTCAATTATTACACCGAGCTAGAAAAGGTGAAGAAGCTTGCTTGCTTGATGATGAGTGGTCAATGGGAGGCTGAGTTTTGGAGACCACATGACATTGCTGAACTTGGAATTTGCTGGAAAACGTGACCTAGGTTTTTGGACGGCACGGACACAACATGGATGAACCAGTGACCTCCAGATTGTCTCTGACTACGCGTACTTTTTTTAGAGAGAGATGATTTGTTGATTTGCGGAGTTTGGATATTGCAATTGCGTGCATTATGTATAGTAATGGACGTATACATACAATCAATTGTTGTGTTGAGCCTCGTTCGAAGGGCAGAAAGATAAAGGGATGGAGAGAAAAAGACCCTTGATGCAGTATATGTACGGGGATATGCAAGAGCGACAGGAGGCTGAAGCGTTATCTCAATGCCATCCAATGTTACACATTGGGGAACCAACGCCCGGCCGACACCGAATGAACACCGGGGCGGATAAGGCAGCGGATAGGTTTACCCAATTGATACTCTCGATCTGGAATGGAATTGGAGTTTTCGTGTCTTTTCGTAACTCTCACACACTCACACACACACACACCGCCACAAGAGAGGAGGAGGGGAAACAAGGATCGCGCTTCTTTGGCACGTTGCCGAGGTCATCCGCCCTTGACCTACAGAGGAAAGTGTTGACCGCAGGAAATGTTCAAAGAGCCACCTTGATGGACTCGAGATCGAGTGATGAGACTGGTTTTTGAATAATGATATTGTCCTCTAGAGACAGCTAGGCAGGTGTAAGAGGTACCTCGCCCTGCCTGGTCCTCGATCTCGATTATGATAGGCTCCCTCAGAGGCCCCTCAGTGGACATCCGTTGCGCTCGTTTCCCGCACCACCCCTCCTTCGCTCACCCCGCACAGCGGCTGCAAGCAACAAGGGTGACTTGACGCCCAGGCCACGGTGGCTAGCTCGCCCGGGGCGTTTTTTCCCTTCTTCTCAGCCTTTTCAGTGCACCGCAGTTCCCGGGAATTTATTTTGAAATGGGGCCCGTCTAGCCCCAAAAGCAGGTTCCATCCCGACTTTCCCTTGAACCCCGACCGACTCCTCCTTCACCCACCGCAAACCGCTTCAAGCCGATAAACGCGCGCGCGCGCAACCGCAAACGCTCTCGGGAATTCTGGGGCCGACACCAGAAACAATTGAATCAATTCTATAGGGCGAACGACACCAATAGTACCAGCGACACCCGGGAGAAAGAAACGACCACCGAAAGAGAGGTGACGTGGTGTTCTGCCGATTCCCGCAGCCGGGGCCGAACTGCACCACAACCCACCCCGTCATGGCGCAATTTGCCGCTTCGGCCGCACAGCTGTCACTGTCGCCAATCTCGCCCGCCGCCGCCCTGTCTTCTTCGGCTGCCGCAGGAGGCTCCGCTTCTGGACCTCCGCCACCGAGTGGCTCCGCCGGGGCCGGGTCCGGCAGTGGTGGGGCCGTCTCATCCCCATCGCGTCCGGGTCACCACAGGGAACAATCCCAATCGTCTGTTTCTCAACAGCATCATGGACAGGGAGGAGGACAACCGCAACAACACAAACGCGTATACCAAGCCTGCATACCATGCCGCCGTCGAAAAGTCCGCTGCGATTTGGGGTCTGTCGACGATCCGCACGAACCTCCTTGTGTACGATGCCGCCGTGAGAGTAAAGAGTGCTACTTTAGCGCGACGAGACGAAAGCGCAAGATTGACGATGGCTCGGTGGAGGACGATCAGGAGCAGGATGAATACATCTTGAGGAATGGGCGCAAGCAGCTCAGGAGCACGGTTGAATCACCCGCGAGTAGCACTGCTGCGTATGATCGACGGCTGTATAGCGAGGTCCCGCTTACGCCTGGGGGTAGTCGGGGGAGGTCGATACCACTTAAGAGGCCGGGTGACTTGTCGTCGACAAAAGGGAGAGGAGGGAGTGTAGGTGGTGGCGGAGAGTTTGGGAACGGAGAGCCGAATACACCGTTGGAGAACTTTGAGGCTAAGAGTATGATGAGGAGGGAGGTGTATGGGCCGCATGACGCACTGGACTTGCTTTATAAGGCTGCTACGGATAAGTCTGTTTTTATCTAACTGTTGTCGGCGTTGAGGAGTGGGTGTCAACTGACAAACGGACAGCTCGTCACACAAACTGGATGAAAACCCCGCTCCAAACCGCGGAGCCGCGCAGTCACAGGTGCATTCGCATTCACACTCCCACTCCATTCATGCCCACGATCATCATGTCGACTCGCGCAAGTCGTCGAACACCATTACGCCGGGGACGTATCACCATAGCCGGCACCCCTCCCGACCGGATGGCCCCACGGTAGACCAGCAGATTGACCCTGAGCTCAGCAAGGTCGAGCCGCCCCCGGATCTGGGGAAGGAGGAGGCTCTCAAGGCCTGGGCGAGATTCCGCTTTGTACGGGCGGGATGGTTCACGGCCCAGGAAGCAATTGACTATATTGATTAGTATGGGCAACCACATATGCGCTTTCTATGGACATCAATGCTGACTCTTCTTCCAGTTACTACAAGTACCTGTCACCACTTACACCCATATCACCACCAACATTCCACAACCCGTCCTCCCATCTGACACTACTGACCGAGGAGCCGATACTCACTGTGACGCTCTTGACAATTGCATCCAGATACCGTAAAATGCCTGGCACCGGTGGCCACTGCCGTTCCCATGCCATCCACGAACAACTATGGACGTACCTCCGTGGTATGATCGAAAGAGTTGTCTGGGGTCAGGAGGCGTTTGGTGGTGGCTTTTGCGGCTCGGGAGCAGATGACATGCAAAACTCGAGCACGGCACCCTGGAGGGGCTTGCGGAGAGGAAGCCTGAGAACTCTAGGCACAATCGAATCGTTGATGATTCTCACAGAATGGCATCCTCGCGCATTGCACTTCCCGCCAAACGAAGCCACGGATGAGCTTCTCCTGCCCGATTTCAGCTCGCAGAGCCCGATTGATAGTGACAACCCTCGACCCGCGGGTGGAATTGGGGGGAGGAGAATTGAAAGCTGGCTAGAGCCGGCGTGGAGGAGTGATAGAATGTGCTGGATGCTGCTGAGCACAGGAATGGGCTTGGCTTACGAGCTGGGTGTGTTTGATGACATCGACGAGCTGCTCGCCACGGGGGCTATCGCCAGGCCAGAGTACGAAGAGGAAGCATACCGGCTTCGGGCGAGCAGGATCAAGAGATTACTGCTGATCTACCTCAGCCAGCTGGCTGGAAGATTGGGGTGGACGAATATGGTCCCTGATGAGCTGCGCAAGTCGGATGAGAAGTACACCTTCAAAAGGAGGCCGCATTCGGTGGAGGGGAACACACCCGGGACCAACCAGTCGTCGCTGTCGAATGTGTTTAACTACATCCCTGATCTGGAGCTGGATGATCAGATTATTCACTGTTGGGCGGGGATCAGCAACGCGATGCATCTGGGGAATGAGAAGTTGTTCCGTTCGAGGAAGCACACGACTGATATCATCCAGAGCGGCAATTATATTTCTTTGCTCAAAGAATTCCAACCGCTGCTGAGGGACTGGTGGAATCACTTTGAGAGGTTCAGAATGCCGCCGTATATCAGGCATATACTCACGATCGAGTATGAGTATGTTCGGATATACATCAACTCGCTCTCCCTTCAGGCTGTCGTCGAACGGTGCACTAACAACGCCGGCGGGGGGCCTAATGGCGGAGGGGGGAATGGGACCACGATGGGTGGTGAGGGGGGTGGCAGTGTATCAGGGCAATCGGGACCGCAGTTATCGCCGCAGACACAGCACTATTACGGCAAGCTACCTTTGGGCCAGCTGGGCGGTTTTGGTGTAGAGGATCAGGAGTATGTGAGGGAGGTCGTTAACGGCAGCCGAAACCTGCTCCGGACGGTGGTCGAGGGCTTGCTGCCGGATGATTACCTGAAGCACGCGCCTGTGAGAACGTATTTCAGGATTATTTCAGGGGCGATGTTTTTGCTTAAGACGTTTGCGCTGGGGGCGCCAAAGTCGGATGTGGAGATTAGTATCGGGCTGATGGACCAGACGGTGAGCGCGCTGAGGAACTGCGTGGTGGACGATGTGCACTTGGGGATCAGGTTTGCGGATATGTTGGAGACGTTGACGGGGAGGTTGAGGAACCGGTTCATTCATGCGCCGCCGCCGCCGATGCAGCTAGCGGGTTCGTCGATGGGGCACCAGCAGGATGGTGGTATGGGGTCGATGTTGGGCGGCCCTCATGGACATCATACGGATGTGAATGGTCATCATCCTCATGGGGCAGTCAATGGACATGGGATGCATCAACATTCGCATCATGTGAATGGGGCGGGGGATCCGTGGTTGAAGTTGAGGGATAGTGCTGGTGCTGCCGGTATGTTTTTTTTTTCCCTTTCCCCCTCTCCTCATAACATTTACTGACATACAAAAAGAACGCTCTACAACACCCGCCAACATCTCCGCCACCCCTTGGGATCTGACAACAGGCACCTTCCCCTACCCAACCGGCTCAGCGTCCATGTTTGGACCCTCCACCCCAGCCGCCACCACCGGTTTGGACAACAGCAGCAACAATAATGGCAACAGCACCCATAACCACAACGGTCTGGATAGCAACGCCTTCATGGACGACTGGACCAACCCCGGAAACGAGATGTGGTACTTGCCCACCGGGCCAGCCTTCTTCCAGAACATCGACAATAGCACGTCGGTATCGATGACGGCGGAGGGTGTGAATGTCGGTGGACTGGACTTGCTGGAGTATATGGCTATGGACAACCCCATGGATGGGTTTGGGATGGATGGGAATGGCTATTGAGGCAGTTAGTCCCACAAACCGTTTGGTTTTTTTTTTTTTTTTTTTTGGTGTTTTATTTGCTTTATCTGTTGATTGGGAGGAGCGGGAAGGGAAGCGAAAAGAAAAATTGGGACAAGCGAGGGACACACTGGGAAAATTCTTGATATTAGCGGTGGTTTTCATCGTTGTTGTTGTTGTTGTTGTTGTTGTTGTTGTTGCGTGTTCTTGCTTTTTTTCATTGCTGCTGCTGATCTTGTCGTTGTTGGTAGCTTCTTGTTCTTTGAGCGGGAGGCTTTCTCAATCTGGAAAGTTACAGAATTGTTTTTTCTTTCTTTTTTCTTTAGGTACGCCGAGAGCTGCCCAGTAGCTCTTAGCTATGCTGTCATTTCTACCACACACTCAGAGGAAGAATCAAAGGTTTATGGAAAAGGAACGTCCGGAAGCCGGAGAGAGAGGAATTCGGAGCAAAGCTTTTTTCTTTTTTGCCAAAATAGGAGAAAAAGAAACCATGTGTGGAATGGAATATTCGATATCTAGTCAGTTAGCCAGTCGTCTTGTCTTATTCCTAGCGCTGTGGTTTTTTTTTTCCCGTCATGATTTTATGCTGTAGCTACCTACCTGATCTTCTATTGCTTGTTGCTTGTTGCTGTTGCCGTCCTTGTTGCTATTGACTCAGGGGTAGATACCCCCCCCTCTTCTCACCCGAGCTGCTGGTTTGGATTTACTTTCTCGGGATAATAGCTCTTTCAGCAAAGATGATCATTTACATGTTATGCCCACTTCATTTATTTATTTCTCCAACCATTTATTTAGGTTGGCAGGAAAGCTGATAGTTGGCATACCATGTCACTCAGTGTGTTTTCCCCCCGCCACTAGTTTCACCATGATTTCACTTCTTTTTTTTTGTGTGCCCGAGAGTGAACAGGTTAGGATGGGGTACAACAAAAACTCCATTTCTTATTGTGTACACTATGCAGAGAAAATAGGGAGCTATATTTCCTGTGCCTTTTAGATTTTGTGGTGTTCGGGTATGGGGGTATGTTGGAGAGCGTATATGTGATGTGTGTGATGTGGTGTGATGATGTGTGGAGGCCAGCCCATTCATTTCATTCTTTCTCTCTGTTTCTCTCTCTCTGTTTCTCTCTCTCTCTTTCTCTCTCCATCCCAATCTCTCCTCTCATACACACAACCTCCCTAATGATCAACGTCCGACCCAACCATTTCTCTTCAACCCCATATCACAAAAGAGCTTTTACCACCCTTCCCTTTCTCCCTTCCTCCCTCCCTCCCTCCCTCCTAATCTCCCCTTCCTCCTGGCCCCTTCACAGAGAGAAATGAAAAAGTTTTCAACTAGTAAAAAAACGGTGCGGCAGAATTCCCTCACAGCAAGAATGGGTGGTATCATGAATGAAGGCTATGAGAAAATGAACAGAAAAGTAATACAAAAAGGTTCCCAAAAGTTGGGAAAAGAGGGGGTAGGCGAAACCGTGGCGGGGATCTAAACATCGTAAAGATAAAAAAAGGAAATAAACAGGTGTCCGTAGGGGCGAGTTATAGAATAGTAGGTTGTAGTGTAAAATGGGGAGTCCGATGCCCCAGCCGCGAAATAAGTGGAAGGACCAGGTTGTGCGGTAAAGTTGTTGGATGATTGTCGCCGCAAAGGACTTAGCGGCAGTGGCTTTGGTAGGCTTCAGTGAGAACTAATCACGTTTGTTAGCAAATCTACAACCACATATCACGACAACCATGGCACTCACTATTCAAGATATTCATCTGGCCAGACCGGTCCTCGCAGGCAACTTGGAGTCCACTGCCCTCCACAAAATCAAGTACGACGCTGTTGGGGAGCTCTTGCAGCTCAACATCAGGGGTATAAGGAGGCTTGAAGTCGGTGATGTGATACCGCTTGAGAAGTCCCGCCGTCTTGTTCTTGTTGGTGGGCATCATCGCAGTGCCAGAAACAGCACTCAGAATCAAGAAGCCTTGGCTATCAAGGCAAATGCTCCGGCGCTTCCACAAAAGATTGTCGGGGAATTGGACATTCACATCGCCCATGAAAGCAACAATGCTCGCCTGGGCTGGCGATGCTGCTGAAGTCGCGGTGCTGGCCCTTGAAGCAGCAGCGACCTCGGCGGCATTCTCCTCAGTCACAGTGGGAGAGATGGATGGGGGACCAGCCTTTCTGCTGTTGGGAACAAGGGTGTTGGAGAGACGACGCATAAACCGCGAGGTCCGGCTGCCCTTGCCTTGATTGGGGCTGGTAGGGTTCGACCCATTCTTCTTGCTGCTCTCGCCCTCAGAGTCGACAGCGAGCTCAGTCGTACGGATAGGAGACAACACGCCGTTCTGATCAATTGAAGATCGGCGACTGCTAATGCTCAACCGACGTGCGAAGCCGCTGGAGGGTGCAGTGTTCTGGTGAGTTGAAGGTGGGCGGGATGAGGACCGCGAACCCGGACTGATGGCTTGCCCAGGAGATGGGGCAAGATTGTCTGTCGAGGGAGACTTCGCACCCTTGATAAAGTCTTTAACCACTGTCAGAGAGGATCGTCTCCTCGGACGTAGACCTCCTTGCGCATCATCTGCGGCTTGTTCACGCTCGTGGGCCTCTGATTGGCTTCCCTTGGAAAGACGGCGTTGCAGCAACGATTGCTTTCTTTCGATCTGTGGCCCATAATCCAGAGACACTCTCCCTGAAAGAGCGCTGAGGGGCCTCGATTGAATCTCACATGAGACCCGCTTTTGGAGATCAACCATCAGCGGCGAGTGCTTGAGTTCCAGCGAGTTGTACTCTGCTGGATCGAGCTTGTGCTCTGACCCCTTGGTTGGGTCTCGTACAATCCGAGCTGTGACCTGGACCGAATCGGGCCTACCCCTTGGGGGCATTCCCCCTTCAAACATGGAAAGACGATTGACAACTGACCCGGATCTATCGCGCCTGATGATCGAGGAGCCGTCGGGAGATGACTCTATGGAGCCTGGGGGAGAAGGCGTCGGTCTTCCTGTCAACGAGGCCGTCCTGTCAACTAGAGAAGGCGTCCGTGACGGTATTTTACCGTCCTTACGAACAGCGAAAAAAGTCGAAGACGGACGCTCCTTGGCCACCACTGTGTCGGCAGGGCCACCGGCCTTCCCTGAAAGCTGCTGCAGTGCTTTGATGCGCTCCGAGATACTTGATCCAATCTTGCCCGTTTTAGGCAGCACATCTGCCGATGGCCGCGGGGCCTTTTGCATGTATGCACCAGACGAGACAGACCGGGGAGAGCCTGGTATGGCCTCGTTGGGGGACAGGAGGGAGCTTCGAACAGGATTCGAAACAGTCCTTGGAAATCTCGACACAGCATCCAAACCTCCAACGGTGTTTCTCTTAGAATTCGCATCGTCGGGGAAGAATGGTGTGATGGGTGACTTGGATACGGTGATAGGGGTCGCTTGTTGTACGGTAGCCGACTGTAGTTCATCTATAAAGCCATCGTTGTCGAATATGCTAATCACTGAACGCCGCTTGTCTATTACAGACGCATCCAATCTCGTTTTGATCGGCTCGGGAGCAAGCTTTCGTGTTGTTGCTTCCTCTGTTTCGGTCGTAGCTGTATTGCCGACATCTTGAACCGGCTGCGCCTCTGTTGTTTTGTTGTCGGCGGTTTCCGGGCCTACGCCAGACGGGTGACCACCAGTGGAGTTGTCGATTTGGCTCTCTACATTCGCGATGGGTTTAGCATCTTGAGTCGAGAACCTGGAGAGCGGAAGGCGGATCGGGGATGACTCCTCCTGTTTCCCAGCCGTTGGTACAGTCTCTGGGCTGGTTGCTGCAAATTCTTCCTTGACTGTTCCCGTAGAATCGGGACTGCCGGCGTCTTGCTTAGAGACTCCGGTTGGGAAAACTGCGACTGAGAACCGAGAAACAGGCAAGGCTTGAACTGGGGGCTCCTCAACCACAGCAGTGTTCGCGGCTACGGGCTCCTCGAGTTCCGCAGTGTTTTTGTCTTCGACAACTGTCGACTTGTCATTCAAGGGTGCCATGGTGCTGTCCGCCTGCCCATCGAGAGGTTGGGCGTCCGGTTTGGGGCCATCGCTATCAGTTTTCCCGGTCTTATTGCTGGATAGGGGTCCTGTTGGGGTTACCTTTTCCTGTTCCTTGCCGATAACAGTCTCGTCTGTAGAATCCGAAAGAGACGAAGCCTGGGTTGAGTCACCAATATCAGAAGAAGCCAGGGGTGAAGGAGGGTGCGAGTCTGTTTGAGCGTCAACCGAAGCTTGGTCTGTTGCAATCTCGATCTCGATGCCCGAATCAGCTTTGTCGACATTCGCAGCTTCCCCAAGTACAACCTCGGGGGCTGGGTTGTTTTCTAACGTCACAGTCGTCGAGGCTTCGAGGTTGTTGTCTTCTGCCGGACCAGTTGTAGATGGAACTGAAGGAGTTTCGCTGACAGACAGGCCTTCCGTGGACTGCGAGCTCATCATTTTCTTCTTCTCCCTCAATTTCATAGCCTTCAAAAGCCGTGCTTTCTCGGGGGATATCGTGTTCGGCTTGCTTGGTGGCGGCGCGAGCGTGGCCGTTGGCATGGGAGTTGGAACAGGAGTTGGAATACCGTTGCTAGTAGGAGGTCCAACAGAGTCGTCTTCAGCAGGCTTATTGCCAGCGTCGGCCGGTGCCAAATCTGGGAACGCGTTTTCTGGCTCCTCCTTGATCGGCGATTCCAGAATATCTTCGTCCTCTGGTGAACGGCCTTTCTTGGAGACCTTGGACAGCGCCTTGACACTGGAGGGCATTGACGCCACAGGTTTAGAAGTCCCGCCGCCAGCAGTTTGGGGCCGCCCTGCGCTCTCTGCTGAGGGTCTTGGGCCAAGCCTTACTTTTGGTTTCGGGTATGGGTACGAGCTGGAAGAATAGAGGTCAAGCCGAGAGGACTGTGAGGACATGCGCCTCCCCGCCTCATCAAACGACTGCGCCGGTGAAGAGGGCCTCTCAACGCCCGTAAACTGGGGAGGATCTCGTCCGTCGGTAAATCGGGAAGCGTCGGGTATCGTCGCAAGGTCTGCGTTGAGCTTTACCGGAGGCTGTAGGGCATACTCTCCCGAAGAGCCAGGGCGGTCTTCCTCCCTAACAGTCGATTGTCTTTTCCGATCTCGCTCTTCTTCTTCCTCTTCTTCAGCGATTTCCATCAACCGTCTTCGGCGCAAAGAGCTGGTAGAAGAAGAAGTCGATCCCGAAGCAGCGTGAAGTGAGCAAGCAGCCGAAAGTTTGGTGTCCTTGAGCTCCTTTGCCTCGGTGATCTCGAAGACAGTGTCGTGAGGCGAAAAGCGGTCGCAAACAGAGTCGAAGTGAACAGTCACCCGTGCTGTGGCCTGTCAGTCTTCAGCTGCTCTAACAGAGGCAAGGGAGCCCCTCAAGGAAGGGCGGGATGAAACAAACCTTGGACTAATCTGGAACAGTCCTCGGGCAGGTATTTTATGATGACATTTCGGCGCCTGTACCTCAGATATCCATACAGCGGTGACTTCTCGGTATACTCTGCTATGTTGTTTCGAATCTCAACAATGCCACCCGAGCCCTGGCCCAAAAGCTCGACTTCATCGCGGCTAGCGTACTTGAGCAAGAACCTGTTTGTTTCATCGAAATGTTAGCAAGCATGTCCCGGGTAGGTAGGGTAAGTTGAGGCGGTAGCTGGGGTTTGAGGGGCAAAATTCCTGACTGGCGCAGTAAGGGCTCAGGGATAGGGGGTGCCTTCCGGGACATACCATCCTCCCGCTTCTGCAACGGCTGCTTCATACGCCTCCTTGACTCGCGGGTCGTCCAGTCCATTCAACGACATCTCGGTATCCCGCGCCTGTCCAAAAAATGGTGCGCCTAGTCCCTCTATCCGCGACCACGGGGTAAAAGGGATGATTGTCGTTAAACTGTTTTTTCTCTTGTTCGACCGCGATGCCGGCGTGGTGCGAAGGATGTGATCAAGCACAAATTCAGGGGTTGTAGGCAAGGCTGAACCGTTATCGCACGTAGCTGAGCCGCGTCGTCTCCATGGAGTTAATTGGCCGTCTCGAGGCGTTGTGGCAGCCCGGATGTAAGGCGCGCAAGATCATGGAACAGGATCTCGGATCAGCGCCAGAGTTGCAGCAACAGATCGATCGGGTAGATGGCGTCTGGTCAACGACCAAACTGGAGGACGTTTTTTTTTTAGAAAAATCAGACCACAAGTCGGGCGAACAACAAATCTCCTCAACTGTCAAGTTGTCTCAATCTCGAATGGTGGAGCACCGGGCTTGACCGTTGGCAACAACGTTAATTGGGTAATTGAGATCAGTAGCACTTCCGTAACGTGGCTCCGTTGGGCATTCGTTAGGTGGTCGCGTGTAGAATTTAGTGTAGGTAGGAAAGAAGAAGAAGAAGAAGAAGAAGGGGCAATGACAGGACAAAAGAGACCAAGTAAATAATTCCGCAAGAAAAGAATAAGACGAAGTAAGCGTAAGTAGTGAGTGTCTGTCGATTCGGCAGCAGTCGCTTCGACGAGGTGTGGCAGCAGCAAGACAGAAAACTGAAGCTCTGTGCCGTGCTCTGCTCGGGATGCGCCTGCTTCGCAAACGAACTGAAAAAGGGGAACCGTTGAGAAAAAATTATTAGGTTAATAATGAGGGGATGCGATCGAAAGGAGGTTGTGAGAGGCGTCTGGCTCGCCGTCACGGCGCTCCTCTTCCTGGTGAGATAATTTATCTGCCATTGGCCACTTCATGGGCGCGCAGCAAGCACAGGGCATCATGGGAGTGGAGACGGACCTGCAGAGGGGTCCAGGAACCGGGCCTTGGTGAATTTCAGGGGTACCTTCCTGTCCTGGCTCGACTTGTCACAGTCAAGTTGAAAAGGCATCGTGTGCTCACGTAGTGTAGCTAGAATTCTAGCATATATGGATAGTTAGCTCTAGCAAGAGACACAATAGGGCTATAGCGATGGTGTCTTTGTAGCCTCAAAATGCCATATGCTGCTCCCAAGTGAGGTGGGCTCGTGAAATTGGTGAATCTCTTCAACATTCCCAAGAGGATCCCTGCGATCCCTGCCAGGCACTTGACCACTTCGGGAATCCCCCATCTTCCGTTTCCACGGCGCTAAGTTTCGCCTTGGGTTCTCTGGTCTGATCTCGAAGGCGACTCGAATTCTAGAAACAGGCGCTGATTTTGTAGACCTAACTTACACAGTATATAGCGAGTTGTCGCTAGCTCATCACAATCGCCATCTTCGTATCTGTAGTCCATCACCAACCAAGTCTGACTGCATCGGAAGGACATGCCGTTGATCGTGACAGGCACACTCACTGTGGAGTCGGGGATGAAACGTGGTGACAGCTGTGCCATGTGCAGGCGTTTCTACCACCTGGGAATTCTGTCCCACCACACCATCTCCTTGATTCGACCACCTGCGCGGTATGCACGTAGGTAGCATCGTTCGAGAACATTGATGTAAATCACAGACACGCTTTGACAGTTTGTGATCAAGATACCGCACGATCCTCTCTCTACAATTCTCTGGCAATTCTTGTCTTCAACAATCCTTCAGTTCCTCTGCATCTTCAGATGCTGTCAGTATGAGGGCCCGTGCACCTTGATATTAAGCCTTAACCAGACAACGGCACGACACTTGAACACCGCTGATGACCAAAAACAAACAATTGGGATCACTTCACCGGCAGATCTTCCCATGGGGTTGTCGTTGCACGCGTGTCTGCACCCCAAGGCACAGCAGATCTTTGTGCAGCCCAGTATCAAGAGCTTTGTTTCACAACCTCGCACCTTAACATCTTTACAGACCACAACTTGTGCTTGAAAACTACAAAATGTGCTACTGAGTCAGTAGTCAAACAGGCTTCCAAACTTCTTATTAATCGTGCCTGTTCTATTCCAAGAACTATGTAGCATGCTGCGTACCTACCAGGTAGGTATTCATAGACCTCAAAATTAAATAGCTACCTATAGCTGCTTGCGGCAACAAAGAAAAGGGGGCCCCAAAAGGGGAAGGGAATTCACCATCTCAAGGATTTTCTCTCATGACCAGTATGATGAGAACAAAGAACTCATAATGAATTAGTCTTCACTATACCGACTACCAGTCGTCAAGATAGTGAAACCTAAACAAATACAAGCATCTCAGATCCAACCTCATCAAGCCATTAGCTATTATGACAACTCATCTCACCCTGCCATTCATCACCATGTCCTCACCCAGCACCTCCTTTTGCAACAACTGTCATAGATCACCCCCAGAAGTAATCCTCCTCCCCTGCAGCAATTGCTCACAAACAACCTACTGCTCCCGCCCCTGTGAAGCCGCCGACCAGCCCACCCATCAAATCATCTGTGACCAAACACCCTCCCCCTTTCCCCCTTTAGACTCCCCATACCAGCTCCCAGATACCTCATTCAACCCCGAAAACCCCTCAGACACCAACCCACCCTTCCCCCTCCCCCTCCGCATAAAAAACCCCCTCCAGACTTAAACACACATGTAGTTTGCACACTTACCTAACATCTGGCTTCATAATTTGCAAATAGACATACACACACGCATAGATATATATATACGCACCTGATCTTACGTATAGAGTCCAAAAAAAAAAAGAAGCACAGTTCCCTCATCATCTACATGCCCTTCCGTGTGCGCTAAAAATATCAAAATAGATAAAAACATTCCGCGTTCCGGACACCTTCCCGTTCTTTCTTCATGAAGAGCCTCCCCTATATGTCTTCTTTCCTCCCAACTCCCACACACGCCCCGTTTTTGCTCCAAATGGAACGAGATTACTCCTTTCAACCATGCAACCACCTACCCACCCAAGCATATTTCCCACCTCCTTGAACACATCGAATTTGATCTTCTCCTCGATCCTTACCTTCCAAAAATACCCTTCTTATGACCAAGGCACCATCGCCGCCGGGTATTCTCCTAAGACTTTACCAACGGCGGATTGGAACCCGTTGCTGCTTCTGGAAGTGCTGTCGTAGCCGGCTCTGCCAACGGCGGTGTCGGCTCCGTCAAGTGCGGGACTTCAAGATCCTTCTGAACTCCGTCAACAACTACTGCATCGTTGGAGCCGTTACCCTCAACCGAGTTTACCACGGTCTGGCTAGGCTCCTCTTCGACAGAACCTTCAATCGCTGTCGGCGTAAAGTCCGCTTCTTGCTTGGCCGGGTCACGCCCATGACCGAAATTGCTGGCCGAAATACCCACCGCAGGCGTGTTTCCTTCGGCAATCTTGGCTTTTGTCTCATTGATAATCTTTTCCGCCTCACTGATCCTGCCCGAAGCAGACGCACTATCCCCTCGACACCAATTTCCTTGTTGGTTTGCTGGTCAAGAGTGCCCTGCTTGTCGAAACGGACAATCATGCAAGACAGGTTGTCTGTACTGAAGCGAGCCAGAGCGTGATCGACAAGTTGTTTTGCTGCTACCCCGGGGTCCATTGTGTTGCGGACAAGATCAACGGCCTCCTGATCTGAGGCAACGTCCCACAACTATAAAGAAGTTGTTAGCAAACATGGAATTTATGAAGAAATTGATATCAGGGATAACTCACCCCATCGCAAGCGATAATAATAAACTCATCTTCGTTTGGCTGCAGGACAGTCTCGGTAGTGTACGGGTGTCCAGTCACCAAGTCCTTCATATAGGTATCGCCCAGCGCCCTAGTGACAGCAAGAACACCGTTGACGCGGTTGTTCAGTATCAGACCACCTGCAGCTGATATACGCTTGCCCTCGTGTTCATCACTGCCTTTGTGATCGTATGATAGCCGCATGGCCTTGCCCGCCCGGCAAAGAACAATGCGCGCGTCACCGACGTTGGCAGTATAGAGAACGCGCTGCCTCTTGGAAGCATCTTTTAACCTTGCATGGGCGGCTTCAGGGGCCGCCAATGATGGAGCACTTTCCCCAGATTTTGCCTCTTCAGCAGCCTTGGCCAACGCGGGCGCAATCGCCTGAGAGCCAGTCACAGAGGCGTTGCTCGGGACTCGGTCTTCCCAACGGAGCACGGCAATGGCAGCGGTACAGCCACTGTTTTTGACTGGCAAGTTTGCCAACTGCTGATCAACAGAGGTGAATGTTTGATCGAGGAGCTCGGGTATCGGCGAGTTTGGATTTTTCTTGATGATGTCTTCGAGGATGACATGGAGCTTTTTCCCACACCAGTCAGCAGCAAACGTGCCTGCGTGCCCGTCGAAAATAGCAAAGTACCCATTGTCTGTCTCCACCATGTCGCTGCCACCGGCCTCATCGACGTCACCGGCTGACTTTGACGACTTGGAATCTGTACCAAGGGCGGGTGCAGGCGTGCAAAGGAAGTTGTAGAGGAATGCGTGGGTATCCTCCATCGTCCGCCTGCATCTTTTGTTGCGGTCTTCCCAAACTCCTACTTTGAAGGTGGATCGAGGGCCGGGGAGCGACTGGCCGGCGGCGTTGTTGTGCTGGCCCTGAGGCACGGCGAGCGCCTGGTCTTTCTTGCCCAACTCTTCCAGAAGTGCCTGGTCCGCATTTTTAGAGTTAGCACCCGCATCGCTGCTGTTACTCTTCCCAGACTGGGTGAAGAGACTATTCTTCGCCTGGGCTATGAGGTTGCTGGCTTTGGCGCTCACCCCGCTGCTCCGGCGCTTCTTTTGCTCAGCCGAGCTACCCGCGCTGGGAGGGCTGCCATTGCCGCTCCGCTTCTCGCCGCTCGCGGCCTGCTCCGTACTTTTAGTGGGCGATGGTGTGGCGCGGTCGGAACTGGAACTGGCGTCGTCCTTTTCCGAGGAAGGTGACTTGCTTCCAGCCTTGTCCTTACGGCTGCTGCTCGAGTCCGCGATGCCGCTGTCTGACTTGGAACTGCCAAACATCCTCAGCAGGCCTCCCTGGGAGAGACTGCGTAGTTTGCTGCCTGCCAGGTTGGATGTTGTTGCGAAGTTGGAGGGGAAAAACGTAAGTAGCCCCAAACGTAATCGTGGGATTCAACCGGGAGCAGCGGGTGACGACACAGTGGGTGATGTTGAATATTTGGACAATCAGTAATGTCGAGGATTGGCCGGAAATAGATGGTGCTGTGCTCGATGTTGCACAGTTTTGCGCTTCGGTGTATGGTGTTGAGAATAAGGCGCTTGGGCGGTGGTGATAATGTGCCAATGCTTCCGTCGGGATCCAATGGGCCACGAGGTTGAGACAGGATGGGCAGGAGGACAGGAGGGCCGGAAGATCGTTGGTGGGTTGGTGCCTGGGTTGAATGAGGGGTCTTGTGATAGGAGGTGCCCTGGGGGATGATGTAATGCCCAAAAGCTGCAGCGGATGCCCTGGGTGCAAAAAGGCAGGTGTGGGAGTTCGAGGTTGAGGTGGGCTCGACGGTGTGGGAAAGTAGAAATGGCTGATGACGATGAGGATACGGTACGGTATGGTACGCCGAAAAAACGATGATGCTGTGTCTGACAGCGGGTCAACTCTCAGGAGGCCAGGCCGGTGTCGATCTGAGAGACTTGTCACGCTTGTCTGCGGTCGCTGGTGTTGCTTGCAGCAGCCGTAGCTGGGCGTCAGCGGTACGAAAGTGGGGTGATGGAATCGATAGGCTACTGAGGTGTGTAGTGTAGGCACTGACAACCCCTGTCTGGAAGGTTGCCAAGAGTGCCAAGGTAGTTGGACAAGGCGGCCCACGAGGTTCTTGGGTTTGATGTTCAGGTTGTTGATGTCCAGGCAGATTGATGTGTGTACTGTACTGGAAGGTGCCAAATGTGTCTTCCTTCGCTGTTTCTATTCAATGCGGATGGAAGGCAGCTGGTGGGGTCCATATTGATGTAAGGTTACATGCAACCCAGTGACGAAAACAAAGAACCAAGCCCTTGGAATTTTGCCCTTTTAGGGGGAGCATCCATTGACCATCTAAGCTATTCATAGTCCTGCTCACAACAATATACATGTCCACACTTGCTCATAAATCATCCACCGCTGCATAGAATACCATTGCGCCTTGTAAACAGAAGACCCAGAAACAGACGAGCCGGAGGAGGCTCTATATCATCTCCTAGCCCCATTAACGGCCTTGCAACCTTGGTGACGTAGAAAGCCAGCGAATTCCAAATAAAACATCAACTCCGTAAAAATCTAAACCAGCAAACCACAACCCAGATATAACAACACCCTGTCCCATTTATCGTCTGAGACTGTCTAGCCGAGCTTGTAAGTCGTCGTCGACTGGATCTCCTCCGCCACCACCGCCCACTGCTTGCGCAATCTTGGTTTCCGGCACAGAATGGGACTGGAGACCTGAAGGTGTTTCGCCGAGCTATAATTTGGACTTTATTAGCATGCCTAGAGAAACTTGCTGGTGAATCACCAAAACTTACTGCTTGGCTCAGATCTACACCAATTTCCTCCAAGACCTGTTCTACGATCTCATCGCCCTCTTCCTCGGCACCAACATCCATGGCGTCGTCAATGGCATCGTCCATCATCTCCTGCCTTTGTTCCATGATGTCGTTCTCGCGCTCGAATTCCATGGCAATTCGTTGGAGAGAGGGAAGGTTCATGGTTCGGTTCATGCTCCCAAGAGCCATTGTGGCGCCCTTCATAGCCTGCATCATCTGCTCGTTCGTGCGGTAAGTCTGTAGGCGGAGAGAGATCTTTTGCAGCTGGCTCTTCATGCCATAGAATTTGTCAATGTATCGTCTGGTGCGAACCAAATCCTTGGCCTGAATCTTGCAAGCACCCATCTGACCCTTCTGAGCGCTCTGGCGAATCTGGGCGACGAGCGTCTTCTCCTGCTTCTCAAGCTTGACACGCTGCTGGTCCAATTCCCTTATCGCCTTGTCGAGTAGTCGCTGGTTCTTGCGCAGGCGTTCCGCCGGCGTCATGCGCTTCCCGAAAGCCCATTCTAGGATCTCGAGGATCGTCAGTCTCGACCATCTTGGAGTGTAGTGGGGGCGGGTGCGGGATACTCACATTCATCGTGCCGACTGTGGTTCTGGATGTTGCGTAAGATTCTGTATTGAGGGGGGAAAAGCCAACAGACCTGCTGGGCCGAGGATGTGTGTAGTTGAGTCAATGAAGTTGGTTGTCTTGGTTGTCTTGGAGATACCTACACTATCAGTCAAGGCAACGGCCTGTAACCCGCCGCGGACGCGCAAGCCACTCTGAGGTTTTGCAGCCACACGGCGCTAAACACGGACGCTGACAGCTCACACAGGGTGCAAACCCACAGTGACCTCATCCAACCCAGCTTTTGCCCCGCAAATTGCATGTGCTTGCAACCCAAAACAAGGGCATGGAATCCAATCTGTCTCTTGAAAGGCACTCAGAGCTCTTTTAGTTACAGACTACCTAGAGTAGTAAACTCTTCTAGAGTGTATTTAATAGTTTTTGACCCTCTGAACCCTTTGTTCACGTGCTTATCAGTGCCCTGACTTAATGCCCCAAGTATAGAGCTTGGTATGGAAGAAACATCCTATCAGTGCTAAGGTATCAGAAAATGGAATGTTCGGGAGGGCAACAGCCAATCAGAATTTGACCTTGTTGCGACGAACGGGAGATTTGCCGCTCCGCTAAAAATCATGCGGACAACGGGGAGGCATGATGAAAAAACGTCAACCAAACAATTGCCCGACTGCCAGAGCCTACACAAACCTTCGTTATGAATTTTGACTAAAACTGCCCTGCACCATCCCCCCTCCACCCTCCCCGATACGTGGCACGCTCTCACCATGAGCCAAGAGTACTTTTCGCCAAAAGGCAAGGGTGTGCGGCAGCCCAACGGTGCCAGTCCCGATGCCGATGCCCATCACGAATCGAATGACCAAGACTCAAACTATGACGGCCCCCAGCGCGCTTCGACAGCGCCCTCTTATATGACTGTCGGTAACGGCTCCTCTGCAAACGCCGCACGATTGCAAGCCATGTTGGAACAGGACTCTGGATACGGCAGCATGGCCGGCGACGACGTCAACTCGTCGCTGTTCAACCCGGCTTCTTCGGGCTGGGATAATGTCATTCACGAAGACCGGCCAATGCGTGCCATGGCCAGCCACAGCAACGATGCCGACCGTTCCGCTCAGGCCAGCGCCGTCCACCAGTTGTGGTATAATCAACACCGAAACACCCTCGGCCGGGCCATCAGCACTGTCGTCGAGCTTTTGAGCGACCTGCAACGCTTCAACGAGGCATGGCCTGCCCATTACCCCTCAGTCCAACGGGCCGCTCTCGATTCGCCATCCCACCCATCCTCGAGGCCTGGGTTCCACCAGGCCTATTCGACTGCCGGCGATCTGGCAAGTGGGCCACAGTTTAATGCCCCCCATCCTCCTCTCCGGCGAGCTATGACTTCGCTGGAGGACGCCGCCTCCGCCGAGTCTAGCCGATCCGCCGAAACCAGAACCGTCGCCGAACCCCGTCTCGTTTCGCCTCAAATCGCTCAAGAGTTTTCAGTTTTGAAGTTGGATCTGAAGCTCGGTTCGCTACACCAGACAGAGCTGGTACACTCGCTGGAGAAGAACTCGGTTGCTGCGTTGCTGGACGGGAAGATCCAGTCTAGCATCAGACATCTGCAGGCTCTGCGGGAGCGTATCGAGGACACTTCAAGCAAGGTCTTGGTGACGGGTGATTTGAACGCCGGTAAATCTACCTTTTGCAACGCCCTTCTCCGTCGAAAGGTTCTTCCCGAAGATCAACAACCATGCACGAGCATTTTCTGCGAGGTTCTGGACGCGAGGGAAAACTGTGGCATCGAGGAGGTTCACGCAGTGCACAGGGATGCCATTTACAACCGCCACGATGAAGCTACCTACGACGTCTACCCTCTGCGGGAACTGGAGAGGATTGTGATTGACAACACCGTGTACATGCAGTGCAAGGTGTACGTCAAGGACGCGAGATCGATTGATGAGTCCCTGCTGAACAACGGCGTGGTTGATATCGCCCTTATCGACGCCCCCGGCCTCAACATGGACACTACCAAGACAACGGCCATTTTTGCCCGACAGGAGGAGATTGACGTTGTGGTGTTTGTCGTGTCGGCCATGAATCACTTCACCCAAACGGGAACCGAGTTCATCAGAGCGGCTGCTGCTGAGAAGGCCTATCTTTTCGTCGTGGTCAACCACTTCGACAATATCAGGGACAAGGACCGGTGCCAGAAGCAAATTCTCACCCAAATTCGGGGCCTTAGCCCTGCGACATACAAGGAGGCTGGTGAACTCGTACACTTTGTTTCCAGTTCAGCTATCCCAGTGGCGCCGTCTCCTCCTGGCGGCCCCGGTGGTGGTGGAGGCTCTGGAAGTTCCAGTGGCGGTGGATTCGGCGACGACCCCGGCGATAACGACCCCAAGGGGAAGGGCAAGGACAAGGAGATGGCGAGAGACTTTTCTGCTCTTGAGCAGTCTTTGCGGAGATTTGTGCTGGAGAAGCGTGCACGCTCCAAGTTGGCACCTGCCAAGACTTACCTGACCAACATTCTTAACGACGTCAATGTCCTCGCCACGGTCAACACCGAAGTTGCCCAAGCGGAATATGACCGGGTGAATGCTGAGCTCCAAGCCCTCGAGCCCCAACTCGAGGCTGGCAAGCGAGCCAGGGCAGAGATCAGCGAGCAGATTGACCGGACCATTGAGGACACTTGCCAGGAAGTCTACGACTACTCTCGCACCACTATCAACTCGGCCATCGACCATGCTGGGGATGATAACCTGGGTATCGAGTACCCTGGTCTCTTTAGCGCCTTCCAATACGCCGATGACCTCAAGGCTGCTATGCTTTCACACATTGCTGCCTCGGTGGTTCACTGCGAAGAGCAGGCCCGGAAGAAAACTGTTGCTGGTGTCGAGTCGATCAAGAAGCTTGGCATCAAGCACCTTGGGGAGGAGTACCAGAACCTCAACTTCAAGTCCGAGGTCATGTTCCAAGGCAAGAAAGACGCCTTGGCTCGCCAAGTTGATATCTCGACTGAGTTTGCCGACTTTGTTGACTTTTCGACCCTGATGCAGAGGGAAGAGAAGGCGGGTATGGCCCTGACGGTGGCGGGTGTGGTTGGTACGACTGTCATCAGCGGATACAGCCAGGTGAACCTGGCATTCAGGGCTGCTCAGATTCTCGGAAGTGACAACTTGAGGAAGTTGATCATTCCTGGTGTGATTGCCGGTGGTAAGCTTTTCCCCGTTTTACGTATCTATGCTTCATGAAACAAGCTAACATTTGTAACAACAATAGCCGCAGCACTAGCCTTTTACGTCCTCTCCCAAATCCCTCACTCCCTCCCCGCCCGCCTTAGTCAAAAGATTGCCACCCAGCTCGAGGCGATGGACTACGTCCACCAGAACAGCAGCCGCATTTCTGGCAAGGTCCGCAAGGTGCTGTTGATCCCGTCGAATAACCTGAGGGTTGGGCTGCAAAAGAGTGTCGAGCAGCTGGGTGCGAGGAGGGACGAGACGGTCAAGGTGAGGAAGGAGAGCAGCGATGCGCTGAGGTACTTTGGGAACTTGGTGCAGAGGAGCGCGCACCAGAGGCAGGTGGTCGAGCGGGTGGATTTGGATGGGCACCCGCCAGGTATGGTTGGTCATCCTGCTTATTAAAAAGGGGGGGGTTGTATAGTATGACTTGATTGATTTGCACATGAATGGAGTGAGGGAAGGGGGCGTTACTTGGCTTGGAAGGAAAGAGAGGGGGGGTGAAGTTAGATCAAAAAAAGGGGGTGATAAAGTGACCTAAGGTTAAGTAAGATATACACAACCAGCAGCGAGGGGGGAAGGGGGGAGATCGGGAGTGTATCCTCTGGTGCGGGCTTTAAAAACAAACAAACCTGAGCTATTTCTCCACTCTTTTTCTTATGTTCTTCTTTACGATCTCCTAGATGATGGCTTTTCTTTTGTTTGTTTGGTTGCATGTTTTGGTGATTGCTCGTGTGCATGATGGATGGCTCGGTTGGTATTTCAGGGACAATAGAATAGGTAGGTAGATCAAAAAAAGAAAAAAAAAAAGAAAAAACCGAACTTATCCTTCATTCATCACGTCCGGCCAGCCAGCCAACCAGCCAACCATCCCATCCTACCATGGTACAATGATTTATACACTTTATATTTCTTTCACTTCACAAATACACACACATCCCATCTCAGCTCATCCCTTCCTAATCGTACACTATCCCCTCATCTAATTCCTCCCCAACTTCCAACTAGCAATAATATCCTGTATCTGCCCCCACCCCAGCACCTCCTGCCTCCCCCCCCTCCTACCATCCCCTGCTGGTGCTGGCTCGCCTCCTGCAGCACTACCGTCGGCGCACCACTCCCCCCCCCGAATTCCTCACCATCCCCCCCAGCACAATCTTCGCCACCCTCCTCAAATCCCTCGCCGTCAGCTTGTGGATCTGATGCGTCATCTCCCTCACGGGAATTTTCCGTCCATGCACCTGGACCTGCCTCCCCAGATCCTCCAGCTCCACCATCCTGCTCTCTAGGTTCATCAGCAAGCTCGACCGGAGCTGATTCTTTGCTCGGTTGACTTCCACATCCCCCAAAGCAGAAAACCCAGAGTCGTGGGTGAGGGCCTGGAGCTCGCGGCACATGACGTGGAGCATCGGGGCGGTTCGCCCCGGGTAGCACGAGGCGGCGATGCCGAAGAGGCCAGAGTCCTTGTACGAGTGGTTGAAGGCCACGCAGGACTCTACCCAGCCGTGCTGGTTTAGGACGTTGGTGTACAGGCGGGAGTACATCCCCTTTCCTGGGCCGCCGGCGCTAAACGAACCGCCGCCGCCCAAAAGAGTTTGGAGGGTGGCGAGGGCGTAGATGTCTGGGGAGGAAATGGGGAGGCCTTCGAAGCAGAGGTGGATGTGGGTGAATGTGGGCATGTTGGGGTTGATGGGTGGTGGCTGGGTGGGTAGAGACAGGAAGCCGCCGGTGTAAGTCGCGGGACGGAGGAGGTCGGATTGGGTGATGGGGGTGACGACTGGGTGGAGGATCGAGGACTGGGGAGAGGACTGTTGTGGGGAGAGGTTTTTGAGGATTTTGCCGAAGAGGCCGGAGGGTTGTTCTGGTTGTTCTTCGGGGGATGTTGGTGGTGTAGAGGTAGAAGAGGAGGAGGATGCGTCGCTCGAGGACGATTGTGCTGTGCTCGGTAACGGCGGTCTTGAACGCTTCATGTCACCAAAATATTTCTCCGCCAACTTGACGGCCTCGGCATGAGGAACACCGGCGAATGCCACCACCATGCGATCCGGCTGATAAAAGGCGTCTCGGTAAGCTTGGATGACGTCCCTGTTGATGACGCTTAATCTCTCCTGAGGGCAAAGTAGGGGGTTGCCCAATGTGTTATCCTTGAAAGCAGCCGTATGCACCAGCTCTGGCAGGATGAGTTCCGGCTTGGACCAAATTTCTCCGACTTCGTACTCGGCCGTCTCGAGTTGTTGAGCAATCTCCTCGTCGGTAAGTCGGGGGTTTCGGATTGTGTCGGCCAACAGCTCGACGGTGGTAGGAATGGCAGAGTTGAACGTCGCTGCCTGATACATCATCGATTCTCTGGACGAAGCGCATTGAATGTTGCCACCCAGCTGTTCCACTGTTTCCAGCATCTCATCTGCTGTTCGTGTACGAGTCGACTTGAAGGCCAATCGGTCCATGATGTGGCTGGCTCCCCGTAGGGAATCATTCTCGTATCGTGACCCGGCATCGATGTAGACTCCTACTCCCGAAAAGGCGTCGGGAAGGTCCTCAGAGGCGACTCGAATTCCATTTGGTAGTGTGGTGATCTTGTCGGTTTCTGTTGGATCCTGTGCGCGAGGGATATGTTAGTCATATAGTGACCAGGTTTGATCTCGCTGTTGGCCCATATCTAGACTCACCCTGGTATCTACTCCCGCGGCCTTCTTAGACTTGGTCTCCTGATATGCTTGTGCGTATTTCAAGACATGTTCAGAGGCATAGCGCTTTGCGCCGATAGGCGAGCAGCTTGGCCTCGCGGGGCGCCATGGGAGGTGAGTCTGGTTTAACAGCCTCGTGGGCCGGCAAGATCTGAACATGACTGCGGCGTGTGGTCCAGCAGCAGCAGACCAAATTACAAACCGGCTTGCGCGAGGCTGAAATATCGAATGCGAAATTCTGGAGGGGTTGCGCAAAGGCACATGCACAAGCACCACCAAGGCAGATCCATCAATGATGTTCTCGGGCTTATCGATAAGAAATTCGCTGTGAGCCTTACGTAAGGCGGTGGCTATCCCTGCACCTGCAGCCAGCCTCGCACAGTCAGCAACACAGTGCGCATGGCTGGGCCAAGTGATGTAAAAAGCAGGGTTGATCGAATCATGCGGCGCGCAGAACAAGCTGTAACGGCTGACCTTGAACACCGACTCCTACGAGAATCTTGGCTGTTGGACTCCTCACTCTCAGACATGCACGACATAAACGGCAGTGACAAGTTTGAATATATTCTATGACCTAGAATTACGGACTATAACAGATATTTCTGTAACACTGGACTAGGTATTTGCCTAGACTGCGAGCGTGCGGCGGACAGGCCGACGGAAGCGGTCGAACGATTTGCTGCTGCTGACTTTCCAAGGTTCTGCCCTATCAGTCGCGCCTAGGGAGCCTAGGCTCTGGACGCCCCCCAAAAATCCCCAACCACTAACCGCGACGTGCTGTTACGATACCCACCGCAAATTTCACCCCTTTGACAACATCTTCCATCTTGCCTCGTTTTTCTGTCTGCCCAAGTCTGTGGGCGCTCCTTGACCTTGATCAATGTTTACACAACCTGTAGCCTCGCCCACATCCTCGGGGCTTCCTGGAAGCGGTCCTGTATCACCTGCCCCCGTCTCGCCCACCAGGAGCAGTCGGCTGAGAGGCCTGAGTTACTTTCGTAATTACACCCAAAACCACCTCCTGTCCCGCGAGCACAGCACCCACGCCCACACCAACCAGAGCCAGCACCAGACAAACTCCTCCCCGAGTCACAATCCATCGTTGAACTCTCCAGCACACCCCTCGACCGACCTGCCTATCCCCTCCCCAACGTCGGAATCCAGCAGCAATCATAATCATAATAACATCACCAACGCTAATAATACCCACCCCTCGCACTCGAGTCGCTCCAATCCCTTCTTGCAGCCTGCCCCGACACTAGCCCAACCCCTCGGCCTCCCACCACCCACCGCATCACCGACTTCCTCCGGCCTTTTCCCCGCCGATCCTCTGAATTCTGCCCTCGCCGGAAGATCTGGAGGAGGAGGAGGAGGACTTGCCCCTCCCGCCAACACCACCACCATGACCCGGGCTCGTTCCGCTACCGTGGGGGATGCCGTCTTGACGCCTGAACCAGGAAGCTCCAGCGCCGACATCCTGCCCTCGATTCGATTCAGTGCCTTTCACGACCCCCGTGCGACTCGCCCGTCCCTCAAATTCCCCACCATTTCGCGTACGCTCCCAACTGGCAATGAAGTGATCCGGGTGGGCAGATACTCGGAAAGAGACAACCAGCCCAATATCCCCACCAACATGCCCTCTGCAGCCCCGGTAGGGTTCAAGAGCAAGGTTGTTAGTCGAAGGCACTGCGAGTTTTGGTACGAGGATGGCAAGTGGTACATCAAGGATGTCAAGAGCAGCTCGGGCACCTTTCTCAACCACATTCGTCTCAGTCCCCCCGGCACTGAGTCTAAACCATTTGCGGTGAACGATGGTGATATCGTGCAGTTGGGTATTGATTTCAAGGGCGGGGAGGAAATGATTTTTCGCTGTGTCAAAATGAGGCTTGAACTGAACCGCGGGTGGCAGAATAAACTAAACGCCTTCAAGTAAGTTTCCTCGTACATGTGCTCCCAGAGATATGGGTGCCATCCACTAGAACCTTGGTCTCGTATGCTGACACTCTGCTACCAGCTTAACCTCACACAAACGCCTTCGAAACATGACAGCCGGCTCGGCCAACGATTCCTCAGCTCAGTCTTACACCCAGGACTGCTCAATATGTTTGAATAGCATCGCGGTATGTCTTGGTACCCCTGAGTGGACTCGACTTGTTGCCCAACAAGGCTCTAACTCTTATCACAGCCATGCCAATCCTTATTCGTCGCCCCATGTTCTCACACATGGCATTTCAAATGCATCCGTGCCCTCCTCAACTCCCCATCTTATCCCATCTTCATCTGTCCCAACTGCCGCGCTGCCGCCGACCTCGAGGCCGAAGTAGAAGACCCGGAAGAATGGGAGCAACTTGATTCAGACGAAGGGGCCCGTTCCAACCCCGAAGGGGCCTTATTAACCCCCTCCGCCAGCGAAGCGCCGCCCCGCAGATCTAGGGAGTCTGTCCGGGCTACCCGACAAGCCACCCTGATCGCGCCACAACAACCTCCGCTACCAGTACCGGTCCCTATGATACAAAGCGAAAGCGAATCAGATGTGGTGATGGTAGACGTCCCAGCACAGCAACAACAGCACCAACCGCCCGCTGTTGCGGACATTACACTGATCGACACACGGGAGCCCACAACAAGCCCAACCGCAAGTCGACCACCGCTTCCACATGCACAGTCGAGTCCTGTGCCTATTCATGCTTCTGGGCATAGGACACCGTCTCCAACGGGACCGTTAGTTGCCGGTAACAACGAAGGACCGATTACGCCGAGGAACGATGCTGGGCCATGGGTCTTCGATGGGAGCGGGTTGAGACAGAGGGTTGATGGTGGAGGGGCAACTGCTCAGGGTGCGCCTGCCAACGACACTGCGAATTTTGAGCGTGTGATGCAGAGTACTAACGATTTTGTTAGGTTGAGTGAGCATATTCTCAGTCAACAACGACCGTCGCAACAGTCGCCGCAACAGAGCCAGCCGGGATCATTACCCTGAGAGATGGGTGCTGGTGTCCAGCGTCTGAGGGTGTGGTGTCCGGGGTTTAGGTGTTTGTTCTTTGCGTGTCCCTACTCCTACTACATATATTGCGACAGGAACATGGAGGAACAGCGGGGAGGAGGGTCCGGTATAAGGCATGTCTCTCCTTTGGAATTTATTTTGGTTTTGGTAGAAAGAGAGGGAGAGAGGAGAGGGAAGAGGGTTACCGAAGACAGGAAGGAAGGAAACATTGCGAGTGTGGATTTGGCATCAGGAACGGAGTTTTCGTATTTTTTTTTCTAACATGGGCAAAGTGGACGGGCGGGTGGAACACAACACAACACGCACAGGGGAGGGAGGAAGTGGAAATCTTTTTATCTTTTTTCGTTTGGATGGGAATGGAAACGGGTAATTGATTGATTCGTTTGTCTCTCTCTCTCACTCACTCACATCAGTCCTCTCTCCCTTGTTTTCTTTTTTTTGGGTTTTCACTGTCTGTTCTGCTTTTGCGTTGTCGTCGTTGTTGAGAACTTTTTGCTTAGGAAACATCATTCATCACTTCATCCAAGTGTGTTTTGAACATTTGTTGCAATATCCCCCACGCTGTGTGTTCTACTGCTTTACGAGTATATTTGCTATTTCTGGGAGTTTCCGACAGAAGCAAACTAAGTTCAGCCCCCCCATGGAGCATCAACCTGATTTCACAAAAGCCAAAAGCAATAACATTAAGCACTCGCAATTTTGTGATGTTTTTTTTCGGCGTAAGAGTCAGGAGTTGGGATAGTTTCGGAGGGGAAAAGAAAGAGCAAAATGGGACAGAATAACAGCGAGATACAGGGTTGGCGGGAGGAATGTCAGGTTGTCGTCACAAAGGGGGGCGGCTGGAAGTAAAAGGGGTTGTTGTTGTTGTCAGGGGGAGATACGGTGGGTGGGTGTATTTACATTCGACAGTAGGTAGCTACTCTTTATAGAGCACACTTTTTTTTCATTCACAATGAATATATGAACCTTACCAGATTTCATCAACTCCGTTATCACTCTTTCCAAGCAAGACCTTGTGGTACCGTACCGGTAGCACAGTGCATCAAACCATTCATCCCCTATGGGTATTAACAACATCCAAACACAGCATAATAATAACCCCCCAATTCAGCACCCCCTTATAAACCATAAAAAGCTACCTACCTCTATTAAACACAGCCGACCCAATCCTCTCAATCTCCCTCCCCTCATTCGTCCCCCGCCCCGCAGCCTCCAGCAACCTAACCCAACTCTCCGCATCCCTCAACTTGACCGCCTCCTCCGCGGCCCTGACCCTCATCCCGCACTTCTCATACATCGTCACCGTCGCCCCCGGCTCCAACCCCGTGCACTTTGGCACAAACACCGCCGCCAGCCTCGGGTTCCCCGCCTGCAGGCACTGGTTGAAAAACGGCTCCCACCCAATCGGCGACTTCCTCTGCTTGGCAATCTCCTCGATCTCATTCCAGTCTCTTTTTGCCACAAGGGCTTGCAGTCTATATCGCCGCACAACGTCAGTATTATTTTATGATGTGGATGGGGAAGAGAAGAGAAAAGAACATACCTAACCCACCAAGCCACCCTCTCAGGCACCTTAAACTCCCCCTGAATCTTCTTCGCCCGCCCGCTATACCCCAACCGCCACAACTTGAACATCGTCTGCTGCACGCTCAACCCCGTAAAAACGTCCCCCAAGTCCCTGTCAAACCCCTCCTGCATCCTCAGCAGCAGTCCCGCTTCTTTTACCGTTCCGATCTCGAATGCGTTTTCTTTAGCATTGTCCGCGAGCAATTTCCCAGCCAAGGCAAGTTTGTCCCCCGCGGTCCTACTCTCCGGTTGACGCAGCGCTTCCCTGACAAAAACCGCTGCTCCGTCAATGCGCCGGTCGTCTTGGTAGTAGAGGTCTTTGAGCATAGCCGTGTCTTCATGCCCGTCGCCATCTCCCTCGTGAGCGGCTGCTTCGACCAAGGCTGTGGCAGTAGGGCGCGAGTTGATGACTCGGAAGAATGACGCGAGGGGTAGTTTGCGACGGAGTTGATGAAGGACAAAGTGGATGAGGTCTGTGTCGCCGGATTCGATTGCCTTGTCCAGCGCGAGCTCGTCTTCTTCCATGGAGAGGAGCAGGGGGACTTGTCTACCGGCGCGGGGTTCGTGGTTGAGGAGCTCGGTAGCTAAGCGGCCTCTTCCCTCTTCGTAGGCGGCCCTGGCGATGGCTTCAAAAGAGATGCCAGGTTTACCTGAGAGCTTTTCGACAATCTTTCTGCAGGCGGTGTCGTCGTCTTCTGAGCCTAGCCTCACTTTGGCCGAGGCCCAGTGAACGTATATTTTATCTGTTGGTAACCGTAGATAAGACGCTATCCGGAGGGCAAGTAAATACTCATGGCGGTTCAGCAAGCGGGTAATGAGGCCAGAGGGGGACAGGCGCTGATATTGCTCGTATGAGAGTGGTAATCCGATTTTGTAGTTGCGTACAGCGTTGAGGACGCGGAGGGTCTCACACATGTCGACAAAATCGTCACTGTTGTAGATGTCAAGGACGGATTTGCCAAAGGAGGCCGCTTTGAGGAGCTGCTTCTGCCAGTGTTCGCTGAATTCTTGGCCTGCGGCATTGACGCACTTGTCGACTGCCTCGACAAGGTGAGGGCGGATGAGCTGGACGTTGTCGTCTGCTTTTGGGGATTGCATTTCGAGCTGCTCGACGGCATCGAGAAGGATGGATGCTGGTGAGTCTGACCCCAGTTTGAACACCTCTTCGGTGTCTTCTGGGACCTTTTGGAGAAAGTCGCATCTGTCGTTGGCGATGATTCTTACGCCATCGTAGTCTGGTATTGTCAGTGGATGGTTAGAGTCGGAGTCCCAGAGACTGCTTACCGGGGAGGAGATGTACTCGGCCACTGTCGTAGTAGAACTTGGCCGAAGATCCATATGGACCAACTAGATGCACCTCGTCTTCCCAAGCAATGACGACGGCATCATTGCCGCACCATTCCACATACTTTGGCGGAATTTTGGATTTGGAGTCATGCTCGCTGAAATTCTCTTCGAATGTGCTGTTGATAACATGGACCTTGCCAGCCTTTGTGTATAAAGCAACAAACTTCCCGCTTGGTGACACAGTGATGTGGGTGAAGGGTCCTTGGTCTAGGCCACGATCTTCACAAGCTGTGGCATCTGACACATAGATCGTTTGGCCGATGCTCAGAAGTACTTCGACTGAACGAGAGTTTGTATAAGATGGCGGTATAAGACTCCAAGAGTGAACCTGTCCTTCCGGAGGTGGTGCCAGGAGCTTTGGACGGGGCTCAGTGTATGATGAGACTGAGACCAGAGAGTTGTTGTTCAGAAGCGCAACTAGACCATGGGCGTAGAATCTGCACGACCTCACACCTGAGTCTTCAGCCCCATTTCCCAGTGAGAACTGAGTGAACTCTCCCTGCAAGTCGAAATAGCATCTCACAGTGCCATCGGCGGTGACGACCAGCAGCTTCTCATCCTCAGACCAGCCGAGGCCCTTGACAGAGCCACTGTCCCAGGGAATAGAGAGGATCGGTTCACCCCCAGCGCAGCTGTAAATGTCGATGCTCGGTTTGGATGTTCTGGTTGGTTGGTATGCTACCAGTTTACTCTCATCACGATATAAAGCTGCCGGGTGTCAACATCATGGAAAGGGGCCAGGGAAACGCGGGTTGCCATCCACTCACCTATAGCACCGCTGTAAGGTGCACCGGCGACGATGTAGTTGTCAAGGTCCAGGTCCTGATCAAAAACCTGGGTATAGAGCTGGACTTTGCGGTAAAATGACTGACCAAGCTGTTCCCAGCCTGCTGTTGGATGAGCGACGTCCATCTTTTGTCATCTCTCCATGTTTTGGTCCTGGTGGATGTTGTTTGGTGATGCATCCCAGTTCACTGAAGCTCGGGGAGCTCACCAGCCGTTGACGCTGCCCAGGCTCCAGCTGTGAGCTGGCCCAGCAGAATCCACACTGTGCTGGCCCCCCTGCCTGACAGGCACGGACCCCAAAAGCAAACAAGGCAACCCCAACACCCAAGCTCACAAACCCCTGTCACAATCGCGGGGTTCCCAGATGGAGGTTCACATTCACTGCATAATTGCCCGACTTTAAGCTCTCGGAAATTCGTTATCTGTTCTTTAACTTTTGTCTGCTCTTCTTTCTTGACTTCTTTAGAATATTCTAGTACATATCTCTTTCATCACCTCCAACCATGCAAGACTGGCGAGTAGAATACATCACCGGAATCAGGGATGCCGAGAAGCAGCATCCGGTCAATCTCGAGCTTATCGCAGCATGTCAGTTCCACCACCCACACAACAACCCACCACAACAACACCATATACCCCGCCATCACCACCTTCCCCTCCCGTCCCCCCCCTTTCCTCCCCATAACTAACCTCTCCCCTCAAAGACTCCCAACTCTGCGACCGCCTCTCCACCCTCGAAGCCGAAAAAGCCTCCCTCCAAGCCCAACTACAACAACCCCTCTCCTCCCATCCCCCATCACTCAAATCCCCCAAAGGAACCCCCCCACCACCACCACCTCCTCGTCAACCACCATCCGATGAAACACCAGCCATCACCCGCCTCCGCCTCGACCTAGCAGAAGCCCTCCGCTCCAAATCCCACTTCCAATCCCGCCTCCAAAAATCCGACGAAGAGCTCGCCCGCCTCCGCTCCAAAACCGCCCTCGACGCCAAAGCCCTCCAAGACCTCACCTCCCAGCACCGGACCCTGTCCCGCAAGCTCCACGACAGGGAGGAAGAGCTCCGCGTCAAGAACAAGCTCGTCGCCGACGTCCAGGACGAGCTCGCAGTCCTCAACATGCAGCTCGACCAGGTCGAGAAGCAGCTCGCCGCCAAGGAGGCAGAGTACAAGCAGCTCCTGGATCGGTACATGAGGAGGATAGGCCAGGAGGCCGAGGCCATGAATCTGGAGCACGAGTCCACCAAAACCTCTTCTTCTGCTGCTCCTTCTTCTTCAAGGAAGAACAAGAGGTGATTTTGATGTTGGGTGTTGTGATCAAAGCAAGCACGCGTGGTGGTTGAAATGCTCCCAGGTTGGGTTGAATGGTGAAGAATTGCGAATACAGCAATATTCGCTGATATTATTCTTGACATGTACATGGATATCTAAACAAAAGGTGCGTACGCTATAACTGTACAGGCGGTTTTTGCTCGCGCTATTCCTTCTTTTCGCCTTCTTCTTCTTCCCCCCAATTCCCTTTTTACACACGAAAATATCATGAGAAGTATCATGAAAAGCAATACTCAAGCAAGTATTCAACGCCCAGCCGGAAACACCTTACCATCCTCCCTGCACCGCGCTTTTTATACGCTCAACGTTCCAAAACGCTTTGTCTTAACATGAAAAAAAAAGACCAACACACAGAGATTACTTCCTCGTCGAAATACAATACGTCCCCGCCGCCCCAGTCCAGCTGACATACTCCTCCGGGTACGTCAAGTGCTCCACATCCAAAATCGACGAAGCGACATCGTTCTCGGCCAGCTTGTTGTCGTGCACAAACGTCTTGAGCGACACTATCTTGCATCCGAGCTTCAAGTCCAAAAACATGTTGACGAGGTTGTCGTTGAGCTGAGACGTGAAGGCCTGATTGTTCACCAGCACCACATCCGCCCGCTTGAGGGACTCGAGGATCCGTTCGTTCTTACGAAAGTCACCCTTTTCGAGGTAGACCTTGCCCGGTGCGATCCCCCACAGCCGGCAGCGGGCGGCAAACTCCTTCTTTTGCGCGTCGGCGAGGTTGCAGGCGTTTTCCATCATTTCGCACCCCCAGCTCTCGCAGCCTATTTCTAGCGCTGCTTGGAGGACGACGTTTCCGACTCCGGACCCCAAATCGACGAAAACCATGTCCGAGGTTAATTGGGTCCTCTCGAAAATGTCAGAGATGAAGGGGTGGAGGAGCTCGCCGTAGACGTTGTCGGTGCCGTTTTCGTACTTGGCGAGGAGCTCGACTTTGGGGGCCACGGTCCGGTCGTATACCTGGTCTAGGATGAAGGAGACCAGCTCCTGTGGGACTCCTCGCATGCTCTCCAAATTTTTGGCGATTAGACCTTTGCGCTGGAGGGAATACAGACTCTCGCTGTATTCCTTGAGCGCGGCCTTGAATCCCTTGCCGTCATTCATGTTTTTGCAGCGTTCTAACCGGCGGTAGATGCCGGAGTTTTGATCTAGAAATGGGCGGGCTTCTTCCTCGGTGAGGTAGATGGATGCGACGTGGCGGACGACGGTTAAGATGTCTTGAGCGCCTTCGATTTTGTCTTTGCCTTTTACTAGTTCATACCTGTTTGAAAGAGAGGGGGGTGGAGTGTTAGCTTTTTCATGCGCGGACCAACTGTATTTACCTTTCTCACAAAGAGGGAAAGAATTTAACAGGAGTAGAATTAGTAAGAAATAAAAAAAAAGCGTACTTCTCCCTGTGATTAGAGCCCGGGTAGCGTAACCGGACCCCGACCTCGTCTCTTGATAATCCCATGACCGGTTGGCACTTCTCGCCGAGGCTGGCGACCTCGACGGCGTGGATGATGGGTAACAAGTCATTTTCGGACTCCTTGTCGCCCTTCCAGACCTTGGGGTGGCGTACCCGGCGGTTGGGGTCTTGTCGTCGCTGCTGCTCGAGGCGCTTGAGGCGCTTTCGCGGGTCGAGGCTGTCTTGCCAGTCGTCGTCCGAGGCGGAGTCGGAGTCGGAATCTGAGTCGAAGGAGGGGGAGGCGGGGGAGCGGCTGGCGCGAGGACGTTTTCGGTTAGTGCTGGCCGAGGTGGAAGAGGAGGAGGTTTTTTTCAAGGCGGAAGATGGGTCGAGGTAGCGGGAGGAGGAGGAGGAGTAGGAGCCATTTTGAGAGGGTTTTCTGGCCGAGGGTGGGAGGGGGGAGGCTCGTGGTGTTGAATTGGTGGAGGGGGATGCGCGCGCTGAGGTGGAGGAGGAGGGGACTCGGGGGGTGGAAGAGGTGGTGGATTTTGGCTTTTCGGGGAGGGTTTTCTTCACGGCGCGGACTTCGGTTTTTATTTTGAATTTTGATTTTTGGTTGAAGATGCTCATTTTGGGAGGGGCCTTTTAGGGGAGGGGGAGGGTGAGGGTGCGGCGGTTCGTGGGGATCGGGGATAAGGACTTGAATTTCTGTTTGGCGGGGCGGCAGGCAAAAAAAAACCGGTATGGAGGGCGAGAGAGGGGCAGATGAGGCTGGTAATGCGCTGTTGTTTTGGGATCGTGGGTGAGGCTGTATGGAATGGAACTGGGGGGGTAGAACGGAACGGCGACGCGTGGCGCTGGCGCGACGGGAATATCGCTGTCGCAAGTGGGAAAGAAGGCTGGTGAGAAGACGGTTTTGGATGTTTGATTAGCTGGGAAGTCGGCGTGGGTAATCAAGCTGTATTGTGGTGCTGGTTCGTGAGGAGAGGGGTTGATGCTAGTCGCGGGTGGTGGTGAGACACGAGGTGTGGGAGGATTTCAGCTCGGTGAGGCGGCAGAGCTCATTTTCTCCCCGCTGAACATCAAGGCAAGGCGACTTTGACAGCTGCCGGCTCGCAAGCGACCCTGCACTGTGGTGCCATTTCTCGAAGTCATGTGACTGGCCCGACATACATAGGTAGTGTAAAAGTCCCAGTGGGGTTCGGCGATAAGATAAGATAAATCAAATCTGATAAGGAATCTGACAAGCACTACAGAAAGGGAGCATCCTAGTGTTGAGGTCTCATACATGAACCACATAGGCCTGGTTTTGATTCCATGTGGAGAAGAATTGACCTTGAGCTGCTTGGAAATTTCAAAGAACTACCTATCAACAACCACTGTACATGGCTGAATAGACGTGATACGAGTCCCGTGCTCAAGTATATCGAATGTTGGTCTAGTCCGGAGATGTATCAGATCGAAATCGAAGGAATCCAAAAGAAGGAATCCAAGAAATATTTCCTCGTGGTTCAGAATCGTGGCATGGCCGTGGCCGGGGGTGGAGCATCCGGTCCGTCAGACGAGAATGAGCGGCTACCCACACCTCTAGCTCTTGAAGCTCAGACAAATCATTTTGATGGGTGAAATTGGTGTTTGTGGTGTCTAGCAAGAAACTGGAATCTTGTGCAACAACACAAGGTGATGTTAGTGGCTGTCACTGCTGTCAAGAAATTGCTGCAATGTCCAGACGAGCACTTGATGTTTCGATCCACAGACCCTGGCCCCACACTGGTGACGTCATAGATCGCGACGTCCTTCACGTTTGCAGCGCAGCGTCGCGAGACTGTGCTCTTTGTGCTTCAAAGCCCAACGTTTGATAACCGTTACGTCAAATCTCCCATTTCCGGGGTGTTTGCCCGTGTGGGTATTGGAAGCTGACATACACGTGTGCGTAGTGGAGGAAAACCCATCACAAATCCTTGATACCTCGCTATCTCCACAGAGGATTCTTCATCTGTTCTTCACAAGCTTGCAGCAGTCGCATTGCAGATCTGAAGCAGACACAATGGGAAGTTGAACATGTCCACATTTCCCGGCGGTCGGCACGCAGAGAGCCGATTCGGTTCATGGACAGCGGAATCGGCTAGGTAGTGCAGGGCCATCGAATCAGGGCCGCGGGATCTGAAGAGCTTTGTTTGGGATGACAACAGCCATGGCCCGAAGCTGGAGCTGTGACGCATGCATTGAATCGTGGGAGGAGCTTGAATCCCTGCTGGGCCCAGATCCCTGCCTTGGCGATCTGCCAGCTTTATGGCATCCTCAGTCTAGCTCATGTAAGTGGTGTTCAAAAGCTACACCTTCTGTCTATGCCCATTGAGGGAAGAGAAGCAGGGAAACGGCAAAGACGGACCAGTCAAACTGGCCCAGGCTCGACGATTCAAGCAGGCTCCAGGCCGCCTGTACCTCTCTCCTTCCTTTGGTATGACGCATTCAATCATTTCACGAGTGCTCCCCGCGTAGTAACGTCACCTTGGTCTCGCTCTTCTTTTGTATTCTTGGTATTAAACGGCCTGGCACCGTCAACCCGTGGTCATAAACCGGTCATCCTCTAAAACCTCGTTACTTCCCATACCTTGTCTGCATTTCCCACACTACTTCGAGACACTAGACTCGCAGCATCTGATACCCCGATACCCCCACAGTTTATTCGTCTTTTTTTGTTGATACCCCCAATACTCTACTAGTGATACCCTTTTCCTATCACCCAGTCACCCAGAACCATCCATGGCTACCAACGGGACAGCAAAGGTCAACAGACCAACCAACATTAAGGAGAAGGAGGCCGATGTCAACCGCAAGCTTCAGTTCTATGGTATCGCCAGTGCCTTCAAGAATGGCAAAGTCCCATCGGTATGTTTGTTTCCCCTTGGTGTGTGTCGAGTTCTATTTCTAACATCAATACAGAACGATCAAATCGATGTCGCCCTGAACAGTTTTCTCGAGTCTAAGGCGCTTTCAAACCCATCGGCGAAGCTGTCTGGTGAAGGAAAGGCACTTGTGGCTGATTTCAGAGAGGTTGTGAAGCAAGCTAAGATCCTTCTTCTGTCCAAGAACGAGGGTAACTTGCTTCAGGACTTTATCTGGCAAACACAGCAATTCGATCCCAAGAGCGTCAACGTCCCTGGTGCTCCCGTTGACAAGGACACGGCGCAGCAACATGGTAACCAAGCACTTGAAGGTTTCCGTACTTTGGGAACCCTGATCATCACCAATGGCCAGTTCCGCAAGCTTCGTAAGTTTTACTTGCCCCGATTCGATCCAACAACATACTAACTCCTGTAAAGTCAAGGATGCCACCATCCTTCTCCGCGATATGGCTGGTGATGCCGCCATCAATGCGGCTGCCCGTGTCAAGCCCTCGCATGAGGATCTTAACCAGATCGACATGCCTGCTGCAGACAACACTTGGCACGAAGCCCCCGATTTCAAGCAAAACAAGGACGATGTGAAGAACAAGCTGTCGAGCTACTACAAGGGCAACCCCAAGGAGGATGCGAAGGCTGTTGCTGCTGAGGGCACCTCTACTGCCCACCCTGGCGGATCTTCTGACCCCAGAGATCTAGCTAACACTGCGGCACACGATCAGCGCACTGGTGGATCGTCTGGTATTAATGCTGTTGGAGGCGCCCAGGCTGCCGCTGGCGCCGCAAAGCGCCAGCTCGATGCCAACGTGGACCAGGAGGCCAAGGACAAGGCCAAGGCCAAGAAGGACGAGTATCGTGCTCGTGCCAAGGAGTACTTCTCCAAGAAGATGCCCCAGGAGCGTCGTGAGCAGATTATCTGGCGTCTCAAGGTAAGTCGTATTTTGCACATGAATTAATTATACTGCAATTCGTTCTAACACTGTCTGCAGAAAATGGTGCTGGAGTGCCAGCAACATCCCGATTACAACACCGCTATCACGACCTTGTTGAATCTCGCTGAGCTCTACGGTGATCATGCCAACCGGTTGGCTAAGGGCGGCACTGGTACTGTCCAGGAGACCCGGACTGCTCTGGCTCAGGCCGAGGGCGATCTCAAGACCTTGATCGAGCGCTTTGCTAACGGCACTTCCACTGACGATCTCTGGGCCTCGATCAATACCATCTACGAAGATGCCGATCGGGATCCCGAGCTTAAGGGCTGGTTCAAGTCTCTGAACGTCTACATCCGCCGCTGCCTGCAAGAGCAGGGCTACATCCTCGATGACGATTCCAACGTTCAGTGGAACCGCCTCTACGACCAGGGCAATTACCTTCTCCGAACTAAGTACCGTGTCCACACCGATCGTATTGTGGACGAGATCAAGTTCTTGGCCGACCAGTTCGATCAGGACCCCCAAAACAAGGCTTTCGCTGCCTCGTTGACCAAGCTCTTCACTGAGCTTGGCAATGATGAGAACGGCAAGCCCACCTTCAAGCCCCATCTCGTCAAGGACCTCACAGATGTCATCCTTCCGGCCATGTTTGAGAAGATCGCCTACATTCCGGTGCCTCGCATCGAGTACTCTGATCATCAGGTCGATGCCGTCATCGAGAACCTCGTTCTTGAGAGCGACAACTTCATGCCCAATGTTCTCGAGATTGCTAGTGAGAACTACATGAGATTTGGGCGCAAGAATCTTGGCAACAAGAGCAAGCATTCGATTGACGTCAAGGTTGCCGGAGTCCAGATGGATCTGCGCGATGTCAGCTACTACATCAAGCGCAAGCAGGGCTTCCCTTCCCTCACCGACACGGGCGTGGCTAACATCCTGCTTGCCGGCGAAGGGTTCAGCTTTCGTATGAAGATGGCTACCCCCGACGAGCGGGATTCGCAGACGTTCTTCAAGATTGACAAGGTGGATGTTGATGTCAAGAACCTGCAAATCAAGCTTTCCAAGTCCAACCACAAGATTTTGTTCAGTCTCTTCAAGGGCATCATGCTCAAGGTCCTTCGTCCCGGCTTGCAGAAGGCCTTGGAGAAGGCCATCAAGGACCAAGCTGCCAAATTTGATAGAATGCTGTACCAGATCAAGCAGGAGGCCGATCGTGCCATGGATGAGGCCCGTGAGGACCCTGAGAATGTTCCCAACATCTACAACCGCTACGTGATTGCGGCCCAGAAGCAGATCTTGCAGGGCAAGCAGAAGGCTCAAGCTGTTGCGGCTGACAAGAAGGTCAACTACGCCATCACCAAGGAGGACAGCATGTTCCCCAACATCCACCTCCCTGGCGGCATCAGCTCCAAGGCCACCGAGTACAAGGAGCTTGCCCGCAAGGGTGACAAGTGGGAGAGCCCTGTCTTCTCGATCGGCACAGCTTCCAAGAGCCGTGACATCCCTCCTGCTCCTACCGTGGTTCGTAAGCCACACACTACTGCTGCTGACACTGCTGCTGCTCACGGCGTAACACATGGCAACGGAGGTGCCTACGCCAACGGCGGTGCCCATGCCAACGGTGGTGCCCATGCCAACGGTGGTGCGTATGCCAACGGCGGCGCCTATCCTAACGGCGGTGCCTATCCCAACGGTGGAGCCTTGAACGGCGGTGCCCTCAATGGCAGCGCACACAAGACACAGCTACCGCAGGCTGTCGCTCCTAACACAACTGCTCCAGCTGGTTATGCCGTCTAAAAAGGTGATGTAGTTGCCATCTTGATGGAGGATGTGATGAGGAACGGGGATCAGGAAACATGATTGAGTGGTTTTGTGGGATTCGGGATTATGATACCAGAGTGCAACAGGATTCGGAAAGGGAGTCGATTTTTTTATACCCAATTGCAGTAATAATGGATGGTTGTGGTAGGATGGGAAGGTTTGGAGGAGACAGACTGTGTAATGATGGGGCGGGCCCAAGTAAAATGAGCTGGGTCTGAAGGTTGTATGTGTTTAGTTGTGTATTCCCTACGAGGTAGTTTTCTTGTCTTGCCGTGTAATGAATACCACGATGATTTCTTTGTACATACAATTCTTGTTTGAATGTGAGGTGGTGAAGGTGAAAATGAAAAGATGATAAGATGTTGGTCATGACGTATTTGGTTGTCTGGGTTAGGGTTATGTATGCGCTGCTGCCTGTTGCTAGCCCCGAAAGACCCAGGCAACGACCTCATTTCATAACAAAGCGTATAAATGATTAAGGGCGGTTTTCATCAGTCCTCGTTTTTTTCATCAAATCTCGCAAGATCTGAGCGGTTTAACTTTTGATGCCAGGATTTTCGACATTGAAGGACGTCAAAACATCAGCAAATTGACCCCCAATTGCGAATTCCGGTCATTCAAGGGAGCCGAAGCTCTCATTCGTAACGCCTGAAGCTCACACCGCTCGCGTTTGACACCTCTCACCACATATCGCGCCGAAATTTGGGGCAAGGATGGCCTCACAGAGAAACAGACGGGCCCCATCGCCCGACGTGGACGCGATGGAGGAAGACGAAGCTCAATACGGCAGCGGCGCGCTGACTCTGGAGGAGCTTGATCAGCAGTTAGTTATTTTCTCCCCCCCTTTTTTTTTCCCCCACTGAATAAATTGTATTATCTAACATGAAAGCAAAAAAGCTTCCCCAACCGCCCCCGAAACCACCACAAGACTTTTGCTTTTAGCGAGCTGTACAAGTCGTTGTTTAACACGCTGATGGACTGCAAGCCGGGGTCTACTTCTGCTAGTACTACTGCTGTTCCCACGAAGACGAGGTTTGGCAAAATCAAAAAGACGGGTGGAGCAACGAGTTATCACGAGCAGAGGAGGCATATTATCGAGAGGTTCATGTCCAGGTGGAGGAATGAAGTGGGGAATGATTTCTATCCGGCGATGAGGCTGATTTTGCCGGATAAGGATCGGGATAGGGGGGTGTATGGGTTGAAGGAGAGCGGGATTGGGAAGATGCTGGTGAAGGTTATGAAGATTGGGAGGGAGAGCGAGGATGGGTATGCTTTGCTTCATTGGAAATTGCCTGGTGGTGGGGGACACCAAAGATTTGGTGGGGGGGGAAGGTATGCTGGGCAGAGTAGTGGTGGTAGTCACACGGCGGGGGATTTTGCTGGGAGGGTGCTGGAGATTGTGGGGAAGAGGGCGATGAGGAATGAACCCGGAGGGATGACGATTGGGGATGTGAATGTTTTGCTGGATAGGCTGGCGGGTGCGAGTGGGGAGGGGGAGCAGCTGCCGATTTGGGAGGAGATTTACCAGAATTGCTGTGCGGAGGAGGTGATGTGGTTGGTGAGGATTGTGCTGAAGGATATGAGGGTTGGTGCGACGGAGAGGACTTTTCTGGGGTTGTGGCATCCGGATGCGGAGGCGTTGTTTTCGGTTTCGAGTAGTTTGAGGAGGGTGTGCTGGGAGCTGTGGGACCCGGAGGTGAGGTTGGAGCAGCAGGAGACGGGGGTGACGCTGATGCAGTGCTTTCAGCCGCAGCTGGCGCAGTTTCAGATGACGAGCACGTTTGGGAAGCTGGTGCAGAATTTGGGGGTGACGGAGGAGAACCGGGAGTTTTGGATTGAGGAGAAGCTGGATGGGGAGAGGATGCAGATGCATATGAGGGAGGATGAGACGGTGGCGGGGGGGTTTAGGTTTGCGTTTTGGTCGAGGAAGGCGAAGGAGTATACGTATTTGTATGGGGAGGGGTTGGAGGATGATAATTCGGCGTTGACGAGGCATTTGAAGAATGCGTTTCATGATGGGGTGAGGAATTTGATACTGGATGGGGAGATGATTACGTGGGATCCGGATGTTGACAAGATTGTGCCGTTTGGTACGCTCAAGACGGCGGCGCTGGATCAGCAGAAGAATCCATTTCAGAATGGACCTAGACCGCTGTATCGGGTCTTTGACATTCTTCTCTTGAATGACAAGACTCTGGCAGAGTACACGCTCGCTGACCGTCACGCTGCTTTGGAGAAGGCAGTCAGGGGAGAACATCGTCGCCTTGAAATTCACCCCTACGAGTCTGCCACCTCACCAGACGCTATCGAGCCTTTTCTCCGCAGGGTTGTCGCCGAAGCTTCAGAAGGTCTCGTCCTCAAGAACCCTCGATCTAGGTATCAGCTGAACAGCCGCAACAATGACTGGATCAAAGTCAAGCCCGAGTACATGTCCGAGTACGGTGAGTCCCTCGACTGCGTCATCATCGGCGGCTACTTTGGCTCCGGCCGTCGCGGAGGCATCCTCTCCAGTTTCCTCTGCGGCGTCCGTGTGAGCGAGAACCACGTCAAATCCGGCGCCGCCCTCACCAGAGAGAAATGCCTCAGCTTCTGCAAAGTAGGCGGCGGTCTCAAAGCAGAAGATTACGCCGAAGTCAGACACCACACCGAAGGCAAATGGCAAGACTGGCAAGCCAGCAACCCGCCCACCGATTACATCGAGCTCGCCGGAGGCAAGATGCAGTACGAAAAACCAGACGTCTGGATCCGCCCCAGCGAGTCGGTAGTCATCTCGATCAAAGCAGCCTCCATCGCCCCCTCGGACCAGTTCGCCATGGGCTGGACCCTCCGATTCCCCCGGTTCCGTAAGCTGCGACTGGACAAATCCTGGGACGAAGGCATGGACGCGAGCGATTTCCTCGTCATCAAGGATAAAGTAAAAGAAGAGGAAAAAGAGCGGAAAGCAATGGAGATGGAAAGCCGCAAGCGCAAGCCCGCAAAGCGTCTGAAGAAGGAACTCGTCATTGCCGGGACAGACCCCAACGCTGCCCCTGTTGAGTTTGCCGATGGGATCAAACAAGAGCCGCTAAGCCAAAGCGCTTCCTTCCCCCTCCCCGACCAAAACAGCAGGGCCAGCTGTTCAAAGGCTTGGATTTCTGCGTCTTGTCCGAGGCGGTCAAACCCCGCAAGATGTCCAAACCTGACCTGGAGAAGCTACTCAAAGAGCACGGCGGGCGGATCCATCAAAAAGTCGACAAAGGCTCGAGCATGATTCTCCTCGCAGACAAAAACGTCGTTCGGGTCGCGTCTCTCAAAAAGGCCGGCGACGCGGATATCGTCAAACCAAAGTGGGTATTTGACTGTCTTGCCCAAAACAACGGGGAGGGTTACTTGCTTCCGTTTGAAGAGGGGCATTTGTTCCACGCCACGGAGGAGCTGAAGAAACTAGCAAGGGAAAATACGGACCAATACGGTGATTCTTATGTGCGGGACGTGACGGTTGATGAGCTCCGGGAGATAATCGACAATATGGGTGCCACTGGTATCAAAGAGGAGGATGCGTTTCATGATGATAAGGAGGATTTTGACGCTGAGCATTTTCTTAATCAGCTTGAAGAGCGTGGGAGGGGACTGGAGGGGCTGAAGAGTTTCATGTTTAGACGGTGTAAAGTCTACTTTGCGGTTGCGAAGGGGAAGGAGGAGGGGAAGAAAAAGAGGGAGTTGTCGGGGGCGGAGTTGAAGGCGGTTAGATTGCAGACTCTGATCAAGTTTGGGAATGGGAGTGTAGTGTCAGATTTGGAGGATAAGGGGATCACGCACGTGGTGGTTGTTGGGGGGAGGAGTGATAACGAAACGAAAGAGTTGGCTGCGGAGGTGAGGTACACGGTTAGTTCGAGGAGGCAGGTGCCTAGGATCGTGAGGGGGGAGTGGGTGGAGGACTGTGTGAGGGAGGGGACGGTGGTTGACGAGGAGGGGTATGCCCCTTAGATTTATGAGCTACTGTGTAGATTGTTGTTGAGTGTATAGGATTAATGAGGGGTTTGTAGCGGTGTTCTTTGAAGCATATTTAAAGAAGAAAAACAACATAAGATATGGTGACCAACAAGATGGCTCTATTTCCTGCAACAGGCAAAGCAGACAAAGCTTCGTTTACTGTCTGCTCGCAATGAACCACCTGTGCATCGCACAGACTATAAATGTGGATTCAAGAGCATGCTCTCAACAAAATTGAAGCTTTTCCTCTTGGTTGGCTGTGGTCTCGAGCGTTCATCTCTGTTTAACCCCTAGCGACGTAGGTCAGGATGAAATCGAGCTGCGTGCTATGTGATATCCGAGCCGCCTAGGTGCGAGCCCACAAAGTTACCACTTTCTTTTCTTTTTTCCTTTGGCCCTCGTATCATGTCTCATGTAACACACGCCTCCAGGCCGACTACAAGGGGAAGATACATCGTAATGTTATATTATTTATTTCCGCAAAATATCATCTCGGTCTGTCCATGTATATGCCCCCCCAATTATGCTAGCCATGTCTGTCCTGTCTACCAAACACGCATCTAAATGCTCAAAAGACCAGCCTGCTCCTGCCCCTTCTGTCTGTTCCCAAAGTCGTCTTGTTGAATCCCATCAACCAAGTTCACTCCCATGAATAAATAAATACCTCGACTTACTCCTCGCTGATCAAAGCAACCAAAACCACCACCCCAACCCGAAATCAACGCATAACCACCCACCCAGCACCATGCCCTTTACCAAAACACCAGACCCATGCCCCTTCCATGCAAAACCCCAACCCAAAACCTCCTTTATCATCTTACAGCCCACCCACCACTCAAAGCTTACTCCTAACAGCCTCCAACCGATACTTCACATCCTTCAACGCCTTCGTCACCGGCTTCCAATCATCAAACTGCCTCACCAACTCCCCCGTCTCCTCCCCCAACTCCGTCTTCACAAACTCTTCCTCCAGCAGCCCTCTCATGATCCACGGCAGGTGATACGGATTCGGATTCACCAGCGCGCCGCCGCCGTCCCCCGTCCTCCGAAACTCACACTCCGGACTCCCACCCCCCGCCACATCCGTCGTCTCCAGCGCATGCCTCACCGCCAAATCATACACCTCCCCCTCATCATACAACCTCGAGTGCCCCTCCCCCGAATACAAACTCCCCGCCAACGGGGTCGACAGCTCCCTAATCAGCCCATGATCCGACACCCCCAAGTTCCTCAGCTTCAGCGCAAACCCCACCAAATGCGCAATAAAATCCGGCGCGTGGATCCTCCCGTCGATAAACGCCGCCCGAAAGATATAAGGGTGATGCACCGGCGCATAAATCGCCGACTCCAGCGGCACCAGCTGGTCGTCAATACTCCCCACCAACGTCACCCTCGCTCCGTACCCCAAGCAGACTTTTATCGCTGCCTCCAACCGCTGGCTAACCTCGCTCTTGGGGTCCCCAAACGCCCACAGCTCCCCCGCTGATCCCATCAAGTACCCCATTGACGTCCGATAATCCGGAAACGGCCCCAAGGAAACCCCCGCCATGGCGCACACCCCCACTCGGGCCTTGTTTATAACTCCCATGTCGATTAATTTTGCCAAGAGCATGATACTAACCGGCACACCTTGAGAGTGACACCCAAAGAGGATCAAATCCGCCGATCTGATCTGGTCGATCCAGTTAAGCAGTAACTTCCAGAGGTTTTCCACCCTTTCGCCAATCTTGCCTTCGCCTTCGAGGGCTACTTTCTCGATTTCGCAGTCTTCACACCCGTGATTATCCGCCCAGCGCCTGATGGCATCGGCAGTGTGGTTGGCAAACTTGATAGACGTTCCCGTCGGCTGGCCGATTACCGTCCTGAGATAATTCGCGGGAAAGAGCCCATGGACGCCAATGGCAATGGCTTTTTTAATCTTGGGCAGGTCCTTGGAGAGATAGACGTGCTTGTTGGAGGGGGCTTGGCTTCCTCGGAGCAAGATGCGTGTGATTTGCTTGACAATTGATGGGTTTTCTTTTAGTTTATACGTGCTAGTGAAAGAGGGAAGCACGAGGTTTGGTGCAGCAGGTTTTGTTGCTGAAGCCGGTGCCTTGGATGCCGCCCCCTTGGCTGGGGTCTCGGTTGTCTTGGGTGTGCCGGGGCGAATAGGGGTTGTGTCATCGATTTCCATGGATTCTGGACGGTCCCTCTTGGACCTCCTAATGGAAGCTGCCTTGGATGGCGCGATTGCTGAAGCCTTTGCCGGTTCTTCCTTCTTCCCGGACTTGATTGAAGGATCCTTGGCCAGCTCTTCTTTTTTACCAGACTTGATAGGAGTCTCCTTAGGGGGAGAGCCTTTGAACTCCATCGATTTGGCTCTCTTGGGGTGGTTTTCTGAGCCCTCACCCATGACCGCGAGTTGTCCCTCATCTGGCTGTTCGGTCGGTTTCTTACCGGATGTAGAGCCTGACTGCCGAGACCAAAACGCCCATGTCGAGCCTACTTTCGGGGCCGGGTCTGATGCTGCTGCAGACGACGCATGCGTTGGAGCCTCTTCGATCGGTGGGGCATCCTGCATAACTATATCATCGGGCTCCTTTACCGGAGCTGCAGCCGCATCAGGCTTGGGTGGTTCTGATGCTGACTCATTGGATGTGGGATTCGAAACATCTTGTGATGGCTGTGAGGAAGCTGGTACGCTCTTACCCGTGCCCCAACCCCAAATCCAAGACCCGTAGCCCCCGCCGACAGCGGCAGGCGCTTGGTTCTGAGCGATAGTTTGCTCAGCGGGTGCTTCCGACATGTCCGGAACTGGTTGCTCTGGCGAATTCTGAGAGACGACCTCTTGTGGTTTGCTTTCTGGGGTCTGGTTCCCGGCGGGTGCCCCAGTTTCTGTCTCTTGTGTCGCCGGCTGTTCTGTAGCTTTTGGTTGAGAGACTGGAGCTGGTGCTGGAGGTTGTGAGCTACCCCACCATCCTCCTAGCCATGTCGAGGTAGGTCTCGTAGTAATAGTAGTGATAGGTGCAGCAGGCGCCGGAGCGTCTGTACTTTGTTCTGTGGCTGGTTTGGCGGATGATATCCCCTCTTGTTCTTTCCTATTATCCTCATTTTCCACACCAACATCCTCGGACTTGGCTGTAGCCTTTGCCTCTGCCTGTTCGTTCTCAGGCTTCGTAACGTTCTTGGAAGCAGGCGGCTTTACATCTCGAGTTCCATCGCCTGTAAATCCAGCACCGGCTTCTTGTGATTTCGGTAGCGAAGAGGGAGCAGTGGAGGATGATTCATCGGCACTCATATCGGAAGGCTTCTTTGTGTCGAAACGAGTGAAGTCAGCGGTCGCCATTGGTTTCGAGGTCCCGCCCAAGATAGTCTCGCGCGCAACTTGTGTCGAAGCTGTGGCCTTTTTTGATAGAGACCCATACCAACTACGAGTCTTATTCACCTAGCAAATGTTAATCTATTGGACGGGTTGCCTAAAGAGTCTGCCTGAGGCTGCCGCGTATGGGACGGTAATGGTTACCTGTTTGGAACCTGGGGCAGAGCCGGGTGCGCGATCACCACTCCCGTTAGATTTCAGAGATGGCGGAATACGCTGTGGAGGTGTCGAAGCGGCCAGCGACGTGATTTGATTCGCAGTGTCTGGCGTTTGGGTTGTTGGCGCACTCGTCTTGATTGGGTTCGGCTTTGCCCGTTTCCTGGGAGCCATAGTGGCTAAGATGGGGGGGGGTTCTCGCGAGTGTCTAACAGTCCTGGGTGAGGTCGCTTGGGTGTGGATGTCCTATGAAGTACGGTCTTACGGCGATGGGGTATGTATTGTCGTCTTTTGTTTCTTAGTTGTCGTTGCCTTGCGCCATGTGTTCAGGTTGCGTGGCGGCGCGACCCCAATAGTTTTACGCTTGTTGAGTGGGTGGCCGAGGAACGGGTCCCGGATACGTCATCCCAGTGGTTGGGGCCACTACCGAAAGCCGCTTCTGGGCGCACGGGATCATTTCACAGGCCATGCATCCCCGAGACTTGGCTCCCCAGACACCAAACTCTAAATTCCATGTGAGGCATGGATTATCCGAGATAAACAGTCGGTCAAGGCTCTGGCTATAGAAATTCCTTCTCTATCGTCCGTAAATGATGGCAACTCATTGTCATGGAAGCTGTCAGTTGTACCCACAATGCCTGACCGGATGATCACCTCTCCAAAGAGTCCAAATCATCGCCGTTGACAAGACTGCATCGGCGGCTGGTCCCTGGAACTGCAACCTCGAAAGCTTGGGCCACGTATCCGTACATATAGACTACACTACTCTGGAGTTAGCAACCAGCATCCAGCTCATTCATTTCTCTGAAGACAGCCTTGAAGTCCACAAATCCTATGTTATTGGACATGGAAGCTTCGGTGTTCAAGTCAATGCTGGGAGACACGCATTGGTCGTTCGCTGAGTTGCTAAGATACTGAGTGTCACCAATACCCTAACCCTCCACTGCTATATGGTATAAGTGAGTGTCAGGTTGATCGTGAGGCCAACACAGCAGTGAAGGCAGTTGGTAGATATAATGATGCGAAAAAATGGATTTCTGTAGCTGAACCACATGCGTCAATCAGAAGGTTCATCCCATCAATCTCTAACATCCTCAGCAGAGGTGCTTCAATGTCAAGTCTTGGGATGGCTCTTCAAGGCCTTGAATGCCCCACACTTCCCACTCACCGCTTTCGCTATCGTTATCGCCAGTCCCGGGACCCACTAGAAATTTTTGTGGTGGGCAGCTTCTTTTGGTGGACGAGCCTCCCCGTCAATTGTCACGACCAAAACATCAATTATCCGCCATGGGTTCATTAAAGCGCAAAGAGGGCCCTGACGGCTCTGCCTCCAAGTCGGCGAAGCCTACCAATGATGCGCGACCCTCCAAAAGGGCGAAAGGAAGCGATGCGACGAAGGACTCCAACAAGAAGGGCGGCGCGAAACCACCAAAGTCGTCTGCCCCAGCAACATCTCTGCTCAAGGAGGAGGAGCCATTGTTCCCCAGAGGTGGCGCCAGCGTCTTGACACCCCTCGAACAAAAGCAAATTCAGATCCAGGCCAAGAACGATGTTCTTTTCGAGGAGGCCGCCAGCAAGAAAGCCGGAGGAGAGAAGGCCAAGAAGAAGAAGGCGCGCAAGTCAAAGGGTGGAGAGGTAGCACCAGCAAAGGATGAGGATGCGGTCAAGGTTGAAAGCTTAAACTTTAAGGTAGGGGAAATTGTGTTGCGGGTAGGCTTGCATGCCATTGCTAACTATTCCCAGCGTTTGGTCAAGGGCTCTCTGGTGCTCGGAACAGTCTGCGGTATCAACCTCACCGATGTTGCCATTGCGCTTCCCAATAACCTCGTCGGTCACGTTCCAATTACCGCCATCTCAGATACTTTTACGCAAAGGTTACAAGCGATCGCCGATAAAGACGACGATGAGGAGGACCCAACAGACGAGGACGACGAGAACATGGATCTTCAAACCATCTTCCGAATGGGCCAGTATGTCCGTGCTTATGTTGTGTCGACACTGGACGAGTCCGTCGATGGAAAGCCTAAGCGCCACATTGAGCTGTCTCTTCAACCGGCACTCGCCAACTCGGGCATGTCAGAACAAGATATCGTCGAGAACACCACCCTTATGGCATCAGTCGTCAGTGTGGAGGATCATGGTTTCGTTATGGATGTCAACATTTCGGATTCAAAAATGAAGGGTTTCTTGCCACGGAAGCAACTCGACAAGAGTATCCCAGAAGAGAGTGTCCAGCCTGGCTCAGTGTTACTTTGTATTGCGACCAGCAAAGCCGCCAGCGGCAAGGTCGTGCAGCTTTCCACACTGGAGGATCGTATTGGGAGCATCAAGAGCTTTCCGACCGAAGCCACAACAATCGACTCGTTCCTTCCAGGTACAGCGGCCGATGTTCTGGTTTCCGAGGTCACTGAGCACGGAATTGTTGGCAAGTTGATGGGTCACTTGGATGTGACCGCGGATCTCGTCCATTCAGATGCTGGGCCTGGCGGTGTTGACATCGTCGACGAGTACAAGGTTGGCTCGCGGATCAAGGCGAGGATCATTTGCAATTTCCCACTTGCGAAGACCCCGAAACTCGGCATCTCGCTGTTGCCACATGTTCTGTCACTGAAGCCAAAGATTGCCAAAACAAAGGGGGGCATTGAATCGCTGCCAGTTGACATTCTTGCTCACTCTACGATCATCGAGAAGTGCACTGTTCAGAGGGTCGAGCCCGAAATCGGTCTCTATGTCGATGTTGGTGTTGAGAGTGTGCCAGGTTTCGTGCACATTTCCAGAGTCAAGGATGGCAAGGTAGACTCGCTGTTTGAGACCAGTGGTCCTTACAAGATCGGATCCGTCCATCCCGCTCGCGTAGTCGGTTACAATCCCTTCGACGGCATGTACAACCTGTCGATGGAGAAGAGTATTTTGGAGCAGCCTTTCCTGAGGATACAAGACATCCCTGTGGGAGCGGTGGTACCTGGTGTGGTTGAAAAGCTCGTTGTCAACGAACACGGTCTTGGCGGATTGATCGTGAAAGTTGCTCAGGGCATTTCCGGCCTGGTTCCAGAAATGCACCTCTCAGATGTCCATCTGCAGCACCCCGAGAAGAAATTCAGGGAAGGCATGAAGGTCAAGACTCGTGTCTTATCGACCAACCCGGCAAGACATCAACTACGGCTCACCTTGAAGAAGACATTGGTCAACTCTGATGCTCTTCCGGTCAAGTCATACGACGAGCTTGCCGTTGGGCTTCAAGCGTTTGGTACGATTGTCAAACTTCTTGACCGGGGCGCTATTGTTCAATTTTACGGACAGCTTCGCGGTTTCCTTCCTGTCTCTGAAATGAGCGAGGCCTTCATCCAGGATCCCAAGGAGCATTTCCGTGAGGGCCAGACTATTAGTATCTACGTCCTTAGCTTCGACCCCGAAGAAAAGAGGTTGATTGTGTCTTGCAAAGATCCATCAGCTTTTGGGTTGGAGAAGCAGGTTGCACTGAAGAAGCTCCAAATCGGTAACCTGGTTACCGCAAAGGTCACACAAAAGACGGAAGACGACATCTTTGTTGAGCTCGCCGAGGGCTCACTGAAGGCCATCCTTCCTGTTAGACACCTTACCGACAAGTCGGTCAGCAAAACACAGTCTGCGCTCAAAAAGATCCACGTCAATCAGACCCTTACAGACTTGGTTGTCCTTGAAAAGAACGAAGCTCGCCGGTCCATCATCCTCTCACATAAGCCAAGCCTTGTTGAAGCAGCGAAGAAGGGAAAGCTTCTTCACACGGTTGACCGGGCACGTGTGGGCGACGTTGTACCTGGGTTCATTCGCAACATCACTGCTACAGCTGCCTTCGTTCAGTTCGCTGGTAGACTGACGGCTTTGCTTCCCAAGACCAAGCTGCCCCGTGACATTCAGGACAAGCCAAATTTTGGCTTCCAGAAGTTGCAATCTGTGACAGTAAAGATCACTTCGGTCGACAAAGATCTTAATCGCATCGTTGTTGCCATCCCATCGGAGGATGGTGAGGACGTCAAGGCCAAGGACTCTGGCAAGTCAGCTGACAAGGCTGTGAACGCCCTGGATATGTCTGTCTTGTCCATGGAGGATCTCCACATTGGCAAGATCACCAAGGCGAGGGTAAAGTCTGCCAAGGACACGCAGATCAATGTTGAGCTTGCGGACAATATCCAAGGACGCATCGACGTGTCGCAAATCTACGACAAGTTTGAGGATATCTCCAGTGCGAAGAAGCCCTTGGCCAAGTTCAAGACAAACGACGTTCTCGATGTCCGTGTTCTTGGAATCCACGACGCTCGCAATCATCGTTTCTTGCCCATTTCTCATCGCTCCAGCCACGCTGTCTTGGAGCTCTCAGCAAAGCCAAGCGACCTCCAGGAAGACTCTATTCCGGAGCCCTTGACCTACGAGAAACTCGAGCAGGGCTCTACATATCTGGCCTTTGTCAACAATGTTGCCCAGAACCACATCTGGGTCAACCTGTCGCCCAACGTGCGCGGCAGAATTAGTGCCGTGGAACTTTCGGATGACCTGTCAAAACTTCAAGACGTGGCGAAGAGCTTCCCTGTTGGATCTGCTCTCCAAGTGCGTGTTCTTCAAGTGGATGCGGAGAAGAACCGCCTAGACCTCTCGGCTCGCACTCCTGGTGCTGAGAACCAATTGACCTGGGACAAGATCCAGAAGGGTATGGTCCTTCCTGGAAAGGTCACCAAGGTCACCGATAGCCAAGTGTTCGTCAAGCTGAGCGAATCTGTGGCTGGTCCAGTCTACCTGTCCGACCTTGCGGATGACTACGATGAGGCCAACCCTCTGAAATATTCCAAGCACGAGATCGTCCGGGTTGCTGTGGTGGATATTGACAAGAGCAACAAGAGAGCTAGGCTCTCAATGCGCCCCTCTCGTGTGCTCAGCTCGGGACTGGAGGTTACGGACAAGGAGGTCACCAAGGATACCAAGATTGCTGTCGGCGATGTCATTCGCGGTTTCGTCAAGAATGTGTCTGACAAGGGTCTTTTCATTACCCTTGGCGGTGAGATTGTCGCCATGGCTCAGATCAAGAACCTGTCAGATTCCTACCTCAAGGACTGGAAGGATCACTTCCAGGTCGACCAGGTTGTCAAGGGCCGTATCATCTCCGTGGCCAACGGCCGTCTCGAGATAAGCTTGAAGCCGTCTATTCTGAGCAAGGACTACGTTCCGCCAATCACGATCTCGGACTTGAAGGAAGGACAAACCGTCACCGGCAAGGTCCGCAAGGTGGAGGAGTTTGGTGCTTTCATCGACATTGATGGCTCTGCCAATCTCTCCGGTCTGTGCCACCGCAGTGAAATGGCGGACAGAGCGGTCAAGGACGCCAAGGCGCTCTACAATGAGGGTGACAAGGTCAAGGCTCGTGTTCTCAAGGTGGACGAGAAGACCAAGCGCATCAACCTCGGCCTGAAGCCGTCGTACTTCAAGGATGATGATGAGATGGAAGTGGATAGCGATGAAGACGCTGGAGCTGCCTTGGATGGCGACAGCGAGGACGAAGACATGAGCGATGCTGGTGCGGGTGGTGCCCTCGTCATCACTGCTGACTCTGATGATGAGGAGGACGACGAGGACGCCGATAGCGACGTGGAAATGGATGATGCTCAAACAAAAGGCGTCAAGGGGCTTGAGACGGACGGTTTCAACTGGAATGCCGACGCTCTGGATGAAGATGACAAGGTTACTGGGACCACGGATGAGCCACTAAAGAAGAAGAAGCAGCAGCAGCGTGAGGCTCGGGTCCAAGTCGACAGGACGGCGGAGCTCGATATCAACGGGCCTCAGACTTCAAGCGATTACGAGCGTCTCCTTCTTGGTCAGCCTGATTCCTCGCAGCTCTGGATTGCCTACATGGCTTTCCAGATGCAGGTCAGCGACCTTTCCAGCGCAAGGCAGGTCGCTGAGCGTGCGATCAAGACGATCAACATCAAGGAAGAGCTTGAGAAGTTGAACGTATGGATCGCGTATCTCAACTTGGAGGTTGCCTACGGCACAGAGGAGACAGTTGAGGACCTTTTCAAGCGTGCTTGCACCTACAACGACGAGCAAGAAGTATATGAGCGTCTGGCCAGCAGTTACATCCAGTCTGGCAAGCTCAAGGTAAGCCATTGTTACCCATTTGCGTGCAAGCTTAGTTACTAACTCGATAACAGGAAGCGGATGACCTCTTTGAGAAGATCATCAAGAAGTTCGGTTCCAAGGCCCCCAGCGTCTGGATCAACTACGCTCAGTTCCTCCACACCAAGTTTGACCGTCCCGACAAGGCCCGTGCCCTCCTTCCCCGCGCTATGCAGTCCCTGGGCAGCGGGAAGCATGTCACTCTGGAGCTGGTACCCAAGTTCGCCGCTCTTGAGTTCCGCTCTTCCAACGGCGACCGCGACCAAGGCCGCACGCTGTTCGAGAACCTGCTCGCCACCTTCCCCAAGAGATTCGACCTGTGGAACCAGCTCGTCGATCTCGAGACTTCAGTCGGCACTGCTGACCCTGCTATTGTTCGTGATCTGTTTGATCGCGGCAGCAAGGTCAAGGGCCTCAAGCCTAAGCAGGCCAAGACCTGGTTCAAGCGGTGGGCGCAATGGGAGGACAAGAATGGTGACAAGAAGAGCAGGGAGAGGGTTAGCGCCAAGGCTCAGGAGTGGGCCAAGAAGGCTGCTGAGAAGAAGGGGGGCGCTGCTGTTGAGCAGGAGGAGAGTGAAGATGATGAGTAGATGGGTGTATATTTGGGGTAGGGGAGCATGATTCACACGGGGCGGAGTTGTTACCGGCATGCCAGGCCTTGGTTTTTCTTTATGTATTTTTTACAGTGTTATCCATCATTGGTCTGGTTTTGATATCCAGGAAGGTTTATAAAATGAAAAGCAGGTGTTTTATGGTTTTGGAACATCTTTGTTCAATGGCAATTTCATGAGAAGTGTTATGAGGCCGTCAACCGCGCTTCCCAGTTGCCAGCCAACCGCCAACCAAAGATAATTACAGTCTGACTGACCTCCCACCAACCATCCTTCTTTTCGCAGCCAAGAAAAAAGAAAGACAGAAACAGGAGCAAACATTCCTAGCCTCTTCCCCTTTCCCATTTTTCTGCGAGGACTTGGTTTCCCAAACAAGCATGATCCTGGGAGGGATGTCACCCCAAACCGGACAACTGGCAAAGAACAAGCCTAACTGCTTCTATCCGATGTGCATGGTGCATTGCATTTGCATACAGAAGCAGCAAGCACTAATGTAGCTTAACAAGCAGAGAACAAGAGATCGGCGTCGTTACGCCAATCTCATGACTTTCCTATCACGTCTAAGAGAAAAAAAGGCAACAAGAAAAAGAACTAGTATTGCGCACTGTATGTGTTAGTGTAGACCGGTGAGGGGACCGATGAGAAAGGTGGGGGGATCGAGCCAATTAGGGTTGGAGGGGAGATATGAGAAGGGGGAGGGGAGAGACATTCTATGCAGTATGTAGTAATAAGGGGGATGTAATGTATGGTTTCTTCTTTTTTGGGATGAGGGTTGGGTTGATTCACACAAAGGTGGAAGTTTCTACCGCAGGTGGGTGAAGTTTGCTTTTTGCTGATGTTGTGATTACACAGTAGGTACCTTAGGTAGGTGCGAGGAGAGAGGACTCGGACGGACGCTGAGAAGAATGAATCCAAGACATATTTTTTTTTTTTGGGGGGGGGGGGGTGGGGGGGTTGTTCTAGAGGAGGCTGTACATAGATGTAGGTAGCACGCCACTTTGAGACAAAATACTGTACCTACACGGTTGTTGCGGTAAGAACTGAGTGGAGGTGTGTTTAAGACAGACAGAGAGGGAGGTTGCCGGACCGGGGCGGGGCGGGGTCGGTTGAGGTTGCCGAAGCGGACGGGTTACTGCATCTGTTTTTTTGCTTACAGGTCGCTCTACACACACCCTCTGTCTCTTCGTCTCGCGGTCAGACTGTCTCACATCGCGGTTTCACACACCCACCCACTCTCACTTGTTTGTTTCTCACTCACCACTATACCTCTCTCACACTCACTCACTTACTCACTCATCTTTCTCTCAGGCTCTCACCTGCATTCTCTTACACCCATTTACCAATGACAAACATCATAGCGAACACTTAGTTTAATTCATATCAATTGGTATCTCTCTCTCAAATCGCTAAAATGCAAAAACACACACCCAACAACATCGCCCTCTCCCCGTCCAATCACTCCGCCAACTTGTGAAAACCTAAAAGACATGCACGCACAGCTATTTTCTTTCAGGAAAAAGTCCACCCACCCAATATATGCTCACTTGAAACTCCTCGTCGCGCCCAGCCTCATATTTAGATCTCAAGGAAAGTACCAAGAATGTCATAAAGATCTAATAGGTGATAACAAAAAACAGTAAGCCAAAAACCAAGACCGAACCCGGAGGAGACTCTCGTTTTTCCGTACTCCAGTCCGTTGTTTCTTGTTCCAGTCCCATATAATATACCCATACCCAGTTTTCCAGGTTTTCCCGTTTACTTTTTGTCCCTTAGTCATTCCAGTCATAATTGTTGCTATTCATGCCCATCCAACCCGAAGTAAAAAGATTATAGGTAAAATAGAAAAACATCATGGGGTATCCGCTCGCTTGCTGAAAAGCATCTGAACTTTTGTGTAGTAGGTAGTCCAGTTATGTTGCTGTTGTTGCTGTGATTGTTGAAGTGTGCCTAGCATTTCAAATGCCTCCTGCCACTTCACGCCGTCATTGTCATTGTCGTTCTTTCTCAAGACTCTTCTTCCACAAAGGGGTCGTCTCATCATCATCCCCCTCATCATTTGCCCCCCAAAAAGGCAAACAACAAACCAGCCCCCTCAACACCCCCATCCCCGCTAGTCACGCACTCCTCCTCTTCACCCTCTTCCTCGCCCTCTTTTCCTCCCCTTCACTATCTCCCTCCTCTTCTTCAATATCTTCTTCCACCCTCCTACTGCCCGTACTCCCGGGCGTCTCCCGTTTCTCATTCCCCTTCTTGATGCTAATCAAACACCCCTGCTCCTTCAACCGCCTCGTCAACCTTGTACTAGCCTTCATCCCAGGAAAGTCCTTTGCATTAAACACCATAAAACACTCACTCATCGCCGTCGCCACAATCTTGCTCCTATCCCCATGCACATCCTCGTCGGGTCCAGCACCACAAGGGCAAATTTCAGTCTGAAACTGCCTGGTGTTCTGCAGGACAAATCGGGAAAGCAGAAGAAACAGCCCTCTTCGCCGTTTTCGTCCTGGCCTACAAAGGGGGAGGCGACCAAGGTCCCCATGAGACGGCGTTGCTGACGAAAATCCTCTGGCATGGCCGACATGTCGCGCTCGCCTTTTTCGTCGTAAATGGAGCAGTGCACCACGGAGAATTGGTGTCGTAAACGACGAGAAAGTTCGTCTGGGGATAAAGAAGGGTCGTGGATGGTGAGCTGGACGATGGGGGCGGGTCGATGACGCGGCGGTCGCGCTCGCCAAAGCCGCAGGAGCGGGCGGCGTAGGGTTGCTGCCGGACCGAGATGCGGTATTCCGAGTTGGGGGAAATGGAGGACGAGGGAGAGGGTGGGGGGTAGGAGGGGCGGGAGGGAGTGATGGCGGCGGAACCGTTCATAGTATTGGCTGGGTGAGAAGTAGACGGAGTGGTGGCAGAGGTGGCGCTGTCAGAGCTGAGGAGGTTGGAGATGCTCATGGATTTGGTGTCTTGTCTTGGGGAAGCGCTGGCTTGACTGCTGCTCGGTGGGCTTCGAGGAAGGTGTGGTGATGGGGCAGGGTGGCCGTTCATGTATCCTGGGGCTGCTGGGTACGAGCCAGGAGATGGGCCCCCCATTAATACTGGTGGAAGGGTTCCATCGTGATGAAGTGAGTCCCCCCTCGAGCGTGGGGACTGATGGGGATACTGTCGTGGGAGCCCTTGCCCGTGGTGGTCTCGGAAGCTGTTCATTTGCCTCATACGCATCTCATGAGCCACCTCGTCAGATGACCGATCACTGGCTGTTGATGATAGGGTGGGAGAGCGGCGGATGTCAACTGCCCGCCTCGACATGGCGTGGGGGTCGTTGCTTGGGCCGGGAAACTGAGGAGGTGTCTGTCCGACTGGCGAGGGGGTTGCGTAGTCTGAGTAGTAGCCTGGTTTCCCTCCCGGGTAGGAGACCTCTCGACCATTTGGCATTGCAGGAGGGTGGCTTGCTCCTGCAGCCGATATCATGGTGGCCATGGAGGGCAGCCGTGGCGGCTGGGTGAGCTGAGAGGACGGCGGTGGGGGGAACGATGAGTTCTCTGTAGCGTAATGCCCATGTCGGGGGGCATATCCCTCGTGGTAGTTGTGATGTGGTCGAGACATGCTGTCGACGTCCAACAAGGGATGACGGCCAAAGTCGTGCGGTGCAAAGTCGACCACTGCAGACATTGGGGGAGGCGGATCACAAATAAACGAATAGAAGAGAGGATTCGAGCCTTTGATCACTCGGTCAGTCTCATGTCTTGGAACCGGTCAAGGGGCTGATCTGCAAAGGTGGGCTGCCGTACACTTAAAAGAGCCACTCGCTGCCGGGCGAGAGCAGCCACATATACGAATCCGGGTAGCCGGGTTGAAGGGTCGGAAGTGAGGCCTTGTCTCAGTGGGGAGAAACAATGGTCGGTCACTAGTCGAAATCGAGAGCCAACAGTGTGCGAGTTGTTGCTTTGATGTGACAAGGATGAGGGCCCGGGATCTGGGATCTTGGGATCTTGATGCTGTCTCTGGTGTTTAGCGGTGATGCTCGCCGAGGAGCAGGAGTCGTGCAGCTGCAGAAGCCACAAATGAAGCCAAAGCCAGCTGTGGTTGGACCAACTCTCTGTGGCCAGCCGAGGGCACGCGTGGGTATCGAGGGTTGACGTTGTCTTGTATCACAGCGCCACTGGCCCGGAAACCATCGAGTTCACACCGTGGAACACTGCGTGATGTATTTAGAGGCGGGCAGGTGGTAGGGATGTGCTGGCCAAGCTCGGGAGCAGCAACACAAGACTGGTGCGTAGTTTTCCGAGTCGGAATTGAGCGGAGGAAAGCCGGAAGTTCGAGTCTTGAGAGCTGCAGGGTCACCTGCTTTTATCGTCTGTGTGAAGCTGCCGTGACCGCTTGATATTGCTGCATCAACAGCCCTGCTGTACAAGCTCAGGACTCGGCTCTTGACAGGCGGGTCTGGTACCACGTCCCGGCTCGATCTGGGACAGAGGGTAACAGGAGGGGTAGCAGGCAGTCGGGATATTTCAGAGCAATATGGTAAAGCCGGGCTGGTGGGCCATGGTGTGAGATTGAGGGGCCAACGGCAATATCGAGTAGGGATATATATTGGCCTCTTGTTGCCCGCCGAGGTGGAAGAGCTTGCAAGAGCACTTAAGTAACAGAGGCGCCGGCGACCTGAGCGTCCGTGAGTGGACGGAAGAGGTGATGCTGCAGATTGCCCGACAGGGATCGCAGGGGCTGATCGCGACAATCCAGCAGGCGGGTTAACGGGACCACCCAGTCCAAGAGCGCGCAGGGCCAAGCAGGTGGAATGTACATACGTACATACCTACATGGGATGGTGTGCCGTGGCGTTGAACCCTTGATTAGGGTGGTGTATGCCTATCAAGGGCAATAATGAAGTGTGGGTTGTGTTTGGAATCCGGCTTAGAAGCCATAGAAGGCAGGGGGGTGAAGTATGTACCAGGAGCGGGCTAAAGTCCGCAGAGACGGGACAAATACTGCATGCTGTCTCGCCGTCGAAGCCCACACACAGCCTGATCAGCACAGTAAGGTACGGAATACGTACGAGAGTCGAGTCAGAAACCGGCAAGGCGGCTGCTTTTCGATGCCTCACACACAACAGGCCGAAACCAACGCCGACATGGCCTGCCGTTGCACAGTGTGCCTTGCTGTGTGCGGGTGGAGAGGGGCCTGCTCCATGGACGGCGATGCTTCCAGGGCGGGGACCTTGGGACCTGAGATGTGAGACTTTTGCTGCTGCTCACAAACTGCCACCGCCGCCCAGCTGGGTACAATAGCCCGCTGGCAGCAGCATGGACAGTGCGGTCTGTACGCCGAGGAGACGACGGGAACAAGCCATCCCGCTGGCAAGCCGACCACCGGCTGAAGTCGACGAGATGGAGTGAAACCGAATTCCTGGACCCGTCGTTCTTATCGTCTCGTCATGGCCCGGCTGCTCTCAAACAGTCCCGGGATTTTCCCACAGGTTTGACGTCTTCAATAGCGAGCCGAAATGTTCCACGGCAGTAAGAGACGAAAAGACGACGAGGCAGCGACGCGGAGAGCTGGACCGCTATCGCTCTCTGGTGAGGTGTAACTGGGCGGAAGAGGGGTTCCTGTTCTGACCCCTCAGAAGCCATTGCATTGATTGTCCGGGGACTGAACATCGTGGGATTAGTCGACAGAGCATGGATCATTTGCAAGTGAGGTGGGATGCCAGCGGATGTGGATAGAGGTGCATTCACTTCAGTGGAGTGCTGGCGCTAGCCAGGGTTAGGACCGCTAACAAGGCCATAGCGCGTCGGGCCATCAATCCCCGGCTCCGGCAGTCACAGCCCGGCTCCACTGCTCCTTTCAGCAACAGCTGGAGAGCAACTCAACACTGGCCATCGACAAGAACACAGCACGCTCAGGAAGCACCCCGGACAAAATAGCCGTGCCGCTGCTCTCCAACTCTGCGGCATCCTCCTCCTTCTCCTCGTTCCTCCACACGAACCGGGGTGATCCAGACGCTGGGGTCTTTTCTCGGTTCCGTCAATATTAGCTTTTTAAGTTGTATTAACAGAACCATCTGCTCCCCGTCACAGAATAAATTACCAGCCACAAGTGTCACACGAAACATCTGCCGGCTTTATTCTGCAGATGAAGTTGTTCACGGCTTCCCGGCGGTTCCAGTGACCCGGCAGACTCTTCTCTGAATCTTGCCAGCAAAAACAAAAGACCGGTCCAGCCAGCGGTGTGGCTCTCGCTCGACATCGCCTAGTGTACTGTTGCTCGGCAAGCCACACGACGCCATCTGCGGCCAAACACTGCATCTCTATGGCCAATTTCATGATGTGGCCTCCTTCGATGCCTCATCTTGCAGCAGATTTCTGATCTCGAGTCTGAGTGGCCCACGCAAACACCAAGAGTGGTGTTTGTTTCTGACGATCGTGGGTCATGGATGTGACGGATGCCAATTCGTCTTCCATTGGCTGCAACGCCGCCCCTTTTCTCTTTGCGACCTGCCTCTCTTGCTGAAGATGGGCCAGCCATCTACATTTCCGGAAACAATGTCTTTCGGTTACCCTACAATTCTTTGTTGGCCGACGGGGAACTTCCATGCCATGCCAGCAACCCACCGCCTGTTACCCCCGTACATGCTGTCTATCACTCGCCCGTCATAGCAGCACATCAAGGCGGATCAAAAATAGCAGGGAGAGCCTTGCCGCGGACCGGGCGGTTGCAGCGCTTCGCAGCGAGTGACTGGACGACGGCCTGAACTCAAAAAAGTGTTCCGCTCGACAATAGTTGCCTCGCTAGGAGCCCGCGAGCCAGAAAAACCTCGCCATATCACCGCATCTCGGACGGTACGGAGTACGCAAAAAACTCAGCAAAAACGTAACTGGCTGTTAGGAATGGCGTTCAAGGCTCCTGACAAGGTTCGCCAGCACCCGTGGTTGGCGAGATGCGACCCTGATTCCCGGTTTCTCTCTTGTGCCCCACGATGGGGCCCCTGGGGTCGTGAACCATGCCGGAGGATGAATGCCGCTTAAAATGCTTGTGGCTAATCAGCGACTTGGCTGACCACGGCATTCGTTGGACGATCATCAGCACCAAGCAATACCGGTAGCTATCAGGGCACTCATGGCAGCCATTCGAATTACTTTTTCCCTCCCCAATTCAACCGAGAGTCGACCAGTGTATGGTGATTTAAGAGTAGTCTTGTCTGGTTGATGGTGCCGATACGGTCTTTACTTTTCGGTGCCGAAACATGAAGTTGACTGTGCCGTCCATGGGAGCCAGACGGGAAGTGCTCAAACAAAAGAGGCCATCGGCTGTCGGAGCGAGGAGGAACACGATTCGGCTATTCCTTTTTCGGGAAAGGGGGGTTACTTGTGTGGGGCATTGATCGTCCCGTCCCTGGACGTCGGCAAGCGGCGCGAAGATTGGCTTCCCAGGGCACTGTTCATCATCGCTTCATCCACAGAATCTTGGCACTTAGGCTTACACAACGACCTCGCGACTCTGATGGTGACACAGGTCTAGTGTAAATGTCATTTTGACGACTCCTGTCACTCAGCAAGACTATACAGGACGAGCTGGTAACCTTCCTCTTCAGGTTTCTTTCCATCCCGCCGCCTCACCTTTTTGGTCGTCACCAGTCAATGCGGCATGTTCCACCAGCCACTAGCACTGACAGTTCACGTTGATTGTTTTGTTGTACCAAACTTTGGACTGCTACTATTCTCCGCTACTTCAGCCACGGATGCACTTTCGTTTCATCAGGACAGAAGCCGCCAACTACACGCAGCCCATCAACCCGTCTGTGTCCCCAATTTGGAATGGTTTGCTGACGACGACATGAAAAGGTCGCTGAGATGGATGACCTTTCCCAGGTTTCTATTTCCAAACCCACCAAGTCGGCGCTCGACAGTCGGCGCTTGACCAGACACATGCCGCATCCTGACAGATGCTATGCCACCCACCCACCAAGCCTTCCCGTCTCGTCGAGCACACCTTGCTGACGCATACCCCGCGATATGGGGCTTTGTTACATCAGTATTTACATCCGGGATCAAGTATCGCCAAGGTGAACGGGAAGCCGGGGGTTTCCTTGATACTTCTTGGTGTTCTGGTTGGGTGCGGCACGGAAATAGGCGTCGCAGCTCGCTCATAATCATCTCATAAGCAACCACGGTATAGGACCGCAGGAAAGGGCACACGCTGTTCTTCTGCAGCTAAATGAATATCGCCGCCAAACCCCAATATGCGCCGAACATTAGGCCGGGCGTCTTATCACTCCTCCTGCGTCGGTCCCGAGTTCTGCCACGGAAGCTGCAGCAAGCAAGGCTCCTCCTTTGTCACTTCATGGACCGTCTCGGACGCCACTGCACCGCCGAGCCGCTGCAAGGAGCTATTTCGTTCTCTGGTCCCGGACTCTTCTGCCGCTACTCCAGGAATATCATTCCACGGAGGACTGCCAGGTAATCCCTCTTGCTCTGGCAGGGCGTCTACGCTAGCCCGGGGCACGAGATGGACCATCATCGTGCGAACCTATGGACGTATTCAACAGCCAGGACTAGCTCTAGCCAAGGCAAGGCTGGAAAGCCATAACCGAACCACCAAGAAATGTCCGAATGGTCAACTGACTACCTTCGATACTTTTTGGAAATGATCGAGAACATGGACAATGTCTAGTACGACTCTGGTTCGCAGCTTGATCCGGCTAAAGAAGATGCAGCGCGAGAACTTCAGGTGTGATTATTGGTGGCCTATGTCATCCAGCCCAAAAACACCAAACCATTCGTCATGGAAATATGGTTCAATATCTACAAGCCAACAGGCCAACCATGAACCACCGACTTCCAATTGCCTCGGACTCGCATTGACGCCCTGATTGCCTTACCGTATATCTGAACATGGGCGCTTGGGGCAAGGCCTCCACGCGTCAAGACGCAATACCACCCAACCTGCTCTCTCAAAGGGTTGATTTCTCTTTCCTACTGGTTGCCTCTCCTGTCTGCCTTGGACCTTCTTAGAGAAAAGAGCTCTTCTTACTCGACATCCTCTGAAGCCGGACCCTCGCCGCGCAATTTTATTTGCCGCGCGGAGAGGCCTATCGGTAGTTGCTTACGGTCAAAGGTCGCAGTTTCGGGTGAGTTTTATTCGGATGACTCCGCCGACCAAGGCAAAGAGCTGACTATGGACCTAAGGGATAATCTGTTGTCCCGTGAACGTGTGATTCTCGTCCATCCAGCCAGAGTACATCGATCTTCTGAATTGTCGCCTACAGCTACCGGTCTGGGAATCCTAAATGAGCACAATCCTCTAACACTTTTGGCAAATCATCGAGAGACAGCACTTCTCGACGGCCTCTCTAGATCGTCGTGCGGCATAGTTTAGGGCATAGGTTTTCCGTTACAGGACTTTCGGCATCCGCAAGTTATGCTGTGTACTTGGCCAAGGTGTTGTAAGCGCAGTATCCGGCTCTACTTGGAGATGTCCCTGTTCTCGACGCGACTAGTGATTTTGTCATCCGTACCAGCCCAAAAGCTGGTGACGACAACGACGACTCGGATTCCGGGGTGGACAAACAAGAGCCGAGATGTTGTGCTGCAGACTGCAACATACCCGCATGCAGAGTTGAAACTTTGAAACTGCGGCTAATTCTACCCCAAACCCCAGACCCCCAAGTTCCCCGCCCTCGTCCACCAATCCAGTGTTGGGGGTAATTAATTTGATGGGACTTCTCGAAATCTTCGAGTGAAGATCACGGAGACAGATGACGGTGTGGTATATGGTCTGCTGTCTCTGGGTGCGTTGATTGCATGGTAACGTAGGCAATCATGGTTCGCCAATCCGTCGAAAATCATCCGGTTCAAGCGCACGTCACGCGCTGGACGGAGGGCTTTTCTTTTCATCTCTTTCTGTCCCTTCGTCTCATATATCTTTCTGATGGTCAGATGAGCAACCGCATTGCGGATGGGCTTGTCGATCACTTTTCAGATTCAGACGACATGCTCTCTCATGGTGGATCGAAGGAGATTTTGAAGAGCGTCAAGATGACCTAATGTCGCATTCTGGCTCTTTGGAACCGGACTTTAACCAGTCGAATGGCTCTCTACATACCTTGCTCTTTTACAAGCTCTCCAAGACGACCCAAATGACGGATCGGGCGAGCAAGGGTTCTTACACGATAGACGAGGAGACCGAATCCGGGTAAATCTGCGGTTCTCCAGGTTTTCGCCTGTTACAACTCATATACCGTCTTGCGGTTACCTTTCTTGGCTGGTACTCTAGGTTGTCTCCGCTCCCTTCGGCTCTTCATATCGGCGCGTGTTGGGTCTGGCCGGAGAGAGGAGAGGAGGGAGGGTACACTTAATATAAGAGTATGCGTTGTGTAATATGGGGTCCTCCAGGTTCCTGGAAAGATTCATATTGGGCGAGGAAGGAAGCTTGTGTTCACCTAAACAGGAAAAAAAGGGGGGGTGTGAGATTATGGGTGAGCCGTTGCGGGATTTCTGCTTCGAGACGAATTACTACCCACGGCGCGATCAAAACGCCGGGATGACTTACACGACTGGGACCACAAACATAACACTTAATTGTGTCTCCGAACCTCGCTCTCCTACACGGCGGGAATTAAGTTATGAGGGGGGCCCTTTCCGGTCGGTGTCTTGTCTGAGAGATGACAAGAGGCGAAGATCTGCAACGTTACCTGTTACCAGAGTCAACAACGGCTATTGTTCATTTTGCTTGCTGCCCCTGGCGGACTCTTCCGCCAAACCGCAAACCAATCGACAAACCTGGGAACGCAACAAAACGAACGAGCAGATTTCACCTGCCCCATCACTCTCGAGTGCTTACTGGGAGCTTGGAGACTAGCTGGGATGCCGTCATACCATCAATATACGAAAAATTCACCATTCCAACTACCGGGGGCTGGCTACGGTGCCTGACTGGGTGACCAACGAACAACTTCACTAGCGTCATCACGGAAGAAGCAGGCTGAATACCATACTGCACACATAGTTGTGTTGCTATTGGGTGAACCGCCGGGGATCTCATGTACTTAATCTATGGTTCCATTGCTTTCATATCAACAACAAATGAGGTCAAGTGGCAAGTCAGATCTTTCTTTTTTCTCCCCCCCCTCGAGGTCGTTCGCAGCATGACTGGAGACAAACACAAGGGGGGGCCGAATTGCCTCTCCTAAGGTACCTAGAAGCTTCAGTATAGGCAAGCGCAGTTCCTTGGGCAATCACTAACAATATCTGCGTCAAGTGCTCACTAAACTACGGGGGTCAAATCCAGGAAAGTTGACCCCTAGCCATCGGTTGCCTTTTGTCTGGCTTCTAGTTTCAGGCTCACGACCCACGAAGGTTCCGGTATGCGGCCCGGGAAAACACACCATGTCTGTGGTTGTGACGAAGATGCCCCTAACTCCAGCGTGTACGGCCGGGTTTTTCGTTCTAATGTCTCATCGACCGGTTTGACTGCTAAGCGGGGGGAACTAGATCAACTCCGGGACTTTGCTATGGATACCGTATACAACAAGCGTTGTTTACGAAGGACACCGCCACCCGGCTTTGCTAGGGAGTTTTCCCTGTGCTCGGTCACGGATTCGGGACCTGACAGAGAGATGCCCTCACTGGTTGCCAAGTGGCGTGGTTGCTTTAAACTTGCCTTAGGCGGATATTTCACGTTGTTGGGGGAAAATCCCACAACTGGGCTTGAAGTACGGCTCGTGCTTGACTTGGTATCCGGTTTGTGGCTGAGATCCACATGGATATCTTCACACGGGGCATAACATAGCGTCGGTTGGGGGAGCGCAGCCGGGCAGCCGGGTAGTAGGTTGATGCTATACTTTCGTGCCAGGCCTGGATGTTGTGGAGTGTCACGAGTGAAGCAGACGGCATTGGGGTGGCGGATGTCTACAGTCTGGAGACGCTTCAACGGTATATCCTAATACACCTGTTCAACTTCGAACCTGGGCCGAGACCGGGTAGGAAGATCAATATAGAATCGGCCATCAGTGGCTACAGGTGCTGAATGTTGCATTATTGGATAAAGTGGGTGGATGTCATGCTATTGCTCTGGGGGCGCTCCATACCTTATCAAGCAGGAAAGAGAAAACCGCCCGGTGAAGAGAAGATGAACAAGAAAAGGTACAATGTACAGCCGCTTGAGAAAAAGTCTGCGTTGTGTGAGGTTTGCTGAGTCAGTCCTGTGTTGTGTGCTGTGTGGAGGTTTGAAGATAGGGGACGCCGGGGGCGTTAAACTTTTCTCTCTTCCCTGCGTGCTGGAGCTCCAAGAACGTGTGCAGCAGAGAAGAAATAAAGAAAAGAAAGAAACATAAGATATCTTATACTGAGAATGTCAGCATTCTTGTTGCATACTACCGTCTTACTTCGGTGGATTATTCTGGGAGTACTCATCCCCTGGACAAGACGGTCTTCAAAGCCTTAACTATGGACAGGAATTTACCGACCAACAACAACAATGATGACAACGACAAAACATGCCTTTCCAACGTATTTAAGCTCATCATTGTGACGGTGGGCGGTGTGGCAGCTACCTGCAGCCTCAACAGTGTAAAACCACAGTATCTCTATCCCAAGGCATTCTTGGGACTCAGGCATCCTCGTGATCAGGAAGCCAGGGACTCCCACCTTCTTTCTTTCCAAAATCTCTTCGTATTCCTGGTCTCACCAAGGTTCTAGTACAACCAGTAACAGAGCCATGGCCATCGTCTACCCAGAATACTCCGTCGATGCAGAGATTGAAGCCTTCTTCAACAAGACATCGACAACCCGCGCTGCATGCGACGTCAAAGCAAGAGAAATTGCCGGCGGCAATGTCGTCCCTGTCGCCGTCCAAGGCGTGTGCAGCTATTCCGTCTATGCCGGCCCTGAATTGGAATTTGTCGTTCAATTCCGCCTCGAGTCCCTAGCGCTCAAGACCGAAGTGACTTCTCATGTGACCGAAGTCTATGGGCCCCTTGCACCGAAGGTGTCCTTTGAGGGCAAGATAGGGGAGCCTGAGGGAGAGGGGGAGCCGCTCTACGTCTACCTGATGACCCGTGTACGTGGAGTAACACATCTAGATTTCATTCTGGCACATAACGTACCCGAAAACTCTCCTGACAGCTTTTCCTGGCGCAATAACTTGATTAGCGACATCGCGCAGTACGTTTTTACATTTTCTCATACAATGTTATAACATCATGATGCTCATACCCCTCCACAGTTTTATGGCCCTGTCTTGGAAAGCCCCCCGTCCAGTCAGCGAAGAGTACCGCGGCAATTTGAAACGAGCCTACATCAGGGACCTTCAGGCGCTGTACTCGGCTCTTCCTGCCCGATTCCAACCCATCATCCAAACCTGTATTGACTCGATGGAGAATATCCTGCGTCTGCCCATGGTTATCCTCCATCGAGACTTTGGCTCGTGCAACATCTTGGTGGATGAAGTGACTTGTCATCTTGTTGGCGTCATCGACTGGGCGGAAGCGGAAGTGTGCCCGTTTGGGCTCAACTTGCATTCCCTCCAAGCCATGACTGGGAAGCTTCATCTCCGTAACGGCTGGACGCGGTTTGAAGACTACGACAGTCTGCAGGACGTCTTTTGGGAAAGGTTCACACGGGAAATTGGCGGGTTGTCTGATGATCAGCTCCGGACGATCAAGTTGGCGAGGGCGTTGGGTTTGTTACTGTCGCGTGGGTTTACCAGCCGTCTGGCGAACGAGCCGGAGCCCCGGCCTATTGGTGACGATGAGGGTGGGCGGTATAACATGATGTCGTTGGATGGGTTTCTCATCGATCCGCGGACGAAGTTTGACGGGTTAGAGTAGCCGTGACAGGGCTCCCAGGATAGAGGTGGAAATATGATACATGATAGGATCTAACCGCCACTCAATGAAAGCGGTTATCTACCTAAGCGCACCGCATCATCTGGGTGTGATCTATTCCCACTCAGTTCGTAACAAGCATGCCGTGTGCATGTCTGAGATGCTAGTGACACATCAGACAAAGATACGAATCCAATACCAGCAGGGTAAGGTGCACATACCTCAGATTGTGCTTCGATGCATTCACGACCCTTTTTGTTGTGTGTTGTACCCGAGTTTTCTCCTGTCTATCGTCGTATGTGCTTACTGATGGGAAAATTTTGCCTTTTATTGCTGCTTAGATGTTTGTTCCCCAGTTGCTCTCCAAAGGTGGTCTGTTGGGAGCAGTGTAGTTGAAGTTTAAAATTCAGGGGCTATATATTAGAGACTTTATCGCGGTGCGCCCCCACGACTGGGGGTTAGGGCTTTATGTAGCCCCTGAAAGTTGAACTTCGTCATCAACCACACTGCTCTTAACGGCCACACTGCTCCCAAGGCCACACTGCGGCCAAAGGCTTACTTACATGCAATTCAACCTCTGCCAATTGGCCGAGGTAGCAAGATAGGTGTGGGTGTGAGTGTGGTTTGGGTGGTAGTTCGGAGGGTGCACTGGCTTGCGGGTAGGTAGTGGGAATCGTTTCAATGTTGCAGTCTTCTGGTAGCATTTATAATCGTTTATTTGTATAGGGCTTTGTATGGGAGAAAATGCAGCGCGGTGACAGTTGTGGTTATTGATGGTAGTTGTGATGGAAGGAAGTCTTGGGAAATGTCATGTTGATTGTAGGGGCCATATAAAACCCTAACCCCCAGTTAGGGGGTGCAGCCCGATAAAGTCTCATATATAACCCCAACCCCCATCCATGGGGCGTAATAGAAATGACATCAGGTGGTTCCTAGGTGTTCCTCAAGTTTCCCACCACGACACGTTTCATCCAAACGGATTAATCCACACCGGCAACGTCTTCACCCTGTCGGCAAGCGCATCAATATCATCAATCAGATCCCTTTTTGCTTGCTTAGCGGCCAATGTGTTGGCGTCGTCACCGGGCCGGTCCTCCGCCGCGGTCCGGGCACCGTCATCAGCCCACACTTGCTGGAGCAGCGGGAGGAACTCGTTGATTACTTTCATTGTCTGTGCCTGCGCGAGGTAGAACTTGTTGTTCATAAACTCGTTCCACCGGCGGCGTAGGTCCTGGCGCTGCCAGGCATCGTATTGGACGTTGTTTACCACGCGCCGGTGGGAGGGGAGGGCGTTCTCGACGGCTTCAAACATGTTGCCTACGCGGTCTTTTTGAGCGCGGAGGTAGGATCGGATGGTGAAGTCGTTGTGGTAGTTGACTGATCCGACGAGGAAGCGGATGGCCATGAGGATTGCTCTGGCCTGCGTGACGCCTTTGCCGACGTTGTTGTGCCAACGCGATGTGGTCACGATGTTATCTTCTCGACCCCATGTCTGGGTGGGTGCGATGAATACCGTCCTGTCAGCGGCGCCAAAGTGGGTTGGGATTGGGTCTGAGAGAAAAAGCTGGTGTGGGGTTTGAAGGGGGATCAAGGGTGGTGTTGCACTCACCTTTGCCTTGACTGGGGAGTTGATATAGTGCTCCAGGACGACCAGCTCGTGGCTGTATTTATTTTTGGTCGGGTACGTGTTGGCAATGTGCTGGGCTGGCGTTGCTGTTTCGCCGTTGATGGCAAACTCGGGGACAGACCAAAGTTCCAAGAAGTATCTACAGAACGACACCCGCTTTCGAGCACCTTTACCGTCCACTTCGTTGGGGTTTGGGTGCTGAAAGGTGTGGTCGAAGATTTGTTTGTCGAGCTCTCTCAGAAATATGGCGGGAAGCTGGAACTCGAGAATGTGCTCAGTATCGTACTGAACACCTGCTACACGGCGCTCGAGCGGGGTCCCGAATTCGTAGTTTCCGCAGATGTTGGGTTCTTCGAATCCATATGCGGCTGCGTTCTGGCGATGGCGGCGAATTGCAACGCTCATCGTTAGCAATTGGTGAGGGAACAGATGAACTGAGCTTTACGTACCGGCAATTCACCTCCGCTTGGGTATATGCTCACTATCGGGATGCCGTCGCCGCCCTTGTCCTCACTGCATAGCCGTGACTTCTTATCAGCTCTTTTTTCTAGCCAGCCGCGGGCCAGGAGGTGATCCTCGGCCGTTGAGTTGAAGAGGAGGCCAAAGCCAACGTCTTGCATTATGGGGGAAAGGCGGCGCTTCTTCTTGCTGTCATCATAGTCGTCCTGGTCGGTGAGATACTTGTCGTTATCCCAGTCCGGTTGAATGGTCTTGCAGTCTGTCCCTTCATTGTCGCCGCTCTCTTCGCTGGGACAGAAGTACTTACCGACAGGAATCGTGAACGCTGGACCATAGACGCCAGCGCGCTTGGATAGGGCCTTCTTCTCAAGTCTGTGGGTGTGCCTTGTCAGCTCGGTATTGTTGCCAACAGCCGGATCAAGCAAGGGGATGCCTCGCCTCTTCCTCGTCGGCGGGCCGCCGAGAGCAGGACAAGTACCGCCGTTAATGATCGCTTTTTCCCAGGGGCCGGCAATGTCATACTGGGGTGACTTCCACTTGAAGAACTGGGCTTGGGCGTAGAGAGAGGCGCCCACGTCCATGCCGTAGGTAAAAGGGCAGTTGCCTTCGGTGCTAGATCCGGCCCCCATCTTCACCCGGACCAAACCTTCGCCTACCACGCTGGCGACCCCGGGGTCTACACTCCACCGTTCATGGAACCGCACGCCAAACTCGACAGCAACCTTCAACTTGGCAGTTACGTCCCCTTGAACAGCCACACCGGCGAAAAACTCGGGTTTGGACAGCCCGTTGAAATTACCTGAGTCATCCAGGTCGGCGCCGTTGCCGATTTCTTTGGGTTTGAACTGGGACTGGCCGTCATCTGGAATAATCTGGCGGACCTCCCAGCTTGCGATGCTGATCTTGGTCTCGAAGGTTGCTGCTACGGCCAGGGAGGCATCGAGGGAGCCGCTGATGTGAATGTTGGGTCCGATGGTGACGATGCCGGGGACGTGGAAAGTTGCCCCAGGGAAGGGCAGGTCGAGGATGGTTTGCTCTTTTTGGTAAAAGACCTTGGCCATGGCTTCGAGGGTGAAGGTGGCGGTTACTTCGCCTTCGTTGTAGAAGGTCAGGTATGACTTGCTGATGTCGAGGGGGGCAATCATGCTGGTTACGATGAGTGTGAAGCCGAAGCTGGTGGCTACTTTCATGCGGGTGAGGGCCGAGGCTGTGATGTGCCCTTCGTACCCGATGTTATCTCGGGTGCATGACCAGCTTTCATCGACGATTTTAGCGGTGAACGTCTCGTCGATGCTGTGAGTGAATTCCCGCTGGATCTCGGGTTTCACCATGCGTGTTAGCCAGTCGATAATGGTGGAACCGAACCAGCGTTCTTGGAGATGGCGAGGGGAGAGGGCGCCGAGGTGGTAGTCGTCACGGAACTCTTCTTCTAACCAGCGGACGTGGTTGCCGCCAACGTCATCGAGGGAGCGTTTGCTTTTGCGTTTTTTGGTTGCGGCTGCTGCTACGATCTCATTCCAGTAGTTGTCTTGATTGCTGAAGTCGATACGCATTTGGGTGTCACCCAGGCTTCGGGGGACGCGGCGGAACTCATAGTCAAAGGTCAGGTCATAGACCACGACCCCCTTTTTTGAGACGAGATGGGAAAGATGACGCGGTAGGATCTGGGAGTGGTTGTGCGCTGGTGAAGGGACCATGGACTTTGCAACGGCGTATTTGCCCGGTCCGCATCCTGGGGGCATTTGCAGGATTGTTCCCGGCACGCCCTGGCCGAGATGGATCTTATGGCAGTTGCTGTTTTCTGAGGAGTCCATGCAGACCATCTGGACGGTGTGCTCCCCTTCGCTGACGGCATCGTTGCAGTTGAAGACATCCCAGTGCGAGCCATCGCGCTTGTCCAAGGATATTTGGATTTCTTCCGGAGACGTGAGAACCACAAACTGAAAAGCGGCGTCGTTGGGATTTTCATCGTGACCACCGCTGGCTGATGTCTTGTCAACGTTCAGGTCAAACTCTGTGTCCAGGTTGTCTCCAGAGGGGGGATTCTCGAACAGGTTTGCTAGGGGCACAGGCAGAAATGTTCTCTGACCTGGGGCGGGCTCGCAGCAAAAGACACGGACACGCTCTATTTTCCAGCCGCAGGTTTCGCCGGCCCCGAAGTAGCTGTCCGTCAGCTGTACCGCCTTTACATCAGGGCAGTGGTTGTCGAAACAGCTCCCAGGCTCGCCGTGCCAGTTGCAATTCTGCCACTTCTTTGAGTCCTCCTTGGGGCAGCAATATAGCTTCATCGTATCAATCTCAATCATCTCCAAGAGATCTGACAACGCCTCGCCCACCATCTCTGCTAGAGGAGTGGGTTTTCCCACCAAATCGAGGATGGCCTGAGCGATATCAGCGGCCACAGACAGGACAGTGCCCGAGAATGTCATGGTAACATCTCCAGTATTGCAGGAGCTGCCCATCCCCGCCCAGTAGCATTGATTCTCCTCCGCCAAGGGGCTTTTACAGCAGTATGCTTTGTGGCCATCATGGCAGTAGCCGCCTCCGCCGCCCCATCTGTTCATCTGAAGCATCACTTCGTCATCATGGCAGTGCCCATTACAAAGATGAGGATTTCCCCTCCATTGACATGTCTTGGGGTCAGGCGCCCCTGAGAGAGGGCAGCAGAGCTGTGACTGCTTGTCGTTTGTCCCGCAGTTCTGTTCTGAGAGTAGGATAAACCCAGGATCACACTTGCCGTCGCAGCCCGTGACGTAGCAGTTTGGAACCGTGGCGTCAGCCCAACTTTTCCCTTTCTCTGGGCCCAGAGAGCCAAGTTTCTTGGGAGAGATGACTGCTTGGAGCGCACTGAGCTGGTTGTCGTCTTGGTCAACGGCCCAAATCAGATAGCCGCCCAAGCCGAGGTTGGCGGCGAGCTCCTTCTTTTGCTTGAAGGTATCGGCATCGTCATAAGACACCCACTGGTCGTGGCCGTAAGTAATGTATTTGACTCCGGCCTTCTTGTCGTGAAATGGCTTGAGGCGGTCTTTTTTGATGATTTCTTGGATCTCACGGTAACTGAGGATTCCAGACTCTCCGCTGCAACCGCCTTTCGAGGCACCGCCCTTGAACTTACATCCGGGCTTATTGCATGCCGGATCTTCAAGCTGAAAACTACGGCCGTAGAAGCCAAGACCGAGGTTTAGCTTCCTGGCTGGCACATTGTTGCGCCAGAAGAGATCAAAAGCCCGTTTGATCTCGGTGACGTTGCTGTGGCCGTATATGTTGTTTCCAATGGGGTTGTCACGATCCCACACGCCATGGAGACTGGGAGCGAAGAGGTCAGTTTAATCCATTTGAACCATGATACCGAGGTTGTGGTAGGCACGATGACTTACTCGTAGGACATGACATTGATGAAGTCGACGTAGTCAATCGCCTTGAGATCAAAGTGTCTCAAGTACCAGTAACTGGTGGGCGCAGTGAAGGACACGATATACTTTAATGGCTGCCTCTTGTTCTCATCATCCAGTTGCTTGAGAAACTTGGTGAAGTTCTCGCCGTCTTCAGGGATACCACCCCGATCTGGTGCACCGGGGTACTCCTAACATGATTGCAACAAAGGATATCGACTGTTAGTCTTGCTCACATGCGAGAGACATAGTAGAGGGAGTCTCTTACCCAGTCAAAATCAACACCATCGAAGGCGTATTGGCGCATAAAGGCAAACAGATTCTTGATGAACTTGGCCCGGTTTGCCTGGGTGCTGACCATATTGCTAAAGACCTTTTGGGTAGGGCCTGGATCGTTGTAGGTCCATCCACCGATGGCAATAACCGTCTTGAGGGCTGGGTTCTTCTGCTTGACATCGGTAAAGTCGGAGAAGAGCCTGAACGGCAAGCCGTCCATGCCCGCAATGCTAAAGTCACCGGGTGTGATATACCCAAAAGAGAAATAGAGATGTGTAAGCGATTTGACTGGGATTTGATCGAAGCCCTTTTCACAAGAAGTCAGTGAAGCACCTACGCAACTATCACCTAGCAAGCTGAACTCACCATTCCCTGACAGACACTGTCATGTCTCCAGGCTTCATAATAGCCAATGACCTTATCCTGTCCTCCTGCCTTGTGCTTGGGACCTGGCTGCTCACAATTGGACTGGCAACCAGTCGGCCCGTTCTCATCATCTTTTCCCTTGGCGCAAAAGTCTGGCTCCATCCCGCAGAATCCCCATCTACTACAGCAGACGTTAAGAGGACATTTCTTTCCAGGGACCGCAGCGTTAATCCCACAGTCGGCTTTGGCGTGGCAGTTTGACCAGCAGACGTCGTTGGGACTGGTGCCAGACTTGCCGCAATACTCTTCTCCATAATTGCAGGAAAGAGTTGCTTTGGGACAACAGGCACCGTTTCTGCAGGGCCGGTCAGGGGCACAGGAATAATCATCACCGCCGACAACTTGCCTCCCGAGAAGTAGGGAATTGGCTTCGCTGCTGGCTTCATGTCTTTGCTCTGTTGGCAGGCAAAAGGGGAGGTTTTCATGCTGCTGATCGCGACGGGGCTTGGCTGAATAGTCAAAGAACCTAGAGTTGCTTCAGTGTTTCGGCCAGGAGAGGAGATAAAGGCAAGTACTCGCATACCCTATGGTGCTACGACAGGTGGCATGAGAGCCGTTCAAGTTAAGATGAGCATGCTGATCGTGGAATGTGTCAATGAGTGGAATCACTGACACTGTTAAGATGATTGAAACTAGGAAGATAACTTGGAGTACAAAATAGGTCATTTTGATCAGTGTCTGCTTTCCGGAAGAGATTCTAGACACTCAAAAGAGCTTAAAGACATAAGCCACTAATGACGAGTGATGTGCTGGTCTTAAGTGGTTTGAGAAAGCAACCTGGCCACGGCCATGGCACCCCGATCTCTCCCCTCGAGCCTACCCCCCTGACACCTCTTCCTGGTCACCCTTCTTGGTCACTCAAAGTGCGCGAACCATTCCAAGCACGATAAGGCAGGCATTTACTTACCAAGCTAAAGTACCTTAGTTCAGGGACTACCGCGTCAGGCTGGATCACAAATTCATTAAGCCGTACGCGGTCAGAAATGCCTCAACCAGGCCGTGGTATCGCGGCTGCTGTGTAAGATTGACAAAACGTCATATTTCGTTCATCGAGACAGACGATCTCTTATTCACTACATAAACCATGCAGATGTGGTGGGTGGCCGGATGTAGCCGGCAGAGACTATCAGCCCTGTGTGAGGCTCCCATCTGCGTACAATCAGGTCACGTTCATCATAGTCATGTAGCCTGAGTAGTCTCAATAAGCTGACCACGTACATTTTTGCAGGTGCAGGTGACTGATATGAATGTATGACAGCCTCGGAGGGGTCCTCACCAGCATGGCCTGTACATGTAGGTACCTACTTACAGACATCTTCATGATTTATTCAACATGAGAGCCGCCACTTGCTCAGTTTGACGGACTGGTCTGGTCATTCTTGGAAGTCAACGAAAAATGCTGTTTCGCAAGCTCTCCTCCTGTTCGCCAATTCGGCATGTCTTTGCGTATCTGGGTCATCTACTGGTTGTACACCAGATATCTTGTGCTTTAGGTATTCAGCTGGTTTATGAAGCATCAATCACTGAAGAACTCAGCAGCGGCTGCTCGCAAGCCTTGTTAGCAGATGTTGCATGCGACCCGGTAGTAAGAAACTTCCGTCCCGGTTTCTTCTACTCTCCAGAAACTCTCGCCAGATCGTGCGCTCCAAGCTGCGAAAGAGCTCTTGTCTCTTACCATGACGCTGTCAAATCTGCGTGTGGGAATGAAACCATCATCGGATCTTTTGATCTGAACTCTTCAGCTCTCATCGTGCCTGGCATGTACCAGTATCTTTTCAGGTCTATTTGCCTGAAAGAAGGTAGCCGTTACTGCAACAATGTTGCTGCCACGGCGGCTTTCATCGCGGACCCAGGAGGTATATATGGCCACTTTCCCAACCTGCCTTAAAAACACCGAAGAAACTGACCGACTCAACCTCACTCGCCAGATAGCATGTTCAATTACATAAACAGCGTTGCAAACGGCACTGTCCCACCCGATAGTTGCGACTCTTGCTTGGTAGAGATACTGCGTCTCAAAGCGGGCTCGCCATACTTCGATGGTCCAGTTGTAGCGAGCTTGTCTGTATACCAGTCCTTGACTTCCAGCTGTCGAGTAACTGGGCGTCCTCTTTCAACAAGCACATTTGGGTTTTATACGTGAGTGCTCCGTCTTTTAGTCCCTAGACCTCTATCAAGAGGTGCGAATCTCTGATATCCGTGGGTTGTCCACCTACCTGTCTTAGCCAAGAGCCCATAGTCACGCCAGCTCCCTGTGCGGGAAAGACGTATTTGATCCAGCCGTCCGATAACTGTTACAGCATCTCACTATCTCAGAGAGCCGGCACAGCATGGCTTCTAGCTGAAAACAACTTGCCCGCCTATTGTGACCGATTCCCGACATCCGGCAACTTATGTATCGCAAATACCTGCAATGTCTACACTGTTCAGCCAGGTGATACCTGCAACTCGATTTCTCAAAGCGCAAACATCACAACAATTCAGCTGCTTGCCTGGAACCCTGTATGTTATTTTCTTTAGGTACGCTGAGGTATCTTTTGCTAAGAGACTGGCAGGTTCTAGACTCTGGCTGCTATAACCTCGGCCAGATGAATGGGACACAGCTATGTATCTCAGCCCCTGGAGAAGAATTTATGCCGCCGGGCACCACAGATCTTGCCTCCATCACGCCCACGACAGCTGCTTCTGTTCCTAGCAACACGGCCGCAGGTTCCAATGCTTATTGTGGGAGATGGTACAGTGTGCAGATTGGTGACTATTGCAATCTCTTAACACTTAGATTTGCCATATCTCTTCAAGACTTTATCTTTCTCAACCCTATGCTCAACGAGAATTGCACCAATCTTTTTGCAGAAGAGAGCTACTGTGTTCAGCCAGTAGGAGACAGTGAGCTCAATCACCTTCTCATTTCTCTTATTACTTGGTAGGAACTGATTCTCACGGCCACCAGTCAACACATACTCGGGCCGCCCAGGATACATGACAATGACCACCGGCCCTTCTGTTCCCCATACAGCCTTCTCAAATCTGCCATCCGCTACCGCACAACCCTACTCAAGACTGTACACTACCCTCCCGCTAGCAAGTGGCACGCGAGACGACTGCGCGCAGTACTTCTCCGGAAGCGACTACCAGTTCAACCTAACCGGCACCAAATGGCGCAACAACTGCCAATTCGTCATCCAAGTCTACAAGGTCGACCCCGAATCCTTTGGAGTCTGGAACGGACTCAACACCACCTCCCCAGACTGCTCCTTCAAGCCCGGCGTTCGATACTGCGGCAGCTGGTACCCTGAAAAAGATGAACCACCCCAGGCCGTTGTCCCAACTTCGCCAACCCCTCCATCGTCAACAACAACCACAACTCCATCGGGCCCCAAGCCCCCCGCTCCCACCCATTCCGGCCAACCCCCCTCCTGCGACACCTGGCACGTAGTTGTCTCAGGCGACACCTGCGCCACAGTAGCAGCCAAAGCCGGGATAACCCTCCCCCAGTTCCTCTCCTGGAACCCCGCCGTCAGCGCAGACTGCTCCCAGAATTTCTGGTTGGATTACGCTTATTGTGTCCATGTTGCTTCCTCTTCCTCTACCGCCACCACCTCCAGGATCATCACCAAAACAACATCCTCCTCTAACCCAACACCGACCCGCCCCCCAGCAGAATACACCCAACCCGGAATCGCCCCCAACTGCACAAAGTACGACCGGGCCAAATCAGGCGACTACTGCGCCTTGCTAGCAGAAAGAAACTCCATCACGCTCGCCCAGCTGGCGCGGTGGAACCCGGTGCTGGGTGTGAACGGCGCTGATTGCGCAACAAACTTTTGGTTGAACTACTACTATTGCGTTGGGGTGCCGTCTTAAATACAGCAAACAGGGCCTGGCAATACATTTGCTATTTGCCGTAGTTGTGTTTTTGTGAAATAGCCAATTATCAACCTGCCTGACACCCACAGACAGACGGCACTGAGCCTCAGAGAGAAAGAAATCAGTCGGTAGAATTATGTAGCCATCAGATACCATGCGGCTACCAACGATGGTGAGAATGAACTAGTAGTAGAAAGATTATCTTTGGTAGATGAATGGTCGGAGAGTGAGAATAATGGCGAGCAGGGACACTTCGGCACCACCAACATGATTAGCATTGATAATGAGAATACTTCTACCTAGGTACGTTCCGGCGTGAGATAGTGTAGGTAAGCTGAAAACAGGGGACATTTTACCTGGGGGGGGGGGGGGGCACATCCGTGAACAAAAAGAAACTGAGACTGCTACACCCCTGCTTAAAATAAAGACCGAAGGGGATACTTATTAGGCGTTTAAAGATACCTAGTCTATAAGTCTTGAAGATGAATTACAATGCTATCAACCATCTTTTAAGGCCTCTCAATTATCTTTGGAGACTTGTTCACTATCTTTCAGTCCCTTTCGACTATCTTTGAAGGCCTGTTGAACCACTTCTCTTCTACATCACCAACAGCATCGCGAAAAAGGTTCAGAACTCTCTCACTGGGCCGCCAGTCTCCCACTCGCCATTCCAAGCGACGACTGTCACCCGGTAAAGCACTGTACTTGACCCCCCACGTCCACTTCTCATTACACTGCACCGTACCATAACGGATTTCCGTCACATCAGCCTGGTTATATCGCGTTAGTTCGCGCAAGTCACCTGGGTGATCGCTCTCCTCGTAGTACAAGTACAACTTAAAGGACAGCTCGGCCTCTTCCAGCACCGGCATCCTCCCCAGTGCCCTCGCAAACGCCTCCAGTAACCCCTCCACAGCCTCGGCAACCGGCACGATCCGAAAGACATTAGGCGCCACGTTTTCTTCCCTGGCCCATTCCTGATCCCACCTCACGTCCCACCTCTCGTCTGCCTCGTTGTCCTCCAGCGGAGGATAATGTCCGTCTCTAGTAACTCTGTAGCCAACCTCTCTGCGGGCTTCCTCCCGCGCACCTCGAAAATACCAACCCCCGCGCGGTGTGGCGGGCAGCAACTCGACTTTCAGGCGCTTCAGATGGGGCCAAGATGGTAGCCGCGGCGGAGTGACAGTCGTGTCGTAATCCGGTACCAACATGGCCGTTGGCTGCGACTCAGGGGACGGCGGCCAGAACAGCGTCGAGTCCCCAAACAAGCAAACGTTGAAATCCACGACGCCTTGGGACAAGATCCGCAAAGCTGAGCTGACCGGATCGTGTGAGAACTCTGGGGATACTAAATCGGGAAGAGGCTTGCTTTGATCAACAATGCATTCAAAGGCGCCGAGGCGCATATCGATACCTTTCAGCGCTGGGAGCGTCTCCAGGTTGAGAAGAACAGCTCTGCCAAAGTCGTGCCGGGAGTCTCGCCGTGGTCCTTCCCATGGGCGGGTGAAATGCTCCAAGACTGGTGACGAATCAAAAGCATAAGGCATGCGTTCATGGTCGTCCGCGCACTCGAGCGTTTTACAGCTGGGGAGTTTGGTGAGTAGTGAGACGATGACGGAGAGGTCGACTGGGCGCTGCTGGCGGCAGGCAACTCCGAACACTCTATCATCTATTTCGACGCCGACTTCGAGATGGCGCACGCAGCGGAGGATTGGGAGTGCTGAAGGGGACAGCAGGTGTAAACGCCAGGAGTGATAGCGACGGTGGTCACAGGGCTGCTCGCCGTTGTCTCTTTGTACCGGGCCTTGAATGCATAATTCGATTCGGGGAATAGTTTCCGGGTCAAGCACCGACTCTTCGACCCTTTTCAATGCATCAAAGACCCGGGCGATGCGGCGTGTAAAGAAAACGTCGTTGGCGTGTAGCTCGGCCGCCGTCTCCCGACATTTCAGCCAGTGCTCTCTAGTCTCACGCAACTCTGGAAATTTAATGGCGACGGAGACGCGGTGGAGGAGGCGTGCACGACGGCCAGTAAAGCGAGCTATTTGGCCGATGTCATTGTCTGAGACGACGTCGAGTTCGTGCGGCCATGTGGCCTCCTCGGCAAACGTTTGGAAGCCATGTGACACAGTGAGCAAGCTCTTCCGTGTATCGTGGTCTGCAAAATATACAATGCGCTGAAGTAACTCGGCTGGTAAGGCTGCCATCCCGGGTGGTCGGTGTGCAAGTGTCAGAATAGTTGAATGGGAGAAAAGCTCGAATACGAGGGGGCGTGAGAGTTGAACTAATCAAACGGCAGCCAGGTCATTGGCACCTGGGAGCAACTGTATGAGCAGCCTAAGCAACCAAACGTCCCATCCCCCGTGGGGTAGGCCGGTGCTCAGCAATCTTGCTTGTTTACTTGCCTAAACCCCCAGCTTCCCAGAGTCATTGGAGGGGCTGATATCAGGGAAGATGAACTTCACACTGGGTGGAACGCACACGTGGAAAAATGGGCCATCCTCTCGGCCTCATCAGAGACCCGATGTCCCTACTTGTGTAACGTTTCTTCACAAGGACAACATACTGAACAGAAACCGACAGAGCAGCTTACTCCTGCCCTTACTCCTGCCCATATCAACCAACCAACATACATGTTACAATCACATTTTATGTCAAAAACATAAAGCACGGAGTTTCAAACAAGATATTTCATCAAAAAGTTTGTTATTTGGAGTTATTTGTTTGACCATCATCGTCACTCACCTCACCACTCATCCCGCCAGGGGGGGAGCTTACTGACACCTCCCCACTTACCTCCCCACCTAGATATGCCTCCTGTTCTTCCTGTGATGACGAGCCATCGCCTCTAAGTGATGTAAGTAGCAGAGCTTACCAAGAGGTCTGAAGACGACTACCTTGATCTTTGTTCTATTCTGGGCATTTCTTTATCTTCAATTACATATAATGTGTTTGTTGACAGAGAGATCGTTACCATTGAAGTGTCTCTGTAGCCGTGAAACTAAGGTAGATAGCTACCAAACATGGGTGGCTTCATCCCACCTTAAGCTTTGAGAACGAGTCTCCAGGACGATAACTCGATTGCAGCAACAAGTTCACCACAAGATCATCCGCTAGACCTACACAGCCTATGAGAATAACGATAAGCTAACCTCCTACGTACTTATTAACGCTGTTGAGATACCTGAGCTCGTATTCCTTACAGAGACAAAGAACTGATGATATAAGCAAGTTATTTAAGAAATTTGGTATCTATCACTTAACAGCCAGCCATCCTTATTCTGTTCAAAGAAAGTCACAATCACACTCATAGTCACAAAGAAGAATCCCAGGCACAGTAAATTATTCTAAAGAAAAAGTAGTTCTATTATTCTCTAACGATCATCCTACCACTTACCTCACCTCACCCCCCTGCCCCCTTTCACCAGGAAAGGAAGCTCTATCCTAAACACCACTAACTCACCGTCTACTACGCCTCTTTGCAGGAGGAGCAGGAAGAGTAGCAGAAGGACAAGAATGCCGATGATATCTCCTGACTGCAGCTCGAGGGCCAGAACACTCCCAACCCGTCCGCACCTCAGGGCACAAGCAAGCGCACTCCATAGGACCGGGCGCCTTGCACCCGCAAGATTGGGATGGGTTGTTGGTGTGGTTCTTGAATCTTGACAGAGGTCTTAGCGTACCTACTGTTTTAAACCCCCCCAGCCCTTGCCTTAAATGCAAAGCAAAAGTGAAAGAAATTCGAGCACACCATATAAACATCGAAGAAGAGCTTTACTGGCCCCTTTTATCATAGTCCAAACTAGTGGTGGTTGAGTTGTGGTGTGTTTCTTCATGTTGGGCCGATGTTGACGTGTCGCGCTAACAATTAAATAGGGGTTGTATTGTAGGTGTGGTGAGTGAGACTTTGTCAAAAAGTCTCGAGTGGATGAAGTGATGATGATGATGAGGGAATGGATAGATTAACGAGGAAGGGGGGTAATTAAATAGTATCTGACGGTATTGTAGTGATAAATGAACAATAGGCTTGTTGGGGTAAGGTCCTGTTGTTGAGCGGCTTACTATCGGATTGTCTGTGGACAATGGCTTTGTTGATGAACATGGGCTGTCCTCTTTATCCAGATGACAGGAGATCGAGGTGGGCTCTACTCTTTGAAGAACGTACTGTAAAGGCCCATCATTGTTGCCGACTTTCCGAACCGTTGGACTTCATCGGACAACTTGAAGGTGATGATATAAACATGAAGCCCGAAATCAACATGCCTGATATACACGGTGTTCGTGATACTCCCAAGACACAATCACACCACATAACATCACCAAAGCACAATTTAGAACAATAAAATTTCTCTGTGAGAAAAAGCTTTATTTAAGTATATTCATCTTCAGATGACTCTCATCAACCTACCGTCTCCCCAGCAGGGGAAGGACTCAATCACCACCTCAGTCCCTCCCCTCCGTTCCACCAGGGAAAGGGGCCACCTGCCCACGCAGATCTCCGTCTACTTACCTAACGCCGCCCGTGCCGGAGTCTACCTTGACGCCTTAGGTGCGGGTAAGTATAATCCGTATACTTCTTCGTGGGCGGCCTAGGATACTGGCGCCTATCCGAGTAGGAGGGGTCCAGCTTCTCGGGGTACTTGGATATGTACTGTAGCGCTATGGGGATCTTGTACCTGCAGATGTAGAACCACTCGTAGAAGGCGCACATGGTGTCTGTTTTTTGTGGTGGGCGGCTGTTTTGTGTAGGTGTTAGATACTTTGGGTCTTGAGACTTTGTCAAAAAGGCTCAAGTAGTTGTGTTTTTTGGTGATGGTGATGATGAGGAAAGGTAGTGGGATGGTGAGGAAGAGGGAACTCATGGTTAAATAGTAGTAAAGAGACATGGTGTTATGTCGTGGATAAGAGACTTATCTAGGGAAAGAATGCATTGTGAAGCTTTTTGTAGAAGTTGTCTTTGAACAATGGATATCATAGGGGTTTATATCTGCTGTTTGACTGTCGAGACTGAAGGAGCTCCTGCATTGACAGCTGCTGAGCCACAAGGCTGCCAATCAAATCAGCTTGCTGCAGTGTGTCAACCTTGCCAGGCCTCCTACCTTGCATGATGGTGAGACAGCCTTGGTTGGGTGAGTGGGGGTGGCTGCCTTGCGAGTCCCGTTGGGCGCGTTCATCTTGGGCACCACTCCGCGACCTACATCTAAAGAGAATTCAAGTCCTAGCATCAACTCTTCACAAGCTCAAGTTCCTCTCTTTCTCGAGAAATATCCATCAATACCCATGGATGAGCCGTTTGATCCATCCTCGCTCGTTTGCGAAAAAGACCGCAAAACCATCTTTTCACCCGAAGGCTGGAGAGCCCTTCTCGACGCGATATCGAACCGTGGTCTTTACGAAGAATACTCTTATACCACCACCCATGCAGCCGTGAAAGAAGCTGCCAAGCAGGGGTGCGCCTGGTGCCTCGAGCTTAGTAGAATTCTCAAGGAATGCCCTTGCAATGATGAGGTTGCCGTCAGTGTAGGCTTCGAACAGGATTTCGAACCATACCAGTGGACCCCCCTCCAGAGGGAATTATACATCCGCGTGAGGTCTGAGAACCGCCCTAAAAGTTACAACACATATCGCCTCTACACAGCCGCGACTGATCCAGCAGCTGTCTATATCGCAGCCCGTGAACGCATCACAAACTTGTCTACTCCCGAGAGCTTCAGGCTTGCTCAGGAATGCATCGGCAAATGCTTGGGGTCTCACGCAAACTGCCAAAAGCCTGACCTATCCACGCTGCTCCCTGACCGCGTGCTTGACTGCTCAGATCCAAACAATCCCAAACTAGTTCTCACAAACGGAACTCAGCGAGGCCCTTATCTCACCCTTAGTTATGTCTGGGGCGATGATGAGCAGCTCACGACAACCACATCCAACATCGATCAGCATGTCAGTCATGGGATCCCAAGCACCATGCTCCCACCAACCATCCGCGATGCTGTCTTCGTCACCCACTCTCTCAAACAGCAATTCTTATGGGTCGACGCCCTCTGCATTCTCCAGGACTCTGAAGAGGATAAAGTGAGGCAGCTAAGTGGGATGGGCCGTATCTACCGTGAGAGCTACCTTACCATCAATGCAGCGATGGCGGCTAGCACGAAGGAAGGCTTTCTGCGACAGCCACGGAAGCAGCGAATTCCCATAGCAAGATTACCTTTCTGTGACCCCAACGATCCGACAGGGGTCACGACAGGTGTCGTGTGCATGGCGAAAGCTTACGCATATAGAGGCCCAGCAGACCCTATCGAGTACCGTGGCTGGACCCTTCAGGAGAAACTTCTTCCGCCACGCAGTCTCATCTATGACAGCGAGACACTGAAATACTATTGCCATACTGAGATTGTCAGCATTGGCCAGGCGTTGTGCGAGCCTAGCATGCTATTGCGGTTGCCACAAGCTGCGGGTTCCCCAGTACCAACACAAAGGTCAGGAAAGTTGTCGGCTGAAAAGAAAATGGAAGTAAGACATGCATGGCAATCTGTTATAACATCATACACACCACGACAGCTCTCGGATGAGCGTGACAAGTTACCCGCACTGGCAGGCGTTGTGGAACAATTCGCACATGTGACGGGGGACGTGTACCTTGCCGGATTATGGAAGGAAAATTTATTATTTGACTTACTCTGGGAGGTGTTTGGGCCAAAGCCCAACGATCAAAGACCTCGGAGATATCGTGCCCCGTCTTGGTCATGGGCCAGCGTGGATGGGGCGGTTTGGCCTAAGCGCTGGTACGAGCAAAACGCTGCGATGATGGGTGAAAACCTCAGAAAGGCTGAGGTGATAGACTGTTGGGTAAAGCTTGCGGCTGACGAGGCGCCGTTTGGGGAGGTAATAGATGCTCTGCTAAGCATCAAAGCGGTCATGAAGAAGGGTGTTGTTCTTGATGATTGGACTGTGGTTGTCAGCTGGATTGACAATCTTGGGAATTTGAAGGAGGAAATGATGTGGGCGAGCTTTGATGACCGTAAGTCGATACCGGGCGCAGTCGCCATTGTTCCCATCATATGGAATGCTGGGAAGCGGTTTTTCCGAGGTCTGGTGCTTGAAAAGCTGTCAACCGGCCGCTTTAAAAGAGTTGGCGTGTTTTGGTCTTGCTCGCACGAGTGGATGCATGGTTTCGCCACCGAAGTGATTGAGATCATTTGAGTAGGGCGATGTAAAAACTGGCGCGATGCCTGATGTTACGCGAAGACGCCGCAAAGATAGTTGTGAAAAGCTCAAGATTCATGATACAAAAGAGGATGTAACAAAGTTGTCAAGTTTTTGGGCGAGCGACTCCAAGTAGGTGGCGGCGTTTGTATAGAACAAAACACAGGAACTACCCGAAGGTTCGACCTACTGGGCCCGTTGCAAATTGCTAGGGGACTAAAACATGGTCAAATGGCATCGGTGATTGCAGGTAAGAGGGTGCATATAAATACCTTACACAGCTTACAACGTATCCCTCTCCATCTTCGCCACCCTCAACGCCTCCCCAAAAGCCTCCACAAAGTCAACAACATCCTCAAATCCATTATACAACGGCGCCGGTGCAACCCTAATCACATCCGGCCTCCTCTCATCAACAATCACCCCTCTCCTCTCAAGCTCTTTCATCACCCCCTCCAGCAACCCAGTATCCAATCCCAAACTAATCTGCGCTCCCCTTTGCTTCGGATCCAAAGGCGTAATAATCCTAAACAACTTCCTCTCCGCCTCTCCCATACCCTCCAACTGCTCCTCCAAAAACTTGGTCACCCTCAAACTCTTCTCCCTCAGCTTCCCCATCCCTCCCGCCAGTCCAAATACTTCAAGAGAAGCACACAAACTAGTAATATCCAACACACTAGGATTACTCAACTGGAACCCCGCCGCACCCTTGACAGGATGGAAACGATTCTCCATTCCAAACCGACTCTTCTTGTCATTCCCCCACCACCCAGCCAAGCGGTGGTTATACCCCTCTTCGGGCCTCTCATCTGTGATGGCTTTGGTAACAGCACCGTTGTGCTCGTGAACAAACATACCCCCTATGCACCCCGGCCCGCCGTTGAGATACTTGTACGAACACCACGCTGCCGCATCAACACCCCAGTCGTGGAGTTTTAACTCTACGTTCCCGACTGCGTGGGCGAGGTCCCAAATGACAAAGATACCCCGTTGCTTTGCGTAGGCGGTGATGGTGGGGATGTCGAAGAGCTGACCAGTGTAGTATTGGATTCCTGGCAACAGCAGCAACGCGGTGTCATCTTTATGTTGCTCCATCACGTTGCAGATTTCCTCTGTGGTTAGAATGTTATCCGCTGATTTCTCAGACTTGAGCAATACCATTGATTTGGCAGTATCTAAGCCGTGATGGCGAAGTTGTGTCTCGACAGCAAAGTGATCACTCGGAAAAGCCTTGCTCTCCAAGATGATCTTGTGTCTCTTGTTGATGTCCGGCTTGTAAAAGGCACTCATCAACAAGTGCAAGTTAGCAGTGAGCGTCTGCATGACCGCAACCTCCGAGACGTGGCCCCCGACAATGGGGGCGATCATCTCTGCCGCTCTCTCATCAACATCAAGCCATGTTGGTAAGGGGGAGTTGTCAAGGGGCTTGAAGTGCCCTTGTACACCCTGAGTGGCCCAGGTGGAGAGATATTGCGTCAAACGGGTTTGGGTGCGTTTGGGCTGGAGACCTAAGGAGTTGCCGCAGAGGTAGATGCACTTGGAAGTATCATTCTCATTGGCTGTATCTGCTAGTCAGTTACTGAAGCTGTTGGACGGAATGAATGGAGCACACACCTGAAGCTCCCTCGGGTAGCCTCGTGCTCGCGATTTGTCCCTTTGTCGGGATGTTGAACTCGTTGCGTAAAAACCCGAGTTCATCATCCCGGTCTAGCTGGCGTGCTCTCTCCCTTGCATTCTTTTCAGTCCCGGCACCGGCGGGAACAGGAGGAGGAGCTGAACTCATCGGTTCTTTGATATGTGGAGTTTGAAGGGCACAAAAGGGTGTGAGATGATGGTGTGATGTTAGGTGTGACAACAGCAAAAGTTGAGCCAATTATTCCAACTGCCGAAAGCGTTGACGTAAAAATTGAGGAGATCCCGTTTCTTGAGTTTTGATGTGTCTTTTGTCCAACACAAACCCTTGTCAATATCTCACTCGTGAGTTTACAAGTGATGAGCCCGGTGATTGAATGAGGGAGGTACTCCCTCCATGAAACGGCGACCGATCGGAAGAGGGGCACCGAGGGGCCCGGCCCCGCCGTCCAAAAGAAAGTGGAGACATGCGGCAATCAACGGGAGAACCCACATGCATGGAACCTTCCATTCCTGCCCTGCCAAGACACATATGTGACGTCCTCGAAGGGAACCTCCTTCAGCCTTTGCGAACCGCTGGTTTATTCTTCTGTATGAACTCGGGCGTCGTAATGACGGAATTCTAGAAAAAAGTTGAAATTTGAAAGGGGATCTGTGAATTTGAAATTCCACTAAATTTGAGCTTGTCCAATTTGGAAGCGGGTTACCTGCAAAGTCAGATCGGGTAAACCGTAAAGGGTTAGGGTTTCAAGCGAGGCTCTAGTGTATGCATAACGACCTTCACGTGCTTACAATCTTGGCATGAAACGGAGATTTCACTCCTGGCCGTGAATGAAACCTTGGCACGAAAAGCTTGAAATTTCGAAATTTGAATAATTCATAACGATGCCCTAGTATGAACATGTTTGTCATGTAAACTCAAACCTTTGGGGGTCCTCTGGTGATGCCCTCACTCAATTCTTGGTTTCAAGGTCCGAGACCGGCGGGAAAGTCAGGCCTTTTTTGAGATCTGTTCCGCTTCCAAGCCTGGGCAGGCCGTACGATACATGGCCTGAGATCTATTCTCGGCCCTTTGGGAAGGCATCTCGGACCACCAAAGAGACCCAATTGCAACCACGACTGCTAGGAGGTGGAAAAGCGAAAGTGTATCATGAGAGAGCGGGAGAAAGAAAGACGGGACGAGTTCAAACGAAACGAGAAACGAAACAACTTTGCCTCTCTCTGTTGGGGGAGAGGGCAGCCAACTTGCGGCCCCAAGAGCTAAGAGCGTCAGAGTTGGAGAAAAAAGCCAATGTAAAAACTCTGCAGGCGAAATCGGACGAATAATCTCAAAAAAAAAAAAAAAAAGCAGATTTTCCCAAATTATGCAAGATGACAGAAGGGGTAAAGATGACATGCTTCAAGAAAACAGAAACGACTTGGTTTTGGAGATTTGAGAAAGTTCAAGAAAGATGTAACCAACAACTTGACAGCGTATTGTGTCTTGTGTACCCATCCCAAACAAGGCAAGGTACCTTGCATGTACATACATGTTTCGCTGGCACTTTGGCGTTGAAAGACGCATACGCAACATGCAAGCCAGGCTTCTTCCCCGCTTGAACTGCTTCAGAGCGATGTGTTCTTCAGCAACAAGACTTGGAACACCCCCTTCGCTTCCGATTGAAAGTTCAAGAATCGAGAGAATCTCTCCTGATCATCACCCGGACATCAAGACAGAACCAATGATCGGGATGACGATTCCGCATGGACTTCTGCCGTGCTCTTGGCATCAAGTAAACCTCTACAGGTATTTTGAGGATTGCTCTGATGATCTCGGCGTGATCCTGAATGTTGAGATGCAGTTCGGGGAGGGAGGTCAGGCCTTGTGAGAAAAGAGATCGGATGGTTGCTGGGGAGTTTCCGACACTGAGCTGCAACGAAAGATGTTTTGAGGGAGTATTCTCAGATAATACGTCCCTCCCATGGCCTACGAGAGGCCGCCGTGAGGTGGTATCCCTTTCGGACCGGGCAGAGACAAACTGGTCATGGAGAGAGCATCAGCAGACCATAGAGAGAAATGCGAGTCATTTCTGTGCTCGGTAATGAACGTAGAAAGGGGCGAAAGAATGAGTTGGGAACTGTTTGTTTTGTTTGTTGTTGACAAGCTCGGTGTGTTGAAGTGGCAGTTTCACCAGGGCCCTCACGGGGCAGTGTTTCCGTAGGTACAGTGCGTAAGACTTACCAGATCAGATCCCAGGTTCGTGGAGATGCCGATTCGCAGACGGGTGCTGTTTTTACTCCATACCCAGCCCTTAGCCAGCAGAAAAAATAGCAGTCTGGACGCCTGGATGGGCTTGGCAGGGATGAAGTTTCGCAACGGCGCCGAGATCCAAATCTCGAGGTGAGCCCCGTGACCATGCCCCAGCCCGTGTCGTCAAACAACCTGGAAGCCAGCGCGCCTGGCTGCCGGCACGAGGACAGCAGAGCTTTTCTCGCGCTTAACAAACCTGGCAGGTATCGGGTACGTACCTCTTGGAGAAGAACCTATGAGGTTGGAATCCGGTACACGTTTTGCAGAGTCGCATCGTCGAAAGAAAGAATTTCGAGATGCGGCCGGCATAGCAGCGGTCAAAAGAGTGCCACAGAGTGCTAAGTGGATATCAGAAATATCAGGTCGTCATCCGCAGAAGCAGCTGCTGGAACCAGAAAAGCTTTTGAAACGCGATACTTGATTTAGAGATAGAACCCGGTCCCGTGCAACATCAGGAACAAACTGGAGGTTTTCATTACCCCCATTTTACTTTATGGCGATGCACTCACTAGGGATTGACTGGAATATCCGGGGATGATGGATTGCGGGGCACGCAAAGCCCAGCGGGGCAAAGGGGCCCAACCCGGGGGTCCCGTCGCTCTTACGTATTCGGCCATCACGGGACCACTCTGCCTTGACTTTCGTTGAGAATGTCTTTGGGCCGGACAATGTCGAAAAGGTAAAAAAAAAAAAAGGAACACTTGCCGATGAGCACAGTCTGGGCTTTCATGATGCCACCGCCAATTGCGAGTCCGATTGATCTACCGCCATTATGCCAGGTCAGGATTGTAAGACGAAGAGGCGGTAAAGGAGATGTGTTGCACAACTGGCTCTTTGATATTGAATTCCGAAGTCTAGAAGCTGTCACCAGGCTCAGCATTTCGAAACTCTGAATAATACACCGAGAGAAAGTGACCATACGGACAGATCTTGAAACCCACAGTTGAAAATGTCTTACCTCCGTTCAGAGTCCATTGGCAACCTTACCGGCGATAGAGATGGGAATAGCGGTAGATCCCCAGAGCCATCGCCTGACACTTCCAAGCTATCCGTGAAGGGATAGACAGCCATGGCAGTGGCGGTCGGAGGCTTCACCGTCCCGGCGGGATCTAGTGCAAGTGTTTGACGAGATTGGGACTGGACAGGGAAAATAGCTTGTTTTCCAGTTGCTTGGGGCTCTTCCAGCACGTGCAGCGCCGTCCCGCCTGTGCCTGGTGAGCTGGGAAGCTGAGGTGGTGAGTATGGTTCGAGGCTGGATGCCCTACTCAGAGTATCAGCCCAATGAGAACGAGCCTGACCTGAACGATTCCCGCACTCAACAAACCTTCCAGGTTCTCCTCTTGTGTAGGCATATCAACAAAATGAAGATAAATTCCTCGGTATACGAACAACCTGGAAACTGGAATGGTTGTCGTGTGTGTACTTGGCCATCGAGGTACCTGAGTTGTACTGAGAGATCCACCCTTACCCCAGAACCTTGAATAGCCGCTCCAGGGGCGCCACGAATGGCAGCTAGGGATCCCAGGGACATATTTTCAGTGACGGTTCAGGTACCGGCCCTGTGACCCAATCAGCAGAGTCCCAAAAACTGCCCAATCGGGTTTAGCACAGCCGATTCCGTTTGTCAGAGCGCCCCAATGTCATCACGACACCCCATTCTGACGGCGGGAGACAGTAACTGAGAGTGTATTGTACATACAGTGCGGGCGAAATGCAAGACGAGAGAGAAATGCCTCGAAATAGGAGTGTCCAATTGGAGACATATAAAAGAGCCAATGTTTCCGCCGTTTCTCTGGGCCCTGATATCAAGTTGTTGACATTGTGTTATCCCTTACCAACAACTTCCTACCTTCCACCCACGACTCACACCACTACGAGTCGTTTACTGGCAAGCCATCTTTGATCGACTTGCTCCAGAGTCCGAACAGACGACCAAACCAGCGGATCTTCCCCTGTGGCTATTTTCAGACACAGACACACGCCTTATCGCCCACGGTGAAGCTTGCAGCCAAACAGCGTGCCAGACCTTATCTCTGTGCAACATTCCGTCACCGCAACAGGTATCTTACATCCCTTTCGGTTCATCTGTGCCCCATCAATCCTCTGCCCCTGAGCCCTGTCCAGTGACGTCGCGAACAGGGCAGTGGCGGTTGGCTTTGTTGCCCTACTGCTGCTGTGTCCCGCCTGTGGTTTCCGTTTTACAGCCCCTCCACCAGCCAAAGACCCTTTTTTTGTTTCCTCTCGTCAGCCTTCCTGCGGCGAGGCGCAAGTCAGGAACCTCTCTGGCTGGCATTATCAGGCTGTGGCTGTGGTGGTGGCGGTCTTGCACGCAGTGCTCTTGTGCGCCTCGCTCTTGTTGCTCTTCCAAGCTCCGATCAATTTGCATCGCCGCTGAGATGAACGACACGAACGAGATGAGCAGGATCGGGCCTTCCAGAGATGAGGTTTCCTTATCTCGGGCCCCGGCAGCTTGCCCCGGGCTCTGGAACAAATGTCTTGCCTTCCAGAAGCGGAAAACAACGAGGGAGCGAGCAGCGAACAGCGAGAGCCGTGACACTTGAGATGGAGACCCTGGAGCATTCACACTAACACGATCTCCTGCAGACGAAAACAACAAAACAGGGCCCTCGGGATCTGTTGTCTGGGATAGATCGGCACTTTTCCTGCTTTCGTGGTATAAAACTTTATTTCCACCGGCGCAGGAACCGCGAGACTAGACCTTAAACCGTCTTTGTCCCCTCACGATCCGAAGCGACTGACACATCGCCCCGTCTTCATCCAAGACACGATCAACAAAAAAAGGTAAACGAGACATCTCTCCATCGTATGCACCTTATCGCAGTTGCATCGCCCCGCCGTGCCCGTCTCATTCCGTCCAGGGGCCCAAAAAACTAACGTCGCTCGCTGCAGCATCTGCCGGGGCGCATATCGAAGAGATACGATACAAACCGAGAGCAACTTTAGCGGTCTACCAAAATATTCTTGCGCCGCCGAATAACACGCTGCGCTTGATTCAGACTTCCAAGCGAGAGCCGCCAGGTACGTTCCAATGTTATGCATCTGCACACATCATCCACTGTCCCCTATGTCAGCACCTCTCTGCACAAACCTCGTTCTCTCTCTCTGGTAGCTCCAGGGCAAGAGGCAGGGGAAAAGAGACCGGCTGGGTTCTTCTCTCTTATCTCAGACGGATCCACACCAACTGCACAGCAACTGCGCAGCACAGGAGCACCGAAGGGATGAGCAAGCGGGAGTACGAGCGTAGGTTTCACTAGCGGTGAACATGCTTTGGCAGCATGTTTGAACGCAGCAGAACCACTCTCGGAGGGCTATACTCCCGGAAACGAAGAAGCACAGCTGCTCGCTCTGGCCGGGCTGCCGTCGATGCTATCTGAGTTGCCGTGTCACTCACTCACATTCCTGGTCCCTTGTGCTACGCCGTCTGTGGCTTCTACTTCTCCCTAATTCATCCGATGCCGGAAGGGGCGGCTGTTAATCCTGATACGGGCAACTTGACTTTACCAACATCAAACCTGCTTGCCGCGATCAGCTATCGAGGTGAGCAGGGTCGACCGGTCGAGGAGGGCCATGGCAACGGCCAACTGCGGCTCCCTCGCCGCTTCGACGACCACCAAAAGCACATACCGCGCCCACAGTATCATACCCGCTGCGCTACACTCTTACACACCTGTCAACATGCCTTCTTCTTTACAAAACTTGTGCTCGCTCCCCTCAAGCTCCCCAGCCTTTCCCCTTTCCGTTTTTTTTCTGCTCTTCAGATTCTTTTGTCATTCCTAAGCTCTTACCACCGACTTGCTCCTTCTCCCCTACGCCACTCTCCTGGAGACCAGCACCATGGAAGGCATCATGGTCGAGCCTGTGCTCACCAGTCCTGCCGACCGTGTGCGTCGGGTGTCTATTCTGACCATCAAGACTAACCTCCCAATGGACAGCTTTCCAGAATACCAGGACCCCTTTTCGTCCTCAGACGACACCATGACAGAGTCTCCTGCCACTCTCAACCCGGCGAACCGGCTGGTTGAGAAGACGAAGGGCACAGATGGCGACAGACACCCATCACCCCAGCCAACGCATGTCAGCTACGGCTACCCCAAGATGAACGGCAATGGTCACAGAGTCTTGCGGTCAGCGACGGTTGGCTATGTTGCACCTGAGTTCAAGGGCAAGGCCGAGCAGATGAAGCAAGGTGAGCAGCTCATTCACAGCTGGGTAATTGGTATAGTCGCTAACACAACCACGTAGTAAGGGAAATCATCCTCAAGGGCGGTTGGATTCCTGAGGCCCTCGTCGACGCTCAGATTCTCTGGTTCTACAACGATTTGGCCATCGACGATGTCTATTTCCAGCTGGAGTCTCCCGAGGCCATCAGCAATCACATCACATCACTCTATGCCGCCAAGGTAGCAGCCTTCTCTCGCGAGGACAAGCGTGAGGAGATTCGCCTGGACATGGAAGCTGCTGAGCATGCCATCTACATCGACACTAGCGAGCCTGGCAAGACCACCATTAACGGCCCAAGATACGAACACCGTCTCGAGTCCAAGTACTTGGATGGTAGCGACACCTCGAAACGCTTCCGTGTCGAGACTTTCCGGTCCCCTGGTGTGTTGGGTCAAGACGCCAACTCCAAGGCGACGCTCCGCTGCTACTTCGTGTACCAGTGCCAGTTTGTCGACGCCAATGCCGACCCCATGGAGACCAGACTGGAGGTTATCAGCGACCGCATGTTCCTGGCCAAGGCTACCAAGAACACCAAGATGATCTACCAGGAGATCATTGAGAGCGCTGTCCGCCGGGCCGGTCCCGTCATCGAGGTCTACGATATTGAGGGAACTCAGGAGAAGAGATTGGTCGTTGCCTTCCGCTCGAGAACCGCCAGGGGCATTTTCAGCGCCTTGAGCGATCTTTACCACTACTATGGTGTCACCAGCTCCCGCAAGTACGTCGAGCAGTTCTCCAACGGCCTTACTATCATCAGCACTTACCTACGGCCCGCCTGCAACCTCGAGGGCAAATACCCCCCAATTGAGGAGTCCATTCACCAGATTACCAAGGAGATCTCGCTCCTGTACTGCATTCCCCAGACCAAACTCCAGGATATGTTTGCTGCGGGTGAGCTCAGTTTGCAGGAGACCATCTACGCTCACTGTGTGTGGGTGTTTGTGCAGCACTTCCTCAACCGTCTTGGGTCTGAGTATGCTTCGCTGGTATCAGCCCTCAACCCCAAGAACAACTCCCATGCCGAGATCTTGTCCAAGATGAAGAAGCGTCTCCGCACCGAGACCTTCACTCCTGACTACATCTTGGAGATTATCCGGTCCCACCCTGAACTCGTCAGGGCTCTGTACGCCTCCTTTGCCAACGTGCACCTCAAGGTCGGCCCCGGGTTTGACCACCACTTTATTGCACCCACCCCGGCTTCCGAGGTGCTTTCGGACGCCAAGCTGAAGGACAAGATCACCAAGGATGTGTCTAACGAGCACGAGGAGATGGTCATGACTGCTTTCCGCGTCTTCAACAATGCGGTCCTCAAGACCAACTACTTCACCCCTACCAAGGTGGCCCTGAGCTTCCGCCTCGACCCATCATTCCTCCCTGAGTTCGAGTACCCCAACCGTCTTTACGGTATGTTCCTTGTCATCTCGTCCGAGTCCCGTGGTTTCCATCTTCGTTTCAAGGACATTGCCCGCGGTGGTATCCGCATCGTCAAGTCCCGGAGCAAGGAGGCGTATTCGATCAATGCCCGCAACCTGTTTGACGAGAACTACAACCTCGCTAGCACCCAGCAGCGCAAGAACAAGGACATCCCCGAGGGCGGCTCCAAGGGTGTCATCTTGCTTGACCCCAAGCAGCAGGACAAGGCGCGTGAGGCCTTCGAGAAGTACATTGACAGCATTCTGGATTTGCTCCTTAAGGCGGAGACCCCAGGCATCAAGAACCCGATCGTCGACCTCTACGGCAAGGAAGAAATCCTCTTCATGGGCCCTGACGAGAACACTGCCGACTTGGTCGACTGGGCCACGGAGCACGCCCGCCACCGCGGCGCCCCCTGGTGGAAGTCCTTCTTCACCGGCAAGTCCCCCAAGTTGGGTGGCATTCCCCACGACACCTATGGCATGACTACTCTTTCTGTCCGCGAGTATGTCAAGGGCATCTACCGCAAGCTGAACCTCGACCCGTCCACGGTCAGGAAAATGCAAACCGGTGGCCCCGATGGCGATCTCGGCTCCAACGAAATCTTGCTGAGCAACGAGAAGTACACGGCCGTGGTCGATGGCTCCGGTGTGCTTGTTGACCCCAATGGAATCGACAAAGAGGAGCTCCAACGCCTGGCCAAGAACCGTCAAATGATCGTCCACTTTGATCTCTCCAAGCTCTCCAAGGACGGTTACCGTGTTCTCTGCGAAGACTCCAACATCACCCTCCCCACCGGTGAAGTCGTAAACAACGGTACAGCCTTCAGAAACACCTACCACCTCCGCGACACCGGTCTCACGGATATGTTCGTCCCCTGCGGCGGCCGCCCCGAGTCCATCGACCTTGTTTCTGCGAACAAGCTCATTAAGGATGGGAAGTCCACCATCCCCTACATCGTCGAGGGTGCCAACCTCTTCATCACCCAGGATGCCAAGTTGCGTCTCGAAGAGGCGGGTTGCATCGTTTACAAGGACGCCTCGGCCAACAAGGGCGGTGTCACATCCTCCTCTCTTGAAGTGTTGGCTTCCCTCTCGTTCGACGACGAATCCTTCGTCAGAGACATGTGCGTCGACAAGAAGGGCAACGCGCCAGAGTTCTACAAGGCGTATGTCAAGGCCGTCCAAGAAAAGATTCAGGAGAACGCCCGTCTCGAATTTGAGGCGGTCTGGGCTGAGCACCAAAAGACCAAGGTGCCACGTTCGATTCTTTCCGACAAGTTGTCTCAAGCGATTACATCCCTTGATGAGCAGCTGCAGCACAGTGATCTCTGGGAGAATGAAGCGCTCAGGAACTCTGTATTGGCGGATGCGCTGCCAAATTTGCTGATTGACAGGATTGGGTTGGAGACGATTATCCAGCGGGTGCCGGATAGTTATTTGAGGGCGATCTTTGGGAGCTATGTCGCGAGCAGGTTTGTGTATGAGTTTGGGAGTGGGGCGGGGCAGTTTGCGTTTTATGATTTGTGAGTTTCTTCCTACACACCCAGCTTTGATGATGAGCAAAGACTAATATGTGGAAATAGCATGACAAAGCGGATGGCCAAGGTCCACCAGCAGCAGCAACAAGCTTCGGTTTAAGGGGAGGTACTTGGGTTGAGGGGGTTGATGAGGCATTTCACGGAAGCGGGCAGCATGATTTTATTGATGTTTCTTGATTGAGGTCTTTTTTAATGATGGGTTTGATGGGCTTATTACGGAGCAAGCGGCGCAAAATGATAAAAGCAAAGACAGCGAAGAGAGCAACAACAACAACAACAACAACAACAACAACAAAGCAGAGATAGAGAAAAAAGAACCTAGGCATGGAAAGCTTTGGGATACAAGAGAGAGAGGATTATGGTGTTTTGTAATTTATTCTGTTGCTCTTTTATTTCCATGACAGCTTTTGGGATATATATATTGCGTTGCGTTGCGTTGCGTTTTGTTTTGTCTTTTTTTCCGTTTGAACAAGGCAAGATAGATGACAGGGATGGATTTAGATGGTGAGAACAATACCAGAAATTTGAACAACACATTGATTACTTCTACTACTTGATAAACTCGGACGGTCTTAGTTTACCTATCTATTCTCCAAAACAAAAGCGCAAGCAGGAGGGGAGGTCGTCTGTGATAATGTGAGATGAAACTGAGCATGTTTTCTGACTCAACCAGAGTCCCGTCATCAGAGTCACTGATAAGATCCCGTCTTGATAACTCCCGTTCCCCAGATTACCGGCATGTTGGGTTCCCGGTGTGTTGTATATATCTTGTTTGTATTATCCTAGAACAAGCCCGATATCGGAAAATTTAGGAATGGACATTTGTTTGATAGTTTGGACTTTTGGATAAAACCAGCGGCTGCTGATGGATATGTGATGCGGTGCGAGATGTGCGAGATGTGTGTGTGTTACAGTGCATATCTTGCGCATACAGTGTACATACGCCCGCCCCTTGTGCATTTCATATGCATGTGCATATCATTTATTATTTTCCCGATGGTGGTGGTGTTCGGGAGGTGGCAGAGACAGGCACGGCGAGGGCGAGCGGGTAGATATCTCTTGTCTCATACATCAATGTTTGTTTTATTTGTGCCGCCTGCCTGGGGCTGTTGGCGTTGGTTGTAAGTGTGGTCGCGGCTATCTTTGATATAACGGATGGGGATGGATACTGGAAGGGAGAGATAAGGTTGGTAGGCTTCGTGGTGTGTTGGGTTGGTGGCAGAGGGATGGACTGTGTGGGCTTGAGTGGTCAAGAGAAGGGGGTTACTTGTGGAAAAGGTGAAGGCTGAAGGGCAGAGGTGAGAGGGAAGGTGTTGAACTGGTTAGTATTGGCTGTTCTTGTTGAAGAGCATACATAAATCGTCTCAGTCCTCCGTAGAATACACGTTGACAACTCCGATGCCTTCTGGAAGCACAAGGCACCGGTGGGTAGACATCCATCCATCTCCCTATCATCCAATCCATGCGGCGCTCTTTATGCGTTGAACTATATCCTCATGCCACCTGGCGTATGCAGTTGAGGAATCTCCCCGTCCTGCTTTCCGTTCTTGTTTCTGTTGTTGAAAGCCTCCCACCCAGTCGACCCCTGAACTCCATTGATCATATATATATCTGAGAAAACAAAAACTCTGATACACCATTGCAACTCCTATATCATAGGCTCTTGATGAAGAGAAGCCCGACGCGCGCCCCAAGAAACCAAACTCAATCCGAAAAGTCACTCTCATGCAGCTCATCCGGATCAGGCCGATATGTGATATCAAAAGTCCCCCCGAACTTTTCCTTGATCATCTCTGATATCGTCTTCTCCATTTCTTCGCCCAGCTGCAGTTCCCAGACTTGAGAAGAAATTGATATTTGTAGGCCTTCATGAGCCTCCGAGGAATCACGGGTACTCAAGAGGTCGATGAATCGACAGATTGATGGTCCCGTAACACAAGATGGACCGAAAATGCTCAGGGACTTGAGGTGCTCGAATCCGAGGAGATTAAGGAAGAATTCGTCATCGATCATGTCGCCATTCAGAACGATATCTTCAAGGGAATCCAGGCCACATTGAGCCATAAGATTGATATTCTCTGCGGTAAAAAGCTCGTTGGTGTCTAGTTCCCTGAGGTCGCTGAGATGAAGAAGGGCTTCGGCAAATACGTCATTGCGATCAGGCCATCCCTCTAAGATTTCGTCGTCAACAAACCTCAAAGTTAGTTGTCGAAGAGACTCTTGTCGCTTGATGAACCCGTAGAAGGCCTCGTTATCGAGCTCGTTTAATTTGAGGGTAAGACTTGTCAGCTCGAAGATGGTCAGCTTGGGATCGGCTAGTTCGGAAAGGAGGACGGTCGAGTTTGGAACGAGAATCATGTCGAGTTCCTTGAGTGAAACACATTGTATGAGCCAGTCAACCACTTCGGAAAAGGCAGACTTGTTTTCTTCTTGCCAGTGATAAGCCTGTGCCATGTAGTTGCCCTCAAGTGACAGCTCCTCTATGGCGACACAATGATGAAGCTCGTGAAGAGACGCCAAGGCGGAGGGCTCGAGACTGAAGAGGTCAAGTCTTTTGAGAGATTTCGAGTGCGCCCCTAGTGCTTTGAAGGTTTTCTTCCCCAAGTTATTGAGGCTGAGCACGGTGAAGCACTCTAGTGTCTGTGGCTCGAGATCCTGAAAGAAGCCAGCGAGCTCCTCATCGATCTCTGTACCTTGGCAAAAGTAACATTCTCTGTTGTCAACAAAGGTTAGCTCAGCAATTTATTAGGTATACAAGACAAGTTGCAAGTTCACTTACAGGTCCTTGAAAGAGGGGCAGTTCGCTCGGAGAGCGCGTGCCACATCAGCCGTAAGTACAGAGCCATCGCGTACGACAAGACAAGTAAGACAAGACAGATTTGACACCCAGCTTGCCAAGTGGGCTGTGGGCAAGTGCCAGCCCTCAAGGGTTGTCAGTGCTACCCGCTTGTCGGCTTGGTCGGCAGCAGTCCGGATGTAGCTTGTGAGTGAGTTGGCGACTTCAATTACGATACCATCAAGATTCAGTTGCTGCCCTCTAAGCTTGATCATAAACTTTTGAAGAGGGGCTTTGAAGAAGCGAGCTTTGAGGCCAGGGTTAGTCCTTGAGAGATCCTCAAGATGTGAGTGAAGATTGCCGAGCTTGAGAGATTTTATCCAACAGCAGTAAGGGTATCGTGTCTTCCCGAGACTTGATGCGATGATGGACCTCCAAAGACAAACGGATGTCTCAACATCAAGGATGTGGGCGTTAATGGCTGGTGATTGATCGTGTATACCATAGAGTTGTGGTAAGGCCAAATTTGCCAGACCTTGACTGAGACGAGCACAAGTGAAAAGAGTCCCAAAATCACATATGGTGGCCAACTCTTGAGCAACCATCCACCATATCTCCTGTGGGAAGACTGGTCTGGCTGGTGTGGCGGTTGTCATTGGTGACACTGGCGTCATAGCGAGGTGCGGGGTCTTCATGAATGACAGATTATTGTGAAGTTAGAGGTCGTTGTTGATAAATAATAAAATAAGATATGGCCGAGAACTGATGCAAATTGGAAAGGATTGCAGCGAGATCTCGCTTCCGAAGATCAAAGAACCATGATCACGACTCATCCGCCATTGACTTGATGTGGTTGTTGGTGTTTTGGTGTGGGATGCAACCGCGTCGCAGTGGCGCCGTTTCGCGTTTTCCACCGGACTTTAATTGGCCAAAGTTAGTGGCTTTTGCACTGAATTGGCACCTTCACAGGGCCCGCCACATGTTTCCCCGCCGATCCATGGATCTGCATATCACTACCTAAAATCTCTTGCGTCCTCTGTAAATTTCACTCCGGCCCCAATCATTTTCAGCGACCCAAGATGGTGGTGCTCAACTTCACTCTGAGTGAAGATGGCGTTGCCGTCCTCCACGATGCATTGGCTTGCATGTTCAAGTTCAGTGACGAGGTCTGCCTCGAGGCCAAAAAAGAAAAGGTTTGATGTTCTGCCTGCTTGGAAAATGAGGTTGCATTAACATGTTTGCCTGCAGCTTACGTTAACAACGCTGAACATATCCAAATCGGCTTATGTTTGCTATTCCTTCGCCGCAAACAGGTTCTTTTCCCGGTACAAATTTGAGGGTAGTCCCCAGTATCGTGAGAAGTTCTCTTGCCAGTTGTACATCAAGTCCCTCCTCGCAATCTTCAGAACACGCCAAGGCGGTGGTGAGACTGCTCCAGGAAGAGACGCTTCAATAGAACGCTGCGACGTAGCCATTGACGATGGCGTTGGCAAGAAGAGTCGTCTTGTTGCTAGGATTTCTTTTAGGAACGGGATCACTGCCTCGCATTCACTGCCATACGAAGTCAAAGCACCCACCCACGCCAAGTTCAACAAGCAAGAGGCAGGAAATCACTGGGCCATCTCTTCAAAGACACTTCGCCAGCTCATGGACCATTTCGGACCAGGCATTGAGCTCCTCGATATCAACACAGACGAGGACAGCAACCTCGTCAACTTTACATGTTTCACGGAAAAGGTACAGAAACGGGGCGGAGTTAACAGCGAGACCGTCCTCAAAAAGCCCCTTCACACCAACATCGCGGTCGAAATGGACGAGTTCGACAACGTCCAGGTCGAGGACAAGCTCCACATCATTATCAGTGTCAAGGACTTTCGCGCCATCCTCCAGCATGCTCAGATTACCAGCGGAGAGCTAGCCACAAGCTACAGTAACCCAGGACGTCCCATGAAGCTATACTACGGGGCTGATGGCATCCTGTGCGAGTTCATTCTGATGACTGTGGGCGAGAAAGACGCCAGGGAGCAAAGGCACAAGACCCCTCGACCAAACGCCTCCGCAAAGACTCCAAGGCCAGAACTTGACGCAGCATCGCACAGGGCTAGTTCCCTCTCCAACAGTGCACGACAGCAAGCTCCCCCAGAGCCAACCCCGCAAGCTGTGGCCCAACCACCACAACAGCCACAAAATCCAACGCCAGCCCGGCCTCGCCATCCGTCAGCATTTGACCTCCGCCCGCCACAGCTACCGCCTCCTGGAACGGCCCAGTCCGAGGATTCGATGTTTATGGGACCCGCGCCCGAGGATGAAGCGGATGACGACCAGCAGTGGGAGCCCGTCAATCCCGAAGAGGATGAAGAGGAGGAGGAAAATGCGAGGCTGGAGTGGAACTCTACCAGTGACCCGGTTCGTGATACACACGGTCACCTTCATCATGCAAAAGGCTTACTGACTCTGTTACAGAATCCATCTGCTCTGCGTATTAGTAGTTACCTGCAGAAATCGTCGACTGGTACTAACGACCCTCCACCCGACCGTCTGGTTTCAGGACTCGACCCGACCCAGCGGCTTTCACAGGTATGCCCTTGCCGACCTTTCGTTTTATCGTTGACTTAGCTGATGATAACGATCTCAGGTCCGAGGCTTCGGCTTGTTCGCCGACTGATATGAGCACCTGTACTTTGGCGTCTGGCGGCGGTTCAGCGGTCGTGCTCATCGATACCATATCTCGCATCTTTGCATCCTGCTTTTACTTTTTCTTCTCAAAGGCAATCCAACTCGTGGCGCACCCCCCACCCAAAGCCGTAATCTCTTGATCTCCCAAGTTGTACTCCTCCGGGATGCGAATAACATTCACCCTGCCCTTCTTCTCCTCAAGTGGTCCACAGTTCCCATGCTCTCCCCACCCCCAAGCCAGTACTTTGCCGTCTTTTGTCAGCGCCAGCGCATGCTCACTCCCAACAGCGATTTTTTCCACGGGTCCGATATCCGAAGGGGCAAGCTGGCAGTGATCATCCCTCCCCCAGCTCACAAGCGACCCATCTTCTTTCAACACAACGACACTGCCCCAGCCAGCACCTGCGTCTCTCCAGTTCTTGAGATCTGACGGAGCGTTTGACTTGATGCCGAATTTATCTGATCCTAAGATCAAAAACTCGCCTGTAGAAGGGTCACCCAGAAGGAGAGTGAACTCCTTCCCGCAAAGGGCTTTCACAACGGGAAAGGGACAAGATATAAGTATCGGTGAGAAGACAGCGGGTGTTTGTTCAGGGCCTAGTTGACCTTTTCTGCCTGCACCCCAGCCGTATACTTGGCCGTTGTCTAGCAACGCCACAGCGTGGGACATGCTAGCTGCCAGGGAAGCGATCTTGGTGTCTGGCGGTGGGAAGTTTGGGATTAGTTGGAATGGAGGCGCAGATGTGATGCCCGGACCAAGACCAAGTTCGCCTTTGGGCCCTGTGCCGTGACTCCAGATTTTGGAGGGGGTAGCTAGCAAGGAGGCAGACCAGGTGGCTGCTATCGAAGTTATTGGTGTCGAAAACCCGTCTGGGAGGCCAAGGGGAGTGAAGAAGGGGTTGACATCGCCCTCGTAAAAGTCGCCTGAAAAGAGGACCCAGTGGTTGGTGAAGAGGAGGAGGGTGTGGTTCCCTCCTGCGGCTATTTGTGCGAATGAGCTGGGGAAGGTTGATCTGGGATGATGGGTGACGACGAGGGAAGGGGAGGAGACGTCTTCTTTGTGGTCTAGGCCTAGCTGGCCTGAGCCGTTGGAACCGAATGATAAGAGGGTGGTCATTTTGACTTGAGATTCTTGATAGTGTAATGTGTAGGTGGTGATGTTTAGAATATTCAACCCTGGGAGAGTTGCTCAAGGGTCAAGCTGACTGGGGTCTGGCCATGTGTGAGTCACAGTGCACACTGTTTCACCCGCCAAGGTGGGGCATGGTGGGCATGGTGGGAGCCCCACCTTGAGCAAGCTTAAATTCAGTTCCAGTCAGAAATTTTCTTTCACTTCTTCTCAACTCACAACAACAATCGCAGCAGCAGCCGGCCAGCTTCGCATTCTGCTCTTCTTCCCGCTTTGAGAAACAAGTTGGGAGTTTTACGCAGTTGTCCAGCTGAGGATGTGATCTTTGCCAACGACGAGAATACTTGCTTTGCAATACCTTTTCGCTCGAGAGAGAAACAACAAATGGCGACGGCATCTGAGTTCGCGTGGTCGAAAGACTTCACCATCGGCCTTATTGGCATGGGCGACATGGGCAAGATGTATGCCCGCCGACTGACTAACGCTGGATGGAGGTAATACGTTTTTCTCTCGACTTCTTCGACTAACCAACATTGAGCGACTTTAGCTCTCCCAAATGGTACGTTTTTCTTCTTTTCTTGACTTACACCATCACCACCACCCTTTCCCCCAATACAATGATGACTTGAGTGCATTTGGCTAGAGTATCGTACGTGGCGCTGCTGGTCACCCATTCTGGGCCCGGTGGTTGCTGCGTGCTTTCCATGATGAAAAATCTCAGCTACCTAAATTTTTTCGTCTGATCGTATTATTCTCACTCAACATTTTTATCGTCAATACTTTTGTGGGATCCCCGCTAACATTGACTCTCAGATCTCTTCCAGTCCCACTCCAATTCAGAACTTTGGTCGGATAAGGTAGCTAATCGTTGGGTTTTATTCTTTTGTTTTCTTTAGAGTCATGGCCTGCGATAGAGAAGAAAAATATGAAGAGCTTGCCAAGGAATTTGCAGACAATGTACGATGTGATTTCCAATCTTTCTAACCTCTTGATCCTCGGTTGCCGTACCCAGTGCTGAGATATTTGTGTCTTTAGACCAATATACAAATTCTCCGCAACGGTCACCTTGTTTCGAGAGCGAGCAACTACATCATCTACAGCGTCGAGGCGGCGGCCATTGGTCGTGTCGTCGAGCAGTTTGGTCCATGTGTGTCCCATCCATTGTCACCATCATCTTGTCCATGTCCTTACCTTGATGTTTCGTTGCAGCAACCCGCCTAGGCGCCATAGTAGGAGGCCAAACATCCTGCAAAGACCCCGAGATCAAAGCCTTTGAAGCGTACCTCCCCTCCGACGTCGACATTGTCTCCTGCCACTCCCTCCACGGCCCCAACGTCGACCCCCGCGGGCAACCCTTGGTGTTGATCAAGCACCGCGCCTCTGACGAATCTTTTGCGAAAGTCGAATCCGTCCTCTCCTGCCTTAACTCGACGCACGTCTACCTCACCGCCAAGGAACACGACCGCATCACGGCCGACACCCAAGCCGTGACCCACGCCGCGTTTTTGTCCATGGGGAAGGCCTGGCATGCAAACAGGCAGTTCCCCTGGGAGGAAGGCTCTCGCTATGTAGGCGGGATAGAAAACGTCAAGATCAACCTGATGTTGCGGATTTACGCGCAAAAGTGGCATGTGTATGCTGGGTTGGCGATCTTGAATCCAGAGGCGCACAAGCAGATAGGGCAGTTTGCGAGGAGCACCACGGAGCTGTTTTATCTCATGCTGGAGGGAAAAGAAGAGGAGTTACGGGAGAGGGTGTATAAAGCGAAAGAAAAAGTTTTTGGGGCGGAGGGGAGCCCGAAGTGGGCGGGGAGGCCGTTGCTGAAGGAGGAGCTGTTGGATCGGTTTAGTTTGAACAAACCAACTGGTGATGAAACCAATCAGAAGGTGAAAGCGCTACCGAATAACCACTTGAGTTTGCTGGCAATGGTGGACTGCTGGTCAGCATTGGGGATTGTTCCGTACGATCACATGATTTGCTCTACGCCGCTGTTTCGGCTGTGGCTGGGGGTGACGGAGCATTTGTTTAGGACGCCGGGGTTGTTGGATGAGTGCTTGCGGGTGGGGATTGAGGATAAGAGCTTTAGGAGGGATGATTTGCAGTTTACGATTGCGGCGGCGGGGTGGGCGGAGTGTGTGAGTTTGAGGCAGTTTGATACTTGGCGGGAGAGGTTCGCGGTGACGCAGAGGTTTTTTGAGCCGAGGTTTGAGGGGCGGTGGAGGTGGGGCAGGCGATGATTAAGGCTGTTTTGGAGAGTGAGAGGGAGTAGGTAGGTAGTGGTTGAGAAGGGGAGTAGGGTGGTGGGTGGAGGTGGGAGGGAGGGGATGGGAGGGGGAGGGGAGTATGGCAGGCTATGTCTTGTATTGAAGTGTTTCTGAAAGGCGAGGTTCAAATGGATTATGATGTTGGCTTTGAGTTGGCTTATATTCACGGTGTGCGTGCCTGTGTGTTTCCCGGCCTGTGTAGATCCATCACCTCCGGGAGTAAGGTAAGCCCTTAACAAATCATGACAGGATTGTCAGCACGTGTGGTGGGCAAGCAACGAGGAAACGATGTTGTAGAAAGTCGAGGGGAAACAGGAAGAAGCTCACTTGGTTGAGAACTTCCACACCTGTCACGTATGGATTCCCGAAAGAGCCTCGAAAACATCGACTTTGAACACAAGCACATACATATTGCTTTCTTTCTCAGATATGATATATATCTTGGACTACTTTACATTTGTACAGAAAGAAGGATCAAAGAAGGGGCTAGGACAGCCAGAGCAGCAAGCCCAATGTATCATGCATACGGGGAGATACCTTATGAGTCGAGGATGTAGCAAAAGAAAAGAAAAAGAACAAGTCGAAAAACAAGTCGAAAAACAAGTCGAAAAACAAGTCGAAAAAAGGCAAAAGCTCACCGGCCAACCCTCCCAACAATTCGGGGAAGGGTGGCTCGGTTACGAAAACCAGTGGGTTTTACTTCGACTCGAACGTGGGAGCTCTCGGTGAGTCCCGGGGGCGGGAGCCCCAATACCCTCACCACTTGACCACAAGGGTTGTTGCGGTGAGGGTACTGGGGCTGCTGGAAGGTAAGCGGTTGAACTAATACATATACCGTGGTCCTGCCTGCACAAAAAATGCGATCAGAAAAACAGTATTCAAGCTATCCGTAACTCGTATTTTTCTCATTCGACCTCCAAGCCCACACCCAGAAATACAAAACAACGCCCTGAACACCTATACAATACAGCCCATCCCCACCTACTACTCCTCCTCATCCTCCCCATTATCCTCCCCCTTCCCCCTCCCCCGTCCCCACCCCCCATTAACCCTCACCCTCTTCAACCAACTCCAGTGCCCCCAGGGATCCTTAATCAACCTCCTCATCTGCTCCACATCCGCATCCTTCCCCCCCACAACCGGAATCCCCCACTCCACCGCCTTGTTCGCATACTTGACCGCCGTCCACGGCTCCCCCGCCGCATTATACTCCAACGCCAGCCACGTGTGCGCCTCAAACATGCTCCCCCACAGCTTCTCCTGCTCATACAGACTCAACACCAGCTCCGCCAGCTGCGGATTCGCCCTGCTATCACTACTCCAGTCACTGAACTCCCCAACCAACTCCTTAATCTGCGTGATCCTCGAGTCCGACGCCTCCGTCTGGGCCTTTTCCTGTGTGCAAAGCGGACAGGCACACTGGAACCCCCAGATGCGATTCAGCTTCTTATTCCGGGCCTTCTTCCTCATAATGGGGTTGATATACGACAGCGTCAGCTCCTCCCCGGGGATGATATCCCTAATGGCGTGGATATACTGCGTCAGGGTTTCGTGATCGAAATAGTAATCTGCGTTGGGCCTGCAGTCGTGGTTCATCCTTGCGATTTCGGGGAAGACAACGTAGAACCCGTGGTCTTGGATCTCGTCGTCGTTATCGGGGTCGATGTCGAAGGCGTTGGTGGAGCAGATCTTGTCGATGCGCTCAATGTGGGTGCGCTCGATGCCGTCGTGGGTGGATAAAGCCAGGATGTGTTCACGGTGGAGGTCTGGGAGGTGGTCTACGGCGCTGGCTTGGAGTTGCCGGTATTCCTCTTTGGGAAGCTCGTCAAAGGCGCGGTAGTCGATCATGAGGGAGGGGGTGTTGGCCATGATTAGATCCCCGCGGTGGATGTGGACTTTGGCGATGAGACCCATGCCTTTGCCTGGGATTTGGTGCTTTTCGTATTTGGAGGGGGTGGTGCGGTGGAGGTCTTGGTTGATGTGTTTGGTGAGTTCTGGGTCGACAAAAGAGGGGGTGGTGGATAGGTATTCTGCTCGTTTGGGCGTCGTGATAAAGGAGGCTCCGCGGTTGGCGGCGAAGTGGTTGTCCGTGAAGACGCAGATGGAGGTGTTGGTTTGGGGCGAGGTGAAGCAAGGTGAAGTATGCGTCCAGGGGTATTTTCGTGGACTGTTATCGTCTGTTGAGGGCTTGTCTTTTTGGGCAGTGTCATTTTCCTTCCAGAGAAAGACCTTCTCGTCGGCTGCTGCGACGTTTCCTAGCCCATCCTGACAACCACCGGCAAGAGAGCCGCCGTCTCCGCAGATCTTGATTGCCCCCAAATCTTCGTGATCATGACCATGGTCATGGTGGTGATGGTGGTCGTGACTGTGACCTTCGTGGGCCAGAACCAAGCTGGCCAGAGCCGACAGCTCTGAAAGCCGCTGTAATAACCTCATCGTGATAGTGGTGTAACAAAACAGCCAAAATTGCAAGAAAACAAACCAAAAACGATCAATTTAGAGTAAGAAGAAAAGCTTCTGGCCACTTGTCCAGCAGCTTGCCAAAATATCAATCAACAATGCCTCTCAACCGAGACCAGGGAGAATTGAAGAAAGGGAAGAGAAAAAACATTCTATCCCTTTGGACGGAAAGAAGGAGGTTGAGGCCAGCTTTCCCAGGCACAGCCAGCATCTCCTTCCCCTCGAACGGAAGATCTTTCTTTTCTCGGCGCGTTCGCCTCTTGCATGCCGGCATCCCAAACAAGTGTGGCGGCAGGGGTCCTCTTCACCCGCATCGATAGCATCTTGATACTGAAGTGAGGGGTGCATCTGTTAGTGTTCCCCTGTTCAGTTCCAGACCCTTCGCTGTTCGCTACTGCAAGGGCTGGGGGCCAAAGCTCTTGGGGAAGGTTGTCTGAGGATTTGTTACAGGTTCCACATGTCGCAGAGTATCTCGCCGCAATCCTGTCTAAATAAAAATGTGAGTACTGAGTAGTAAGTTATCAGTCAATTGGGATGATCCTTCTTCTGTTAGAAACAACGAAACACAGCACTGACCTTCCCCAGACAGAGAGGTGGGGGTACGCTATCAACGAGGTGACGGCTGCCGTTGAGGTGATCGCCGGCTGTCAAGCTACAGCTGCCATCCCGTCAGCCCGTCTCGCCCGTTTAGCGGCTCCCTGGCCCCCATTTTAGCGCGCTCCAGGCCATTGGGTGCGGTTAAACACGATTAAGTTGAGCTGACGTGGATTTCAACCTTCTCATCACCACCACCCATCCTCCCGGCACTCACTCCAGAGCGATGATGTGATGCGATCTTGATCTGAGCGGCACGGAGATCTCCAAGATAACCTCCCGTCCAGCTCTTCCCCATGGTCCCCTCATATCCCCAGCTTACTAAGGTGTAAGCGCGAGCAACATCATCGCGAAGCGAGCCTCCACCTCTCATAGTGTAGATACAGGCGCTGAATCAGCAATGCGCGTTACACCCCATTATCCAATCCTTAGTCCAAGCTTACCTTGCTTACACAAACCTGTACTGTTGCATCGGGCAAGCAGTGACTTAGTCAGGACATAGCAGCAACACGAACAACATAGTGGATATTGAAGCCATCGACAGCAAACTTTTGCTGGCTGAGCTCTCGGCGGAGTGTTCAATCCGGTCTTCAAGCCCGCGATTCTCGCCGTCAAGGACTGAATGCTTTCTAGCGGATGTGACCTATGATGACTTGGTCGATGACAGGATGCTGATCTAGTGATTAGACAATGCTTGTCAAGATGTCCATAGCGGTCAATGGACGATATCGCGCCGGGAAGACGGGACGACGATGAGGAAGAACGGTGGAGATATCCAAAGACAGACGAAGGTCTCGGCGACGAGATTCATGTATAAAAGGAGCACATAGAACCCGAATATCAATCCCATATCACCCTCACCACCACCATCTTCTCACCACTCCCTTCTACACCGTGACCTGAGATCCAACCCTCATCATGAAGTTCACCACCCTCCTCTCCTCTGCCCTCCTGGCAGTCCCCATCCTAGCCAACTCCCCCTTCCCCTGGGAGCGCCTCAACAAGAACGACTCCCTCCTCATCATCGTCGACCTCCAAGAAGGCCTCTACACCCTCGCCCGCGACTACGATCCCACCCTCTACAAACAAAACATGCTCGCCCACTCCGCCCTCGGCCTCGCCTTCCCCTCCCTCCCCGTCATCCTCACCACCTCCGCCTCCACCGGCCCCAACGGTCCCCTCCCGCAAGAAATCCTAGACATGTACCCCACCGCCCCCCTCATCTCCCGGCAAGGTATTTAATCTTTAAAGTTAATCCTTTTTTTTAAAATTACAAATTTATTTTACTAACTTTCCTTATTTATAGGCGAAGTAAACGCCTGGGACTCCCCCGAGTTCCGCGCAGCAGTCAAGGCAACCGGCAAGAAACAGATCATCTTGGCTGGCATCGTGACCGACGTCTGCACGGCTTTCCTCGCAAGGTCTCTCAGAGCGGAGGGGTACTCCGTCTGGGCCAACCAAGAAGCCTCGGGCACCGTTACAAAGGAAATCCGGGATTTGGCCAACGATCAGATGGTACCCTCCCCCCCCTTTTCCCCTCCCCCCTTTTCCATTTCAAGACAGCCTACTCGCCCCCCCCCCCCCCTCTCCTGCCTCTCCCCCCTACCTACTAGAAGCGAGCAATGAGCTAACAAGCCCCCGAAAAAAGATGCGCGCAGGTGTCAACGTCGTCTCCCTCTTCAGCATCGTCTGCGACCTCATGCGCGACTGGCGCTCCTCCCCCGGCGCCAAGGAGATCCTCCCCTGGCTGGACAGGTACATGCCCGCCTACGGGTTGCTTGCCCGGGGCCACAGGGCCGCCGTCGAGAACGGGACGGTGATCCCGGGGGAGGCTGATTTGCCTCTTTAAATGCATGCCTCTGTAAACTTTCTCATGTTTAAAGAGTTGTTTACCTTACCTAGGTACCTACTTTAGATGATAAGAGGGCATGTCCTTTGTGACATTTGTGAGGGAGGGGAGGGGTTATGGAAAAAAGCAGAAGAGTCAAAGGTAGAATTGTGAAGATGGGTTAGGAGGTGGTGGATCAAAACTCATGAAAAAAGGGGAGGGGAGGAAGATGGGGGACGGCGAGAAGAAGAGAAAATGGAGGCAATGAATCATGATGGTCTGTCTACCACACACGAGATCAACAATGTAGATAGCAACACACAACAAGAACAACAACAACAACAACAACAGCAGCAGCAATATAACAGTGATGAGCTTTCTATTAAGACCAAGCACACCTCTATCCAACGCTATGTGATCTGAATAAACAATATACACAGGGGGTATCAAACTCTCTCTCTCTCTCGTTGCCGAAAAATATCTACACAAAGCAACCATCACCAACAAACACAAATCTATCCCAAGTCTACTACCTGTTTTCTACAAGAACCAGAAACGCCAGATCATCCTTTCATCATCAATCTATCCAATTTTTGTCAAACACCCAAATACCAAAATCCAAAGTAACAAGTTCGCTTTGCGCTATGTATTCCAGTCATCTCTGATCTCCTTCTTTTAAACTCCTACTAAACGCCGCGTGTTCGTATCCCATAACTCATCAAGACAAAATAAAATTAACAAAAGAAAAACAAAAATGACAAAAGAAATGGTGTCCGTCGCGGTGTCTGTGTGGCCCATCTTGCCACAAGAATGTTCTATCTGAAGATTCCCAATCCAAAAAATCCCAGTATTCAAGTCCGTCATGTCGTCGTAAGTCATAAGTCATAATCCATAAAACCTTTCCTCCCAATTGCCTCAGAAGAGACTGTCCCGTTGATACATCTTTTTTTTTCTTTCTTTTTCTTTTTCTTTTCTTTTTTTGGTCTTTCCATTTTTTGTCAAAATTCGACAAATTCCGCCCATACCCAAACAAGGAAAAAGGAAAGAAAGCATAGGGGGTGAAAGAAATACACCGATTGACAGGCATGCTCGGAGATCCTGATCCGTGGGTTGAAGTCCAGAGCTGGTTGCCCCGGTTCACTGCATGGGCGATGGGTTGACCTTGGTTCCACATCATACCGCGCACTCGGCGCGGCGTGTGGCGAGCCACATGGCTGGCTCGAAGACCGGTGTTAGTGGGAATCCTGCACTGTAAAGGTCATCGACCTAGAAGAGACTCGGAATCCACTGGCATGCCTGAATCGAATTGTTAGATAAGTTCGAACAGCTGTTGAGAAGGCGACGACAACTTACAGTTATTCAACCCCTCCAGCCGCGGCGGACCTCGGGCTTGGCGGCAAGGTTGTGTGAGATCCTGTCCATGGCAGTCAAGTGATCTTGAGCCTCCTTGATGTACTGGAAGGTCTGGATATCATCCGGTTGGTAGCCGGCAGAGACGAGGGTCTCGAGAGCTCTCTGATGCTCCCACCACTGGTTGATCTCGAGGTTGACGGGGGGCTCAACGGGCTTGGAAGCCTCAGACTTGGACTTGCGGGAGCTAGACTTCTCCTGGGCGGGCTTCTCCTGGACCTCGCTCTTTCTCTTGCGGCCACGGGTAGAGGTGGTGGCGCCGGAGGAGGGAGGAGAAGCAGCCTGGGTGGTGGCGCCGTTGTCGTTGTGCACGCGCCTCATGTGGTCCCGGAGGTTCCATTGTCTGGGAAATCCGTGGCCGGCAACAGAGCGTTCGCAGCCTTCATAGGTGCACAAGTAGGGCTTCTCGCCATGGCCATGCATCGCGTGGGCCTCACGCTCATGACGGAGAAGGCAGGCAGTGGAAGAGAAGCGGGCGTTCTGGCAGCCCTCAACCTTGCAGCGGTAGGGCTTGAGGTGGGAATCGACAAACTTGCTGTTGGTTGGAGAGTGGTTAGCTGATGCAACCTGGCCATGTTGCTGAAAGGAACTTACTCATAGTTGCACTTGAGCTTCTCGGGCTTGTGGTTGCAGCTCGGCTGGCCCTCCCAGGGGCAGTGGAAGAGGCCGTCCGTGTGGGGGTACGCATTCTTGTAGAGATAATGGTCCCGTGCAGACTCACCTTCGCCACTCATGCGGCGGGCACCGAAGGCAGGAGGGAGAGCAAAAGCATCGTCGCCCATAGCGGGCACAAGGTGGCCGTGAAGGTCCTCAGAGGTCACAAACTGCCCATCCAATTTCCGGTTCATCCTGAAATCACCCGTGTGAGATAATGCCCCGAGATCAACCGCGTCTGTAGTCGCAACATACCTTGGTGACTGTCCAGGCAAAACAGGCGAGTTGGAGTTCTGGCTCTCCCCGGGAGAGGAGGCAGAGGGGACAGCAGACCACAAGTCCTCTGGTCCATCAGGAAGACCAGGGGAAGAGAGGCGGGAGTCAACAGGGCTCAGCGAGCCCCAAGAGTGGGGAGAGTGGCCAATCAGGCCGGCATCAAAGATCTGAGGGTTCACGTGCTGGGCCATGGGGGCTCCCAAGTCTGTCGTGTAGGGCAAGCCATCCGGGAAACCCATCATGGTGGGGTAGTAGCCAGCACCGCTGACGGAAAGAGTGTCGAGATCCTGAGCAAGGTATTGCTGAACATCCATGATTCGGCCAGTGGCAATAGAGCCATCTGGGTAGGTGGCATTGCCTGCCATGTCAAGCTTGGACATCTGTGATGTCTGTGTGAGAATAGACTGCACTCTTGACCTGGTCTTCTTGGCCGAGGCGGTAGAAGATTTTGTGTTTCTGTTCTTGAGGCTTCCAGTGGAGCTGCGCGAGGTGCCTCTGCGCATGGGCTCGGCCTTCAGGGCCTTGTTGTCGACTGCGGATGCAGGGGCCCAGCGGGCGTGGAAGTCATCTTGGTCCAGTTTTGGGGTGATCTGGCCAAATGGCAAGAAAGAGTCCTCGGCTTCTCCAGCATAGTAATCCGTGGCATCCGTAAACTCAGGAAAGTTCTGTGGTCCTTCAACTGTCGTGTCCCAAGCCGAGCCAGAAAGGTCGGCTGGTCCTGTTTGACAAAAAGAAAAGATTCCAGAGGCAGATGAGGAAAGCATGTTGGGCTGAGCACTGTAGCTGTAGTCGCTGAAGCAAATGGTTAGTGTGCTGTTCATCCACCAATTTGTTGTCGTCTTGAAGAAAAGGAAAAAGTAGATAGAAAATGTGACCGAAAAGAAACTGAGGCATCAGATGGCACAACTTTGTATCCTGCAAACACAAGCCATGTTAGTGGGAGCTATCTACATTTGTCACGGAAAGGTAGCTACAGACCAAGTGAGCGTTTTTTGGTGAGCAACGCTATCCAAGAGACCGTTGGGGAGAAAGTTCACATCAGAGCTGCTGGCCTGGAGCCAGAAAGAGAATCCAGTTTTGTCACAAGGAGCGAGTGAATCCAGGTTGAAGAAAAGCAAAGCGAGACAGGCGAAAACAAAACCAGGGAATATCCTTTCGAACAGTAACTGTTGTTGGCGAGAAAGTCCGGGGGCAAGCTGTAGGAAAAGAGGATCAAGAGACAGTGTTTCTCATCAATCTTGTTTCCTCAACCCTGAGCTGAGCAAGGCGTGTCCGTTGTTGATGCCAGTGTTGTGTTGAGAAAAATTCCAGGGAAGTCCAGGGCTAAATCCTTGTCGAGGATGATCCAGGGGCCAGAGAAAGAAGGAAAAAAGCAAGTCCGGCAAGTTGTCCATGTCGTGTAGCAAATTGGAAGGGCCATTCCCAAGTCATCGACTTGTGAATGTGAGAGGTTGACGGTCCTCGGTTGGCAAAGATGGTCGCCCATGGTGTAGATCCAGTGTGTCCGGAAGATTCAGTGCGCAAGTCCTGTTTGCGAAGCCTGTTTCAAGTCCTGGGGTCCTCAAGAGAAAGAAAAAGAGAAAGCATCTCATGGTGTTGTCGTCCTGTTGATTGTCCGGGAGTGTCGAAATCCTCAGGCAAGATCCTCAAATGGCATGTCGAGATGTTGGCGTGTTGAGACCGAGACTTACTGATTGGGCTTCGAAAAGCAAGTGTGTAAAGTAACTTTGCGATGCAGTCAACCCAGCACGAACGAGGCTGAGCATGACTGATCTGAGTCCGCGACTCGGCTGAGTCAGATCCAGGAGGTTGTGAAAGAGAGCGTGTTCCGCTGCAGTTCATGGCAGATGAAACCCGGGGAATCCAGTTGGCGATCCATGGGTCGTGTTTCCTTGGGAGAAGATCGGTCTGTGAAATGCTGTCCCTGGGTTGCAAAGTTTCTCGTGTCCAGATGCTCATGGGGCGCCTCACTAAGACGGAATCCAAGGCAGGTTGGTCGGTCAAGATAAAATAGCAGAAAACAGAAGAAGAAAAAAGGAAAAACATGACTTTGATTCGCAACATGATTTGAAAAGCAAAAAGCACAATGGGCCTCCCAGGAAACAAATGAAAATAAGCTAATATACCTCGAGGGGGTGTGAACCTCGTCCAGTTCAAGGTTGTGGGTGTTGTAGCCAGGCATGGTTTCAGTGGTCCGGGACATAACCATGGCAGACATTCCAGACGGCAATTGCAAGAGACTGAGCAAATGACTGCTCTAGACAACAGAAGGAGGCTTCCAACGTGTCTTGTGGGGGGTGATCCAGTGGGAGAAGGAAGAGTGTCCTGTGGGTGATGGGGACTGGCGTGCGAAGTGGAGGCAGAGGCAGGAGCGGTGAGGTGTATCTGTATATAAAAAGAGACAGAGACGGGAATGGGAATGGCGTTAGGTTGGGCAGGAACCGATGAGGAACCGTTGGCGGGTCGTTGGGCTCTGGTGTGGAAAAAATTGTCTGGGGGGAAAGAGCAGCTGTTGGGCAAGGAAGGGGCGCGCCGGTTTTAAACCTGGAGCAGACGACGCTGTCATTCGAAGACAGGCGAGACAGGGCAGGCTCAACTGCGTGATGAGGCCCCGCTTCACCAGTCGCTTCACGTCTCGGCGCCGTCCATCACAATGTTTCCTGCCGCTTCCTTTCTGCAGTCTTCTGCGCGTCTCTGCACCGCGCTGCAATCTCTTCGCCAATCTCACACGAGAACTTCATCAGAGTCGGCCGCGAGGGTGGCCTAGTGCCTCTGCAGTGATGCGTTGGCATTCCGTCTGATGCAGCCTGTCCCCTGTCCATGTTGCAGACTAGCCATCACCACCCAAGCTGATAGGCCCGAATCGCTTCAGAAGCCCCGCCGAGCAGACCAGAAACAGGAAATCCCCCAGTCGTCAGCGGTGTGCGACGCCATCATGCAACTCTGGCCTATGGAAGATGCAGACGCCTGTGCCAGCTCAGCTTCGACCTGTCACATTCTTCCCCTTCTCCTCACCTGTTTGTATTTGTTGCGGGATATTCGGATAATCCATCTGACTGGCACCTGCTGATAGCGAAAGAAGCACCGAGTCGACAGAAGACAGACAGACGACGGACGACAGACGACGTGCTTGACGCTGCCGCCGTTGCCGCTGTGGAAAGGTAGCACCAAGATCGAAAGGACCCCACGCGCAGCAAATCGTCCAGATTGCCGACGTCCATGGAAATCATGACTTGACCCCGCCTGCATGCTGCTGTTCAACAAAAGAGGGGGGACTGTCTTACCACTGCTGTCCCACCAGCCAGTCGCCTACAAGTGGGCCACACGATAGCCAATACAGACGAAGCTTACCTCTGTTGGTGCCGGGCCTTGTCGTCTGAATGGACAAGAGAGTTGCAAGCACAAACGCCTCCTGTCAGTCTAGTCTCGCCCGGTTTTGGTTGAGAACCTGAATCCAAAAATGGAAAACCGGTCAGTGACTGCCAGAGACAGACAGCCTTGCTTGAATGTCGATGGTAGCGGTGGTGGTGGTGGTAGTGGTGGTGGTCTCGATCAGTTCTGAAGACTCGAGGATGGATAATCGGCTCGGCCCTACACTCTCCTCTCTTTGCCAACTCAGCAATGCCCAAACACGCGATGTTCCCGCATCTGGGTGGTGCTCTGGACATGCAGCCGCCTCACTTTCGACGCATGCCGAGATTGATGTTTCGTCCAAGGCTCCATGACTCAGTCACATCGAGGAGCAAAGTGCACATTTTGTCGACATCATTGGAGAGCTCGTTTCTGATATGCACTGCTTGTTGTCAATCTCAGATCGATTGTTTACTGCAGCGTTGAATGGAATGGTCTGGATCTCACTTACACGGGACAAGAGATGCCGGGAGAGTGGGCAGCTGCTACATCTGGTTGACTGTGCATGAGTCCATCAAAGATGTGCCAACGACTGATTTTTGATCGATCCGCGGTTGCCGCGACAGTGTCGATGAGGGATAATGCCTTGATTGGACGCGTTGGAGATCTGTCTTGAAGACCAGGCCATCTTCAACATGACGAAGCTTCTTCGTTGCCTGGCTTCACGTCGTGCAAGACATTTCGAGACTCAGCTTGGTTGGCATCAGTCAGATACACAACATCCAAAAGTGCCAACCTCGCTCACTCGCTCGCCACATCAGCAACAACCCCTCCAACTCATCTCTGAATATGCAGCTAGGGTCTGATGTGGATGTCTGGCGGCCAAAGACTTGACCAAGCGGCGTTCATGATGCCGTTATCGATTGGCCGACGAATCGGTATTGGTGGTTCGAGCAATGTTGACCAAGTTGTTGAAGGCTGGTGTCTTGTCCTGTGAACGACGGGCCCCTCTTCGAATGTCCACCCCCGGAGGTGTCGTCCGGCTCCCCCGCTCTGTTGTTCTTCATAAGAACAGACGTCGTCGGGACTTGAAGTTGGGTGTGGTTGTTGGCAGCGACGAGTCGAGTCATCTTCCACCTATCCGGCGTGTTGGTCCGCTTCCTCTTTCTGGCTGTTTCTTCAAGACTCTTGACCACAAGGTCAGCTCAGGTGTGTCAACCGTGAAAGATAGGTGAGTCGGCATGGTTCGGATCTCGGTCCTCAACATGTGTCAGTCCTGAGGACATCGATTACGCCCTGCAACCAGACCCCGGATTCGAGTAGCGGGTGGGAGAGATGTTGAGGATTCACCTCTCCACCCTTGTTGATGCTTCGGACTCAAGTACACGCCCTAACCCTGGACGCTCATGAGTCCGTTGAGGCTTCATGAACCGCCGAGGTGTTTCAAAATGGACGGCTCGCATCAGTTGGCAAGGCTTGTCGAGAGTGTGGGATCCTGTCTACAAAGTCTGCCAGTAGTCAGATACCGCCTCAAAATGATCGTTCATGGGGGCTACTACTCACCGAAGCGCCAGGCATCTGCTGGTGCTAACCTTATCTTATACCTTCAGCCTGCTTCATCCTGGCACACCATTGCGTACTGTTATCTTTGTGGCACATGACAAAGACCAGTCAAATTCGGCGAGAGCCTCATTTCTGACTGGCAAATGCTCGTTGCACCTCGAATCTGACCGGTAATGCCCAGCGGTCAAAAGTGAGGCTCAGCTGCAAAGCTTTGGCGAGACATCACGATGCCAAGCGAAACACCGTAGACAAAGTATTTCGGCTCCATCCTCCTGAGGGTGTTGCAATCGTGCGGCAGCGTAAAATTCGGGTTGGGGTTGGGGTTGGGGTTGTGTCTGTCGACTCCGAGGTTTTCCGAGAAAGAACGAGGCGGCAGATACGGGATATCGAGATGACGAAGAAAAAGCTAAAATGCGATAGATGATGTCTTCAACCATGTGAACGGCATCCCGTGGACAAAATTCGGCTTGGAGAGATCTTCTTCCACATGCGGATGCAAGGACAACCAGAGTCTCGCTGAGTTGAACCTAAAAAAAGTTTAAGGGGGGAAAGGGGCGCCTCATTCCACGGACGAAATCCATCACGGGCAAGTCGCTGGAGAGCATTGGTGATATTTACCTTACCTCGCCAAACAGGCCTTTTTGTCATCTCTCGCCGGGAGAGACGACTGCTCCTTGCAAGGAACACGCATCATGATGACAGCAATGCGTAGGTGGTGGGAACCACACCAATCCAGTAGTGTACCAAAGGCTCCAAGAGATCTCCATCCGGGGTTGGGGTCCAAAAGCTCAACAAGGCCAAAACAGGGAATTCTGGGTAAGGTCAGAAGAGGTGACTGAGAGGGTCCGGCCTGATCTTGTAAGTGGTGCCGCGAGCCTTCAGTCCTGAACTCCGGCCCGTTCGGGACTGGCAGTGTTATCATGCCCATCGGTGGGTGTTGTCGGGCTACAGTCCTGTGTGGGTGGAAGCACGTGGGGTGGAGAGAAAAATGATACCTTGATCGAAGTTGATGTCCCCATCTCGGCAGAAAGAATACTGTGTCAGTGTCCGTCTTGGGCAAGGCGTGATGCCTCATGCCAAATTCGCATCAAGGTCAGGAACCATGACGCGGGTGGCCTCGGCCATGACCTCCTCTTAAGAAAAAAGTAGGCCGTGGGGGGAGGAGGAGAGCGTGGGAAGGGGTTGTGGGGGAAAATGGGGGCTAACGATGCCGTGTCAACACTCCAAGGGTCGAACCGGACGGCGTCTTCGACGGACCGGACGCACTCGGGAGCGGTCAAGAAAGGTTGCTGCGTGGCATCACGGCAGACCAGACGACGAGATGGCATGATAGGGCGGCAGCATGGTTGGGTTGGCCAGCGAGACGTGTTCGTGCCCAACGTTCGTCGCTTCGGTCGGTTCCCCTAATCAGATGTGCCGCCACGAGATGGGTGGGCGAACAGGGGCCTTCCTGGCACCAATCACGACTGCCGAGGGTCTGGGCATTGGGCGACAGCGCAGAGTAACAATCCGCTTCGAAAATTTCCATCTGGGTGCCCAACGATGCCCTACCGCTTCCCCATTCATCGCATTGCTGCTCGTCTAGCACCGGTGCCCGCAAAGTGCAGCATGGCAGAGTGTGAATGCCTTGGATCGTGGCCGTGGGCGTTGTGTGGGCGAGAGGACCATTGGATGGCGACCTGCATGGATCTTCCCATCTCTAACTCATGTTGTCCAGAGAGATCGTCACTTGCGCCCGCTTGGTCGTTGCCCGACTCGCTCACCTCCTTCTCGAATTCCATCCTCCGGGCGCTCGCCAAGCAAACAAAGTCACGAAGTCGGTTTTGTATGCGAGTGAGTGGTGTTGCGGGCAGTGAGCACCGGCTTGCTCCCACCCTTTCCCATCCGGCTTCCCGGTCGATGTTGGGCGCACCGAGCGACACGGAACTGAGCTGCGTGTCAAGATTGGCATTTCCATTTCCCCCGGTTCTGCTGTGTCGGCTACTTTGTTGTCAGTCGGTCGTGGAAGTGTCGCTCTCGCCACCCTGCCCCCTCCTCCTTGACACCAGTGCGGCCAGCGAGGGGGGATATATGTCTCCATCATCGTGGATCTGAATCGTTTCGTTCTGTCGTTTTGGACCTCCATCCGCCAGTCCTGCGAGGACACAAGTCTCAGCAAAACCGCACCGGCGACGTTGAAAAAGAGGAGCCGGACTGATATTCCCCAGCAGCGCCCAAGCTAGACTCCGCTGCTAGTCTATAGTCAACCAGTCTGCCGGACCACAACCCGCTTGCCCTTCGGTCAAAGACACATCCCGGTGAGGTTCTCGCCGCCCGCGTGGAGACCTGATTTTTTTTATGAAGACTTTTGGTACTCCTCCATCCAAGGAAATCCCGGCCGCAGGTTTTTTTTTCTCCGTTGCCCTTCTGGATTGATTGCTGTTTACCCTCTGGCCGCGCCCTGTCGTTCCGTGGGACCGTTTCGAATTTCTGCTTTGTATTTTGTGCCTTTTTCTTCGTTGTCTGCGACAAGAAAGCAACACTGCCACTACGGGTGAGCGAAAAAACGACCCGGGAAGCCGCTTTTTGGAGATCCCAGCCGGGACGAGGACAAGATCTTTGAAAAAGAAAAAAGAAAAAAAAAAAAGGAACCACCATGGCCCAGCCGGACTTTGCGTATCGTTCCTCGGCCGCGGTATCCAATGACCGATGGCTACAATCGCGCAGGTGGGAACAAAAACTCGAAACCCCCCGTTCTGCGGGAGAATGGAAGGACATCGCAGCTGACAAACGACCGCAAGCCCGATCTACAGTGACCAATATCACAATGGCAGATTTGAGACGGGGAGCAACCCGTACCTCCCGCAGAGGTAAGATGTTCAGCCACTCAAAACCCTCCCTCAACTTCAGGACAGCGAGAGTAACCGGCAACCTCTTTCAAGCGTGGCTTACACACATGGCAACACCTCGTCATACCACCTCCCGGCCAACCTTTCGCTGGGAAATGTCAGCCAGGTAGGGCGAGCCGCGGCTGAGTCGCCCTTTGCACCAGCGACAGCCTTCAACCCCCGCATGACACAACCACCAAGCCAGTACTCGAGCCCGGCGCCACCAGCTCAAGTCTCGTACAAGGGGATGAACGGCATGAACGGTATGAACTCGCAGCCATGGGACCATCAAAGGGCATATCAGGGAGCCCCTCCTCCTCAGCCCCCTCCACAGCAGGGGCCTTATCAAGGGAGGTACTCGCCATCCGGCTCCATGGATGATCTCATGACGTCTCCCAATATGTCGGACTACTCATTGGAGAACTCTGCCATTGGACTGCCCCAGCCGGGGAACAAGAGCAAGATGAACGGAAAGCCACGATCACAGCGACGCCCGTCGAACCGGGACGAGTTTGACGGGCCGCACCAGTTTTTGAAGCGACCACCGCCAGAATACATTGCGATGTCTGAACGAGATCTCCCCACTCTCCCGACCCATCTCCTTGTCCAAGAGCAGGATAGTGTCCTGACTCAGGTCAACGACCGGCTCTCGCAGTGCGCTTATGATTTTGTCGCCAAGTATCAGTTCCCGATCCCACTCACACAGGACATGCGACCAGTCGAGCGCCCTCAAGACAGGGAGTGGACGGAGTGGGTATACTTGCTGAAGAGATTAGCCACCAAGAGGCGGATCCCCGCCCGGGTTCTATACAATGGGCAGATCAAACAGTTTGTGACGATTTTGGAGAACTCGTTGGAGATGCGACACGCGGCGAAGCACCAATCGCGACCGCTGAAGGACGACCGCAACATTTTGCAGCTCATTTCGGCGGGCATCCAGGTGGCCAAGATTCTCAAGGACGCGCAGGCCATGGATTATTTGGACAGGCTGTATGTATCGACGGAACAGCAGATTCAAGATCGAGCTGCTGCCGCGGCCGCGGGGAGGTTCCGTTGATCATACGGCCCTTGTTTTTTTGGATCTGTTCCGCCAGGAACTGTTTTTTTCTCTCTCTCTCTCTTTCTCTTCCATTTTTTCCCCAGGATTTTGGAGAGAGGATTACCAAGGACTGCCAAAGGAGAACGAACCATGGACCTGGATTTATACAATACCGACAAATGACCAAAAAAAATGGCCAAAAATAACAACAAAAAATAATTTGGATACTTGCTCCCTGCCCAGGAGGGCTTTTGGATGACAGACAAGACAGACGGACACAGATATGAGCCTTGCCTCGTTCATGAAAAGGGGGGGCTTGCGGGACTGGACTGGACTGGACACGACGCACACAAAGACAGGACACGTGAAAGGTGTGGATGGGGGGCGGGATATATACCTAGGATCTTATTTCATTATTATCGAAGGAACTTTTTCATTATCAAATCTCATCAACTTGTATGAACCATTTCCTACATACCTTTCCTTTCCTTGGATATTATGTTCTCCGTGGGTATGGGAGGCGAGTGTGTCGAAAATGGGGCGGACTTTTGCTTTCTAAAACGCGTTTTATGCAGATAAGTGGGTAGGGTTAGCGGGGCGGTTTATGTGCTTTTAGGGGGGTTCATTTGGGTTGGGTGGTTTTTGACTTTGTTGCTTGTTATCATTGCCATTGTTGTTTTTGTTGTTGTTGTTGTTCTTGTTGTCTATTAGGGGTATGGATATCAGGGGCGGCTGTATGGATGTGTGTGTGTGGCGGAGAGATCTGCTTTTGTTTTTCGCGTTGGTTTGATGTATGTTGATTTTGGGTGATTATCTGGCTTTCAAGAGCTTTGTTTGTTTGTTGTTGAGGAGTTTTTCTGGGGTTGAAACGAGCGTGTGTATGTGTTGGTGTATGGCATGTTAGGTGGTTGGAGAAAGATTTGGGAGGCTATCTGCTATTGTGTTTTGTGTGTTGCGTTTTGGGCACAGGAGGGGAGGTTATCTGCTTTCGTTGTGAGCTTTTGCTTTTTTTTCAGACACAAGGAGGGGGGAGAGGCTATCTGCTTTTTGCTACTTTGCTTTGCTTTGCGAACATCAACATCACCATCATCATCATGAGATGGGGAGGCTACAGTCGTTTCTGCGCTGCATATATATATTCTTCGGAGATTTCAGAGAAGAGCAGGGGAGGCTGTTTGTTGAAGGTGGCTTTTGAGTTTGTGTATTGTTGTTTCGTTGGATACTTTTTTTATATTTCTTTTTGGCTTGGTATTCCGAGCATTTGATGAGAAGTGTTTTGGGTGTTTTATGTATGTTTTTGTTTGAAACAATTTGATACGTTTTTTTTTTGTCTTGTCTTATTACCTCTTTCTCATGATGTTTCTCATCGATGACTTTGTGTACTTTGTACGCCTTGTGGGAAGGTGACTCGAAATGGTTACCGACGGTTTGGCTCGGGCTCAGACTCGGGCGAGAACAAGAAAGGTAAGGTAATCAACATGAACCTTGTGTGCGTGTTTTTTGGCCTCCAGTAAGTGTACACGGCAGGTAGCAGATGATGCGAAAATGATGATTTGTATGTATGAAATAAAAAGACTCGGTATGACATGTGTTGTGTTCGTTAGGTGTCTACTGCGGTATGGTGTGTGAGAGAGAAAGGCTTCGGTGTGGCACAACAGGCGACCGACGGACAGGACAGGACAGGCATCGGTAATCGGATTGGGTTTAGCGTCGTTTTTTCGAGTCCTCGGTGGGTGTTGGGCTTGGCGGGGAGAAAAGTGCAACGGTTCGGTCGCTCTTTTGGGGATAGCGGGGGTGGGATTGGGAGAGGCTGAGGGGTGATCGACTTGTTCATGCGATTGCGATATGAACTTGCCCTCCCCACGTTGTTCAGAAATATACTTTTTGTTTCTTGAGCTTTTTTGGCAACTGTTTTTGATGGGTGTTGGACATACATGTGTATGTGAATGATATCTGTGAGATTTGATTCGCTCCGAAACGAAACGACGAGGGCTAGCGATTACCTACCTATCGAGCGCTGCCTGCTTTGACTTACGACTGCGACTTTACGACTGCGACTTTAGACTGCGACGCCCGATATACAACTTTGGACTGAGAACTTAAAACGGGCGCAAACTGACCGCTCATTTTTGAACAAACGAGAAGACGCCGAAAGGCAAACGATACAATCTCTCCGACGACACAATGGCCTCCGTCGCCTCCGCCTCCGGCACCTCCCCCCTCTCCTCCTCAGACTACAACCTCGACCCGGAAGACGAGGCGTTCTGGGTAGCGGTCAACAACACTATCGCTAGCGGCAGTGATGGCTCGGTAGTAGGGGGGTTTATGACCAGCCCGGTCGCCAGCTTGAGCAACAGTTTGGGGAGCTCGTGGGCTGTTCTCGGGCAGGGGGGAAGCATAGGGGCGCCGGTGTCGCCTGTGGTTGGTGATCATCACAGCCAGGGGCAGCAGAGTAACTACTCGGGGTCGTATGTTGATTTGGGGGATGGGGGGTTTGGTACTGCTGGGTTGGTAGGGGACGGGAGTGGGCAGGGGCAGTTTGGCTTGGGGACGTTGGGGGGAAATGTGGGAGGTGGGGGGTTTATGTTTGATGGTGAGTACTTGCCTAGCTGGGAGATAGAGGGGGTAGATGTTGATTTGCAAGCGGTAGACTTTAGCGGGCTGTATGGCAACCCCTTTCCGGGTGTTGTTACCGGGTTGGAGCAGACACATCAGCAACATCAGCACCATCAGCAAAATTTGTTTGGGGTCGGGTTGGGGGAGATCAACTTTGATACTTCGACGCAGTCGGGGCCTTGGGAGCCGTTGAGTTTGAGGGGGGAGCACGGCACGCACCACCACAACACGACGACTGCGACAACGGCGGTGTTGATCAATAGCCCAACGATTACCACAGGGGCTGCGAACAACAATCTGACGACAAGCGCGAATTTCAGTCCGGGGATTTTTGTGATGGAGGATCCGAGTTTTAACTTTGAGACGATTTCTCCGAGCCCGCCGAGTTACACGCAGTACACGCCCAGTTTGAGCCCGCCGGCGAGTACACCGCCGAGGAGCCCCGGGATGGCGATTAAGTGGGAGCAGGAGATGGTGGTGCCGGAGCAGCAGCCTAAGACGGCACCGATCCCGGTGAGGAAGGGGAATAAGGGGACGACTGGGAGTGGGAGGGATAGTTATAGGGTGACGAAACGGAAGGCGAGCCCGACGGATTCGACGAGTTCTTCGGCGTTGAGTGCGTTGCTGGCTGCTCAGGGGCAACAGCAGATTGCGAAGGGGACGAGCAAATCACCTTCTCCGACACCGAGTTCGGGCAGCAGTACGGGACAGGCTAAGTTCCTGATTGTGACGCCTTCGACGATTAATGCGCATGCTCAGTCTCAGTCGATAAATCCAAATCTGCCGAGCAATCCGTTTGAGTGTTTTGAGGCTCTACGGCCTTCTCAGCGTGGCCGGAAGGGACCTTTGGCGACAGATACGAAGCAATCTGCCCTTCAAGTTCGGCGCAAGGGAGCATGCTTCTGCTGCCACGCTAGAAAAGTGAAATGCGACATGGAACGACCCTGCCGCAACTGCGTGAAGCTCACACATCAGGTCCCTCAGGCTGTCTGCTGGCAGTTCCCCGACTTCATGCCGGTCCTCTTCCCAGATTTCATCCGCCGGCACTTCCGCAAGGAGGAAATCACACAATTCATCGAAACCAACGTATCCTCCTTCACCCTCGACGGCGTAGAACGCCCCTGCACCGTCGAGCTCTTCTCCGGCCTCGGCCTCTCCGCCAGACTACAGATCAAAGCCAAATTCTTCACCCCTCGATCCCTATCCGCCGACGTGTTGCAGCACTACCACCTCCAAACAGGGCACAACACCGTCGACCTCCAAGCCCGCGGCTCAGCCCCCATAGGCCTCGACATCAAAGCCGCCACCGGCGCTCAGCGGGAAGAACTCAAGCGCAAGATCAAAGAGTACATCGCCTCCATCGTCGCCGAGCCCAACTACGCATCTTTAGTCACCTCCAACCTCCGGCACACCGACATCCCTCGAAAAATCCTCTCCATCATCCACGCCTACGCCCACAAGACCGACTCGTCCATCGTCAAGCGCGCCCTCTCCATTTACGCGATGCACTTTGTGCTAACCAGGCACCTCTGCCTCACCCCCACCTCCATCTCCTCCCTCGCCGGCCTCTTACCCCCCTTAGACCCGACAAACCCCTGGGTCACACCCCGCCTCCTCAACCGCCAGCTCAAAGCCCTCATCGACGACATCCTCACCCGCGAAATGCAGCTCCTCTTTGAAAGCTTTTCCAAATCTCTCAAACCCAAACTCCGAAAGGAGTGGGCCCCTTGCCTAGCCGCGTTTTTGGTCCTGTGTCTCTTCATGGAGAGCGTCGAGACGGCAGCGGACAACTTTGTCATTTCGGATAATGAAATCTCGTTGCGGAACGGGGAGCGACCGACGCTGAAGAGGGGGTTCGCGCTGAGGGTGAATAGGGAGATTGAGCAGCTGCCTTTTCGGCAGTTTGGGATTATGTTTCATATGGTGTACCAGACTTACTCGCGGGAGGTGAGCCAAAAGAGCTTTAACCCGCTGGATGACGGGTGGCAGGATGACGCGGTGAAAGTAGAAGACAAATTGCTGGGGAGGGAGGAGGAGGAGATGGTGAGGGGGTTGAGGGGGTTGATGAGTTTGGAGGATTATGATGCTTGTGAGTTTTTTTTTTTTTTCTTTCCCTAAGGGGGTTAAAATGGAATGGTTTGCTAATGTTTGGAAATGATGAATAGGGAGCGAACTTGACTTTTTGACGGCTGACCCGATACTGCCGAATGTGGAGGAGCATCCCTATCCGAGGGATGTCGGGTTCAATTACACGGGGAGGCTGGTGGCAAAGTTCTTGTTGAGCTTTCAGCAGGAGAAGTATATCATTGGGGAGAGCCCCTAGTTAGGCCGGTAAATGCGGGCAAAGCTTGGGTGAAGTGTGATGATGGATCACGGCTGGTAGAAACAAACAGCAGGGCTGTTATTTTGTGATGAACCCACTGGCGGACGACAGCCACAGACAGCAGGCCTGCTGTTGTTGTCTCCAGGCTCAGTCATAACGGATGGCATTTTTTTGCAGGCGCATGGATGGAAGGGGATCTGATTTACGCGACCATGGAATGATTTCGAACAGATACGGCGGACATTTTGAACACCATGATAGATATATCCAAAGCGCTGATGAATATACACACACACAACATCTCAAGTCTCAAGGCAAATAAATCCAGCATGCAAAACAACAAAAAGTAAAAAAAAAATGTTTGTCCGTTTTAGTCCCGCTGACGCACTTCAAGTAACCTCGGCAGCAGGGTGGATAGGACTGGCTGTCTAGGCCGTTGGTTTTCTCTTCCACTCGAACGATAAAAAACTAGTTAACCTGGTGTGCATTGATTAAAGGGCACACAGGTAGGCAAATCGTGGTGTTCGTCTCTCTCTCTCTCTCTCTCGGTCTCTCAAGTGCTGTGTAGGGGGGAAATGGTTTCATCAACCACTGGGGAAGGTAGGTGACAAAGGAAAGGCCTCGTGTGTGCGCAAGAACGCATGTAACTACGTTCCCTCTCCTTGTCGAGGAAACAGGGAGAAAGCAATCAAATCAGCCAGCCCATATAGTAACGTCGCTGTTGTGCTCGACATCGGGCCAAGTCGCGAATGGGCTGGCGGGATTGCTTGCTGGTTGGTTGTTGTTGGGTTTATTTGTGTTTGTTCAGGAAAAGATTTGGGGGAAGAAACTGCAGGCAGAGTTTTTGTAGAGGTCTGGAGGTGGGGCGCGAAGTGGATGGTGGCCCAAGCTTTTGGGAACGACGACTCGCTGTGGGAGGGAGATGTTGTCGAAACAACTCTGCAGGTGGGCGACTGGGGGTTTGTCATGCTAGGAGCCCGAGAATATAGAGAGATGAGAAAGAGATCAAGTATTGAATTCAATTTCAGGGAGTAAGAAGAAGAGAATCGAGTCCGCCTCTTCCAGCAAGGACGTTTCGATCTTTTGGATACATTGTGGTGCGGCTGATAAGATAAGGTCCCTCTATCGCGGATGGCACGTGCTCCGGGCCGTTCTTGCCCGGGATGTCCTTCTCAGCGAACAACCCCAACCCTCGAGTCACTCCTGATGACTATGGCAATGAAGTCCCATAGAACTTCCATCACTCCGCTACCAGATTTCAGTTCAGCTCTTCTCTAATAGGCAATTACAACAAAAAGATAGGGGTATCCTCATTTATGCTTGATACAATCTTTGTCGCCCAAAACTCCCGGCCAGAACAAGTGAAAACAGCAAAACAATGAAGACTTAAACCAGCTCCTACGCCTTAACCTCAATAGCCTCCATAGTCATCCTATTCTCCTCCAAATTCTTGGCAATCGCTGGCGTGGCCACCGAAAACGGATTCTCCTTCTCCTCTTCTTCTGCCTTCTCTTCCTCACCCTTGCCAGTCGCACCACTTCCACTCCCAACCCCATTTCCATCTAATAAGTTGGGACTGGGGACTTTAGTACTCGTAGTCTCAGCATCCGCCTCCCTATTTCCAGCCCCAAAATCCTTGCCCTCCGTCGTCTCCAGAGTAGGAGCACCGCCCCCATTCGTCCCCATAACAGGACTATGCCCACTCCCCCTCACCTCCGCCACCCTCTCCAACACCAAATCCACATCCTCCCCCTTCCTCAGCGCCTCCAACGCCTTCTCCGCAACCTCCACGCTCTCAAACACCACATCCCACTCTCTTCTCTTCCTGTATTTCCTCGCCTTGCCCCCCAGCCTTGCCTTCAAGCTCCTCCCCCGCTTCCTCTTCTCCTGCCTCACCATCTCGTCCCACAGCTTCCACATCACCGACCACCCTTTAACCGCCTCTTTCCCCATCCTCACTTTTTCTTCCTCCGACAAAGCCTGCATGTCCCGTTCTCCCTGAACAATCCTAGCCCTTCTAATGTATTTGATCGGCTGCTTCCCCCTCTCAACCTGCTTCACCACCCCCTTGAGCGTGTACCCCACCGGCCCAATCACCGCCGCCAGGTCCTTCAGCACAAACCCCGTAAGCCCCATGCCTACCCCCCTGACGAACCCCCCTACGCCACCTTCTTTTGCTCCGCGGTAGGGGAGACGAACAACACCCGTCACGCCGTCGTAGATGCCATAGGCGAACTCGTGCTTGGCTGCCTTGAGGCCGGATCGGATGCCAGTTACGCGGATGGGGCGGCGGACGGTGTCATCCCCGTAAAGGCGGGGTGCGTTGTGGAAGCCCTGGGCGAGGGCTAAGCTGAGGTCGACGGGAGCTTTGGCAATGGCAGAGGCGGATTTGAGAGCGCCGCGGCCGACGTGGTGGGCGACTTCTTCGGCGGGGTTGGAATGGATTGACGAGGAATCGGAGCGGCGGTCGTCAATGGCGTGGGTGGTTGCTGTTTCGACGTGGGGCGGTTCCTGGTCGTTGCCATCATCTTGACTGTCGCCGTTTTCTTGCTTGTTCCCATTCTGCTGCTCCTTGCCATCCTTGTCCTTCTTCTTTGCATTCCTCTTATGCTGCCCCTTTTCTCTGTCCTTCCTCTTTTTCGCACTCTTGGCAACCCGATACGGCACACCCCCTATCCCCCCAAAAACATTCCCAACCGTCCCCATAATCGACCCAGCAACCCCCGTCACCGGCTCCCCGGGCCCTTCGAAATCATTCCACTCGTTATGCCTCAACAACCTCAGCTTCTTCCAGCTCACCAACCCCCTCTCCACCAGCATCTCCGCCGCTATCGGACTAAGCCTCAACCCCGTCTCCTTCATCTGCCAAACTGCCACCTGATCCGGCAAGATCGAGCACCTCATCGAGCTCCTCCCACCCCCCTTCACCTCCCGCTGAATCAGCAACCCCTTGTGAAACGCCTCACAAGCATTCTCCGCCCCGTCCCCCTCCCGTTCAATATCCTTTGCAATCTTCTCCGCCGCCTCCCTCGCCTTGTCAGTTAAACAGTACTTGATCCCCTCCGCCAGCTTCTCCGCCGTCAAATTCTTATACGGCACCGCCTCCGGCCCAGCCCCCGCATTGCCCACCATGGTCCCCCAAAAATGCTGATCCCCAAAAAACGGCACAATCATCGTCGGCTTCCCACACTTCAACGCTATCGCCGTAGTCCCCGCCCCACCGTGAATAACACAAGCCTTCACCCTCGGAAACAACCAGTCATGAGGCGTATTATCAAGCATATACACATCCTCCGGCACATCCAACTTATCCCCCCCCAACCCACCCCACCCTTTACTAACCAGCGCCCTCACACCCGCCAACTCCACCGCCTCAAAGATCATCTCCGTGAACCTATCCGCATCATCCACCACAATCGACCCAAACCCAATATACACCACCGGCTTCTCCTCCTGTCTCTCCTCCCCCTCCCCCTTCCCCTGATCGCTCCCCTCCAAAAACTTAACCAGCTCCCCCGGCGGGCTAAAACTACTCGCCAAATCCAAAAACACAAACCCCGCCACTTCTATCTCCTCCCCCCAATCCCCCGGCTTCGGCACCAACCCCGGACTCCAAAGATACGTAAACGGCACATGCAACCTGTACGTCGCCCCCGGAGCCCAAAGCGTGCTCACCGGATCCAACCCCAGCGTCCCAACCCGAAACTCATTCACCAAGTCCCCCAGCCCCTGCCAAACCATCATCTCCACCAGCGGGTAACTCATAAAGTTGGTATACCCCGCATCAACATTTGACTTCTTTATACTCGCCAGCGGATGCGGAAACGCCTGCGTCGGCGTATAAGGAAAAGTAAACATCAAATGCAGCGGCACCCCCAGCGCCTCGGCACAATGTATATGCGCAAAGCTCGGCGGGTTCGCGATAATCGCATCCGCCACAAACGGGTCCCGCTTCCCCATCATCTTCACATTCCTCACGTCCCGCTCATCGTCCGTGGCATTGATACACGCCCTCCAGAAACCCTGAAACATCTCCGCCATGGCCGCCCTGCGCTTCCCAATATCCCCGGCTTTCACAGACGACAGCGTGGGAATCATACCCGGGTTCTTCACCATGAAGCTCATTAATTCCGACGGATCCCCCCCCACCGAAAAAAACTCTAGCCCCGAATCCTCCTCGACAAACTCCCTAAACGCGGGGTGCGTAGCGATCCTCACCCGATGCCCATATTTCTCTTTCAAAATCTTGCCAATCTTCAAAAAAGGCTGCGCGTCCCCTCGCGAGCCAATCACCATAATCACAATATTCAGTTTCGGGGGCTTGAGCGATTTGATATCAATCGTTGTCGAAGCAGCAGCTTTTTTCTGGGTAGGAACACCCTTAAAGTGCCCAGTGGTCGACTTGGCAGCAGACTCATCATCAGAACCCCCCGGGGGTGGCTTGAGCGGGACCATGTGTTTTGCTGCCGTCCCCAGGGCTTTGGCCAGGTACCCCTTTTGAGAGGTGTCCTTGAGGGAAATGCTCAGCCGGCCGTCGCGCTTGGAGACTTTGCCGCGAGTGCGATAATGGGGGTTACCAATCTTGAAGCGGCGGTAGCGGTCGTCGTCGTCTTCTTCTTCCTTGGATTTCTTCTTGATCATCTTCTTCTTTTTCTTCTTGGAATGCTGGGACTGGTAATCTTCATCGTCGTTGTCGGAGGAGGAGGAAGAGGAGGAATCGCTGCTGCTAGAGTAATTCACTCCAGGTGGGACGGCAGAAAGATTAGTGCCGGCTCGGCGAGGGCCAGCGGGCATGGTGAAGGTTCTGTCAGGCTGGGGGAACTCGGTGGCCCAGTTTCGAGCTTGGGGACGGGAAGGGGAGGTTGTTCTTTCTGTTGGCTCAGTTTGAACTTTGCGGGGTTGTTGGACCTGTGATTCTCCCTCTTGTTGTTGCTTCTCCTTCACCTCATGCTGCCCCTCCTCCTCTGGCTTGCTTTGATGTGTTTCCGCCATGGTGGTCTTTGGAGAGTGCAGTGAAGAAGGTGAACGACCAGACACGGGAGATTTAGTCGCGGGAGGGACGTAGGTAGGGTACACAATGTGATTCTCGGCGTCACGGACAACAGTAACCTGCTGGCCGTCGCTTTGGGTCTCGGTGACTAGCCTGAGATTGCCATCTTTGGTTTCGGTCTCCTTGGGCAGCTGCTGCCCTGGGATCGGAGTCTCGGAGTCTCCCGCCATGGTGGAGGTTTAGTTTGCTGTAGCGAAGAGTCGGTAGCCGTACGATTACAGTAGTCGCGGAAAATCGTTGACGTCCGTGTGTGTGTGTTGGGGAGGGACGTGCGATTGGATTTCTTAACCACTGTAGCGTTGTTGATCCTGAGCGCAACACACGCTGCTGTTGTGGGGACTGGACCAAGCAGCAAGTCGAAAGTCGATCGTTCGAGAGACAGACGTCAAGGTGTTTTTGTTATTGCGGCAGCTGAAAGAAAATAGACAGCATCAGCCAAGGAGACAAAAGAACTTGGGAAGGTACTGTAGTAAAACGCTCGGCAACGCGTGTTCCTGACGTAGCTATTCGCCGCCGCTGTGTAGCTGCCCAGTGTTGAGCGCGTCTTGTTCATGCACGCGGTCGAGTTTCAACTCTTTCTTATGTAGAAAGCTCCTCGGACGAATTCGGCCTTTTATTCTATCAGCCGAATGCAATCGAGTTTTGTTTTCTGCAAGATATCTTTCTTCCAATCAAACGACCAACAGGAATTGCTCCATCGTCCCCCTTCCCCCCCTTCATCTTCAGTCTTGAACGAGAACGGGAGTTCGGTCAAAGCAATGACATCATAGCATTGACCTGCAGGGGTCAAGGTTTCTGGTTCGCTGTGGACTCGGCGGCGCTAACGAGTGGTGCGTGCCACGCCCGGCAGCCCGTGCCACCCCTGCCACACTCCTGGAGGAAATGCTCCTGAACTTGCTCAGGGGTCGTACTGAGCATTGCCAAGACGAATGCTCTTGATCTTGATTTTTTGTCTTCAAGATGAGAGTCGAAGAGTCTCGATCTGATTGTTCTAGGCCGTGGCCTTTATCGACAATATCCGGTGCTCGATGCTACGCTGATATCTGCTGCTGGAAAATGACACTATCCCCTAGTCATCAAACACTATCATTTAGAACAAGACCCGGCACAAACTCAATCGATTTAGTATTCATAGCAATATGTGTTACAGAACATAACCATCCATCCTGTTACCCCCGCTTCCCTTTGCGCCGCCCAAGTCATTCCATGATCCGTCAGTAAGTGTGCCCTATGAGTTAGACCCTATGTTCATATTCCCTTACCACCAGTGAAACCTTCCTTCCCAGCTAGATCCTCCAACCTCCCCTTCAGCACAGCCAGCTCAGCTTCCACCGGCCCCAACTCAGCACCTTCATTCTTACTCTCCTTCTGGACCCTCTCAATAGCCTCCAGCAATGGTTCAAACCACCGCTGTCTGACCGTAGCATCCATATTCGCCGGCAACACGCTCTTCCACTTTTCTGGGCTAGACCAGAGGAACAAACCCAAGTTCACCGCTTGCATGAGGAACGGTGCGTTGCCCACCAAATACTCAATCACCTCCTCCAAGTTGGTGTCCTCAACCAAAAAGTCCAGGCTCGGGAAAACCACATACTGGACCGTCTCGAGTGCTTGTGTCGTGGAAAATACAGTTGGTTGGCGAAGCTTTGCTGTAGACGCTGTAATCAATTCCTCTCTCAGCCAGGCTATCGCTCTCGCTTTGAGAGAGGCAAACGTGCAGTTCTCCAACAGATCATACAAGACCTTCAAACGGTCATCATCTGATGGGTCGGAATGGAGCACCTGGCCAGCCAGTGTACTGGCTGCGTTGCGGACGTGAAGCTTTGGGTGAAATAGCGCGATGAGCGTGACAAGGTGAATATACCGCATGAAATCCGAAGTCGGATCTTCCGGAGATGTAGTAGGATTCGTAAGTGGAGTGTTGGGGTTCGCCGAAGTGAAGTTGTTCTCGTGTAGCCAAAGGCCAATTGTGATAAGGGCTTCTACAGTGCCAGGCGATTGTTGAATCTGGGTGTGCGCATCGTCCTGAAGAAACTTGTCCAGGACGGCATAGTGGTCTGGAAAGATATTCATCTCTGGCTGAGGGTGATCGGCGTCAAAAATCGTCGACGAAAAGACCCAGTAGGCCACCAGACAAACCGCTCCGCCCGTAGAAAGCTTGACCTGGCTCGCTGATTCAAAATCCTCAGACCCAGCCAGCGGATTATCATGCAGAGGTCCTTCACACACATGCTTCAAAAACGTCTTGGAGCACGATCTCAACCCCAAATCCCCAATCAGCGCCTAAAAGATCATGTCAGCTTATGAATCCTCACCATCACCAACAAGAAAACCTACCACCAACTTCCCCACAATCTCATCCTTAGCCAACAACCCCTCATCCTCCCTAAAAGCCCCCATCAACGTCTTCCTCCCGGGAACAATCCTCTCCGGCTCATAAAACTCTACCAACCTCCCCGCCCACGCCAAATCATTCCCATTCGCATACCTCTCCAACACACACGTCGCAAAGCTCAACAGCAACTTCTGCTGCAACTCCGTCTCATCCGGATCCTCTATTCTCCCCCCCTCCCCCTCCTTCCCAGTCCCCTCATGATCATCCGCCTCCGGATCAGGCGCATTCTTCCCCCTATCCCCCTCCAAGTCCAAATTCACCACATTCACACTTGACTTCCTACTCGGCAGCGGCGGCCTTGCCCTCTTCCCGCTCAGGCTATGCACCAAATTCACCACCCCCGCCGTCATCTCCTCGCTGCCCGCCTCATACGCCCCCAGCACCGTCTGCAGCGTCTGCGCCAGAAACCTCGACGGGTACTTTGTCTTGATCCTCCCGTGCAAAATCGCCAGCATACCCATCAGAGTAATAAACTTCTCCGTCTTTGTCACCTCCCCCTCCTTTTTCTCTTGTTGCGTCTCCGCTTCATCGTCTGCTTCGTAGCCTTCTTCCTCGCCTAGCAGTTCGAGCGTCTCGAGGACTTTGAGGATGACCTCCCTTGGGTTTCCAAGACGGGCGATTGTCTCGAGGCAGGAGCTCGAACCGGGGAGGTTGACAAGGTTGAAGACGAGATCCCAGCCAATCTCCTGGGTTAGGCCCGCGTCTTGGAGGACTTCGTTTAGCGTCGGGAGGACCTCCGGGGAGAGGTTGGACTCGACGATGGTGAGGTAGGTGAAGCGGTCGGTTGCGGGGGGTCGGGCGTCGCGGATGGCGGTGATGGCTTTGGAGGGGGAGTAGGAGGAGGAGGAGGGGTCGGCATCTTCGGTCGTGGTGGTGGCCATCTTGTCTTTTTTATTTCGAGAGAGGTTGTTGTTTTCGTGATCGGGTGGGTGGGTGAGTGGTGTGAAAAATGAACGAAAGAGGGAGAAAAAAAGCAAAAATTTGGGAGATGATTCAAAGTCACAAAAACAAGTAATATCCGGAATGTCTGGATGTTTGTCCAGTGGAAAAGCAGCAACCAGGACGAGGTCGACGGCAGTGATGGATAGCAGTGGAGTTTCCCACAACCTGCCTGAAGTGATGGGGAACCCCGCACTCCACTTTCTCGTTGCTTGCTTCAGGAGCTTTCCCCTCCACTCTCGCGCGACGATGACAGCGGCGTGTTTGAGCTTGGGGCTCGTTTGTCCAATGAACTGCTTCCCAAAGATATGATACGGGTCATCTCTTTGCATGAACTTGACAGCTGTGTTTTTCCCGGCGGTGTAGCCAGTTGGGATGGACCTGTCAAAATGCCCTATGACGTCGATGGTTGGTTGACAAGTCTAGACTCCACCAGTCTGGCTGGACAGGTTCTTAAAGGAGGCTCAAAACAGCGACTTGACTTGAGAAAAGGATAGGCAGTGAAATAATAAATCGAAATTATCAAAAGAATAGAAGAAATAATAATGATGTACTCTAGTTCTCGATCTGGCATAAACTGGCAACAACAGCGCAAAAGTAGTGATGTGACATGGCCTTCCATCCAAGAGTTGTCAACTTTATATAAAAAAAAAAAAGAATATACAATAAATACTACAGAGGTATCAATTCATGTGTCATTATCCAAACCCATCCCAAACCCACTGCCCAATTTCATTCAATCCAATCCAGTTGATCACAAGTAACTACCACCACAAGACAGTAAACACTAGACACTACATCCTCCCCTATCCCTTCATTTTCTTTCTCCCGTTCCTACCATCATCCCCGTTCTTAAAAACACCCCGATCAAACCCCCTAAACGCCACCCCGCCCCCCTAGGTATCCCAAAAGAAACAACAAATCCGCAAACCAACACCATCTTACAATGTCCTACTAACCTAGCCAGCCACGGGCAACTTCCCACCCCCATTGACCTCGGTATCCTCCACGACAAAATTCCAATGACCCGCCCAGTTCGGCTCTCCCAGCCGACTCTTCAAATAGCAGACATGTCTCCCTTCCTGTTCACCCCACCCGGCGCCGACACAGCCTTCTTGTTTGGCGCAAAGGTCAATACACTCCGCCAGGGTATCGATCCGAGCATTATACATATCTGCTGCTCCGTTCACGACGTTGTAGTCCCTGCCGCATAGTAATAGGAACTTGCGATTGTTGGAGGGGGTGGCTGGGGAAGAATAAAGGGTGAGGTTCTGGCTTGGACAGGTTATGTCGGCGCGGATTAGCTCGCTGGAGTTGGTGGCGGTTGGGTTGGTGACAGTGGAGGATTCGAAAAGGGGGACCGGGAGTGTGCGGACGGGGGTAGAGGGGGAGGTTGATTGGGATGGTGTTGGTGATGGGCTGGATAAGAGGTTAGTTATGACAATGATTTATGAGGCAGTGGGTGAGGAAAAGGTGCACAAAATATGGATATGACATAACGACTCACCCCTCGTTAGAGTTCTTATTCCCAAGTGAAACTCCCACCCCAACACCGGCCGCTATGGCTATCACCGCCAGAAATATCCCTATCGCAAGAATGACCCAGAAGGTTTGTCGTTTGACACCGCATATCATTTCCCGTTTTCTTCCTCCGGTAAGTCCCTCGCCTTGCAAAGGCGGCACCAACGGCCGGCTCCCGTCGAATACGTTGCTGAAATCATCGCTCCCTTGATGCCCTCCATGCTGTCCTCGTGAAGCAGTCGTGCTGCTGTAGGCTGTGCCTGGTCTGCTCGGTCTATGCATTCCCGGCGGTACACCTTCCATCCCCGTCATTGGCGGCGGCACCCCAAAGCCATAGCCTGGTATTGGTGGTGGTGGGCTGTTAGCGGTTGTGAATTCCCCTCCATATCCTAGCGACGGCAGATTCCCTGCCTTTTCCCATGTTTTGAGGTCTTCGAATCCTGTGACGGGTGACCCGATGGCTACTTTCCCTTGGCCTGGAACCACTTCGAGGGTAGAATGCGCAGCGACTTCAAGGCCGGGCTGGGTATCATGCTCGGTGAACTGTGGGCGGTCGGCGAGCTCGATGCCATGTCCTTGGATGAGTTCGTCTCGAGGATCTAGAGGATGTCGTCGCATTGAGTCCATTATGTTCTTGTTTCTTCCTTCCTTTCCTCCTCCACAAGAGATAGAATATGTTGTTGTCTATGATCGAAGTCTTGGCGAAAATGAGGCTATCATGATCATCTCTTAACACCAAACTCCAATCCTCTCTTGCTCAGATTTAGTATCCAGCTGTTACCCGTCGCGGTCGCGTCCAACGAAAGAAAAAAAAAAAACGAAAGAATTGAACGAGCGTAGTTGGTGATCCCGATCGAAGAAAGAAGAAAAAAGGAACAAGAGTGAGAAAAGGGCGTAGAACCGTAAGCAGTGCCTTGGAAGGGGATCTTTTTGAGATTAAGATCCAAAAGGGAAAGTGTGTCAGCAACCACCACCGTAACCGCGCCCCTCGTCGTCCATTTTATCAACCCCCTTGTCTTCGCTGTGCCATCTCTTTCCCCAGTCCTGGGAATTCGAGAGAATGCTCATCATCCAAGACCAAGCATCTCACTCAACGCCGGATTCGGTTCCGGTTGACGTCCGTATCGTGTTTTTTGCCAAGTACGACCTTGTCCACAGCACCGAGCATTCAGTGCTCGAGGACCCCAACTGGTGATGACGAGTGTTTCGTTTCGCCTCGTTTCCTCTTCTCAAAAAAGAAAAGGCTAAATAACTTTGCCTCTCCCCAACTTTTCAGCCCCCAAGCACCACGTTCTGTGTGTTGACAATGTGATCAAGGAATCAAGCAAGCGACCGAGCTGAGCAGAGCCCCACAGAAACGCACGCGGGCATGTCATCAACTATGTAACGCCGTCAGCCTGAACCAAACAAACGACGCGATCCGATTCCATCCCCCAGGTTGCCGCTTCCTCTGAATGATTTGGCCCATAGTGAAGAGAAAGATACCGTCGGAAATTATCGTATCTCAGATCCAACAACGAGAAACGGTTTCTGGGTTTGAAGATCGGCGCTCAAAGAAACCAACATCGCGAAGTTGGGAGTTCGACAACCTGGGCACAAAGATGCCAAGAACCACTGGCCCACCCGCTTCCCGCCGCTAAGGTTCCACGGGCCACCCCCGCTATCATTCAGGGACCGCTTGCGCAACACGGCAGGCAGAGCCAGCCGGGGATCCCCGTGTGAACCAGCCCTACAAGCCAGAACAGTTCCAAAAGTCCCAAGCTGCTTGGGTATTTTACGATCTTTTTTCCTTCCTTCTTCGAATATCTCATATCTTTTGGTGTTCCTTTGAAGAATGATAGCCGGAAAGATATCTCCATGTATCAAAGTGAAAGCGGCGCGGCGCGCAAAATGTACACCTAGCTTCCGACTTTCCTGCCAGCCTGGTCCCCCTCTTATCGCCAACATCACCTTTTTTGACCCAGCAGTCTGCACAGTGCGCCTCTTCTCGCAACTTCCAGGTGTGTACACATATCTCGGCGTCCTAGCCCTCCTACCTTCCGGTCCGGTCCCGAATGATGTGATGCCACCCTCCCTTTCCAAACTGAATGTTGAATAAACAACCAAACTACCAGCTTGTTCGCTTGCCAACGTCCCAACTCACCCCAAGGCTCTGCACCTTAAACATACCACCTACATTACCAACCGAGTTTCAGGTCTCTATCCACACACAGTGGCGCTCAAACGCCTCAACATCACCGATTCCACACACACATTGTAAACAACAATTCGAACCCAAACCCTCAGCTCCAAGCCCCCTCAAGGCACATACCGTAGTTAGACGTCATATAACCTTGTACACACTTGTCGTCTCAACAAGCTGTACCTGCATATGCATACTCCGTCCAAGCTGCCAGCAGTCCGCTCGTCATCCACATCTACGTACCTTTGGTATGCTGAACCAACTTGAATCCGAGAAAAAAAGGGGTAACATCAGCCCCATACTACTCCCCACAACGGGACCTACCCAACAAGACCCCCATTCTCCAACGGCCCGCAAATCTTTCCCAACCGGCCGCCTGGCATCCGACACAGTGCAGCACCATCCCATCATGCCCATTGATCACAGATGCCGCAAAAATAAACAAAGTATATGCACCCTACGCGCCCGTCAACCTCACCCATCACCCCCCCAATCCCACCTTCTTCCCCATCTCCTTCGCCGCATCTACCAACTAACATACCACTCGGTGTTAACCTCGCCAATCACCTCCCAATCACCCTCAATATTCCCTTCTTCCGCACCTCACCGGCTAGCTCCACCAGTGCTCATGATTGAGCCGCTCCTACCTGTGAATTGGTTCAGTGGTTTGACTTCCAGGGGTGGGTTCAACCTTCAACGGCTCAACCCCATGAATCACTTGCTGCCAACTCAACGGCTTGTTGGCAAATAGGACATGAGCCGTCAACGCTTTGCCGTTATTGAACGATCCTCGACAGCGAAACCCCAACCCCTCCCATCTCGAATCTTGTCTCCCAAACGGGAAGGTAAGCCTCTTCTGCTGACAGGTTCTTTTGGTACAGACAAAACAGCACGGGGATTTCCGGAATGATTTTTGCACTTCATGCCCTCTTTCTTTTCACCCAATGGCCGTCCAAAGCGAGGGTTGACAAGGCTGGACTTCAAACTCGGTTCTGGTTCTCTCGACCCTCGCTCTTGTGTTTATTTGACAAATTCTGTGACAAATTCAAGCTCTAGAAATTAAATGAAAATGAACAGCAGTGTCGTGTACTCCGACTTTTGCGAATGAGAAAAACAAGTCACAGCGGGGAAAGAGAACGGCAAGGTCAAAAAAAAAAAAAAAAAAAAAAAAAAAAAAAAAAAAAAAGAGACGAAATGATGTTCATTGTTGTGTGGGTCGTCAGGGTTCACGTAGAAGCTGCTACTCACATATTGAGCGTATATGTAAAGAAATACAGAAAACTGTCAAAAAGATACATTACGCAAAACCTCCTTCTATGGTTCAATCTGTTCGGTTACCTCCTCCACTGTAATCCTCTCTACGGTCACTTTCTCAATCGTCACCGTCTCCACCGTCACCGTTTCTCCGCTAACCCTCTCGTCAGACCCCTCCCCATTCACCCTACCCTCGCTCTCCTCCGTCTTCTTTTCTTCGTTGCCCTCTTTATCCTCTACATCACTATCCTCCCCCTCCTGCCTCTCCACATCCCACTTGAGCTTGTCATCTCCAATCCCCCAAGGCTTCAACACATTCTTCAACCACTCCCCAAAAGCAATCACCTCACCCCCTTCAACAAACTCACCCGTCTTCTCATCCTTCTGCGGCACCCGCACTTTACCCTCAAACGCCTCCATCCAGCTCTCCAGGTTCCATTTTGGCAAACGGACCCAGTCATGCCCCGGACTGCACAAGGGCTGCGGCTTGCTCGCATCCGCCGCTTTGAGCTTCTCGAGACAAGGCCCGCAGATGGTCATGTTGTAGCAGTACTTGCAGGCGTAAAAGTCGTTTTCAAAGTCCCACGACCGCTTGTTGTAGCCAATGCAGGCTTCGCAGTCGCTGCCGCCGTAAATATCCAGCGCCCTTTTGACCATCCGGAGTTGTTTTAGTGTGGCGGTTTCTTCTTCTTGCTGAGCAGTGACAACATCACCCTCGCCGCCATCGTTGACCTGATCATCTCCCTTGGCAGAAGAGTCTTCTGTCTTGTTGGACCCAGAAGACCGTTCAGAAAGCTCGTCAATCATCTTCTCAACCTTGTCTCTGACCTCCGCTCTCAGGAAGATCATATTGGTGCCACTCGCACCGAGCCCCGATAAGACTTGATGGGCGACGCTCCCTTCTGTTGGCTGGCCACCCTCTGGGCAGAGGAGTCGGATCAGTACCTCGTGGGCATGCGTGCCCAGAGAAGTAATGTCAGGCGCCACCAGCCGCATACTAGCCAGGGCATTCTGCACATCTCCCGTGTGTAGCAAGATGCCGCTGAGCTGCTTGAGATTGTCCGTGTCATTGTTCTTGTCGCCGTCAGAAAGCATGTTGGTAACGCGCACCATATCAGAGGCGAAGACCCTCCTGGACTCTTCAGGCTCTGGCGGCGTTTTCAGGAGATAATAGGAAGCCAAGTAGCTTTTGGATGTTGAGAGCTCTCTCTCAAAGTGGTCATGGGGACGCTTCTCGTACTCAGCCACTGAAGCCCTGATTGCCTCAATGTGGTCCTCAGTGGCCAGTGTTGTGATTCCAGGAAGTCTTCCTCTTCCACTGGCTTGGTTGAAATGAAACCTATCGGCCAAGAACATTGTTTTGCCGTAGATTCGGTCAATCCACCATGGCGAAGTCTTTTCCAACCTCTCGCGTGCAGATTCTTGGGCCCGCTTACAACATTCTAGGACATTTTGAATATCCTCGGAAGACCCAGTTTTATGCATATGGACCAAGCCTTTGTACGTAATGAGGACGGGGTGAAGTTGTTCCCTCTTGTCGCTTTTGGCAACCGAAATGGTTGCGTCGAGAGCTCCAATCAGAGCTTCAAACTTGCCAGTGGCTTCGATGATGGAGATGATTCTCCAGAATATAACGTCGGAACGGCTCCAGGCATTATTCATTGCCATAGTTCTGACAAGGGACCCGAGCGGTGTCAAGCCCTTGTTGGCATCTTTACCCTCTTCTTTAGATTCCACTGTTTTCGATACCAATTCGCGGACTTTGTCTTCTTCTTCCAGCTTGAGGAGCAGGTTCATCATGTCGTACTTGACTTCAGGGTCTTCGGGTGCTAAATGAAGTGCTTCCTCTAGAACCTCCAGGGCTTTCTTCGGATCGTTGTAGTTGTCGTACCACCATGCCAATTCTTGCAGCTGCTGAACCTTTTTCTCGATAGTGACAACAGTCGAATCTTTGTAAAGTTCCATCGCCCGGTCGTGCATTGCGCGAGCTTCTTCGAGGTTGGCTGAACTACTTGCGAGCAAGGCGTAAGAGAGCCCAGTCAGAGTTTCCCATGATGGGTTTGAACTTGAGCACTTCTCAGCCTTCCGGTATTGCTCGATCGCGTCTTTGAAGCTCCCGGGCCATGCGTCCTTGTATGTCTGGCCGAGGCGTTCGAACCACAGTGGGTCGAGCTCTTCATCTTTGAGTTCAAGAATTTCTTGACACCAACTCGCTGCCTCTGCGATCTCAACCTTGACAAGGGGTCCGAAATCTTCGGTAGTGGACGCGATTGATGGAGAAGGGCTCACCGGCCTATCAGGCGTGTCGGGTGCAGTAGTTGAATCAGGTGTATTCATATTAGATGCGGTGGCTGCAGAGGGTGTAAGAGGCGCAACAGTCGCAGCAGGCTTATCGGTATTGGTCGAGCCGGCAGTCTCTGAAGAGTTTAAGACTTTGGCTGCTGCCCGTTTGTCCTCCGTTTTCTGTATGCAGCATCAGCGACCGATTCTCATGAACCAAGAGCACCGCCCCCAAGGACTGTGGGACCACGCTCTAAACCTGATATACACCCCAATTTGAAGTTACTTACCATTCGGGAGAGAAACGGGGTGATCCACTCCAACAGCCAGTATACGTCCTTTTCGCGATCACGAAGCCACATCTTCGCCACCATCTTCATCGTCGGCCTCAGCAGCTTTCGTTCCCAGTTCGCATCCTTTTTGAGGTCACTTATTTGGTCTCTTTCTTTCCCAGAAAGCACGCTCAGTGTCGTATCCATTTGAATCCATTCCCAAAACTCCATCATATTGCGCTTCGCAATGAAATCCGTGCAATGACTGAAAAACTCCCAGTGTTTTTTAATGGCAGCATCTGGGTAGTCAAAAAGTTCAAATATACGCTTGCCAATACTACCTGCCTCGCTAGCCGTAAGCTTGTCCTTGCCCTCTGCTTTACGAAGAGTCTGGAGGTGATCTGCAATGTAATCGACAAGATACCTCCTGATATTCTCAGACTTCTCGTTGGGATCATCTTTGAGGAACTTGAAGAATGATTCCACAATTGCGAGAGAGGCGTCAGTCTTGTTGGCTCTGATGATGCCTCGTGACTGGGCAACCTGAGCGGCTGCGTCATCAGCCTTGAAACTGAAGCTGTCCCAAGTTGAAAATCTGGTGAGATCCCACAAGAAGCGCTGGACTGTAGAGATGTTGGCATTGTTGATTTTTATTTCCAGGCTGATCGTTTTGTTGTCGGGGCCACCCTGTGACAGCTCCCTCGGCTTGGTGATGACCTTGACCAAATTGTCCTCCGTTGGGGCTATCCCCTGTGGCCCAGAGGTAATGAGCTTCTTCAGTCTGCTATTGATGAAGTTTTCGAGACCTTGAATCGGGAGGGCCTTGCCACGAAGGAACTAAAGTGACGGATATGTCAGCATATAAGGAAGAACTTGGTGCCCCGATTGGGTCTTACAAAGGCAGCCTCTAGTTGTGCGATAGTCAATGATTGTTCCCCGAAAAGTACCCATATCAGCAACTCGTTCACCCAACCGACCTGTCCCACGTCCAGTGCAGCCTGTAGTTTCTCTATAGTGTCAACCAAAAGTACACTGGTATCGCGAGTTGAGTCTTCCAAGAGTTTGTCAAGCTCCTCATCACTCTTACTGGATGCAATGTAACCTTCGACAGCGCCAAGTGTAGCCTGAATTGTTTGAAAACTGCATTCGCTGTGCATGATCTTCTTCTCAATGCCTTCTCTTTTGGTCTCCAAAGCCGGACCCGGCAGCATGGTGGGAGCCTGGAGTCTGTGTCGGATGTAGTGACGGAACTCGGGCTCCATGGTTGTACGATCCGCCTTGACTTCTCGCACTGCAAGTGCCTCCGTCGTCTGCAGAGCTTCGAATATAGAGCTTTCTCCAGTCGCGAGAACCCTCACGGAGGTTTCATTTGTGCTGGATTTTGGAACGGTATGGATAACTTTGAGTAACTCTTCCTGTTCGGGGCGAGTAAGGTTGTCTAAAGCGTCGAGAAGAATGAAATGTGCTGTTCTCAACATCGGTGTGCCGAGTTTCAATGCTTCCCATAGCTTTGAAGGCTTCGCATGCTTAAGTTGGTCAATGTCACTGATGCTTTTTGCGTAGACCTCGTCTTGCTCAGCGAGCTGAATGGCAATGCTTTTGAGTGCCATCTCGACCGGGTATTGTTCATCTCCTGCCTTTCCACTTCGGGCGGGGAAAAAGTAGAAACTGATCAGTGATCTATGAGTCTGTGTGATGATGGCGGAATTCAAGGCTTGTTGTTTGAGATCATCGATGATGGAAGCCATGGAGAAAGATTTGCCGAATCCTTGACCACCCGTCAAAAGCAAGAAGGAGCTTGTCCCTTGAGCGGAAGCGTTCATGTCTGCCCAGTTTTGGTAGTCAGGTATAGGCTTGAACCAGCTGCCTGTTCCAGGAGCCCTTTTCTTGAGATAGTCCTCGTATGTGGCTTTCGACGTATCAGGGTCCTTAGGGTCGATACCAAGAGCAGTCTTGATCTTGGTGAGTAAGGTTTGTTTAGAACTCTCGGCCTCCTTTTTCTGCACTCTGTCCTTGATACCTTTGAGGTCGGAGCTGATTTCGTTGGTCGACTTCATGATCGTCACGATATTCGCCTTGGTCTCGAGAACACTCTCTAGAACCACGGTCCCTTGAACATTCTGCTGCCCCTTCACAAGCATCTGGAACCTTTCCAACTCCTCGTTCAAATCCTCGTCGTCGCACAGAGCTCGGCTGGCATATGTCTTGAACCTCTGCCATTTTCCGGCATGCTCGATGTTGATAGCCTTGGCGCAAATAGTGACAAGGCTGATCATGACATTGTGGATGGCAATGAGCAGGTCTTCATCCATGGCTTGAAACTGCTCGCTTCTCCCGTAGATCTTGAACTGGGATAGAACAGGAGCAATCTCGATGAAGATCTTGTCAATGACCTCGTGGAACTCTCGGATGCGCTTCGGCACGTCCAGCAAGAGTGATATGCCCTTGAAACAGATGTCTGCTGCGCCAAATACCTAGAACATAAACGATTAGTAACCTGAAAAGACGTTGTGAAAATGAGAAACTTACCGTTGAGACGCCTTGTACAGCAACTTCACCCAACTTGTTGATACAGGCAAGGATCTTCAGGCCCGTGTCCTTTGCCTTGGCCCTTTTCTTATTCTCCTCAGTGTCATTCTGTTTGGCACGAGCGTCGATCAACCTTCTCAGGTCATCTGGCGATATCTTGGGTATCTCTCCGAGATCCTTATTCGTCAGTTTTCGAAACTCGACCAAGGCCTCCTGCCACAACTCGTCGACCTTGCTCTTGGTGACGTTGGACGCCATGTTGATGGTGGATGTTCATGTGGGTTGGAACCAGCAGATTGGAGCAAAGTTCTGGGAGAGAAGAGGAGAGAAGAGGAGGTGATGGAATGTCAGCGTACATAGGATTGACCTCTTGGGTAATCAGGGAACCAGGATAATGGACTGGGGTGGTGGTATGCCTAATGGGCCGCGGGATCTCGTCGCCGTGAGCATGATGGGCAGGGGTTCCAAGTAGCATGTACCGAGCGTCGTTAGTTGTTGCAACGCTGAAGGATTTCCATGCATGACGGGATCGTTCTAGTCGCAAGGAGGCACAGCCGCAACGGGTCCCAACTGCGTCTTGACTGATGCACGGGTCTTGACTGATGCATGGGCGATGGCCATCAAATGAGGGGTAGTAGATCGCAAGAGGAAAAGTGACTGAAGCGGGATTACTGCAGAAAGATGACACATGCTTCTAGCCTCTTAGGTAACTACCTACCTAATCACTATCAGGAAAGGGCGGAGTAAGACCTAGGCATCGCCATCACTACCTTACGTTCTTGCCTTGTTGGTGGTTTGGGGGACATCAGCAGTGGATGTGGTCTGTGCGGCGTGATAGTGAGCTGACATGCAGTGGCTCCACTCCTGAAAACTGCCGTTGCTCACCGCTCGAACCAATTGCTTGGTCAGATTGTGATGGCTCTCATGGTTGAGAATTTTCTTTTCCTCTTTACACTTATTCGCACCATAAAATCAACCGATTTGGATGTCTTTCCACACCAGATTGGTCATATTGAGTGCTAGATGAAAATTGGGATTTACCTTTGTCATTCTTATCCTTTTGGAGCCAGGCCGCGTTCGCATGGTCTCGTTGACTGGTTGATGGAGGTTCCCGACAATTCATCACTGCATTTTAGATAGCGTATCGGCAACTTTATAGTATCAGTTGACCTGACGAGATGTACCAAGGCCATACTCGTCCGTACAAAGGCATGGTCTTTACGCTTGCTCTTTCTGCCAAGGGTTCATTCACTCAAAGGCATACTCCCTCGTCAACAGATGACAGCTCTATTCACGCACGCTATGCTGAAGCATGAACCAAACACCATATTTATCCCATCTACATCTTCGACGCAACCCACCACCCTTCTACAACAGAATTAATCAACCGGTTCGCAATAGCCGTCTGCGGCGGCAACCTCAACGCACCCTCAACATACTCCTTCGGCACCTGCTCTCCCATATTATGCGTCCCCTTCGCCAACGCCTCCTTAACCTCATCCAGCGGAAACCACTTTGCACTCTCCAACTCAGCGTCGTGCCCCAAGTAAATCTTCTCCCCCTCCCCAGGAAGAGCCTGTCCCACAGCCCCAATCATCAAACTCGCCGGAAAAGGCCACGGCTGCGAACTATGCAACACCACCCTCCCAACCTGCACTCCACTCTCCTCCCAAACCTCCCTCCTAACCGCCTCCTCAATACTCTCCCCCGGCTCCTGGAAACCCGCCAACGTAGAATACCAATACTTAGGCCATCTCCTCTGCCTCCCAAGCAGCACCTTCGACCCATCCTCACTAACAATCGCCATAATAACCGTCGGATCCGTCCTCGGAAAGCTATGATTGCTCACCGTCCCCCTCGTCGCACACTCCCTCCTCTCCCCAACTCCAGCAGCCCTATCCGTCGGCGGGCAAACCCTCTTCGTCCCCGCATTCACACTCAACGTCCTCTGCCCGCACTGCGCACAAAACGGCGTTCGTGCATTCCAATCAATCAGCGCCCTCGCATACCCATACATGGCCGCCTGCCCAGCCACCAACCCCATATGCCTCGGTCCTCCCCCAAAGAAACCAGCTTTCCTCTCCTTTTCCAGCTTCTCCTTCAGCTGCTCTTTACCCCCCCACTTGGAAACATCCACCGCGAAATACGGCACCCCTTCAAACTCCTTGTATTTGAACTTTTCTTCTTCGCTTCCCCCATGACCGCTCAACACACCCTGCTCGTCCATACCAAGAAACACGACGATTTGCTCTGGGTCTTCGCTGTTGAAGTCCTTGATTAATTCCTCCTCTGTCTTTTCAAACAGCTGCCCGCTGATATTATCGATGATATCCGCCAATGAGACAAAGGCGAGTTGAGTAGTATCATCGGTCTTGATCAACGGAGCCAAGTTATCCAGCAACAGGAAGCTCGCGGAAGGGTGCTTGAAAGCTGGTGCAAGAAAGGCGTGATCAGTCCTCAGAAAAGACAACCGATTCAAGGGCGAGCCAGAGAAATAATTTGCCGTCTCCCGCCCAAACTTGGCAGTGAGGTGGCTGTCCTCAGGGGGCAGAATCGGCAGGTCAGGGGTAGCGGTAGCGGCCATTTCGGTAGGTTTGTGTTTGCTGACTGATGCTAGCAGTGATGCCGGTGATGGCGTGTAACGAACGGCGAGAGATGTATAGTGAGTGATTCTGAGAAATCTCGTTCTGGTCCGTGATGAGAGAAATAAAAGCATGAAGAGTGGAAAAAGAAGGTATACCGAGGCTCAATGACGGAATTCAAATAGCCCAAGCAAGTCTTCAGAGGTTGCGCGGGAGCGGGGCACTTTGGTTGAGCTTTCGCCAATTCCCGTTGGTAAAGCCGGCCGGAGCCGGAGCGCTCCATCCTGCTTATCAATACATCACCGCTTGGGGAAACAGGATAGTCCCAGAATTACAATGGAGTCTCGGCATCAAATGGTTGTTGGCCGAAGATCATTCGCCCCAACTGAATAATCAAACAGCGACAATTCCCGAAACGCGTTTCACAATCACCCAAAGAAAAAAAAAAAAAGCAGGCAAAATCCGATTTCATTACTGTGACTTCATGCCATCATATCTATGCCTGAGTAAAAAAAAAAGGGACCTGAAGAGCGTAAACCCCCCAGACCCCAGTCAACACCACTCAACCTCCAGTTTAGTAGAGGCGACGGGGAGGAGACATGGTAGCCTTGATGGTAAGGCTACCAACGTTCTGCCAGCCCTTCTTGAGGAGGGAGACGAGGTAGTTGATGGCCAACATGATGTTGGCAATCAGCTGCTCCTGGGTCATGCCAACGTTGCCAACGGCAACACCCATGCAGAGAACCTTCTTGAGCTGGAACTTGACGGTGGACTTGACCTCGGTGATTCTGGCGGAGAGATCATCGGCGTGGGAGACGGGGGTGGGGAACTTGCCAGCTGTACACACGAGAAACGTCAGTATTTGTTGTTTCGTAGGAGTAAGATGACAGTAAAACATACCCTTGGAGAGACCGGGACCCAACAGACGGGGAATCTGCTTGATGAGGGTGTCGGAAGCAACGAAGGCATCGTACTTGCGGGCAAGCTTCTTGATGAGCTTCTTGTTCTTGTTGAGCTTCTTGAGATCGTCGGCGCTCATGGCGTCAACACCGCCGTGCTTGGCACGATCGATATCGTACTGGTCACCCAAGATGCAGATGCTCATGTTGGGGCGGGGGACGGTGGGGAGCTTGACAGTGCCGGAGAAACGCTTGTCACGCTGGGGGTCATAGTTCTTCAGGCCGATCTGGAGCCTTTGGTGGTTGTTAGCAATGTGTTTCCTACGATGATGATCTCGAAATCAGAGAAGCAGTTGGCTTACTCGACGGTCTCCAAGAAGTTGCGCTTCTTGGTCTCATTGCTGTACTCGAGGAGCTCAGCGACGTGCTGACGCACACCGGCTGCAACAGAGTCAGTTCAATTGCCATTTTATCGTATATATGGTCTGGATGGACGTTGAGAGTGCGTACCGACGGAGATCTTGGACATTTTGCCGTCTTCCTGTAGATATTTCTTCTATAGGTGTGGTTTTTGCGTCGGTCGTTTACGAGGAGAAAGCCGAGAATTCAAGACTCAAAAGTGATTTTGCGAATCCCAGGGATTTTTGTGGGTGGATTTGGCGGGGTGGCACTAGCTCCGGATCTCGGCTCACAACTGGCAGCCAGCTGGCTCCAACGACACCCCTCAAGGTTCTTGAACTGGTGCTCTTCTCAGTCACTTGTTACACTCAGCTTGCAACATCCATTCACTCTTCACCTCATTGTTGTCGTCACCAATTTACTCGCACGAATCATCTTTGCCCTCGAGCCGACAACAAAACACCTGACATCTTCCCATGACTGTTGTTTCTTTTTCCGCACCGTCACAGTTGCATTCCGTAAGATGCCACACAGAGTGCTCGGTCTGCCTCAACCACACTGATGAAACATCTCCTCCCCGGGCCATGTGAATCCGATCAATCGTGCATATTCACTCCTCAAGATCTTTCTAACCTCCAGTTATCCCCGAGCACAAGCTGCTGGACGTCGGCCGAGTGGCTGTACCCCCAAGTTGTTCTATCACCCCACCACACCAGTACCACCCTCAAGTGCCGGTGTTAGATCTCCGCTGTTGAGGGATCATGCATTTGCTCCTCGTCCTCCTGTGGGGGAGCACATGTTTGAAACCTGATCCGCGCCAGGATTGAGTTGTTGCTGCTGGGAGTGGTTACAGTAACGGTCATGTATTCCGCTCACCGGGGTCTCCGATCTCTTGGCTCACCATCTTCGATCTCCGTCTCTGAGAGAATCCTCGACATCTGCCGACACTATCCACCAAAGGATTCGGAAACACACCCGAACACTGCTGCTCTCCTTTCTGAAAACGGCACTCGTCAAGAGTTGCTGTCCTCGTGCATGGCAGGCATGTTTCAACTTGCTTGTGGAGCAATCAACAGCCACTGTGCCCATAACTCACGAAGTGGACAGGCTTGGTGGTGAGTCTGGAGAGTACAAGAAACATGGCAGCTCTGTTCCACCCCCAGTTAGGTCTGGAAGTTTTGATAGATGCCCCTCGACTAGAAACCCCAGCCTGTCCACGTATGTGGAACTAGCAGTTCGGTCCTTCCTACGACAGCTTCACGGCATGCGGATCACAGCAGAATCAAGGGCATCTTGGCCTCCGCCAAATCACATCGATCCGGAAACTCACGGACCAGCCAACGTTATTGTCGAACTTAGCTTGTTGGGCCTGGCAACCGTCCTTCTCGCCATTCGGCTATACGCACGCGTGAAAATATCGAGAGGGTTTGGTAGAGACGATGTGCTCATCTTCCTCGCATATGTTGTTCTTGCCCAGTCTGAACATAACAGCGCTTCGAAACTGACAATCATCAGACCCCCGCGGCAGCGTTTGTGATTCTCGAGGTCGTAGCCCACCACAAGCTCGACAGGGATCGTCATACCTGGGACGTACGCCTTCACCTCGCAACGTTGAGTTTGCAAGTTGGGTATGTTACGCCCATTGCCGTCTTCCATGGTACCAACTCTCTGATTCGGCCGCAGCCTCGTAGAGCAGATTCTATTTGCTCTGGCAACTGGGTTCACCAAGCTATCCATTCTCGCTCTCATCTACCGAGTCACTGCCAGCTCGACGGGCCGGACCAAACACGTTGTGCTTGTCCTATCTGGAGTGGTAGCACTTGACACACTTGTTTTTGTGCTCGTGACAATCTTCCAATGCTCGTAGGTCTCCCTTCCGGATGGCGGTCTGGGATGGATGAGATGCTGACCGGTAAAGACCCATATCCGACATCTGGACCATATCGCTTGCACCGCAACGCTGCATAGACCAAGGATCTCACCTTATTGCGGCCAGTGTCCTCAACACCCTTCAGGATTTCCTTATTGTCTTTGTCCCGATTAAAACAGTGCTAAGCCTCGATCTCCCCCTTACACAGCGCATTACGATCCTTCTTCTATTTGCAGGTGGATTCCTCGTCTGCATCGCTGGCTCCGTCAGAACGTATTTTTCTTGGCTCATGGTCACCAGTTCGGATGGGGACATCAATTGGCACCAGTACGACATGATGCTCGCAGGTGCGGTCGAGCTTTTTCTTGGTATTGTAGGTGTTACAAAAAAACTTTTTTTCCCATGTGAGCCAGTGGCTGATGATGCCTTGTTTACAGATTTGTGCCTCGTTCCCAGCTACCAAGCCTTTCTTTCTACGGTATTTCCCCCGACTTTTGAATTTTAGAAAAACGCCGCATAGTTCCTTCGATCAAGAGTACAATCAAGTATATCTTGGAACCATCAAGAGCCAACCATCCGTATCTTCGTCACTCGACACAGCCATTGAAGGTCCTCTTCCTCCTGATCTCAACAAGCCTCTACCAAAATTTCCCAAGACTGAGGTGCATTTGAACATCGGCAAGTCATGCCACTGGGATCAGGTGGCGACACCGGGCGCTTAACCCCACGGCGCAAGATGATGTTTCTCAGGGCTTACAAGACACGACGTTGGACCAATCCATTCGGACGGTATATTGATATGACACTTGAAGGTTCTGGCTAGTGGTCTGCCTTTGATTAACCGTCTGATGATTCTTGGCTTTTTTTTAGGGCACGGGAGGACATTTTTTATTTCTTTGCCTCACCTACCGTCTAAACGAGATTTTCACTGCGGGTATGGATATTGCTTTGCTGGGTGTAACTCATTTTGAGCCTTGTAGTTATTAAAGAATCCACATATTTATCGTGTGATGGCACAACAGGGAACTGTGCATGCGTGGGGTGGTCTGTGGCCGTTTTCTTGGTGGCTGCTGTCATGTCATGCACTCTCCCAGGAACACGGTGCGTGTTGCGTTGTATGTAAAACTTGGAATAGGCAGCAGACTATTTACAATGGTTACCAGACCTCGAATGGAGAGCTCAGCCACAGAGGTTGTCATACAAGAGACACCAAGAAATCATCATCACTTTGTCAAGCTCAAGACCCATGGCACTCACTCGTGGGGGCAATGAGCATACGAGCACATCCAATATAACAAATCACGATAACAAGGAAAACACGGACTCTGCAACGAATGTCACTGATTATTTGATTCCTTCAAAGATTCTTACACACTGCCCCCCAAGTACCTAACTCGTCATATCCATCATGACAATTTTTTGATATCCTCCATGATCCATCCCTTCAAAGAACGCCCATATCCATAGCTACCCTTGTAAAACCCCCACCCTCCCATTCTGAGCTGAGCCGAGATGTAATTAAAAATTAGGAATTAAACAGAAAGCAGTAGCGAGTGTAGGTAGGTATTTATAGTGAATCCGCCATGAAAACAGTATAAAAGATGAAAGTTTGGTGTTGGAGGTAGTTGTTTAAGGCTTCTTCTTTCCGAATTCTATTTCAATACAAAGAGTTAGCGAATAAGCCCTGAAAACCTGTCATGCTCTTGTAAAAAAAGACGGGCAAGGCACAAGATTTTGAATCCTGAGGTTGTTGGGTTTGAAGGGTTTGGAAGAGAAGAAAGACGTACGAGGGTCAAGAGGGGTGACACTTCCACCACCTGATGGGTTCGAGGAGTCACCCTCACCTCCCTGTGGGGTGGGGGTTTGTGGCTGGTGGGATGCGGAGGAGCTCATTTTATTATGAAAGTGCTGCGGGCTTTGAGAGTTGATGGGGGAGAAAGGGCTCTGTTGTGTGCGGAAGATGTTGGCTGTGTGGAATAAGAGACTAAGGCGATATCGTTTTCTCTGATATTGATGATGCCGCTATTGTTGATGCTGATGGTGATGAAGAGGTTACGCTTTGGTAGATGTTGCAAATGTGGATTGATCTTGTTCACTGTTGCTGAGTATCTAGTAGAGTGAAGTTCAATATATTTAACTCAGGAAGTGATAGGATGCCTATTTAACATTGAAACATGCTGCCCGAAGCAGTTGCCCCTATATATATTACCCCTTCGCAAAAGATCCATCCCGTGCCGTTGTCGACTCGCGCGCGCATGTGGATTTGAAGATGGTACAAGACTGTCACAACCAGGCCATGCTAAGCCCATTCATCACAAGAGCAGAACACACCACTCCCGTCAGTTGAGCGGGCGGAACGGCCAAGGGCAGGTTCTCGTCTTGCTTGTGCAACTACACATCGAAGAAGTATCGTATCCGGTCTGTACGGGCACGCTTGTGCTTGTATCACAGAAATTCCAGCCTGAGGTTTGCCACGTAACCGCTGCGCCTGGTTGATGGGAAGAAGCACTTGCATCTTTTTGGCAGCTGCAAGTCGATAAAGAAAGAGAAAGCTGGGAGAATCCGAGCTATGTGTACCGTGAGAGGTGATAAACTTGGACTCTCCTGGAGCTCGGAACCACCGCAGCCGGAATCACCATCTCTGCCGCGATAGTGGGTTGGACGGCGTCAGTTTGATCGTTTGGTGGTGGTCCGCGGCTGGCTTCCCACGGCGCACATTCCAAAAAGAGCAGGAGGCTTGTCGTTTTGGGAGTTGGTGATCCCAATTCATATGATGCCGGAGAATCCCGTTGACATCACATTGACATCACCGGCAGTCCATGGATGGCAGCAAGCAGTCACCCGGTGATAACTCAACTTCTGGGGGAGCACGAGGACGCTCGTGGCGGAGAGGCCGTGACGATCGGCAGCAGCAAGTCAATGACCCTAAAACGACGAATGTGAAAGGGATGACAAGCGCGGTATTGTAGCTAGTTCCGTATGGCTTCATCACATGCGTTTGCGTCTGCCCCCAGCGCCACCCACCCGTGACGGCAAGGGCGAGAGGGCAACAGACAATTTCCCCAGTACACCCGGCGAGCAGGCCGGTGAGGACCATCCCGATCCCAACGGTCCGAGAAGAGCGAGCGGGCCTCAACTCCGACAACGGAGAATTGGATGTTTTGTTTTGTGCTCCCCGTCGGCTTCCCATCCGAACGAGTGGGCTAGGATGTGGTGGCACCAGCAGTAGATGGCTCGTTCCATGTTCATGTCAGTATCCAGGCAAAGAAACAGACCAGATCGCGGATCTTGCTCAACGTTTGACTTGGGGGAGAATTGCCCATTTCAGAAGCAGCCACAGCATGCGTTCCGTCTGCAGTGGCCACCCGCCCGTCAGATGCTGTCATGGCTGTCCGTATCCAGCCATAAAGGGCCGAGTGTTGATGCAATATGCCAGCTGCAGCAAGGTGACTTTCTCATTAGAAACCGGACAGAAAATTTCGAGAATCAATGTCGAAGTTCAAGCTCAAGGCCAATGGTGCCCCTCCACTTTCCAAAAGCTTATCCTTATCCTTATCTCTTATCGTTGCCCACCGCGGACCCGCACTGGCCCTAATTCAGCAGCCCCACTTTCTGCCCTGCCAAAAAAATTGGTATATATTCTTGGCCAGGCTGGCCAACTTCCTCCTCTTTTTTTCTTCTTCATCTACACATCAATGCAGTCTGTCCGAGACTACACCGCCAAGTGAAGTTGACGATGGGCTGTATTGATGCGAATGGCGGCTCCACAATGTGGCTTGCTGAGGGTTATTCTTATTCTCTATGGATCTTCCTCCGTTCCCGGCCTCCTAAATCGAAGTAATCACCTTATCCCTTTCATTATGGCTGCGGACTACGACCATTCTAGGTCTGAGCTGTGGGGTGGTTTCGACATTTTATCACTTCGAAATCTGTATTTTTGCATCTGCGAGTGATTGTTGTGCTTCTCATCTTGAGAGTTGCTGAGAATTTTTGCTTGTTGCTGTTTGGCATGATATGAAAATTGTGCGTCCAGCTTCACATGTGGCAGGTCGTGATGCTCTGCGTCTGAAATCTGGCTGCCGTCTCTGCAATCACAGATCTATTGTCATAGGACTCGACAGTTAATGCTGCCTAGACATGTCGGTTCAAATCGATGATTTTCTCGCATCATGTTGGAGTCTTGCAGGTCAATTCACTGAGATTTCAACCAAGAATCAAACTTCGATCCAACTCTGTCTCTCGCATGACGCTTTCTAGAAGCTGGGTTAGGGTTGTTGACCGAACAGTTGTCGAACTTCCCATCTTCCTCAGGTTGCTCCTGCCCATCACATATTGCTGTTACGTTACCACAAAACTGAGGCAGGAGCGAGATGATGGGCCTGTCGCTGACATTGCCCACATGACAAACATACACTTTTCCAACTGCCATTTGCTACCTACCCAGCTTCTTGCCTAGCAATGTCCTGCACACATCCAGTGAACCCCTTTCCGTCCACAAACCCAATATCAGCCTCAGTCGATGTTCTTAAGTATCCGATCATATCCAATCTAGCTGCTCGTGGGGCCCAAAGGATGGTACCAAGGAACAGCATCGAGCTCTGGCGTTTGAAAACACCATCTCTCATTAGTGACGAGAATGGACACCAAGACCGCTGACACAGGGCGTCAAGGTTGACGAGAATCCTTTGAGTCTTTTCATTGATTCGTATCATTCATCGGAGCCAGTGCTTACCTCATCAATCCAAACGCCCAACGTCGCATACAATGTCCGCCTCCTCAACACCCCCCCAATGGGGAATCCGCGTCAACCCCAGAGAATACTACCACCGTAATCCCGCCCTTTAACTCGTTGCCTTATTACCCCGTAAAGGTCTCTCTCCACATCACTGCGCGGGGAGATCTAATTGATTGCAGAGATGCCGAACAACAGCGTAAACGCGGCCTATCCGACTTTAGCCTGAGACTGCTCCTTTCTATTCTACTCAACCAGCCGCCTCTTTCACCATCCTTCCGGGAGCTCACCTCACATGGTCATTGATCAACAGATCGGCCAGGCGCCCAATCGTATCTGAGCATGGACGTCTCCGGAGGCTGACATCCGCAGACTCGGAAATATAGGGCCATAGTGTTATATTTCGTCGGACCGTCTTGCCTCGCGCCGTTTTACTCGCGGGAGTTTTCATTACCGTGAACCCACTCACACGCAGATGGCAAGCATATGAAATGGATTGCGAATGCGGGGAGGGCCGAGTGCTGGTATACAAGGGGTGTATATAAGCTTCTGGTGATTGCCGGGTCGTCGATCGTAGTGTAACCCCCTTTTCCTCCCCCAAGCCTTGGCCTTTGTGCTTGTTTATTCGTCTCTTGTCAAGAGCAAACAATCACAAGATGAAGACCTCAACCTTGTTCCCCGCCCTCTGCGGTGTAGCCGTCGAAGGCGCCGTCCTCTGGGATGGCCGCTTCAACGACTTTACCTCCTCCGCCGACTTGAACAACTGGTCCTGGTCCAACCAAGTCGGTCCTTACCGTATGTTCTCCCTTATCCCTTTCTTTCACAAGGCAGATACTAACATGAAGACCCCTAAAAAAGAATACTACATCCACGGCTCCGGCACCGTAAACCGCTACATCAACCTCTCCCCAGACTACAAAAACCCCAACGACACCGTCTCCCGCCAGGGCGCCCGCTTCACCCTGGACAGCACCGCCTACTGGAACGGCCAAACCATGCGCCGCATCGAGCTGATCCCCCAGACCAAAGCAGCCATCAACCGCGGCAAGGTCTTTTACCACTTTTCGCTCTCCCGCAAGGACACCAACGCGCCCTCGGTCAACAAGGAGCATCAAATTTGTTTCTTTGAGTCTCACTTCACCGAGCTGAAGTACGGCTGGATCTCGGGGGAGCAGGGGGCGTCGAACCCGGCGCTGCAGTGGATGACGAACCAGCGGACGCAGTGGAAGCTGAGCGAGTGGAAGGCCAACGTGTGGCACAACTTTGCCTACGAGATTGACTTTGGGGCGAACAGGGTCGGGCTGTGGTATAGTGAGGGGGGCGCGGATCTGAAGCAGGTGGTCGCGCCGGTGAGCGGGGTGTCGACGAGCAGCAACGGGGCGGATTGGCATTTGGGGGTGCTGGAGCTGCCGAGGAGCGGGTATCCGAACACGAATGAGGATTATTATTTCTCGGGGGTGTTTATTGAGGATGGGGCGATTACGACCAAGATTGGGGGGCCGGGTGAGTCTTCTTTCTACATCCTATATCAATCAATCCTTTGACATGAAGCTGACGTGATATAAAGCTTGAATCAAGCAACTGGGACCCACGTTGCGGAGAATGAGATGAGTTTGTATATACACAAGATAACCTTCGCCGTACAAAAACAATACATACATTATCCCCCTCTTATATCGCCTCTTTCTTACCGTGCCCGTGTGACTCTTAAGCCTTCCCACCACCACCAGCACCAACAAACAAATTCATAATGATGAAGACCCCCACAGCCCAGACAAGGGGCCTGACGCCGGCAAGCTTCTTGTTGTCCTGAGCAACGACGTAGACAAAGTTGTAGGCCGCGCGGGAGGCGACGTACCCCAGAGTCAGGGCGTTGAGCTTGGAGAGGGGGACGACTCCTGAAGAGTTGGCTGCCACGACGGAGGCGGCGTAGAGGGAGAGGGTTTCGAAGCCGTTTGCTGTTGCCGCTTTGGCGCGGGAGATTTTTTGGAGGGTCTGGAGACGTGTTAGTTGGGAGAAACTGAAGAGGGAGAGAGGAGGAGGAGACAGCATACGGCCTTGGGCATGGAGGTGTCTTTGGAGCAGATTTCTTCTGTGCGGCGGGGTCTGTGGAGGGGAGGGGGGGGGTTTGTTAGTTATCTTATAAATGGCGTTAAAGGCAGATTGAATCACAACGCTGGGCGTGATAGTGGTGAGGTGAGGCAAAAGTGGGTGGAAGGTGTGTTATGGGTTGGGGGTGTGAGGTGGATTGGTAAGGTATATGAACATACTGGTTCAAATCATAATTCCTTCCGGCCAAAATCATGGCGTAGGCATTGGGGGCCAGGGTGAGGACGAAGGCGGCGGGGATGGTGTAGTAAGAATAATTTGTTGAGGCGAGGTCGAGGCCGAGGAAGGACATTTTGGCGGTTTTGTTTACTCCTGATTATTTGTTTCACTTTTTTTGGTTATGAAGGTTTTTGGTGTGAGGATTGAAATGAAGTGAAGTGAAGTGAATTGGAGCAGAAATCTAAAGTAAGTTTCACAGAGAGGGGGGGTTCAGGTGAGTTTTTATAAGAGAAGGGCATCGATGAAGTTCGGAGACGTCACCAAGCAAAATGGGTAGGGGTACGCAGCAAGCTCTTCTTCGGATACAGCCTCGGTCGGTTCCACAACACTTTTTGGTGGTTGCACTCAAGTCTGTCCGTCGTCCGAGTGTGGGCGGCAGCAAAGCAAAGCAAGCCCAGCCGGGGTCGGGGAGACTCCACCTCCATTTCCCCTTTGCAGAAATCTCTAGACTCTAGGCGCGGAGCGATGGGGTTCGCTTACCTCGTTTTCTTTGCCCTGTGTCAATTGGTTAGAGTCGGGATGCGGAGGGATTTTGTTTACCTTTTCGTAATTGTGAATCACACTTTTGATCTTCTCAAGCTAAATTGTGGTGACCAGTGTGCAGAAGAAGCTGTCTGGAGTTGCCAAGAGCTTGGTATCTGTTCCAGTGACACTTTTCTGCTGTGTGGCCTACGAATAGACAGTTAAAGTCGTGAGATACACAGAAACAATCACATTTTGGACTGTTGTGCCAAGTGGGGAAAGAATGATAGGTGAAAATTACAAGATACTTGGTGCCTATGTCTCAACTAGACGAAAACCATGCTTGCCTATCCCATCCAACCAAAAGTTGTAGTGCCATTGGGCATACATGATGCACCATGCAATGCACGTGGCGGGAACTCCCGACAACCTTGTTAGTTGGAGCTTTTCTAATCCCATGATTAGACGGGTAAGTAGCTAGTTGATCAGATGACAGCCCACGAGACTCATAGTCCGAAAATCAAGGTTCCTAGTTGGGTATGCATCGTTGTAGTCTCTTTCAAACTCATCCCTTCTATTTCCTCTAGTCACCTCATCTCTCAATCTCTATACATGCCTTCCCTGGTAGGCTTCTCTTCCCCCTCCCTACCACCCGATTTCATCCTCATTCCCGTGTCCAGCAGAACCCTCCAAGTTCTATACCGCCCCCACGCCTGCAAAACAATGATCATTGATGATGCTCCCTCACTCCCACTTTCTCAAGCAAAGTACATAAAAAACAAGACACAGTACAAAGACAACCAAGCTAAGCCAAGCCAGTCACTTTAATCCAACCGGATCCAGACAACAATTGTGCATAGCCGTGCTTTCAACAAGGTGTAGAAATAGAAAACAAGGAGAAAAGGAAGTAGGTACTGCAGAATAGTACCGAGTTTCGTAAATGCATCACGAATGATAGAAACAATGATAATAATACTGATGTTGAAGAAGAGAAGAAAAAAACAAAACCAAGTCAAGTGTAATACCTAAGGGGGGAATTTGATAGAAGGAAAAAAACGAACACTAGCCAAGGAAAAAAAGGTAGCCGGCTATTAAGGGTAATTATTGAAAGAAAATAAGAATCGAGGATATCATTTAGACGGTCCCTCGTAGTCTCTGCTTGCGGGCCAGCCAGTCGCCGAGCATGTTGTCGAGTTGCTGTGTACATCATGGTTAGCGTCTTGATTCCTAACAATCTTTAGAGACGAAAAAAAAACCTACAGTTGTTATCTCGGCAAGCTTCGCATTTTGCTCCCTGAACAAGCTGCTTGCGACAGGGTGGTCCGAAGAGACAGGATCGATGTTCGACTTGTCATACACCACCACCAACAAATCCCGAATGTCTGACCCAGAGTCGAAAAAGGCCCGGAGGTTGGTATCATTCCACGATGACCTCGAAGACGTGGAAGGCGTGATCGTGTCCTTATTGACGGACGTGTCCGCATCTTCGTGCTCGATCATCTCCGGAGAGGGTGTCGACACTGGTGATGACCGGTCTTCCTCCTGGCTCGATGTATCGACCATCAACGGTGGTGGGTTGCTGGACGTGACCGGCGAGACTTGTACTGGCGACTCTGAAAGTCTCTCTTTGTGCTGTGGCGAGCTGCCTGTGGGACCGTTTTTGACTGTCTGCCCACCCATCGACGCTGGCTGAGCTTGTGGCTGGCTATTGAAGGGATTATGATTAGTGTTGCTTGGAGCAGAGCGTTGCTGCTGTTGTGGTTGTTGCCGTCGGGCGTCTTGAGAAGGCGGGGACTGGACAGGCTCCGGATCAAGGTCATCATCTGAATCAAAATCATCCAGCCCCATACGAGTCCTGGCTTTGGTCGCTTTTTGAGGTCTCCCGTTCGTCTGCGGGCTTCCTTGCGGAGAAGCCTTCGGGCTGGATTCGACCAGCCGCATAGTGGCGGGCGGTACATTGGCGACATTGTTAACCTTGCTTTCAGACAGAAAGGCCTTGATGTCCACGCCATTGCCAGTCTCTCTCGTGGAACCGGGCTTTCTGGTTGGCGATGGCTCCGTCCGGGGCTGTTGCTTTTGTAACTTGCTCGGCTGTCTCTGGGGCCCTGTCTTCTCTGGTGACCCTTGAGATGTGTCTTCCTCATCCACCTCTCTTTCGTGACTGTCTCTGCCAGGATCCTCATCCTCATGCGAAGCTTTCTTATCTTTGTCCTTCCTAGAGAAAAAACTTCGAATGGCGCTAGGTTTCTTGTCCTTTTCCTTCTTGTCCTTCCCTTTCTTCCCATCTTTGCCGAGCAAGCCGTCCTTATCGAGTAACCTATCCAAGCTTGGTCGTTGTCTCATCTCCTTTGAATCGCTCGACAGCCTCGTTCCATCATCGTCCCGCAACAGGTTTGGCGTGAGCGTAATCTTCTTCGTCTCGACCGTGTCGTCCTTGAAGAACGAGTCTCGAACGGTCCCATCGCTGGTCTTCTTGGGTCCGTCGACCTTGAGCTCCGATGCTTCCTCAGAGCTCCTCGGCTTCGCTGAATTATCGGTCTCGTCTTGTTTCGCCTCCTTTTGTGCTGTCCTGGGCTTCAATGGCTCGACCTTGGCAGATTCATCTTCCCCGTCGGTGGCAGCGGAAGCTTGCTGGTTCTGTTGACCTTGTTGAGCGGCCTGGGCAAAGTACTCGGCCGCTACGTCCTCCTCCTCGGTTGAGTAATCAATGTCAGAATAATCAACAAACGTAGGCGGTGCGAACTGGACCGTCTTGGTCTTCCTCCTCTTCATGGCCGACTTGATGGGATTCCGGACTTTGTCGGTTTGATCTCCAAGCATTGTGGCGGAAAGCTAACCCTTGTCAGTACCTCACCCTACTCATCACTCCCTACCCAACTTACGTCTATGTTCCGGTGCTTGTTCAATCGAGCCAACCGTTCCGTGGGGGTTTCGATATGTTCGGCGGGGAGGTAGCCTGGAATTCGAAATGAGTACTCAGCCGACACAAAACCCAGGACTCACCAACTTACCAATGCTGCTGTCTTTCACGACACGCACTAGCCACCAGTAGCTGTTGCTGTCGTCGAGCAGAACCATGGTATCACCCTTGGTTGCATTTGCTTGCCCTTCGACCGTGGCAACAAAGGTGTGGAGGGCGTATACGAACTCGAAATCGATGTCCTCTGATTCTTGTAAGCACTCTCCGCCCCAGCCAGAGTCAACAAATCTAGAATCTTCAGGGTCAGAAAAGTCGCCATCATCATCTTCATCCGAGCTGTCGTAGGGAACCGTCAGGTTAGGAGGGTCGGAGTAGCTGTCGTCAGAGGCGTCTTGTTCGGTGGGCTCCCTCGAGGGAAGGTATCCAGGGGTAGCCTCATAACGATGTGAGATATGGCGGGTTGGCGGCCACGTCGACGGCCCTTTCCCTTTCGCAAGTGTGATTCTCTGTCTCCTCATATCTTGCGGTATTTCTGCTTCGTCTTCGGCATCGGATAGGGGTTCGTGTTCGGGGGTATCAAAGTTGGGGGGATTTGCGGGGCTAAAGGTTATGGCTGACTGCGGCGTGTCCGGTATGCAGTGTAGTTCAAACTCACCGTCCAGATGATGATGGCGACATGCAGGTGAAAGAAAATGGGAGCGTTCAACCGCCTAGTGGCGCTCCGTTTCCCCATCCGTGCTCACCGGAGGTAGGTAATTAGGACTTTCGAGGTACGGAGAAGAAGACCTCGCATCGCCAATTACAGACAAATCCGACGAGCAGCGCATCAAGAAACGTCTAGAACTTTTCGAAAGAGGACAAGAAGGAAAAGTCGGAAGGGTAGAGGTTGACCCACCATCTTCAATTGAAGGGGAGCTCGAGATTTTGTCCATCAAGTCGTCGTCCATGTCCACCTCGTTCTCGCCGTCCATATCCGCTTCGTCGACTTCGTGACCGGACAGGCCTCCATTCTGGGCAATCGCCAGCGCATCCTGCCGGGTGCCCGCCTGCATGCTGCCTGCGTCGTCGTTCCTGATGCCGTAACCTCCGCTCTGCTGGGAGTCTGAAACGGTCGAATAGAGTGTGTCGGTGTCGGCGTCGGTGTTCCACGAGCCGGGCGGGTTGCGGAGGCTCTCCTCTGCCGCTTCTGCCGCGACTTCTCTCAAGGTCTCGGCCTGGTGTGGTGCGAGGGAGCCGTCAGGGGTCGGCCTGGCGTGTCGCTGTGCGGAGGGGTTGTCGTGCGCTTGGAGGTCGATGGTGTCTAGAAAGTTGACAAGGTATGTCAGAGAAACGGTCCGAGACGTACGTTGTTCCTGTGCGACTACTGCGACGACCACTGCTGCTGCTGCGACTTCTGCTCTGCACGAGCACAAGCACAGGCACGAGGGGGAGCACGAAGGGCAGCGCCGAAAGCGAGCCGGTCCCTAGCCTCCTGGACAGAGCGCCACAAGGAACCGGGCCACAGCGGCGCGCATCATGGGGGCAGACGAAATGAAGGAGACTCTCAGCACATACCAGCGCGAATAATCTCTGGCCTTGTCATGTTGACGAATTGGCCGGTGGCTGTGGACAGCGCCCGCGCAAGGATGCCAACTTTTGCGGTTCCTGAGCTTGTCGGGGGGCAGGGATGGCGCCTGGGGAATTCAGGAAGATCGCAAAGTCGCCGAAAAATTATAGAATCGCGGAATCACAGAATCGCAAAATGCAGCCGTCCGTCGCAGACTCCTCTTCCGTCGGCCGATCAAGACAAGAGATGACCGGAACCCCCTGAAGAATCCCAGGCTGCGGCCCCAAGATGGAAGGCTGGCTGGCTGGCGAGGCGCCCCTTGCCTTGCTCTTGGCTCTGGGCTGTTATTTTAATGCTTGGCGTTGGAACAGAAAAGGGAGCTGGGGTTTCTCAAATCTCAATTCTCGATATGGATAATCAGTCGCTATCAGTTGGATATCAGTATCAGTATCAGTATCCGGACCGCGGAATATTGAGCCTTCAACTGATGTCTTCCTGCGTCTCGAATGCCCTCAACTTGCGGCTGTGGCTTGAATGCGAGAGGCTGTTAGCTGCTGAGTAGCAATGGACGGAGGGAGTGACATGGGTGAAACGGCGATCATGGCCCGTGTCGCGACAAGCCCGATGCTACCAAACTTTGACGATGATTCGGCTGGTGGTTTGTGCCGTCCAAAGTCAGAAAAAGAAGGTTTGTGTGGTGTTTGGACTGCCTCGACTGACAAATGCACAAGACGAGGTGCAAGATACGAGGTGATGGCAGAGCAAACAAGAACAATCGCCGTGGGGAAGGGCAAGGGAGGGGAGCGGGATGGAGGTTGATTCTCGATTGCTGGAGGCGAGCTGGCCAGCTGGCACGCGAATACCTATCTTGCTTGGAGCAGTACTCGTACGTACACAAAGCGTTTGTTTTTTTATTCAATTGTGCCCTACAATATTCTCTGTGTTGGTAAGATCTTCCACTGTCGTGCTGACACATTTGGAAGTTACGAATGGTTATCGTGGGTATCGTGGACATCAATTGTTCCTCCTGTGGTCAGGTTTAAGAAATTCAGACAGAAAAAAAAAGTGGAAGCCTTTCGCCCTGGGGCACATGAAACGCTGGGCTGCAGGGGAGCCCCTGGCCAGCTGGTTCCCAAAACCACTGACGGCTCTTTGTGGATTCCCCACCACGAAATTGCGGGGTGAACTGCCCACTTTCATCATTACCTCAAATGCCCCGCCTTGAGTCGAGTTTGTTGACTTAACAATTTATATATCAATGCCCTGCCTTCAAGGACTGCATTGACAACCAAATTAACTACCGGCAGCCAGATCTTCAACTGCCAACCAAACTTTCTGTCTTAAATCTCCAAGTTCGAGCCCTGGAATATCGGAAGGAGCTGCTTTGCCCACCTGAGATGGAGGTTACCAACCGGCCTACAGGTTATGATGATGTCTTCGACTAATGTCCGGCCAAGTTGTTCTTGACTATTTACGAAATCTTTGCCCGGTATATCCAACATCACTGGTTTGTCGCCGAGCCTGCTTGAACAGAGCACGACAGCACGAATCACGACTCTGTCACATCTTGACCTCAAGACTAAACAATGCTGCTAGAACCCGATGTCCCTCAGTTCACACGACAAACTCGGAAGCTAACACGGCCGGGAACCGGAAGGCAAAACACGTGGAATGAATCGCCCTGCTGTTCCAGTGTGATGGCATGATGACGACCAGTCGGACAAGCTGGAGAACCAAACAACCACCGCTGAGGTGAGGGACAGTTCGGCTGAGAAGTCCGTTTCCCCGTCCGGTGCTTGGTCAGCCCTCATGTCTTTCACACGAGTCACGCCATTGGCTTGAAGGGTATGCAGTTGGACATCACAAGAAGCAGTGCGCTCTATTTGGTCGTTGCACATGAAAGTAATCAGTCCACCTCATCTCAACCAGTAGGAGCCCAGCCCAGTAAGCACTTTGCAATATGGGACCCTTTGCAGCTTCGGCACATGCGGCATCACAGCCGGCGTGACCACTGCTGGATCTCTCTGGCTGAGATGGGCTGTATGCAGCCGACCGAATGAACCCAAAAGAGGATTCCCTGACGTCCTAGGGAACACCCGTTTGGCATTCCGATCCTCACATGTGGCATTCCAGGTGGTGGATGGCGGGGTGTTGTGGGTTGGCGGTGGTGTGGGACGATGCCGATCCGGATGAGGGGAGTAATGCACAGTGGTGCCACTAAGGAATTGTCCATCATCAGATGAAAAGGGTTCATGATGATGATGACCTTATTCCCGGCGTTGCGGTTTGACTTCACGCCTCCCAAGACTTTTCGGCGGGCGAAGGATGCCGAAGCTGGGTTCATCACCAACCGGCAACGGCTTCGGGCTGCCAAGCTTCTCCTCCACGAGAGACAAGCCTTCGCCAAGATCACCAATGACAACATGGCAGGATTGATGGGGACCCTTGGCGGGCAGCTGGATTGATCAATGGAAGCACGAGGAGTCTTCTTCCCCGCAATTTACTGTGTGCATGTTTCCCATTCAGACAGACATGAAGAAGAGATGGAAGGGTTGCGTGAATGTGAGGTTTACCACGAAGATGGTGGGATCGAGCGAGAAGCGGGGAAACTTCACAACCGTACTATACTAACCGATAGAGGGCTGGCAGTTGAGGGGACTTCTTGACCACAACGGGAAACCGCCACATCTATTTTCATCTGTTCGTCCCAGGTTATCCCAGAGGCAGGCTGGGAATGTTTTCACATGAGGATAGAACACACCAGGCCTCGGCATTTGTGGAACTGATGTGTGTAAAGAGCGCACAAGTGTCTGAGGGAACACGTCGTCAGAATTGGACCACCTGGGTATCATTCCTGTGGTGAAAAACAGGATGGCCTTCATTTGAGGTGACGAAGAACCACACGCTGCGCCCCAATCTTGTCGTGCTTGGTGTGCTTGGGCAGGCCACATTTTCAATCATTCCCCGCTGCGCGTTGTGATGGACCAAGATGCACAGTGCGAGCCTGAGATCAGAGAAAAGCTCGCTGCTGGTCGCTTGTTTTTCCCTGCATGGTTATAGCCCTCCAGTGATAAGCGCTAATTAAACAGCACCCCTTTTCAATCTACGGAAGACGGACTTTACTCGTCCGGTATTGCTGTTGATGGGATTGAGAACACCTCCTGAGAAACTTGTCACATACAGATTTGTCGTTTCTCAAGAATCCCCTTTTTTCATAGGACTCGAGCGGTGAGACTGGCCAGGCGCTTGCACTTCGCTTGGACACCTGAGCACTGAATGCTAGAGGGCCCCCCCTTCCCAAAAGCAGTCCACGGGTGCATCCGTACCACAAACCCACCCCGGTTTTCATTTGCCAGCGCAGTCTGGTTGAGAAAGGCAGACAGTGCGCTCTCCTCTCTCAAGCACGGTATCTCCGCTTCTCTGCTCCAGGCCAATTTTGCAGTGTCGAGAAGGAACATCCCTCCTGCACTCCCGGCTATTGATCATTCCACCGTCAAACTTTCAAAAGTTCAAACGCTTTCGAGACCAGCCGTTGAGCCAGAGCGATAAGAAAACCGACAGACCCGACGCCAGACACGCCCAGTCGCCGTTTCGACTCCACAAACAACAACGTTGCCATTGGGGTTTTTGGCTTTCATCCGCCCTCCAGCCTACCCGTCGATTCCCGACAACGAGGATCTCTCGGCGCCCAGCCTCTGCGATCGCCTCCCCCACGCCAAACATCGCGACGGCATTCTGCTTGCCTTCACATAGCATACAATTCTCACACGGATCAGTAGACACCAATAGTGCCATCGCGACATAAACAAGCCACAGGACAATCTGCCACCCGCGCGGTTGTGTGGCTTCTCCGGCCCCGGAGCCGCTGACAACTCGTCGCTTCGCGCCTACAGCCTTCCTGCGACGAGTCGACGATTCGATTGTGAAATTCCATGGCGATTGGGCAATAACAAAAAGCAGGCGGAAGGCCGCCCTCAATATCAGCCCGTCATGGAAGCCCGACAGCTATTTCCCGACAATGCCGCCCCGGCACCGACCGACACGCCGTTGGTATCCAAAACTCGCAATTGTGGCGGTATAAATCTCCCAGTCGGCGGTATTCTGTCCATGCCAAATGGCGATGTTGTCACCCTCACAGCAGCGGCCGGTTTTAGACCAGTATGCACGCCAGTCACGCCACCAGCCATCATCGCCAACGCCGGCGGTGGGTCTGTCGAGCTCGATCCGAATGTAGGGGCGATGCCTGACGACGGTGGATGGACATATTCCGACTTTCGCGACCCCTTTTATGCGTCGACTTTCCCTCAGTGCTATGCGCTTGCGGCAACGACAATAGTGGCCTACATGCTTGTTATTATGTTATTCGTCACACCACGATCTTTTTTGGACGGAGGAGTTGTTGTTCTTGGTCGAAGAGGCTTCACCCACAGCGGATCAGGGCCGACGATTGGTGGAAGACCTTGGTTTCAGAAAGTGGCAGCTTTGTCTGTCGTTATTTCGCTCACCATTGCGTCTGCTGCGACGTTCCAGGCCGCCGAGGAGCAGTACATATATCAAATCCAAAATGCAAAGGCACTGCAAGAGGAGGTGCTGGGTGGAAACGAGCTGAAGGCGATCCGAATTGTCTCCAACACGTTTCTGTGGCTTGCACAAGCCCAAACTCTCATCCGCCTCTTCCCCCGCCAGCGAGAAAAGGTTATCATTAAGTGGACAGCCTTTGCGCTAATCACTCTTGACGTCATCTTTCAGTCTCTCAACAGCTTTCGATATACGGATGGTGCAGGGACAAACCGGCCTGGTTCTTTTTCCGATGCCATCCCAGCACTCAGTTACCTCTTCACGCTTGCCCTGGGGGTGTTGTATGCCGCTTGGGTGGTGTATTACTCATTGATGAAGAAGCGATACGCGTTTTATCATCCCCAGATGAAGAACATGTGCCTCATGGCAGCCCTGTCTCTCCTGTCGGTACTTATTCCCGTGGTCTTTTTTATTTTGGACATAGCAAAGCCAGACTTCACTGGCTGGGGAGAATACGTCCGATGGGTGGGAGCAGCTGCCGCTAGTGTGGTTGTCTGGGAGTGGGTGGAAAGAATTGAAGCTTTGGAGCGAGAAGAGAAGAGAGATGGCATTCTTGGGAGGGAGGTTTTTGACGGGGACGAGATGCTCGATGTTACGACCTCTGACGGCCGATCTCGACGCAAAAGAAAAGGAAGCGGTAGTGATGGTGGAGACAAGGAGATGTATGTCGAGAACCGGCTGAAAGAGAAGCCGGCCTCGGAGGAAGAAGAACGGGGGAACACATGGCCCTCGGTAATAGCCATGAAGGCAAAGTATAGGCCTCGACTGAGACCCAAGAAGGGTCAGAATCAGAACCCAACTGACCAAACAACTACGCAAACGAATACACAACCTTCGAATCACGACCGAATACAATCTTTGCAGCCACCGTTGTGGCCAGCGCGACCAGCTCCGACAGCTACGCCTATCAGTCGTACTGACACCGCTAGCGCTGCAAGCACGGTGTACGCCGTTCGATACCACCAAAATACAGATGCGGCCTCACAATCCACACCGCCACCATTACATAACACATCTGCATTGTCACGCACAGCCAGCACGTCGTCAAGCCGAAGCAGCGATGACAGAAGCACCCACCGAACTGAACCGCCAACCCAGAGAACAGGGGAGGAAGGTCAAGGATCTCAGGGAGGCTCGTCCAGCAGATGGCATACTCTCACACCAAGTTTCTCTTTTAAGCGAAGTCGGCGAAGTGATGAGGAAAATGCCGTCTCAACTGAGGAGAAGAAGCCGCCAAGAGAGGAAGACAGGAAGTGGGACATTCGCGGCCGGTTTGAAGAGTTTACAGTCAATCAAGCTGAACGGCTGCGGGAGAAGTTCCGGCCAGCTCCAGACACGGACAGTCTGCCTGTGACGGTTATTCCTGCACCACCTCGCCGGGGCGCCGCTCTAGCCCAACTGTTGGAGGATGAGGAGTTGCAATACCAGCGAGCCACCACCCCGGTCCGTGCCGTCTCGGATCTGAGGTCGCCGACTAACGATTCTTCTCCTACCACACTCGTTGGCGGCCCAGTCTCGATATTAACAGGTTCGAGGCCTCATATTACTCCGACTGGGACTCAAATATCCTTTGCGGACACGGCGGCGCCAACGACGAGGCCCACGGAGGCTTCCTCTGGTCAAGCTATGGGAGGTCCTGAAGTAGGAGGGCCATCACAGGGTTCCAGCTCTATGCCAGGTCCGGACCCGGGTGCTGATAGTAGCGGACGACCTCTTCCGTGATTGTTCACCTCGTGTGACCGGGATGTTTCATATGTTGGCTATCTGACGAGCCTTTCGGCTGAGGTTGTGTATTTTCTACGGGCATAGCGGGAGAGCATATTCATTTCATGGTGCATTTGCAAGGGGTTCTTGGATGGGTCTATCTCGAGGGGTTTTGGATGCGACACAAAAAAGGTATGATGGAGATTTGACAATTTGTCACAATTTGGAGGTCTCTTTCAAAGGGCCTGATATGTTTTGGATTTTGAAGCTTGGATTACATGTAGGGTTTACGTTCTTGTTGCTGAGAACTTGATTCTGTTTATTCTGGCAGGAATGCTGTTGTCCATCTGCAACGACAAGGTGTTGGATCTATTTGTAGTTTCACTTGATCTGAGGGAGGCTTTTTTGTCAAGCAAAATAAAGTCCTATGCATCATGTCACTTTGCCGGTTGAGTGCCCGCGGCTTCCGCAGTCGGATCTTGTCAGCTTATGTTTCCTCGGTCTAGCTCCGCGATGGCTTTGTAAGATTCTCATCACACCACGTTGCCAGCCAAGCTCCACCGTCTTGCAGGTTTTCTCCATCTCAACGAGGAGGCAAAACAGTTACAGCAACCAACAGCTCGGTCGAGACGGGTGGTTGGCTTTCAGAAAAAGGGGCAGTTGCCTTGGTGGGTCTCCCCTAAAGTCAGGGGTACAGCTTCGATTGGCCGTTTCTTCAACCCGCGAATTGCACAGTCCTTTTACCCTGTCAGTTTGTGCTGTGCAACGCCGCGTCTTGGTTGATCTCAATCACTTGGTTTTGTCTGTTGTTAAATAATCAACAAGAAGGGATTTGTACCTCAACAACCAACATCAGTCCCTCGTGCATACCTACGGCCACATATCGAAGTACCCAGGCACTGTCTCGAGGTCAGCGAGTGACAAGTGTGAGTAGGGATTCATTAGCTAATCCAGACTTTTTTTCTGCAAGAACCCTGCAGTTTTTAACCCCCCCAGTCCCATCCAGTCCCTCGGAAGTCAATTCCGCGCCTGCGCTGGCTCAAAGCTTTGCCTCCGACTCCGACAATCCCAAACCTTTTTCCAACCTGAGACACAAACCGGCGAGAGACGAACAAATAAAACGGCCACGCTTGTGGCGCCCTACGAAGTAATTCAACAGCTACCTAAATTCATAATAGCACGTTTCCCTACACACAACTTTGAGAAACATGGCGACGGGATCGGGATCAGAACCCTTCCCGCCTCTGCCCGGCACCACCACCGAGAGCGCGACGGCGACGCGAAGAAGAGGCAGAAAGCAGAGCATCCTGGGAGATGATTTGAAGTTGGGCGACACGGGCTCGCCGTCGCTTGCTACGAGCATTGCGCACATCCAAGGCGCCCATTCCAAGGTATTTCACTTCCAAGACTTCCCGCTCCCTCCTGACCGCCTCTACCTCACTCCGAACAAAAAGTAAACATTTCACAATTAACACCACCTTCTCCCATCAGGAACCCCCCTCCCCCTCCCCCCCATCAACAAAACGCACCTCCAAACGCCGCAAAGCCCGCACCCTCCTCCGCCGAATCAAGCACACCTGCGTAAAACACACCTGGGTCCTCCCCCTTTTTCTCCTCAGCTGCTTCCTCCTGGGCTACGCCATCAACCCAACCGAATCCAACCCCCTCTCCCACTTTTTGTTCCTCTCCTACCGCCTCCCCCCCTCTCCCGAGCAACAATACGTCCAATACGGCAAAGGTCTCTGGGACATTGCCTTTGTAGCCTTTTACACCATCGTCCTCTCCTTCACCCGCGAGTTCATCATGCAGGAGATCCTCCGCCCCCTTTCCCGCTGGGCAGGACTGAAATCCCGGGGAAAGCAGGCGAGATACATGGAGCAAATGTACACGGCGTTGTATTTTGCTGTTATGGGCCCGTGCGGGATGTGGGTGATGAGCCGGACGCCGGTGTGGTATTTTGACATGAGGGGGATGTACGAGGGGTACCCGCACAAGACGCACGACGGGGCGTTTAAATTTTATTACTTGTTTCAGGCGGCGTATTGGGCGCAGCAGGCGATTGTTTTGTTGCTTGGGATGGAGAAGCCACGGAAGGACTTTAAAGAACTCGTCGGCCACCATATTGTCTCGCTTGCGCTCATTGGGTTGAGTTATCGGTTCCATTTCACGTATATGGGGTTGGCGGTGTACATCACGCACGACATTAGCGATTTCTTCCTCGCGACTTCCAAATCACTCAACTATGTCGACCACCCGATTACAGGCCCGTACTATTTCCTGTTTATGTGCAGCTGGATCTATCTGCGGCACTTTCTAAACTTGAAGATCTTGGTGAGCTTGTTTAATGAGTTCAAGACGGTGGGGCCGTATGTGATGGACTGGGAGGGGGGCAGCTACAAGTGTGACTTGGCGTTTTGGATCACGGGGGGACTGCTGGGGAGCTTGCAGGCGTTGAATTTGTTTTGGTTGTTTTTTATTGTGAGGATTGCGTATAGGTTTGTGAGGGATCGGGAGGCGAGTGATGATAGGAGTGACGATGAGGGGAGTGAGGGGGAGGGTGAGGGGAAGGAGAATGGGAATGGGGTTGCGAAGAGGAAGTAGATGGGGGCTGTAAAGGGGAGGGGGGAGAAAGAGGTGGGGGGGGGGGGTTTGTTCGATTCAGCAATCAGGGGGGGGACGAGTTTGTGATGGGGTACGTCTTTTAATATTTTGGTTTTTGGTCTTTTGTTTTGATTTTTCAAGGCCAGCCAGCCGAATGATGGATGATGGATGGATGGACATGAATGACTGGAAGGGGTTCATGGAAAACAATCAGGTGGGTATGGTATGGTATAGAAGGGGTGCGTGGTTGGGGGGGATGGTGGGGGGGGGGGGAGGGGGGGAGACACATTAAATGTGTGTGTAAAAAATAGGGGCAGTTCACAAAGTATATACATGTCTTTCGTTTGATGTTCTGGAAGGGAGCTGCTTAATGGGTATTATCTATGAGCAAGCGAGGGGTTGGGCGTCGGGTGCTGCTGGTCTGGGTCTGGATCTAGTCTGGGTTAGACTTGTACATTCGCTTTTCATGCTGACATGGACGAGGATGAATGGGTGTGAGGAACCGGAGAGGGCAGAGAGAGAGGTATTTCAATGCTTCATCTATGTGCACATCAAGAAGCGGGGAGGTGTGCTAAGACAGAGAGGGCTGCCTCGCGATTTGGATAGCATCTTTTAATAATATGATAATAAATGAAATGAAGCTACAATACTTACGTCTATGGATATGAGTAGATGGGTTGATAGGCGGACTGGCTGTGTCTTAACCATTGCGCTGCTTCAAACAAGTCAGTAATCACACACCATCATTCCTTCATTCATTCGCTGCACTCTCTCTCGTACCTAATTTCATTTATTTAAACCCCCTCCTTTGCATCACACCTCCCCAATCTCCAACACCACCCCTCTCTCTTTCTCTCTACCTCTTCAACGTCCTCTGCTTCGAAGCATCAGTAGCCACGTTCCTCCCCTCCACCAGCAACCCCTTCCTCCTCCTGACCCCGTCCATGTACCTCTTCGCCACAATCTCCTTGTCGCCAAACTCTCCCAGATCCTCCAGGTCGTCCTCCGTAAACGGCACCCAGAACGGGTCCTCGTCTAAAATCTCGAAACCGGTAAAACGCAGCTGCGGCTGGGCGGCGCCAGAGGTTCTCTTGCGCATGTCGTCGGCAAAACCAAAGGACTCGGCCACGGGTAAAGTGGCGACGATGGTGAAGAACGGGGTGCCTTCGTTCATGGCTTCGGACTGGACTTTGCCGCGGCGGCGGGTGAGGACGTCGTAGACGCGGCCTAGGACTTCGGCTGTGTGGTGACAATACGGTTAGTTAGGGAGTCTAAGGGGGGTAAAAACGGGGAGGGGACGTACTGCCTGCTTGGATTTCGACAGAGTACATCGCCAGCATTAGGCGGGGCGACCAATCGAGGAAGCCCTTGTGGATGGACTGCTGGACCGTCTTGATCACTTCGCCGGTTAGACGGTTGATGTGATCACGGGCCAAGACGCTGTCTTCGGTGGTGACGGAGACATCCTCAATGAAGACTGCGATGCCCTGGACTGGCTCGTGGCAGAGGGGTCCGTGATGGGTGGCGAGCTGGAAGGCGTAGGCGATCTTGTCGCTGAAGTGGCGGGCGCTGAGCGATTCATCACCGGAGATCTTGACGGCTCTGGCGACAGCCTCCTTGTCGGCGGCGAAGGCCTTGGGGAAAAACTGGTCTTTGGTCGCGTCGATGAGAATGTTGGGGCCTGTTCGCTTGGGACCGAAGGAGACGATGCGGTCGACGGCGTCCTTCCAGATAGAGGCATCGCGGGTCTTCTCGCTCGTATCAAGGGTAGATTGGAGTTGTTTGGACAGCTCCTCTGTGGTGAACGCTTTAGCGGGCTGGGTGAGATCGTTATCGTCTGCGGCATCTGCTTCGGAAGAGTCGTCTTGTGCTACAACGGCATCATCCTCTCCGGTCTTCTGGCTCGAGTAAAGAGCCTTGATACTGGCGGCATTCTTGCCGAGGAAGTCGGTGACCTCTGCTGGCAGTGGCCTTACCCGGAGGGTGACAGTGACTTGCTTAGAGCTAGTTACGCCGACGACAACACCCCGGCCAAGATCTTTGTTGACTGGAGGACGCATCTCCTCCGCACGGACGATCGTCTCCCGGTAGGGCACAATAGGGGCACTAGGTTGGATCTCGCAACGAGCAAAGCGCTCTCTGAGATCGGTCAAGCAGCGTTCCAAATGCAGCTCACCTGCGGTCAATAGAACATGCTCACCCGTGGAGAAGTGCTCGTACTCGGCGCAAGGGTCACTCTGCACAAGCAGTTTAAGACCTTGGATCATCTTGTCCAAATCCGAAGGATTCTCTGGTTCCAGAGCCACACGCACAATAGGCTTTCCGTGCAGGCTTGCGATACCGGCAAGGTTGACTGCTCCCTCGAGCTGACTGCATATTGTGCCAGACTTGAGAAGACCACTACCCCCGAGTCCGCGGATACCAAAGACCACACCGGCAGGAACTGTATCCAGTAATTCAAGATTGCGGCCCATCATCATGTAGAGTGCTTCGACCTTGACCTTCTTGGGAACTGGCTCAGCAAGTGGGTGGGCTGGTGAGAACTTTGGTGGCAAGACGTAAACCTCATCACCAACCGAGAGAGTACCAGAGTAGATACGAGCAAACCCAATCAGATGCTCAGGCTCGGCTGGTTTCTCCTCTTCTTCAGGCGTCCCAGTCTCAGTCTCTAAAGAAGCACTTGCCAGTCCAGAAGTGATAAATTCGACCTCATCCCCTTCTCTCTCGCCTCTTTGGCCTGCTTGTGCACGAAGCGCCTCAGCTCGTTTCTTCCTGGCGAGATCCCGGGCTTCTTCGCCATTCATAGGCCCTTTTCTTCTGTTCTCTGGCAGGTCGCTCTCCTTGACGGATACCATCTTGCTCACAAACGCCACCATAGGGTCTGACTTTGCCTTCTTGAACGAAACCATGGCATCCTTGACGGTGGGGTCGATGTGATCCGCCCCAGGTACTTCTTCTAGTAGCTCCGGAAGACGCTCTGCCTGGGCTGCCTTGGGCGAGGGCAGTGATTCGACGACCGAAACTAACAGGGCCACGGAGAGTGGGAGCCAAGATGCGAATACAGTAGTCAAGAGTAACTTCGGATCGCGGGAGCGCAAGACGTGAGGTGGAATGGTGAGGTTCAAGGATTTGGTGATCTTTTCCAGCATGGCCGGATCCCCCTTTCCGTGGTCACCACCCACAGTAGCTCCGTAGACAGCCCATATCGTCTCAAGCACCAACTGAACAAAGATGGGCTTCAAATTTCTTCCTTTCAGATGCTTTGGCCCAAGAACCTTTTTCGTTTTCGGGTCCAGGTAGAAGTTGCCCCAGAGGACCTTCTCCAGGAGACTGCGCTTGATACCCAGTTTCTTCTCATATAACCCGGCAAATTGCCGTACTGTGAATGCCCAGCCATCGATGGCGCTGCCGAAAATAACATTGTTCTTTTCGGGAGCGAAGTAGAGCTCCTCGTCGTCTTTTTCGTGGAACTGTAACTCGCCAGCGTCGCTTTGCTGATCCGCCAATTGTGCCTCCTTGTATGCTGCAGCCTGGGCTCGTCTCTCCTCCATTCGCTCTCTCCAGTACAAATCCTCCTCCATTCTCTCGCCCTGAAAGAAACTGCCGAGAACAGCGTTGACCTGCTCTAATAGCTTGCTGAGGTGAATGTATGCTTCGTTGGGTGTCATCTTAAGTTCGGTGACGAGGCGGTCGATTTTGTTGATGACGAGCAATGGCTTGAGTTTCTCGATCCATGTTTGTCTAAGCACCGTAACGGTCTGACTGCAAACACCTTCTACCGCGTCTACCAGGACGACAGCTCCATCGCAAAGCCGGGATGCCGTTGATACTTCACTGCTGAAATCGATGTGCCCAGGTGAGTCTATGAGGTTGATGAGATATTCTTTTGTCTCAGGGGTAGCCTCTGGGCTTGATCTTCTCAACATAGAGAAATAGAGAGAAATAGCTGATGATTCCATGGTAATACCGCGGAGTTGTTCGTCTGGGCGGGAATCCAAGTAGCGGATCTTGCCGGCCAGTTTTGGTGAGATGATGCCATTTGTGGCGAGAAGAGCGTCTGTAAGTGAGGTTTTACCATGATCCTGTCTACTGTCAGCAACGGTTTTGATGTCTTCTGTTAGAAAGCAATCAACAACTTACTACATGTGCTAGGATGCAGATCTGTTACGAGTCTTGTTAGTGAGGCTCATTTATGCTAACTTCATGTTTGGGAGAGCAGCGATACACGACATACATTTCGAACATCGTCAGCGTTTTGCTGGAGCTTTGCCAGCTTCTCGGGGCTGACGACCGGCATGATGTGTGTATTGTTATGTGTGAGATGTCTATCAAGTATGGTTGGAATATGAACAAGGAAACCCTTCTGGATGTTTTGGTAGAAGGAGGTTGATATATGCGCCGCAATTCAATACCTCGATGGCCGACTGGAAGTGGGATGGGCGATAAGATAAGTGGTCTAAAATATTTGGCGGGGCAAAACCAAGCCCCTCCTTCAAAAAACTGGGAGAATCGCTGTGTCACAAGTGGGGCCAGAGATCAAATGGCAAGCTGTTGGTAAGCATGTGATGAGTTGAGATATTCTCTTTTCTATTCGAGTTGACGTAAGAAAGCTATATAGTTGTCAAAATGGCTTGAGAAGTTTACAAGATGACTCTTTGCTGCCTGCAAGCTGGAGATCTCTAAAACTGATTCAGAGTGATTCATGAATGTTGCGTCAAAGCGATCGACAAAAATACACCAATCGAGTTTTATGTAGCTAAGAGCTAGCTACCAATCATTCTGCCAATACCGTTTAATCGCTTACTTACACACCAAACCCTAAACCGGCGCTGCAGCTGCCATCCAAAATTCACCGCTTTGTCCAGCGTGCAGCCCCCCTCGAACACAAAAAATTGAGCCCCACACCCGGCAGCAAAGCATTTCTGGGTCTTTTGGCGACTGACGGCCACCACCACCACAAACCAGTCCATCCACCCGCTACCACCGCCCCGACCCCCGCAACGCAAACCGATCCGTCGATTTATATCTCCGAGTTTGCCTGACACGAGCCGAAATCATGAGCGCTTTCCAGCAGGGTATGGCCCCCATCCGGGCCATGGAGGACGACAGCGACGTTGAGGAGGAGGCCCTTGTCGCCGACTACCAAGAGCAGGTGCAATACGGACAGGATGACGACTTGGATGGCCTCGACCAGGCTGCCCTTGCCCAGCAGGCCGATGATCTCCAGGCCCGGTTACTCCAGGCTGCTCAGCCTTTGGATTACCAGGCGACTCTCGAGGCCAAGTTCTCGAGCTACGACAACTACTGCAGCTTGTTCCACTATATCCTTAACTCGGAAGGCCCCGTCGACCTCGAGCCTCCATCGGTCAGTCTATACCTATGCCTCGGACACGGAGGTCATTGTTGCTGTGGTTGTTGTGGGTAGCAAGCATGCTGACGGTGATAATGACGGCAGTACTACTGGGCCTGGGACGTGATTGATGAGTTCATCTATCAATTCAACACATTCTCCACATACAGGGCGAGGATCGCGCGGCAGGCCAATAACGAAGAGGAGGCTCAGCTTCTCAAGGAGAACCCCAACACCTGGGGTTGCTACAGCGTGCTCAACGTTCTCTACTCCTTGATCCAAAAATCCCAGATCCAGGAGCAGCTCCAGGCCACCAAGCGCGGTGAGGATGCCGCCGCCGTTGCCGGCGCCTACGGGTCCAAGGCCCTTTACAAGATGCTGGGCTACTTCTCCATCATTGGTCTTCTTCGGGTCCACTGCCTTCTCGGTGACTTCAGCCTCGCGCTCAAGACTCTCGACGACATTGAGCTCAACAAGAAGGCCATGTTCGCCCGTGTCATGGCTGCCCACTTCACCACCTACTACTATGTGGGCTTCTCCTACATGATGATGCGCCGTTACTCCGACGCTCTGCGCATGTTCAGCCACATCTTGATCTACGTTTCGCGTACCAAGAACTTCCAGAAGAACGCGCAGTATGACAACATCAACAAGAAGAGCGACCAGATGCTCGCTCTCATTGCCATTTGCGTGGCATTCCAGCCCACTCGCCTGGATGACACCATCCACACCGCCCTCCGCGAGAAGTATGGCGAGCAGCTCTTGAAGCTCCAGCGCGGTGGTCCCGAGTCCCTCCCCGTTTTCGAGGAGCTCTTCCGCACCGCTTGCCCCAAGTTCATCTCTCCTGTGCCCCCCAACTTCGATGCACCTGAGAGCAACATCGACCCCATTGAGCACCACCTCTCCATCTTCATGGAGGAGGTCAAGACCAACATGTTCAACCCCACCATCAAGTCCTACCTCCGTCTGTACACCACCATGGACCTTAAGAAGCTGGCTGGTTTCCTTGAGGTCAAGCCTGAGGAGCTTCGCTCTATCCTCCTCGTCAACAAGCAGCGCAACAAGCAGATCCGGTGGAACGAGGGTGCTCTTTTGGAGGGCGAGTGGGTCAACACCAGCGACCTCGACTATGCTCTCCAAGGTGTAAGTTTTTTTATTCTGTTGGTTGTCTGCTTAGAGACAAAACATTTACTGACTTCATCATGTAGGACCTAATCCATATCTCGGAGGCCAAGATGGGCCGCAAGCTCGTTGATTGGTATCTCCGCAACCTCTCGCGCACATATGCATGAGCGAACAATATCACACCGCAGATACTGAGGTTTTCCGCCGAGATGGGAACGATATGAAATGGATTTGCTCCATTGGGTCTGATTGATACCCAGTTGTTTGTGTTGTACATCTCACATGGGGGTTAGTACGGGAAAGGCAACGGAAAGACAAAAGCAGGGAGTATATGGGATAGGTGGGGCGGGTTAACGCGCGCAAGGTAACTTTCTGTGGTCGGCAGCATTGCATATCAGGCGTCAAAATGGAAACCTTTTTTTTCTTTTTTTCTTTGCTTGAAAGGGAGGCAAGATATGCAGCATATGCCATGACACGCGCACGGGTGGATGGGATGGAACGGAGGGAGTAGGAAAAAGGGGGACTCCGAGACGTCCGGTCGAGGGAAGACAATACTGGCGGCCGAGTATACCCCGAGGTGGAGGATCGTCAGTTCCTGGAGATAAGGCCATGGCAGGACTGGACAGCGGCGATAAGCGGCTTTTCGGCTTGCCTGTATGTTTCTCTGGAAGCAGGCAGCCAATGTAGTCTGTCAGCTTCAGACAGCGATCCTGAATATGATATGGATTTGAAAGCAAGATATTAGCCTTTTGGGTGGTTGTGAACCAAACACGGCTGGATCCAACAATATCATGAGTGGCTTCTCTTATACGAGCCATCAATCCGAAGCGTTCGATCGACACAAGGGAACGACATCACTGGCGGTGTAGAATGCGATTGCTATCACTGGTATGCCTTTCCGGTCGGTGAGTTGACCTAATGAGGTGGGTGACATGTGAAATGGCTGTTGTGTCCCATCTCCCTTTACCACCCCCTCAACCACCCCTCTCGCTTCTTCCGGACCAGGACTGCCATGCACAATGACGCCTACCCATGTTATATAGTCCCAGGGGACGGCGGGAAGCCGGTTTGTCGATCATCCCATCCCATCGCACTCACATTGCCAATACAGACAATCCATATGCGCGCTTTCGATACGCAGCCAGCCAGCCAGCCCAGTCTTCACATCCCAGCTCACCACAGCTATAGAGCAGCCCTATAGGCATGGAAGTACCTTATGTATGTATCTACGCGCCTTCGCGGGTGACCACAGTATCTAGTTCATGTTTGTTCAGTGATCTAGAGCTCTAGAAAACAATTCCATACCCCCGAACCCTCCTGTCTTCACTAACCGAATGACCAGGTCAGGTAGAAAATAGCTATGTCCAGACTGGAATCACTTGTAGCGAGGGTCTCCCACTCGTCCGAATCTTTTGATACCTTCCTGAAGGAAGGCGTGATAGTGACCCTCACTGGGTAATATATGTAGAGTGCACTCACACAGTAAGAAGCTTGGGGGGGGGGTGAGAAGAGGATAATGTGTTGTCAATCTTTTTGCCTACCTCAACTGCGCTGTGTTTGGTTCTCTTTACTTCCGAGGTCCTGCATCATCGTCTGCATCATCTGCAGCAAGGCAAACAACAAGAGAGAGAGAGACAGAGAGCAAGATATGTAGGTATAGAAACGGCACGTCCTCTATGTACAAGCTTCTGACGCAAGGTGAGCTGGGAGGGGAGGTGGGGTGGGGGTCCTTCCTGTTATGTATGTATCTCTATGCCGATTTCCATGCCGAATTGAACAAGTTGTGTAATAACGGAGTATTTGTTCGGTACCTACCTAGGGTATCTGTATCGCAGAGGATCTGTGTACATACATCGTACAAACGGCCATCCCTATCAACCCGGGCAGAAAAAAGGAGAGACTTGCTTTCTATTCAAGTACCGGCATTTCATGCTGTTAGGTTGATGTTACTTTGGGTATAGATACCTAACCAGTTCAGTCAGGTAGCGCTGGTAGACACTGATCTTGTGCGAAGTGTCGTAGTACAATTGTGAGTCTTTCTGATGGAGAACGAAGTGTGGCATGGTATAGTATGTTGTACTTGAAGCAAAGTTTTCTCTTTAGCCAGGACTACCTAACGTCTTGCATGTGAGTCCTTTGAACATAAACTGGAGTACCTAGTTGAACACTCATAAGGTAGGCCAAGCCGGCATGACAAATTGAAACCTCTACGGAAAGAAAAAAAAAAGTCATTTGTGTTAGGCAGTGAAACGCAACAATTGTCCACGTTTATCCATTCTCGTCAAAGAATGCGGTGTGGTGATGGAGTCCCGTGGAGTGCTTCTCTCACAAAGAGAGGAGGGAGGCCTCCGGATGGACACTTACTAACAAAGCGCAAACCCACCACACAGAGAGATCTGGAACCACACACGCACACACCCCTCTCTTGCAGGGCCCATGCTATGCTGCCCCGCCGCGGAGTCTGCAAGCGAATAAGCTGCAACACGGTTCTTCCTCTGTTTCTGGCTTCGGGGGTTGTCGGCCATTCGGGCTATCTCCTTTTCTATATATGTCGTGATGAGATTGACAAACGTGGATGGATGGATGGGGGGGCTGTATGTGTATGGTGGTTGGACGAAGAGGCTGCATATGCAAGCCCCGCCGAAGGAGGCTCTATCGTCTTATAGGTTCGAGGTGGAAAAGATGCTTGGAGATCTGAACCTCACTTGGTGTTGATGGACGTACGTCTCATTTTGCCAAGTCGGTTTTTGAGTCTTGTCCCGCGAGCCCAGCTTTTTCCATCAGCGTACCTAGGCCCAGCATCGTCATCGGATCTCTTGTGTCCCTGTCCTCTTGTAACACGGACGGGCATTTGATTTCCAATACACATACCTGACAACAATACGAAGGGCGGGCCCTCCGGATATCCCGACAACAACTCATCTCACAGATGAGCTCATCCCGGAATGAATTGATCGAGAGCGAAGGTACACGGACATACGACCTATGGATGTACTGGCAGTGTTTGATAGACGGGGTTTTTGCATACCGATCAAGTAACCAATGTCTTGCCCTTCCCAGCCCTGTGTGTCCGAGACATGACAACAACACTTGGCAAGAGACCCTGAAGAGTTACGGAAAGCTCCCGCCCTCCGTATCCCCAACAGGCACGAGGGGTCTCACTTGCTTGGACAGTTGTTGTTCCATCATCGATTGACTGACCGCTGTCCAATGCCCCTCTTCTGTATCCGTAGGGAGGTCCTTGCTTGACCTACCGGTAAACCTACGGGGACGGTTCCGGTGCCGATGGCTTGCCCTCACAAGACCTCGCTGACGGTAGCCCCACCGTTAGCACCTTGGCAGCAGAAGCTGGACCTTCGTTCCAAGACTCCAAGACAACCCAAGGACCGCTTCCTACCATCCATGGTGGGGTCATCTGCCGTTACTGCCGCCTGTCTTTTCTGCAAGGACATCTGAAGCGGGAGTGGTGGTGGTGTCCAGAGCACATCCGAGGACGGCAGCTTGCCGACGATGATGATGGTGATGGCGGTGATGATGGTGGGCGCGGCAGCGGTCGGTAGTCTAGCTTGGTGGTAGTGTAGCGGTAGAAGTAGCGGGAGATGGTGTTCAACGGGAACAGTACCAGGTAGCATTGGGCAGATGGTGCTAGATCCAGTTCGTCCGTTCTACAAAACTACCCCCGGGATAACAGGTCTCATGTGACTTGTGAAGGGGCGTTTTATTGAGGCCAGAAGTGGTAACCGAATGGGATCCTTCGTTGTTCCCGCACCAACTTCTCTCAGGGCGGGCATGTGCGAGACGGGCGAGACAAGAGCAGAGACGACGTGTGTGCAAGACCCGAGCTGGGGGCTGCCAAGGCTCTATCGCCTGGGCGCTGGAGAAAGCTTGGTCCTGTCGTGTCTCGCCGCACAGCACAAGCGGGTGTGGATGTGCTACAGGACATCTGAGTATTGTGTTGTTTTGGGAGTGATTATCCGGAGCCGTGGAGAGTTCGCAAAAACCTCGAAGTGAGGAATTGAGGGTTGGGAGAAAATATGTGATCGGTGAATGAAGCTAGGAAATTATGTAGATTGATGAAATCATGAAGCAAAAGCCTGGAACATAGGATGGACAGTGATCGGCTCTCGGGACTGGCCGCTGCTATTCAGACTGGCCAATGTGCGTCACTCGCAGTGCCCCGCGTCAAGGTCCAGGCTGTGTCAGTCTTGACGCTATCGGGACAGTGCTAGACTGGGACGGCTAGGGCGGTGGCCGAATAGCCGTCTGGTGATCCAGATTCATCAAAAGCTGCACCATGATGGACAACGGACGCCGCTAAAAAAGATTAACGGTCTTGCCTGTCCATGCCGTACCGACTTCCCTTCCCTGGGACCCTTGCCAGATTGGACAGCCAGCAAGCAGCCCACTCGCCAAGACAAAAGAAAAAAATGGAAGAGGTTGTGACTTGCTCTGGGTGTCTGGCTCTTAAGACGGGATCAGATAGATATCTAACCCACTAGGGTGCCATCCCAAGCTTGGCCTCTTCTGACCTTCTCTTTCTCCCTTCCCAATTTCGCCCGCCTCGTCCCATCTTCTCCTGCTCCATTATAAAAACGTTGCATACATTGCATCACGGTACATCGACCCCGTCCGTGTCTTGTTGCGTGACGAGAGAAGCAGAAAGACCGAGACTCTTCAAGGACCTCCTGTGCCCCACCTGCTCGCCCAGCCAGCTCTTTAACGCTGCAGCTTCCGTTTGCGACCCGCCTGAGAGAGCTCCCCCAGCAGGCAACATCGACATCTATATTGTTCATACGATATTATCTGTCCATTCATTCATCCGTACATTGTTTTTTTCTTTTTTCTCTCTTTCAAGTATTCACACCACACCACACATCGCATCACCTTACCGCTAGGCCTCGCCGTGACCCAGTGACCAAAGCTTGAAATCACGATCGACCAACGCGACGCCGTCTGCGACGAAGCTCACCGAGCAAGCACTTCCAACAACCACACTTGAAAGCAAGTTCCCGCCCTTGTCTGGTGCCGCCCACAGCACCAGCCCAAGTGGGAGCATCTCACCAATCCGTCCTCCCAACAGCTCTATGCAAGTTGTTGTAGGATAGCCTCTGCTGGCCTCTCCGTGAGGCCGCTCAAGCACTGGCATAGCACCCATCAAACCCAAAACCATCCACATACACATATCCGCCCTACGATGGCCGGTAAAACCGCCAAAAATGTTTCCGGATTGATCTCCTCTCCCAAGGCGGCCAAGAGCCCCGACTCGGACGTCTCGCCGCGTACAACCACCACCAAAACTCCCACCGACTATTTCGCTGCCGGCCCTAGCCCGAAGCAGTCTCCGCAGGCGTCACCTGGCGCAACTATACCGTTCCCGCCACTGGCGACAGCATCATCGGGCGCTAGCACCACCACCCTGACGTCGACGTCCAACTCGGCCGAGGACGGTTTAGATGGCTTGAGACAAGGCTCGAATGCTAGCAGCAACCGGCCGGGCGTTGCATCTAGAAAGTCATCGACAGCCTCTGTTACGTTCCGCCCTCCTCGAAACCCTAGCCTTCCGCAAGGCGAACACCGAAAGACGGATATAAAAACGAGGCTCCGGGAGGCGTCCCCCGAACCTGTGAAGTAAGTCTGACCCTACCTGCATGTGTACCTGACCCCTTCCGATTCCCATTCCGGTGTGGTGCAGATCGATCCCGTTCGGCTGAGCGAGGTACACGCGCAACCCGTGCTGTACACGGGTCCAAGTGGTGCTTTTTGGACGGGGATAGCTCTTGTTTCCGGGGTGATTGCATATCCTTCAACCTCATAGCTGCGCGTGGACCTCCCGCTTTCGCCTCTTGTCCCTTGCAAACCCCAATTGCCGGCGCATGAGCAAGGAAGAAATCTTTTGAGCTCGAGAACTCATAAGATGGAAACCTCAATCCCAAAACTGCACAATACCTCCCTATACAGTCGCGCCCACCCCCAACGTCATCCGAAGAATATCCTGTGGGACAAAGATAGAATACGATGGCGGGCAGCTTAGTTGCGTGGCAGACGGGAGGGTATTCCAGCAGCAATCCGTGGGCGCAAATCGGCTAAAGCAAGGACGGAAGTCACTCGTGTGATTTTTCTTGGGGAAACTTGGCTCGCATCATCACTCACCAGACCATCATGAAAAAAAGCGCCGATGGTTCCCGTCAAGCTCCAAACTCTTATCTCCCACGCTGGAACCCCGCCACCCCACCAAACCACTCGCTAGAGCCGGACTCGACAGAATGTCATGCCTCCAGCCCAAATCCCGTTAGCCGAGCGTGTCAAGTGAGGGGTCTGCCATTCTCACTTTTTGCGCATGTTTTTCTGGGCTGCTGTGGCTGTGGATGTACATGCGTCACACGTTTCCCCCGCGTCATTCTCCCTGCGAGTACCCCTAGCTGTCCTAGCTGCTGCAAGTTCTATCAAGCCTCCTAGAAGCCCAGTGGCCTTGGGTGTCTTATGATCAAGGAAAAAACCGCAAGGGCTGGGCTGCTTTGTTGGCCCCCATCATCCCTGCACAGATTCGCCCTACAATTGTCTAGATTGCATCGTTATCCCCTTCATACTTTCAACCTATTCCCTGGCCATTCAGCTCACCAATTGCCTGGTTTGAGAAGGCACCCAACATCTCATGGCGATGCTAACAGAAAGCCCTGCTCCTCCACACAGGTTTCGATCGCATGTTGGTTTTGATAACCTGCCCGTCGGCGAAGCCACCAAGAACAATCCAGCTTCCTTGACACTCCACGCCAAACATGACGGCTACCAAGCATCACGGCGGTCCCGCACCTTCATGGTGGGGCTTGACGAGCATTCTTATTCCGACTATGCGTTGGTCTGGTTGCTCACCAACATGGTGGATGACGGAGACGAGGTGATTTGTGTGAGGGTGGTGGAAACCCCCTTCCGGGCCGACAAAAACTACAAGGAGGACGCAGAAAAGCTGCTCCAGTCGATACAGGAGAAGAATGAAAACAACAGGGCTATCAAATTGGTCCTCGAATATGCGGTTGGCAAACTTCATGACACTTTCCAGCAGTTAGTATGTATATCCTTTTTCTGCGCAAATAATGCCAGTTCTCATACTAACAAGGCTCCAGCTTAGCATGTACAACCCCTCTATGTTGGTGGTTGGCACCAAGGGCCGATCAATGGGTGGTATCCAGGGTCTAGTCAACACGCGAAACTCGTTCTCAAAGTACTGCCTCCAGTACATTCCCATTCCGGTGGTGGTCGTTAGGCCCGACGAAAAACGAGCTAAGAAGAAGGAGAAGCGGTCCCACGATCCGAACCGACAGAGCTATGCTGCCATGCTGGCTTATAACTCTGGGAAACATGAGGCGGACAGCGAGACAAGTAGTATTTACGAGTTGGAAAAGGGCATCTCGGCCGACGAGGAAGCGCACCGTGTGGCAGCAGCCATTGGCCTCCCGGCCAGATTCGATCCTACGATTAAACCGTACAATCCCAAGGGCTCCAACTCTCGCCGATCATCGCCGTCAGCACTGCCTACCCCGTCCTCTGCCGAAACAGCTTCAGTTTCACCACGCCCAGCAGCACCTACCAACGAAAGCGGCGACGAAGACAATCTGGACGACAACAATGATGATAGTGGGGAGGATGACGACGAGTTTGAGGTGGAGGCTGTCTCGGCGCAATCACATTTGAACGGAGCGCGGAAGAAGACGGAAATCATCAAGGAACAGCAGCAGAAGAAACGACTGCACGATATGGAAGTGGGCGAAGCCGCGGCTTTGCTGAAGTCTACGCAGGTCGACGAGGAAGACGATGACGACGAGTCGCAGGATAGGACCAGCGGATGATGTTTGTTTTGTTGGTTCTCTTTCTCTTGGGCGGATATGATTTTTACTAGGGCAAGGTGTTGGGGCGCAACTGAACTGAATAAGAAACGGGAAGCTTTTCTTTTTTTCGAATCAAGCTTCAGGTCTGGATGGGCTCCAACAAAACACGATACTAGCGGGGTATTTTCTCTAGGGTTTAACATTTTATATGAACCGAGGTGTGGCGAGTTGAGTTGCGTTATAGAGACTACACAATGATATCCGTAAGAGGGCGCTGATGATGGGACGACGCCCAGAAGCAGGAGGAGCACTTTGCTGTATTGGTAAACTTGTATATTACTATCGCTGGGCTGACTGACTCTAGTGTACATATAATAGCTATTCATCTTCTCTTCTTTACTCTGTTTATTCCTCAGGAAGATATCCACGTGGCGTTACCATCATCAGACCGCATCAGGCAAGTCAGTCTTATAATACTTCTTTGCTCCGAGTGGGTCCTGTAGGATAGGAGCACACAGACCTCGAGGGTGTACCCTGGAGGGTGAGATTTGTGGTCGTGTTTGCCCACGTATGATGTCCCGCCTGGCACGCATATCTTCCCACTTTGCTGGGGAATGCACAAGTATCAGGCCGAGGTTTGTCAAAAGCTTGGTTTACTGTGGTATAATGGGTAATAAAAATAGGGACTTCATCGGGGGGTGCCCGGGTTAGGGTTTAGTATAAAAGCTACACTTGAATCCCATACAAATCTCCATACAAATCAAGTGCTCAGATGAAAATCCAGTCCATTGAAGCTATATTGAACCCTACAAACCCCGCGCGCAATGACCAAAAGAAACCCCGTCAAACTACCTGCCTGCCCACCCACCCAGGCAAGCCACCCTCAATAACCAAACACACCGGAAAACGCGTTTTCTGGCCACATCGCAGATTGAGCCCGGAAAACGCGTTTCCTGGGCTCTTTGGCCGGTGGTTCCCGAAAAAGTGAGCGGCCGCTTCACGGAAGTACGCAGCTCTCTGCCTCACTCTGCTTACAGCTCCACACACATAGCAAGGTGGTGACCTCACCTCACTATGGCCATCCGCCAAAATATCCCTAAGGCCTTGGCGCCCTGCATCTTAGAAGTCGAGCGCAAATTCCGCTCCCTCGCGGTCCGCCAAACTGACGCAGCACGGCGGCACCCCGCCCTTCCAGACCCTGCACGCCCTCCGCCTCCAGACCATCCGCGACACGTACTACGACAAGGCCGGCCTGCTCTCCTCGGCTGGCGTGTGGGTCCGCCGGCGCAACGGTGCGTGGGAGACCAAGATCCGAAAGGGCGGCAACTTCACCAACTCGCAGTTCGAGGAGCTGCACAAGGTCGGCGACATCGCCGCCTGTGTCGAGCGCATCACGGGCGTGCAGGCGGGCGAGCGGGAGGATTTCGGGCTGGCGACGATGGCAGATTTCATAACCACCCGCGAGACGTGGATTGCGGACAACGAGTTCCATATTGTGCGGGACAAAATGGACTTTGGGCATGAGGTTGGCGAGGTGGAGCTGCAGCAGACGTTAGAGGGGAAGGGAGGGGAGGCGCTGAGCGAGGTGGAGAAGCGGGCCGAGATGCAGAGGATGGACAAGAGGATTACCGAGTTCATGACGCGGTATTCGTGGGCGTTTGCGGATGGGCTGCCGATGGGGAAGTTAACGGCGTACACTATTTTAAGAAGATGGGGAATACCCCAAGTTCCTTGGCGAGATGATCGACTTTTGCAAGCACAACCCCTACCTTGAGTCCGACTCTGTTGTCACCAACGGGAGCCTGGTTAGAGAGATCTTCCTCTGATCGTCCTACATAGTTGCGCCTCTGCTGTTACACTGTATACAAACTCTACTTAAAACCCAGCCCTTTGCAGTTCCTTTATGCCAATCTTGTTTCACTCGCCATCGCCGTCAGTGGCGAGCCTCCGGGGTTTGGAAGTCAGAGCCAACCATTCACGGCTACTATTCAGGGCTTTTTCCACAGCACTTTTGCGTGATACCAGTGAACTTGGTGGAAAGCGGAGGTATCGTAAATGGCATTAATAGAGGGCTGTAAGTAGCGACTCTCCCTTAATTGGTCCGCCGGATACTCTTGCGGCCACTTCTGCTAGTTGTGATAATCCACAGGAGGTTCGAGCTGGTCCGGACGTCGAGTTGGATCCGGGTGGGAGGCAATGGGTCGAAATAGAGATGAAGTGATGCGGCTACGACAAGCTGTATGCCGTGTTCAAGACAGCCAAGAGCGGGGATGCTGATGATGCTGGATGGCGGGGAATGGTCCAAGCTCCCTTGGTCCCTTTTGTGAAATCCGGGGACCCCGGGCATTGAAACTTGACGCGCCATTCGTCATGCCCCATCCATCCATAACGATTTCAAGTCTCTCGTTTCCTTTTTGCATTCTTGTGCAACGTTCCCCAACGACGACACAAAACGAGCTTCAGCTTTTACGTTACCAGAGTACCAGAATCTCTTTTTTTTTGCCCAACGACACACCAGCAGGGGTTTTTTTGGGGTGTCGAGTTAACACATATATCGGAGTCGAAAAAGTGTCGGCGGGCAACCATGGTATAATGCTCCCGTCATTGGCATCTTGTCGCAAACTACCACCACCGCCGCCAGCCGAGCAACACCACCAGCGGTGGCAGTAGCGCAGAGGTAGCCGCAGGGTGAACTACTGGAGCGAACGAACAGACGGGGTTGATAATCACCACGACGACGGCGACAACGAGAACGATCGACAAACAAAAGATCCACCGACCACCGATACAAACCAAATCCGAAGCGAATCCGAAACGGTGTCGCAACTGCAGCGCGAAACGGTCGATTGAGTACATTTTTCTACACAACCAACAACTATTTACCGAATCAAATCTTTCTCCTATCTGCGACACGATTTCTTCAAATCAATCCCAACCGAGCGAGCGATCATGCTCCCCTCCCCCGACGATGCCTCACCCGGAACCTGCGGACCCTCCTCCTGCTCCCCCCCTTCCACCACCACCTCCTCCTCCTCATTCACAACCCTCCTATCCCTAACCCCCTTCCTCCTCACCTTCCTCCTCATCTCCTCCCTCTCCCTAACCAAACTCTTCCCCCACCTCGCCACGTTCCAGTCCCGCGTCTCCTCCTCCTCTTCCTCGGGCATCTCCGACGGGGAAGATCACTTCCTCCCTTCTTCCGCTCCCTTATCCCTCCGGCAAGCCCACGCCGAGCACGCGGCCAAGTCCCCCAGGAGGAAAATCGCCGCTGTAACTTTTGCCGGGACGTTGGGACTGAGCGCGGTGCTGGCGGAGTTGATACTAGCTGAGGTGGCGGAGGCTATACCCGCGGCGAGGACGCTAGCGCTGAAGATTACCGTGCCGACGCTGCTGGTTTTGCTGGTGGGGGTGATTCCGTTTTTGGAGGTGCAGAGTGTGGTTGGGGGGGGGTTGGGATTGAGACTGGGGAGGGATGGGAAGGGGAGGAGGAGCAGGGTTGCGTGGGGGTTGCAGATGGGGGTTTTTGGGGGGTGGTTGGTTTGTTTTTGGTGGGTTGGGAGGGTGGTGGATCAGCAAGCCCCCCAGAATGGGGGGTTGATGGAGAGACTGACGGCCGCGGTGCAAAGGACGAGCGTGGTTACTACTTCCGGCGGGGAGAATGAGCAAGGGGCAGGGGAAGGGGGGTTGTCGAGGGCTTGTCTGGAGAGGATAGGGGTTATTGGGATTTTATCCATGGCGTTGCTATCGGGGTTTGCTAGTGTGAGCAGTCCGTGGCATATCTTTAGTGATAATCGGAGTTATAAACGGCGGCCGATTACGGATACCGATATCGCGAGGAAGCAGGCGGGGCTGGATGCTACGAGTGAGTTGTTGGTTACGAAGAAACATCGGTTGAGGTCACTGCAGAGGAAGGCGCAGGCGCTGGCAGAGGGAGTGGGAGGGTCACATCATCCACAAGGAGGGACAGGAACAACGTCGAATGGGATCATGGGGAAGGTCATTGGGGGTATCAAGACCATCACTGGTGGGATGGGCACGAGCGCGGAACAGGCAGAGATTAAGGCTTTACAAGTCGAGATTTCGGGGCTGGAGACGATGGAGGCGAATCTGGCGGGGAGTTTGGCGCAACTGAAGGCACGACAAAAGGCGCACGCGAGGGACGGGACGGTGGTGGGGAGGGTAATGGCGGTGCCGCAGTATGTGTTTGCCGGGTACTGCGTGTACAGGGTCCTGGCGACGGTGTTGACAACGCTCAGGAGGAACCTGAGCTCGTACCCGTCGTCGCTGTACTCGCCTTCGTTCTCGTCGTCGGATCCGATATCGAGGTTTTTGGGGCTGATAGCCAAGCACTGGGATCCGAAACTTGACCAGCTGGCGTGGGCGAGGCAGATTTCGTTTTTGCTGTCGGGGGTGATTTTGGCCGCGAGCGCGAACTCGGTACTGCAGACTTTCAGGTTGTTTGCGAAGTGGGCGCCGGGGCTGCTGTACCAGGCGCAGGCGAACTTGGCGTTGTTGATTGGGCAGATCGCGGCGACGTATGTGATTTCGGCGGCGTTGCTGCTGAGGAGCAGTTTACCTAAGGAGGTTGGGAGGTCGGTGGGGGATGCGCTGGAGAGTGCGTTGGAGCCGGCGTTTGTGGATCAGTGGTTTGAGGGGTGGTTTTTGGTGGCGAGCGGGTTGACGGCGGTGGGGATATGGATTGGGAGGAAGGTTAGTGGGTTGGGGGACGGGTTGGGGGAGGAGTGGGATGATTATGCGGGGGAGGAGATGGGGCAGAAGAGGTCGTGATTTTTCTTTTGTGTTTTGGGATTGATGGTGTTTTCTATGGGGTTTCTACGGTGTTCTCTTACTACGAAGCGGTTGTATACTAGGTATGACATGTTGAGCGTTATGTTTGGACTATGGGCATGGATTTAAGGGAAGGGGGCCGGTGTTTGGCGGTTTGGATTCGAGATATGGATACTCGGTGTACAACATATGGCATCAGACAAGAGCGACAGACTATGTTCTGACATTGGACGTTCGGATATACTACAATACAGATTTACAGGGGCTGGACTACAAATATCAATCTCTAGAGAGATAACGGCACTACACGCTTGGGAGCATCATAATACACGGCATACAACATGCAACAAAACATAACCAGGACCATACACACAAGGTTTGCTCTCGTTCCTCCCAGGAAAAGGGTCCCTCTGACTCAGGGGTAGCATCAGCACAGATCTCGTTCTGCCCCTTATGGTCCGTGCGGCCATCTGCCTCCCTCCCTTGTCTTTCCCGTCCAACCATTGGTGTGCAACCATAGTCGATGCCAAGTTTTACGCCAGTAACCAATCAGAGCCGCATCAGGGGTAGCAAAGGGGCAACCTCTCAAACGCGAGCTCTGTTTCGTTTCATCAAATTCTTTTTGGCTTACCCGAGCGCTCTCTCGACACTTTGATTGGTGGGCCCGTTGTCTATGATCAGGTGTAACCCAAAAGCATGGCAAGCGAGGGAAGCGAGTTGGATGGTGCGAACGGATAGGTTGAGAGAGGGTGAGAGGGTGAGAGGTCAAGGTGGTGGGTGAACGAACCCTTGTCTCAGATGATGTCCTGTTCGTCATTTTGATCCAGCCAATTTTTGAGAAGGGCGATGGAAGGGGAGGGGAAATGGGGGCCAATGGAATGGGTGGAATGAGACGATGCGACGGTAGAGTTGATGGGACTGACTGGGGAGGGAAGGCTTATTCTTTCTTACCTGGGTGGTCGAGTGAACCGAAAAAGATACGTAGGGTGAAGGTGGTGGAATATGGGGGTGTAGGGTGCCACTGCTGCCTCCCCTTGGAATGTGGGAAGTTTGCGTGGTAGGTCAGGGAAGTAAGGTCTGGTCACCTGTCGATCGGCTCATCAACCTCGTACCCAACCTTCTTTTTCTCTTTCTTCCCTTCTGTTTGTCATTCCCCATTCCACACTTTGTGAGGGGGGCGCAAACTGGTTTTTTTTTCTGTGGTTTGGTTCTAATTCTTTTCGACCTGAGGAAGCTGTGCTTCGTTCTTTCCTGTTTCTTTTCTTCCGTTTGATACTCGTTCTTTCCGTTTGTTGTTGTTGGGTGGATTTTTTGGTTTGAACGGGAAGGAGCGACATCGACATCAACAACATAAAGCCATCGACTTTGGCTTAGGTCTGACCTCATTGACTGACCGGCCGCTTTTTAACACCTCCTCCTCTACACATTCACCGATTTACATTTCTGTTGCTTTTTTGCCACTTGGAAGTGTTGCACTGCCGGGCTGGAGGCCTTTTCGCTTTTAAGGGGGGAATCGATTTAATTCCTCTTTTATACTCCACTGGACGACTGGACGTTTTTATCTCCTTCGGTTCCTCATCGCCATAGCAGCCACGACTATCACAGCACAGCGGCATAAACTCGTCCCGATAAAGGTTACCCCACCATCACGAGACGACCTACGATAAGGAAGGAAAGCAAAAGGGCATAAGCTTCGAATTGAGTTGCCCGACTGGACGGACTGTGGTTCAGCCGCATTGACAGCCGACCGATCGGATCTGCCGCCATTGACACAGATCCAGTTTCGGCTTTTTCTTTGGGGGGACATTACCACCATCTCTACCACTTCACCGAAACCCTCAAGATCAGCCTCTTGCCTTTGGATCTCATCCACTCACCTTATCCTGCACCTCACCACAAAAACAAAGATGTTCAACCACAACAGAATACCCCTCTCCTTCCCCCTCCTCCTCACCACCCTCTTACTATCATCCACCCCCTTCATCACCGCCCAATCCGACTCCGACTCCGACTCCACTTCTTCCTCTCCCTTTTTGTCCCTCTCCGACCTCCAACTAATAACCTCCTCCGCCATCCCCATTTCTTGCATTCTCGCCTACAACTCACCCATGATTGGGTGCCAAATATCGGATTTCCAGCGCGGAGCCCCGTGTACGAGCCAATGCCGGCAGGGGATACGGAGAAAGGAGGCGACGCTGGGGGAGATTTGCTCGGACGTGAATGTCCCCGTGAGGACGCTGCTGGGGCTGGCGCTGCAGGGGGTGTTGGAGAAGGTGCTGTGTCCGCAGCCGGGGCAAGGTACTGTTGTTACTTCCTCTGTCAGAGTGACGAGTACGAGCACGACGGCAACGGCAACAAGGGGGGCGACGACGACTACCGGGAGGTCAGGGGATGATGGGGAAGAGATATTGACGTTTACTACAGTTCGTCCTCCTACCAGTTTGGTGACGAGTTCGAGTGCGGCGGCGGAGACGACGACGGATAGGGGGGTGGAGACGACGACGAGTGCGGTGGAGATTGTGCCGACTTTTGTGCAGAGCGCGCCGCCTAGTAGTACTGCGAGTGAGGAGGCGCCGGCTGAGACGGGGAGTGGGGAGGAGACGGTTGTGCCGGTGGCTGGAGGTGGAGGAGGGAGCCCGTTTGATACTGTTTTGGCTGTTAGTGCTGGGGAGTCGAGGAGGAGTAACTTGGGGGTTGTTTTGGGAGTAGTGATTGGGATGGGGTTGTTGTTTTGGAGGTAGTTGTTTTGGTGGTTTGGTGGTTTTGGAGTGAGATATACAAGATACCCTCGCTAATTTTATTGTTTTTTGTCTTTTGATTTTGTTTTACTATGATTTGTACGAGTATGGTGGCTAAAGAGGCGGCGGGAGAGATACACAAAAGATGAGAAAGGGACAGGGCAAGGCAGATATGGCGACGTGATGTGGGTTTAAGGCTAGGACTTGGATGTTTGGTGTAATTGTACTAGGAACCTACTCACTGTAACAAATAATCTCATAGGCCGACCAAGGTCAAATCTTCTTCTCACATTCTTCAATTATCAGCTCTCTGTTGGACTTTGAACTCAGTTGGTATAGCACTCACAATGGCATGAAGAAAGAGACTAGACATGTACAAAAGAAACTAGAAATATATACAGCTTATCCAAAAATAACCACCATCAACAACGACATTACAAACAATCAACTGGCCTGCTTCGCCTTTTCTGCTTTGCTTTGCTTTGCTTTCATCATGACACACTCGCTTTGCTTGCTTGCTTTCTTCATATACTTCATCATGAACCCTCCCCGCCGTCCCCCCTTCCTCGGGGGTTTAACCATGGCTTTCCTCGACGGCCACCTACACTAGTTCATTCATTTCCCCCCCCCAAACCCCCCAAACCCCTCCTCCTTATCATCCTATCCCTTACACTCCTCAGGTTTATTTACTTCGACACACTCGCCCACAAATCCCCCATCTGAATAACACCGGGAACACTCGCCAGCGCACCCACCACCATCTCCGTCATGCCCGGAACACCCCCCTCCACACTCCAATGCACCGTCAGCGGCGCCCACGCCAAGCTCTTTGCCAGCTTCCTCTTCCACTCCCTCGTTTCTTTCAGCTCCTCCTTCTCATCATCCAGCTTCTTCCCCCTCGCTCCCCCGCCCCCCATCCGCTCAGCAAGCAACCTCCCAATCTCAATCCCTACAAACGCGGCCCAGAACCTCGCCGACCATTTATACGCCTGTCCCTGCTGGGCGGGTGTCCAACCCATTACTCCTCGAGAGCTCAAATAAGCGCCATTTTCCAGCCCTTGCAACAGGACACAGAGGACTAGTCGGATGTACTCGAGTGTTTTGGCTGGGATGGACGTGGTGGGGGAGGCAACGATGGAACGGCCCCAGGAGTAGATCCCTAGGAGAGCCCACAAGCGTAAAATGACGCGGGATTCGGACATCAACGCGGAGAGGTTGTTTAGGCGCTTGGCGAGGAGGGTGAATAATGTCTTGCGGGCGAGGGGGTTGGAGGAGGTTTTGGAGAGGAGGGTGGTGGTGCGGGAGGAGGTGAGGATCGCGGCGGTGAGTTTGGAGGTGTAGCATAAGAAGAGCATGACGGTGTCGATGCCGGAGGGGGTGGAGAGGCATTTCTCTAGGCGGGAGAGGAAGAGGTTTGTGGAGGCGGGGAGGTTGGCGAGCAAAGTGGTTAAAGGGATGGCGGGGGGGAGGTGGTGATTGGTTTGGAGGGGGGGAGGGGATGGGGTCACCGGAGGGGAGATCGGCGATGGGTTGGGAGGGGAGGGAGGTGATTTCGGTGGTGGTGGTGGACATGGTGGCGGTTGTTGGTGGTGGTGAGAGAAAGGCGGTTGTTGTGGAAAAGGAGTGAAAGTGAGGTGAGATGTAGATTGCGATGTAAATGCGACGAGGCTGATAGACTAACAAGAGCGGTAAACAGCAGCTCTTTACTATCGGTAAAATAAAGTGCGGGGAAAGCTTCCAAGCTCCAACTCTTAGAAACAACAGAACTGGAGAAAGATAAAGGACAATATGAAAAGAAACCTGGCTATCGAATTCCGAACGGGAGACAGCGCATAACAAAAGCAGTTTAATAATTGTTCCTGGCTAACAACTTACCCCAAAATCCCCACATCATCCTCTGACAATGTGACCCGAAGTGCAATCCGGGGTCCGCTGCCCAGCAAATTCGCTGGCGCTTCTGTTCGCCAAGCAGCTCGGTCCCCGTTCGACAACCTCGGCTCGCTGCGGCAGACCATTCCGTCTCCCCTTGTTCCGGTCGCTCCATGGCCGGAACATTCTCTCATTTGGTGAACCCCCTCGACAGCCTCCACCGAGATAAAAGGCATCAAGATCTTATCAATCTAATCATTGATCATCTTCCTTGTCCATCTCCTGGTAAGAAACCAGGGTGTCTGGTCTTGGAAGTCTTGGAAGTAAACTGACTCGAGCAGCACACGTGGGATTTATCCGGGACCCGGACCGTTGTAGATCAGATAAAGAGCATTGTTTCCATCTTCAAGGCCATAAAACATGTCGAGAAAGTTTCAGAGCATGCCAATATTTTTGATACATACAGAAGAAAAAAGTCATTTGCCCCTAGTCTATTTCCCGCCAAAAAGACAAGCCAGTCTAGCCCATGTTCTATTAGGTTAGGTGCCCCCCCGAGACTCCGTCATTAACAAGACAACTACACAAAGGGAATGATGAAAACCCGCTCATCCATGATCGCACGCGGTGGGTCTCGAAACGAGAGAAGAAAAAGTTGGCAGCAAAATTACTCCCGGGAGAGATCGCGGCCGAACAACTTGGACTTGAGCCAGTCGTTGATGACCAGCAGACGATTCCTGGTGCTGAAGCACATGCTGATGTACGCGCTCCTCCAGAAGAGATAGGTCAAGCCACCGGCGGCGGCGACGTTGCCGTTGAACCATGTGACGTCAGCGACAGCCTTCTCGCTGCCAATATAAGCGAGGGAACCCTGGTGACTGTAGTGGAAGGGCTTCACGTCCTTGATACGGCGGAGCTGGCGCTCATACTCCTCGATCTCGCGCGAGATCTCGGCCGTGTTGCCGGGCTGGAGGTTCAGAGACCCGCTGAGCTCAGTAATCTTGCTCTCGAGGGCCTCCGTTCTGGCCATGTTGTTGAACAGGCGGGCCAAGAAGTTGCCTTCCTGACTGGCAACCTGGGCAGTAGGCGCGTATCCGGCAACAGCGCAGTCACCTACGGCCCAGATGTCACGGGCACCCTGCACAACAAGGTACTCGTTCACAGCTAGACCACGGCGAGAGTTCTTTTGCGCTGGAATGCGCGACATGAGGTCCTGAACGACGGGACGAACGGCATTGCCAGTGGCCCAGACGAGAAGGCCATAGGGGAAAACGATCGTCTCCTGAGTACCATCGGGGCGCGTAGCCACGGCCTCGACCGTCTTGTCCGTGACCTTCTTGACCATGGTCTTGGTGTGAATGTTAATCTTTTCCTCCTTGAAGGTACTCTCGGTGTACTCAATAAGCTGCTTGGAGAAGCTGGGAAGAACGTTGGGGAGCGCCTCGATCAGCGTCACGCGGAAGCGGTCGCTGATCTCGGGAACCAGCTTCTTGATGTCCTCCTCGAAGAAGTCCTGCAGCTCACCGGCAAACTCGACACCAGTCGGGCCACCACCAACAACCACCATGTGCATGAGACGTTCAATCTCCTCGGGGGACTGGTCCTTGAAGGCAGCCGTCTCGACACAGTCCATAATCCTTTTGCGGATTCTTTGGGCGTCACCAATCTCCTTCAGGAAGCACGAGTGCTCGCGGACACCGGGAATGCCGAATGTCGCATTCTCGGCACCGACACCGACCACCAACATGTCGTAGGGAACCTCGGTCTCGGTCATGTCACCCTTGATTTCCGAGTTGTCAAAGATGCGCACCACCTTGCGGTCGGGGTCGATGGAACTAGCTTCGGCCTCGTAGAATCTTGCGCTCCCCTTCTTGGAGCGCAAAATTGTGCGGATGGGCTCCATGATGGAGCGGTGCTCGATGGTGCCGGTCGTGCATGATGGGAGAAGAGGGGTGAAGAGGAAGTAGTTGCGCGGCGAGATGACGATGACGTTGTAGTTTTCGGTATCGAGACGCTTCAGGAGAGAGACAGAGCCCCAGCCGGTACCTGTTGTGGGTTAGTTATCTGATCACCCGTGCGCGAACTGGGTAGGCAGTCTAATGCAATGCGATGTACTCACCGAGAATGACAAGCGTCTTCTTGGTCGGGTCTGGCTCGGACTGGGGCTCTGGGTGTCTGTCCTCGTAGATGCCGTAGCCGATGTAGGCGACACCGGCGATGGCAGAGAGGTATCCCAGCCTCCACGCCCACCTCAGCGTCCGGAATCGGCACTTCTTGGGAGGCTGAGGAGCAGGAGTGGCCTGGTCGGCACATCCGCGTCTGAATTGCCTCGGGACAGGTCCTTGTAAGCTACCAAAAGCAGGTCTGGCGGCAACCGTCTTGCGTGACGACTGGATGAATAATCTGGGTCCGACCTGAGAGGACTGGAGCAGAGCGGCGCCCGAACGGGGCACCGCAAGCTGCGCGAGGGCTCGCGACGACGAGGACATTGCCCGATCGGCAAACACGGAAAGGCCGGCGATATCAGGAAAGGGGCCCGGGAAGAGTCCGATTTCGAGGCGGCGGGCGCAACGCAGAGTACCAGCTGTTGGGCTAGGTAGGTATGGTAGGGAAAGGCTGAAGTATAAAGACGGAGGACTCGAAGAAACAAGCAAAAAAATTGCAGATGTCGCCAGGTGATAAGGCACAAGGAGGAGTCGATGAGGTGGTGATGGTTAGTGACTAACCATGGAGCTTGGGAGACCCCTGCAAGCAGTTTCTTTCAACTTTTTCTGATTTTATCCTATTCGGCGCTTCTGCTCAGCGGGACCCCCACCCACCCAGCCAGCCATTCAGACCACGGGAGGCCAGTCCCAGCACTCCACTCTCCTTCGTTGCCAAGGGGCTCTGCAAGGATCCCATGGATGACGACACAACTCTGGGTTCAATTTTTTCTAAAGTTTTGAAACGTTGCTGGCGATGCATGGCCATTGTCGCAGCAAAAGAGTCATTTTCTGAACTGCCGCGTCCGGAGACTGGAGCTTTCTCAGCAAACAACCCATCGACCGGGAGACAAGGGAATTTCCGTATTTCGGAGACACACAGGGTGACAGTGACAGGGCTGACAGACGGCGTGGGCGGGAAAGAAACCGCTCAAACAACCAAGCCCTTCGACTCAGCAGATAAGGGGGCTGACCTAGAACATGATAATGATATCCGTACCCTAGTGTAGTGTTGAGCCTAGGCCTCGCCCACGTTGAGAATACTTTAAAACCTCGCATGTTTGTCATCAATTGTTGCCCCCCACACCCATCCCATTTTATTTGCGCAATTGGCACTTGTTCCTGCACCTAATTCAGCCCGTCTCAGCGGCGAGAAAAGGATGAAGTCGGACGACATGCAATTGCAATTCCAGTCTGTGGTTGCGATTAGGGTGCATCCTGGAATGACGTTCAGAGCAACCCCGCCAGCTCCGCTATCACATGCGGGTCCATGATGGCCCGTGCCTCTTACGCGCGCAGCATGTGCACGGGCCCTCCGAGGGCTCCGATTCCAAGTCCGGCCCGAAGTCCATCTCCGTGCACGGCTCCGGAGGGGAAGGCCGTTGCCAAGCCTGTTCAGGGGAGCTCCGGGTGGGACTCTGCTCTCCGGAAAAATGCCCGTTGGGTCTCAAGCATCCCGCATACTTTGAGAATTCAGCAAACTCTGAAGCGAAGCCTTCTAGCAACCTGAAAACCCTGGATTGGGGGGTTGTCCCTTCCACCACCGACACATGCAAGACAGCCACCCACTGCCAGTCATTGCCGGCTGCCACCGAGGCTGCTGCCGTCGGAAGAATTAGGAAGGGAAGGCACATGTGAGATGGCTCCGAGCAAACCCGCAATCAGTTGGGGAAATCTTGGTCTTGTTGGCCATCACCATTCAGAAGCAGAGTATCCGTCCCGAGGGCTGCGAGTGCGAATCAGCGCCTTCTTCATTGCCGCCGTCCCGAGTCTTCCTCTTCGAATCTATTCCCGTTCTTTTCGGCTTCCGGGTGGCCGCCCTCTTCGACTTCTGGTTCGCGATTCCTGATGTTCTCGGAGCATATTCGCCCGGTCGTTTGATCTCTGACACAGACAACCTGTGTGCCTGATGCTCGCCCGGCCCGCATCCCCTCATCGGCTTGCATGAATGATCTTCAATGATCTGGTCACCCGCCAAAACTGGGCCCCTTGCACCCCGCATCTGGCTGAAGCCTGGCCTGCTAACCTGCCTGTCATCCAGCTTGCCGTCACCGTCCCCCGTACGGGGTGATGTACCTGCATTACACACCCGGCCCCTGACCTGCAGGCTATCAAGTTCAAGTTCAGGCTATCAAGCACAAGCATTGTTTCCCCAGGAAATCTGGAGGAAGCTACTGGTGTTCAGTTTCGTGACGCTTTCGGGATTGTCACTCTCACATATTCTACGCGACTGATCACCTCCATGCCGTCTCTTGTTCGGTGCTTGTGAATGCTTAACTGACACGTTGAACAGGAAGCACAAGATGTTACAGCGGTACTGACTTGGCGGAGTTTCTGATATCGGGTCGAAGCTCCAAGCTCCGAGTCTTGGCGATGGTCTTCGGCATCTTCCCCCGCCCAACTTCGCCGGTCAGAACAAAATCACGAATTCATTGCCTCATGCAATTAAAAGTCTGCTTTCCCTCACTCTCGCGTAGTTTTTTCTCACCTCATGAAGCGACTGCTACCTCGAACTCAGTGTATGAGAAAGAGTCGCTCCCCACTTTTTGGCTCTCGTCGCTCGGCTGAAACGCGACATCCATGGCTGAGACATCGAGCCCCCTGTTCTCCTGTCACAACTCAATTGCTCCCCTTCCACTTTCAGACGTCAGGCATAGGCCAGTGCACATCTCAACAACCAGACCGCTCCCACATGCACGCACTGGGGAGGAAGCGTGGCCGATGGACGAATGGGCTTGCAGCCGGACCAAGTCTCACCACGGGCACGCTGTCCCCAATCTTCCTCACGTCAATGCCGAGTGTTGCACGAGCAGTCCCTGAAGTCCATCTCTTGGATGAGGCTCTTTTCAGACGCGCCTCATTGGCTACCGAGAGATCTCCCCGCAGCCGGCAAGGCAATGGCACTCGACCACACGATCCGAGTCTGGGAAGTCCCTGGCCCTATTCCCAATCGAGCTGACACCTCGCAACGTCTCTCCTTTGCCCGCTCACACCCCCTTCGTTCGCCCCCGGCTGTGGTCCCCCACTAGGAAGGAGCTCTTGATTGTTCCTCTGAAGCCGGAACGAGTAGGTATCCCTGTACCATCTCCGGCTCTTGGTATCCTGTCTGAGCCAGTCTGCGGGGCAAAGGCTGGCAGAATGAGAGCTCTTGGTTTTGCTCGAGCCATCCCGGTTGTCTCTTCTGGAAAGCTTGGGCTCTTGGTTCGTCATGCACCCACACCCCAGGTGGCGGTTGATCAGTCCTGGTTCTGGCTCGTTACCGCTCTCTCTTCTCACCACACTTTTCTTTCTTTCACTCTATTCTTCCTGCCGCCTGTTCCATTCTTTTCTTTCCGCAGGGCCGGTTTCCCGTTGCTTTCGTTCTTGTATACTAATTTCACTTTGGATATTCTATCCATAATTCTTTTGTTCGTCTTTCTTGTCTCTCATTTTAGCTTGCAAGTTTATTTTTATCCCTAGTGGAAACCCGACATTACCATTCAGAAACCGAGAGGCAGTTATCCATGAAATCTAGGATATGATCAAGCTGGGCGGTCTGACCCGATCATCAGTGGAAAGTCCCAAGGCAAGCTTGGAATACTCGAGAGGAGGGAATGGCACCTTTACGTCGTCAAACGAAGTCTATCGTACGAGGAAGGAGGGAAGGGGATGCTCAGATGTTGGAAAGCAGAGAGCTGCACATTCGACAAGATATTGGGGACGGCGAAGACGAGGAGACTCGACTGCGGCGTTTTAGGTTTGGTAATAACCGGAACGACAACGACAGAAATAACGGGGATGACCGGGGCGGTAACAACAACGACGACGATAACAACGGTGGCAGGGGCGGCCTCGGTAACAATAGGGGTGGAAACCGGGATGGGGGAGGCAATGATAGAAACGGGGATGGGAACAACCGGAACGGCAGGTTTGGGGGAAACCGAGGCAACGACAGAGGGGGCAATAACAATAATAATGACAACGACGACGATGACAACAATGGCGGTAATGGCGGTAACCGATTTGGCGGTAATGGCAACAGAAGATTCAGAGGTGGGTTCAGAAACGGAAACGGAAATGGTAACGGGAATGGCAACGGGAATGGCAACGGGAATGGTAACGGGAATGGAAACGGGAATGGTAACAACGGGAACGATGCGAACCCTCCTGAAGGAGATCCTTCCGTGTCGCCGCCTCCCTCGGTGGACTCGCCACCGCCAGAACCGGCGCCAGTCGAGTCCGTACCACCTGAGTCTGTACCGGCCGAACCTGTACCGGCCGAACCTGTACCGGCAGAGCCCGTACCGGGCGAGCCTTCGCCGTCAGAAGCCATACCCGTCGAGCCTATCCCTCCAGAACCAACGCCTGTCCCAAGCCCTCCTCCGGTAGCAGAGAATCCTGGAGCCCCGCCCAATCCGGGTGTGATCGTTTTACAGTCGCAAATAGAAGCAACTCCGACAGCAGAGGTAAGCTTTCCCCACGAGCACGGAAAAATAAGTCTATTGCTAATTTGATGTAGGGAATCCCGACTGTGACCGATTTCATACCTGTCGCAACGGCGACGAACTTGGATGCGTCAACGGGATTCTTGACCGAGATTGGCGAAAACGGCCCACTGTCAGACGGGGCTGTTCCCTTTCCCGCAGACCCAACATCTACGCCGCTTCCAGTGCCTGATATTGTAAATCTTCCTGGTGGCGATCGGGATGGCAATGGTGCTGGACCAACAAGCACTGGTTCTCCCGACGATAGCAACCGTATTGAGGCTCCTCAAGGGGGTATGGATCCAACTGCGGAGAGGGTTCTGATCTCTGTGGGATCGATTGGTACGTTGTTACCCCCATGTCCGTGGGAATATTACTAACAACAGGTCAACAGGGGCGTTTGTCTTGATCTGCTTTATTGTGTGGATGGTGCGGAGGACAATGAAGAAGTCCAGGCTATCCGGCACTGTTGCTAGTACAGGATCTGGCGGTGGACTGTCTTTCTTTGGACGTAAGAACTCGCATCAATCGGCGCCTTCAACCGTCACGCTTTCTCCTCCTCCGAAATACCGCGAGAAGGATGAGGTGCCGGTGGTCCCTCAAGCGGAGGAATATTATCCTCCCGAGAAGACGAAAGAAGAGCCGCAACTACAGTCACAACTACCACCAGCGCCATCTGAGCAACAGGCAATTCAGCCACAAGCCTTGCAGGCGACCTTGCCTTTACAACCGCAACAACAGCCTCAGCTTCCACCCCTTCAGACATCATTCCCTGCTCAACAGCCGCAGGTTCCCTTCACTGGCTATTACCAGTCCTCATACAACGCTGACATGACGTACGATCCAACCAACGCCTTCAACATCATGCCCCCCTCCGTACGCTATTCTCACCAGCAACAAGAGTCCTTCAGTTCCACCAACGCGGCACAGTTTGGAGCCTTTATGGTCCGCACTGACCATGCAAACGGTACATATGCGAACGGTGTCTCGCCAATTACCACCTATTACACCCCGTCCCCCATCGCTCAGCAATCACATCAGCCGCAGCAACTCCCCGTGCCCTATAACCTTGTGTATCAGGGAGCCGGCCGGAGATCACTAGTATCATCCCTCTCGTCAGGCTTTGGCGATGGTGCCGAGATAGTAACGTCTGCTACGCGTCTTACACCACCCCAGCCAGTTGCCCCCGCGGCCAGGTCGTCGAGTCATTACTCAACGAGGTTTTCTTATGTATCACCAGTGCAGCAACAGCCGCCGCCATTACCGCCGCAGCAACAGGACCAGAGAGACACAGTCTACACGCAAGCAAGCGAGGACCAGCCTCCTCGGTTTCGATCACTGAGCTCGTGGGTGGAGCAGCAGACTGGGCGAATCCAGCGGACGCAAGAGCGAGACCCAACGTATCAAGTGCAACAAGGACAGGTGATGCCTGGGCATCCGGGAATACCTGGGATTCACAACCCGCCGGACGAGCAGAGCTTCGGGATGATGATGCAGGATGATGAGGTGCCGAGGAGGGTGGAGAGCGCGTTGGCGAATATGAGCCCGACCGGGGGAAGCAGGGTAGCACCATGAGAGTTATGACGAAGTTTGAGCGAGTTTCATGTATCTTATCTATAGTCGGAAGATTATGATATAACTACATGACACACCCGCCAATCTCTGCCCCGCCCTCTTGCTTCATTGTTGTTCACGAGCCTGGTTGCTTGGGACACGCTAATATCATTCTGGAAACAGAGTAGGCAGGGGTTGGTTGGCTGGTTCTGTCTCCTCAACCAGAGTTATTTTCTCTTTTTTTCATTCTTTTAGGATTTTCGAAAAATATGGCGCGGCGAGCGGGAATTGAGAGTCTGGAACTTCTTTTTATGTAATTCTTTATTTCACTTCTACTTACCTAGTTGTGTTGCTTTATCGGATACCCATATATACCAACCTTTTCACTCGTTTTTATTTATTTCAAAAAAGGGAGGTTTTTATCCTGGGGGGAATCGCTGCTTTGGGCTCGGCTAGTTGCCTACCTACATGGACAAATTTAACGGATAGGTAGTTCATTATATCACACCTACAAGTCATGCCACACCTATTTGAATGCTCTCTAAATTTGGTACGTTGTGCAAAGAGCCGCTGGTAAACTGAGTGGCATCTTTGTTCTCGCCACTGGCGCTCTTGCATTGCATCTCTTCCAGTAGCTACACGACACACTCTCTATTCTTGAGTTACTGGTTCTCTCAATGATTCCGTTCTGATGCCATGTCAGATCATACCATAATATTCCCCGACCCGAGAGAAAAAGCAATGAAAAACGATAACAATAAAAAAATCAACAAAATCACAACTTGCCCATAATAATAAAATGTCCATCAAAACATCCCTCACTTTCATAAAGTAACCGACCAAACTCCCAAAAAGTCAAAAACCAAGAAATCCCAAGCTACCAACTCCATATCCCATATGCTTACTCCCCCCCGAGGTGTGTGTGTTGGGGTTCAGCGTTTAATTAACATTGCAAAGCAGCTCCGCCTCGAGGATGAACTTGCCCTCCTTGTACTTTTCCGAGCTCTCATAGGCCCTGTCGTACTTCCACCCGACCACGTCCTTGCACTGCCGGCACTGAATGTCGCGGACGACGTGCCGACCGGTTGTCATGTTGCGTTCCGAGGGGGCGCCTGCTTCGACGTTGACGACCGTGTTGAAGAGGTAGGCTTTGCCGTGTTGGCCGCGGAAGTTCTGCGTGCGAGCGTCAGCGAGCTGTAAATGTAGCGAGGGTCTCACGAAAAATTCTATTATCAACCTCTCCCTTTCCTCTCGCTGATCCTCTTCATGGCCTCCTGTCCAGTGATACCGGGGGGTTGGTGTAAGAGATAACGGGAGAGGGGCAACAGAATTATGTGTAAGGGATGGCGCTGTGAAGGCGCGGGATAGGGTAGAATGTGGGGAGCAGGAAAAGACATACCCTGGAAATGATCTCATGCGCGTTCGCCAGATGAGCCTTGCAGTTCTTGCACCCGTAGATTTTGTCCGAGTTGAGGTAGGTGTTGTATGTCAGGCCCATGGTTGCGGTTGCGGTTGCGGTTGCGGTTGCGGTTGCGGTTGCGGTTGCGCTTTGCTTGGGCCTTTTCTTTCCCTTCCGCCTTTTTGCCTTCTTCTTGTTCTCTGTTCTGTTCTCTTCTCTTCTCTGTTTCCCTCTCTGTCTCTCCCTATCTGGGTCGGCTCGCCGGTTTCCTTGGTTGTAGTGTTTGTCGGTTTGGTTGTTTGTATCTCGTATCTCGTGTCACTGATGACTGGGCTCTTGGTTGTTTGAAGTTCAAATCGATATGACGCCCGGAGATGTCTTTGCGGTTACTGATAGCGCGCGTGGGTGTGCGTGAGTAATGCGTTCAATGTGTGGGCAGACAGGCGTGGTACAGGCAGTCAAGGCAACTGGACAGATCGAAATAAAAACAGGCAGGTGATGGAGACAGGTAGGAGGCAGGCACGGGATTCTTAAAGAGGTCGGGATCGGATACAAGATCGGTCAGTCTAGGTTCTAGGGATCGGGTTCGCCTTTCGGGGCGGTCGGGAGTGTCGGGATCGGGCTGCTTCGGGACCGGCAATGGCAGTGGTGAATAGATGATAGAACAAGACAAGTAACAAACACAAGAGAGGGGAGAGCAAGGTTAAGTGCAAAGTATCACGGGATGAACCTCAAGTCTAGATGGATTGGATGGAAGGCAAGCAAAACGGGTTGACAAGTTAACAAGTGGATGGCCAGCAGTGATAAGACCAGGCGCGGGCACAGGGCAGAAGATAAAGAGGAGCGACGGGAGGTCCATTCAGTGACTGCCGCATTCCATGGGGGGACACCGCCAACGACGTCACGTTAGCCCAGCACCAGCGGGGCAGTCTGAGGTGCTTGGGTGTTGTCAAATGCGGGGTTGACCACCCCATGTCGCAGCTGGGGGCTAACTATTTTCAGCAAGCTAGCTGAGTGCCGTGAGACCCCTTGACTGGTAGTGACAATAACACATCATGGTGTAGACACACACAAGAATGAATGCAACCATGGAATTCATTTCAGAAGATCAAATATTTACAATATAGATGTTGTGATATCCAAAATATTCTTGGTATCTATCTTCTCATCATCATCTGGCCTTTTTCAACCTGCCAAATCGCTTGCTATACCTCAGGTAAATAGCCAAATCAATCAACCCAACTCCAACAAAGTGAAGAATAAATATGTACAAAGGAATCAGAATAAATATGCAATGCTTCTCATCCTCTCTCATCTCTATACCCCTTTCATCTCTTCTCATGTGGCTACCACGAAAAGGCCTCCTCCACAAAGTCCACGGCTCCGTTATACTGCTTATTCCTCACTGCTCTCCTCACCTCGTCGCTCAGCGCACCAGGCCCGCACACGCTCACAGCCATTGTGCCCACTTGGTTCTCCATCTCCATCCCCAGGAGAGTGTCGATATTTGGCCTGCCGGGGAACATCTGCACTGTCGCGCTAGGGCTGTGAATCTCCTTTGTCGAGCGCGGTCTGCTAACAAACAGCATGATCCTAAGAACTTCGCGGCGCTTCTCCATGGCGAGGATCTCGGTCATCCAGGGGCGAATCCACTCGAGGTGTTCAGGAGTCTGGATCACCCACACCATGATCACCTTGCGAGTGGCAACGGTACCGTTGCTGTAACCAGCGACAAGATCACGAACGTGAGGGACAGCTTGGGTTACACCAACACCACCGGCAAAAAGCATGACGGTTCCGTAAGAATGGAGGCGCTGAGAGCCACGATAGGGACCCTCAACAAGGCAGCGGGTGACGAGCTTTCCGTCTGGGTTGGCAGCAGCGCGGCTGTAGAGAGCACCGGTGAAGCCTGTGCGGCCACGGATGATGAAAGAGACAGATGTCTTCTTCTGATACAAGACATCGTGGCGGTCCATGGGGAGGCCCTTCTCACCGTCGAGCTGCTCAGCTTCGTCGCTCCACGCTACAGTGAAAGGGTGGGACTGCCAGAACCCAATGGACGGCATATAGAGGTAGGCGTGCTGGCCGGGGCGGAAGTCCCAGGGGCGGGCCATGGTGACTGTAACGCGGCAAGCACCGCCGGGGAGAGCCTCGACGAGAGTCTTGGTACCACCGGCTCCGATGTTGCGGTATCCAACGCGGAGGAAGCGGGCGGCGCGGTCAAAGATCCACAGGGCGCATACAGCATAGAGATACTTGAGCTGCGGGAGCTTCTTGAGGTCAAGGTGGAACCAGAGGCCAAGAACAGCCAAGATTGCGAGGGCGATATGAGCAATCTTGAAGGTCTCATAGTAGGCATGCCTGAAGATGCTGGATGCCTGGATGCAAAGGGCAATCATTGCACTGGTTGACTACACAGTAAGTTAGTAACTTTTCTGGGCAACGCCAAAGGCAGGACAACTCACGATAAATCCCCACATCAAGAACTTGACGGTGATGGCAGTGTTGAAAGCAGCGCTCCACCCGTTTTTGGAAGCATTACTAACCAACCAAGCCACCGTGTGGGCAACAGCCTCCAACATGACGATACGCCCGAACCATCGGTGAAGAAGATTGAACGTGTCGAAGGAGATGCCGAGGAGATTGATCAGAGGGTTGTTGCGGCCAGCCATGAGGAACAGAGGGATCATGTTGACAACGGCGAGATATCCGGTCCTGTTCCTAACGAGTGCCGCAACCTGGCCAAGAGGGCCGGAGAAGTCGATGGTCATGACGCAGAAGGCAACATTGGTGCCGAGGTACGCCAGGAGGAAAAGAAGCTGAAGACGTGATGGGAGGGTTCCGACATTGAGGGCGGAGCTGATCTGGAACTCGCGGTTGTGTCTCTTGCTGAAAATGGGCGCGTAGAGGATATTCTTCTGAAACCATGAGTAGTTGTGGGATGGCCTGGCGAAGTATCGTTGTTGGTCGTTATGAAGACATGTCACTGTCCTGATGTATCTGACCAGGACTGTGGTGAACCTCCATACGAACAAGGCGGCCGATACCGCTCCCAAGACAATCAACAAGTAGTGCGAGAGCATCTTGTTGACAACATCATGATCCACGCTGCTGGTAGCTCCTCCTGCTGCTCCTCCGTGACTGCCTCCACCCGCCTGCGCGCCAGCTGTGGCGTTTCCCGGAGCCGGAGCCGACATGGTGAATCCTCCAAAGTCCTGTCGTTTTGTTTCGAGGTTCCTGTCTCCAACAAGAACTGAATTGTATTCCACACTATCCTAGTAGGTGGTGTTTCGGTAAGCTGAATTGTAACCTGTATCAAAGGTTCATATGAGGTCGTTGAATGCTGTCGAAGCTGTACGGCCACCAATCGTTTTGCTGAGAAGAAAAGAACGAATGCTGTGGTATCCAGATTTCCTGTCCGAGTCCTGCTGGAGGTAGTGAATACCTATTGTTTGGTGAATTGAGGTTGGTGTTGCAATGTTGCGTGGGGTGGTGATCGTGTGGCCGGTCGATTTGGGATGATCAAGGAACGTAAAGCTGCGTGACTGGAATTGTTGATGCTTGCTACCTTTCCATGCCCGATATCTCTCTTTCTCTGCCAAATGCCAACCAAATGTGGGCAAAAAAAGAATGAAATTGTATGTGAACCACACAATGTGTACCTCAGGGTTGCAATGATAGAAAAGAAGGGCCGTGAAAGGTTCCCAGCGGCCTGATTGGAAGTCAGAAATGCACGTCACTCGCCCAGTCGAGGGAGAGTGTTGGTGCAGGTGGAGGGGGTGAAAAGAATGAAATGCAAAAAAGAATGCAGCCGTGGTGCAAGGGGAAGGAGAGAAGTCGTCCAAGACGATGCCCAGGTGGCAGATCTACCAGCCAAGAAACCCGGGGACTGGGAGACAGATGAAGGGAGGCAGACGATGAAAATTCACGGGGACATGGGGGGGTGCGGGAAGTCTGCCAGGGGCAGCGACCCCTCCTATTTCCTGATCGGGAATCTTGCACCGATCTGTACTTACGCGTCCCGCCTTTGATACAAAACGGTATTTTCACGGCTAAACTTGCAAGCTGCAGCGAAACAGCACGCTACTGATGTGAAATTCAATACCATATCTTACCATCTGATCCTGTCTCACCACCCAGCCTCAGAGCTCTCAGATCAGTCAACCCACCCCCCTCCGAGTCGGCCAAACCCCTTTTCAACCTCCCGCCATCGCCTCGACGAAAATCGACACCCGACATGTGTCTTGCTCCCAGACCAGGCATGGCCGCTTGCATTTGGGCTGCCATTTGTTGAAGTAGCTGTCCACCCTGCAGCTGCATCCAGCTCGCCCTGCTTTTGTTGCCAAAGCTCCTTTGGATGAACGGACAGTTCCATTGAGCCCCAGCGAACCACGCAACTGGGCATGCTTCGTAATGGTGGTCCGTTCTCTCATGCATTGGCCACCAGGCCTCCTCTTCTTCCCACAGCGTGTGTGGTGCGGCGGTACGAGTGCAAACATCATCCCGTCCCCTCCCCTCCCCTGCAAGGGCCGGACAGGATGCCAAGACAACCCACGAACAGAGCTTCGATTGGGCAAAGGTGAAACGCCACCAGGAAGGTCCCTGTCCTGATCCAAGTTTTCTCAGCACATCACTTCTTTCCACCACCAAGGAAGTTCCTCGGCCAGAACCCAACATCCCAGAAAAGGCCAGACTCCGTTCCGCCACTCACGCTCCGGCGCTCCCGGAAAACATTGACGGGGAAATCCAAAAGAGAAATACCGGCGGCTACTTACTTTTTTCACTCCTCGGAAGCCATGCCGCCTCACTGCCTGTTGCCGAGTCTAGACTCTCGCTCTCCAACCAGAAAGCAGGTATGACAGACAGAGAACCAGGCCTATGAAAAACTATTCGTGGGTTGCACTGTAGACTAGCACCAAACATCCCATCTTTGCTAAATTCAGGGGACGGTGGTACAGCAGGACAAAAAAAGACAATATCAGGGATAGGTACGGATAGCAGGTGAGACCAACCCTACTACGGTGGCACAGAGGTACAAAAGTGCTAAATACACATTGCACCAAAGGCAAGTGCTCTACTAGGTAGGGGGGTGGCTCCTTCTATACCTTAGGCATGAGTCATCCCTACAGCTGCCTGGCCTAAGCACAGGGCCCTATACCTATATATTGAATATTTTTTAAATTCCAGCTATACTTCTAAAACTCTCCTACTCTTACTACCATCTACCTGCCCTACTTACTATTACTAAGGTAAGCCTTATAAATAGCTTTATACTGTCTTTTTCTATCGTTACATTCAATTACGGTTAATTTAGCATTACTTTTCGACTTCTATATACTTAATTTCCTAACAGACCTATTTATATATAGTATTTTTTATTATATCAGTAAATAGCTAATTAAGGTAACTGAATTGTATTAAGTTATATTAAATCCTCCTTTACAGTTAGCTTAATACTAACTACTACTTACCTACCTACTTACTTACTTTAAATTATATATTAACTATAAGTATAGCTAATATATTAAGAAATAGCCTTTTTAGCTATTTCTAACTATAGTATTTAAAAAATCGACTTTTCTTTCTTTATTTTACAATCTATCTTTATACTTAATACTAACCGTTCTTCTATATATAGGCTTTTTTAATATATACTTATAATTCTATAAATACTATTACTATAACTACCTTTAATACTAGTTTAGCTAATCTTGCTAAATCCAACGATATTATACTTTAAAATATTAACGTTACTACCGACCTTATTACCGTTAATAACTATAAAAATATAGAAGTTAATATCCTATAAAATAAAGATATTTAAAATACTAATATAGATAATACCGGTAATAAGTATAATACTGGTAATAAGTAAAACGCTAATAATAAGCAAAATACTGGCAATAATACTGGTAATAAAGACTATATCGGTAATAAAGACTATATTAGTAATAAAGACTATACTAGTAATAAAGATTATACCGGTAATAAAGACATTACTATTGCTTAATTTAACCTTAACTAATTTAATAAACATAGTATTTAAAAGATTATAAATACCTACTATCCTAATACCGGCTATACCAGTCGTTATTATTACTATAATAGTAATAAAGGTAATAATCTTATTTCTATATTTAATCGTTTTTATTATTAATAAAACCTTAAATAATAAAGCCCTTTCTATTAAGTATATTTATATCAGTAAAGATAAAAAGTCCTATATCTATAATAAAGCAATTATTAATAAGGAGTATTACTTAGCCAGTACGTTTAATATTAAACTTAGCTATTACAATTATATTAAAGAAGCTGTCTTTATAAATAATGCCTTAAGTTCCTTTATTATTAATAAATATAATTAAACTTTTAAAGGTAATAAATTACCTATAGTTCCTTTAAATATTTAAAATCCTATAAATAATCCCTTATCCTTTCTATATATTAATATATACTTATATATAGCCTATATTTTCAATTGTATATACTATAACGCTATTCCAAAGATAGTATATAGGCTATTTTAAAAGATTGTAAAAAGCAATAAGGTATATTTAATTTTAAAGTCAGTTTTAATTATATAGTATTAACTAATAATAGTCTATTTACAAAGTACACTATATTCTAAAGTCTTTTATAAACATTAAGTTTTAGTATTTTTAATAATACTATAGTATATACTATACTTAGTTTCTATAATACAATTACTAACGTATTATAATTGTAACTATATATATTTTTAGTACTTATATTAATATTAAAGACTGTAATTACTACCGGAGTATCGGTAAAAATAGACATTATAACGCTAATATTTAGAAGGCATTTATAGAATGTATTTAAATTAAAGGCCTTTTTATTAATACTTATTTAAATTATATTTATACCTCTAATATAAAGGACTGTTCCTTCTATAGTAAGTTCTATATAGGATATATATATTACTGTTATTACTAACGTTTACATTTATATAAATATAGATAAGAACCTTAATATTTCTTTAAAGAAGTTTTAGGTTATTATACTTTTATTAAATAATATTAATAATAATAGCAATAGTAATAACATTAAGGACAATACCCTTACCTTTATTAAAATAAAGAAGAAGGCTATTGTTAGTACCTATTATATTACAGTCCTTACCTTCCTATTTAACTATATCGCTAACTATATTTATTATACTAATACTTTTTATACTAATATTACTATAGCCAGTCCCTCTTATACTAACATTAATATAGCTAGTCCTAACTATATAAGCAATACCGTTAGTCCTATCTATATTAATAATATTGCTAGTTATACCTATATTGATAATACCGTTAGTTATACTTATATTGGCAATACCGCTAGTCCCTTTTATACTAATAACACTATAATTAGTCCTTCCTATATTAGCAATATTAGTATAGGCTTTTCTAAGTATATTTATACTAATGGTAATATTAATAAAGGTACTTTAATAAGCAGTACTAATGCTATTAAAGGTAGCGGTTATACTAACTACTATCTATATAGTACTATAGTTAGTATTTATATATAGCTTATAAAGCTTTATTATATTGTAAATAAAGTTTAGGCTATACTTAATAACTTCTTTATTAAAGTCCTTATAGTTAGTACCTTAAGTACTAATAACTAATTGTAATATAACCTTTTTTCTCTTTTATTATTGGCATTATAGTAGTAATAGTTAAAGAGATACTTATAGAAAAGGAGTTTAGGTTTTTAAGTTAAGAAAGGTCTTTCTAAATATATCTATACTTAATTATCGGTACTTTTATATTAAAAATAGTTTAATTTTAATACCAGCCCTATTAAGAGGCTTTTAAAAAAACGTTAACTTTTACTTTTGTTCTTATATAATATAATAGTAACCTATATATTATTAAACCTTATATTCGGAAATAAACTACATTACCCTTCTTTAAAGTTTTCAAGTCCTAATAGCTAATATACTATTCTTATTACTTCCTTTTCTTCTTACTAATTTTTCAATAAAGTTTAATAGTAAATATTATTTCTTTATAATATACCTTACTATTTAAAGATATACTAATATAAGGATATTATCTCTAACTTATATATATAAAGGGCTAGTTTCGATAATATCCTTTAGTATATATAAATTATATACTAAATTACTTACGGTATTTAAACTTTAAAGCAGGCTATTAAAAGGTAAGATCTTCCTTCTTAATATAACTTATATATTAAAGTAACAGTTAAACTAAAAAGCTATATTATAGAATGCTTTTATTTACTAGCACTTAATAATAAGGAGATTATATTAAAACTAAAGTTAACTAATAGGTGATATCTGAAAAGTGGGTCCATAGATAAGATAAGGTTGATAGATTAGATAAGGAGCTCTAATTGATTGTAGAGCTCTACCTTTGTCAGCTTGTAAGCTTAGGCCAGGGGGCTTTCACTTGCCTTGCTTGCCCTACCTTTAGTGTAGGTCCTATACCTGCTTAAGTAGGAAGCTTGTAAGCTATAAAGGTCTTCTAAATTTATTACCTTTTATTATACTTTTCAGTATTACCTTAACGTTAAGTATTAAATGGTAACTGCAATTGTAGTATCGTTTACCTTACTATTATAAATAACTTTAGTCGCTATATTATAGTTTATTTATCCAGTAATCAAGAAATTGCCATACCTTTCGATTTACCGACCTTAAAATCTATCGCTATTACCTAAGGTCGCTATACCTATTAATTTAAGTAATAATTTTATAAAAGTATTAAGAATATAAAAAGGTCGATATACCTTAAATAATTATAATAACCTTAGCTTTACTATTGTACCTATTCTATAAGTACGTTTATAAGCTTATAGATATTTGCAATTTTCCTTTTATTAGTAATTATCGGTAATTATAAAGTCCTTTTTCCTTTATCCTATTATATAGTAATCTTCAATAACTATATAGGTTCTTAATTTTCGGTAATTATCAATAGCTATTAACTTCTTCCTTACCTATAGCCCTATTGCTATTTTCCCTTTTTAAATTTGAAAATAGCTTCTAATAATCTTTAATAGTTAGAAGCGACTTCTTACTATAAAAGAAGTAAATCTTATATCTTTAAATAATCTTTAATAGCCAAATAAATAAGAGATCTCTAATCTATTAGTTTTTACTAGTTTTATATTGTTAAGGTTTCCTTTTATTTTACTATATTATATTTATTTAATAATTTACAAAGATATAGCTATATTAGGCTTATTTAACTTTAAACTATTTAAGTTATTAACCTTACTTTCCTAGCTTATACTTTTACTGAATATAATAGCCGGTTAATCGATTAGCCCTTAAAAAATACTTAACCTTATTTAATAAAAATAGAGCGATAAATATAAGCGAATTTTACAAAGCTTTTATTAAAATAAAGGCAAAGCCCCTTTTAATATTATAAGCAAATTATTTAATTTAACTAACCTTTACTATTAATGTAACTTAATAACTATAGGTCGCGATTTTCTTAAAAAAGAAATTGCTGATAAAAGCTGTATTAAGGAGTAAGACTAATTTAATAATAATAGAATTAAAGATAGTTATATATACTAGGTTCTATTAGACTTTAATATAATGCTTAAGCCGCTAAATTAATTTGGTAAAAATGTCGAGACTATTAAATTCCTCGATAAGAAGATTAATTATTATATTAACGATCTTTCCAATAAGACTGTTAATTAAGCTACTTAATTAGCAGATTTAAATAACAAACTTGAATTTACTATTAGTCAATACTTTAATAGTTAGCTTAAGTTTATAGTAACTTCTAAAGCTATAATAGTTTAAATATTTAAAATATAAAAGGAGTTTAAAAGAAATATCTTAAATACTTAAAAGATAATAACCGATTACAATACTGCTGTTTATTCTTATATATTTAGAATTAAGAATTATACTATAGTTAAGCTTTAAGATAATATCGATAGAATATATAAATACTTTAATAAGATTATTAATAAATTAAACTCTGAAGTTATATAGCTTAACCTTAAAGCAAACTTCTATATTAAAGAATATACTATTATAAACTTTAAAATAGCTAATTATAAATATATATTTGATTATTTAAAGAATATTTAATAGTAATAGATAGCTTTAAAGATTAATATTAATAACCTTTAAAACTAAATAAATAAAATTAAAGTTGCCAATATAAAGTAGATTAATACCGCTATTTAAGCTACTAATTTAACTACTATTATATTAATAGAGAATACTATATATATAGACGATTTTAATAAGAAATACACCTACTAGGCTATAAAGTAAGATAAGATAATAAAGGGATTAAAGAATATATATAAAGATATTACTAACTTATAGAAAAAAAGAGTTAACTTTATAAAGTTCGATTTAACTCTATATAGTAGAAACCAGCTATATTGTACTGTTAAATCCAGCTTAAGTTAAGAATCCAATTATCTACTAACTAATAGTAGTAAACTACCTATTCCTTACAGAAGTATATTAAATACTTCTAATAACCTTAATAGTAGTAATAATAGGTTAGGCGATAAAAACGATACCTATTATCCTCTAAAAGATCCTTTTAACCCTTTAAAATAAAGTAGAGACTTAAATAATTGTAACTACTATTACTATAGTATAGAAACCGCCAATTCTATAACTACCAATTTCCTTAACGGTATTAAAATTAAAAAAGAAGATATAGGCCTATTTTAGCTTAGTTATAAAGACCCTAATAATATAGGTATAATATTAAAAAGTAAGACGGTTATTTTTACAGATGTCTTTTATTTTATTAACTATATTTATTTCTTTTTAAAGAAAGAGGAGACTTACGAATCTACTAAACGGTAAATTGCTTCTTTCTTTTAGTCAATCCTAATAAGTATAATTGTACTTTAGTAAAATAATAAAATATCTAGCGTTTTATATAAGAATATATATTAAAAAAGACTGTAAGCTATATTAATAATATTAAAAATACAATTTACGCTTAATCTAACTACCGCTATTAAGTTATTTTATACTAAATCTTTTACCCTTAAAGACATTACTTATAATAAATAGGCTTTACCTTAATTTATTTAAAAAATATTATATTATATTTAGGCTATCAGTACTATTTTTAATAATAATACTAACTGATTTAAAGTTATAATATAGATCTAGTCTTCAATTAATATCTAGATTAAACAGTACCTACTTACTTTATTATATTATAAAGAATTAAACAATTATATATTTAAAGTTAAGAATGTAAGAGCGGTACTATTAGTAATAGTCTTTAACTGTTACCTTTATATTATTATAAAGAAGTACTTTAATAATACTTCTACTTAATAGCCTTATAACGATATATAAGATTCCAATTAGTCTTTTTCTTTATATTCTTTTTAACGTTCTTTTTATAATAAAAATAAGTATCGGAGTTTACATAACAATAGAGACAGAAACCTTTATAATAATAGAAAAAAAGGCTGCCTTTACAATTTTAATTAAAACTAAGCCTAAGACCGTAATCGAGCCTACAATTGTAACTGCAATTATGTGACGAACCCCTGTACAGAACCTCTGAAAGGGATACTCGGTTGAAGGTAACTTCTGACAATTGGTTCGGTGCAGCTAAACAGTGCACAACAAGATGTCTCAATGTAAACACAAGATACCGTGAATACAAGCTGTGATTGCATACTGCGGAACTATCTACAAGCTATCTAGTTCCTCCGTATATATAGGCCATGAATCCCTAAGTACCTCCGTACCTGGATCTATCCTTCAACACGTAGATCCCTTGGATCTATGTTCCAAATCCTAGATCCCCTGTATCTACGTTCTTAATCCTAGATCGATGTTCCGAATCCTAGATCCCCTGGATCTACGTTCTTAATCCTAGATCCTTATCGTGCTCCTTATCCGTCGCTTGGCCCGTGCCACCCTCGCGCCTCTCCACGCTTGTGACACGATGCCCCTCCTCTAGGCCGACGTCTCGGCGGCCCAGTTCGTTCGCATCTTCCTCCTTTCCCCAACCGGCCATTGGTAAGTCTCTTCTTCTCCTCTTTCAGCGCTTCCATCATGTCTTCTAACCGTGTCTTGAAGCGCTCTAAGGTTACTCATCCTAAAACCGTTTGTCGCGACGTTCTGCTCGAGACTGTCCTTCGTAATTCCATCGCTATGCCAATCTCCTGTTCCTACTGCGAACGTCGCTCCCTATCCTGCGAGCTCTCCTCTCCCGACTCCTCTCGCTGCTCCTCCTGCATCTCTTCCAACCAACCTTTTTGCGAAGCTGGTGGTTTGTCCGCCTCCAGTCTCCGTAAAATCGTTGCCCACCATGATCGCCTTGACGCTGATATCGAGAAGGTGGACTCCGAACTGTCCGTTATCATGGCTAAAGCGACGCGTCTCCGAAAACAGAAGAAAATGTGGCTTGATAAGATGGCGCGCGCGATATCCCGAGGTCTCGACAGCGTGGAAGAACTGGAGAGGATTGAGCGTGAGGAGGCTGCTAGTAAGGCCGCCCCTCATCCTCAACCGGACTCCTCCTTCGATTGGACTTCCGTACCGTCGGACTGGCCGGGCCAGGATTTTGCCGGCGGGAGTGCTGCTTTTGCTGAGGATTTTGTCTCTTTTGCTCCTCCCCTGGTCCCTGGTTCCTCCTTTGACCAAAACGTTGGTTTGTTTCGATATTCTCCGCCCGCGGCCGTTCAGGGTTCCTCCGGTGGAACTCCTCCAACTTCTCAGGGCAATTGAGGTTTGTAACTGGTTCCCAAGAATTGTCCGTGGCTGGGTAACCTAGCCAGCTGACCAGATATTCTAGTTGTCCCTTGTTGATGCGCGAATCTAGTACCTCTTCCACGTCGTACTCTTCTTCCTCGTCCTCGGCTTCTACTTGAGTGTCTGGGCTGGCGGCCCGTGGTGCCGGTTCTAAGAGTGAAATGTGAAAGGTGCTTGATCGTAGCCGCATAGTGTCTGGTAGCTTGAGCTTGAATGCCGTTTCTGATATCTTTTCCTCGACCGTGAAAGGTCCCACTCTCCTGTGGTCCAACTTCTTGCTTGGTCGTTTGGTGCGTAAATTTCGTGTTGACAAAAACACTTTATCCCCCCTCTTCAAGCGAGGTCCCTCGAGCCGTTTGACGTTGTAGTATTTGCGCATGCGTTCCCGAACGAACTCGAGCTCTTCTTTGAGTTTGGCGTGCAGCATGTGTAGCTTCCCTGCCTTCGCTGCCGCCCTAGGCACTCTTGCCTCTGGTCCTTGTCGTAGATCAGCCTCGAAACCGTAATTCGCGAAAAATGGCGTGACTTTTGTCGTTTCTGTGGGTGCTGTGTTGTAGGCGAGTTGTGCTGCTGGCAAAAGTTCAACCCAGTTGTCTTGTTCGAAATTGATGTAGTTCCGAAGATATTGTTCCACAATCTGGTTGAGCCTTTCTGTTTGACCGTCCGTCTGCGGGTGATATGCTGACGATGCCTTGCTTCTCACTCCTACTTGCTCCATCAGAGCCTTCCAAAACTTCGACACGAACTTGGTGTCGCGATCCGTGATGAATTCCCTTGGCCATGTGTGTGTCGCCGTAACGTTCCGAAACACCACATCTGCCAACTGTTCTGCCGTCCAGGTCTCCCTGTAGGGCAGGAAGTATGCCCACTTGGTGAGTCTGTCGACAACTGTGAGGATGCTGTCATACTTGACTCCTGTGACCGTGTCCTTGGAATGTGGTAGCTTGGTGATAAAGTCCATCGTCACTGAGCTCCACGGTTGTTCTGCCACTGGCAATGGCTCCAAGAATCCGTAAGGCTTGTGTCTCTCTGCCTTCGTCCTTCTGCAGAGGTCACATTCTCGCAGCGTTTCCTCAACATCCTTCCTTAATCCTGGCCAATTGAAGTGTTGTTTGACCTTTTCTGTCGTCTTGGCCACTCCCATGTGTCCTCCGAGCTTCGACTCGTGGATCTCCTGAATCAATGCCTTTCGCTGCTCGGGTTCGACATAAGCTCGATTGTGGTACCAGAGCCGGTAATTGTCGTCCTTCTGGATCCCCAAAGGTTCCAGTTCAGCCCATCGTTCCTGCTCGTTGCTGCCGATGTTGCTCTGATATTTGTTGGCTGTTGATTCTTCTCGGTACACTGCACAACACTCAGCCCACTGCTGGAGCGGGTGCTTCAGTGTGCCTTCTGCTGTTTCCTGCAGCAATGGTGGTGACTCCTCCGCCACTTTTTCTTCGTGGTGGTCCGCTCTTCTGCTTAGAGCGTCCGCTCTTGCGTTCTCGGACCCCTTCTTGTAATGAATCTGAAAATTGAACTCAGACAGGAATTCTGACCACCTGCCTTGCCTGGCGTTGAGGACCTTGGTAGTAGTGAAATACTTCAAGTTTTTGTGATCCGTGTAGACCTGGACCTCGTAGTTGGTCCCGCTGAGGTATGGTCTCCATTCCTCGAAAGCCTCGATGATGGCAAGCAGCTCCTTGTCGTGGATGGGGTAGTTCTTGCGTGGTCCCTCCAGTTTCTTCGAAAAGAATGCTACCGGGTGCAACTTCCCGTCCTGGTCTCGCTGTCCTAGCTGTCCTCCGATGGCGTAGTCGGAAGCGTCTGTTTCAACTTCGAAAGGTCGTCCTGGATCCGGAAGCTTGAGTACTGGGTCCGCCGTAATGGCATTCTTGATGGCTTGAAAAGCCTCTTCCTGTTCTTCTTCCCATTTGAACTCGGCGTCCTTCTTGGTTAGGTCGTTCAATGGTTTTGCAATGGCGCCGTAGTTCCGTATAAACATTCGATAAAAGTTAGTGAATCCCAGAAACTCTCGAACCCTGGTCTTCAGCTGTTCGGGTGTTTCTCCCTGTGGTCTCGGCCAGTTCTTGACTGCCGCGATCTTCCCTGGTTCCATTCGCACTTCTCCTGGCGAGATCAGATACCCGAGATAGACCGTCTCCTGCACATGGAACTCGCTCTTGTCTTTGTTGACCGATAGTCCTGCTCCATGTAGCGCGTCCAAAATTTCCTTGACGTGCTGCTTGTGTTCTTCCAGAGTGCGTGAGTAGATGAGAACGTCGTCGAGATAACAAACTGCTGTTTTGTCGAGATACTTGCGAATCGTGTGATCAACGAGGGCCTGGAAAGTTGCTGGTGCATTTGTGAGCCCGAACGGCATGACGAGGTACTCGAAATGCCCGTAAGGCGTGCGAAAAGCTGTCTTCCATTCGTCTCCCTCCTTGATTCGTATGTGCGCGTACCCGACTGGCATATCAAGTCTGGTGAACCATCGTGCCCCTGACAGTTGACTTCGCAGCCGCGAAATCAGCGGTAGTGGGTAACCGTTCTTCACCGTCTCCTGATTTAGCTGTCGATAATCCACACACAGTCGTGGACTCCCATCCTTCTTCGGCACGAAGAAAACAGGATATCCAGCCGGCGATGTGGATGCTCTGATGTGTCCCCTCTTGATATTTTCGTCCAAATACTTCCGCAACTCCTCACTCTGCTTGTCGTTGGTGTGGTAGACCTGGAAGAGCTTGAGTTTTGCTCCTTCCTTGAGCTTGATCTCATGGTCCCATGGTCCCCTCTCTGGTAGACCCTGAAGGTGCTTTGCCGTGAACACTGGATGCCCTTGATATTCCGGCGGTACCTCCTTTTTCTCGCTTTTCTTCAAATTGTTGTAATAAGCGTATTTGTCCTTCATTGCTGCCGCAATCTCCACCAACGCAACTGTTCCTACCAACCCTACTTCTTCGATCTTGCCGCCTGTGTCGATTGAGTACACTAATATTTCCCGTGTCTCTTGCGGTGGTGCCGTGGAGGGTGCTTGTCCCGCACTCTGCTCCTGCCGTGCTCCTGATCTCCCATCGTTGGTTGGGTACTCCCGATATGTCCTCGGTCGTAGGTGGCCACCATCCTTCCAGTCGATGTCTGGGTTGTAGTCCTCGTGCCATGGCTGCCCCAGGATCATGTCCTTTTCTGGCCCCATGTCCACGATGTCGAAAATCACTGTCGTTGTTTTTCCTGACACTGTGATGTCCAGTGGCAACGTCTCTTTGGTTACCAGCTGTGTAGGGAAGGGTCCTTTCATGACGACCTCTTCCTCCTTCTTTCTCCATGGAACCCGGGCTTGTTGCACAAATCTTGGTGAAATCAAGTCCGCTTCTGCTCCACTGTCCACGAGTGCTTGCGTTTGGAACCCCTTCCAACGCGCTGCCACTCGCAATCTTTTGTCTTTCATGCCCCTCCTCTGTACAGCAGCGACCTCGCTGATGCGTAGCTCGTGGTCCTTTAGAGGTTTGCGGCCTCCGCGAAAGGCCGTGACCCTTTTCCCGACTGTTGTTGAGCCTCCAGAGCGTCCTCCTTCGCCGAACTGTCCAGCAGCTCGAAACCGGCTAACCATTGTCGTTGGGCTTCTTTCCATTCCTCGCTGTCAGATGGGCGTTCATCTATCCCATAGGCTTCTCCCCATGTGATGTTTCTTTCCGCGTGGTATGCCCGCACCTTCATTCTCAAGTGAAGTGCGCAATCCTTGCTTGGGCAATAAGCCATGTCCTTATCGGGGTTATCCACGCAGCATCGAGCCTCTCTTGGCCAAAACTGAATGACCTGTCGGACATTGTCGGGTCGAACCGGATCCCCTTGTCTCCACAAGAAATAGTCGTTTAATTCCTCGTCCGGGGCTCCCCATCTTGCGAGTGTCCTCGATACTGGTGCTGGTTGTCCTGTCTGGGTAACCTCCCTGATCGGCCAATGCCTGTTAAGGGCTTTCAACTGGTAATGTTCCGCGCATCCGTGAGCGATGCACTGGAACCATGGCATTCTTCTGTGCTCTGGGTGTTTTGGGTGAACCTGTGGCGTGTCTCCTTCGCAAGGAGTATACCATCCCTGTGTTGGGACCTCTTCTGGCGTCAGTGCGAGTCCCACGCTGGCCACTGGTCGCGCTGCCCAAAATTCATCCCAAGTCTCTCCATACTCGTTGAGCCGCATAAGGTCTCCAACGAACTCTTCCTCCGGAATGATCCAGCGTTCATTGCCCTGCCCGAGCTGTGCAAGCGGTGGGCTGTCGGTCGTGGCTTGCGCCATCTTGTCCTCGAGGTCGCGATAGTGTCGTTCAATCGCTTCTCGCTGGTTCCGAAGTTCTTCCACCTCTTTCTCGAGTCTTTGAACCCGTTCCTCGGCTTGCCTTAGGGTCTCTCCCGTGTCTAAACTCGAGAGGGCGGTCGTGACGAAAACCTGCCTTAGTCTCCGCAAGGTTTCCTCAGAGGGTCCTGGAGCCGTGTTTTCCTCTAGCCTGGTGGCTCCCCTGGTTGGCAGTTCTTGTCCCACAACACGGTCTTCTCCCTCAGAGTCGACTGTTAATTCTCCTTCCTGAGTCTCATGCACGTAGTCGCTGTCGGTGTAGTCGTCCGCTGAGTCCAGGAATCCATCGTTGCCGTACTCAATGCTTGAGATCTCAACAACCCGCGTTGTCTTCGCAACTGCCGCCGCCTCCTTTTCCTTCCAGCTGAGCTGCTTGGGTGCCCGACAGTCTCTCTTGAAATGCCCCGTCTTCCCGCAGTTGAAGCACTTGACGTTGTTCTTCCCTTGAACCGCTTCTGAACTGCGTCAATCTCCATAGGTCCCGCGTGAGTGGTTCCAGACACGCTTGTGGTGTAGCGTTTCTTCTTGTCGTTGGCTCGGTAGCCTCCGGAGCCACGGTGTTGTCCTGGGTTTGCACGCGTTCCTCTTTTCTCCATCCGGCGTTGAAACTGCCGGTCGTCGATACGAATGGCTGTAGCGATGTATTTGTCGATGGTGTCCGGTCTCTCCTCCTTGTACAACTCGTCCTTCACTTCGTCCTTGAGTCCGTTGTAGAAAAGCTGCATCAAGCCTTCGTCATTAATCTCGCTGCGCAGGGCGTCGGTCTTGAAGGTGGCAGCATAGTCGGCTGCCGACCGGGTCTGGCGCAAGTTGGCGAGTCTCTCCTGGGCTCGGCGAGCTTCATCGTACTCTCCGAAGACTTCCTTGATGCGGGTCTCGAACTTCTTGAAGGTCTCGAAGCACTCCCTAGTGATGTCCTTCCTGGTGCCTGCGTCGTCGTTCTCGTAATAGTCGTCCAGGATGGGCTCGAACCACGCGAGAGCCTTGTCCTTGAGTCGAGATGCCGCGTAGGTGACCTTGGACTCCTCGTCAGGGAAGCGAGTAGGGTAGTACCGAAAATAGGTCTTGAGCTGGATCAGGAACCCTCCAAGCTCCCCCTTTCCGCCACCATAGCGTTCGGGGGCCTCAATCTTGGCCAGCTGGCTACCGCGGTGATCCAGGTGACCAACGGCGACGACTTGGTCCTGGGTCTGTTGAACCGCATCCTCGAGCTCCTTGACGCGAGCGTTGAGTCGAGCCAGAATGGCTTGAGGGCTTTCTTTGTTGTCCGCCATGGTGATGGGTACCTTCAACTTATCCGTGACAGAGTTGAAGTGAGTATGCAACGTGTGACGAACCCCTGTACAGAACCTCTGAAAGGGATACTCGGTTGAAGGTAACTTCTGACAATTGGTTCGGTGCAGCTAAACAGTGCACAACAAGATGTCTCAATGTAAACACAAGATACCGTGAATACAAGCTGTGATTGCATACTGCGGAACTATCTACAAGCTATCTAGTTCCTCCGTATATATAGGCCATGAATCCCTAAGTACCTCCGTACCTGGATCTATCCTTCAACACGTAGATCCCTTGGATCTATGTTCCAAATCCTAGATCCCCTGTATCTACGTTCTTAATCCTAGATCGATGTTCCGAATCCTAGATCCCCTGGATCTACGTTCTTAATCCTAGATCCTTATCGTGCTCCTTATCCGTCGCTTGGCCCGTGCCACCCTCGCGCCTCTCCACGCTTGTGACAAATTATAACTGTAGTTCCGATAGAACTAAGTTAAACTGGAATAACCGAAATAAATAAAATAGAAAGCTAAACTAAGTCTACTAAGTAGAAGATACCGAAGATAAAACTAAAGCTAACGTTAAAAGTAAATCTAATAATAATTATTATAATACTAAGGCTAAAATATCTTACCTTATTTTTAATATTAATAAGTCCTATACTAAATGTCATTAACAGTTCTTTACTATAAAAGAGACTTTTAACTACTATAAGTCGTACTATAGTATATTAGAAGTTCGTATTGAATTATTTAGTAAGTACTTAAAGAATATTAAAAAGTGCATTTATAATTATTATTATAAAGTTTTTAAGTTTTACAATATACTATTTAAGCACTTTAAAGTCTATAAGAACGTAGTTAAAGGCTTTATTTACCTTACTGCAGTTAACCTTAAAATCGATAACTCTTTTTTAATTTACTAAAACGCCCTTTAACTTTTAAACAAATTTAAAGTTAAGAAAGTACTACTATTTAATATTAAAGAAAACGATTAAAATCCTAACTTTAACTTTATCTATTTATATACGCTAACTAGGTTTAAAACTGATAATAAAGACTTAGAAATTTACTTTAATCTTAATATAGGTAAAACTATTATCGGGTAAAATTTCCTTAATATACTTAAATATACTATTAAAAAGTAAAGAGGTAAGGTTAAAGGTATTAACGGTAAGCCACTTTAACTTAATAAGTAGGTAAAGTTCTCTTTTTATCTTTTAAAATATGATCTTTAAGGAAATCTAACTTTAATAAAGTTTACTAAAGGCGGTTAAGTTATTAAAGACTTTACACTTAACCTTCTATTTAGTAATGACTTTATAGTCCTATACAGTATAGAAATCGACTATAGTAATTAAAAGATTTACCTATACTTAATAGAGTATTATATTAAGTTTACCGTTTATATAACTTTTAAGCCTTACTATAAGAAAGTAAAGACAATGTAGAAAATTACTTTTGTATTTAATTAAAAAGCCTTTATTTCTATTAAATATAAGCCTTTTTTTATAGATTATACTTTTAATTTCGATTTAAAGTACTTTACCGTTATATCTTTCTTTATTAATACTTATATACTTAAAGTAGTCTTTATTAAAAACAATACTGAAGGTATTTTTACCATTTTTAAGTATTGTAAAATCGGAGCTATTAAGGAATATTAAAATAGTAGATACTTTATTATATTTTAAAATAAAGGCCTTAAAGCTTTAACTGTTAGCATTAATATTATTAGAACTGCTTTAATTACTATAAAGGAAAGATTATTACCAGTAATTACCTTTATAGTTATTGTAAATACTGCCGGCTTTAATATAGTACAGTTTACAATCTTATTATAAAGTCCTTTAATTATAAATACTTAGTTTCCGATTACTTTAATAGTTAAGGAAGTTCTTTATAAATTGTCTATTAAAGAAATAATTAATACTTTAATGTCTATTAAATTATTTATACCGTTTAGTAATTTAATTTTTAAAATTACTTAAGGAATATTAACTATTATACTTACTTAAAATCCTTTTAAAGTTAATATTATCTTTTAAACCTTAGTTTTAGTTTTTAGTCTGGACTTAGCCTTTTAAGCTATACAGTTTAAGTAAGTAAAAGAACTTAAGCTTAACAATGCCCTTTTAACTATCTTTAAAAAGATCTTTAGTTTAAAAATTAAAATAGATAAAGAGTATATCGAGATTATTATTAAAAAGGAAGTATATATATATACCGCTAATAAAGATTTTACTATAAAGATTATCGAAGTAATTAAGGAAAAGCCTACTTTATAGATAAATAAAGGTCTAATCGATATATTAAAGGAGGATATAATGTAAATATCTTTAATTAAAGGATAGTAAACTTAGTATTAAATAAAGGCTTAATCCTTTTTACTAAGTAAAAAAGATAGGGAAGTCCTTAACAATATCTATAGTTATCTATATAATTAAGATCGAATGGTTTTTTCTATAAGGTCTATACTTTTTATATATTTAGTTTTTATTATTTAGAAAATACTATATAGTATTATAAAAGGTAAAGTAGTAATTGATCTCTATACTTTAAACCGAATCTCTATCCTTAATAATTATCCTTTTCCTTTATAATCAAATATTATAGTAATTATAAAAGGAAAGAAATTTATTTTAACAATCAACGCTATCTTATTTTTTTACTAATTTAGTATATACTTACTATATTAAAACTGGTTAATATTGATTAGTTTAAAAGATATAGAGGAACTTAAAATAGCGTTAATAAGATATCGAAATACCTTAGTATATATATAAAGGTTTATAGATATACTGTTAAAAAAATATAACTACTATTATAAAGCCTTTATTAATAATATTATAGTCTTTTTTAACTTAATTAAGAATTATATTAAGTATCTATATATGGTTTTTAAACTCTTCTTTAATAAGAATATTGCACTTTTGTTAATTAAGTTATAGTTAAAATACCTTAACATTAAGCTCTTTAGCTTTTATATTAATACTTTAGGCCTTACTAATATTTATAATAAAATCGCTACTTTTTACTAACTGGCATTTCCGAAAAACTTTAAAGCTTTTAAGTAGTATATTAGAGGATTAGGATTTTTAAGGTATTTAATTTTATATTATATTAAGTTAACTAAGCCTTTATAATAGTAAAAAGTTAAACTGCTAATTATAGGATATAAGTCTAGTTAAATTATATTAAATAACCTATAAAAATAAGCTAATTATTACTTTCAATTTATATTCAAACCTACTTAAGTTAAACTTAAGTCTTTTTATATTATTTAGAAGGCTATATATAATGATCCTACTATACTTTACTATTTCGATACTGATCGACTTTTATTTATATAGATCGATAGGTTAATTAAGTAAGGATTTGGTATTATAATATTTCACCTTAAGAAAGGTTATATTTAGCAGCTAGGTAAAGATATTCTAGTTAATTAGGTTAAACTAGTTATATTTTTAAGTTGTTATTTAATTAAAGAAGAGGTTAATTATAGTCTGTTTAAATTGGAAGTAGCATGCTTAGTTTAAGAAGTAAAGAAGTTATATACTATAATTTATTTAGCATACTATTTAGTTATTGTCTTAATAAATTACTTCTTTATTAAAGGGATTTATAAAAAGTTAAATCTAAACACTACATTTATAGATTGAGCTAATAAAAGATTAATTAATACATTAGTATATTTAAATTAGTATAATCTTAATATCTTCTATTTATTAAAAAAGAAGAACCTAGTATTAGATACTTTAAATAAATTAGCAGCTTTATAAGATAAGCTAAAAAAGGAGGAAGGGAAGGTTATTTTAAACAATATTTAATTTATATATTTAGAAGTTAAAATAGAAGACTTATTAAAGAAAAGATTTGTCGAAAGGTATTAGTAGGATATAAAGTATAAGGCTATTATTGAAAATCTAGGTAAGTTAAATAAGAAGAATATAGTTAATAAGGTCGCTAATATCCTTTTATATATTAGGTATCTATTTGCCCTATATAACAATTTACTTTATAATATTTAAGCAGATAGTATAAGATCTTTATATATTTTTTATAATATAATTAAAGAAGTTTTAAGCTAAGCCTATAATAATAAATATTACTTTAGTTAAAAAAGGATATTGTATAACCTATAAGGTCTTACTATAGTAAATAAAACCTAAAATGTTAAGAAATATATACAATACTGTTTAATATATTAACTTAATACTATAGACCGAAAAGTACCTATCGGTAACTATTAACTAATCCGACTTAACGATAATTTACCGATATAAACTATTACTATCGACTTTATTATTAGAATATTTAAAATATCTTTAATAGGATCCGGATTTAAACTTAAAGGACATTAATCTTTTAATTTACTATTAATAGTATTGTATAAAGCTATAAAAAGGTCTCTCCTTATTCCAGTTTATTTAATATATACTATTAAGAAAGTTAATTCAATCTTTATAAGGTCTTTAATAAAAAGTAATTAGGGAGTGCCTTTTAGAATTATCTTTAATTAAGATTGTAAGTTTATATCTAATATTTAATAAAGTATATAGTATATTTTAAGTATAAAACTTCTTATAATTATAGCCTATTACTTATAAAGTAATAGAATAGTTAAATAAAAGAATTAAACTATAGAAATCGCTATTTACTTCTTTTACTTTAAAAACCTAAATAAATCTTAAGTAAAGGTAGTAAATAAACTTTAATAAAAGCTTAACAATTTATACTTAAATCTTATTAATACCTTACTTTATAACCTTTTATATAGATTTAGACCAGCTAGGCCTTTAATTATCTTAACGCCAGTTAAGACTGATCTTATTAATATTCTAATAGTAAAGGACTATATTTAAGGAAATATATAATTAGCTATAGACTTTACTACTGCTAATATTAAAAGATAATACAATAAGTACTACCGATTAATTGACTTTAAGGTAAATAATAAAGTATATTTTAAGCTTTATTATAAATATTACCTTTCTAAATGCCTTTATTGAAAGTAGTTATAATAGAGGTTAGGACCTTTTAAAATTATTAAAAGAATAGGCTGCCTAGTATATAAATTAGAGCTTCTTAATATTATAAAAATTCACCCTATAGTATTAATTATATAGTTATTAATTACTTTTAAAGAAGATAACCTATTCGATTATAATAAACTACCGTCCGGCCCTATTAAAGAGAGTTAATCCGATGATTCTAATAACGATAGACTATAGTATAAAGTTAAATATATTATTAAATACAATAGAAAATTAAATAGCGCTTTTAAGTACTTAATTAAGTAAAAAGAATAAAGCAATTACTTTAATAAATAGAAATTAAGTAAGGAACTCCATTACTTTTAGTAATTGATTTAAAAATATTAAGATTAATAGAAGAAAGTGCTTATTATTAAATCTAATAGTCTTTATACTAATATATATATAAAAATAATATCTGTTTTAAAAGTGTTTACTATTTTACTATAAATGTCTAAATAGTTAATAAGTTTAACTTTATTTACAGTTCTTAATATTTTATAACGTAAGCTTAGTTATCTTTATAAGATTATTATTAATAAGAAGGAAGTAAAGGAAAGAGAGGAAGCTATAGTAAAGGATATTAAGAAGAATAAGGAGGATAAAGTAAGTATAAAAGAAGATAAAGAAAAACGTATTATTAAAGGAAGAACTTTATAGCTATATAAGACTTAGTAAAGAAAACTAAGGCTATTCCTAATAAGGTCGTTAGAGGTTTTTATTACGCCGGCATTTAATACTTAAAAAGTAAGTCTATAAATAAGATAAGGTTAATAGATTAAATAAGGAGCTTTAATTAATTGTAAAGCTCTACCTTTATTAACTTGCAAGCTTAAGCTAAGGGGCTTTTACTTACCCCGCTTGCCCTACCTTTGATATAGGTCCTATACCTGCTTAAGTAGGAAGCTTGTAAGCTACAAAGGTCTTCTGAATTCATTACCTTTTACCATACTTTTTAGTACCACTCTAACGTTAAGTATTAATAGGATTACTGTAAGTTATATTTAATATCTATTTACTACTTAACTAACATTTCCTTTATAAATATCAATCTATAAGGTAATTAAGATTTACTATTAAGCTTATATTTTCTATTAATATACTTATAAATAAGTTACAGAACTTATTAAAGCTATATATAAATACTTTAAATCTAAATAGTATTAAAAGAATATCGTCTATTATATAGAATATCGGTCTCTTTATATATACCTATATTAAAACCACTTTAATATCCTACATTATACTATTACTTAATTTACTTAAAAGATTTACCTTTATAACGTTATATAATACTATAACTATAAATAGAAAAATAAAGGTAGTTAGACTATATTAAAACTAAATTATATTTAGTCTATTAATAAATATTATAAGTTAAAATATTAGGATATCGAGATCTACATTAGTATTAATACTTATAGCCAGTTTATTATTTAGTTTTATATTAAAATTTCAATAAAAATGGTATATAATATTTACTTAATTTATAAAGGTTATTATAGAATGTAAGTATTTACCGATAGCTATATATTTAGACTATAATATAGAGATTATATTAATATATAGTAGGATATATTTACTATTAAAAGCGGCTATAAAGTATCCTAAGTAATAAAGGCTTTACTGTACTGGAGACTTCCTTATAGTAGTAGATTTAAGGATATAAAGGCTAAATAGTAAAGGCAATAACAGTAATAAATAGGGTAATAATAGTAATAGGGATTGGAATTAAGATTGTTATAATAGTAATAATAAAGATAAGGATAGGGATAAAGGTAGTAATAAAATTAATAAAGAGAATAATAAGGATAACGAAGGTAATAAAGACCTTTTAATTAAGGACTGCTATATCTTTAATATAGATATAAAGAATGTAAAGATTAAATATTAGTAAAATAACCTTTATTAAGGCCGTTTAATGTTTTAATATATAAGTTAACTTAGATTTTTATAATACTACTGATTACTAATAGTTATTAAAGATACTTTTTATTTTTAGAAAGTAAGAACTATTAGTAAAAAAGGAAGATAACTTACTGTATTATTTTTCTATATATATATTTTCTATATATTAAATAAAAGTTTGAGGATTTTATAAGTTTATAGAATATTTATAAGATTTATAAATAGAAGAACCGGTCCTATATTATACTAAGCAAGCTATATACTTTATATTACTTTAATAAAAAGAAGGATAACTTTAATATCCTAGTATTAAAGAATAAACTAAATGTACTTTAAGAAATGGCTATTTAAAATAACGTTAACCTTAATAAGTACCTTTCTATTAATACTATTATAGTATATAACCGTTTAATAGTAAAGATTAGAGGTATATTTAAAAAGGTCCTAATTTTAAAGAATCTATATATTACCTAGTATCTAGATTTAATATAAAAGTTAAATAAGTATATTAGGTTAGGAAAGGAACTAAAGGTTTCCCTTATACTTTATAATATAGGTAGTATATAGTATATATACTAGATATTTAGCAGACTAAGTATAGACCTTACTACTATTAAGGAGGTATAAAAAGATAGAGAATATAAAGACCTAGCTTTTATATAGTATAGTAAATGTAACTTTATTACTTTTATATATATATAATAGTTTAAATCAATTACTAGGTTGTATTTAAATATAAAGAAATTAATCCTATATATTATATCTGCCATTCCTAATAACTATCTATTTTAAGTAAAAAGAAATATATATTTTAACTCTTCTATATACTATATTAATATCGCCATTTCCAATAGCTAGTAAGATTAAACAGTATATTATTAAAAAGGTTTTCTTAATAAGTAAACTTTATATAATCTCCAACTAAAAGACTATTAATTAAGAAGGTTATTTACTATTATATATTTAATTAATTTAAAAGGTTTAAAGGTAAAATAAATAAATAGATATATATTTATACTTTAAGTAATTAATATAAAACCGGTACTATTAATCTATCTTTATAATATCCTTATTATTAAAAGGAAGTTTAAGCGTTATTTTTTAACTAGGCTCCTAATTATAGAAGACTTGGTTTTCCTTTACAATTACAATCTTATTATTACCACTTTTAACCGTTAGGTTTAACTTTCTTTTAAAAGAAGAACCGCAGTCTTCCTTTAAAACCCTAATACTTACTTTACTTTTTATAAAAGTAATAAAAACAGTAAGTTCTTATTTAAAAAGCTTACATTCAATACCCTCTTTCTTTATACCTTCGTTCTTTATATAAAGAATACTATACTTATAAATATAACCCTTACTATTAAACTTCTCTTTTTTATATACTTATCCTTTAATTAAGGTAGTATTATATTAAAACTTCCATACTTTATTAATAAAAGACTAGCCTATATCTATATTACTAGCAGGTTTAAAGTTATTACTGTTTTTCTAAATACAGACCTTACATTTAGTCTATTTCTATAGTTTAAATATTAAAAGGTTAACTTTAATTTTAAATAAAGCCAATATATAGTTAACCTTTATAATATTAAAGAAGAGCAATTTAACAATCTCTTTAATATTAAAACAATGATCTATAAGTACTGGCTTAAGTAAAATAAGCATCCTATTATTTTAAATACTATAGATAATTTCCTATTCTAAACTAAAGTATATAAAGAAGGTTAGACAATACTTTATAAAGATATACCGTACGAACTTATTTATACTTACTTAAATATTAAATAAGGAAATATACTTTACAGTATATTTATTAGTAAACTTAATTAGCTTATATTTCTTAATAGTTTTACTAAGTAAAATCCTATTAATAAGGTAATAATTACCTTTATAAAACTATAAATCGATTTATAAAGTCCTCTTAATATAGTTATCATTATAAGCTTAATATATATTATTACTATAAATAGTAAAGCCTTATTTATTACTATCTATAAAAGATACTTTAATATTTACCTTTTTAATAGTATTAGTAGTATTAAATAGAACAATTAAACCCCTTAAAATAATAAATTCTTATTTAATAGCCTTTTTTTTATACCGATATAATCGTTAAATAGAAATTAAAAGCATAGTTAATACCGGTTATAGTTAAGACTTTTGCATTTTAAGGAAAGATATTAGAGGTATTTAGAACGTTTAGGAAAAATAGAGAAATCGATAATTAGAATATTATTAGTATTAAGTAAAGGGCTAGAACAGTATATAAAGGTAAGTTATATTATAGCATTATATAGTACTATTCTATAATAAGGATAGGACTTTTAATTTAAGTTATCCTTATTAAAATTAATATAACTTATTGTAAAAACTTTAGTATAGAACTTAAGGCTAATCGAAAATGCTATCTTTAATATAAAGCTAATGTTAAAAATAAAGGGTAATTATATAATATAATAAATATATTTAATACTAATATAACGATAATAATAACTGTAAAAGTACAGTATATAATATCTTAATAAAATTAGTGTTTTAAAATGTAAGCTAAAAAACTAAGTATAAAAACTTTTCAAATAAGGTATTAAGGTACTATAGCTATAGTGGCTAGTACTATAAGGGGGTAATGTAATATACTATCTTATTATCTAAACATGATTCTATATGCTATAGATGGTATAGGTATAAAACCTGTATTGGGTTTAGGGTGTAGGTTAGGTGTACTCTGTAGTAAAAAATTGCAAAATCATAACGTACAGTATGTATTTGGCACTTTTATACCTCCGTACCACCGTACCTACCGGGCCGCAGCTATGTTCTGTTTGTCTTGTCGTCGTCACCGTTTCCAACTGATGACTCTTAAAACCCTACACAATCGGCACATTATTACCATTCAAACAGCAAAGCCTCACCCCCATATCATGCCGCTGTTATCTGCGCCTTCAAAAGTGCTGGAAACCCCAACCGTAGGGCGGCCGTTAGAAGGGACCTGCCTACCTGTTTACGCCCAGCAAATCAATGCAAGGCGGCGGTGCACTGATGCAACCTGGCCTCCGCCGTTGGGCCTCTCTTGCAAAGTCACCTTCACTGGTCCGGGGAAGGTCGCGTTACGCGGGAAGCCGAAAGCAGGCCCAAGACCAGACCACTGGTCTTGTTGGAGAAGGGATGAAGGTCAGGATTTGCTTGGTTGCGAGTCGATCATAGAGACGGGATCAAGCTTTTTGAGAACGTAGCTGAGACAAAACACCACTTTTCACTGACGTACATGTACCTATCTGGGGCCTTGAAGAGCTCTCTCCTGAACCTTCACCACCTGGGCACCTCACATCGACGGTTTTGTGAATCATGCCATCAGCTCTTAGCCCTGCCGTTTATACCTACCCCGCGGTTATCATAGGTCATAAGACGATCTAGGTGGTGGTGTTGTATCGGGTAAACCTGACCTTCAAATTTTGTAAGCCATAGTTTTCGTGAACAAAACGGCTACCCACACCATCGGAACGCTTCATGAAACATTGGGCAACCAGCGCACAACATCAGGTTTGCGATCATTGCCTTCCCCATGATCATCATCACAGCCTCCAAGAAGCGGGGTATTGCGTCAGCGTCAGTCAGTCAGCCATCTTTCACCCATTTGCCCTACATACGTACTGCGTTGTGTAAGTAAATGGCCCGAATAGCCTCATGCAACTGCCCCCGCCATGTCTCGCTTTCCCACCATCTCCCACCACCTCCACCATTCTAACCACCCCCGCCGCTCTCACCGTAAGATATCACCGGTTGGTGGAAGCTTTTCCTGCCTCTCCGTACCTGCCGTAGAGACCGCACCCACCGGCAAGCTACCGTAAACCTACCGCTCACCAACAAACGGCGGATATGATCAAACTACCTCAACCGTAAAAAGCGAAATGATACTCCCCATATAACATCTTGTGTATCCATGGTTCACCTCCCTCCTCACAAGTTTCCACCCCTTTCCGAGAGACATATTATCTCAAAGCGGCTCGGCTGTCCGCATCATCCACAAGGATGTTGAAGATCTCAAACACCCACCACGGGAACAAACCCACGGGCAATCATAAGCGGGACGGAGATCATATCAGATGGCGAAATGAGCAGATATGATCTTCTACCTTGCCAGAACCAGGTTTTCTGACCGGTGATGCTTGAGTGATAAACGGGATGGTGGGTGAGAAAGATCTGGGCAGCTCCAAGCGAGATGGCTTCAGTGTTTCAGGTATCCCGCAATGCCCGCAGTAGATTGATAACGACGGGTAACCGCTACCGATGACATGTGGGCGGGATGATCCCATTCCCCACGGTGCTCGAACATCCTCATACAACTGCGCCTGTATTGAACTCATTATAATTATTCTCATCATGTATACCCCGTACATTTCAAAGTCCATAATGGCTTCTCCACCATACTCCCTACTGTCTACTAGCGTAATCGATCAAAATAACTGTGCAAAACTCAAAACTCCCAAAACTACTTTCAAACAGTACTCTATCCCATAATTTCCAACATCTCCCGTCTCAACGCACCATGGTGTGCGCGCATCCCCATAGTAGCGTCCGAGAACCTGTGCTCTTCTTCTCCCAAACAATCATACCCCATAGTCATAGCCCAAAACATAGTTCCTACTCTCTCATGCAAACATCGTGCATTTCCTCGTTGCCGTCCGTCTTATTCCCATCGACACAAACTAGAACCGTGATAACCGGTAGGTCACTGCGCCTAAGTGATACACCTAGCCCTTCATATAACCCCATCTCAAACCCAGCTTGCATATTGTCGAAGGTCAAAGTTAGAGAATAGACAGCTCATCGTCACTATCGTCAGCTGCACTATCCCCCGCACCCAAAGAAAACCTCGACGGTCTCGCTGGTCGGAACCTAGCTGGCTTGTTCTTGCTGAGCCAGGTACTCCTTGTCGGTGCCTTCTGCTCTGGGCTGCTGTCATCGATGTCCATGGTCAACTCGTCGCCACCTCGAGTGATGGGTCTTGATAGCCGCCTTGGACGAGCGGAGAGGAGACCTTTACGGATGGCGCCGTTTGACTTTGGGGGCGAAGGCGGTTGGTCAAAGTCGTTTTCATCGTAGAGGTTCTCCTTGTTGTCGTCCTCGTGATAATCGGACTGTTCCTCCTGTCCCGATTCTAGTGGTATGTAAGGAGATGGTTCAGTGTTGGGAGAGGAGGCGTCTTCGTCCTCTGAAGCCGATGCGGAATCAGGTGTTGTATCTTGAGTAATGCTGTCCTCTTCTTCCGGAAAGGAGCCCAGCTCTTCAGGTTCGGAATCATGGTCGCTAAGCTCTCCCCTGGCTTCGTCCTCGTCGCTGGTTTTGTCCTCATCGTGGTCCTCTTCCTGGCTCTCCTCTTCAAAGTCACTCATGCGTAGAGTTTTTGATCGTGATTCTTGCGCCGCTTCTCTTGAGCGGCGAGCCGCAGATTGCTTCTCTCGTACCGTCCCCGGGGTCGCAGCAACCCACTCGCTGATGACCTCGTCCCATTTGATACCGGAAAAGCTGGCCTTCTTGCCGCCCTTTGGGTCCGGTGTAGCAGAGGCTGCCGTCTTGTCTCGCAGGCTCTCCGCAAACGCGTGGTCTCGCATATTGCCAGTGCTTTCTGCCACGCGAAAGGCAGCATCAACTTGCATGTTGCTCAGTGCGCCCTTGGGTAAATCGAGCGTCTCTAGCTTATCGCAGAGCTGCAAAAGGTATACGTACGAGTCTACCCGCGATCCGCGAGCGCAGTAGTGCACGATCGAGGCCACCAGGGCGATTGTGGCATCATACTGAAGCATCAAGCTGGCGTTCCCCTTGCAGTTCAGCACGCCTCTCCATGATGACTCGATGACTGCTGAGGATGTGCTTGTGTCTAGACACAGGAATGAGCAGAGAGCGAAGAGGTAGGTGCCGAGCTTGCGGCCTTCCTTTTTTCGATTTTTGAGCTGTTTTGTGCAATTGTCCACCACATATCGCACCCTTTGCCGGATGGTTGATGTTCTGTCTGCTAATGACGAAGCAGCGACCCCTTGATCCTTCCCTTCCTGGCTGAGCAAAACGACAGCCCCGAGTGCTCCAACAGCATCGATGAGTTGATTTTGTGGCTTTCCCCGAATGCGGGTTTGAGCGACGCCCCGTGGTCGGGTTGGTGAAGCATGGTCGCAGAGCAGCGTTAGAGTGGTCGTAGCCAGCTCAACCACACCATCACAAGGTTTCATCTGCGCGATCCGGGGGATGGTTGAATGCCATAGGCTTCTGAAGCCTTCGGTCAAAATCCACTCAGATGGTAGAGATCCGTCGGAAAGCAATGCTGCCAGTTTGTCCGGCATGAGATCAGATCTGCTCAGATGACCCAGCCTCTTGATTACTCGTATGGGCCGCAATGCTGAACAAGAACTAAAGTCGTTGTCCCGCGAAACAGGTCTCGGGTATTGGCGAAAAATGTATGTATCGATGAGAGGCATGAACTCATTGTTCGGTAGGTATTCGTGGCATAATTGTATCAACAAGACGATGACTTCGTCGTCAAACAGTCCTTCCTTGGCGGCCTCTTGGACAATCTGGATGCTGTGAGCTCGAACAACCAGACAAAGATTCTTCCAACCTTCAGCAGGCCCTAGGGTTTCCAACTCGTCGTAGATTTCGAACGAGACCCCGCAGTCTTGCGGTTCTGGCTGCGAGTCCTGGTCCTTCTCAGTCTCCTTCTTTTCCCAGCTGATGTAGTCTGGTATTTTCCGGAGACACATCGCAAGCAAAGATTTGGGGGCGGCGATGTTCTTAATGTGATTTGGATTGGTTTTTTTCAGCAAGGAATCCAGGGCTTTGATGACATGGTCGTAGAGTGCAAGTCTCTCGGCATCAATGGTCGAACGGAGGCGTACTAGCTCATGTTCAAAGACGCATCTCTTCAAACAATCTGAATGGCCGCACACAGTTCGTTCGATCCTGCTCTCTTGAGCAACCGGAGAGGATTGCTCATGGTTTCTTATACGGCGTAGATATGGCGTTGGCAAAACTGCATCCTGGGAAGGCCTGGTTCCTGGCAGGTTTCGTTGCCTCACTGTGCTACTCCTCGGGGGCGTAGTTGTCGCTGATGACGAATCCTCGGCCGATGATCTTTGCGATAGCTTTCGTGAGTATTTGCGAGTAATTTTCTTCTTGGCTGAGTACTCTTCGTCAGACTCGGGGTATCCTCTGTCTCTCTTGCCAAGAACCACGCTCTTCCGAGGCCGACCCCGTGTTGGTTGGCTCTGGTGGGACTGTGTTGATTCTGAATTACGATTGAGCGCAGCCTTGCGTTCCCTGGTTTTTCTGAGAGCGGCGATATGGGCAAGGAGAGGACGGAGCAAACGGTGGCATTGTTTGGCTGTCCATGGCCCTTGCACCATTGGCCGGGACGCCTTCATCGGGAACCGTGATGCGTTTGTAAGACTTGGGCTCCAAAATATATAGCGTAGTCGCGTACTGTAATTATTATGTTGACATGTCTTGAATGGCACGTGTAAGTCGAGTGAGATGCTGTGGTGAGGCTATGAAGTGGATGTTTTCATTCGTCGTCTGGGGTTGGCATGTTTACATCATCCCCGGATCCAGCCTAGCGCGAAGTCATCAGCGGAGCCCGAGATTCTGGAAAGTCGCCAACCCCGCCAAGATTTTCACATTGCCAAATCCCGACTCGTGCCGAGAGGCCTGTGTGTGGGGTACTTGGGTACTTGACTCAGTGGTGAGCCGGCATGGATGTTTCCGCCCGTTTGGCCGGCCTGAAATCTGCATCATAGCGGTTGCCGGGAAAAAAAAAAAAAAAGTTGAGAATTCAGACGCAAAAAAAATAGAAAGACCCCTCCATGCTCTGAGCAAGCGAAAGAAAACAGTCGTTCTGTCCGCCTATTGACTGTCATTCCCTTTCACCCAGCATCCTTTCAGCGAGCTGGACGTACTGTATATTCTTCTTTCTCAAGTTTTCTTGATTCGGCTCGACGCTCGACGCATACAGTTTTTTTCGCCCACTTTTTTTGCTTCGATAGCAAATCTCGAAATATCGACACCGGTCGGAGGTTGCACCCACGCCAACCCCCACCACGCATCTATAGAACTTCTACAACCGCCTTGTCTTTGCTCCGCGTAGCATCCTTGCGATATCGGTACCTTAGAAAAAGAAAATCAAGTCAACATGGCTGACGCTACAACAACAACAACAACAACAACAACTGCTGCCGCCCCTCCCAGTATGCAACCCCTCATTGATATGGTGATGGTACTGCTAGTGCTGGTCTAACACATGTAAACCTCCAGAGGAGCAGGTCGTCGATGCGCCTGTCAGCCAAGAGAAACCCGCCGAAACCCCGGCCGAGGCTCAGCCCGAAGAGGAGGAGGATGGCGAGCAGCTCGAGGGTGCGTGAACACTTGTCCTATGACAGCACCTTCACCCGTGCAGACAGAACATGCCTCTAACTTGCTTAGCAGACGCTCCCTTCGTCGTCAAGATCGTCCTTCCCCACGAAGATAGGACCTTCGAGATTCCGGTATGTTTTGTGTGGCTTAGGAAGCACATCCGCTGGTCGGGGCAATATTCTAAAACAGAAGCAGGTCTCGCCATTGGAACAAATCCACGAAATCAGACAATCAATCATCGAGCACCCGGTTGCTGTGCAATACTCGTGTTTCCACTTGGAGCACAATGGCCAGCGCATCAACGATTTCATCCAGGTCTCCGATGTCGAGGGTCTGGCCAACGGCTCAGAACTGCATGTGGTGGAAGACCCATACACAGAGAAGGATGCCAGGATTCATTTCATTCGCATCAGGGAACTGATTGGCGCCGCCGGGGACCGCACCGACCTCGTTCAGGGTATTCTCTCGGGTGCTTCAGTCTTTGACGATGTGGTAGCCGACGCTACCGAACAGGCCGAGGCTGAGATCCAGCCCTACGATTTCGAGGCGGCCGTGAACCCGTCTATCCTGCTCCCCAAGGAGACCCAGCCTGCGCCAAAGACTCTCAAGCTTATCACCTTGTCGTCATGGAACCCTCCCCCTGCGCCTCTTAGGCAAAAGGGCCACTTGCTCTACCTGACCATCACGACAAACGAGGGCGAGCAATTCCAGGTTACCTCCCATGTTGGTGGCTTCTACGTCAATAACTCTTCCAACAACAAGTTCGACCCATCACCGAAGCAGGACAAGAAGACTGGCGTGATCTCGGCTCACTCTTTGTACACGCTTCTCGAGAAGCTCTCGCCATCATTTGCTCAAAGCTTTGCCGACTACCAACAATTTGCCAACCGCAAGGACCCCCTCGCAACCTTCCAGATCGGCAACACTGTGCCCTCGGCGCCATGGCTCGTTCCCTCTACTTCCTCGCCTTCGGTGGCCCACATTGCCGACCCAACGAGGTCGCAGGAGACTCTCCTCCTTAGCGGCGCCGAGAACACTGACTCGCTCCGTGACTGGAACGAGGAGTTCCAATCTGCCAGGGAACTTCCCAAGGACACCATCCAAGACCGTGTTTTCAGAGAGAGACTTATTGCCAAGCTCCACGCCGATTACAACGACGCTGCTGCTCGCGGTGCTGTTCTTGTTGCTCGTGGCGAGGTCGCTCCTCTCAACCCTACCGAGGGCAGAGATGCGCAGATCTTTGTCTACAACAACGTGTTCTTCTCTTTCGGCGCTGACGGTGTCGGCACCTTCACCAGCGAAGGCGGTGATGAGGCCGCCAAGGTCGCCACTGGCAAGGACGTTTTCGGTGTGAAGCTTGTCAACCAGCTTGATATTGACGGCCTCTACACTCCTGGTACCGTTGTCGTTGACTACCTCGGCAAGCGCATTGTTGGTCAGAGTATCGTGCCCGGTATCTTCAAGCAGCCCGAGCCTGGTGAGAACCAGATCCACTACGGCGCTGTTGACGGCAAGGACGTTGTTGCTGCCGACCAGGCCTTTGCCGCTGGCTTTGAGAAGCTGGCTGGCTTCCTCCGGATCAAGAAGCACGCCGTCTGGGACAAGGAGAACAAGCGCCATGATCTCGAAGCTAGCGTTGAGATGAAGGGTCTTCTTGGAACCGACGGTCGCAAGTACGTCCTTGACCTATACCGCATCACTCCCTTGGATATCCAGTGGATGGAGGAGGCCAGCCCCGAGGGCGCTGAGTACCCCCACCGCATGACTGTCCTTCGCCCTGAGTTGGTGGAGTCTTTGGGCAAGCACAAGGCCCGTGAGTACGTCAACGCCGAACTCCGTAAGCGTGCTGCCTTGAAGAAGGAGGAGGAGCCTAAGGAGGGGGCCAAGGAGGAGACCAAGGAAGAGAACAAGGAAGAGACGAAAGAGGAGACCAAGGAGGAGACCAAGGAGGAACCTAAAGAGGAGACCAAGGAGGAACCTAAAGAGGAGACCAAGGAGGAACCTAAAGAGGAGACCAAGGAGGAGACCAAGGAGGAAACCAATGAGGAGGAGAAGGATGAGGAGGAGAAGGATGAGGAGAAGAAGGATGAGGAGAAGAAGGAGAATGATGAGGAGGAAAAGACTGATAGGATTGACATGTCCGGCTTCACCTTCGCCTTGAATCCCGATGTCTTCAGCGGCCAGGTACCGCAGACTGACGAGGAGAAGGAGGAGATGGCCAAGGATGAGCAGGACGTCCGGGATGCTTGCAAGTACCTCACTGAGACCGTTATCCCTGGCCTTTTGCGCGACCTCAAGGAGTCTGATATCAGCTTTCCCATGGATGGTCGCGCTTTGAGCTCTCTCCTCCACCGCCGCGGTATCAACATGCGCTACCTCGGAAAGTTGGCTCAGGAGAGCGACAGCACCCGGCTGGAGTGCCTCCGCGAGGTTTGCGTGCGCGAGATGATCGCCAGATCGTTCAAGCACATTGCTGCCAAGCACCTCAAGGACCTGCCCTTGGCCCTCACCTCGGCTTGCTTCGCCCATCTCTACAACTGTCTTCTCGGCTTTGACCTCAACCCCAAGCCCCAGGCCGAGATCGATGAGGCCTACCGCGCCCTCTTCAGCGATGTTGACCTCACATTCGAGAAGGTCACCCCTGAGAGCCTCAGGGAGGAGGTGCAGCACGAGGTTGCTCGCCGCTTCAGATACACCCTATCGGAGAACTGGTACAGCGAGGCCAAACCCCTGCAGCTGCTCCGTGAGACTGCCCTGAAGCTTGGTCTCCAGCTCCAGGCCTCCAAATTCCACTTCACTCAGGCTGAAGCTGATGCCGCTGTCGCTGCTGCGCCGGCCGCTGTCGCTGCTGCGCCGGCCCCTGCGCCTGTCCAGACTAACGGTCAAACTCCGGCTGAGACTACCGGCGGCAAGAAGAAGAAGGGCAAGAAGGCTCGCGATGCGTCCCCATCCAGCGTCGCTTCCACGGCCGTCCCCCACACCTTCAGCCCCGATGACTTTGTCAATGTGGTACCCATCATCAAGGACTCGTGCCCGCGCAGCGCGTTGGCTGAAGAGGCTCTTGAGGCCGGCCGCCTCTCCATCTACCAAAACCAAAAGAAGATTGGCGAGGATCTCCTCCTCGAGTCTCTCTCCCTGTACGAGCAGATCTATGGCCTCGTCCACCCGGAGGTCGCTCAGATGTACCACACTCTTTCTCAGATGTACTTCAACCTAGACCAGAAGGATGCGGCCGTCGAGCTTGCGAGAAAGGCTGTCATCGTTTCCGAGCGGACGCTTGGTCTCGACTCTGCTGAGACTGTGTTGAACTACCTCAACTTGAGCTTGTTCCTGCACCAGCGTGGCGACAGCAAGATCGCTCTCGTGTACGCCAAGCATGCCCTTGACGTCTGGAAGATGATCTATGGCCCAGACCACCCGGATACCATCACCACCATCAATAACTATGCGGTGATGCTGCAGAGCATCCGGGCCTACCACGAGTCTCGCCGGTGGTTCGAGGAGTCTCTCCGCGTCTGCGAGAAGGTGTTTGGCAGACAGTCGATCAACTCGGCTACTCTCCTCTTCCAGCTCGCCCAGGCCCTTGCGCTCGACCAGGACGCCAAGTATGCCGTCGACCGCATGCGCGAAAGCTACAACATCTTCAAGGCCGTCTTGGGTGCCGAGGACAAGAACACCAAGGAGGCCGAGCACTGGCTTGAGCAGTTGACACACAACGCCGTGTCGATTGCCAAGCAGGCGAAGGACCTTGTGGCCAGGAGAGCCCGTGCCGGCTACAAGTTCGGCTCCAGCGGCCTCAGTGTAGGCTCTGTCACTGGTGCCCCGGCCCAGCTTCCCGACAGGAGCGCTGCTCCTCCTTCCAAGGACACTCGCAATATTGATGAGCTTATGAAGTTCATTGAGGGCGGCGACAAGAAGGGCAAGGGTGGCGGCAGCGGCGGTAAGAACCGCCCTGGCAGAGCTAACCCCAAGAGACGGGGTGGTGCTGCTGGCACTGCCTAAGTCTTCTCGTTTTAGTGGACTTTGCCGTTTTCTTCTTCTTTTTCCTGGCTCAAAACTTTTGCAGCGAAATGGGGGGAGTGCATTACCAAGATAAAAGTGTTTTCTCGCTGTCGACTTCTGTCATTGTATAAAATTATAGGCATCTCTCTTTCTTCATGACTCATGGCGTTGGATGAAGACACATAAACATGGCTCTTATGCAAAACCTGTATTTATTTGTTTTCCTCATGGCACTTGTACATAACTTTTTTTTACCGCTGGAAAGGCTCAAAATGGAGGTGGGGGAAGGGGGTATTTTTTATTCTTATACAAAAAGGGTTGTCTAGGGGTAGAGGGAGGTGCTAAACATTTTTGCTTCTTTGCTTGCGGGGGTTTTGTTAGGGTTAGGGGGGGCGGAGCAAAACATCACGAGGCAAAAGGTGAAATGTGGACATGAATGATGGAAAATGGGGAGGGAGTTTATTTTATGGGGGGAGACCAAAATAAGAAATCTTTACTCTTAAGATTGTGATCTGGCCTTTGTTTTGGACTTGTGTGTGGTGGTGATGTGAAGGTTTTTGTGGGTGTTTGATGGAGGTGTGGGTGGCTTGGGGGAAAGAGTGGTAAGGTTTGTTGACTGCCCCTATTTTTTATTGCTCCTGACTTGATTGAGTTCTGAGAAGGTTTCATTTATTTGAGAGTCTGTCACATGTCTGTATGGGCAAGCTTCTCGATGGGCATTGATCTTTGTTTGCATTTTTGATACAGGTAGATTCCAGTACGTACCTGCAGAAGAGGAAGGTAAGGCGCAGAGTTTGTTGCTGACTGAGGGGACATGGCTCGAGACTCGGCGCAAACAAAAAAGGGACAAAAAATACCTGTGAACTCGGGGCGGACACATGCGCTATTTGTGCTCTGAGAATTTTGCCTTTGGCTGAGTACCATCAAAACATGTGTGACTAGGAGTGAATTAAGTTTGGAAGGCTCATCCCCTTCCTCTTTGTTGACTTTTGTTTTTGGCTTCTCACGAGATAAGATGTCAAGTGGGTATCTTGGAGATTATATTTGGACAGAATATTGACTTGAGGCATTTTGCTTACCTTCACCAACACCCTCAGCAATAAAGTGAGAGCTCCCCCTCCCTGCCACCTCTTTTTTATCTCCGGATTTGTGAGGGACCCCCGACTCCTTTGATGACGAACAAAGTCGAGGAGCACCGCACGTGCGTTCCCACAGTTTGGCCCACTTCTTGACTGATCAAGGGCAATGATTGGTTGATTCTTCTGGTCGCGCGCCTTTGAATCGCCCGACGCGAAAAACCCAGCGTTCGTGTGGTCAATTAAACAATCGCCCACCTTCTTCACAACCAAACCAACAAAAGTGCGCCGACTCGACCAGCCCGAGGACACCTCGTCATTGTTTCCAACGAAGCAATCGCGGGATCGCCCCCCGATCACTCCACACGCTCCTTTACTTTTTTAAGACTCAAAGATCATCCATTTCTAACCCCAGTGCGCGTGCACCAGCAAAGGACCGTGTCGCATTCAAACAGCAGCTCCGAGCGACAGAAACCAGGAACCAAGCACCAAGCACCAAGCACCACCTCTCCCACTTTCCACCCAAAGCTCTCCCCTTGAGCTCCTCTCGTCAGCTGCGGCTCACAACCTCTGTCTATTCGCCCACTTCCGACAACAACCCCTCACTCGGAACAACGTCGACGCCCATGGTCACAGCCGGCGCATCTTGTTTGCGACAATACAAATAAAAAAGCCCAAAAAATATATCCAATATGCCCTCACCCAAGCGCCCACAACGCGCCCGCAGAGAGACTCGCAACGAAGCTGTCGTCGAGCATTCTTCCCCGTCGCGTCCCTCAAAGCGTCGCAAAAAGGTACTCATCTCCCAACCCCGCGCTGTGCTGGCGCATTGCATTGAGCCGGATTGACGATGTTTTCTTTGAACCCCTCCCCCTCCCCCTCCTTTTTTGGGCCTGGGTGCATCGTTCAACCTGCATCCCACTAGCCCTTTTCATGTATGGTCGCTAACAAGCGTCTTGCGTCAAACAACAGAATGAAGATGTCGCCGAAGCTCCTGATGCGGCTGTCGAGCCCACCGACGAGGGTGATTCCTCCCATGTCGCCGACCAATCGACAGGACCTCTCACTGACGAGGAACTCATATTGAAAGTTGCCCGCAGCTTGCATTCGTCCGCGCAGCCGGTTCAGGCGAGTAAGGATCACTCGAACCTGCTGCACGAGGACAACAAGGAGGGTGTCCAGGCCTATGCAAAGCTTGCCGCCCTGGATTGGACTTATTTTATTAGGCAGCTCAAGGTCAACATTGGACGCTGCCCTGATCCTCCTGTCGCGCCAGCCGAGTCCCAGGGGAAACCAGACCAGCCCGTCGCTGATGACAATGCGGTTCACGTCGATTTGGGTCCTAGCAAGATGATCTCGCGGCTGCATGCTGTCATTTACTTTGATGGCGACGAGGAGGCTTGGCGCCTGACCGTCAAGGGTCGTAATGCGCTTAAGGTGGACGGTGTCCCTTGGAGGAACGGGCAGTCTGGCGCTTTGAAGAGTGGTGAGGTTATTGAAATTGGCGGGATCGAAATGATGTTTGTTCTCCCTGTCGAGCTGAGCCCGCTCTCCATACACAAGCAGTACCTCGAGCGCGCCGGCGTTGTGAAACCAGAGCCACCTGCCGCTCCCGTCCGGTCGGCGCGTCATCCCCTTCCTTCGGGCGACGGCCTGCACTCAAGTTCGCCGAATAAGTCGTCTCGGGGCCACGGTGCGCAAAAGCCGCTGGCTCCTGCGCCTCCCGACTACAAGCGACCGGGTACACCCCCCTCCATCAGGCGCACAGGTCTAGGCACCAAACCGCCGCATGTCGAATCCACACCTGGTCCCATCTTGATGACAAACTCGGATGTGGATCTGAGCCTGGATGAGAATGCGCACATCAAGCCCCAATACAGCTACGCCCAGCTGATCACGCAGGCTATCATCTCCACGCCCGATCACAAATGCACCTTGGCCGGCATCTACAATTTCATCACTACCAAATATGCCTACTACCGCCACCAACCAGCCAGCGGCTGGCAAAACTCGATCCGCCACAATCTTTCCCTACACAAAGCGTTTGAAAAGGTGGCAAGACACTCTGACGAGCCCGGCAAGGGCATGAAGTGGCAGCTAGTGGCCGAAAACCGCGAAGAAATGATTAAGCAGACATGGCGCGTCGGCCGAGGCGGGCACAGGGGGACGTCTAGCAACCCGTCTTCACCTAGTAGTGCTCAGCTGAATTACATCACGTCCGGACCGCGGGATATGGCCGCTGCTCGGGATCCCATCTCTTCAGCCCGGAAGAGAAAGGTGTCCCCTTCTGGGTCTCCCCAACCCAGGTCGGTGCTGCAGCGAACCGAAGCTGCGGCTCACTCCACGCCCGTGCGAACAACTCGAAAGCCCCTCCCCGACGAGCCAGGAAAGGATATCGACGGCAGCCCTTTGCCGAGAGCGGCGAGAAAACCAGCTGTATCCAGCACTCTTGGGATGGTTGAAAATGCTCCCGGATCCCCGACGCTGACGTCGAGCTACAACCCCCATGAGGATCACCTGTCCCAGTTTGTCACGCCCGCTCCGCCGAGGGTTCACCCGCGGTTGGCGCCGCCTAGCACGGCGCAGAGGCCAAGTCAGCACATGCCTACCAGCTCGCCGGCGCCGTTTTGGAAGTACGCCGACTTTGGGAGCACGCCTCTCAAAGCGGTAGGGGGGTTTGAGGTTGGGAGTCCAACAAAGGCTGGTGGGTTGGGCAACCATGGAGGCGATGGTAGGGGCGGGGAGTTGTTGGGGCCGCAGGTGGCGAGTAGTCCTCCGCCTGTGTCGAGGGGGCGGGGAGGAGCAAGAGCCCTGTTGGGGGGTTGCCGCAGAGTCCTACGCGGAGAGGGGGAGTGTTGTGGGTGCTCTTGGGGGCGAGGAGGGGGAGGAGGGGGGCCGGAGATGCCGGAGGAGGAGGGGTTTGATTTGACCAAGTGAGTAGTATTTCCTGAGCAAAAAAGGTGATGGTGTGAAGAAACGAGTTGCTAATATGTGATGAATGTAGGGGTTTCCAAAGCATCAGCAGTTTTCATGCTACGGTTGTTAAACCTGGTTCGAACGGGGAGTCGCAGTTGTCGACACAGGGTACGACGACGGGGGTGAATGGTGATCCGGAGACTCAGGAGAGTGTTTAAAGCGGGGCTTTTATCGTTATTCTTTTGGTTTGTTCGTTTTTGTCTGGTGTTTATCTGTGGGGTCGATCGATGCAGATACAACACACACACACACACACAAGACGAAACAGCGGTTTATCTTTCCTTTTTTGGGGTGGGCGGATGGGGGGAGGGTTATGGCAGAGCCAAACAAGCAAGGACACAAAAGGAAGACGGAAATCATCACCACTCTTCTTTTTGACGCACGCAATTCAAGAGCATCCGAAGAGATCAAGTTTAGGTCACATTGCTGTTTTATTATTGTTTTTTGTTGTTTTGTTTGTTAGTTTTCTGAAGGGGAACTACGGTACTGTACTATGGCTAGGGTTGCGGTGGCGGTTGCGGTTGCGGTTGCGGTTGCGGTTGCATTGTTAGGTGTTGGTTTGTTACTGAGTATAATCTTGCCTGCGGGCAATGGATTGGGAGGGGAGGGTTTCTGTCGATTTGTTGTTATTTCTTTTTCTTTTTTTTTTTTGGCAGGGTTATCGGGTTTACTGAGGTCATCAAGGTTATCATGTTTATCTGGACTTGATATGGGGCCTCTTAGTTTGAGGTTTTGCTGGTATTATATACGCGGGTGTTCTTTTCTGGCCTGTACTACTCCGTGGACTGTTCTCCCTGGACTAGGGCTGTGTCTGAATCAGTGGGGTGTGAATTGGGTGGTGGTGGACTAGGGGATGTAGTGGGAGAGGAGCAGGGAGAGGGGGGGTGGGCTGAGGTGAACTTTTGTCGTTAATTGGCTCTTGCGGTCTTGTCGGTAGTATAGTTGTATTTTCTTGCTACGGAGGAGATAGGTGCTGGTTCAATGTCAACGGTGATAGGAGGAGCACGCTTGCGGGACTAGTTGTAAGCGTGTTTGAGGCTGGCTGGCATGGAGTGTAGTTCACAGAGAGCAGAGAGAACTTATAGTTACTTGTTATGGGGGAAGGCCGGAATGAAAACGCGATTTTTGCTGAAACCAGTCTTTTTCTCTCTGGATGGGGATGGGGTTGTGAGTGAGTGACTGAGTGAGTGAGTGAGTGAGTGAGTGAGTTAAATGCCACCCGACTGTGGGCGAGTAAAGTGGAGAGGGGGTTGTATTTTGATCTTCAATGGAGTGCGGAAGATGTTGAGTTAAGGGAAAGATACGCAGGCAGTGTGTGACCCTGGGATCTTGATGAGAGCCTGTGTGTAGTGCGAGGATGGCGTGGATGGCAAAACCCCCTGAGGAGGTGGGGAGACAGAGAGAGGCGGGAGCAAGGGGGTTCGTTCGGCTTCGGGAATGTGGTTGAATGTCTCGGATAGATGTTTGGGTGGAAGAGGTGGTGCTCGGGCCGGGAGTTGGAGTGGTGTTACGCGGGCCGAGTTGTTCGCTGGGGTGGTGTTACACGGGCCGAGTCGTCGTCGGTGAGTGTTAAAGTCGGCCCGGCAGGTAGAAAAGTTTCACGAATATTCGGTCCGAAGCTCGGGAGGGATGGATGATATGCCAGTCGCACTCGCCTTCGTTTTCCGTGGTCGTTGAGGAATTTCGAACGGACGGACGGGACGGACACTACCCCGGCACGTACATGGTTGTTTCTTGACCGAGTCCTAATTTGGGATGCTACCCAAGTCTAGAACGTCGGTTATGAGAGACGGGTAGGAGCATTTATGACATGATTTTGACATGGAAGCTGATGATGGTTGCATTGCATGAATATAGCTATCTGTCTTGTTGCTGGTGTGCCTGCCGATGACGACGGGCCGGGGGTTGGTTATGGTGGTGGTGATGATGGGGACCTGAGACTTGTTGTTAGAGGAACACGTATAGCTATCACTTCATTCGCAATGACAAAGTCGAGTCCAGTGGAGGGTGACAGTGTACGGGGAAAGCTTGATAATCGGGTAGATGCTTACTCTGACTTCCCGTCAGTGCCCGTCTCAGTTGCCGTCCACGTAAAAGTATGAAGCCGTCTTGCTCACTTCGGTCACGCGAAATTCTAGTCACCGCTATCCGATAGGGGCTTCTTGCTGACTCACATCACCAGCCTTCCCGTCCCCAGTCCCGAGTTTACCAGTGCCGTACGGGTAGTGTCATAAGCACCTTCTTCATATCCCTAAAGAAATCAACGTCCACGTGCCCATCATGTAGAACACAGGGTTGTTCGATAACCGCAAAGGCGGGAAGCAGAAGTTGTACCTTGCTTCCGTCACTTCTCACATTTCGTCTGTCCCTCGATCCGGCACAAGGAACTTTCCAACTTTAGCAACGACCCGACAGTCTGGCACCTCGTTCCGAACATGACGCACCTTCCCGCGGTCTGTCTTCCCGGCCACGGGGTAAAGACCTAACTAGTTAGTCCCCCATCTCATCAATAACCCGTCATAGCTGGCCACATGGTCGCCGACCAAGAGAAACAAGGGGGTCGGCTATGCTAGTAACCACTCCATCCCGTCCGTCTGTGAACTTTTCACGGCCCAACAAGCACACAGAGACTCACTTCGATCCTTGCTCGGCAAACCAACAAGCACTGGGTTCCTGCTTCGGTAAACAAAGAGGGAATGGGAAGGTCGGTTCTCGGCATGGGACGAGCTTGAGGTTAGGTAGGCAGTCATTGACCTGCCGATATGCTGTGACTGTCAACGGCTAACAATGCTTGGTTGGCGTGAGCTGAGATTACGCCGGTCCCGCAGGAGAATTTCTCCAGGTTCACGACTTCACCGGCTGCACAGAGTTTACATCATTGCCACGCATCTCCTTCGCCCAACTCGTGTCTTTTGCTCGTACAACCTGTCTACCTTACCTACCGATGGGCTGTGTACACTAGGTAGATGCTGAGTCGGTCGGGCAGCTATGGCCACATGGGTGGGCAATTTGTTACACATGCTTGGACAGATATACACGGCACGTACAGAAAACACCACCCTGACAACCTTGAGCTTGCAGCGGAGGGCCTTCCCGTCTTCTGGGGTCTACACCACTCTCGGGTGCAGGGAGGGGGGGGGGGAGGGGGCAAGTGACATATGCAAGGAGCTCGTTCCCGAGTCTTTGTCAAAACGGTCGAAATTATTGGCGGGTGGTGGCCCGAGGCCTGTCATGAACTTTCATCAAGGGGTGAATGAGGTAAAAACAAGAGATGGAAAGCTGCAGAAAAAGTACGGGAAGGGAACTGGGTCATCAACAAAGAGAGAATGGGACTAGGGGAGGAGAAGTGGGTGATACCCGTTGAAGACAATTGGGCTCATCGGAAGAGGACTTGATGATTCCTTGTGCCGGAGCTGAGTCGAACAGAACATAAACTCTTGTGGGTGCGACGTATAGCTACTTTGTTGGATATAAAACTGTTGACTTGAGCTGTATCCCACACTTCAAGCACCACCTCCTCTAACATCTTCCCAAATCTCTTCAAAAGAATACAAATAAAATGGGCCAACTCCTCTCTACTTCATCTTCGAGACACTCCCTCCACCTCCTCCCCCCATCAACTGCCCCCACCCCCCATGGCAAGACAGAGGCCGATATTCTCCTCTCGGACTCGTCGTCTGAACTTCTGTCTCCCTTTCCTCGGGAGAAGAACAGCAACGATGACAACAAAACCAATCAAGATACCCTCCCCCTACCCCTACTCAAAACTGCAAAAGGACATTACTATCACCCTGTCTCTGGACCCAAAATCCTAGACGCCTGCGGCGGTGCCGGGGTTGCCTGTCTTGGTCACGGGACGTCCAACAAGTCTGTCATCAAGGCTATCAACAAGCAGCTGAGGACGTTTCAGTATGCCTCTTATGCGCACTTCAGGGTCGATCCCGTGTTGGAGCTGGAGAAGTTCTTGTGTGAGAGCACGGGTGGAAAGATGGGGAGGATGTATTTGATGTGTTCTGGTTTGTTCCCCTCTTCATACTCTTTGGCCCAACACTTTAGCCAAGTCCCTCTTTTCATTATTACTGGTTTCGATTCCCTACCCCTACCTACACGAATCCCCTTCCGGGTATCATCACTGACCGTGTTGTATAAACAGGATCAGAAGCAACAGAAGCAGCCCTCAAATTCGCCCTCGAATACCACGCCTGGAACTCCCAGCCCCAGCGCACAAACATAATCACCCGCTCACACTCCTACCACGGCACCACCCTCGGCTCCCTCTCCGCCTCCGGCCACTTCTCCCGCCGAGCCCCCTTCTCCTCCATCCTCAACACATCCCAATTCCACCACCTCCCCCGTGCAACTATTACCGCTCCTCCTCCACCATAACCCCAGAAGAATACCTCACCCAGCAAATCTCCCACCTCGACTCCCTCTTCCACTCCCTCAACCCCTCCACCGTAGCAGCCGTGATCCTCGAACCAATCGTCGGCGCAGCCCTAGCCTGCGTCCCCCCCGTCCCAGGCTACCTCTCCGCCGTCAAATCCCTATGCCGTCAACACGGCGCCTTGCTAATCTACGACGAAGTAATGTGCGGCATGGGCCGCTCCTCCTCCTCCTCTTCTTTACACCCCCCCAACAACCCCCCACCGCTCCACGCCTGGCAGTCCTTCCCCGAACACACCCCCACCAATGACCTCTCCCCCGACCTGCAAACCATCGCCAAAGGCTTCTGCGCCGGCTACCTCCCCGCCTCCGCCCTGCTCGTCTCCACCCCCATCACCTCCTTCATGACCTCCCACAACAAAGTCTTCACCCACGGCCACACCTACCAATCCCACCCCGTCGTCGCCGCCGCTGCCTTGGCCGTCCAGCGGCAAATCCAGTCCAAACACCTCCTCTCCAACGTCCAAAAACAGGGAAAACTACTCATGAGCTTGTTACAAGAGAAGCTGGGACAGCACCCCAACGTCGGGGACATCCGCGGCCGGGGCCTCTTCATCGGCATCGAATTTGTCAAAGACAAAAAAAGCAAGGAGCCGTTCAACAGAGAAATGGACATCGCTGGCCGAGTCCACAGATGCGCCGCACACCACTGGCAGGTTTTAGTGTACGCTTCTCAGGGCTGTGCAGATGACACGGGGAGGGGGGACGCCATCATGATCATGCCTGCGTATGATGTCACTTCCAACGAAGTAAAAGACATAGTAAGAAGAATAGCGGGTGCGGTGGGGAGGTTTTTGATACGCTGTGATGGACGACAAACATTGGATTTTTGTAAATGGAATAAGGGGAAGAAGAAGGGCTACAAATCTCTACACTGCGAAAAAAAAACTGTAGGAATAGCACGAACACAGCTCACTTACTTCTCAAGGACATGTTCAGGCTATATACATTTGCCTACCTACCTTGCACTAGAGGATGATTCATCTACACATACATGGAAGCATAATAAACAAGCGTTTACCACACGAACAAAAAAAAAACAGGGGCAGCCGCAAATAATCGAAACATAAAGTCCCCATTGAGCTTCTTTTTATCTTCACTACCTTATCTCTCACACACACACACTCGTTTTCTCGTCTTTCTCTCTCTCTCTCTCGCGTCTAAGCTGGAGTGTGATACAGGGAAACCCCCCCCTACTCCCCATTCCATCATTCCGGCCTAAACCCCCATCCATCCGCTTAACATCTCCCCCGTGCTTCACAGACTATACCCCATCCATCTCTAGAATGCCGTCACGTACGAAAAAAATAAGATAACGGACGTCCCAAGCCCCCAGACACAGAGAATAAGCTGCAACAAGACGGAAAAGAAAAACAAAAGAGGAATCGGGTACAAATGCAGGCAGACATGACATGAAAACGCGAAACGCGTTATTCCCCAAAAAGACCAAAACGTAGAAAAGGAGATTGACAACTGGAAACTCTCTTCGTAAATAACAAGTGGAAAAAATCCGGTAAAACCCCCTCCCTTAAGTGGTTCCCTCCCTACCCATATCTAGTAGAAAAGGATCCCGTTTCCTTCCCAAAGTTGAGACGCCTTTTTTGTGCTCCTCGATTGGAAAAGCAGAGAAAATCATCTGCCGTGGCGACCGAGTAGAAACCCCACGCCCCGAATCTAGAATCGAGACGTCGCGTGTCATTTCCATGCATAAAACGTCGTGGCTAAAAATCGAAATGAAAACGCAGGAACCCATTACTTTTTTGGCATAACGCGGTCAGGATCGCCCAGATGCACCGGTCCATCCCCCGAAGGGCAGACAAGGAGTGAGCGGTTAATCCGTCATGCCCAAAAACAAGCCGCATCATCGACGGAAAGAAGTTGCCACGGCTGGATCTCATCTTGAAGAAAGGACGAGGTCTGATGGCGGGTGGTGTGGTAAGCGCCAGGCCCGTCTATCCAAAGCAATGGAGAGACATGCAGTTGGAAACGGGCAAGCGCCAGTGCTGGGAATCGAAAACAAGCAAAGGGATTGTGATGTGGTATAATACAATCAGGAGGCGATGGGGCGGTTGCCGCCACGACGACCCTTGACAGGCTGGGTAACGGTGGTCCAGCCGTCATCGTCAACAGCAGGGCTGGCGGGAGGCTTCTCGGTGGTGGGAGACAATGGGCCACGGGCATCGCTTCCGTTGGAACGAGGAGGGCGACCGCCATCATTGCGGGGTCCACGGGGAGCGCCGCCACCACGACGGGGACCGCTGGGGGCACCACGCGATGGGCCATCGCCGGTCGCTCTTCTCCAGCTTCCGCTCTCGGCGGCGCGGGACTTGGGGGCAGGCTCACGGGGCTCACGGGGCTCACGAGGCTCACGAGGCTCACGAGGCTCGCGAGTTCTGACAGGGAGCTTTTGCTCGCCCTCGGCAGCGGCTTCCTGGCCTTCTGGCTTGGTTCCAGCAGCGGCAGCAGCCTCAGCTTCAGCCTTGGCCTTCTCAGCAGCCTCAGCAGCAGCCGCCTCTTCGGCCTTGGCCTTTTCAGCAGCCTCAGCAGCAGCGGCTTCCTTGGCCGCCTTCTCCTCCTTAGCCTTCTCCTCAGCCTCCAGCTTGTCCTTGATACGCTTCTCTTCGACCTCACGCTCGCGGGCAGCCGTGTCGATGGGGCGGGCGGCACCGAATGGGTTCGACTTGGAAGTAGGGGCAGGGGAGGGCACATTCGGGCTCTCGGAAACGGTGCGCTTGGTGAGGTTCAACTTGGGTCTTCCGGATGGCAACGCAGCGGGAGCGCCAGCTGGGGAAGAAGGAGCCTCACTGCCCTCACGAGACTTTGGCTCCACGGGACGCATGTTGTTGCGCCAGTTGATCTCCTTCTCGGCAGCGGTAGGAGCACGCTCGGGACGCTCAGGGCGCTCGGCAAATTCGCGACGAGGGGGACGCGAGCCATCTCCACCTTGGCGTCCTTCTCCGGGACCCCAAGCGGCGGGGGAAGCTCTTCTCGCGGAGCCGAAGTCGGTAGTGGTACGAGCACGAGAGCCCTCGCGGGACTCTGGGCGCTCAGCTGGGGGAGGGGTCCGCGTCTCTCCCAGTTCATCTCTCTGGCCTCTCTGGCCGGTCTCTCATCATTGAACTCACGAGGAGGTCTGCGTTCGCCAAAATCGCGGTTGCCACGGCCGGGAACGTCAGCGAGAGGGCCAGCTCTCTTGGCACCCCAGTCAAGCTCGCGGAAGCTCTCAGCGCCGCCGCGATCGCCAAATCCACCACGGGCTAAAGACACTTGTTAGTTGTGCTGGCTTATACTTGGCACATGTATGTGATGTAAACTTACGAGGATCAGCAACCTTGATGCGGATGTTGCGTCCCTCGAAGGACTGCCCATCACGGGTCAAGGCAGTCTTGAGACCCTCAAGATCAGCAAACTCGGCATAGGCAAAGCCCTTGGGGCGATTCTGCTCGCGGTCCTCAATGATGCGAACGTTGACGACGTTGCAGTCGTGGAAGAAGTCGGTCACACTCTCGACAGTGGCATCGTAGGACAGGTTGCCGAGATGGGCTGTATAAGGAGGCTTGGTGGGAAGCTCCTGGGGGAGGTTGTCGCGAAGAGAGTGGTAACCTTTGTTATATACAACATTAGCATTGTTTGTTGTGGCCGTCGACAGTGCGGCAGGTGCAACATACCCCGGTCATTGCCATAGCTGGCACCGCCGCCATACGAGCTGGGGCCAGTGCGACGATCAGTCGAGGGAAAGGACTGGGTGCCTTGGTTTGGTCAGTAATTCTTTCCTTCAAAACCTCGAATAGGATCGTGACGGTGTGGTGCATACCGGAAGCTAGGAGACAGTCAGTCAAATAATGCGCAAGAGATATAATTAGAGAGAGGACGACTCACCGTAGGAGTCCTCGACCTCGTCGGCCCAGGAACTAACACCGCCAGCTGTGTTGCTCAGTCAGTACGCAGTCGTGTAAAGCAGGCTGCCAACGTCGCCACCACCACCATCATCATCGTCCCGAGAACAATTTGATGGCGGTGGGGTTCTTGGCATGGAGGGGGAGGGGAGGTCGTACTTTCGCCGAGGAACTCGCCCAGAGACAACTTCTGGGCTTTCTCTTTCTTGGGAGCTAGAGAGGGAAGACAGGTTAGCAAAGCGAGGTCATGGGCGGCGCTGCCGCGAGGGGTATCAATGGAGAGAGAGAGAGGGCGGGGCAGTCGAGAACGAGGGGTGTGATGTGGTGCAGCAGCGGTATGGAGGCGGCAGTTTGGCTTACCCATGATTGCGGATTTTTTGGCCACGCGCTGCGATGAGACGGAGCGCGTAGGGGAGAAGTCGATGACGGTAACCGTGAAGGGATCCGTCAAGTATGTATCGAAAGGCTCGAGTGATGGATGAATCCGGACCCGAGAGCGGTTTGGCAAGGCGGGTTGGAGGAGACGAGACTGCGGAGTGGAAGTTTCGCAACCTTGGGTCAACTCGGTGCGTGGTTGTTGCGGGCGGCAGAAGCGAAAAATTGCTGCGACAGGGTTGGTGGGCCTTTTTTTTTTTCCTCCCACCACACTGACCACCGCTGAAGAGGGCCGATGATTATGAACTAGACCACAATAGGCTAGACCCCACCCAGGGGAAGCTTTGGTGCATCTGCAGCGGGGGAGCTTTTTACTTTAATAAAAGCTACCTTACATAAACTTGTGCTATGATCGACTTCACTACTGCATGCTTAGGTTGAAGACTTGGAGCATATCTATTTCGCTGAAGAAAAAGTCTATTTTGCTAGCTGGGTACCTTGGACGCAGTCAACTTCACCAGAACAAAGGCCATCGAAGGAACACAATGCCGTCCACAAAAGAGCAAAGACAATTCCTCCCGCCTGAAGTGATGGACATTGTGGTCGCCTCTCTCAAAGTGGGCGGCTCGGCTGGTATGAGCCTCTCTCTTTCAGTCCCTTGTGCATGTTCATGTATTCAACTGGACAATTGCTGATGTGTGAGACTAGGTGCCTGTGGTTTGTTCATCGGAGGAGCAGCTGGTATTCTTCGCGGGGCACCTCCTGTGTTCTTCTCACTTGTTGCTGGTGGGCAGTGGTTCGCCCTGGGCTCCAGTTACTGGGCTGCTCGACTAATGGCATTTAATGCCCTGGGAGGGGAAGAGAAGATGACGTCCGGAGACAAGCTCAAAGGGAGTGCTTTCGCCGGTGCTTTTTCTGGTATCGTTGGTGGATCGTTAAGTAAGTGACCACTATTCCAACAGCAAGTTGTATCCTGACCATATGAAAAAAAGGAGGGCCTCGAAACATCATTCCTGGAGCTGTTGTGTGTTCCCTACTTGGAGTCGGAGGACAAGCTTATGCCAATAGAAGAGAAGCCAAGCAGAGAGAAGCTGAAAAGGATCCCTCAAAGAACAAGGGGTTCTGGCACTCCAGCTGGAGCCCAATCACGGCGCTTTCGGATCAAGACTATGTGAACTTGCTGGAGGAAAAATTACTGCGTGTAGAGGCCGACATTGCTCTCATCGATGACCGCATCAAGCAGCTTCGGGAATCAGACAACCAGAAAAAGGAGAGTCCGCCACCACCAAAGCATAAGGACGATGTGCCAGTTCAGGCTGACAAAAAGGGTCAGAGTCAGGCCTGGTGGAGATGGTAATCTTACTAGATAGCGGGTCGAGAAACCCATCCCCGTTGCTTTGGCTGCAACAGCCGGCCGAAAACGGGAAACCTCCGAGGCACCAAACGACGGATCTCCAAAGCTGGCAATGGATATGTATCTGAGCAATTGATGCAACTAATGCGTCATAGCCTCGAAGGAAAGGCCGTGCGCTGATGTAAAAAACATGTATGTATAAATATACTCAATGCCCTGTCAAAATCCAGGCAATTGTTATCAGACTCAGTTAAATCTGAGGGTTTCGAAGCAACGTGTGTTTGCAGAGTGCACCAACGGGCCACCATCTGCAGCCACAAATGGTTTGCTTCACGGCAGCAACGGCTCTGCCGGTAAGGTTTCTCGAGCTGCAGGGTCCCTATCGCACTGCTTTGGATTATTCAGCTTGGAAAGTCTAGATCCAATTGGCTCCTCGACACACAAAAGCGTGACAGATGAGTTGAAAGCGTCGACAGCTCCGAGAGAGCTCCAAAGATTGTCGATGCGTCGTTTGCAGTCTTCCCTTCACCCCACGCTGGCACTGGCTGGGTCTTGCACTCACACCTTGATCCTTGCCCAAAAATGAGCTTGGCCTCGAGATCTGGTCACGGCTTTTTTTGCTAGCTGGTGGGATGGGCGGTGGGCCCCGGCAGAAAAGCATCCAGAAGCTCCCTGCCAAGCTGGATTTCCTGGGAGGAACAGGCGGGTTGTGACCTGCCCAGGGGGAGTGACCAGGGTGGCTTTGGTCTTCAAAGCCAGCATTCATTTCGCCCCAGCTCGAGGACTCCATCCCACTTCTGGGCCTGTGGAATTTGGGGAATTGGGAGCTCACTCTTTATCCATTTCCCTGATCTTTTCCTCCCTTTTTCATACGGAGCACTTCCATCCCATACTTCCACGCCGTTGGGACCCTCTGATACCAGTACTAGCTGATTTTTTAATACTTCGTACTTACTTCGCGCCTCTAATTGCGCCCCTGCGTTGGTAAATAGCCTGGCCCGGCATCACTGATGATGAGTACCTAACTGTACGGCGTAGCATCGGTATTATCTCCTGTACCTCTTGACACCTACCGGTCTCCGATCCCGACCTCGACGAAACGACCCATCAGATTTCCCAGACCGTCGCATCCCACCATGGCATTGCTCTTCAGGTCGCGCGAGTGAATGTAGACAGGCTGGTCCCCTCAAATTCGAAAGGGGAACATTGGATTTGGAAACCTACACGTCCAAGATATCACGAGACCGTTTGCGACTGATGGACACCACCACCTGCCACCAATCCCTCCCTGTACATTACATCTCGAGATGGCCCTCCTTAACCCGACCTTTATGTTTGGAATTCTAGTCCTTCTCTATCTCTCGACCTTTGTTTTATTTGCCGTAATACGAATCATCACCGGCCTTTCGATCCAGCGCATAGGCTACTTTTCTTTCCGACGACTGTCATACACCCCGCGCGATGGCATCCGAATTGACATTCGAGGCCTCGGCCTCAACGTCCACCGACCGACTTTCTCGCAGCCCACCTGGATCAGCATAGTCGTCAGCGAGCTCGCCGTCACCGTTGATATCAAGGAATTGGAGGGAAACAAGGCTGCGGGGGTGGCAACAGGCAGTGAGGATTCAGACTCGGAGAACGATGGCGATAACGAGAAGACGAGCAGCAATGGAGCTGCCTCGATGCCTCCAGCCGCCGAACCGTTGAAAATACCGAAAATTACACGGCGCGAAACCATGTCAGCTGGGCGGAGCAAGACATGGAAGCGCCTGACCAAATTGAAAGAAAAGCTGAAGCTGTTGCACCGCAAGGTGAACTGGCTTCGCATGGTGGATGTGGTGGCGACCAACTCAGGTGTCAACATTGTGGATGTGGGCAATGTGCAAGTGGGCAGTTTTACCGTGGCGGTCGATACCAGGCGGAAAATGGTCGACCAGGCACGCTTCTTTTTGCAGGGAAAGGCAGAGAGGAGCCGACAGAAACAACAGGCAGAGTGGATTGTGACGCTGAGGAGTGTTCTTTTTACGGCAAATGGCGGAGAATCGTTGGAGGTTTTGGACAGCGCCACCCTGAATATACACGGCTACCTATATGAAGCACTCGACGGTCTCCGCGATGCCGCCGTTTCGCTCAAACTTGGCCGGCTTCATATTCCGTACGATGATGTTAGCCACAGCGCCGCATTGTACAAGCAGATTAAGAGTCAGTGCAGTCAAGAGTTCGCCAAATCCGACCCCATGGGCGTTATCGTCGACCAGGTGATACAGGAAATCGATGTGCCGGGAAGCACGACGAACCACGAGCTTATGCAGACGGTGTCCGACTCGAAGGAGCTTGTCAGTTCGATTCTCAGGGGTATCAAGGAGGTCCAGTTTGCTGTCAGCTACATTGGCCTAGCCAAAAAGATCGACCATGTCCGTCCTGGAGGCAACCCTGTACTTTTGAATGCTTCTATGAAGGAAGTGGGCATCGATCTTCACCGGCTCGACCCCAAGTCCTCGGCACATAGGATGTATTTCCCTTCGAAAGATACAGCCCATGAAGCCCTGGCTGCTGCGTTATCTATATCGATCGGTCTCGACGATGGGCATGGAAAGCCTGAGCGGATCATGTACATCCCAATGGCCACGACGACTGTTCGGACCACTCTTCCCTCAAAAACAGTCGAGCTCGCGAACGAGGGCACTGCTGAACAGCGCAATGCCAATATTTTGTTTGCAAACTCGGTGGTAACCTCACCATCCGTCGACCTCGACCCGCGACACCTCCCACTCCTCATCGCCATGCTGCGACGAAAGCCCAAGGCTCCCAAGTCCCAGCCACAAACAAGGCATATGTTGATCTCTCGCCTGCTCCCCAAGGCCAATATCAAATTTTCCATGCACGAACCAGTGGTGAGAATAGCACTCCCACCAGTGCACAAAGGCGCCGATCCTGATGATTTTGATCTGATCATATCGTCCATCTCGTCCATTTCACTGGATATGGAGTCGTTCCATTCTACTGTGGACCAGCTTCATTATTCCCTTGCTGCTACTATGCGGCTTCAAACTCACCATCTATACTACCAGACTTCGGCCGGGAACGAAAAGATCGATCTTCTCGAGACGGACTCATTTGATTTGAAAATACAGCTCAGCGCATCACCTAATGTACAGGTGGTGGCCACTGGCAACCTCCAAACTTTCGCTATAAAGATGGTCAGAGACGAGATTGGTGACGGGCTGCGCCAAATCGTACGGCAGCTACGGCTTGATGTTGAGCCAGACAAGCGGGCATCATCAAAGACGCCCAAGCATTCAAATTTTCTTCGAGCTATGCCGTCTTGGCTGCTGCACTTCCAGCTGTCGTGCTCAGACTTCAGCGTCGAGGTGGCAGGCGTTGACAAGGATATTTCAGACGAGTCAAGAGGTCTAGCAATTCAGCTGGACACTTGGACTACTGAATATCGTGCCCAGAGGTTGGATAATCTCCAAAGACGGCCGTCTAGGAGAAGGGCCAGCAGCCGTGGGATGATGTCGCCAGAGACTGATCTTCTGAAGACGATCCCCATGTCGCCAAGGAAAAAGTACCACCATGATGGTGATGGCCGGCGGATATCGTTGCATATGCGCGGATTTGAGGCTTATATGATCGAGGCGGAGGACAAGTGGGAGGTTGAGCCGTTCTTGAATATTCCCAAGCTCGAGCTTGCCTTCTCGACATTGAGCGACAACCAAGGGCCTGTGTTTCATATCCACTCACAGATCCGGACTGTCCTCCTCCAGTACTCGCTTTACCGCCATTATGCCGCTGCGGTTGCCATATCTGTCTTGCGGAAGGCCTTCATGAGAACCAGCACGGGCCCAGCTACGCCTGTTCCTCCAAGCACACCAAAAATGGGCGCAAGGAGGCTAGTTGTTGGTCATCTTTCCCCGCCATCTGGCAGTAACATTCCAGAATTCTCGCTAGATAGCGAGTCTTTCCGGTCTGTTCAGGAACTGGTAGCCGTCGATTTCAAGGCGACCCTGATCCAGGTCAAGGCGGACTTGCCCTCAGACCCGCAGGTAATGCTGCAAATATGCAATCTGGAAGCAGGACGCCATCGGTGGTCTCCTCCGTTCTTGCACGCAAGATTGATCCGACTGTATGCCGAAGCCCCAAGGATGCGGAGGGTGTGGGCACGCATCATCAGCATCAAGAATGTGCGGCTAGACTACCGGGAGTCACGCCGGAAAATCACTGGTGGTGGTGTGCAGGACGAGCGCATGTTTGATGTTGTTTCTGAGACGATTCGGGTGGCGGTGCCTCATGATCTTGTTGTGTACAAGATTACGGATAATTTTGTCAACACGGTCAAATCTGTCCAGCAGCTTCATCACCGTTTCAAGACTGGGACGAATGAGTACATTCTTGATAAGGGGCCCGAGGGGCCAAGGCTTCTTCCCAAGGTTTCGCTAAGGACAAAGTCGCTACTTTTCGAGCTGGAGGATGGCGCCTTTGAATGGAAGCTTGGGGTCATCTATCGGGCTGGAAAGGTGGAGATGATGCAGCGGCAGGCTCGAGAGGAGGCGTTCAGGGTCAAAGTCAAGAAGATCCACGAGGAAGAGTCAAAGAAGGGGTCAACCAAGTTACGAACAAGGTCGGCTGCTTCTCGGGGACAGACTCGCACTTCTGGGGACAGCCACCCTCGAAGCCGTAGTATTGGCGCCGACCAAGGGCGGTCTGGCGGCGAGGGCCGTTTCCGTGGACGTGCACCACGATACGATCCCGAAGGGGGATGCCTTGGTATCAGTGGAAATGCTCGGATCTCCATCTCGGAAGCTCGCGAGAGGTTGAATATTCACAATGCCAGAAGCTGGAAACAGCGCATTGATCAGCAGTATGAAATGTCCAAGAACGCGACCAAGGACTTGCACGCTGCCTTTTGGGGCCACAATGAAGTGCCCGACGACTGGAACGATAGCGAAAAGATTCTGGAGATCCCCCAGCGGCCGGCGTTGATGTCGGCGCTTATCAGCGATTTGCACATCACCTTGGACAAGCCGTCGTTCCCGATGAAAGACCTGCCTGATTTCCTGCACAAGGTTGGAAAGGGGATGCCGAGGGATATGCAATATGCGCTGCTTGTTCCCATGAGTGTCCGGATCGACATGGGAGAGGCGAGGATATCGCTAAGGGACTACCCGCTGCCGTTTATACATGTGCCCTCGACTAAATCGGCGCAGTCTGCGAGGTTACCTGCCTTGTCCATGACGACGGATTTTGTCATTGCTGAGGAGTACAGAGGGCCAGAGTCGATGAGGAAGATCAAGGTCCAGATTGTGCCAGGTCGCAATTTGGATCCGACGGCGTCGAATTCGGGGAGTTTTGCGGTTGATGTGAGGAGGACGATTGGGCCGGTCAAGACTTTTTCGGATATGGTTATTGATATCCATACTGGCAACCCGACGAGGATTACCTGGGGCCCGTCGTATCAGCCTGCGATCCAGGACATGATGATGGCGATAGAGTCGATGACGAAGCCGCAGCTTGATCCCTCCGAAAAGGTCGGGTTTTGGGACAAGATACGGCTGAATTTCCATTCACGAGTCCGGGTGGCGTGGCGGGGTGATGGCGATGTTCACCTGGCTTTGAAAGGCAGTAGGGATCCTTATCAAGTCACTGGGAACGGCGCTGGATTCATCATGTGTTGGCGGAGTGATGTAAAGTGGAATATCCACGCTGATGATGACCCGAAGCGGTTCATGACGGTGGACAGTGGCGAGTTTGTCCTTGCCGTGCCCGACTATGGCCATCAGGTCCGAGAGACCAGAAGGCAGCATGGTGAAGATGAGAGTTTTACCAGCGACAGCAGCTACAAATCTGGTGCAGCCTTCAAGAAGGTCGTCATGAAGCTCTCTGGCAAGGTCCAGGTCATGGCCGGTCTAGTCTTTGAGAAGGCTATCGAGAACGGCAAGAGGAGTTTCGAGTTCAAGCCCCATTACGATGTCATTCTCAAGGCACCACACCTTGCAAAAGCTGAGAAAGGCGTTCCGTATGACGCTTTCCGTGGGTTCCGCAGTCAACATATTCATCTGTCTGTGGCTGTCCGCGCTCCTGTCGATCGGGAATGGACTGGGTCAGTCACCGAGCCCTCGCGCAGTTACAACACGGTTCATCTCACGCCTCGTTTTTTCACCCACTTCTTCGCCTGGTGGTCTCTCTTTTCTGGGCCATTATCTCTGCCCATCCGACAAGGTGCCCTCTGGCCGGGGCGGGAGAAGAACAGCAAGAAGTTCGGGAGACATCTTGCCACGATCAAGTACAACGTTTTGCTGGCGCCCTTGTTTTTGAGTCACATCTACAAGCACAAGGATGTGGAGGACTACACGGAGAATGCGGTTTCGGCTACGGGTATCAAGGTTCGGTTTGACAGCTGGATGCTTGATTTGCACATGAGACGAGAAGAGTTTACCACTCCGGATCGTGGGAGGAATACCCAGTCGAGGACGAGCGGCATGAGGATACACGCTGGTCAGCTGGATCTTATTTCTGCTGATGTCAGGGCTGTGTCGGCTAGCATTCGTGGGACGACGGCGGATGCGGTGATGAAACATTCTCTCTCGACGTTTATCACGGATCAAGAAGGGGATGGGACGGACTTGTCGAGGTTTACCATTCCAGACAATGATCTGACGTGGATTGACATGGACGACTTTGTTGAGTTGGATTGGATCTTGCCGACTGAGCCGAATCCAGATACAAAGATCCTGCCTCTTGCCTTTGCTCCCCGGGTTACGTATTTCCGGCAGACTGACATCGGGGGTCTGATTGATGGCGATCCGGACAGGACAAGTCCATTTGGTCAGGAGCCTACGCACTTTTGCATCATGAGCCATGACGATGACCCTAGGAGGGTGCAAAGTCAGCTCATCCGGCGCCGCCTCGAGCAGATTGACCAGCAAGCTGAGACCCACCGACGTACGCTGGGAGAGATTGAGCTGCGCATGGTCCGGGGTGATACGACCACGGCAGATCTCGCGGCCGAGTATGAGATCTTGAACCGGCACACTGCTGTCTTGCACAGCCGAAAAGTCTTCTTGGAGGGAATGCTGCGGGAGATGACGCCCCGGGCTGCTTCGTGCAGTGACGAAGACGAGGAGTCCACGGCCACTGAAAGGGATGTTCGTCAAGATATTCGCAGTGACACGGATGAGCCGGTCACTGGCGAGTTTGCAAGCGACTTCAAGAACCGGTTCGTGGTTCACAATGTGCAGCTCAAGTGGAATAATACGCTGCGAAACATTATTCTGAGGTACATGCACCAAGTCGGTCAGCGGAGGGGTTTTGTGTACTATCTCTCTCGGCCGGCAGTCAAGTTTATTTTGGACTTGGTGGATGAGCAGACCAAGTCCAAGACTGCTGCTACGCCGACTGGTACGGGGAAGTCGCCTGATGCGAATGGAAAGGATAGGGATATCCAAAAGGACATTGAGGATAGAATCCGCAAGATCCTGGGAGATGGCAAGAAGTTCTCGGGGTCGTCTGGGAATATTGATGCACAACACCCAGGCATGGCGGATTTGTCGGGTGGGATTGCGGATGAGTTCACGACGCAAAACAGCTACCATGTCCGGTTGATTGCGCCCCAGATTCAGCTCCAGAGCGACAAGAACAAGAAGCATGTTGTCCTCACCACGGCCAAAGGGATGGAGCTGAAAGTAGTGGATGTTCTAGAAAAGAGCCGGATCTCTGATAATGTCAGCGGTCTGGTGCAGAGGCGGTTCTTGGTGAATATGGACTCTACGCAGTTTTTCGTCACGCATCAAAAGTGGTTCAGCACGCAGCTCGTATCGATGTATTCGGGGAATACGTATGGTACGCCGTCGGGATCCTCGTGGCCGCCTTGGGTGCCGATGGAGGTCATGTTTGACTTCCAGGCGGACCCGTTTGGGTTCAAGAGGGTGGTGCAAAAGACCTCGGCCATGCTGAGGTATGATAAGTATAATACTCTGCGGCTGAAATACAACGACGAAGTCAACACCAGCGAGAGCGCGGCGGTTGATCCCCTGAAGGATGGCAACGGCGGTGCGCAGGAGAGCAGGACGGACAATCTTTGGGTCGAGTTCCCTCAGGCGCACGCGCTGTGCAATTCGTCGCAGTACTATGCGATTTATGTCATTGTGCTGGACTTGCTGATGTACAGCGAGCCGCTGGAGAAGACGAGGAACGAGAGGCTGGAGAAGATCATGCTTGCGTCGGACTTTAGCGACTTGAGGGGCGCGCCGGAGATGGTGATCAAGCTGCAAGAGAGGGTGAGGCAGCTGGAGGACATCAAGACGCACTTCCAGACACACTCGAGGCAAATGGACAAGAAGGGGTGGCAGGACAGGCTGGTGCTGGAGAGGGACCTGGCGGCGTGCGAGGATGAGCTGTTTTTTATGATGAAGGCCATCACGACGAGCCAGAGGAAGTTTGACCACAGCACGAGCAGCGCGCTGCTGAAGTGGAGCATCACGGCCAAGGAGATTGTGTGGCAGCTGATCAGGGACAACAATGAGCCGTTGGTGGAACTGCAGTTGAAGGATGTGGAATACGATCGGACGGATAATTCGGACGGATCACATATCAACTTGATCCAGGTGGGCAGGATTTTGGGGTTGAATCTGCTACCTAATGCGATCTATCCGGCGATGATTGCGCCGTACTTTGAGCCGAGTGCCGGGGTGGTGGATATTGAGACGATGCCGATGATCAGGGTGTACTGGAATATGCTGGAGGCTATTGCTGGTATTCCGATCATGGACCATTTTGAGGTCAATTTGTTCCCTCTCAAGGTTCAGCTGGAGCGGGAGGTGGGCAAGAAGCTGTTTGAGTACATCTTCCCGGGGATTGATGGGGACACACCTACTGAGGGGAAGAATACTTCGCCCTTTATGATCAAGCAGTCTATCACTGGGGAGGAGGAGGATGAAGGGGATAACATGTCCATCAGCGAATCGCTTGCCAATCAGATTACGGATCACCTCACCGTTCCTGGGGAGAATGAGCCGGAAATTCCCCAATTTGAGACCCGGGCTGGGTCTCTCGAGCTGCGACTTCGTCCGACGTTGACCTCAGATCCTGACGAAGACGCCCCCAAGCACAAGGCTTTGAGTATTCACTCAGGCGAAGGAAACTCCTTCCGACTCTTCCGCTCCGGCAACGGCTTCAAAGCTGTTAATAAGAAACGGTCTTATGATTCCCTTCGCGGCACCACCCCCAGACCGGGTGTCAGCCGCACAAACACAAGCTTCTCCTCCATCTCTGGCGACTCCCGCAAGGGCTCTCGGTTCGGTCTCCGCCACCGCTCAACAAACACAGACGACGACAAGAAAGCCCAATCCGACGACCTGACCAAGATGATTGACCGCGCGTCGAATTACATGACCTTTGCCTACATCAAAATGCCCTCCGTCGTCCTCTGCGTCTCGTACAAAGGCAAAGGCGAGCGCAACTTTGAAGACGTCCACGATTTTGTGTTCAGGATGCCAACGATTGAATACCGCAACAAGACGTGGTCCAACCTCGACCTCGCCCTCGCGCTCAAATCTCGAGTAATCAAAGCCCTCATCAGCCACACCGGCGCCATCATCGGAAACAAATTCTCCAAGCACCGTCCCAACATTGCTCAGCAGTCCAAACTCCGCGAGATAGCGACCAGCTCGGTTCTGCTAGCCACACCAGTAGGCAGCTCGATAGCAGGCGGGGATTCAAGAGAAAACAGCGGTGACGACTCTTCGAGCATCTACGGCGTTGGCGCGTCACCGGTGGATTTCTCCCGCTCACCACCGCAATCCATCCGCCGATCAGGGACAACGGCATCATCGTCTATCCCCGTCCCTAAGTCTTCAGCAAGCCGCAGTTCGAGTATTGCCTCGTCTCAGCGATCAGCAATATTGCCATTACCACCGCAGCAGCAGCAGCAACAGCAGCAATCATCAAGTGGGCATGGCCACGTGGTGGTCAATACCCAAGCTGGCGGTGCGATCCCTACCTTTCTCATGACACAGCCAACCTCTTCGACGATTTCGAGTTCTTCTTCTCAAGAAGGGGGGAATAACAAGACTGGAGGATTTGGGAGTTTGTTGAGGCCGGCGAGTAGTGGGTGGTCGAAGCCTTTTGGTGGTGGGGGTGGTTCCAGCAACGGACAGCATGGGCAGCAGGTGAAGAGGCCGGGGAGCAGTGGCGGGTTGATGGGGATGGGGATGGGGCATAGCACGAGTATTGGGGTTGGGGTTGGTAATAATACCTATAATAATGCAATGGGGGGAGGGGAAGAGATGATGATGATGATGACGAGCAGCAGTCCGGAGAGGAAGAAGACTGGGTTGGGGGGGAGTAGTAGTAGTAGCAGTCATATGGGGTTTAGGGATAAGCTGAGTGCGATTAGGCATAAGTTGAAGGATGGGAGGGCGGGGGCGGGGGCGGGGGCAGGGGGGGAGCAGCAGCAGCAGCAGCAGCAGAGTGCAATGGCAACAGGGGGAGGGGGGCCGGGTGTATATAATGGGGATGGGGGAGCTGTTGTCGAAGAAAATGAGGCAGAGGAAGAGTATGGTGCAGGAGGAGGAGGAGGAGGGGGACTGTTGAGGACGTTGAGCCACAGGAGTTCCCGGAGAGGATGAGGTAGTCTGGTTGGGATGATGGGGTGGTGGTATCAAGAAGGAAGCATAGCATGAGCGTTTTGCGTAGCCCGTTGTTCTTTTTTTCTTCCTCTCTTCTTCTTCTCGGTATAACATTTTTGGCTGTTGTTTTTCTTTTCCAACATCATTGCGATTGGGAATAACAATTGCGATTAAACCAACACCTAACTCCTTATTAGTATAAAACGCGGGCTAGCATACTGCCGTTGGGGAGGGAGAGGAGAGTGTTGGAGTGAGAAGTGAGAAGTGAGCTTTGCATTTACATACCTTACCTACGTGGGAGTTCATCAAAGGGTGGGTGGGCATATATTCGGTGAAAAGGGAGGAGAGTAAATAGACAACAGTGGTATATATATAACAATGGAAATAAATCCATCATATTTCAAATTTCCCCAGCTTTATACGATTGCGATTCATGTTTCACTGTAGTAAATAGTAAATTGATTGAGCCAACTAATATCATCAGCTCCTGCTTTGCTTTTATGTTTGTTTGGTCCCTGTGTAAACCCATCCATCCACCCTACCCGCTCTAACTACTCCCCAACACCAAAATATCTAATGCCATGCGCCATACAGTAATCATTTCATAACCTTTTCTTCATCCTCACCATATCATCTCCCTTCTTTTCTCACCACTTCACTCATGCTTACACCCCCACAACCCCCCATCTTCGCCCTCTCCCTCAACCCCCCAAAAATGCTCTCCTTCACCTCCGCCGCCATCAACCCCGCCCTCTCCTTCACAGCAACCTGCCCAACATCCCTGGCAATCTTTTCCAACTCCTGAGATTTTCCCTTATGCCCTGAGGATGATGAACTCCCACCACCACCACCAGACACCAACCCGCTCAACGCGGCCCTCCTCGCACTCCCGCCACTCAGTCTGTCCCCCGCCACCCCAGGCCCAACAAACTCCCTCACCTTCCCCCCCAAATCCCTCATCTGACTACTCGCAAAATCCCTATTCGTCAACAGCGGATTCCCCGCCAGCGTCCCAACCCAGTACTTATTCCACAGCGCATCCAACAGCTTGTTATCCAGCGTGCTCTTGAAATGCTCCACTTCCAATGCGTAATACTTGCTCGCATGCGCGCCAAAGTCCTCCATTTTCCCCAACGGCACACTCTTATCCCCTCCCCCCGTACCCGTAGCCCCCACCCCCGGCGGCGAGTAATTCTCCGGATACGTCCTAAAAGCCCCAATATCCACCTTCCCCCCGGCCACGGTCCGGTCAGGATCAACCACAATCGCCACCATCGGCCCCTGCAGCTGCTGCAGCTTTTGAGTTTCCACATCAATCCCGCTCAGCCAGCACCCGTACCCCGGGTGCGAGTGATACCACCCGACCACATTCTCCTGCCTGCTCTCCTCTCTGCAGCCGCTGAGATACTGCACGAGATACTCGTCTGCTTCGCCCTGGGCATTCACCCTGGTTTCGGTCCCCTCGACGGGCAGGCGGAAGGCGTCGGTGACGACAAAGGTGGAGCGGTCGACGAAGCCTTGCATCATGCCCATTACTTCGAGCGAGCCCCCGCTGCGGGCGTGCATGACCATTTTTAGGAGGGCGACGGGGGAGATGCGGACGGTTTTGAAATAGTGGGGGTCGAGGACCCAGGGTTTGGAGGCGTGGTCGCCGGAGTGGGAGGGGGGCTGGTTGGAGGGGGTGAAGTGGGTGTAGGAGTAGAGGGCGTCGAGGTGGTGGGAGGTTAGTTTGTCTGTGAGGGGGAGTTCTGGGTCGATTCGCAGGAGAGTTAGCAATCTAGGATGGGCTATATGTGATTGCTGAAGGGAGGGAGGAGGTACCCATGATTGCGGATCTCGGTAGCCCGACCGACTGGTTGATGGTGGAGAGTGATAGTTTTCGCTTCCTCGCTTGAAGTTTTGGGATAGGCTTCTTTGAAATAGCGGTAGAAGTCGCCGGTGATGAGGAGAGAGGAAAGCTTGAGTCGTTGTTTGTTGGAGAAGTTGGAAGCTGGAGCTGGCTGAGCTGCAGCCTGCTGTGGTCGACAATGGAGGGGTCGCACTGATAAGATAAGCAAGCTACCCCCTGCCTGCCGTCAAGGTGCCAGGGCTCGACTTCCCCTTTCCAGAGACCCAGAAACAGCAAGAGAAGGCAATCAGATCTATCAATTGGTAAGTTGGTATTGTTCACTAGCTAACATTACAGCTCATAAAACAAGAAGTAGAGTTTTGTAACATCATCAACGACTCCATACCCATGTCCACGCCCTGTATTACGGCTCTGTTTTCCTTTTTTCTTCCTTCTACAGCCTCCTTTTCTATCTTACAAAACCGGTCATACCAACACACAATCCAACACCTTTTCATCCCACCCCTTCACTATCTAGACGTCAATCACATCCGTAATATCAGGGATAACATCAGTCCAAGAAGACTCTGCTGCTGCCACCGTCTCCCCTGTGCCAGCAGCTGCCCCCGTCTTCCCTGAGATTCCTTTTCCCCCAACCAGCGCTGCTTCCCCAACTGCAGCCGTGGTAAAAATATCATTATCTTTGCCACCATCTCCCCCGTTTTCCTGCACAACCTCCATAGCCACTTGTCCGGCCTGTTCTAACCTCCTGATCGCCTCTTCTTTGCCCAGCACTTCCATACTGAGCGGGACTGTGAGGCCCTCCTCCCCAGCAAGGACCGCCCAGCGACATACTTTCCATGTATTCTTCACATGCTTCTCCCCCTCTTTGTATCCAATAGCCTCCTTTCTCTCTGCCAGAAACGAAGAGATATTCTCTTTTGTCCAGTCTTCTTCGGGGAGGGTACTTAACTCTGAAACGAGGTAATTGATCGCATCGATGAAAGAACAAGCTTCGCCGTGGAGGGTGATGGACTGAACATCGATGTTTGATTTGATGAGGGAAGCCCGTAAAGCGAAGGAGGAGAGAGTCCAGTGTAAATACCGGAGCGGATAAAACGCCGTTGGTGTTGAGAGCTGTTGTCCAGAAGGGACGATTTCGTCACTGTTGGTGGGAGTGGTGGTGGTCTTGGGGGGTTGAGGGTTAGACTTGAGGATTATCTGCACCAGGTCGGCTACGTAGGGCGCACTAAAGATTCGGGGGTTAGGGATCCGGTCCCCCAAGAGGTGAAGACCTAAGCTTTCGGGAATCTCTGGGGAGGGAGAGCGGGAGCGGAGGGATTCAACTGAAGATAAAAAGTCCATAAAGGGGTCGATGTGCCGAGATTTGAGGTCGGCGGCCAGAGATGGGTTGGTGGGGAGGGTTTGAGGGAGGAGTTTGAGGTGTTGGGTTTGGAGGAAGGAGAGCTTGGAGAGGGAGACAATGATGTCGCCTTTAGAGAATTTGAGGTTAAACTGGAGATTAAATGTCAGTTGCTGGTGCTGATGGACAGACAATAGATGGGCAAAAAGGAGTGGTGATGTTGGTAAGGATGAGCTAGGGGGCTTACAATGTCCACCATGTCGTCTAAGCTCATGACGTCTCCGTTCTGGCCGGACTTCTTTTTGGCACCTCCGGCGGCGGCGTCCCGTCCGCGCCAGCCTAGCAGGGCCACAAAATTTAGAAGGGTCTGGGGGAGGATGCCATGATCTTGGTACCAGGCCATGCTCACACCACTGTGGCGCTTGCTGAGTTTTTGACGGTTCTCGTCGACGAGCAGGCCTAGATGGCCGAACTGTGGGGGGGTCCAACCGAATGCGTTGTAGAGCTCAACATGTTTTGGTGTGGATATGAGCCATTCCTGGGTTTCCTGGGTTAGTTCTGCCGATCTTGAAAAAGGTTTATTTACTTACAGCCCCTCTGATCACATGGGTGATTTCCATGTGTTTATCATCCACCACATTAGCGAAGTGGTACGTCGGGAAACCATCTCGCTTGATGATGATGTAATCATCTTCGGGCTCCTTTTTCCGGAAGTGGTTGTAGACAATGTCTCTAACGGCGGTTGGTGTTTTTGAGCTTCTGAATCTGATAGCAAACTTCTCGCCCTTGTGTGCTCGCTCCTCGGACTCGGCGGGGGAAATATGACTGCATGTCCCAGGATACAGAGTTGGCTGCCCTGCTGCATTTGAAACTCTCTTGTGCTCTTCCAAGGCTTCCGGCGTGCAAAAGCACCGGTAGGCTTTACCTTCAGCCACGAGCTTGTCGGCATGTTCATGGTACAGAGGCAATCTTTCAGACTGAGTCAGTCAGTGTCAATGTTTTGACGTGTCCCTAGGGCCAAATCTTACTTGTCTGTATGGACCAAAAGGCCGGTTCACATCGGGTCCTGTCAAATTTATGTGTTAATGAGCCTGGTCAAACTGACTCGAGCGGATTGTAAGATACCTTCATCCCATGAAAGACCAGCCCATTTCAGGTCCTCGTATAATTTGGATTCAGCATCTGGAACAAGACGGCTCTGAGATGAATGTATGAGTTCACTTGATCGATATGAGATTGTGGCCGAGAAAACTGAAGAGAATAATCACCTGATCGGTATCTTCAATTCGAAGCACAAACTGACCACCGGTAGCTCTGGCGAGAAGGTAGTTGAACAAAGCGGTTCTTAATGAGCCGAGATGAAGGTATCCTGTTGGTGAAGGAGCGAATCGAGTACGGCATGGTGTGTCCGGGAGCTGGACCCTGTTTTCTCTAGCTTGCCGATCTGGGTTGTGTGAGAGGCTCGATGAGCATGAAAAACACAAGCGTTGCTGAAATAAATGTGAGGCTTGTTGTGATTGCCTCAACGAGGCGAGAGCTTTCCACCGACCATAAGTTGACCACACCTGCCGTCCCGGAAGGCGGATTCCCCCCATCATCTTCAAGTTTCGAGACTGCCCAATCTCAGAAAGAATTGACTGTGTAAGTGAGGCAGCGGTGCTGAGAGCGCTGAGCCAAGACGACTGAGCCACAATGTTCAAAGGTGGGTGGGGGCTTTGAGTGTGGAGGTGCATGTGGCATCCTGCCCCTGCCAGTCAAGTCTTGGCATTGGACCCCAGACCCCGCTGGAGATAAGAATTTCATGTGGGGTTGCCGTTCGATAAGAGCTTGAGATGGGATTTCGTGATTCTCGTCATTTTGGCATTCCGTCATGACCGTGGTATCTAGGTACCTGCTACTTGGTCAGTCATGTTGGTGCGGGAGAATGATTTCTTCTGGATAGAAGGTGTCAATGAAAGCACTCTGAGATTCATCATCATAGAGGCCTTGGGAAGGCAACCCTGAGCCGTCGTAATGCAAACCTGCAATCTGAAATGTTGCTCAGGCATTTCGGACATTGCTACATGCAGGCCACGATGCGGACATGAGGCGTCCATTGCAATATCAGATATCACTTGCCATAGCCAACCGGCTCCGAATGATCTCACCATCATGGATCCCCATTGTGTTCGTCCTTAGTCCTACTGTTTGGAAATAGAGCCATGTCTTTGGATGTAACAGGGAGTCCTTCAAGACTGTGGCGGGAGCATGTCAGAAACCCAAGTCTGAAGACCCTAAGAGCAAATAATTTGTTTCACCTCCCTTTATCTAAAGTTTGCACAGAGACAAAGCTTAAAGATACAGGCTGTTTGCTCACAGAATAAAAGTTGGGAGTCCTGGTCCAGATCCCAGCACTCTGCCCTGGAGCTGACTTTTTCTCGCTACAGCCTGGAAACGCGGGGCGCAACCTTCACGAGGTGGGCTAAAATTTCAGTTACAACACCACTGCTACTGCCCCAAGGCTTGCCATCCATCACCTTTCACCACCACCCCGCCATCTGCCAAACACCAAAAGTCGCAATTTCACCGACAGTTGCGACGTGCACGGATATCGCCATCCAGATAAACTTACCAGATATCCGCTATTAACGACGTCTTGCAATCATGGACGGACAAGAGGAGGATATTGATCTCTACGGTGAGTCGCACATTGAAACTGACTTCGTCCTCTTCCATCCTGACGGCTGCTGACTCTCATTTTTCCTTACGCACAGCTCTCCTCGGCGTAGACAAGTCCGCCAGCCCTAATGACATTAAAAAGGCCTATCGCAAGGTGAGTTTTGTGCGACCATGGGCCGTACTCGTCCCCTTCCGACGAGCAAGTACTAACCGTGACCTACCAGTTGGCCCTTCAACACCATCCCGACAAGGTCTCCGAAGACAAGCGTGTCGAATCCGAAGCCAAGTTCAAGGCCATAACACAAGCCTACGAGATTCTTCGCGATGACGAGAAGCGAGAGCTCTATGATACTCACGGCATGGCGGCCTTTGACCCAACAAGAGCCGGTGGTCCGGGTGGTCCGGGTATGGACATGAACGACCTCCTTTCCCAGATGTTCGGTATGGGCGGCATGGGAGGTATGCCCGGTGGCGGCCGTGGGATGCCCAGACGCCCCAGGCGCAGCCCCGACGAAGAGCAGGCGTACAAGGTGACGCTGGAGGAGCTGTATAAGGGCAAGACCGTGAAGTTCGCCGCTGAGAAGCAGGTCGTGTGCAGCCAATGCAAGGGCAGCGGTGCGAAGGAGAAGGTTCAGCCAAACCCATGCGAGAAGTGCCGCGGCCAAGGTGTCAGAGAGATTCTCCGTCCATTCGGCCCCGGTCTGGCTCGTCAAGAGATCATTCGTTGCGACCACTGCGAGGGTTCTGGTAACTACTACAAGGAGAAGGACAGGTGCAAGAAGTGTAAGGGTAAGCGGACTGTCAGGGAGAAGAAGGCCCTAGAGCTCTACATCGACCGCGGCTCCATGCAAGGAGACCGGATCGTTCTCCAGGGTGAGGCCGACCAGTTGCCTGATCAAACCCCTGGCGACTTGATTTTCCACCTTGTCGAGGAGCCTCATGACGTCTTCACCCGTATTGGCCACGATCTTTCAGCCGACCTCAATGTCACTCTTGCTGAGGCTCTCACGGGCTTCTCCCGCGTTGTCGTCAAGCACCTTGATGGCAGAGGCATCTACATCAACTACCCTCGCGGCAAGGTCCTTCGTCCTGGCCAGGTCCTCAAGGTCGAGGGCGAGGGTATGCCTCACAAGCGCGGCGAGGCCAAGGGTGACTTGTACCTTGTCGTCAAGATTGAGTTCCCCAAAGACGGCTGGCTCGAGAACGACAGCGACTACGAGGCGCTCAAAAAGCTTCTCCCTCCCCCGGGACCCCCCATTGCCGCCGACGAAATTGATGAGGTCGAATTTAAGGATGATGCGGACATTGAAGAGGTATGTTTTCTATGATTTGCACCGATTGCCCAACGGGTGCTAACACAAATTGCAGATGGGCGCACACCAAGGAGACCCGAGGTACAGCGGCGGTGAGTGGGAGGATGACGAGGATGAGGGTGAGGGTGGCCCTCAGTGTGCTACACAGTAAAAGAGGTTCTCCATCGGTGTGGGATTCTGGTGGGTGAGGCCGCTTGTCGAAAGACAAAATTAGATGACTTCAAGGCTCGTTCACTGCTGTGGTCTTAGGGGACCACATCTTAGTGAAAAGCCGCGCCTTCTGACTGCCCCTGGATAGTAGGATTTCAGTGCAGGCTATGAGATAGTACGCCGTGGGGAGGCTTCCTCGACGACGGCGGGTTTCAGAATCAGGCATCGATAGATGATAACGTAAGGTCTCACGAGAGGACCACTTGCTGTTCATGGAGGGTTGTGTAGCATTTTTCCAGCACATAGGCTCAGACCCACATAATGATTCATGGCTTTTCTGGTTTCCTAACATTCTCTCTGTTGACGGTGATGGGTGGTCTCAATGTTACCACCAAAGGAATTCTATCTCCCCGTTTGCGTTTGTTGCATTTCGATGACGGCGAACTCTTATCGATAAGGAATCAAGGCCCCACAAATCTAACAGTCTGTGCCGCTGCTGCCAAGATTCCGTGAGTTAGCCTCTGCGCACAGGCCACGCACTGTTAACAATTTCCCGCACCAGCCCTAAGCCCACCAGCTCTCTCAATTTCTGGAATTTTTCCCAAGGTAGGTCCCGATATCGACGCCAGCCCATTGTCCACCATCAATCCGACAAAACACCGTCAAGGTATGTAACCAGCACCCCCGTTGCCATCCTTCAATTGAATCGATTGATTTCTAACATTTTTTTTAAGATGGTTGCCGCCAAGAAGCACGTCCCGATCGTCAAGAAGCGTACGTACCACGAATCCCAAATCTCCCATCCAGACGACACTCCTCGCACAACTCGACCGCACCATGTTCCTCCCTCGCTCGAGCTGGGCGACGACATACTGTTGATCCGCGATTCAACGACAAATTTTGAAGAGGAATAATTGTTGACGAGATGGTTCTGATTTACAGGCACGAAGCGCTTCACCCGCCACCAGAGTGACCGGTTCATGCGGGTGGACTCGGCCTGGCGCAAGCCCAAGGGTATCGATAACAGAGTCCGCAGACGGTTCAAGAGCAACCTTGCTATGCCCTCGGTATGTGGCACCTTGTTTTTGATGGAGGGAGCCTCGAATTAGAAATGCAGAAATGCTGCTGTTTTTTCGAGGCGGGGCAGTCGAATAGACCTCGAGTCGCGGACGACAAAGGATAGTCGCTAACCTGCGCGATTGCAATGCTTTCCAGATTGGCTATGGCTCCAACAAGAAGACCCGTCACATGATGCCCTCCGGCCACAAGGCCTTCCTCGTCAGCAACGTCCGTGACGTCGAGCTCCTCCTCATGCACAACAAGACCTTCGCTGCCGAGTAGGTTTTCCAAGACTCCGTTCCGTGTCCCGACACTCTGGAACGCTACCCGAGTCATCAATGGACAACCATACTGACTGAAAACCTCACAGGATCGCCCACAACGTCTCCTCCAGAAAGCGCATCGACATCATCGCCAGAGCGAAGCAATTAGCCGTCAAGGTCACTAACGCCAAGGCCAAGGTCACCACCGAGGTCTAATGGATGGGCATTCTTTGCGGGGCAACATCTTTCTGTGTTTTGGAGCATCTCAGGAGGTCTTAGGGAAAGGTCTGCTTTTTTGTCTGTGGTTTAACTAGCGAACAAATTCAAAAGCTAGTGGAATACAACCCAGCGCTGCTCCGTCTCATGGGCAAGGCAAAAAAAGAACAAGACAGGGCAGCTTACAGTAAATAATGCGTGCTTTGTTGAAGGGGTTTTCTCAAAATGGGCGTTTATTTCTCACCGGGAGGTTTGATGACCTGGCTTTTAACGGAATCATCTAAGGGATTACTTCTGGGGCACGACAACAACCGAGGATACTCGACATGATTTGGGACAGGGCTAAAAAGCGGGCAATTGATCTTGACATACTCCTGAGGCGTTCTCTACTTTGATGTGATTGTGTCGGAAGTGTCAAGTTTTACGTTTGCAATGGTCCTGTCGCTGTCCTGGGACGCTTTCGGTGGCTTTTCCATGCTCCAGAAGTGTCCAATGTTGGTATTCCCGAGTTAGTGAAGCCCATAAGATGATGCGCCGTTGCTCCAAAATTCCATATCCTATCCTAAGGATCGCAGGATGTAACCAGAAAGGGCCTCGGTGAATTCCCACATTTGCTCTCGTAGGACGTCTTAACTCGGACAGCGTTTTTGAGAGACCGCCCATTATAAGGTACCTACCTGACTTAAAGAACATTTCCGTAGTCAAATAATCACATACGACCATACCCAGCTAAAAAAATACGGCATCCGCGTCCGCTCTGTTTGCCCGAGTCAAACAGCTGAGGGCCGAATTTTTTCCCCATACTCACTCAGGTGGGTGACCACTGGGGAATCCTCGGTGTTTGTATGTTTTTGTCCTTCGTTTTCTTTTTGGGCTCGTTTTTCTGTCTTTGCCTGCCTTGTAGTGTTCCCATCCTTGGCTCTATTGTGTTGATATGGCAGACGCGCGAGTGTGAACTCGGAGGGAGGGTTGTGAACGCAGTTTTGATTTGTTGATGGATGTTGTTATGAATAGAAAAGGGAAAGGGGGCTGTGTGTAAAGATGTGATCTTGGGGTTTGGGGGGGGGGGGGGGTTGGGAGACATAATTTCCTGAGCTGTGTTCAGAAAGGAGAGGAAACACGAAAAAATAATTCTAACAAGCCCAGCTCAGGTATATATACTTCAAGTCAAAGAATTTTTTTTTATTTTTTTTTTGGGGGGGGGGTTAAAGGTGGGGCAATTCCCTCTGTGTCCGCGTGAGGGATATGTAAAAGCAGGGTGTGTTTCATGTTTTGCTTATCGTGATGGTTGAGATGATATTTGAGCTCGCTTTATATAAAAGACACCGGTACAAGGTAGAATGTTCTGTTTTTGCAAGGGTTCTTCACTCCAGAATGAACGAGTCATTTCAGAGTGGAATAACGCCAAAAGACATAGCTTTTGAGTAATTTTGCTTCACGTTCTTCATTTTTTCGCTCTTTCTCTCTCTTATTTGAACGGCATGGAAGATCAATCATATTCAAGCAGCGTGTTTTATTTCATGAGGAGAGCGGCGGCCGTCTGACTGTATGAATTAAAGCAGTTCTCAAGTTTTGAACAGTTTGGAGGTGTTGTCAGTTAGATAGAGCATATCTGACAAGAGTGCGTGTACAAAAAGACACACTCCGTATGAGGAAGCAGTCTTGTCTTTTTTGTCTCGCTTACATGGCAGGAGAAGTATCTTCTGGGGGACGGGCAGGGTAAAACGGAAGAAAGAGGGAAGGTGTTCAGGGAAGGTGTTCGTAAGCTTTATCGTAGCGAGATATGTTTCTCGTAAGGTGAAGATAAAAAAGAGCACGTTTCGAGGTGGCATGACGTGATGTTTACGATGTGTCTCATAACTAGTCGGCAACAAGAGAAGGGACAGAGGCAGAGTATTTGTCTTGAATAAATTTCAACATTACATCTTCTTCCAACATAGTCTTGAACTGTTGATAAGTAAGTAGGTAGGTAGGTAGGTAGGTAGGTAAAGGTAGGTGTGAGCAAGAACAGATCAAGGTATGTACACGAAACTCCGCACTCAAAAAAGTATCTCATAAGTCCCTTCATAAAGTCTCTTTGCCCTCCCAGAAAAGAATCCCAAAACGCCGCGCAAAATTTCAAACCGTAATTGATTCCCCCAAGCCAGTCGTTCTGCCCTTTATATCCATCCCAACCAGTTTTTATATTCCCATGTGAATGGAGAAATAGAAATTATGTAGAGTCATCCTGGTTGTCCGGGATGAATTGTAAATGGCGTATGGACCTGTGTATATGCGTTTGTGTTGTGTGTATGTTTAGGTCCAGGTAAGGTGTAATATGATGTAGAAAGTGAAAAAGGGGTATCGAACAAGAAGAAAGCGCCGCGTGTTCTTCAGAAAAACCGAATTTTCAAGTGGTTGCTCATACCAACCACACAAACATCCCCATCATCAACCCCATCACCATCCCCTCCATCACGTTATAATTCCTCAATCCCCAACTCCTCACCGCCTCCGGCGCCAACGTCTCCTGCACAAACCCCGGCCCACAGACCAGATTGATCTGCTTCGCCGCCCCCTCATACGTCAAGCTGATCTGCTGCCTCCGATCCGCCGTCGACGCCTGGTAGATGTTCATCGTCTGCCTCGTGCACTCGTCGCACGTCGGCACGCTGCTCCCTGGCAATGACTTATTAAACGGGAGCAACGTATAAAGATAGGTGTTCCCCCTGCTTGTCGTGTTCCCCACTGCATTGGCGAAGCAATAAGCAGAAGTCTTTTCGTCACGCAAGCAGCCGACGCTGTAGATGGGGGCGTAGGCAACCATGGCTTTATACGTGTTGACCATGGCCGGGGTTCCGGCGGCGTAATCGGCACCGCAGTGGTCCATGGAGGTGAAGTTTTGGGCTAGTTGGGCGAAATACTGAGAGCAGCGGGTGGCGTTGGCTGCGCAGGTTTTGTCGAGGGTGCGGGTGATGGCGACGGGGGACTTTTGGGCTTCGAAGAAGGATTTGGAGTGCTGGAGGAGGTTAGCTTGGATAAGGATAGAGGGGGGAGGAGGGGGGCGTACATCAAGGAGCATGGAGAGGGGGTAGCACTCCTTGAACTCGGGGGTGTTGAGGAACCAGTTGACGAATTTGGGGCAGGCAGAGGGATCCCCATTGGAGCCGGGCTCAAAGTCGGAGGCTAAGCTGTCGAGGTGAGTTGGAAGGGCGCTGGGGGCAACGTCGGATGATGTCGTGCTGCTTTGAGTAGGCTTTCCGGCCACAATGGCGAACGTTGTTGTTACTGATGGCTTGGCCGATGAACTGCTCTTTTCATCTTCATCGTTGTTTTGACGCTTCTTCCATTGCTTCCACTCCTCAGCATCTCTTGGTGATAGCATCACCCACCCATTGTCTGTTCGGTATGGGCTTCTGGTGTCGATTATCAAAGTCTCGGCAGGCTCAGGGGCATATGGGGTGGAGGCCAAGGCGTGGCAGGCCAAACAAGCGAGGAGGGTCAGGACGCTGGTCCATGATGGTTGTGATCGGCGGGCCCAACCCGAGGATCTGGATACTGCGTATTCGGCCATTTTTATGTCTGTTTTGTCGCGGCTGCAGGGAAAGGCTCCGATTTCACCTGTGCGACATCACCTTGTACTACGACCCCAGGATTTTGAAGTTTTCCGAACGAGTGACTGAGTGGACGATCGGCTGGGTCAGACAAACAGATCGACGTTGGCGTGAGAGTAGTTGAGCTAAGACCTGTCCTGGGCGAGATGTCGTGTTGTATTTTATCGACCTGTTCTCTTTCCCCAGTCTACCTTGCAGGACTTGGCCTTGGTCGAGGACCTGGACCAGCTGGATTCGCTGGTTGGTCAATATGGGGAGGCCGGGTAAATATACGACTGCCGTGTGGGACGAGCTGGACACCAATGAGACGGCGGGCGAGAGCGGTATAATTTGAGCGATAATGCCGTCGCCGAGTTTGGAAGGAGGAGGCCAGCTGACTGACTCTTCTGAAGATAAGTGAATATCTCCTACACCTATTGTGTGTATGCTTGTCCGTGAGGGTGAACGAGTGACGACGGAGAGGTGTTGGAACAAGCACCACCCAAGCAAAGCACAAGCAGCAGAGCCAAAGAGTAAAATAGAAACAAGCAGCGGCACAGCGGGCGAGACCAGGCCATCAGTCTTGGACAGTCCAGGGGACCCCGGGTGCCTTCTCCCAGATCTGGTTGTGGACGCAGGCAAGGGTTCCTCCAGGAAGGGCATCGCGCATCGCGCATCGCGCAAGATGGGTCAAGATGCACCGTTGGGCGCCAGCGTGCATGGGGCTGAGCCCGGTCCAGGTGGTGTTTATTGAGCAGCCTTTTCCTCTTTCAATGGGTTGCTCACGCCCCCAACACTTGGCGGAGCGTTGCAGAGAATATTGATTCTCTGCATCTTCCTGATCTCTCACGATAGGGACCTTCTTCTTGGTGATTCGAGTTCAGGTCTAGGTCGTCGTCTCACGACATTGGTGGAGAAGCTACCCAACACACGGACGCCTGCACTTGACCTGCTAAACCTTTCTTGCGTTCGCCGCGTCGTCCGTGCCTTTGGAGGGAATCCAAACAAGAATCAAGAGATGAATATTGATGACGGGTGAGCGGTCCCGGACACGGTAACCTGGCTCCGACCGAATGGGCAACGCAGGTACAGATTGGATCAAGAGCGGCTGGATATGAATCTTCAATGGCTTGCCTTCTATCGAAAATCTAGATGATTTACCAAAGACACAGACTGGACAGGGGCAGGTGCTTCTTGGGAGCAGATAAAATCTCCGCATAAGCGAAATTTAAAAATGGTACTTGGCCATTGGCGTGGTACGGTACCTGTCTCGATGTGGAATGGCTTCTTCCCTTTCCCACCAGGACAGCGAAGCACACGATGCCAGGCCGTTGGGTCTCTGAACGGTGTTTTGGCCAGGAACGGCGAAATGCGTGACGGCGGCGTTACTGATCCTTCTAACAGCGGGAGAATGAATGAGAATCGGTGGTTTTCAAGGTCGTCATGTTGAGGTCTTGTGCGTAAGGCGCATCAATCCTTCCAGGGGTCGGGTCCTTCTTCAGCAACCTCTCCACGTGTGGCTGGCCAAGGAAGCAGCCGGATCGGCAGCGGCGGGTGCTGTGGACTCGCAGAGCTTGGGTTTGCGTTATTGGTCCCGCCCCGCCGTACCATTGGCGGGGGGTAAATGAGGTCCACTTGGACCTTGGTCGAGACCATCTGCGTTCAGGAACCTCTGACTGTACACTTGTCATCACGACATGAAAAGAAAAATTCTCACCGAGTAAAAGAAACGATGCGCCTGTCGTATGTTGCCCTCGTGGCACTGCATTCCCCCGCGCGGTTTGAAATGTCTCTGTGGCACTTGGAGTGCAGGAACGCCGGTCCAAGATGCAAGCCACTGGGATGACAGCATGAGGGGGGCCACCATCACGAACCACAGCCTCTCAGCCCGTCATCTCAACCGGCCGAACGCTCTGAAGGGTCCTGTGAGCTGTCATCTTTTCTCTGTCAACAATGCCCTCCATGGACCATTCTCCCCGATTGGGCCGGCACCAAAACCTCATCTCCACACAATAGGCAGAGAGGCTTAACCGCTGAATTAAACGATCAAGTAAGACCACCAACAAGCATTCTCGGTTGAAGCCAGCTTGACAGTTCCTTCAATGGGCAATTTCTGGTAAATATTACGCTTTCAACCACTGACCCATCTTCGAACTTGAAGGACAGTATCAGCAGCAATCATGAATTACGGCCACAATCATGAAATTTCAACTCATTAAGTTCGGGACCTATAACCCCTTAGCTGATCATGTTATTCCCTACCTTACTTGAACCTGCTGCGCACACAGTCATCAACCAACACGATCTGCGTCAGGTCTCCGTTCTACGCCGTACAACAACACCACACCCACCACCATCAGAACTATGGAGTAAGTAGGTCCGGCGTACACCGATTCACAACGGTAGGTCTTTTCACGCCACAGCCCAACATTAACCTCGCTTTCTCAAAAACAAACCATTTATGAGAATTATCAGCTTCATTATTCTAACTTCGAGGCTCAGCAGTGAAGACAATCACGTCGTCTAGAGTTAGTCTTCTGCTGCACTCTCAATATCATTGTGTAAAATGTATTTGGCAATCATTCGTCACCTTCCCATTGGGACTACAAGCTTCGTAAGTATACATACACACCACCGTCCCCAACAGCAATATTGTACGTGCCACAGTTCTGCACCGGGCACACCAACGTCACCGAACCTCCACACCATCTCACCTACCCACCCACCCGTCCGACCCTCCGTCTGGTGTTCTTCCATTCCTTCCGAAATACCAGGCGGGGGTATCACATAGATCGGGCCCTCAATTAGCCCCGCTACAGGGCTGTGATTTCTACGGATTCTTTCGTGCCATATCTCATATGGGTGAGGCAGGAAACGGAACATTTGGATAGTGACACCAGGCGCCTTCTTTTCGTGCGTTGTACACACTTCTTTATGTAATGTTGAACAGATACCCAGCCAAGTATCTCAAACTTGCCACTGTCTCTTATCTTGCCCCTTTCAAACCAGGCACGCTGTGGACAAAAACTCCTCAACACCTACAACGGATATGTCACATCGTGCACACACACAACATTCAAGTTTATTTTCCTGTCTTGGCTTGATATGTACCTAACATCAATCAACGGGGTATTTCATTCCATCATAATGTCCCCCCTTTCAAGAACTCCAACCCATTACAAATCTTTTTTTGCGCTTCTTGAACCCCCAGTTTCCCCAATTTCCTCTTCGCTGTGCTCCCATGCTTGAATAACGCAAACTGAAGGCTTACCTTCAACTTCTCTTCTCTTTCTTCATCTCAATATCCTACCTCTTTTTCATAACCATCGCCTGTGGTGGAACTAGGCCAGATACACATAATTACCCTCCTCCCTCTCAATATAATCCTTCTCAATCAACCTATTCCCACACACGTCAGTAACTACACTTCAACCCATCATCAAAAGGACAAAAACTTACTTCTCAATATTCGCCTTAATCTCCCCCGGATCCACACTCCCCCTCTTCTTGGTCTGATTAATCACCTCAGCCACCAGCTGCGCGTGCCCCATCGTCTTCCTGCTCTTCATAATCCTCACAATCGCCGCCTGCGTCTCAAACTGCCTGTCCCTCGCCACCCTCTCGTGCGTCTCCTTGTTCTCCTCTTTAGTCTCCTTCAGCTGGATCTGATTAATCTTGACCCTAAACTTCGGGTCCGTAAATGCCCTATTCACCGTAAACGTGTCCGTCGGGTTTACATCCCTCCCTTTGGGAGCTTTGGTCAGCACCCTCGATTTACCACAGGCAAGAGATTGAAGGGTGCGGTCGAGCTCATTCCCGGTTAACGACGTAGCCTGGGAAATTTGACTGTAGGATAAGGGTGTGTCATCCGCGACGTCGTTGAAGAGCATCAAAACCGAACCTTGCTGGGCCGAGAGAAGGAGCTCTTTCGGGCCGCGGTCGAAGCGGGCTCTGATGACGCAATGGGCGAGGTTGTGCTTCCACGTTAGTCTGCGGCCGGTGTGTTTGGCCTGGTAGTACGCGTCGAAGCTAGTGGTTTGCTCGAGGACTTCTTTCGGGAGCGTGATTTTCACGTCGTTATAGGTTGGCCAAGCGGCGGCTGCCAAGATATTGACTGTGAGGTCAACGCCTCCCGTGATAACTTTGCCAGTGCCGGCCAACCAAGCCTTGTAATTCGCCATCTCGTCCTTGGAAAGTTCCTGGTCTTTGAACATCTGCTCGAGGTTGTGGGTAAAGTTGGCACCGCACTCGCCCTTGAGCTTGGAGATCATACTCCGTTCGGCGTCTTGACTGGCGCTGCGGCCCATGAGCAACCGGCGGCCCAGGTCTTTCTTGTAAAAGGCCTCGAAGACGTCTTTGCCTTCGATAAACTTGAACAGTTCGAGGGCATGCCCTAGCTGTGTGTCGAGTTCAGAGTCTTCATCACCCGTAGACGCCAAGCCAGTCCTCTCAGCATTGGCCTTATCCTTGTTGTCCGAGAGCAGGGACTTTGGCAGCGTCTTGAGACCTCCACGAAGCAGCATGTCGATGTATTTAGCAATCATCTCGCCAACCTTGGACGTGCCCGTATCCCATGCCGAAGTGTTCTTTTTGCTATTCATGAAGAAGCTGAAGGATTCCCTCAGTCCATAGCCGTAGACTTCGTCTTGGTCAAACGCATCTCGAATCATAATGGATAGCGACCGTCGCAATTCCAGCAGGCGGATGACCATTTCGTCGCCCCTTGTTGTATCGCTGACAATAGCTGATCCCGTCGTCTTGATGTAGCTATCCCATGGCTGCTTCAGTTTCTTTTGCAGCCCAGACAGCCTGAGCAGCTGATAAAGCGCCTTCATAGACGGAACATCGTTCGCCTCCAGCAATTTGGCCACACTGCCGCTATCAAGCAGCTTCTCCGAATACCTCTCAATAAGCACCCGGTGCGCATCCTGCAGCAACTGTCGTTTCGTCGTGCTGTCAAACCCATACAAGTCGCACCTATGCTCCTCGCTCTTAAGCAGCCCATCAATCCGCTTGATGTAATCCCTCAACCCACAGCTCTCACTCTGCTGCTCCGCAAACTCCTCAAAATACCCATGCGACGTCTCCAAAAACCACGGCTCAAACAACTTCCCATACACCCCAAACACCTTGAGCATCGTAACCGACTCCTTCAGCAGCTGCCCCTTATCCATCCCGCCCACCATCTGGTCCTGCTCCTGGTCCCTATCCTGCATCACCAGCGCGATCATCCCTCTAAGAACCACCTCCCCAAGCGGAAGCGCCACCGTCGCGTTCCTCGCCCCAAACACCGCCTTCCTGAACAAAGTAATCCCCATATCATTCACCCCCTGCCTCGCCTTCTCCCTATCCTCCTTCCCAACCATCGTCGACTGCAAAAGCAAATAACTCCTATCCAAATACGAGTACACCTTCCTCACAGTCAGCATCCTCGCGTTCCACCTCTGATAAACCTGCATCACCGCCGCCGTAACCTCCATCTCGTTCGAGTAGTGCGTGCTGCTGCTCTTGGCCGTGACTTCCCTCCTCAACTGCCCGATACCGTCGTCCGAGTTCAGCCACTGATCACATCTCGCCCTGAGTCGATTGTAGAGATCTTCCGCCTCTCCGTTCCGGCACAGATCCTCCACCCCTCTGTACAACCGCTCCATAGGCTGGCCGGTGGGACGGCCGGCGAAAATAGCGGCGAGGGCATTGTCGAGGTCGGCTCGGGTGCGCGAGTAGTATTCATCCGCGCCGGCTTTTTGCGTTGATGTGGTAGGGCGGAGGTTCTTGATTACTAATTTTCGAGGGCGGAGGTGGGGTTGGAGGCCGGAGATGCCGCCTCCTGGTCGAGGGCCGCCGAAGCTGGTGTTGATGGGCCGGCCGGGGCTGGAGGATCGGGTGAGGTCTATGACTTCGGCGGGGCGTTTGCCTTGGACTTTGGCGGACATGGTGGTTTGGAAGGGTAGTTGTTGCTGTAGATGAGGGGTGGGCAGTTGGGCGGGGGGGGAGAAGGTGTATTCGCCTCGGGGGCGTTTGCCTAGGTTGGTAGTGACGGCGGTGCGGATAGTGTTGTCGCTGGTGTCGGGATCAGAATGAGAGTTAACACGGGGACGCCGGCGGGAGGAGGACAGTTGCGGAAGTTGTTGTTGGTGCGCCGCGGAGGTCGCTGGGAAGGTAGGAGGATGAGGAGGAGGCATGGACCGGTCGTCGGGTCCGCCGGCGAGAGAGAGAAGGGTGGTTTTGGCAGATTCAAGGGGGTGGTTGCATAAAGGCGCCAACAATTGAGGCGTCAATAGGTCATTAGTAGGTAATTCTGCGCGGGTTCGATATTAGAGGACTCGCTGCAGTTGCTAGTTGCAGTTTGATGGAGAAGATGACGGAGTTAAGGGAACTGTCGAGGTTCTGTGTGCACAGTGTTTGATTTTGGGCTAACAGGGTTGGTTTGCGGCAATGATAACTGTGTAGTGCACTGTCTGGATAAGCGAACGCGGGGAAAGTGGGGCATTCATTATTCCCCATCAATTACTACCAGCTCATGCAGGTTATGTACCGTCTATAGACGGGACCCCTCAAGTTTGACATGGCTTCAAGGCAACGACTTTCCAACAGCATAAACGGTGGCACACGCGAGAACGGTGCGCCAGTTGAGCCATGACGACTTCGCCTCCGTTGATTGGGCCTTGCTCAACTGATCTCTCATATCCTCGAGGAGAGGAACTAGCTCAGCCATGCCGTTCTTCACCGCGCCCGGGTTCTTGCTCAGTTGAGCTTGCAACTCTTGGATCTTGTATTCCAACTCAGTCATCTTCTCGTCCGTCACAGTTTGGGTTCCCAGTTCTGTGACTCTGGACTCCAAGCCGGCTACCCGCTTTTCCATTGCAGTTTCCGCGTGTCTGCTCTTTCCTTCCTGCTGGAGAACCGACTCAACCCAAGCCAGCACCCTGGCCTCTTTCTGTTTGGCACTCTCCTGTTTGCCCAACTCAGTCTCCATGACTTTCACTTTTTCTTGGGCATCCTTCAGCGTGGTCTTGGTGGTGTCGAGCTCGGCCTTTAGCTTGTCGAACTTGTCTCGCAGAGACTCGATGGTGTCCTGTTTGAAAACCTGTCCTAGGACATTATCCTTCAATGCCTTGAGCTTTTCAAAATCATCCTCGCCCAGTTGACGTCGAAGGTCGAGGGGATCGCAGATGATATCGTACGCAAGAAACCCTGTGACACCCGTGCAAGCAATCCCCATTAAACCTATTGTCACTTGCATCATCTTATCGGCCGAAGGGACTTGGTCCTTTTTTGAGCAAGGCTTAAACCAAGATCCAGACGACCCGAACGATCCGAACACTCTTCTATGTATAAAGTTTGGGGATGCCGTGGTGCGGAAGGAAGCTGGAATGGTTTGAAGTCAGCGAGATTTAGCAGCAGGGCAACAGGTTCACATACTCGGACGGAATCTGGCTGGCGCACGCAAGCCCGCGCCGGCCGCTCTCGCAAATGGGAGTGCACTCCGACTCACTATGTTGTTCATCTTGCATATCCTCAGGTGTTATGCGTTACCAGGTACAGACAGGAAGGTGGTGGAACGGTAGAACAAGGTCAAGAACCCGCTTTCTTTCCTTTTGAATATTTTCTGATTTCTGTGAATAGTCTATATTCCCGTCCGTATTCCCCCAAAACTCTGACAGCCACCACCTAGCCCTGATTGTGACACCCCTTTAAAAAGCCTAAAGCTTATGCCTCTTTTTACCGCTAGCAATCTTTTCAAACTCCTCCTGCGGCACCCCACTGACGAACCTCTCCAACCCGGCAAACACCTCGGCGACATTGTGGCTATCAAGCACCTCCCTCTCGGGCCGCCGAATCAACTTCTTGATCCCCAACAGTGACTCCCCGACAAGGTGCTCCCCAAGCTTATCCTCAATCTCGGCCAGCACCAACCTCTTGAATTTCTCATCCTCCCCATCTGCTTTCCCGACCTCTTTAAAGACTTTATTGACGAACCCGCACTGCTCGAGCTGCTCGCTGCTGATCTTGCGGCTCATGATGAGGGCTTCACCGGAGCGGGCAGGGCCGAGTTTGGAGACTAATTGCCGGGAGGCGCCGCCTTCGGCGACGAGACCGAGGGAGCTGAAAGGGGTCAGGAGGAAGGTGTGCGGGACGGCGTAGACGAAATCAGAGAAAGAGATGAGGGCGGCGGAGAGGCCGATTACGGGGCCGTTGAGGGCCGTGATGAGGATTTTGGGGTGGGTGTAGAAGGCGTGGGTTGCGTTCAGGTTGTTGGCTACGAAGGAGGAGAGCCACTGCTGGTGGGGGGATACTTGGGCAGATTGGGGGGTGGTGCGGGCGATGGTTACGTCGGCGCCGGCGGAGAAGAAGCGGCCTTTGCCGATTAACAAGGTGATGAAGACCTCGTCATGAGTGGCGATTTCTCTAAGGGACTGGGCGAGGTTGTAGTAGCCTTGACCGTTCAGAGCACCTAGTTTGGTTGGGTTGTTGATTGTGATTATGGCGAGGCGGCCGCGGTATTCCTTTTAAATATATCGTCAGCATATAATGGTCGGTGAGAAACACAGGGGGTTTGAAATAGGGACGGACGTACCACTTCAATGGGGGATGGTTCGGCTGCCATTGTGGAAGCTATTCTCACAAGAGATATTCAGAAACTAATGAGATGAAACGATAAAAATATCAAGTGGTATAAATAAAAGTGAGAAACGAGCAGGTATAAGCTCATGAACTGGGACCCCTGAAGTAGTAGTGCGCTCGCTGTCAAGGGGTTAACCGGTGGGAGCTGATAAAGTGATAGGAAATCTGGGGTAAAACCCCACATTTTGGACCTCGGCACGCTTCGGCTCGGTTGGCAGTCCCCCATTCTCCCCGCATTTTGTTCTCCAGGGGGGTTGTTGGAGGCCAAGGGATTGGAGGATTCGGGGAGAATTAATCATCACTGAAGGATTGAATGTTCTAACTTTGAGAGCTGAAATCGTGATGGTGTTCAAGGGCGGGTTGCCCTCCTATGCGGTGTGCTCCTAGACATTAGTTATTACCTACCGTAGGTAGGCACACTGTGGATCAAAATCACGTACCGTAAATGTCAGATAGGCCATAGAACACAGTTAAGATAAGGTACCTCGCAAAGATAATAGAGAGCCCTTAAAAATAGCCAATAGGCGTTTCAATTGTATTGAATTGCATATCAAGTTATCTTTAAAACCTGTCGTCTATCGTTTAGTACCTAAGGGCTGTCTTTGAGGGCCTTCATTTTGAGTAGCAGTCTCTAATTCTTTTTGTCCATGACGTGGTACCTAGGTACAGTTAGAGCCCCCCCTAGAAGCAGATCTCCAGCTCCGAAGTTAGAAACACTGCAAAACATCCAATACTATTGGAAATACAAGTCTGTGGTCAAACGAGACACAAATTTGTATCGCTCACGAGGAATCATTCTTGCCCATCATCGAGGTCACATAAACCTGGATCACGACCTCAGCCACGGAACTGTTCAGATGCCAGCACAAGATAAACGGTTACTGTACCCGTAACATAAATTCATTTTAAACCACCTGTTCCCCATCCATTTTGTTTTCTCTACCTATATATGCCCAAATCCAAAACCTATGCATAATCCGAAACCCCTCTTCGCAAAACCGGTCGTTGATCCCACCTATCCCCATCAATACTCTCCTCATCATCCTCATCCTCACTCCCACTCCCACTCCCGCTCACACTCCCGCTCACACTCCCGCTCACACTCCCGCTCACACTCCCGCTCTCTCCACCACTCTCCTCATCTTCTTCATCCCCCTTACTATACAAGAAAAACTGCACAAAGATACTCATATCCAAAAAAAGCGTCCCCGCACTCCCCGCCAACCATGACAGATTCACGAGGATATACTGCCAATAAATTCTTGCCGCCTCTCCATCTTTGCATTCCCCATTCTCCGCCGTGCATACCGGGTCATAAGCTAAAATCGACAGCACATATGTCAGATTTCCCAGGCACGCAAACAAAAAGAACAGGATCGACACCCCCTCCGTCGACTTCCTCCTCCAATTCAGGAGCAACTGGGGAAGTCTCGACCCGAGATACAAAACCGCGCATAACCAGCCAAATACCTGCCCCCAAAAGTCCATTTGGAGCGGATCCTCCTCACTTCCATTGCCCCCCTTCTCTTCGTTTCCCCCATACCCACGACTTAACCACCACCCCGCCACCCCAGCAGCGCAAACCATCAAAACAGCCAAACTGTTGAACCCAAAGCTCTGCAACTTCGTCGGTGGGTTCACCCTCGCTTTCTGCATTTGCCCTGCCGTCTCCTCCACATCGACCATCGGAACCGCCGGAGAGAGATGCGTCCAGCTCCCTCTTCTTTCCAGCTCCCCTGTACTCCCATAGATACTTTCACTCCCATTCAACAGCTCGCTCCTCTCCCCTGGCTCAACACCCCCCTCCCTCCTCCTTGTCTTCGCTGCCGGGGCTGAGGGTGTGGTGGTGGTGGTGGTGGTGGTGGTGGTGGGCTCATCACTCAAGGTGAAACCCCGATAGTAAAAACACTGCCCCAGCAGCACAATGTCGGCGATGGTGTAGTAAATTGCCAGGATAATCATGGTGGGCAAAACCCCCTGCATGACCGCGCCGAGAATGTTGAAGACATCTCCCAAGAGCCAGACGACGATGAACTGGATCGAGAGCCCGTCGGCGGAGGAGCGGCGGAAGTTTTCTATGATTTGCGGGGAGAAGACGACGACCCAGCAGGCGATGGAGATGGAGCCGCATATACCGGATATCGCCTCTACGTCGAGGTTTAGGGGTCCGGTTGGGGGCGCCATGGTGGCGGTGGTGTGCTGAGTCTGTTGTTGATGTGCTCAGATGAGTATGTTGATGTTGTGAAGAAGAAGAATAAACTCGACGATTGAAGTTGATGGTAGGGTTCAATTATGTCGATGTGTCAATACAGTTTGTTGTCAATGTCCGGATTCGGAGTTTTGTTATAATGATGATGTGCACCGCGTGATGGGGAAAGGAATAATTAAACAGTTATTGTAAGACAGTGAGGACAAAATGAGTGTGTCAGTTTGAAACAGAAAACTCTTCTAAATGAAATCTCTTCTGCCAATCACGGACTCGATGACTGACGATGAAAATGGAAGAGGAAGAGAAAGACAAGGGAGAAATTAGAGTTTCAGGTGCATGTCAAGTGTCCTGCAGGTCCGGCAGCAGAAAATGCAGTTTTTCTCGATCGCAAAGCCCAAACTTCTCGGTCTTGGTCGAAGACTGAAAGGGGGTAAGTGGAGATGGTGGGGCTATGACGCCACTTCTTGCGGGGAGTGCCGGCGCTAGAGACTTCCCATGAGCCCCACAGTTTAATGCTGGCTATCGAGGTCCTCTTACCTTATCACTCTGTGAATGTGGCTTCGATATGGTTCAGGGGAGGTTTTCTTTTCTTTTTCTTTTTTGGATAGAATGCGGGATTGAATTACAAGGGAGGTTCTATATAAGGGGGTTGGATATGAGAAAGGGTGTATATGATCTATGATTTATCAAGACAATAAACCAAACAACAGGCTGGTGCGCTTAAAGTAGTCTTGGGATGTTTTGACAAGTCTTTGTTTGGCGGATGTGCTGTTCTCTAAGTCGGTTTTGGAGAGGATGGTCCCGGAGAGGGACTTGAAGGAGTCGTCTGTGTCGAGGAAGGCGGAGAGATAGTAGATGTCGTAGAGCCACTGGACCAGGAGGTCTCTGTGCTGCTCAATGCCTGGCTTGGTTGTGTTTCCAGTTGCCTTCTCAGCACTTTCCTCCTCGGCGTCGGATTTAGGTGCTGCCTCTTCTTCAGCTTCTCTGGGAGACTCCTCAGTCTCAGTCTCGACCTCAGGTTGGGGGACCTCGGCCAACTTGTTGACAGTCTCCAGCCACACTTCAAAAAGTTGCTTTCGGAGAGCATCCTTGAGCGCCGAGACAGCGGTCGGACTCCAGAGGTCGACTCCCGCGTCACCCATCGACCCCACAAGATTTCGCAGAAACTTGAACGCCCCCGGCGATGGCGATCCGGGCAATGCAGGCTCGCCCTCCCATAGACTTCTTCCTACAACGGTCCTGCGTACCAAGGCCACTGTGGCGAACTCGTCCACCGGAGAAATGATCACAGTCGAGACCAGTGCTTCGTGTAATGATGGCACCGCTTCCAAGCCAAATCCCTTGACCTCTGCAATATCAGGAAGTCGAGACCGGATGTCTCGTAGCAGCCGCAAGAAATACATTGCGATTTGCCCACTATTAGGTCCATCCTGCTGTTCCTTCCAGAGCCCAGAGAGATGCTCGTCCAGCTTCTTGAAAGACTCGACTAGCGACCGGTTCAGGTGTTTGCTCAAGATCGCTGGGTCATCCTTGGCGAGCAACTGCTGTCGTTCCTCGATTGTCTCCTCGTCTTCAATTTCCTCCACATCATTATCCCACCTTTGCCGCTTTAGCTGGTCCACAACTGTCCCAACATCGTCAATAACCCGGAACCAAGACTTGTAGCTCGCGACAGCCTTGGACACAGCATCATTCCGGCCATACAGCCTGGCAACAACATGCTGAGTGAACTGCGCAGCCCCACTCGACAAGTCGGTATCGTACGAGTCCATATCCCACAGACTCTCATGCTGATCACTCCTCCCTTCCTTCCACGCCTCCACCGCAGCCGAAACCTCTGACCCAACCAACCTCAGCTTAGCCACCTTCTGCTCCAGCACCCTCAACATATGCTTGTTAGCAGCTTCGCGAATCTGATCCAGAACCTCTGATGGATCAAACCCCCTCGCCTTTCCCCCCTCAGAGATCCAAAGCTTGAGCACATCCGTCCTCAACCCGACAATCGCCTTAAACTCCCCCATTTCCTTGAGCGTATTCTCCAACCCCTCCAACACAACCTGCCTCCCCTTCTCCGCCCACCCAAACAACATCTCCCTCGCCGCCTTCCCATCAAGATCATCATGCCTGATAAACGGCGTATAAAACTGAATCTCATCCCCACACCACCTCTTGTACACATCCAACCTCAGCCCCTCCATCCTCAACAACTCCTCATTCTCCAACAGCTTCTCCCTTTTCAACTTCTGCAGCGCATCAGCCAGCTTGTGCGGCACCAAAGCCTGCACGTCCTGCAGCGTCTGGGTATACAGCCCCAGCGCCCTCAGCACATCCTCCGGATTCCTCGCCACTCTTTCCTCCTCATCAACCTCCAAAGCAAGCGCAATCGCCTCCCCTCTCACCCTCAAAAAGTACCCCAGCACATCCCTCGCGCCTGAGCTCGTAGCCAAAGCATAGGCACTAAGCGCCCTGAGCAGCGTCGCTTGATGCTCTTGCTTGTTTCTGTTTCCTGGTTTGCGATACCTCCTCAGCAGGGCATCAACCCCGGCCATCAATCGAACTTTATATTGCTTCTCCAGCATCTTTCTCCTCTTCTGTTGCTCTTTGTCATCCCTCCCCAACCCACTAGCAAGCAGTAGTCTCGCCAGTACAAACAACCTCGCCCCCGTCTCCAACCTTCCCCCCCTGTTGTGTTTATCCCCTTTATTTCTCAGTATCGCATCCAACTGCCCTAGACAACCCCCCAATAACCTCTCCCTCCCACGTTCGGCCTTGTCCCCTATTGTCTCAGAAGTAAACCTCCCCAAAGCTTCCATCTTTTGCCCTACTACCCCGCGACCGCACTTGTAGCCCATGCCGGAGAGGGTGGACTGAACGGATTCAATCTCGGATTTCATGGCGACGATGGTGTCGGCCGTCCCCAAGAGCTCGCGGTAGGAGCCACCGACTTGGGTGCGGAGGCGGGAGGATTTGTCGTCGATGGCGATGTGGAGGGATTTGTGGAGGGAGCGGATGGATGGGAGGGTGAATTGGGGGGAGGAGAAGATTAAAGGGGAGGTTGTGAGGGGGTAGGGGCCGGGAAGGGTGGTTAGGTCGAGGGGGGGAGGGAGGTGGTGGTTGTGGTGGACATGGTGCGGTTGGGTTGCCCCGGCGTGGTGTATTAGTGGGAGGTGGAATGGAATGGAATGGTGGTTTTTATGAGGGGCGCGCCATTCGGTCGTGGTCACCGGGGATTGTGCACTTTGGTGTTGCGCTCGTTGGGTTGTTGTCGCGGGTTGAGTGTGTGGAATTGTGAAGCTGCCAGGTTGGTGATTTAGAGGCTTGGGTGTGATGCGATAGGCTAACCCCAACCCTTAATTGATATCAATTTAGGGTTAGGGTTGTTGATGTCTATTCCAACAGAGCTGCGAATAATACCCTTCATTTTGATGAAAAATTAGAGGCAAGATCTTATCAAATCTAGACTGTCAGATTTTCACATCTTGATCGGAGTCAAACATCCGATAGCATGTGGGCTGCCCAGGATTCCTCCCAGGGTCTTGCATGTGAGAAATGCATTGAGGCATCATCTCCATTGAGCTTAATTCGTAGCTTGCGATCACTCTTCGTGACATCATCGGCATGTTCAAATTCCCCGTTTTGCCCGTTGGGTGAGAACGGCATCATGGACAATTTCCCGCTTCCGTTCCTACCTGCCTTGCAGGGAGACCAACTTTGCCGTGCTTGCTTGCAACAGGGCAGCGTTGAAACGGCCATCGCCAAGCGCCACACTGCCCCATCTTTAACACGCAATTGGCAGCGCCAGTGCTCAGCTTCCACGACACGACACTCGTCTCAGGCCATACGCGGAAGCTGCCATTTCTTGCCCGTCGCCGTTCCCTTTTCTCAAAATGTGACGACATCCGCCGCCTGTGCCTTCTTGTCTCTGCTCTCATTCTTCTTTGACCAGAATCAGTTTTGCTCCGGTACTCTTGTTTTAATCTGTACGACTTGTTGGTTTCACTTTCACCTGAACTTGTTATTCCAACTATTTTTTTGCTGCCCCGTGCTGCTGTGTCATTCATCGCCATTTACATTACCCAACATTTACCCACCGACGTCAGCGCCACCGCTGCTTTTTATTGCCACAGGTTCTATTTCCCCGACCAACTCGATATCTCATAAGATTCAGAAAGTAGATCGGACTCAATCAGATGGACAACCCACAATACAGTTACCCAGCCCGAAGCGACTCCAAGACTCCATCACTGGTGCAGAGATCATCAGAAGAGTTTGAAGGATCGCGAGTACCCGAGGGGTTCATGGCCGCAACAGGCGACATAGCATCTACCATGGTCGCCCCTCACATCCCACGCGGCGGCCACACAGCATCAACTGAGCATCTCCCAACATCTGACCACGTCGCGCTCGACATGGAAGCCAAGAGCCTCCCCTCGTCCGACGAACAGACCATCGCCGCGGAACCAGTGGAAAGCACCAAAGAAAAAGAACGACGCCCTCTCAAGCACACGAGGTCTTTCGACAATGGCTACCACTTCCCACCGAAATATCCCAAAGGCGAAGCCACCAAGCAAGCCTTGGCATCGTTTTGGAAATTCTTTATCACGCCCATGGGGTTCTTCTGGACCATCTACGGGCTGAATGTTGTTGCATGGGGTGGCATGTTGTTTTTGCTGCTCCTCAATGCTGCGCCGGCGATGTGCTATCCTACCTGTGACGACATTGACTCCCCGCGAAGGAAGTGGGTAGAGTGGGACTCGCAGATTTTGACAGGGTTGTTCTGTGTCACTGCTTTTGGGCTTGCGCCATGGAGGTTTAGGGATTTGTATTACTTGCTAAAGTACAGAATCATGGGGGATTTTGATGGGCTGAGGAAGTTGGCGGGCATTCACCGGAGTTGGTTTCGCTTGAAGGGGTCGGAAGAGTTGGCCGTGGATGTTGGGCCGGAGAATATCCCTGAGGGGGTGCCGAGGGAGGTTATTCCCACGCCGGAGAAGAATATACCCAATGCGCCGTTGACGGGGACGAGGGCGCCGGCGACGGCTGTGTGGAAGCTGGATTTTGTTATCTGGTCGATGGTGTTGAATACCTTTGCTCAGTGCGGGCTGTGCGGTGTGATGTGGGGCATGAACCGCTATGACAGGCCGAGCTGGGTGACGGGTTTCTTGGTGGCTATTGCGTGCATCATTGCGATGGTGGGCGGGTGGGTGATGTTTGTGGAGGGCAAGAAGGTCAAGAGCATTGAGGGGGTGCCGTGCAATGATAGGGATTTGGAGAAGTTGGCGCGGGATAAGGAGCTCGGGATTTTTCATTATAACAACATTAAAGACAAGAAGCCGAAGGAGAAGAAGAAGAAGGATTTGGAGGAGCAATGATGAGTGGGTTTGCTGTATCAATAGGGTGTGGGATATCGAGGGAGAGGCACAGGAATACAGGACACAAATAATGGTAATAGTACACGAATGCATGAATGGGCGTTCAGCGGGTTTGGGATTAAACGGTAGGGATAGAAAAGTCAATATACCACATCATCAGACAGCAATCATCATCACACATCAGTCATGAAACCACAACTCAGTTGTCCAGTTGGTTGCAGTTGTGAGGCTTCCCTCCGATAAGCCATCGGATGCCTATCGATGTTGACAGGGGCTGGAACTGGGGTTGGTGTTGCATGGAGGTGGCCCACATTCCCCAAACTCCACTGATCAACCAAGCGTCATGGGGACACCGCCCAGACTGCAGGGCAGCGCTGGTTACGTTATCTGCATCACCTGCCATCCTTTGAGAGTCTGACTCCAGCCTCTCCGACAAAGCAAAGGCAGGCAGCTTGAGAAACGAGGCTTACCCACAGCGTTGCCTCGCCCGTTCTTTGTGCTTAAGAAGGACCACGTTTCTTCTTGTTCCTGAGTGTGCTGCGCGTTCCGCGATTACCAGAGTCCCGTCACGTCAATCAGTGCCTTGCAGATAGGTTGCCATCCATCCATCCAGATAAGCGGGTGATAGTCCGCCGCGATCCGGTGCCTTTATCCAGGCACCTCCGCCTTCAACCCTCCCATTCTTTCCTTGGACATCAACCCGATCAATTCAGTCAATTCCCGCACTGATTGACCACCATCCTCGCCGAATATGGCGCCCTCCACCATCATCCCCGCCCGGGCGGTGATCCCGTTCCTGGTGGGCATGATGTTGCTGACGGGAGTGTGCAACACGCTCTTGACCAAGTACCAAGTATGTCTCTTCCATTTGCCCTCTTCCCGCGACCTACCAAGCTGACGATGGAAAACAAAAAAGGACAACCAATGCGTCCGCGACTGCGACAACCCCGACCCAAAGAAGCGCCGCCACTTTGAGCAACCCGTCATCCAAACCCTCCAGATGTTCATCGGCGAGATGGGCTGCTGGCTCGTAGTCGGCGTCATGCACCTCTACAACAAGTACGTCGCCAAAACCACCAACAACAGCTACCAACCCGTCCGGACCACCGCCGACGACGACGAGGAGCCGGCAGCAGACAACGCGAGCATCCACTCCCGCACCGCCTTGACTGGTAACAACAACAACAACAACCACACCAACGGCACAATCAACGACCCCAACTTCAAAGAGGAAACCCACTCTGTCCTCCGAGGATGGCGCGTCCTGCTCCTCGCCCTCCCCGCCATCTGCGACATCTTGGGCACCACCCTCATGAACGCGGGCCTGCTCCTCGTCGCGGCGTCAATCTACCAAATGACCCGCGGCGCCCTCGTCCTCTTTGTCGGGTTATTCTCCGTCATCTTCCTCCGCCGCCACCTCCACCTCTTCCAGTGGCTCTCCCTCATCGGTGTCGTGACCGGCGTCGCCATTGTCGGCTTGGCGGGCGCCATCCAGCCCGACAAGAAACACGCTGCTGCTACTTCCAACTCGGCCACCGGGGTAGAGTCCGACGCGCTGAGGGTGATTATCGGGGTTCTCATGATTGCCGGAGCGCAGATTTTTACCGCTACGCAGTTTGTCCTCGAGGAGTGGATCCTGGAGAGGTCGAGCATCGAGCCGCTCAGGGTCGTCGGCTGGGAGGGGATTTTCGGGTTTTCGGTGACGCTGCTGGGGATGACGGTGCTGCATTTTACGATCGGGAGGACCGAGGCGGGGAGGCTGGGGCCGTTTGACATGGTGGAGGGGTGGAGGCAGTTTTGGGAGTATAAAGCTGTTTTTGTGAGCAGTGTTTTGATCATGATTAGTATTGGGTATGTTTTCCCCCTTTTCCCTTACCTGTTTCAGGGGTGGTTTGCTAACATCAAGAAAACACAGAGGCTTCAACTTCTTCGGTCTGTCCGTCACCAGAAGTGTCAGCGCCACCTCCCGCTCGACAATCGACACCTGCAGAACGCTCTTCATCTGGATTGTCTCGCTCGGTCTCGGCTGGGAGACGTTTAAGTGGCTGCAGGTGGTGGGGTTCGCGCTGCTGGTGTACTTTACCTTTTTGTTCAATGGTATTGTCCAGCCCCCGTTTAAGTTTTTGAGGGTGAGGGAGGTGGAGGAGCTGTTGCCCGAGGAGCCGATTGAGCACAACTAGATCTTTTTTTGTTGTCAAAGTTATCAGTCAGGTTGTATATATGAGGGTTATGGATGAAGCAGCCCAGCGAGAGGGTAGCGGTAGAACGGGATGAGGTGAATTCGGGATGAAGAATCATGGCATGTACGACGGCGTTTGTTTCTTTTTGAACAGGGTTTTTATGGGATATATTATAGGCGTTTATTATTAGGTATTACAGAGCGAATTCTACCTGCCATCATCAAACCATACCAAAACGGAGCATTCCCTGAATCAACCCTCAAGTAACCGTTCAAAAAAACAAGCTGAAACTGTTGATGGAAGTTTTATTCTGAATTACTATTAATAATACTGGTATGATTCAAACACTGCTTAGACTGGATCTGGCCAGTCTTTTAATCCCAACCCTCTCTGCCTTTCACCCTCCACCCCCCCTTAATATCACCTCAACCTCACTCACTCACTCACTATCCCAATCACTCAACACAACCTCATACTACTTCAGTTGCTGTCCCTCATCCCCCCCTTCTCCTTCCTTCTTAACCCCCCTCCCCTCCCCCTTTTTGCTTCTCCCCCCCCTCCTCCCCACCAACGCCTCCACCACCCCCCCTTTTTCAAAATCCGGAATCTCATCTACTTGTCTCCCCACCCACACCCACCTCACAGTTCCACTCTTATCAACCCCAAACGCGGCCCCCTGCTGCCATTTACTCCCCCCTTGATATTTTCCATGGCCCCTATGATCCAAACTGGTGACATTGGTCGGTGTTGTAACAGGGACTTTGAGGTTCTCGACAAACCAGTCGTACCAGGATCTGTTCTGCCCCAGCCCCCAGGCATGGTAGAGAGATAAAGAGGGATCGGGGAGGACGGAGGAGATGGACCAGAGACCGCCGAGGGAGATGATCCATTCGTCGGTTTCGGGGGCGGGGGATTGGGTTATGGTTAGGCAGGTGATGGAGGGGTGGTGGGTTGAGAAGGTGGTGAGGTTGGTGAAGGTTTGGGCTGCGACTGGAGAATGGTGAGCACCGAAGATAGATAAATAGATAGATAGATAGATAGATAGATAGATAGAGACAGATAGAGAAAGAGGGGGGGGCCGGGGGGTGGTTTGGGGAGAATGATAAGAATGAGGTTACGTACAAGGGCACCCGCATACTCTTAAAAATACTACTAGGAGTGGCTTCTCGGTTGGGAATGTGACGGTTGGTCCGAGGCTGGGGGCTCGGTCGCCTATTCGCGGTGGGTGAACTTCCAACTCTTTGCCTTGTTGCGGTGGTTGATGTTGTTGTTGATGATCTTGCTGGCTGCTGTTACTGTTACCACCACCACCGGGCTGAATAACAGAGGAGTAATAAGACGGCGGTGGGAGTTCTTGTTCGTTGCGGAGGGGGTTGAGATTGGAGTGGGCGTGTGCTGCGGGGGGTGGGCCAGGGGGACCGGGTGGTTGTTGTTGGGACGGAGGAGGGGGGGATTGGGAGGAGGGCCACATCTCTTATCAGATATATCTACGAGTGGTTTGGAATGGTAGGAATTAGAAAGTGTAAGAGCAAAAAGATATGCAATAAAACTGCGTGATTGGTTGGTGGTGATTTGTTCCTGAGGTTGAGGCTCTTGTGTAGGTACCTAGCTCAGGTGGGTGTGTGATACCAAGTCAGGTAGGTAGCTCCTACCACACACACTTAGAGCTAGCTACCTAGCTCACGCTGTCGTCATCGTTTTCAACCCGTCTCTTTGATGATGTGCTATCTACTTCAATCCAGAGCTTAGAACCCCCCACCATTCCATTGATTCCTCCCACTCTCAATCAAATCGATCAAAGGTACCAATTAACTGGGACAAACCCTCCCACTCTACCCATCGTTCCCAAAAAAAGGCAAGACCACTCCCACCCCCTTCAGATCAACCCAAACTCAAACTCAACCAACCCCCTGAATCTAGCTAATGCAGCATTGTAAGTAAACCTCCGAATGTACTAAACTTGTAGCATGGGATTGGTCAGTTCCCTCCGAGACTTGTTCCCGCTGCCTCCAGCTAGACAGGGTTCGGAGTCTAGCTGTACTATCCACGCACCCAATTTCACCTACACAAATCTGACTAAGGGCAGCCAGGCAGCGACCATCTTTGCTGACGAAGATTACCTACCTGACCTACCTGGGCACTTATTGCACTACCCCGTTTTTGGGTTGCCTCTTGGGGGTGGGTGACCAGAGATAAAACAACGACACCTCGTGCTCTTGAAAACTCTGGTGATATTCTTTCCAATTCCCCCCACCCCACGCCTTCCAGTTCACGGTACCTTACTCACCTCCACCATACATTCCTTCCACACCATCCGACAGAACTAGTGTTATGTTTTGAGCCTGCCAAAAGAGAAAGGTTTCTATAAATAAATATATATATATACGTTTCTTTCAGATCGAATGTCAAGTAAGTTAGTTGCCCGGGTATCTATCTTTCTTTCCTCCCAAAAATCCCATATTTCCCTACGAGAATACCCTTATATCAAATCATATCATATATACCATTGTACACCAACCCAGAAGAATATGTTCAAGCAACCTCCCCCTCTAATGTTTAAAGTAACTCCCTCCCCCCCTCCTTAACAAACCACACTCTCAGTCAGCACATCCCACTCCCCATCCAAACCCCCCAACTTCCTAAACATCATCACCCAGCTACTCCCATCCTCCTTCTCCGGCCCCAGTATCGACTCCCTAACCCGATACCTCTCCGGCACATCATACGGCGCATCCCCGCTCCTCCTCAACGGTTGCTGCTGCAACGACAACAGCTGATGATGCATCCCATTCCCATTCCCATTATTATTCCCCATCCCCATCCCCGTCCCCATCCCCCCCATCCCATACCCTCCCCCACCTCCCCCACCAGCAAGAACAAACTCCATCCCTCCATACCCACCATTATTACTCCCATGATACCCCATCTGATAACCTCCCCCAAAAGAATCAATAGCATGCATCTCAGGCGACCCCTCACTCCCCACACTAGGCGACCCGACACTTTGCGACTGTGAGAGCATGGCACCACTCCCAAAAGGATCATCATCCCTCGGAGTAGGGGGTTCGAGTGCGATCCCAGGGGTGTTGTTGGCGACACCAACACTCCTCCCGCTACCACCACCACCACCACCACCAGTCCCACCACCACCGACAAAAATCGTCTGCTGGGCTGAACCTAGGTCGTCAAGGGAAGAAGCGATAGAAGGCGCCACGCTAAAGCTATGCGCTGAGGAGACCTCCGCGGTGGTGGTGGTGTCGAACAGCAGCGACGGGTCGATGGGCATGTGGTGCTGGCTGGGGATGCCGCCGTATTCTACAGACATGGAGGTGGTGCTGGAGGATACCGGCCTGTTGTTTACAGATACTGGGACGGTGTCAAACAGCCCGAATTGTTGTTGTTGTTGCTGTTGCGATGGTGGTGGTTGTGTGACGGCAGTGTGGTGGTGGTGACTGAGGAAATTATCAGGAAACGGCACGCCCTCTAGATTTCCCGACCCAACCCCCCACGCGTCTCCAGGGCCAAAGTTGTATGGGAACTCCTGGATGTTGTGTTCTGGCGGGGATACCGATCTCGAGTTTCTCTGCGCGGCCGCATCGCGGAGGTGCTTCTCCTCGAGCTTCATCGTGTGCTCGGCGATTGTCGCCATCACGTTCGCCCTCCACAGATTTTCTCTCCGGCCTGGGTTTCTCCGCAAGAGGTCGAGAGCTGCCCTTCGGATCATGGGATGTCTGCACTTTGCCGCGACAAAATAGAGGGGCGCAATGACGTGCATTTCAAAGGTGAACATGGCCGATAACCTCCTGGTGTCTGGGCCGTTGTTGGGCGGCGCTTTTGTGGAGGGATTTGGTGGCGAGAGGAGAGTGTTGATAAACTCGGATGCTAACGGGATGATGGCGGAGAAGGTGTCAACGTAGTCGTCAAAGACTGTTTCGTGCCGACTCAAGGCAGTGGAAACCCAGATAAACGTTGTGTGGACGTGAACCTGGATCAAAGCGATGGATCCAGGGGGCGCTTCTTTCGCCTTTGTCGACCGGTACAGCGAAAAGGCAACGTTGAACTTGGCGAGCTTTCGGAGGAGAACGTCTTGTTCGAGTTCGAAAGCTCTCATGTCCTCCTCGGGCACTTTGCTGATTTTGGCCGCGTGCGACTTTTTGGCAAACCTCAGACATTGGTCCATGAAATCGTACAAGGCGTATCGGACCTCGTCAATGGTTTTGAAGACCATGGGGACCTCGGTGAAAGTCTTCAGGGGCGCTGGGATGGCTGTGGGAGCGCACCCAAGCATGAGCGAAGTAAGGGACATTCGGGTGTACATGGGCACGAGGTGTTGTTTGATGAGGTCGATTTCGGGTGATCGACCTGTTACTCTTGGGCCGAGTTGGCTGAGAATTTGCCGGCCTTGCTCGAGGTGGATTAGAGACTCCTTGTCTTTGCTCTGCATGAGTTCGATGCAAACGAACAGCACGCAGGTGAGCAGTGGTACTAATGGCCGAGCGTTGACAGTCCGCATTTGTTCGAGCAGGCAGGCGATGGCCCGGTTGTATTGATAAAGGGCAAAGGAGCTTCGGTTCTCGGTGTCGCTGCTGTGAAGCATAGGGGGCATCATGGCGGCCTGCACCATGCCCTCATGTAAGCTGCTGACGGCGAGGACGGCATGCCTCACTGCTGGCTCTGTCTGGCATATTTGGAGGACCAGCACCCGAAAGAAAGCCCCGTCGTGATCCGCGGCGAGACATGGCGCTGTGACGTGCTGGAAGAAGTGAAAGGCTCGCTTTTCATCCCCGGTAGCCCACTCAAAAAGGGTGGCCAGTGGAGCATGAGGTTCTCCTACACCATTTTGCCCGAGGCCACCGGACCGGCGCCGACGTTGTGATATGGCTTTGGCATCTAGATAACCGTCACACCTTCGCCCGGTCTTGGTGCAACGCATGCAGAATGGCTTTTCTTCGTCACATTTGACCTTGCGAATTCTATCCGCAGCGGACGAGACGAGTCCGAGGTTAGCTTGCGTCGTGGGAGCGAGGAGGCAGGGGAAGGGTGGGTAAGGGAGAGAGGCTCGCGGCTATAACAGCCAGTCGCGGGTGGATGCAGGATAACAGTCAAAAGGAAAAAAAAAAGTCTCGCACTTACTTGCATGTTATACAACCGGTCCTGACCTTCTTGGATCCTTTCCTCCCAGACCTGATCAACTGTGATGACGATGGCGGGGACATCGAGTCCGAGTTGTGAGCCATTTTGTTTTATCGTTGCGTCGCCCCCCTCTTCAGTCCCTTCTTGTTACTACTTTCGGTAACTTGCTCCTAGTCTCTTCTTCTTCGCTATCCTGGTGTGCACGTCTTCGTCCGTCCGGGTGGGTTTGGTTGTAGCACAAAAGCAGGTTCGTCCGAGAAATGGACCTTTGCCAGAAACAGAAGCAGCAACGAGAGTGGTCGAGCTCTTGGATATAAGTGCCAACGGCGAGCACCCCTTGTTAGAGCTTGGGGAAAACCACCCTCATGGGTGAGCGGTGGGCCGACTACCTAGTAGGAACCAACCACGCGCGGTTCTTTTTTAGCAGGACATCAAGGATCTGACCTGCTGCTTGTACTTGTTGCGGTGCTCCGCCTGTCCCGCACGAACCCGCCATGCCACACAAGAGAAAAGAAGCGTTGCTCCGCCGCCGGGTGTACACAGCATACGCGGAGAGTGGAGGGGAAGGGTCAAAGAAGGTGGGGAGGACGGTCCAAGGTACGTAGAGAGTGTGCGTAGCTGGTATAGCATGTACTGTACCCTGCCAAGCAGGGGGCTAGACATGAAGGGTCAGGGAACGTTGAATGGAAGCGACATAGAAACCACAACTACGCGCCCAGTACAGCGGTGCTAGAGAGGCACCTAGCCCTAGAATGGGTGCCTTACAGGTACCTCATAGGCCGTGCCCCATTGGATACGCCGCAGAGAAGCAGCAGCCAAGAGCTGGGCCGGACAGGCATGGGTGAATGGAAGATTGCTGTGGACATGCAGCTGGCTTATCCCCGATACTTAGTCGGTAACAGCAAATACGCCCTGCGGAAGGTAGAGGAGGTGGCATGGCAGTTAAGGCAGCAGGGAGACAGACACGTATCGAGCTATACCTACCTAGTAGGAAGCTGTAGTGTACTGACTGATGGATGACTGGACAGATCTTCCGTGCGCTGGAACCTCTTCGACTGGTGGGCGGCGGAGACATTCCAACGTCGACGGGCGGGGACGGGGAACAAAGTCAGTTTCCATCAATTGGGTGAACCTGTCCTGCTTGTGGCTTGTGTTTGCCGCGTGCCAAGCGAAGTGCCGTGTGTTTGAGGGGAAGTGAGTTGCTGTGTTGTCCGTAGAAAGCTAGTGTCGAGGCATCATGACTGTTGTGTAACCTAGGATGAGAAAGAACCGTTGCACAAACTGCGCTTATCTGCTCAGACAGTTGACCATGACTGGTTGGTTCGCTCGTGGCGACAAGCAATAAGAAGAATCCGGTATCGATCAACCCAAGCCCTGCGCGGTTCTGTCATTTCATGCACCTCTTCACACCCACCACCGCGGTTATGGAAGGCGCCATTCTCTATCTACCGTCGTACACGGCGGAGAAGATGAAAAGGCCGAGGAGGGGGGAGCAGAAGAGGGGAAATCCAGAAATCAGAAGCCAGAGACCAGATACCAACTGGCCAGGGCCCCAGACATTTGTCATTGTCCCTCGGGCCCGAGCCGTGTGAACCCTGTGTAAGGTATGAACCAGAATATCTGGCTCTTCTCGACGGTGATGGAACGATTAATAGAAGCACTTGATTCGAAATTGAAACGACAACGCCCCGTAAATGGACCACACCTCGGTGACATCGGTGGTAGCGCTACCCAATCGAGCCCTCTGGCCCGCGATCCTTTGCGCCAAGCCTGATGTTTCCTTGACTCTCACTGCTGTGTTTGATTTCTCAGCCCTGTGGCAAGTGGGGCCAGTGCCGTGGACGTTGGACGGCTTGGGGAAGCAGACGAGGTGGGGTAAAACTGCGAGGGCAAATGGAGGAGAAGACTGTCATGATGACTGCATAACCAAAGGATGAACAAGCTAAGTTGCCGCGTAAGGCTCCGTGGCCCTATCGGCTGGTGTATCGAGACTGAAGTGATGATCCGTCTAGATGTATACCACGCCGTTGCAACCTCGCCCTACAAGATAGATGATCGTCAGTCAAGCTGCTACAACCAAGACAACATGTCTCTCTTCGCCGAAGAATGCCGCATTGCCTTTCGACAGCGCTCAAGGAGAGGTAGCAGGTCCTTGGTAACGGCCTCTGAAACTCGCATATCTGGGCCATCTCAACTCAAGCCCACCCAAATCACTAATGATCCTTCCGGGTGGCTACTGGGCCCCGCGATCCAAGGGGAAGGCACAGCAAGTCAACCATGAAACCTTTCCATTCTATCATGAAAATGAAAACACATGAGGCAAGGAACTCGTGTGGCCGCGGGTGCCGTGAAACACCAACTCGGCCGGGCTCCAATGGATTTCTTGGTGCCTGCGGCGCAGTTATGACGGTGTATCCCACCCACGATAACTTTCTCTCAGCCACGGACTGCAAGGTTCTTCGGCAAGTCGTCCACTGCATGGGGTTAGTGAGGTTGTAGCGTTCCGCTGCAGAGAATTAACCTTGAAAGAATGCTCCCGCATCCAGGCCAATCAGCATCGCGAGTGCGTATAGCTCCCTGGTATAGTCGTTTTTGTTAACAACCCCCAGATTTCACAACGACCTCAAGCCACAAGTCAACGGTCGACACTGTTCCGCCGTCTCGCCCGGTTTTAATTTCCGTGCTGGCCCCGTCATTCTTTCTGGGCTTGTTTCTCGGCGACATACCGGTGATGGGATTGTCCGATTTTGCCGTTGCTTTGGAATCGATGTTTTGTCAGCACACAGCCATCCTCGACACCGCTCTTCTGTCCGCCACCGCTTCAGCCCGTAACATTGAGTGAGCCAAGCGATTCGTGAGAGACTTAATTAATATGTGACATTGATAACATGATAGTCTTTGTTCGTATCGTCTCATTGGGCTGTGTGGACACCGTCTCCCATTGCATTTTCAGAATGGAAAAGGGATGCCTGGAAGCGATGTCTTCCTGTAAGGCATTCTCCGAAATGAAGAAAAGACCAAAACAGAAAGCAGGGCTTGGGGCTCAGGCCAAGCCTGTATTTGTATAGATAGGTCAAAAAGGTATCTGGGCGCTTGTTTGACCGAAGGTGAGTGTGGTGACAATATGTTGAATTGATTGGGCGCCTCGGACTTTGAACATCGCACTTAATTGTGGATACCGCACAGCGTCAGGTATGTACATACTGTCCATGGTATTCAACAACCTTATCTGCTTCCTAGGACATTGTAAAGTAACTTGCCCCTGAATGTAGGAACTTTGGAGGGATTTGTCTTGCCACATTCTCACTTATTAGGTGATGGCACAGTCGTGTGTCCTTCCCAGATCGTTTGAGCCTGGAGGGGATAAGGGCCAATTCTGCAATCAATTGTCAGCATACAATAATCCCAATGAAAAGAACAACACCCAATCAACCAGAGACAAAATAACGGACACTCATGTTTTGAAGAAACCAATGAATAAGCCTACCAGATGCCTTGCCAACGCAAGGACAGCAGCATATGTTTATAGGTGGCCGCCCAGCGCCAGATGAAAACGATGTGTCGATTCAGATCTCCGAAAGTCCACAGCTATGTAGCGGAGATCTGGCCTGACAGAAAGCCTCAAAAGCTTATTCTCAGTTCTGACCTCAGGCCCGGCAGGTTGGGAGCGCGGCTATGCTGCGGGAGGGGTGAAGGTTCAAGCGGCCGTGTAACCGGTTCCCGGTCAGTAGCTGCTTCTCCCCCACACAAACTACCAACAAGCTCCCGTCCAAATCGTGTGCCACAGTGGCCAGAGAGATCTGAGACCCTGCTTCTCTGCAGCCCTAAGCTTCTTGCGGGGGCGAGGTTTCCAGGCAGACGTGCCAGCCGCGCTCCTTCAGACCGCCAGAGGGGCGCAACATGTTTTGGTGGATGAAGAGCACAGCCACTACCCCAAGGACTCATCTTGTTATTGAGTCACGGTTCTTGTTGATCCGGTTGCTTTCTAGGCCTTTGTATGTGAGGGAGAACTTGTGAGTTGAGTTGTTGACCTTGATCATTGCCTATGATCCCAGCAAAAATGGCCGAAGGAATGTAACTGCTATTGCCTGGCATCCCTCGACGGAGGTAGGCCAATGTAGCTGCCGGTGATTATCGTAGGTAAGTGAGTCGAAAAGGAGAGCGTGGCTCTGTCCAGTCGAGTGGTGCGGACAGATGGGACGAGGAGATGTATGACCCAGGAGCTCATCAAAGGTGGCTGGCGATCGTGCCTTGGACATGAGCCTAAGATTGAACATGAACCTCGCTGGACTGGTTTGGGGAAGGCGTGGTGAGTCTTGGACCATCAACTCTAGCTGTACAACTCGACGTTTTCCCGGGGGCAAGGCGTTCCAGCTATACTTGGCAACTTTGTGTTCCGAGACACCAGAGGATTGTTGAGGAAGACGTCAGTCAGCTCAAGTTTCGTCCTGCTGTGAATGGTCATGAACAGCAGAGAAAGAAAACACGTTTGCTGAGCACTCGTGTACAGTCTCCCTGTCAGCAAGAGCTGGTGTCTGTTGAAAGACAAAAGATCTGTCCTTAGTTCTCGCTTGCCAGTCCTCTCTGATTGCTAGGATCGTACGTGGAGACGGAATCAAGTGCTGCTCTAATTCTGCGAGGTGATATGTTCTTTAACGGTCTCGGCAACTGGAGGGAAACCACCCACACGGCCGGAAACATGCTGTTCGCAGAGTACCAAGGTTTCAGGTGCTGAATTAAAGGTAGAGAGAGGCGTTTGATGCGGGCAGGAGCTGCAATAAGGTACCTGGTATGCTCCGGGTTTCTTGGCTGCCGGTCGGTGTTGTTCCGGCAGTTGGTCACCACGGCCAAGCTAGGATTGGCCGATCCCGAACCGCCGGCCGAGTGCCAGGATCAGGATGCCAAGGCCGGGGCCGAATGTGGGGTCAAACGTCTTGGCTGCCGTAGATATTGAATCAGTCAGGGACGACTCTGTGAAGGTTAGGATGAACATCGTAGTTATTGTGAACAAGATCTCAAGGCGAGCAAGCTGAGCTGAAGGTCCTGTGTATCCGTTTTCAGCCTTGGGTCGCACATGCTATGAGCTATCGGTCCACGTCGGGTCTCCGTGATGGATTGTTGGAGTCCGCTGCATGAAGCAAGACCCCCCAGCCAGTGGCAACGCGGGGCAAGCTCTGCAACCTGGAACATGGCCATGGCGTAGCCTCGTCTGCTGAGGGCGAAGGTACAGTTCAGCTCAGACTGACAAACCTACTCAACAAAAGAATTAGGAGCAAAGAGTACATAAGAAAATGCTTGTTTGCATGTGTAGAAGTTTAGGTCAGCATTGCTGAGTGAAACGGTGGGCGGTGTGGAATCTCTTCGAAGCTTCACCTCTGTCGAGGGGCAGCTGGAAAGAGGGGAGCTCGGGCCAGTTGACAGCGATAAAGAGCGATAAGCGGTGCCTGACCTGTCCTCAGCGCTCTTGCTGGGCGAAAACGCACGGACTTTTGCCGCCTGGCAGTGGCAGGACCCGCACTCGTCATCCGAGTGGCCGCCTAGAGATCGCCTCTGGGAACCTGGCCAACCTTACCAAACCACTTGCAACGAAGCCAGAGTCGGTGGTGGTCTTTAACTTTCCATCTCATCTTCAACTCAATTTTCACTTGTTGCAGATAAAACTCTGCCATCGTTTTCGTTTGGAGAGCCTACCCACTCTCCCAGAAACAACACCTGCCATCAACAACCCCGCCAACCTGCCACTTCGTTTCCGCTCCGCTCCCATACATCATCGACGAGTTTCCCACTTTACATCATCACAAATACCAACAAGATGGCTCCAGAGCCGAGTGCCGATCGCCCTGAGCATAAGAAGAAGGTCAACCTGATGTACGTGTCCTCTGTAGATGGAGAGGGGAGTCATTAAGAAGCTTGAACCTCAAAGTCTCAACCAGAGAATGACGGCAAGCTAACCCGGCGAAATAGGGATGCCTCTGGCGCCGAGCGCAAAGATGAAGATGACACCGCCACGGCTATTCTCAAGAAGAAGAAGAAGCCCAATCAGTTGATGGTCACCGATGCCGTCAACGATGACAACTCCATCATTGCCCTCTCCAACAACACTATGGACGCTCTCCAGCTTTTCCGTGGCGACACTGTCTTGGTCCGTGGCAAGAAGAGAAAGGATACCGTTTTGATTGTCCTTGCCGACGACGACCTCGATGATGGAAGTGCCCGTATCAACCGTGTTGTCCGTCACAACTTGCGGGTTAAGCACGGCGACATGATCACAATTCACCCCTGCCCCGATATCAAATATGTAAGCCGACCCCGCCAGCTGTTTACGCTTTGGGCGACTGTCAGTGCTAACAACATACACAGGCTAAGCGTATTGCCGTCCTTCCAATCGCCGACACCGTCGAGGGCCTTACCGGCTCCCTCTTTGACGTTTTCCTCGCTCCTTATTTCCGTGAAGCCTACCGCCCCGTCAGACAAGGTGACCTCTTCGTAGTACGCGGAGGCATGAGAGCAGTCGAGTTCAAGGTTGTTGAGGTTGACCCTCCCGAGTACGGCATTGTCGCTCAAGATACCGTTATCCACTGCGAAGGCGAGCCCATCCAGCGCGATGAGGAAGAGAACAACCTCAACGAGGTCGGCTATGATGATATTGGTGGTTGCCGCAAGCAGATGGCTCAGATCCGGGAAATGGTGGAGCTGCCACTCCGCCACCCTCAGCTTTTCAAGTCGATTGGTATCAAGCCCCCACGTGGTGTGCTCCTTTTCGGACCTCCTGGTACCGGTAAGACACTCATGGCGCGTGCTGTTGCCAACGAGACGGGTGCCTTCTTCTTCCTTATCAACGGTCCTGAGATTATGTCCAAGATGGCTGGTGAATCTGAGTCCAACTTGAGAAAGGCATTTGAGGAGGCCGAGAAGAATTCTCCAGCTATCATCTTCATCGATGAAATCGATTCGATCGCCCCCAAGCGTGACAAGACTAACGGCGAGGTCGAACGTCGTGTTGTCTCTCAGCTCCTTACCCTGATGGACGGCATGAAGGCCCGTTCCAACGTTGTGGTCATGGCTGCCACTAACAGACCCAACTCCATCGATCCCGCTCTCCGTCGTTTCGGTCGCTTTGATCGTGAGGTCGACATTGGTGTCCCTGACCCAACTGGCCGTCTCGAGATTCTCCAGATCCACACCAAGAACATGAAGCTTGGTGATGATGTCGATCTTGAGCAGATCGCTGCCGAGACCCACGGTTACGTTGGTTCCGATATTGCCGCCCTCTGCTCCGAGGCCGCCATGCAGCAGATTCGCGAGAAGATGGATCTCATTGATCTGGATGAGGACACCATCGATGCCGAGGTCCTCGACTCTCTTGGTGTGACCATGGAGAACTTCCGTTTCGCCCTTGGTGTCTCCAACCCCTCCGCTCTTCGCGAGGTTGCCGTTGTCGAGGTTCCCAACGTCCGCTGGGATGATATCGGTGGTCTCGAGACCGTCAAGGAGGAGCTCAAGGAGAGTGTTCAGTACCCCGTCGATCACCCTGAGAAGTTCCTCAAGTTCGGCATGTCGCCTTCCCGTGGTGTCCTGTTCTATGGTCCTCCTGGTACGGGTAAGACAATGTTGGCAAAGGCTGTTGCCAATGAGTGCGCTGCCAACTTTATCTCTGTGAAGGGTCCTGAGCTGCTTTCCATGTGGTTCGGTGAGTCGGAGAGCAACATCCGCGACATTTTTGACAAGGCTCGCGCTGCTGCTCCTTGCATCGTTTTCCTGGACGAGCTGGATTCCATTGCCAAGGCGCGTGGTGGCTCTGTTGGTGATGCCGGCGGTGCTTCCGACCGTGTCGTCAATCAGCTCCTGACTGGTATGTTTTTTCTTCCTTTGTTTATTCCGAATCCTCTCACTAACAGTGTAATTAGAAATGGACGGTATGACCTCCAAGAAGAACGTCTTCGTCATTGGTGCTACCAATCGTCCCGAGCAGCTTGACCCTGCTCTGTGCCGTCCCGGCCGTCTCGACTCTCTCATCTATGTTCCCCTGCCCGATGAGGCCGGCCGTCTCAGCATTCTGACGGCCCAGCTCCGCAAGACACCTGTTGCTGACGATGTCGATCTCCAATACATCGCCTCCAAGACACACGGCTTTTCGGGTGCCGATCTTGGCTTCATCACGCAGCGTGCTGTCAAGCTTGCCATCAGAGAGGCCATCTCCACCGAGATCCAGCGCACCAAGGAGCGCGAGGCTAACGGCGAGGATGTCGATATGGAGGGTGAGGAGGATCCTGTTCCCGAGCTCACCAAGCGCCACTTTGAGGAGGCCATGCAGATGGCTCGCCGGTCCGTCAGCGATGTCGAGATTCGCCGCTACGAGGCCTTTGCCCAGCAAATGAAGAACGCCGGGCCCGGTGCTTACTTCAAGTTCCCTGAGGGTGGTGTCGAGGGCGCTGCTGGCAACGGCGGCGCTGGCAACTCCTTTGGTGATGCCGGTGACGATGAGGGTCTCTACGACTAAACAAACCAACCATGATCTACAACTTGGGGAAAGGTCCGCAGCCCATGTATTCTAGTTTACTCCAGCATAAGGCTATCTTGTAGTTTGCACACCTGGTCGGGGAGTTCTTGAGGCAGATGGGGAATTCATCGGTTTACTTGGGCGGTCGGTTTTATTGAGAAATTGGCCTAGCAGCGGAGCTATTATCCAGTAGACAGCAAGTTTGCCCCAGTCCTGTGACCTTTGTTGGTTTTCGGGCTGGCAGCGTGGGCTTTTTTTCGTGGTTGCGTGGGCGTGAGGAGGCAAAGAGTTTTCATTTGCTAGAGGCGCTGGTTATTACGATGGGCGCTAATGATTTGTTCATGATGGCCGTTAATGGCAAAGAATTAAGACTATAGATTGCATTCTGTTTTCTATTCTGTGATTTGGTGATGTTGTCTAAGGTGATCTAAACAACGTTCCAATTGACTCGCTTGGGAAGGCAATATAATGAATGTAAAGAGCTTTGGTATTAACACGACTGATAGTGCCAGTATCGTGATAAGTATATATACAAACTGATGTTTCCCTTCTAATTTACTTCCCCCCCTTTTCATAATCATTCATAAAAGCTATTTTTCTCGCTTGAGTACCCATTATTTTTACTACGATCCGTCTGCTATAGTTTTGCAATCCATTTCACTCCTCCTTTCGCTAATAACACCAACTACTTGATTTGCAATTTCGCTGCCGTCCTGCTGCTGTAACCTTCTCCCAGCTGTCCCAGACATTTATATAACCCCTTAATCCTCCCCATCCAATGTATCCGAAGAATCTGCATCCATCTCATCGACTCCTTACTCGTCCGACGGATCCGACGAGGTATCCATATCTGCGCTCCCTTCACTCATCGCATCGTCCTCATTGACTGGCTGATTAGCATGGGGAGCAGGCATGGGTTCGGGGGAAGGCTCTTCCTCTTTCACCACCCCTTCCTCCTTCACCTCCTCCTCCTCCTCGCTCTCTTCCGGTTCTGATGACTCTTCCGACTTTGACGACTCTCCCGAGTCCGATGCTGTAGGCCTCCTCGTGCCATCTGGTCTAAACCTCCTGTCATCGCTACGCGGTGTAAAAGGAGGCTCCTCGCCCAAGGGATACGGCCTCCCCGTCTCGTCATTGATCGTGTGCCACACGCCTTCTATCTTGACTCTCGTCCTCAATCTGCCATGTATGTCCTTGGACCACTCCTCTTCTGGCGTTGTATCCCCGCTGTCACTCGATTCCCGCATCATTTGTTCCCACATTATGTGTTCCCGCACTATTTGTTCCCAGTCCATTTCTTCCTGTTTAACAGGTTCTGTCTTGACATCCCTGTCCGGACTCTCCTCTTTCTTCACAGGTAGATCCTCCATTTTCACTGCCTGCTCCTCCTCCTTTTTGACTGGTAGATCCTCCATTTTCACTGCCCGGTCCTCCGTTTTCACTGCCCGGCCCTCCTTCTTGACTACGACTGCACCACCACCCCCAACACCTTGCCCACCACCGCCCCACTCCTCATCCGAAGAACCATCATCCTCATCGTCCGGACCCCCAACAGCACCAGGAGGGTCCCTCTCATCATCAGCAAATCCTTCCTCCATCTCAACATCATCCTCCCCTCCACCCCCCTCAGCAAGCAGCGTCCCCTCCCCACCCGCTTGTTCCCCCTCCAGGTTCATCCCATTATCATCATCAACAACAACAACCCCATCCAAGTCCTACTCATCAGCATCAAACCCCCACCTAGTCCAAAGAGCCTCATCCCCACACCCACCCCCCCTCAGCCTTGGCAGAATTTCCTTCTTTTTCTTCTTCTTCTTCTTCTTCTCTTCATTTCCCTCTCCACCACTAAAAGGCCCCTCCTAAAGGCTATCAGGCTCAATCTCGCAAACATGCTCCAGCGCCTCCCTCGTCACCCTCAACGCGTCATCAATAACCGCCTGGGGGAGCGCCAGGCTTGGGGTTGTTGCCTGCTGCTGCCCCGCAGGGGGTTTAACCCCGTTGCCATTGACATTGACGTTGTTTTTCGCTCCTCCTCCGTTTGGCGTGCTGCTGCTGCCATTCTCCTCTGATGATCCTCCCCCACCCGGGACCGGCGTGCCGTTGGTTTGTTTTGATGATGATGATGATGTTGGGGCGAGGGCGGTGTCGTGGCGGATGTCCTCCATTACTTTTCGGAGGAGGGCGGGGAAGGTGGTGACTTCGCCTGAGCGTAGGAGGTCGCGGGCGTGGGATTCGACGAGGGTGGGCCAGTTGGTGGGGTTGGCGTGGAGGGTGTGGAGGAGGTGTTCTTGGATTCTGGAGACAATGGCAGGTTAGTGAGGGGGATTGGAAGGGGTGGGAAGGGGAGGGAGGGGGGGAGGGGGGCATATACTTGGTTACGTGGCCGTCTTTGATGAGGGTTGAATTGATGGAGGAGCGGAGTTCTGGGTCGAGGGTTGCGGGTGTGTAGCTGGCGGCGGAGGGGGGGACTTTTACGGGGGTTGATGGGTTGTTGGACATGGTGGGCGGTTTGTGGTGGTGGTGAGAAAAATGAATGTTATATGTATTATCTCTACTGGTGAGATTACGAGTTTGGAATGCGCAGGATGTGGCCGTTGGATTGGAAGGGTTTTAAAGTAGTGCAAGTCAAGAAGATGGTCAAGCCTGCCAGCAAGACAAGGCTGAGCAATGTTGTTTGAGGAAGGCGCAAGGCTGATAATTAGAGGGCAGGATGGGATTTCAGAGCTTCCCGCTGCACGTGAGCGGGTCAAGCTCCCGTCATCTGCCCCGCAAAGGTCCCACAGTGTGGATCCCAGCTGCACCCACACGCCCTGGACAAAAAAACTGGCACCTACATGCACAGCCTACCACCTAGACTACTAAATACAGGCGTAGCAATTGCATTTAAAGGCTTATTACATCATTTTAAGGCCTTTCGACTATCTTTAAAGGTCTACTGACTATCTTTCGACGCCTAACGGCTATCTTATTTGGTCTGTCAACTGTGTTTTGATGCCTGTTGAACACTTGCAGTACCAGTTCTTTTGTCCACAGCATGACCCATTCGGAAAGCGGTCAGCCATGTCGTGGACAAAAGAATAGAGACTCCGCCTTCAAAGATAGTGATGAGGTGTTGAAAGATGATCGATACGTTTTAAAGATAGTTTAATAGGCATTCAGATGTAGTTGGAATGCCTATTAGTTACTTTTGAGGCCTTTCGACTATCTTAAAAGCCTATTCACTATCTTTTAAGACCTTTGTTTTATGCAGGAGTCTCTATTCTTTTGTCCAGAACATGTCAACATACCATCAACACCTATTCACCCCTAACCCTCACTCCAAGCACGATCAGCCTGTTGCGGTGCTTGATGAAGAAAGAGCGTCTTGGATACGGCCAAGGAGGTATGTAGATGCTTTCTACTGACGGACAGCCAGAATCTTCAATAAAACAGTTTGGTAAGAGCTATCGAGTCATCAAGTTGAGAAAAACAATGCTAACCATTTTTCAGAATTCAGAAAGACATGGTCTCTTCCTGTGGACATCGCGAGGCATGTTCTTTTCGGAGGCATGTCGACACTTCAGGGAACGTAAATGAAGGGATCAAGAAGGTCTTCGTCATGGGTGCAAGGAAGTTCAAAATAAAATTGATTCGGTTCACAAATCCGGGCAGCATACGGAAGTCCCCATCAACACTCCAGATTCCAGATGATGCCGACTCGCCACGACCACATTGGCGTCAAGACAAAGTGCACAATCTCAACAACATGCAGAGCTCAAGTGGGTGAATACGACGACCCAAGTTGCCCCACACCTTGACAGTCAAGATGGGACTTGGAAATCTCGACAACCTTGATCGATGGTTCGACCCCTGGTGGCAGCCGCCTCAAGCAGCTACTACTAGGTTACCACACTCCCCAGATTCCGACAGCGAACCCAGTTCAGGCAATTAATCCTCCTTTGGGCCCAAGTGGGCCAGAACCAGACAAAGCATGGTACTTTCTTCAATCCCCATATGCCAACCCCCATTCTTCTGACTTTCGCACCTCCGATTTTGTGGGGACTGTCGGGACTCCGATCAGGGACCAATTCAGGGGAACAACATTCGACAACTGGACTGACTACGGACTTCTGCCCGGCTTCGTGTATTATGGTCAGACTTCTTAGCAATCCCATGGTTTTCACCTCTTAGCTTCTCCACATCACAGCATCAACAGTTGAACTCTCGCCCATAGCGGCCTCAACAGCGATGTCAATGATGCCGAGATGAGGTCAAGCGGCGGCTCATCCGTACAACAGGTGGGAAGATGAGGGGAAAGCCAAAACATAAGAACTCCGGCCCCCGATACCTTGGGACTCTCTATCAACACACTCGCTCTTCATCACTCTCTTTCATCCAGTCACACCAGCCTCGCATTTCTCCTCATCTCTTTGAGCAGCATCCTAAGCAAAAGCGTCATGTCTTTAAGTACCCTCCACACCGGCCTCGCGGCCTTGGTGCTGGCCCACGGCATCAGGGCGGCCCCAACGCCCTCCGAGAGCGAGGCCATCCCTCCTGCCGTCAACCTGACCTCCGTCATCAACCCGGCCGACTACAACGACTTTGCCGTCTTCGACACTTGGCACTGCAACAAGGGCTATGGTAATGAGCACCGCACCAAGCTCGATTGCGATGTATGTATTCCTGTTGCTTATTATCCCTGATTTGGTTCTCTCATCAAACTAACACAAACAACCCATTCATTCAGACCAAGATTGGCGAGTACCGCAAGTCCCTCTACGTTGACGGCCTGGCCGCCGCCTTCAGCGGCTACCACGACAACTCCGGCAACCTCGAGTGCGGCGGCGAGTACTTTGGCATCCTCTTCAAGGGCTGCCACGACCTCGAGAAGAAGTACCACAGTCGCATCAGTTGTCTCCGCCCCGTCCCCGACGGGTGGCTCGAGAAGCACGGCAAGGGTGGCTACGGTGGTCACGGCGGCTATGGTGGCGGCTATGGCTCTGATTCCGACGACTCTTCTTCCGACTCTGACTCGGATGATGACTACTGCGAGAAGAAGGGGCACCGCGACTATGACAGCTGCAATCGTGGCCACAAGGGCTACGGTGGTTACGGCGGTTACGGCGGTTATGGTGGTGGTCACGGTGGTCACGGTGGTCACGGTGGCTACGGTGGTCACGGTGGTCATGGCGGTGGAGGCTACGGTGGTGGTGGTCATGGCGGCTACAGTGGTGGTGGTGGTCATGGCGGCTACAGTGGTGGTGGTGGTGGTCATGGCGGCTATGGCGGTCATGACGACGGCTACGGCGGTGGACACGGCGGCTACGGTGGTGGTGGTGGTAATGGCGGCTACGGTGGTGGTGGTGGTAATGGCGGCTACGGTGGTGGTGGTGGTCATGACGACGGCTACGGCGGCGGTGGTGGTCATGGCGGCTATGGCGGTCATGACGACGGCTATGGCGGACACGGCGGTGGAGGCGGTGGAGGCTACGGTGGTGGTGGTCATGGCGGCTACGGTGGTGGTGGTGGTCATGGCGGCTACGGTGGTGGTGGCGGTTATGACGACGGCTACGGTGGTGGTGGTGGTCATGACGACGGCTACGGTGGTGGTGGTGGACACGGCGGCTACGGTGGTGGAGGCGGTGGAGGCTACGGTGGTGGTGGTGGTGGTCATGGCGGCTATGGCGGTCATGACGACGGCTACGGCGGTGGTCATGACGGCTACGGCGGCGGTGGTCACGGCTCCGGCTACGGCGGCGGCCACAACTCCGGCTATGGTGGTGTCTCTCACAGCTCCGGTGGCTACGGCGGCCATAATGGCGGGTACGGTGGTGGTTACGGCTCTGGGTATGGCGGTCATGATTCTGGGTATGGCGGTCACGATTCTGGATATGGCGGTCATGATGGTCACGACTCTGGATATGGCGGTGGTTACGGCTCTGGATATGGCGGTCACTCTGGGTACGGCGGTGGTCACAGTGGATACGGCGGGTACGGCGGTAAGGGCGACTACGTCGTTGAGGTCCAGCCCGAGGCTGTTGCTGAGGCTGTTGTCGAGGTCGCTCTCGAGGCCGCCACCGCGTCGGCATAGATTGACGATTATGACGACCTGATGGGTTACAAAATAAAAGCTGATGACGGGTACTGACTTGGCTGGGTGGCTGGAACAAAAAACAAAAATCTAAAAAGCGAAAAAAGGTAACAAGGGGAAGGAAAAAATTTTTTAAGGCATTTTGGTCCGCTTCAAAAGATATGATAACCAAAAAGCGTGGAGTTGAATGAATAATACTTGTCTCTTGGAAAAATGTTCATAGTATAGGTAGACGGCGTCGCTTTTGGGATGAAGGCCGAATTAGATATGGGATGCCTTAATAATGCGTGGTTTGTGTTTGAATTGACCTTTGTTTTGTCGTTCCTTGGATTTGTTCTTTTCGGGGTGAGCATCGGCATGACGGCTTGGATGGTTTGCTCTGCTGACTATGTTATTATCTCTCTTCTCTGACATTTCTACAGTTAGATTGTCTCTTCAATCCGAAGCGATATGACAAGATTCTTTAAAGAGACGGGCATGGACCTGCGCTAACGGGAATCTACATGTCACTTGTCTGCCGTGTAACAGTCCTTGTCTTTCACTGGCTGGGCTGACTTGTTCGGACGAATTTTCCGTCTTGGGATTCATGTCTGACAAGATTCCGATCAACTTGACTAGAGTATGTAAATTAGTCGGAAAACTATTTTACACCTGTTTTGGCACTGTACCAACCTCGTCTTCCGCTCACCTCTCTCCACCAACCCAACACCAGCCTTTTCTAAAATCTCACACCCTCCTCATTCTAAACAATGACAAACCTCACCGAACACGAGTATGACAAGTCAGATTTAAACAGTGCTGACAATATATCCCCCTCCACACACACTCTCCTATATGAAAATCAACCCCAAACCTGACAGCGGCGAGCAAGCGATGAATTGAATCGAAGCGAACAAACATATGACCCCACAGTGTTATGTACGTCAAAAGTAACCACTAGCAGCCAATCATCCCCTTCAAACCATCCCCACTTGTTGACCGCGCAATACTACTCAGTTTAGAAACACATACATGATGCATATATTATCCCGAACTGCTGCATATGATAGTGTATGTAGTATAGAACAGGCGGTATCCACTCCGCTGGATGGGACGAGATTCTAGGCCTTGGTTTCCCCTCCTCTCTTGTCTCGAAGGGTTCGCCTACCGGTTGCCGACGTACGAGGGGAGGGGACTAACACGTGGAGAATACGACACCCCCTCACCTCATGCCAAGTGTGAATCAATGAGGGGGGGAGGGGGCCTATCGCGAGATCTTGAGACAAAGCCACCGAGACATTACAGTAATGGTATGGTATCGAGATCTAGATCTCTTAGCCCAGACCGCCGTGCGTGCTCACCCGACTGGGGGCAGGCAGGCAGGCATGCTGCTGCGGTGGTGGTGATGAGGTGATGAGGTGATGTGATGCTACCCGCCACCAAGGGGACCAACAATCAGCTAAGAACTGACAGTGGAATGAATGGTTCTGGTTCGGTCTGAGTTTAGGGCGAGGGTGGGTTCCATCATGCACGTCACCGTTCACGTCAGTTTCTTGTCTCCCCACTTGTTTTGGCAAAGACACGACGACCCCAATTTACCACCTTGCATGGTTCCGAGTCCCGTTCCTGCGGGCTGTGCTGTGGGCTTGATGCAAGATCTATCGTGTCGGGGTTAGCGTGTTGCCTGCCGCCCGTCGAGGAAGCCGAGACGGGAGGGGGAGGGAGGGATGTATTGGATCGGATCGGATCCAGGAGATTGTGAGGGTGGGAGGGGGATCCGGGTACGGAAGCAGTGGGAGCGGAGACCCTGCTTGAGGGGGTTTAGAGGGGGGAGGGGGTTTAGAGGGGGAGGGGGGGAGGGGGTGTGAGTCCAGCAGAGGAAGGAATTGAAGAGGGTGGGAAGAGAGAGAGAGAGGGGGGAGGGTACCTAGAACGATACGTCACCCGTATTGTGTACTTGTATCTTGTTGCCCGTTACTTGTACCTGTACCTGTTAGCTGAGTTTCAGATGGACGATGGTGTAGAGGTGATGGCTACCTGCTTCTTGTCAGTTACCCATTGGCAACGACAGATAGAGTTGTCAAAACGGAACACAGGAAAACGGAACGGCGAAAGGCGTCTGAAGAAGAGCAAACAACCACCTTCGCCCCATCTCTTCCCACCGGATAGCAACAGCAACTATCCCCGGCAGCCCACGCAATATATGGTACCACAACGCACGATTGGATAGGTAAGGTACCTTACCTGCCATGCCATACCCCCTACACTACCTCTCCATCAAACAGAGTCCCACCCACCAGGCTGCCGGCACTGGGTACCACTATCAATCTCGATCGTATCGTCCTCGTTCATCCCATGTCCAGCAGCAGCAGCAGCATACCAGCCAAGAATCCCAAGCCAAACACGGGGGAGTACCCTACCTCCCTCACATACGAACCAGCACTGCCCACACCACACACTAAGGTACTATATGCACGTGTGTAGTAGTTAGCCGCGTGCTACTGCCTGCAAACTGGCGTGCTGCACCACACTATTGGGCCAGCGGCAGCGGCAGCGGCAGGCAAAAGCTGGATGATGACCCACCACCATCACCTCACCAATCCCCCTAGTGTACAGTACATACACACCCACTTGGTAGGTAAATGATGTATGTTTGCTGCCGGCAATTTATTTCCTTGCTTGTGTTTCTGTCCAGTGGGAGAATAGAACGAGGGGAGAAGAGGGAGAGGAGAAGCTGGGCTGCATGAGAGTGTGTATGCGGGCGGCCCGATTCGGAAGTTGAGGGTGTTCATGTTTATAACCGAAACGATTGAGGATGTGGAGGGTATGGGCGAATAGTGTAGAGGAGATCACAATCAAAAAAGGGGATAAACCTGGAAGACACTTTGAGAATTGTTGGAATTTGGTCGTCGTCATAGGTACCTAGGTAAGGTGATTCGGGGATGGTGGTAAGTGATGCTGCCGATTATTTCTGGTTCCGACGATACACTACTGACGATATTGACGTCTTGCTTCGGATGTGTCTTGTAGTTCACGGACCGAACTCTTACTTTATTCAATGCCGAAAGGACGTGTTTTACTTCCTCCCTTAACACTTCATAGAAAGAGAGTCAGCCTAGTCTCCTTTGTATCTTGTGTGCATAATGTTTGCCACTGGACTAACTGACCTCTGGCATAGATCATCTTCCACGAACCAGTAAGCAGTAATGAACACCCGTGACACCTCCCACACTTCACATCCCCGTGCCTTATTATTCTTATCTGGCGTATCTTAGTGCCTTGCCGTTGTTGTTGTTGTCACCGTCGGTTGGCCAGATATCGTGTATGTGGTGGCAAAGGTGGTGGTGATGCATTACGCACAGTGTCGTTCATGCCACTCATTGAGCATTAGCAAGAACCAAGGCTCTGTCACAGAATCACCGACAGGAAGCCGAAGAAGACATGTGCCTCGCTGTGATAGGTGCGAAGTATGTGTATGTCCCTTCACTGGCTGAAGAGGCATGAGGGGATGCCACAGATATATGTCGCAGGCCCCCAGGGTATTTTAGTTCGTAAACTTTGGTGGAAATTTTGGGAGGTTTGGTGGCTTTGAATGCTAAAGTTCTCATCATTAAACCGTCAGAGCCTGAGACTTCACCCATCCTCACTTTTGGTTGCGGCCCTGAATATTCCAGACCTTCCGTCTCAAGATACCTAATGCAACACATTTGCGCATGTGGCTGCGCTAGCTCATGTTATTGTCACGTAGTGACTATTGGAGATCTTGAAACGCATCAGATAGAAGATAACGACACCTCAGCTCAGGTCATCGATCATCATGACTACCTCTCGGAACACCACCCCCGCCCCCCGAAGACTTGAAAGAGATCCTTGACTGGATCGCAAACCTCGAGGTCGCAGGCCCGAGCAGCAGCTAGTCCACTGGCCCGCTTCCAGCTTCTGCCGGCCTCCGCGTTCACTCGCGGAGCGGAGCTCGGCCGGCAGCTCACTCAGTAGAAAAGATCCATTCAAACAGATCCAACGTCTTTCGTCCGCACGGTAGCAGTTACCACAACAGCAACAGAACCTGCTTCCCTGCCTCCGTTCGAAAACAATAACCTGCCTCCCAACCATGGCTGACCAGAACGACAACCGCGAGCACGCGCCAACAGTCAGTCCGGGTGCGACTCCGGCCTCTGTTCCAGCTTCCGTTCCAAGCCCAACCCAGCCCCGGACACCTCCTTCCAGCCAGGCCCCTCCGAGTCAGACGACTCCCCCACCAGCGCCGAAGAAGGCGGCCAAAGCGCCGTTCCCGTTCAACCGCTTCTCACGGCCCAAATTTCGCCTTTCCGATCTCTTTCGGCGCTCGCGAGCCCCTGCCCCTGGTAAGTACTCCTCCTGGGCCATCATTGTCTTACCTTCCAATGAGACTGACCACTCTCAAGCTCAAACTGCGGCCCCCGCAACCTCGGAGCCGATCCCAGTTCCCCATGCCTGGCGGCGCCGCGCCGAGGAGCACGTCGTAAGTTCTTTCATCCCAAGTTGTGGGAAAGCATCTGCTGACAGATACGTACACAAGAGGTCCCCTCAGAGGGTGCCGAGGCGCGGGTGCGCCGACAGGATGACTCTGTCGGTTTCACTCAAGAGGATATTGCTCACGAGTTGGAAGCGCTCAACCGCGCGTACCCCCCTGGGAAGGACAAGCCGTTGAAGGAGAAGTAGAATGGAAGACTAACAACGAGAAGAAGAGAAAGAAGAAAAGGAGGAGATGTCCGCTTATAGGATGACTTGCTACTGGTACTGAGTACGAACCTTTTATTGTAACTCCCCTGTTTCTTTTCTTTGATCTGTCTCTTCCTTCTATTTCGCCCTTTTGCTCTCTGATATTTTTTTGTTTTGTGTGTTCTTTCATCTCTTGTCAGTATGTCACCGCTTCGCTATTAAATTCTGACTACCTAACTACCAGAGACACAGCCGAGGACTTTCAGGTTGGAACTTGATCTCACCTTCAATCTGTGCGGATTTACACTGATAGGCCATGTTCCCCGGCCGAGAAACAGCGGCAGCCACTCTTGGGCCCAGTGCATGGGAAGTTTTGTGTTCATCCCAGCCATGCAGAGATGCTGTTCGGCTCGCCTGGAGAGCTCTCAGCCTATATTGTACAACAGCTTGATATTGGATCCAGCAATGAGGGTACCAGCAAGCGAGTACTGTCGTGTGTTTACAAGCGTATACTGACAAGTTTAGAAGCCCTCCCCTATTTCATACCGCTCTTTGTTCACAATAGGATATGTACGTTCTTGTGCAACCTGAGAAATACCTCATCTCATGATCCCTCGCCAGCTTGGCAGATGCACCTGCTTTTCTTCTACCAAAAAGGAAAGAAGTCTGATAAAAGAAAATAGGTGTCAGCAACAACATACGACAAACCTTAACCCAACACCCACTAACAATTTTCGCCAGCTGGAAGAGACCTAAAGATCTGGCCCAACCCCAAAAAGCTCAGCCGAAACAAGCCTTACCATCCCGTGGCCAACGTCACTCAGAGCTTGACCGGTCAGGTCCAATTTCAAAAATGCGGGGGATCTCCCCCCAATTGCCCAGATTCCAGAAGCCCAGAAGCCCTGTTACCCCAGATCTACAACTCGATATTGGACGACACACACTTACACACCACTTACATAGCAGTTGTGTCCATCCCATCAGGTCTCATCGAGCCACACACCGCCCAAATTACCACCACTGGGCACTTACACTCCCACTCACACTCACACTCACACCACACACCACACCACCACAGACGGCCCCTTCCGTCACCCCCTTCTTTTCCCATCATCTTGACCGCCCCATCAGACACCAATTCCTTCCAAATCACCCGCCCAAAACCCCCAACCCACCCCCCTCACCACAACCCAAATATCTCTCACCACAAACCCCTCAAAGCGAAGGAGGTCAGACAAAACTTTTTCACAACAAGGGTCTATCCTGCAGGACAATCATGCATCCCGCTGACGGGCTGGGGGGCGGCCGGAATCAAAAGCTACACCTTCCCGCCGAAAACTAGACTATAACAAGGAAGGGGGGGAAGGGACGGACACTGTGACACCCGGCTATGTACCTCAGCTTTTCTCTCTCGCACGGGTCGCGGGTTGGGTATGCCATATGCCGAGGGTAACACAAGGCGGGGGGAGGGGAGGAAACAGAGGACCGGGGGAGGGAGAAGAGCGGGGAGGGGGTGGGAAGGGGGAACATCAATCCTCTCTATCCGTACCTATCCTGACTTCGTTCGGGTCTTGTGGTTGCGGCACAGAAATGCTGATCAGCACATATCCGCATTACCGCATCATCATAAAAAAAAAGATCAAGCGAACCGGTCAAAGAGCCCAGTCAGCCAGCCATCCGAACCTACCATTAAACGGTACATACATCCATACACCCATAGGTACAACCTACCTGACCTCGACCGACAAAGAGAGACAAGGGTCATGCATCTCTACCCAAGCTTGCTTGTTTGCTTGCTTGCTTGCTTTTGCTCCCCGACCGACCAACCGACCGACACAACCCAACCACACCAACCAACCCGCATCTGATGAAAATGGAGTGTGGTTGAAAGGGAAGGGCAAGGCAAGACAAGGGAAGGGGGAACAAGCGAAAGGAAGCGAAGGGAAAGGGAAGGGGGAAACGCGGCAAGGCCCGAAAGGATAAAAAAAAAGATGGACCCCCTTCACCTCCCCTCCCCGAAACCACACACACCTCGGATGGGAATGGGGAATGATGATCATATTTTTCGGACTTTTCAAATGAGATATTGAGCTGCTCAAGTTGGGCTGAGCATGGTGCTTGCTGCTCCTTCGGGTAAAGGCGGAAAAGCTGCACCACAGGGCCGGGATACACTACACATTATTACACAGTACACATGGCTACTGCAGCAGCAGCAGCAGCACATGTGCGTGTGGGTGTGGGTGTGTGTGTGTGTGTCTGACTTTTACGTCCCCTCGTGGTGAGTGGGACGGAACAAGACAATGCGTTGTGTAAGTGCATGTGTGTGTGTGTTGCAAAGACCTTACCAACCACAGCCCATGTCAGCAACAACAAAACTTACTCCGTTGGTCAGGTACCCATGAAAGCCATGAGGAAAAGACAGACCGGCCGGCCACGAGAGAGAGAGACACCCAGACACCCCCAAGCCAGCCCTGAAAGGCTGCTTCACACACAACTCACCACTTACCAAAAGGAATGTTATTTATATCTAGGTAGGTATGACACGTTCTCCCCCCCTTTTTTGTAGTGTACACTACATCTCCACGATATCGATCGGGAATCATATTCACCCGGTCCACAGAAAGAGATGCCGAAAGCTCGAAGGATCTCCCTCCTCCATGGATGGACAACATACCTACATGGAAGAAAAGGGCATCACCGCCTTGTCAACTTTTCCTACCTTACCTTACCCTACCCCCCTACCCCCCTACCTACCCTACCCTACCCAACCCATGCTCGGCTGGCCCATCATCGCGTGCTTCAGTTTCTTTTCTTTTTTTTTTTTTTTTTTTCCCCTTCGCTTCTCCCCAACATCCCGGGTACCCGAGCGGACCGCTGCCCGAAACGAACCCACAATTTGCTACTTAGATCGGCCGGATGTGGATGAGGAAGGAAGGAAGCTTTAGAATCAGAGCTTGCTTGGCCTTGCTTCCATGCCGGGGTACTCCGTACCAAAAAAAAAAAAAAAAAAAAAGCTGGGAAGGGTAAGGGGGATGGATGGAGGACTCCACATCTTGACCGACTGTGTTAGCTTCCTGCATTATCATGCATATTTATCGTGATTGCGTGTGTATGCATATGTCAGGTTATGGTAAGGTGTCGGTGAAGCCTTGAAGCAGCCTCAGGGCAAAAAAAAAAAAAAAAAAAGTTGGGTGTCGTGGCAATCAGCAGGGCAGCATTTCTTTTCCGGGGCTGGGCACAAACGAGTAGGAAGGCTTCTTCGAAGCTTCTCTGATGACGGCAAGCTGCAAAGTTTGAGACCCAAGTCAACAGGGGTTAGTACATAGGTGAGGTGGATGGCTTTTCGATGATGACGCGAATGTTGAATGGGGGTCTCCATAATGTACGGTACCCATCAGGCGTCATCTCGATGGGGGACAGGCAGCTAGTACCCAGCTGGACTGGGTATCAGAAGCTTGGGTTTTTCTGTGCTGAGCTGTTGATGATGATGATGATGACAGTTGGGTTGATGTGTTGCTGTCATGGTGGGGAACAAGCGAAGCAAGAACAAACCAGCTCCATTTGGCAATTGGGTTGATCGGTAATACTCCGTCATAATCTCTCTCTCTATTTCGGCCGACGACAAGACCGACAGTTGAACCAGAAGAGAGATTGGAAGGGATGGAAAGGTCCGGAGGATAACATCCCATTTGGAGGGTTGGTTGAGGATGACGATATGGGTATGCCCGCAGAAAAGGCCCGTACCCCCCGAGCCGGGAACGGTTTTTGTGGTTATGTTTGGGAAGGAATGGTGGAAAAGAGATGCGACCCCATGCCTGGGCCGCGGTGTAGCTCCGGTCACGGGATATTAAATTGCTCAGGACCGCTGTCAAGCACCCGGCACAAGAAGCCAGACACAACCACCGAACGTTACAAATGCTGCAAGTCCAGCTATCCGAGGTGAAGCCGCTGCTACCTTACCTCGCCTGGCAGCCTTGTCCCGTCGGCTCACCTTACCACCTTACCACCAGAAACTACCTTAGCTTAGGTTAATCGCCAGGTCTTGTCCCGGAATATGAAATGTCACATCTCACCTTCCGCTCCGATGCAAACAATATCGCACAAGAGCCTGGTGGCAGCAGCGAGGTGGCAGCGAGCCGGAGAGCGTCCGGGGGCTCCTTTACATATACAACACTTTCACACCCCCGAGTCGAGGCGGGTAATATCTCCACCGGGCGGGAGGCGCTACTTGGGTTAGCACCATGTATAATACCGAGTATCAAGCATCAGGTTGTCGCGCGGAACAGGCGGTGCAGCTCTCGACCAAATCGCATGCAGACTAGCAGTAGTAGCTACGGTGCAGCAGCCCGAATCTGAGATTTCAGTGGCTGTTCTGTTACCTGCCACCTACTCTAGCGCCAGCAGCTTGCCCCGCGTCTGTCTCGATGCTTTTTCATGGAGATGTATGTGGATGGCTGTCGTCTGCATGCAGCTTGTCTGCCGTCACCTCTGCTCTGGCAACAAGGCGGTGAGGACACCGGGCTATCGGGGAGCGGAGCCGTTTGGTTGAAAAAGAGCTGCAATGCAAAAGACCTGCCCGCTTCCAGACTGTCGGTCTGCCCATGATGTGCGAGATGTTACGAAGATCTTCCATCGAGGGCATCCCGAGTCCAGCAGCCCGGTTTCTGGCCGCTGTGCTGCTTGTGCTGCTGCTCGTCGGCATGCCGTTGACGGCAATAGCTGCCACTGACCGACGTTGCTTCCCATGTCTTCCCATGTCTTCCCATGCCCTTTCAAACAAGGTCCCATGATCAGACGGGCAGTCGACGCCTCCCATGGGCCCGTCCACGTCTCACGATTGACACTCTCCCGCAAGTGCCGTCCGTCTCTCACGCACCAACCCGGCTGCACATCAGGCGCTGGTCCCAGTTGCCGGTAGAACCCCGCCGTCTTAGCGGTCCCAGCGCTGCCAGGGCCTCCCATGATGCTCGTCCTCTGGTGTGCTTTTTGCGCCTTGGTGTGAGAATCTCTGCACGTCGGTCCCAGACAGCACGGGACGGAAGCAATGCAGGGTACGGGTGACGAGAGATGGATGGGTGACGGGCGTGAGGGGTAGCTAGCAGTGGGTGTCTGAGGGAAATGCTGGATTGGGCAGTGAGCTCACGTTCGCGTCTGAGAGAGAGAGAGGTAGAGAGTCGGGGTGTGAGAGAGTCGAAACCTGTCTCTGAGGACATTCCAGAAAAAGTACACGGCTGGTTGTCAAGCTTGTGCAACCATGACCCAACCGTCGTGCGGGTCTGGCCCGCCGTCTCCTCCAAAGCACGCACCCCACTTCACCCACCCCCGTACGGAGTGCAACCACAGACACTGCCGCAGGCCGTTTTGAACCCGTGGTTGGCTGGCAGGCTGGCAGGGTTGTCAATACAGCGACACCAGGGGAACACCACATGAAGACACCACAGGAAGACAGTCGAGGTAACCCAGGTACGAAGGTACATACCTTATTACCTTGGACCACCGCATGGATAGTACCACCGAATACCAGTATACACAAGACAATCAATGAACTAGTAATACCCAGAACCCCTCCGCCGGTTCTCTGGTTCCAGAGCTCGACTCTTTTCCCCCAAATCCCAAAAACAACAGACATCGGACAGACATCACACCCGACATCGTCCACCACGCTCGTTTGTCTCTTCACTTCGTCCAATTCCTCTCTCCCCATCCACCGTGCCCTCCCCCGACCCTCCTACCTACCCTAGGTGCTCCCCGTGGACTGGTTCGGCTGAGATCGGCCCCGCATTCCATCCATCCGCACATCGCCGGCAGCAGCCATCTCAAGGCACCTGAGAAGCTGCGCCCGTTCTAGGAAGGAATACCTACGTTCCAGGAAGTCTACAACAATATCCCAGGATTCCCCAGCGACCCGGAGAGGTTTTTGAGAGTCCAAGGCAATCAAAAGCAGCCTCAACAAGAAGGCTCTCAACGCAAATCAAGAGGTTAGTTATTTTCCCCATCAACAGGAGGCCGTCCACGAATGTCGTCCAGTGTCGATTGTTAGTCGCACTTGGTCGTTCGTGATCTCGACTCTGACCCGCCCCAGTGGCAAAAGCCACAGCCAACCCCATCAGCTGCCCTTGCTGCCCCACCACCCACCGCGCGCGCTGTCAACCGAACCCATTGTCGGCTGCCCGTCGGGAAGCTTTTCGAGCCTTCCAGCCATTCGCAACAGCTCATTGGGTGTGTTCGAGATGCTAATGTATCGAGTGTGAAGGGCCAACCTCCCAGCATCCCAGGTCTCCAGGTCTCCAGGTCTCTGTGCCTACGCTTGCCGCCACAGCAAGGCCATGAGCCACCGGCATTGCGTTGCTTTCTAACCCGTCGTCCCAATCTCGTTCTGTATGTTGAAATCATATCATCTATCTAATCCACACCTGTTACCACTCGAAGAGTCAGACTGTCGCCTTCCCACTGCCCACTGCCACTGCCAATTCCCCGCTACTGGGCCAGCCAGCCAGTCTTGCATCATATCCCAACATCGCCTTGACGGGGCCGGCAACAGCATGTCATGCAGGGTCTTGGACTGCACCGATCCTCTCCCTCCATTCTCTCTCCTTTTTCCTTTTCCTTTTCTAGTTCCTTCCTCTAGTTTCTTGTCACTCTAATTCTGCTTTTCCTGTTCTCTAACACACCGCTTCTTTTGCGAAAACAGGCCCATCATGGACGCGCTGCTCCCAACCAGCGGTCCGGAGCATGGCCAGGAATACGTCAAAACCTTCGCCCAGGTAACCTACGAAAGGGTCCAGCAATGTTACCCGGTCGTGCTGCTTCTCACCTTCATCATTGCGACCGCCATTCACAGCATCGCCAAATCAAGGACCGAGGAGGAACTCTTGATTCCAACAGCCACGGGCCCAGGTGGCAAGCCGCTGCCAGTTACCAAGCGAAAACGTGAGCACCGAGACCAGGGATCCATCTATTCCACTGATGGCTGCAATGGGGGTACCATGATTCAAGTTTTTCGATCTTTGACGGGTGCCCTGATTTTGTCGTTTGCTGCCAATGCTGTTGCAACTGCTCTGCATGTCTGGCAATCCAGCAAGGTTGGAGGAAAGCTGTGGTGGTGTGGGGAGGAGAGAGTTGTAAGTCGAGCCAAGAACCAGTCAAAATCATGTGCAACATCAAAAACTTACAAAACCACTCAGGTTTACGTCGTTGGCGCGGCGTTTTTCTACGTTTATGTTTTCATCACCCTCTTTGACTGGGAAGATAGCCCGACGCCTGTGCACTCGATAATATGGGTGCTTGGTCTTTTTGGTGAAGCAATCATCCTTCTCTCGTTTATCTGCACCCTCGCCAGCGGAAAATATGTCCTCGACAGCGACCAGAAACTGGGCGCCTCCCAGGAAAACCCGCTGGGTATCTGGGATCTCACGGATCTGGGCATTGGAGGTGTCCGACTGCTCATTATCGTGTTCCTGGTCAGCATGTACGCCATTGTCGCTTCGAAGAAACGCCTGGAAGAACGGCGGCTTTTGGATGAAGAGGCAAACCGGTCAGACTCGGATGAAACAAGCCCACTTCTTCAGCACAGCGGAACCGAAACACCCTTTAATCGCCAGCGATCGAGACAGAACTCCAACTATGGAGGCACCAACGCCAACAATAACAACAGCAACAGCGACGCTGAAGGTGGTTATCAGCAATGCGAGGAAAATGCCGCTTTTTATCGACCCGACAAGCTCCCGCACAAGACTTGGTTCGAATACTGCCGTGGATACTCGATTTTCTTCCCTTATCTTTGGCCCAGCAACTCAACCAAGCTCAAGATGATTGTTCTGGTGTGTTTTATTCTCGAGGTCTCTCAGCGCGTCGTCAACATCATGGTTCCCGAACAGATCAAGACCGTGACGGATACTCTTGCCAACAACTTCGGAAGTCCCAGAAACGGCACGGATCCGAGCACCGCCACTGGTTTAACAGGAATATTCAGCTTCTCAGGAAATCAGGGTAGCGGCCAAAACGGCAACACAGGAGCCCCTTGGTTTGATCTTGGGCTCTTTATCGCTCTCAAGCTCCTCCAGGGTCCATCTGGATTGCTAGGATCGGCCCGCTCTATCCTCTGGATTCCTGTCTCACAGCACACCTACCGCGCTCTCACGACAGCAGCTTTCGAACATGTCCATTCCCTGTCTCTGGATTTTCACCTGGGAAAACGCACTGGTGAAGTGCTTTCGGCCCTCAACAAGGGCGCCTCCATCAACCAGTTCTTGGAACAAGTCACATTCCAGGTGGTTCCCATGCTGATCGATCTCTTGCTCGCCATCGGCTGGTTTTACTACCGGTGCGGGTCGATGTACGCACTTTTTGTGTCCATCATCACGTTTTACTACCTCTACTTGACCATTCGCATGGCTGCCACTAGATCTGACCAACGACGCGACATGGTCAACGCTGACCGCGAGGAAGAGGCTGTCAAAAACGACTCGATCACGTCATATGAGACGGTGAAATACTTTAATGCCGAGCAGCACGAATTTGCGAGGTATCGCAATGCCATCGTCAACTTCCAGACGGCCGAGGCCAAGGTCACTTGGGGCATCAACCACATGAACATGTGCCAGTCAATCGTGTTCATGTGCGGTCTCTTGGTCGCTTTGTTGACCTGCGGCTATGAAGTATCTCAGGGGACGCGGACTGTCGGTGACTTTACCTTTCTGGTCACCTATCTCGCCCAATTGCAAGGGCCGCTCAACTTCTTTGGTTCCTTCTACCGCACAATTCAGCAGGCCATGATCTCGGGCGAGAGGTTGCTTGAGTTGTTCAAAATTCAGCCTACCGTGGTTGACAGCCCCGATGCAGTGTCCCTGAAGGAGAGCACTGGCCACATCAAGTGGGAGGGTGTTGGCTTTTCATACGATAACCGCAGGACCGCCCTGCACGATCTGTCTTTTGAGTGCAAGCCTGGTACCACCACTGCTTTTGTGGGAGAGTCCGGTGGAGGCAAGTCGACTGTCTTCCGGCTCATGTTTCGATATTACAATCCCAAAGCCGGGAGCATACAGATTGAGGGGATGGATGTCCAGGATCTTACTATCGACTCAGTACGCCGCGCCATTGGTGTTGTGCCTCAAGACACGATCCTCTTCAACGAGACGCTCATGTACAATCTCCGCTACGCCAACCCCAGTGCGACCGACGAGGAGATCTTCGAAGCGTGTCGGGCTGCTGCTATTCACGACCGCATCATGAGTTTCCCTGATGGTTACAACACCAAGGTGGGAGAGCGGGGCCTCCGACTCAGTGGTGGCGAGAAGCAGCGCGTGGCGATTGCACGTACAATTCTCAAGAACCCCAAGATCATCATGCTGGACGAGGCGACGTCTGCCCTTGATGGAGAAACAGAGCAAAAGATCCAGTCGAAACTGATTAGTGGCAAGTTCGGACAAGGACGTACCCTGTTGATTATTGCGTAAGTTTATCCGGGGAACTCGGAGTGAGTGGAGATGGAGTTCGCTAACCAGGTTGCATTGCATAGTCACCGACTGTCGACCATCACTCATGCCGACCAGATCATTGTTCTCCATGCCGGCACCATGGTGGAGAAGGGCACGCACGAGGAGCTCCTCGCCCTCAACGGCCGTTACGCTGCCATGTGGGAAAAGCACTGCCGCGCCGAGCGTGCTGCCGAACATGCTCGCGACGCAACACGGAAGGCTAAGAAGCTCATGAGCTATGCGAACATTTCCAGGCCCAGCGGTGCGGGTGGCTACGATAGCATGTTGTCATCCGCCATCCTGCCCACGGCCATGAATAGTCCCACGCTCGCGCCCGAGAATCACGACAGCCGCTCCATCAGCTCGAATGATAGTAATCATTCTGGCAGTGGCTCTGACGGCACCCTTCAAGAGGACGGCGACGACGAGCAACCAGAGAAGTTTCAGCCCAATGGGGCGAAGCAAGACGAGGAGCGTAGGCCGCTTCTCTACTCGTTTCCCTCGGGCACGACAGCTGGCCGCTCGACGGATGCCCCGGATCGCGTTTAATTTCAAGTCACTGTCACACCGCAAACTACCCAAATCGTCACTGTCGGATATGTCACCAGCAACCTTTTGGCATTTTTGCTTTTTTTACAACATTTTGAATCCGATAGAGGAAGTGGCCATAGCACCAGGGCACACAACTGACAACTCTAATGAGGTCGACGCTGAATTCGCCCTCTTAATCAACTAATCAACACGATATTGCATCGACCAGCCGGTGGTTGATGATGTCGTTTTCTCTCACCAACCAACTCGACAACAACAATCCACAATGTCGACAAAAACCGGCGATATATACCCCTCCTGTAACGAATAACGACACACGCTACGAACTGGCAAAGCAAAGCGAGCACAGCAAAGCGAGCACAGCAAAAGCGAGAAAGCGAGCGACTAATAATTTATCTCTCACAACTTCTTCTCACTGTTTATATACACCTTTTTTTTTTTTTTTTTTTCTGTCTTTGTGTTTCTTTTTGAGAGCGCATTTCCCAAGCAAGCCATACACACATAAATGAAAACTTGCAGCATGTTTTTCTTTTCAAGTTTTGCAACGAAGAGACGATTTCCTTTTTTTTTCCTGTTACTTTCCTATTTTTTCTGAAACCACGAAATGATATCCCCAGCATATGGGCGGCGTTTGTGTGTCAGGGTTGGCTTTTGATCGGTGGGGGGGGGGGGAAGGCAGAAGGGGGTAGGGCTGTGGGGAAGGGGGAAGAAGGTTGTAGAGAAAATGAATTGACAGCCTGTTGAATGAGCAAAACATGGAAGCGTGCACAGCAAGCAAGCGAGCGAGCAAGCAAGCGAATAAATTGGTCTTTCTTTCTTCCTGTCTGGTGTAGATGAGTGTCGAAGGGGAAGGGGAAGGGCGAATGGCGTGCAAATGGCGGGGGAGGGGGCGTTTTGATTTTCATGTCTTGTGTGTCTTGTGTGTTCTTGTTGTCTTTTTTTGTGTGGTTTTTGATCATGTCTTGTGTGTTTGATGTAAAGGGAAGGCAAAGGGCAACGCTAATGAGGTTCTTGTTGCTGCCTTGGTTGGGTGGGAAGCCAATAAAGAGAGAAAGTAAAAGGGGGCTTGTTATAGTGTAAAAATGATTCTTCTGAGAAATGAAGAATGAATAAACACAAAATGTCTGTCGATTTGACGGACGGACGATATTTTAAAATATGGCTTGCTGATGATGGGATGAAGTGATATATATATATATATGGGTGATATTCGAAGAAGTACTTACTTGTGTGTAGTACGTAGTGTTGTTGAGTCCTCGAAAACGACTTTGTATGAGCAAAGTGAGAGAGACACCTGTGTTGGTTGATGACGATGAAGGCAATCGACATTAGATTTCTTATTTGTCCCAACAACTTAGTTCACAATGGGGGAGAGAGAGCAAGGGTCTTCAGAGCAAGCAAGCCAGTAATTACGCCAGCGCTTTTCCTAGTCCAGGTAGAAATCAACATCTAAGTAAGGTATATTAACGCCACAAACAAAAACCCCAACGCCGCCGGGTTATGCCCACCTGCTTGGCAACCAACCATTTTGCCAAAGCCAAAGATATCCCCTCCCTCCCTATATGCACCATGCCAAAACAACAAAATCAAAACCAAGACAACCTGAAAGAGAAACAATATCTAATGCGATCCACCACCACCACCACCACCACCTCCTCTACCATGACTCCCATCCAGCAACAACGTCGGCTTGATATAATCCTCATCCAACTGCCTAAACAGCGCACTCGGATCCTCAGTCCTAAACAACTGCCTAATCGCCGCCGAAGCAGTCAACGGTTGCGAGCTAACACCACTCTCTCCATTACTATGTCCCCCAGACCCCAGCGTCGTCGCCGAAGCCGAAGCAGGAGCGATATCACCCCCAGGCATGGGACTCGACCTCCTCCTCGGCGCTGGCGGCGGCAAGTCCGAGACGTCAATATCGCTCCCAAACTCTGAGTCAGTGTTACTGCTCCCGCCGTTCCCGACACCGAGCAGCTCTGACCTCTCAAAGTCGTTGCTGTCTTTGGAGTTGTGTCCTTTTCTCCCTTGGCTGGGCTTGCGCCGGGAGGACGTCCAGCCGTTGTTTCTCCTGTCGTTTCCTTGATTATTGCTTCCGACATTGTCCAATGCGACGGCTGATCCACGGCTGCGACTTTGGGGGTTGTAGCCTATTCCGCTATTGTCGGGGCGCTTGTAGAATCCGCCTCCGATGGCCTCAATGTCGAACTCGTCGTCGGAGTCTGCGTCTTCTGTTACTCCTGTGCGGATGCCCAGTATCTCGAGCATACGGGCGGTGGTGCCGCCGAAGATGATGACGGTGAGTACGACCACGACGAGGACAGTGGCTTGGAGGGCTTGGGTTTCTTTCGCTGTGAAGAGGGCTGAAAGAGCGACGCCTACGGCTCCGCGGAGACCAGCCCAGAAGAGCATGGCTTGGTAACTGTAAGGGAGTTCGTCGGCTTCTCCGCCTCGGCGGGCTGCTCTGTACCGGCGGAACCAGTTGATTGCTCTTGAAAGGGGGAATACGGCAAGCCATCTTGCTGCGCAAACCGAGACGACCGTGACGATGATTAGTAGAGGTTGGAATACAAGGTTCTTCTCCGTAAAGAGGGCGAGGCCTAGGTAGATGAAAATAAAGTTCTCCGACAGGTGAGCCAGGACTTGGAACAGGTACTTGGTTGTCAGTTGTGTACGGCGGGACATGTTGAAGTAGGCGTAGTGTTTGAGCGTGATGCCGCAGAACAGGAGCGAGACAATTCCTAGAATATCAAGTTAGGCTCCATGATCTCATCCAACGAGGGGCGGGACAGCACATACCAGACATCTCGATAGCCTGAGAGAAAAAGTAGCTGGCATAGGCAATGAGCACCACCAAGCAGCTCTCGATAGCTGGGTACCGTCTGACATAGGTGTACTTCAAGGCGAGCGCAGTCATGACACCCACAATGCAGCCAATGGCCAAGCTGCCAAAGAACTCCTTCAAAAAGTACCAGATGCCGTGCAGGATGCTGAAAATACCAATGCCCCCTGACCCTGACGAGTGCTTTGCCTGGGAAGCCTCGAAGATAACAATGGCCACCGCATCGTTCAAAATAGACTCGCCAAATATAATGGTGTACAGCTTAGGGTCAACCTTGTACGAGTTGAAAATGGCCAGAATAGTGACAGGGTCTGTGGCTGAGAGCGTTGCGCCAACCGCGATGGCATCGGTCCATGTTACATCCAACCCCTCGGGAGAGATAGCAGTGTAGAAGAAGAGCAAGACGCCAATCACAACGGCCGAAATGAGTGTTCCGGCAAAAGCAAACGTCAAGATTGTTCCTATATTTCGAAAGAAGTTTGCTTGGTGGAGTTCGTAGCCGGACGACAGGATGATCGGCGGAAGGAGAAGGTTGAAAAAGTACTGGTAGTTGAAGTTGACCAAGTCTCGAACCGAATCAAAGCCAGATACCCGGAGGATGAGACCAATGGTCATGCCTAGTAAGATATTCGTCAGGATGGGGTTCGTCGGGGAGGATGAAGGAGGAGCAGCCGTACCGCCGAAGATGGATACGACAGTTTCATGAATAGCTGTGATCCTTCTCTGTTGTAGAGTATAGCTCGTGCAGAACGACACAATGAGTAGCGACAGTAGAATAAAGATGGCCCAGGATGAGTATTTCTCCTGGTGGGGCGGATCGGGGCCTATATCGAGTTAGCATGCTGTCGAGGTGCCCGAGGGGTTCGTTCGGGAAGGGGGGAATTCGGATAGATGTTGGGCATACCGGCGGGGTCCTCTTCCTCTCGTTCTGAAGCATCTTGTTAGAGCCTATGTATTGGAAAGTTTGGAGTTGGGGAGAAGAGAGGAATGCGCATACTGGCAAGTCCCATGAGGGAGCTCGCGACAACTTGTGGCAGCATGGTTGGTGTCTGTTGGACAGCGGGCTTGGCCCCGGCGCGGGCGCAGGCGCGACTTGGGGGAGCTCAGACGGACCCTTGGAGGTTGCGGTGCTCAGAGCGAGCAGGTGTCCGGGAAGCGAAGGAGCATGAATTGGTAAAAGGTACGTAAGAGAAGGATGGCGATGGCACGTCTGGACAGGCTGATTTGGTTGGCATTTGGTAAGCTCAACATTCAAGTTTGAGACGTCGCCAGCTCGAGAAAGTGTCCACAAGGATCGCTGCCGAGACCCGCCGATGACCATGAGGCGGCCAATCCGCGCAAGCCACCGCCAACCGCCAACAGGGGAGCTTCCAAATCGGTGGGTCAATAGGCTTGGCACTGGGAGGGGCATGTGCTAGGTCACCATCTTTGACTGTTCACTACCTCCCTATGACAATATATATCTCATTACCGATTAAGCTGGAAGATGACATACATGTAGATGTCATAATGGTGGGTAGTATAGTAGAGACTTGAAGACGGCCATGTTTGAAGGAGACCTATTATGCTATGCCAATGAGTCTCTCGGTCATAAATAAACTACCCAGTCTCACCATCTAGATCAGTCTGCCATGATGTCCACAGCAGAATCACAAGATAGTCAGAAATCCAACTCTGTGCAACTTCGCATCATCAGCTGGTTCGTCAAAGACATCAACAACTGTGGACTCATCAAGCTGTCACCTGGGCTGTTAGCGGCCTGGGTTGGGGTTAGATCGTGACCATGTGAAGCTCCGTATCGCTTCGTATTTGACACTGTGCACCGATGACAGCCACGCTCATAGAGCATATGGTTCTAGCATGCCGTTAGGATTCAGAGGCACTTCCAGATACTCGGGAACAACCTGGAAGATGGAGTGTTTCGAGTAGGGCCCTCCAGGGATCCGAGTCAAAATAAACTTTGTGTTGGCATGGCTGTCGTTGCGATGCTGAAGCACAGTGTTGCGATGGACAAAGAATGGAATGGCTCCAATTGCCTGACATAATTAGTGTCCGCAAAATCCGGAGAAGCCTGTCGCTCGGCGCCTGGCCTTCCATGATGTCCCCTGCAAGCGACGCCTCCTCTCTCGGTCCTCTCTTCTCATTCGGCCCCTGCATCTTCAAAGATCCAGACCCGTGCCGCCTGGTGTCTCTCTGATGGTTGTCATTCGTGGACCAACCAAGATCGAAGCTGGAGTTGCTCTGCATTGCAGTTATCTTTTGTCACAGCCCAGCCCGGCCTCGTTCTGATAGCCGGGGTTTTCTCGACTTGCTTCCGCAATCGCACGACTCGAACCACGACGGTCTCGTGGCAGACGTTGACTTGGCCGCGTGATATCCCAATCTTCTACAAGTTTATTATCAGAGAGATCCTCGGAACCGTTACCAGCGTCCCTCCCAGCTTGGTTCCAAGCCACAGCCTTCTGTACCCTATCGCCGCACCTGTGCTCAGGGACAATCCCGGCACGGCCGAAACACAGGCACCTCGGCCCTCTTTCACAGGCAACCTCCCACCCCTAACCCGTCCTACGTCTGCTCTACCCAACACCCAACTACGATACACCCGATAAGCCATTCATTCGAGTCCAAGACGCCGAGGACGACCAAAACTCGAATACCGGCATCGACCATTCTTTTCAACGCGCGAGGTCGAGCGACACCGAAGCGCGCGAACCGCCGTTGTTGCTGTTGCACCTTTCTAAGCTCTTGCTCCGCATGACGTCGTCGTTAGCAGAAATTCCGGATCGGGGCCACCCCGCAGGCAACGGGCAACGCCAACAGACATCGACACCTAAGAATCAACCCACGAAGGGAAAAGAACAAGCAAACCCAATAAGGACGGGCGACGCATCCAGCGGAAATGGACGCCAGCCGGTTTTCGACACGGACAGTCTGAACGAGCAGTCGCCACTGCTCTCTCCCTCCTCGGGCTCGGGCGAAGATGATGGCTTCATCCGCACCCAACCGCTCGACGGCGGCGAGGACGAACACCAGGCCACTAAGAGTGTCTGGTATCTCATCCTCCTGACCGTTAGTATCGGTGGCCTGCAGATTGCATGGTCGGTTGAGATGTCCAATGGCTCCCCATACTTGCTGTCGCTCGGTCTGAGCAAATCACTAATGGCATTAGTCTGGATTGCTGGGCCGTTGTCGGGAACGCTGGTGCAGCCCTATGTTGGTATGCTGAGCGACAATTGTCGCCTTAGCTGGGGCAAGCGCAAGCCATTCATGCTTGGAGGAGCCGCTGCCACCATTGTATCGTTGATGTTCCTTGCTTGGACCAAGGATATTGTTGGTGGCTTCCTCAGCGTCTTTGGGGCAAACCCGGAGTCAGACTTTGTCAAATATTCCATCATAGTCACTGCAGTTCTTTGGGTGTATATCTTGGATTTCGCCATCAACACTGGTACGTTATCGTGGCATTGGGAATCGATGAGCTTGTATGCTGACCAGCCACTGTAGTGCAAGCTGCAATTCGAGCGTTTATTGTTGATTGCGCACCTACTCACCAGCAAGGTCAGTACGCCATATTCCCCCATAAAGTCGTGCTTATGCTAATGTGTTGTTAAGAGGTCGCAAACGCCATGGCAAGTAGATTTGTTGGCATTGGAAATATCGCAGGCTATCTCGCTGGTTATACCGACCTGCCCAGCGTGCTTTGGTTCTTTGGCGATACCCAATTCAAAGATCTCTGCGCCATCGCAAGTATTGCTCTGGGAACGACCGTCGTCGCGACCTGTCTCTTTATCCGCGAAAGGGATCCCCGGCTCGAGGGCCCCCCAGCCAAAGACAAGCCAGGTGTTCTTGCCTTCTTCCGCAAGATCTTCACCTCTATCCAACGGCTGCCACCACAGACCAAAAAGGTCTGCCAGGTGCAATTCTGCGCATGGATTGGATTCTTTCCCATGCTCTTTTACACCTCGTCTTACATTGGCGAAATCTACGCCGAGCCATACCTTCAGGCCAATCCCAACATGACCCCCGAAGAGCTCGACAGGCTATACGAAGACGCCACTCGGGAGGGAACCTTTGCGTTGTTAATCTTTGCAATTACTAGCCTGGCAACAAATGTGTTTCTTCCCTTCTTCATTGCGCCAACATATACCACTCAGCCTGGCAGTGCTGCTGTGTCCCCTGACGAGGGCGGTCCCAGCTCGCTCAAGGACTACGAAGAGGATCAGAAGTCCTGGCTGGATTATCTTATCATTCCTGGCTTCACCCTTCGGCGTGCGTGGATGTTTTCCCAGATTCTCTTCACATGTAGTATGCTCTGCACTGTTTTTGTACGCACGGTGACGGCAGCAACAGTGCTCATTGGCCTGGTGGGAATCACCTGGGCGCTTACCCTGTGGGCACCTTGGGCCATCATCAGCGCTGAGATCTCCCGTCGCGACGAAGAGCGTCGCCAACAACGAGCTCAGAGAATGCTCTCCCCCAGCCGCGGGATGGATGGCTACAACTCGGACGAAGCCCGCGACCAGGAATCCGGAGAAGATGAAGAAGCCGCTGACCAAGCTGGCGTCATCTTGGGGATTCACAACATGGCCATCGCAGCTCCCCAGATCATCGCCACACTGCTCAGTAGTCTCATCTTCCAAATTTTCCAGAAGCCACGCGGCGAGCCTGGAGACCACAGTATCGCCATTGTGTTGGCGCTCGGCGGAATCACGGTGCTCATCTCGGCGTTTTTCATTCATCGCATCCGGGATGATCCAGATGTGCCAGTGGATATCATGAGTGCTGTTGAGGAAGGGGACGCGCCTTCCAGGCCAAGCACGGCGCGCAGTAGGACGCGGAGCCATGAAGCGCTCCCGAGGGCTAGTTTGGAGAGGGCGACGCTGGTGAGGAACAAGAGTTTTGGTGGGATGGAGTATTAGAAACAGTGATACGGTAGAATGTACGAAACATGGGAAGAGATATTATGGGGGGGGGGGGTTGTGTATGAGTGTGCCAAGAAGAGGAGCTGTGAAGCTTGAGATATGATGATGACGGTATACAATAATTGGATTATTTTGGGACGGGAGTAAACATGGACCATACTATTTGTTTCTATCGTTTAGCATCATTGCTCTTTTTACTTTTTTTCCAATCGTTTGTTTTGGTCAATGGGGGTTTATGTGGGATACCTATTACAATCATAGCTGTTTGTTCTATTCGTTTATATTACTGCCAATGTCATAGACTTTTGGATAGGTTTCAAGTGTGATCAACACAAGACAAGACGGAGGTTGGGGTTTTCGTTTCCCTTATTGTCATCATAAGGTTATGAGGGTGCCCCTGGTGCTGGGATTATGATTGATGTACATACAAACCTTGATGTGCTTTTCCATACGAGACGAAATTGTATCAGTCAAAGTCTTCGATCTCACTAGGACACTTGGTGGCATTGGAATATTCTCTAGTCAACTCAAGACGACATTATAACACCTATCAAAGTCTTCATCACTGGAAAGACGTTCCAAGATTTAAAGTCGTGGGTAAGGTGAAAAGTACATACAAGGATCCAAGATCCACCCGCAGCGGGGAAACGAACTCCACATTTTACAGCGGTTTCCGCCTGATCGCTGAGAAGGTCCAGGGCACCCCATCACTACCAGAAACTCCACTAAGGCTCGATATCCGCAGTGAGAGTGAGAATTTCATCTCAAAAAGTTCACGATTTTCTCAGGGAGAGTCCACCATCAACATCCAAAACAAAAATCATACACCGACAATCCCAGCCTCTTTCAAAATGACCCTCAACCACCAGCGCACCGAAGCCCTCACCAAAATAGTCCTCAACAACCTCCAGCACCAGCACGACTGGACCCATCTCCACCCCCACAGCCAACTCAACCTGCCCCGGACAGTCATATATGGTCTCCCGCCAAAGCGGCTGTATGTCCACCCAGACGAGCAGGTAGAGATCATCAAGGCCGAAAAGGAAATGAGAGCGGGAGACCGAATCCCGCAGGAACCAGAGCTGGAGTGGGTGTTGCCGTTGCATCTCTCTGAGAAGTGGTCCCCGGCGGAGTTTGCGGCTGTTTTTGATGCGATAGACTCGCGGCCGCCTGGGTCGACCGAGATCAGCCCGGAGGAGGAGGAAAGGTCCCCGTGGCTGGCGTGGAAAGGGTCGAGGAGGGGGAAGAGGGTGCTTTTGGCTACGGTGCAGGATGACTCGACGGTTACGTATTATTGGATGCATGATGGGTTGGTGAAGCCGAGGCAGAATTGAAAAGTTTTTTTATATTTTTGTTTCATTGACGGTAACCGTTACACGACTGGGTTTATGATGGGGTGGGGGAAGGGGGAAAAAAGGGGGTTCAAGGCTCAAAAATGACTTTTTGCACCTTCATACTGTCAAAAAGGTCGTATCCCTCCACCGCGTCAGAGAGGGGCATGATTTTGTCAAACATGAAGCTATCACCACCACCGAACCGACCAGTGTCAGCAAATCATATCTTCCACTCAGCGGAAGGAAGAAGAACAGTTACATACCCCAGACGATCCTGATTCTTCGCCAGAACAGGCAGCGCCTCCTCGAAAATCGACCTGACTGGGCACCGCCCCATTTGAAGTCTCAGGTTTTTCCTGTTCATACACACACACCATCAGCATCAGCATCTCTCCCCTTCATCAGTCCGAAACCACATTTTTCAAACGACCTACCCATAAGCCTCATCCCCACCCCACGGAATCTCCGCGTTATGAACCCCAATGCTACTCACAACCCCAAACGGCCTCAACACATCAAACCCCGTCCTCAACGCAGGGCTTAATCCCACAACCTCAATCACCGCGTCCGCTCCCCTCCCCTCCGTCACCTCCTTCACTCTTTTCACAACCCCTTCACTCCCCAACTCTACAAAATCCAGCGGCTCCGCCCCCAACCCCTGTGCTAGTTCTAATCTTGATTTCACACCATCTATCGCGAACAGTTTTTTCGGTTTGTACTCCAACGCGGAGATGATCGCACAGAGGCCAACAGGTCCGCAGCCAATGACCACAACAGTGGCGTCCTCGGGCCGCTGCTTTTGCAATTGAGTAAAAGCGTTTTTGGCGCCGAAGAAGCCGGTGGGGAAAATGTCTGCCATCAGGATGAGGGCACGGTCGGAGATGGTGGCTGAGGGGGGAGCGATGGTGAGGGTTCCTGGACCGTGGGGCACGAGGACGTAGTCGGCTTGGGCGCCGTCGAGGGGGGCGCTGCCGAAGAGGAGGGAGTGCGCGCTGCAAGGAGGCAAACGAACAGTGTTAAAAGGGGGGGGACATAAAGAAAGGAAGGCGGGGGGGAATAACATACCAGCGGGAGGAGTAGCCTAGGTTGCAGTAGAAGCAGTTCATACTACATTACACACGGAGGAGGGACATGTTAGTTTAGGGGTTGGTTGATAAACGGGCGGGGGGTGGGAGAAGGGGGGGAGGGGTACAATACCAGGACGTGGTGAAAGGGGCAACGACCTTGTCACCGATCTTGAGGTTGGAGACTTGATCCCCGACAGCAACGACGTTCCCGACGAACTCGTGGCCCATGATGAAGCCTGTTGGGGAGGGTTGGTGGCCGCGGAAGACGTGCAGTTCCCTGTGTTTTTATTCAATGTTAGATAGAAAGGGGGAACATAGGGGAAGGGAGGGCTTACGAGCCGCAGAGGGCGGTGGCGGTTACTTTGACGAGGACGTCGAGGGGGTGTTTAACTATCAAGACAGGACATAAATATCAGCCCTTCCTTGATCTTGAGGATTATGATGTGGGTGAGAGTGAGGAAGTGTGTGTGTGTGGGTGTGTTTTGTGTGTGTGAATATAACCCTCAGAACTGAGAGAGTTCTTGTGAGGGCTAGGTAAGGTAGTTGATTGTGATGAGGGGGAGAGAGAGGAGACATACTCTTCGGAACAGGCCTCTCCTCCACGACGACCTTCTTCGGTCCGTGGAAGATGACCGCTTTCATCGTCTCTGGGATGGTAATTGTTTCCGTCGCCATCTTTTCTGTCTGTCTTTCTTGTCTATTTTCAACAGTCAGTCGTCTAGGATTCCTGAGATACCGAGATTGTTTGCTGTTTTTGTATACAAAAGTGATTTATGGACTCGATGTGACACCGCAGTTCAGTACACTCGGTAGATACCTAGGTGGACGACTTGAAAACTTACCCCTAGAATTTGGTCTTATTAGGTTGCAACGATCTACAGTTCCAAAAGAAGATAACAATTATTGTTTTCTGTTTCTAGAAGTTCCTTTTAAATCCCAGTGGCGTGAGACTTCCCGACGTCGTCCCGAGCTTGCATTCCCGCTGCTCTCCCGGTGCCAATGCCTAGGTAACATCTCTCGCATCTAGCCCGATACCGTGGAGACCCCCGCTTCCGCATCATCCCCCGCGCCGCGGCCGAGCAACACCGAGCAAGTGACGGGAGCGGTTGGGTCTCCGATATCTATGACTACCCTACCTACTAGCTAACTGCCCAATTCGGCTCATTTTGCGAGACCGCGGTTCCTCTACGTCTCCTCTGATTCATTGTTTTCCCATGGGCGAGATTACTCAAAATCCCATGTTGTGAATTTGCGACTTCGGAGCTTGCTCTCAAAAAAGGCTTCCAAGTTTCTACCGAGTCTAAAAAGCTCCGCTTCCCCTCATTCCTTCAACTGGAGAACCTAACAGGAGGGGAGAGGAGCTTGACGTATGCGGAAGGTGGACTCCACCTTTTTTGAGCACCCACCGTGTAAGTGGATGTTTGGGTTTCGACAAGGCAAAAGGCTCAGTCAGAGGCAAGCAAAGTCATGGGTTAGGTTTGCAAAAGCGGCGGTTCTGGGCTCTTTCAAAAACGGGGTGTCAAGATGATGATGTCAACTGTTGCTGTTATCAATTTCGGAGACCCCGAAGCCACTTGACTGGTTTGACCGCCCAGAGGATGCGAGATAGCCTTCAACCTTCATGTTTGTATGATGTATGATGAGAAGAAAAACATGACAAATCTCTCATCCGCATATACGTACTCCTCAATCGAGCTTTGTGAAAGCCCATCCATACATTTGAGAATGAAGGATGACCTCAGCAGCCTTTTTTCTTATTCACACCTAAAGCCTCGAACAGGGATCGCCCAGCCATGCACAACACCGCCAAATTTTAAGCCAAAACCTAAGAAACATTCCATCACACAAACTGTGTCTTGTCTCTACATAGGTTATACACCTGCCGTGCTACCTCTAAGACCAGCAAGGAGATCAAGCCCATGTGGTGGTGGTAGTGATCATGATGGAGCGGACGCTCTGATTGAAAGTGAGGTCTAAACCATATCAGCGGGCCTACCTGCTCCGCTGACAAACCATGATCGTGACTACATTGGTGAAAGAGCATCATACCCGTTACCCAAGGAAAGCGGATGGTAAATTGCTTCATGTCTGCTATGTTGCAGGACAATACCCCAGAATCACCCAGTTGCGGGGAAATTCCCAAGCAGATAAGTATGCTGCGGCACCACACCCATTCTCCCTTGCTTGACTGCATAAAGTCGCGGGGTAGAAATGCCGCACCCACCTCCAATCCAGTAATGGGAAAGGCAAGACGGCAGGCATTTCGTCTGGGAAATAATATCGCTCATCCGCACAAATGACCTGGAAGTAACAGAGGAGCCCTCTTCCGACACTTGTCGTGGTCCATTGCGATGAGCTGACAGTGTTGAGGATGGTCCCCTCTGTGAACAAAAGCAACGAGGGACAGACAAGGGACAGACAAGGGACAGACGAGGGACAGACTGAGAGAGACAGGTACGAGCACACATGTCGGCAGCTCCGTCGGGTACCCGTTGTCACAAACAAGAAATGAGGCTCTCACTTACAACGTTGACGGTCCCCCCCTCCCCCCGGCTTGTGCACTTTTGCCCTGACCTCATCTAGGCGGCTTCCCTCACCACCACCAGCCATGCAAGCTAGCGTCCGGGTCCGGCTAAACTCAAGATTCGATATATCTGCATGGCGTTTCTGTCTGAGTGTAACACGTGTGCGTGCTGGTCTCGTTGCCCAACCACGGTTGCTGTTCTGGTCTGGGGCTAGCAGGTGACACACACCATACCTAAATGGCGGGGTTTGGAAGTTAGAAGCAGGATGGCGGACGAGCCTCACCGCTGCAATTGTGGAACTTGGCTTGATGAAGCACCGGGATTGCTGCCCAGGGCACCGGTCCTATTTGTTGCGGGCTTTATAGCATTGTTAGAATACCGATGACATCGCCGGCAGCAAGTACATACATGGATGTGTGCCGCCTTCCCCTCCCCTGGGAGCACACCTTGCCGAACGCAAGACCGACCACACCACCATGCCCGACGTGGTACAGAGAAGCGAGATGGCTTCTCTCTTTTATGTGAGAGGCCTCTTGCTTCAGGGTACCGAGGCCACTCATTACCCAGAGCAAACCCGCAGCTGGGTCAGGCCAGTCGCTAAATCGCAGTGCATGCTTCGAAAATCATGTCGGAGGGAAACGCTATTGCGGAGGTACGTGCCGTCCCTGCTGCAGGCGGGAGGGTGAATCTCCCCAGCGCTGATTGGATAACGGGCTGTGCTATCCCCAACGGCGTGACCCGCATGAAGAGACATTGTCAACGATCCTGATGAAACAGTGAAAGTGCCGATGATGACTGCCCGGTGGTTGGGCCTGGAAGAGTGGGAGGATCTCCAACTGCTGGTATATAGATAAAGCTGGTGAAGATATGGTGAAGTGAAGTGTAGTGAGACTCAAAACGGAAAGGTTGCTGCTTGGACGTGCGGGCGGATCCGTAACATGATGCGCTGTTGACCACGCACGGCGTTGAGGCTGAGTTTCCCATCCACCACCAATCAGAAGGCAATCAAACAACCGGACCCCCGCCAATCCTTCTTCCCCACAGCGGCTCGTTGAGAAGAAACATGCTTGGAACTGATCAAGGTTTGGATTGCCATGGATGCAAACACCGGCCTGGACTAGCAGGAAACGGTGGACGTTCGTAGTGTTGCTGATGTTTGGATAACAAAGCCCGGGATGCCCCGCTGTGGGGGAAATCTTACCACTCTCGAGCCACTCGAGCATCTGCGCTTGCTGTTAGTGAAGATGGCGATGATGAGATATTGGGCTCGATCCTTTGGTCGGCTGCCCCCCACCTTCCGTCTGCCGTCGTCGCCTGGCAGGAAACGAGCTCGTTGGGAAGCAACGACACACATTCCCTGCAGGAGGCTTCCCCAAGGAGGTAGGTGCTAACGACATCCCAAAGGCGGATGTGTGTGGTGGCCATTGTCCTTCCTCGTTATCGATTCGTATCTCGTGGACACACTGACCTCCACTTGGTAAAACTCTGCCAGGCTCTCGTGATGACGCGCGCACTTGGGAGAGATGGATAAGACCAGCCAAAGTTAAACTCCGACTCGAAGTTGTCCAAGTGATCACGACCGCACAGGCCGAGTCCGTCTAGCTCGTGTTGCACACGGAAGGAACAGAGGTTGAGATGGTAGGTAGCAGTATCACAAAGTAAAGTAGCACCCTGGCTGCTGATTTGCAGAAAGGCATCTGTCCGTCAAGGTAACCCAACGTGAGCATTTCCCCGCAGCCTTTCAAGGCCCTCTTTTTTTTTTTCCTTCAAGACTTCTTCATTAGAGCCTCGAATGATCTCCAAAATAAACAATCAGGGTTCACAGGATCGGCGTGTTGCATCTGTGTGGCCAGCTTGGTTGTTTTGCGCAATCCATTCCTAATTACCGAGCCGCCGTGAGCCCTAGCTCCATCAGTACATCAGACCCACGGACGGCGCCTTTGTACTCACTACGGTCGAAGAGCCTCAACCATTCTCTCGGGGTCCCGCAACGTACAGAGCACACGACAACACTCGGCTGCCCCAGATTTCCGAGATTCCCAGGGAGGCAATCATTATCATTCCTGACACCAGGCAGTCCCTCGGTCTGTCTGCCGGCACAAGACACCAGGACATCCCAATACCTATATTGTCTCCATTGAACAGCTTCGAGGACGAGGTGAGGTTGTGTGCGTGGTCGGGACGTCGGGCTAAGCTCTTGTTCTCCAGTGGAGCCTCCCCCCCTGTTAGCGGCTCCATCCCCCCGCCTCCTCCACTCTTAACCGTGGACCATCAGCCGTCAATCTTTCACGCATTGGCTCTGGACTTCCCTTCCCCGACCCCAGCTTGTTGGAGCTGCGGTGCATCCTCCGTCGACGGCCCTGGTGGCTGCCATTGCGGCTTAAAGAAGCCATCTCCTCTTTCTTCCGTGCCTTTTCAGTCGACTCTCCGTTGCTTGACTGCTTGGCTTTCAGGACCCACGACCGTATATGCGGGACACATATACACCTAACCCCAGGTTAATATACTGGACCCTGGCCCAACCCAACCCATAATACCACAACGCCCGCCTCGAGGTATTCGGTATTTCCAAGGCACCGTTGTTGCCGAAAGGCACCCACCTTACAACCGTCACAGCCTTGAGCCGCATTCTTGCGAGAACACGCAGCCCAACCCAGCCCCCCCCCTCGCGCTTCCCAACAACTTGATCGCAATTTACGATCCCCGCTCGATCCAGCCGTCACGGGGTCGTTTCCGTGCTTTCATCCACCGTTCCCCGTTGCGGTCGCGTCACACACCCGGCTTCTTTACCAGCCCAGCTCCGTTTAGCAGTTGCCGCTGGCTCTGTGCCCCAGTCTTCTGGTAAATTTGGTGTCTGACGCCCTGGCGTTGCCTTGTTGTTGTTGTTGTCCTCTGTTCTTGGCTGCGTCTTGCGGCTCTTACATGCCCCTTCTTCCCCCTACCCTGCGGGAGGACTTGTGCGTAGTGAGTCTTTGTCCTGATCTTCTGCCGCCGGACCTAGGCCGGGTACTAGCGAGGGATTACGGGTGGGACACCAGCATTCCAATCCTTGAGCTGCTCTCTGCGAGTTCAACTCCAAAGGGAGAAAAGAGGGGGAGGAATATAGGGCTGGCCAGCAGCTATTCCCTCGACCTCGACTCGCCGCCCTCGCCATCGACCAGACATCGATGGCGAGCTGATGCAACATCAACCATCCATCCATCCGTGAGTAGGACCTTCGAGCATACGCGAAGCTATGAATACAGATAGCGAGCTGTATGACCCCGATGAAGTCCTGCCCAGGAACAGCCCGCTCTTGCAGCCGCTTCGTCCCACGCTCCGACCGCCGACGCCGAGCCCCCCGCCGATCACGTCGCCCAAGTCCACCAGTTCCGTCTCCAGCTTTGGTGATAAGAAGCCACATCGTCGAATGAGGCCGAGACCAACTCTGGGCGATGGGATCCTGATCAGCTACCTGGACAACCATAGGCAGCACGACATTGCAGCCTTTGCTAGCGCTCAGGGTCTGCCATCCGAGCCCGAATCTCCCGCGGATACCGATCTCATTGACGACAGTGGCTCCCTCAACAGCGCCGTCTCGCCGGGGGAAAATAGGTCTGACGGGGACAACGAAAAAGGCGGGGGCACAACGACGAGCTCGAGAATGTCTGTCGATCCGCCTGGGCTGGAGAGTTTGGGGGGTTTTGACTTGAAAAGTCTTGCAGCAGATGCATTGGCCGCAGTTACGGGCGCGCAGCTTGAACCTTCTGAAGCCGCGGAGACGAAGCTACCAGGGACAGAGACTGATGTTGGACCAAGAAGACCGCAACCGCCCCCGGCGTCACCACCAGTGCTAAAGGCGCCGATAATACCAGCGCTGTCGAGTTCCTTCCGAGATGGACGCCCAGGACCAGTTGCCGTCTCAGCAGGGCCTCTGGTGCCTCCATATGGCCCCATATCTCCTCGCGAGCAAGGAGCTAGTCCGGTGCCCCTGAGATTAGATCACCACTCTCCCAGCAACAGTATCACGTCGACGGCCCTTTCTGAAGGGTTGGCTCCTCTTAATATCAACTCACCAAGATTCGAGAACAACACCCAAACCCTTCCGTCCATTCGATCAACCTTTGGAGACATTAACCAACTCCGCAACAATATTGCCGCCGAGCATGAAAGGATACGGTCTGCCACTTTTCCACGGTCTCCTCCTGCCACCACACCGCGACTGCCTTCGATAGGTGGCCATGGATCACCCCCGCCTCTGTCACCTGTTGATGCCTTTCGAGGGCCCCTTTCTCCCAACCACCCTCTTGGACACCCAGCTGCGAGCCCCCAGGAACATATGGCGGTTATTACGGACAAAACGGACAAATGAATAACCATCCCCGGCAATCCGACTATGCGAGCAGCTCAACCGCCACTCCGGGTTCCGAGCAATCGGCCTCCACCCCTGGAGCAACTAATGCTAATCATCATAACATGGACCGGATAGGTTCAATCCCACTGGAGGGCCTGACGCAGATAGGGACCTATGTCTGCACTTTCAGCGGGTGCACCGCCCAGCCATTTGCTACTCAGTACCTGTTGAACTCGCACGCCAATGTCCACTCTTCTGCCCGGCCACATTATTGTCCTGTTGCAGGGTGTTCCCGAAGTGAGGGAGGCAAAGGCTTCAAGCGCAAGAATGAAATGATACGGCATGGTTTGGTTCATGATTCTCCGGGGTATGTGTGTCCGTTTTGTTCGGACAGGGAGCACAAGTACCCGAGGCCAGATAATCTTCAAAGGTGAGCCCCTTCTTGACGCTTTCTTTCCTGGTTGCATTGTGGACTTGTGCTGACCTGATATCGTAGACACGTACGTGTACACCACATCGACAAAGATAAGGATGACCCTCAACTACGGGATGTTCTTTCGCAGCGACCAGACGGGCCCAGTAGGGGCAGGAGACGACGGGGTGGTCCGGTTTTATGATGCTCATTCTGATTCGCCTACAAAATAACCCCCCAAAGACTTTTCAACAGTCACCAAAATTCTTTTTCAACAACCACTACAATTTTCTTCTGCACATAGCCTTTTCTTCCGAACCAGTTACAACACCTTCAAAACGACGGTTTGATTTGTACATACGTATAACCTTGTAGTGAAACCGAGAGCGAGCCCGGAGTTGCGCTTTTCTTCTAGGAGTTGGGGACGGCGCTGTGGGCAGGAGAGAGATGAAGGGGCTGGCGGTATGCTCCAACGAGAAAAAGGGTAGGAAATGGTGATGTGGAAGTTATGATATGGGATGGCGTTTCTATGGGTTTTGTTGTTGTTTTGTTACTAGCCGGTATACCATGTTGTTGCTTTTTGTTGTCGAAATTGGAGATGAGATGGGTTATAGTTTTCGGGTATCTGGAAGGGATGGGTAGGAAGGGCATGGTTCAACAGGGGAGATGCATGGGATTCGCAATATACCAATGTTGCACACAAAATGGGAAGGACAGGCAAAGGAAGGATACCCATCTCTCGATCTCTAGCGTTTTTTATTTTTGTTTGTCTGTGTTTTTCTTTCTGGGGTTTCACTGTGGAATCTGGCTTTGGATTGAGCTGCATGAAAGGGGAAAGGAGCACCGAGGGGGTGATCTGTGGCCTGGACAACAAACAACATTCACACGGACGAGTAAGGGGTGACAGTGGAAACATGCAAGGGTAAACAGGACCTGGCTCAGGTATATCATGATGGGGGAACTCAGTCAGAGGCGGGGTGGGGAACGGATATACATACATACATACTAGGCCCATCTCAATAAGTGAAATGGTCAAGAAGAAGGAAAGAGGAAGGGACGGAGGAAGGAAGGGACGGGACTTTACATACACTTGTGTATGTATTCATCTAGGAGCATTGCGTTGCGTTGACCTGCTACTTATTCAGTGTTGAGCTTTTTGATGGGTGGATATTTTTATTTATTTAAAAAAAACATCCTACCACAGTAGCGCTCCCTCTTTGATATGTAATGTTACTTACTCTTTAGGACAGGGACAAAGACAGACAGAGGCAGTCTTTTGACAGTGAGCGAGAGAATTCCACAGAGATTTTCCCAGAGAGGAAAAACCTACCTATTGCTGCCACGATACTACATTCTCTAGTGATCTTAACATGGCATACAAAAAAACCGAGTCACAACTAACAACAGGCCACAGTTTGGAGAGGGGGAAAATCAGGTTTTAAATAGAGCGGGGAAGCCATACAGATGGAAGTTTAGAGGAAACGGCGCCTTATCAATCGCTATCTTTCCATGGGCGAACTTCTCTTACATTTGTGCGCTGGTTCCTCCCCTTAAACATTGTTCTTTTTTCGGTTTGGGATCAACAACAGAGTAGAGCATGGAGATACACGTCCGTGATAGCTCAACGCCCTTTTATTCTCGTTTAGGACGAGCGAATTAACAACCAGATATATACATGAGCGTGCGTACCAGCAGTTGTTAAACCCCATATCTACCTCCCGAGCCAGCTAACAGCAATTAAAACCCACCCAGCCAGATTTGCCTCATATTTTAAAAATGCTTTGGTATATACAAAACAAAAGACAAACAACCCCCCCCCCCACTTTTTTACCCCTGCCATATAAACGCCATCCCACGCTTTTCCCTCTCCTTGGTATCAACTCACTCCAAAACCATCCACCTCTTCACCACCCCCGCCGCCCCCTCCACATCCCCCAGCAAATACCCCATACTCCTCACATTATACGCCGCCTCCACCCTCAAGTCCTCATCCGCCAGCCCGCCCTTCCACTCTTCTTCATTTTCTTCCCTGTCTACCACCCCCGGCACCATTGCTTCCTCTTCTTCTTCTTCCAGCACCTTCTTATAGTACTCCACCGCCAGATTATTCAGCCCAATCAAGCTATACGCCCTCGCCATGTTGAAGTGCGCCTCCTGCCTCTGCCCCGCGCTGCTATTCTCCGCTGCCTGCGCCAGCCGGTCGGCGTAGTACCTGTACAGGAAAGCGAACCCCTGTGTGAGGAGATACTGCCGGTTGGTAGCCTGGCGTTTGAGGGCGTAGTGGATGTACGCCAGCCCGGTGGAGAGGTTAATAAGGCAGTTCGTCGGGTCGATGCTAGCCGCGCGGGCAAAATATGACAGAGCGTAGGTGTAGCTGGTGGTGGTGAAGAGGATGTGGCCGTAGATGGTCAGCAGACAAACGTCAAGCCCGATGGAATCGTCTTGTCCACCGCCTTGGGAAGGGGATTGCTGCTGCTGCCTCATGACAATGTTATCCATTGTCTTGATTTGCCTCAGGATAAACTTCTGGGCTGGACCGGACGTGTACCACGACACGGGGGTCTGGCAGACTCGGCACATAGCCGAGAACATGCGGTAGGAATCCGTGCCGGGCCGGTAGTCCCTCATGAAGTACCTAGCAATGGCGACGCAGGTCTCTTCGTCGCCGGCGTAGACTGCGCACGAGGCCCAGGCTACGTGGATGAGGAAGGTGTTGTCGATTGAGGTCCACACAACCGAATCGCGAGCGGCATGGCAGACGGCGTAGGCGTCCCTGTGTTGGCCGGCGCGGACGAGGGCGAAGGCGTAGTTGAGAAAGATGTCGAGCCAGGAGGAGAAGGGAATTCCGCGGTGTTCCTGGGGAATCTTGTACTGAGGTTTGTTGGCAGGGGCCGCGGCGGCTGGGTCGGCGCCGTCTGCTGGGGCGAGGTTTTGACGCAATCGCTCCTCCATGGCAGCGAGCTTCAGATTCCTAGCTGGAACAGCTTGCTGACCACCCTCGGCGGGATTGACATAGCCCAGAAACTTGATGTACTTGTCCCAGGGATAGAAGCGCTTGTAAGAACGGAAATCATCGACCAGACTTTTGGCAGCCTTCATCCAGCTGGCCTTGGCTTCGTCGTCTCCAAGCAAAGCTCTGCCCTCCACCTCTTGCAGCAACTGGAAGTTCTTCGTCGCCTCCTTCGTCTGCTCAATCTCCTGTTGCCTCCTCTTCTCAGCATTGAGCAACCGCCGCGGCACATATTTCGACTTTGGCGCGTTGGGATCCCTTGGTTTTCTCGGTTTCCTTGGTCCAGTATTCTTCCGGGGACCATACGGACCACGTCGCTTTCTCGGTCCCAGCTTTGCCTGCAAATTCATAGCCTCGTGAACGAGCAAGAAGGCTTCCTCCCTTCCTTCTTGCTCCTGTTCCCCCTCGTACATATTGGCCAGCTGCACACGAGCCTCGATGTGATCCTCGTCGTCTTCAATCGCAGCAATGAAGCATTCTTCGGCAGTCTGCTTCTCCCCCAAAGAGATGTGATACCGACCCTGACAGACCAAGAAATCGGCATCGATACTCGCCGTGCCCTCCGTATCAGCAATATGCTTATACAGATCCAAAAACAGCTTCGCCTCCCCAGCCTTATTTTGATCCAGCAACGCAACCGCAATGTCCTTCAGGCAATCCGGGAAATCCATAAAATCCTCTTGCCTCGTCGGATCAAGCAGCTGCAAATGCCTCCCAGCCTCCGTCTCCTGAAATCCAAGCTTACACCGATAAACAAACATCTTCGCCCTCAAATCCGTCGGCATCCCCAACCCATAACTCTCCCTCGGGAACTTCCCCGGCACAAACCCCTCCACCCCCAACCTCCTCTCCTCCCCCACATCCCACTCTCTATCATCATCCCCCCTCTCCCCATCATCAAATCCCACCCAGTAATCCTCCTCTCTCCTCCCCAGCAACCACCTCGCAATCTCCTTCAGCTCCCTCAACCCCTCCCTCCACAACTCCAACGTCCCAAAAAACTCCAAATAAATCCTCAAATCACTCCACTCAAACCTCCCCTCCTCCGCCTCAAACGGCCCCCTCTCCATCAAATGGTCAATCAGCTTCCTATACGCCCCCCTCGCGACCCCGGCCCCCTTCTTCAAATCCTTCACATCCAGCGCCACATCCGCAATATTCCTCACCGTCCGAATATTCCACGGCCGGTACCCCAGCGCCTTTTGGTACTCCCCCAGCGCCCTGCTCTGCTGGTTCCCCATCATCATAATCACATCCGCCCGCGCCACTCTCGCCTGGATATTCGTCCTATCCACCTCCAGCGCCTGAGAGTAACAAGCATACGCCCTCTTCAACGCCTCCATCTTCTCCGGCGGCTGATTCCCCTCCTCGTCATCCTCCATCGCTTCCACCCCCTCAAGACAGTACTCCGCCGTGGCTATCCACTGCGGCACATCCCTCGGAGCCAAATGCGCAGCCGTAATCCGGCACATGACCGCCTGGGACCTATTCTCCAGCACCTCATGAACCGAAGACAACAAAACCCACGCGTGAATCACCTCCGAATTGATCCTGATGATTTCCGAAAGCATCGTCATGGTAGAGCGGTAATCCCCCTTTTGAAAGGCCTGCTGCGCTAGATTCAACCGAAACAAGATATCCGGAGAAGGCTTCACAGCCTGTCGGGGACCCTTGATCGTCTTGGATTTTCGTTTGCGACCTTTCGCGATAATCACCCTCCCTTTGGTCGTCTTCTTCTTTTCGGCAGGAGGAGCTGCTTGTTGTTTTGATGATGATAATGATGATGATGGGACCTGTTGATACGGCACCCCAGACGCCTCGGCGCGCTGCCGGGCGACAAACTCTTCTTGCTGCTTGTCGAACCTGGCCACTTCTGCGCGGAGCTCCATGGCGTCTGAGTCGGCTGACATGTCGCTCACGTCTGATTCTTCGCCGTCGTCGTAGTCACCCTCCTCATCATCATCATCATCGGAGGCGTAGTCTCCCATTTCGACATCTTGGTTTTGTTGCTGTTGGGGAGGAGGTGGTGGTGGTGGTGGGCGGTGACCTTCAGGAAATAAACTTGGGTCGAGCATGTCCATAGGGATGCCCCCCATTCTTCCGGAGGCAAATTCCATCTTGATTGATGTATGTCAGGTTCTTATCGTGAACGATGAGAGAGTGGTGAGATTTGACAAAGCCGTAAATGAACCTGGAAACCTGCCGTCGAAGTCCTTTTTGTCTTTGCGGTATTCTCCCAGCTCTAACTTATTAGGCCCTCTAGATTTAAGCGCGGTCGTCGCCCTCCATACTACACACCCTCAACCTCACTCTCCCTCCCTCCGGTTGAAGCAAGAGCGACCTGACCCAACCCAACCCTTTTGAACGACTTGTAAGGCTGGGATTTTCCGTTTCGGGAATGTCGAATGATACAGCGAAGAGAAATGAGCAATAGAGAGCAAGGGGGAGTAATATGAGAGGCAGATATAAAGTCCTGGGAAGCCGAAACAAGCCTCTTATGTGGTGGACTGTTGTGAAAAAGCTTGTGAAGAAAGTCGCAGAGTTCAACGCTGACTGTCAGATCCTTGAATGAAAGAGAGAGCGACTCGAGGCTGCCGCTAACCGCACAGTGCGCCCAGCCAAAGCTGGATCCTGGGTCGTTCATTATGGGGTATTCACGTGATTTGTCACGTGTTGGTAATAACATTATTGTTGAGCTGCTTTGAGGGGGAAAGTATGAAGGGATTGCGAGTTTTGTTGACTGAAATGAGTGGGTATTTCCGGTTGATTTACATGTGGTTAGACACACCTTTTTGTAATGGAAAGCGCAGGGCCGGGGTATATTGTGCTGTTGGGGACTGTATGCTGATTAGTCGGATGGGAAGTCCGATTATACAGCCATTACTGGTCGTTTAACAAGGTGCAGAGTCATGGCTTCTGTTTTTATTTTCAAGGTTCTGTCTTTGTTACAGGAATCCCACAATGGGGGTATATGGGCGTGGGTAGGTGAAAACCTAGGACGATGGGAGGTTCACATCAAGATCACAGCATACACCATCACCCCAAACTTCAAAGACTTCACAAAACTGATTAATTCACCGCACCAACGCCTGTAGATCTTTCGAGGTAGCCTCAGCAGCAGCCACAAACGCCTACCGCCCAAACTAACCCCCCAACCATATATCATCATCTCCATTCATGTTGCCAAGTCCTCTCTTCATACAAAACATTTCAACACATTCAATCGTGCCTCGACCAGACATAGGAAAAGAAGAGAAACATATATGACAGAGCAAGAAACACCGGGATATAGTGCTTTGATGTATGCACGTTGCGCTGACGAGATGTGCCGCCATATATCCACGAGCTTTTCCCAATCCTCATGAGAAAACCAAGGCACGATTGAATCACTAGTTATTAAACCGTCCCCTCTGCAAAAATACCCTGTGCTTCTCTCGCTCTGTGTGCTGTCACTTCGTCTACTTCGTCTGTTGCTTTCGTAGTAGCCTCGCATCTAGCTAGGCAGCTTGCCCTCGTTCTTGGCCTCTGCATAAACACATTAGTCTCTGTCTAGGGAATCAAGCCGCGGCATCATGACTCGCAAACAAACTTACCCTTGACCTGCTCAAAGACCTTGAGCATCTTGCGTCGAGCACCCAGTGCATTGACGCCGCGTTCCTCCAATTGCTTGTCATCCAATTCAATAAGATCCGTCCACTTCATGTCCTTGAGATTATCCGTGTACTTGTGCAGGCGAAGGCTCCGTAGCCAGCTCGGGATGTCCTGCAGAAGAGTGGGGTCGGTGGGATCCTCAGGGGGCTTCGAGGTTCCTCTCCGACCACGCGGGGAGCGACCGCGGACCATATCAGAGTGATCCGAATGGTAACCGCCACCCTCGAATCCAACCTGAATGTGAGGTGGGAAGTTTGGAGCCAGTCCATTGTTCATGAGCCCAGCCGACCCGTCATAGGCGCTCAAAAATCCATTATTTTGCGGCGAGGCAAACGCCATGGCGGGGACATACGAGTTCTGCAAGGGAATACCGGGCGAGTTGGGGCGAGACCGATGATTGGCAAAACCCATGCCTTGCTGCGGCTGCTGCAGGTTCAACATGCCATCACGGCCCAGTGCCATGCCACCGCCATGTTGGCTGACCATGATGGCGCCAGGAATACCAGGAAGGCCAGGAGAGAGCGGGTTCTGGCCCGGATCCGGCTCATTGGACCGGGCACGACGATACTTGCGCACGTCATCCAGCGCAAACCGGTTGTTAACGGTAGAAAGCGCAGCCAGCCTCATGGCCGTAGCATTCGCCACCATGTCGGCATTGTTGCCCCCCTGATTGAAAGTGGGCACCATCGGAGTGTTGACCATAGACGCCCAGTTACCGCTGGCCGCATATGGGGAAAGCAGGGGCAAGTCGCCAACAGACTTGTCAGCAGTCGTCAAGGTCGTAGACTGAATATTGGTGTTGCCAGTGATGTTGGGGCGGGGCGAACGCAGAGCACCACTCGAGGGAGGGGGCTGAACAAACTGGCCCATCGGCGGCTGCCCAGCAGAGGACGATTTGGGCCGGTTGGCGTCGTTGGGACCCCAAGGGGAAGCAGGGTTCTGCCCGTTGGGATCCTCAGCGGGGGCCGAGATGGTGGGGGCCGCCAGCGAGTTGCGGTTGTCCACAAGGCTGTTCCGGGTCGAAGGGGGGTTGCCCGTCTGCTGAGTGAACTTGGCCTTCTCAGTCGCGATGGCAGCGGCAGCATCGGGGAACATCGCATTGATCGTGCTCGGGTCAAGGCCAGACTGCCGCTTTGCAGCTGGGCTTGCGCGGGCCATCGAGTTGCGAGCCGAATCCACATTGAGCTTGCTCATAGCATCGCTCAACCGGTTGGACATGGGGTCTACAAATTAACTAATGTTAGGCAAAGGGCGTAACTTCCAAACTTGAGGTTTTGAACTCACCCTTGTCAAAGTTGGCAGGAGAAAGAACCCCCGACATGGGGTGGTTCTTGCCCATCTGCTGCAAAACCTGGATAAAGAAACGAATCTGAACCTGGGTGGTCTGCTGGAGCAGAGCATAAAGAGCCGCCGTACGCTCCGCCTCGCTCAGGACCTGAAACCACTGTTCAATAGCGCTGAGCTCATCCTTGAAGTCCTGGTCCAAGGTGGCCGCAGCCATCTCCTCGAGAGTCGTCTCATACTGATCGATATCGGCAATCCATTGCTGAGTGAGCTTATCCTGGGAATCCAGCTCGGCAGCACCTTGGCCTTGGCCACCTTGAACCTGACCGTAAAAGTCCGAGGAGGGGCGGATCCGGGCGGCGGCAGCCTGGTTGGTCAAGGTAGAGATATCGGCAGAGGCACGAAGTGGGTGGGCATTCGCGCCAACAGCCCTCGAGGACGGGGGGCGCAGCGACGAGACGTTGGACGCCTCGGGCGTGCTGTTGCGGTTGCTCATGATGTTGGACATATTGAGCATACTCGCAGGAGGTACCAATGTGTAAACGTCGGTGGCCTAAATATGTTGGCGAAGACTATTGTCCAAAGTCGAGAGAGCGAAAGAATCAAAGCAACTTCTCCAAAGTCTACTCGGCGCCAGATGCCAGGGAAGGATGAAACAGGGCTCGCGGCTGCTGAAGGGTTAGCAGGGTCCTTGTAGATCAGTGGCCCGCGGGAGCGGGCACGGGCAGCTGAGATTTGTTTCGTGAATTTCTCGAAGGAGCTGGGTTTATGCGGTAGGATTAGGATCGGGTCGGACGTACCAAAGGCAGATAAAAGATGCGTTCGGCGTGATTAGGTTGTGGCTATTAGACTCGGCGATCGAGTGACTTTCGAAGTCGGGAGCGAAAGAGGGCGAGTTGGAAAAGGCGCGAAAGACTTTCGAAAGCTCTCCTGCAGTAACCCGCTGGCCTCAAAGGAGGATCGAAAAATCGCGAAAGAAGCGGCGTTAGACTGCGCGAGCTGTAGACCTCGGTGTCAGCAATGGATATTGGGACTGAGTAATGTTGCGTGGTGGTAAGAGAAAGAGACCACGAGTCGAGCCTCGATAAATACTCGAATACTGCCTCGAAGAAAGAGCGGAGAGGCCAAGGGAAGAAGCAAACGACGGCCGTAATAAACAGCGAGCGGTGAGCAACTTCAAAGGCAGGAGCATGGGAGTAACAAAAGTCTTCAGCTGCCAGCAAAAACAGACCAGACGACAAAGCAGAAATGTGTCGCGATCTCATCTCGTCCATTCTTCGCTGAGGCTGGTGACCCCTGGTGGAACAATGGCAGCCAGACCCGACTCCGCTGAGAACAATGCCATGTCGCAAAGAGCTAGAGAATCAAACGTACCCATTAATAAAACAACAACCCGACCAAAAAAGGAACCTGACCCAGCAGCGAGAAAGGCGGTTCCGCAAGGCGAAGGGACGACGACACGACGGGCAGGAAGAGAACCTGATCAGGAGTCGAAGGAGAGGTTGTGGAAAGGGAATGGAGAGCCAAGAGCTGCCTATAAAGTGTGAGAAAGTTAGCCGTTAGCGCTGCTGAGCCTCGCTAACTACCTAATAAAAGCTGACCGTTGATTCCTGAAACGTCCCTGACCTCCACCCAGCCCCGGCGTTACCGACTTGCTTCTTCAGTCCTTCCAAATCCACTAATCCACTAACAATGGAGCGCCCTGGTGATGGTAAAACCTGCCTTTTTCTTGGTTATTTCTTGGGTATCTTTAGGACTCTATGTACCTACGAGTCTTTACAGCCATCTACACCTACCAAGGAGGTCAAAGTCACTGACGTTGCGCTGTGCGTCCATCCACCAACAAGCAGCGCATGGACTCCTCCCGTCATTGAATTTCAGCCTTGGGACACAGAAAGGGGTCGCAGTGGAACCCGCTAAACCCCGCCCCCTACCAGCACCGTGCCTTTCGGCTCTCTGCACCTACGGCTGTCGGCTTCCGCATCCGCCAGAAGTGCACATGGGACGACAGGCCACTCTGGTTCTATGTTCTCCTGCTCAGATGTATTCGAGGTCACACAAGACATCTAAAGGGTATCCTGAGCGAATCCTCATAGTTATGTCGTTTATTGTTTTTGTCCCTATAGTAGTAATAATTCCCAAGAGTTGGGTGGCAAAAGGATCTGTCTGACATGGACAGAATGGGCCACTCCCCAAGTCAAAATGTCAAACAAACGGACCATGCAGTAAAGCGGCTCGGTTTGCGATCAGCATCTCGTATACCGAGCTGATGGCGCTCGAGAGCAGAGCGCTCGAGCATTGGAGTAACAACAAACAACAACAAGCTGTTAGTGGCCCGCCGTTCCGCAGCCCTAAAAAGGCGCTGGAGTTGGTGCCCCTCACCACGTAGTACAGACCTCCGACGCAGTGGGAATCGATATCGTCATCTGGATTGTAAGCAAAGGAAGATGTGTTGGAAAGAAATGTTGACTGGCTTTCATGCACCTTGAGTCTATCTGGAAGACAGAGGTGTTTGGTAATAGCCAGGCATGGGATTTGGTCTTGGCACGAAGAATTATCCTTCAGCTAAAAGAGTACGGGAAGTAGACTCAGAGCTGTACACACTAATGCCGTTGTGATACTCTGGGGTTGTGATTCCCAAGATATCGGGGGAAGACGAAGGGGATGGGTGAGGTTGGTAGGTTGGTCGGTCTCGTCTTCGGTATGTCTCTCGAGACACCACATACTGGATCATAATCTCCTGTCACCATGGCTGAATGGGAGAGCAATTGACAGAGGGATGCGCCCCGGCAGGTCCGCCTCTTCCAGAGGCCAATGCATTCCGTTGGTAGATAAAATGACGCCCTAGATAACACCTCGAAAAGCCGGCCCAATACCGGTGCAAATCAAGTAACCGCAGAATTCCTTCGTAATGGTCATGCCCGAAGATGGTCGTCCCTAACCGTGCGCTCGCAAATAAGGAAATTAAGCAGTCTCCCGCTTGCCCTCCTTGAACTCCTTCTGTAGAAATTATTAGCGGGCGGCTCTCTCGCAGAGGGTGTCGTCGACGTCTTCTCGGGGTTCGTACCAGAGCCTTGGCAGTGCCGTGGAGAGCATGTCTGTGGTTTCTCCGGAACTTGGGGTCGGTACCCTTGAGGGAGGGGTATCTCGAGGTCTTAGGCTTCTTGATACTGCAGTTTGATTTCCATTAGCCCTCCATTCGCTCCCGTTGCTCGATTCTCGATTCGTCGTACCCGTTCCGGTGCGCCTTGCGCGACTGGTTGTGCTGAGACGAGTTCTTGGACTCTGGAAGCAGTTCAGTCAGTATTTTCGTTAATGATAATCGGCAGCATTTCGAGAAGTTACGTACTGGCCATTGTGAAGGATGTCGACTCAGAATGTGGACGGTTGCTGAGGTCTGAGAAGTCGGGGTGCAAGGTAGGTGCGTAGCTCTGCACACAAAAAGTGGGAGAAATTTGGAATGCCCTAATCTGGTGGGTGTGGCTCGTGTGGGGCTGAAGTGTGGCTGCCCCGTGCGGACGTTGCTTGGCGGCTCCTGGGCAATTGATGAACTCATCAATGAGACGGGGGCAACCAGTCCCCTCCAGTTTTGACAATTCACTTTTCATGATGCGAAAATCGAACTTCGGCATAATACATTGCAATCATTATTCTCAGATATGACCTATCTATATGGTGTTCCTATATACAAATTGTTCTTCCCCTTCATCGTCTATTCGAGCGCTCATGACTTCTTGAGCTTCTTCCTATGAGCGATCTAGGTATTCTTTCTGTAATTTGGGTCGAAATGGGCATGGACGTGTTTATTTCACAGTCACAGGTGTAACAAGCTTAGCGGCCGCGGCCAGGTCAGCGGACCTTCTAAGCTGTTTGGAACGTACAAGTTGGAGGTAGCGAAGGAAGAGGATGAAAAGAAGCTCAACACTGTAGAGATTTAGGTCAGTCTCAAGTCCTGCAACATCCTCTATTTGAAAAGAGAAAACGTACCGTTCCTTAGTCATCATCAAGATGCCCTGAACCAGCAGGCCCTTGAGAATCTGGGGTCCAATGCCCTTAAAGAGACCCAGAGCTCCTTCGTTCTGGATGATGAACTGCATCACCTCGACGAAGCTCTTGAACGGCTTGCCCTGCCGGATCGCTGGCGGCTTAGACTGCAAGCCGACCTTGGCAACGATAAGAGGCTGAGTGACAATAGTGGCGAGTGCCTTGGACATGGCGCCGAGCGCTGTGATCATGGTTAGACCTACTTAACGTGACAACGGATCAGATATTTGAGCTTACCGAACGCTTCCAGGGGAGAAAGATTCTTCTTGCCCGCAAAGAAAGTCTCCTTTAACCTTTCGTAGGCACCGTATGTGATGGACGGGTTGACAACCAGCACCAAACTCGCCTTGAGACCTCTCCACAACCCACAGACGCCATCCTCACCCTCAACAACCTCCCGCGCAGTGTCGAAGAATCCCTTCCTGTCCTCCTTATTCTGCGTCTGTTGCCGAGTGGTGATGACGGCGACTGGGATGGTGAAGAGCTGAGCGAGAGCGCCTGCAACAGCGCCAATGGAAAGCTCGGTGATGGTCGAGGTAGGCCCTGTGTGCTTGCTGTGCTTAAGGTAGAAGCTGCGGACAGTCGAATGCCAGTAGAAGTAGGCAAAGTTTGTAGAGGCAACACCAAGCAGCGATCCAGCCATGCCGGCATAAAGACCCTGGATTCCCTCAGCGGAAGCGATCCTGGAAATGGCGTCCCATGATGACTTGTAGTGCGGCTCGTTGGAGGCACCCTCGGCTTTCTCGGAGTCGGACTGCTTCACTTGCACTTGGAGTTTTGTCTTGACGCTACAGCATAGAGGGTTGGTAAGCAAATGGGTTTACGGAGCTCTGGGACGAGCACTGCAAATTGGACATACAGATCGAGAGGATACACCAGCGTGTTCGCAAATACAGCACCGGCAGCGCCTGCTGTCGCAAGACCCCAGGGCCCAATTGGGCCAGGCTTTGATTGAACAGCCATTGTGTATTTTCTCTTTTACTCCCTGCGCCTCGAAAGAGGGCTCTCCTTACGACCTGACTGCGACTCCTCCGCAAAGGCTAGTCGGTGCGCTGAGGATCGCGACAAGTTGATAACGTCACAAAAAGTTGGATATCGCTAGTATCGGCCGGTTAAGTGTTTCTGGACTCCTGCCGATGCGATGACGGCAGATGGTGTCGGCAAGTAGGAGCAAAGGAGTTCGAACGTTGGAGATGTCCGCTTGCAAGGGAAAAGATGCAAAACAAGTATACAACACGCACGCGATGCCAATGGTGAACAAGACGACGAGAAAGTGACGACAGGGACGCCTGTAGTTTGTTATAGGGGCCTGGCCATGGTATTTACGCTGTCGGCCGCCGAGGTGCATCCGGCAAGTGCGGTCCACCGGCCGCGGGGGATCCAGTGTCTTTTTAGCCCGTGATGTCGATTACCGAACCGGATAACCTCGGCTGCGATTGTGTGCTCGGGGCAACGCCAATTGAATGCGGTAAACGATACGAGTGCCTTGTCTGAAGACCATCATTTGCCCCGCACTCCTAGCTTCCAGGTTCTTTATCTTACTAGGTACTATCGAGTTTCAGTCGCAGGCTGCTGAATGCCATTGTTTATTTGGACTTGGCTGTATCCGCATTTCATACACATCCATCCCACCCCGACTCATGGACCTCGTTGTTGATGAATCGCTCTGATAAGATCGTGTGGCGCCCCGCCCCGGCCTCGGAACCAGCCGACTGGGAGACCCTAGCTCGTCCAGTGCAGCTTGGCGACGGATGTAAAAGAACGATATGCTTGTCTAAGACTCGAGATGGCAACTGAGTTGTTTCACAGCTTCATGGCGAATGTGGCTTGCGAAAGCCTTCTCTCTCTCTCGAGTCTCGATGCATAATTTCAGGTGTCGATGATGGGTGAACCAGCCACCCCCGCGTGGCTAGTAGCTGCCCATAGAGGTACCTACTTACCCCAGAACAGACACTCGGTATCATACCCCACTGGTCCTCGATCGGCAGCAAGTCGCAGGCGCGTCGAGTCGCTCGCAGATACGATACAGCCTTGGCGATCGCTACTTGACTTGGACTCGACATTCACGCATACTGTACTGTACACGCACCTTGTCGTCACATCCCTTCCCGGCTGTCTAGTTACACCACTGCATCGATATCTAGGTCACAATGTCGATGAAGACAATAAGTAGACAGAATGAGGCGAAAGGACTGGTGAGATGCACTGCTGCTTTTGAGTGTGTACCTTTCAGAATACATGGCTAACTCTTCCAGTAGGAACATGAGCGGCTCCTAGAACAAACTCAGGGGAAGGAAGCTTTAAAGCATGCTATTTCTGCCGCCGATTTCTACCTGAAGGCAACTGAGAAAGGAGCTTCGGGCATAGAAGCTCTTCGGCTTCGCCATAAAGTCGAGTATCTACTCGAGCTCGGTGAAACCATCAAGGCAAATGACAAGCAAGCAACCGCCAGCTCTCGACCTCCTGAGCTCATATCCACCCGTGTTCTTCCTATGCCCGAGCGAACCATTCTCTACAGGTCTTCGAAGTTGCATGGACTTACCTTTCCGCCCTGGACGGCGAATTCTGAGGCCAGAATCTTCTCGGGAACATGCGCCAATGCTGAGCCTGGTCGTTATATGTGCGTGCACCATGCGCCATGCTGACATCAACGCCTGCCATTGGCGGTGTCGCTAACTTATTATATCGAAATGAAAGTGACCCTACACCTTTCTCTCTCTCTGCTGAGCAACAGGCCATCTTTGCTGGTTGGAAACGGCCCTCTGAGCTCATCCCTGGAGTTGACGAAAGCAATCCGGAGTGGATGATGATTGCCGAAAATGAAATCGATCTGGCACAGGATCTGGCAACCGATTGTTCCGTCGTGGCCAGCTTGTGTGCAGCCGCACCACACTTGGCTTCTAAAAAGGGTTCTGTGAGAACATGCCGCCGCTATTCTGACCACCATTCGTGTATACTGATACCCCTGAATAGCTACTTTCCTCGCTAATACACCCCTTCGATTATAAGGCTATGCGCCCTAAGGTTGTCGAGAATGGTCCATATCTCTTTCGTCTAAACTTCAACGGCTGCTGGCGCGCGGTTGTTGTTGACGACCGTCTTCCGGTTACCTCGAATGACCGTACTTTATACGTGGTTGACAGGCGTAATCCCAAATTGCTATGGCCTGCCTTGGTGGAGAAGGCCTATCTGAAGATCCGCGGAGGCTATGACTTTCCTGGAAGTAACTCTGGGACGGACTTGCATGTTCTGACTGGCTGGATTCCAGAACAGATATTCCTAAAAAGGTGAGAGGTTGCTTGTTTCCTGGTTAGACCCATTCTAACATATCTTAGTGACGACATTGAACTCGACCAGACATGGAGCAGGATCAAAAAAGCTTACGATGAGGGCAACGCCATTTTGACCTTGGGAACGGGCAATATCCCACCCGAGGAAGAAAAGGCTCTCGGCTTGGTCCGGGAACATGACTATGCAGTACTTGACCTACACAGTGATGAGAATAGCCGTTCACTACTCATCAAGAACCCTTGGGTCGACAGCCTGGTTTGGACAGGAGTTGGGTCTTCGGCAACACTCAAAACCCACACCGTGGGATCAACCCCTGAGCACGCAACAAACCAGTTCCGCATGGCCTTTGAAGACGTTCTACAGCACTTTGATTCTCTTTACGTCAACTGGAACCCAAACCTCTTCCAGTTCCGACAAGACCACCACTTCAAATGGGACATGCCTGACGCAACGGAAGAGCTAGTCTTTACCAAAAACCCACAATACAGAGTCCTCTCCCCCTCCGGAAGCCCAATCTGGGTCCTCTTGAACCGTCACTGGCAGGACGGCGAACTTGAGATTTTACGGGAACGAAAAGCCGAACGGGACCGTCACAACGCGTCCCTAGCCCACGTTTCCAAGCAGCTCGGGTTCATGTCCCTCTCTATTTTCACCGCTTCGCCCCCTGGTACCCGCATTCCACTGCCAGAAAGCCACCGCTGCCTCCACCAAGGGCCTTATGTCGACAGCCCCAACACACTGTTACGTTACGACCCGATACCTAACACCCCGCAAACCCTAGTCGTTGCGCAGGGTGAACTGCCCCTACCAACGTACAGCTTTACCCTCTCCTTCTTCTCGACCTCCCCTTTAACCATCTCCAAAGCTCTCGATCCCCTTCCCTACAGCGAAACTATCACAAGCGCCTGGACCCGCCGCAACTCCGGTGGTTCAGCTGCTCACCCATCCTATTTCATCAACCCGCAGTATTCCATCACCCTCCCCCAAGCCACCCCTCTTTCTCTCCTCCTATCAACAGACGTGAAGGATCTTCCCGTTCACATCGCCCTCATCTACTCGTCCTCTCCCACCAAGAGGATCACGAGTATCTCCGGCCGCGATATCTTGGTTTCATCACCCGAATACCAGCGCGGCTCGACGTTTTGCCAGACCCCAGCATCGCAACCCCTCGACGCGGGAACGTACACGGTCATCCTCAGCACCTTTGAGCCAGGTCAACTCGGCAAATTCGTGTTGAGGGTCTCGACCAACGTCCCAGATGTGGTCATCACGCCGGTTATGTCCTCCCAAGCGGGGAAATTGCGGACTGTCTTTTCGCAGCCGGCCGTGTTCAAAGACGGGGAAGAGCGGCTGAGGGCGAGGATAGGGATAGCGAGGCTGACGAGGTTGAGCGTGGTTGCCAGAGCTACGGCTTCGGGAACATCTTCGTCATCGGGTGGGGGTGGGGGTGGAGGGGGGTTAAGGATGAAGTTGGAATTGGGGGCAGGGCCGGGGAGGAGGGTGCTTGGTGTGAGTATGGGAGGGGAGTTTACGCAGGATGCCGGGGTTTTGGGGCTGGATGAGGGGGAGGTGGATGTTGATCCGGAGACGGTCAGGAGGAGTGGGGGGTTGTGGGTTGTGCTGGAGCAGATTGGCGGGAGGGGGGGAAATAAGGGGGGTGTGCAGGTGGAGGTTTACAGTGATGGGGATGTTGTTTTGGGGGGTGGTGGGGGGTGGGAGTGTGCTGATGGGGATTGATCTTTTTTTTTCGACTTTTGTTTCTAGCTAGGGGGGTTGTGAGGTCGACATTGAAAAGGACCTTGTCAAGGGATTTTTTCTAAGTTTATAAGAGGGCTACCGAGATTTCTTGTATTTATTGCCAAAATACCTTCATTACAATGAACCATCAAACAAAATACCGGCCCCTATCCCAACTTCTGAAATGACCATGACGCGGATGAGGAAGGAGCAATCGCGGTATATATATCAGTTCAACCGCTTACCTTCCAACAGCCCCAGTACCTTTACCACAACAACCCTTGTGGTCAAGTGGTAAGGGTATTGGGGCTCTCCCCCGCCCCCGGGACTCACCGAGAGCTCCCACGTTCGAGTCGAAGTAAAACCTGCGGGTTTTCGTAACCGAGCCACCCTTCCCCGAATTGTTGGGAGGGTTGGCCGGTGAGCTTTTGCTTTTGCTCTCGTTGCTATCTACCTTGCATATTATGCGACCTCTTTTCTGTTTTGGATACTGTCATTTACTATCATTGTTGCACTCATGATGTATCAAGGTTTCTTTTCGACGACTTTTCCGCGTTGTTGTCGCTGTGTGGGTGGGTAGGTATGGTAAAACACTGCTGATGTTGAATGGAAGACTGTCTGTCGACTTTGACTTGTGCTGTTTAAGGTAGGTAAGGTAGGTAGGTTGTATTCGCGATCAAGCACCTTATGGCGGAGTATAAAAGGCAGAACTCTGATTCATCGCAGAACTACGAAGGGCTTCTCTACCTGCCTATTTGTCCTTCAAAACTTGTCGGGATTTCCTCTTTTCGGGGGCAATAGAATGCGAGGTACTTCTTGTTTCCCTTTGACGACTTTGAGGATCTCCATCTTGCTATGTCAGTACCTAAGGTAGGCAGGTATGTAAGTTGTTTTACTCTACGATTTATTCACTGCTCGGAGCGTGTCTAACTAATGTAGGTGGGAGGTGATAAGGGGGGGACTCGGCGAGTGTAACCGCTCAGCTATCGTTGTTTGCTACTTCCAAAACCAGAAGCGGGAATAAGGTAAGGTAGCTAGGAGGCCAACCCAGGAGGCCACGATTCTGAAGTCGGATCATTGGCTAACAGGGACGATCTTAGACAGGTAATGATTTTTTGATGATACTAGTTTGAGATGTGGGAGTATGAGAGTGGAGTTGGTGATTGACTCTGTCTCTCTCTCTCTCACACAAAGAAAAAGGAGGTGTGAAGACGCGTGGCTGACATGTTGCTTTCCGGTACTAGTTGGTGTTTTTGTGTGGGTTAGGCTGGTATGTAGTAAGGCTGGATATCTGCCTTCTCCGGAAGAAAAGCGTGCCGTAATATTGGATCTAGAAACATGACTCCGTCCTCACGTGTGCCCCCTCTTTCTGCAGAAGTCTGGGGCTGACTGAGGTGGGCTATGGGTGAGCCCTGGACTGGCGAGGGAGAACTGCCGAAGCTGGTTGTATGCCCTCTCGGATATCTTCCCGTAATATTGGACTCAGAAACACAATCGTGCTTACTTACATGATGCGGTTTCCCTCTGTGAACCTGGAGTTGGTCGGAATAGACGGGGAAACGACTACAATGGGTCAAGATCTACGACGTAGATACCCAGGCGATGTGCGGATAGGCAGTCTGGTAGCTCTGTGTGCTTCTGGTAGTTCTCCCGTAAAATTGGGCTTAGAAACACCTCTATAGTCCGCTTGCACTAGATATCTGGTCGTTGGGGACTGAAGCATGGGTCTAGAAAATCCCGTCGGGGTTTTGATATTGTGGGGGAAGCCCTGGACACCCGACAATTTGGGCGAGAAAGGACATGGGACGTGGCAAGGTTCAATACAAGCGAAGGAAGTGCCGGCGCTAGTGATGTTCTGCATTTGTTTACATGGATGTAAGTGTACGTTAGCTGTATGGGTTTCTGGGCAGGCTGATATCAGGTTCGGCAGATGTGACCTAGGCTATGACTGCTTTGATGAAGGACACATGTTGCTGCATACCAGTTGCTACCTAGATACTCCGTGGAGTGCTGCGCATGTCGTCCGGGGAGATTCCGGGGTAGGTCAATGATATGGTAGAGAACGAGGAGAACTGGTTTGTCGGGCTCCTCTAACCCGAACCGCTGCCCCGACCTGACTAAGAAAGGTTTGCGTGTACCTGCATCTAGAATCCCCCCATCCTACCTCAGCATGCAAGTGTGTATCCCGCCTTTGGAATGCGAGAAGAAGACGCAGAAAAGTGCGAGATCGGGCCTTCTCTGACATATCGCTTTGAGGATGTAAGTGGTCAGTGACCACAGAAGATATTGGGTATCTGCATCAAATTTGGCTAGCTACCTTACCTACCTTACTTGCTCTTACGTGTACCTTGCTTTAGTATCTCCATATGTGGTGTAGATGTGGTGATGTGCTGTGTTATGTGTCGTGCATCCCCAAGGCTGGGGCAGAGCTGGCCTCCAGCTGGGCGTAGATCAGGTTTTTGGACGGCAACTCGCAGCAGCACTAGTAGAATCGTGCAGCTTACATTGAGAATTCTCGACCTCCTTCCTATTTCTTTTTTTCGCCTTGGGAAGATGATTGCTGGCCACGATTCCCAGCCTCGCCACATCAATTGGTAATGAATTTTGGGTGCAAGTCGAACCGAGACCACAAGAGTATGGCAAATTGTTGGACCACCCTACTGCGGTGCCTTTGTGCCTGTACCTGGAAGGCATGTGATGGAATTGAGGCTGGTATCGCAGACTGAGCACATCAGTATAACTTGCACCTCCCACAATGAGGACAAAACATGTGGCCCGGTGGCTGCCCGTCAGACCACAGGCCACAGAGTAGGCCGTGCCACGTCATCTGGAGGCATGTGTGGTGTGTTGTCTGCCATCAGGCCATTCAATTCGACTGGACACGGCAGACTGCTGTGTCTTTTTTCTTTTTCTTCTGTCGCATATTGCGCGCAGCAAGTGTTCACTTTGTCCTTGATGCCACGAAAGGGAGTGGTTTGCCCTCCTTCATGGTAAAATAAAGGGAGGTGGCGGCTTGCTTGGATTTGTATCAGGGATAAAAACACGGCCAGCACGTCGGGAGGACCGTTTGTGGTTATCTGTTGGCAGCTCCCTTTTTCCTGGCATGTGCAGTTGGATCGAAGATACCCCCTTTTTTTGTTGCTGACATAGAGTCATGATAGACTTTGGGACTTGTGTTTCGCCAAGCCAGACTGTTTGTAGGCTGTCTGTTTGCGCCGCTGGAGGGATTTCGTGGGTGGCACAAAGTCCTAACCCCTACCGATGGCGCCGAAGAAAGAGGGGGGAAGGCTCAGCAGCAACTTTAGTCCAGCATTTGTTCGGTCCCGGTCCTGCGCTTTCTGAAATTCTCCGTCAAGATCAGTGGCGGTCAAAAGCCTCGGATGAGAGGCCCAATCCCCAGAGCTGAAGGGGTCGCACTGCGGTGATTCAGACCCACAAACCCAGCCTAGTTGAAGCGGTGCCTCCCGTAGTGATTTTCAGGTCAAGATGAACATCCGGAAAGCATCCGTCGGGGGCAGGTCTCAGTCATCAGCCGTCGGCAGCTCGACGACGGACCTAAGAGTATTGATACCTGAAACGGGGGGCGCAAATTGTAAATATCGGCGACTTACAGAGTGTCTCCATCATCCGCCGCCGACAAAACGGACTTGGACTTGGCGACTACCTTAGGTCAGGAAGGTTGAACCGCGCGCCTGTAGACTCAGGTGAGACTATGAGGGACACTCTGCACCGTTTTGGCATAGACTGTATGTAAATGCAAGGGCTGGAGGCTGGTGACAAGTCGCTGCGATCAGACACCATTGCGAAGGGACGATAACGAAGGCTGAAGCGAAGGTGGATTCCTCATCTCAAAGCTACGCTAGCATCGTCGAAAATCAGATCTCGGAAGAAACTGTCTCGGGAAGGCAATCTGATCTGACCATCTTCTCTGAAGTTCTCTAAAAAGCTTCTTCTTTTGACGGCGGGAGCGAGGACAGGGTTTGGCTTGCTGGGCGGGCTCCGTTCGGGAGTTGGTGTGTTTCAAACGCACGAGAACACGCTGGGGTATCGGAGGCGTGATTGGTTGTTTGTTCCAACTGGCTTGCCCTTTTCCCCTGAAAAAAGATAAGATGGAAAAGTGCGGGGCAGGGAGAGGATTCGTACAGCAGGAAGTCATCATGATAGCGTAGCCAGAGTTCGGATATCTGTGCCTGTGATTGTGACTGTCAGCGAATATGTATCTATTCTGGAAGAAACGGGTTTTATTTAGTTTGTTTATCAAGAGGTTGCTATAATGGACGATTTATTTGCATACGACGGTTGGCGCCGTTTGTGTACCCATCGTCAAGAAATAACTTGTGCGGGGCAAAGTTCCCAACCTCCAATATCAGTCGAGAGCTTGGTGTCGGGCCGGTCCAGGGAACCGTTGGTATCCCACGACACAGACGAGATGAGTTCTCTCAGTACCAGATTTTGTGACCAATTCCCACATGTTGGGTATCCGTCTGTCGGCGTCCGCCCTCCGTTTGTGTTCGCGAGACGGTCTGACGGTGGGTATGGCTGGGAATAATGACCTGGCTGAGAAGATGGAGGGTGCCACATTTGGCAGTTTCCCCCTTTCCAAGTTTTCCAATCGATCCCATTGGACGCCATTCGCGCCGCGTAACAACGACTTCTTGGTTTTTTTATCCTCTGCCGTCCCGCGCTGTGCCTTGTTTGTGCCTGAGTTGGCACAGGCACACATCCCACGACCTGCAGCTTGCAGAACATCCGGCCAATGGGATCCGCAGTGGCGATGAGCAAGATGCAGGTACAGAGTGGGCGAGCAAATGTTACCCCTGAGCGCACAGTTTTCTTTCTGTCCAGGGCTCCAGCCATCCCTCGTGCTCGCGGCCATCATGGCGGTTCGCCCGACCCCCTCTCATCTGATTTTTTTGACATCTCGGGAGCCATGAACCAGTGGATCACACGGCGTGTTTGATGAGAGGGGGCTGCCCAGATAAGGTGACGGGCGCCAGTGCACGCCAGCTGTTAGACTGCTCAGCTCCTTCACCGGGCCTCCCGTTGGCGGCAAGAAGAGAAAGAAAGCAAGAGCAACCTGTAGTGTACACTAAGCAAGTGTTTGCCCTGCTGTGGCGTCGGCTCCTTGGAGAAAAAGAGCAAGGTGCGAAGTCGACTGATCATCACAGTCTCCCCTGGGCTTGCATCACCTTGGAATGCCGCCCGAATATGTCTCGATCGGGTTAGTCCGTGACTGACAGGCCCCCCCCGAGAGAGCGCCGCAACCTGCGGGACTTTGTTCGCTTCTCAGCTTCTGGAGCTTCTGGACCCGCGGTGCCGGGCTGAGGGGTGGAGTTGGCTGTGGACACACAACACAACGTCGTCCGCTCGTGTTCTGTATAAACTGGGTCACACCCATGCCGGGAGTGCATCCCGTCTCTCCCTCTCTCTTCTTCCTCCCTCACCCTCACCTCCTCAACCTCCGTGGGTTTTCGTTGTCCTGTCATTCTCTTTTTCGGCACTCGTGCCAATCTCTCTCCTTCTCTGCCTTGTGTGCTGTTGCACATCCTTTACACTCCCTTGTTTCAACGATCACCAGCTGCGGAGCCTGCTCAGCGCGAAACCACTGTCCTTTACATTACGCTAGCCGTTGATATCTGTCTGTCGACTTATACCAGAACAATACCAACAATAAAACGGCCAACGTGAATTGTTTAGCGACTATCTCCAACCCCATTCATTCCAACTTCAGCTACAGCCAACCGGTATTGAGCAACTCAACTTTTACCAAGCAGTCCTAGAGACTTGTTATCAACCCTTCGACAACATCTTTCCACTCTCGAGCCGTTGAGGAGCGACTTTTGAGATACCCAACAAGCACAGAATAGACTTTAGACATTTTCCAAGCGATACCAACAACAACAACAACTTTTCACCATGCATTTCACCACCATCCTGGCCACCATGGCCGTCACGGTGGCTGCTGCCAAGGACAGGCGTACTTTTGCGACTCTTCAGCACAAGGGACGAGGACCATTGACGACATGCCGAGCTGATCCCATTGTCTCGCCCGGAGGTCCCTCTGCTCACGTCCACTCCGTCATGGGCGCTAGCAACTTTGGCTTCAACGTTACCGGAGAGGCTCTGCGCCAGTCTCGCTGCACCACGGCCAAGCCCAAGGCCGATCTGAGCTCATACTGGGTTCCTTCATTGTACTTCAAGGACCCCGAGACCGGTCTTTTGGAGCCCGTCGAGTTCTTCTACATGGTCAACTACTACTTCTTCGACGCCACCGACGATGATATCAAGGCCTTCCCTCTGGGCTTGCAGATTGTGAGCGGAAACCCCACACTGCGGTCAAAGCCCAGCCATGTCAGCGACGGCGCTCTTCAACTGGACCCTTCCAAGCCCATTCAGGCCGCCCAGATTACCTGCCCTCGCCCCAACTACAACCCTCCTAGCTGGCCTGACAACTCGGATGGTTCCAACGCTGGTCTTGGGGATCCGATCAACAAGGGTGCTGGCTATGGTTTCCCCTTCCAGAACTGCGACGCCTATGCCTCGCCCATGCGTGTGGATGTGCACTTCCCTTCGTGCTACAACCCCGAGGCTGGCCTGACCAACTACAAGAATAACATGGCTTTCCCTACTCCCGTTGGTGGCAAGCTTAACTGCCCCAAGGGCTGGATCCACGTTCCCCACATGTTCTTCGAGACCTACTGGAACACCCCCAAGTTCTTGCCCCGCTACCAGCATTTGCTCGGCAAGGAAAGCCCGTTCGTTTTCTCCAACGGTGATGCCACTGGTTTCTCTGCTCACGGTGACTTCATTTCCGGCTGGGACGAAGAGGAGCTTCAGCACATCATCGACACCTGCGACGCTGGTCACGCCGGTCTTCACAACTGCCCTGGTCTCAAGCATGGTGTCAACCCCGACAGCGAGAACTGCAACATCGAGTGCCCCATTCAGGAGAAGATCTCTGGCACTCTCGACAAGCTGCCTGGTAACAACCCCATTGCCGGCTGGCAATATGGTGGCGGCAATGCCTCGCCCGCTCCTGCCCCCGCTCCTGCCCCGGCCCCTGCGCCTGCTCCTGCCCCCGCTCCCGAGCCCGAGCCTGAGCCGGAGACCTCCAGCTCAAGAGCCCCTGCTATCAAGGTAGAGCCTTCGACTTCGGCTGCTCCCGCTCCGGCCCCGGCCTCGTTTAGCTCTGCTGCTGCGCCGCCGCCACCTTCCACTACCCTTGTCACCGTTCCGGCCCCCGCCCCCACCAAGGTTGAGGAGCCCCCTGTCGTCGAGGAGCCTGAGCCTACCAGCGAGCCCGCTCCTCCCCCTGCTGCCACTCCCAAGATCAAGATTGTCTACGACACCGTTACTGTCTGGCAGACCAAGACCGTCTATGAGGCCCCTGCTGGCCCTACCAAGTCTGCCCAGCAAGGCTCCAAGTCTGCCACTGATATCTCTGGCTTCAAGGCTGTCGGCTGCTACAAGGATCAGTCTGACCGTGTCATCTCGGGCAAGATTCTTCCCAACATTGGCCAAGTGAGCAACACTGCCTGCGTCGAGTTCTGCTCTTCCAAGGGCTTCTCCGTTGCCGGCACCGAGTACGGCGGCGAGTGCTACTGCGGTAACAGCCTCAACACTGTCGAGAAGCTCGACGACTCCGAGTGCAGCATGACCTGCAAGGGCGATGCGAGCCAGAAGTGCGGTGGTGACTGGGCATTGACCGTCTACACCAAGGGCGGCGTTGCTCCTGGAAAGGCCGAGAAGCGCCATGTGCACAACCATCTCGCGCATCATGCCCGCATTCCTTCTCGCCATCTCCACAGGAGGTAGACGATGATCAGAGCCAGACACGGGGTTTTTCTTCTTTCTTGATACCTTTTTTTTCTTTCTTCGGGGGCGTCAAGCTCTCTTCACTTTAGGGATGGATACCATTTGGGCGGGCAATTTTCAGCGGTTGAAAAAGGACTTTGGTACCATTGACAGGCAAGGCTGGACATATGGGGGGGGGGTTTGGATGTTTGGTGTTTTTTACTTTCTTCACTTATCAAACGATGATTTATGACGAGAGATCCCCCCCAAAAGCGCCATGTGGTTTGTTGTGGTTTTTTTTCGGGACAAAAGGGGAACTGTGCTGTTGTTGTCTTCACTTCTTACATTTCGTGTATGTATGACTTATTTTCGATTCTTTTGAACAACATTTTTGGGACATGGATTTGGTGATTTAAGAACTGGGAGAAAGATGGGATGGGACATATATAGAAGGGAATCAAATCACTCCAGGAGGCTGGAGAAGCGTTGTTTTTGCGCATATCTGTGTTCACTCGACTTGCTTGTGTGCTGTGCTTGTTGCCTTGGGTGGTGGTGATGCTCGAAAATAGTTGAATAATGATCGGGTCATGCATACCTCTCTGGCCGGCATTGCTCACTCTGTTGACAACTTTGCCTGCTAATCCCATTCATAGTAGCTAGTGATCACCACGGAGTCGAAGGCCATAGTCAGGAGAGTAATGTAATGCTATTTCTCTGAGCATTCAAGATCTAATCTACTGTAATAAAAAAAAGTAGGGTATCCAACAATCTAGCCTCTAATCCTTAGCCAAGTGCAAATCCGACAATGCAAAAAAACCATGGTATCTCAAAGATCATATCTGCCCAAAGCCAACCAAAAAACGCCATTCAATACCCCTTGTCCTCCTTATACCCATTTCACCTCCTATTACTTCCCAACCAGTCCCTTCTCATCCTCCCCAGCCGTCTCCTCCCCCTTGATGGTAGCCTCATCCTCACTCAACACCCCCCGGCCCTTCACACTCATCCCCCCATCTGTCTCTTCCCCCCCTTCCTCTCATGCTCACCCCCATGCGTAGCCCTCATCCTCCCCAAAATCTCCTCCGCCTCCCTCGCATACCTACACCCCGCCCTAATCCTCCCCCATACCACCAAAACAACACCGGAAACGGCACGCACGCCAGCGCCAAAAAAGCCGGCACGGTACTCGCCCAGTGAATCCCCAAGTCCTCATACATATACGTCGTAAAAAGCGGGAAAGCCGCCCCAAACAAGCTCCTCAACACGCTATTCGCCGCCAGCACGCTCGCGGCAAACACGGTATACGAATCAATCATGTACGTCAGCAAGCTCAAAAACACCGCCACCAACCCCGCCGCGAAGAACGCAGACGCAGTAATGCTCACAATCCAGTGCACCCCCGGTCCATTCGTCCAAGCAAACCAAAACAGCCCAATAGGGAGGAGAACAGACCCGACAATAGCGGGTGGCAAGCGTGCCTCTGGAGGGGGCGCAACCCCATTGTTTTTCTTGAGCAAGACCATAAACCGGGTTTTGTTGTCAATCATCGTGTAGGCAACGGCAAACACCATCCCTACTGCTACGCCTACGAATGCTAAGCCGCCTACACCTGGTGACCAGCCTCTGTTGACTTGGTAGACGATGGGGAACGCGGCAAAAAGCATGTAGAGCGTTCCGTAGACGATGGCGAGGTAGATTGATGTGAACAAGACAATCGGTTCTTTAAAGAGCAAAACCCAGGGTCTGGTCAAGGTGGTTTTGATCTTTTCGGCCTTGGTGCTGGGATCGATGAGGTCCATTTTGGAGATGTAGACTTTGCCGGTGTGGTGCGAGAGTGCCTGCGCGCGCTTGTGGAGGAGGACGGGGGCGTAGGTTTCGGGGACGTACGCAACGCAGGCGATCCAGAGGACGCCGCAGAAGATGGCTGTGATGCCTTGGATCCAGCGCCACCCTAGAGACTCGCCGACGAAGCCGCCTACGATGGGGCCGATGGAGGGGCCGAGGAAGGGCGCCATGGAGAAGACGCCTGCTGCTGCTCCTCTTTCTTTTTTAATCACTGATGTTAGTATATGTTAACAAGAAAGGGGAGGGGATGGGGGTATAAATACCATGAACATCAAACATATCAGCCACCACCCCCCCAGAATTCGTCAGCGGCGACGACCCAAACGCTCCCGCAAAAAACCTCAAAATCACCAACGTCTCGATCGTGTCCGCCCCCGCGGCGCCGGCGCAAAACACCATTAGCGCCATGTACGTCAGAGCAAAAACCGGCTGGCGACCGTAAAACTCTGACAGGGGCGCCCATAACAGAGGTCCGATAGCGAAGCCAAAGACAAAGAGGGAAATCCCGAGGGTGGCCATCGTAGGGGTTACTTGGAAGTATCGGATTATTTCAAAGACGCCCCCAGAATACGCGGTGGAAGCAAAGGCTACCGCGAGCGTGGCGACGGCTTGGAGGAGGGTGATGATCCATTTCTTGTAGTTGGGGTAAGTCATGGGGTTGAAGGGGTCGGTTTTGCCCGGAAGGAAGTCGACGATGTAGGGGGAGGAGGGGGTGCCTTCTCCTGGGTAGGGGTGAGACAAAATTGCGGGCGTGAGGTGGGAGGGGGAGAGGACTAGACGCCAGTGGGGGACGTGGTTGCTGTTGCTGTTGCTGTTGCTGCCGGCATTTTGGGATTCGATATCGGTGGGGGTTGGGGTCGGTGGTGTGGTTGAGCGGGCCGTCAGTGAGGACGAGGAGGATGCCATGTTGATGTTGTTGTCAAAGTCTATTGTGGTAACGAGTGACGATATGAGGGGGATGTCATATCATGATATGGTGACACCAAAGAGAGTATCGATAAGATATGGATCATGAGGGAACACAAATCCGGACAACCAAATGGGGGAACCACCCGCCGTTTTATATGGTTAAGCCCCCTTCTCTAGAAATCATCCTCAACTCCGTCCCCGATCTCTGATCAATGAACTAAAAGTAGAAAAACAACGAACCACTTGCCCGCTTCACGCCCCCCATGTCATAGACTTTTCTCTGAATCCCGTTCGGAGGTCCCACAACGGACGAACTGCCAAGAGGATGAGGCTCCATCCTTGACAACGCTGGACACCCCTGACGTGATCTGCTGTCAAAATTTGAGATGAGGTTGCAAACTCGGTGAGATCTAGATGGCCGTTATGGATCAGGAGATTGGCGATGACGGAATGTCCACTGTCCTCCGCGGCTCCAAAGAGTCGGGACTCGGGTAGGAGATATCACCCGTGGAAGGCAAAGAGAAAAACAACAAGAAAGAAGTTGATGACAAAAAAGGCATTGATGACACTCCACTTGGAAACTGCCCAGAACCGCTCAGCCTCGCAACTTCTCGAGGATTCTCATTTGTGGGTTCTCGGCCTTACGAGGCCGCGTCAACGCAGTGGTTGGGCATCTCGCAGGTTGTAATCCAGGTTAGCAGGCCGAGGCGTACGGAGTACCCCTCGCTGCCCTTTGCCAGCAAGCAAACCAGTCGGGGCGATCCGGGGCCTTACTGACTCTTCACTTTGGTAACTTGTAGATCACCGTTGCAAGCTACCAACCAAAAGCAAAGACTTGCCCCCAAAATGGCGAAAAGCTCGTTGAATCAAAAACACGGCGAACAGAAAGGCAAGAGCTGAAGTCGGAACCGTGGAGCCGCAGAGGGAGATGCCCAATGCCGATGCCGATGCGCCGAGGTTAGCGCTCCTTTCAAACTCTTGACTTTGTCGATCATCGGCGGGATTCATAAACCCTTAACCTCGAACTCCGGTCGTGCTGACATCCATGTACCGACTTCGAATTTCCAATCGGCTTTCTGCGAGTATCTTGGCAATGAGACCAGTTGTCGTTGTTGAAGCCCAATTTCAGATTGCTGCCGTCCAAAACCTGTTGCTAGAAAAGACAAGAATGACCTCATGTTGCACAGCGGGAAGCTCGGTTCCAAAGCCACGGCATGTCAGCTCATTACACGAACCCATGAAGTGACAACCGCATTGAGACATCGTGGGGTGATGGTGTTTGTTGGTAAACCCACCCCGCTCAGCCCTATCTTGATTCAACTTCCGACAGCATGCGGATACGTACCGTGATATTTGTGTCAATCAGATTCTAATCGTCAAATCCACTCCAATCATCACCACTCTCATCCTCCTCCACAACCCCCGATTTCAAGGTCGGCATCCCATTCTCATCCCTCACTATCTTCCCTTCCGCATCCCTCACAAACGGCCCCTCCCCATCACTTCCACTCCCAAACCTCTGCCCCTCCCCCCCATCCTCATCAATCTCAACCGCCTTCCTCCCCGTAGCCTTCAACGTCGGAATCCCATTCCCATCCCTCACAATCCTCCCCTCTTCATCCCTCGCATACGGCCCCTCATCTTCCCCCTTCTCCCCATCCACATCCCCATCCCTAACAAACCCCACAACAAAAAACCCCATCGTCCCCCTCCCATCATCCCTAAAAGCCCTGATACACCCCTCCGCCACCTCCCCATCCCCCTCACTACCCTCCAACTCCCCCCTCACATCCCACTCCCTCATCCCCCGCACCTGCTCCCCCCGTTTCAGCACCCTCCACCCCCTCCTCCTTGCAACCTCCGACCTCAACGCCCTGACCGCGACCTCCTCGTTCTCCCCAGCATGCACCGAACACGTAGAGTACGTAACCTTTTTCGCAGCAGGAAACTCAAACGCATGCAAGATAATCTGCAGCTGGAACGCCGCCAGAGCCTCAATCCGCTGCTGCAAATCCTTTTCCGACGAAACAACAGTCGTTTCCCCGTCGTCGTCCACCATTATCGACGGGGGCGGTTTACTCGTCTCCTCACCCTCCGGGCGCTTTCTCTTCTTGTTCCCATTCTTCGAATTAGCGATCGCATTCCCTTTATTGTTTCTATTGTTACTACCCGGCGATTCAGGCAGCCACAACTCCGGCACATCATCCCTCCCCACAATCCCACTCCCCGAACACGACGGATCAAGCAACAACCCCCCCACACGCGCGTACTCCTCCGCCATGGGGTCAGCCCGTAAGAAATCCTCCCCCGGGTGGACAACCGTCCCGACATCACTCCCCGCAATCCTGATCATCTTCTGCAGCGTCTTAGCACGATTCCTATCCTTCTCAAAAGCGTGGATCATCATCTGCCCTCCTCGTGCAAAACCCCCCTCCCTTTCCGAGAGGATCCCAGCTAGGTGCGTAGTTTTATTCCCCGGAGCAGAGCAAGCATCGATGATATCCCCGTCTTCCGGTCTTGGGTCTAGTAAGTAAGCCGGGAAGCAAGACGCCTTGTCCTGGAGGATGATCTCGCCTTTTTTGTAGGCTTCCGTTTTGGTGAAGTCCATCGCGGAGGGGGGAACGGCGAGGAGGTTGGGGATGTGGCCGTCTAGACAGATTACTTTGCGCTTTCTGCCTGCGGTCATGACTTCGGTGATGGAGGGGACGATTTCCCAGCCTTGGAAGGTTGTTTCGAGCTGGGCGTCGAGGGTGGACTTGACGGTGTTGACTCTGATCCAGCGGGGGTGCTGGATGGGGCCGGCGTGGTCTGATTCTATCAGGTCCCGGAGGGTGTCGATGGTGGGACATTTTCGGCGGATTCTGGCTTTGGTGAATTCCGAGGTGAGGCGGGCTTTGTGGCGGTCGATGGATTGGCGGAGGCCGTGGGAGGCGGGGAGGGCGATGCCGCCTTTGGCGAGGAGGAGGTCGTGGGATAGGAGGATGGATAAGATAGGGGTGAGCTAGGGTTGTAGTTAGTGACAAACTTTTCGTGGTTTTGTGATGATGGGGGTCGTCGTGTGTATGTACCTTGCGCTCATGCTTGAGCAGCTCGGCATTTTCAACCACTTCTTTCAGAACAGCGCTCCATTTGCATGTCTCGAGAGCCAGGGCGTACACCTGTGCTGGGGGGGATTTTAGGTCCTTGTTGCTGAAGACTCGTGATTTTAAGCTGCCGCCGTGTGTTGAGGGCCCTGTGAGCAGAGCTGCTGCTTCATGGTAGAGAGACATTTTCACTCTTATTTTCAAGGCTGTGATAGTAAAGAGCTTAATCCATTGAGTTCAACAGCAAATGTCGTTTTGCTTTTGGAAAGTTGTTTGATGTGATGAGTTGGTTGATGAGAGGGAGTGATGAAAAGAGTGGTGAGAGATGGTTGGTCGGCTTCCAATCGCAATGGAAAAATTTGGCAATGAAGGGGTTAGGGTTGTGTGCTGGGAATATGACCACCATCATCAACACCACCAGAACACACCCAGTTGACAGCGAATTCTTTTTGTAGTGGTTCTTTTCTATGAGTATCTAAACTAATATTGTCTCGTCATAGACACACATGTTGTAATCCGAAATTCACAGTTGAACTATGACCCGTTATTGAGAGCCGTCTTGGCCAAGAGTGTGTGTAAGTCACCTCAACTTCAAGGTACGGTTCCCAGCCTTTTATTCCAACTGGTCAATTCCTTGCTTTTTCGCTCGATTATTAACTATCAATTGACTCATCTTCTCGGGGTTGATGCTTTCTAGTGCCTTAAGAGGGGCAAGACATCCCATCTCCAACATCTATGACTTCTGGCATCCAGCCAAGACAAGGCGCTGAATAATCGCCATATAGGAATCGCAACACAGACTCCAATCACATCTTTCTCAGAGGCTCGTATTCCCAATTTGGAATGCGAGGGAACGTTAAGCTTCCAAAATATGCCTGCCGGGAAGGGGATTAACTTTCAAGACCATGCAACCTTATCCTTTACCATCCAGCATCCGTCCCGTCCCCGCTCCTCCTTCAGGATACAGCTCACATCCGATCCCAATGAACGCTTCCGCGGAGGAATACCGCCGTTTCTCTACAAGACAATGACGTGATTCCCGTGTTGGGGTCTCGTGGAAATGTCGGGATTCTTGATGAAAAAAAAGGTATGTAAAGTACTTCGGCGCTTTTGAATCACTTTATGTCGTTTGCTTGATCGTGTGTGGTGTTCTGACATGTTGCTGACACACCATCCAAAGTCCGCCAGTATTAATGAATAGAGGGGACTGAACAGTGGATTTAAATTTAAAAAGAAATCTCTTGTTTTTCTCCTCTCTCGCTTCCCTTTTGGGTCAAAGAGAAAGTTACCACTGACATCAATGTCTCCCGTCCGTGTAACCACCTTCACCAACACCTTCCTTGTCGCCTCAGACGGGGGTGATCAGCACAGGCTCCGAGTCGTTGGCCCAGAAGAGGCTCGCAAAAAAAGGCCGCACCGGGTATGTCATTCCGAGCTCCCGTCGATAACCTTCTTACTGTCCTAACCATTGGCCGATAGAAATCGAGAACCGGGTGTATCAGATGCAAGCGCCGCAAGGTCAAATGCGACGAGGGGGAGCCATGCAGTAACTGCGTAAAGAGGAAAGAGAGCTGTATTCGTCGCAGCCCTCCTCCTCCTCCAAGAGTCTCTTCACAGGTGGCCACCTCATCGTCTATGCCGAGGGAGATATCCTGTTCTCCCATTTCGGAACCCGAATGCAGCCCTATCAACTTGCTGCACATGGAGCTGCTCCATCACTTTGACCGATGGACGATCCCAACCTTGGCATTTAAGCATATCTGGCCGTCAATGCTGCAGCTTGCATTTCAAGTAATTACTTGTCTCTCTCCCTTTATTCTTATCGCAACCAAACTAAGCAGCCTGTCTACCCAGTCCCACCATACCTACCTCGTAAACGCCATGCTCTCCCTCGCTGCCGCACACCTCGACCATCTCTGCCCTGGCAACCTCCACTATCACCGTGCAAAGTATGTACTATTAAACAAAGCCCTTGTCGACTACCGCTCTGCCTTGTCACTCCCCATCACAGCCAAGAACTGCGATGCAATGCTGGGAACAGCGACCCTAATCCACTACCTCATGTGGTGTGACCTCTCCTTTATGGACTCCCAATCACCTAATGCACCTCTCGACCTGTCAGGAGACAGACTCTACTACCTCTCCACCGGCGTCCGCCAAGTCTTCTTCCAGGCATGGCAACACTTTCAGCAACCCAGCTCACTCTTCTCCCGCCCTGGGTTACTACAGCCATGCATGGCCATCGAGGACGTAGTCGAAGCAAAAGGACTGAACTGGCAGAGATACGTGAAGGGATTTATGGGGCTGTACGACAACCCGAGGTACCACGGCAATGGCTCTTTTGGCTTCTTTTCGTCCGCATCCTCAAGCTCAAGACAAAACTCTCCTTGTCCGATGGGGATGACACAAGACAAGAAAGAGTTATGACCCTCACAGACTGATAACTACTTCAAAGTCGTCACCCTCTGGCACTCCTACACCGAGGGCGTGGCATATTTGCGTAGTGGCGGTATCCACGACGAGGCTCTACTTCGGGCAGCCTACAAGAGATTGGTCTCCCGGTTGGCAGTGGCAATGGCGTATTTGTCTGATCGGTCGTTTACAAAGTCTTGCCCTTTTTCAGCTGGGTATAAACCCACAAAACCGCCAGACAACCTGGGGTTGAAGCAAGAGGATGTGGTGAGATATGTGCTTACGATTAGCATGATGTGTTTTGGGCCGTTGCTGCAGTTGATACGGGAGGGAGATTCGCGGATGTTGATCTTGTTGCTGCATATATATCGAGTCGTGGGGGTCCTGCTACCGCCGGGGAGGGGCAAACAGGCAGGGGATGAGTATTGGTGGTGCAGGAGGAGGGTGGTGGTGATGGAGGAGGTTATTGGGCGAGAGATGAAGAGGAGGGGGGTCGAGGTTTGTTTGAGGAGGCAGGGGGAGGTTGTGTGATTCTCGACGATGTGTGCAAGAACATAGCTGGACCGACCCATCAAAAAGAGAAGGGACCAAAAAAAGAAAAGAAAATTGATACCAAGCATCAAAATTGCCAAAAGCTCACCGGCCAACCTGTGAGGTGGCCGGCTACGAAAACCCTTTACGGGAAAGGGTTTTGCTGCGCGGGGGAGTCGAACCGGGGTCGTTGTCATCCCCCGCGCCGGCAGCAGCCCAATTGACCATGTGGTCAGGGCAAGTAGACAAGCTACCGGGGCCGCTGTTGGAAGGTACGTGTCGAAACTGATATATATACCGTGTGTTCCTGATCATTGGGAAGGAACGAGCCCCAAGCCAGTGTGGGCTTTTTCTCGTCACTGTTCCACTGACACCCAACCGCAATATCATAGACTTCCAATTATCACACAACTTAATCCTCTTGTCTTTTTATCTTCAACTTCTTTTCTTTTTTTCTCTAAAGTAAGTAGTAGGTTTCTCATCCTGGGTATCATATTCCTCCCCCTTTTACATCCCTCATTGCCTTCCCCCCTTCCACCACCCCACCTCCCAACCCAATCCCCTTCCCCCTCCCCCTAACCACCGCCTCCAACGCCCTCCCCACCGCAGCCAAATCCCCCAGCATAGTAATATGCCCCCTATCCGTGCACACCCTCCCCCCCTTAACAACCTCATACCCTGCCGGCAGCATCGCTTCTTTAGCCAGCACCACCCCATCCCCAGACTTAAACATCAGATCATCGTACGCGTCCGCGTGGGCGATCCCCTCCCTCCCGGAGACGCGACAGCCGTAGGTGGTGGGGATGTCTTTTGCGTAGATTAGTGCCAGGGGTGGGTAGGAGTTGGATTCCTGGTGGGAGGGATTGTGGGCGAGCTCGGAGCGGAATTGTTTGATTTCTGCGAGGGTGCGGGAGAGATACGCAATGTTTTTGGTGAGGGTGGCGGGTGTGTTGTTTCCCCCTTCTGGACTGGAACCACCGTTATCACTGCCTGAGGTTCCTATTTGGGGGGCTAGAGTCCTGTCTTTGCTGCTGTGCATTCCTGGTAACCCTGCCCCGGCAGTGGCAGCGGCGGTGTGGTCCTTTTTTGTCTGGGTGTTGCTTCTGCTTCGGAGGGGTTGGAAACTGGGGAGTGAATCTGATAAGCTGAGTAGCGAACTAAAAGTGCCGTTATTTTTGGACAGTGCTGGCAATGCGGGTTCGGATACTGAGGGGCAGAGGCGGTATTTAACCCAGTCGTTGACGTCGTAAAAGTTGATCCTGTGTTCTTCCCCTGTTTCTTTGTCTACGAAACAGAACCCGTCTTCGGGGAGGAAAACGAATGTTGTTCGAAGGGAGAAGTTCACATGCGCTGTCAGGATCTTCTCGTTCAGCAAAACCGCGTCTCCGTTTCGTAATGGGCCGAGGATGTTGATGCAGCGCTGGGGGACACCGACGTAGACTACACCCCTGAATAGTTCCGGTCGTTGGTTTACCGCGTGCCGGGTTATGATCCCCCCAAGGCTATGCGATATAACCCACGCCCCCTTTTCCCTTTGTGGCACCCCCTCCCGATTAGACGGCAACCCCTCCAGAAACCTCACCAGCCTCTTCGACAACAAATGCGGACTAAGCCGCCAGTCATATCCATAATCATGCACCCTCAACTTCCCTACCCTGGCATTCTCGCACTCCCTCAGCCGCTTAAAAAGCCGCTTCGAGATATCCACCGGCCCGATATTCTTCAGCATCCCGTCCGCAAAAATGCTCTTCTCCATGTCCAGCTCGTCCTGCGGATCCAGCCCAACTTCCAAATTGACCTTTCTGATATTCAACTGCACCTTCACCGGCACCCACAATCGCCGATGGGGGGCTTTGGCTGAGCGGAGGATTGAGCCGCGGTACCCGCCCATGATGACAATGTCGCCGGTTAGGTGCTCCAAGACTTTGTCTAATGGGTCCTGAGGGGAGGTGGTGGTGGTGGAGAAAGTAGGGAGGGAACCTGATCGGTGAGTGGTGGTGGTGGCGGCGGCGGCCATGGGTTCAGTGCTGGATTTCTTAAGGGGGGTGTTGGCCAGGAGATTAGGCATCTGCGGCATTTTGAACGAGGGCCCTTCAAAACTGTCTAGTATGGCCTTCATCCGGGAGTTAACCTGCTCGCGGACGTTGGCGAAGCGGGTGTCGTCCCCGAGAGAGGAGACTCGCGAGAGGGTGTGATACAGCAACGAGTCGTCCGAGGTTGTTCGTCGCAGGGATGGTGTTCTAGGGGTGGTGCCGGAGCGTTGGGAACTACTATCTGGCATGAACCCCGTTTGTGGTGTTTTTGGCCGAGGTGGCCGCTCGTCTTTCTGGGGTGAGGTGTTATTAGAACTACTGTGAGACGAAAAAAAGGGCGGTGTTGGGATGCTAGGCATGAATCCGGACGGGATTGATATCGACGGGAGAGCTTTGGAGAGCCTCTTCAGCATAGCATTCTCACTAACTGAAGACGCGCGCTTGTGTCTAGAAGACTGGCTCTTGATCGCCAATGACATTGATGACCATCTCCCCGGCTCCGTGATGTGGAATTGCTTTGGTCCTGCCTGCCATGGTGTTGGGAGGCGTTCAAGAGGGGGTCGTTCTTGGGGAGCTGGGGAAGCCTCTGATTTCCTCGCTCCTTCCATTTGAACCAGAGGTTCAGACGAGTGTCTCGATGGTGGTGGTTTGCCGCCACTTGAAGTCCCGTCAAGTGATGCCATCCCTGGTTGGTGGTCGTCCTCGAGTCTCTCAAAAATACCACCCCCCGATAACCGATCCATAGCCGCCATTCTCTCCGCAGCCGGAGTCTTTGGCGACGTGAAAAGCGTGGCGAGTGGGCTGATGGCCGGCTGCATCAGCGATTGGGCGTCGGCCTGGTCATCTTCAAAGTCCTCATCGTCCTCCGCTCCATCCGAAGAAGAAGCGGGTCCTCCATTTTGGTCCTGCGCCGGTGGCGGCGGGAATTCTGCAACGACTGGTGGGAGAGTCATCCGAGCCATGTCTACCTCCAACGATGCCGAAGCCGGTGGTGCTGTCATGGCGGTCATTGTGAAAGTCAAAAATGTGGTGGGAGATGCCTCAGCATAAGAGGGTATTCCAAGCTCGACATCAACAAGGCTGTGTTCGCCTTTTGCTTGGCAGGGGTTGAGTTAGTCCAGGTTGGGATAAAAATAAACAACTGGAACTATTTGGTAAAAGCTGATGCCTATTGATGAGATGAGATGAGCTGTCAATGGCAGACAGTCCAGGATAGGAGGAAAAAAGAGAGAAGAAGAGAAGTCGAGGTGTATGATTGATGACAAAAGGAAGACAAAAAGGAAAACGCCGTCCCCTACAGTATCCAGTTTCGAAGACACTGTTATTTAGGGTGAGTGATATGGTAAGCTGAGAGGCTGAATGCGGCTAGGTAAATGGCTCAGATGGAAGGATCAGATCGATTCCCCATGGTCTGGCCCCCGGCCGTCGGTCTTTGTCTCGATTTCGCTGTTGGCACAGTCCACGCAGCTGGAACAGCAACAACACCGCAGACACATCGGAAGGGACATGGGTTCCATGGGACGGAAGCGAACATTGAAATAGCGGCGGTGCAAGACCCAATCAGGAAGGACCCCGTTGTCTGATACTCCCACGTTTTTGATGCCTAACACCTTGCTATTCTTGCCTATCATTTCGTCAGTGTCTGTCTCAAAAGAGCTTTTAATTGATTCCCTCGTCAGAAGTTCACTTGTGCTGTTGCTTCTTTGCAATTTGACGTCATGGCGCTAAACTCCGGCACTGAAAGTTCCTAGTGTAAAGATTTGCTGGTTCCACCGAAACTCCCCCCGCGCTGGGCTCTGCCGGACCCGCGCCTCCTCCGAGCCCGGTGTCAGGCCCGCGCACGGCACTAACCCCGGGTTGTTGTTGGTCTGAGGGACCTGGAGATTGAAAAGCCCAGGCATATCGTATTTCACCGCAATTCCTTAGTGATGACAGGCAGACTTTCCATGTCAAATAGCGCCGAGGCTGAGCAAGCATCGCCGATGACCCTGTACCACTCAAGTTCCACGACCGCCCTGTTGTGTCGTAAGCCTGCAGATGCGATCAACCAACCTTGGTGGGGGTTCACAGTCGTGCGAGAATACGCGGAGCCTTGCCTTGGTCCCAGCAGCACATCGTGTGACAAAGGAAACAATTCCAAAACTCATCTTTCAAGAAATTGACATCCATCGTGGAGCCTCAGTCCCGTTGCATTGCAATGGAACATTTCAACGGTTCAAGCGGGATTCCTGGAGATGAAAGCCGGGCGTGGGGGAGGAGGGAAGAAGGCAAGCATGTGATGGCCTGGACCAAGCGTGCTCTTTGCGGTGAGCAAACACGGAATACGCGGAAAAGGAAAGGGTTCAAAGAAAAGCTCCAAGAGCTTCAGCTTCAGCTCTCAGAAGCTCCAGAAAAACAGTAAGAAGTCGCTTGCCCGCCAATTGCATCCCATCTAGAAACACAGAGAGACAAAATGCCGTTGTCCAACCCTCCTCTTGGCCAACCCTCAGTTAACGACCGCCTCACGTGACCCATCTCTATTCCCCACTTTACCCTCGCCCATAGCTCCCCCCAGCTTGGCAACCGCCTAGCAGCCAGCACCCAGAACGTCAATTGACGATTGAGTGTCACTGTCGCCGACGACAACCTGCAAAACCTCCCACCACCCACCCCATATTTTCCAGTGTAGCAGCCGGCGCAAGCCACCAAAAACCTTCAAAATGGCTGGCCTCGAGCATCACAGTTCGTTTTCACCCCTCTCTCCCCTCGGCTGAACAAATGAGCAAGTGGTAGCTAACAGAAGCTCTTCAAACAGAGGTGCTAATGGACCCGGCGTTTGTCCGGTGGAACAGTATGTCTTGCTTCTTTCTGTAGAGCGATCGCCGGAGCTCTGGATGTGATATACGCCCCTGGAATACTTGCCTCGTCGGAATCCGACATCGATAACCGCGAAACGAGCCTGGAATGAAACGTCACGGGCAGCAATGGACGACTTATGGAGGACGGGCTGGACATATGGAAACCCCGACAAAATAGAAGGAACACCTAAACAACTGGGTGACAAAAACCACTCAAATTCGGACACAGCAGAAGCCTCGGCTGCCGTGCGTGCAGTCCTAACGAGAACAACGAAATATAGAGCACAACAAGTCGACGATCGCGAGATATTCCAGGCTACAACGAGCACACAACCCAAATCACCAACCAAACTCACAATCATGAGCACAAGACTACAGAGATTCTGATTTCGAACCTCCAAAACATGGAACCGGGAACTTGTTTCTAACAACCTCTACACATAACAGACATGCAAGTCAACCGCTACAAGTACTTCCGCTGGACCCCCCGCACCGGCCTCCTCACCACCATCTACGTCTTTGTCGTCCCCGGAATCCTCGCTTACATTGGCTGGAAGTGGGATGTCAGTTCTCCCCTGTTTTTTTCCCTATCTTTTTGTGTCCACCTAACCCTAACCTCAACCTAACTAACACTCCGCACATCAGGGCGCCTTCGACCTCCGAGCAAAGCGCAGGGGAGATCTCCTTGTTGAGCGTTAAAAGGCGAAGTGACTTGAAGAGCAGAGGGGAAAGTGTATATATTTTGATGATCGAGGGTGTGGTCAAGCAGACATTGGAGCTCTCAGGGGAGTTACACGAGAAGCAAAACCTCGAGGACAAAGATCAAACTGCTACGCTTTTTCGCAGGATTTGAATTTTTTGTCTTGTGTGATTGATGATGTGTGTGACTATGTGAAGTTGTCGATTGGTCACTGGAAGAATATAGGTTGGGTTGTGCTCTATAATGCCCGGTGGTCCTTATTGCTGGCTCTATAATGCTCTATCATGTTCTAAGATGTGACTCTTTTTGTAGTCCTCCCGTTGATGCAAAATAATGGCTCTACTCGCTCGAGAAACCGCGCTATTTCCCTCCCGTTGAGAGTTGGCCACCTCACCACTCACCATATAATTCTACTTCCAAACTATGCCCCCTTCCCCCTCCTCCGCTACAACATGTTCCTCTGCCTTTCCTCTACCCTATCCTCCCATCCTCCTTCTCCTCCTCCGCCAGCTCGTCCAGTTCCTCCGCGCTGCGTCTTCCTTCACTTCCCTGCCGTTGTTGCATTCTACCCGCCCCCTCCGGTCGATCTAAGATCTTCATATTGTTTCTTTTGTTGTTTTTCTTCCCTTCACCTCTAAGCCAAACACGAAAATCCTTTCCAGGATGCGCCGACCACCCATTTCTCGCCCAGTCCCTCCACCAGTCATCCTCCTCTGGTCCAACTTCCCCGAGAGGATCCTCATACACGGGATCCTTGCGGTTGCCGTCATGAACCCGCCACCCAGCGACAAAATATTCTACATTGGGATTTCTGTGAAGATGCGGCTTCGAGAACTCGGTCCCTCCAAGGTCCGTTGATCCACCCGTCCATCCAGTCTCCCTACTCTCCACACCACACAAACCCGATCCTATGTCCCAAGTCTCTCCCTAGGTCCAGCTCATCTTTTCGCTCCTCCCATCTCTTCCATCTCTCCCCTACCCTCCCCCCAACCCCCTTCCCCCTCTAAATTTCCTCTGAATTAAGACCGGTCTCGATAACATCATCGTCCTCGCTCTCGGACAAAGGTATACATTTGCTTCCTTCTTCACTATCTTCTAAATCATCACTCTTCGTGTTAGATGCGGGAGAGGCCGCAGCTTGGGACGCCGACTCCTAATTATCTCGTCGATCGTGGTCACGCGTCCTCAATGAAGGTTCTTTTCTATATGTCCCTTTTGACAGACGGTTATTGCTGCGACGCTGTGGACGGGAGTCCTCATCTAGATCGTCCCGCCCCTCGCCCCTAGCCCGGTCCCCAACCGGTATACCCTTCACAGGATGATTATCAGCACCGCGTCTTGTGCTGGGAGTGCCAGATCTCCTAAAATCTGCCTCTCCCGGTCCAGATCCCCGGCCGGTTCTGGCGGCCCACGCAGGTGCTATACTAAGGTCCCTGTCGCTAGGTGGAAGAATGGTACAGGCAATGTAGTCGCCGGGCAGCCATCTGAGCTTTTGAATCGTGCTCGCTGGGTCCGATTCGTCTTCTGCAGGTAGGTCGATACCAGGATGACCTCGGCCGATCACGTAGCTTCCGAGAGTATGCTCAAAGAACTTTGGTTTGGCATTTGGAGGAGCTCTTGGTGGGAGGCTGTATGGTGAGCGCATGATTGAGCGGAAGACGAGGCGTGTGCCGACGGAAGGGGAGGGGAGAATATTCTCCGAGTGGCCGGCAATGAGGTGGGAGAGTTCCTCCACGGTGCTGTTGACGAGTATGGCATTAGCTGAACGGCCTAGCACACCTGAAAAAGGCCAGACTAAGTGGTAGCATACCATGTCATTGACACATTAAGATCAATATGGGCAGGCAAGGGGTCCTGGCCGAACTCCTCTAGCCTAGATGAATGAGGTTAGCTTGTGTTGAAAGAGTTCGGAGATGGAAGACGTACCTGTGAGATGCATTGGTGCGGTAGAAGACTTTCACATGGACTGGGTGGAACTTGGGCTGCTCTGGCTCATCTGATGATGACATGGTGGTAATTTGTGTGGTTGTTGGCCAGCGGATGGGATAATTGCCAAGTATCTAAAGGTAGCTTATATAACTCCTTGTGATTGTATAGTTGATGTGTGTAATGAGATAGGAAATTTTCTGGTGAAGAAAGTAAACGACACATAGTTTTGAGAAGGCAGAAACCCAGTCCTCGTTCTTGGGAAGGCGTATTCTAAGTTACACGCCCCAGAGGAAGGTCTCCCACGTGGTGGAAGGAGCCTTCAGAGCTATGCTTTCACTTTCCCCCACACTGGCCCGGTGGATCTACCCCACTGATCCGGTTCACGAGTCACCTTTGGAAACAGAAACTGAAGATATCATCCAGATCTACTCGGTAGCCAGGGGCGTGAAGTTCTCGTCTCAAACAGGGTGTGTCCGTGTTGAGTACCTCAGTAACTTGCCTGCCTTGCCGGTGCCGATCCGTCGGACAAGTGGGTCCAGATCGTGGCGCAGCACTCTTCCCGCATCACGCTAGTGCAACGACATTGGGGCCGACCTTATTTAGCGGAGCTGTCCCCCGAACACTTGCAGATTCCAGAACCTCACCTCTCCATTTCCAACCTCACCTCTTGTTTTGGTGGTGTTCACAGCCTTTCCAGCCTTTTCCCCGGCTTCCAACGGTTCTCTAGACCCCGATATTCCACCCTCGAGACCCTCTTAGACTCCCACATCACCAACATATCAAACCGCCCACCATGGACTTCGCCTCTCTCATGGCCAAAGAAATAGCCAAGAAAGAGCCAGAAAGGGAAAAACCCCAGAAATACATCTCCCGCCGCGAAGCCGAAGCCCAACGCCAAGCAGCCTACCTCGCCGAGCAAAAAGCCCTCGAAGCAGAACGAGCAGCCAAAGCAGCCGCCAAACGAAAGCGCGAAGAGGACGCCGCCGAGGAAGCCAAAGCCCGCGAAGAGAAACGTAGGAAACTCGCCGAGGAATCCAGGTTACGTCGAGAAGCCAAAGAAGCCGAAGAAGAGCGAGCCCGTCGTAAACGTCTCGGTCTCCCGGAACTCCCACCCAAGACCAACGAGGACTCAACACCCAGACCCGACTCCGACTCCGAAGACGACGACGAAGACCAAACCGACATCCCCGAAGATGACCTCAAATCCAAGCTCCGCGAACTAGGCCAGCCCGCCATCCTCTTCGGAGAATCCCACACCTCAAGGCTACGCCGATACAGAAAAGCCATCAGAGGCGACTCCCCCTCCGCAGGCCCAATCCCAACCAAACTCCTTCCCGTCCCAGAAAAAGACATGAAAGTCCCCGACAAGCTCCCTCCCGCCGCCGACAAGAAGGCCAGGAAATACCTCTACCGCCAGCTGGCCTCCTACTTCAACATGATCCTCCGCGAGTGGGAAGCCGCCCTCGCCCGCGAGAACAACGCCGACACCACCGCCGGACAACAAGCAATCAACGCCATGCTCTCCAGCAAAGAAACCATGGCTCCCCTCTTCCGCCTCTTTGAAAAGGGCGGCCTCGACGAAAGCATCCTCGAGGCCATCGTGGAGATTGTCAAAGCCGCACAGGAAAAGAGATATGTCGACGCGAATGACGGGTATTTGAGATTAAGTATCGGCAAGGCGGCCTGGCCGATTGGTGTGACCATGGTGGGCATCCACGAGCGTAGCGCACGGGAGAAACTGCACAATGGCGAGAGGGGGCATATCATGGGGAGCGAGGTCACGAGGAAGTACTTGCAGAGTATCAAACGGTGCTTGACGTTTGCGCAGGTGAGGTGGCCGCCAGAGGATATTAGGCAGCTCATGGGCTGAGTAAGAGGGAGGAATGTTGAAGTGAGGAAAGGAGATGTTGTAAAATTAAATGATACCCAATAAACATAAGAGTAATAGCGGAGGATTGCTCCGAGATGTACACACTACAAGTTCGATTATGGAGCATCTTAATGCTGTTCAAAGCGACCTTTTGAATTCGATTCAATATACGAATACGAGCAGTCAGTTTTCTCCCAGGCGCATTGATGAAAACAGCAGAGGGTTCCAGTTCGATCCTGGGTTTCAACCTTCCCAGTACTGATTTCTTTTTTAATGTCTCGACTGCTGCGTATGATCCTAGACTCCTTTTCCCTTCCCTTGCACGCAATGGATAAGCTCAATAAAAACATGCTGACCGTTTCATTCATATCATAATATCCCACATCCCGTGTCCCCTCAACCCATCAGAATCTCCTGATCCCCAAACGCCAAATCACCACCAAGCTGATGATGCAACCCCATCTTCCTCGTCCCAACCAACTCCAAATCCGCCGCCGCAAGCGCCATCCGTCTCAACCGTTCAATAGCCTGCCTCTCATAATTCTCCGCCGACGCCAGCGCAGAAGCCTGCATCTGAGCCCTCGGATCAACCTTGATCGTGTTGACAAGCTATTTCAAAAAGTTAGCACCCCAATAACCCAACCCAGTAAGAAAAGGAAAATAAGACTTACACTCTCAATCCCATCAATCCTCGCCTCCAACACCCCCTCCTCAATCATCCCCGCCAGCTCCTCCTCAATCGGCCGCTCCGGACTCCCAAACGCCTTCTCCAGCGTGTCCAAACTCACACACGAAAACGGAATCAAGTACTGCACCACGCACTTGCTCCTGATTCTCGCATAAATCTTACTCACATGCCTTTGCAAGTAAATATCCAGCAAATAATCACCCCTGTACCCCTCCAAAATCTCAATGCAGGCCGCATACCTCCCATTAACAAACATCGTCACCGCCCGTCTAATATGCGGCTCCGGCTCCAAAAACGCTCTAAAGTTCTGGTTTTCCAGCACCATAGCTTGGAGTTCTCTCCTGTCCATTGTTGCGAGGGCCAACAAGCCGCCGTACACGGCAACGTCGTTTTTGCTCGCAATTTCATTGTAGACTTTGGAGGAGACGGAGGGGTCGGCCTCGAGGAAGGCGAGGGCTGCCTCGTAGTATTTATCCTGACCGAGAAGCGCGATGCCGGTTGCTACCTTTTGAAAAGGCTGGGAGTTGCGCTCTTCGTCGGGGTATTGACCTCCCAGAGTCATCTTAGCGACGTGGGCGGGGATCATATTCCAATCTCTTCTTTGGACGGCCACGCGGACGAGATGCTTGCCGACGTCGATGAGGTGCTTAGCCGTGGAGACGTCGGGGCGCATTTTGGAGTAGTACTCGGAAGCGGCGTTGAGGTCGCCAATAGACTCGTAGTGTTTGGCTAGATCTTCATTGCCCATCTTTATTTTTTAGAGAGAGACACGTGGTTAGAATAGTTTGAGCTTAAAAAAAGGTTCTGGTGGAAACGATTGGCGCAAAACTTACCCGGATGCTCTCCTTGATAAGGTTATTCTTATACCCCTTTAGCTCAGCGAGCAGTCGTTGGGTTTCTTCGTGGTTGGCGATTTCCTGTTTGTCCAGCCATTTTTGGTCGTAGACCGCATCGGGGTCGTTGGGAGCGGCTATGCGGAGATACTCGACCACGTCTCTGTATCGCTGAGTATCACGGCCGCGCTTCGCTTCGGCGAGGGCGGCTCTGAGGGCATCGACGCAGAGCTTCACTGAGCTACGGCCGATGAGGAGAAGTCGGTCGAATTTGGTGCGGCCGCGGTAATTTTGGATGTAGAGGTCGAGATCGAATTTGGGGCCATCTGAATATGGTGAGTTAGTGGCTTGTCTTTGTTCTTAATGGTGGGCTTGCGATGAGATAGATAGGCGGGGCATGGGGTGTCTGTTGTCGAGGAGGGGCGGACTGACCCTTGACGATAATACCGCCCTGGTTATCCATCTGGGTAAAGAACTCCAGTAAGGGGCCGGCCATCTTTGCAGTTGTTCTTGTGAATGGAGTCAAGAGTGCAAGGCTGAGAAAGATGTCGCGATCCCTGAGCTTGGTTGACGTCGATTGCTTAGGCAAGGCTGGATGCTGGAGAGATACCTTAGCTGATGGTCAGCTAGCTGCAGCCTGGCAAGCGATAAGATGGAGCTCTCGCAAGCAGAGGTGGGGTAAGGTGGGGGATGCTGCGGGGCACACGGAGCTCACCGAAGTGGCCGTCCCTGCTTCTGCTGCTCACTTTGAAGTTCAGTGTCCACCAAATGCCACCGTTTTACGCAAAAGTTCATATTTGTCATGTGAATGGCTTCCGTCAAGGATATCGATGACTCGGCTCGTTGAAAGCTCATTGTGTATTGAATGATAAGCTTTCTTCCAGTTCCAGGGAAACGGCCAGTTTTGCCAAGGATCAAGTATGTATTAGATAATGCTCTCAGACTCATCGGTTAACCGACGACATTCACATCCCCGTTGTAATTTATGATTCGCTACGGAACACTCATCGCACGCACATTGGAAAAGTCTCAGATGGCGGCTCACCGTGAGTTCGGTTGCTGTTCAATTGGTTCGGTGATAGCCGAGTGGATCTTGGCTGCTTTAAACAACCTGGAATTCAACAACCGCTGGGGTTCCTTTTACGTTAAGATCTGTTAGGGACTTTTTTCGTCAACCAGACGCCTTTCAACGCATCATAGTAGCACAGGCAAATCAAAACGACAGCCCTAGAGGTCTTGGTATGCAGATGAGATTTGCAACTTTTCCATCTTGATTTCCTCAGGTTGGATTGGGCTTGACAGGGGATAGCGAACTAGGGAGCCAGGATAGCGGATATCTCGGAACATATTTGATGGTTCCGCCTCAGAAGACGGCACGATACCCGCAAGGCTGACAGGCCGCCTTGTTGGGCTTGCAAGGGGAAGCACGGAAGCAAGCACAGCAAAGGACACATGACCACAACCCACAGAAAGTCCATGTGCTCTCTCCTGTCTTCGGACTGCCTCGGGATGTGGGCAATGAATACGGGGCATGGATAGGGATGAATGGAAGAAGTGGAGTGTTTTGGGGTCTCTATCAGTCTATCAACATCCATAGTGTGTCGTCTACCATTTGTCTAGCCGCAAGACGGAAATGGTAAGCGAATCGGGGCTGTTGTTCGTAGGACTATCCTGCACCGAAAAGTTCTACACAGCAGGTGATTTTGGGCGTCGTTACTGTTGTTTATCTCTACTCTATGCCTAACCTCTTGTGAAAAGTCTGCGTGGGAAGGTTGGGTTATGATTCGTGGGGAAGTGTACAGACCGTCCAAAGCGGAATAGTGCCCGCATGTACTGATGTACAAATGGCCTGATTTCAGTTACGTGCCAGGCTCTGACGTACGCCGAGCCCTTGCCGAGAGTTAGCGTGGTCCCTCGTTCTCTTGGCATCTGCAATCTTTTAGTGACGCTCCGTTTTTCCCACAACGACATTGGAAGCTCAGCTTTCAAGTTGCGAACAACTGCCCACGGCCGCGGCTTTCGGCCCCTTGGGGAAAAGTTTGTCAACAAATTCGACTGCTTCAGGTCCTGCCGTATGAAATTGCGACCTCTTCGCCCTATACGGGAGAGCCAATCGCTGTTCATTCCCATTTGACAGGCACCAGCGTCCCGTCTCCCCGAAGATGAAGCTTCCCCATGGTCTACGCACTGGGTCAATAGTGCTTGTTCCCCCACTAATCAACTGTTTCCAGCAGGCGGTTAGACTAACGCGGAGTGTGGTTTTGCGACATATACACTCACACACTGTTGTATATCTGGGCGGGGTGTTGTAGAGGCACCACAGACACTCGACATTGTCACTGCATTGACTTAACAGTCTCCAAGGTGAATTCCCAGCCCCCTCCGCTGGCTTGCGAGCACAACCCGGGAATAAGCCTGCCGCTTTCGGAATTCCCACCAGAGGGTATTCTTCTTCTCCTCCCTATCTGCAGCCGCCGAGCGTACACGGCGGGAACTCGGCGCCCTGGCGCGTCCTGGCGTTCGCTCTTGGAGCTCTTGGGCCGTGACAGGCAAGCAACTCAGCAGTGCCTGAGGCCTCAGATGGTCCCTGAAGTCGGAGGAGGTCAGGGGACAGTTACTGTCACTGTGGCATGGATGGTGGGACCGAGACAGATGCTCGAAAATACCCGCAACTGCACAGTCGTGCAGTTTGAACCCACCCAATTCTCCCGCCAGCCCGCTACCCGCCTTTTCTTTACAACCCGCATCATCGTCTTACGTCGCCCTGCTTTATACAGAGGCCTCTTGCACCCAACTTTCCCACGAGACGGAAAAAAAAATAGTAACTGTTGACCCGGGGCTGGTTCAGTGAGACATCATACGCGCTCCCGCTCTCGCGCCCTGCCGTCTCCATCTATTATCTTTGGTCGCTCGCTTCGCAGCTTTACTCACACGCTCATGTCACACAGTCATGTATACCTTACCTAACATGCAGGTCGAGTGGTGCTCGTAGATGGGATGGCACCGATGACGGATCCAACATACTTACATCCAGACCAGACAGTCCTGGGGCATTCACTGACATACATACATTATACGCGGAGGATGACTCCCGTCGGGAGTTGTCAATGGGTGATTCTCAGAGTCCAAGCTTTGATCTCATCGATGTTGATAGATCCTGGACCAGCCCCGTCATCAGGGGTCCCCCGCCGCTTGGAGACCCCTCCGTTAGCCAACCAGGCGACCCCAATTCTTGACCATCGCGCGAGCCCAGCTTTTGTTCTACCTTGGGGTTAGTCTTGGCCCTCTTACACATCCGCCGTGCCAGACAGACTGGCAAGGCACACTTTGCGCTTCAGCATTCCCACTCATCACTTGCCTGTTGGCGTTAGATCATGCTCGTTGTCACTCAGCTTGGGATCGGATGCTGGTAACGGTGAGCCCGGACTACAGTCCGGTATTTCTAAATCGATTTTTGCGGTTGGAAAGTTTCATGGCTTTTCTGATTCCCCGCGTGGTTACTTTTCTCCAATCCCCTCGTGGTATCTGCGACAGTTCCTCCGCGAGAGTAGACCACCACCACCCACACCACTACCAACAATAAGGCTTGCTTCGTCTCGCGTCCGTGTCACACTAGACCGAACCGGCAGCGGCCCCTCCCTGACGTCGCGCCCCCTCTACGGTTTTAGGCCATCGTCTGTCTGTTCTTGTGCTGGGAAACGTACAATCCGTACCGCGGGGTCCACTGACAGGGCTACTGTTGATGCGAGATCCTGACAGCTCGTCCTAACATTTTGTGTCGGCGTCTCATTTTTTTGTCTGCCCACCCTGGCCGGTGTCTGGCGTGCTTGTGCTTGTGCTTGGGACTCAAAATCCCCATCCAAGCGGACATCAGCGGAGCCGGCCCCGAGGGACTCCGCGCGAGCTGTGTGCTTGATCGGGCAAGGCTTCTGGGATTTCTTGGCGGTGGTCGCTGCCGTACTTACCGTACGTACACTACCGATAGATTACCTTAGAGCCACCCCCCTCCCCTCCCCCTTGTTGGTGCTGGGAAGTATACCTATGTGTAGGTTGTACCCACGGCGGAATTCAAAGACTCACCACCGGACCACTCCGCTTGTGCCCAAGCCCGTCCAAACTCCCTACAGTTCGGGTCACTTCCACCAGCAGCAGCTATCTGGTCTTGCCGTTGCCGTTGCCGCGGGTCGTATTCTGTAAGCAAGCGTGTTCAAAGGCTTCCTCGACGAGCCGAGCCCGTATCTGTAGCTTATGAGACATGCCAGCAACCTGAAAGACCATTGAATAGGGGCAACGATTCACGACGGAAGGCAGGCAGGAGGAAGCCATCGATTCCTGCATTGCTTCTTTTCTCTCACACGCGGGGGCACCAGCATGACGGAACCCTCTGTTGAAACCAAACCACGTCGCCGAGGTCGTCCAGCTTCGAAAACACCACAGCCCAACCGAGGGAGCGCCACTAGCCCCCACAGTATGTCCGATGATGAGTCGGCAGACTTGTCGCAAGAAGAACATGGCTCCCCCACCGAGAGCCTAAAGTCTTCAGCACAGGGTACCGGCAAGTTGGGCTCGGAAGCCCCTGAATCTCAAGATGGCGCTGGCGATGCCCCGAGCATGCCCCTGCAGAAGCGTCGTCGGGTCACGCGAGCATGCGATGAGTGCCGAAGAAAGAAGATCAAGTGCAATGGCAAGCAGCCTTGTACCCATTGCTCTGTCTACAGCTACGGTAAGCACAAAAAACGAGTTTTAGTTGGCCTGTTGGGGATGTGCTGACCGAGTTTTCAGAGTGCACCTATGACAAACCATCTAACCGCCGCAGGAACCCGGCTCCGCAGTATATCGAGGCGCTGGAGGCAAGACTCCAGCGCGCAGAGACGCTCCTCCGCAAGTTCATGCCAGATGTCGACCTTAGCGATCCCAATCTTGACCCATCAGTACAACAGGAGTTCCGCAACAGACAAAATGCAAGAGCACAGGCAGCCAAAGCCAAATCAGAGCCGTCACCAGCCCAGGAGCAGACGGAAAGCCAGGATGCGCAAATCATGTCCATGATCGAGACCATTGGGCAGCTTGACATCAACGACGGCGGAGAATGGGACTTTCACGGCAACTCATCAGGAGCAGTGTTTCTGAGGCGGATGAAGGAGCATTTTGGGGGGTTGTTGGGCAACGACTACAGTATCCCCTTTTTGCCGCGGCCATCCCGCCCAGCCGGCATGTTCAGCCTCGACTCGCCTCGTTCCAACGCAGGCTCGCCCTGGGAACCATCGACGGCGCCCAACACGCCAGCCCCTCCCAACATTTACGATCTCCCGCCTCAAGAAAGAGCTCGTACGCTCTGTTATTACTCTTTTAACTGCGCAACATGTCTCTTGCGGATTATCCACCAACCTTCATTTTACGAAAGGTTTGACAAGCTATACTCGACACCTCAGGAGACTTGGGGAAACGAAGAGCACAGATTCCTTGGCCTTTTATACTCGGTTTTGGCCCTGGGTTGCGTGTACGATGTATCCGAAGGCGAAGTTGGGGATGAGCCCACGACATACAAGGCCTCAGTCGAACAAGGGTAAGAGTTTAGCAGTGAGAATTCTGTGAGGTCTTTCTGTTCATGATTTCTGACTCTTAAGTTTAGTATCAAATATTACACATCCGCTCGACTGATTCTGCAAGACGTGGCAGAATGCCGAGATATGATTTCGTTGCAAGGCTTGTTATACATGATCCTCTTCCTGCAAGCAACGAGTAATATCAGCGGCTGCTATGCGTTTCTTGGTATTGCTTTGCGTTCCAGCCTGCGGATGGGGCTCCATCGCCATTTGTTACACGAAAAGATCACACCAATCGAGGACGAAACCAGACGGCGCGTGTTCCATGTCGTTCGGCAGATGGATACGTATGTTTCGGCAATTCTAGGGTTTCCTCTTCTGCTCCACGATGACGATGTCGACCAGCCAATGCCGACCGAGGTGGATGATGAGTACATCACAAACGAAGCCATTCTCACTCCTCCGCCAGGCACGCCTTCGTTTTTCGAGGCGTTCAGTGCCCATACCAGGCTCATGAGCATCTTGACAAAGGTTGTCAAGTATATCTATCCGGTCAGGGGCATCGAGAATCGCGTGAACCAGGGACGGGTGAACTCTACATACATGATCAGCTATGCTCGCATACAAGAGATCGAGGCCGATCTTCAAGAGTGGCAAGAACAGCTTCCTACACATTGGCGGCCCAGCTCTGATGGCCCGATTGAGGTCATTAGGTATGTCTATCTTTCTCTAGCTCCCTGGCTGAACAAGCACTAACTTGGAGTTTGTAGAGTTCGGACCCTGTTGAGGTTTGGGTACGCCCATGTTCAAATGATGCTGTACCGGCCATTTCTTCACTACATCTCGCCGCGGCAGACGGCCGGCAAGAAGATTGACGACCGATATTACAACTGTGCGGCCGCGGGAATCAGTGTCTCTCGCAACATTGTGCATATCGGAATCGAGATTCGCAAACAGGCGGTACTGATCGGGCCTTATTGGTTTATTCTCTACTCGCAGTTCTTTGCCATTCTTTCTTTGATATACTACATTTTGGAGAACCCCGACAAGGCTGGGGCCGCTGAGATACTGGCAGATGCTAAAGCTGGACGGGAGGTGATTGCAAGTCTTGCACAACGCAGCTTGGCGGCGGATCGAATTACGAGTGCGCTCAACGTAAGTTTTGAAATCCTGAGAATCTTTTGGTTCATCGTGATCATGCCGATTCTAATGTGCCACAGCCCCTGTTTGAGCAGTTGCCAGAACGGCTCAGGAAAGCATCGACACGGCCAACGCCCTCGAAGAAACGCGCGGCACCTGCGGGATCAAAATCATCGAACGTCGTCCTTCCGGCTAGACCTGGAGTACAAGATGATGTTGCTCAGCGCAGGTCGGGAGAGGTCATTCGTCCCCCTACTGGTGCCCTTCGGCGGGAAGCGAAGTTGCCTCCTCAGAGAACATCCTCGTTTGACGCACTGGGTCTTCAGCACAACAGCCTGGCGAGTCAAAACTTTTCTAACCTACAGGACATGCTGCCGATCGATATGTCGCTGGGAAGGGGGACTCCCGAATCCAGAGCCGCACATGTCGCATCTGCCCCAAGACACGCCCAGACCTTTCATCAGGGGCATTCACAGGGTGTCAACCCGGTCTATAAGGTCGACGCCATGATGTTTTCCACCGACGACCCTTTCGCGTATCCCAATGCGCCGCTGTTGGATCCTGCTGGGCATCATCCTCGGCCGGGGCATCCGCACGGAATCCCTGGGCAGCCTCAGGGTCCAACGATGCAATTCTACATGCCGAGCATATACGACGACATCGAGGGCCAGCTGATGGGACCGATTCCGCCGTATCTGATGTCGCAAGGACAGGGACCTCCGCATACGATGAGCCCGGCGGCGCAAATGTACAATACGGCCAACATGATCGCGATGCAGCCTGAACCCCGACATGGTCAACACCATGCTCCTCCGCAAGGCATGGGCTCGCATCCGTCTGCGCATCATCAGGGTCAAGCACAGCAGAGGGACATGATGGAAGGCATTATGGGCGAGCCTGACTTCACGGCAGGGGAGTGGGACGACATGCTTCAGCAGAATGCTGGGTATCGATAGACGCACGGTTGACGGGTTGGAAAGACGATAACAGCACGCTAGATGCATAGCTTTTTGAGTTGGGATAGGGGATGGGGCCACGAGGTTTCGTTCCAGGCACAGGATGTTCGGCCTAGCGCCAACACAAGACTTATAAACTTTATACGGCATCGCTGGGCGAGCCCGGGGTTCGGGTCAGGAACTGGTTGGGAATCATTGGCGGGTTAAAGAGGGGCTAGAGGAAATTAAGGATTGTTGCTGGACCCAACAGAGCGTCTCTTTTGCATTTTAGTCGCGGCTTGATACCCAAAAGAACGGAACGGTGTGGAAAACAGGACGAGGTGGTGGTGGGGAGGGATTTCATAGGACAAGTTTTGATGGAGAGAACTGCCGCCTTGATGTTAGGGTTGTGCATAGGTCGGGGGTTATCGGAGTTGGGGGATGAGATATCAGATGGAGGGCAGGGGGGTCTGTCAGGACATTTGGAATACACGAGGAGTCCAAAAGATAGGTGTTGTTTATGAGATGGAATAATTTCATCACGGTGGTGTACATGTCAGATAAGACGAAAACGATAGATTTGGGGGAGAGAGAAAGCGGAAAGACAAACACGGTCAAATGATAGAGTTCAAAGCTAAAAAGAATCCAAGCATCTTTTCTGCTATTCTTGGTGTGCGAAGGACAGCTCTTTGGGATCTGACGAGTCAGGAACACGCTTGGACTACTCGATAGGGGGCGCCCGAGTGTTTGGGCTCATGTCGATATTCCGAGGGAAGGGCGTGGGAATTTATCCACGTCTAGCCCTTAAGTGGTGATTTAGTCGCGGACGGTTTCTGCCGGCTTTTCTTTTCTGTGGTACATGAAACATTCAAGCTGGCACCAAAATCCCCCCAGCGTTGTTAGTTGGTGTTCTTATTCCAACACTGGAGCATCAAACACAAGCTAGGAACAAAGACTTGATCCAGTCGCCGTGACAAAGCAGCTCTCTCTTTCTACTCGGAGGCCGATCCAATGAAACGGTCTCGTTTCTTGCTCAGCTAAGACATTCTGGACTGTCTGGCCTCGACTCCGGTGCACCCGACGGACGGGACGCAACGCGCAACCTTCCCTTTTTCACATGCGCGCCCCCCCCAAGATCAAGTAGCTCATGCGGGAGGTCAGCTTCTAAAACCGTTTTAGGATCTACCTACCCACGAGACCTCCCGGGATTGACTTCTTCTTTCCCTTTTTTTTTTTCTTCCTTCATTTCTTGAGGGCTTGTTTCTTTCCGTTCTTGGGTTTATTTATATACATCACCACATATTTTCTTCTTTGGTGTGTGTTCACAAGTGAATGGTGGACGGCGATACACACCATCGACAGACCCCTGCAAGTCAGTTCAGTGGTTACCTATCGTCACTCAGCCCACCGTTATCGCGATAAGACGTCGCGACACCACGGTTCAACAACGTCAGCTCAACTGCCAACTCTCAGCCTCCTCAGGATTTCTGTTGGGGGATTTTTCTAAAAAGATTCAACAGAAAAGGGCCTAGCTCCATCGGCACCATCGGGATTTTTTTTTTGGAGCTTGAAAGATTGCCGCTGCCGGGTCCGGTTTCTTGGGACGAGACACCGCCGCTTGAATCAGTTCGTAGCTCGACACCACAGACAGCTTGAACCAACCCCGCTCTCTCTCTCTCTCTCGTCATCCTCTCATCTCATCGGATAACCCGGCCCTGCCGCATATCGAAAGAGACATACATTGAGACACTGAAACAAACGTTCAGGACAAGTGAGACAGACATACAATCCGCCAAAATGGAGGTCGATCACGACCTGGTTATGGTGGATGAGTTTGATGCTCTGTTAGTTTTATCCTGGTGATTACTTACACCGCTTGGTGTGAGTAAGTGGTATGATATTGGGATATGAATTCTAACTTGACAAAAAATGCAGCGCCATCGAAGTCAAGTTGCCAAAAGGACACAAGAAGGGCTCGTCGTCATCATCATCCCCTACCTCGCCAACATATTCAAGCAAGGTCTCCGCGTCCAAAACTCACAATGGCGGTCCCGTGAATAATCCGAATCCCTTGAACACAGCCTGGCTCAATGAGAAGATCAAGTTCCCAGGTATTCCTTCCCCCCCCCCCCTTTTTGTCCCCTCTCACCCCAAACCACCCACTGACCATTTTGCAAGCAAAAACCCACGTCACAAAAGTAGCCTCCAACCTCGCCCCCACCGCCAACGGCATCATCTACCTCCCCGGCGCCGAAGACAAATACTACGAAGACTCCGACCAAGGCCCCGCCTTCCGCCAGCGCCGGCACTTTTACTACCTCACCGGCGCCAACTTCCCGGGTTGCGCAGTAACCTACGATCTCCACCGTGACCACCTCATCCTCTGGATCCCCTACACCGACCCCAGGACCATCCTCTGGTACGGCCGCACCCCCACCCTAGAAGAAGTCAAAGCCTCTACCGACGTCGACGAAGTCCGCTACGTAGCCGGCGTAAACCGCTACATCTGCGCCAGCCTCACCCCCGGAGCCTCCATCTACGTCCTCCACCCCGACCAAGCCCCCCAGCTCGAATCCCCTAAGGGCGTCGTCCAGATAGACACCCACTCCCTCCGCCCCGCGATCGAAACCGCCCGCGTGATCAAATCCGACTATGAAATCGCCCAAATCCGGCGCGCCAACGTCGTCAGTTCCGCCGCCCACAAGGCCGTCCTCTCCCGCCTCAGCCGGCTGAGCAACGAACGTGAACTGGAAGCCATCTTCCAAGGTTACTGCATCGCCCAAGGCGCCCACACCCAAGCCTACCCCATCATTGCCGGCTCCGGCCCGGCAGCATCAACCCTCCACTACAACGACAACAACTCCCCCTTGGCCCCCCATCAATTCGTAGTGTTGGACGCAGGGTGCGAGTGGAACTGCTATGCCAGCGATATAACCCGCACGTACCCCATCCCAGGCTCGTTCTCCCCGGAAGCCAAATCCATCTATAACATTGTGTACAGAATGCAAAAGGAGTGCATAGAACAGATCAAACCCGGGGTGGTGTATGCGTCGCTGCACTTGCATGCTTGTAAAGTTGCGATTGAGGAGCTGCTCAAGCTGGGGATTTTCCACAATGGGACAGAAGAAGAAATTTTGGCTAGGGGGACGGTTGCGGGGTTTTTTCCGCATGGGCTGGGGCATCATGTCGGGTTGGAGGTGCATGATGTCAGCGGGGGGGAGAGGTTGTTGCTGGATAGTAAGGGGAGTTTGGCGCCGGCGGGGGGGGTGAAGAGTAACCGGTGTAAGCTGAGTCCGAGTAAGCGGGAGGTGGTGCTGCCGGAGACGGTGGGGGTTATGTATAGGGAGGAGATGAAGGCTGCTGCTGCTGCTGCTCAGGGAGGGGGAGGGGGAGGGGGAGGAGGAGGAGGGGGGAAGAATGGAGGGGCAGGAGGGGGGCAAGGGGAAGGGACGACGAAGGTGCAGATGCAGAAAGCGAAAAGGACGGCGGGGGGTGGGAGGCAGAAGCTGCAGGAGGGGATGGTGGTTACTGTTGAGCCGGGGATGTGAGCTTTTTTTCCTTTTCCTTCCTTCTATTTTCCCTTGACTACCCCTTGACCCCCTCTATTCCATCTATGATTTTGGGTACAAAAAATGTATTTGACGTGAAAGAGCTTATGCTGACATCCACGGGAACAGCTACTTCTGCAAAGAATACCTCCGCGCCTACTTCCTCGACGTCCCCTACCACGCCCACTTCATCAACAGGAAGATCCTCGAGCAGTACTGGGACCTGGGCGGGGTTCGCATCGAGGACGACATTCTCGTGACCAAGACCGGGTGGGAGAACCTGACGGACGTGCCGAGGGGGGTGGAGGAGATTTTGAAGGTTATGAATGGCTAACTAACTACCTACCTTGCCTACCTTGCCTAACCTAATTCAAGTGATGTTTTTCAGTTGCGTTGAGAGTGAGTAAGTGGGAGATGTTGGGATACCACGATGTATGGGGCAGATAGACAAGGAGTCGTGGGATGGGATCGGAGTTTGGGTGGTGTTAATGTGGTTGTGGTTGGTTGATCTACGAGAAGGGATTTGTATTTTCTTCTTTTTTTTTTTTTTTTTTTTTTTTTTTGCGTGTGTGTATGTAAATTCTGGCAAGTTTTTACCAAGTTTTTCATGAGAGTATACCTGCTTGCAAGTAAGAGAGGTTAATTGATTTTTGTTTGGAAAAACATGGTAGAATTCAACAGACGCTGTGGTATAGCGTATCTTCATGATACGAAATGTCATTGAAAAGTCCGAGTCTAATTAGCTGCTCCACGAGATCACGTCAAGTAGTTACACCAGATATGTAGCGCAACACAACCCACTCACCAGACAGAAGACAACAACAAACTACATAACTAACACTGATATTTACAACAATTAAAACATCTAGATAGATACATTGAACAAAACCACCAGCACGACTCAAAATCCCCTTCGCAGACTTGCAAATGTACGTATGTATGTATATAATATATGTAATGTATTCCCATCTATTTATTACCCACCATTGTGAAGAACAAAGCCCCCCCCCCTCCAAACCCACCCAAATCGCCTTTTTGACCAAGACACCAACCAACCCCCTTCCCCTTCCCCTTGCCCATTCCTTTTAATATGCGCCAGGCCAAACCAGCCCAAGTTCTTTATGAGAATATAAAAAGCCAGAGAAATAAAATGAACACAGCAGAATCTAAACTCGACGCCCCCATCACCGACATGCAAATGCAGTACAACCCCCCCCCCCCCCTCCCCCTCCCCGGCCAACACAGACAACGACAAATGAACCTCTAAAACCGAACATGCCATCCCATCCGCTGCACCAACTCAACTCAAAACAGAGTAAAATGCACTTTTCTTCACCCCCTCTCAAACCTTTTCGAAGCAAGATTATTTCATACTCTGCCTCCCCTTCTTCCCCCTCGTAGCATTCGCCACCGGTTCCGCCACAACCTCAGCAGCTTGCTGCTCCTTCTTCTTCGTCGGCTTCCTCGACCTCGCCGGCGGCGGCTCAAGACTGTGCAAGTGCCCAATCTCCTCAATCGCAGTGGTGTTCGTCCACTTCAAGCACCGATACTTTGGCTTCTCTTCCTCCTCCTCCTCAACCGGCGCAGCGGTGGAGTGCCTACCACGAGTGCTTCGCTTGCCTTTGTGGGGTTCTGGAGAGGCAGCCGCAGATTGCTTGTCCTCCTCTTCCTTGTTTTCGCCGTTGGTCTCCTCAGCTGTTGTCCGGGCGGCGGCAGGGGTGTCAATCCCCAAATATTTCCTCCTGTTGACCATATTCTTCGCAATCTTGTCTCGGTAATTGACGAGTTCCTTGCGAAGCTTCAACTCGTTAAACCCCCTCGGATCGAGCCAGCTGAGCAACTTGTCGACGTCCGCCTCATTGTCATAATACCCCCACTGCCGCGCATTAAACACGCTCGTCTTGCCCTCCTCCAGCTTCTTCCTCTCCGGCACCGTCATCTCAAATTTGGCCTTGTACTCCTCCTGATACTCCTCCTTCATGTCAATATACCCTTCCCTCTCCAGCTCGTCCGGCCCCTGCACCCAAATGCACCCATTCGCATACTCGGCTTCGGCCGTCGAGCTGTCCGGAAGACCCCCGTACGGCATCCCGTTCCTCTCGAACCAGTAATACCGGTTCCAAAACCTGTCCTTGCCCAGTACCCTGGTTCGTGGACAGTCAGCCTCCCGGAGATCATTGTCGATAATCGCAATCTCCTTTTCGCACTCGGCGATTTCGTCCTCCTTCTTTTGGATGTCTTTGAGAACCTTGGTGAACTGCTTGGATTGCTTGGGGACCTTGGCGGCGGCTTCGGCTTTTTCCTTGCGTTCGGCCTCCTTTTCGGCTTTGCGCTTGCGCTCGACGGCGCGGTCGTGGCCCCGGCGGAGTTTCCGGCCGTCTTCTTCGGAATCGGGAATCTCATCGGATGTGTGGTTAGCTGTGACGTCATCCACGTCAAGCATCTTGACGTCTCCATTAGTAGCTGCCTTGGTTGGCTCGAGTGGTGGGCTTGGTGGGAGGTTGTCTGGGAGAAGGATCTTGCGTTGGTCATTGAGACTCTTCAACTCCTCGATTCTAGAAGCCATGTTAGTTGTCAAGACTCGATTCGGGATGTGTCACAGGTACTCACAATTGCTTCCTCTTCCTCTGCCACTCAATCTTCTCCTTTCTGTACGCAGTCATGGTCTCACTGCAATCCTCCATGTACCCACGAATGGCCTTGGTCTCCGCCGTCAGCATGCAAATAATCTGCAGCGCCTGAACCCGGTAGTTCACATCCAAGGTGGCATATCTCTGCTGAACCGTCTCCTGGCTGGGCTCAGTATCCACCGGGACTAACTGTTCCAACAGCTCCTCACAGCTAGCCTTGAGCCGCTCATTCTTAGACAGCTGGTGCAAAAGCCCCACCATGATGAGCTCCCAGCCGCCGTCCTTGAAATTGCGCTTCTTGAGCTGCTCGATCCACTCAAACCCTTGAAGGACCTCTTCGGCGCGGTGCCTGGGCGCATCCTCCATCTCTGCCTCCTCTTGCTCTGCCGCTGCCAATTCCGCCGCGAGCCGCTCCGCCTCCAGCTTGGCCAAGCTGCTTCTGGTGGCCCGTCCAGACGGTTGGGGCTCGGGTTCCGGTGTTGGCGCGGTGCTTTCCTCTTGCTCCTCTTCCTCTTCCTCCTCGTCCAACTCTGGGAGTTGAATCTGGACCTTCCCCCCATCTGACTCAGAACTAACCAGAATCTTGAGTACCGAGCAGTGAATCTCGGTGAAAAGCTCCACTGGCACCTCCTCTGAAGCGACAAGCATAGCTTCTACATAGTCGTCAAAGGTAAAAGAGTCCAGCTTGAATATTTCGCAGTAGACATTCAATGTGTCCCAAGTCTCCAACAGCGGACCGACACTCTTCATGAGAATCTTCTCGCTCAAAGGCGACTTTGAATCGGCCTCGACTTCGACAGGCGTGTCGTTGCACATGAACTTCAGTGGTGGCCTCACATGACCTCTGAGTCCTAACTGCAAGTCCTCGATGGGATATTTTGGTGGAGGTGGGGGCGGTGGCGGTTCGGGTGTTTGCGCTACCATTGGTGGTGGGATCTGGCCGCGGAAGGATATGGGGAACTGGAACGGATTGCCAGGGAGTGGCAAGTGCATAAACTGTCCAGGCTCGTGCACGTTACCGTTGGCCTGCATCGCTTGCTGCTTCGCCCTAAGCAAGGCACGCTCCGCCTGGGCAGCTTGCTGAGCTTTGGATTTGTGACTCTTAGGGGCCGGCTTCAGCTCGGGTAGTCGAACGGGGCCAGTGGGACTAATCGATCCGGACAGAATGCTCGAGTCATGGTTCGACATTCTTTTTTGCGCCTGAAGCTGCTTTCGCTCCTGGAGCTTGGTGTCGAAGCGCAGGTGGGCTGGTACGCGCGTGTCGATGTGGTATCTCTCGGCAACCTCATTCTTGACCAACCAGGGCGCACCGTTCCAGGCTTCTCTCGTCACCGTCTTCTTGATGTATTGGCGCAGCACCTGCTTTGTGAAGATCTTACGGTCACGGAAGATGTGCGCATCGTCCACCACAGCCTCCTCGGCAGGCGACATGTTCAGGCTGACAAAGTAGGTTGCAAAGGGCTTCGAGAAGGTCCCGTCGGGAAGCACCTTGCTGCCGAAACGAGTCTTGTCTCTAACCACACCATGGAGCTTCTCGGTGTGCCCCATAACCTCTACCAGAACCGCCTCGCCGGGGTAGTAGTCATTTTTGAACTCGTCGTAAATTTGGTCGACGAGCGTATCGATACGGGAAACGGTCGAAAACTGGACGCGTCGGAGAACAGGGCCCTTGAGAGCTTCGGGGAAGATATCATCGACCTCGGCAGCATTGGCGAGCTAGGTAGGGCAAAGAACCCCTGTCAGTATGTTGCAAAGAACGAACAAGAAATTTGGCAAGCCTACCTCGCTTTCGAGCGCGTCAAAGAAAGTCAAACCAGAGTGACCAGTGATAGTACAGATGAAGCGTTTCTACACAAGTGTGAGTATATGTGACCAAGGAGACCGACTTCAACATGAAAAGGGGTTAGGGGAAGTAGCATACTTGCTTATAAAAGTCCATCCTGCAATTATGTTAGCATTGCTGTACTTGGAGGTCATGTATAAGCCAGACATGGTAAACGTACCGATTCAAATAGTCTTCATAGGTGGTAAAGACCTCGCCGGTCTGAGGGATATGCCACACCTACCAGGCAAAAAGTCAGCAACCAATCAATTGGTCAGGGGGGTCGAGGTGAGGGGAAACTGAGGTAGACATACCTCCGTCTGTTCATCATCAATTTCAGGCACGGGCAGAAACTGCACCGGCTTGCGCTTGAATTGCACCTGGACATTCACAGCGGTTAGTTGTGACATGGGGACCACGGCGGGCGAAAAGCTGCGGCCTACCATGCCGGCGGCGGCGAGGAGACGAGTGCCGCGCTATGTAAGCCTCAAACACAAATCAGCTGCAAGGCTGGGATTCAGCCTTGGGAATTTTGAGGAAGCAATCAGAAGCAGTGGTGGTGGTGGTGGTGATAGTGGAAGTGGTGAAGACGCGGTGAGGCGGGTGATGGGGACGCGTTGTGGTGTTGAAGAAGCGGTGTTGTGTGGCCTGGGGTCGCGATCCGTGGCGGGTTGGGTGGAGAGGTCAGGGTTCGCGGGTGGTGCGGGTGTACGGGTGCCCAGGAGAGGAGCTCGCCGACGTACAGTACATGCAAGCAATAAGTAGGTCAACGGATTGTGGCGGATGAAAATGATATTCGCCGAGAGCTGCTTCTCGGAGATATCTCGTGGATACAAGCGAGGCGCGGCGCTGTGTTGCAGGGCGTTGCACGCAGAGAGAGTGGCCGTTGTTGAGGGAAAAGCTAGACGGCGGTGGGTGGTGGGAGAGTGGAAGTTGGAGGAGGAGGAAAAAGTTCAACAAGGGGAGGAGGGCGCGCAGGTAATAGGTCCAGTGTGCTGCTGTCCCGGACCCGCCAAGCAGGGACGGCATATCCCATGGCTCCAGCTCCGACCCCCAAAAAGGGCTCCTCCTCGTCCACACCTCGACCCCCCCAGGAACCCTATCCTCCCGACAACCCGCCCGACCATGCAAGCTTTGCCAACGTTCTTGTACTCGCCATGCTCGCCGCGACGAGAGCTGTCGATTGAGCTCTGAAGCATTCCGATACGACAAATTCTCGAATATTTATGCCATGTTAACCAGATGCCAAAATTTATTTTCCAAGGGTAGGGGTCCGCTCTTCTCAGTCAGAGCCAGCTCTCGAGGCCCCCCGGTAGACCACCACCCGCGCGTCGACCGTTGGGCTCCGCCGGTACCTCCCACCCAAGTCCCAGGCATTGCTGAAGAATACCACTTTGATTCTGCACCATTTTAATCCCCGGTGACAAGGAGAAAGCACTTGATATCTATTTCTTTCAATCTGGTGTTGATATTGGAGACGTGCCCCTGAATCTCAATTTGGACGCCAAACATGTGCTCGCTGTTTTTGGCAAGTACCAGTACCTTCACTAGCGGATGGGGGGTGCCACTCGAATCTCTTGACACGTTCGCTCGGCCATGTCAGTGCAATCAGCCAGCATTAGATCTACTGCATCGGCACTCGCCGCATCTGGAATTGAATATTGATGCGCGCAACGTGCTGTTCCCCTCGGAATATGTCGAGGTGTATCTGGCCTGCACCGTGTAATTGCTTGTACCGGTACTTGGTGCAAGCTCTGCGGCGTGTGTTCGCGGAAATCGCCGTGTAAGTCAATCTACAGGAACATCATTTCTATGCCTCTTCGCAGCTCTGGATCTCTTGTGAGCGTGGGTGCAGCGGGTCCAATTGATGTTTGTTTGCCTCCGCTGCGTGTACCCCATCTGCAGGTGCCCTCATGAGATTCTTGTGCCCTCCTCAATTTGGTCAACTCAAATTCAGATCCAACAATGCCTGCCGCCTCCCACCCCCCGGCCTGTCCCAGTGTCTCCACATCTTCAAGTTGTCAGCCTCGCGTCGGCGAATCGTCGGCTTCCGATAACCTGATAAGCCGGGCCCAGACCCGCTTATTCAGCACAGGGGTTTCAACTTCATCCAAAGGGGGGTCCCGACAGAGCTTCTGGAAGTGTGCAGCCTCGGGGGGGAGGAACTTGAAATTTGGATTGCGAAATGAAAATCTCTATCTATGACGTGAAATAGACAACCAAAAAGCCCACCCAGCTTCCGACAACTCCTATAGCCGAATACGAACTGGTGAACATGAGGGGAAGGAACTCGTAACTTTTGCCAAAAATGATGCCGTGTAGCAGCGAGCAGTACAAGAGGAGCGGGATGCTCACTGTGATGTAGAGCGTGCTGAAGCGGTCGAACAAGAAAAACCTTGGTCGGCTCGATGCCGGTGCAAGACGGTCGAAGGCCATCAGGAATAGGATCAGCCAGAAAATTGTGTAGACCGTCTTGATGGGGAACTCGGCCGGCGTGAACAGGAGCGGGAACAATGAAACATGCCCCGCAACAGCCAACGGCCGGAAAGCCCCGAGATATCGTCTATCCTTGAGCGCGATGAGGCTGAATGGGATGATGACCAAGAGAATGGCCTTCTCGTGGACGTGCCAGCCAAACAGGAATGACGCATACCCGCATAGCGTGACAGCTCCGATGAAGGTGTCCCACGTGGGCTGAGAAAACAGCCTCAGAAGAGGGATGGCCTGGAATATCAAAGTCAAGGCGAAGCACACCTGCGGCGTGATGTCGGGAAGGACTGCAAATGCGGTGTCTCCGACCAAGCCACGGGTGACACTCTGCAGTGCGCCGCTCTTGACCGAGAGACCAATTCTGGGCGCGAGAACGATCAGGACCCGATCCACAAACGAATAGATAGCCCAGACATTTGGTGCCCAATAAGCATGGCACAGACCCCGGGAGAAGGGGAACAGCCGGCTCAAGATCTGGGGGATCTGCCCCTTGAGCGCAAACGGTCCAAATGCCACGCCAAATATAGCCGCGATTCCCCCGCCCAGTTTCACACAGTTGACAAACTGAATCCGGAAAATCGACTTTGGCGAAAGACAGTAGGCTCTGAGAAGGAACACAAAGTATGCCGGCGCAAGGTAGAGGTAGATGTGCTTCATGCACAGCAGCGCCGCAAATAGCAGGCCGCTCCACAACAATGTCGACTTCTTCCTGGCCAAAACCAATGACCAAATCAGAATGGCATACATGACACCATTGTACTGGAAGTGAATATGATCGATAATAAGCAGACCTGGTGACAACAGGATGGAAATGGCAGCCGCCTGGGCCGCGCGCTTCGATGCGCCATGGGTCGAGTCCACAAATCTGAGAATACTGGTCAGTACACGCGCATTGTAGCCTAGAACAGGGAGCTGTTACAATTGGAGAGCGTAGACCAAAAGAAGTTCTGTGATAATCACAGTGAACCTTTGAAAGTACACCGTCTGCCAGCTGTCGTATTCAAGATTGTACACCCTCAGCATGGCCGGGTCCACCAACTTTGCGACCTGCGATATGATCCATTCAAAGTATGCGAAAAATGGAGGATAATCGAGCGTCCATTCCGACGTCTTTTCGTAGTACCACTCCCATAACGGCAGGCTGTTGGTGATGGCGAGCCAGTTGCGGTGGACTTCGAAATCGGTCGATTTGCTGATCAGACACCATCACGTCAGTCGCCTATGTACGTCGAAGCTAATTTGGCGGATTCAAAACGGTAGAAACCTACTAAGCAGGAAATAGAAGAATCTTGAACGCGGCAGCTACTACGGCGCATTGCGCAAGAGTAGGATATATCTCCCCCATGGCGACATGTCGGTTGGAGTGTCTCTCGTCTCCAGGGCGTCAATCGAAATTATGGACTTGTCCAAAATGTTGACAAGCTGACAGCAACAGCTCTGGTGGGGCCTGCACCAAAGTGGATCCTTTCCCGCACCATGCACCAGCCACACGTCTCTCGCACCGACGTTTGAAGTGCGACGCCACCGTTGAATGATCGAAGTGAACAAGCCACCGAATTCCCCGCAGGAGTCACTGCGGAGTTCAGCATGGACCCCTGTTTCTGGTCTTGAACTTTTGGAGCATCAGGTTCCGACTTCTCTGCAAGGAACAGCTGGTCTTTTGGAATCGGACCAGCGCCAGTCTCAGAACTCCAACATCAGAGACAGAAATATATATTCTTACTATTTCCACAATTCCTTTAGAGATATATCCTCCCTCAAGGATATAGCTACGGACTATCACTATCACTCTTCATTTCTCCATCCTGAATATCCCCCCCGCCAAATACCACTCTGTTTAAGCTTCCAGCCGATCCGACCCTGGTCGCCTTTGTATATTTCTCCACACTGACCGACCCGACCACCCGCCTGTCCGCTGTAGAGCCAAAGTGTCCTTATCGGTGACCACTGTTGAAAACAGCCGGGACTGTTTTTTTGCAGGACGACTTATTTGACTTGACATACTCCGTGAGACCTCGCTCCTCTCGCCGACCCCCCCGTTGCGACCGAGAAACAAGCCAAATCGATCCAAGATGCGCTCGCCGTCGAGCTTCGCCGTGCTCGCTGCGACCTTGGCCCAGGCGCATGCGCAATACCTTGTTAACGACCTCAGTTTCGGTTATGGTTCCAGGTACGTGGCTCTCTGAGCTGGATTATTTAGCTTTTTGGTGTTGTGTTGTGCAGGTTCTGACGTGGTTGTGTTTCTTCGCTTTCAGAATAGCTCCCGACGGGCAACACCAGATCCCCAACTATGGCATGCAAGGCCGACCTGGCCTTCCCGAATTGCTCTCCAACAAAGTTATCCTGACACCAGTAGCCCCCGGTAATCAGCGTGGTGCCGTCTGGTCTTCCAATCAGCTCAACCAACAGAGCTGGATTGCCGATGTCGAGTTTCGTGCGAACGGTCCGGAGCGGGGTGGGGGTAACCTCAACATCTGGCTGGCGAGGGACGGTGCCCATGTGATCGGCACAGAAAGCATCTACACAGTCGGAAGGTTCGATGGTCTTGCTCTGGTGGTCGACCAACATAGCGGGTCAGGAGGTATGCTTCGCGGCTTCCTCAACGATGGCACAACCGACTACAGGTCCCAACACAACGTGGACAGCCTTGCCTTTGGCCAGTGCAACTTTGGATACCGAAATCTCGGCCGGCCTACTCAGATTAAGATTCGGCAAACCGACCAGAAATTCAGCATCGAAGTTGCTGGGCGCCCATGCCTTGAGAGCGACAAGATTCGCCTCCCTCCCGGATACAACATTGGTATCACCGCCGCCTCCGCTGATACCCCCGACTCCTTTGAGGTGTTCAAAATGGTCGTTTTGACTGAGGACAACCATCACTACAGTGGATCTGATAACACCCAGCAGCAGCACGAGAACTATGCTTCCCACCAAGAAGCTTCCCATCAGCAACAACAACAACAAAACCAACAGCGTGACGAAAAGGCCAGAAAGATGAACTTTGGCCGTGGAGGGCAAGCCAAAATTCAGGACGACCCTTATGACAATGTGATACCCGACCAAGATGCCTCGACCATTAATACCCAGCAAGCCCAGTTTGTCGATTTGCACAACCGCGTCCAGAGCATCAACCACCACCTCTCCTCCATCTTCCGGACTCTGGGTCAAAATCACGGTGTTGGAGAGCAGCGCCACGCTGAGCTCTCGTCCATGATCAATGACGTCAAAAATTTCCTCCACCGGTTAGACAAGCTTGACGTGCTGGAGCACCGTGTGGGCGATGTCGAGCGTGAGTTGAGATCGCTCAGAAGTGAGCTTAGCGGGAAGTTGAGGGAGAGCGAGAACGCGATCAAGTACCACGTTAGCGACAAGCATGAGGCGCTGCATGAGCACGTCAAAGAGCACGCTGGGACAGGGCACACCAAACTGATTTTGGTGATTATTGGGAGTCAGGCGTTGGTCGGTGGTTTGTATTATATGTACAAGAAGAGGAAGAGCTCGCCAAAGAAGTATCTCTAAATTATGGATTGACGATTGGGAAAGATTTCAGAAAGCGATAAATCGGGTGGAGGGATGTATAAAACGGCTTCTTCAGAAGGGATGATACTTGGAAAGAAGGGATGGACGAAAGGGATATGATGGATGTACCTTTTTTTTTTGTTTTAGCTTGGCGTTAGATTGGGGAATGTCTGAGTTCATGATTTTAGGTTGTTTACAAGACTAAAGAGGCAATCGAGAGCTTTGAATCACACTACTCTGGTGTGCAGTGGTGCAATAAGGAGGGTTGTATTCCACAACCTTGGAAATGCCATGAATGGTCAGGGAACCAAGTTTTTGGATTGATGGAGGTGGGGTCCGAGCTCAACCAAGCAACTTCAAGCCAGCACGATGTTTACTTACCTCCTCACCTCATCAGCCTCTTGCCCATCACCTTTCACTTCATTTTTGTTCCCGCTTTATTTTTCGAGATTGTTGTACTGACTTTACCGAGAGAAGAGTAATATCAACGAGTTGTTATCTCCGGTATCCCCGGCAGCATCATCCATCACACACATCTTCGCTTTCGGAACTTACGCTCACACTGAGCACTTGCTCACTGCCAGAGCATAAAATAAGAGACCAAGTTGGGTCTCACAATGGTCACGATCCAGAGGCTGGCTCTTTTGGGCCTAATAATAGGGGCGCGGGTGGTCAAGGCATGGGATCATGTCAGCCCTGGCGAGCTGAGCAGGGTCATATCTGAGCTTGATGTCCCGGTGTTAGTTGCTTGTAAGTCCTATGACAATGCTCTTCTCAATAAGTTCCAAACTAAAAAGATCTCGTATATCTAGTTGTGAAGGTATAATCAACTACTACTCTCTGCTTTCCACATAGCCTCAACTGACCAATGCTTTCTTGGCCATGACGAAAGCCAGATGAGTCTGTCTTCCTTCCCATTTATCCATCAAGAATACTAGTGTCTAACACCTTCAGAAGACCCTCAAGCGCCTCCTTCGAGGAAGAATGGGCCACCGCAACCTCCCACGCCGACGAGCAAGCCCAAATCATGCTCAGTATCGATTGCTCAACCCAACCCGCCGATTGCGAGGTCCAACCGTCCATGACCTACCCTTCCATATTCTTGCTCCAACAAAACAAACCCCCCATTCAATACCTCGGTCCCCTTCTCTCCGACTCTTTCAACCATTTTCTCTCACGCTCCACCCGTTCCACGCTACCATTAACCACCATCGCCAACCCTGATGATCTAGCTAAATTCAAAACCTCAGACGAGACAGTCTTCATCCTCTACCTTAGCCAACCCGACCAGCAAATCCTAAGCGCCTATGAAGACCTCGCCCAAAAATACAAATTCGAGTTCTCCTTTGGCACCGTAATCGCCGACAACGACCTCCTGGAAACCGAAAGAGTCGACACCAACGGGAAAGGGGCGGTGATAGCGTACAAACCCCTCGACGGCGACACCGTAAAACTAGACCTCTCCAATCTCGACTTCGCCGAGAGCAGCAAGGCTCTCGAGAAATTAGAAAATTCGTATACCATCCCCCCTCACACTGTCACCTTGGACAAAATAGCTAATAAAAGACAGCATCAAGGAAGCTTCCCGACCTGTCATCACAGAGCTCTCACCCTGGAATCACCAGCGTCTTATCGATGTACATCCCCCCTTTTTCTCCTAACCCAAACCTCCCATCAATCACTAACATTGTGTGTGTGTGTGACAGCTGGGCAAACCAACAGTCTACCTCTTCGCCCCCACCGCCCCCCAACGCAACGACCTCCGCAAGCAGTTCCACCGCTTCGCTAGGGATTACTACCATCAGTTCACCTCTGTTCTGGTCGACCCTTTTCTCTTCCCGGATCTCATGCCCCAACTCGGCCTCTTGAATACATCCAGCTTCCCTGCTGGGGCGGTGCACATCCTCTCGGAAAACAAAATCTATCCTTATCCTCAGGGGGAGAAGATGACGCTGGGGAAGGTGCAAGGGTGGGGGATGAGGATTTGGCAGGGGGGGGTTGAGCCTTGGGTTCCGGGTACTAGACCGGTCGAGAAGAAGAAGGGAGAGGGAAAGGCTCAAGGGGGTGATGGAGGTGGGATGAAGATACAGGGGAAGGTAGGGACGAAGAGGAAGGTTACGGTTGGGGGTTGGGGAAAGGGGAAGGGGAAGATTCCGAATATACCGGGGGTGAAGATCAATATTCCGGGGGTGGGGAGGGATGAGCTTTGATTTCTTTCTGTTTGGGTATGGGGGGGAAGAAGGGAAAAAAAGAAAGGGGGTAAAAAGGGGGAGATAGGAGGTTAAGAAATGCAAAAGAGAGGGTTGCTTCCTTGATAGGAGGAAGTTGTCTTGTTGACCGACCCAGGGATCGAACCTGGCACCTTTTGTGTGTGAGACAAACGTGATAACCACTACACCAGCCGGCCTGTTGGGTAAGGGTTAGGGTCAGTACTAAGTTCCATGAGGAGGTAAAGTAAGGGCTGGGCTGTGGTTATCATTGACAAAAGAGCTTCTTGAAATACCAAAAGGACGGAAGAGAAAGAGGATGACTAAAAGGGTAGTTGGGCTGAGGCAAACCATTCATATTGAAGTTCATCAAATATGCAGTCTGTGGCTGTCCTCACACTCTACCGGCCGGATACCATCGGTGCTCGGCCCTGACGACAAAGCTCCGGTTTGTACCCCTCCCGACCCGGCCCAAGACCCCTGCAGCCGACCTGGCCATCCCGACCTGCCCTATCATTTACGACACAGAAATGGCCCATAGCTATCAGATAGGGAAAGTTTCTCGTATCAAATAAGCTTTTATTCTTATCTAATTCTCTGTGGAAAGCATCACTCTCGCCCTACCACGTCGATTCCAATACATTCCGGCCGGGACCAGATTCCCTAATGGCAGGTGCTGGATGATCAACTTTAACGGCATATTCAAAAACTTCTTCAAGCCCTACAAGTTCTCAACATCTTTGTCGATCAGGTGTTGATGATTTAAGAATCAAGGCACGGATGAGTGCATTCGTTGCAGCGTCTTTGTGGTGGGAAATATTGGGTTATTAACAGATCCGAGGGTCTTGCGTATTAAGTATATCATCCTCACCCCCCTGATTTACCTTGATGTTTAGGTATCTCACTCACACTCATACAAGGAAGGTCTAACTACTATCCCGAAACTAAAATGACACCCCTCCTTCTCCTCATTATCCTCTCCCTCCTTCTCTTCACTTACTTCCTCTCCCCCCTCTTAACCCCCAACCCCCTCCCCGGGCCCCTCTACGCCCGCCTCACCTCCCTCGTGTTAAAATACCACGAATTTACTGCCACCCGCACCGCCTACATTCACACTCTCCATCTCCGCTACGGGCCTGTTGTCCGCGTGGCTCCCAACGAAGTCGCTTTTGCTTCGGCGGCGGCGGTCAAGGAGATTTACTGCAGCAACGGGAGCGGGTATGACAAGACGGAGTGGTATGACTTGTTCAAGGTTTATGACAGACGGACGATGTTTACCACGCTGGGGAAGAGCGAGCATGCGAAGAGGAAGAGGGTGTTGGCGGATCGGTATGCGAATAGTAATATTATGAAGGGGGGGATTATGGAGGGGATCAAGGAGAGGGCGAGAACATTTAGGGACCTTTGTGAGAAGAGGGGGAAGGAGGCGGTGGATTTATATGTGAGTATTTTCCTTCTTGAAAGAGTATCTGGTGAGATATGATGTTGACTGACTGTGTTTGACATGTATAGATCAGTGAGTGTCTTCAAAGACTTGTCTTGTCGAGCTCAAGATAATGAATGACTGACCATGTTATTCAGTCCTCCACGCCTACGCCTTCGACTGCGTAACCCTCCACCTCTTCCACCCACACTCGACCAACTCCCTCACAGACCCCAAGGATTCCGAGATAATGCTCGAAGTGACCTTCGATAGCAGCCTCCAAAACCGCCTCTTGAGCCACTACTCCCCCCTCCTCCACAAGCTACTCAACTCCTTCCTCTCCCACATCCTCCACCTCAAACCCCGCGAGACACCCCTTGCCGACAATTTCGTTCTCAACACAGCCCTCCAAACCGCCACCTTCCCCTTCACACTCCTCCACCGCCTTCACCACGACCTCCCCCCATCTGCCTCAGCCTCACTAGACCAAACAGACAAAGCAGCCGAGTGCCTCGATCACATGGCCGCCGGGATTGACACAACAGGCGACGCTTTATGTTTTCTCATCTGGGAGCTCTCCCAGCCTTCGTCCATGCAATATCAACGACGTCTTCAAGAAGAGCTACGACGACCTGCAGACGATAACACCCCCATTGAGAAACTACCGTACTTGGACGCGGTGGTGATGGAAGGGCTGAGGATGTTCCCCGCTATTCCGATGTCGCTGCCGAGGTATTGTCCAAAAGAGGGCAGGAAGATAGATGGGTATGAGATACCGGGAGGAACGATTGTGAGCTGTCAGGCGTATAGTGTGCAGAGGCTGGGTCATGGGGGGGTTTTCCCTGAGCCGGAGAGGTTCTGGGCCGAGAGGTGGTTACGTAGTGAGGGGGAGACACAGGAGGAGTTTGAAGAGAGGGATCGGGAGAGGAGGAGACATTTCTTTGCTTTTTCGCAGGGGGGGAGGGGGTGTATTGGGAAGCATTTGGCCCTGGCGGAGATGAAGTGCTTGCTGAGGGAGGTTTACAGCAGGTTTACGACGCTGCCTGATCCGGGGATGAGGGTGGAAGAGATGGAGATGGCGGACTTGCTGGTATCGAGCAGGCCGGCGGGGCAGAGGTGTTTGGTTAGGTTTGAGAAGTTGGAATCATGATGGGCGGCGCGCCCAGTTTGCATTGTGATATCTTGGGTACAAACGGACAAGGCTTTGGTCGGTAGCACATCAAACGGTTTGTGCCCGATCTGCAAAAAGCAATGATGTACATACATACAGTTTTGAGATATACATACTATGGTCACTCTAGGCAATTGGTTGAAATGTAGATATATACTATGTATGTATCTATCAGATCTCGACGAGACCCTGATGATACAGCTCGATAATTATGTAATTTGCCTTGGTGCCTCCGGACAAAGGCTATGCATCGTACCATATTACCGGTGGCCAAACTTATATTGGAGACAGTGGCACAACCTAGTGTGTGCATGCGAAAGCTACCAAAGATTCTTACCTGTCATATGTGGAAGTGCGAGACTGCCATGGCCTTAGATTGGTGTGATTTTCATGTAAATGTTTGATGACTACAAACTCTTGCTTCTTGCTCAATAATATCAAAATGCAACGAAGACTCGTTTTCCCAACGTATGGCTGAAGTTTGCAGAAACGGGCGTTAGGCGTCGAAATGGGCCGCCTCCCGTGTTTCGGGTTCTGTTGCAAAGCCTGAGTGCAGAAAGTGGGGAAGGACTTAGAGGGGGAGGGGTAAAGGGCTTCTTTGAGGGTGGAAGAATCCACGCACATGGCACAATATGAACAAAATCTTCAAAGGAAAAAACGTGCCGTCCAATGTTGCTTTTGCCGCCTGCAACTCAGCCCCGAAACAGAAGGACACAAGAAGGGCCGGGGCGAGTCAGAGGAAGGCGGGGTTACCTAACTGACAAAGCTCCCACGGGTGCTGAAGAAACCAACCTAAAGATGCGCTTAGCGGGGCGTGATCCACCAGAAACGTTCTGCGTGGCCTTGGTTTGCCTGGGCAGGTGCCTGGAACCTTTTCTGTAGGGGCGTATAATTGGACTTCTGCCCACTGGCGTCAAAAAACTCTTTTCTTCTTCTCCATCCACAAACAACTGCATACAAAAACTGGTCATCCAGGGCAATCTTCATCTCTTAACCAGCCAAGCTGCCAGAGCAGGGTCTTACTCTTATAAAAGAAGTATTCACTGTCGCAGGGCAGATCCACTCCCCGCTCAATCAGCATCCATCATCCCAGGACCCCCCCCCCCGAGCCAGGTCAAAAATTTCGCATCCTGCTCTTTTGCTGATCGGTCATCCCGCAACCCATCTACTTCAACTTTTCTTCCCACCATCACCAAAGGCCGTCTCTCGTCCCCCGCGACACCAACGACCACACACATAACCTCGACACGCAGCACAGCGTTGTTTATGTATCAGCACGACAAGGACTCCGTCTCTCGACACTTCCCCCCAAAGCTGCATCCGTTTCGCATAGCGCCGAAACCTTGTAGCCCCAACACCAGTTCTGACGGTTGACTCTCTGCCCATGTTTGAGCATCATCAACAGCATCACCACATGTCCCCTCAGCAGCCTACGTCTTACTGACACCGTTAAACCACAAACCTGCCTCAGCACTCGATATCTGCCTGTCTGTCCTCTACTACGACTCATCGTCACTCGTCCACCAGTCTAGCTAGCCTTCTTACGCAAAACAAAAAAAACATCAACACCGCAATCATGGCTCTCGTCAACGTTCGCCGCGATGTCTCTGACGCTTTCTATCGCTACAAGATGGAGCGTATCCAGACCAAGATTGAAGGCAAGGGTAACGGCATCAAGACCGTTGTTGTCAATCTGAGCAGTGTTGCTCAGTCTCTGGCTCGCCCCGGCTCTTACCTCATCAAGTACTTCGGTTTCGAGTTGGGTGCTCAGACCAACATTGATCCCGCCGACGATCGCTGGATCATCAACGGTGCCCACGAGGCCAACAAACTTCAGGAACTGCTTGATGGTTTCATCTCCAAATTCGTCCTCTGCAAGAAGTGCAAGAATCCTGAAACAGACGTCCAGATCAAGGACGGTCACATCACGCTCGACTGCAAAGCCTGTGGTCAACGCACCGATGTCGACCTGCGCCTCAAGCTCAGCGGTTTCATTCTCAAGAATGTGCCCAAGAAGACCAAGAAGGACAAGGCCGAGCGCAAGGCTGCCCGCAAGGCCAAGCAGAACGGTGGCAAGGACAACGGCTCCGGAGAGGACAACGTCTCTGACCAGCCCTCTCCCAGCGGCAACGGGGACATCGACATTGCTAGTGACGATGATGCTTTGACTCGCAAGATCAAAAAGGAGGCGCAGAACCTCGACATGAAGCCTGTTGCTGACAAGGAAGTCGAGTGGGCCGTTGACATGAGCGCCGAAGCTGTCAAGGCTCGCCAGCAGGTACTTCCTGACGAGTTCAAGCAGAAGCTTGTCCTGAACGGTGACGACGAGGATGAGGACGGCGAGGGCGGCGCCAACACCGTCTACGACCAGTTGGGCGACTGGATCCAGGCGGAGGCCACGGCCAAGGGCGGCGTCGACAACGTTGATGATGTTGATGTCTACCTCAAGGCCAAGGAGCTCGGCATCGAGACCAAGCACCGCACTCTCATTGTTTTGGTGATGACTCTTTTCGACGAGAACATTGCGTCCCAGATTGGCAAGCGTGCCGGCATGCTCAAGAAGGTGTGTAGACTCTTACTATATCGTTGATTTGTACAAAGTACTAATGACTTTTTAGATGATCTCTTCTGAGCGTCACGAGAAGGCTCTCCTTGGCGGTACCGAGCGTCTTCTTGCCGACCTCGGCAAGGAGCACTACGACAAGATTGTCAAGATCCTCCAGCTCTACTACCACCACGATCTCGTCTCTGAGGAGGTTGTGACCAAGTGGGGTGCTAAGGCTTCCAAGAAGTATGTCGATGGGTCTACCTCCAAGAAGATCCGCAAGGCTGCCGAGCCTTTCCTTACCTGGCTTGCCGAGGCTGAGTCCGAGGAGGACTCTGATGAGGAGTGAGCGGGCTGTTGTGCAGCGTTTTTGGTGGCTTCCCACTCTCTTTGACTACTTGATTTCTGAGGAGGAATGATTGAGCGAGGTTTTTTTGGTTTTGGTCTTTCGAGGTGACTCAGGGACGCCTTTTGAGGAGGATGGTCTACAGAAAAGGACTTGCTAGTATTGCTTTCAGATTGGCGCTTAGAGTAGCTTAATTACAGAACATGCCTCTGTTTTTTTTACATTTCAGTGTTGGTGGATGTGTAGTGGTGGTACTAACGTGTGAAGTGCATGCTGCCCAACCGCTGGTGTGATTTTTGGTCCTGGTCACCTCGGTAACCCGACCCCTGAATCAATTATAGGGGAAATGTTGCAGATGATGCCAAGGCCTAGGGGCATGTGTCAGCCACGTTTACTGATAATGGAAATATTCACCAGAACAAGAGACCAAGCCTTTTTCTTAAGATATGCTCCGTTTTCTCACATAAACTACTACCCTATGACCAGAACCACAAAAAAGCACCGCAAAGTACTATGGTATGGTATGTACGAGAAGAGCTCTCGACCATCAACACCCAGTATTAACCGTCTCCATCCCAATTCCATATGCTGGGCCAGTAGCTCGCTCCCCTTTTCCCAGGGTATCAAAGGGTATCATGATAGGGTATCCATCCATCCCGTTTGCGCCCATCCATAAAAAAGCGCGCCAAACTCCTCGCTGTGGTGTGGTGTGGTGTAGTGTGGTGTATAATGCCGCTGAAAAAACGCCAACGCAATAAACAAACAAAACCCAACAAGAAAAATACCAAATCCCCCCCCTTATTAACCGACCATATCGATACCCACGCTGCGGTCTATTATCCTCCCCCTCCCCTTCCTCCCCCACTTCTTTTTATGTAGGTTTCTCCTTTTCCCTTTTTTTTTCCCTTTTCCGCGTTTTTCCTGCCCCTTTTTATTCCTAGTACGTACAGCACATACCCCCCTCAACATCCTCCAGAAAGTCCGTGTATGCTCCTCACGGCCAATTCCCATCCCCCTCCCCCGCACCACCACCACCAGGGACATCCCTCTCCGCCTGCCCCCCCGTATCAACAGCGAAATCCCCACCCCACTCGTTGACTTGGGAGGTATTAACCACCGAACCCTTATCACTACCCCCCTTCTTCTTCCTCTCCCCTTTCTTCCCACCGCTACCACTGTTACCCTTCCCCCCATCATCACTCCTATTCCCCCCCGTAACACTACTCGCCACAGCAGCAACCAACCCCCCCAACCCCGATCCAACCCAGCTCAACGTCCCCAGATTCTTCCCCAGTTTTGCTCCAGACGGCTGATCATCAAACCCATCATCTTTGGCAGGTGGAGTAGGACGCGAGGGAGTAGGTGTTCTAAACTCCCCATCAGCCTTCCCTTTCCCTTTCTCCTTCTTGTTGTTGTTGTTGTTGTTGGGGGTGGAAGGCCCAGGTGTCTCTGTCCAGGAGCCAGGCATGGACATCTCGCTTGTTCTTGCTGTGTTGTCGTGACCTTTCTTACCACTGCCACTGGGTGACTTTTTAGGGGTGGATTTGGGAGTAGACTTGTGGCGGTTGGGATTATCCCAGGGGTTAGGGGCGTCGTCGTCGTCAATGAGGTCTGTGACGAAGGCTTGGAAGGGGGAGATGCTGCTGTTGTTGCCTGCTTCTGCTTCTTCTTCGGCGATGGCAGCGGCGAAGTTGGTGACTCTTTTTGGTTTGCGGGCACCTGGACCACCGGCCACGGGGGAGGTTTTTTTGGCTGGGGAGGGGGGTTTGGAGTTGTTGTTTCCCCAGTTGCCGTCTCCGTTGTTATCGGCGGAGGTATCGTTGTTGTCCTTGCCCCAGTCGTCGTTGTTCTCCTTGCCCCAATCGTCGTTGTTGTCACCAGAGTTGTCGTTCCAGTTCCCGTTGTTGTCGTTGGAGGTGTCGTTACTGTCAGCAGGAGGGGCGTCGTTCCAATCCGAGTTGTTGTTCTCGGCGGACGTGTCATTGTTGTCGCCAGAGGTCGTATTCCAGGGATCATCAGCACCGCCGTTGTTGGAGGCGTCGTTGGAGGTGTCATTGTTGCCGCCCCAACCTCCGTTATCGTCATTGGAGGTATCGTTGCTGGTGTTCCAATCGCCGTTATTGTTGTCATTGTTGGACTTGTCGCCGTTATCGGACGCGGCTTTGGTGCTACCGGTGAACTGGACGGTAGGAGATGGAGACTTCTGCTGACTTCCGCCGCCCTTGTTGTTCCCTCCTTTATTCTTGCTCCCTCCGCTGTTGTTCCCTCCCGAGTTTGAAGCCGTGTTTGAACCCCCCTGTTGCGTCCCGGTTGACCCCTGGCCTTGAGCTTCGGGTGGCGCATTATTTTGATACATGGTAGGCACCGGATTCGGCAATTGCCATGAGCCAGGCACATGCTGCCATTGATGGTGTCCAGTCATTCCATGCGGGGTGAAATTCTGGGGAACGTAAGAACCGGGCACCACGGGAGGCGGTGGGCCATACGCGCCCCAGACAGCGCCGTTGAGGTTGTAGGGCGAAACTAAGCCTGGATAGGGGTAGCTAGTAGGATGTCTGCAAGGCTCCCTGTAAGCCTCCCTGGGGAAGTCGAGGCGCTGGTGCTCGCGATGGGCAGGAGCTTGTGCAGTAGTCGGGGAGGATGTGCAGCTGCAGAATGCTGCTGGGCTGGGCTATCAAAAACTTGGACGTGGCCATCTTGGTAGTAGGCGTTGCGCGGTGGTCGAACGGAAGAAGAGCCAGACGGGACGTGCTGGACGGTAACTGGTTTCTGCGCGGGAGTAGAGCCTTTGTTGTTGGGCTTGCTGTTCGAAGCCTGGCCACCACCACCATCGGCCTTTTTCTGCTGATCAGACTTATTGTTCTGGTTTTGGGCATTGCCAGAGCTGTTGCCACCGCCCTTCTTGTTGTTATTCTGAGAATTGTCTTGCTTGCCCTTGTCTTCCTTCTTATCATCTTTTTTGTCATCCTTCTTCTCGTCTTTCTTATCATCCTTCTTGGCATCCTGCTTGTTCTTGTCATTGCTGGCAGAGCCACCCCTCTTTTTCATGCATTCGGTGAGCAGCGCATTGGCTATATCCTTCCTGCTCCGGGGTATGTTCAGCTCTTGGCCCAGAAGTCTTCGGCCCAGGATGCAATTCTCGCAGCCGCATTTGGGATGAGGATCCGGGTCTGGGGCGATGAATTCGTCAGGAGGAGTTCGAGATTCGTCTTGCTTCCCCTTGTTGTTCTGGTTGTTCTGGTTGGACTTGCTCTCTTTGTTCTTGTCATCCTCCTTCTTCTTGTCGTCGCCCTTGCTCTTGTCATCCCCCTTCTTGTTGTCCTCGGGTTTCTTCTCTCCCCCCTTGGGCTTGCTGGATTCGCCCTTTGTCTCGCCCTTCAGCGGCAGTGGCTTGGATTTACCAGGTGACTTGTGGTTCTGGCCGGCGTACTTGACCTCAAGAGTGTGCTCCCCCTCGCTGTCTGAATAGACCTGAACGGCAACCTTGGGTTTTTTGTTGTTGGTGGCCTTGGTATCCGAAGGTTTCTCCTTGGTGACAGGAGACTTTTTCTCCCCTTCTTGAGGCTTTTTATCCTCCTTGGGTTTGGGGGAGCCGGATTTCTTCTCTTCCTTTGGCGAGGATGGCTTGGGGTCACTTGGCTTGCTCTTCTGTTGCCGGTCGCGAGTCGTAGCATATGCGACCGCTACAGCCATGGCACGCGGCTCCTCATCAGAGTCCACTGAAATGATCTCGGCAAGCCGCTTGGTCTTGAGTGCCTCTTCCTCCGCCTTCTTTTTGGCATGCTCGACTGCAGCCTTCGCCTTCAGTGCGGCTTCCGCAGCCGCCGCTTCCGCCGCAGCTTTGGCTCTCGCCTTGTGACAGGTCTTGTGCTCGCGGTGCTTACGGGGCTCGCGGGACTCGTGGTGCTTGTAATGCTCATGGCGCTCGCGGTGCTCACGATGCTCATGAGTCCGGTGCCTGGAAGTATCCCTATGCCTGGAGCGGTGCCTGTGTCGGGAAGTGGACCTGTGTCTCGTAGTCGAACGATGTCTGGATTTGGACCGATGTCTAGAATCACGATGCTTGGAGTCCCTGCCTCTGGGTGAATCTCTCTCCTTGTCCGCCGACTTTCCAGATGACCTCCTTCTCTCAGGTTCAGGCTCGGTCATTCTGGCCTTCTCGGTGCGGGTGAGATTGCGACCCAGAATCCACTCCATCATGGAGTTGGGAGGCATGGTTGCGGTTGGCGAGTCGTAACGCACTCAGTGTAATTGGCAATGCCGAAAGTCAGGACGAAGAAAAGAATCGACAGGAAGTGTCGATCCCGTAAAGTGAGAGTGAAGTAAAGAAAACAGGCCGGTAACGGCGCTGAAGGGTGACAGTGAAGTAAAGAATCGAGAAGGAGTCTCTCGATCCCACGGGATGAGGGTGATGGAAAGGAAACAAAATGAGAGGGGCAATGCTGCCGACAGCGAAAGAGAGAGAACGACGAGATGGTAAATACCTGATCCGGCGTAAAGTTGGTGACCAGAGATCGAAGTAACTGCAAGAAGTAAGTCGCTGTGAAGGTGAGTAGGTGAAGACAGCGGTGCGAAGGAAAGCGGGAATAGTTGCTTCGTATTTGCTGGAAGAATTGGCTAGTACAGCGAAGTTGCTAATGGGTGGAAGGAAAAGTGAACAGCAACAGGAAAATGGCTGGCCGATTTCTGTAGGTGGGAAAGCGGGTCTGGTTGCCGGGGAGTTCGCCGTGAGGGTAGAGCAAGTCGCCAGAACGGAGCAGGACGCGTCGGTTGCTTGAGGTTTGACGTGAGGGGAGCAAGTCGAGGAAGCTGCTCAGAAGGCCGTGGATCTGATGGGAGCATTGTCGACTACGTCCCCAGCCACCGAGATAAGGGTAGATACAGAGCTCCTATTACCGTTGGTCGATGCCTGCGGTTTGAGGCCCCAGCGAGATTTTGGTTTGACTTGATCGAACCCTCATCGACATCTCTGTCGATGCCTGCAGTATGAGGTTCCTGGCGTTGATTCCCACTGTGGCTCCCAGTATCTCCCTGCTCGTCAAAACCCTTCTCTGATATCCCATATCCGATTTCCGTCTTAGCCACGAGAAACCCACAAGCAGAAGAATTCGACACATAAAAACATAGAAAAGAAAAAAAGATACATTATCATCCCCATCACGCCGTATATATCCACATAGTTCAAAACTCAATCATGTACTGTGTCCCAGTCATACCCTCACGCCCCTTCCCTATCACCACCATCAACCCCATCACACCTACAACTTCGCCCTCTCCCTCAACTCCTTCTCCTCCCACCTCTTCTCCCCCCTGCAATTCCTCCACAACCCCCACCCCCCAACCACCAACGCAAGCGGAGGACAAACCCAAAGCAACCACCCCCACCACCTCGGACTCTTCCTCTCCACCTCCCCCATCACCCTCTCCAACTCCCTCTTCAAATCCTCCTTGTCCCCATCATTCCAAACCGTCACCCCCCCACCAAACTCCGCCCTCTCCACCTTCCTCATCACCCCCCCCTGGCTCCTCACCCGGTTCTCCGCATCCTCCCTACTCAAATGCCCATCCCTCCTCATCAACCTCTCCAACTGCACCCCCTCATCCCTCACCCCCACCACCATCACCGTCCCCACATACCGATCCAACCTGCTCTCAAACAGCAGCGGCACATCCAGCACCACCGCCCTCTTCCCCTTCAGGTACTCCCTCACCACCGCCCAAAACATCGCTTTGCGCACAGCAGGGTGCACAATCCCGTTCAGCACCCCCCTGTCCCTCGCCCTCTCCTCGCTGGTCCCAAACACTCTCTTCCCCAGCGCGGGCCGGTTCAGCGGGCGGCCTTTGCCGTCGGGGCCGTTTTCTGGCATTTCATCCGACACAGGAACGAGCAAGTCCGGGGTGGTGGGCAAGAAATACTTGACAATGGCGTTGTAACCCGGGGTGCCGGGCTCGACGACTTGGCGGGCGATCAGGTCGGCGTCGATGATGGGGAGGTTGTACGGCGGCTGGGACAGCAAAGAGGAGACGGTGGATTTGCCGGTGGCTATCGAGCCGGTGAGGCCTATTAACAACATCTTGGCGGTTGGTTGCTTTTATATTATTATCAAGATGTGGGTGCTGATGTTGTCGGCGACGGGAATTGAAAAATGGTTGTGAGAATTATTAGGTGTGAATGAGTGTGAGCCCCAGATATCTTAAAGTTCTCTCAAGTGAGTGGAAGCGGGTTTCGTTAGCCAGTTGTCTGGCAATCGTATGATGCGGGGAGAGGGATCCTCCCTTCTCGATCTCCCCTTTGCCGAGCTTCAAGTTCCCCCCAGTTCGATTGAGCTGAAGTGCATGCCTTGGCAGCCTGTTTAACCCGCCTTCGTCATTGCTGCAGACAATGGCGGCAGCAACACCCCCGCATAACATTCCCCCTCCCAATCATGCAGTGAGACAGTTAAGGCCCGCCAAGCCGTGTCAAATCTGGGGTGCGCTTTGCATGTGTCAGGGATCCTTGGCTTCTGTAGCGGCCCGCTCTCAGCCTCATTGCTCCGTTTTTGACCTCCTCCATAGCATCAACAAGCACACTTCATCATCACCAAAGACTGCGTAAACAAAGTTCATCAACCGAGTGTATTGAGCATGATAAACCAGGGCCATGACTATCCCATAAACTCCACCCATAAAGAGACGATGCCTTATCCCTCGTACGCCAACGCCAACGCCAAAGCAACCCATGTCCCATCGCAGAATACTCCGTGATATTTTCCCAGCTGGTGCGCAAAATATGACCATCAATGGAACCTTGATGCTCATTCTTGTATCATCTTTGAGAAAAGGAACAAAAACCGAAAGATCTAAGGCAAAGCAGCCAAAAGGAGATTCGCAATAGTCATCGCAAAGATGAAGCAATCGCTAACACCATCATCAGATCAGCCAATGTGATCGAGAGTTCACATGTGTGTGAGTGTCCACTTACCATTTAGACATCCGGGGGAGGCTCAAGACGCTTCGCGTAAAACCAACCATCGCGAACACACCACTTGTGCTTAAGCTTGTCGATCTGGCGACGCTGGTAAAGACCCCAGTGGCCGTCCACCTCCTCTACCCACCACTCCTTGAACGGATCTTTATTGGCAGGCATAAAATCCTGGGGCTCAAAGCATCCCTCCTTTTTGGCATACTCAATGTCAGCAGCCAGTCGCTCGCTCTGAGTAAGACCAATACCCAACGAAGGCTCAAACTGCACACGTGGCCGCGCACCAGGAATCGGAGGAGCTGGAATACCAGGCTGACCATTGACTGGCATCTGCATCAAAGGATGCATCATGGGTTGAGCGATGCCGGCGCCAGGGGCACTGGGGCCCATGGGGGCACCGGAAACACCTGGCAGGACCATAGAAGGCATACCAGTGCCGGGCATGAAACCAGGAGAGGGCATCATGGGGCCCTGAGGACCCATCATGTAGCCTCCAGGGACGGCATAACCACCCATCTGGTACAGGGGGATGCTCTGGCCGGTAGCCTGTGAATATCGTGGTTAGCAGAGACCTCAAAAAAGAACGAGGTTTGAAAGCATATTGACAACCACTCGGTCGCTTGTTCAATTGCTGGATTGTTCAAGAGAGATGAACGCTGCTGGTGTCTATTACCTGAGGATACCCGGGCATCGGACCGGCGATATAGCCCATGGGAGGGTCGCGACGGGGAATGTAGGTTTGGGTGATAGGCCCAAACTGGGTGGAGGGCACCTGAGGTTGGAAATGAATGCCATTGGGATTCAAAACAGGTGGAATAGCGGGTGGGACGGGGATGGGGGGCAGAGGAAGCTTAGGATCAGCTGGGTCAGCGGCATTGCCACCGTTCTGGTTGTTCTGTCCCGACATTTTATTGATGGAAGAAGCGGCAGGCTTCTGGTTGAGGGGAAGACTCTTGCCGAGAAGAGGGTTCTTAATAGGAGGACGTTCGGTGGATGAGTCCTCAGACTGGTTGTCGGTTGACACTGGGTGACAGGCGGGGCAGCAGTTGGCGGGCTGCGTTGGTTGGTTGTTGATGGCCGCAGTGGCAGGAGCGGTGCCTGGGACCTCACGGCCTTTTCCGAGCTTGGCCAAATCAGCCTCAATAGCTTCGATTCTGCCAATCGCGGCCGCCAGCTTACGGGTGAGTTCATCATAGCGAGTAGTCGACTCTCTGTCGGTAGAGCCAAGGACAGGGCTGCTGACAGACCCACCGATGCCGGTCATCTTGAAGTTCGGATTATGGTGAAGTATTCCGGTCGGCGGTGATAAGTGTGAAGTGTAGGGAAAAGAAAAAATCGACGAGAAGTCGAGAACCGGCGACCAAATTTTATACTCGCCGAATCTGTCTCCATTCCCATCCCGATTCACTTGAGTGGACCCTCGACGGTTCAGGAGCTCACTTGAGCTTTGGCCAATGAAGCTATTGGCGGGCCCAGCATGGCATATTCACTCACTGACTTCAGTGCTCTTATCACTCCCAGCCACCCCTCAGGTTCAGATGGGAGCAACAACCACAAGGCAACAGCGTTTGCTTACCGTATCTCGAAGGATCCACATGTTTCTGGTTCGACTCCAGTGCCAGCGGTATCGTTGGGGGTTGCGTTGTCTATTTCCGCGTTCGTAGGACGCTTTGGTGATGGGCCAGCAGGGGAGGCACATGTTGCTGACCTGAGGTATTGAATGTACGGCTGACTGACAAATCGGTGTTTGAAATGTGTTGAAATTACGACGATTAAATGGCAAACAAAACCGGGCGAAAAGATCGGATCACGAGATGGGACACAGAGCGCACTTTGGCTATCAAGGAAGGCACGACGGGAGCAGCCAGTTCAGTATTGCTCACATCAATGGGCGAGGGAGCAATAATTCAGTCCTCTAGCTCCAGTATCGAGATGTCAAAGTGAGTCACTGTCCCGATGATGTAATGGGGCTTCTAGTGGATTGAGGATCAGCAGATCTGAAGTATGGACTTCGTCGGTACATTTATTTCAATTCTTTTCTTGGGCTACTGCTTGAGATCCCTTTGTGGCCAACGTAAAAAGTATGGACTTCATTTTGTAGCGAAATAGCAGAATATAAGGCACCACATCAAGTCTCAAATTCCGAACCAGGCAATGTTGAAGTTGTTAGGCTATGGCCATCTTTTATCCAGTATACCGAGATATTCGAGATCAATTTAGGGCTGTGATATCAACAGATGAAAGTGATGGTTGCAGCCCCTGAATTGTGTGGCCTTGGCATCGGATAGCCCCCTTTTGACCATCAAATCCCATGTATGACAGTAAACATCTCAACTGCCTAGCACCACAGAGCCCAGTCAAATTCCGGCAAAAATGCCACCATTGATCGAAGTATGCCACATACCAATTCGTCCTGCCCCTTCAGACCCAAAAGGGGCATATGATTCTATATCACCACCAAACACCGCTATCATACAATTTCCATTGGGAGGAGAGAATACCCTTGCGCTATGCATAAATCCGTCCGCCACCCTAGGTACCACCCCTGGCCCAGTTTCCCTCACTTCATCTTCGTACACATCGCCAATTAGCCCTCAAAAAGGGTCCAATTTACGTATAACAACCACTGACAGCCAGGCAGCAAGTTTCAAAACAAGACTGCTGTGATCTCTGGTCGATTAAAGAAGAGATATGTCGTCGGCGGAGCTCATAGGGGCCCCAAAGACGCCAACAATTCGTTTTTTTAGTAAGAACCAACATAATCAAGATCGCCCTCTAAAGGTTCTCAAGTTCCTTGTGTTGTGGCTCGTTTGTGGGGAAGAATGTGCGCCGGGTGATCTATGATCGCAGGATTAGTTTCAGCCCCCAAAGAAAACGTCAAATCGCATTGTAGACCTACCGCCCAGAGACCAGCCACCGAGGCCACGAGACCGCTCGAAATCAGCATTGGCCGGATACCCCTCGTGCTCTTGAAAATCGCGCCGCTGATAGCACCGGCAAGAATCATATTGGCAGCATCGTGCTTCCCCCTCACATAGCCGATATACGAGTTGATGCAGTTGTACACGATAGCCACAACACCCGCCGAGTTACCCAAGAAAGGTCCTCTCCTTGTGATCGAGTTGAGCACCGTGTTCAACCGCAACTTTGGCGGCTGGCCGGCCGACTTCCTCAATCCTTCTTGCAGACCCCAAACACCTCCTATTGTCAGACCCGTCAAGTAGGTCACACCGGTACCGTAGCAGAGATCGTCGGTGAAGCCGCGGGATGGCAGTACCGATTGGCCGCCGGGAAGGTTTGTAAGGGCAGAATCTTCGAGGCTGAGGTAGTCGAGCGTGTCCTTGTCGATGCCGGCGAAAGCATGTAGTTGTGTGGGGTCGGCGAAGGACGAGGTGCCGAGGAATTGTTCAACGCCCTGGGCCTGGGTTGGGTCGAAGGGAGCTGGGGAGGAGGCATAGCCGGTGCTTGACGGCGGTGATTGTGTGGTGGGTGGCGGCGCAGTCGATGAGGGGGTTTGGGACGAGGACTTCTTGCCCGTCAGGGTATCCCAGAGAGACATTTTGGTGACGGAGTGATTAACCAGACTGAGAGATCACGATATCGAAGTCGAATCGGATGAAGTGGATACTGTACGATGGGGCGGGCGTCTACACGGCGGGTTCGCAAGACGAGATTTGGGTGTTGAGGTCTGAAGTGGGAGAGAGAGCTGCTGGTTCTAGGGTCACGTCGGCGATCGATAAGCAGTCAAAGCCAAAAAAAATTTACCAGCTACGGGAGTGGCCCGTGCACATTGCTCGGCTTGGCATCCGTGCTAAAGATCTACACAACTACCGTTGGAGGGCGGGAGTCAGTGTGCTGGAGAGATGAAATCTCGTACTGTACTTATCGATTGTTACATCCGTTTAAACATACCTATGACTAGGGAAAAGTTCTATTCAATTCAGGGTTGTAATGTGGTGGAACTGTATCGATCTCCCCTATAATGACGGCAGCCAAGACCAAGGTGAGGACGGTGAGGCTGCTTGTAATTCACGGTGAGCCGTGACAACCCTATCCCGTACGGCACCCAAAATTTCTCCCTCCTCTGGTTGTCGCAAATACAAGTCCAAATTACACTCATTCTGAGCTTACGGGATTGATTGTCGACGATCTGAGGGTTTGAAGATTTGACGGTCTTTTGACTTCAACGCTGTTTGTTGAAGCCCGCGGCACTGCACCTTCTTTTTCACATTCATATTCCAGTACCCCTCCGTCTTTGATAAATTTATCGAGACCCTGCCAAGCATGGAGGGGCAGGCGCAACAGGCCTCAGATGGCAGCACAGATGCACTCATTTCTGGTCTCAGCCCCGAAATATTCGAAAATGCAAACACCATCTCAAAATGGCTTTTGAGTCAACCCGAGGAAACACGGCCGCAGTATGTTCACCAGCCCGTCAAGTACACATGGTTCATCTCACTAACACACGCCCACCATAGACTGGCCGAGGGACTTTTTCAAAAGTTATTCCAGGATGCCTCGCAATCTCGGCAATACCATGGAAACGGCCATGCTTGCGTCAGGCTGTGCAGCTTTGTCCAGCAGTGCTTCAAGTCTCCCGACCAGGCTTTGAAGAAGTGGTCTACAACCAAGGGGATCACCCTGGAACTCTTTTATTTCTACCTGGAATGGTATGAGCATGATCCTCATCGAGCCTTGCGCTTGATTCTGGATGTGCTTGTAACCGCTTCCACAAACAATCCTTGTCCCGAGACAGGCCGGTCCATCAAGAGCCGCGTACTAGAAACGCTCGTTCAGATCATTACTCGGAAATATCCCAAGCAACTGACAAAATCGGGCCTTCAATGTCTAGAGCATCTTCTGAGCAAGCGCGTGGTTTCACTAGATGATATCGCTTCTACCTATAGACAAGTAGCGCCCTCAGTAGCTGCTCTGCCGAATTTTCAGCTCTGGAGATCGTTTGTGTTTCACCTTTTTTCGTGGATGGAACTTACCTACGTCTGCCCTTTGGCCGGAAAATGCATCGTCCATGTCTTCCGCGGCCTAGACAGTGCTGCAGCACTGGACCCTACCGCAGGCTTCGACGTTGAGGTCTGGCGGCAATGGCTACAAGGTGCCCTCATTCAAAATCCCGACATTCTGGAAGACATCAAAAACTATGTGCTGGTGGCAATCTTCAAGACTGACAAGGCGGCCGCTTTGAGGTTGTTGCATGTCTTCAATAAACGCCAACTCTCCAACCGCCAAGAAGAGTCCGATCAAGGAATTCTGCTTCAGCTGGCTACTTTGGAGCTGGGAAAGAAGTTCGGCCTTGTCGATGAGCCCACTTACCGACCCGAGCTGTCAAAACACCTTGCGCTAGATTCAGAAGTTCTCAAAATGCTACTTGGCCACCCTTCCATTTCGGTGAGGTGTAGCGCTCTCTCGCTGGTGGTCTCATCTCAGGCCACCACCAAGCCTCTTTCCCACGATGCTTTCGACCTCTTAAGGACATACCTAGCCGCTTTCCATGCGGACTACGACGCCAAAGTCCGTAATGAGGTCCTTGGCCTCACGAAAAATCTTTTAAAGCGTGTGAAAAACATCATCACGGTTGCCCAGAGAAGTCTGGTCGATTTTACAAATCGGGAAGCTCAACAAGTCACTGGAGGTAATACACAGCCGCCTCCAAAAAAGAAGCCAGGTCCCGAAGCTGCCCTGAAGAATGCCGCCGAGGCAAATTCTGTTCTGATATCACACCAAATCTTCCTCGAGTGGTATGTGGGCTTTCTCAGAGACGAGCTGATACCTACTGCATCCTACCAGCGACATATCACTGCTGTAAAAGCCGCTCTTTTGGCCGTCAGGGTTGGAAAGCACGCCGCAGCCACGGACGACACTGTCGATGAAGATGTCATTCAAAGGATCGCTCTCGATCCCACCTGGACTCGTCTGCTTTTCGACCTTCTGCTGGATCCCTTTGACGACGTTCGAGATGCTGCTTCCACACTTTTGGGTTTGATACCCCAGGAGATGATAGCTAGAGAAGTCATGCGATCTCAAAATCAAGAAACACTTCTCGATCTATTGAGAGAATTTTGTGGGCGGGCTAGCGCGTTGGCTGACAGAACTGGGCGAGCTGATCATGGTGATGGAGCCGCTCGCGCTCGGGGGCTGTTGTGCAGTTGGCTGAATGACCAACATCTCCAAATTCAGTACCTAGCGGAAGTTGTGCGCTGGATCGAGACTAAAATTTCCAAAGCAGAACAGGATCTGGGACACGCAGCCATCGAGAGCCCTGTTCATGCAGATTTTGCAGCAATCAGGTATGTCGAAAGACGCGAAGGTCTCAGGCCGTTGTACTAACAGGTTTGTTTAGCTATGTCTGGCAGGTACTCGCCAAACAAACATACGGCGAAGCGGAGCTGGAAGCCCTCCATATACTTCAAGAGCGAATCTTCGTTGTTTCTCAACGAATATGGCTGGCAGTCAAACACGTCCTTTGTGATGATTCTCCTGAGGGCCATTTGCCCGAGGAAATGGAAGACATTGAAGGCTTGGACACCAAGGACCTTCTCAGTTACAGTTTCCGCGCGGTTCACGAATCTAGGTAGGATCCTCTTGCTCCAATATCCAAATCTTGCTAACCCCTTCACAGTAACCTCTTGCGCCTTATCATGGGGACACTGCGGCTCAAGGTAGTGGCTGGTGTGCCCTTTCCTCCTTTGGAGGTGTTCAAGAAAACAGGTTACCTGACCTTTGAGCAACTGGCGAGCTTGAGACATCGCGGCGCCTTTTCGACAGTCTCGTACACATTTACGAACTGTTGTCAACTCACACAAAACTTGAAGATCGTGTTCCCTGACGCTGACGAGTCGGAGACCCTCCTCCGTGAATGGTACAAAGTAGGCAGCATATCACTTTGCCCGTTTAGAAATGGCTACTGACTTGATTATTTAGGGGGCTGTTGAGTGCATTATGACCCAAGCATCGACGACTCGCCGGTCGGCAGGCATTCCCTCCCTTATTGCTGCAGTTCTGTCAGCCAATGCTTCCTCTCCATCTTTCGACGAAGTCTACAGCAATCTTGAGCAGATTGGAAAGAAGCCCGTGACTCAAGCTGAGACGGATGGCTCCAACCTTCCACAAGTCCACGCTCTCAATTGCCTGAGGGAAATCTTCAGGAGTTCACTCCTGAGCAAGCGTGCTGAGGGTTACTTAGCCAGGACTTTGCATCTTGCCGCGACCAGTCTAAAATCCGAAGTGTAAGCTCAAACGAAGCTTGGAGATAGTGACTACAAGACTAACAAAAGACTAGATGGGCAATTCGGAATTGCGGCCTTCTCCTCCTGAGAGCTCTCATAGACTGTTTGCTCGGAACTGGCGAAAGTAAAGCCATCATCGAGTCTGGGTGGGACGGCAACTCTGTCCGCATCTCTTACAATAAGTACCCGGAACTGCCCGATATTGTCCTCGGACTTCTACAAGCAGACGACGTGGACGCGGGATTGGCCAATTCCGCTGCGGCGGAAGCTGTATTCCCTGCTCTCGATATCATCCGTCGTGCTGGTCCTCCCGAGGAGCACAGAGATGAGCTGCGGAAGCGCATTGAAAACTATCTCGGCAGTAAGATTTGGCATGTCCGCGAGATTGCTGCCAGAACTCTGTGCTCTTTCCTGCTCCGAGAGGACTGGGTATCTGAGATTGGCAAACTTCTTGAACAAGCTGGCACATCGTCGAACCGGCTTCATGGCGCTTTGCTCACAGCAAGATTTGTTATTGAACGCAAGTCCGACTTGGGTAACGACTTGAAGTCGGAAAACGCCTGGGCAGCGTCTCTTCTGGAGGTTCTCGCCACCAAAAGCGACGTCTTTGGGCGCTGCCCAGAGGTGGAAGCAGCCCACCTTGAGATACTGAATCTGCTTGTGAAGCTTCAATGTCTCACCGCAGACAAACTTGCTTCTACCCTTAAGATTTCCACCAACGCCAGGAACCCAGCTTCGGCGTTGCTCGAGATGGAAATTGCTCTAGGACTTGTCCACGAGACAGCCTCTTCTCGTGGCGTTGATGGCCTCCGCAGTTACCTTCTTGAATTGTTGGCCAGAGATGTCAACATTGCCAGCCGAATGCTCGAAGCGATCCCAGCTGCCTTTTCTCAGGCACAGGATGAAAGCTCCAACGTCCGGTCAGAGATCTGCCAGTTGTATATTGAGGTCTGCAGCACTACACCTGCCCCAGAGGCCCGCGCGGCATCACTTACCAATCTCGGGGTGTTGATGTCCACTATGCTCTCCAGCGGTCATACTTCTGAACTACCTTCTTTGTCCCAGCTCGATACACTCTGGTCTGACCTTACCAGATGGTCCATTAACCCAGAGTTGTCGTGGGCTATTATCGAAGCAAGCGGCACAATCATGGCCATTCTTGTCTCCTGCCATAAAACAAGCCTTCCAGACTTGGATCAAAGGCTCCGGAACTGGGGCGCTTTGGTATCGGATTCTCTAGACGTAGACAACGTAAGCTTTCCCACTCTGTCTGGTCTATTATTTGCTAACATTCCATCCCTACACAGTCCTTTGACACCCGCTACGCCGCCGCCTCCTCCCTCTACTCCTTCTTCTCCAGTATTCCAAAGCCCTTCTGGCAAGAAAGCTACCTCCCCGCCTTCTCGGCCCTTTACACAGCCCTCACCGATGATGACGATGAGGTCCGCGAAGTGGCTGCCCTCGCAGCCTCCTGCTTGGCAGGCCAACCAGCAACAGCAAACATAGCAGCTAAACGCCTGATTGTTGCTCAGATTCCTTACGAGGTGGACGAAACCCCCGAGTTCATGTCCCTCGCCATATCCAAGTTGACAGGCGGCCTTGACGTCCCTGCCGAATCCCAGCTTCGCAAAGCGCTTGACTTTGACGACTCTTTGTTCGCCGCTGAAGAGCAGAATTTGTTCATTGACGAGATCAGAGAGGCGAAGCATTGGAGGTGGGCGGTTTTGAATGCTAAGGCTGCGAACGGTATGCTGCTCGAAATGGACCGGCATGTCAGCTTTAATGCGTGGAAAGAGTGGACCAAGGCTGGACTGGAGGCTCTGATAAGCATCATGAAGGAAAAAGGGCAGGATGGGCCGTTGGGGTGGACCTCTGACCAACATGTCTTTGCGGTGGTGGCGAGGATACTGTTGTCGGCGAGAGGGGTGATGGCGGTGAGGGGAGAGGGGGATAACGGTGATGCAGTGGTGCACGAAATTGGGCAGTTATTGGCTAATGTTATGGGTATGGCGAGATATGGGGGTATGCTTCATGGGAGTTTGGAGGAGTTGGCGAGTGAGCAGGCTGGTTCTACGGGGCCGAGGTTTTGAGGTTGAAAAGAAGGTGAGGGGGGGTGTGAGGTGTAGATAAAATGAAAATAACTAAGAATTTCAAACAGACAAACCCTCAGAGTGATAGTATGCATGGACATGGTAGTCTGTTGCTTGATGGATGTCCTCATGTGACATTTTGTCTACCTGTTCAGCCACTTAGCTATATAGAGAAAATATCTCTTTTCGCCGGATTCGAAAGGGGCGCTGACGCATCGCAGCAACTCGTGGTTCCCTTTCTTCAAAACTTCTCTCTTCAAACGCACTGTGTCCAACCGTTTCTACCTCCCGGGTATTAAGTTTTAAACCCAAGAGCAGGAAATGAACCACCAGTGTAAGGTAGGGGCGTAGCACATGATATTTAGAATTCCAGGTAACAGAAACCGTGATCACAAGTCACAGGGCTAGGAACAAGGTCATACCAGGCCATAGTTTCCTCTTTTTTCCTGGTTCGGGGTGAAAAGAGAATGGATGCATGCATTGATACGCAGATGACCGATACCCCTTTTTTCCCGTTTACAGCATCATGAAGGTCTGAAAAGGGGCCCCGAAGACAAACATTCTGTTACTTACCTAATTAGAGAATGGTAGCCTGAAAAAAATGGACGGTTTTCAGACAAGGCAGCGATACGCAGACATACCTATCTTACAGTACGGAAAAATTTCAGTTGTTTTTGTGTTTTGTCTGTGGTGTTGCATCGAGCGAGGTGTCGGGAAGGGTGGGTTTGCCACCAATGTGCCAATACGGCGCAAACTAAAATCGCTACGTACCATTCCAACGCAGCTGCGTTCGCGCTTATTAGAGGGGCCGACCAAAAAGGGGTGTACCTTGGAGCAGGGGAATCGGATGATTGTTGACTTTTATGTTTTTCGAGGTCAATGCTGATTGCGATGATGAGTGCAGCGCCACGGATTGACTTTCGATGCGAGAGAGCGAGTGGGATGATGAGTTTGGTTGGGCACGATTCTGCAAAGGTCACCAGGCAAGAAAAAACGAGAGAAGGAAATGTATGCGCGAAGATTGACCAGATCGAGAAAAAGGTAAGCACAAAGTCTGGATTCTAGAAGCTGGTCCAACGAGTGCGCACCCTTCTGTCTATCCCCACCCCTCTTCAATTCCAGCCAGAAGCTCCTTCAGCCCTCGCTGCTCAAGCTCGATTATGACACTCAATAAGACACAAAATCTTATCACCATCATCTCAGCCCTTCTCAGCCTAGAAGATTCTGAAACATCCGATTCTGTGGGTTAGGGTTTTCTCCTCTCCATTCCATGACACTGCCCCATCATCATCACCACCACTTCTGTCCTCATCTCCAAATTCTGCCTTGCTCAAAGTAAGCTGCATCCCAAACCTAACACCGAGCACGCACAGCACATCCTCGCATTTCCACGGGCAGCCGCATGTCCCACAACATCGAAAGTCTTCCAATTTTTCCATGCAGTTAATCTAGCTACGCCCTGCAACATAAAAAAGCGAGCATGTGAAAAAGAAAGACTCACATCTGCCTTGCACAGAAACATGCAGCAGCGAGCGGTACGTAATCCACCCAATTGACCTCAGCTCAGCCTGCCCAACGTTGTGCATGGTCAAGGCTCAGCCGCTTGCCCCGGGTGAAATGGATGGAAGGGCTGAGGATGGGGCCATGGGGGAGTCCCGTAGGGCGGGATAAACGGGGGGCACACGCACACGCAACACATTCCCCGGAAAGTTCGTTAGAACCAACGGTACCACAGAGGGGACAGGGGGACACAAGAAACTCGCACATGAAAAAGAAAAGAAAAAGAAACCTAACACTGCATCGGGGTACACACGTTAGAACTTTGGAAGCTCACAAGAACACAGGGAAGAACAGGGGTTTGGTTATGAGATCTTGGCCCCTAGATGGGTATGGTCTCAACAGTGCTCTCAATTATCTTGATGCCTTCGAGAACTGGCACAACTCCGGTGGTTACTATTGTGGTAAAGTACTGATATCAGATAAGGCAAATCCCCGATGCACACCCACGGCAGTGTCAATGGAGTTACATACCAACGGCACCTCAGCGGCAGGGCATTACGCCATCCCACGCCCACGCCTCACGCACAAGATGGCACACCCTCTCACAGAATTCCCAGGTTCCAAGCCTTCTTAGTAACACGGAGAATTCCATGGTTAGGTAGGTAGACACTTCCTGTAGGTCAGCTCAGAAATAGGTATCAATCTCCAACTGACGTACATCACCTGCCCACCCTCATAAGAGCAAGAGGGATCAGTAAACATCATTAACCATGAAACAAGCACCTCAAGCTGAACTTGGAAAGAACCCGGCGATCTAAGTATCTTCACGTCAGCCAATGTCAACAAGCCTACACTCTCTTTCCTCTTCCACACACTTCCTCGAGGCTGCTGTGTGCAATCTTTTCTGACTTAGTTTATTATTATTATCAAGCCTTTGTCCTCAGGGCTCCTCTGTATACCACGGATTACTCAACTCAATGTCACCAGCGTAGGTAGACAACTGAAAGGGCTTGTATGTACCCCCAAATTATAAACCATGTCCCCCCCCCCATCTGTCCATCAGCCCGTCCCGACATCCCGAAACATGACACACAAACCACAAGCAAGCTACACAGTACCTACCTTAGGCAGTCCAGAAGCCATCCATACCACCCAAACTGTCATCATTCCCGAACCCGGTCAGACCCAAAGGCCAGGTCCTGCCTGACCCAGTGTAGACCACAACTGTCGTGCCATATGTCTCTCCCAGAAAACCCCCACACACAAACACCCCCCTTCCCCCACCTAGTAAAAAGAAAAAAGAAAACCAGGACCAAAGCCCTTTCGTGTAATGTGATGGAAAAAAAAACCCGCCCCTTCGGTCCCGGGCCGTGTCGTGTGTCTACACAACAGCCCGTTAAGGCAGGTAGCACGAACGTTACATTTACATTTCATTACTAAATCTCACCTGGTACCTCTCTAATCGCACCTTGCTGGCCCAGACGAGATTAGCCGCTGTAGGGTACTGTTGGGTACCTAATATATCTGAAGCTTCCAAGTCTTGTCTTGGATCTTACCTGCTTTTCTTTGCCTGTAACGTCATTTTCTGCTGATCCAGTGTTCTGGAAACGTTACCTCACACCACTCGCTCAAAGAGTTCACATGTTCCACAACCAGTCACAAAGGGGATCAATCAATCAACAGACAGCAGTGTTGTTATGTTTTTGAGCAACGTTTTTCTCAAATTTTATTAACTACTAGATATAGTAGATTCCTTGTAGTCTTGAGCTACTTCGGTTATAGTAGAGCAGAGAAAATTCCCAGCCGCATGCCAGTGCGGATCTCACGTACTTCCTTTCCTTCCCTTTCCATTGTTGACCCAGCATCTCATACCTGTGAGATGACCTCCTTTGTACTTCCACCCCACGGCTCTCTTCCGCACCTTTCCCACCTCTGCCACAACTCCTGATAGTTGGGGTGGGATCGTTGTTGACTGGTAGCAACTGGAAAACCATGACCTGAACTGCGAAGCTTCCCATTCTCCGTTTGCAAGAAGTGAAAAGTCGCAACAGTAATCTCGTTCCAGTTGGAAAACAGCCAAAAACAATGCCAGCACCTCCAATCTGTCAGAAAGTCGTTGGAAAGGGGTAAATGGGTGCCAAATGACCCAGTGCGAAAGAGAGCCTCCAAAAAGCAAAGACAACCAGTTGCCTTCACTTTTCTCCGAAATCCAGACCCCCTTCCTCGAAACCGACACCCGCACTCAGTCCATTCTTCCGTATCCAATTCTGCACCGGAACAAGCCTTCCTTGTCCCGGGCTCGGCCTAGCCGACCCCCAAAGAACCTTGGAAACTCCTTGTCGACAACCAGTGTCTGCCCTTCACCGAAATCCCATATACCTGATATGCTGTCTGGCTCCAGGCTAGATGAATGTTATGTTTTGCGTAGCGATTTGTCTGAATATCTCCAACATCCAGCATTTGCGTCCCCGTCACACTCGGCATCAAGCCAAGTGTCGTCGTCGTTTCGAATTCTATCGTAATCGTCGTCGTCGTTCGGTCGTTGCAAAGCCGGCTTGGGGGGTATATCCAATCATTAAGAGGCCGTAACATTAACATTCATCCATAAGACAAGATATTAGAATGTTGTATCCAAGGTTTGTTTGAGCGAATGAAGAATGAACGTGAAGCGAGTGTGTGTTGTTGGTTTTCCGCAAGGTCGAGTGAGGGGTTTTGTTGTCCGAATCTCGTCCCCAGCCACCAAAAGAGCTTTTTAAAAGGAATGGAAAAAAAGTCTTGTGCTCGGTCTGTGCCGAACTTGGGGTGCATTGCTGCGTCTCCTCTTTGATATTTGTTCACCAAAAGGAAAAATCACAAAAGAAAATAAGACCGCCTGTATCTCATCCTTTCCATATGCCGAAAAATGCAAATAACTCAGATATCCTGCCCCAGGATCCAGCCATGATGAGGTTGTTGCGATACAAAGCCAAACAGAAGAAAAGGCTTACAACCGAGCTCGCGGTAGAAGCAGTGGTATCCAAAGTAGATGAAAAAAAAACAAAACCAAAACGCTCGCTGTAAACAAAAGAAAACCACAAAAAGAAATCCCACAAAATATGTATGCGCCGAAAGGGTATGTCGACGATTGTTCCCAGGAAGCTCCAGACCCATGCAAGGTGATATAAAAAACGCCCAATATGCCGTTGATGCTGCGAACAATAAAGTGTTGCGGTGACGGGTGACTCTGTTGTTGCGCTTGATGCCAAACCGTCCTGAAATCGCGGCTGTCGGTCGTGGCCGATGGCGCGTTGGTTGGCGCGCTTATAACGAGGCTGTCGTCACGACTGGATAGCTAGTGGTCGATACAGGTGGCGATGGTTGTCACATTGTCGTCGCATAATCTTGATACCGGTCCCAGCCGAACGAGTTGTAGCCAACCGTCACACCGCACTGAGGAGCAAACATGCTCGGAAGTGTGAGAGGCGGGATAGGCGACGATACCAACTGCGAGCCGTAGAACATACCCGCAGTGGTATATGGCTGGCTGTAGGCGAGGGGAGGCGACGGCGTGTAAGACTCGCTGATACCGATCGTGGCCCACATAGTTGGACTTGTCGAGTCGGGCGAGGTCGATGCCACACTCGGGCTTGAAGGAAGTATCTTCCATGAATCAACGGGGGCTGGCATCGTTGTCGGTGTTGGTGCTTGCGACCAGATATTCGCACCTGCGGGCGAGCTGGGCAGGAGTGGTGGTTGCCGGACAACATCGACAATTCTAGGGGGCGGGGGGAGCAATGGCTTGACCAGGTTCATGACGGCATTCTTCACCTCTTCACTCTTCCCACTGAGCAGCTCTCCAGCACCATCCTCCTCGAGTCCCTCCAGTGCCGACACATGCGTCCGGAAGACAAACTTGTTGATGGCTTGAATGAAGTCCTCGTGCAGCTTCTTGCACTGCGTCTCCTTCTCGGACCAGTCGTATGTGTTGGCCTTTGCGTTGACGCAGTGGATGTCCTTGTGGTACTCGATAAGGGACTCGATAGTGTCGGGCGTCAGCTTGTAAGCTACCTCATTCCTCAGCACCATGTCGACATGCACAATGTAGGCCTCAAGGTGGATGAGCTGGTAGTTGAAGATGGCCTCGATCAGCGGGTTGGAGTCTTTTCTGAGCTCCGACTCGGGGGCCTTGGGCAGCATCAGCGAAGCCAGGGTCCAGATGGCATTTGGCGACGACAGCGTCTCGGTCAGACATCTTTGGTGTTGAGGTACACTGTTGAGTGGGCGCTTGATCCTGTTGATGCGCTTGAGTGTTTGTGTAAGCCAGGGCTCAACCTTGGAACCGAGGACGACGTTGACAGAGGAGGCACGGGGAGCAAAGGCAGCTGCCGAAGCGGGTAATAGTTGTGGTGGCATGGTGACTGGACTTTGTGTGTGTGTTGTGTGAGTGAGTACAAAGGTGGTCGAGGTGGAGCAGGGCAGGGCTTGGGGATGGGAACTAAGAGGGCGAGGGAAACGAATAGTAAATAAGAAACAAGGTGAGGAAGTGTGACGGAGCGGGCGGTCCCAAGACAAGGGATTAGCGTGCACGCCAGCAACCGCAAATGAGAAGAAGAGAAGGGTGGACGAAGTCTCGTGAGGAGGAAGAAGGAGGGTGAGAATCTCGTATAGTCCGGGTGCGAGGGCCCGTCGTTATAAGAGATCAAGTCCCGAAATGGGTACCTACCGACGGCCTTGCCTTAGTAGTGAGTACACCCCACTCTTCTGGGAGGGGGAGGGGCCCGGGGAGGGGGTGTGGCCGAGGACATGCAGGTCGATGGGAAGGGACGACAGCGCCGATGGCCAGATGGGGCCAGACGAGACGGACGGGAATGGGGCCCGCCTGCAGCTTCACAGCAGCGCCTCACCTAGCCGACAGGAGGCACTTGCTGTCCCCGCCGTCGGTGGAGGAGCAGCATCTGCGGGCAATCAGATCAGTGGTACACTAGCCTGGGCTGACTTGATGGGGATGATACAGAGATACAGAGAGAGGTGTACTCTACCTTACTGTATCTGCAACCTGGAAATGCAGCTGCATCTGCGTGTCCATCCAATCTTGCTTCGTACCGCACTTCGGAAGATTTCTGTCTCCATGCCCAGTAGGTATCTGCCCTACACCTACTCCAGGGAAATAAATCCTAGCGTGTGACTTACTAACCAAATAGGGTATGACAAGAAGGATTTTATCGAAATTGCCTTGGTGGTCCAGTACTTAAAAAAGACCTGTTTTCCTATATAAAACCAAGTATCTCAACATTATTGATATTCCAATATCATCCAGTGCATGTATTGTCTTTGAATACGTGGTTTGTTGGTGTGGTAATATGGTCGGCTTGGTCCGGCGTCACGTGATGGTGAGAAGTAGTGGTGTTGAGCAATGGGAGCAGCACTGGCCACCCATTTTAAGAGGTACCCCTGCCATAGAAATTGCTAGAAAAGTGACTTCAAATCTGGCCTTGCGTGTGTGGCTGCCACAGATCAACATTCCCCCCGACAATTTTGTGGGGCTTGTATCGCGCTAGGATTTATTTCCCTGGAGTAGGTGTAGGCTTGGGTCTGATGCTGGCGAGTGGCACACTTGCTGCCGCATTCCCGGACGCTAATATCCAGACCCTTGACACTTTAGGTATTACAAGTTGGGATAGAATGAGTACCTTGGACGATCTCCAAAGTACCTTTTGTTTCGTACCACACCCCAGGTTTCATGGCGCTTTCTCTAAGCATAATGTTGCACAAGAATGCTTGATCCGATCCCAGCCGCTCGAGTGGTGACGGATAGGCACGTAAGGATAGCGGGGAACAGGAAAAAGGAAGCAAGAGAAGCTTGGTTTGCGCGGCACATCGCCATCCAGCGCCGAAAGTACAGAGGGGGAGGTAACTGAAAGGGAGAGGGAGAAAGTCTGTGGGCTATGCTGGAACTTGCATATGCACAATGGTCATAAGAGCGAATGGCTGGCCGGCTTGTGGTCGGTCGCATGCGACCGGAGCTGAAAGCTGCAGATGTGGTCAGTGCAAGCTATGAGCAGCGCCACATCTTGCGTAGTGTCCACGGTATCGTACCGTAATTTACAGCTGCTGTAAATTTGAACGTCCGCCAAGAAAAAGGCCGCCAAACTAACACCCAGCTAGACTCGCCCTGCCAAAGACTTCTGGCTGGCGAGTTGTTCAGACCTTCTCGAGACAAGACTCTTGACGGCAAGTAGAATCATGCAGCGAAATGACTCCTTCGTGTTCGCTCACGCCTTGAAGTCTTGAAGAGTAAATGACGCGTCCCGCAGCAGACGAGCGCGTATCACAGCTCCTGGCCGATCGTAGGACTTTTTCATGGGGACTTTTTAGCTTGCATGAGCCGTGAGGAGTCATATCATTATCCGCCACCGCCCAGAATCTATATGAGTGGTCCGTCGAGATCCCACCAGAAACTGGACTGACACTCGGGTAAACAGTGAGGCGTCCACTGAATGTGTGAATGGCTCAAATTCATCAGATAATGCCCATGGTCGTGCAGCCAAGTCTGCAGCCCACTCTTATCCTTCGAGAGCGTCGTTTCTGACTTCTGACTTGTGAGTTGTGATATTGATAGAATGACCCTCACTGTAAGGTACCATCCGCTCCTGTTGCACTCCGGAATGCGGCCCTGTGCCTCTGGCGATATCGGTGTCTACAGAAAGACACGCGGGCGGGACGGCTTAGTTGAGATGTTGACACCACCCTCACTGTCATGCAACTAACTGCATGTTCTAGATTAAACATTGTTCGTGTTGCCGCTGAGTGGACAGGCGGTCACTGAGGAGGCCGGTGCCCTTGTGATGGGCACCTCGCCGGTCATGCACGAAGCTCGCTTCGTAACCCCTCAGAGCCATATTTGCGGTCCATCACTTACACCATCTGGGTCTTGATGGCTTGGGATGGGGTTCCCCTCCTGCAAGCCGCCAAAAACGTTCGAGAAAAAGCAGCCAGAGCAGGTTGGCGGCGGGGAAGAGAGAAAGGTGTCATTTGCTATGGCGAGATTGTCTCAAGCCATCATCATGATCACGAGATAAACCTCAATTTTCCCTGCACCCAGTGATGTTGGGAGATCCCCTAGCTGAACCATGACGAGAGATATCAAAGATGGCGTAGCCATGTTGAAGGCTGCCCTGGTACCAAGGTTTCAAGGCCATGACTGCATATCGTAAGATTAAGAATGTAGTCGGCTGTTGGTGTGAGTGGGCGTCTCCTCTTCCGCAGTAAACGCAAGAAGCGAGGAGCGAGAGATATCGACCTCAGCTTGGCCACAGGAAACATGAAACACACAAGCGCGCTGCTGAAGGCGTTATGCTCTCGTCTCAACTTTCTCAGTGGCTGACTGTCTGCCCATCAATAAAGATCCCGCCCACCCCTCCCGAACATGCCGGCTTCGTTGCTGGAAATCTTGCTCGACGCCACACGTCGACTTCTTGGGTCAAGCACTCGACCAGTATGTCCCGATCTGGCATCCCGCAGGAGAAGGATGGGACCCAGCCAGCCGGCTACAGTGTCTGCAATAGCAATATTCGACACCGACTGGTCCTTCTGTCCAATGGTGCGGCCAGGAGTGGGTTCCAGAAAAAGACATCTGAGTTGCAATGGGGGTGTGGGCTTCGAACGGGACCTGGCCTGACTCTCTCACTGACATCCCAACGGGCAATATAGAGTGCAGGAGAGGGAAGCATCGCCAGTGAACGCCAGCCTCTCGTCGGTCCCGTGTCATGGATGACAACTCCTGGTATGGCATGCCAGACCATGCTAGTGTGGAAGGTGAGCAAAAGGTGTGTAAGTTCGGATCCCTGCTACTGAGCCTCATTGGCTGCCGGGCTGACGCCCTCCTTCGGCCGCCATCCTGGAGAAAGACCGAGGATACGGCAGGCGATTGGGCGAAAAATTCGAAACGAGGGCAAATGGGTGGTGCCGCTTTTGGACGTTACTGCAGACCAGGTGTGGCCTAGAACTGGGTGAGTTGAGGCATTCAACATGTGCCATTTGTTCCCGACGTCCAGCCTGCCAGATTGCAGTGAGCATGAGGCTGCTGTAGAACCGGCTTCTGTTCCTGTCTAGGGTATCAAATCTCCGTCCACTTAGGCATGATGATCGTGGTGGAAATGATGCTGATGCTGATGTTGATGATGTTGATGCTTCAAGCTGAAAGCCAAGCTGTGAGGGCGAGGTGAAGTCCGTGAGGATTGCCCAGACCTGCCAACTGAATTACGAATACAGTGAGGGGTTTGTGCGTTTCCAAACTTGGAAACAGAGTGGGTCTGCAGCCTTTTCCCCCATAGCCCCACTATTTTCAACGAACAGCACAACTACAAATTGTGGCTGGCTCATGTGGCTTGCGTACTCTCTGTGTGAGGTGAAGGCAAAGTGCCGTCTCTTGCCGCGCGCACAAGCTGGGTGTGAATATCAGCTCAACCCGTGACTGACAGTCACTTGACTTCGGGCGCGCTTCCTTCTTCAGGGAAATATCCCGTGATCGCAAATTCCTGGATCTTTGCAACCTCCTGTTTCGGCCAAACACGCCCATCGTCCACTGGCAGATCGTCCCTTGGGTGTCTTGCGGCTTTCCCTTTTTGTACCTGCTTCTCATCTCGCGACACACTACGAATCACCAATGGCTTCGGCTTGATAACGCTCGACTTGGGACTCCCTTATTTTTACTATGCATGACGACCCAATGATCCCACGGCGGGTATCGAGAAACAAGACAATTCGTCGCGAGGGACTTTGAAGAGGTCACAAAGCTTGGAAACTGGGCTCGGAATGGAAAACCCCGCTGGCAAAGAAGAGGAGGCGAGTTTACCGCAAGGAAACTACATACCATCCAGCGTCATCCTCCCTGCTTTCGTCGCGATCCTTCTCTGTCCTATGCACACCGCTAGATGTGTCTCTCGGAAGGTTTATTGCCTCACATGAGTCCCTTGTGATCATGACTCCTCGACCTTAATCATCTACGGGGGTGACGGGTATCGGACATCGGCCCCTGCCCTTGTCTTGTCCGTCTCCCGTCTCCCGTCGCCCCGGGCGGCCTTGGCAACGTTGACGTCACTTGTCTTTTCTCGATGAAGCTTGTCTGTCAAAGTCAACATCAACGTCAGACTGAACTGTATTACAATACACGCTGATTTTTTACCCAGATGCCCAAGCGATCTACTAGCAAGCCTCATGCACTCCCGGCCAGCCCGCCTGATGCCCAACCGACCCATCGAATTCTTCGTTCAGTTCATAATGCCGAGGACCAGCAGGGCAACTGAGGCGAAGCCGACCTTCAAGATGTGGGGCCGCGCTGTTGCCCTTCGGAGGCAGCCGACTCAGCCGACCGACCGATCGACTGCCGAACAACCCTCACCTTAACGTGGCCGCCACGTAAACCCGGCAACTCTAACGCCACATCTGAAAAAATCGAAGAGGGTGACATTCACGGCATTCAAGCGAGAAAAAAGAAGATCTATTTTCAGCTGGCTTAGGGTAGTGCAAAAAGACGTCAAGGATTGCCCCCAAAGTTACGCAACCCCTGAACGCGGGGATGCCAGCATGCCAGCTAGACCCGAGGGTTAGGGTCGGAGATAGGGCTTCCTCAACGCCCAACTGCTGATCGGTGAGCTCAGAGATCGCTTCGGTGAAGTCAGCAGGCTCAGGCCCACGTAACTGCAGCCAACTCATATGTAGCCCTGCCAACAACTGCCAACAACATGACCCAGCCGATCAAGGGAGTTTATGCAACATGCAAACACGGACAGGATAGGACCTGTCGGTGTACCCGGAAGCAAAGGCAGATTTTTTCTGAACGTTTCTCGGCAGTTGCACCTAAACCAGACCACCGGTCTGTCACTTGTCAACCTTGGTGGTGGAGGTCAGCACTTTGCTGGGACAACCCCACATTTGCCATCTTTTAGCGTACCGACGCAAGGGAAAGGGGGCTCAGCCCAACGGTCGTTTGTTGACACTCTGGGACACTGAGGTAGGTAGCTTTTGAACAGTAGATGCTTTCTTCAGTCCACGTCCCTTTGCCTTGGGCAAGACATGTTTCTTTGAGTTTTGGAGATCCATTTGGGAATCGAAGAAGGAGATGCTTTCCACAGCAGAGCATGATCTCAAGGTCAATGACAGTTTCCTGCCTGCTTACCCTGTTCCCCTTATCGCCAACTATCCTCTCTGCCATCAGAAAACAACAACTCTTTTATTTTATTTATAAAAAAAGTCACTCAAATTCATAAGTGACTGAATGAAAACCCCAAGATCATTACGTTCCATTGTCTCTTCCTTGACTTTGACATCAAGTCTGGCTTCCGTCCCTCAGGCTCTTCAAGATTAAAGAGGTTGACCTGTGCTGAGTGAGTTCTTCACAGCGCGCAAATTTCAACAAGGTAAGGTAAACAAAATGATCAGTAGAAGATTCAAAAAAGCCTGAATTAGACTGAGCGATTCGAGCTGCTATTTATGACATAGCAGGCACATGCGAGTAACATTTGCCTCCATAGGTAGGTAGGTAGTTAAGAAGTCATATTTGTTTACTAGCTCCTCCGTGCCCAAAAAAGACCCTTAACATACCAGGTAGGTACTTTATATCACAATGACCTACCTATCTTAGGTACATACCCTACCTATCGAGTAATGGCTATTCCAACAATTTGACCAAAATACGTAAATGATAAAGCATAGGCTTAAGTAATTGTTGTCAAGTAAGATAGAAACATCGCAACACTCCTATTGCAACATGAACGCTTTCCTCATGTTTGCTTGTTGGGGGGAACAAGGCTGAAGTGACATAGATGTCGAGTCGAGCTTGCAAGACACCTTTTATGATCATCCAGACACTTCGATTCCCGTCAGCGGGCCCGGAGAGGACGCGGGGCGGGGAGGAAAGATGGAAGGGTTTACATTACCGGTTTTGTGTGAGGTTGAGCTTCTGCTGGTAAAAAAAAACTACAGGTAGCTGTGTTCTGGAGTGAGGTAGGTAGTTGTGTAGTCTTGGCTGTCCTAAAGTAGGTAGCTGGCCAAAGGAGTGTGTTGGAGATGTTGGGTTTGACGAAAAGGTCACACATGTAAGGTAGGTACATACATACCTTACCTATGCTAAAATGTGACTTTATGTATAGGGGCCTGGGGTAGAGGTTTGATACCTACCAGGGCTTTTATGAGATCATGTGGGCAACACCTTTTAGACGTCAAAGGTACCTTACCTGCTTTCCGAATTGCCACTGGATGGCTAAAGTAGGTACATATCCCCACAAGGGTCTGTGGAAAACAGATATCTGCTGTTTACACCAAAGTTCAAACAGACCTCAGGTACGAGAAGCAGGCATAGTTTAAGTGTCTTCTTTCCTCGTCATCTACTTTGAACTAAAGTCTAGTAAGCAGCAGCTACCTATAGACATCCCATGAACAGCCCTTTTGCGAACTGTCGTGCTAAGACAACAGACATAAGAAGTGTTGACAGGAGAAATGAACAGTGAAATAAATGAAACGATAAGTATTGGGTAGTCTGACACAACCGACTAGGGTAGACGAGCAACACTCGTCAGTAACAATCAAGAAATAGAAGTCAACAGACCTCAGAGACAACAGACCTCAGAGACAACAGACTTCAGAGACAACAGACCTCAGTCAACAACAGGCTTCACTCAACACTCAAGCCACCATTTTCCACCTCAACAAGCGCCACCAAAGCCAACTTCCTCTTGCATCAACAGAACTCACTCAACAACAGACCTCAGTCAACAAAAGCCCTCAGACCTCAAACCACTAAGCAACAAAAGTAAAAGGAAAGATCCAAAAACAAAAAAAGAAAGCCACTAGATAGCTTTATACGTTGCCATGGACGAGCTGGGAATCGAACCCAGGACCTTTCGCATATTCGACTCAAATCTCCTGATCTGAAAGACCATTCGAACTGAAATATGCTAAGCGAACGCTCTACCAACTGAGCCACACGCCCTGTTTTATTTTCACATTCCCACCTTCCCAAATATCCCTCTTTGTCGAAACCCTTCCTTGATGTTTGTGGGTATGTAGTGGAGTTAAGGGCTCTTGACCTCTCCAGTCCATCCCCATCCGGGATCCCCCAGCCCAGAGCAAACACACACACACACAATGTTGGGCGACGACAACCTCTTGTTCCCCCCACACAGCCTCCGCAACCGCCGCCATAGTTTCAAGCCACCCGATAATTCTCCATCAAGTCAAATCAAAAAGGGCCGCTGATCTAGTGGTATGATTCTCGCTTAGGGTTCACCCTACAGCATTGCTTGCGAGAGGTCCCGGGTTCAATCCCCGGGTGGCCCCAGACAATACACCTTCTACAAGAAGTTCCTTTTTTGGCTTTCTTTTCTTAATTTTTTTTTTTTTTTTTCATGGGTCTGTGGCTGGCGAAGTTGGTTGCGATGAGCAAAGCAGAAAGGACTGGATGAAGGAAGGACACCGGACAAACGGCCAGTGACTCATCACCGCTCCATATACCCTCTATCAAGCTCATTATCAACAAACGCTATATAATCTTTTCATTCCCAAACACCTACTACGGAATATCATAGTCTTGTTCTCATAAAGCAGGAGGAACCCCCGGGCTGACAACCCCCCCATCCTGCCCACCTTGCCCAGCTATCCCCCCTCCCCTCGGCTTCGTAATCTCGAAAAACTCAATCAGCCCCTTCACAACCACATCCACATTCATGTTAATCTGCGGCATCTTCTCGTAGCTCCCCTCCTTCATGATCGCCACCAGCGCCAAAAACTTGTCCACCTCCCTCAGCATAATCGGCCGCTGCGCATCCGCCAGCACCACCCCGCTCTCGGCCCACTCGCAACCCACCTGCTCCCCCAGCGGCTGCGCCCACGGCTCGCCTTCCAGCCGGGCTTTCCACTCCTGAGACCGCGGCCAGCTCCCGTACACCTCCGTAAAGTCAATAATGACATCCACGTAGTCTGAGCAAATCTCGTAGCTCGCCATGTCCTCCGGCGTGGAATCCGTTGCGATGTAAATCTTGGTGTTGACATCAAACAGATACGCCTTTTCGAACCTGCACGTCCGGCACAGGTTCGTCAGCATTGCCTCTAGCTGTCCCAGCCTCGGAATCAGCTTCTGGATGACCTTGCTAAAGGCCTCAAAGATGCTGTGGTTGTAGATGCTTGTGAGGTGGAAGTTGACGGGGGCGTTTTCGATGCCCTGGTCCGACAGCTCGTCTTGGATCCGTATCGTCACGTCGCGCTGAATGTCTAGCTTGTAGTCGTCACTAAGGCCGTCGACTTTGTGGATAAAGACCTCGATGTTGATGTGCGGGTAGCTTCGCTGGACGTGGAGGATGGTGACGTTGAGTCGGGCCACGGCTTCCAGGTAGTCATCTTGGGCATCAATGACCCAGATCAGAGCTCCAATCTCGCCAAAGATGGCATCCATGTCGAAGGAGTAGGCCGGGTTCTCAAAGATGTCGATTTGCCCCGGAAAGTCCCAGACTTGAAACTCCATGAAGGAGCTTGAAGGTGTTAGCTGATGGCCTACATAAAAAAACCGCTACCGTGAAACACTTACTTGAGACTGTCCTTTTGAATTCTGGCCGTGGACTCGAGAAACAATGTCTCGCTCGCTGGCAACTTGTGAAACACCACGCTCGAGATGGACGATTTCCCACTCCTAAAACGCACACATGGTCAGCGACAGGAGAACACCATCCAATCAGAGACCAAAACCCCATACCTTCTTTGCCCCATCAACAATAGACGAGGCTTCCCCTTCGTTTGGGGCGTGGTGGGATCCGGCACTTTGGGCCCATCCTTCTTTTGAATTCGTTGCCGGTTCTGTTCATAAACACGAGAGAGATTTAGCGCTGCTGGACTGATAAACCTGACTGGAAGAGGACGCAAAGGCTGAGCGTGCAACTCCTCGTGGCCATCACCAGAAGGACCGCCACGATCACCACCAGAAGAAGACATGGCAGGAAAAACAAAATCTGGGAAGGTAATGTGTCTCCGACAGAAAAAAAGGGAGCCCCTGAGGTAGGTATAAGCAAAGCAAGTGTCCCCTTCGTCACCGCCCTTGCATGCCCCAAGAAGCAAGCAAGTAGGCACACAAGGCAGAGCCCAACCCTCGGTATCGAAGACCCTTCGTTTGCAAGTGTATAAACAGTCGAGCGGGATTGGCCAAGCCGGGAGTTGCTTGCTTGCTTGCTTGCTTGCTGCTGAACCGGCCGAGAGACGGGAAGCCAAGTAGACTCAGAGATAAGACAACGGAATTGTGCTTGAAGAGAAGGATGGGTAGGTCTGAGGTGGCTTTTGCGGCCCGACGCATGCGCTTCTTGCTCTGAGAGAAACAAAAGACTCTCACAGCATCTGCTCGCCGCTGCAAGAACAGCGAGCCTGTGTCGTTGCGCTTGGTCTAACCGGCGAGACGGCCTCACCGATGGTTGGCACCATATCCGCAAATCGCCTCCATTTTTAAATTCGCCCCCCGAACTTTTGCTGGTTTGTGTTTCTGTGTTCCTGTCTGACAGAGAAAGAAAGGAAGAGAAAACGAAATCAAGGGGACGAGAGAAAGCGACTACCGCACTGACGGAAATGGCAAAGTTGCGGTCAGAGGAGCCCATATAATACTCGACTAGGCAAGAGCGAGGCATGACAGCATATAATCGCAAGTAAAAAAAAACCAGGAACCGGCACAGTCTAAGCCGACCCAGTCTTATGGTTGCACAAGCACTTCCCGATTCCAGTGAGTTGGGCCCATTGGCTCGGCCGGAAAGTCAACTCGAGTGGCCATCCGGTGACGACAAGGGCAACGTACAGCCAGCAGACAAAAGGGTTTCAGGTAACTCATACTCGCTGACAAGACATTTTGCAATGTTTGACACCCGAGATTTCTGCTGCCTATACTTTACCTTTACCTGGCCGTCTGGCTGCCTGCCTGCCCGCTCGTTCCCGTCATCCGTCCACCCGGCCGTGCTGCGACTGGTGTGACACTTGCCTGACGAAGATGACGAAGAGGCTTCCCTGTTTGGTGGGAAAGCGAAGGGTTGGAGGTGAGCGAAGAAAAAAAAACCAGACAGCGGTGTCCGTGTTCAGGGGTCCAGGGGTAAAGTGTTGGTTGCGGCGGTAAAAGGGGAACGGACAGAAAACTTGGAAACGCCCCCCAACGCTGCCGGATTGCTTCTAGAACCAGCTGGGCCAACGAAATAGAAAGACAAGACCCCTGTGTAACTTGGTGATGGTAAAGGGCTAGCTGCGCAATGGAGCAATCATCTCAAAGGATAAATTCCTCGGAGAAAGAGCAAAGCAAGGCCCGGCACTTGCAGGGATTGTGGCTTGTTGTAAGATGCTGTGCTGTGTATGCGCTGTGATGGCGGAGGTTGCGAGGAAGAATAATGTTTGCCCTTACCTCCATGTTGAATATGGGATGAGAATCGCTTGACCTTGGCTTCCACACCCCAGTTCCTCCACAAGGTCAATTGGTCGAATTTTAATCACCAGACGTGAAAACGGTGTGCTGAACTCCAGGATCAACTACACGAGGCCCGGAGAGTCAAGGCTGTGGCGTCAAAGTTAGTCAACTGGAGGTGAGCAAGGACGAGTCTGACGAATAAGACGACATCTCATCATGAATCTGGGCTGCTCGACTCACCGTTGTCTCTGTGCGACAGGGTCGGTGTACTCGAGGAGAAAAAAGGTCGATTTGCCCTTGGGGCAAGATGTAAATCTCACAGGTGACCAATTGAGTTGGTTGGTGTGATCGATCGTCGGTGAGAAGTGTCAACTGAAGTGTCAACTGATAAGGCTTTGTCCTGAATCAACCCCGCAGGTGAAGCTCTCGCTCTCAGTTCGCTCTCCAGCAGCTTCAGATGAGGCGAGTTCAGGTCGTCTCAACCCCCGCAGATAGATCCCAGGCAGTAAAAAAGTTGACGCCCAAGCTCTCGCTATCTGAATTATATCGGAGGAAAAAGAAAGAATATCGATAAGGCTCTGTGCTGTGTAGTATGCAATTCGCTGTCTCAGGGCCAGGAGGTGTTCAGTCCAAGGCGCCAATGGCTATTGGAGGGGACCTAGACTTTCAGGTGAGTGACATTCACCGAAGCGGGCTGCTGCGGGGTGGTCCCCAGCGCGATTACATAAACCCCGCTCCCGAAGTTTAGCGCCTGCGCCGGCCTGGAGATCTCAGATCTCAACATTAACCGCCCGAGCGGAAGCTAAGGTATTTCTTGGCATCGAGAGACACATTCAAAACATGCTCGATTCAACTTCAAAGCTACTATACGAGAAGAGTACCATCGACCAAAAAGCCCAATGCTATGCTATACCGTGTCCTCTGCGATACTCATACTAGAACATGGATGTATCTCCCCCTCATCCCTCCCTTCTCAGCTGGAATCACGAATCACTGGCAGCGAGGAGCGATGTTCCGGCCTCTTCACACTACCTGACCGGCCGAATATGGTAGCCACAAAGCTCTTCTTCTTACGTGCTGTTCTTGGAAGTGGCTGGTTTTCTTGTTTTGGAATCCCCTCTTTGTTTTGAACAACAGTCTGAGCTGCTCCTGACGATGGCGAGCCTGGAATAGGGGGGAGCGCCTCGTCACCACTGGCTGGCGGTGTGAGCTCTTGGTTATGGAATCTTGGCGCTGATGATGGCCGAAAGTTTGCCATTGACTGTGTCACACTGTCAATACCGACTCGTGGTTGAAAAATAGTGGTGTGCAAGACTCACGCCGACACTCAACTTCTTCCTCCCCTTGAGCCCCCTGGATATAGCTCCCTGAGCCTCGTCCAGCGCGACCTTTGCTCCTCCTCCCAGCCCTACACCATAAATGGTTTTCTCCAGCTCATCAATCTCCCCGGCCATCGTATTACCGTTACACGCCAGATGCTCTTCCTTGGTAGGGACGAACCTCAGGAAACCCCTCGCCGGCACTACTCCAATTGCCTCCTCCATATGTTTCTGGATCAGCGCCGTGTTTCGTTTGTTTGTTGTCGGTAGCAGCTGTGATGGCAGCGCGAATATCGACATGACGTAGGCCGGGTCGAATGTTCCTCCAAAAAGCATACAAGCTCCATGTTGTAAAGTGACGACTATGGACGAAACGGGGCGTTGGTACCGTGTGGATAGGTGGTACGAGAGCTCGGTGATGAAGGTAAACTCGTCGCTGATCTATTGCATTCAGTCAGCGAGATGGCCAGGACTGAGGTTGGCTGAACCCACGATAACGTTCGTCTTAACCTCGGCCATCACAATAGCATCTCCATGTACCCTCTCCCGAGCTGTGTTGCCCTCGGTGACGGCAAAGGCATCTTCAAAAAAGTTGACAGTGTTCTGCTGCTTGGCAAGATCTGGCTTCGACTGTCTTCTGCGCCCTGGGCGGACTAATATGTCTCCTGTTGCTGTCGCTGGGGATGACATGGAGGGAGGTGTATCCTTTGCTTTGCGCTCGGCAAACGATGGCTCCCTTTGACCTCCCGGCGCCAGCCTCCTAGGGGTCATGATGGGCGCCTTGTCGACTGCGGCCTGGTGTGTCAGTAACCGGCTCATAACGGGGACTGGTAGTTTGTTCGGTCGATAAGGTGGGCAGCCGATTCAGCGGTGATTGGTATCAAAAGAGAGATAAAAAGATGCCGTTTGAGATGAGGTGGGTCACGCATATCCCGTTGACCCTCGGGTGAAGGGTGAGACACCCGTCTCCCTGTTTTGTGTGACGGAAAAAGCCGTCTTTTATGAAGCTTGAAGAGGTGAGTAGGATTGATGTGGTCGATGAGTGGTCTCGAGATTGGATATTGTATTGCGCTGTGGAATCAGGTGTGTCTTGAAGATGGGAGTGAAGGAGGGAGGAAAGATCAGCAAACACGTCCCATGGAATATGATATCCGAGACACGCCGGTCTGGCCCAGCTCTGAAAGAGAGAGGAAGGAGCGAGATATGCCTAGACATGTCCCGTCTAGGAAAGAACACCCAACCCCATAATTTCGATGTGATATGCACTGTATCAAAGACATTACTCTCCGCACGGATACGCACAGTCTCCCTTTCGTCAACTTATCCCAGTGTCTCTCACAATACCGACCAACGGGTTTTAACAAAATGTCAAGGGAAATTCAAAGCACCAAGATCCGGGTCATTGCATTCTAAATATTGTCATCTCGGACTTGGGTGTTACAAAGTGCGGTGTACAAGTATTGGACAGGAAGCACAAAATATCGCCTCTTGAATACATGTTCTGGAATTATGTTCATCGAGAAACAACAGTCACGCAACATTCAAGCACCTCTGATAGCACAAGACTAATGCTCTTCGAGTTTGATATCTGAGATATGACATTCTCTCATGCCACTCAACCCCCACACACATCATCATCGGCTCAACGGGAGGCAACGTTTCGGAAAGATAAGGGCGCATCTGTGTTTGCTCTCGATAGTAGCAACGGGTAGATGAATTCCTAATTTCCAGTTACCTACCGACCCCTCGATCAGCCTGGAAACACGGGAATAAACAACGCTCATCTAAAGGCAAGGGTAGCACGTGGGTTGAGTGACTGCCGTGCTTCCGAAACCTGGTTGAGCTCGTCGATAAGACCGAGCTCTAGCCTTCATGATGACGAGAGATACCCGGGAAAGTCATACGACACATATCTCCAATGGGTGTTTTACTCACAGCAGTCTTCAATCGCATACCTCCTCTATCTATACTGCTTGTCGAATGCCACTGCTGCAGGAAGCCGCCAGCTGAAATGCATCCACGTCTCGAATCTTCCTAGACCCAAAATCAAGCAAACAGATATCAAACACGCAGATGAGAATCATCTCACGATATTCCATTGTCAAAGTAACCAAAACCCTGACCCAAAAAACCCGTACCTCTGTAAAAAGAAAAGAATTATACACAACCCACCATAACAATCCCACCCCTTAACCTCAAAACCATCCTCCCCCGACCACACCATTACCCCATTTCCCTCCCATCATCCATCTTCATCACCTAAGACAAAGCAGGACTCTTCTTACTAGCCCCCGCATACCCCTCAACATACCTCTCCAGCCTCCCCTGCCAGCCCGCCAACCCCAACCCCGCCGCCGTCACCGGAATCAGCAAAATCGCCAGATACAACCCCGCATAACTCTGCTGACACAACGTCCCCCAATGCGGCTGCTGCCCCATGGGAATATCCCTCCACCTGCACGTCCAAGAGGTAAACGTATCCACCGTGTCCGAGGCGTTCGCCGCGTAAAAGAAAATGACCGAAATCAGGGACGCCACCAGCCCAACTAGTGGCGCAGCAAAAGAAGCACCAGTATGCAGCGTTGTTTTGTTACGGAGCTACACCACAACCACAAACATATTAGAATATGGTACTAGCAAAAGAGGGAGGGAGGGGTGGGGGCTTACAGAGGAGATCTTGCTACAGCACAGAGAGGCAACGCAAGAGACAATGATAAACACACTCCCGATAACAAGGGAGACGGTAGGGCGAATGTTGAAGTGCTCCGGCCACAGGGGAGGTAGTAGCTCGCGACAGAAACGTGGGTTTCTTCATAGACGCGGAGGGTGTTGGCTGATGTGCCGAGGACGGTCAGGCTCATGAGGAGGGCGAGGCCGGTGGCGCCCACGCGGAGGGTGTCGACTGTGCGGAGGGAGTTCATTTTGGATTGGAGGTGGTGGTCGTCTTCGGAGTAGTGGGCTGAGAAGGAGGGTGCTGCCGAGTGGGCGGAGTGGGTGGCGGTTTTTTCCATTGTGATGGTGGTAGTAGGGGTGGGTGATGGTATATATATACTTTTGTTGATGATTGAAGTATAGAGCGCTGCTCTGGGTATCAAATAGGAAGAGAAGGAACCAAAAGTCGTGTAACTTGAGAATGAAGCGCTCCAAACAAAAGAGAACCCGAAGATAAACAAGAAAGGGGATATGCGGTGGAATGGTGATGAGAAAGTCTATCCATTGAGGGCAAAGAAGAGAGATGGTGGGCATACTAATACCTTTCTTTTCTACATCCTCCTCCTGCGGTTGGAGGCATGGGCCCGGGCGGTTAGCATCTCAATAGATTCCCATCACAGCAACAACCCAAGAGATTTCCTCAGATTCCCATGCGCGACTGCTACCCTTCCACTACACCATGCTATGCTATGCTACTTCCATCTTCTCAAAGGCCTGCCGCGCCAGAAATAGGACCCCCTTCCCACTGATGGGATTGGCTCGTTTGTTCTCTGCATGCAGATTGCAGGTTGAGCAGCGGTAAACCTGAGGAGAGGTTGTTGGTGGGCGCACAGACCAGGGACGATCATATCCAGATAGAATCTGCAAAAGGGATCCAATTCGGGAAAAGCGTCCCCAAGGGCGAAGCGCCCTCCCGCGCGGCACATTTTCCTTCCCTTGCTTCCATTTGTATCGCTGTTTGTGATTGGTCTGGTGTTTTTCCCTTAAGCGCCGGGAAACAAGATGGAGGGTTGGTCGGGAAATGGTGTCTTGGACAGCTACACTCGATGTAGGAGATGATGCAGATGCTCAATTTGATTGCTATTAGTGATAATCCTCCAGAAGGCCCAGGCCGTCTGATCTGACGTGTTATGCAGTAAGACAAGTAATGTTAATGTTGATAGTTGACAAGAGAGAGCAGTGCTGAACAAGGGCGGTTGAGTCTATGAGGGTTAGGGTCAAACCCATTCCAACGTCAGCCCAGAACCCCCTCCCCAGCTCCCCACCACTCCCCCACCACCAAACAATATCTCTTGGCATCTTCAACTCATCCCCCCTCCCTCATCAACACCACAACAACCATCCCATCTCTCATCACCACTCAATCCCCCTTCAAAATGCCACCCCCCTCCCAGTCCTAGTCCACACCATCCCCATAACCCCCTCCAAAACCCTCCAACTCTACGAACACTGCTCCCCCTCCCCCACCACCTCCCAAAGAAACGCCCTCGTCTTCCTCGGCGGCCTAGGCGACGGCCCCCACACAGTCCCCTACCCTTCACCCTCTCCCAATCCTACCAATCTACCCCTACTTACACAATCTTCCAAGCCCGTCTATCCTCCTCCTTCTCCGCCTTCGGCTACTCCTCCCTCTCCCAAGACACCTCCGAGATCCGCGCCCTAGTCCACCATCTCCGCACCCAACTCAAAAAACAAAAAGTAGTTCTCATGGGTCACTCAACCGGCTGTCAAGACTGCCTCTATTACTGCACCAAACTTCGCGATGAGTTGAACCCCAACGAGAAAGTAAACGGTATCATCCTCCAGGGTCCCGTTTCAGATCGTGAAGCCCTGATCATGAGCGTTGATCAACATCAATTAGAGAAAAGTATCACCGTCGCCACAGAAATGGTGCAAAACGACAAAAAAGATCATGTCATCGATCTGGACGACATGCCCGACGGGTGGAAGGGCAGCCCGGTCACAGCGTATAGGTGGCTGTCGCTTGCGACAAAGGGGTAAGTTTCCCTCCCCTCTCCGGGGCAGGTTATGAAAGAGAAATGTGGCTGATGAAGGAGAAATAGGGGTGATGATGACTTCTTTAGCTCTGATCTGGAGGATGATGCCCTTCAGACGATATGGGGTGGGTTGGATACACCGGTGTTGATCCTCCCGTCGGAAAGAGACGAATGGGTCCCCTTTTCACCGCCGGAAGTGGAAGCCATGATCAAAAGGTGGGCGGGGTTCTGCAAACCGGGGATCGCGAGTGAGTTTAGTGGGTTGATTCCTGGGGCTAATCACCGGGTTGATAACACTGAGGTTAATCCCCAAGGGGAGAGGTGGTTGGTGGAGAGGGTTGGGAGGTTTTTGGAGACGTTATAGCGCAGTTGTATGAGTTGCTAGAGGGTATTATGACTTGACTGCATGAGATGCCGAGGAATATTGAGTACTTGGTTGAAAAGAGAATAGTAATAAGCCGCCCCGTAAGCGAGGTCTTCACTTGCGCTTGCCACGCTCCAGTAAACAATCCGTCTCCTCCCTTGGGGTTTCCTTTCCATCATAGAACCCCCCTTCGACTAGATTCCGCTCCAGCTCTTCCCAGTGATGTTTCTTCTTGGTTGCATTTTTCTTGTCTAGGTCGGCGAGTTTGGCTTCTATCTTCACTTCTCCTGAGCCTCCTTCAGGCGAAGATATCCTCAGAAAAAGACTGCAATCCCTCAGTGTCATTGCCAGTTCCAAATCAACACCCGAACTTGGGTCATGCTCTGACTGGGCCTTTTGCAAGAGCGGCAGGAGACTGTTGGTCTTCAGCCAGTTGGTCAGATGTGGCCGGTAAGTAGGTGGCGAAGAAGCAGGAAGGATATGCTTCAGAACGTTTGAAAGACTCTCTGGGCTGTCACGACAGGCAATAAAGTCTAGTGGGCAGAGAATACCCAGGCGATGAGCCTTGTGGTGGGAAGGATCAAGGTGGTCGCGGTAGGCTTCTCGGGCACAGTTACGGCAGCGGGTGCGGGCTGAAGGGGAGGGCGAAAGCCATTTTGGCTTGGATTCCAGAAATAGATCATTGGGATTTCCTGGGACTAATGTTAGCAAATGGAAGAGAGTCATAGGGGGGAAACTTGGGGAACTGACGAGAACGCATGTCCTCTATTAGCATGCCATATTGGGCATCTGGGAGGACGCGGGTGCCGCGAAAATCTTTTCGACGCCCGGATTCCTCTTTTATGAGGACATTATTGAGGAGATCAACCACTGCCGATGGGCTGTGACCGAGTTTGACCAACTGGTGCTGGACAAGATTGTCGAGTGGAAATAGGGGCGTAATGGTTGATTCCCAGTATTGTTGCAGCTCTGGGTATGGAAATGTCTTGGCGCCGGCTTTAGGGACGCGCAGGAGATTTCCTGTGAAAAAGTCAGACGCTGCTGTGGCACAAAAAAGGAGGAGGCTTGATATTACCTTGGAAAATATCATGGTTCCCCTTGCTGTAGCTTCCTGTTGTACTTGGTGCACTCGGTGGTAATTTCACTTCAAAGACCAGGTTTGCGGCCCCCTCATTCACGAATTTGATGGTCCATTTCTCAGGGTCAAAATCCGAGATGTCGGGGATATGGTCAGACGAAACGCTTGAGCTTCGAGACATTGTGAACAGTCTGAAAATTTGAAGTCGGACATGAAGATATCAAGAATGGTCCTGGTTGTCCAGTTGGGCAGAAGTGTCTCAATGGTCCCCCGAGCTTCACCGGATTGGCCGTTAGGTCAGCCAACGCGCAGATGGTGCCGCTATCCGGTGTGCTGGGGCTGCTGGATCAATTATCACCATTGATGGTCGAGGACAGCTAGGTGGTTAGTCCCGGTAGCTTCTGCCCTGAACAGCTGAGACGCTTCGTACGACCATCCATGCTGCTGGTAATCGCGATTACGTTAGGGGTAGCTGGACGATGACAAAGTCCGATCAAAACCGACGGTTAGATTAGCAACCAATTGAAAATATGAGCGTTTGTTTTGTTTCACAAAAATTTCTTTATCAAGATTCTTCTTCTGCTTGGTACGAAGTATCGTCAACTTGAAAGCACATGCCCCTGTCGTCGTTGACGTTTTCTCCGGGACCAACTCCCGAAGGCGCTCCTCGGGACCCCAGCGGAGCACATGCCCTGGCAAACGTCAAGATGGCAGGGCCGAGCTCGCCGATCTGGGGAGGCGTTCCGAGAGCTTCCAGGCGCAATGGCAGGTGGATCACTGGACCTCGGTCGGGCGGAGACGGAGCTCAGGCGTCTTTGTCATTCGGGTTCCCCGCAACATCATCGGATGACGCCTGGTCTAGTTTCGAGTTGTCTGGATTGGGAAGATTGTCACATTGTGTTGCATTTGGGATGATGCCGTGGTTGATGCGTGGTTGCCCAATTTCCCCAGACGCGACTGGATGTTACCGTGATAGCCGTGAGGCCCGGAATATTTTGTACAATGTTTTGCAACAAATCTGATAGCTCCGGATCCGTTGGATAGTTCGGGATGCGTTTGCACATGCAGGTGGCTGGGGGGTTGTACAGCGTATATTGCAAATTTCAGACTGCAAACAGATCATGAGAAATGAATATGAAAGATCCCGTCTTGAAGAGACAGTTTGATTCAGTTTGGGCAGCCAGCAGCCAGCTCATCAACACAGACTTGCAGATGCAAGTGTTCCAGGGTACACTACAGTACATAAAAAGTCAGCCCACTGGTCAGTGAAGCTAAGGAAAAATGGCACCCCCCACAAAGGGCCACAGAGCAGCCACACAGGGTGGACATGGGTCGCGGCGCAGCGAAAGCGCAAAAATTTCCCAAGTCCCGTTTCTGCCGCAGAGCACACAAAGACCAACCGTTCCCCGTCAGATAGCGTCATCCCTCCGCACAACCTCCAAAGCCATAACGCTCTTTTTTCCCACCACGAGCCCACAAGGTCCTTGCTCCCAGCAGCTGCCACACGATTATTCCAAGTTTGCCTTCTGTCGTCCACTCAATCGCTTTTTGCTATCGACGACACCCATACCCACGACTCCGACCTCTCGACCTGCCTTGCGCACTCGATCCGACCGAAGCAAGCCTCCCTGGCTCCGGGTCGAACGCTGTCCCGCACCCTCCTAGCTTGTTGCGATGCCTCTATAGACTGGGTGCCAATTCAACATGGCCTTCAACTTCAACTGGTCGCCGCTCACGGCTGACGCCGGCTTTTACGAGCGCGCACGCGACCTCCTCACAGTTGCCCTGAACAAGTCTCCGAAGCCGCCCATCATCGTCGATGACATCTTCGTGACCGAATTCAACCTGGGCTCCGTGCCGCCAGATCTGGAGATTTTGGAGATCGGCGATCTGGCCGAGGACCGTTTCAGGGGCATTTTCAAAATGTGCTATTCCGGCGACGCCTTCTTGACGCTAAAAACGAGGGTACAAGTACGTTCAACTTCCTTTTTTGTTATTTGCGACGGACATATCGGAGCACCTCACCACGGACATCCCTTGCTATCACCGAGCTACTCAACGAGTCACAAGCCACTGGCATTGCAAGTGCTTTGCTAGCTAGGGAGGGGATAATGAAAGAGCCGGGCATTTGTCAAAGCCGAGAAAGGGGGCCGGGAGAGAGTGGGCATCTCGAGCCAGGGCAAGTGCCCCTCGACGCCCGAGACCCGAATTTGGGCCCGAAACTTAGGGATTGCTCCACACCAGGTTTTAGGAATTCTAAAGCTCGCGATGGGACGCTGTTTCGGTTGTTTCGCTGGCTCTGGGGGTGAAGGTGCAGGCTTGGCGCATTAGACCAGAAATTATGTCCAAATTCTCGAGCAGGGATTCGCGCATTCTCCTCACCGCTACCCCACACACTAGACTTCATGGAACACTGCAACGCATAACACGAGACTAATATAGCAACACAGGCAAACCCCCTCAATACCTATCTGTCAGGCAAGCCAGGTTTCGCATCGCCGGAGCCACTATCGGCCTCGTCAAGCCTCACCATCCCGCTTCAGATTACCTTGTCTGAGATCAAGCTCTCAGCCTTCATCATTGTGGTCTTTTCGAAGCAAAAGGGTTTGACATTGGTCTTTCGAAATGACCCCCTCGAGTCTCTCAAGGTCTCGTCGACCTTTGACTCTATCCCGTTTGTCCGTGACTACCTTCAACGGACGATCGAGCAGAAGCTGCGGGACTTGATGATGGATGAGCTGCCCGCCATCATTCATCGACTTTCACTGCAAATATGGTGCCCAGACCAAATCATTAAGGAAGACGAGGAACAGTCCAAGGAGACCGTGGATCACACTGTCAACCCGCTGTCAACGCCACCTCTGGATGCTGTCGACGCAGAGGGACATCTTCTCGATTCTGCTGCAATCTCGGAACTGTCATTGGAGGCGGGGACGGAAACACAATCCCTGTTCTCCCAAAAGAGCTTATTCAAGCTTGCTTCCTTGACGTCCACACAAGAAACGTCATCATTATTCACCTCCTCGATAAAGGAAGTCATGTTCAGGGCTTGGGCGGGGCCATCAGATCGGGTTGACACAGCCAGTACACCCGGACCAGCGACCCCGAGCCTCCACCGGACAACTTCTTACACCAACGGAACCGCCCATACGTACACCTTTTCAGATACCGCAAGCCAGGATCAGGGTAACCTACCGTCGAGACCATCAATGGTTAGCCTCAACTCTGCCACGGCCGGTTTGTCTCTGGGATCTGGCCGGCATTCGAAGGCTGGCCGCAAGAAGAAGACTCGTGTGGTGAACCTGAGAGGCAAACCCACCAGCGAGGGTGGCAGCGAAGCAGGCGAGTCTTCAGACGCAGCTTCCACGTCGACGGCGCCCACGTCCGAGCCCATCATGTCTCACCCAATCCTGGAAGTTCCAGAGGAGGACATGCCAGCGAACTCCAACAAGGTGCGGTTTGGCGGGTCACATCCCCGCAGGCCATCGTTCCGTGGTGATCGTGAGACTGCCAAGCTCTCGGAGACTCCCGTCCCCTCGATCGAGATCAACGCACCCAACACGACCAGGAATCAGCCATCTCGGCAATCACCTGTCGATATCAAGGTCCCGGCCGACTGGACACGACCAAGGGCGCCCTCAGAAATTTCTCCGTCCGTCATTCTCGAACAAGCGTGGGTTATGAAGATGGCTGGCGAAATTGCCCGCCGGGTGTACGACGAAAAGAATCGCAACCCGCAATTCTGGGAGGAGAGAGATGATACTCCTCCTCCGGCTTACCAGCCGAGGCCGTAAATCCCGCCACCAACAAACCCTCTTATCATTTTTGTTTTTCGAGTACCAAAGATTTCCTTTGTTTTTCATCGTTAACATTCTTGAACATATTCCTTTCCTCAAGGCGTTTCACACTGAAAGTATAGCGACATGGCAGCCCGCGACATCATACTTGTCTTAATGGATTGCGCTATATCATTGTTCGGGTTGCGTTTTTCCTTTTTCATGGCGTTGAAGGATATCAAAAAAGACACTGGTTTATTGGGAGGGAATATTACTATTGCCGGTTAGGTTGGTTGGTTGGGTTTGGTTCGGCTGATATCATTTTGGGGGGTGTGGTTTAGATGGCCGGACGGTTCAAGGTTGGGAGGTTGGGTGGTTTGGGTCTACATAAAAAAGTGTGGACTGTACTTGATTTGATTAGGATGGGAAAAACATTTGTTGAGAGAGGAAGAGCGGGTGAGAGTTTTTTCTTGTTTCTGTTTCTTGTTTCTGTTTCTTGTTTCTGTTTCTTTTTTGTCCGGACGCATAGCACAACCAACCAACGACCTTTGATTAAGTCTATATTCCCTCTTTTATTATGTCTTTTTTTGAGACGGTGGTAGTGTGGTGGATATTTCTTATGTTTGGCTTGACAGTGGTGGAGAAGGAGAAGGAAGATATGGGGATGGAAATCTCGTCGCGGTGGTCAAAGTTGGAGACGCCCAGGGCGAAGTGTATACCAAAGTGCGAATGTGCGGTAAACATTAGTCCCCATGCTGGTTTTTCAAAAAGAAATCTAGCTGGAACTATGGATTTTGATGATATTTTGTGGGGACTTTGGATACCTTGACTCTGACAACTCTCGACTCTTCTTATATATATAAGAAATAACAAGATGGCACACATTGGATATGTGTGATAAAATGTTTTGATCCTATTTGAGCGGTGACCGTGATTATCCGTGATGGCATTTTTGTTGTCATTCTTGTTGTCAGTTGCCCCTGACGTCAAGTACGGTTGACGTCGAGGTGGGTCTGGTATTTTCGATTGTGCCTTCTGTGATACCTCTAGTGGGGTAGATAGCCTGGGGATTCTCGTCTCACTTCCTTAGTAGATCTTGCTCTTCCTGCTGGAGAGTTCGTGGTTCTTCTTACAAATCTGGTACTGTGGTTGATTGCTGCTTAGCTGTCTATAGAGAGGGAAAGGAAGGGAGGGAAGAGGTGAGGAATGAAGCGGGAATGAGGGTGAAAAGAGAGGCGAGCAAAGAACGGATACATTTTTGGTCTTATTTTTGGTCTTATTTCGGTCTCATTTTGGTCTTATTTTGGTCGTATTTTGGTCTTATTTTGGCCTTACTTCCGGTTATATTCTTTTGGGAAATATTTTAGCGTGGACGGAGGAGATATTGCCAACGCAAACGGGCAAAGAAGTAACAGGGCTCGAGGGAAAAAGAAGCGTAAATATAACAATCAAGAGAACTCTATACTCCTACTGCCAGATATACTTATGGAACGCTGTTCGCTATCCAGGTAACAAAAGCTTCTTTTTAATATAATACACGAAGACCCTATGAGCTCTCCCAAATCAAAACTCCCCTAACGCCCCTTTTTGCCCCATGAGCGGGTATCAATTTGCATATCTTACAAGACGCTGACCCAACCAAACCATACCAAATGCACACAGAGCATGTAGAAAATATCACGCCTTCGCCCCTTCCGCCTTCAACTCCTTTAACCTCTTCTCCTTCTTCTCCATCTCTTCTTTCGTCTTCCTCGTCATCTCTTCAACTTTCACCAACGCCTTCTTGAGCTTCTCAATCTCGCACTGCTCCGTCTCCCGACTAAAAGGAAAATCCGGCCCCCTATTCGTCAGAGGAATCATCGCGCTCCTCGCCAGCACCCCCCCTTCCGACCTCTCCACCTTTTGCTCCTTCTCCCCCTTTTGCTTCCCCCCCTTGCCCCCCTTCTGACCACTCCCCACCATAGAAGGCGGCATCGCCCCGGTAGTAAGAATCTCATAAAACGACTCATACGGCTCATTAAAGATCTGCTCGTCGTAATTCCACGATTTCACCACCCCGCCATCGCCCTTCTTCATCTTGTCCTTCTCCTCCTCTGTCCTACCGTACGGATGGAGTCTCAGATGGTGATAGAGCGTCTGGGGTTTTTCATTGGACTCGGTGACGTAGTACAACCTTATTGTAATCTCGAATTCACCCCATCCTGTTTCTTTGAGAGAGAAGGGTTTGCCGGGGACGGCGTCGATGACGCGGACGTGGTTGGGGATGGACTCGTGGAGCTTGAACTGCACGCGGCGGAGCCAGTAGGTGATGTCGGTGTCGTCGACGCCTTTGACGAAGACCTCCCAGGAGTGGGTGTGGTCGTCGGGGACGCCGGGGGGTTTGGGGTTGGAGATGGGGTCGAAGGGGCGGGCGGTGGTGCCGTAGATGAAAGGGCGGTAGATGGAGAGGGATTTGATGCGTTTGTTGGTTTTTTTGTCGGCCATTTTTGCGTGTGTTGCACGCACGGCGGCGGGATAATTGGGGGGATATGGGTGGTTGTGGGTGGACGCGGAGGGAGGTGTCGCGTCGCAGAGTGTTGAAGATGGAAATGTTCAAAAAAATGTGGTTAGAGAGGTTCTCCGGCGGGCAATTGCGGTCTGAAGGTCAGCCTTGATTGCGGGGCAAGCTTTATTGATCGCAGCGCCAAATGGTCTGTGCAATCCCTGCTGAGAACCGCTAGAACTTAACCAAAATTTGGGCGGCTGGCAGTCCCTTGTTGCATGATCTCATCGTCTGTTCGGGGAGCTTGTGAATCGGACAGTGAGCCTCGAATCCGTGAACTCTGAAGGTGGGCTTCTATACAAGACGATCAATCGAGGGGTATTACTTATACAGAGCGGTTTTCCTCTTCTCAAGTTCAATAAACTGACTTATATTTCTCATTATTTCATCTCAACTTACACCCCTCACTCTTACCCCGATCTCACACAATGTCATCCGCAACCAAACGCCTAATCGTCTTCGGCGGCAACGGCTTCCTAGGCTCCCGCATCTGCCGCTCCGCCGTCGCCCGCAACTGGGATGTCATCTCCATCAGGTATATCCCCCCCCCCCTTCCTGCCCCCTTTAATATCCCATCCCCTCACCAACACCCTCTCCCTATAGCCGATCAGGAGAACCCCACTGGCCAACCACCTCCTCCTCCTCCACCCCTCCCCCCTGGGCAACCTCCGTAACCTGGCAAAAAGGCGACATCTTCTCCCCCCCCTCCTGGCTCCCCCTCCTCCCCACCACCGACTACGTAGTCCACACCCTCGGCATCCTCCTCGAAGCCGACTACAAAAACGTCATCTCCGGCCGCACCTCCCTGTTTTCCGGCCTGTCCAAAGCATTCGACTCCTCCCCTCGCCCCTCCTCCGCCAACCCCCTTGATCGGAAACCGGGGGATGAATCCCCCGTAAACATGGGCAGACAGTTGACATACGAAACAATGAATAGAGACAGCGCGATCTTGCTGGCAAAGGAGGCGGAAAAGGCGGGGGTGAAGGGGTTTGGGTATATTTCTGCTGCTGCGGGGGCGCCGGGGCTGCCGAGTAGGTATATTACAACAAAAAGGGAGGCGGAGGAGGTGATACAGAAAGAGTTTCCGGGGTTGAGGGGGATTTTCTACCGGGCGCCGTTTATGTGGGATAGCTCGAGGGCTGTTAGCTTGCCTATTGCTGCTGGGGGGTTGGTTGCGAGCACGGTGGATGGGCTTACGGGGGGTTTGCTGAGGAATGTGTTGGGGGCCGGGGCGATCAAGCCGTTGAAGGTGGACTTGGTGGCGGATGCGGTGGTGGAGGGGTTGGGGGATGAGAGTATCAGAGGGGTGATTGAACCAAAAGAGATTGAAGAGTTGGGGACTAAGGGGTGGAGGAGGACGATGCTCTGAGGGATGAATAGGAATGTTATCTGACACGACACAGAGATGAAAAATAGGTGGGTGCATTGTACTGTATTTGATCTAAGCCGCCACATACAGGCGTCACTGTATAATCAGGTGTAAAATAAAATAGAATACCCATGTCAATTATATCAAAAACTCCGTTCGCTTTGTCCTATGCTTCCTTTCCTTGATATTACAACCCAAAACAAATCCCCGTAACATTAAAAAAAAACCTAAATCATGGTTCCCCGCTCGAAACTCTCCCGAATCTCAGCCGTATACTTGTTGTAGAACCTCGCCAGCTTCTGGTTGAACTGCTTGTTCTTCTCGTTGATGTACGTGACGTCCCCGCTGTCCTCCCCATTCTTGGCCTGCCTCTCCCTCCTCTTCTTGAGCGACGCCTCCTCCGCCTTTCTCAAGTCATCCACCAGCCTATCCACCGCCGCCTTGTCCGGCTTGTGCTGCGCAAAATTCGTCGACTCCGCCGTGCTGAAAAAGGTCCCGTCCCGATCCACAGCGATCATCTCCCCGTCTTCTGTCTCGACAATCTCCAGCGTTCCCTCCGCGGCCGCTTTCTCGATAGCCGCCATTTTTTCTTTGGTGTATCTTTCCAGATCGGGCGCGCCCATGTTCTTCAGCTGTCGCTTGTAGGTTTTCTCTGATTGCCGCTGGTAGTCCCGGAAGGCGGTGTCATCGCGGTGGGCTTCTTTTTTCTTGACTCGCTTGTCCCACCGCTCGGATTCTTCAATGGTCCAGTCCCAGGCGCGCTTGCGCTCAAAGTCGCCGCCCGAGTCCTCGATCTCGGCTTTGAGGAGCTTGTGCGAGGCGATGGCGTGCTTGCGGGTTACTGCGTTGAGCTGGGACGGGTCGGTGGCGAGGCGCTGGGACTCTTTGGTGGCTTCTTTGAGGTTTTGGGACGAGGAGGATTTGGCGCGGGCTTGGAGGGCTTTGAAGCGGGCGAGGCGGTCTTGTTGGGTTGCTGCTGGAGCGGCGGGTGGTGGTTCTGTTGATGATGATGAAGATGGGGCGGGCTTTTCTGGTTCTGTGGTTGTTGTTGTTGTTGTGGCTTGTCGCTTGGAAGAGGCTTCCTCGCGATCGGAGTCGGGTGATTTTCTCTTGTTGGGGGGCGACATTTTGGTGGTGAGTGGTTGTTGGTTTTTGGTGATGATGAATGACGGTCGCAAATCGCAAGTTGGAGTGTTGGAAAGGGCGAGCACCGCTGAAAAGAACCCTGCTGGTTCTTGTGGGGCCAGCCTCGGCCTATGAGAGGGCTTATTCACTATCAACCCTAACCCCCTTTCATCCAATACAGAGATCAGAGCTGGGGTCGAGTAATGTTTGATACAGGGAGTTGGGTGCCAAAGTTACAGTGGGCATCCGCTACCACAATAACCCACAGTTGGCGCTCAATGATAGAGCCACAAGGCTACCAACTATCATCTGAACTCGCCTTTTTCAATTCATGAGGAGAATATGATCAATTAAACTGACCACTCTAACAGTCCAGAAGTCTGATGAACCACACTTATATTTGCAACTGAGATTCAGTGTCTGGTCGTTTAGGTTTGGACAACTAGGCAGCTGAATAATAGCGAACTGCAACATCCATCACTTCCATCACACTGCTACAAGAGAGACCTCATGAAAACAACGACAAAAGTCCCAGCTCACCCTCTTTTGTGAACGTCGGTCCATGTCTGGCACCATGTCGACAGCACCGGTCTCTACTCCAAGGACCGAGTTCTTCCAAAGGGTAAGTTGTATTCAGACTTATACCATGACATTACGCTGACAACGGAATAGTTGAAGGGGGTTTGTGTTCCCCTCAACCAGTTGGCTGTCCGCTCCAAGGACAAGACTGCCGATGCCAAAGAAATCCTCCAGCTGATTGAGTCGCTCGTCGATATCTGGTCCACTCAAGCCAGCCAAAATGGCGGCATTCTGGATGACCGGCTTGCCGACTATGTCTTCGTCCCACTATCACAACTCCTCCGTGACAGGAACCAGTACCCCATGCGGGTGATTGAGGGGATCATTCGCCTCCTGAGAGAACTCATACAGCATGGATGGAAAGTGAAAATGTCAGCGGCGCTCTATCGGCAGCTCTTAATACTACTATCGTTTATTATCGGCGGTGTGCCCGGTCAAGCGAGGAAAAAGGATGTGCCAGAGGAAACACTCATCGAAGGATTTAAGACCCTCAAGGCTCTAATCACCTCAGTCGGCCCTGCTCGCCTCAGACGATCAGACACTCCCGGAGAGGACTCAATCCCAGCACTTGGCCACAGCGTTACAGTGATGATTGATGCCATCACCGAGGATGTGCCTTCTTTGATCCAGCTCGAAGCCGTCGCTTGCCTGCGGGCCGTATTCACCAGCGCAACGGACCTTTCAGTCCTCGCTCAGTTTCTGCCTGGTACCGTGTCTGGTCTCAGCAAACGATTGTCTCCACCCCTCGAAAAGCAAAGTCAGAAACGAGTTATTGTAGCTTGTTTGGAAGCTCTCCAGCTTGTGCTCGTCAACGTGCTGGGGGATCTAAAAGTTCGAGGTCTCCTTCGACAAATAGAGGCTACAAAAGAGTTGCAAGAGGAAACAAATTCAGCCAATGATTCAGAATCTACAGCAGTCGAGCTGACACCTTCCTGGCTCAAAGCAACCGCTGCTCAAGTTAATATTGCGCTATCTGCGGTCCTTAAGCTACGCAGTCATGAGTCCGAAGAGGTCCAGCATGCGCTGTACAGGCTCTGTATTACCCTGCTCGACGAATGCCACGCCTCTCTTGTTGACTGCCAGTCCATATTAGTTGAGACAGCCCTGATGTTGCAAGAGGATGAGGCCACACTGTCACGCCTGGAAACCAGCCTCCAAGACCTCGCCAGTATTTATCCCGAGTTGGGGGACAGCATCAAATCTGCCCTTTACAGCTGGGTCACCGGACTACCTAGAATGATGCAATCCAGCAACGAGAAAACCAAGCAGCTGGCTATCAGAAGCATACTTCGCGGCAGCAAATTAGCAGCCGCCATGCAAATGGACTCGTCAACTCTTGACGACTCCCTAGCTGATTCTCTTAGAGACAGTATCATCACCTTGATGAAAGCTTCAAAACCACCCAAAGTGATCGACGATCTTGGCGCCGTAGACCTATCCCAATCTACTGCCCTCATCAAATCAGGAAACGCCGAGTTAGCAACATACAACCCAGTCATTCTTGACTCTGAAGGCCAAAAGACCACCCGCAACGAGCTCAGTTCTCTCATTTCCCAGATCGGTTCCCCAACACTGCAGGTCAAGCTCGCAACCTCGATGCTGAACCATGTCCTCGACTCAGACGAGCCCACAACCCAAATAGCCTCGTTCTGGCTAGCCTTTCAACTTCTCAAGTCAACTTATTCTCAGTCCGCCGATCTCGATGAGCTCTTTGACTTTTCCAGCCTAGGCGAAACCCAGCTCCAGGACCAAGCCTTCCAGGAACTCTACGACTTTTCCACTTCCGTCCTCGTGTCCCATTCCGATTCTGTCGAGTCTCCCTGGCAACTCGAGGCCCTCGCCCTCGAAGTCACCGCGTTCTCCTCCACCCGTCTCAAACTTGACTTCCGCCCTGAACTCATCGACGTCCTCTACCCAGTCACCACCTTCCTCGGCTCATCAGAACCTCAACTCCGGCGGCACGCCATCACAACTTTGAACATCCTCGCCTCCTCCTGCGGGTATGATTCCGTCTCTGATTTGATCGTCGACAACGCAGATTACATGCTCAACTCCGTCTCCCTCCGCCTCAACACGTTTGACATCTCCCCCGCGTCAACCAAAGTCTTGACAATGATGATCCGGCTAACCGGACCAAAACTTGTCCCGTTTCTCGACGACACCGTCCAAGCCATCTTCGCCGCGCTGGATAACTACCACGGCTACCCCATCTTTGTCGAGTCATTATTCTCAGTCCTATCAGAAATCGTCACCCAGGGCGTCAAATCCGACATGCTCCTCTTACCAGACACAACCAACAAACCAGCCGTCAACCACAAAAAGAAACCCCACCGGCCTCAAGGCATAACCGGGATCCTCGCAAAAGTAGAGAAACACCTCTCTCGAATCGAACAATCCAAATCCGAAGCAGACGAACCCTTCACCCCCCACCCCAAACAACCCTGGGGTCCCGGTAAGACCAAAAAAAAGCAGAAATCCTTCCTCGAGGAACTCGAAGCCCCCTCTTCCGATGATGACGAGGAATCTTCCCCCGTCGAGAAGAAAGGCGACAGTGGTGATAAAGAAGAAGAAAAGCAAACCCCCACCTACCACCTTCTGACCAAAATCCTCACCCTCACCCAGCACTACCTCACCTCTCCCACCCCGACCCTCCGAAAGTCGCTGCTTGATTTAGTTGCGACTGTCACGCCCGCGTTGTCTCCGTCGGAGAATGCATTCTTGCCGCTGGTGAACCTTGTCTGGCCGGTTTTGATCACGAGGCTGCACGACAACGAGGTGTTTGTTGCTGTGGCGGCATGCAAAGCGTTGGGGGAGCTGTGTAAAGGGGCCGGGGATTTCATGGGGAGTAGGATCAAGACTGCTTGGGGGAAAAACACCAGGGACTGAAAAGTTGGGTGGCCAAGGTGAAAAGGGATGCTGTGGGTGGTGGTGGTGGTAGGAGAGGAGGTGCGGCGGCAGCAGCAAGGGGGGCAGGGACAGGGAGGGGGTTGATTGGCGGTGGGAATTATATGACTGGTGATGTAGGTGGAGGAGGAGGGGGGATTATGATACCCACCTCTACAACACCGGCGATATCATCATCCTCAGTTGGCAAAGGGGGACTATTGAATCTTGATCTTGGCTCAACTACAAGTGGTGGGATGGACAGCAGTATGAAAATGGTTTCGTCTTCTTATCACTCGACATCTGTTACACCAGGAGCAGGAGCAGGGACAGGAGGGGGTAGTTCACTAGGGAGGTTCTCGCAGCCGAGTCAGCTCTGGGAGGCTGCGTTGGGGTTGCTGACTGCGATTATTTCTTATGTGAGAGTGGAGGACGAGATGTTTGATGAGATTTTGGAGCTGGTGGTGGATGTCCTTCCTGGCCATCCGGAGCTGAGAGAGGCGCTGGAGACGGTGAATGGGGATGCGGTTTGGTTGGGGCTGTATGAACGGGGGTTGTTGTTGGGGGTGGTGGGACCGGAACAGCAGCAGCAGCCGGTTATGGAGGGGTTTGGGTTTGTGAGGGTTGGTGTGAGATAGAGGGGGCCTGGTTGGGTGTGATGGGGATGTTAAAATAATGGGATTATAATCTGCATGAGAATGGGTTTTGTGTTGCAGCATATGCTATGGTGTGGAATTGGCGGTCCTTGTATCGGTCCTACGAGAACAAGTTATATTATACGGCAATGTGAGTCTGTCTGAACCACGCTAACGCGTGAACTGATGGCTGGGGCCAACACTGGGGCATGTTTGAATCTTGTTTTATATGTTCAAGGTGTTGCTGGTGTTTAAACAGAGGCTTAAGACGTTGCTGTTCAACAGATACTTAAGGTGTTGGAGTTTAACAGAGGCTGCATGTTTGTTGGCACCCGCAAGGACAACATCCGGCAAGTGCATCTGCGGCCGTGACCCGCGGCAGAACTTCCTCAGAGTCCAAGCTCGGTCTGGGTATCCACGTGGTAATGCATCTTGTATCCCAGGGACGTGGAGGAATCCCGGCGTTACAGGCGTCGGAGCTCGCCATCAAGTCAACGTTGTGCTGGTGATGGTCCTGGTCATGTGGGCTATGCCTCAAGTGACGGACAGGTGTTAGGTGTTGACGCCAAAAAAGGTGACAGGCGATAGTGATATCAGTTCGACCGAATTCTGATATCAGTGGCGGTCTCCTTCCCGTCCTTTGGGTCGTGGGATTGCGACATCGAGGCTTGATGATAGTGGGCGTTGTTATCATGTACGCTAATTGATGAAGGTTGTTGAACATGGCGGCAAAAGGGTAAAGTCGATTACATCATGAGGAAAGAAGAATGAGCCCTAAAAGAAGGGCTTCAGATAAGACTTGTGTTGTCAAAAGGGGGTATTGTCTGAGCCAAGGGGCCGGGAAGGTTCGTGGCGTTCTTAGGTAGTGGCCAGAATGTCGGGAAAAGACGGTACCGCAAAATGTAATCAGGGGAAGCTGTTGTCCCTTGTACAAACAAAACGGTGATACCTAGTCTGTTCTCACATGGTGTTGCTCGATGCTGGGAGGTACTTTCCCATCTTTGCTCAGGGGAAATCATCCATGTTCGACTCTCTTATCAATTAGCCGCCGTTGGAAGGACCATCTCACGAGATACAATCGAGAGTCCGGTGGATTTGAAGTGTCGAGACAGAAGTTGGTGCTCCATTCAAGCCACATGAAAAAGACGGAGGACGGGTTGGCGAAGGACCGTTCCTGGTTCAGTGATATATCGATGGCCCAGACCCGCCAGCCAGTGGATAATCGGATATTTCAGAGAATGGCGTTTTGATTAGTGTTATCGGCCGACAGACAGCATCTGTCAAGATGGAATGACATCTGAACTGCTGGTTTTACCTGTTGTGAGGAGTAGCGGAGAAATCAGGGTCCTGTCAGGATGGTGTCACCGCACCGTCCAAACCTTATGCCCACCTCCGATCCACAGGAGCAGGAGTCGGTCCTTCCGAGGACGTGTATTGGTACGAAGAAACCGGTCTGCGGACCGGTCCAGGATAGAGACCGGAGGGCGTTTTGCCAATTACCTCCATCTACCAACTCAATTCTAACCTGGGGTAACTTATATGGGGGCAAATCCAGGCGCTCGCCGTCATATCTCCTGTTATCTTCTGCTTTTTTTTTTCCCGCTTACTTCCTGGCTATCTTGAACCTCATGACACCATCATAGCGCCAAGAGCCCTTAGCTTGCCAGATACCAAACCATAATTCTCCCTATCATCCAGGTAGCGGTGGCAGCAGGCTTGTCTACTTAAAGATCGCTGTCTCGTCCTCGGGCGCTCTGCTTGCCTTCCTCGTCCAGGCTACGTATGCCCATCTTCGTCCCGAGACCACACCCACACCACCCAGTCTTTGGGGACGCCAAGCGAGAAATATCAACATGGCCACACCGGACAAGGTGGGCAACAAGGAGATGGCTAGGGACACCGGTTCCGGCTCCAGCAGCCGGGACGAGGAGCTGGGCGAGGTTGCTCCGGTAAAGAACGGCAAACTCAAGAAGTCCCTCAAGAACAGGCATCTGCAAATGATTGCCATGGGTATGTCCTCAACTCACACGAGTTTGATTTCCAATAGCCTTCCAACCAACACAGTCTGACGATACGATTCCCGTCAGGTGGTGCTATCGGTGCTGGTCTCTTCATCGGGTCTGGGAAAGCGTTATCATCAGGTGGACCAGGTAGTGTGGTGAGTGCTTGATATCTTGGTCATGGAATCAACACAAGTTAACTCGTCCCAAGCTTATCTGCTACACCCTCATTGGGGTCATGATGCTATTTACCTGCCAGGCTCTCGCCGAGCTTTCCGTTGTCTATCCTTCCAATGGCGCCTTTTTCGAACACTGTCTGAGATTTCTGGATCCGACATGGCAAGTCTCCCGTGATCCTGACAGTTGGCTCCTTGATGGTTACTAACTGTTTTGTCCAGGGGCTTCGCCATTGGTTGGGGCTACACTTTAACTTGGTTGATTATTCTCCCTTTTGAGCTCATTGCGGCCTCAATCACGATCCGATATTGGAATGAGACGATCAGCATGGGAGTGTGGGTGACCATGTTCCTCGTCCTATTATCTATGATCCAGATCTTTGGAGTTCGGGGATATGGTGAAGGTTTGTGTCCCAGGCGGAGTGCCGAACAATAAGAAGGTTTTCTGACACAATAACAGTTGAAAGCCTCCTCAGCATGATAAAGATCGCGGCCTGCTGCGGCTTTATCATCCTCGGAATTGTCATCAATTGTGGTGGTGTTGGAGACAAGGGATATCTGGGCACCAAATACTGGAGCGACCCGGGCGCTTTTAGGAACGGATTTGAGGGGTTTGCCAGTGTCTTTGTCATCGCCTCCTTCTCTTTTGGCGGTACGGAACTGTGCGGTCTCGCGGCCGCTGAATCCGAGAGGCCCGAGAAGTCGGTACCCAAAGCCTGTAAGCAGGTCTTTTGGCGTATTGCATTCTTCTACATCCTCAACCTGTTCATCATGGGCCTGGTTTTGCCATGTGACGACTCACGGCTTCTGGGATCAGTGGGGCCCAACAGCAAAGCGTCACCATTCACTTTGGCCATTCAGGATGCCGGAATCAAGGTTCTTCCACACATCATGAACGGCGTCATCACCATCGCTGTAATTAGCGTCGCCAACTCAGCCACGTATGGATTCACCCGGACGGTCCAGGCTATGGCTCAAGTCGGCATGGCGCCCAAGTATCTAGCCCAAATTGACTCGAAAGGCCGGCCCATGCGGTGCACCGTTGTGCTCATTCTGTTTGCTCTGCTTGCCTATATCGGGCTGGCACCAAACGACGCCGCTATGAAGTTATTCGAGTGGCTTCTTGCGGTCACCGGAGTGACCTATTTCTTCATCTGGGGCTCGATTTGCCTTGCGCACATCCGCTTTCGGAATGCCATGAAAGTTCAAGGGCTTTCGCTTGACCTGATTCCATACAAGCCGTCAAGTGGTGTCTGGGGCAGCTGGGTTGCGCTCATTTTCAACGGTATCTGTCTTGTAGCCTCCTTTTATGTTTCCCTCAAGGTATGTAAACTCGTCTTGTCGCCAGTCAGGCGGCTCCAAAACTCGGTTTGCTGACTTTTATGATTGCTTAGCCCAAGGAGACTCCAGCCCAAACGGCCGAGTCCTTCTTCAAGGGCTATTTGGCCGCACCGGTCATGCTTGTGCTTTGGCTTATTTGGAAGCTGCGCACCGGGGAATGGAGGTTACAGACACCTCTGCATGAGATTGATCTGAGGACGGACGCCAAATTCATTGATCCCGCAGATGTGCATCGCGAGCCTGAGGAACCGAGGACGTGGAAGAACCTCCCCAAACGCATGTGGGGGGCGCTTTTCTAAGCCACGAATGATTTTCCGATATTCGAAAGCTTGTTGCTGGGTTTTTCAAATGGGTTTTGCATATCTTGACGAGTCATGTGGCGTTGGGTAAAGCGTCTTTTGTGCTGAGGGTTTGGCGTATTGGGAGTCATGACTTGATACCATTTTGTATGAAGATGTCTTGTGAAGGATTCGCCCATGTCATGAGTTTGGGCAATGGTTGCTTAATGTAAGGGCAAGATGTAGTTAATTTCATGGGATGAGTCTATATAGAGTAATTAGTATGTGTCCAACCGTGTCTGTTCCCTTCTTGCATCGGGCTGTGTTATACTTATCCACTAGATAAACTACCTACTTCTCAGCCAGGAACCAACACATATTAGACAATGTCTTGCTGCCTGAAGTCGTTCCGCTGTTGTTGTGGTGAGGTGGTCGTTGATGTGGCTCCTGGAGTGGCCCCTTAAACTGGGGTCTAGGGAAATGCCAAGCCATCCCTTGCCAGCTGGCTCCACCTGAAGTGTCCAGATGCAGTGAGGTGTAAGCACTGACCTTGGCTGGCATTGTCCGTCTTTCAGTGGTACCTGGATGGATGAACAAGCCGACAACCTCGAATTCAGCCTCTGCCCAGCCGCGACGTTTGTCGTCATCCTTGACTTGCTGCGGAGATACCAAAGACCAAACAAGCGTGATATCTGTCTCTCCCTTTCCTCCCAGAACCGACGACACCCACCTCGGCCATGCGGCACGTAGCGTAGGCAGCACCCCTCCCCCCACGAACCGAATTCCCATCGATGCCCTGAAGTCGCTTGCCAACACCTGCTCCGCCCAAGTCCACCTCCCCCCCCCCCCCCCCGCGAACCAGTCGCTCCCCCGTTCCCGTTCGCCGTCTCCCGTGTCCAGCTGTTCCCTTCCCTCACCGCTTCCGAACGTCGACCGTCCCCTTTTTCTAGGTCCCAATCGCCCGAACCCGTACTCCCCGATTCCTCATAACTCACCAAACAAGCTGCCATCGGAGGTTTTACGGTCATGGCTTCGTACGGCCAGGCGGCGGTGCCGGCAGCGGTGCGGCCCGCAGTACCTTACGACGCACCCGTGGCAGGGAGCGTCCCCGGCGCTCCGGCGGGCACCTTCTCACCCGGAACCAAGATCCAGGTCGGCAACCACCGTGTGGTCATTCAGAAATACCTCTCCGAGGGCGGCTTCGCACATGTATATCTGGTCAAGCTGGCGGCGCCCGTCAACGGGACCGACTTGGCTGTGCTCAAGCGGGTCGCGGTCCCGGACAAGGAGTCGCTGCGGGGGATGCGCACCGAGGTCGAGACCATGAAGCGCTTGAAGGGGCATAAGGCCATTGTCACCTACATCGACTCTCACGCTTCGGAGCTGCGCGGCGGCGGATACGAGGTGTTCCTGCTCATGGAGTACTGCAACGGCGGTGGGCTCATCGACTTTATGAACACGCGCCTGCAGCACCGCCTGACCGAACCCGAGATTCTCAACATATTTGCCGACGTTGCTGAGGGCGTCGCCTGCATGCACTACCTCCGACCGCCATTGCTGCACCGTGACCTGAAGGTCGAGAACGTGCTGATCACCATGGTTGGGTCTGCTCGGAAGTTCAAGCTCTGCGACTTTGGCTCGGCAGCGGCACCACGCCCAGCACCCCAGACGGTTGTCGAGTGCCGCCTGATGGACGAGGATGTACAGAAACACACTACGATGCAATACAGGAGTCCAGAGATGGTCGATGTCTACAGGAAACAGCCGATTGACGAAAAGTCGGACATTTGGGCGCTCGGCGTGCTGCTATACAAGCTTTGCTATTACACTACTCCCTTTGAGGAGCAGGGACAGCTCGCCATCCTCAATGCCAGTTATAGATTTCCTAGTTACCCTGCCTTTTCAGATAGGCTCAAGGGGCTTATTGGTGAGTATCCCGGGAGGCTTACAGTCTACTTCTGATGCTGATTGAATCTAGCCTGGATGCTGCGGGAAAGTCAGCAGGCTAGGCCCAATATTTACCAGGTTCTCCGCGAGGCCTGCTCAATGCAAGGCCGAGAGCCACCAGTTAAAGACGTAAGTCATCTAGTAAAACCGCTGGGTAAAAGCCTGTTGTTAACTTGGTTGCCTAGATTTACTCGGGGAGGTCGCAGGAAGACCCTCACCAGCATAAGCAGAGCCCATCACTTCAGCAAAAGGTTACGTCGCCACCCCTTGTTGGCGCCGTATTTTCTCCCAAATCTACCCAGGAACAGCAGGTCATTCCTGAGATTGAGCGGATGAGGCGAGGTAGAGTCCCAGCTGCCCAACCCAGCGCTCCAACAACAACGACAGTCACGTCACCCAAAGTGACCAACGGAGATCCGTTTGCCGCGCTTGATGCGAGGCCAGCTGTGAAAGGCGGAGATGAGCTTTCTTCGAGGTTTCCGTCCCTCGACCAGTTTTCGCTTCTGCACGACCACGGAACCAAATTTGATTTCGATCAAGGGTCACCGCAACTGCCCAAGGATTTGTCACAAAGGGTAGCTGAGAAACTGGCAGATGAGGCTTTCCAGGTCAAGCCCTCCCCTTCTCCAATCCCAGCACAACCCAACCAAAGGCAGTCCATCGACGGAAGCAGAGCAAATGTCTATCCCGCCACGACGATTGACCCATCACGGGTGTCTCCTCCACTCAAGTCTGCCTCTGCACCACCAAAGCAACCCGGGGCAAGCCGGGCATCCACCATCATCTCGAATACTCCCGAACTACAGGCTATTTCTTCGTCCCCGCAACCTATTTACCAGCCAACTCCTAAGCCAAACATGGTATCGACTGGCACCATGACGTCGCCGCCCCCTCCAGAAGGGCCTTCGCCATACCAGGTATATCGATTCCCACCTGCTGATCGTCACCGAGCGGCCAGTGTACCAAGAGCTCCAGAGACGGGTCTCGGCCTTGCTCCCTCGGCCCTTGGGCATGTGCCAACGGGCCGGTCTGTTTCCCGGACACATTCGTACCAAGGTCAGTCGAGTCATATACGCCATCCATCTTCCTCCAGGCCATCACTGGAAGGCGGACGGCCAAGCTTGGAGAATCTTGCGTCTCGCCCAAGGCCGATCAGCACTCACCTGGAATCCAACTTGGATTTCCTTCGAGAAAAAGAAGGAATGCCATCCCCAAGATTCTCTCTAGACAGGAGCCGGCCGTCTACCCCTAAACTTGAAGAAGACAAAAACATTGCCTCCAACGTCGACTTTCTCCGGTCCCTCGAGGAGCCTGAGCCAGCCAAAAAGGACAAGAGTCACAAGCATATGAAGCGGGGCAGCCTTTCCTCCCTCGGAGCTGGAGCAAAGAACATCCTTGCTGGTAAATTTGGCGACGCCTTCAAGCGATTCGAGGGGGGCAACAGTTCCGGAAACCCGCCAGTGCGAACCCCTTCGCCGCTGAAAGATCTCGACCGCCACGACGTTTTGACTCCGATCACGGGCTCAGTAGCCACCGGCGGTCACAGCGATGACGACTATGACCAAGATGAGATGACGCCCGAAATGCGCCGCGAGCAAGAAGCGCAAATGCTCGCCCAAGAAGAAGCAAGAGTTGCCGCTGCCCAGGCTGAGTATCGTCAACGAGTCGCTCAGAGAGGTACTGCCGGAGCAGGTCCAGTACCACCCCCGAAAACCAGCGGTGCTGTTGCTGGAGCTTCACGGGCTCAAGCAATCCAAAATAAAGTCCAGTCCCTCCTCGACGAGAGCAGCCGGTCTTCAACCAACGTCTCCAGAACAGCACAGGGATACGGGCAGTACACCGATTCCCCTGCCTCCTTTGCCGCCGGTCGGCCAACCACCGCCAGCGGTGAGGACAACAAGCCCTATGTTCCCAGAAAACCAGCGAGCATAACCGACAAACGACCACCTACTTCTTCTGGGGGTGGGCCGAAGCCAGCCGCACCGCCGAAGCCGGTCCATCTTAACAAGAATAGCACCGGGCAGGCGATCAATCGGCCGCCGTCGCCGGTGAAGAAACTTGCTACCCGGACTGGGACGAGCGGGACGAGCGGGGCAGCAGGTGGTGGTGGTGGTATAAGTCAGGAGGCGCTGCTGGCGGTGGATTTACCTGGTGGGGGAGGGGCAGCGCTGTTGAAGATGACGGCGGGGGAAAAGGAGGATTATATAAGGGATTTTCAAAAGAGGTTTCCTGCTTTGGGGGCGATAGAGATGGTGGAACGGGATCTGGAGGCTGAGGAGAGGGTGGTGGGGGGACAGCAGGTGCCTGAGAGGCGTTAGAGGCGTTGATAGGGGGGGTTGAACTTTTGGGAGCAAAGGACTGGGAAAATGCTGATGTGGAAGATAGGGGTGATAAGGGGCAAGAAAGAGAGGAAGGTGTGGTGTGTATCATGATCAAGAATTAATGAATGAGAGAAAGGAATAACAAGATGAAGGGATTAAGAGAGAGAGAGAGAGAGAGATAAATAAAGCATATAAAAAATGGATAGATGTAATGTATGTCGACTTTTTTTTCTTTTGAGCATTCAGACATACACATAAATTACAAGCAGGCAGAATAAACATGGGGAATTGGTGTAACTGAGCATGAGTAGCAGAAGGCAAAACGTTTGGATTCGGTTGGAAAACAACGCTATGGTAGAACGGGTTGTGTGAAGAGGTTGGTTGGTGGAAGGTTACACCTCTACTTCAGTTCTGGTGTTTTAAAACATGGTTATTACTTGCTACTACCACCACCAAGAAAACTCTGGAACCAGGACAGGGCGGCCGAACCTGATGGGGTCTCCTCTTGTTGAGCAGCAGCGGTGGAGGAGTCTGATGAGGAACCAGCAGCGGGTTTACCCTGGCCGGCTTGGGGGGGTAGTCTTTGCCCGCGACGGGGAACTTGGGTTCACTTTTACATAACTTTTGTCAGTATGGAATTTTTCTTTTGGATAAAAGAAAAAAGAGAAATATTTTAACAGCTCCAATGGCGAACAGCATCATGCAACTGGGGTTGTTGTTGGAAAGGATATATAGGCGTGTAAAACGGAGGAAGAGGTTGTATGGTGACAAGGGGTAATAAGGTGGGAAGGGAAAGAGGTTGGGAGATGTTGAGTAAAAGAGACACGTACCATGTGCACCACTCGTCTTCGGGGACGGAGCCGAGGACGGAGGGGACGTGGGAGCCGCAGCCTCGCCAGGATTGCTTGGCTTTATTATACCTATGTCAGCACTGTGTTCTTGAAAAGAGGTAGGGGTGATATGATAGGAACATACAGCAGTTGGGGCAGGAAGATCCGAAGCACATCTTGTCTTTTGTTTTCCAGTTGTTGGCTGGCAGAGAGAGTTTGTTGAGTGAGTTGTTGAATCCAAGATTGAGCTGTCACACTCAAGAAAGATGAGATGAAACAAGATTATATATCAGAATGTATATACAGCTCAGAAAAGTGAACCCCGACGAGATCTCTTATCGGCCTTGTATCTCTCACAGCCACCCAAAAGCTCCCACGATCAATCGCCGAACCCATTTCTGGGGAAATCCCGGCCCCACTCCTCCCGTCCCTCCACATCGCCGACCTTTGGACACCGGTGTGAGTGGGTCCATTTTGACATATCTCCGGCCGGGGACCACCAGCGGGCTGTCGGGCATTACTTCTTGATCTCGTAAGCAGCGTCTTGTACGGCACCTTATTGTAGCTGTAGGCTGTAGTCGCCGATGTTGATTTCTATAGTGCAAAGATAACTAGATCGGCGACCCAAATGCAGTATCTCAGGCATACAACAAGAAACAGCAGACTATGTTAAATGATCACACAGCCGCCGTAGTAGCATCGAAATCGTGAACATCACAATCAATTTACACATTACTTTATACAGTAACAATTCGTATACACATCCCCAACCCGCCATCACACCCCTTTTCCTTCCATCCGTCCAGGACCCAGTTTATACATACAGATATCCCGCCCAACGAACACAAACAACCCCCCTTCCCAACCGGCTACGAAAAACACCCTTTTTATCCCCTTTACGCACGAGTAGTCATCTTCTTAGTCCCCTTCTTCAACTCCCTCTCCCGCTCTTTCTCCAAATACTTCTTCTGCCCCTTGGCGTCCAGCGCATTCAGCTCGGCATCACGCTTCGCCTTGCGCGCCTTCTCCTTCTCGATCGCGCGCTCCTCAGCCTTCTCTTCCTCTTCGGCCTTTTGGATCTTCTTGATCGTGGTCTCACGGACAGCCTTGACCTTCTTGACAACCTCGGGGCGGAAGTGCGCCGACTTGGCGAGCTGATCAGAGATACGGAGGAAGTAGTGGAAGATGGGGAGAAGGTTGTTGTAGTCGTTGTTAGAGGGGAGGGAATAGCGGAGGAAAATGCGCTTGCGGGGGACCGTCTCGTCGAGTCTGGTAGGAATCTGTTAGCTACCGGTTCATTACAAAGAATTCAAAAAAGAGAACTCACGTCTTGGGCTGCTCAACGGGTTGATCAGAAACAATCAGGTACTCAAAAGAATCACCAGCACTCTCAGCGGCCTTGATGAGCTCAGGAGTAAGGAGCAGGTCGGTAATCTCGGCGCTCTCGCTCATGACGGTCAACCACTGGGGAAGCTTGGGGTGGTCCTTGGTAACGGTAAGAGACAAGTCGTAGCGATCATCGCGAACCTTCTTCATCTGGTCCTTGTGAACAAGGGCCCAGACAAAGTTATCATAGCTGCTCCTATCCTTGGTCTGGAGCTCGGCAGCGCCAGGGACACCAGGCACAATTTGGGCCTCTCTTCCGTCGAAGGGGTAGATGGTAGCGTCAAGAACATCCTTGGGAGCGGGGAAGCTGTCCCAGAAGAATCCAAGAGCGGCCTCAAAGATAGAGGTGAGCGGGTTGAAGCGCTTGATGAGGGTAAGCTTCACATCGACGAAAGCGACGTTGGCACGACCGGTGGCGTAGGTAGCAAACTCGAAGAGACTCTTTTCGCGGATTTCTTCGCTCTTGTTGTCAGAGGCAGAGGCGGGGACACCATCAAAGCCCACGGAAGCGAACTCGGAGGTAAGGGGAGCGTTGTTCGCACTGATCCACTTCTTGGCCTTGGTGCGATTGCGACCAGCGCCAATAAGGTGGAAGATGAGAAAGAGGGCGATGACAGACAGGACGATGCCCTCTCCCTTGAAGTCGGAGAGGGAGTGGCGCTCATCGAGGCGGTACCATTTTGTGTAGGGGCGCAATGTTTGCGCGGGTTGGGCTCCGGTCAAGGTGTTGGAGACGGGAGTAAAGGGAATTGGAGATGGGTCGGCGCCCTCCTTGAAATCGGCGAAATCTATAGGTAGCCGTTAGCGGTTGGCCTAGTTGTGACATTGGAATAAGGGCAACGGCTTTTTGGCCTCGGGAAACCCGAAGCTCAGAGCTTCATCTGGAAGCTCCTGTGGCCACGTCTTCCATCTCCAAGCTTGTGGGCGCAATGGTTATGAATCAAACGTACCAGAATCACCGCCCTTGACGGGGTCGGGAGTTGCGGGCTTTACGCCTCCGAAGAGGTTGTTTATAACGTTCGCCATGGCTGTCGCGTGCGGTGGTCGGCGATTTGGTGAGGTTGCGTCGAAGCAAGAAGTTCGTGTCGCACCCAAGGCCAGAGAAATCCCCTGACGTGTGCAATTGGGGATTGCATGTGGGGCATCCTGCAGGGAGCACGGACGCCAATTCAACGCTGGATGGCGCTATCCTTATCGCTTTTATCAATCTCTGGGCATCAGACTTGAGACTTGGTTACATGTGATGAATTCATCGTACACGCCTTGTGAGATCGTTGACTTCTTCCATATGTGTGATGTGGCTTCAAGCCAAAACTACCTTAATGCCCCTCACCTTCGTCATGTCAGACAAGCATCAAGGGAAGTGGGAGAATCTAGTGGGGTAAGGGTCTCCGTCTCGGTTGCCCCTAGCAACCCTCCACAGGCACATTGACGAATGAGAAGGCTGAAACCCGACTTTTAACCACGAACCATCAAGGTGCTTCACAACTGCAGCCGTGATATCCTTCATCAGGCTATAGCACAGCTCCAGCGATCAAAGGAAGGACAATGTCACGTACTACAACACTTCGAAAATATGGCAAATCCGACAGAAAGACCAAAGCCGAGCAGCTCTTTGAGGCCTTGCCCAGAAGCCCACCCAGGAGAAGAAAAACTCAAGTAGAGGCGGAGTCAAAAGAGGTGGTTGAAATCACAGAACAATTGGTGTCGGTAACACTTGATGAGAAAGTAACAGTCATTCAAGAGAAGGAAGAAGTTCACTCGATAGCACCCACCCCGCCATCGTCACCACCGTCCCCAAAACAGAGGTCATCACCACCAAAACAAAAATCTCCACCCCCAAAGAAAAGGACACCGCCAACCCCAATACCGGCACCAGAACCAGAACCCCTGAAAAAAGAAGAGGAGGAAATCTACGAAGAAGAATCAACCACCTATTCGGACGACTACACCCAAGACCTCCGCACCCTCACCTGGTCCGACATTTGCCCCCCAGAAAACACCATCGAGAAGATTGCCGAGGCTTCCTACGCCGAAGTCTACCGCATCACCAACACCTTGGGCACCTCCATCATCAAAGTCGTCCGCCTCGACTCCCCCATCAAACCACAAACCAAAGCCCAGGAACGTTCCGGGCTTGTCGACGAAGAGCCCCACACCGACGACGACATGCTAGGCGAACTCCAAATATCAGAATGCCTTGCCGACATCCCCGGTTTTGTAATCTACAAAGAGCGCTACGTCGTCAAAGGGAAAGCACCCAAAGCCCTGTTGGAAACCCACCAAGCCTTCCACCGTCGCGAAAAGAGAAAAGATCCCGATAGGTTACAGTGGTATCCCTCCCCCAGCCGCTACCTCGACGAGACCAAATTCCTCGTTGTCGAACTCGGCGACGCGGGCACAGCACTGGAGGACTTTTCCATCACCACCTCCCAGCAGCTATGGGATATCTTCCTCCACACCGCCATCGCCCTCGCCAGAGCAGAAGATCTCATTGAGTTTGAACACCGCGACCTCCACGAGGGCAACTTGTGTATCCGGCAATCTCGCCCTGCTTGTTCTTCTACTACCTCTTCAGCCTCCCCCTATCAATTCGGTCGGAGTGGCCTCGAAATCACCATCCTCGACTACGGCCTCTCCCGCGCCTCTGACCCAGACAGCAGCCCAGACCAGATCATGTTTTACGATCTCGAAAAAGATCTTTCTATCTTTACCTCTACCCATGCGCCCCAGTGCGAGGTGTACCGGTGCATGAGGTCGTACCTGTTGAAGGGGGATAGGTGTAACCTGCCGCCCAAGTATCACACCACGCCATATTCCCTGCCCCCAACAGCAACGAAGAAGAAGAGGGGGAGGAGGAGGATTGATTGGGGGGGTTATTACCCTTATACTAATGTTTTGTGGCTGGATTACATTTACAACTACATGGTTGAGAACTTTCAGGGGGAGGAGGGGGAACTGAAAGAGTGGGAGGAGCAGACGAGGGAGCTGAGGGTGCACCTTGATCCGGGGCAGCCGAGGGAGGTGCTGAGCTTTGGGATGGCGGGGGAGGTGGTGAGGTTTGCGGTGGAGGCGGGGTGGGTTGGGGAGGGGCAGTTGATGGATGGGGGTGGGAGTTATTTGAGTGCAGGAGGGGATCATGTGGGTGAAAGAGGGGATAGCGAGGGAGAGGTGGATGAAAGAGGGGACAGCGAAGGAGAGGAGGGTGGCGAGGATGTGGAGGGGAGTGGTGGAGAGGAGAGTGAGGAGAGTGAGGAGAGTGAGGAGAGTGAGGAGGATGTGAGGTATTCGAAGAGGTCAGGGAGGGCGAAGAGACGATGATGAGTTTCTTGAAACACGCTTCAAGCGGCTTGCGAAGGACGAGAATTTTTTTCATTAATTCGAGATACAGGCATGGTGCAAGGTGGTTGAACATATTTCTTTTGGTGCCGGTCTGATTTGCCTAACTGGGATTACACATTGGATACACTTGGGGACCATAAAGTGGCATGGAGAAAAGGGGTTGTTGCGATATCGGATGCATCATTGCATTCACCTTCATGTTCAAGTTCACAGAGAAACGATATACCCACATTTTTGTACATATATATATAGACAGAGACTTGTACTTGCATAGCATACACATTGGACATAACAGCCAGGACAGGATAGGAAGGCGTTACTTATTATAACACAGGTGCCGATCATCATCATTGAACTAGAGTTACCTCTGGCGCGAAGAAACGGCAGTTGTGAGATGTTATCACCAAATTGGGTAAAACAGATGGCTGTCATTGGCCCGGATGGCAGCCGAGCTTGTAGGGTGTTGTTGAAACGCCCCAGCTGTGTGGGCATCACAGTTTGTCACTGCATGACAGGGAAGAGCCGAGACTTACTGTAAGGTAGCATGAGATGAGAGCAAGTGCAGTGCATGCTGCAAGGCGCATTCTTTGTGATTGTGTGATTTAAAAATATAATTAAGTTTTAAGTGGATTCCTGATGTATCTGTATGATGTCGGGGTGCTCGGGTCAGACAGAGATTTGCGAGGCTGAAATCAAGTAAGATATTGCTTACCTGGTAGGACGTTTGCTGAGGAATACAAATTTCCTTTGTTAGTCAGAGGATGTTCTTTTCAGAACTCTGGGCATCACCTCATCTGTGATGTTTGCTCCGGGATTTATTTCCGCCGACTAAAGACAGGGTTAGGGATCTGTATGGACTGAACATGAGCTCGCGCTGCCGCAGGCCAAGCCGGCGACTTGGCAGAATCAGGCTAGCTCAACGTTAGTAGCCGCCCGACTCATCCTGGCTCGCAGGGGTTGAATCGTCTCTTTCGACTTCACCTCTTTTGTCTCTTTTCTGCGCTCTACATCGGCCTTCCTTCCTCATCATGCTGCGGTCCGTTACCTCCGATCCTAGCAGCGTCAATTTTTTCTTTTTCTCTCTCACCAAGGCCCAGCCGTCGGGATTTTTCTCGATTTGCCAAGCCGCATAGAAGGAAGCAGAAGAAAACTACAACATCGACCTCCCCGTTTTGATATCGGCCGAAGGGCAGACAACCCCCCTCACTCCACGCTGGTGACGACAATATTTAGAAACCAACAATCTTGCGGGGACTTGGCAAACACTCGAGTGTGCTGATGATTTTCCATCAATGACCAACCACGCTTCCCAGTTAGTCGGGTCTTGGACGTGTGATGCTGTTGGGACTCGACCGCCTTTCGCTTTTGTGCTACCCTTCGGGAGGCTAGCCACGGAATATTCCATGTTGTGTACACGGAGCGTTACTAACTGCCCGGTCACCTCCGCAAACCCCCGCGCCCATCAGCAACATTCCACTTCTGTCGAACCAATTGCCAACAAGGTGTTTGATGTAAGATGACAACCGTTGGAGAAGCTCGTCCGGGAAGGATTTTCCACCTGTTGTGGTGTCAGCAGGTGAGCCTCTTTGCATCCCGTGACAATGGAACCCTCAGTTTGGGATCATCTGCAGCCGCAACGATCTCCCACAGCTTCCCAGCCAAAAGTCCGAGTGGCTTGCAAATCATGAGTCCAGCCGTTGTCGATCTCGCCTTGCGGGGGTCTAGTGAAAAAGATTGACCGAGACGTGGGTGATCCCTACCACGTTGAGCACGCCATTGAAGCTTTAGCACCGCGCTTCACGATGTACCTGCGTCTGCCGTCGATGGCTCGATGCCTCTCCTTTTTTTCTTCGAAATGTTTTTGCGTCGATGGAGCGCTCTCGAACCATTCACGCAAACCTTGGAATGCTGATCTCCATCTCAGCTCCACTGCGTCATCCGTGCTCCTCTCAGCTGTGGGTAGGTTCTGGATCCCGATGCTCGGAAACCGAACGGCAGATAAACACGCTTCGCAGGGATTCCCATTGCGGGTTCCGCTTCCCTGTTCTTGTGTTTGCGAATCGGGCTCCACACTCCGGCTCTCGAAGACTCGATGTACCACTCTCGGCCGCTCGACATGCAATGCAACCGCGGATTCTCTGGCGGCACTTCACATCCTGGTTTTGGGCAGTCGGGTCTGGTGGTAACCACGCAACGAATATATATCTGCCATATTAAGGGGCACAGTACCGAGACAGACCGCAGGATGCCAGCAGCACGGGACGTCAGCCCACGCAAAGCTGTCTCGCTTGTCGATATCTCATGTCTGTGATAGATTCCGAATGCGGCTGTTTCCAAAGCTGTCAAGGTTTACATGCTTGATATGCGAGTGCACACCGCGATACCCCGCATATCTCAACGGCGCCTTGACCGCATTCCATCGATATCGGACGAGAGCCACTTAGCCAAGCGGCAGGTCCCCGGCTGGTCTATTTTTGCCCCGATCCTTCTACGGACAAGCCCCAAGCTTTCGACTGCCGACTCGCTGCTGACGTAGTGTATGTTGAGAGGCCTTGTCGCCTGAGTGTCTTGATCCGGTCCAAGTGGTTACCGTCTTGCTCCGTCTCCGCGGCAGGCTTTCCGGTGCTGCTCATCTCATGGTTTCTCCCTCTTATTTCCTCACTCGGTCTTACCTCATGCTGAGATGTCTCCAAGGCAGTGTTGTTGCTGGATTCGGTGTGGGCCCTTGATGCGGCTCCTTCGGTGAACCTGTATGCACCTCCCACAAGCCTGGTGGAATCAGATGAGCTAGTTGAGCCAACATGCGCCACATATCCACAGGGGCTTATGACATGAGGAACGACTGAGCTTCGGCGAGATATTGACCGCCAATCCCGGTTAGGACAGAGCCCAAGTCCGGACGACTGGGCCGTGTGGTTGAACAGCCCTTCGTCCACCCCGGTCTGTGCTTCCCGCCTGCGAGGCTACATGTTCTTTGTTGTTGCGCACGGTGACACACAGCTATCAGGTGGTACCCGCGCAGAAAATCTCAAGTCAACGGTCCAATAAAGAGTGATTCATTATGTCTGGGGGCCGGGCCGATAGTATTGGATAGGTGACGGGGACCTGGCCACTTACACCAAAAACATCATCCCCAGTCACAGATGGGAGGTATTTTGTGATGAAGAGCGGGCAACTGCAACCTTGGTTCCAAAGGGGTCAGGCCAAGGATCCACCGATCTTGTGATTGTGTGGCGCCTGCTCTTTTGCCTGGCAACCATGGGTGGCTACCAAGCCATCGACTCGCCGAACCTCCAGGAAGGCCATAGCTTCACGCACTCTCCACTCATGGTTGCAGTCTGCGGAGGGAGGCACGGAGGATTGGGTAATGAGGTGGAGGCAACATGCTGATCAGCACAGTGCTTGCGGGGCGTGGGGCAGGGCCTCAACGGTCGTCCGTCTACATATAAGTAACGCCTCCCCGTCATCGTCATGAGCTCTGGTTTGGGAGAACCATTCTCGGTCTACACACAGAATCAGCCACCCCCGGGGCTAGATCAACTTTGTTCTGTCGTATCCCCCCCTTTTTATCACTATTGTTTCTCTTACAAACAAGTCCGAGACATACATATAGGACATACATACACCCGAGATGATGCACGGCAGCAGCATGAAAAGCCTGCTAACGTGGGCCACCCTCATGGGGTCCATGTCAGCGGTGACACAAGCAGCATGTCCCTTTGCTGATCCCAACTACCTCGCCAAGCGGGAGGATGCCGAGCAGCAGCAGACGGAAGACATCCTCGTGGAGTACAAGGTCGACGACAGCAATGCCTACATGTCGTCCGACGTTGGCGGGCCGATGGAGGACCAGAACAGTCTCAAGGCTGGCTCCAGAGGGCCTACTCTGCTTGAGGACTTTATCTTCAGGCAAAAGATCCAACACTTTGACCATGAACGGGTAAGTTTGTTTACCTGGTCACACACCTAGAGAGCTTGTGCTGACAAGACTAGATTCCCGAAAGGGCCGTCCACGCTCGTGGTGCCGGGGCTCACGGCACCTTCACCAGCTATGCTGACTGGAGCAACATCACAGCTGCTTCCTTCCTTGGTGGAGCTGGGAAGAAGACTCCCGTCTTCGTCCGGTTCTCTACCGTTGCTGGTTCCCGCGGCAGTGCCGATACTGCTCGCGATGTTCACGGGTTTGCTACTCGTTTCTACACTGACGAAGGAAACTTCGACATTGTTGGTAACAACATTCCCGTCTTTTTCATTCAGGATGCCATCCGTTTCCCCGATTTGATCCACGCTGTCAAGCCCAGCCCGGACAATGAGATTCCTCAGGGAGCTACTGCTCACGACTCTGCCTGGGATTTCTTCAGCCAGCAACCCAGCACTATGCATACTCTGTTCTGGGCCATGGCTGGTAACGGTATTCCTCGCAGCTACAGACACATGGACGGCTTCGGTGTGCACACCTTCCGCTTCGTCAAGGAGGACGGCTCGTCCAAGCTCATCAAGTGGCACTTCAAGACCAAGCAGGGCAAGGCTAGCTTGGTTTGGGAGGAGGCCCAAGTTCTTTCTGGCAAGAACGCCGATTTCCACCGTCAGGATCTCTGGGATGCTATCGAGTCTGGCAATGGTCCTGAGTGGGAACTCTCTGTTCAGATCGTCGACGAGGACAAGGCCCTCGCCTTTGGCTTCGATCTCCTCGACCCTACCAAGATCATCCCCGAGGAACTAGCTCCCTTGGTTCCCCTCGGTATCATGAAGCTCGACCGTAACCCAACCAACTACTTCGCCGAGACTGAGCAGGTCATGTATCAGCCCGGCCACATTGTCCGCGGTATCGACTTCACCGAGGACCCTCTCCTTCAGGGCCGTCTCTTCTCGTACCTCGACACTCAGCTCAACCGTAACCAGGGTGGTCCCAACTTCGAGCAGATCCCCATCAACAGGCCTGTCTCGCCAATCCACAACAACAACCGTGACGGTGCCGGCCAGATGTTTATCCACAAGAATGTCTACCCCTACACCCCCAACACCCTCAACAATGGCTACCCGCTCCAGGCTAACCAGACCGACGGCAAGGGCTTCTTCACCGCCCCCAACCGCATCGTGGATGGCAGGCTCGTCCGCGCTCTGTCGCCCACCTTTGACGACCACTGGTCTCAGGCCCGCCTGTTCTACAACTCCCTCACCCCCGTCGAGCAGCAATTCGTCATCAACGCCATCCGGTTCGAGTCCTCCCACCTCAAAAACGAGCAAGTCAAGAAGAACGTCCTCCAGCAAATCAACCGCGTCTCCAACGACGTCGCCAAACGTGTCGCCGTCGCTCTCGGCCTGGAAGCTCCCGCGCCCGACCCGACGTTCTACCACAACAATGTCACGACCGGCCTGTCCATCTTCAACGAGACCCTCCCCACCATTGCCACCCTCCGCGTCGGTGTCCTTGCTTCGTCTCTGTCGAACTCTTCTCTTGCCCAGGCGCAGCAGCTAAAGGACCAATTCACTAAGGATGGGGTTGTCGTTACTGTTGTTGGTGAGGTGTTGAAGGATGGTGTTGACCAGACGTATTCCGCTGCTGACGCGACGGGTTATGACGCGGTGGTGATTGCCGACGGGGCGGAGGGGCTTTTTGGGAGCAAGGCGAAGGCGAGCCCGCTTTTCCCTGCGGGGAGGCCGGGGCAGATTGTGGTTGATTCGTATAGATGGGGCAAGCCGGTTGCGGCGGTGGGGAACAAGGCGGGTAAGGCGCTGGAGGAGACGGTTGGGGTCAAGGCTGGGGAGGAGGGCGTGGTTGTTGAGGAGGAGGTTGGGGAGGTGGTGACGGGGGTTGAGGAGGGGTTGAGGGTGTTTAGGTACGTGGGGAGGTTTGCGCTTGATGAGGAGAGGGAGGAGTGATTTGATGGAAGAAGGGGAAAATTGTGGGAAATGAAAGAGGTGGGATAATGGGCAATGAATTATGATTTTTGGGTATTTCTATGTTTTTGGAAGGATGGACTTTTGAATAGGAGGTTGGGGTAAAGGGGTTAATTCCTTTCGATTCGTGGTGTAGATAATTATTATTCAACTTTTTTTATTCTTGACACATTGCCTGCCTTCATGGTTGCCTTAATCATCTTTGATGACTGTCAGTCGCACGCTAGCAGTGCCTCATCCTAGCTCGACATCAACATGTAACTGAGAAGAGAGAGGGAAGGAGCAACCACGGTATATATACCAGTTCAAACGCTCACCTTCCAACAGCCCCAGTACCCTCACCACAAACGTCCCTCGTGGTCAAGTGGTGAGGGTATTGGGGCTCCCCCGCCAAGGGGGCTTGCAACCGATAGCCCCTTCGTTCGAGTCGAAGTAAAACCCACGGGTTTTCGTAACCGAGCCACCCTTCTCACCTGTTTTCGAGAGGGTTGGCCGGTGAGCTTTTTGCTCTTTTAAATTTTATTTTTTGATATCAGATTTTAAAATGTTTCTTCATCTGTTTGTTCTTTCGCCAGTCCTATTTTGCTTGTCATCTGGTGTGTATATCTCGGGAAATTTTGTTGGATAAATGTGGCAAATGATTTTGATTTTGAGGGGGTCGGGTTGTTTACATCTCATCTCTGGGTTGGTGCTATGATGGTTGATCTCTGCTCGATCTCACAACCTGCGAAAACAGTCAATCTATGCACGGGGTGAGGTTAGTCGGTGCATTGTATACCTGCTTTGGTTGAACAAACACAGAAAGTTCCGAGGAAGTAAGGTAACCTAGATAGTTCATTTTTAATCACCGTGTGGTGGGTTGAACACACGGGATATTCGAGTTTGATGAGTGAGAGGTTGGGCCATATCACCGTAACACTTTTTGGCGGGCCAAGTAATGGGAGATGTTGTTGTCCAAGTTTCAAGCATATAGATGGACAGATTCTTTCATCTGATGTCTGCCAGCTAGTCAGCCAGCCAGGCTCAAACTGGAAAAAGAGGCGGCTTGGGAGGGATGAGAAGCCAGATATAAAAGAATGCACGACATAGTTGCATCGCAGGTGGTGATTGTCACGTGGGCGCGGCCGCAGGATGGGTTGCGTTTTGTTTGGCTGGATTTGGTAAGATTGAAATGGGTGAGTTTGGTTCTTGGGGGTGTTGGGTGGTAGGTGCGAGCGACATCATGGTATCTGAAGCCGGTGCGGCTGTACATGTATCTTCAACATTTTAAACACCAAAAATGGAATCGCTTGGTGTTGAGGGGTTGGAGTCATGTTTTCGCTCTATTTTAGCACCGTCCAAGCAGCTGGCACCTGACGGATCCCCAACCCGATGACGTGGAAAGGATGTTCCCATAAACAACACCACGAGGCAGGAAAAGGTCAGCCGATTCAAAGCGATAAGACACTGAAAGAACAGGTGGTTTATACACTATCTACCTGCCTTCCAAGATCTATCTTACCTCCTAAAGGAGGGGCGAAACGGAGCGGGACGGGCGGCAGGCCAGTTCATCCCACATCCCGACCTCCACTGGCCTGTGCTTCCAAGATCTGGGGGAGAGCCTTGGCGTCTTCTCTAATTGGTTCCCTATTTGGTTTCATATCTTATCGGCTGTCGGGCCTCCGCGCCAAGACAACCCTTGCACCGTTGGTCTGACGTGTGACCCTGACCACTCACTCACCGTCATCAATCATCTCGTTCATCCATTTCCATCCATCCTATCCAGCCTACCTATTCTGCCTGCCCACGCCGTTCCTTTCGTCGCGCGCGCGCATGACCACCTACACCTAGTGTTGTTCTTGTCTTAAATCGCGGGGGAAAGAATTAGGTAAAGCCATGACGAGAGGCAAGCGCTAGAAAACAAGATTGTATCTGCCGTTTTACACGCATCGGCTTTTGCGCGCGCGCCGCCCCTCAACCCTACGAGAGAAGTGGAAGTCAGAAGAGAAAGACTTCCATCAGACTACCTGTTTTGGACTAAAACCAACCCCCCGTTGGGCAGTACGACGGTGGGGTTTGTTCAGCCCACCACTTCGGTCATTTGTTCAGGGTTCCTGGTATCAGTGGGCTGGGTTTCTGAAAGGGTGGAAGAGAGGGGCAGGCAGGACAAGGGGCGATTGCGATAAAACTCCCGACAGAACTACCTATCTACCTACCTATTACACCTCCTTGTCTTGACTTTTGAGACTGCTTGTTGGATTCGCGACTCAGTCAGAAGTGGTACGCAGCTTGGTACGACGACAGACCTAAGACATGATGGACCGCTTCAAAAAGATCTTTACGCCGACGAAGGCGGACCCGGACGAGTACTCGCCGTTGACGGATTCCGACGATGATTCGGGGACGGCGGAGGGGTCGATATACGAGGAGCAGGCGCCGTTTTCATGGATAGAGTATTCGATATTCGCCTTTATTGGCGTGGCGATGCTGTGGGCGTGGTATGCTTCTCCTGTCTACCGCTGTGACAATGACTTTCGCGATCTAATGCTGTGCACCCAGGAACATGTTCCTCGCCGCGGCGCCCTACTTCCAAAGTCGATTCATAGCCGACCCTTGGATACAAGACAACTCCCAGTCTGCCATTATGGCCATTTCGACAACGACAAATCTCGCCACGATGCTGATTTTGACCAACATGCAATCGTCCGCCAGTTACCCCTTCCGAATCAACACCGCCCTCTTTCTCAACGTGGTAGTCTTTACCCTCCTCACGATCTCGACGAGTCACTTCCTCGATGCCTCCCCAGGCACATACTTTGCTTTTCTCCTCGCGATGGTAGGCCTCACAGCCTGGGCGTCGGGACTGATGCAGAACGGCGCCTTTGCTTTTGCCGCTAGTTTCGGCAGGACAGAGTACACTCAGGCGATCATGGCTGGGCAGGGTGTAGCTGGTATCTTGCCTCCTTTGACGCAGATGCTGTCCTATTTGGCCTTTTCTCCTGCTTTGCCTGAGCTGGATCCGGCCAGGAGAACAGCAGAAGACGACGGACCCCAAGAAAGCAGCACCGCGGCCTTTATCTACTTTCTCACTGCGGTGATCATCTCGGGAATCACCCTCCTGGCATTCATGCCTCTGGTGAACAGGTACAACCGAATCGTCGAGCGCCGTTTGTCTGAACAGCAGGATCTCTCTCAGTCCGTCACTTCTATCGAAGAGGCCGAAAGAGCAAACAGACAGTTCGTTGGCATGGGAACCCTCTTCCGAAAGCTGCGCTGGGTAGCAGCAAGCGTGTTTATGTGCTTCGCCGTGGCCATGTTCTTTCCAGTCTTCACGGCCAAAATCCTCTCGGTTCACAACGCAGACTCGGACGGCAAGCTGTACGCGCCCGGCGCGTTCATCCCGTTGGGTTTCTTCTTTTGGAACCTGGGTGACTTGACTGGGAGGGTGTCCACTATGTTCCCTTTTTCGCTGCGACACAAGCCAAAGGCGCTGTTTGCGATTGCAATGGCGAGGTGGCTGTTTTTGCCGCTGTATTTCCTGTGCAACATCGGCGGGAGGGGCGCGGTGGTTGGGAGCGATTTGTTTTATCTGGTGGCGGTGCAGTTCCCGTTTGGGCTGACGAGCGGGTGGTTGGGGAGCAGCGCCATGATGGCGGCGGGGGAGTGGGTGAGCGAGTGGGAGAGGGAGGCGGCGGGGGGGTTTATGGGGATGTGTCTGGTTGCTGGGTTGACGGTGGGGAGTTTGTTGAGTTTTACTGCGGCGGGGGTTTAAAGGGGTAAGGGGTGGATAGGGATGAGTTTATGAGGATGGATGGATGGATGGATGGATGGCGTTTTGGTTTGGGGTGTAACATTTTTTCTTGAATATCATATCATATCATTTGCATGGCTTAGAGTTACATACCCTTTTGTTTGGGAAGTTATTAGCGGAGGTTCATTAGAGCATGAGATAAGGGGCACATATTTTGTAATGCATATAAGCCATTTCATTTATCATTCAGCTCTCCTTGTATCGTAGCCGTTTATTCGCTTCCCCATGTTCAAACATAATAATACAACTCCATTTACCGCCCGTTTTACGCCTTTTCACCAGCCAAAATATCCTCCACCCTCTTGACCTTTTCCTCGGCCGTCTGTTTCTTGTCGGTTCTATTCCACCATGTTAGCATTGTCCCCACATCTTCTCCCTATATGTTAGTGCTTGGACGGTAACCTACCTAGACCCAACTCTCAAACTAGTCTGCACCCTCAGAATCCCGCTCTGGTGGACCAGGCTGTGAGCCTGACCGATGAGCTTGAAGACTTCGTCCCAGGAGCCTTCGAGGGTGGTGCCGGCCGAGTGCATCGTGTGCTTGATGCCCGAGTCTTTGATCAGGGCCTGGACGGAGGCGACTTCTTTGGCGACGGAAGGGGTTGGGGTGCCGATGGGGATTAAACAAAAGTCTGCGTAGCAGGACGTGGGGGTGGGGAGGGATTTGTAGTCCATTCTGATGGCTGTTGAGTGAAATGGGCGGGAACAGAGTTGGTGGGTGAGAGGTCTGAATAGGCGGGTTGTTGTGGTGGTTCTGGACATTCTCTTGCTGTTAAATTGGGGAAGTTGGAGGTTGGTGAGTAAGTAAGGATGAAGGATGAGATTGGGGGAGGGAGGGTCGGTGATGTAAGTGACAGATGAGATGAAGGTGGGTGGGTCTGAGGGGTTAGGGAAGTTAGGTAAGGGGGGAATAATGCCAAGAAACTGAAAAGGCCAGGCTAAAGCTAAAGTAAAGGGACGGGAGTGCAGGAACCCTGACCCTGAATGTTCTCCAACTTTCCCCAGTTGTTAGAGTGTCAACCCCTCCTCCACTGAACTGTTGACAGCGAACCCCAGACCCCAGACCCCAGACCCTGCGTGCAACACGACAGACATATAACGGACGCGCAGCAGTAAACAAACTCCAAATTAACGACACAACCAAGAAGAAGAGGGGGAACAGCCAGAATAAAACAGAAAAAAAGATGTACCACCTAGCCAAAGGCCTCTACCGCCTTGCAACTTCGAAAGAAGGTTTGTCTCTCCCCCCCCCCCCCCCCCCTTCCCTGTCCCATCCGCTACCTATGCTCTTAGCTAACCCATTACTCAAGAATACTCCCTCCTCCTCCTCGGCCTCGACAACGCAGGCAAGACCACCTTCCACGAGCAGGTAAAATCCATCTTCCACCCCGACGGCGACGGCGCCACCGCCCCCAACCTCAAAACCGTCCCCACCGTCGGCCAAAATGTTTCGACCATCATCCTGCCGGACATGTACCTGAAAATTTGGGACGTCGGCGGGCAGCACTCCCTGCGCAAACTGTGGCAGTCGTACTACGCCTCCTGCCACGCGATCATCTTCATCATCGATTCGACAGACATCGGGGATGGGAACCTAGAGCATGACTCTACGGGGAGGCTGGAGGAGTGCAGGTTGGTGTTGGAGGATGTGCTGAATCACAGCGAGACAGAGGGGGTGCCGCTGCTGGTGCTGGCGAATAAGCAAGATAGGGAAGATTGTGTGGAGGTGGTGAGGATAAAGGAGGGGCTGGTGAAGAAGGTTTTTGAGGGGGAGAAGAGCGGGAGTATTAGGGATAGTAGGGTGTTGCCGGTGAGCGCGCTGACGGGGACGGGGGTGAAGGAGGCGGTGGATTGGGTGAGGAGTCGGGTGAGGTGGAATAGGGAGGGGAGGCCGCCTGTTATGAGGTGAGGAGGGGGGAGATGGTATGGATGAGCAGAAAGAGGATGAGATGAGGTTCGATAAGGGCTGGGAAGAGGGCGGGTGGGTGAAACGTTGCAGAGGCTCAAGACCATCCCTGAGGCCCGGGAACGATCACCAACCTCGAGCCCGACGCTAGAAACAAATAGGGCGGCAGCTGAAATGAGCAGCTGGGGACACAGAGGAAGACCACTCACGTCGGGCATGGCGCGTTTACCCATACCGACACCCCGTGGTTAACGCCGAGACTCTTGTGTAGCCAAACAGAAAGCAAATTCGCGCCCAGGGACATGACTAGGAGGATCACAAAGCGACAAACACCTCGGCATGGGTTTGTCAACCAGATTCAGAAGCAGGCGGTGGTTGCCAAAGAAGGATGGCCAGGACATCAGCAAGTGTTGACAGGAGATAGTGGCCTTCAGCCAAATCACATCTAATCCCGCAGTCTAGATGTTATGGGTGTTGCTATTTGGAGAAGCGACGCAGATCATATCCCTCATGTATAGATATAGCTTAGTGGGACGAAGTGAGACACCAGTTTGGTACTGGAGCTTGTTGCTCGGGACATGCGCATTCATATCAAATATCAAACATGTTGTGATCATGATCGGCTTCCAAGGCCGTGGGTATCTTCGATTTCACAATAGGTATCTCTAACATGTCTACATCTTTTCTTCTCTTTTTCCTTGTCCCACTCAAATGTCCGGTACTCTATCATTTTCCGCCGACAATTCCGCCAACAACCCGCCCTTATCCCTCCTCTTAGCATCCTCCGCCAACCACTTGTCCAACTTTGAAGACATGTCCTTTGCCTTTATCAGCGCAACATTTGTACACTGCAGCAGACTCACAGCCTCCACCGGCACTCCCCCCAGCTTCGCAATCTGGCAAATCTCCCCATGCTTGTTCAAACTGATCGTGCAGCTCCCGGACCTGACCTGCTCCTCCATCCACGTGGCATCCAAAAGCGCAATGTCCCCCTCCTCCCCAAAGAAACTCCAGGTAACGCAAAAAGGCGAGTGCAGCCAGCTCAGCGGGACCGGTTCCCTCTCGGCGGGGGTGTAGACGGTCAACACGCCGCCTTCCATGCTCGTGTCTGGCTTTCGGAAGTGCCGGAGGGCAGCGACGACGGCGAAGCAAGCCGCGTCAATTAGATTGCCGTCGTGCGACAAGACGTGCACGTCGACGCGGATGGACCAGCATTTTTGGCCGGCGACGAGGCAGAGGGACTCGGTGTCGAGGGCGCCGGAGCGGCGGACGGTTTTTTCGAGGAGGCGGGAGATGAGGACTTCGGTTTCGGTGGGGCGGTTGACTTCGAAGGCGGGGGAGGTCATGGGGGAGAGCTCGGTTGCTATGTTGAAGATGCCGTCGAGGGGGCGGTCGGCGTAGGGGACTGTTAGTTCGGCGGAGGCTTTGGCGAGGACTCTGGAATATAGTATTAGTTCAGGACTGCAAAGAAGCTGTGGTGTTGGTCGAGACATACCTCGTCTTGCCTAATGTGACATCCGCAACGCCATATTGATCGCCAAAGGTGAGCTCTAGGGGCCGGTATTGGTCGAGCTCTCGGCCGTCGAGACGGATGCTGTCCTGGAGCGCTTGCAGGACAAATTGTCTTTCATTGAGCGAGGGTTCAGCTTCTCTGGGCATTTCGGCGTTTTAGTTTTTTTTTGTAGTTAGGAATTATGAGTATTTCTTTCGGAATTACTTCGTAAACCTTTGGATGCCAATTGGGATGTCGCTGTCGAGGGGCAGGTTTCTGCCAGTACACTCCGCCAATTTTTTGGTGGATTCTGCCAGGCAGCGCCAAGCTGGGCGGTCAAGGAGCGCGTTCCTGGTGCAACTTACCTGCCGTCATCAGCCTTCATGGTTCCGTGTCAATTCATCAATCAACCCACCACACGCAATTCATCTCTCTCACTGACCGCCCATCGACTGTCGCATCACCCTAATCAATTATTCTGACCAGTCGCCAAGATGACCACAGCCCATCGCCCTACCTTTGACCCGGTATGTCATTCCTGTCGTCACCACCACCATCACCAAACACCTTGCTAACTTTACAATCCCCCAGGCCCGCGGCAAAGAAGCCCTCCGCGGCCCCGCCTACCACCAACGCCTCCTCCCAGCCTACACTCAGCTCAAATTCCGCCAGCCCGGCCAAGGAGGCGACGCCGACTCCCAGTCTCGCGACCTCCGTGCCGAGCTCGAAGCCGCCGAAGCAGCTCACTACGCCAAACTCAAGGGCGCTCCCATCCCCGGCCAATCCCAACCAGACCAACAACAACAATCCCTCCCTAACTCCTCCTCAAAGCGCCCTCTAGAAATAACCGGCAACCCATCATCATCAGAAGAAGAAGACCCCGAATCCAAACGCCGTCGCATACTAGAAGAAACCCGCGCCATAGACGCCGACGACTCCGACGCCTCCTCCGAAGAGGACGACGAGGAAGATGACGACGACGACGACAACAGCGACTCAGATTCCGACTCTGACGATGAAGAAGCCGAGCTGCAGCGGGAGCTAGAGCGCGTCAGGAGGGAGAGAGCAGAAAAGCGCGAGAGGGAGGAGAAGGAAAGGCTCGCGGCGGAGGAGGCGGAGAGGGAAAGGGATATTGCTTTGGGGAATCCACTGCTGAATAATAATAACAACAACAATAGCAGCAGCAGGACGGATTTCAACATCAAGAGGAGGTGGGACGATGATGTCGTGTTCAAGAACCAGGCGAGGGGCACGGAGGAGAAGGGGAAGAAGAAGGAGTTTATTAATGATTTGTTGAGGTCGGATTTTCACAAGAGGTTTATGAGTAAGTATGTTCGTTAGGTGGGGAGGAGGGCAAGAGAAAGAAGAATGAGATACCCTTGGCGATGGATGTGGAGTACTGGTCAGATGGGAAAGACGATATGGAGGTACTGGATCAGACAGATTACACAGATTATGGAGGACTGTTCATTTTCTATATATGCTCGGGTTGAGGTATACATGATGAGTCCAGAATATTACATTATATCAACTACCTATCCATGTATAGTTGCAACATCCAATTCCTCAATCCTCGCCTGCTATTTTCACAGCCCCTTCTTCACAGCCCCCTCCCCATCCGCCACCCTAAAAGCCTTCTTCATCTCCTTTGCGCTGTTCCACAACAACAGCACCGGCACAACCGCCCAAGGCGCGTTCATACCGGCATAATACCCCCAGTAGTAAACCCACTCCGGCCTGCTGTACTGCAGCCCTTGGTACTTTTCGATGTAATGACACGTCCCGTAGTAGAGCGCGACGCCGTATAAATGGCCGATGCAGACCACGATTTGGGTGATGTGTCTGAGAGCGGTTTGCTCGGTTACAAGGAAATAAATGGTGAGGAGGGATAGGGGGCCCCAGAGCAGCTGTGATGTCATGTCAGGGTGTGTTTAAGAGGAGGAGGAAATGGTGGGGAGGGTATGGTGGGGAGTAGGAAAGGGGGGAAAGGGGTGGGGGGGATAATACAAGAGTAAGAGTCTCGATCCAGACCATGAACGGGTCAGCGGTTAGATAGCGGGAGTCGCTCAGGCCGTATTCTTTCCACAGCTGGGCAAACAGGTCCTGCGAGCCGGCCATAGTTGCATGGTTCAGGACGAAGTAGCCCTCGAAGAATAAATGGAGGAAGCCGCCTTTCATTTACCTTACATTAGCAAGGATCCTGATATATAAGGATAAATGTCATGGAGAGAGTTGCATACATAGCGCAAACCAGCTTATCACCCCCATCTCACCCTTTTGAAGCCTAGGGTTGACATATCTCGACACTCCCAAACAAAATCCAATAAACCCGGCTATGAGACCGCCAAAAGAGAAGAGTATGGTGAACAAGGGTGTGGTATTGGCTGCGTAGTGAGGGACGCCGGCGGAGGTGGGATAGTAAGGGTGGCTGACGCCGTCGAGGGTCGAGTAGGGCGTGCTACTCATTTTGCCCTCTACTCTGATCAAAGTCTTAATTGAATCCACAAAGGACAGAGACACAAGAGAAGTAGGCGATGAAAGAAAGAAGTCCTGTTGTGGTTGTTGATTTGATGTTGGCATGAGAAAGTAGCTTTGTGGACCCAGATAGACCAGCTGGGTTAGGTGAGGAGCATTTTCAGGGGAAGACATACGACAAGGGTGGCACAGACGCATTTGACAGCTCTCGTTGACAAGGAACCCTTTTCTTCTCAACATCATAGACGGGTACGCAATCCGATATTAACAAATAGTCATAATATATCAGCTGAATTAGAGAGTATAAATGACAAAGACATCTCAATAATTGTTGCAAGTACAACAACAAGCAAAAAAGCAATCATGATCCACACTCCGGGTATACTTTCATACATGACCTCCCCTATCAACCAGACGCTCATTGAGAAAGAAGAGACAACTCCCGGTTGTGACATAACCCATTCATATACAATCCAATAAAAATTATAAGTTCCTCCTCATGTCGGCCCCATAGGCCCCGTAAACGCTGGCGAGGTAGACGTATTCGTAAAACTCCAGTCGAAGTCATCCATAAATACGTTCCAGTCAAACCGTTGAAACGGATCTGCCAATCCCAAATCTGCGTTTGCTGTCGGTCTTGGCTCTTCATCTGTTATAGTAACCCATAGTCAGCTTTATCTCGTCCCATAACTCTTATGTCCCACGGTTTAACTTACCAGCCCTCTCCCCCCCTCCCGCATTCACACTTTCCGCCCCCTTAAGCCTCGCATCACCACCGCCCTCAGCTCCCCCAGGCCCAATGATTCCCCTTCCATTATCTCTCGCAATTTCCACATCTCTTTTCCATCTCCTCAGGCAATCGAACGTCAAGCTTGCCCCCAGACGATGCGTATAGACACTCACCCCCGTCTTACACCAGTGATTCGACCTCTTTCTCATCTCCCAGTAGCTCTCCAACATGCCCGCACACCTCACATGCAGATCCCCTTCTTGCACGCTGCATATCCTGAGCGCTCTAATCGCTTCTTTGATGAGCGCGTCAACAGTATCTGCTTGAAATCCCTTGGTATAAGACGACAAGTGTACTCTCATGACAACGCAGATTGCCGACAGCAAAGTCCGAAAGACAAAATGGGGAGCGTAATGCAAAAATGCCGTCTCGCGGTGGAGTTTTGAGGCGGCTTGGTGGATGAGGCTTTCGGCTGTGGTATAGCACTTGATTACGTTTCTTTTTAGGAGGTCGGGGCTGTAGCCGGGCAAGGGCATGAAGTAGTAAGTTTGGATCTCGAGGAGGGTAGACAAAAGGGTGAAGTGGTCCAGATCTGCTCTCTCTGTGTCGGCGTGCTGGTCTCAATGAACGGGAAAGAAGGCATACCTGAGTTGTCTGGATACAACAGCTTCTGAACCTTTGTATACTCCTCCTCCATATACGCCACCAAATGGTGGCTTACCCCCTGGGCTTCCTCCAGCGAAGAACACATCGTCCTACTCACCCGATTGGCGAACCGTGCCGTTTCCAAATGCAGATAAAAGTACCTTGGCAGCGGAAACGGGCTGCTACCATCAAGTAACTGGTCGACTGTCTTGTTGAAGAGAGAGCTAGCCGATGGACACCCCATGTACGCCGACACTCTGTGAGAAATAATGGCACACCCCACCCAAGTAAACGTCGCCTCCTCATCTGTCGTATCATTCTCCTCCGTCGCATGCTTGAACTCGGAATGTGACCCCCTCCCTGTATGAAGTCCCATCAGAAAAGACGAGTTCATCGCTATGCCCGCAAAGATCATTGACGGGTCAGATAAGAACCTGATAGTCGGGAAGGGCCAGGTGGCCAGCAGTAGAACGGCGTTGATTACTGGCAGATCCAATGGCGGCTGCGAGATGGCGCTCCATATTTGTGGCAGGAGGGAGTCAATCAGAAACTGAAAAGCGGTGTCGTCCCGAGAGAATCGGCGGCAGGCGGTCATGATGATGGCCCAAAATAGAACTTGACCGCGTTCGTAGCATCTGTCTGGATCTGTGACGCGCACAATTGGGAGGTAGGGGTGGAAGTGCTCAAAGTACTTTTCAAAGTAATAGTCTATGTCTTCCCCTGAAAAGACTCGAGACCCCAGCGCCCTTGGCTCGGCCGGGTGTTGAGAGTGGCCCGCCGTTGACGGCCCATTGCTACCTGCCGGTGTAAGTGGTGGTGGTACAGCATTTTCACTCGAGATAGAGTATAACCTTGGTCGACTAAAGATGGCGTTGCTGCTGGCAGAGCTGGTGCTTATACTGGGCGCCGACAGAGCTGGGATGTATGTGGGCTCGGCAGTAATAGACGGTGCCTCAAGATGTAGATGGCTATGTTGGTGATGTTGGTGAAGATCAAGGACCGGGCGAGGAGCTACAACGGCGTCTTTGATATTCTGCACTTCGGCAGCCAATTCCTCTAGCTTACTGTATATGTGGGTGGACGTCAATGGTTAGTCTTGGGTGCTATCTTGGGTTGGTGTTCATGTTACCTCCTCCTCGACGTCCGTTTGTGACTCTTATCCACCACGCACTGAAGCTCAAGCTTGGAGCACCGAAGACATGGCTGGCCAGAGGCAGAGCTAGCATTACAGCGCACTTTGGCGTCCCGGCACCGCACGCAGGCGGTATTGCGTCTTATGCGTGCGTGCTCAGGAATCTCACTTGGGCGTGTCGGTCCCGGAGTGTCTCGGGTGGTATCGGAAAACTGAGCCTGGGGTGGTTCGACCGGAGGGGATCTGCCGGTACTGGCTTGCTGTGCCATGATGGCGAATATATCTGGGGCAGCACACAGAGGTATATCCGTCGATTCAAGTAGGTGAGGTTACTGGAAACATCAGGAGCACACCTGTTCGCCTCGGAATCAAAAACCAAAAGACACCCGGCATTGTCAACGATATCCTCGTGATGAGGAGGCAACAACGTCTGAAAGCGCGCGAGATGTTGAAGCAATTGCGTGCACCCGCCTACAGCGAACTCGGCGCCAGATTCATACTAGTCCGCCCTGGTCTTTGGCAGTTACACCCTACCGTAGCCCGAAGTGGGAGGAACCGATGCACCCCGGGCCATGTTCTGGGCGGGTGCCGCTTGCCGGACAGCATCCGATCTTCACATCCCGTTGCCGACGTCATATTCGAGGTCGCCAGAGTATCTCGGCTCTTCGTAGGTATCTAGGTATGTGACTCTCTCGATATTATTGTCCCGTCATCGCAGAAGAAGAAGCAACCTCAGTTGAAGAAGAAAACCACCTCGTAGGGCAGACAACTCCAACCGTTAGTGCAGTTCATCCCTAGCGGCCCCCCCCCCCACCCGCTAAGCTTAACGGCAAGTGGGGTGCAGTGCCAAGCCATCATGTCTCTGTGTAAGTCAGTCCAGTCCAGCTCTCATCCGCTGCAGCGGGAAGGTAAAAGAACCCGACTGGGAGGGTGAGGTTCGTTAATGAACGCCTCACTGACCAATCACTTCTACTGTAAAGCTCTTATCTCCGCAGTGTTCTTCAGGGTCTAGCAATACGATGCAGGAGAGCAACAAAGGACCCTCTTATCAAGCAACAACCACCCTCGATGGCGTTATCCAGACTAACCTGATCAACTACTAGACAGCCGCTATACCCCCTCATATTTGTAATTAATCCTATCTGATCTCCTCTCGGGTCCTGCGTCTAAGCTGTCTTGAGTCTCGAATCTTGTCCCAAGACTACTACACAGCCACAGTCAACCTGGGTTAAGAGACATGATTTCATCCTCGTAGCGATCTCGGAGCGGAGTGATTAGTACTGTAGCTCATCCATCATGAACATACAAGAACCAAAATCCAGAGGCAGCTTCAATACTTGGACCTTTCCATTAGATTTCTAAACTTCAAAGCCAGTTGACCTCTACCACCCAAAAGCCAAAATCTTATCATCAGACTTAGCCTGTGTAATACTAAACTACCTTCCTTGCGATGTTGAGTAGACAAGTACTAAGAAAGCAATTCTTCAAGTTCAACATATCCTGAATAAACTAGAAAGAAATCCACCCCTCTCTCTGCACATTGCTTTTTGTTGCCGAGCTCTTTGAACAACGAACAAAGCTTCACAGATAGAAGAAGCAATGAACAAGACCTTGTACTTCATATCCGGTTATAGTCATGTCTATACGTTTAAACGAAGGAAGGACCCGTCGGTATCTCGCTCTTTCACTGGCAGCAGTTTGTCCCAAGGATAATCATCAAGAGACTAGGGAAACTCAGGAAGTCAACTAGAAGCTCGGCAGGTAAAACCTTATGTATTGTTTTCAATACACGTAAAAGATGGACTGTCTATGCAGAGCAACATAGGTATAATGGTACTCATAGACTCAATACCAACCGGGATTTCGCGGCGTCCGTACGCTTTTCACAATAAGCTAACTACCAGTTAAACTCTCAAGATTGGCCTGCTAGCTGGGAAGAATTTCAAACTCTCGAGAAAAGCAACGAAACTCTCTGTATCGAGGCCAAGGCAGATAGGGCTATGATCAGGTCTCAGACAATACAATCGTATTTTCGAAGAAATGCTAGTCTAGGCAGTGAGTCTCCATATGCAAACTACATCGACTGCCGGTTTCAATAGCACTCGTTCTGTCTCTCACATGGTAAACACCGCGTCTGTGTTGTACATCTAGTATCTCGAGCTTCAGAGATAGCTACACCTCACAAGACTTGTAAACTTTCCGCTCTGAAATAAATCTGTCTTCTACAACATCGTTTCTCCGAGCCTAGATAAGCTCCCTCGATTCAAGTTTTAAGGCTTAGGCTTGAACATTCCCCTTGGGCAAGCAAGTGTTCCTATATAGGCCTGATAAGACGTAGACACTTCTCAGCATAACTTCATCTTGCTTGATACCCAGGTTAACTTCAATTCTGAGTCGCAACTGATATAGCTCATCATGTATTTAGTCAGGCTGCCTTATCTTGGATCAATCATAGAGTGTCAACTCAACGGTTCAACATGGTCTACAATCCAAATACATAGCTACAGAGCCCAAGTGAAAGTGAGTTCCCAGACAGGTACCTGATCTGCACCAGCATGAACATCGGATCCCGCGTTTTTATCTGCATCTAAATCCACCAAGCAGCCACAACCGTCAACTGATATCTAAGTCAACACCACATTCATCTAGATGACCTACAAAACGCATCATTCCCATCACAGTTTAAACTCGTCATGATAGCCTCCACGGTCCACCATACAATCCGGAGATATCACATGTCCGTACCTCGTATATAAGCCGCTTACCTAACTCATCAACAGTTGACACCACGCCTACCTATCCACATCATCACGCTCTTGCCCTCACCAAAGCAAGAGGCCTCTCACCAACCCCCCCCCTCTCCCAAAACCCCTACCTAGCCCCTTCTAGAACCTCTCACCGAACATCCTAGCGCATCTCACAATCTCTCCATCAGATCCATCAGAGATCACGGGAGCAACCTTCACCTTTTTCTCCGTAGTACGTCCGTAGTCCAATCCACAACTCCAGATCACTCCACGGACAATCTTACCGCCCCTTAATCTCTCTACCCGTTCCCTTAGCTTCAACAAGCCTTTTTGACATCCACATCCACTTGAATTCAGAATATCGTGATCTCCGCCCTTCTCAGATCTCTCCCCGCTGTTTTCAAACCCCTCATCTTCAAAAAGCCCCAACTCCATCTCGTTCTTGAATGTGAATCCACAAGGCTAACGCAAACTGTTTAAACAACCCCTGCCAAGATCAACCGTTCTTTTCAACTTCGGAAATTGAGCCGAAAAGAAGCACCCTTCTTTTTTTAGCGTTGACGTTGCTTGTGTGCCTACTTACGCTAATCCAGCTATAGCTAACCCATATTCATGCGTTTCTTCAACGGTTCAACATCAAATCATACTGGCAAGAACGTGGACGCGGGAATTGACAGTAAAAGCAAATCTAGCCCATCTTTGCCAATGTGCTATCAATGCACGGCTGATCTCAAGATTCATGCATCCCCTTTCCTTCTTGTCTTACCTTCTTCTTGTCCCTCAGTGGCAAACATGATGTCTTTTTTTTGCCGGGAGAGTATGTTTGTAAAAGTAGGTCCGGTACCGTCATCGGTCATCGGCACCGGCACCGAAAAGGCAGAATTTAGATCTCTTCTCATCGGTCATTGATCGGCCTCTACGGACAGGGAAGGGCGGATATCGCCGGTTACTCGTTGTATCTAAACGGTCCGAGCGGTTGAAAGCCCGTGGTTCTTCCCTGTGGGAAATCCCCCTGGTGATGGTTGTTCAAAAGACAGTACAGAGCAACAGTGGTATCCTCCATCGTGAAGATTTCCCTCTAGGATCTCTCTCTCCCCCCCTTCCGGGCATCTAGTTTCAGATGAGGCCGATCATCGAGTTCATCCAGCCCTGCCCGAATATGGGTGCAGGTAGTGTAGTGTAAACACCCTTTCAGCAATGTGCAAACGAATTCTTCTTTCCAGGAGAAAATGGTCCCGTCGAAAATACAGAAGCAATCGAGACCTCATGTCAACATCTCGCCTCCCCTGCGTGAGCTGCAAGAGTCGTGATGTCAGCCCTCGCCATAGTGTACTGGACTTCGCTCATCATCCGATAACATGAATAATTCACCCCCCCATCCCACCATCCCATTCCCCCATCACGCAAGCCAGCATGCTGTCAAGTTTCGAAATGTTCTTCTCCCGTTGGCTGCGCCGGCCGGTGGAGTCGACGATTAGCTTGCACACCACCCCCCGGGCCACTCCCGGGGGAATCCCAGCATCACCATCCAGAAGCATCCGTGCCATCCCCCCTGCTTCCGTCCAAGGTCCAAAGCGCAATTCACATCCGCTCGGTCCGTCCGCATTTGGACAAAAACCCCATCATCAAAAATCAATGTGCGCACGGTGTTCAGGAACGCGCGCCCGAATGCTCCCTTTTCACTTCAACGCGCTCTCACCTCTCATCACGCTGCGGGGTCCCGAGGGGTCGGAATCGGAGCTTGCGCGTTCATGCGTGCTGAAGAGTGATGCCCAAGCGTAATGTAGGCCAAGAAAGAAAGAGGGGTTGTTGACGAAAAGTCACAAGTTGCAGTAGCTGAAGTTGACTCAATCACATCACAAGGCCGTACCTTGAATAAGTAATTGTTGCGGATACCGAATGCGAGAAACTGTTGATGCCCCGTAAAAGCCGTTGCCATATCGGCGCCGATCCTCCCGACTCAACCGGCCACCGGCGGGCGAGAACAAAAGAGCAACGAGGAAACGGACAAGGAGCCCCGGCCTCTCTCGGCAAAAGATCCGCGTAGGATCAGGGCGGTTGTTTACCATCACGAAAAGAGATGCTCCTGAGTCGTTTGTCGCAGCCCTGTGAGACGAATACAACTTCCCCAACTGCCGTTTCTCCGTTTCTGTTGCTATCCTTTCAACCAAGTGGCATCGAGATGCCTGCTCAGCACCTCCCGGCCTCTCCCAGCTCGCGATAGGCAACTTTACCAGCCGACCCCTGATCGAGCTTGCCAGGTATGGTCAATGCTTCCTTGCCGAGCTTGTCCCGAGATCGGGAATGTGACGATTCAAGGCGATTCCGAGCTTTGCTTTGCCCTCCTCAATCTATCTCAAACCTGGAGATAACCGGGCTCAAAGATAGACAATACCTCTCTCTATCTCTCACAGCCCCGAAACTCTTTGTTCACCAGCTTTGTTCACCTTCAGTGTATTGTTCCTTTGCTGAGACTTCCTCATCGGTTTCTGCGCTCCTCCCGGGATGTGATCAATCCATTGTTCAAAGCTTGGACTCTGGACTGCCTTGTCTTGATCCAAAAATCGTTCTGGAAGAACCTCGAACACATCTCTTGGCCGCGTTTCATCTTATTTGCCCTTGCCTAGCTCACCCCTTGAGGGACAAGACAAGCAAGAAAGAAAAAGCAGAGACCCACAACATCAACGGCGCTTGTTTCGAACATGGTGCATCCACGCGAGGAATGCACAACCAGGCTGAATTGGGCAAAATCCATCAAGGTCTAAAAGGTCCGAGCAACGACACTCCATCGGCATCAGCTCGCTCAGTTCAGTTTGTGCGTCTTTTGTTGTTGATGAGATTTGACCCAAAGGAGTCAATGTTGCAGTGATGTGGGCTGCAAGGTACGATGTGCCCGTTCCTGCATAGGGTCACATCAAAGCCACATTCCCCCGTACCTGTGCGTTTAATGTTGCCCTTTTCTCTCGCTGGTTTTCTCTCTACCCCTCCATCGATCAAGCGGTCAGCTTGCCGAGCGTGACCGAGGGGAAGGGAGTGTGCAGTTCAGAAATTGAATGCTCCAATGATGATGATGATGATGATGATGAGAGAGCCCCTCCCGCTCTCCCGCAGGTCCAATGCCAGGAACACCAATTAGAGCCGCAGCCATGAAGCGGGAGAGAGGCAAAAGGCTGCCCAATCACCGAACATGCCGCCTTCTCCCTCCCCCTCGAGGTAGGATGAATGTCAATGTTTCAGGAAACTCTGTGCAACCTCGATTTGCCCCCTTTCTCTCTGTGTTTCAGATCCTCTCTGCAGTAGTATCCTTTGCTGACAAGCACTCATCAACCTCCACATTCGGATGAACTGAAGTTTATGGCGGGGTGGATTCCTGAATCGTTGTTTTGAAAGTCAGGCTCAACCCAGCCAGGTTGGGAAAACGATCCCAGTGACCAACAAACAACAATGTTTCCTTACACACACCGGGATACCTCGGAGTTTCGAAAAACACAAAGCTTTGTATGTGTGCAAGCTGTGTTCGCTGATAAGATCCCTCAAACTGAATGGGGGAGCTCGGAGAAGCTGCTGAGCCGTTCGCTCGCCTATTGTTAGCAACAAGTGATGGCCGCTTTGTCAGACCCGTTCATATACGCACACTTGCCTTTATAATCACACCCATCAACAGCTCAACCCAGGCGCCGAATGGAATACCGTCATGTCCCGTAGCTTTGTGGCTTCGCGGGTCAGGCTGACGGGCATCAAGTTCCGAGGTTCGGCGGGTATGCTCTGCACCAAAAGCCCAGCACATAAGATCTCCTCCTGCATGAAGAGGGGGGGAAGATCCCATCATGTTTTTCTGTACCTCCATCCAACCATGGGGATGACGGGAGGACGGGAGGGCGGGAATCAGGAGTGAGTGGCTTGAAATTCACCAGTTCTTACCGCCAGTCAGCCAGTGCCAGCCAAACCCGATGTTTTGTACAACCTTTCCATCACAGCGGGAAGGCAGCCCCTCAGTCCCGGTCTTCTTTTGTGTAAGAACTGAACGGCGGGATCTGAACCACTTTGATAGGTAGGAGAATGTGGGTAAGTGGGCGTGAGCGGATGATGTGCTGTGCTGAGCTGTGTTATGGGCCACAGGTGTCTGCGGCCAGTTTTCTTGACCTTGCTATTCTTGGCCACTGTCAACAAGAAAGGTCGGTTCGATCACGCAGGCCAGGGCCAGGCCAGGCACAGCGGCACCCGCACCGGCGGGAAGGGGACGAGAAAAGGACAAAGTTAAACCGGAGAATTTCCAACCACTGAGCACCATCGCAGAGGGAGCTCCCGTCATTCTGAGGGGACCAATCACAGGCCTGAAGAGCTCTAGGTCGATCAGCGTGGGGAAGAGCAAAGCCGCCTGGCGAAGCGCGGATGCCCCAACCGCTCAAAACCAGCTAATCAGCGTTCTTTTGCCAGCTGGCTGGATGACGATGCTTGAATTTGATGTGCTGTATGCTGTAGGCATGACCGTTGTTTATGCTTGATCTGGTGGTGTGATCGATTGGCGCGGGACGACTCGCTGGGCTTGCTAGGCTTGCTAGCACCGGCAAGCCGACAAGGTAGGTCGCAGAAGCTTAGCCTGTGTTCTTTTTGCCTCTCTTTCCACTTTTCTGCAAGAATGTTCTGAAACACAAGAAAGGCGGGAGGCTACCCGTTTTCTTGGGGTTTCCCGTCCTTAGTGGCATGGCCTGAGCAATCCTAGTATGCCCAGCCCTAACCCCGCCGAGAGCTATGAAGCGTGCCATCACCAACACACCCACCTGCCTGGAGGCAACAAAGAGGAAGCTGTTGTGTGCGGCAAAAAATAGAAGTGGAAGCTTTCTTGAGCTGTTGACCTGTGCCTGTTCGTTTCACTCCTCAGCCCACTCAATAGTTCGTCCGCCTACGGACGGAAGTTGATAACAGTAGCAAGCCTCGGTTACACTTGTGTGCAGAAAGATACGAGCTGTTTCGTTTCTGTTGTCTGTTTACTTGGTAAGAAGCCTCCCAGGAGAGAGAAACTGAGCGGGGGCCAAAGAATGATTGGCGGGCTTTATGGAAACCTATGCGCCACGGTGGCGGCTACACAACTCCAGCGAAGCAGGGTGGTGGTTCAACAAAGGCTGTAAACATCTTCCCGGCTTTTTGGATGTCCGGTGTTGCATCTGGGAGTCGTCACGCCTGACTTGAGAGTGGTATCGGAGCTTGGATTGTTGCTGGGTGGCGTCCTACTCTACCCAGGGCACGTTGTCTGCAGTGGGATGGCAACGTTGTTGAAGGCCAGTTATGATAATTATGTTATGATTGCTGCTCGGTTTGTGCTGTCCTCGAACGCCACTAAGTGTATATAAACACCACGCAAACTCCGTGCTTGATATGACGACCGAGTCCTGGCAGTGGTGAGAAAAACAGCCAAGAGATCCTGACTAGAGATTAACTTCCCCAAGCTTCAACGTCTTGAGGTTGACCGGGCTTACTCTTCGTAACACTGCTGCGTGCAAGTGCATCTGGTGGGCTGAGCTATGCCTGTGCCCACGCGGTACAGCTATCGACAGAATCAAGGGTTAGTCGTGCTGTTGCTGTGAAGAGGAGACATCAGTCAGCCAAGCTCCGCATGTAGGCTCATCTGCCCTGGGCAGCGATACGTGCGTATCGATGAAGAGTTGAGCTGTGCCGTTGAATAGAAGCTCTTGATACAGCTAGTTTCTTGTTTCAGAATATGCCGGTCATGGTGATCAAGCGGATCAGTCCACCCCACCACTCGTTTTTGGTCTTGTGTAGAGGCACGACGTATATTATTCCCCCACAGTTTACACGACGAATGTCACCTCCCACTGCATGATACATTGGTACCAGTGACCCAGCCTTCCGCTTTGGATATGTTTTCCAAGCGCGACCGACCGAGCCGCCAGCATTGCACTTGGCGATTCCCGGAGAATCAGGGATTGACGGCGGGGTCACGATTGAACAAGGACTTTTGCCAAACTTGAGGACCGCCGGGAAGGATGAAGGAAGGTGCAAGCCGAGCTCGATGAGGCGCTTCTGGGCCGTGCTACTTGGAAATTCGGACATCAATCGCTGGCATACCATTGTCATGCCGAATTTGGCGGGAGCGGCAAGGCTGGCTGTTAATAATTCGCCGTTTGTGATTGACGGTGTGGTCGAAAGAAGGCATCATACAGGTTGACAGCTCAGGCACCGATGCTGTGTCTGTATTCGTACTCTCGATATGGGATGGTTGAGCTTTCCGCAAGAACTTGCCGGAGCACGGCCGAGCCCTCCATCTTTCACCAAGGAGTCCCGTGTCCGGCAACGTGCGTGTGCATTTTTGGCAGAGCGCTGGACGGCTGGGAGACTGAGGCTGACGACTATTGTGGAGGATGTGTGTGGTGATATTCTGACCACGCGGGGGGTGTGAATCGAGTATCGGCCGCCAGCGGCAGTCAACGACTGGAAGAAGGGCCGTTGCCAGCTGCGAGCGATGCACCAGCAGACCCCGGCACGGCGACTGTGAGCTATTTCTGAAGCATGTTTCAGGAGTGACCAGGTGGGATCCAAAGACTGTGGCTGGGCACTGCCCCTCTGCCCCTCCTACAGAACCAGGGGGGAAGCACGTCCGTCTGCGGCACGATTTTCGTAAACTAGCTGTCCAGTTGGGCTGGCATCGCGGAGCTCGTTCTAAAGCAGCGGGTTCGTCGTCGGCAAGGTCGTCGATATCGATATCCGTAGTTGACTTGTGTTGATAGCCAAGAAGGCGACGATGGGCTGCCCGGTTGAAAAACGTGTTCATGACGAGCATCACAGGGCAGTTGCCACAACCGAGTGTTCAAAATCATCGGGGCCGAAAAGCGAATTTGGAAAGAAGGTGCCCCGTCACACCGGCCCCTTTTCGGTGCGTAACTCCATCAGACTCTGCTGGATAGATCCGAGGAGGTTGATGCCAGTGCGACTTTGTTGGGACCCCGAGCGAGAGGCTCATCAGGTCTTTGTCTTATTAGCCTGGGAATGCGCAGTCGTGTGTAGCCATTCTGTAAATATTGGTGATATCAGAGCTGCCGGCAAGCGAAACAAAGGATAACAATGTCGATGTGAGGCGTTCCTGTTGTGGGTTGCTTGCTAATAAGAGGACGATTCAGATGCGAATGATATGATTCAAGCTTTGGGCTGAACCCTCGCAGACGCCACAGAAAAGATGACTGTGACCACTTGTTCCCCACCACTTGACCGTACACCTTCCGCTTCCAGATATTTCCATCAGCGGATATCGAAAAAGACGGGGTTAAATACTGTCAAATCTGTATTCATCACGCTTCCCATTTCCCTCGCCGCCTTTGCCGTCTGAGTGCTGACTGTCATGCAGATAGTACAGCGCTACCTTACTGCCACTTTGTAGACTTGACAGTCGGAATAATACCGAGCAACCCATGCCGTGGGTGGGCTGGGTAGCATCGTAATTAGTGTAGCTGGGTATTTTTATGAACAGCAATTTGATGGCCAGGCGAGGTCCAGATAGGCGAGCGACTCAGGCCCGCTGACAAGACCGCCTCGGCTCTCTTTTCGCGCTTCCAACAATCCGCATCCCGCATCCCGCATCAGCTCGCTGATGGCCAGTGCTTCTGCTCTGGAGGAACACAAGAAATCCACAGCGACAAAGGATTGGTCCGAGATTCAACAGATCGGGCGCCACAAAAGATCAGTGTACAAAGGTGCTGGAGCCATGACGACGCGTCAACATTTTGACCCTCAAGCAAGCGGGGTCCTGTGGTTCTTCAACATCAAATAAGACAATCTGAGAAGAGACAAGAGGGGAAAAGAGATCTGAGATCTACACTACATCCTTAGCAATGAGCTTACCTTACCTGCCAAAAATATGTACGTATCATCATCCGTCGATATGCCGTGAGGCTGGTTGCCACTTTGAGCCCAGAACGACAGCATGCCGCCTGGCCTCGCCTTCCCGATGTTCTCATCCAAGCACCTAACCAAGTGATGCTGCATGGACTTCCATGTCTGGTTGAGGAAGAGGAACAACAAGGAACAATCACTGCGCTCACGCCACCAGCATCATTTCCCCGTCCTGCACTGGTGTGGCTTGGCCCCGGTCGTTGCTTTTGAAGATGACAGAACGGAGGGAAGAACAACAGTTAACAACAACGCCAGTTGGAGTAGCCGGTGAGCGGTTGGCGGCTCAAGGACTACGCTTAGTGTGTTCCGTAGCTGCGGTCGAGCAGATCCCATCAACAATCAGATACCAAACTTGAAGAAGAGGTGCATCTCGGCCGGAGTCAGGAAGGTCAAGGCACGGCGAGTTGACAGACTGGCAAATGCTGGGAATTGCAGAGCGCAGGCAGACGGTCCTGAGCGAGAAAGGCATGGATTCCCAGTCACGACCCCGGCAACATCAACATGGGACCCGATTTTCCAGCAAGGGGCAGCCTATCAACACACGAGCCCTCGAGTCGCCCACCTTTTCCTTGGCCTGATCTCGCTGAACTGCTGAATGCGCGTTGTTCCGTTGCGCTGCATCTAGGTCATCACTAGAATCACGCCTCCCCGCCTCCCACCGACACCCGCCTCTTCCCATCACAGATGGTGAGCCGCGCCCCGAGCCTGGGCTGGCTGCCCGGTGGTATCTCCCCGTGCTCCCACTCCCACTCTTGTCCACTTCCATCGTCTTCAATCCAAGAGACCCCTGCCCTGTTGTCCCTGCCTCCCTGGGCACGCACACAATTCCCACCTGTCCCTGCTCGCTCCCATTTCGTAGAGTCCACCCGGGGCCCCGCTACTGCAGCTGCTTGCCATTGGCACTTGGGCCCGTACCACACTGCGCATTTTAGCACCCTTTTCTCCCCTTGCCTGCGAGCCCACGCACCGATTGGCAGGCACTGCACCGGGCCCCAAGCGAGCAAAGTGATTAAACCCCCAGGGTCGCCCGCTCCCCTCCCTCCGGCCCTCTCTCGCGATCTTTTTTCCAAGACTCTTTTTTTTCCACATCCCCTTTTTCTTTTCACCTTCTCAGGACAGTATCGCGGGAGGTTCCTTTTTCCCTTTCCCGGCCGTTACGAAGTGTCCTGGATTTACCACCTTACCAACTCCAACCACACGTCGCTCTCGCCCTTCTGATTCCCATCGAGACACCCCAGAGGTAATCGACCTGCCCTGGACATCACACATTCCGCGTCGCAGCCTCCGCCCATCATCGCGCACCCGATAGCCGCCGATTCTTGGGGCATCTTTGATTGGTTTCGTTTCATTCACCCTATTGTTTCTCAGCCGTTGCCCTTCCGCTTAGGCCCGGCAGCGCACGGCATCCCGAACAGCGAACAGCAAACCGCGAGGCAATTGGGTTGGAATTATCGTGTAAAATTTCCTATGTCACGGGCTGGCCTCGGGAATCCATCACATCTTTAAAACCGTCCACGCATCGCACTTCGCAGGCAGCGCCTGAATCCGACCTGCGCCCGCATCTCGCACACACACGCATATACTCTCGCGCCGACGGCTAACCAGTATCATTTCTTTCCCTGTTCACCTGGGCACCCCTGGTCGCAAAACAACTGCGTTGTTACAGTCGACCGGCTTCCCACTCAAAATGTATTCACAGCAAAACGCGGCCATGCCCGCACCGCAAAAACCAGAGACGTTCATGCTGAGCTCGGAAGCGCAGCAAGCTCTCCCACACGATGCTCAGGTAGCTCTGCAGCAAGTTGATAACCGTGAGTGGTGATCCCGGACCAGCGCATCTGTCGCGTCACAAACACTGACCCAGCTTGTAGTAAAATACTTTCTTATTTCTGCGCCAGTTGACTGGCAGGCCGACCAGTACATTCGCCGCTTTCTTCTCCCAACAGGCGAATACGTTTCCTGCGTCCTCTGGAACAACCTTTTCCACATCTCCGGCACCGATATCGTAAGATGTCTCTCGTTCCGCTTCCAGGCCTTCGGCCGTCCAGTAAAGAACTCTAAGAAGTTTGAGGAAGGCATCTTCTCGGATCTGCGAAATCTCAAGTCGGGAACCGATGCCTCGCTCGAGGAGCCAAAGAGCCCATTCCTGGACTTTCTGTACAAGAACAACTGCATCCGGACACAAAAGAAGCAAAAGGTCTTTTACTGGTACAGCGTTCCCCACGACAGACTTTTCCTCGACGCTCTCGAAAGAGATCTCAAGAGGGAGAAGATGGGCCAGGAAGCCACCACAGTCGCCGTCAGCGAGCCCGCGCTCTCGTTCCAGTACGACTCCTCGCAGTCGCTCTACGAGCAGCTCACCAAGGCTCAGCAGGCCAATTCTTCGTCTTTCAACGCGCAGCAAGTTTCTTTTTCTCAGTCACAGTCCACCTCGCCGGTAATGAGGGCGATCGACTCGATGCCACCACCACAAATGATCCCTCAGTCGATGGCCCCTTTAGCGGATGGGATGGACGCCATGGTCCCGTACGGAGCGATGACGATGGCGCCCGCGATGACCCCTCAGCCGATGATCAAGCGCGAATCTGAGTACCCTCGTGCTCAGTACAACCAGAACGGAGTTCCAATTGCTCAGACACATCAACGGCACGCTTCGATGCCCGCCTATGGCCTGGAGTACTCTCCCGCGCCCTCATTTGTGTCTTCTCACTTTGAGGACTATAGCCAAAGGGGCATCTCGTTCGAGCCCTTGACGCCTCCTCAACAGGCTCTCGGCATTCCCAACGAACCTGCTTACATTGCCAACGAGGAGACCGGTCTCTACAGCGCCATCCCCGACCATATGAACGTCGGTCTCAACGGCATGATCCAGCTCCCACCATCAAACCTCGCTGGCCCATCGTTCTCTCGCCCGTACGCTGCTAACAACAGCTTCTCTGTGATCGAAGGATCGCCGACATACAAGCAGAGAAGAAGGCGTTCATCCATCCCACCATCTTTGTCGGCCACCACTGCGGCGATTGCCACAGCGACCGCTGCTCACCGTCCTTCGGATTTGCGGAGATCGGTCTCTGCGTCCGTTGGTCCCGTTGCTGAGGGCGATGAGTCCGCGGATAACTCCCCACCAGGCCTGACCTACAGCAACTCCGCCATTTCTCTCAACAGCCAACACCACAGAGAGATGCTCGAAATGTCTCGCCACGGCACTCCTCTGTCTACCGTCGAGGGCAGCCCCGCGCTCAACCCCGTCAACCTCCAGCAAGATTTCTCGCCACTCAATGGCGATGAGCTTGGTCCTTTGAACGAGAGGCCAATGATGCAAGGAGCTCCCGGTGTGGTACGAAGAGCCCGCTCTGCCACGGTCATGGAACTTGGCCCCTATCCCCAAAAGTCACACTCCTGCCCTATTCCCACGTGTGGTCGTCTCTTCAAGAGATTAGAGCACCTCAAACGGTAAGAACAGTGTTTTTTTTAACATATCAGCATGCAAAGCTCCCCGCGCGTTATCTAACCAAACAAACCTTCCAGACACGTGAGAACCCACACACAAGAAAGACCCTACATCTGCCCTTATTGTAGCAAGGCATTCTCCAGATCAGACAACCTCGCACAGTATGCCCCCATCCTTTCCTTCATGTATTTTTTCCTTTGTCAGTGGACAAGTGGGAAGAGCAGTAGCAAGTTGTGCAAGTGGCATACCAATACATGGAGAGATGGCCGAAAGACACATATCACAGCACAAGCCTCCACGCCGACCAAATGTTTCAAGGGTATTTTAAAGCATGGACTAACAAGCTGTCTCTGTGTAGGCACAAGCGCACTCATGATCGCGGCGATGGCGTTGATGGCAACTTTAGCTTGTCTGGTGAGGAGGAGGAGCAGTACTCTGGGGAAGATCAACTCGAGTCTCTGGATGACGCTTCGCCAACGTCGGAGAACGGCTACGTTGCTGGGTCTCTTGACTCTGCCATTCACAACCACCAGAACCAGAACGGCATGCCACCATCGAATGGGTCCAACATGCACCAGGCGCCACCACAGTACAACAGCCTTCAAACGCTCAGCATGCCCATGACGATAAGCCACCCTCAGGCCATCAACGCCGGTGGTATGATGTAAATGTCTGGATGTAGCAACGTGGGCTGTGTGGGATAGTGCTGTACAAAACATATGGGACGGGAAGGAGTAGGAGTATCTGGAAGACTTTTGGCAGAGCGCATGGATCTTTTGGACTGGGCGGATTTTTTCTTCTTTTTCACTTTTCTTATCCACACTTTGCTGTTGGAGCCCATTTACATCACCTTGGCATTTTTCTTCTTTTACTTTTTTTGCAAGGGGATTTCTTGGACACCGAAAAAGAGCGGTGGCTTTATCTTACACTTTTTTTTTGATTACATCTTTTTTTTTTTTTTTGTTACAACCTTTCACATTGATGATTGCAATCGACTGTGATGCATTCACGAAATAGAGATGGGTGGATTTGGAAGGAATATTAGGAGGGAGGAACAAGGAAGGCACAAAACAAATTACACACAAACATTTTTATGTATATATTGGAAGAGATTTGTTTTGGCTGTCTGTCTTTGTTTTTTCCCCTCCTTTTTTTGGTTCATTTTGTTTTCTTGTTTGTTTGTTTGGTTTTGGGAGGAGGGTTTTATCGGTGAGGATTGGAGTTGAAAGATACCAGAAGAGTTGGGGAGAGGCAGCAGAGAGAAATGACAGTTGGAATTGAACTGATGATTTGAAGTAAACACCATAATGTGCCTAGCTGTGTGATGTGATATGTTTTTTTTTTTCGAATAACACAAGACTTTGTTTTTCATAGGTTCAGATCTCACAAGGAAACTTTCCAGGGGAGATACAACGAGAGATCTTCTGCAACGAAACACTGAGTAACATGGCACATATCATCAGTTCTATGCCTACCTCAAAGTGCAACATTGACACAACATGCATCAAAAAAGCCACACATCGTAACTACAGATATTCAATCATATTCGCATGTGTCAAATCACGCATCACTGGCACCCACACAACTCAACGTCCCTTCCTCGAAACGAAACAAACATTCATGTTTCAACAAAACCCAAAATGCATTAATAAGATCTCTGGCCTGCTCTATAGGTCATCCATATCATGATCACCATTACCCGTCCACACACCCATCTATTAGACCTGACCCCAAATGATCTACATTACCACCACCACTCAACTACCGACGGCATAAACACCGATCTTGAGATGACCCAAAAATCACGGCCGACCCAGCCTTGCCGTCGACCCATTTCACATGGCCTATAACCAGGGGCCACAACCGCCATCCAAACCCATTTTGCCAGCCCCGACCCTAGAAAGCTTAGATTTTGACCAGCCCGGACCCTGGCTGGCGGCCGCCAGGATGTGAGCCCACAAGAGGATGACAGCAAGAGAGGTTCTAGAATTCCGTGCTGTGCCCGTACCCTGTGCCGGTCGTTGACCTCAACACCAGGCCTTTGCCCTGGCCTCTGGTTTGGTCGCTGCAACATCGAACCTGCACGACATCCCCATCCCCGTCATCCTCCCTCCCTCCCGTGGACTAAAACATCCAAAACCGGGGAAATATTCCCCATCAGATCTGTTTGCCCCCGATCCAAACTTGACATACCTATTCCTATCCTCTTTGCTCCTGCCCTTCCCCCTTGTTGAGCTTCAAGTACACGCCTGGAGAACTGAGCCACATCGTGAATTCCCCCTTTCTCCTTCTCAAATGTCGTGCTGGGTGGGGGTCTGGGTACGGTGTCAAGGGATCAGGTTCGGGGTCGGGATATTGAACCTCCTGTACTTCGTACAGGTAGGGGTCCCCGAGCCCCAGGTGTAGGTTGTTTTGAAACAGGTCGGCCAAGGGGCAACCAAAGGGGGTCTGGGGGTGGGTGTGAATCTTTGTTTCAAAAAAAGACAAGCAAGATCTGAGAAGAGAGGGAGGAGGGCGCCGCCTTAGTGCATGCTTATCTCAGATAAGGCTTGATCAGAGGTAGTATCACCTTGTGGGGGGGTGCTGAAAGATGGTCGAAGGATCGGGTTCTTTTACCGTTGAGGTGCTGTCTGTCGAGGTTGAGGTTTATCGGCTTGAATAAACTCTCAACTCAGTTCAGTAGGAGTGAATAGACAGAGACAGAGAGATCACCTCCTCCCCCCTCTCCCCCCTCTCCCTCCCCTCCTCGCAGGACCGGGTCGATTCAGCACCTCCGCCTCCCTTGCACTAATCCTCAGCGTCGCGCCCCTCATCCTCCCCACCCCCGGTGCACCCACTTCCCGCTCCCCTCTTCCACCACTTGGCTTCTTGGATCGTGACGGTTTGCTCTTCTTGACCTCCCTCTCCAGGATAATCCCATTCTCCTTCGCCTCCCTCCTCCTCTTGGCTTCCTTCGCCGTATTGTGGCTCACAATCCCCTTGCGCATCGACATGGGCATCTTGGACTGAGCCAAAATACTGTCCTTCGCCCCCAGCGCCTGAAATCTCAGGTCGGTAGTTTTCTTTGCGGTACGGCCGGCGGCGAAGGCGCGCGTGTTGGTGGCGGTACCTGCGGCGGCGCTGGACTGCCAGTGGGACGAGTTACCTCCGGCGGCGGAGAGGATGTGGGACTCGGCGATGAGGCGCTGGAGGGCGAGATCATTCGCCAAGAAGGCGGCGCTGTCTTCGGCTTGGGACTCGTCGGCTTTCTTCTTTTTTGGGTTGCTGTCGGACTGTGCCGCTGATGAGTGGCTGGGTGGGCGGGAGGACTGATTTTCCTCGTTGGTTAGTATTTTGTGCAGGAGGGGAATTCCGAATTTGGAATGACAAAAGGACGTACGAGGTAGGCTTTGAGTTCTTTTTTGCTCATGAGGGAGGTTATTGATGTTGAAGAGGATTTTGTGTGGTCGACCACTTCGACGACGTGGGATTCTTCTTCTTCCGAGTCTAAGCCCCTGGTTAGTTTGGTGGTTTGCGAAGGGCAATTGTGAAAGGTCTGGCATACCATCGTCTTCTTCCTCTTCACTGGAAACACCATCCCATGATTCAGCGTCAGAATGATCGCTGCCGGAGTCGCTGTCGCCGTCGTCTTCTTCGCCATCTTCATCCTCATCGCGGGCCTGCTTCTTGGATGGTGGAGCGGCGCATGGGGCAATGCCAGCGGGCATCTTGAATCGCGCCTCAAAGTGCCGTCTGAGAGCCTCCTGCGCGTCCACCACATCCTCCTCAGCGGGAGGTGCCTTTCTTTTTCCGAGTGCGCTGGGCATTTTGCGATAGAGTGTCCTGCTATGTATCGTTGGATATTTGCGAAGGTAAGAGGCCGAATTGCAGGTGGGATGGGATGGGATGGAAGCTCTGGCCAAAATTTTTGAGAGCTTGCGGTCGCAGAACCTCGATGGCTTTCCTTATCTTATCTGTTACGCAGCCGCGTATCATCTTCGTAATTTACACTAGTTTCTGCGTGCATGAGATGAAATACTACGTAATCATCACCCCTCCGACAATCGCACAACCACCACCACCACCACTTCACCAAAAAAGCTACCCCGCCAAAACGTCACTCACTAATCAGCCCCCTTTTTCACCCCCTATTTTTCCTCACCACCCCTTTCCTGAACATCAGTCAACCACCATGACCCGCTTCCGCCCCTGCATAGACCTCCACGCAGGCCAAGTCAAGCAAATCGTCGGCGGCACCCTCGACTCCAAAACCTCCTCCCTCCTCACCAACTTCGTCTCCCCCCACCCCCCTTCCTACTTCTCCAACCTCTACAAAGAAAATGACCTCCAAGGCGCTCACGTCATCATGCTCGGCCCGGTCAACAGAGAAGCTGCTATTGAATCTCTGGCGGCCTGGCCCGGTCATCTGCAAGTAGGAGGGGGCATCAACGAGACCAACGCCCAGGAGTGGATAGACCGCGGAGCGTCAAAGGTGATCATCACATCGTATCTGTTTCCTAACGGGACGTTCTCCCAGGAGAGGCTGGACAAGGTTCTGGCTGCGCTGGGCGAGGATAAAGAAAAGCTGGTGATTGATTTGTCGTGCAGGAGGAAGGGGGAGGATAGGTGGTTTGTGGCGATGGACAAGTGGCAGACGATTACGGATATGGAGGTTTGTGAGGGTGTGTTGCTCACTTTTCTACGGTTCTATGTGGGCTTAGTTGACTGACAGTGAGACACAGAATCTATCAAGCAACTGGAGCCATATTGCTCAGAGTTTCTCATCCATGCTGCCGATAATGAGGGCTTACAGCGTGGAATTGACGAGGCGTTGGTGGCCAACCTGGCCAAGTGGTGCAGTATTCCTGTCACATATGCCGGCGGTGGCCGGAATCTAGATGATTTGGAAATGGTCAAGAAGTTGAGCGGGGGTAAGGTCGATTTGACAATTGGCAGCGCGCTGGATTGCTTCGGCGGGAGCGGTGTCACGCTGAAAGAGTGTGTTGAATGGAACCAAAAACAGTAATGACCACTTGAAAATGAAATAAACAAAATATCCTCTTAATGCTTCATTTTCGCCGCTAACATTAAACCTAAACATATACTAACACTTTGGCTAACACCAGGTACATGATCAGAGATTCTTGAGCTCCTTCTCCATATTCTTCAGCTCTTCCCTGACCTTGGGGCAATAATGCTTCTTCAAAAGCTCTCCTTCCCAAATAGTCGTGGCAAATGGATTGCTTCCCTCAACGCTTTCAGCCAAGGGCTTGAATGTCCCGTCCATCTTTCTCTCTTCGGTGTTCCACAGCGCGTTAACCTTCCTGCCGTGTGTGTGCACCACTTCGCCCAAAAGTCCCAGCATTGCCTGGCACGACTTCTCGGGTAGCTGCAACGCCACCGACATGAGCTGCTTGGTGAAAGCAGCCAGACGAAGAGGCGGTACGGACCGGATGTTCCACGGCGGAAGGAGCACACCACTCAAGCAGCGCATAAGTAGGACTGTCGTGGTCTGAACGTTGATCTTGCTGCCTCTGCGAGTGCTGCCGCCTGATTCATCATTCGGGTCGGAAAGGTGGAGAGATTTGGCACCGAGCTCAAGGTCAGGATTGACGGAAAGTGGCAAGAGACCCCGGTATAGATGAGTGATAAAGTAGGAAAGGTCAAGATGCAAGTCGGTGCGAGCATTATGAGCATCTTGGCCCTCCAAAAGGGCAAATGCCGTGACCGTGCACAGAAGGGATTCTCTGCTGGTGTCCCGGATTACTTCCTCCTCATCATCTTCATCCGCCATTTGCTCGTCCTCCTCCTCTTCCTCGGGCATTTCGCTGTAACGAATGAGTTGCTTCAGGGCTTCAAGGAGATCGCCAAAGAAGTCCTGGTTGATGAGATGAGCGTATTGGGCTAAGCCTTCGAGGACAGCTCCCATAAGGTGTGGCACTCGTTCCTTCAGAACCCGGAAATAGGTTGCAAAAACCATCTTGAGAGTTTCCGATTGCATCTTCTCTCTTTCTTCATGGCTGACCGCAGCGTCTGCGTGAGCCATGACCTTTTCGGCCTCTTTTTGCTCCTTCATAAGCTTGCGTTCCCGCTTCGTGCGAAACTGCTTCTTCTGTTTAAGCTTCTTCCCATTGAACCCATCACTGGGACGTTCAGCCCTGTCCTGAGAGGCCTTGCCGGCAAACTCGCCAAGAAGTCGAAGGTGAAGGAAAGTGTTGAGTACACTTTCATCAACACGGTATTCCTTGGCCCTCATCATCTTACTGAGCAGAGAGACTGCTTCCATGGATGCGTTCCCTTCCTCGTCTTCCCTGAACAGAGTCTCCAGGGCCTCCCTGCACTTGACAAAATCAGCATCAACTCTGCGAGTGCTCAGCTTCTTCACCAATATCCTCAGCAGCTCGCCCCTGAAATTGAAGTGTGGTACTGAGTTGACCAGCGTACAAGCGCAGGTGATTGCAATGGTGGAAATCGGCTGGCCGCGCTTGGTCTTCTCGGTAGATGCCGAAGCAGCAAAATGAGCGAGCTTTTTGATGTATCCCTGATAGCCCGTCACCAGCGCCTGCTCATACGTCCGCAGCCGCTTGACTTCCTTGGACAGCTTCTCGCCCGCCTCCTCGGTAGCAGGTCGTATCCGGTAGCCGGGGATAACATCTTTGTAGACTGTCATCTGCGTAACCATGCAGATCTTCTTGATAGCCATGATCGGAGAATCGCCAATCCTGGACATGGCCTTGAACGCACCCGGGTATTCCTCAGGATCCTCGTTCAATTGCGTCGCAACCTTGGCAAGCTCTTCCTGGGCCCGTCGGATTTGTTCACGTTCGGGGATTTGGGGCTCCTCGGGTGCAGCCTCCTCTTCGTCTTCGGGTTCCGCATCGTCGTTATCTTCGCCTTCAAGCCATTCGGTGTCGCTGGCTACAGACGCGGCATCGTCCTCCTTCACAGCCCAAGTTCCTCCGGCAGTCCTGGAAGGAAGCCTTCCGCCCTCGGCAGCTGCCTTTCTCGCATCCTTTTTCTTGCCTTTCCGCGATCGCTCTTCATAGCTTTGTTCGAGGTTCCAGTTGGCGGCGGTTTTGAAGAACTGCTTCTGGACTTTTGAGTCGTTTCCGTTTGATCCATCGGTTGTTTCCCGAGAAGGAGAGACTCTTCTCCTCTTGGAGGGACGCAAGGTTAACGAGTCGGCCATTTGCGCAAATGCAGGCTGGCAGTTGTTGTGTTTTAGTTGAACAATGGCTGGGATCTCGGTCTCCCCAAGCCTGGAATTTTTTTCTGGACCCTGATGGACGAGCAGCTGCATCCCACCAAAGCTAGCCTTATCGGCAACAGGCGATTGGGTGAAGCTTTCTTATCGGACCCACTTCCCCAAAATTTCTAGAGTTCAACGTGATTGTCGCAAAAGTTGCAGTTCTCTGGGACTGAACCTCAAAGCCGCCATACACCCAAGGCGATCGCAAACAAACAAAAGAAGTCTCCTCCGTTTGATCCTTTCTCGGAAGGCGCGGTAGGCTGACCAGCACATAATTGCCAATTGATCCATTCCTTCTCAAAAGGCGCACCTCCAATTCGTGACCGCACACCGACCACGAACAACGAATACGCCTGTCAAAAAACGAGACTCCTCCGAGCAAAGATACACCGTCAATTCGCGGTTACATGCCGATTACGATCAGTTAATACGCCCTCATTCCGCAAGTACATGCATATATAGACATCATGTCTTCCCTACAGGAACAACTTAAACAGGTTCAGGCCAACACGCGGGCCATTCTTAACGGCAAGCTCGCCAAGGCTTCCCACTCGAAATCCCTGATCTTCGAGCCCCAAGCCGCCGCTGGCCAGACCTATGCCGACATCTACACAGTATGCCGCGAAGGTTTCGACGAGCTATGTACCATAGACAGTCGCTTTAGGCCCTTCGCCGCCCATCTGTTCAGCGAGCAGAGTCAGCAGGCCGATCGGTTGCAGATGACGGCCGAGGAGAACACCGTGCTGGACAAGCATGTGGAATCATTTCTTCACCTCGCGGGCGCTCGATTGCAGTTGATGCCAGCTATCAAAGCCATTGAGTGGCTGATTCGGAGATTCCGGTGCGTTTTGTCTCTCACCATACTATGACCAAGTGCTGACAGTGTAAAACAGGATTCACGAGTTCAACACACGTACATTAATCACCTGCTTCCTCCCATTCCACACCATCCCAGTCTTCGTCACATTGCTCTCGATCCTCCCTAGCAAACTGCCCCACGAGTACAAGTTCTTGGACCCCTATATTCGGTCTTTGACAAACCCACCGATCGAGGTTATCGTTACGCAAGCGACTAACCACCGCGAGCTGCTGTCCACCATTTCCGAGTACATGCTCGAACTAGGCGAGAAGAAGCACGACTACCATGCCATCAACATGCTATGGTTCAGTGTCATGACACAATCTGTCAACGCCATGATCGACAAGGGGCGCTCCGGAAACAAGGCTATCCAGCTGGAAAATACCCAAAAGCTTCTGCAGCAGGTTACCCCAGCGTTGAGCCGAGCAATGATGATGAGGCAAAGTTGGGAGATTCAAATTTCCAGTTACATGCCCGTTCTTGTCTTGGCCAGGAAGGGTCGCCTGAACGACGCCGCCCTCGTCGCTTTTATGGATCAGCTTGTGACTGGGTGGACAACCAGGACAGTTGATCAAGGTCTTCTGACCTTAGCTTGTCTTGCGTACGGCCGCGCGGCAAAGCCTGTCCCGTCGCGGGTCGCCAAGGCCCTTCTCAAGGTTGACGATCTTGTAGGTAAATTCAAGGTGATTCATGAAACGCAGTGTGTGCGCAAGCTGGCAAATGGGACTGCGCTGGCTTTCGTGGATAGGCTGTCTAAGAAGGGAAATCTTCGGGCCCTTCAGGAAGTAAAGGCTATTCTTCTGGGTAACTTCCTTGACCAGATGCAAGTCAAGGTTGTCTACAAGTCATTGCTTCTGGCAGCCCACAAGCTCAATGACGAGCTCGACCCAGACGGAACTATTCGCAAGGAACTGGCGTCTACTCTCGTGAGCCTTGCACAGCTCAAAGACAAGAATGGTGATGCTATTCGCGCCGCCATTGAAGAGGTCGATTTCAACATTGAGGAGCTCGAGCTCAAACTGGGGGCCGCCATCCGCCCCAAATTGACAATCGCCGAGGGGTCGGATGACATGATGGAGGGCGTGGAGACCGCGGCAGTTGAAGAAAGGCCGAGCCTGGACTCAACCCTTCAGCAAGTTGAAAAGCTCCAGCCATCGACCACTTCGTGCCTTTCTCAGGAATCTGGCTTGTTCAACGACCTCTGCGCAGTCTTTATGTCTGCTGCGATCGAACAAGCAGATCTGGACAGATTTGATGCCGCCCCAGTCCTCAGCCGTGAACAGGCCCTCAGCAACGCGTTCTATTTCAGCTTTTATATGCGAGTTTGGTGTGGCCCGTACCCTACGTTGGCCAAGGCGGTCGCTCTGGAACGGGTCAAAAACCGCGTCAAGGAAAGCGAGTCTGCGGATATCGATCTGCAGGCCATTGCTCTCTATGCTGCTGTTGCCCTGGCCGATCCCTCGAAAAAGGTCCGTCGTGCTGCTGCAGATCTGATCGCGGTCCTCAAAGCCACTCTCAAGGGTGCTACAAAAACTATCTGGGGCTCGAAGGACCTGTATGGCACGGCCGGCTTTTCCAACAGCTTGGACTCTGCCGCTTCCAAGTGTCTTCTTGATTCCGTCCTGATTCCATCTTTGGAGGAAGCTGTCACTCATGAAGAGCAAGTTGCAATCATTATTGCCAGTGCGCTGGAGAATTCCAAAACTGGGGATAAGAAAACGAGGCTGGCGATTCTCAAGTTTTTTTGCGCACACGTCACAGAAACACCACTGCTCACTGTCAAGGTCCGTTTGCTTGAGGCCATCAATAAGGTTAAGAGCATCGCCGGCACTTACAGGACCGATCTGTTGCTTGACATGCTTCGCTCGTGGGCCGCCCTTACCAGCACCGAGGCTACCGAGCGTGCTGCTTTGGAGTCATTGGGCGAAAAGGCGCTTGATCAAGCAGCTGTTGAGGCTGTCGTCCCAAGCCACACTGATGGGCTGGAATTGCTCTTCCAACTTGTCAAGGATCCTCAGACTAGACCAACTCTCGTTGGCGCTATTTTCGAGCGCATCACCAAGATGTGGTCGTCTATGAAGTCTCAAGCCAAATTGTCGACTGCCAACGTCATGCTTGACTTGTCACAAACCCCTGGCCAGGGTGTTGCCGCCGTTGAAGCTGCAGGTCTCTTGAAGAAGGTTGACTTAACCACGGATATTCTCCTGGCTTTTGTTGATTCCCTTCAATACGATGATTCGAGGATGGCAACGGAGGCTCCTGCTACCAAACGCAGACGTACCAGCACAGTGGGCCAGGACGTGAGCACAAACGTCATTAGTCCAGAGGTTCACAAGGCTGTCAAGAAGATGAACTTTGTGCTTGAGCTCGTTCAGGGTTCTAAACCCGAGAATCACCCTGAGCTCCTTCCTAGTCTTTTCACCACTCTGACGGACATTCATCACCTCAGAAAGCTTGTCGGCTCTGAGCTGGGATACATGCAAACACTGGTTCTCAGCAGTATCGGCGCCATGATCCCCGCATATGACAACAACAAGGATTTGACAATCGATGCTTCTGTCGGTTATGGTGATGTCTTGGCGGCCTGTGTTCAGAACTCTTCGAGCACCCAGGTCACAAATGAGGCTCTCCTGGTAGTTGCCAGCCTGGCACGCACGGCTCCCGACGTTGTGTTGCAAAGCGTTATGCCGATTTTCACCTTCATGGGAAGCTCGGTGCTTAGACAGGCTGACAACTATTCTCAATCCGTTGTCAAGAAGACTGTTCAACAGGTTATTCCGCCGTTGATTTCCACTTTCCGCAGCAAGGGGCGGAACCTAGTAACCAGCACCAAGGATCTCTTGGCCAGCTTTGTTACAGCCTACGAGCACATTCCTCCTACTAGGAAGCGAGAGATTTTTATTTCTCTCGTTGAGAACCTCGGGCCAGATGACTTCTTGTTTGCTGTGCTTGCTATGTTCGTTGACAGATATGGCGCAACGGATGAGATGTTTGCTTTCACATCATACATTATGAGCTGCTTCTCTGTGGAGGTCCAGCTCCACTCTCTGATCAAGTTCTTGGACTTGGTGAGCGACATCTTCAAGCCTAAGCCTGCGCTCTCCACCAGTCTTATTGGTAACGGTTCCGACGTGGATAAGACCGCCCTGAAACAGCTTACGCTTCTCCCCCACCTTCTCTCCAATAGCCGCCTGAAGCAGGAAATCACTGCCCTGGCCGAGAGGGATGACATGGAATCCGTCAAGATTCGGGACTCGTATGCCAAACTTCTGGAAGGCATCCTGTCCTTGGCGAGCAGCCTCAAAGCAAAGAAGGCCCTCTACAACCGCTGTGGTGATGCCTTGGCCAAGCTGCTTAACCTGCTGTCTATCGCCGAGTTCATCAAGAGCGTGGACTCGTTGCTGAACAGACCGGACGTTGGCCTGCGCCGCAAGGTGTTGCAAGCTCTGGAGCTTCGCGTCGACAAGGAGAGTACGGGCGATCCCAAGTCGCGTGAGGCTTTGCTGGCATTCTTGCCTCAGTTGACGGCCGTCATTCGGGAGTCTGATGACATGAACTACAAGCACACGGCTGTGACGTGTGTTGACAAGATCTCGGAGAAGTACGGCAAAAAGGATCTCGATGCTGTTGCCGCTGCTGCCCAGACTATCGCTGGTGACCACTGCCTCGGCCAGTCATCTCAAGCTCTCCGGCTTATGGCGCTGTTGTGCTTGGCTTCGCTTGTGGACGTCCTTCAAGATGGCATTGTGCCTGTCCTTCCCGTGGCTATTCCCAAGACTTTGGGATACTTGGAGGAGAGTCTGACTGGTGAAAAACCCAACACTGAATTGCACAACGCCTCGTATGCATTCATTGCTGCGTTGGCCCAGCACATCCCCTACATGATCTCGGGAGCTTCCCTGGATAGACTCCTTGCTTGCTCCAACGCCTCAGCCGCTGCTGACCTTGACCAAGAGTCTGCCCGCAACCGTTCTCACTGCCTGCAACTCTTGGCTAAGTTGGTCGACCCCAAGGTCATCTATACCGCGCTGAACAACAACTGGGCCAATGCTGCCAACTCTGGGTTCGCTGCCATTACCGAATACCTTGAGATCCTCGGCCTGGCACTCGACAAGCATGCTCGTTCGGTCGTCACCAAGAACATCAACATCCTGTCTGAAATCTTCACCAAGACCCTTGATCTCCGGAGAATGATCGCCACAGGCGAGATCAAGACCGAGCTCAGCGTCGCCCAACTCGAGAAGATCGACAGCCTCATCATCGAGACTGCCCTCAAGATGATCTACAAGCTTCACGATGCCGTCTTCCGACCTGTCTTTTCGAAACTCGTCGAATGGGGTTGGTCCGGCCTCCCCAAGAGCGACGTCAGCGGCCGGACTTTGAGGTTGGCCAGCTTGTACACCTTCCTCGACGCCTTCTTTGAGGGTCTCAAGTCCATCATCACCAACTACGCCTCGTATATTGTCGACAGCGCGAGCAGTATACTGTCCGGGACAAACTTTGCCGATGCCAGCGAGAAGCTCCTATGGAAACGGGTTGTTCGCACACTGACAACATGCTTCAAGCACGACCAAGATGGGTTCTGGCAGGCACCGGCGCATTACAATGCCGTTGCTCCGGTTTTGGTTCAGCAATTCTTGCATGCGGCGAACTTTGACGCGACAGAGGAGTTGATCCCGGCTGTGGTGGAGCTGGCGGCGGCGGTGGACTCGCAGGAGCACAGGAAGGAGCTGAATACGAGCTTGTTGAAGCATTTGGAGTCGCCGGTCGTGGCTGTGAGGTTGGCGGTTATCAAATGTCAGCAGGGTCTGACGGAGAGATTGGAGGAGGAGTGGTTGAGAGGGTTGGCGGAGATGCTGCCGAGGATTAGCGAGTTGCAGGATGATGAGGATGAGGGGGTGGAGAGGGAGAACGCGAGGTGGATTGTGGGGATTGAGGAGAAGTTGGGGGAGAGTTTGGATTCGATGTTGCAGTAAATTGAGAGATAGATGGGAGGGGTTCAGCGGAATTTGATAAAAAAAAGGGGGGGGGGGGTATAAGCGTTTGTTTATAGGGTAGAAGGCATCTTTGGAGGGGTGTTTAATACATATATTTTAGGTGTATGGCGATCTTTTATATTGTGTGTGGTGATCCTTTTTAGGCATGTTTACGAGTGAGAGGCTGGAGGAGGAGTGGTTGATAGAGTGGTTGGTGGTGATGTTTGCCGCGGAGTATTGAACTGTAGGATGATGAGAATGAGGACGAGCGGTAGAGAAGTGGAAGTTTTAGAAGAAGAAAAAAGGAAGAAAAAAAAGCAAAAGACTTCCCGTCGGCCCGCCTCCGGTACTCGGATCCTTGAGGTCTTCGAGACCCATCTCGCCGAGATCCATCTCAGGATCGTGGACCTACGTGTCTGTTAGGTGAGGTGGGTATGGCACAGGTTTGTCAGCATCGAGACGTCTCCCAATGGAATACCGCTGCGCCATTCCATCCCTTCTCAGGGCATCCCCTGCTGCGAGGAACTTGGTCATTATATCCCCAGGAGCAGGGTAGCGTCGTGTGAAGGAAGGAGCTGGGAGATGAGAGGAGAAACCAAGCCTGAGGGAAGGGGCGACTGTCTTGATTACCTAATATATTAGGGCAGGATGGGCAGTTCCCCGGGGATGGATGGCCTAAGGTAAGAAGGAGTAACTAACTGTATGGATTGAGATGGTTAAAGCATATAGCCACTGGAGGTATATTTGAAAGGAAAAGATGTTACAACGGGGTGATCACAAGCTGGAGCTGGCTAGATTGGTAGCATCTCTTTCTGTAAGGAAGGGAAGGGAACTGTGTTTTTTCTGATTTGGATCCACGATATGTGCTGTCTTCCCTTTCTGGAGGTGGTGTTGTTTGGGTTTCTTTTGAAGGCGGTGGCTCTTTGCTATCAAGGAATGACCCCTAAGCTCAGGGCTTCTGGAGAACCCATAAGCATCGAGGGCCTCGCCGGCGTTTAATGCCATCTGAGCATAGTTTGAGGACCATTGGTGAATCTTTATATCAATCTATAAGGAGGGGGGATAACTTGTCTATTAAGAGCTATATTATATAGTGCTAATTTTATACAGGAAGACATCGAATACGTAGGTCGTTTAAGCTTCTTACGGGACGGCCTCAATCATGATTCCATCAGAGGTCTTGTTAGAAGCTAGACTCCAGGACTATCACTGATAGTGTAGCGCTTTTCATGCTCTTCTTGAGATTTTCCCAGAAAAGTAAATAGAAACTCCGCTCCGGATGCCGTTGGCACGGGAACACACGGTAAAGCTCGTCCGAGATTCTAATCTTAGCGCTCCGGATCCACCACCGTTCCCCGGATCTCGGTTGGCGGAGTTGAAATCAACGATCAGATGAAAATGTTTTTGAAAGTTCGTTCAGACGGTGCCTTTGGACGATCCAACTCAAATCTAGGCGCTGATCTTGATAACAGGGCTAAAGAATAATGAAGAGCTAGAGGCCATCTTCATCATCAGTCTTTTTTGAGTAAACTAATAGAATTAAGCACGAACTTGACAGAACTGCCGCATAGCACACCGCTTGTCGTCTGGTGACATCCCAGGAGGAGACAAACCACCTCACTTGACCTTCCTCTGCAAGGCCGACCCAGACCTCACCTGCAACCAAGAAAACCCGGTGTTCAGATCGACTATTTAAACGGTGATGTCCATAGATGTGAAACCACGATGGCAATGACGCGCCTTCAAATTAGTTTAATGCAAAGTTTAAAATTCCTGGGGTTCGGTGATGATGTCGAGCATCTTGCACGTGCTGAAGCGAACAGGATGAGAATCCAGAGGCTCAAACCAGATAGAAAGATACTTGCTGATCGTACCATTTTTGCAGCATGTTTCAGGTCGCTCTCTACCGACAACAGCGAACTGGCTTCCCCACCAATTAGGTGGCCACTTGGGATGCGACGCGCCGCAAAAGACAGGCCAAGCCGCCCACCGATAGCCGAGGCTCGGGGGTGACCAGCAACAGAAAGCAAGCCCAGCCAATTGCAAATTCGGGGCACATGTTGCCATTGTCATTCCTGCTTCTCCGCTTGCGCTGGATAGACAGTCTGATGATCTCAAGCTCAACCGGCGCGCCTTTTCGATAATCCCTTTATCGAAACAGAGCATCAACACCACCATGGCTTCCAGTCTGCACTAACAGTAAAAGTCAATTTGCACCCTTGACCGCCCACCAGCCGCGTGTTTTGATACCTCTGTTTCTCGCCAGCCTCTCCCTGCCGATTCGACGACACTTCACTGTGGTCGCGAACTTTACACGTTCGATATTTAACATTCTCCCACTTCCGCACAACACACGCACTCTCGCGTGCGGATAGACACAATGGCGCCCTCCTCCACCCGCTCCTCCTACCTTGGCTCCGAGCCCAACGGCAACGGGAACCACACCAACCTAATGTCGACGAGCATCTCCTCCCTCTCGTCGTCCATGAACTCTCCCCGGCCCAGCTCTTCCTCTTCGCACATCACCAAAACCTACCGACAAGCCTCCACTCTGTTCCTCACGCGTCGCCTCCCGGAAGCGCTGTCCACCGTCCTCCCTCTGGTCTCCCCGGTTCCACAAACCGAGAACGATCCCAATGGTCCCTTCGACCCGGCCCCCGTGGCCAAAGCCTCCCGCTCCTCCCGTATCAAAGTCTGGTCGTTATACTTGACTATTCTCAACGCGATCCTCGAGCTCGATTCTGAAGAGGGTAAAGCCGCCTTTGGAACAGCCGAGTGGCGCGCCCTATGCCACAAAGTCAGAGACGGAGAGATCTGGGAAGAGGTCGTAAAGAATGGCTATCACGGCGTAGAAGGCGACGTAGACGCCGATGTAGTTATTAACCTGTATGCCCCCCCCTTTTGGTTACCTCTACCCCAATATATACTAACATCCCCCTTCCCCTCAGCGCAACCATCCTCCTAGCCCACGCCAGAACCCAAACCCTCACCCAAACCCGCCTAGAAACCTACCTCTCCTACTCCCCCTCCCCCCTGCCAACCCAGCTCGACTTTTCCCGCTCCAGCTCCCGCCCCGCCGCCCACCTCCGCGAACGCTCCAATTCCATCGTCTCCCGCAACGGCGGCAACGGCACCGACACCCCCCGCGACCTCGCCTCCCGCCTCAAACTCCTGGAGCTCTACACCCTCCACGTCCTCCCCCGCAACCAAGAGTGGGTGTACGCCAAAGAGTTCATCTCTGTCTCCCCCGTCCTGGACGAGGAGCGCAGGGAAGCCTTCCTCCAAGCGTTGGAGTCGTTGCAAGAAGAACAAAAGGAAATGGAAAGGATCGAGGAGGAGAGGCGCAGGGAGAATGAGGAGAGGATCAAGCGGGATATTGAGGAGGCGAGGAGGCTGAGGGCGGAGAATGAGGAGAGGGAGAGGAAGAGGTTGGAGGAGGAGAGGGTGAAGAGGGAGAGGGAGGAGAGGGAGAGGAAGGAGAAGATTGCGGGGAAGAAGACGACGACGAAGAAAAAGGGGGTGACGGAGGGGGATTTTGGGCTGGATGATGGGGTTAGTGTGGGGTCGGGGGGGTCGACGAGTAGTAGTAGTGGTGGGACGGGGAAGAGGAAGGGGGGGTTGGCGAAGGTTCCTCCGTCTACGATTAAGAAGGGAGGGGGGGCTAAGATGCCGGTTGGGGGGCCTATGGGGGGTAACAATAAACCTAAGGGAGGGGGGGATGGGACGATGACGCTTGCGAATAGGGCGTCGATGGTGTTGGGGAATTTGAAGGGGGTGATTGATCAGGTTGCGGCGGCATGGCAGATGAATCCGTTTGCGGTTTATAGGTTTTTGGCGTTTATTATTGGGTTGGTGGTTGTCTTTGGGAGGAAGAAGACGAGGGAGAGGGTGATGAGGATGTTGAGCGTGGCGTGGGGGAAGGTGGCTGCTACCGCGGGGATGGGGACCAAGGTCAGCTATATTTGATTTGATTTGCCCGAGGTTGGACTGTTGGGAAAGGGGAGTCGAGGGTGGTGGTGACTGGCTGTATCCATTAATGGGTGGGCTGCATATCATTGATTGTTCTTGATTGAACATTTTACTCTGATTCTTTTTTGCATTGCGAGCTGGGGCGCTCTTTTCCGGTCTTGTGTTTCATCTAACTAATTTGTTTCCTTGTCACGCACCTTTTTTATCTTTTTGCAAAGTTTTTGCATTATCATGATGGAGATGGAAAAAAAGAGAATAATATCAGGTTGGTATAAGATTAGTATAGCACAGAAGAGAGAAAGAAAAGAGAATAGAAGGATTACAGTGTTGGACTTGTATTTGCAGGTGTTTATTTCTGACAGAATATGCCCTTCCAAACTATTCTATCAGGGGGTATCGTGACAAAATGTCCGTGTACAACGAAACCAGTTCTTTTTCTGCTCCCCCCAAAACGCCATGAACGCCGTCTCTATGCTTTATCTTTTCCTCTCTCTTCTGACCCGCTCCTCCTGAGATTTCATCTAAATGATATCAAACCCGCTACAACGCAAACGCCTCCTCCCCCAAAATATTCCCCAGTCAAAAAACAACATCCAAAGTAAGGAGAGAGAGCCCCAGCCCAGGGCACCCCCCTACTAAAACCCCGTTCGGTTCGTTTTCTTTTGGTAAAACAGCTGTTTCCCGAGGCATCTGATTAGCATCTGTCCATCCGTTCGTCAAGGTTTCGTCAGGGGAACATACATCAGTCCTAGAACTACCCAGGTTTATAATCTTGGGGCACCCGTCCCGGTCCTTTTCGAGGCGCGTGCACTCGAAGCAGTAAAAGGCGTCCGAGATGCCCTCCCCGCCGCAGACGACGCACTTGTTCTGGTAGTTGCCGAAGGAGCACTCGTCGCAGATGCGGACGAGGGTGGTGGGGCGGACGTACGAGTCGCAGACGGGGCACTTGCCGTCGCACTTGTCGCAGAGGCGGCCGATGGCGATGCCGGATTGCTTGCGGCACATTACTAGGTCTCTGTACGAGAACACATCATTAGTTAGTATACGGTAGGCGAGATAGAGAAGAGAAGGGGGGCGTACGGGTGATGGCGGGACATTTTGGGTGTTGTTTTGGTGAGTTGTTGAAGATGGAGGGAACAGTAAGTGAAGGGTAGTAGACTGTTGAAAGCAAAGGTATGGAAGTTGAGTGGTGGCTGTCGTCGTCGCAACAAGTATGGTGGGCAATGTGAACGCGGTAAAGATACGCGACGATTTCAATGGAATATGTAATTTATCAGCCTCGGCAGGCAGCGCATCACACAGTGTGGCGTATTTTCGCAGTGGACACACAGCCTTGCCGCATCCCGTCTTTCTCCACAAAATTAGTGCAGCATTGTGTGTGGAGAATCAGGAGCTTAAGCTTCAAACGAACGTGGGGTTTCCCGCTGCTTGTCATTGAGGTGAGCCTCTCTCCAATTCATCCCTCGTCTGTCTTTTGATTATCTTTTGCATCCTCGGATTGTTTTAGCCCTTTTTGCTCTGCAATTTGGCTTTTGATTCTTACACTCACGATCAGTCTTCCAGCCCAGCGGTTGACAGCGAGTGCCTTTTTTTTCACGTGTCGCAAGCCCCAATATCATCGGGACCGATTGACAAGTGATAGCCATCTAGTTCGCGCAACGCCTCTTCATGCCAAATATCAGATAGGACATATACAGTCATCCACATCCTCAAATCCAATGGCTGATTTCGGGGATCACTCTACAACAAACAAACGAAAAGCCTCCCCCAGCCCTCCTCCGTCAAATGCGCCAGCCAAGCGCTCACGTGTTGATCTCGACGAGCAAGACTACCGCAGAGAAGATGTCAGCTACCAAGGAGGAGGACAACGGCGCAGGGAGTCCATAGATGATTACAGCAGATCCCGCAGTCCCATCCAGCGTAAACCCTCCTTTTCACGACGGGACAGCTACGGCCGGGATCGTCCCCCACCTCACCAACCACAAGAACCACTAGCACCCCCACCTCGAAAGGCAGTCACCCAAGAAGAGCGCAAGCGCGGCCAGAGGTTATTCGGTGGGATACTAGGTACGCTCAGCGGGCAGACGGGACCGAGCAACAACTTACATAAGCGAAGGCTGGATATTGAACGGAGGCAGCATGAAAGGGCGCAGAAGCAGGAGGTGGAGGATGAGAAACGCAGGCAGGAGAAGGTGGAGAGGATAAGGAGGGAGAGGATGATCAGTCAGATTGAGGTTGACGAGAAGATTATGCACACGAGGCATGAGAATCTGATGGCTAAGGCGAGGAGTTTGATGACGAGGAGTTATCCGAGGATTGTATGTCGCCACTTTCTTCACTATTGATATAGAGAGGGGAATGCTAACTCATAACAGTGCTACCGCCCATGGGAGCTAACTCGCGAGCAAGCGCGTACAATACGGGAGCAAATTCGTGACACTGAGGACAGGATAGACAGGGAGCTGGCTCATTGGAAAAGAGAAAGAGAGAGGAGATATAGGCAATTGGGGGTGCCAGTGCCGGCACCAACACGTCCAAAAGAAGAAGATCGCCAAGACAGGGACAGACAGCGGGAGCCAGCACTGATTTCTAACGACGATGGCGCAGGTGACACCCGTGGCCAGCAGGTCAGCCACGAAGCAAATGATACCCAGATGGAGGATGATGGCCATCACGTCAAGAAGAAAGAGCAAGAGGAAGAGGACGACAAGGATATCGACAGCAAGAGGCGGAGTTCAGATCAGCACCATGATGAGATTATGATGCAGGATGCGGAGGATACGGTTATTTACTAATATTTGCTTTGTTATTCATTGCGTGGGCTTTCAGCTGGGAAGTTCGGGATGGGTTTGGAACGGATGGGATACTAATCATTAATCAAGGTTTTTCTTTTTTCTTTTGGTTGAGCGTTGCTTTATTCACCGCCGTCTTGGGATTTTTGCTTGCTATCGTTATTTGTATCGTATTGACTGTTTCCAGGGGGGTGAGGAAGTTAGTGGAATGGTACATTGAATGGGAGGAGGTTGAGGGAAATTCTTATCGGAGCACGAGGACAAAGATTCTTTTCAGACAGGAGAATGATATCGGGAGAAGTCGCTCGATCACCTTGATGGCAAGGGTGTTCAGTGACTGGGTGACTCAACACATCGCGAAGAAAGCAAGCATCATGAAGAGATCCCCAAACATCAATATTGGCAACAAGGATTGAAAATGTCGTCAGAATAAGCCCGGATGAATGACCAAAACACTAAAGGCTGAAGAATAATAGGTAACGATTACTTGATCAGTCTCGCGCTTGGGTGGTGATGATTAGTTGGTGAGGTCAGGATGCGAATAATGCAACTGAGTTGTTTGTTTTATTCCGCGACCACCCGTTTCACGATACTTGGTTAGGGGGTTCAATTGGGCAAACAGCCCAAGTTGGTGATGGGATTCCGGCGTTGGCCGAAGCTGTGAGTGGGTGGTTGTGTTAGCGAGGTCATTTGACAGGCAGATTTTGGGGGCAGGCCGGCGGGGTGGGCAAGGGGCTGTTTTTTTCAGATACGAGAAAACAAAACAACAAAAGGGGGCTATGTATCGAGTCTCTGGGATATACCGGAATACAAGACGATGAAAACATGAGGGGAGCTTCAATTTGTTAATGATACAGCATTATGAATAACTAGCAACGGAGCAAGCGGAGTCAAGATCACCTAATCAAATTGCTCTCACATAGTACCGATTTTGTTGGAGCTCACAAATCCACTCAAAGATGCCTCGGTCGTGGTACCTGAATGGATTCGGGTTCCCGAATGATCAAATCGGGGGCTGTTTGGATGAGGGGCTCTTGGCCTGCATGGGCAGCCCAGACGGCTTAGACTCGGGATCGGGATTCATGACGCAGCTTTGCTCCTCTTCTTTGAAGGAGGAAATGCGGGGCATCATGTAGCCGATTACAGGTATGAGTGCAACGGGGTTGGGGATTCGGTATAAATATCTAGCATCACCACTTCGACTTGAAGCTCTCCTCAGTCCATTCAGCGCGAGTTTGAAGTTCAAACTCAAATACCAGCTTTGGTTTGCTGGGAGACTTAAACGTTCACAACCGAGATCCAACCAACCCCACACTTGAGTAAGACATCACCCCTTAACGCCACCACCACCGTCACCGAGTTTATTTACTTACCCCCTTTTTCAGACGGCGCATCAAAAAATAGCTAAAATGGTGGACAAGCTCGTCCCCAACGACCCCCGCGTCACCCACCACACCACCACCCTCCCCTCCGGGCACACCTACCACTACCTCGAAGCCCTTCCCCCCTCCGGCACCACCCCCCTTGCAACCGTCGTGCTCGTCCACGGCTTCCCCGATCTCTCCTTCGGTAAGTTCAGCCTCAGCCCCAAAAATTATCACGAACACCCTCACTGATTACTCCCAAAGGATGGCGCTACCAAATCCCTTACCTGACCTCTTCCCTCTCCCTCCGCGTCATAATCCCGGACATGCTCGGCTACGGCCTCACCTCCGCCCCCTCCCCCATCCCGCCCTACAGTTACAAATCCCTCTGCACCGACCTCGCCGCCCTCATCACCCACACCTCTCCTGGCTCTCCCATCATTCTCGGCGGCCACGACTGGGGCGGCGCTATCGTCTGGCGCTTCGCCCTCCGCCACCCCTCCCTCCTCCAAGGCGTCTTCAGCATCTGCACCCCCTACAACGCGCCCAACTCCCAAGGCTACCTCCCCAAGCGCACCGTCATCGAGCAGTTCCTCCCCAACTTTGCCTACCAGCTGCAATTCGAAGACACAGCCCTCGAATCGCGCATCAACGCCTCTGGTCGAGAAGGCATCAGGAAATTTCTCAACATTTTGTACGGCAGCAAAGATGAAACCACCGGCAAAGGGCACTTTGTCGCGAACGTGGGGATTGACTTGGCTCTATTTGACCCCGAGGTAACGGTGGCAAAGTCGCAGTTGCTGTCGGAGGAGGAGCTAGAGTTTTATGTGACGGAATATGAGAGGAATGGGATTCATGGACCGATGAATTACTACCGGACGTGGGATGTGAATTACCAGGAGGAGGCGGAGGATCTGGTCAAGGAGGGGAAGAGCAAGGTTCTGGTGCCGGGGATGATTGTCACTGCTACGAGGGACACGGCGCTGCCGCCGGCGATGGCGGCGGGGATGGAGCAGTTTTTTGAGAGGGGGCTGATTAAAAAAGAGGTTAATGCTAGTCATTGGGCTACGTGGGAGAACCCGGAGGAGGTTAATAAGGCTATTGGGGAGTTTGTGGGGGAGCTGTTGGGGAAGGGAAAGGGGTTTAAGGCTTCGATTTGAGGGGGAGAGAGAGGCATAGATTTGTGAGATTGGATTTGGCATTTTTGTTGTGAATTTAATGTTTGTTCATTCTGCTATGGGTATTATGAAATGCAAGTGAAATATAACGTGCTTGTCCATGAAACGAGACTGAACTCCCGAAACGCGCTTGACTTAGTGAAGTGACTGAAAATAAAACCCGTGGAATGATACACACCTCCTGCTGGTTTCAGCAACACACACGAGTCACACCCGTGTCCTATCTCTTCTGGCTTGACAAGTATGGATGTTGAAAGTCGAAGCCTCAAACTTCATGAAGCCTCCTCATTGAATGATGCCATTTGAGCAGCATCTCTCAGTCCTCACTTCAGAGACCTTTTCGTGCCATCCACAATCGGCGCGGCTGCTGACTTTTTCTTTTCGGGCTTACCACACACGGCGCAGGCTATATGTATGGTCAGCTACCACGTTTCCATCTCTTTTGAAAATGAAGAGTACTTACCGGCTGCCTTGTATGCGCATTTGTGGCAATATGTGTGCCCTTGGTTTACCTTGGTCTTGCATTGCGTACAAGAACTCGAGTATTGAGCATATGGGTTCTTTGCGGCTTTGGACAATAGCTTGCTCTTTGAAATGCCGTTTTGCCCAAGAGTGGCTGATTTTGATGATGACGATGCTGCTGCTGACGAGGCGGCTGAGCCGTAGTACATCTCACTCTTCTTCTTGACGCCTGGCGTGGCTAGTGTGGTTGAGCTGAGTTTTTGGCATTTTCCGCAGACCATTTTCGCTGATATGAAGTTGTCAAGTGTGTCAAAATGTATTGTGGTCGTGCCAGATATGGCCGCTGTGATAAGTGATGATGACCTAGTAAAAGATGAGATGAATGTTGTAAGTGAAGCCAGGGTCCGCCACTACGGATACAGCGACCACTGACCGAAGAAACCTGCTTAGTCACTCTTTAGGGGACAGGCGCGGCAGAAGCATGGTGCGGCCTCATGCTTCTGATTGGCTGCTTTCAGCCACTCCGAAACACTTCGCAGCAGGGGCCGGCTTTCACAGGCAGGGCTGTGACGTCCAAGGCAATCGCGCTAACATTGTCAGGTTAGGTTGCGCCGTCTCCTGAAGAAGCTCATATCAGTAGGTACGGATAATCCCTTCGCTGCTTGCCAGCATCACGTTGCAGGCTACTCCAACAACTCATTTCGCCGGCTTTGACAGCCACGCTCTGCAATTTTGTTCAACTGGAGTCGGGCTGAGAGGAAACAACTGGGTCCCACGGCTGACGACGACAACGGGTCTTCTAGCCCAGACCCCAGTCCACGAATCCTCCGCTGGTTGATGAAAGGAGGCTGTGCTCTCATACCAAAGAACACGGCGCCGTATTTTTTTAAACTTGCAACTTCAGCTCGTCGCACGCCGCAACACCACACCCCCGCCTGAGTTCTCGATATACCCAATTCACGATTGCACGAATCACGACGACGACTACATTTGCGACTTTACCGGCCTCTCTCGCGGTTCCCCACATTCGATCGATCCGCCATCGATTTATGCTTCGACACACCCCTTGACCGTGTATCTTGAAATACATTGCCCGAAGCGGCGACGCATTGAGGCATGACAGGCCGTCCGCCTCCCGGGGATCCCGCGCCCCCGCGAAATGATCTCCTACTCGATCTCGACAACGATCAGCCCATATACAGTACAGGCCAGCGGTCAGCTCTGACCGACGATGACCTCTTAAATTCATATGCCTACGACCAGGACGGTGCGCCGGCGCGTCCCTCCGTTTCCTACGACGACTTTGTCGGCTCTGGACAGGCACGACAACCAGGAGGGAGAGGGCCACCACCTGCTGGCACGTCAGCTTCTGCCGCAGGTCCCGCAAGCCCCTACGGGTCGCAACCAGTCAACAGGCAATACAGCCAGACGTCTGATCTGGGTAACTACCAGAGATACGCCGACGACTTTGACGACTATCCGGAGGATGGGACCTCCTATTATCAGGCCGGGGGAGCGGTGCCCGGCGGTGACTCTACGGCGGCGGCCAATGCCAGGAAACGTAATAGTGTTCTGAGTCTGGGTGGCGGCTTGCTCGGAAGGGTCAAAAACAAGCTGGGAATGGGTCAGGGGTACTCGGAAATGGATCTCCCCCTGACGGAATCACGGACGGGGACAAGACCGGAGCCCGGGGGTGCAGGAGGGGCTCCGCCGCCGAAAGACAAAAAGCTGGATATGGGCAACTTCAAGTTCGGCTTCGGGAGATCGAAACCCGACCCTTCGACACTCGGACCTCGAATCATTCATCTCAACAATCCTCCAGCAAATGCCGCAAACAAGTATGTGGACAATCACGTGTCGACGGCCAAGTACAATGTTGCGACTTTCCTCCCCAAGTTCCTGTTCGAACAGTTCTCTAAATTCGCCAACATCTTCTTCTTGTTTACCGCCGGCTTGCAGCAAATTCCGGGCCTTTCTCCAACGAACAGATATACCACCATTGGTCCTCTTATTGTTGTGTTGCTGGTTTCGGCGGGTAAGGAATTGGTGGAGGATTACCGACGGAAACAGGCCGACAAGGCCTTAAACCAGTCCAAGGCGCGGATCTTGCGAGGCTCATCGTTTGAGGAAACAAAGTGGATCAATGTCTCCGTCGGTGATATTGTTCGAGTGGAATCTGAGGAGCCTTTTCCGGCTGATTTGGTCTTGGTGGCAAGCTCGGAGCCGGAAGGGTTGTGCTATATCGAGACCGCCAATTTGGATGGAGAAACCAACTTGAAGATCAAGCAGGCTCTGCCCGAAACGTCAACAATCGTGAGCTCGAGCGACCTTAGCAGACTGGGGGGCAGGATCAGGTCCGAGCAGCCCAACAGCAGTCTGTATACATACGAAGCTACTTTGACCATGCAAGCAGGTGGCGGAGAAAAGGAGCTCCCGCTGAACCCCGAGCAGCTGTTGCTCCGTGGTGCTACTTTGCGCAACACCCCCTGGATTCACGGTGTGGTTGTCTTCACGGGCCACGAGACGAAGCTCATGCGAAATGCGACGGCAACCCCGATCAAGCGCACCAGGGTTGAGAAGCAGCTCAACACTCTTGTGTTGGTTCTCGTCGGCATTCTGTTGGTTCTTAGTGCTATCTCTACTATCGGTCATCTTGTTCAGCAAAGCGTTCAGGGTGAAGCCTTGTCATACCTCTTCCTGGATTCCATGGATGGCGCGGCGGCCGTCGCTCGCCTGTTCATCAAGGATATGGTTACATACTGGGTGCTTTTCTCCGCCTTGGTCCCCATCTCTCTGTTCGTCACCCTCGAACTGGTCAAGTACTGGCATGGTATTCTCATCAACGACGACATGGATATTTACTACGACGTCAACGACACCCCTGCAAACTGCCGCACATCGAGTTTGGTCGAAGAGCTGGGCATGGTGGAATACGTGTTTTCCGACAAGACTGGAACCCTGACCTGCAATATGATGGAGTTCAAGGCGTGTTCTATTGCTGGAATCATGTATGCCGAAAAGGTGCCCGAGGACCGCGTGCCGAGCATCGAGGATGGTATCGAGGTTGGAATCCATGAGTTTAAGCAGCTCAGGGAGAACATCAAGAGCCACCCTAGCGCCCAGGCCATCCACCACTTCCTTGCTCTGTTGGCCACTTGCCACACGGTTATTCCGGAGACGAGTGACACTGGCAATATCAAGTACCAAGCTGCTTCCCCTGATGAAGGCGCTCTCGTCGAAGGCGCTGTGCAGCTGGGCTACAAGTTCGTGGCTCGTAAGCCCCGCGCGGTGATTATCGAGGCCAATGGTGAAAGGCTCGAGTATGAACTTCTGGCTGTCTGCGAATTCAACTCGACCAGAAAGAGGATGACCACCATTTACCGCTGCCCCGATGGAGTGGTTCGCTGCTACACCAAGGGTGCCGATACAGTCATTTTGGAGCGTCTGAATGATAACAATCCTCATGTCGATGTTACACTTCGCCACCTCGAGGAATACGCGTCAGAAGGTCTTCGGACTCTGTGCTTGGCCATGCGTGAGGTTCCCGAACATGAATTTCAGGATTGGTTCAAGATCTACGAAAAAGCTCAGACGACTGTCGGCGGAAACCGCGCGGAGGAACTCGACAAGGCTGCCGAACTCATTGAGCATGATTTCTATCTGCTCGGTGCCACGGCTATCGAGGACAAACTACAAGACGGCGTCCCCGAGACTATCCACACGCTTCAGGAGGCCGGCATCAAGGTTTGGGTTCTTACAGGTGACAGGCAGGAAACGGCTATCAATATCGGCATGAGTTGCAAGCTTCTCAGCGAAGACATGATGTTGCTCATTGTCAACGAGGAGAATGCAGATGCGACAAGGGACAATCTTCAAAAGAAGCTGGATGCTATTCGGAACCAAACTGATGCGACGATTGAGATGGATACTCTGGCTCTGGTCATCGACGGAAAGTCACTGACCTACGCACTGGAGAAGGATATGGAGAAGCTTTTCCTCGATCTTGCGGTGATGTGCAAGGCGGTTATTTGCTGCCGTGTCTCACCCCTGCAAAAAGCTATGGTGGTCAAGCTGGTCAAGAAGTACCAGAAGCAGTCGATTCTTCTCGCTATTGGCGATGGAGCCAACGATGTTTCCATGATTCAGGCCGCCCACATTGGTATCGGTATCAGCGGTATGGAAGGTCTTCAGGCTGCACGCAGTGCTGATGTTTCCATCGCCCAGTTCCGGTATCTCAGGAAATTGTTGCTTGTCCACGGAGCGTGGAGTTACCACCGTGTGGCGAAGGCTATTCTGTTTTCTTTCTACAAGAATATCACATTGTATCTCACGCAGTTTTGGGCAAGTCTACTGATTCCAGACAAAGGGGAACAGCCATGCTAACAGACCGAACAGTACACCTTCCAAAACGTCTTCTCTGGTGAAGTCATCTACGAATCCTGGACCCTCTCCTTCTACAACGTCTTCTACACCGTTCTCCCTCCCCTCGTCCTCGGTATCCTTGACCAATTCGTCTCGGCCCGCCTTCTCGACCGCTACCCCCAGCTCTACAACCTCGGCCAAAGCAACAGCTTCTTCAACAAGCGGGTCTTCGCCTCCTGGATCTCCAATGCCGTCTATCACTCCCTCCTCCTCTACATCGGCGGCTCCCTCTTCTGGATCAACGACGGCGTTCAGGGGAACAGCGTCCCCGTGGGCAAATGGGTCTGGGGCACAGCCATGTACGGTGCTGTGCTGCTAACAGTCCTCGGCAAAGCCGCGCTGGTGACGAACAACTGGACCAAATACCACGTCATTGCCATCCCGGGCAGTTTTGTGATTTGGGTGGTGTTTGTGGCGGTGTACGGTATTGTGGCACCCAAACTAAACTTTTCGACCGAGTACCACGGGATTATTCCGCTGTTGTTCTCGAGCCCGGCGTTTTGGATCCAGATGCCGACGCTGGCGATTTTGTGCCTGTCGAGGGATTTTGCGTGGAAGTTTAGCAAGAGATTGTGGAAGCCGGAGGCGTATCACCATGTGCAGGAGATTCAAAAGTATAATATTCAGGATTATAGGCCGAGGTATGTTTCTCTTTGCTACTAATGAAATTGGACGGATAAGGGGCTAATGTTTGGGGGACAGAATGGAGCAATTCCAAAAGGCTATTCGGAAAGTGAGACAGGTGCAGCGCATGAGGAAGCAGAGGGGGTACGCGTTCTCGGCGGCGGACGAGTCGCAGACGAGGGTGTTGCAGGCGTATGATACTACGCAGCATAGAGGACGGTATGGAGAGATGGCCAGTTCGAGGCCGGTGCAATGACATCTCTCTCTCTATCTCTCTTGTTTTTTCGGGTTGGGTTGTGGGGTATAGGGGGTTGGGGGGGGGAGGAAAGGTTTTGTGGTTGCTGTTGTTATATTATCATGTTATTAATATTGACAGTTTATGGTCTTTTGTGTTGTGAAGGGAGCACTTTCCAAAAAGGAAGATGGCACTTTTGAGGCAAAACCAGAGGAAGAGTTGTTGAAGTCAAAGAGGTGGTGTGCAAGGAAGGGCGAAAATGGGAGGGGAGGTGTAGGGTTTGGTGTTTGGCTTAATGGCATTGATCTGATGGTTTTTGATGGGTTGCGGTGGTTTTTGGTGTTGAGTGAGAAATGCAATTGAGCTGAGCTTTGAATTGAGTGTGGTGCGTGAGATGCCTCGATCTTCTTGTGCGCTGTGTTTGTGTGTTGTTTTTATTTGTATTTGATTGAGTCTGGACGGTTGTGGTTGTTGATACTCGGTTGTTGATACTCGTCAACAGAGTACCTTGCCCACCATGACCTGGCAGAAATAACATCGCAATTGCAACAACAATAGATCGCTGAAAGTTCTTCTGTTCCGCGACAGAAGAAAGATGTCGCTCTCGGAGTACGATGTCAATGATTAGGTCCCAGTCTACTTTGACCACACCATACCAAGATCTAGCCTCTTCAAATTAATGGCGTAAAATGGCACTACAATTCGTCTATCCATCCGTAGAATCCGAACGATAGCCCTAGAGAAAGACTTCTTGAATTAATAGAAAAGAAACCCATCGCTCCGATTAAGGTACAATTATCGATTCACCAAAGTCTCCCTCCACCCTGTTACAAAACAAGGTTTTCCATCTCAATCACCGTCGTTTCTCATGGCCATCTTGTAGTTCCCTCTTTGAAGACATGAACATTAACCAAAACCGAGAGGAAAAACAACAAGTTCCATCTCATCATCGCACACATGTATACCAACGCTGTCATCACAACAATCACAGGAGAGACCTCTCAACGATGTATTCGGCTCACTTCTGACTTGTGTGTGTGTCGGGAGAGATGAAATAGGCAGCTACAATTTTGAACAAAATGCCCGAAAGGTTGAGCAGAGCATGCTCGCCTCATATGCGTTCCATCGAGAAGCTCCTGTGTTTCTTGTTCTTTTGTTTCAAGAGCATGCTGATGAAGTGTCGGAGAAGTATCCCCGATAGGTACCTGACTATCCACCTACCTATCATGTGCTGCAGTGATTTTTGAACTCCTGCCAGGTATTTCTCAGTCTTGTGATCGCTTCAGGTCACAGCAGCACCCCAAGTCTGGACCAACAATGGCAAGGTATACTGACTTTTCCCTTTTGAGAAAGTTATTTGCTTCCAAAAGACCATTTCCGTACTCCTTTTTCATCTCTATAACCGCAGTTGGTCAGCCAGCTGTAACTTGGTATACCGAGTTTACCCTATCTCTGTTTTTGACCACTCCAGCTTATGACCAACTTATGACCCTCTAAAACGGTCCTGGATATGACAGCTCAACATCCCCCACGGTGGTTGTAAATGGAATCCCATCCTCCTCCAAAAGCGGCAACCTGTTTCTAGTTCCCTACCGAAGGGACCTTACATCCACATACCCATCACCACAGCCTTGTCTACTCACCCACCCACCCACAAGTTACTCCGCACTGTATATACAAATTCAGAAAAAAGGCAAGCGGTAACAATCAATCTCACATGACCGCCCGCTCCATGCAAGCAAGCGAGCAAGCGAGTGTCTTCCCGCCGTTGGTACCACACCATTTTCCCGTCACATTCACACTTTTCATGCCCGTATCCCAGACTCATCACACTGATCATCACACCCACCTTTTGCACCGCTCAACACAACTGAGCCACTGACCTACGCACGCACACCCACCACCACCGCGTTTAACGCTACGATCTTGCGGTGAGAGAGAAAAAGGTGTGGGAAGGTGAGCACCTTATTTCCTCGGTTTGCTTCTGTTCTAGGGCTGATGATCATGAGGTGTGAAAATCAAACTGGGCGGTTCTTAGCCTCCGTGGGTTGTGAGTGGTGTGGTTCACCCCCTCCGAGATTCACAACAGCCTGGCTTGGTCACACACAATGTTTTACCTATATTTTGATATCAAATCCGTGAAGACCCGCATTTCTTTCTTTCTGGTTCCGTAATTTTCTCCGGTAACCACCCATATTCTCAATATCCAAGATTGTGACAAGTCCGAAGCGAACAAGAAAGAAGATATCGGCCTCACCGACAACTTCGGAAATGCCCTACGTTGTAGTGAGACCCATGTGAATATCACAAACACCCCGTTATTATCGTGATCCCAATCACTTAAGATTCCCAACGGTGGGCTCTATCCCCGCTACCGTTGATTTCTCATATTCGGCGCTGACGGGTACCTAACAACCGGCTTACGGGTTCCATCGGCTCTTCCTCTTCTTTCTTTCTAAGCCTACACTAGTGTAGTGTATGTACCAAGCAAAGATTTGTTCTTTTGTTTTCCGTGCCATTTTTCTTTTTGGTTGATCCAACTTCCTTGGTCAAACCCCATGTCCAACCCACCCGCGCCGTTTGTGTCCAAGCAGCCGAAAATCCGCGCCGCAGCACCAATGCCACCTCGTCCCCCAGTCCCGGAAGTCTGCGCCCCTATCTCATCCTTCTCGAAGGTTTTCTTTTTCCCTTGTGTGTGATTCTTCTTTTGATCTTGGAAGGGAAGGGCAGGGGCAGTCTGACATGCATTTTTTTTCTTGCCACTTTGCGGTTGCACCACCACCGAAAGAAAAGAAAAGACAAGGCGCGGTGCGGTCTTTTGCCTCTTTTGGTAACCCGAAGAAGGACTTTTAGTGTACACTGGAGACATCCTGCTTATAGTGTACCACAGAAGTGAAACATGACAACATCAACCATAACAAAAGCGGAAGGGTGTGTGAGGGTGCAAACGACCCCCTGAATCCCCAGACCTTAGAAAAAGATCGGGGCAAAAGAAAACTTACCTCGAAGAAAAACTGGTGTGTCATGTGTCATGGTGGCATTGACACTTGCGACATTGAACATTGTGATATCACTTCTGTTTTTACGCGCGTAAAGAATGTAAAAGAAGCATGTGCAGTGTGCAGGTGTGCCAGTGTGTGTGCGTATGTGTGTATGTGTTTGTGCGTATCAGTGTAAGCGCCACGCATGTGTTTGAGTCTCGTGCTCTTTGTGTGATTTTGACAGCAAGAGAAGTCCCAGGACCCAACAAAAACCAAAAAAAAGAAAAAAAAGAAAACAATAGAAGAAAAAAGCCCGATACTCCGGAATCCGATCGGTGACCGCTGAAAAAGCCGGGTTGGGTCTGCACTAACTGCGGGCACTGTGCACTTACACCAACCAACACCCCAGCCACCGTGTCCCAGATCCAAAGCATCGGTGTCCAGTGATCAGGAAAAGAGATGTGAAAGAAGCAAAAAAGCCACTGCCGAGGGAACCGAACGTCCCGTGCCTTGCGCTGGGGTTCTCCCTCCCGTGTCCCTGTCCTCGGTGCTGCTTCAGGTCCCCTACCTCGACCTATCAAGTCCAGGCCTGCACATGTAAGGGATGAGGAAGCCGTCATGATATGACGACGACGTTTCTTTTTCCTGTATGCAACAAGACAACAACCTACATTAGTCTGCGGGGGATCTTCTCTCCCCGGGTTGTCTTTGTCATCACCAAATTTGTAAGACACTGGTTTCCCCGATCTCAAAAAAAAGAGATGCTGTTAATCGCCTGAGCGTGTGCATCGGTTGATCGACCCCCTTTTTTTTCTCCTTCCAGCCCACCCGCGTCTGTGTGTATCCCGAAGTTTGAGAAGGGGACACCGAGGAGGAGGATAGAAGCATCTCGGGGACGTCGGGGATAGATCACGAGACCTGCAGTGAGCCAACAATTTCTTTTTTTTTTTTTCTCTTGTGGTGATTCGCATTGTCAAACACTGACACAAGGAGAGGTTGACATGTGTCCAGAATATAGAAACGGACCGAACTGTCGGGCTAAACAGACAAGTTTTGCTCTCGCAGCCTTGCAATATTGTGGGCACGGTGACTGTGACTGTTCCCAATAATAATATTTTGCTGTAAAGGATGAGTCGTCATGATAGAAACGGCCCGGATCCTAGTGCGAGACCGGAGTCGTCAAAAAGCTTGACAAGGAAATCTGACTGGCGTTTCTGGAGGTTGTGTTAAGCATTGGATCTCCGGTGGGGCCCCCGGCATCCCTGTGATCTCCGCCCATGACGGGACACTCTCCCGAATTGCCTGCTAAAATTACCCGTTTGGCAAATTCTTGGACGTCAGCAAATCGTGCTCAGTCATGCTGAGGAGATCGGCCGACAAAAGTCGGGACACAGCCCGCGTGCTGTTGTGTGGGCAGAGGAATCCGGCCGCCCCTCTGTCGAGCGCACTGTGTAGCCGTGCCAAGAATGGTGTTGGAGAGTAAAACATCAAAACATCATGAAAGCTGTTGGACCCCCCGTGCACGTCCCCACTGGTACCCCCAATATATCTCCTGCGTGGGAGGCAGAATTTCACATGAAGAAAAAATTGCCGTGATATCTCGATCAAAGGGCATTATCTTTCCACCTTAAAAACTGCTTACCCCGCTGCTCCCTCCTGATAACCCATAGCACCGAGATAAGAGCTTTCGGATCAGGGCCCTGCTGCGGCTAGCGTACCTGCAGCATCGCCGTCCCATTCCCAAGCACCCTCCAGCAAAACACTGGCCGATGACGAGCAAGACATGTGTGGAGGGGCTCTGGCTCCGAGACCGTCGTGGGCCTGTGCAAACTCGGGGTTTACCACGCCAGGCACATCCATCTGAGACCCCTGTTGTACCGTCGCCAACCTCCAAGACCCGGGCCTACCCGTCAGTAGCTCGAGATACGGCGACACAGCTTTCCCATATCTCGGAGACCGAGTCGGAGTCTTCACACTCGAATGATTGGACATGAAAATAGCGGCAGTCTTTGCCTTATCGATGAAGAGCTGTACCTTGTCCGATCAACGTGTGAGACTGGACCCTTCATTGCCATCCACCCTCCTACGATGCCTCCTTATCCCCTATGCAGCTTCAATAGTTGATAGGAAGCGGCACCACCAGATTGATGAATGAGGTGGTATTCCTGGCATGATCGACATGCACGTCACTAATCTTGTCTTCGAGCCCATGGCTAGGGGGAAGCTGGTAGCAAGCAACCTCGCTTCCAGACGTGGGCTGCTGGCATCCCCCACCGGTCAAGATTCTCTCATCCCGCGGACGACGGGACAATGCCCGGCCGCCTGCCACCGGCACCTCGGTCAACGCTGGTGCATAAGAAAGTGGCATACGAGCTATGGTTGCCTGACCTGGATGCGTCTGGCGTCACCCGAGGATGCAGCAATCTGTCAAGGGCGCGGTAGAGATATGCCGCCCAGATCGAAAGCGGGGAGGTGTGGTGCAGAGACGAGATGACCGGCAGTGCCGCCAATGCGCGGCTGCTATGGCCGATGATAGGAGTCTGGAAGCTCTTTTATGGTGGCACAAAGCGATGCTGCCAAACCGAGGGCTAATAATGAGTGTGTGAGCGTAGTTTTGATGACGTTCAAGCCCGAAATACTTTCCCTCGAGGGTCGCGTGGTTAGTGGGAAGCTATGGGCACTGCTGAAGGCATCTGGAAGTCTTCTGGGTCGAGCGATGAGAGACCCCCACGCCGGGCGGCCGAACCTAAGAAGCGTTTGAATGGGTCGGACGGCCTGATATTGCGTGCTGGTGCAGGGCGGGTTTCCAACACGGGCAAGTCATGTATATACTGTAGCTGCGGACCAAGCCTGGATGATGCACCCAGCGATTGATGGCAGGCCGGGGAGCATTTACGAAGTCCCACGGGCCGATCGCTCGTGTTTTGGTGCCCTATCTTGCTCACTGTTTTAGACGGTTCAACACGCATGATGAAGACGACCCTGTGGGAACCGTCCCATCGTGGAAGGACGTCGAGACGAGATTGGTGGGCGTTGACACCTTGATGGCTCGATAGTAGTACAACCCTCCTGTCCCGTCGCAAGGCAGGTCGTCGTCACGTTTCTGGCCAGTTGCTCTTGCAAGCCTGTCCCTGCGACGGGTATAACCATCTGCATGGCCGCCGGTGGAGCTTGGAGGACCCTGATGGGGATTGTTGGGGCTTGAGCATGTTGCAATTTCACACCCCGATCCATCCGTGATCCACCAGACCCAGTCCCGGTGCAGATCGTGGGCGGGCTGCTCATGGCGTGATGCCCTTTACAGTGTTTCGGCCAAAAAACGTCGAGCTTGTTCATCAGACGGTGAGCTCGCCGAGAGACGGTGTGGTGTGGAGCCGAGAGCTAGGCTGTGGAATAAAAAAAGAAAATTTTCCTTGACAGCGGGACTCGGGAGTGACGAGGCTGAACATGGAGATGTGACTGGACGGGAGCATCTCGGTGTGATGAACGATTCGAGTGTCAAGTGAACAAACAGACTGTGGTAAATGAACAATGTAGTGTGGGCAGCTGGTTTTGACATTACCCCAGAATTATTCCCAAGGCATCCTTCCTGTTCCGGTCTCTGATTGGCCGAATCCCGTTCACCTCGTCGTCCACCTTTTGCTTGTGCGCTGCTGCGAGGGACTATCTGAAAACAGAAGCAGCTCTCAAGGTGTTTACTGTAAATCCACAATGTCACAATGTCACCGAACCATCGGGCTTCGGACGCTTAGGTAGAGTGGACGTGCGGAGCTGACTTCTGACACATTGGAGGGGAATAATTGAAAAATATCACAACATTCTCTCGCAACATTGTCTGTGCTGCCGGCCCAGCCATTGTCCCAGATTCCACCATCGCCCCCACGAAATTTGTCACCGGACCTCTTCATCGCAGACAAGGCCTGTCCCGCTCGCTTTTCTGGGCAGTGATCTGGGGTTCTCTCCTCACACTGTGTTGCAAGACATGGATGACAGGGCTCGTCAATTGACGTTCGCATCATGTTCACCCCCTCTCAGCCCCTCTCAGCAGCACAGCACCCAGTGACCTACAAGAACACAGCCTGCCCTTTTCTCTGACCTTCTCTCGTCTCTAGTCTCTCGCTCTAGCTCTCACAACCCTTCCCCTTTCCCCATCTCGTCTCACCAACAACAAATTCTGATCTCAGTATCGCTCCACTACTTTGGGGGATTCAAGGTCCAACCCTGCCCTGCTTGACCTGAGTCCGGGCTGGCGGGAGAGAGCGTCACTGAACTGGACCGGGGATCTTTGTTCCTCGAAACGCTCCCCCATCTTTGCACCACACCCGCCGACGGTGAAAGACGATTGGCCAACCCCCGACAGCTTCTCCCAGCTCTGTCCATCTCCGCTCTCGGCAGCAGCCTTGAAGGACTCGGCGCTCGACCACGCGCAAGCTGAAGCGCCCAGGAATTGGTCAAAGGAGTCATCCGATACGCAAAAGTATCTGATAATTAGCCCAAAGAATCAAGTCTCTTAAAGCTCTGCTTTGGTCTCACTCATCAACTGTGCCGTCTCTTCTCTCTCTCAACACACTTGCACAAGACACACACCACGCGAGCTTCCACTTGTGTCCCGTCAAGTCAACTACAACAAGCGCGGGGTAAAATCCTGCTCTTCGCCAGCTACCCGATTTGCACGCCAAGTCCACGAGTTGTCGCGACACAACCTTGTGGCCCGTCACCAGCTACCGCAACCCGAGTCAAGCCCTGTTAGACACCTTCCCCGAAGGTTCAGCGATTGCAGACCAATTCAGCCAACCGTCTCTCTGATCACTTTCACTACTGGTCTCCGAGACCAACTATTGACTGACCCGGCATAATACCACCAGACACCAGGGGTCATCAAAGTCCACAAAAGGCCGCCAGCAACCGACAGCACCGATAGACAGCCCAGAGAAGAAGAAAAAAACTCTTCTGCAGCATACATATTTGCCACCGCACGACACACCCCCTTGCTGGGCTCCAATTGCTTCGCAAAGGAAAACTTTTTTCTTGTTTAGACGACACTGGCCAAGTTCAAAAGGGTCATCTTTTCGTCGCTCAATTACCCAACTCCCCCCTAGCTTGTCCACCAGGCTTTATCCCGGATTCTTCAGTTTCTTGTTCTCTGAAGCTTCAAATTCCCCGCCTCCGCCCCCCCCCCCCATCCCCACACTCTCTGTACCCCAAGGGACTTGGGACGAGCTTCAGCCAACCAGCATCCCCCGGCCTCCACGCCCTACTGCGTACACTACTTACTGCGTACACTTTCACCTCAACCTCCCCTGAGCTGCACCAATCACAACGCTCGCCTCGATGCATCACTACCGTCGAAAGTCGGGCAACACGTCCATGACCGACGTGCGCAAGGCAGTCAGTGCATCAGACCCCAACTACAAGAAGCACTCCTCCAGACCTACCACCATGACGAGGAGAATCACACCGCAAAGCGCACCAAAGCTGGGCAGGAGCCCTCGCGACCGGGAGAGGGAACTGGACGACGAGCGCTGGTGGGATGAAGAGCGGGAGAGCTTCCCGCAGTACTGGTAAGTGTTTCCGAGGCGTTTACGTGAACAGACTTCCCTTTCCATCGGCCCGCATCGTCACCTGACATGCAGGTGATTTGTGTTACCTCAAGCGAGGAGAGGGGGAAAGAGGGGTCAACCACCACACTGGGGACCGATCTCTGGGGGAGTGCCCGGGTTGCCGTTCCTGCATACGTCTTGACTTTTTCTTGGGAGAATGCCCAGCTAACCGAGTCTTTCAGCATGGTGTGTGAGAAGCAGTTCGTACCATCAGACGACCAGAATCTCTACTGCTCGGACTCGTAAGTGTGCAACCTGATATCAATTATCACTTATCACTTCTATTCGAATGCTAATCTGATAAACCAGATGCCGGTACGACGACCAGGTTAGCGCCTCCGCGGCGCCGAGCCGTGGAAGTCACCCACCTACCCAGTACCCTTTTTACTCGGGAGTTCCAGAGCCCAGAGATATCGTACCCCGCGCCTCACCTTCGAGGCCTGGGTCTACACACTTTTCCGTGCCCTCAAGTCACTCAGGTCACCTCCCAACGGCCGTAATGTCACTCAAGTCAATTTCCATGCGGCCACCGAGTCCTTCGTCACCCGGGAGCACATACGCTGGCGGTGTCTGGCCATTCACCCGGAGCACGGCTACCAGCCCAGACAACTCGTACTCGAAGCCCACAACGAGTTACTTCTCGTCCACCTACGACGGGGCGTATTACGGAACGGACCACTACGGCTCTTCAATTGACAGACCGCTCCCCTCTCGTAGGCCTGGTGTGTACTCGAGGCCAAAGAGCATCGAACTCGTCACCCCCATGCTTGGGAGGTAGTTCTTCCGCATTGGAAGTCATGTGAGGAGTCTGGACGCGGGTAGCCTGACATGGCGCTGCAGCGATGCTGACAGAAAGGCACGCTGACTGCTTGATTGGGAAGGGATTTTTCTGATCTTCTGGTTTCTCGGTACCCCACACACGGGTGAATCGGTCAGCATGGGGCGCGGGGATGCCATTCTCGGGCTTTCCACATCTGTCTCGGACATGACAGGCCAACATCGAAAAAGAGGCGTTTCTGGGGCACACCTGCATTTCTTAGCGCGGGGTGGTGGCCGGTTGGTCCCTTGGCTGGGCGCTGGACAGGGGAAGAGGGAGGGATTGGCGGTGCGATGCAGGTGCCATGGACTTGGTTCCAGCACCACACCTCCCCCCCCCCCCCCCTTTTGATGTCCCCTTTTTCTTGTTATTGTGACTTACTACTAATTGTTTTACTCTTGATTTTTTTTTTTTTCATTTTGGGATATGCGTTTCAACAAAAAGCTCAGCGGCATGGGGCAGGGGTTATCTCGAGATAATAGATGGGACAAAAGCAACTTTTTTGGAGCATAACATCATGCTGCATTTGGATATCAAGGGGGAGGGAAACTTATTATTCTTTTTGGCATCTTCTCCAGGAACAGGAGGACATGAGCTACAACTACTACTTTAGCATTATTAGTTTTTTTGGAGGTGGCATATTGGACTGGCGGGGAACACGGGCCTCTTTTTTTGAAATGTATATACCTAACCTTTTTACGTCTTTTTTTTTTCCACTTCTTGACATCTACGGAGCTTTCACGTTTCTTCTTTTCTTGGGCTTTATCACGACGGGGCTTTTTCTTTTTTTGCTGGATACCATGGACGGAAAGGACGAACGGACACGGACGGATGGGGATATGTCACACCGCTCAAACACATTTTTGTCTTTTCTTTTACAAAACGATTGACTGAATACAACACACAAATGATGCAATGCTTCATGTGGTCTCTCGCTTCTTGTCTCGCTTCTTCTTTTTCATCGTGACCTTACACGACACAAGCTTGGTTTTTTGTTGGGCGGGGCGGATATGGTTACACGATGGTGGGGTAAGGCAGAGAGAGCTTGGTTGGAGCTGCCAGCAAGCAAAAGACCAAGAATACGGGGTAAAAGTTCCACTGCCCTGAGTTGAGATGCGGGTTCCTGAATTGGATGGAACCCTTCTCTGGAGTGTGCAGATGACCTCACCTTGTTTTCTTGCTGCTCAAAGTGGGGGGGGGGGGGGGGGAGTGAGGATTAATCTATGTTGTGCAAGGTGAGAAAAGATGAGAGTATGTGCCAATTAATTCCATTATTACTTTCGGTGAAAGGGCGGCGTTCAATATCACGGGTGAATATATACGTAGAGGTTGATTTGGTAAGGTATTTCATCACTGAGAACGGCAGATGAGGAGAAGAACTGGACTGGCTCGGTGAGAGTGGTGTGCCGATATACTCTGCCGGTTGGTTGTGTGCAACACAAAAGAGTATCCATCACTATTAAAGTACCCGGAGAACAGCATCGTGAGTCCACTCTTCACCTGGACGACAGCAAGCATGGTGGACACCTCTTCTCCTCCTCGGACACACTCAAACTCCCTTACTGTCCGTGCGTGAAGAACAAGAAGAAGAAGTTCCACAGCAAAAGAGTCGAGCCCAGGTCGACGGTTCGGACGAGGGGGAAGGGATCTGCGTTGTGGTTGAAATCGGACGTTAAGTGGGGTGGGATGTTGATAGCGCTGTGGGGAATATGGGGTACACTTGAGCTAAGCTTACTTAGGCCAGGGTGGGGTATCTTGAAAAACCCGGGAACAGCACAAAACAAGTTTTTTATTCCCAGCAGCCAAAGCTTTGCTGACACAGCAGAATTCCTAACACCCCACGAAAAGAAAAAGAAGCTGTCACTACCCCAGCCATATGGTGGAGTTTTTCACTACGAGACTGTTTCTGCAAACTTTTTTTTTTCGAGCTATCCTGGGTTATTGAAATACGAAAAGTCATCATCGACGATCATCGAGATCATCAAGGGGGAAAACGGCGCTAGAAAAGAAGATTCTTCACTTTAGCGCTCACTCACTCACCCCCTTTACAAATTACATCCTGGGGAGTCAATGGGTCTGAATAGCTTCAAAATACGTAACAAACTATCGTAATTTATACTTACCTTACACATCGGATCCTATGCAAAACCGCCCAACCCAACACAACGTTCAATTCCCCTATCTTGGATCGTCAAGGTACCTGCATTACGGCCTCACTGACACATTGACAGCAAGCAAGTCCCCCTCTCTCTCCACCTCACCATGACCCCTCAGAGAAAGATTTCCAGCAAAGACGGACGGATGTCATTCCCCGTGGTGGAGAAGGGCCTCTTTGGAGAAGAGGAGGAGCAAAGATTATGCAACCGAAGCATTTTTTTCGGTGCCAGCTCATCGTTCTCCGTACCTTACCTATCGTGTCTTGCACTGCAGTAAGGTCGTGCGTGCTGTGCTCCGAGTCCGGTACCTGAAAGTGGATACCGGGACGACCCCATTCCGGAACACGAACGGGGCGGTGACGGACGGCGGTCCCACTCGGCCCTGGGAGAGACGGCGGTGTGTGAACGGGACACCCACACAACCCCACCTACCGTACCGTGTCTAGAACCCGGCCGGGTATCATTTTTACTCTTCCGCGAATGGGACCTAACGAGCGGGCCCTTTGACACCTCACCTGTCCAGTGTAACCCCCGGAACACGGTGAGAGCCGGCGAGCGGGACACTACCACCTCAAATCGGGACCCAAACTTACGGTGAGCTTCTCTTCAACCCACCGTGTGGGACCGTCTCAAACGATACCGGACCTAGAATTACGGTGAGCACACCACCTCAACCATGATCAAGAACCTTGGACAACACGGCGAACCCCCCTCCTGCACCCCTTATTGCGTAAGAACTGTTCAGAATGCGGGACCTACGGTACGGGACGGGTGAGGTGAGCCGGAACTACGGTGTGTGTACGCGGGACCTAAAAGCGGGACTTACACTACCTACCTAGACAGACAGTACTGCAACGGCGGACCTTGCACAGTACGGTGCCTGTGTCTGTGCCGGTGCCGGTGCAAGCGAGCGGGACCTACGGGGCTATCCGGTCGTCCGTCAATGATCTGATCAGCGTAACAAATCCCCCAGCAAAGGGGGGACGGCATATCAACCGTTTTGTGACACCACGGGGACATAGAGTTTTATGCACTCATGCACAGATCAGATGTTAACGGCTCGGGTGGGTAAGTTGGAGAAATGTACAGTAGTGGTGACGGTGATCAATGGCGATCAACGTCAAGCATCCACGGAAATAGAGATGGCAACGGCAGTTGATAACGAGGTTGTGGGTATTTATATGCCGACTGACGACGATCAGTTACAAGATCGAAACTACACTGCCGTGAGTACATAGAACCACGGGATGGACATCTAACCATCATCACGTAAAAGAAAACAGAGTCTGGTGACACGAAATCGTCATCTTTTTCGTCACTGTCAATGTTATTACCGCCATGATCAACATAGCTAGCTATCCATAACATAACGGAAATAAATGGAGATATCTCCGACCTAGGTCAAAAGGTAAAGTCGCTCAGAAGATGGGGGCGAAAATACCTACCTATTAAAGGCGAGGAGCATAAGAAAAGCACAATCAACGATGGCTGTTGTGCCTAACCCCGTGACACAAATCTGTCGGGGTCTAGGGAAGACTGCATCACGGGTAAAGAGATATCCTCAAGAGAAGATCTAGCTGGCTAGAATAATCACAGCATCACCCAAACGCCATTCAATCCGCATTGACACTACCCAAACAAAACCCAGCAGCAAGGTAAGTAGTACCTTAGGTAGGTATATACCAAGTTTATCAATCGTTCCATTGAACATATAAATACTTCTCAACACAAAAAAAACACTCTTCAAATTTAACAATGACAATCAAATACACAGAAACTAAAAACTTCATCTTTCTTAACGAGACACCCCCGCCCTCCCAACTTCTCATCTCCTCCATCTCTAAAGCACCCAAACTTAATTACCATCAACTTTTCTTCTTCTTTTATAAGAAAGAAAAAAAAAAAAAGAAAGGGATATACAAATAAAAAGCCAAAGCCAAAAGCGCAGTGACAAACAACACCCTAAGCTCTCTCAATAACAATAAACAAAGCAGGCTTCCCGCAACGACACGCAACAAGGCTAAAACGACAGATAGTAAAAGCAGATAGACAGGTCGGTGGCTACCCAATCCGCAAAGCCACTCAGTGGCATGAAGCAGCAGCCAAGAAAAAAAAAAGGGTGGATAAGAAACAAAAGCAAAAGAAACTTTGTTGTTGATGACATTGACTTGTCGTCGTCCATATGTGTCTGTGTGTTCCAACATCCCCATCCCATCCCATCCCATTCCCTCCCAAGCAACACCTTATTCTTCCCAATATACTACTCCAACAAACATGCTGTTTGACATTTCCGTCATCATCCCTCGATCGTGGGCTAGAGAAGAGAAGAAGAAGAAGAAACGCCATCAACTCCTTCTCCCTAGGTATGCCATCCATATCCCCTTCCCTTTCCCCCCTCCCCCCCCCCCTTTTCGCTCCAAGTAATGCAGTTATGAACAGATTGGAAAAAAGCAGTAAAACAACAAGCAAGAAGAAAAGAGAAAAGAACTACACCCCAGAACTAAACATAAGCACTCTTAGTCCTAGAATGCACCCTCCTCCCTCCACCTCCCCCTTGCCCGCCTTGTCCTGCTGATTCCTTCCTCTTAAGCTGCTCCTCCCTCTTCATCACCAACTCGCACCACTTCCCCTTCATTTTTGAACCACCCGTAACAGCAGCAACATCCTCCACCGCATTGTCCCCCAAGCTCTCCCGCCCCACCACCTCCCCCAAAACCTTCATCCACCCCTCCTTGTCCTCAGCAGTATCCGCATAAAAGTCAATCAGCTCCCCATTGTTGAACCGAATCCTGAACCCCTCCTCAACAAACATATACCCCTCCTCATCCTCCGCAAACGCGCTCCTCCTCCTCTTGCCCCCCTTCCCCAGCGTCTCCTTCTCCATCAGCGTCCTCCTGTCATCAATCAACCTCTTCGCATTCGCCAAATTAATCGTCGCTCTCGGCTGCCTCGTCGCCTCATGATACGCCGTCAGCTTCGTCCCGACCAACTTAAAGTACCTCCTCCTCCAATAAGGACAATCCCCACCCTGCTGACTCAAATGCCCCTCCCAACACCTCGCCAGCCTCTCCTCCGCAGCCTTCATCTCCCGAATGCAGGAATTCATGCTCTTCGGCATGTCCTCATCCGTCGCCCCCTTGGGCCTCGGCACAAACAGCAGCTGCAGCTCCAACTTCCCAATCTTATACGGCGCCCTCCTGACCACACTCCCCGGCCCCATGTTCCCCCTCTTGCTCTTAACACTGCTCGCGAAACCCGCATCCTCCATAGCCCACTCGTTGAAAGCCGCCACGTCCACCAGATAAGGCCTGCCAAAGCACTTGCTCTCGTGATCCTTGAGGCAGACATACGCCCTGGCAAAAGAGCCGTCGTCCGCCGCCAGCGGACTCAGCAAGTCCCAGGCGGTAGGCTGGCTCTTCATCTGCCTCGCCTGCGCCTCCCTCTGAGCAGCCAATCTCTCCTCCTCTTCCGCCTGTTTCTGCCTCAGCTCCATCTCCTTCCTCTTCTTGGGCGAGGCAAAAACCCGCGAAAAGGCCGACGTCTTGGATTTGCTGAGCTTAGTAGGCGACGGCAGCGCCTTTACCGCGGGCTTCTCGACCGGCTTCTCCAGCTTTACGTTCAGCGTCAGCTGGAACTCCAAGTCGTTGGGGACGACCAGTTCAAATTCCTGCCCGATGGGCGCGTTGCGGGCTAGCTCGAGCCAGGCGGTAGTCACACAGTGGACTCCGTTGTCGAGCGTGAGGCTGAACCAGGTTCTTTCATCTATCACATCATCGTCAGCAAACTTCCACCCAAAGTAGATTGCGTGAAAACATACTCTTAGGAATAGGCAAATCCAGGTCCTTGACTCCCATCACTTTAACAAAGAGTCTCCCCCGTTCCCCATTCTCATCACCCGGCGACAGCTCCGCCCCGACGTCCTCCTCGTTACCACTCTGAGCCGTCGCAACAGCAGTAGCATTGCTCTCCTGCCCCGGCAGAGGCGGAACCGGCCCCGCCGCACTCCCCAGATTACTCGGCTTCTTCTTGAAGCTCCTCTTCCTAGCCGGCTGGCTGTTCCACGGCTCGACCGTCCAGCTCTGGGGTCTCGTCGCCTTGGTCGGGCTGTTCCCCGCCGACCGGCAAGCCCGGAAATCTTCCGTCATCTTGTCGCTCGCCGTGATGACCTTGGTGTTTTGTCGCATGAGGTACCCGCGCTGTTTACGTGGAGTATTGTTAGCATCGTTGTCAATGTCGCCAAAAGTTTCTGCACGATTTGTCAAAGAAGAAATTGCCCCATCGTCAGGGGAAATAGGAGACGGCTCCAACAGCGGAGTCTTGTTAATAGAAGAAAAATCAAGGGGAGGAATCAAAGAAAGCTGTTCAAATCGAACCTTTTGTGCCTCAATCACGCGGTCAAAGTCCTTGTCGAGGCTAAGGCCAAGGTCGAGATCCAGTGTCAAGCTCCGCTTCTTGAAGCTCGGGTGGCGGTCCATGTAATCATCCTCCGTCGGGGGCGCCAGCTGAGTGTCCATATTCACCGACAGTCTATTCCTGTGGCGGTCAGGAATGGGGGGAACCTCGCGGCTGACCTGCCGGCGGGCTTCCCGCATGGTAGCCAGATCGGCAGGCGTAGCCGAAGGCCTAGTCTTGAGCTTGGAGCCAGACGCAGATTTGATCGTGGCGATCTGCTCGGGGATGGCGGGCGAGGCTCTGGCCTCTTCGTCATCGCTGTCTGGCATGGGCCGGTGGATAACCGACTCGGGAGTGCCGGGGTCGGACTCCTCAAACTCGTCATCTTCACCCCAACCAGTCCCGTCATACTCGGGCTTGGTGAGGGATCTTCTAAGATGCTGCTCAGGAGTACCAGGCCGCTTTTCAGGCTGCGGCTCAGGAACCGAAGCCTTCTCCGGCTCGGCAACAGCCTGTGGCTCCTCAGATTTGGGCAGCAGGGAGGTCTCCAATCCCCTAGAAAGGCGATTCTCCTTGGGTGCCTCCGGAAGCGGCTTCTCGGCATCCTCAGCCAGAGGAGCAGGCTCGTCCACCGGGGTGGTGGCCCTGGGAGTAGGGACCTGATCATCCTCCTGGGACTGCGACTTATTCCCCGGCAGGTCCGTCTCTTCCGAGTACTGACTCTCCTCATCAAACCGACTGTCGCTATCATAGTCGGAGGAATAGTCGTCAGTGGTCTCGGACCGCTGGTACATGTCGGGAATCGAGTACAAGTCAGCGTCCTGATCAACAGGATCGCGCTTGATGATGACGCTGCCCTCGTTGGAGTCGACATCTGACTCGTCATCCAGCACAGAAACTGGCTCGTCGCCCAGGACGGAAACATTGTCCTCGGTGCTGGGAATGGGAACGTCGGGATCGTAAATGTTGCGCTCCGGAGACATGCCCACGGCAGGTGACGAAAAGTTGTAGTCGGACTCGCGCTCAAACGCCTTGTTGCCATTAACACGTCGGAGAATAGATTCGCGAGAGATGCGGGGAGGCAGCTGGTACTCGTCGAGGCCGGAAAGCTCACCGACAGTGTCGAGCTCTTCCTCGTCTTCCTGGGGCTGAACGACGGGACTCTTAGCCTCGTGATCAGGTGTCTGGCTGCCGCGGGCACCGGCGCGGCGCATCCGGCGCTCACGCTGCTGCTCGGCCGCAGACTTGCCGTCGTCGGATAGCATCATAAGCTTCAACCGCTCCTCGAGAGGCATCCTGCTGTTACCAAGACCCTGAATCTCCGTCTTGGAAGCGGAGGGAGGAGAAGGCAGGCTCCTTGATGTTCCATCCAAGCCAGGGAGGGGCGGCAAAGGGCGGCTCTCGCCGTTGGAAGCCAACGAATCAGCGCGCTGATGATGGGGTCTAGGGATGGGCGGCAGGTCATCCGGCATCGGGCTCCTCTCAAACGGATCATCGTGATTATTGTGCCTCCAGTCATCCGGACCCACCACAGGCGTCTTGTCTGTGTCTTCGAGCGACGCATCAAAGCTGTCATCCTGGTCCATTCCGTGAATCAAATAGTGGTCATCATCATCGTCCTCGTCGGTAGAATCATAGCTGCCCTCCCTAGAGTTGCTGCCAATCGAAGAAATATCGGGAGTCGCCATCTCGTACTCGTTGACCTGGGGAGGTGCTTGGTCAAAGGTGACACTCTTTGCATGGCGGTGCAGCGACTTGCCCTCGGGCAGGCGGCGCTCGTCGCCAGACACATCGGACCACGTTCCAGTCTCGGGATCAAAGCTGCTCTTGAATCGATTTGACGAGAGAGAGGATTTAAGTGGCGATCCTTGCTCCTTGCTGGGCGTTGTCGGCCGGTTGGGCGAGGTGGATATAGGCATCGCTGGTGTTTTGGCCAAAGGAGGGCTCAGGATAGGGATGCTTGTAGTGCTCTGGCTTTTGCCGTGGCCAAATAATGGTCTGCCCTGAAAACCATTGACACCAGTGCCACCAAAAGCGTTGCCCTGAATCTTGGAGAGAGGGCGCTGTATTTCGGGGACTCTGGTCGGGTCGTATTCCTGCTTTTGCTCGAGTGCCAGGATGTTGCTGTTCTTGACGCGGGACGCCTTTTGCAATCGTTCGATGGATGAGCGGCGGGTGGGAGAAGGAGAGCCGGAGCGCTCAAAGCTGTTCTCGGAGTTGAAGCTGCGGTTCTGCCAGAAGAGACGGGGTGATGTGATGTTCTCCAAGGGAGACGATTGGAATGGCGAAGAATCGGTCATTGTCGCTGGTTTCTAAACAGAACAAGACACATCAGCCGCAATCCTCGGCAGGGTCTCAAGCATGCGGATGTCTTACCTTGGCAGCCTGGTTCCAGCTGGGCGAGTTTCTACGTCTTTCGTGGGGTGAGATCTCGGAAAGCGGGCGAGGGATCCCGCTGGGGCGAGGCGATCCAGGAGAAGGCGCTGTGCCGTTGCTGCCCTTGGACAGGCGCAAAGGTTGTACCTGAGCGGGCGCATTGTCAGTTTGTTGTTGTGTTATACCTTGGTGGCTTGACTCGCTACATACTGGGTCCTCTTGCTCCATTGTGCTCATGTAAATGTGGGATTGCTATCTTTGCTTGCCTGTGATTCTGAGAGAAGGCCGCTAACAAGGCGGTGAGGGCATCACCGTGTTGCTGGCGATGCTACAAGAATGCGCCCACGAGAGGCGGCTTGAAAGTGGCAGAAAAGAAGAAAGCGGGTGTCGCAGAGTCGCAAAAAAACGGGACAGTTGTCGCAGTCGCAGACGCAGGCGGTGTCTCGAACTCGGGAGATGGAGAGTATGTGGTAAGTAACAACGATACCTGAGCAATGGCAACGATACAAATCAATATATTATTGCATGCCGGTGGAGGCGACGACAGAGGGGACCTGATGGACCTGGGGGATGGCAACGGAGACAACAGCGCGCGGTCTTGGGAATGCGGTTTGTGCGTTGTGGTGTTGTGTTTAAGGAAGTCGCTCTCGGTTGGGCTGGCGGTGCGGTGGCTGCTGGCCTGATTGGTCCAGGAAAAGTAAACACGAGCTGTGACCCCTCGTTCGTCCAGAAGCCGTGTTGCTAGGGTAACCTAGAGACTCGTGAAACCCCACAAGTTGCTTCAGGCCAGGCTGACCCCCTGTCTCTGCTGCCAAGACCCTGCTCAGCCCTCCAATCAAGGAACTTCCTCCTGCGATTGCTCGTCCTTGGTTGTTGACTTTCAGCATCAACAGCCGGCCCGCTGGACACCTGCATCTCAAACAAGCGGCACGGCAGTATTTTCCCATCTCTGACTGCATCCTCTCTCACCGGGCAACAGGATGGCAGCATTGTTTCCCTTGCCTCACAATGGCCACCCTCCCTGAGAAGCATCGATATTGTTGGTGAGTGTCAGGGAGATATTGACAGGCTTGCTTCACTCTGAACATATCATTCACCTCTATAAGCTCTTCTCGATCTCCAATAAGGCCTACCTTAATGCCCAAGATACTACATTGCGCGGTACTAAGAAAGGTGTCGAATAATCCACGCTAGCAACCTGCAAGGCCTCAGTGTAACTATTTCGACTTATCAGCCTCCTGTGTGATGCTGTACCACGCTGAGAGTAACTTGCCAATATCGGCTTAAGCATGCAATACTCATCACTACCTTAGATTGGTGCCCAATGCTGTGGCAAACGGATACTCACAAGCATAGTCACCCATTATGTGACAGCATGGCGATAACCTTTCATAACACATGCACTGCAGGGAGGCCGAATCCTTGGTGTTTTGTCTCGGGAACAGGTCGAGTCCTTGCTACTTATAGAAGTCCATTGGTTCCTGGATTCGAGGGATGAATGCAGTGGGCCTTTATCGATCATTCAGCCCCCCCACCAGGCCACATGTTGATAGCCCCAGATTTGACATGTGAGGTATTAGCTTCTCAAGAAGACATGTGAGGAGAGGGGCTTCCTCAAAGACATCCAGAAGACTGACTCACAAACCACATCTCGTTGCCCGCTACGAAGCATGTGGTGTTGAAGATGCGGACGAAAACCATCGATCGACCCTCGGTTCCCCTCCCCTCTTCAGGAAGATGAACCCCACGAGGAACTGCCTCCTTTTGTGTCGTAGAGCTTGGGGGCTTATGAGGTCCTCCGAATCGGAGTTCCCCAACCTCAGCAAGCACAAGTTGTTGAGGTCTGACACGCGCCGGACCGAGAGACGCTGACAGGAAACCACCAGGTAGATATACACCGCTCAACGCCCCCATCCCGACAGTACCGGATAAGAAAAGAGGATACAGAGCCGCAATTTTGGAACCACCGAGCATGCCGCACCCAGCATCCGTAAGGTATCGTATCGGTGTCCCTGGTGAGAAATATAGCGTCCGTGTGTGGTTCCTGGCAGAGCTCTGTCTTGGCAGAGAAACCCCCACCAAACGCACGCTAAAGCAGTGAGGTAATCAGCCTTAACACTGCCGAGGGAGGGGCATTCCAACATTCAGACGGCGCAGATCCCATCCTCTGTGGATAATATCACATAATTTTGAAATGACACCTTCGTTTTCACATTTCATGACTCTCTCTCCCATTTGACAGCGGCCCTTTGAAGAATACCGAGACCAGCAGGACCTCGGGTCTTCGGTACTCCTCCCACGCCGCCTTCAAGCCCTCTAGCCCGTATCCCAGGGGTCACAGCGGAAAAGCCCGGGAGACATTTCAGCAGCGCCCCAATCCGATTCCGGACCATTGGCGTGACGTCTTTTTGACATCAACGACTTCTCCCGCTTCTTTCTCAACAGTCCAGCAACAACACAATGTGGCGGCGGCGGCGGCTGTCAGGTTCGCAGAGCTCGCCAACAACGGGTAGACCCGCACTCCACCGCGGTATCCGGATAGCGAAAAAAAAAAAAGAATTCCACAATGACTCTTTGAACCAAGAAGAGAGAAAAACGTGCTTGTGATTCATCAGGGTCCAGGGGTAGAACCCCGATGGAAGCCAGGAATAGAAGTTTTCAGTGCTCGCGTGCCCAACGCTCTTAAGCTTAAGATGGACCCTTATCCTCGTGGATGTCTGACGTCTTGTTCTTGATCCCCTTGCTCTTGTTCTTACTCTTGCTCTAGCTCTAGCTCGTGCTACTAGCTTGCTGTCATCTCGTCTTTCCATATTACGCCTATCTTCTTGAACAATATATCCTTCCAACCATAGCTGGTTTCGATACGTTCTTTCCCTACCTCGAACTATTCCCACATGCCCTCTTCTCTGACGAGGTCCCTCCCCCTGGGGGTGACCACACCTCGTCAACTCTCCCTCTCACCCTCTCTAGCTCCCACCTCCCTAGTCTCCTCCCGCCACTTCAGCTTCAAAAAAGGTCAGCCCCTTCCCTCCTCCCCATCTCCTCCTCTTATCCACCCCCCTCTAACTTGACTATCCAGGCCCCCTCCGAAAAGAAAAAGTAATCATCCTCGGCTCAGGCTGGGCAGGCTACTCCCTCGCCCGCACCCTCTCCCCCGCCAAATACGACCGCATAATCATCTCCCCCCGCCCCTACTTCGTCTTCACCCCCCTCCTCGCCTCCACCTCCGTCGGCACCCTCGAGTTCCGCACCATCCTCGAGCCCGTCCGCCGTTTACCTGGAGGCAACATCCACTTCTACCAAGGCTGGGCAGACGACATCGACTTCTCCCGCAAGACCATCACCGTCGAAACCAACGCCGCAGAAGAGGCCGCCTCCAAAACAGTCGTCCCCCCACCAGGCGGACAAATCCCCCTCCGAGACAAAGGCGAGGTCATCGAAGTCCAATACGACAAATTGATCATCGCCTGCGGAGCCTACAGCCAAACCTTTGGCATCGAAGGCGTGCGCGAGCACGCCCACTTCCTCCGCGACATAGGCGACGCCCGTAGAGTCCGGCTGCGGGTACTCTCGCTGTTTGAGCAGTGCTCCTACCCGTCCAACCCCAACTCGGGGCCCAACAGCAACGGCAACCTCCTCACCGACGACGACAAGCGCGCCCTGCTTCACTTTGCCGTTGTAGGTGGCGGACCAACAGGGATAGAATGGGCAGCTGAGCTCCACGATTTCATCAGGGACGACCTGGGAAAAATCTACCCCGAGCTGATGCCCTTTGTCAAAATCACCGTGTACGACGTTGCGCCGAAGGTCCTGCCAATGTTTGACAAGGCGCTGGCGGATTATGCGATGGGGCACTTTGCCAGGCAGGGGATCGAGGTGAAGACTCAGCACCACCTCGAGAGGATCAGGCTGGCGGACGGGAAGCTGGGGAGGAGGCACGGGGCGGTGAGGATCAAGATTAGGGAGGTACAAGAAAATGGGGGGGAGGTAGGGGCCGGGATGGTGGTTTGGAGCACGGGGTTGATGGCCAACCCGCTGATTGCCAAGCTGGCGGGGAAGGAGGTGCAGATTGCGAAGAGCAGGAACCCGATGAGCGGAGAGGTGATTGAGCGGAGGAGGTTGGTGAGGGATCAGAGGACGGGGGGGTTGGTGGTGGATTCGTACATGAGGGCGCTGAGCGTTGATGCGTCATCGGATGCAGCCAAAATGGAAGAAGGGAAGGAGCTGGAAAAGAAGCCGCTGGAGGATGTGTACGTGATTGGGGATTGCAGCTATATTGAAAAGGAGCCGCTGCCGAAGACTGCGCAGGTGGCTGCTCAGGAGGCGCAGTATTTGGCTAAGCAGCTTAATGAGGGGGTTACACCTGGAAAAGATGGGAAGGAGTTCAAGTTTAGGAACTGGGGGACGATGACGTATCTAGGTGGGTGGAAGGCGATTCACCAGAGCAAGGCGGATGAGCTGAAGGGGTGGGTTGCGTGGGTGCTGTGGAGGGGGGCGTATCTCACCAAGGCGATGAGCTGGAGGAATAAGTTGCTGGTGCCGATTTACTGGGTTATTTCTTGGTTGTTTGGGCGGGGGATTAGCCGGTTTTAATTTGAGATCTCGTTGCATAGGGGGGAAGGCATGGAGTTGTGGGATGGGCTGGGCTGGCTTGAGATTTGCTTATACAGAGCAATTTCTTTGTGTTTACTTGGGGACAATGGCTGGTGGTTGTCGTATTTATACTTGGCTAGATTGATGCACATAGTACGTCAGGAGAGGAATCATCATGCATCATAACACTTGATATCTTATCTCCCACGAAGCTTAAAAGTCCTAGCCTCGTATCCTGCATCGGGTGGGTAGCTTGCTCACTTGATCACCCATCATCTGCGCCACATCTCACGCCTCAAAAGCCAAACCGTTTATCTTGCTTGGTGTTTGGTACTCGGCTTTACGCCCAGCCATTAAAATCATTAGCTCCGTCACGTAAGAAATGCCAGTTTACCAGTAAGAAATCACAATTATTCACCTCAAAGTTTATTTATTTCAACATCTCCAATATTACAACCCTAACCCTATCCTAAGCCAAACCCTTCCCTTTTGTGTCCTTATTACCACCCTCATCATCAGGCTTTTTGTCCTCCTCACGCTTAGATTCCCCCTCCTCTTCTTTCCCCTTCTCATCTCCCTCCTCAGAATCCTTAATCCCCTTCAAAGCCTCCTGTATTCCCTCCAAAGTCTTCTCTATCCCCCTAGCCATCTGCCTATTCTCCTCAATCTTGTCATCCCCAACATCCTCCTTCCGCGACTGGAAATCAACCACCAGCCCCGTCCTCGGGTCCTTGAACAAAATCCACCCACTGGTGTTACTCCTCATAATGTCCCCTGCATCGGCTGACGGCCCCCCGGGCTGCGTAGGTCTTGAAGTAGATGGACCTGGCTGAGCCCCGGGGGAGATCCCCCCCATCACCAAGCGCCGTAAACTAGGGCTGATAACCTTCGTCGGAGTTTTATCAGTGTTGCTTGTGCTAGCGCCGGGGGATTTGACAGGCGCTTCTGTCGGTGGTGGGGGAGGGGGGCGGGTTGGGGTCGGGATAGACATGGACAGAGTGACCCCTTCTGATTTTGGTCTGGGTTTAGGCGAGGGGGACGACGGGAGGCGGGTGTGAGATGCTGAGTTGATGTGGTCGTTGAGACTCTTGTTGCGCTTGCGCTTGTGTGAGGAAGGAGGGGATGTTGACGCCTCTTGCTTTTGCTGCTGTTGGTCTTCGAGAGAATCGGACTTTTGAGGGGTTGGTCGGAGGGGGAGGGTCATGGGGACGCTGATGCCGCCTGACCCGGGGGGAGTTGTGGGATTGGGGGGTTTAGTGTCGTTGTCGTTGTTGTTGTTTTTGTTACTTGGGGAAGGTAAGGGTGGTGGTAGGGGGTCGGCGATGGGGTCTGCGGCGGTTTTCCAGTAGGCGTCGATTTCTTCCTGCGTCAAGGGCCGTCCTGCCGGTAACTGGGGGCCGGCCCGGACGCGGGGAAAGAGGCTGTACTGGACTCCGGTGCCGGGAGACTTCTTTTGACCTTGTGTTGTTGTCGGGGGCGTTCCAGCTGGAGTAGGTCCTGGTGGGGGAGGCGGAGGGGGAGGAGACCGAGATGCGGCGCCGGTTGGCCGGTTTTCATTGTTGTTGACGTCGTCTCGGGGCTCTGTAAGTCTGAGGTACCTTTCACTGTCCCTCATCAAGGCCAGGAGTTCAGGGTCAGGTGGATCAGGCTTATCGGAGGAGCGTCGAGCACAAGAACCCCCTTGATTATCACCTCCAGAAGCATTTCCCTGCTTGGAGCCTCCCGTGAGTGGCCTGCCATCCATGTTGATTATCTTCGATGGCTCCAAATCTTGCGGACTGGCCACTGATGGTATTGGAAGGACTGCTACAATAAATATCAAGAATATAAGGAAACAAGGCTTGTGAAAGCGCAGCATGTTGCGTTAACACGTATGACTGTTTCTTGTTTGCTTCCAGTGACCAACCCATGATGAGCCAGAAAGAGAAGAGGCTTGTTGGCAGCCAGGCCAAGTTGTGACTGAACAACATACGAGTTCAGTCATTATGGTTTGTCCTCCAGAAGAGGGTGTTAGCAATTCAAGCCTTCTTCTTGACTCCTATCTTGGTAGGGATGGCGTCGATTTTTGTGTCGAGATATTTGCCTGCTCGTGCCTCTTTGAGCCATGCGACCTCAACTGGCTTAACGTGCTCTCGCACAAAGTCGACGAGACCCTTGGCCTGTGGTGCATCTTCTCGGATTGCAATACTGGATACCCGAGGGATACCCAAGGCTGCGCTCAGCTTGTCCTCGCATGCTTTGGAAATACCGACCAACCTGACAGCTTTCTCTGGTGGCTGCGATTGGGAAGCGAGAGCAACCATCTGAGGGAAGTGGCAGTGGAACGCGGATGACTGGCCAGATCGGGCCACGAAGACCACACTGTATGGCTTCATGTCCTTGCTAGACATCCCCTGAAGAGCCCTGGAGATGTGGGACAAGCCCACATCTACATATCCAGCAAGCTCTGGGGTCGGGGGAACAGGGTCAGAAGCTGCCCCAGTGGCAGAGCCTCCGGGGGCTGCTTCATCTTGGGCACGTTTCCGTTTTCGATCCCTCTTGCCTTTTGACGGAGTGACAAATAACCTTCGATGAGTCCCAAGAGGAGAAAGCAAACTGGAGGAAAGGTTAGTCAAAGGTCTAGGCCGATCAGAATGGTCATAGGCAAGAGAGCAACAACTTACTGGCAGAGAAGCTCCAGAATTACATCTTGATCTTTTTGGCTTATTTGCGGCCTGTGGTGACCCCGGTGAGCATACAGACCCTGACTGAAAATGGGGGAGCTGACTCCATACCACTCCACAGCCGAATAAGGTGTGTCCAGTGTGTGGACAATTCGTTTGCGTTCCATTGTTTATTTCCCAGGTTTGGCGAGACGATTTAGCAAAGTGCTGATAGATGGACGTGTTGGTGTTTTTGTTGGTGGTTTCTCGGAATACAGTATTTCCATGTCTTGGCGTATAATTACTTTTTTGCAAGATGGCGGAGACACAATGAAACTTTGGTTCCAACGAGCCGGGCCGAGCCAGCATCAGTGAAGGGTGGCCCACAATTCCCAATCTGATTTGCTTGGCGGACATTTTGTCACTTGAACTTGGAATTGCATCTCACAGATGCTGCATGTTGATTCTGGTGTTCCCTCAGCGGATTCTTGCATGTGTCAATCTCAAGCAACTATCTGGATCCCGCCTGCAAGATTTGAGAGGACTTGAATGGGGCATGAATGACGGCAAAGATGAAAGCCAGCCGTGACAAAGAAAATCCCGAGCCTTCTCTTCCAGAATGCAACCCTGCAAGATAATTATGCGTGTACCTTATGTATCGATACCTGGTAGCTTTGCGACAAGCTGTGGATTACCTGAGATGATCTCAAAGAAATAAAGTGACACAGAAGAACAAGAGAATAGATCATAATCATTGCCAACATTGCATCCGTATGGAGGTTGATGAGAGATTGTAAGATAGCTGTCTTCCAGCACCATCAAGATGATGACGTACGCACAAACACCTGGAGTGCCGGCACTGTGGATGCTTTCTTTGGCGGAAAGCTACCTAGCTGCTCAAGTACCAAGTAACAGAAGAGCAGCTTGCAGCAGACTTCCATTGCCAGCAGAGACCCTACAATCATGTTACAAGAAAGCTGCTTCACTCGCCTTGTATAAATATGCATTTCAATTGAAGGACAGCAGAAAAAAGAAGGCGTCGTCTTTCTGGAAGCTTGCACTGACTACTGAGGCTGCCCCACCCTGCCCCGCCTTGTCCCTCAGGCTTAGTGTAGGCTGCCCCACATCCGAGAACTTCGATTCTCTCTCGCACCCCATCACCGCAGAACATTGGAAAAGTACCCACGGGCCAGTCTCGCCCATCCATCCATCCATCATCCATCCTCATCTCCATCTCCATCTTCTCCATCTTGCTTATCCCGCCTATCTTGATCTAGCTCGAGTACAGTACTGTACACGACCCGACCAGCTTGAGATCACCCGGCCGTAGCTCCCCCATACTTATGCACCCGGTCATCCATCGATCCCAACTGGAATCAAGGTGAGTCTGTCACTCTGTCTCAGCCCGCTTGTCTGCCTGTCGGCGCTAGCCCTGGAGCCTAGCAGCTCTCCACCGCCGAGGGTCTCCCGCTCGCTTCCAGTCCCGATCCCGTTTACCACTTACATCAGACCTCCCCCAAAGCTCAACCTCCCCTCCCCCACACCTACCTTTCAGCAGCACCAAAAAGCTGTCACGCTTTCTGCAACGCGGTTGGACGTGATAGCCACGCAAACAAACTCTTTTGCTATTGCCCTCCTGCCCTGATCACGTTCACTTGCCGCCACCAAAGCACCCAGGGAAGAAGCTTCCACTTTTTGGGAAGCTCTGGTTTTCTTTCTGCTTGATTGCCCGTGCACCCACCCACCCTGGCAACCATCACATAGCACACACATAGAGCAATCCGGCCACCCCCACCTTAGCAAACCACCACATGCTAACACGTCAAGCACTCAACAGCTGTCGCCGAGTTTCCTCGAGCGCAGCTCCCTCCTTTGTGGAGCCCAAGCAGCAGCTTTACCAGGTATTTCCTTTGCACAAGCCAGATGGCTGGAGCTCTGCACCCAGAAGAGTCGAGAGATCGTGCCGTCTCTTCTGAGCCCTGCTCGACCCGCCCCAATCCCTTCGACGACAGCGACATCTCGTCACGGAAACGCCGCCGCACCTCGCTCAACAGTGCCTCCCGAAGCCGGTCCGTAGACACCATCACCTCTTCCCCACCCTCGCCTGCCGCTGGTGACGTCTCGACTCCCGCCCTGAAGAGCGATTCGGTCATGAAGGTCGACTCTGACCCCACCATTTCCACGATTCCCACCACTCCCGAGCAAAATCCACTCGATCCCGACGCTGAGCCTCCTTCGGCATTGACATCTAGGCACGTAACGATCAACGTGAGGACTCCCTCGCGCCTTCCCGGGCCCTCGCCAGACTCGCCCTTGTCGCCATCTCTCAGGGGAGCCACCCCCGCCTCGCCCACCAATGTTGTCAAGCTGAGCATTGAGGATTCGGAGCTTGACATGGCGCAGGAGGATGCTGCGCTTGATACCCCGGTGTCGTCCGCGTCGGATCGTAGTAGCCCACCCGTCGAGGTCATTGCGATACCGCCCGACGATGATGATTCTTTTGAGGATGGAGGGTCCATCGCCATTTTGGATGGAGATGAGCAAGAACCTATCAGCCTGGACTCATTACCGGACCCCTCAGGAAACTTCCCTTTTCGAGAAGAACATGATTCGTGGTCAGACGCGGTTACCCGAGTTGCCAACTACTTCCCAAATCGTATGTTATTCAGTCTCGGAGCATTTGGTGAGGGCCAAGCACTAAACATCACGGCAGACATTCAAGTAGCGCAGAGGCTCCAAGAGTTTATCGAAGGCTATCTGGTCTTTGCGGAAAACTCGTCGCACAGGAGATTTGTGATATCATACACGCAACATCTGGAATTGTGGCAGTGCTTTCCAGAAATTGTCTGCTTGATGGCGAGCCGGGGATTCTACCCACAGCAAAGAGAACTTCGATCCGAAATCTTTGAGTTCTATAAGTGGTTTGCCAAGTTGACTGCCTTCTTCGTCAAGAAGGATGCACACGAGTTCGAGAAAATTGCCTCGGACGAACAACAAGGAATTCGACTTCGAGATCTGACTTCCCCGGTCTACATGTCGGCCCTTGCTGGTCTCTTACGCAAAAAAGGACAGCAAGAGAATTTCCAGCGGGCCGAAGACGAGTTTTACGCTGAGCTGCAGCAGGTCATTGACTGCTTCCAGAGCTATATGTCTACACCGGGCGGCACTCTCGTCCATGTGTTGCAGCTGGCCAAGGCGGAAGTAGAGCGGATCCCTCAGTTTCCAAAACTCACCGATCATGTCACCAGTTTAAGCTCTCTCGCGGCTGGAGTGCTGTGTCGCTGTTTCTTCGTGCACAGCCACGATAGCCCGCAGGCTGCACAACGTGCCAAAGCCATCATTGCCCGCGGCTACCAATTCTTCGTTGACATGTCGAAATCACTGTCCATCTTTGTGGACAAGGGTCCAAATCACTTCTCACCTGAAAACGCTTCAACTCTTCTCTCGGCTCTGGCAGAGATGTACCAGATCGCTTTGAACGTCGAGGATGTTGTCCCCAACGAGGTCATTGCAAATTACCGAAGATCGCACCCATTGCTTGCCGCACCTCATCTGCCAGAAGCGATAGCGCACCTTTGGAAGTTCAACATCTTTGTCAGACTCATAAAATCAGGCCAAATGCAGCTCCGCGTCATGGCTGCCCATGTCATGTGCAACGATTTGATCAATCTATACAGGAAGTACCACGAACAGGGGGAGACACCAAACATGACAACCATGCGTTTTTATGGCGATTATCTCCTTCAGACTGGCTTGGTTAAGTACCTTCTCGGGCCGACATGCCACCCCGAAATCGCAGCAGAGAGCCACAACATCATTGGGTTCCTCGTGGTTTCCCGCACTTATTCCCACGAGCACACGGACGCCTGGTGGCACACAGTCACAACCACACAAGACACTCGGATATCGGATGCCTTGATTCTCATGCTTAACCGCATCACGCACTTATTTTTGTACGAGGTGCTAATACATCTATGCGAGAAGCTCAACACGGTCCCCGCCGATTCTTTCACCGAACCGATGCGGTTGTTGTTTTTGAACGTCACTCAGAATCTGATGGACAAAACCCGCGATCACCGCATTATTGCTGACCCTCCCCCCTACGACCTATGTACGCGTCTAATCAAGGAATCATCGCGCTTTGGACCCCAGTCGCCGGTGGCTCACCCCAGCCTACAGGATTCTGCAATAAAAAAGTTTAGGGAGCTGTTGACACACGGACACGGCCCCACGGTCGATATTCGCCGCAGTATCATCACGGACTGTCTGAATGATATCGCTCACCCAACCTGGTCAGCCATTGGGAGTTTATGGGTACTGCACCTCGTGGCACGCAATCAAATGCAACAAAGCGTTTTACTGCTGGCTCAAGATAATGACCTGCCGAGGCTCTTAGTGGAGGAGCTCGAAGCTGCCATACCGGCAGCTTATGCCACAGGATTTCCCGCTGTTCTTAGTGGATCCCACAATACGCCGCGCAGAGAGCTTCTTGGAGCCCTCATCAAGCACAAGAATGGGCTCGTAACTAAAGAGCTGGGGCTCAAGCTGTGGCAACTCCTGGTTGGGTCTGGAGCATCCTGTCGGCAAGACAGGGATGTCGCATGGGAGCTTCTCTTGAGTGCAATGGAACAGAGTCAGGCTGAGAATCGATTCACATCAACCTGCTTCACCGACTATCTTCCGACTCTGGAGCCCAAGTTCTTTTGCCAGGGCACTCTTGACTTTGTCCGTGCCAGAGTCTTGCCTCTAGTCAATGACCCCGGGAGCATTGTGCTCGATGACGACGAGAGTGCTGATCATACAGTGATCGAGCTTCTCTGGCACATAGTCCTGACGGCGTTACCGGACAGCACTGTCACGCAGCATGCCATCCGTACGCTCGTTCGAGATGTCTATGTCGAGAGCAAGTCTATCCTGTCATTTTCCTACTATCGTGCCAGAAAGGTACACTTAGGCCTCGTCCGTCGGTGTCTGCGGCAGCTGTCAGCGGCCGCCATAAGGCTCAAGGCATTCGCGCACAGCAGTGTCAGCGTTGACGATGCGGATGCTATGGATGTCGTACCCTCGGATCAGGAGGTACTGGAGCAAGAGCTCATCTTTGTGCGCTCCCTGAGCGTTCTGCGAGAATTTCATCGCCTTCATCAAGAGAAGCCGGTGTTTTGTGCCCCGGATCTGCAGTCTCTCATTTTGGACTCACCGCGGAACGTTGAGGGCGAATCGGCAGAGCTCAAATACCAGTCATTTGATGAAAATACACAGACTCCGGTGCAGCCCTTGAGCATTGGCAAGCTCAACACGACGGCGTCCCTCTTAGCCAGCATTCGGGAAGTTACCGGGTTCAACAACTACAGAATGTACTACCGCGGGGCTCCCTTTGTGCCCCAAGAAAATCAAATCTGCAAGTCTCTCGAAGATCTTCAGATTCACAACGGTCTCATTCTTGTAAAGAAAGACTCCGAGACTGCTGTATCGGCGAGAGCCCGACCAGGTGCATCTGCGGTAGATGTCGAGATCCTCGGGCACTTCGAAGAACTCTGGGAGTATTTATCCCTAGAAGAGAAGTTGGCTCGTGAGGTAAGAGCTCAGCGGACAACTCATACATGGAACGATCACTAACACACTCAACTGTATAGATCTATGTCTTTTTGGTGAAGTTACCTGCCGATGAGGGCATCCTCAAGGCCATCGATAGCCCTTCGCTTTCTTACCGAGACTTGTTCCCTGTGGAGCAATCATTTAGGTCGCTCTATGCCGTGTATGCGTTGCGAGAGTACCTTGCTGCTCACCGAAAGCAACTGAGCACAGCAAAGCCCGATACAGACGACGAAAATGGGAGGAAGTCGCTTCGCCTTTACGCGGACTCGCTGACCCGGGCCATGTCGCTTGTTGTTCCCACAATCTCAAGCGATGTTGCGGCTCACTGTCCGAGCCGCGAGCTGCGGATTGAGTTGGAAATTGCTCTCTTGGAGATGTTTGTGCTTCTTTCAACTGCTCCAGAGCTACCGGAGGCAGCAGCGCAATATCTCGACGAGGCCCTACTGTTGCGCCTCTTGACAAATCTATCGGCTGCGCTCTCAGGACACCCACCTTCCCATGTGAGGAGATGCTTCCAAAGCATTCTTGAGGCCTGTTGCCTGAGTGACTCTTTCATGGCTGCGTTCTGTGCCCAACCAGAAGTTCCTCGGCTGATCGAGAGAATGTTGCTTCATGAACCTTGCTCTCCGGTCAGCAAGAAAACTGCCACACTCATCCGGCAAAAGTGCGGGATGGAGGAACCATCCGAGAGTCGTCCTACCCGTACCAGAGCTACAGCATTCAGGAAGCTGTTCTGGCCATTGGTATGTGGGCTTGTTGAGCCAGCAGTCAAGAACCGGTCAATCGAGGTTCTCGGTTTGTGTTTGGACCTCTTCAGAGCTGTGAGGAGCGCACAGCCAGAACTTCTTCAGCTTCGAGATTTGTCAGACCAGTGGTTTAACCTGTTGGCCCAGTACGAAACCACTGAGGATGTGACCAAGCCTCACGTTGTCGACCAGGTCGCCAGCCTTCTTGTTCGGCTTCTGGACACCCTCATCAGCAGCTGCAACGGGGCGCAGCGGAAAGAAGTGCTTCCAACTGTTCCGGGCTTTGGGCTGGTCCTGTTTTGGAAACACCTCTTTAATCCTATGGACGACACCGGGCAAGAGATGTACGACTACGGTCCGCCGATTCTCGCCTCGCATACCCGGGCCACATTGATGAGCATTGTCTTGGCCACACTCGATGCCCACCCGGATGATTTGCAAGGGATTCTCGACGCCATGCACGATTTGGTGCTTCTCCGGGCCACTGCGAACGACGAGTTATATCAGTTTGAGTTGCCGCAGCAATTCGAAAGAGAGAAAGCCATTCGAGCACCTTGCGGCTATCAGGGCCTCCGCAATCTTTCAAATACGTGCTATTTCAACTCGTTGTTCACGCAGCTGTTCATGAACTACGAATTTCGCCGGTTCATGCTGGGCGCTAAGATCAGAGACCATCGCTACGGACAGGCACTTCTCATCCAGACCCAAAAGGTCTTTGCGCAAATGCAGGACAGCATCGCGCGTTCTTGCAACCCAGAGGACTGTGTGTCAAGCATCAAAACATATGAGGATGGTCAAATTGACGTGGGCATCCAAATGGATGTCGACGAGTTCTATAACCTCTTGTTTGATCGCTGGGAAGGACAGTTTGCGACACCCGAAGAGAAGAACCGGTTCCGCTCGTTTTACGGTGGCCAACTTGTCCAGCAAGTCCGGTCTACAGAGTGCCCCCACATCTCCGAAAGACTGGAACCCTTTTCGGCAATTCAATGCGACATCAAAGGCAACAACTCTCTGGCTAAGAGCCTGGAGGCCTATGTCAAGGGGGAGGTTATGGAAGGAGGCAAGTGTTTTCCCGATCCCTCGCGTGCAAGCATAGTGCAGGATGCTGACTGGAAACAGACAACAAATACAAGTGCTCAACTTGTGACCGTCATGTCAACGCCGTGAAGAGGTTAGTCGCTGCTCTCTACTCTCTTCTCGTGACAGAAACAGCTGATGACTGATGCGCCGGTTTTAGGGCTTGTCTCAAAGACATTCCAGATAACCTCATCTTCCACCTAAAGCGCTTTGATTTTAACTTGCGCACGATGCAACGCAGCAAGATCAATCAGCACTTTGAGTTTCCGAACAAGATCGATATGCGGCCCTACACGATTGATCACCTCAGCAACCCTTCGGAAGGCGAGGGACCTGAGGACATTTTCGAGCTCGTGGGAGTTTTAGTTCATTCAGGGACAGCAGAATCGGGCCACTACTATTCCTATACCCGCGAGCGCCCGAGCAGTAGCGAACAGCCAACCTGGATTGAATTCAACGACGATGTAGTGACCGATTGGAACCCAGCAAATCTTGAACATACGTGTTTCGGGGGCCCAGATTTCTCGGTGCAGTACCAGTCAAACGGCGTTCAGTTCGATAAGCAGTACAGCGCGTACATGCTGTTCTACCAGCGAGCATCATCCCTGGCAACAAGTCAGCAAAAGTACCTCGAGCAAAACAAGCAGCTTTCGGGACCACTTCGCGTGCCTGTCCCCCGCCGACTGGCGGAGTCTATCGAGGAGCAGAACATGTCGTTGCTACGGAGGCATTGCTTGTTCGACCCCTATCAGATTCAGTTTGTGATTACGGCAATGATGCGACTCAAAACCATCAAACCGGTGTGTACCGAGAGCCACATAGCGGAGAGTTCGGCACTGTGGATGGCGATTGGGCACCTGGATCAGGTCGCATCTCGCATCAAGGGCACTCCCCACTTCGCTGAACTTGCCGCCCGCATTCAAACAATGGTTCAGAGTTGTGGGCTCTGCGCTTATCATGTTTGCAGATACTTCGATGAGTATCCGGAGCCACTTAAGTTGATGCTACAGCGAAATATCGACAGCGACGTTCGACAAAGCGTGGGCAGCCTGGCGATCCGAACCATTCAGACCGTCAAAGAGAAGCTTCCTTTAGAGTACGGTTCGCGGGCTGGGGTAGGGAAAGAAGAGGGGTCCGATGGTGGAGGAACCACCGTCATTTCGACAATGCTGGCGGTGATTTCTCAGCTCTGGTTGAGTTTCCACGTCAACCTACGATCATGGCCCGAAGTGTTCGGTTTCATGCTGTCTTTTGTGCGGCTTGGCCATGAAGAGCTTGCGGGTTTCCTTGGACACGGTCACCTCGAGTCACTGCTGTGGATAGTAGCGGCCGATCCTGGCCTTGGTGAGCACGTCCTGCCGACACAGATTTACAAGATGGCTGGAACAATTTCCCGGAGACCCCATAACCGAATGCCATCCTACGAAGCCATCCTCGCTCTACTGGATTACGCGCTCGCGCATGTGCAGTTAACGGAACCCCACGACAGGACCCGTAATGCTCGTCCGCTGTCCGACTCCGGCTCGGCTTTTAACATAACAAACGCCGAAGCCAAGATCCTGTGGATGGAGTGGCCCAAGTACTCCTACAACATCTTTGTGGACAGGCTCATCTCGATCGGACAGAACGAACAGGCTACCCACTCCATCCTCGCCAACCTGATCAAGCAAAGTAGCCAGATGGAGAAGGCAGTCTGCAGGACATTGCGTCAGGCCATCAGCGGTAGCGCCTCGCACGGCTCCCTCGTCGCACCTTATCTCCAGGTGGCTGGACACGTCTTTATCCGTTACGCAAGCGACCCGGTTTTGATCAAAGAGCTGATTCACCATGTGTCCCAACAATGCAAGAGCCTGCAGAGTGCAGAAGGCAAGGCCTTTTTGGACTTCCAGCTAGCAGCGTATGATGGTCCGAGAGAGCATTCGGGAGAGGCGGATGATGATATCACTCTGGCCGGCCTCGACAACTTGTTGGAATGGGTCCCTGGCTTGCTTGGTTACTATGACTCGACAATCGGGCAGGAGGTTGAGCAATTCTTGCAAGATAAGCTCTTCGCTCACCGCACATACAATGTGCAAACCGAGGATATCACATCCGGGGATATGACATCCGAGGAGGAGGAAGTTGCTGTGGCTGCGAGGATGAACCAGACTGCCAGGGCACTTGGTCTGCAGTGTCTCTACTACCTGCGCGATAACTATGTTCTCCGGAATGCCGATGTCTCCCAGCATGTTGTCGGCGGCTTACAGCGAGTGATCAAGGCGTGCAATAAGTACTTCGACCTCAAGAACCCGGCCGAAGACAAGCTGGGCCAGGAGTTTGCCGAACTCAGCAACGGTGAGTACTAACTTTCTTGAGTTTTTTCTCGTCTTGGCTATGAGACACACGCTAACAGTAACTGCAGTGATCTTGGAGTCGGTGACAAGGCTTACAGTCGTCGAGGAGCTTGAGGAAGACGGCTCGGGTATGTACTATAGTGACTCATCCAGCATCGCCTCCAGCAACACGGCTGGCTGATGACCAAGTCTCTGCAGACTGGGAAAACTCTTCGATCTGCTCTGGGCAGCTCGACAGCTTTGGCGTCTTTGCCGCAAACCCACTGCAGGATGTAGATCTGCAGTGAAAATCGATTCACACCAATACCGGTTGATCCAACCAATCATCGTGGGCAGCTCGGGCCCTTTCTTTTGTTTTTGTTATGTTGTAATTATTCTGCAACTTTTTGCTAAGGTTTGTCGCCAGCGAAACGCCATCTTTCCGCATAAGGGGCCGGAGGAAGCAACGAAAACACATGATAACAAGGCTCTCAAATCAGCAACCTGCATCAAATTGTCATTTTTTGAAGCGATGGCGTTCAAGGGAGAAAAGCTCACTTCACAGACCACGGACAAAGAAGGCGGGGGTGGGTTTTGTTATTTTCAAATCGCAAAAATGGCATGCATTCAGGGGGGCTGATGGGGGGTTGGTGAGCATTGGGAAATGGGTTCGGTTTTTTTTTTTGTTCTTGTTTTTAATCATGTCTTTGGGCTCTTGGGTTTGGGGCGTTTTTTTTTTTTTTGTGTGTGCGTTTTTCTTTCTCTTCTTTACTGTGAAAACTTCCATAGGAGGTTTGAGCGGTTTCTTTCTTTTTCTTTTTTTTTGTCTCTTATTAATTCATCACTTTGATATTCATTTATGGGGCAGGCATTAAGGGTTCAAGGAATGGGATTACTAAGAAGAGATACAATTCAGCCACCAACAACAAAAGAGGACTCACAGTAAAATCTGGGTCTGGGCTTTTTTTTACACATGGCATCCAGGTAGGGGGGGGGACCGGGCATACGGTGGGTTGGGTGGGCTTTGGGTTGGGGTTGGGTTTTGGGTTCCTTCTCTTCTCTTCACTTCTCTTCTCAGACTTTATCACTACTCCATTAGATTAAGAGATTAGGGAGGTTTGGTGGTTTGGTGGTTTGTGGTTTGTGGGTTGTGGGTTGTGCCTTGTGCCTTGGTTTGTTGTTCTGGGGGGAGGGGGGAAGGGGGTTAGATAAGGGTAGTGGGAATACAAAGTTTATTGGGTATCCCATCGTGATGATCGTTGATTGGTGTCACTTGAACCTGTGTGTACTTCTCAATAACTATTTGTCAAGTGTCGAGGAAGAGGAGGAAGATAAAGAAGCAGGGTCGACTCATGTGATCGCTTGTTGAAGAGTATTTCAGAGGTAAATCAAATGACATAGAAACTTTTACCAGGGAGTATGTGCGGCCATGTTCAACTCTCATTCATGATTTTGTACTCAGAAGCTCAACTTAATATTGAGAAAGTCATGTTGATCATTATTCGTCTCCATTTCATCTACCTAGGAAACCTGGCCTCAAATCCCAACATAATTTCAACACAGACAAGCAGTCAGTAATACAACAGGTAATGTACATAACTCTTGGTTTTCTCAGTATCTAGGTAGCCTTTCCATCCGTTCACTCCCATCATCCTGGGGGTTTGATACCGTAGTGAACCGAATTTAAGCAAATCCATCAAGATAAAATCCCAATCAAACAACCGACGCCCTAAAAATGCCCAAACGCTAAGTACCCTGATAAACCACCAAGCGAGACGCTTGACAAAAGTGCCCATCCAGTGCATCTGTGATAGTCTTAACATGCCTATTCCCCCATATTGCTTGTCCACAAATCCCGTTCTCTAATGCAATCACAAGCACCCATAGCTTGTGTGCTCATGATAAACCCCCCTCAAACAAAGATATCCACTTCTACCACCCCGCCAGCACGTCTCAAATTGTATATCAACAAGACAGCTTGATCCCACTCCTCCGACGCCGTGATAATTCTCCTACCATACGGTGTCTGAATCCACATGTGCGGTCTTCTATACTGCGCTTGCTCAAACGACGCCATGAGCCTGTCAAAGGCACCTTCTGATATTATCGAGTCGGTGTGTTTGAACTCGAAAGGGGTGTCGATCAGATCGCTGCTGTCGGCTTCATCCTTGACAAAGACGCGGTAGGTGAGCTTGGCGTTGGGCGGGATCTCAACGTCATAGATGTCCGGATTCTGGAGACCAGCGATGGACTTGGCTCGCTTACGCTTCTTGTTAACTGTTACCTCACTGACCAAAGAGGCAAAGAAGGGATGGCTACCCTCTGGTGCTCCTTCTGGTTCGGATTGCGCTCTGTTAAGGTCCTGGCGAATTGGAAGCACAGGAGACGGCATTCCTGTCGGGGGTGTCGGAAGTTGGGCGACCCGCTGAGCTTTCCGCGCCGAGACAACGCGATCAGTGCTTTCCCACAACACCTGCACATCAGAAGCCTGCCCGTCAGGGGGAGTGCATGGCCGCGAGGAGGTAGGAGTGATATCAGATTGGCACTCTGTCTCGGGAGTGCCGAGTTGTGCTTGATCAAGCAACGAAGGTGTGGATGTTCGTGTTGATCTGTCGTCCCGTTTTCGGCGCGCGAGACTGTTTTGTTGGGCAATTCTGGATTTCAGATTATCCTGGACTCGGTAGACGAACATGGCGAAGTAGAAGAGAAGTGTTGTCGAGTCCTCGGGCCAAAGTAGAGTTCGGGTCCGAGTGTTTGTATTCCCAGCACCAAACCAACGTGACCCCCAACCTTCTTTGGCGAGTATCTGGTAGGCGAGTTTTACGACAAACATCTTGGTATGCGTGGCGTTCAACCGTTTCTCACACCTTATGTTTTGAATAACTTCGGCGAATCGCTCAGCCTCAAGATACTGATGCAGGTCCTTCTTCAAGTACTTCCCTTCGCCCACAGGCAGCTCAAGCAGGCTGTACAGCTCTTCGTATTTTATGCTTCGTTCTGGAACACAGTTAGCATTCAGACAAGTCGTTAGCAAAAGGGTGAAGTGAAAGACTTACTAAGGGTGATGAATTCCCAGATACTTGCAAGCTGTTTGTCATCATCGATTCGGCGGGGAAGCTTGGTAGTGCTGCATGATGCGCTGTGGGAATAGCGAAGCCCATGAACCTGGTGAAGAGAAATAAGAGAAGAATCTTCCATGTTCTCCCCCTCTGGTGTTGGGGTCATGTGATGGCCATCTGCTGAAGCATCTGTAGGGGCATTAACATGCTGATCTTGGTCTAGACTCGCCCAGTTGACCTCAAAGAGCTTCTCGAGTTCCGCGTTCAAGGCTGCATCCATGGCCGTATCCATGGCCATGTCACCCGGCAGGAACTCGAGTTCTTCTGACACCGCAGCTCCGGCACTGGGAGGGTCATTGTGAGGATATCGGGTACTACTAACCACGAGGCCACCTGAAGTGTGTCCATCTTGGTGCGATAAAGGGGCACCAAGAGGATCAGGGACAACGGGCAAAGTGAGCTGGAAAACAGGCTCTTCTTGTACCCTTGGCAGAGTGAGCTCGCAGAGGGGCTCTTTTGGAGTCGGTGGTGGTGGTGACGAGGATGGCTCGGGTTCGATAGCGGGGTCCGATATGACTTCTTCGATTAAAAGAGAAGAGAGGTCGGTATCCGCATCAAGGCCGTCGCCAAAAAGAGAGTCCAAGTCGCTGTCGCTGTCTCCATGGTCGGAGATTGATTGAGATTCAAATGGTTCGGCCATCTTGATGATGATTTCTGGCCATTTGGTGCACGATGCGTGAAGCAACTGGGAAGAGGTTCTCGCTGTGCTGCCTGGTTGAACTGAGGTTGAACTTTGAGGACCAGTCGCGCTGCAGATCTGCAAGCACGTCCTCAATTAAACTCCGATAAGCTGATAAGAACCCTCGCCCCTTTCGACCCTAACCCTGGTTTCCATCCCAACCAAGCGACCGATCGTGCCTTCTTTCCATTTTAATGGTGGGAAATGATTGTTGCACTGGCAATTTCCTGTGGGAAGAACCTCTGGAATTCATCGCCCAGATTCTTCAATATTTTTGGTTGAAGGAAGGGCAACACGGCCCCGCCGGTGATGGTGCTGGCATTGTTTACATTCTCCTTTGTTTCCTCCCCTTGTCTTCTACTGTATCGACTTTCGGAATCTCGCATCTTGAAAAGAATATCGCTCTGCCTGATAGATACCTCGGAATACTACGGTTACGTTACCAGCAGTGTTCATGTCCTTGCCCGCAATATTCTTCTGGCCTTGCGGGACGGCTTGATCTGCTCGGCACCACAAACCACCCTGTCTGCACAATATTGCTCGACTTTCACGAAGCCAATGCCGACCAGCTGAGTGAAACCGACAAGAATTTCTTGATATTACCTTTTGTTGTAATATTGTGCTCAACTAACCGAAATCAGTTGTCGAAGCCCACGTCTTCCGTTTTGAGCGCATATCTCTTTCGTGCCAAACGACTGGGGGTTTCTTCACGAACCCGGTACTTCGGCCAAGGTCACTGGTGAATCCAATAAATACGCAAGATAAGCGAGCCGTTTGTTACCGCTCTCATTCTTCCTGGTCGACAGTGCTCTAACTGACTCGCTGACCAGGCAAATTCCGGAAGAATGCCCAGACGATGAAGCAGGTCACCTGCCATTGCTTCTTTGGGTGCAACTGAGAGCCACCCTTGACAGGAATGGCCTATCACCACAGATAGCCAGTGATGAGCTTCAGTAGCCCAGTCACACACATTTGCTCGACACCACGAATGGCCGTCCGCCTGACTCACCGACCTCCCGCCGCAAGCGACGGGACGTGATGATTTGCTCAGGACCATGTCGGATTTCGCCCCAGATTTGGCCTACGTCAGCAGCTCCTTGGGTGCACAGTGCTCTTTGTTCCAACAATGCTCATCAACATCTCTGTCGGTTGGCTATAACGATGACAAGATGGGTCGAGTGGTGGCCAGCATCTGCTGGGGGGATCAACGCCCCCGCCTCGCTCATGCCTCCGAATGGTGCCATTGTCACAGGCATTCTTTCGTCTCACTGGATAATGATATAGGACACGGCATCTCGCATGTATCTCATCCACTTCCTCATCGCCCGGCACCCAACCTGGCCCTTTCCTAACCAATCGTGTGTTGAAAACTCGCTGTACACTCGCTGTAACTCGTCATTTCCAATGAAGGCAGGGTCTAGGTTACTTCGAGCTTGCAGGAAGTATTGTTAGCGGCATCTCTATCACTGGCTGATGTCGAGAGCTGGTACGGGGAAGCCGCTCCGCCCGCTCTCGAGGCGACAGCGGCCATGACAGTATTCCCACGCCCCTAAGCCACCAGGTAGCGGCCGGGAGGATCTCGAACAATGTACTACGGAAGTCACTACCATGTACCATGCCGTCCTTCAGTAAGCTATTTGGCCTCGATGCCCTGAAAACCTATCGTTTCTCACGGACCAGAACCCGAAGTCCCAGCCCCCCACATACCCCAAGCTGTGACTGAAGCACGCCCTCCCCGGCGACGACTTGGCTTCGCGGAGTACAGGAGGCGGAACCGGAGACCATGGCTTATGGCTGAATACGGCTTACTTTTGTATGGCTGGTCAATGAGACTGTTCCGCAGATTTCCGAAGGGTGCCCCCACCGTGTTGCTACCTCGACCCCGACTTCACCCTCCCTTTCGGAGCAAGCAGCGGCAGTAGGAAGCGACTAACCAAGAGTGTTGTATTTTACTCTTGGCCAGTAGGACTTCAAGCTGCTTAGGAGTCGGAGTATCTCAGGAAACGACTTGGCCAGCATCTGCTCGTGCGTGGAGCTGGGGTCTTCAAAACGGGCACCACCAACATGCCAGCGGTTCACGGATCGAGGTCTCGTCGACTCCCATCGGCATCGAGCAGCAGGCCCGTTTGCATTATTTGCTGGAAACCATTTCGTAGTCTCTAAACGGATCGCCCGCTCAGATTGGGGCTTGCACCCAAACCAAGGCCAGCGTGCGGAGCCATTACTGTTCATCATGCCCATCCACTGGAAAAGAGATCGATCCCTTTCTCCGTTTGCAACGTAGCTCGGTGAGTAAGAACAGTATTCTGACAGTATTTGCATTGCACCGGTATTGTTGCCATCGTCTCAGGTACCTCGTTCAACATTTCCGTACGGATATGTCTCTTGATACGAAACATGACGTTCGGAAGAAAGCAACCAAGAACACAGCAATGACACAAATATCTCACAGTACGTAACAAGTGTTGATACTTCAAGACCGTCACCGTTAATAGTAGGTATAACGCAGCCAGGGCCTTCGCCGTGGTGCTTGGCTAGTAGACAAGGCAGTGAACAAGCCTAGTAAACATGAAGCTATCACCACGAGCGTTTTCATACACAAGACCCCTCTCACACAGAATGACCACGAGCGTCTTCCGCACAACGGCCCTCCTTGACAGATCTAAAAACCGTTTTATACACTGCATTATACTGTTCTGTTCTGATATCCGATGCTTTGGCTCTTCCTTGGTACGTACTCCGAACCATAGCCCCGTCACTATGACTAAACCAACTTGATCAAGCACCCTCATCACCGCATTTCCCTTTTTTTATCCCACCATTTATGCCTCTGCTTATGTTACTGACTTGGATCTCCTATACACATTGCACACGCTTTCACTTAGAACTGGTGGAGTTTCTTTCACACACTCTCCAACTCTTTTGGGGAACTTTGCTCAAATGTGCACATCTGGGCATCAAACAACAGCAACAATCCGCTCGGGCTAAAGCTCCGCGATTCCTGTCCAGGAAAACGAACAAGCTAGCCACGTAGCTGTATACCATTCTTTCTAGTTTTTCCTCGGTACTTGCTATTTTTGCAGTTTGGATCCCGCTAAGGCGGCTGAAGCGAACTGAGAGTGGGAAGGGCCGTTGATCTGGGTGGTGAAGCCTTGGGGGTGTGGTGTGGTGAGTTTGGTCGGTAGGTCCGTTTTAGATGCTGAGTTTGTTCTTTTCAAGGTGCAGGGTTGATACAAAGTACCTAGATTGGCAGGCAGAGAGAGGTGTTACGGTGAACGTATGTACAAAAAATGTCAAGCCAAACGGTCTAACGTACTGTATACTGTCTACATACTGCCTGCCTAACCTAGGTCTCTAGCATCCTAAAGTCTTCTCTATCTCTACGAAGTAGTAGAAATCTAAACCCTCTTTGAGTCTACCCGTTTTCTTTTTGTTTTGAAAATATCTACAACTTGAACAAATCATGCCCCACCCCCTTAACCCCAACCTCGATTCTATACAACCCCCCTCCCAACTCTTTACTCTCTTCCCCTTCCTCAGCATCATCATCCCCAGCAGTAGTAATAAACAGCTCCTCCCCGACAAACTCGACACAGGTGATATTCCTCGTCGGCAGCTTGATCTCTCCAACCAGCTCCCCCTCGGGGCTGAGCTTGAGGACCCTGCTCTCGCCGTAGACGGCGTGCCAGATGTTGCCCTCCACGTCGACCCTGAAGCCGTCGGGCTCGCCTTTGCCGCGGTGCTGGTAGAAGATGCGCTTGTTTTTCAGGGGCAGGGGGGATGACGATGAAGGGGAAGGGTCGTAATCCCAGGCGATGACCTCGCGCGCGTTGGAGTGGGTAAAGTACATTGTTTTTTGGTCGGGGGACCAGCCGACCGAGTTGGGGATGGTGAGGTCTGTCAGGGCGATTTGGGGGGAGGAGGTCTGGGAGAAGCGGAGGAGGGAGCCTAGCGGGTTACGGGTTGTGGTTAGCAAAAAGTTTACTACCTAAAGGGGGAAGTAGAGAGATGTCAAGAGGCAAGATGCTGCCTAAGAGGGTAAGGTAAGACGGGGTATTGCCCCTCAGGCCGGTACGGGACGAAAGCCGCGAGAGGGACGGGGAAGACGTCGGATGCCACATGGCAAATTCCGAACCCGACTTGATGGGATGGGTTTAGTTTGAGTTCGTTGTACATGCATTGCATGGCGCCGCATGGAGCGTCAACGGCGAGAAGCCGGCAACTCCGATCTGCTTTGCCAGCATGATGTCGTGTATATTGTAACAACACAGCGCCAAGATTGACGGTTTTGCTGTTGGGTTCTTTGCTTGCTTTGTTGATGGTTGTTCTCACTTGAGAAACTATGACGGTCATGATGATGACGAACGATGATGTGTTCATCACCCTTCCCATGTTTTCCCTGGTATTCTCTTCGGTTCTTCATCCGATCGTCAAGAGTGTGATATGCCTCCCCAGTCCAGGTCTGCCACGTGTACAACCTCCCCTTCTTCACTGGCCGTTCCCCTTTTTGGGGAAGGGTTGTTCCCCTAACCCTCCTCTCTATCCCAATTCAGGGGTATCATCCAGAAAAATGCTCTCAAAATGTGAGAATGTGCAAGTCGAAAGAAAGAGTAAACCTACCCTCAGGCCGAAACTCGCCCTTTCCAAAATCAGTCATGCTCCCCATCCAGAACCTCCCCTGCGGGTCGACCGCCCCGTCGTTGCTCCTGATCCTGTCCACCCCCTCCCCCTCAATCTTGGAGATGTACTCGTACTCCCCCGTCTTCCTGTCCAGCACCGCGAGCCCCCGCTTGGCTCCAATCAGGATCTTGTCCTGGGGGTCGACGCCCTCGATGTCAGCGGTGACGGTGACGGGCTCGTTGAAGGAGAGAGTGGTGAGGGCGGTAGGGTCGTTGATGGAGACGGTGTGAAGCTTGCGGTTCTTGATGTCCACGAAGCGGAGGGTTTGGGTGGCGGGCTCGTAGTAAGGGCCTTCGCCGAGGGCGCAGTGGAGGTTGAGGTAAGGGGTGGTGACTTCCCAGGTTTGAAAGTTCTTGGAGGACATTTTGGCGGCGGGTGAGGGGTGAGAGGTGAGAGTTTGTTTGTGTGAGCTGAGATGGGTGAGGCGATCACGGAGAGCTGAGTGAGCTGTGGTGGAGTCGTTGTTGGCGGAGTATTCACGACGTCACCACTTTCTTTTTGAAGTAGCTGTAAAGAATCTCAACCACCACACCGGGTCCGACAGTCGTATCTAATCCCGAAGGTGAGGTTCAATGGTCGACAAAGTCCTCACTCTGCGATAACCGAGAAGCAAGATATAGCAGTTGAACAATGTGGGACCGCGGGTAAAAAGGCAATAAACAAACGATTGGAGCATATGTGTCAATTGGTAAATATATACCTCTCTTTCCAAGCCAAGCAACACAGTCACATAAATCTATAACAATCGACTTTTATCGTGCCCGTTGTTCCCGTTTGCGGGGTCGGCGCACCGGAGCGCAGCTCTCTCGGACATGCACCCGCCGTTGAAGTGCTGCCGGAAGACGGCCCTCAGATCCGCTCCGGCCCTACGGCCGCAGAGACGAACTCACAGCCGAGACTTGAAGAAAGAGGGAAAGAAAGCCCCAAACAACAAAAACAGAGCTTTTGTTTTCGATATACAACTGAGGTAGGTATCATGGCTGGAAGGGTACACTATGCAAAAATGCAGAGCCTCGATGGTTTGGGTAGCACAAGTGTTACGGGAACCGGGGACCGGCAGCATGGATCATCATCGTGAACTCCTCCCGACTCACTTCCCCAAACCGTCGTGAGCCGCAGCAACGTAGCGTGAGAAGAAGCATTTGCTTGCAGCACAGTATGGATTAGCAAAGGGGAATAGTTACCTCTTGTAACACCTCAGCGGAAAAACACCCCGAGGAGGTAGCATTGATGCCTGATATGCTGGCTGATACGATAAAGTGAGGGAAAAAAAGAAAGGAAAAAAGCAGGAGTTCCAACAATCTGGTGACCATCAAATCTCTCAGACGGGTATTTTACGCCTCCCCGCCTCATGATGAGACCGGCGAAAAAACGATTTGTTGCGCAGTTGTCATCATCGACCTGGGTGGGTGACCCCCGTTGTCCCCCCGCGCGTGCGCCCAAAATCAACGAGATTGGGACCCAATGAGCAAATAGGTTTGGCCTGACGAACAACGTGTCTATCGACTGAAATGAGATGGCGTGAAGCTCTGCTTCAGTCTTCAAAGTTCTGACAGTCCAGTGTCTCGGGTCGTCCCTTTTAGTAGGCTTGGTGAAGCTTGGTGCCACCCTTTTGGAGAAGTTGTAACCGAGTGCCCAGCGATGCTTGGTCTGCACCCAAGCCGGGGCAGTCCATGGTGTTGTGCTTTTTCTTTTCTGCAGCGAGAAGCGCAGCTGCAAGGACACAAGACACATGATCGACAGCTGCTGCAGGCTGGCCGCCCTCTGTCCCAAAGAGGCATTCCACCGTTACCAAATGGTCCCCCAAGAACTGGCAGCTGCCCGACCAACAGGGTGCGGACATGTGACAAGTCATCAACACTGCTGCTGCTCACCACCTGACCCGAAGTTGACCCCCCGAGGTGTGTGATGCGGGGGGCTTCTCTCCTCCTGATGAGTTGTTTTCTGATCTCTTCTGTCTAGCGTAGATTCATCTTCATGTATCGTGAGTTGGCAGCGCAGAAGGAGCCGGCGAAGTGGGCTAGGCGCAGCATGAAGAACCAAAAGTTTCCGTTTTGAGAAGCATCGTCGTCGGCGCTTAAGCTTCGCACAGACGCTGCAGTCCATTCACCGTCTCTTTCGGAAGAATGGCAAATGCCGTAGCCCATTTTAGGAATCCGGAGATTTGAGACGTGTTTTCATTGAACACAACGCTGGTGTTGCATCAATGAGAAGGATGGACGTTTTCGTGACCGGTCGTGCAATTTCCATTCTCTTCATTCTTCAACACTGCCCGACGTTGTGCTCACTAAAAAAGAAGCTCGGGCCTTCCCCACAAAATTAGTGTTGCAAGGTCCCCACGCGCGCTTCTCTGCATGCCATCTGCACATCTTGCCAAGTCTCCCCGAAACCATTGACGACTGGAGCGATATTTAATCAGGCCGACGATAATGAATCTTCGGTTGCCAGCCGAATGTATTTTCGATACCCTCATCTCCCGCATCTCCCGCATCTCTCTTTCTGGCCTGATGACGATGGCGATCCATAGACGGGAGCGGCTGACGACGGGGCCCTATTGCGCACAAATCACTCGTCGGGAATGTCTCAAATAATCTCATCAGCTTGTCTCCTGCTTGAAAGCGATCGGAGTGGGGGGAGGGGCTGTTGGCCGTGCTAATCTGCTGCAAGTGAGACACGTCTTCGTCTTTCTTGAAGCAAGATTATCTTGAACTGAGACCTCCATCGACGACGTGCCTCCCGCCTTTTTCACACAGTACGTAATGCCAGCACCCTCTTCATGAAAAAATGTCTCATTGCCCTTCCGATATCTTCAAACAAGAACTCTGGCGCCACAGGAGGTTTTTCTGCTCACTCCATCTGCTTTTCCCCCTCGTTCCGCGGTTACCACCGGATAGCCACACCTGACGTGTTATTCTCAATCCTACATTTCGTCACGTCACATCTACGAGGTGAATGTGAGATTGGCAATTTTGGAGCCGACGTCGGCCACTTCCAGGGCCCATGCCGTCGTGGTGTTGCTTTCATCAGGCTCGGTTCGCCTCAGAAAGCACATCTATGGTACTCATGGAGTCGTGGTAATTAGAATGGCCAACAAATGTCGCGATGGAGTCTTGATTTTCCGGCAAATAAATGGTACCAGTACCCGCCTATGGCCTTTAACCCATGTGAGGTTAGTGGGAGTTGATCAGGGACAGGGCAAATCTGCACGACAGACCAAGCGAGGCCGGATATGCATGTTCTATTCCGCAAGCAGGCATAGCACTGACGTCGATGCAGCAGTCTCCCACCACCGGCCGCATGGAGAGGTTGCAGAAACCGTCTTTTCAGAAGCCTCACGACGAAGATGACGATGGTATCGTGCCGGTTTGCTGGCATTGTCCAGCCCTAAGAACAAAGAACTAGGATTCCTACTCGCCCTGCTCGGCCTCATGGGATTCCACGCATGCGCCATGGGCTGCATTCTGCAGGAAAGCCCAAAGATGGGCACCAGTAAAACTCGGAATTGTTCGGGCATCAATGCGAGATGCAGGAGTCTCTGGATGGGGAACAGAGCTCTTCGCTGACGACCTGCATGCCCAGCTCCAGGGGTCTCGAGATGGCTTGCAGTATACATGCTTAAACTATGTTATATACCTATGAAGCCTGTCAACTCGGTCCTGTGTAGCCAGTAACGTTCGGTAGGTCGGTACCAGGCCAGTAGGTAGGTATGTAGTGTATAAGAGCCGGCAGAACCTAAACGATGAAGAAAGCCCAAAAAACCGTTCGACCGGGATCTGGATGTCGCGTGTCAACACAACCGTGTCAACCCAGTTGGAAGCATTGGAAAAGTTCCATCCAAAAGGCAAAACCAGACTGCGCCGCCCGCCTCATGCCCAATGGCTTGGTGCTTGGCTTCCAATCATCTGAAGTGCCCTGGAGATTGACAAGATGGCGTCGATCGTCGAGGTTCGCAGGAAAATTGGTGGCCCTCCCGTCACGGCCCTCCACACGCCCGTGACGCCCTGGCAGCACCACCATGACACTCCCACACCGGGATATTTATCAAAGATTACCGTGATGCTAGCAGCAATAGATCTGAGCGGGGCTTGGCGAACCCAATGATGCAACCCACTTGGACGGGGAAAATCCCCCAATGGTTCCTTCGTCCTTGGACAGTTCCGGAAGGACATTTATTTTTTGCGCTCTTTCCGCCAGCAGAGCCGGTTTGTACCCAAATGGATCTCCCGGGCATCTTCCATGACAACATCATACTCCGTAAACATGCTGGAAACGTCTCGTGTAAAACTATCGCGCCACGGAGCCGAGAAGTCTGTGAGTATGAGCTGGCAGGTGGGCATGGCAGATGAGAATCCAGTCAGGACCCGCTCGGAGCAAGATCCGGTACCTACGGTGCAACGCCGACAAGGGAGCTTGACTCCATGATGGACAGCGCGGCGGCGGTGACAGCAAGACCAAGCTATACTAGGGCGGTGACGTTTCCTGGCATGCTTGGGGCTAGTGCGATGGGCCCTTCCGCCTTCCGCGAGAATGGGAGAGGACCGTCTGGCGGGAAGGCGCTATCCTCAATTTTCCCTGCTTGAAGTACTCCGCATTCAAGAGAATTGAGTTCACTAGTGTGCGCAAATAAGTGGGCGCCGGTGGAACACATCGCGGTGAGCAATTCACAACTCTAACGGTGAAGGAACAGCACAGTATCAATCAAAAACGGTCCCTGGTTGCATGGACCTCTGGGCGGCACCCACCTTCCAATCCTTCCACCGAGCTTCCAGAACGCTTTCCTGTGCTTCCAGCTTGGCTGTCCAAGCTCTCCAGGCTCTCCAGGCTCTCCTTGTCTCCACTTTTGAACAGATGCCCGAAAGGGAAGACCTCACCGGACAAGCCCGCAGAACGAGACATTGCCAACCGCCACTCGGTGCGCCCTCGAGCTCCGTATTGTAACTTTCCACCGGCCATCACGAGCCTGATGGCGAATTCCATCACCTGCGTCAGACGGGCGGGCAGCTTCTTCGTGGGACCACCGTGGGTCGGAAAGTCCGTTTTCTTGCTTGATTTTCGATTCCGGGGTGCCGGTCAGCTTTCCAATAGCAAGCTTGGCTTCGTATTACGCATGTAATTACTAACCCGCCGTTTTATTACATACAGGACAGGACAGCAGAAGAAACGGTTCCCTCCCCCAGACATGATATTTCAACGGATATCCGTCTCGGGGCTATTCTGGGGTCTCATTTCACAGCGGTGATGGACCTAAATGGCATCAGAGGGATCCGACCCGCTGCGCCTGCGCCTTGAATGACGGGCATCTCGGCTCCGCTAGCCAAGTCGCGCTCTCCCGCCCGCTGCGCCTAAACTCGCTCAGTGTCCAAGCTTGCCAGCTCACTTCAGCTTCTGAACCAGGAACATCGCTGTTCGACGAAAAGAATACACCCACCCCATATGTATTTTGCAGTTTCGATCTGAGCGGCCTCTTTCGAGCCCTTGAAGCTTCCGAATTTGAACCCAGCAATCCTTCATACGCCCAGATTTCAACGTGTCCGTCTAGGTCTATTATATATCATGTTACACTCTGGGAAACTGTCTTCAACTGCTCACCAACACGCGTTATGTCACGGAGTTCATATATCTCACCATCATCAGCAGACCATTTGCGTTAGCCACCGGTGCTGTTTCTTACCACACCGTCACAAGCTCGATTTCTTTCTCTTGCGGTCAAGGTGCTGCTTTGAAAGACAGTCACGGTACTAGCAGCAGTAAGCGCCAGATTGGCAGGTGGGTGAACCAACCGCAGACGGTGAGCATCTAAGGATCTACCAAAAAGTCTCAGAAACAGCATCGTGGGGGCTTGGTGAGTGGGTGATCTCGCCGCCATGTGGTGACTAGTGTTGTTACCACTTATATCCATGCACGACTGCTCCTTCTGCCATCTTGGGCATAACAGTGAGCTTGTCACAGGTAAGTACGGGCAAGCCGGTTGGGTATGAAGAGCGGCCCCATTTCCGGCAACCCGAGAGAAACAGCCCGGTTTTCGAGAGCACAGCTGCTTCATTAGATTGTTTGAGGTCCAAACTGGATATTCTCTCACATCATGACGAGCTCCATGACTGCCAAGCCTAAGAAAACGTTGGCTCAATACGGAAACCGCTTTGGAACTAGCTTGGAGGTGGATTTACAGGGCTTACTGCCGCTCATGCGAGCCACCCACCCAGCTACTCGGGGCCAAATTCTCGGGTCGCTAAGGGGGCGCGGGCTTTTGGTGTGGGCTCCAAAGACAGGCGGGAATCACGCAAGTCTCGAGTGTCTCGCCTGGTTTCCCGCCCGCGCTGAAGACCGTTGTTACCCACGCCCGCCATTTTCTTTTGCCTTCAGCATGTCAGGAAGGAATACACGGGAGGGGAACGGGCAAGACGTTTGACAGCCAACCATTCCAGAAGGAATCGTTGACGAAGCCCCATTGTGGCCCTAGCAGACGGCAAGCATTTATGTACGCATTCTGCAGTTCCACGCCCCCCTGGTTTCCATGTTTAGTGGGTGGTTAACTGGACCCTGGTACCTGCCCATGGCACTGCTGATACCTCCACTGTCCAAGACCCAACTGTTCGTTCGTGCTGAAGTCAAGGGTCAGCATCCTAGCTCACAGGTACAAGAGTACAACCTACCTCTATCCTTGACCGATAAGAGGGGGTGTGCCCAGGAGAGTGGGTAAGGAAAAAGACATGGGCCTTACACCTGGGGTTTAAAGGTTGGTGCGTGGCAACGCAAGAAGCAGCACGAGCCTGCTATCTTTGACAATTTCCAACAAGGACGCTCTCAATATCTTTGTGCCCCAAGTCTTCAACCTCTGATCTCGGGACAGCAACGGAAAGGTGGTCCCGAAAGAGCACGCTGAGACGGGGCTTTGATACCAGTACACTATTGCCGCCGTTCGGAAGACACGATAACTACTGGTTGTTCTCCCAGTCCTCTCCACCGAGCTCCTCGATACATACCCAACAGAGACACCACAGGTCCCTCCCCGTTGTGAAATTGCAAGGCAACGACGGGAAGATCCAGAGGCCTTGGCTGTGCTGTGGCCGTTGTCCATTCAGACGGCAAAACACCCCTAGCGCAACTCTGGTCCCTCACTGCCGACCACTCAACTGCGAAGAGTATCCGTACGGAGGAGATGATAAGTGGTGGCCCGCCCCGCTGCATCTCAGAGCCACCCGCAGCCCGCTCTGCTTGAATCGTATGTCTGTCTCTGCATCCGCTACCTATTATACTCGGCAAAGGTCCCATCCCATACTCCACGGCGGCTGTACCCTTTCCTCTCCAAGGTATCCTGCTGCGTGGCTTTCATCGAACCTGGTGGTGGCACGCAACCGCTTGACGCAGGCCAACGCATAGCAGGTAGCCGTGGGCCTTGAACACGCACTTCTTGCATCTACCTTGGCGTCATTGCTCCGCTACTGCATTCAGGTGTGGCCAGTGTTGTCCTACTACTGTCAACAAGAACGTGGTTCGGATTCCGCTCTCAGCTTCTTACACCCTTTGTGTGACATAAAGGGACATTGTCAGAGCGCCCCCGGGACCCCAACTCTTTTATCCTCGCCAGTGGAACAGCCGGTCGAAAGCTGTTTCAAACACGAAGCCGTCAGTCTGGCGATCACGGCGCCGATTCACCAACGGTGGGCCCAAGAGCCAGCATCTCGCTGGTCTGGTGCGGACACCTCGCTGCTGTTCACCACAGCCGCCCGTGTCTCCGAGCCCCAGAACCGACGGAGGGGAGCCCAAGGCACTGGCCTCGACCAAGGACTGGTCCTTCCGGTGCCCGACAGCAGTTACAGGCGTCAATGTCACGGTCCTCAAGGCCTCAAAAGCGAAGGGGAACAGACCTCGATGTCGCAGGGGGGACCATACCTCCCCCTCCTTCTCGCCCTTCTTCGCAGTCACCAGCGACAGATACCACCACCTCTCCACACCGACAACACCTCACCCATCAAGATGCTCCCAGAACACAGCAGCTCCATAACGTCAGTGGAGCAACGGTAGCCGAGGGGAGCGAAAGAGGCTGGCAACCAGGAAACCGATCATCGGGCGTCCACAACATTCTTAATCCGACAGGCTCGCAACCAGCTCCCACTGAAGGCAGCCCCCAGCCGACGATGGGGTCAACTCCTCAGTATGGGACACAGGGCTCGCCCTCCCGTCCTTACCACGTCCCAACACAGGCTGGGGCTTCCACACCGAGGGCGACCAACACGCAGACACATCCGACAGCATCTCCCGCTGGCGCCCCTTCCTCGGCGGAAAGGGGCTCGCCGTCAACGGTCCATCCCTATCCTCTTTCTGCGAGACGGATACTAACTCCAAAGTCCCCAAGAGCTGTAAGCCTTAGCCGGGCTGCTCTGCGAACAGTGGAGCCGCAACTTGCGAACTTACCAGCACCGATTCCGAGGACTTCATCTCAGACAAACGATCTTTCCATGCTCGTCGGTCCTCCGTTGGGAGCTCCGTCACCCTATCCCGGTTCTCACGCCCCCACACGGCCAACATCTGGGCTTTCTCGATCACTCTCACAACCGAGTCTGAGCCACGGCCACCCATTAGCCCACCCTCGAGAACTAGCACACCCAGCTGCCCTCAAGCGTGAGCATAGTGGACAGCCAGTCTTTCCAGGCTCACCATATGGGACCTCGATCATGGCCGGTAGGGGATTGCCTCCATCTAGTGCTGGTGGGGATGGGCGATGGGGTCATGGAGCTTTGGGCACGCTTCCGCCTGGGGGTTCTTCAACCCGAAATATACAAATCTCGGAAGGGCAAACGCTCCTAACAATCACGCCTAGGCATGGGGAGGAGATAGTAGTTCCAGTGGATGTTCACCAAGCGTCGAAACAGGCCGATGAGAAGAGGCAACGAAACGCGGGGGCTTCGGCGAGATTCCGGCAGCGGAAGAAGGAGAGGGAAAGGGAACAACAGCAAGGGCTGCAAAAGTTGGAGTCGAGAAATCGGGAGCTGGAAAAAAAGGCAGACGAGCTGGAGAAGCGGTGCCAGGAGCTACAGATTGAGCGTGACCACTACAGAAATGACCGAAACCGCTTGCGAGATATCGTGGCCCGAACCGCTGGTATCAGCGACTGGGCGGAAGGACCACCGAGTCCGTCTACTTCCAGAGTTCCGGCTCCTTATGCCACAGCGACAGATAGCAGAGCACACACGCCACACCAACCGCCTATGCCACTATCGCATGCGCATTCACAGTCGCACCCTCCTCCATATTCTCACTCTACTGTTCACCCCCACCCGCATCCGCATCCGCATCCGCACCCGCACCCTCATGTGCGCCCGAGTGCCTACGGCGAACCGTCTATGCTGGAACCGCCTCTCAGACGGCGGAGGACAGACTCCGAACCTCAAATGCCTACAACATCCTTCGCCCTATCCACGCCGACGACATTGCCACCCATCGCCGGTGCTTCTGCGTTTGGAATTCCACCATCTCCGCATATCACACCACCCCCGGGGCCCTCTAGATTACCACCCCTTCGATTCGAACCACAAGCGGGAGGAACCTCTTCAACAACACCATCACCTGCCCCCAGCGGGCCCCCGTCCCTACCACCCGCCCTTCCCCCATCCCTCCCCCCTCAACCGATTACACCATACCCACCACAATACCAACGAAAGAGCTCATACGAAACCGCCGGATGGGCTACCGAGCCATGACCGTCTGAAGGAAACCCGAGGTGAACACATAACAATATACGACACACTACCTTATACATGACCGACCTACCTTGTCATCAACACACTGAACCCTTTATACCGTAATACCCCCTCCCACTCCTTTCCTTTGTCACTGGGATCATTTTCATCTAGAGGATACCATCGCAGAATATTTGCACGGGCAACCGCCAGACACACACCAGTTTCTTGTTGGATTACTTGTTTGGGAGAGAGAGAGAGAGAAAATCAAAAGAATTTGGCTTTATGTTTTTCTTACAATCGTTTTGCTTTTTTCCTTGATAGCATTTGGAAGCGGGTTGGGTACTTGGGTTCTTGGGGGTTTCTGTATATCAAACTGTTGTAATACCCACAGCATATAGCATTCCTTTTTTTCTATTGTTTTCCATATATCACATTGTAATCACTACAATCTGCACATATTCCTATCATGTTTATTTTGTACATCTACACATTTCTTCTTACCCATCTGGTTTGAAAATGGATGTGGCGAGGAAAACTTGGGAGGACAAATTGGCTGTGGTGGCTCCTCGGCCTTCGCAGTGCGTGCTCGGTCAAATTCTCATTTTGACAGGGTTAGCTTTTTTTGGTTGTGGGCGGTGTGTTTGATTCACAGGCGTCTGGTCTTGAAAATGGGAGCAGCGGTGTGGTGTGTATGGAAATAGTTTCACCGATTGGACAGTTTTTTTTTTTTTTTTTTTTTTTTTTTTGTTTATTTCCTCGACTCTCATTTGTCTATTTTGTTCTTTGTAGGTCTCAGGAGGGGCTGGGGAAACAGGGTTCAAAGGGAAGGGAAGTATATTCGATACCAAAGATTGTTCCTTGTTTTTGTTGACAACATTTCCCAATTCTATTCAGCCATTGGATGGATACCCGACAGGATACAAAGTCAAAAAGAGACCCGACGACGACGAAAAAGGCGGAGGATACTGAAGAATGAAGAGGCTGGGGCGCCAGTAGGAAAAGAAGGCTGGACGTCAAGGCAGCAGCGGCAGAATGCAAACTGCAATGTTTGTTTACTTGCTGCATGCTGTGAGAGGGGAGGTTGGGGCGGGGATGGTCATCCAATGGGGGGGATATAATAGCGTAGCAACCTGTGGCTGGCAGGCTGTTGCTGTGGTTTGCTGGTGGTGGTGATGATGGTGATCATTTTGTGTACCGAAGAAGCAGCAACTTACAGAATAAACCGAGGCCGGCAAGCTACTGTTACAGTACATGTACATATATTGACAGGTACATTGCATCATGCTGGTATAGCAGCAAGCAGCAGCAAAATAATAAAGTAAATAAAAAAAGGATCAGAATGTTACATACTTACCTGCTCAATTTGAATCAAAGTGCAGAAAAGAAAAAAGATTACCTCACTGATCGGTCCAGACGTCGAGACAGGTTGTCCTATCAGATGCGGTTGGTGCAAGACGCCAGATGAGAAAACCCCCGATTACCGCGCTTAATTGATTCGACCTAGGCGCCGTTATACCCCCCCTCCAACTGCAGCCGTGCTGCATGTTGGGCGAGCGGGCGGTGGTGGTGGTGGTGTGGGTGTTGGTGTGGGTGTGGGTGTGTCGCGTTTGTCAGGCTGCAGAAAGTGCAAGAATGTACTTACTGCGTATAAATGTGCAGGACCAGAGTTACGTTGCTTCACATTGCTGAGCCGCAGCCTCGTTCTGCACCACACATGCAGAAAAGGCTTTCTGGCTTGCCTTGCTAAATCGTTTCCCCTCATCATCACACAAGCCCGATTTACCCTTTTGAGATGATGGTGTGTTACAGCACACGTCTTTTTTAATCTGGCTTGTGCGTGCCCACACCGTGGTCTTCCCCGTAACAGCTCCTCAAGATGGTGTGTAAGAAGCCACCTGGTCGGGTGGGAAGGCCGGGCAAGGTTGGGTGTGATCCTGGGGTCCATAGCTACCGGTCTACCACCATCACGGCCACCTTCTTTCCTCGCACGTCGCCGCCTCGCAGAAGCTAGGTCTTGGATAAGACGACCTTGTGGCACATGTGCTGTTGTGGGGTCTTGGCTGTCTTGTTCACAATCTTATCATTTTCCCGTTCGCCGCGTCTGCCTCTGGTTTTTTTTGCGATTGGCCGTGTATAAGCGACCGCAGCAAATAAACCACCCGCATGCAATGAAGGGGTTCCATTCGTCATGTCTGTTGTCACGCCATCGTTGATACGAACCGCTTGTCTTTGGCTGCTACCGGGCTCAGTAAGGACGCCCATGGTTTCTGGAGCGATGTCCCTTCGCCATTGAATGCCCTCACCCTACCGCATCTCATCGAGTAGTTGCATGGCATAACGACACATGGCGAGTTAGATGGTCAACAGGCCGAGCTAATCAAGACAAGAGAAACGATTCGCCTTCTCTTCGTGTTTGTCGAATCAGAGAACGAGGGCTGCAATATCCTTTTTGGGCCAGTAAAAACTCCCTCTCGACAAATCGGCCGTGGCGGGTCGACTCATAGTGTCGATCCAACGTCCGCAGGTGGAAGCGCTATTGGATTGTGGATACGACAGTGATAGGAAGAGGCAAGAAGTTCAGCCAGTTATCCGAAAGAAGACATCGTGATGCATCTTGGCTGGTCCATAGCTTGCGTACACTTCCTTCTCCAGCCGCGGAACGTAATGTCGTATTCCATTTCCGTCTCTGCAGGATCTCCATCTCACATCCATGTCTCATCTCGGTCTCCTCATCGTGGGGTCCTTCCTTGTCCAAGAGTCATCAAGGTTCATAGGGTGTGGATCCTTCCGTCCGTTTTGAGGTGCCATGACTCTGGAGGTGTCATCGAGATCGTACGATCCTGGAAAGCTGGACGTCAGCCAGCAGACCCAAATCTTAGCGGCTGCCAATCACGGGAGGTCAAGAGGGCGTTGGCTTAAATGTCCGAAACAGGCGTAGAAGTACGAGAAGAGTTGGAGAAGAGCACTTAGTCACTTCGGAGCTCATCATATCGGTGTAGTGTAACACTCTCGAATTTGAGGTGGATGGCGGCGGTGACCACTACCCAATTTGGCGATCTTGTTTTTATTTTCGAACCACAGGGTGTTATTCATGAAGTGATAGGGAAATGAAGGCGTATCTGTCAGGCAGGTGAAGAGTAGGCGAGAATTCCTGGGCGTTTCTCTTTCGAATGAGAACCAAATACTCTCGCACTGGCAAGTTCGATCTCGGTACAATCTCATGCGAGGTTGCAGTGAAAACGGCAGTGTATCCAAATCTAGGCGACATCGCGAGATAAACAGCGCGGTTCGAGATTGCTGGTTGACACCATCGCTTACCGACCGTTGCTATTCTCGCTGGAGAAACGGAGCGGGTTGATTCCGCGGGTCCTCATCTGTGGAATTAGGCATTGCCATGGGGTATTCATCACATGACGGATTGAGCCAAGGAAGCCAAAGAAAAGCATCGAAAAAGAAAGAAAAGCTCATGAACGAGTCTTTGGTTCTGATCTGGGGAGCGAGTCAGCGATGTAACATTACCATAGGATTACCGAGGTGTCCACCGCCAGATGATAGACGGTGAGAAGACTTACTCGGCGGGGCAGTATAGCGGTGTGTACTGAAATGTACTGAACTGAACTGATATTGAGGCCCAATACAGTGGTCAGCATAGTGTACAGTAGATATCTGTATCCAATGGTGTGGTTCAGGGAGGCACAGCCGTTGCTCCCGCACCCATGTCGAGGTTACATCATCCAACGCGTCGGGTTGGGCTTGTGCATGGGTCAGTCATGGCCTTGGGGCGTTGATCCGGATCGGTGGGACGTTTATATGACCGAAAGGGGAATTGGAATTTAATGCAATAGTTGTTCCAAGCGGTGGAAGTGGGAGCTGAGAAACGGTGATAAGATATCCTTGGCGATAGCAATGCAATGCAACAGCAACTGCCGAGCCCAAGTGGGTTCGATCTGGCCTTGAAAGGCTGATGGGCAGGTAGAGAGGAAGAGAAGTTGAAAATCAGGGATCAAAAATGAGAATGGGTTAGCACGGGGAGAGACCATATGATCAAGTTTAGTTGATCATTCATCCGATATCGTGCCGTTGAGGTTGACGGGATGAAGTTGAGATGAGGGGTCAAAAGTTCAGTTGACAGTTGCAAGAGCGATGACGCTAATCGAGTGTGGGGTTAGCCCTGTGCCACATGCAGGAGCAGGGGTCAGCCACAGTTGAGCCGCCCCACTCTCTGACCTCACTTGAACCCGCCCAAGTTTATCGCTGTTATCGGTCCCAGGTGTCACCAAGTCCTCAATCATCTGCCGTTGTTGCGCGGCCAAACGAGCAGCAATAATGGCAGACTCACCGCGGTCGCCCAAGAGGCGGCGTATTCTTGCTTCAATCAACCACCCAGACCACGATGCTAGCAGCGATAGCGATGACTACGGACCGAGGCCAGCAGGCCAACCAACCAAGAAGCATCGCGAAGTGCCCCGCCATAAATCAACCCCTCCACGAGAGGAAGAACCGCGCGAAGAGAAGCCCAGTCGGTCAGAGATACATGATGATTCCGTACCCCAAGAATATCAAGATCAGCCTCCCGACGAGGAGGAACGTTCTTCAAAGCCGAAACCAACCAAATTCCGCTTCAAATCCAAATCCTCCCGCTCTCGCCGAGATCGAGACAAGGACAAGGACCGAGACAGAGATAGAGACCGAGATAGAGATAGAGATAGCTACAGAGATGGAGAACAAGACAAAGGCAGGGAAAGGGGCAGCAAGGACAAACCCAAAGACCACTCCTCCTCCTCCCGCCCCCACCGCCGCCGTCACAGATCCCGCTCCCGCTCCCCCTCCCACAAACACCGCCCCTCCCGCCATCACCGCCCCAAATCCCCGCCCTCTCCCCAACCACCTGACCCCTTCGCCCCAGACCCCCTCGACCCGGAAACCGCCTTCCGCGAGTCCCTCTTCGACGCCATGGCCGACGACGAAGGCGCCGCCTACTGGGAAGCCATCTACGGCCAGCCCATCCACATCTACTCCAACCCGGAGCACGTCAACCCCCAGACCGGCCACCTGGAAAAAATGACAGACGAGGAATACGCCGAGTACGTCCGGCAGAAGATGTGGGAGAAGACGCATGCGGGTTTGCTGGAAGCGCAGGCCAAGCGGAAAAGGCAGAGGGAGGAAGAGGCGAAGAAGGAGGAGGAGAGGAGGAGGATAGAGAAGGAGATGGAGAGGAGTTTTTTGAGGGGGGAGGAGAGGAGGCTCAAGAGGGGGTGGAAGATGAAATGGGGGGGGTATGTGAAGAAGTGGGAGGAGTGGGTGAAGGATGCGGCGCCTGATGCTGAGAGGGTGCCTTGGCCTTCGGTGGAGAGGGACGATGAGGGGAGTATTAAACCGCAAGAAATGCGGGCGTTTTTTGTTAATGGGCTGGGATTGGAAGAGATTGGAGAGAAAGAGTTTGTAGCGAGGCTGAAGGAGGAGAGGGTGAGGTGGCATCCGGATAAGATACAGCAGAAGCTTGGAGGGTCGGATACGGTTGATCCAAAGGTTATGAAGGATGTGACGGCTGTTTTTCAGGTTGTGGATGGGTTGTGGGGGGAGATGAGGAAGAATATGGGGAAATAGGGAGTAGGGATTGGGCATTTTTAGAGATGATTATAGCGCATGGCGTTTTTGGAGTAACGCATTAGATATCAAATGGTGGGTGATGATTACAGTCACCGATATATTTAGAACATGATACACTAGAGGCTCGTTATTCTTTGGCAAAACTGGACAGTTGTTTGTTGTGAGAGGATTTGCTGTAGAAAGTCAGCTAGTACGCTTGGCTGATAACGAAACGCTTCGATATGGCAGGGAAGTATGAGGCCTGTCATATTCGATCAGATACTACAAGCTTCGATATCCTCGAGTTCGTTTTTAAGATCTTTCTCTCTCACAAATTTGTGTGTACCATGTGTGACAATACTTTACCCAGTGCACCTCAGGGGGCTGAGCAATGCAGTGTAAACAAACAAACACCTTTAGTAACACATAATACTCGTTAACCCTCACTTTACAGCTTTCGGACAAATTTGCCTAGATCGAAACTTTTTCTTTGTTTACTTATTTTTTTTCTTTTGCTTGCGTGAAATCAGGGTCGCCAAATTTCCGGGAAATGTTTCCATATCTTTCCAAATGTTTCTCATGTGTCAAATGTCTCGGATTTTTCTCACACCTACTCTCCGGTCTCCGTGTCCGTGTGTTGTGTGTGTGTCCGGGGTCCGAGACCTACCTTAAATGCATCATTCCAAATTCCACAGGGACACAACATATCACCTCACGCCTGCACCGTGCAATGATCTACGAGAGAAAGTGTTTGTTTGCCATGTTGTAGCATATGAATGGTAATGTAGATCCGTTTGTAAACTCTGTTGTGCCCCCTTTTGAGCAAATTCGTATAGCAGCAACCCAGTGTTTTTTCAGAGGTGGTGTCTGGTTGTTGTCGCAATGAGAAAAGAAGGTGGTAAATGTTTGTTTGGTTTAATAACCGAGAGTCAATGACGTACATCAGTTAAGCCCTGCGTTTTCTGCAATCTGTGAGAAGGGTCTGACTTTGTTTACCAAAAGCCCTGCATGCTGTTATTTGATACGTTGGGATGATACATTTCTTATGTGTGATGATGATGGTTGATTCGAGTGAAATCGGTATTGGTATAAGAACTAATCATGGTACAGTTTCGAAGAAATACAGCCACTCGGAGCAAAAAATAATAGCTCCTTTGCAGCCCCAGTACCAAGATCAGATTCATCTCTTTCACAAGATAATCATCCGTACCAGCCACCAGAAATCACAGACAAGAAGATAATTAAAAACACCCAAAATTAATGCTCATGCTAGCAAATCCCATCCCAGATCACCGCCATTCCAAAGCGACGTTGCTGTGTTCTGTCCAGACCTGTCCATTAAAAATCTGCCAGCAGCATCCCCCAAACCCCCTAATCCCAAAAAGACCTTGTATCGCCCCAACAGGAGAGAAGAAAAGTGGATAATGTTGTTACAGAAGGCTCCATGTACACCGTTCCGCCAAAAGTTGGATCGATTTAACAAATTTAAAGGTTGGCCAAGATGGCGGCACCACCGAAGAGGGCGCCGATGGCAACGGCGGCAGTCTGTTGAGGCCCGGCGTTGGTGGCAGAGCTGGAAGCAGACCCGGCAGCCTCGGTGGCGGAGCTGACACGAGAGGCGACGTTAGAGGTGTAGCTGGCCAGCTCGGAGGTGAGAGAGTCTCTGGCAGAGCCAGTGGCAGTGGCGATGGCAGAGCTGAAGCTCGACAGGACGGAGTCGGCGCTGGTGCTGATGGAGTTGAGCTCTGACTCGGCCGAGGTGCTCACTGAAGAGAGGGCGGAGCTGATGATGGAAGAGACAGAGGCCGCGCTGGAGGCGATGGAGGAGAGAGCGGAGGTGTCTGTGGGGTTAACACCAGTGGTGGTAGTTACAACGGTGGTGGTATCTTGGGCCTGGTGTCAAATGTGTTAGCAGTGCTTGCATGCATAGGAGTGAAGCTTGGGGCAGCGACATACAGCAGCAAGGGCAGCGAAGCCGGCGAGGATAGGAGCGTAACGCATGTTGACGGTTGTGAAGGGTTGGTGGTTTAGATTATTAGTTGTGTGAGCTTTAGAGAGGTAAAGCGACAGAAGACAGCAACTCGACAGAACAAGGGATGGCAGAGTGAAGCAGTTGGGTGAATTGTGGATGTGAGATGAAGAGTCCTAGTGAGGTCAGATGCTCAGAGGACCTACTTATATGTGTCTCCTGCATGACCCGAAGGCGTAACGCCGCGTACCGTACATGCATCTCGATCGGCCGCCAGCCAGCTGCAGGTCCGTTTGGTCATAGAATTTGGGTTTGACCGAGCCTCTACCGATCGACCTTGGGATGGAATGCATGTGGGCTCGGTAACCTAGCAACCCGCGCTAGGGTCCGTGGTGCGGCACTCTAGACCAGACACTGTCTTGCCCATTGGCACATGCAGGGCACATCACAGTGCGTAATGGGACCCTAGGGACCCGCAAGCCATGGCCGGACGAGGACCGATGTGATCCGTCCCGAATAGCCCGTTGTGCCGGTTATCCATCATTGCCCTGCCGCGCGACCAAGTCGATGAGCCAGGATAGATTGGGCTGTTCTCTTGAGTAATGGCATCATTGCGGGGAGCTCTTCGTTACACGGTCCGTCATTGCCCGTCTTTCCTTGTCCTGCCGTGGCTAGTGTGTGCGTCTCCCTTCCGGAGCCTCCACCTCCTTTGTGTGGTGTGGGTGGCTGGCATCATGGCGCTGTAATTCCACCTTGGCAGTGCGGGTGGATGCGTGTATTTTTAAGACATGTTGCGATGGAATATTCTCAACCTTGGCATACTTGGTTCGGTAGTGCAGAGGTACGAATGAATGCTTCCTTGGTTTGTTCTTCGCCTCCATCGTCAGCTCCACGAATGCGTATCATAGCTCCACATCACCACCAGCTCAACAGTCCCAAACAGGAACAGCCCTGCACCAGCCGCAGCCGCGCCGCTCGGCAGTCAGGGGTCGCAACTCTATTTTGACCCCTCATATGCCGTCAGTTCCGCTCATTCATTCTCCATGATGTCATCACGATGGTATCAACCTGGGGAATTATTCGGTCATCATCTTCTCTTCGTTCGTTCTGCCATAACTGGTCTTTGCTCCCAACTCGGGTATGGCAATGCTTCACAACGTTGGACGCATGCGTGAGGAGGTTATTACACAGTCCATTTTGGGCCAATCAACGGAAAATATCGGCTAGTCACAGGTTGTGTATTGTAGCATAGGCGCATGGCAGTGCCGTTTGTGTGTCTTGTGGTGCTCAAGTTCAGACTTCCCGGTATGGCGAGATGCCCTTCTTGAGTTCTCGAACAATCTCTGCCGCGTATTCCGGGCTGCTGGTGACAAAGTCGTACCTCTTGCTCTCGGTTGACTTGTACACCACGAGCTAGCAGTCAAAAGGTTAGTGAGTAGCTCGCCAGCGCAGGATCGACACTTAGTCTCGTCACATACCTTGAAATTAGTCGGATGCTTGCGCGAAACCTTGCATCCCACTACATTGCTGAAATGTATGGATGTCATCTTTGAGTCGATATCCCCACTCTTTGTGCCAGAAGCTGGCATAATGTGGACGTGCTCGCTGTCAATGGCAAACAACTTCTCTGACAGCAATCGCATCGGCTGCTTCCGCCAAACGGTATACTTTCTGACTTGCGTGCTGAGTCCGAGCTCATCCTGCTTCAAGACCTCCTTTGCTAATGGATGTGTACCCAAAAGCTTAGACTTCTTTGTCCTGGTCCAGCTAGAGTTGTCTGAAAAGAGAACCGGTCTAGGTGACGAGCTGCTCGGCGATCCCGTCATGGTAAGCGGCCCATCTGTAGCAAAGCGTCGCCGGTAGAGATCCAATTCGGTGACATTGCCCAGTGAAGCCACTGTGCGATCGAGCATCACCACAGTACCCGTATTTGGGACTTTCAGGACATGGTTGGCCTTGTCCAGTTGCCGTTTTCTGCACGCCGTGTCCAAAACTTCGGCTAACCACGTTTCTGTGCTGACATCAAGCGTAAGCATTTGCCCTGGGGCAGCGTCTGACGAGTGAATATGAATGCGGAGGAGCCTCTTCTCGCCACGAGATGCAGGTGCCGTGGGTTGGGTAGATTGCGGCACATCGGCAAACACCATGTTCGCCCTGTATCCCGTGTTCAAAACGGGGTTCTCTCTGGGCGGTGCGGGAGCACCTAGAACGGCCTCGGGGCGGGGAGTACCCTTGGGGGTGAGGTCCTTGTCCTCATCATCGCCGCCAGCCTCTTGTTCAAACTGTGGCGTTACCCGCTGGTTTTCTTCAAACTCATCCTGCGAGGCCTGAGACAAAGCAAAAATGTCGTAGACCTTAGAAGCAGAACGAGCTCTCCCAGCCTTGTTGTTTGCCGTCGTGAATGAAGTGAGCTGTTTTTTGCGCTCTAGGGGCGGGAAATCATCATCAACCTCGCCATCTTCTTCCACCATTCGCAACGTCCACCAGTTTACATTGAGCTTATCACTGGGGAGTGGCGGCTCTAGCTTTTCCTCGTTATACCTCCATAAGCTCAAACCAATCAAATCGGCAACCGTTACCGCTCGATCACCGCCTTCTCCCTCATGAACCGTTCGTCGAATGAGTACCTCGAATGGTTTCGATGGTTGCTTGGAGAAGGGGGCGTAGATGCGAAGCATGATGGGATTCGGGTCACCCTGACCGGAAAGCGAAGCAAATCCATCGAATGGTAGGGTGGGTTTGGTTTTCTTTGCTTTCAAGGCCGCAGATAGTAAACTCTTCGGTTGCATCATGCTTATGGGCCGAATGGTGCTCAAGGGTCTGGGTGGTGGCAGTTCACCTACTGATATTTGTAGAGGCGCAGGCATCGCCGACTTCCGTATGGTCATTCTCCGCGTAAACTCCCTGGGCGGTGTGCCAACCACCTGCTCCCTAAGCGATGCGTTCAGAGGATTCTTGACAGCCTCCAGGATGGATGCCGAATCTATGCTCTCAATGAAGGCTGACGACATATCTGAAGCATCGGAATCTGATTCCGCCTCTTCCTCGAGAAGTTCGCTGCCTTGTCTTTTGATTCCTTCGGTGGGTTCGGTAAGCTTAACTGACAATTTGGCGGCTCTAGCTGCTGCTTGCCGGGCAGCTTCCCTATGTCTATGGTAGCCGGACGCGTCAAATTCATTTTCCGAAGAAACTTCACTGCTCGTCACAGTATCGCGCCTGGCCCTTTCTTTGACCGTTTCGAGGGCAGATTGGGAGCCTCTCCTTGGTACTGGGCGAGCGGGTGAAAGAGTGGTCATTTGGCGCAGGTTGGATGACTGTAGAGGAGAGGAACCTGATCGATTGCGCACAGGCATCTTCGCAAATTTTATCTGCTGAGCAGCGCGTTGATCAGGCTCATCGTCGCTTTCGTCGCTGAGGTCGCTGCTGTCGTCCTCTTCCATCTGCTCACGCCGGCGCCGCCGTTTCGTTGCCAGACTAGGACCGAACGTCTCAGGGACACCGCCGGGGAATAACCCATTTTCTTCCCCTTCATCTTCCAGCGTTAATCCAGCCGCTTTGGGAGCCTGAAAGTATTCGGAAGCGATAGCCGTCGGAATGGGGGGCGAATGAGTCCGCTTGATCAGAGTGGGGTTGGGTCGCCATCCTGCTGATTTGAAAGGTGCCGAATTCAGAAAGTTTTCGTTGAGAGTGAATAGTCGTTCGCCTACTCCATCAGCGATGTCATTAAGGTAGCTGGTTCGGAGTTGGTACAACACCAGACTGAGATTAGGTCAGCGTTGTTTCCAAGAAGGCATCAGAATCTTTGAGGATCATACTCTTCTACTTGAATGACGGACATGTTGAAGCTATAACATGCCGTCGTATGAAAGCTGCGGTTGGTGGGGCAAGGTGGAATATCAGCTTTCAGGCGAGCTCACTTGGGCAGCGAGAGAATGGTGTCTGCCAAGGTGATAATGTTGACCATGTAGAAGAAAACTAGCGTGGTGTCAGCAAGGGATCGACTCAGGAAACTGGCCGATTGGTGAAAGACGGTGAGATAAGGCAGGTGACCAGGAGCCTCTTTTCGCCAGACCAGCGGACAAGAGGCGCACAAAGATGAGATGGAACTCTAGAAATGAGACCTGCGATCCAAATCGCCAAGAATCCTGCCAGCGCAACCGGTGATGGGAGGTTCGAGGTGAGCAATGAATGAGAAGGTGTCAGTTGGATGATGCTTGGTGAGGTGTAGTATGGGCGTTGAGTTCCAGGGGTGCTGTCCATGTGCTTGGCGCTTTTGTTACAGCGACGAGCTCCACCGCAGCCGAGCAGGGGTACTTATTGGCTTGTTGTTGATAGCAGACCTCGAACCTTTCAACATCGAGGACGTAAGCTTTGTCTTGATGATACGCGTCTATATAAGTGTCAAAACTGCAACTAAATAAATCATTTAAATCGGTATCCGAGAGCCAAAAGTTCTTGCTATTAGGTACAAGATTAAGGGAAGCAACTGAGTCGTGGTTCAGATGCATGGGCGGAGTGTAAGTCGAATGCTTATCGATAACGATTATAGCGTGCGCCTCAACGGCCGCTGATGTTATCGCTTGTTTGATTTCGACAACCAAAAGCAACCAAATCAACAACCATCATCATCGGCGCGAAGAGTATAATTCGATCAAAATGGGCCTGGTCGACTACTCAGACTCGGATTCCGACTCGGAGGTTCCACAACCACAAGCGCAGAAACCCGCGCCGGTTCCAACAAGCAGCGCGACGAATACCAAGAAGCCCTTCCAGAAGCTCATCGGTGGCTCGGGCAAAATCGTCGTCAATCTCCCGACCGTGAATACAGCAGACACGACTGCCGATAATGATGAACCACCAGCGAAACGTGCTAAAACCACGACTGGCGGAAGTCGGTTTGGCAACTTCGGCTCCTTCTTGCCACCGCCAAAGAAGACAGCTGCTATCGGTGCTACATCATCGTCCGATTCATCTACAAGGAAGCTGGGCTCGGCGCCCGCGCCGGGGGTACACTTGAGGACAGGTGCGGAACCCGCCTTTGCGAGAGGAGGAGATGGCGGCTCTGAGGGTAGTTACTCGGCATCAGGCGGCGGTGGCCTCAACCTCCCAGCACCAAAGAAGAGCTCTGGCCCATCGATACCCGAGGGTCAGAAGCCCGAATCGGAGGTCAAGTTGGTGGGAAAACCACTCATGTTTAAGCCGCTGTCGGTATCGAGGAAAAAGACTGGACTCAATGCGAAGAAGAGGGCAACGACAACGGCAGCACTGCAGGCGTCAGCGCGGGTATCAACACCGACAGAAGCCGTGATAACAGACCCGCCAGTCCCTCCAAGTCCTCAAAAAAAGCACATCTCACTATTCTCCATGGACGAAGACGAAGAAACCACGCCCTCTGTCCCGACCACTACAACCACCACTGGAGCCTACGAACCGTTATTCACAATCGCTGAACCTCCCTCTACCTACCAACAAGCGCACGAGATCACAGCCCCTTACCCTGTAGAAGTATCGCAACCTTCAAATCCAGTACCGGATGCTTTCGCAGGCCTTTCCAAGGCTGCCCGCCGGGAACTTTTTGGGCGCTCCGATCAAGTACCGACAAACATGATAAACTTCAACATGGAAGCAGAGTACAACTCCAACGAAGCCCTCCGGCAGTCAGGAGAGCAGCAGGTCTACAATCCGATCAGATCAATTGCTCCAGGCAAGCACAGCTTGAGACAGGTGGTCAACATGGCGCAGAATAACCAGAGCGCGCTGGAGGATAGCTTTGCCAAGGGCAAGCAGAACAAGAGTGATGCTGCGGGGAGGTATGGGTGGAAGTAACGGATAACAGGGGGTTGGGGAGAATGATTGGTTGGCGGACTCAAATTGTACACGCATCAGAAGAAGCAAGGGCATCTTCCAGTCGAGCATACTCACATGTTCAAGGCAGGCTTTGGCGGATTGGTCGGGTAGGCATGCAGGGGAGGAGTTGCCGATGCAAGAACGTTGTTCAATTCAAGGATGATTGCATACTCGATGTATGTTTTGGGTTATTTGCAGAAACAATTCTCCTTGATATCTGTTGTGTAACTTTTACTGACATGATTGCAAGGCGAGATGCGTCAGCAAGATGGTTTTGAGTGAATACTCGGAAGGTCTTGTTGCCGTTCTTTTTTAGAGAGAAGAGAGAGAGAGGTTATTCTACCTACGATTGGACCTCGTTTCCAGAACCAACAGTGACTGATGCATGTGCAGATGGGTGTCTGCATGCATGCAGGGAGGTTGGGTGAGCAGATACAGAAGCTTGGACTGGACGCTAGAATATCTCTTGGGTCCATCTCCCCGCATAACAGGTGGGGTCACCAAAATAGACGCCAGCCAATCCCGACGACGGGCGTCTAATGCTGTCCAACGACAATGCTTGGCTATTTTTGACCCTGGGAGAGAAGAGGGTGTTAACCGCCGGGCAGGGACCTTTGTTGTGGTGTTATCACATCAGATTACCCTGGCTGCAGTAGGCGGGAATGGTTGTCTGTTAAGCCTTGAGGAGGAAATTGTATGGAACACCTTAACTGGCAGGATCACTTCTCACTTGTCATTCATCACCACCATTACCATCACGCTGCAGCCAACCCTCTTCTACCACACGCTCGCGATGGACAACCAAGTGAGGGGTGGAAAGTTCCATCCCGTCGGGAACCCTACAGACGGGACCATAAACAATGAAACACGGTATAGCTCATCTCTGATATGATCAATGTTTGTTTCATGTTTTTGTGATGACTTTATTTTAGTTGATAATCCACGGGTAGCCGCCGTGGATTATCTTTTTTTATTCTCTTACCGTCTCTTCTCACCTCGCTCCTTTGGTTACACATCTCTTGTGTTAGAATAAGGTTGCGCTTGCTTATTTCCCATGCCGCATCTATTCATCGATCGGTTTCAGATCTAACGTGTGTGGGAGATCTGGTTGTTGTTGTTGATACTCTCATTCTCGAATATATTCCTGAGGATCCTCTTCGTTGAGCTGCTTCTCAGGATTCGACATCATCAGCCACCACCATCCGAAGGAAGGCCTGTTCAGCAGACCGTCTTACACAACACATGCAGACAGGCACACCATGGCGCCTATCTTGAGGAATCGGATCTCATCGCCTCTCGAGGCTGGCCCATCCATCGCTGACGGCCACTACCTACCCGTCTATGTCAACGAGGCATTAGACTATGCGTCAAAGAGACTGGCCAAAAAAGGGGCAAACATTACATTGCTGGTTGTTCGCCGGGACTATCAACTGCCGACATCAACCATTGTTGCGTCTCCGACCTTCACACCGGGCTCCCATGTCCTCAACACAGCATCACTACGGCCATCGCTACCTCCTGTCTCCAGATTGGAAGCTCTCAAACAGTTTGTCAAGCTCAACAACACATCAAGTGACGGCAGCGTACGAGAAAGGATTGTCCACATTCATTTGGATCGGTTCAGCGACGGCACCGTCTCGCCAGCATTCAGCGAGGCTTCTGCCACTTCTTCCTCGACCTACTCCTCAGTTGACTCTACCTTTAGCAGCACCAGCAGCAATAGGTTTCGATGGCCAGGCAGCCCTTCGCAATATGGCAGCGGCAGCGTGCCCATGACACCTGCCACGCCATTCACGGTCATGTCAGACAACAGCTCCGTCCCTCCAAGTGCCACACAACAGACCGGCATGAAGTTCATCCATGCCCACCCTTTAAGCCCAAAAGACGAGCGGATATTGTCTCAAACTATCGAGAAGACGGCCAAGAAGTTCAAGTTGGGGTATGTACATCTTTCTAGGATATGCTCTCAGAACCCATGCTAACCATCATTTCAGATCCGAATGGCTCTCCCAGCCTGTCTCTGCCTCTTCTCTTTCCCTGCCTCCTGACCTCATCCGCCTCTCACTCTCACAAAACCAATCACTTTTCTCCTCCTCACACCTCAACCTTCTATCTCTCGACTCCCTCTACACCTTCCGTACCGCCTTCCAAGCCTACACCCGCACCCGTTCCTCTTACCGGCTTGAAGACGCAGTCGACGAGCTCCGCCGCCTCTACCTCTCCAACGGCCGCCGCCCCTTACTCAAAAGCACCCTCCTAAACTCCTACCGATGGCTCGATCCCATCTGCGACCACTCCCTCAGCCAAGTATGCCGCATGTACGAGCGCGCCTACGGAGACAGCAACGCGGTAATCAAAGATGACCTCAGAGAGGGAAACCCCACCGCCCAATGGCCATTAGCCCCCGAAGACAAAGAAATCCTCTTCACCCTCAACTCCCCCACTGATTCCGACACCGAAGACGACGACGAAGAAGACATCGACGACGACGAGAAACTCGACCTCAAAGCAATCGAAGCATGGTACCGCACCACCTCCATCCATCATCACCATCACCAGCCCCCCACCGCACCACCTCCATCCATCATCACCATCACCAGCCCCCCCACCGCCGCCCCTCGAGAGCAGCAAGAGAAAGAACAGACCGGGATAATACTACAGTCCTCAGAATCGACCCCCTCCGCTCTCACCCCTCCCACTCTCTCCCAGCGGTCGACATCCTACTCCCCTCGCCCCCTCCCATCCCCATCCGCCCAGCTCCTATCCCTCTCCCAGCAGAAGAAAGGCGAACAACACCTAAACTATCCCCTCCACCACCAGGCCGCAACCTCCCAGCTATTCAACTAAAGCTCCAAACCACATTCGAAAAACGCCTCCCCCTCCCACCCCGCGATGAGACTCGCTCCCCCACCACCAACCCCGCCGCCAAAGACGACGGAGAAGAAGAAGAAGAAGAAGAGTTGACCGCCCGCCCCCAAAGCGCAATCAAATCATTTCCTCCCCCTTCTGTGTTAGTTCCCACTACTACCACTGCTTCCGGGAATGGAACTGGCTCAGCACCCCCCTCAGCACCATGGTCAAAATCAGGGTTTTCCCTGGATGAAATCATGTTGTCTGCCCCCGACGGGGCTGCGGTTGCGGCGGGAGCAGAAGAAGCAGAGGAGCGAGAGCGAGAAAGAGTCGGCCCGCTGACGCCGAACGGGTATGACGATATAAGTCCCATCACGAGGGGGGAGTGGGGGTTTTTATTCCCCGTTGTGGCGGAGAGGTTGAGGAAGGGGGCGGTGGAGACTTGTTCTTAGTGTTCGTTCGTTCGTTCCGGGTTGTTACTAGATATGCTAGGTGTTGCGGTGATGGTGGTAGTGGTTTGTGGTAGTGGTGGTGATATTTCTGTTTGTATATATTTATTCATTTTTCATGAAGCGTATATCTGGGCCACAAGAAATCAAAACTACCTTTTGGCAATCGAGGAAATTACTGATTTGACTACCATTTGAGTGGACATTCTGAACTCTGTGTGTGATACTCGAGGTTCATGTATCAAAACGGGTACTTGATAAAATCCGAGTTTTCCAAGGCGATCATGTCGAACTTCATTCTCGCATCTATTAATCATACAATGAGATCCGCCATTAGACACTAGCACACCGAGTCCTCACCCTTGCTGGCTTACGCTGGGCAAACATAGCAAAGGTAACGCCTGGCTTTTCCGCCATCCTTCAAAAAACTTAAACGCCACACAATGAAGATGCCACCCCTACTGCAATGCTATTCAAAACAACCAAACCAATCAACACAAAAACACCATCAATCAAAGTCTAATCCTCCCCTGCCCCCCACTGCTACCGGCCCCATCACCACCACCAAACCACCTTCTAATATCGCCCCCTCCATTACTACTACTACCGCCACGATTATCATCCCCGCCCATCCACTTCGGCTTCTTGATCCCCTCCCCAAAACCCTTGAACCAGTCCGGCGTATCAAATGTGTCAATCGTGTTCTTCATCCTGTGCCCCAGCGCCTCAAAGAAATTCTCATCGTCCCCTTCATTATCCAGCACCACCTGCCCCCTATCTCTCCCGACCCGACGAGCAGACGTGTTGGCTTGGTGTCTACTTCCGCCAGCTCCCGAAGTAGGAGAGGTAGCAAAAGGCGTCGTCGGCCCCCTCGCCGAACTCCCAGTCGAAGACCTCGGAATCGACAGAATCGGTCCATGCCTCCTCCCGTTGCTGCTCGTCGACGAGGATACCAAATCCGCTCTCCGGTTTCGTACCGATGCCGACGTCCCATTCAGCTCCCTTTCAATCAAATCGCGCCCTTCCCTCCAGGAACCAGTACCATAAAAGCTTTCCTCGTCCCCTTCCCCATCATCCTCCCCTCCCAACCCAAACGCCGCTCCAAACCCAAACATGCTCTGCACCTTCCCATACAGCCCAAACAGCGTCGCAAAAACCGGCAAGAGAATAAACGCTGGAAACAAGTAATTAAACCACTCCCCCAGCGGCGTCAAATCGATCAACTTGCCCAAGAACCCATAAAACACCGTATCCTTGTACAACCCGCTCCCCAAAAAGGTCATAAAGTTATAACTCAGCGGCACGCTCAACCTCGCCACCTGGCTGGCATACCAAAACGCCGATTCCGGCGCCGTGTTCCTCTTCACCAGCGCCCTGCCCCGCCAGACTTTGACTTCTGTAATCGAAATCAACGCCGCGGCACACATATACAGCAGCCAAAACGCCGCGATCGCCTGCCCTGCCAGTCCAACCTGCCCTCCGGATTCCCCTAGAGGGTCGTGATGAATAACCGTGTATCGAATAACCGACAAACTCGGGAACAGATCCTTGACGAGTTCCGACCAAACGATACAAACCGACGCAAGACCCAGCAACCCCCCAAAGAACATCCTCAGATAAGGCGCGACATGGTAATGAAACAAATACCGCGTATAAGGGTTGAAAACGCTCAACCTATCCCAAACCCTCGTCGACCCCTGACCTCCCCTCCCAAAGTCCAACTTCTTACTCCCCGCCGAATTCAAAATCGCCTGCGTCCTCACCACATCCTCCAACAACCTATTCCACTCACTAAGATACCTCGACCTCGCATGCTTCGCCCTCACCAAATTCCTCGTCAACTCCGCCAGCCACTTCTCCGTAATCACATTCGGCAAACTCCTCTCATTCCCCGTCCCCCTCACCGCCCTCCTCGTCGAGCCAACCTGCCCCTCCAAACGAACCATATCAACCAACTCCTCAATCCAATCCCTAAACAGCTCCACACTTCCCCCTTTTCTCCTCCCCAACTCCCCAACCAGCATCTCCAAATCCTCCAGCTCCATCTCCGCATCCTCCATCTTCTCGTATATCCTCGGCGCATGACACTGCAGCCTCCTCAACCGCCCACTCACATCCGCGCTCCGAAACAACCTCCTCGGTATGCTCACCAGCCCATGCCCCATGAGGTAAATCGCCAGCACCAACCCCCAGCAATACGCCAAAGCAATCACTGTTCCTTTCAGCGACGAATCAAAACTCTCATAGCTCCACAGCACATAGACAAACCCCACCAGCCCCGACCCAAACACCACCGCGTAGTACTGCGCGTTGGCCCTCAGCGAGTCGATTACTTTTGCTTTGGGCTCCCGGTATCCAGAGTCGGAGTATTCCGCCAGAATGGGGAGGATGAACCAAGTCAGGGCAAAGGTGAGCCAGTAGGTTATCCTCCACGAGACGCGGAGGGCAGAAGGGGGCAGCCATATCCCTTTTGGTGGTGGTTCGGAGGAGTCGGATAGCGGGGAGGCCAAGTCTATAGGTACCAATAACACGATGCTCGCTGGGAGGAAGAGAGCGAAGAATACCGGTACGAGGAGGTAGGCTGGGGTGGTGCGGAGGGGGAGGTAGTAGCGTAATATGAGGAGGACGGCGAGGGAGATGGAGAGGAGGGAGAGGAGGGAGAAGGTTTCGGATAGGACGGGGGACGGGGAGGGTGATGCCGTCGTCGTTGTTTGTGTCGACATCATCGTGGGCGGTGGGAGAGGAGGTGGGTGGGCATAGTTTGTTGTGTTTATCGAGCGGGGTGGAGTGTGTGTTGTTGGATATCGCGAATGGAGGGTTGAGTCTTGAATGTGGTACGGTTATCTAGATGAACGCGCAATCTCAAAAGTTGAAATTCGACAAGTTGGACAAGGGGCAAAGCTAGGTCCGGTTCTGCCGTTGAAGGGTTCAACAAGGGCAGGCAAGGGCAAATGGCGATTATGTCACACCACTACGGAACGGCAGGGATCAGGTAACAGCGGTTGGCCCGCTGAACAGCCCGCTGTCTTTAGCGCTCTTGATTGGGGGGGCCTGCCGATAAGCCGATAAACCCCTCAACCGACAGACCGGTTTATCACCAGACGGCAACTCCAACGGTTGAAGAGGGACCATCTCCAACTCTCATGATCTGTGAGTTAGTTGGAGAAATTCATGACGATAACCGTACGTAGTGTTATTCACAGATATAATATGCAGTGTCAGGGTGTTATCTGCAGCCCATCTCAAAAGGGGCAAAAAGTCCCACGATCGAGAAAGGCAAGTGGGAGATCCACGCAGCCCTCCAAAACCCGAGACAGGCAGATCCATCCGGATCCGTGACGTCTCCATCCAACAGACACGACTTCCCCGTGTTCACCCCGCCTTTGTGCCACGGCTTATCAGGTTGTCACTTGCAGCTTGCAGACAGAGGAGGGGTTGTGTATTGAGGCGAGGGCGAGAGAGAGATAAAATGGCTGTGTTCCCATCATCAAGGTTGTTGGTTGGTGTGTCGTGGAAACCAGTATTGTCTTCCACTTTCAGAAGCCAGTCGTCCAGAACATTACCAACAATATCACCACGCTACTTTTCCTTGTCTACACGGCTGAGAATCAAGATGGAGGTGGACCTCACTGCACCAAACGGCAGGAAGTGGGCTCAGCCATTGGGTCTCTTCATCAACAACGAGTTTGTCAAGAGTAGCAATGAGCAGAAGCTTGCTTCCATCAACCCCACGTGCGTTCAATCCTCATGACATGTTCTTGACTCACCTTGCTGATACCCACCGTAGAACCGAGGAGGAAATCTGCTCCGTCTATGCTGCCACTTCTGATGACATCGACACAGCCGTAGCGGCAGCCCGCAAGGCCTTCAGGGACCCCTCATGGAAGTCTCTCAGCGGCACTGAGCGTGGTGCTCTGATGCTCAAGCTTGCCGATTTGGTCTCACAACACGCCGAGACCCTTGCCACAATTGAGTGCCTCGACAACGGCAAACCATACACCACTGCCCTCACCGAAAACGTCCCCGAAGTCGTCAATGTCTTCAGATACTACGGCGGCTACGCCGACAAGAACTTTGGCCAAGTCATCGACGTCGGTCCAGCCAAATTCGCCTACACCGTTAAAGAACCCCTGGGAGTTTGCGGTCAAATCATCCCCTGGAACTACCCCCTCGACATGGCCGCCTGGAAACTCGGCCCGGCCCTCTGCTGCGGCAACACCGTCGTGCTCAAGCTCGCCGAGCAAACACCACTCTCCATGCTCTACCTCGCCAATCTCATCAAAGAAGCCGGTTTCCCACCCGGCGTGGTAAACATCATCAACGGCTACGGCCGGGAAGCCGGCGCCGCTCTTGTCCAGCACCCACAAGTGGACAAGATCGCCTTCACCGGCAGCACCGCCACCGGCAAGGAAATCATGAAGTTGGCCTCGGCCACCATGAAGAACATCACCCTCGAAACCGGCGGCAAGTCCCCTCTCATCGTCTTCGAGGACGCCGACCTCGACCTCGCCGCGACGTGGTCTCACATCGGCATCATGAGCAACCAAGGCCAGATTTGCACGGCCACGTCTCGTATCCTCGTTCACGAAAACATCTACGACAAGTTCACCGAGAAATTCAAGGCCAAGATTCAACAACTTTCCGTTTTGGGCGACCCCTTCGAGAAGACAACCTTCCAAGGGCCCCAGGTAACAAAGCAGCAGTACGAGCGCGTCCTCTCATACATCAACATCGGCAAGGAGGAGGGCGCGACGCTCTTCCTCGGTGGTGAAGCCGCCCCTCAAAAGGGCAAAGGCTTTTTCATCGCGCCAACAGTCTTTACCAATGTCAAGACGACGATGAAGATTTACCGGGAGGAGATCTTCGGTCCTTGCGCGGCTGTCGCCTCGTTCAAGACGGAGGAGGAGGCGATTGAGATGGCGAATGATAGCACGTATGGCCTTGGTGCAGCGCTGTTTACCAAGGATTTGAACCGGGCACACAGAGTGGCGAGGGAGATTGAGGCTGGCATGGTGTGGATCAACAGCAGTAATGATGCTGACTTTAGGGTTCCGTTTGGTGGTGTGAAGCAGTCTGGTATTGGGAGGGAGCTGGGCGAGGCCGGGTTGGCGCCGTATTGCAATGTGAAGGCCATTCATGTGAATATGGCGGCGTGAGGGGTTCTACTGTAATTATAAAGTGCCAGGGGTGGAAAAGTCATAGTTTTTTGGCTAGCAAGCAAGCGTCTTGTATCTAAACTGAAAGCAATGGAATTGTGTCCCCAGATACCCCAGAGTTGGAGTTGATGCATGAAACTGATCGGCCCGACGTCATCCCCAGCGTTCCACGGCGCTGGGGTCAGAGCTTGACCCCAGTCCAGCTGCCAAGCCGAGCTCAATACTCACGGTGATTGGCTGGAATTTGAAGACAAGTCAAAAACCAAGGTTCCACTTCATGACTTTTGGGCCGGCCAGACTCACTGGGTAGGGCCGTCATCCAACACTGTCTCCACGTGTCGCATTCGTCAATTGTCTAGACACCTGTCTCCTCTGCCTTTATAAACCTAACATTTGCACAGCTTGTGTGATACTGTTACTTTCGTCCTACTTTTGAACTTTCCCCGCAGGTTTCACTGCTACTTGTCCCGTACGCGCAGGGCAACCGTCTCGAATATCTCATCATCGCGCGATCTGAGCCCTACAAACTTCGAACCACAACCCCCTTTTTCAGACCCGAACTACCTGCTACCACGCTCCTACGATCGCAATCGTACATTATCTCGCCCAATGGCGCCCGCCATTCCCTCTGCCGAGATCCGGCTCTCCTACCCCCTATACGCTCTCGATTTTGACCCGCAAGATGCCAATAGGCTAGTCGTTGGTGGTGGAGGCGGGGCTGGCAGGAGTGGTGTTGGGAACCAAATCAGCGTCCTCGACACTTCGACAAAGGAAGCGCTTCAGGTCGTCTCTGAAATCGAACTCAGCCGCGACGAAGACAGTGTGAACACCATCGCCGTGGGTCCGCGCAAGAAGAACTCGGTTCTGGTCTATGCGGGCATCAACTCAAGTGAAGAGGACGTCAAGAAGGGGAAGAATGAACACTTCAGGGTATTCGCCGCCGACTTGCCTTCCAAGTCCAAGGCTACTGCGGGAGGACCAAAAATCACGGAGCTGTCTCGCTCCTCGCTGTTCACGACGAAAGATACCGAGGCTTATCAACGAGTATTGAGGATATCGCAGCCGTATGAGGGGTCGAAGCAGGTTGGGGCTGTTGCGACAGGTGTGTACAGGGCCGCGAAGGACCCGCAGATCGCCATCTTTGACGTTCCCCCTGCGACTGGAAACAACACTGCGCCAAAGCCGGGGGGAAACTTGGAGTTGGTAAAGGAGGCGATGGACATGGATATTATTCAAATCTCCGACGATGACTACCAGCTAGCCTACTGTGACGACTACGACATCCACACCCTCGACATCAACAACAAGTCCGACCCCAAACAGCTAAACTGCGTCTGGACCATGCCACACGACGAGTCCATGGGTGCCAAAGCCCGGCCCTCCTTCAGATCCATCCGCTACCTCACCCCCACCTTCGTCCTCTGCGTCGCAAACCTCCCCCAAGCAAGCGGCTGCGTCCTGCAAGGCTTCCGCCTCCCCAACCCAGCCGGCATTGGCAAAGAAGACAAAGAAGGAAAAGCCCGCCTCGCCCTCTCCGTTCACCTCCCCAAAAACGTCCGCCGCGGCACCGGTTTGGCAGTCGGCAACCTCTCCCCACCTGCCACCCCCTCCCAGAAACAAGGCGACACCCAGTTCGTCATCGCCGTCACAGGCCAGGACAGCTCCATCACCCTCTACACCCTCGAGCACCAAGCCCTCGCCGGCCTGACGCTCATCTCCAACTGCCACATCATCACCACCCTCAAAGAAGTCCACCCAGGCCCCATCTCCGGTCTTGCCTTTTCCAACTTTGTTCCTCCTCCGGTTCCTGGTTCAAAATCTCCCGCGACGATCAAGCTAGCGTCGATAGGCTCCATGGGCAACACCTGCGTGGTGCACACCCTCCCCCTGAAGAAGCTACCCCCTTCAACCTCCGTTTCATCCTCTGTCAAATCCCTCGTTCCCGCTCGCTACGTCATCGCGCTGAAATCCCACGGACCAGGGCACAAGGGGTTTCTTCTGTTTCTTGCCATCTCCGCGGTCCTGATCGCGGTGTTGGCGCAGGCCCTGATGGAAGTGAATGGACTTGCTCGCCCTATTTTGGGGACGAAACACGTCGTCCCCGCGAGCTGGCAGGCGCCTTACATCAAAGGCCTAAGGGAGGAAGCCCGGACGAAGAAGTTACAACAGCAGGAAGAACAGGAGAGATCAAACCTTTTGGCGGATATCCTCGGCCAGCAACAACCGCAGGATGGTGGTGTTCCCAAGGTGGTGCTGAAGCAGGAGGAAGGGAGCAATGAGATCAAGATGGTTGAGGAGGATGGTGAAAAGGGCAAGGAATGGGAAGAGCTGCCGGTGGAGCAGCAGGAGCTGTGGAAGAAGGCGCTGAAGAAGGCGGGGCACTGGGGGGAGGATGTGGGGGAGGCGGTGTTTAAGGGGGTGCTGTTTGGGGAGATTGGGGGGTTGGTGGGGGCTTTTGTTAGGGGTTAGGAGCTCCCTGATGCTGAGACTCAAATACCGATTAGAGGGGGGAAGGAGGAGATGGCTGGGGGGGAGGGAACGGGTGAGGTACGAGTTAATGTAGATGATCACATGCCTTGATGTGTGATACGAAAGGCTGTTAACAGGTCGGGAGGGGGAAAGGGGGGCCATGGAAAAGAAGAGTAAATTAATATTGGTGTTTTTTGGGCGTGGATATCACCCGTGTGTGTAGTTATTATTACTTTTAACTTGCTTATTTTGTATACAGCCCAACCTGGCTTTGTTGGGTAACTCGTCATGGTGTTTTTGAAGCTCTGACGAGTACCTAAGGTGACTACTTATACACCGATTTTACATTATTGATTATTTATTGTGTTCTACTATCTATGTCATCCACACATACCTACCTAAGCCCAGTGATGGAGTGAGGGTTACTGCTTACCGAACCCATTCACATCCTTGATGATAACACTTTTGATCTGTTATCAATCCTTTCGGCCGACATGCAATGTGCTGTTCTGCTCCTATGGTTGTGAAAGCCGAGTTATATGTCACACAACCGTTTCAAGGAGCAACAAGGTTGACAAGGAAGGGCAGCACGAAGACAACCAACCCATGGAAGAACAAGGTCACACAAACAACAGCACATCATGTTGAATTGTGTTTGTGGTGTGGTGACGGTCCTTTAAACTTTTCTTGACTCTCTAACTTGTATTTTTTTCCCAAATAGATGTCTGCCCCAAGATAAAAAGTCTCTAGTTTTACACATATTCCCACCCAACTGTAATTCATGTTCACTGCCTACCTATCCAAGACATAATCCAAGATAAACCCCCCCAACGCCAATCCCAAACCCAAAACCCTGTTCAATACCCCCCCGCCTTAAAAAGCCGTCAACCCCCTCAACACCGGATACTCCCTCCCATCAATAACCTCCGTATCCATAACCCACCCCCCACCTCCCCCTCCTCCTCCACCCCCTCATTCTCCCCATTCTCCAAAAACTCCCCCCTCTTCCACCTAGGATTGCAGTTCCCAGGCATAAACTTGGCCGCGTCCATCTTCAGCGTCATCTTCACCTCGGGGCAGTAATCCCAAATGTGCTTCCTCAGCTCCGGCGTGCCCCACACCTGACTGTGCAGGTACTTGGCCCCCCGCCCGTGTGGTACCCCATCGGCTCGTAAAACCCATGCCGCCAGTCGTCTACGCCCTCTGTGTAGGGTTTCACTGGCTCCTTCACCACCGTGCCATTAGACGCCAAGGTACCATTCAACGGTAACTCCTCGTCGGGGAGCAACGGCGCCGGGGCGGTGAGAGCAGGATCGGGATTGTTAATATCGACTTTTTGGCCTGAGAGCTGTTCCCCCGAGAACGCGCTAGACACGCTCCCGTTGGCCATCATGTTTCCGATCCTGTGACCTAACCTGTCAGAAAGCCAGACGTCCTCGGGGTCGGAGCCGTCTTTTCGCGTTTGGTGGCGTAATACTTCGATGATGGCGCTCACACGGCGGAGAGACAAGCCGCCGTTGCCTCCGTACCGTGCGTTGAGGGACCAAGGCGCGCCCACCCAGTCGTACTCGAGGAATTCGTTCAGGTTCCTCTTGGAATTTGCGCAGAGGATGGAGTCGGTTTGGAAGACTAGCAGCCATTCGGCGGGTTGGAGGACTACTTCGTATAGCCAGAGGTTGGTCAGAAACCGGGAGATTTCTTCCTGGGATCCGGTGGTCATGTTGGAGGGGATGTAAGTTAGATCAAGTTTGCCGGCGGCGACTTGGGAGCGGATGGCGGAGGATTTGTTAATGTGGGCTACGGACTCGTAGGAGCCCATGAACCGGAACCGCCAGTCTGGGGGCACGACGCCCATGAAGTGCAGCATTAGAGGTGCGAGGATGGGGTCGGGGCGGTTTTCGATTAGGAGGGCGACTTTGGAGGCGTTGTAGCGGCTGGCTTGGACTTCATAATGGTGGTTTAGTGTGATGGAGGGGAGGGTGATGACGGAGTTTTCGATGGCTAGGTGGGAGAGGTAGGTTGCGAGGGCTCTGCGGTGTTGTGTTAGTTTGACGGCGGCAGTTCGATTTGGTAAAACGTTCACTTACAAGAAGAGAAGGGTTGCGCCCATCAATCGCATCCGTCTGCTCGTCCTCCCCCAGAGCGCGCAGCTGAGCAGTTTCCCCTTTTGCCATGTCATGATGGCTTTCTCACTGAAGTTGACCTCTCCCAGCGCGGTTTTCTTCTCTGTAAATTGTCTGTTGAGAAAGGATACCGCCCCGGAGGCGGACTCTCTGACCCTCCCCGCGCGAGGAGTGTGGTTTTCGAGAAATGATACCGCTTCGGTGCTGGACTCTCTAAACCTATCCATGTTCGGGCCGTTTGAATTTGAAGCAAAGCCGCGTACGCGCTCCAGGGTTTGCGTAAGCTTTTCCATCCTGTTGGCGGCTCTGGCTGCTGCAATGGGACCCCTCAGTCAGCAGATCGCGTTATGCAGTTGTTCTCCCCAGTCTTTGGTTACGGAGCATGGTAGAGCATCTCGGCGGTGCAACAGAAGGGGAGGAAGTCAAAAACCAAAGGTCAACACATGAGATGCACGTCAACCTTGATGATGATGGTGTAGACAGATCTCTGGTGAGAAAAGTCGAGGGAGAGCAGCAGTGGAATGTCAGACACGGACACGCTGCACGACGTCCTTCGTGGCGCTATCTACTGCAGTATCTGATTACAGGCATGAGCATGAAAAGGGGATGTGATCTCCCCTCCACCCCTCCCTGCGATCCTTTTGTTCAGCTGAGAGCCTGACGAGCGGTACTTGGTTGGTACTTGGATGACTTTCCCGCATTAAGTCCAAATGCGGAATGGCTGAACCACGGTTTGGTGCACTTTGTACAGAGCGGCGCAGCGCTGATTGCTCGTGTTGCATGGGCTATCGATGCGCGACCAACAAATCCATCTCGAAGCGACCAGTGTCTGCTGTCCGAATATTCCGGTCCCCAGTCGATTTGTTCTCAGTGCCCTGCGGCGTTGGCTTATGATAAATGCCGTCGGCGACTTCGATGTTCAGATGTCGCCTTAAGTTACCTAACATGCCAATATTTCTGAACAAAACAATTCATTAATGAACTAGCCCTATAGAGCTAGTTCTGACCCAACACCGCGGAATGGCCTGCCAAGGCTGTATATGTAAATGAAGAGGCGCTGTGGTCCCGTCATCTGGGCTGGTGTGACCTGCATGTTCCCTTCTTTTTTAGCACCAATTTGGGCTTCCAGAGGGCTGATAGAGCGTTTCCGAATATCGTATCATCTTGGCGGTGGTGTGGTTGATCAATCTGGAGGATTGGGGAGGAACACTGGCGACGTCTGAGTGGTTGACCCCCTGAACAAGTACCTTCGAAGTACCTGCATCCCACTTCTCACTTCTCCCTGTCAGCCTGCATCTCTGTTTGTCTGGAATTTCTTCAATTCCCTTCATCTGACTCCCTCGCTGCAATGAGCGTTTCGCTGGTCAGCCAGTTCGTCGTCTGAATTGTCGTGACAACCTCTTTATCCCATCATGACCTAGAATTAATCCACCGCCGGCCATAACTTTTAGCGACGAGATCCACGCTTTCGCCATGGCGACATCGCCGACATCAGGCGCGTTTCCTGGCCCTTTTGCCATTACACGAACCAAAATCTTTTTGCTGGTTTCCCTGGCTTTGACGTGAGTTGATTCCGACATCGATGTTCAAACCTGAGCAGCGTGTTAATAGATCATTTTCAGTTGGTGGTTTGCCTCCCTCTTTCCGCATTACAAGCCAGCAATTCAGGCCAATTTCAAGGCTAGACTGAACGAGGCGCTGCTGAAGTTGCCATCCATTAAAGTCGACTGGGACGCGCCGGTTGACGTCGTTGATGCCTACAATGCGTCCAAAGTCGCCATAATAATCGAACCAAGGCCACTTCCGCATCTCGTACCGCACATCTTGTACATGATGAATGTGGTTCCTCCCGAGTGGCGCTTTGTCTTTGTGGGCTCAAAAGAGAGCGTGACTGGCATGGAAGAATCGGCTGCCGTTAAACACCGGCAGATAATTGGGAAGCTGGACTTGATGGTGCTGCCAGAGCCGTGGGAGATCGACTCCAAGGAGAAGGTGTTCCGAACACTGACGGATATTCGGTTTTATGACGAGTTCTTGCCTGGTGTCGAATGGCTGTTGAAGTACGAGGCCGACAGCATTCTGTGCGCCAACTCAGATGCTAGCTTGAATGAGTGGTTAGATTGGGACTTTGTGGGTGCGCCGAGGCGGGCAGATGACCATTTTGCGGGCAACGGTGGTCTTTCCCTCCGGCGCGTCTCAACTATCCGACGGGTGCTCAGTTTCCAAGCAAGGTTGAACGACAGCGACCCCGAAGACGAGTGGTTTGGCAAGCGTGTCTATGTCTTGCCAGGTGCCAAGGTTGCGTCGGGCGTTGAAGAAGCTTTGGCGGTGGAAGACGTATACCGTGAAGGGGCCATGGGTTACCATGTTCGAGATGGAGGGAACAACCTCGCCGACAGTGTCTGGAAGCAGCCTGATCAAAGAAAGAAGATCTTTGAGTATTGCCCAGAGTTGACCATGATTATGGAAATGAAGCTCGAGAAGCAGCGGTGTCCAGGAGATAAGGGAACGGGTCGTGAATGAGTTGGTCCGATAAGCTGACTCTATGCTCAACGTCAATATGAAGAATATCGAGCCGACGGAGAGAAGTTGTCAAATGTCGCAGTACTGATGGTTCGACTAGGAACTGGCAACGTTGAGATGGAACATTGAAATGATTAGGGAAAAGGCAGGATGCATTGGTACGTTACTATGGCGTTGCGGCAATATAATTGTATTATTGGTAGTCTTGGTCAGCAACGGCGTTTTGGTAGTGACAGGAGGGAAACTGATTATTTCATGCTTGCTTGTCCTGGTGATGTGATGCCACACAAAAGTCCTGTTCAGTCTAGTATTTAAGCTTTTCAATCAGTTGAAATGGGCACCGTCCAAGCAGACCTAGCGGTTTGTGGAAGGAAAGAGTGAAGATGAGGGGCAACAATGCGCCATCCACACGATTCTTCCAAGATCATTCTTCACCCTTCTTCCAATATTCTACTTTACAAAACCAATGCATACCACCCACTTCATGCCCTCGACATCGCTAGAGCTTTTCAGTACTTCTCAGAAGCAGCCTTGACGTACAATCCGCAATCCAACACACGCCGCGCGTTCCGATTCTCCACGTTGGTTGTAGAATCGATTTCAGCCAAAATACCATCTCCAGATTGTCCTCCAGTTCAGGCGTCCATTCTCCAAATTTATAGCTTTTTGCCGCGTCAGCTCTCGGTACGATACAACAAGCTTTGTCCAAGAAGGACCAAGGAATCAGATCTGCCGGAAAGCAACCATCACCCGTGAGGCTGATCGCTACCACCTGGGTCGATATCCCATCTGCTAGCTGTAGGGCATCCGGGAATGCTTCCGAGAGTCATACCACGTCCCCGGCCATGTTTTGGACAATTCTTTTCCCAGTGATCGAGCTCATTCCTTCAGATTCGAACTCACAGTTTTCGAACTGTGTTTGGACCCTTTGTGCTTCTCTGTGAAGACATGGTGTTTGTCTGGCATTATCTTGCTTGGCCCCCAGTGGCGGTCTCGTGGTGTATTCCAGCAGGCCTCTGACTTCGTTTAATACACGGGCCGGAGCAGATCATACCTCGTTCACATTTCCCGGCTACATCATGAAAAGTTCTCATGGTTCCTTAATTCCCGCGCTCCGCAAATAGGAATGACACGCACACACTGACCAATACTACCGATGGGGTATCATGGCATTCACAAGGTGTGGCCAGCTTGGTGACATCCATCGCCATCGTGTCCACCGTCCCCTTGACCTTACATCAATATTTTTATTTTATATTCGCTTGTTACCCTACCGCGTGTACCTGCAAGGTCCAGTGCCACCGCGGGAACAGGTTTGTCCTAGGTGCTTCTCTCACCCCCTTTGGCCCCTATTCTCTCAACCTGGACCTCGGCTTTAGACATGCCGCTCATACAGCTCCAGTGCCATGTCGTCAATTTTTATATAAACTTCATGCTCCTTCTAGTCTCCCAATCATTGAGTAGACCATAGCGGTACATCGACCATGAAGCTCTCAATTACTGCCCTTGCCGCCTTTTTGAGCCTAGCAGTGGCCCACAGTGAACATGGGGGTCAACATATCCCTAAAATCTTGGGCGGCAGGAAGTTCCTCTCCGAGATGGAAGCACGTCGCAGGTTTTCACGAGCTGCCCCTGAGCCTGTTGTAAACAAGAGGCATCCACCAATATCCAAGGCTCCCAATCCTCAAGGCCCCTCCAATAAACGGCAAGAAAACACCAGCGGCAGGTGTGGTGCGAGCGGTGGGAGTTGTGCTACGGGCTACTGTTGTTCTGCTGAAGGGTATTTCATCTCCTTGTCAGAAGAGATCGAAGCATGCTGACATACATGTCAGGTGGTGTGGAAGAGGCATTGACTATTGCTCTGCCCCGGACTGTCAGCTAAACTACGGCTCCGGTTGCGACGGTGTACGGGCCACATTGCCCTGAAGAAAAACAGACAAGTTATGGCTAACACGTCACAGAACAAAAAGCCCAGTGGCCCAGATACATCGGGAGTTGCTCGCCCGAAATTTGGAAGCGTCTTGTACGGTGGAGCTGGCATCTATGACTGTGTCACAGCAGGAGATGTTGCTTTGACATTTGATGATGGGCCGTATCTCTATACAAACGATCTACTAGATAAACTAAAAGTAAGTGAACTCACTAAACCAGCTGTTATATTTTTGCTAATCTGCGCAACAGAGCTATGGAGCCAAGGCAACCTTTTTCATCACCGGGACAAACATTGGCAAGGGCATGATCAACGATCCCGCGACACCATATCCCGCCATCATCAAGGTAATATGCCGCTCCAATATTGTGGGTGTCGTAGGCACTAACACATGAGCAGAGAATGCACGCCGAGGGTCACCAAATTGCCAGCCACACCTGGTCTCATCAGAACGCCAGCCAGTTGACGAACACGCAGTTCACCAACCAGATGGTGTGGAACGAAATTGCCATCAACTCCATTCTGGGTTTCTTTCCCACTTATATGAGGTAAATTCACCTTTCTGGCTTTCCATCGTTCAATACTCACCAAGATGACCACAGACCTCCTTATTCCATCTGCCAAAGAGACTGCCAAAACATTCTCTCCACCCTCGGCTACCACACCATCTACTTCAACCTCGACACAGCCGGCTACCTAAACGACAGTCCTCGTACCATCCAAACCAGCAAGAACATCTGGGACGAGGCCATTGAGGCATCCGACCCAGAAACCGACAGCTTCCTCCAGATCGAGCACGACATCCACGAGCAAATCGTCTACAACCTGACCGACTACATCCTCACCTCTTTATTTTCCAATGGCTACCGCGCCGTGACAGTAGGCGAGTGCCTAGGCGACCCAGCCTCCAATTGGTACCGCGCCGGTCCAGCCTCGTCGTCGCCTTCTTCGTCACCTTCATCCTCTGGTGTGCCCACGAGAACAGTAATCTCTGTCGCTCCGACAAGAACTGGTGCGAGCACAGATGGTACCTGTGGCAACGGCATCACATGTGCAGGAACACGATGGGGAGCCTGTTGTTCCGCGTTTGGGTTCTGCGGGGTAGGCGAAGATTATTGCTCAGTGGGTAATGGGTGCCAGGCTGCCTGGGGGAGGTGTGATGGTGATGGGACACCGGTGGTGAGTTCCAGCACCACGCTGAGGAGTAGCGCTTCCAGTACTCGGACGAGTATCAGTACTCGGTATGTTATCACTAGTACAAGTACAAGCACCAGCACCAGCACCACGCCGAGGAGTACCACCTCTCGTACAAGTATCAGCACCCGCTATGTTATCACTAGCACTACCACAAGTACAAGTACGAGCACGAGGAGGAGTACGAGCACGAGTACCTCGAGGAGTACGTCACGGAGTACTTCTATGTCAACCACGAGGGTTAGAACAACTACAACGTGTAAGTGTTTTTTCTTCCATCATCACTTATTTATTTTATCACATACATTTGCTGATGTATGTGCTAATTTGTGGCGGCAGCAACAACATCATCATCAACAAGGCCAACAGCAACCACCACCCCCGGCCTCACCATCAGCGAAGACGGGCTGTGCGGCCCGGAGAATCAGCAGACGTGCACGGGGAGCGAGTTTGGGACTTGCTGCGGGCCGTCGGGGAGGTGCAGTTCTAGTACGATTGCTTGTTTGGCTATTTTGGGGTGTCAGGAGAGGTATGGGGAGTGTGTTTAGTTTTTTTGAAGTTCAAGTTGGTTTGATGTTGAGTTTGTATATTTTGGTTGGAGGTTAGTTGCACACATGTAGCCCACTATCAGGTGTACCGGACAAATATTCTTATGCAAAAATGTGTATGTGTGTTAAAACGGGAATTGGAAATCTGCTTTGTTCGGTGTGTGGTAGTATGTGCAGATTGTTGCCTGCTCACCTATCGTGACAGATACTAGATCTAGTTGGTTCGGTGAGCCTTGGACTTGTAACTAGATGCGTAATTGGTGTAAGTTGCTGCCTGCACGTACACCACGTGTCGTGGAACTTTGTGGAGAAATTTCGTGGAGAATGTAAGGCTGATGACTGATAATATGCCGGAGGACGGATAGATAGATCGTGGATCTTGATGAGATGTTTGTGTTACTGGCAGCTTCCATCAAGGTCGCGAACAGGTGCATCATGTCATGTCACTAGCCGGAGAGGGTAACACAATAGGGCGCGGGTGGGATACTGGTGTGACTTGCACGCCCTGTTCAGGATTTCGTGTAGACATGCTTGGGTTTGGTGGTTGTCAGGAGGTGGTCAATGGTCCTGATATGGTCGAGGTTGAGGCTGAGGCCGGCGAGTGATTTTTGTCTTCTTGTTGTCATTCAGCCTCTGTACGAGAGAAATCATCATTCGAGATGATCATGATATGTAGAAACAAAATGGCAAAAATGCGAGAAACCCCATCACAGCCATCCTTCCCCTCCCGCAGGGCAGGAAGGCAGAGGCTCATGATCACCTCAGTACTGAGGTTTTCATGATCCCACATTGATTATTCCCCCAGAATGGACGATCCCCCAGACCCACTATAGTAAGGAAAGTTAAGCAGCGGCACATGCAGGAAGGCAATTGGGGCAAGTGACCATGAGCATACACTGGGGAAAAACGACTGCTAACCCTGCGACTCGAACGCAGGACCTAGCCGACGCCGTGGCGTTGCGGCCCCATTGCCATGTTTGCACCTCAAGTACTGTGGCTACGTGCTGACCGTTACACCAGTTTGGGGTTTCTCTTGTTGCCGAAAGCAGGAACTGGGAAAGGCGATGATGATAGGTAAAGGACGGACCGGGCAAGCAGTAGACATCCGATGAGTGACGAGTAACGATGATATGAGAAGCGTACGTAGTGTTGATTCTTTTCTCGCACCATGATGAAATATCGAAGCATCTCTCGCAAAAACAAACCTGGAAGCAAAAATGCGAGAAACCCACTGCAGCCGTCCTTCCCCTCCCATGACAGGAGGCAGAGGCTCATGAATGAACTCTGGTACTTGAGGATTTTTTTTGTTCCCCCAGGGCCTCTGTCCTTAATGATCCCCGAGTTTCATGAGCATGCTCTGGGGAAAAACAGCTGCAAACCCTGCGACTCGAACGCAGGACCTGACCAGCACCAGAGCCGGTATGCCATCCAATTACTCCACTACCTCAAGTACCTGTAACTCTCTTTGTAAATTTTTTAGGCTTGGTCAAATGCTAACCGTTACACCAGTTGGGGTTTCTCTTGTTGCCGAAAGATCAACTGGGAAGTGGGCTGATAAGGCAGCAGAGAGCAGATGGTGCGATGTTGGGAAGGAGCAACGCGACTGGGAATTTTTGACTCTGCCTGATCCCTTTTGACCAGTCGCTCTGAATGTCAAGCTTGCATCCTGATGTCTTCAAATGCCTTTCTGCATTGCTGCGAGAGACGGGAAACTGGATGAGCTTGATAAAAGGCAAAAAGCGAGAACCCCCGGCAGCTATCACTTAGCCCAAACTCAAGAGAGTGCTCTATCTGGCACTCCGCTTGAATAAGGGTGTAAATAGCTGCAAACCCTACGACTCGAACGTAGGACCTGGCAGCCGCCATCTGGTTTCAGTAGGTAACCTGGCAGGGCTTCCCAAATGCTTACCATTACACCAGTTTGGGGTTCTCTAGTGGCCGATGGAGCAAGTTGGAGGGCCGGATGTTAAAGGGAGGGTAAGAGCAGGCAGGCAGCAGAGGTCAGAGAATGTGAGCTTGGGAAGGAGATAGGAGGTGATGAGGAAGGAGCGTAGCTGTGCCATCTACTTGCCAATGCTTCCACATCATGCCCTGAGATATGTTTGTCAAAAGTTCAAGCTCCTCGCAACGATAGAGACATCAGCTCAGATCAGCAGAAACAAGTATCATCTTGCAGATATATTATTAACACAATCCAGAAATTCATCACCTCAGCTTGATAGAAATTGGTTGAACACAGAGACTTTCAGGTTGAATACGACATGACAAAGAAGCACTTGCTCAGACTCATCCATAGCAGAACCATGACGAAAGTTCAAGAACATAACTGTCCTATCTGCTCCTGTTAGTACTCGACTGTCTATTAAATCAACCGACCAACTGAAAGAAATTGAACCCCCACCAAGGTGCAAGTGCGGTAGTCAACATGCTGCATCTAAACTTTCATCGCAAACAATAATACACGCAAGGCATGGCATACACAACTTATGCAACCCAAACACCTCAACCGTTTCCACCTCACCGACTTTGGCCATTCGAAAACGGAGACATCATTCAAAATTTCGGTACCAGAACCGGCACCTAACCCCTTCCGCCCTCACCGACTGGCATGCGGCAGGGCCCCTCCGCATCCGGGTTCGGCTCCGGGATCGCCCCGGTTGACCGCTTCGGAAGACGTGTTTCACCCCGGCCTTCACCGCACTCCACATACTATCCACCGTAAACATCCACCGGAATCTCCACCGGTGTCGTCCCCACCAAAAACCTCCACTTGGGACGTCGTTCAACGGTTTCAGAGTGCGTGCTTTTATCAGGAAGCTAGTACTGTTGTGGGGAAATGATGTTGTTCAACTGCCGGCCGGCCGGCGGCCAGATGATGGAAAATCGATAGCAAAAAACGCCAAAATTGTTAGATCCGGGACTATTTTTCAATGGTTCAGCCGCTCTTAAGTTAGACCGCTTTTTCTGATAATCGGCGATCATTGATCAGGAAGATGAAGCTATCAGATTCATTGCAGAGGGCTGGCTAGGTCTAGACTTCGCTTTGGACTTTTTTTGTGAGATGGCGTGGATGGGTGACAGACAGGGCAGAGCAAAGCAGAGGAGAGCAGAGCAGAGGCAACGTTTCATTGTGGTAGGGTGACATTTGTGATGAACAGCACACGAGCTGGTTTGGTGTTGTGTGAATTTGTCCGAAGGGCTGAGGATTTGAATACGGGTACAATGAAACCACCAGACCCAACGGAGGAGAGGGGAAGAAATATGACAGTACACAAAATCTTTGGGGTTTCGTTGAAAAGTGACACTTGTAATTCATTGCTGCTGGTCTGTCAAAGTCAAGTTGTCGGTGTCAGTGTCATCGGAACTCAAATTCGATCGTATAAGTTTCAATGTCATTTCTTGCTGTTTCTTTCCCACATAACCGGCTTGGACTTTTCCGGGCTTTCTACAATCGATTATGAAAGTTCAGGACCCTTGATCCTAAAAATTCCTTTCATCCTGCCATGTCAACCGTGTGGTTCCCAAAATCCAAGTGTCCACGGCCCGCCACATGCAACCATGGGCACATGCGCCCCAGATTTTCGAATTCACGCAGAGTGATGGTGATGGTAGGGTTGGATCGGAGTGGATTCCCCGGAAATTGCGTTTTGGTGATCCTCCACATGCCATTGGCTGGTATTGTAGCGAATACTAGGCTGGATTCGGTAGGCGCGGTAAGAAAGCAACACTGGAAAAAGTGCGTTGAAGGTGTTGTGGAAATTGATCAACACGGCACAGCAAAACAACTCATCAATTCAGGGGTAACGATCAATCGGAAAGGAGCGTAAAACAGAATTGGGTTTGGAGCAGAAAAGGCTGGAAAATTCCAAGACACAAACAAGCATTTCATCACAAGTGGTAAAAAAAGGGTCATGTTTCCATATCGTTATGTAGAAAAAGACAGCGCCTCAACTGTTCCCCAGATCTGAAAACAGCAAAAAGCGCTGCCAAAAAATACAATTAGAAGATTAAATACATAGGTGTGGTATCATCATTATCGCTTGTCAATCCACCTGTCCCACAAAAGAAATGCTTTAAATATCCAAAACTCTCTACTTAACAAATTTAAGCAAGGAGAGCGAGGACACCGGCAACGGCGGCGAGGGCAATGCTGCCACCGACGGTAGAGGCACCAGCAGTGAAGGTGGGCTGGGGAGGGGTGGTGCCGGAGGGGACACCGCCGGAGGGGACGGCACCGGAGGGAGCAGGAGCGCCGGGGGCACCGGGGCCGCCAGTGGGGCAGGGGACCTGGACGGTCTCATAGATGACGGTGGGGATGACCGTGGTGATGGAGGTGCTGATGGTCTTGATGGAGGTGCCGGGGCACTCAGGAGCAACCGTGACGAAAGTGGGGATGGGAGCGGGCTTGGTGGGCTCAACGTGGCCAGAGGTGGGGTAAGGAGGCTGCTCAACCACGGTGGTGTTGGAGTAGTAGTGGGAGCTGGTGGCAGAGGGGGTGGGCTCGACCTCAGTGACGGGGCAGACGGTGGTGGAGACGGCGATGGTCTCGGTGACGACGTGGGTGGAATCAGCAGGGCAGTCGGTCACGGTCTCGGGGCAGTCGGTGACGGTGAAGGTGGAGGTGGCGTAGATGGTAGAGGTGATGATGGGGAAGACGGAGCTGGTGACAACGGTGGCGCTGGCAGGGCAGTCGGTCACCTCAGGGGCGCAGGAGGTGACGGTGTAGTACTCAGTAGAGTAAACAGTGGACTGAGCCTCCTCGGCGGCGACATCCTGGGCAATGGCAGCGCCAGCAAGGGCAACGGCAGCAACGGCGAAACGCATCTTGACGGTTGGGGGTTTTGTTCGTTAAAAACGAGATAAGGTGAGTGTTGTAGAAGGGGGTGGTAAAGACCGACTAAAGCTATAGAGCTTAGGAGTTGTTTGTAAAGAATGGACGACCGAAGTCAAGAGAGCTAGAGGCGATTGGCTGTGTGAGCTGAGGAAGGAAAGAGAAAGGAAACAGAATCTCGACGGACGGCGGGCATTGTTAAATATCCAACCCCGGGACACCTCGACTTGCGGTGCACAAAGTGCGGGAAATTACCGTCAGCGCCGGCTGCCCAATTCGGTGGACGCTAATCCAGGGGCTCGGTGGAGGGAACATTGAAGGGAACATTAACATCCCCGCCGTGGCTGCGGATCCCAGTGGTCCCCTGATGAGATCCCCTGAGATACCTGGGCAGCACTGCAGCGACCGACCTTCTCCTTTGCGGAAAGAGACCTGCCGAGTACTGCACAGTAACGAGCCAGCGCCCCCCTATCCAGACAGCACCGAGACAGGGGTCTGCTGTGCTCTTGAGATCCGGGTTGGTCAAGGCGAGGCGCTTAGGTCTTGTGGTCTGCTCATGAATGTGATCAGTGCAACTCTTCTGATTTGGCAACCAGTTCCTCTCTTCCGCCGGCTTCTGTTGCTCTGAAAGACAATCTGTCTCTGGCCGCTGTGTAGCATTGCCACTGGTTGACAGCCAATTCACCACAGTAGATTTCCCGTATCTGCAATCACTTTCCATAGCAGGCCCGGTCATGAGCTGATAGTGGATTGAAGCGGATACCACAAAAAAGCGGTCGAGGCGGTGGAGGAAAAGCAGAGAAGCCGGTCTCTCTCCGCATTTTCTGGATCTGGGTACCGTAACGGTCGGCGCGAAACTGCCGCCAGCAACAACGCGTGCGTGACGGGAGCACGCTGCACTGCTGTGCACTGTACCGCAGCACACAGTAGACTGCGGGGCGCGTATCGCTAGAGTGTTGATGTGTTCTAAATACGTGGTTTGTTGTGTGTGCTGGCAACTGTTACACCTCATGTTCTGCTCGATATCCAAAGACTATGAGACTCGTGGCATTGAAACAACACATGGCTGGCCTGTGCTTGCAGGACCACAAACAAGGCCTCGAAAAGAGTTCTCGATCATGAATTTTCGGTGTTGGCAGCTGTCAGCACAGACGGGACGGGCACTGTGTGAATATTACACTAGACTTGTGTTGCTTAAAGACGACAAAAGACGCTAATGCAGGAACCAACCAATGCGCGTTTTTGATTCGACAAGATCTTCAACACCAATCCGAGGACCTTGTCGAAACAGAAGCGAGATCACAGTCTCTGGCGGTGGGTGCTGGCTCACAAATTGTGATGAACGCCACAGCCAGGAAAAGATCTCTTCGCCTCTTGGGTCGCAGTGCTCTCCGCGCCTGTTTCTTGCCGAGAAGGCTTAATCTCGTGGAACGATCTCTTGGAAGCCGGGAATTTCATGCATCGTCCTTGTGTCCGGAGTCGACCCATCGCCTTGTCGTTGTGGCTCTTCACTGGATCAGCAGTTTCAAGACTCTGCAAAGAGGAAGATCCTGTGATGCTGTTTCCATATTAATCCGGAGCCAGAGAAGCAAAGGAGAGGGGACGCGGAAGGATGACGTGAGGCACAAGAGTAAGGTTTGACAAGATCACCGTTCGTTCCCTGTTATTCAGGTCCATTCAGCCGTTCTTGCCGTTTACGCCGTTGTCAGATGCAAATTTGTTTTTCGACATCTCTGGGCACCAAGTTATCAGCAGTCTCGGCCCGTCCATTGGAGCTTCATTCCGTGCTGTGCCAATTCTGGCGACTAGTGTAAACGTTGTCGAACAGCCTTTCCTGATTTGCTCAGCCTTCAAGATTGGAACTCGGCCCTTTCACCCATCCAGACTTCACGAATCTCAAAATCCCCATTCCCGTCATTACACCGCGAAAGCTTCATCAAGCCATCTCCAAGCAATGCAACGGTCACCCTTGTCATCGACAAAGCGGTCAAAAAACATCTCGGCGGTCACGCATTTCTCCCCACAAAAAGGAGACAGCGGGGTGCATGATGCATCAGTCCTGCTCCACCAGAACTTCACACAGGCGACCAGTCTCATTTCCCGTAGGCCACAGCTGTCGATATATGTATCGTGGTGGCTGCGCTGGTGCAGATCACTGCACCGACTACACCGCACCTTGAACCGACAGACATACAGTCTCACTTACACGAAGCCATCCAAGACTTGTTGCGCCTCACAGAAGACGATGTCTCACCACTCAACTGGATCTGTAACGACGCCTGGTGTCTGAGAGGAAACAACAGCTCGCGTATCACCACATGTTCTCGAGGCCTCGATCCGGATCTCCTGACCGGCTTCCCTTCCACGGATATGTATATCAACTGCAAAGTTTCCTTGTGGGATTCTCGTTGGCGCTCTCAGTCACAATACCGATCTCCTTTGTCCAACTCAGGCGTCGATCTCCCTTACCACTGCATGAGATCGCGACGTCATTAGGCTTTTTCCTCCTTATTTGTGGCAGAGCTGCAAGCGCACTCTTTTTCATCGGGTTTTTATTCGGTTTCTCTTCAGTTGTTGGGATTGACTCGGGGCGGAGTCGATCGAGTTTGAATGTCACATTCATCAGACATTCACCTCAACAATATCGGCCTCGGTCTGAGTGTCCGTGGATCGAGGATTTGGTACCTCTGCAAGGTTCAAAGCGGAGCTCTATTATCGAGTTGTGTGTTGGGTTCTTGATATTGACAACTCCACAGAACGGCATAACCGGTACTGACAATGACAACTTTTTGGAAGCAAAGTACAGCAAACGAGGCGATGCAGGCCAACAAGACGACCAGCATGAGGGAAGTGTATCATGGATTGTCTCCAGAGATAAGGTCTGTTCACCATGACGATACGGCGAAACGGCTACCTCCGAGAGAGCTTTCCAGCCCGGTGTGGATTCACGGTGTGGCGGTGCTAATGGCGGTCGGGCATGTAAGGAAGGAAGAGAGAGGAGGCCGGGGCCGGACCGGTATTGGGTCGGAGGCGGCTCTTCGCCGGGAGGAACAAGAATCACGACTTATGCACCAATTACGGGCAGCTGCATGTCCCACAAATCAGCTGAATTTCTTAGAGACCACAAGGCAGTTCGGCAGGCTGAAATCATCATCACACCGATGTCGAAACCGACCACTCACCGGCCACCGTCGCTAAACCCCGCGGGATTTTATTGGGGCTCTTCCAACACAGCCTCGGCCTCATGAATCGGCCGCTTTGGGCTGTGGCTTTCGGGTTCACACGGTTGAAATCCAAGGCGGGTGAATTGGCTCATTGCACCCCCGGCGACGAATCACGAAAAACTCTCAGTGCTTCACAGCTGCACGTCTCTCAAAGTGGCATCGCACCGCAACGTCAGCACTATTTGACTAAGCACCAGCAACTGTTGATGGAGAGCGTTGGGGGCCGTACACTATAGGACTCCAATACTACCCAGAAGGACTGACGCCCTACGCCGTTGGTGAGCGGTAGTCCTCCGCATCTCGTCGTGGGTTGTGATTGGGTGCGAAGCGTGGAGGGACGGTGAAGGTCCGTGCAACCGTCGAGGCCTCTTGGCTCCTGGGGTCTCAAAGACCGAATCAACGGTGCGGTCCTCGCCTGGCCTGCCGGAGCCCCAGAGCCCTACGGGACGAGCAGGAAACGAACAGTGGGCCCCCGGCCGATGAGTCGTCGTTGCGGCAGAGCGGCTGCGCATTCAATGCGCAGCGGGATGTGGGATGCAAGTCAAACCAACGACGTGCTCTAGGCAGCTTCCTCGTCGACATTGCGACAAAACTTGAAATGGCGGCCGCCCTTTTGCTCGCCGAAGGGCGGTCGTCACATCCTTTTTTGCTTCAATTCACCTAATTGACGAGCGTTATCAAATTGTGCAAAACCTGGAAGGGGCCGTTGGCTCTAGCTACGGGGAAAACTGCACAAGCATCGGTCGTACATGCATCTCGACGAGGCTGTGGCTATCCGTATCCTTGTCCTCACAGCATATCCTCCCTCTTCCCTCCCTTCCCGCTGCATGCAGCCGGTGACGTCCACTTGGTGTCCTCACTTTTTGGGTTCCATCGTCTGTCTTGTACATTTGTTATAAATGCCCCGTATGCCTGGCTTCCCCAGGTTGACCCCCATTCCATCCCCATAAGGCTGCTGGCTGCCTGCAGATTTCTTGACATTGAGCGCGGACCACCACTTTAGCGACTTACATCCGCAGACGCCTCACTCCCACTTTCGCCGCATAACCTGACCACTCCCCGTCCCCGTCCTCTCCCTTCCCCTTCCCCTCCCCCGCATTGGAGTCATCCTTTTTACACGAGTGTGCCTTGAGATTGAGACCTTCTCTTTTCCTCTTTCTCTTTTCTCTCGCCTTTCAGCTTGCATACTTGTTATTCAGTACTGGTGAGTTGCTTCTCTTCCACATACCTTAAATCAATGCTGTTGCCCAAGTGTAACAGCATGGCTTGACCTTAACTAATCATGATATCGCAGCTCTGTCGATTTTGGATAGCTCTCAGTCTATATAAATATTGAGCGCATATCCCCACGCTGGCATCCATTACTCATCCTCGCACTTGTCGCTTGCTTCTTGAAGCCATTCCACTCTTCCGGTATGGCTTCCCAGGTTGACGCCGCCGGCGTTGCCTCTGCAACAACACCACACATCTGCTCCCACTGCAAAAAGTCCTTCGCCCGTCTTTGTGACCTGAACAAGCACGCAAAGTCCCACAGCAGACCCTACAAGTGCCTGTTCACAAACTGCAAGTATCACGAGCATGGCTGGCCGACCGCGAAAGAGCTAGAACGACACGTCAACGACAAGCACTCGCCATCTCCGAGGACCTTTGCATGCCTATACCAGCCATGCCCGTACCGATCGAAGCGGGAGTCGAACTGCAAACAGCACATGGAGAAGGCTCACAAGTGGAAATATGTGCGGAGCAAGTCAAACGGCAAGCGTCTGCCAGTAACGGCTCAGTCCGACATTGTTTACCGGCTGAAGACCGACGATGCCACCCTCGGAGCTCGCAACTTTGGTCCAAGTCCGATCTCGCCCCAGCCACAGCTAGTGCCGCCACATGGCGGTGATTTCGTGCTCTACGATGACGACGGACTACAAGAAGATGCCTTTGGTGAGGAAGACGACGAGGCTTACTCCCACTTTCAAGACGTACAGGCTTTCCAGTCTTACCTCCCGTGGAACTCTCCCAATACTCGTGTCCGACAGGCCGAGTCCGTGATCGATTCCTACAATGGCACCCTTGAAAAGCCAGTGAGCTCCGAATTTTATGGCACCGGGCTTCTAGATCCGAGACTATCATCTTATCAGACGCCTCCAGGCTCAGAAGCTCATCGCACCCCCGATACGCCTTGCCTTGACATTGCAGCCTCAATCAAAGTCGAGTCCCCAACGGTCACAATGGATTTCTTTTCGCCACAAAAACGGAAATTCGAGCCCGTAGATGGATCCTCACAAGATTCGAAACCTGCCACCAACCCAGCCCGTGGAATCGGTTCATCTGGAGCTTCGAAAGCCAACGCTCAGCGGCCAACTACCGGTCCAGCCAAGAGCATATCCAACCGCCGGGACAGCTTTAACGAGGACAGCCGTCGGCCGACCAAAAAGGCAAAGCAAACGCCCGTGGAGGATTTCAGCGATACGAGCATGCCCGACATCTTTCGCTTCGCCCATCCAACCATCTAGTATGTGTTGAGCTTTAGTCCGCATGCGGAAAACACTCGCTAACATGTTTATTTAAAAGTGATAGAGACCAAAAGGAAACCTATTCTCCGTGCCACACAGTTCATCGAGACATTTCAACTCTGGTGTGAGTAATCCAATGTCTAGAGCAGCCCCGAACTCCGTTAACGTTGGTAGGTAGACGACATCTGAGCAGACCGGCACATCGCTTCAAGGTCACCGATCGCTTCATTTCATCCTTTGATCAAGACGAGAACTTTCGTCATCCGCGGGTCGGAGTTTGCCGCTGGTGCTGGTTGACGTTTACGGACCGATCCGAGTTTGAGGCTCATGTCTCCAATATGTGCGAAAAGGTTTCCAAGGGGAAGCGCGAAAAGTGGAGGGTTCTGCTGAACAGTTTCACGCCTCTTGTCGATGGACCGAGCCATACGCACACGAGTTTCGACTTGGTTCAGGAAAGTGAGGAGGATGGGTGGGATCAGCTGTCTAGAGGGTTAGAAGAGTCGCCTGAGGTCGACGACAGCACTCGTGTCCCAGTGGCGTCTCCGGCTTTGGTGTACCCGACATACCACGGCGAGTTTGTGCCTCTCACAGAGCACCAAAGGCTTCTGAAGGAGCACCAAGCCCTGCAGGAGAAGCATCGACGACTACTGGGCCAGGTCACACAAGCCATGTATGCCCGACAGGTCTGCGAGAACAACACCAGGAATCAGCCGCTTGACGCTCGGGACAACATGCTCCTGGCGGCCATGGCGAGAGCACCATCGAAAGTAGAAAGGTCCTCTTTGCTTCAGCAGCAGCACAAGCTCTTAGACCGAGACAACCTCGTCCAGCACATGGATTCCCAATCCACCGATGTTGACGTGCAGGGCTTTCTGGAAGAAGTCGAGAACGCTCACAAGGGCCTGACCAGGCAAGACTCGGGCTTCAGCACCACATCTCGCTCGACGATCCACCACGTCCCGCCAAGTCCACCGCTCAGATCTCTCGACTATGCGGATGACGACCAACACGATGCGGCTCATGGCTCCGGCAGCCAAAATCTGCAAACCAGGAAGCAGCCTACCTCCCATGCCGACTCTGGGTATGCGACAGAAGGCAGACGAGGCAGCCTCGCCGAGCTGGGGATGTCTACCATTGCGGGGGTGGTGGCCGCGTCAGCAGTGATGCATCATCATGATCACTCCATGACGACCACGGCGACGACGACTGATGATACGTTTATGAAGGATACGTTTATGAGCACTGGTCATGAGGAGCAGTCACAGCAGGCACACCAGCTCATGGAGGACAGCTTGACGGAGTTTCCTTTTGAGTATGACTTTCCCCCGGCGAGCCAGCTTGAGGCAGACTTGGGGGCGTTTGACTTTCCTCTCTGATTTTTATCTCCTATTTTCCTTCATATATCTAGAGCACCTCTAGAGTTGTTGTTTTCTTTTTTCTTTTTTCCTTGTCTCTAGGTATAAGGGCGGCTTTCTCCTCTTTTTTTTTCCTACACATCTTGGGTAGCGATTAGCGGGTAGCGGGATCTCCTCTTTTTCACTTGGGTTGAGTCCGTCGGGTACGGGTATTTCCTTTCTCTCAATCACGGGATAATATGTGATATGGTTTATGGGTCTTATGGGATATATGTATTTATGGATATGGAGGCAATCGATGGAAACTTATGGGGATTGGTGCTTATGCATTGGCAACAAGAAAGGCTCACAGCCAAACATAATGGAGAGAAAAAAAAACATGAGAGAGTTCGGTAACAAACAGTATAGATTCCCAACTCTGTTTTTTCTCTTGGTTTTGCTTTCTTTGGCATAAATTACAGCATCAAATACAGATATGCATGTCATACCGCACGTTACATCAGACACAATACATATTGGTATAACAAGCGAACAAAGCAAAAAAAAAAAAAAAAAAAAAGATGATTTTTCTCAAGTCTTCTCAGGTCCTCAAGTTCATGCTGTTGAGTTTGAGTTGCTCCTCTCGTCTCATCTCATTCGTCCAAAGGGTGATCCTTCAACAAGGCAACCTTGCCAAGACATGGGATGGAGCTAGAACCCCTGTCAATGATTAGAAGCGCCAAGACATCGCTCGTTCGGCGCTCGGCCCGTCTCAACGCCCATCAATGCTCATCCATTGCTCTGGCTCGCGACAACTTCAACTTTTTGGCATCTCCAAACCTCCGAATCTTGAAATTTTTGTTTTGGATTTTGATCTTTTTATATCCGTTCTTTTATTACCGTCGCTCTCTTGTATCTTTTTGTCTGTGATACCCCAAACCCGCGACCATGCTATCCTAATATTTGCTGCCTTAACTTCTTTACTTTCTTCCCGTTGCTCCGAATCGCAATAATGAACCTCACAATCCCCCGCCTAAACCTCCTCTTCCTCATCGCATGGCTCTCCCTCCTCTTCGTCGCCTACCTAAACTCGTACGACGACCCCTCCTCGATCTTCTACTCCGAGTCCCGATCCTACGAGCAGCGCTACTCCAAGATCCGCGCCCACGAAGCCGACATCTTTCTGGCGAACCCACCCCCGAAACCACCATTATCCTCCTCCTCTTCCTCCGCTGAAGAAAACAAGTTTCTATGCATCGGCATACCCAGCATCAACCGCACTACGCAGTCCTTCCTGAAGCACACAATCGGCACTTTGGTCGACATTCTGACACCGGAAGAAAGGGGGAGTATTCACCTGGTGGTGTTGCTTGCTGACCGCCCGGCGAAGAAACACAGCGCTTGGGGGGAGGAGTGGTTGGAAAAGGTGGTCGATGAGGTGCTGGTGTATGATGATATCCCGCCGCCAACGGAAACCGGAAGGGAAAAAGTGTACAAACAGGTTCCGTTTGAGCTCGTGGAGGGCAGAACAAGAGGCGTGACGAGGGTGGAGAACATGAGACTGGATCACTCGCTGCTTGTGGAGACGTGCATGAGGAATGGGGCCGAGTATTTTGTCTTGGTGGAGGATGATGTCGTTGCGGGGAGGGATTGGATGAGACAACTAAAAAGGGGGTTGGGGTATGTGGAGGGGGAGAGTAAAAGAAAAGGAGAGGAGTGGTTGTATCTGAGGTTGTTTTACTCGGAGCTGTTGATGGGGTGGAATAGCGAGGAGTGGGCTACGTACTTGGCTTGGTCGTGTGTGGTGTACGCGGCGGTGTTGGTTGGGTTTTTGGTGGCGAGGGGGAGGAGGTGGTGTTGTTTTGGGAAGTTGGGGCGGGGGGGAGGGGGTGGGAATGCGCATTTGTATAGGTATGCGACGGCGATGGGGTTTGGGCTTTGGTTGCCGGCGCTGATTGCGCTGTATTTTTTGAGTGGGAGGGTGTCGACTAGCAGGGTGAACCCTTTCATGTGGACTTCTCACGGGGTGAGGGAGATGATGAATTATGGGTGCTGCGCGCAGGGGCTGCTGTTCCCCAGGAGGCAGTTGGAGGGGGTGTTCAAGCTGATGAGGTACCCGCCGTATCGGTTTCCGGGGGATATGATACTGGAAGGGTATGCGGGGGATCACGGGCTGAAGAAGTGGGCGCTGGATCCGAGTGTGTTTCAGCATGTTGGGTTTACCGAGTCGTCGGCGGGGCCGAGGAGGGCGGAGGTGTGGAATTTTAGTTTTGAGAGGATGCATCCGAAGGGGTGGTTATGGGGGAGTTAGGTGAGCCTCCATTTCCTCCTGGATGGATCATCTTTTGGATCAGGCGTAATCTTTGGTGTATTTAGTACGACTTTTATGAGCATTTACAGACATATAATTATATACCTTTGGGTACCATCAAATCACATGTTGAACTCGGGCGATAACGACGACGACGACATTGGTGGTAAGCACCGACATGGAATTACGAGACTGGCGTAAATGGCAGGGCAAGGTGGGACAGCACATATATATACCCCAGGTCCGCTCCATACTTTCAGCGAAGTAGCTAAATTATCTGAAATCAGATGAAAACTCAATGGTCAGCATCTCCGGAGAACCTCCATCAGAACCTCTACTTTAGGTAGTGGGTTCGAGTCCCTCACAATTCTGTTTTTTTTTTCTTAGATATTTGGTATCGACAGCGACGATGACGATGTGGTTCCCGTTGCTCCCATTACCTACCTCACGAGATGCTGGCCGTTGAAGCACCCGACCTGGGAGTTGTGTGTGAGATGTAACTTGACCTGGTGGTTTGTGAGTTCATTTTACTGATGTTATTTTCGAACCCCAAGTGCACGACTTCGTCAAATTTACCACCCAAACCACCCACATTTCCGACCTCGAGCACCTGATGAAAAACAAACCAAACTTCTTTTTCCCATCCTGTTTTCCTTCCCCATAATCCAACTCAAGCTTCATTGTCATTATTCCTCACATCCCCAGTACCCCCACGAATATCACCACCCCCATCACCACAGCAACCAAATCCCCCTTTATCCTTCCACCACCACTGCTACTGCTCCCACCACTAGGCCTCACCCCCCCATCCGCCTCCAGCAAGCCCACCAGCATCTCCGCCCCTTGCGTGATAGTAACAGGCACAAACCCAAACCTGTCCCCGCTCGTCCAGTTGTAGCTGTACGTCGACCACGTCCCATTCCACTCTTTATCGCCCGTGTACCACGCATCCCCCACATGCGTCAAGTTGCACGCCGCCTCGGCCGTCCCGTTCAGGGAGCACTTGTTGACGATACTTTGCCCGGAATGCCAGCCCCTCGAGCCGGTGAACATGAACGTTGCGGGACCCTGGGTGATGGTTGTCGGCTGGCCGGTGCCGTTGCGGTCGTTGAAGTTTGGTCGCCACCAGGGCGGGCGTTCGGTTGGATAAGGGGGGGGATGGGAAGAAGTGAGGGTTCGAGCCCAGGGGGGAAGAAGAGGGGGGTTACCACTGCTGCTGCCACTGCTGCCGAACAAGGGGCGTCGGGGGGAGGAGTGGGTTTTGGTCACGGCGTAGGTGGTTAGGTTTAGCTGGGGGTCTGTGGCGATGACGCGGCCCGAGATGCGGTGGAGGGAGGTGTGGATTGTGTATGGCAGGGGGAGGTCTTCAAAGGCGCGGTCGTTGAGGTAGAAGAGGGAGACGATTTTGGTTATGGAGGTTATCGGGGCGGTGGTTGTGGTTGTGGTTGTGGTTGTGGTGTTTTGAGCGGTGGTGGTGAGGGAGAGGAGGGAAAATAATAGGAGAGTGAGTAAGAGAGGGTACATCTTGACGATGGTGATGATGATGATGATGATGATGAGTAGATTACCTCAAATGATGATGTTGAACATTGAATGTGACGGTCGTATCTCTCCTGTTGATTTACAAACTGGTGTACAGTATCAGATTGAGCAAAAGGGGAAGAAGAACGAACGAAATCCCAAACTTTCACCTTCAGAGATTCCACAAAAGATTGAACGAAAGCCGTTCAAAATGACGCGGCCGTCCACGTATATACACCTCGTCCCCTCATCCCGCCCTCGGCAGTCTGCCTCCCTTCCCGTGAGGTGTGTATTCAGACAAGACTTTAGCCGCCACCAGCAATCCAGGAACTGCGCCCAAAAAGGAATCAAGAATTCTTCTAATTTTTCATGTCCCGGAGGTCCTGCAGCCGTCCCGTTCCCCGCAGTGCATGTTCATGCCGTGGTGCTGTTTGGATCGGTGGGAATGAGCCATGTTTGCGGTTCAATGCCGAGTAAAGACTGTTGCATTTCCGGGGACTGGGGAGGTTATCCGGCCTTGGTTCCGGAGATATCTGATGATATCTAAGAATCTCGGGACCGAAATGCGGCTGGATTTGGTGATGGAAAAAAGTCACACCCGACCATCATGTTTTGGTCTAAGCATGAGCCCTCTTCACCCCAGACCAACCAGCCCACCATATTCGAAAAACTAAAGAGAAATACCCCCTTCCCCGTTTCATTTCATAAGGAAAGAAGAATGACAGAACCCGGTCGTGAGTGCAAAGCAAAGCAAAGCCCTATGTCCTACCCCGTAGTTTAATAATATCCTGCCAGCCGCAAGCAGATATCTCGACTTGACACGGGGAGAACTGATGAGGTAACAAAACAACCCGCCGGTGGGAGTTGTCCTTGCTAATCTCTTGTTTATGTAGGGAACCGGGGCCCCAATGGGGCGCAGTGCCTACCCTATGATGATTCTACACTTGGTTGAATCCCTTTTAGACTATATCATGTCGAAAACTGACAGGTTGGAGGAATAGAATATTGGTTTAAACATACTTGAAGACTGCTAAACCATAAAACTCTACAATATAATACTACGAAAAGAAACGAGGCGAATAAACAATGTTCATTCCATCTACCTTTCTTGCTGCCTACTCACTTTTGCAACTAGGTATACTTTCAAGTTCAATTCTTCCCCTTTTCTCATCCCCCTCTCGTCAGAAACCATATAACATATATTCCACAACACCGATCGATTTCATACCCCATAACCATAAGCCAACACCATCCCCCCTATAAAACCATGATCTTCCCCAACCCACAGAAACAACCTCACCCCTGCCCATGCTCACGCTCACCCCCCATCCCCTAAAACACACCTCTCTGTCCGCTCATCCCACTCATGCCCACCGACCTACTCGACCTAACACTCGACCCATTCCCCCCACCACCAACCCCTCCCCCTTCCCTCGTCAAATCAGTGCTAATCACCAAGTCATCCTTCCCCCTCAGATGCAACACAATCGTCAGCCCCTGAATCCCCACATCATCATCGTCATCCCCTTCCACCATCAGCGTCCCGGTCCCTCCTCCTCCTCCTCCTCTCCCACCTCCTCGGTGAGAAGGGCCTCCACCACCAAACCTACTCCCATCAATCGTCGCTTCGCTCGTTGTCTTGGAAGCCATGTTGACAGAAGACGGCACTTTCCAAAACCCCGAGCCATGAGAATGCTGTTGACCAAAAGCAGGGCCTGACAAAATCGACTGAGGCTGTGAGGGACCAGCCGTGGGAAGTGACTGCTGCATTGGAGGGAGGGGGTAGCTCCGAGGGGGCTGAGAGGCTTGTTGATTCCCGGGCGGAGGACGGCCTCCCCGACCCGTAGCTCTCGGCAACACATTGGTGCCAAACCCTCCAGCGCGTGGATCAAAAGAGGTTCTTTGTTGATCAGCAGAAGTATCAGCAGGTTGCCCAGATCTGATGACAGTAACAGTCGCAGTTGAATCTGAGGTATCCCTTTCCTCTTTCTCCTTGGCCGGCTGATACAGTTGGGGACTGCTTTTGGTCTTGCTTGAATCCATGGCCTTGTCCACATCTACCCGCCTCAGTCTGCCAGCAATGCTCCCTGGTTGGGCAACCGCAGTGGCAGAGGGGTTCTTCAGCCAGGCAGGCGGACTGGTGACGCGAACACGAGGGATGGATTTTGGACTGTCGCGACCGCCGCCCTCCATGCCACGATTGTCGGGACCACCGCTGTCAACGTCAACCTGAAGAACCTGTTGCAGCGTCCCGGATCTATCTCGCTGTGCAAGGACCTTAACACGTCTCAAAACAGGAGGCGTAGATCTCTCTTTCTCTCTCTTTGCTTGCTGCTTTACGACGTGTGCTCTATCGTTGGACGCCTGGGATGATGGAGAGGGTGTAGTGCGGTCTGGCTCTCGATCCTGACGATGAACGTGAGGGCTGGCTTTGGCATGCAGAGCGGCCATTCTTTCTTTCTCCCTTTCCTCAGCTGCTGCGACCATACGCAAGTTGGTGCTTGGCCCTCTGGGCGAAGAGGCCGGAGGGGCTGATGAGCCCCTTGACGAGCTAGCATAACTGTGTGATAGTCTTCCTAAATGAGGCTCCCACTGGCTTTGTCGCGTCCGGGGATGCTCAGCAGCATCGGTTGAAGCATCAGGTCCACGACGTTTGCGGTCAACGGCAGTAGTAAGATCATACTTCGGTGGCTTAGAGCCAGGTGGAGTGGGGACGACGTGAATGGTGGTGCTGCTTACTTGGGGGTCGGAAACCTTTGCTTTGGCGATTTGGTCGGCAATGACGAAAGGATTTGTCTTCTTTTCCTGGGGTTAGCATCAGTATGCCCAAAGTAGGGAGATGAACATACCACAGGCCGCCTCTTCTCAACAGTGATGATCTCTCCCTTGGGTTTCCTGATAACCTCCACTTGCTTATCTCCCTCCCCAGCAACTCCCGTGTTTCCCGGCTGCTCCTCATCAGGAGGGGTAGTTGCAACTGGAGAAGGCAGCCCAGTGGCAACAGCCACACTCACCCCTTCGACCTCATCTTCCGGTCCTAGTTCATGCTGCTCACCACCAGAAGACCCATTCACGCTCCCCAGCTCCTGCTTATTTTGTTGAGCAGTATCCTTCTTACATCTCCCACACAAAGGATGCCCGCAAGAAGGGCAGTAAAGCTGAGGCCTGACTCTGTCTCCGCAAATATGACACACTGTCACTGTCGACTTTCTTGACCTTGTCCTTGTGTCCTTTGGATCTTGGCCCACTCCGATGTTCTCGATTTCTTGATCCAGATACAAACTGGCAGTGTGACTGTCAGTCTCATCCTCAGATAACTAACCCGACGGCCTGGAGATATTGTACTGCTCAAACAGCTCTCTGGCAGCGATCCTCCGTCCGCTTTGAGATGTCCCACCACTGACAAAGCTTGCCAGGGATGGCGCCGAGATTTCGCGGGATCGTTGCATCTTCTCTTTCTCTTCTGTCACAGTAGTGATAGGTGGCTTTTCTTGATGTTCTTGGTGTTCTTGATGAGAAGTTGAAGCAGAGTGGATGGTAACGGTGATGGGAATCGTAGAACTGTGAGTGGCGGGCCGAACAAAACAGGTTTCGGAAGCAGCTTTCTGGCCCTAGCCGAACTATGTCTCACCAAACCAGTCAGTGAAAGGGAAAGCCATGGCATACGAGGGGTACCGAAGAGAAACGGACAAGTTCGCTCTGCCTATCTCTTGTCCTTTGGATACGGTCCGACTTGGACAGCGCCGGCGGCAAAGGACGAGGGTCAGAGCGCGAGATCCCTCGTTTGAGCAGCAGTTGAGAAATCCGAGTTTTGGTAGTGCCTTCAGGGACGGCGGGGGACTGCTGCTGCTCCCTCTGTGGGGGGCTTGGCTCTTCGTATTCTCTAGCCTGGGACTCGCAGCCGGTGACGACGTTGCAGCCGGCGATGGCGTGGGGATCCGGGAAAAGGAAGGGAAATAAAGCATCACAGTATCACCAGCCAGTGATCTAAACAAAGTAAAGCATGTTGGCGTTGGAAATATCAGTCTTCAAAATGAATAAACGGTAATCAGCTGGTGCCTGGGCTCCGGGAAGAAGAGAAGATGTTGAAGTTTAGGGTATGCGGCAGGATGTTGCGAGAAGGAATGCATAGAGCAGCAGGTACTCTTCTTGACTCTGGCAAGCCAAACTATTCCACATGGCACCGTAAGAGCGGGCAAGAGAGACCCAAACGGATGGGCTGACATAGCACTACCCTAAACCGCGGATGAGCAATGGCAGTCACGATCAACTCAACACTACCTAAGACATGAATTTGGGTCATCTCGAATCCTGAGACCAAAACAGTCCGGCTCATGATGCATCTCTTGAACTAGATAGGGAATCTTTTTGATGACGTATACTACAGGGAGGGTTTATTGGTGGGGTTGTACATCTACTTGAGGTGAGCCTGGAGAGTCTCGAGGACCTAGAACAACAGTTAGCATGCTGTAAACCAACCATCCCAAGGCTGAACCAACCTCGAGCTCAATCTTGGCCTCAGCAATCTCCTGCTCGCTGCCGTTGCCGCTGGCGACCTTTTGCGCCTCGGCGATCTGGTTGCGGACAGCCTCGGCGCTGAAGTCCTCGAGGGGGAAACCCTCGACGGCGTTGATGCTCAGAACGGAGTTGGGCTGAACAACGGCGAAACCACCGGAAACTAAAGCAAATCCTCTCGTGTAAGCTTCCAATATTCTTTCCTTCCTTTCCGAGCTTTCAAGTCTGAGGTTGGCGGTACGTACGGAAGAACTGCTTGCTGCCGTTCTCCTCAATGACATCGACGAGACCCGGCTTCAGCTGCTCGATCGAGGGGACGTGGTTGGCGAGGACACCCATCTCACCGGACTCGGCGGGGATGTTGACCTGGACGACATCCTGGGACTTGTAGATGGCCTGTATGCGGCATAAACATCAGCGGCCCGTTCGAAAACATGTGATATCCTCCAATCGATCTCCAAGCTCCCATCCATCCTTCCAATCGGCCGGCAAAACATTCGGGTTCGTGCCCATCGTCATCGTACCTGGTGGGGAAGCGACAAGCTAAGCTTGATCTGTAGGTTATATGTTAGCCAGTTGTAAAGCGCGCGGCGGCCCCTCCATCTTTTTGAAGGGAGACATACCTTGTCGCTGACGGCCTCAGCGTAGCCTCTGCGCTGGATGGGGGCGCGGAGAAGGGCCGGGCGAGCCCGGACGGCGGCGCGGGCAATGCGAAGGGAGTTCATGGTGATGGCGGGCGGGCTCAATGGGCAAGTCCTTCTCGATATGTCGTCGGCTCGGCCTCGCCAAATCTCCAGCTTTGCCCAAAATCCGGCGATTGACTGGATCCAATGGGAGCCGGGATTGTCCGGTTCGGCAGCGCGGAAACGTTTATGCGGGGTTTTCAGAGGAGAGCTCTGCTGAGCTCAGCCAAGCTCAGCCTAGATCACTTTCATGCATAAATTATGGGTAAATGCATTACATGCTTTAAACGCGGTATAAACCCTGCCAGGCACCTTTCATTCACTTTGAAGCTTTGCTTGCTCATCGAGGTGCATCTTCACCACTTTCAAGTTTCAAGACCAACGACTTCACTGATAAGTTGAAGTTCCAAAGTCTACACCGCGATGCATCACGGAAGCTAGACATTTTTGCCAGTATATCCCTCAGAGCACAACATAAAGCCCCTAAAAAAGACTCCCTCTCGACTTGACGTCCTGCGATTCAGCAGCATCCATCCACCATCACAACACCACCTTCACCCGTAACTTATGCCCTGACCTCCCCCTATTTTCAAATCATCCGATGGTTTGATGCAATCCACTTCCAATTTCCTTGTAAAATCCCTCAAAGCTCCAAAGGTCCGGGTACCTGCGTCTCTGTCCTTTGTCAGGAACCCCGGGAGGCGTATCCATGTTGGCAAAAGTACCCGATTTTAAGCGTCTGTTAGGGTTCAAGCTTCCTCCAGAGGTTTGCCGGAAGCCTGCATCATCGTCAAGGAACGGGGGTTTGGACGTAGGGTAAAGCTACATGGGTGGGGACGGTTGCATAGGCAGGTGATCCCTTCACTGGTTTTAGGATTTAAGATATGAGTTTATGGGTTGAGGTGAGATAGTTTCATATCCTGATCGAGAAGCAAGCACATGATGGTAAAATTGGCAAGCGGTCAAGGATTCGGTTCAAAGATGGGATTTCGGGGTTTCCCAGGACTGGAAACTGGGGAATGCCATGTCGGACCTGATCCTCTGGATGTTGAAAGATGAATGGGGGTACAAGCAAACATGTCAGCTGTTCAACTTTGAAGAAAAGAGCTCGTTGCAGGGACGTCTCAGAACGGGCCCCTCTTCATGGTCTCGCCTGCCTTCAGGTACTCCCACCCATCCACGGCATTTCATGGCTTTGTGTTTCTTTTCATCCGATGATCTGCGGAAGAATCCGAGTTTTGCTTGTGTAAGTTACGGAAGTAGGCAAACATTACCTCCCCCAACCCATCAAACCAACCTATCCACGTGGTTTGTCTCCTTTGTCGCAAGGTTGCAAAAAGAAAGGTGTGGTCTGTCCTTTGTTGTGTGACCAAGGACGGACATCTTTTTGCGGCCCAACTGGGCTGGAACAGTCGAACCGTTTTCTTCTAGTGAGTTCTCTGCTGCTGTGAGACCAGCAGCCAAAGGCCGGGTGATGAATGGTGAAGTTGAGTCGCATGACTCTCTCTAGTGGTCATTTCCCAGTAACCAAGCCTAGCTAACGGATCTAAAACCAACCAAACAATGAAGAAACAAAAGAACTTGTATTGCTAGGTAGAATTTCAAGGCACTCCTGCACCTTTTTTTTCCCTGCTTTTTGCAAACCTGGAAGCTACTTTCTTTGGTGTTCCAGCTGGCTGCCACATGGGAGACACGGGAGATCAGAACAAGCCAAGCGATGCCGGCCGTGCGTGGTTCGAGTTTGTTTATACCCTTTCTCGTCGGCCTTTGCCGAGGAAAGAGAACGGTTGTGTTTTGCTACCACGGTATTTGTTGAATACGTCACTTTATGGGGTTCTTTTTTGTCCGAAGGGAGCTCCCGTCTCCAAGAGCCGTTTACGATCGTCAGCCAGTATGTGTCGTCGTCGTCTTTCGTTGCTTTTTGGGCGATCCCGAAAGAGGGGTCCATCGTTTTGAGGTTAGAACGATGGGCCACACACCTGCAAACAATCACATGGCGACAAGTTACTTGGGCCTTAACAGCCTAGCGGCACAGGTATCAGGTTTCAAAGAAGAGCGAGACATGTCAGACATCACCACGAGCTGACGTTCCCTCCGGGTTGCCGTTTGTAGTCGTGTCGTCGTCTCAAAGAAAGATTACCCCACGCTATCTGTTGTTCGTAGCATTGCGGGGTAATTAAGGGTCTGTTCTGTTTATGTTTTAGTTTCATTTGGATCACCCTTCCCTTCTTCGGCCCGGGGTGAGTTAGTTTGCCTGCCCCGACTGCGAAGCGGCTGGTTGGTGGGGGGATTTGGAGATTGGGTTCCTTTCGCTTCCGGCGCGTGCAAATGCAATCAATCTGCCCGCCCGCGCTATCGTGTCGTCGGCGAACTGGAGGCAGTGAGGGTGGGCTCGTTGATCACGGTATCACGTTGGTCCAATCACCTAATGGTATTTGGGGGATCTTGGCGGGGTAAGAGGATGGTGCTGTTTGGGCTGCAGATGTTCAGCGTCAACGGCTACCTACCATTCCATTCACGTTCAAGCGTGTGGGTTAGACAATTACGAATGCTGTCGAATGGTGCTATGAGTCGCATCTGCTTCGTCACGGGTGTGAGACTGAGGGAGCATTCCAGGTTTGCATCGCTGCTAGTCAGCTTCACTTTGCGATGCCTGAGCAATAAGCAAGCGTGGGCTAGCGAGGGAGCGAGCCAGCGAACTCGGCGCTGGCGAATCCTCCGTTAGAACAGAGGCACGCAAAAATAGGACAACAGAGATTGGAGGAAGAAGTCAAGCGAGTGAACCCCCACGACAGTGATAGCCGGCCTCCCACTCTTGGTGTTGCGTCGTAGGTGGACATCGGGCCATTTCCCCAGACTTGGGCGTCTCATCGTCGCTTTTGACGGATGGATACGCTGTTTACCAACCGTGCCGACGTGGGAGAACATGTTCCAATGCCCTCTTGTTCTATCGTGATGAGTATATCTGGAATATCAGTTGATTAGGTTTTTGTGGCGGTTGCATGTCAGGAAATCCGATATCTGACGGAGAGGTTGCGTTGCTGAGTGATACGAGACTCGGTGCTGGGTTACACAGCATGGGATTAGGACCCTTTTTTCTCCAAGACAAGAGTTTCTGGGATGCAAGCCCTCATGCGGGTCAGACCGGATGGAAGTGTCTCTTGCGAGAGGTTGCAGCCTGCATGTTGCGGATTGCAGCTCAGCTCAAGCACTTTGCAGGAGAAGAACCAAACTCAGCCATTATCTCCACCGCAATGCTGTGGATGTCCCAAATAAAATGCTCCTCATCAGCCTATCAAGAGCTGAGGATTATACAATCTGTCTTCTTGTCACCCTGTCACAGCCTCCATTTTGGACTCAAGACACAAAGGTGCAAGACCCGACAGGTTGTGCGCTTGATGGAGGTGTAAGTCGGACAGATATCAGAGGTTTGGTGTCAAAGAGGTAATGGCGTCCGGTGGTACAACATACACCGTAATCAACGGGCGATGTCGGACACTCGGGGATGCTCCTGACCTGCTAATCTTGGGAAACAGCGAGCACTACCGCCATATGCGCATGAGGAGGCAATCCACTGACGAGCTTTGTCTTCTGGCTGAACAAAGTCAAGCGCCATTGTTACCATGCTCCTCTGATTCGAAATTCCGCCAGCCGGGTCTTTCCCGTTGCTGGACACTTTGGAGAAAGAGGTGGAGCCAGCGTGGGTTGAAAGGGAACCATCGCCCACGCAAAAACCCTGGTCCAAAAGATCGATCGGCAGCTTGTGGGTCCAGGACGGAAAGGGAAGAAACGGCGCACAGGGCAAGCTGGGTTTCCAGAAATGAGAAACGGCGGTCCATTGAAATTGAAGTGCCACCGTTTGACCGGCCTTGCCCAGCGCCACGGCCTGGGGTTCCAGGTTCTGCGGATCAGCACAAGTTTGTACACAGCACAACTGGGCACAGGCGCAGAGGCACAGCATGACGGGAGCACAGCCAGTGCACAAGCGACTGTTGTACCGAGAGTAGGTAGTGTACGGGAAGAGAACGTGCCTCCACGCCGCCGTCTCCTTAGTCTGGGCCGAACCAAACTGACGGCGTCACGAGCGGGAGAGTCAGTCCGCCTCCGATGGCCAAAAGTATAAAAGTTTTCATTGATGCCGCTGTGCCTTGGCTGGTGTATTATTCTCTTATTCATATTGGTCATGCTCTGAATAAAAGCGAAAAAATAGGGACCTGGCCTGCCCCGTTTTGTCTTGGTGTTGCGTTTTTCATCACCATCCGTTTGTCACTTCTCAGTTTTTCCAGTTTTCCGGTTTTCCTTGCCGTGGGCGGGCATTGTGACCTCAGCACTAACATCCAACCAAAAAGGGCACAAATGGTTCTCAATCCACAGCCATCCCACGCTGGACCCGCTTTTCCACTCGTCGTCGCCATCTCATCAGCCAACCTGGAAGTCCAAGTGCAGCCAAATGCTAGCGCAAGTGGGCAGTGGTCCCGGCTCGTCGCTTTTTGAGGGCAACCCTGCATCGCCCCCCCTCCCTCGCTCTTGTTCCCTGCGCTTCGCGACGGCACGGCCCCATCGCTGGACACGACCATCCCATCCTTGAGCTGCTCCGCCAGGTCTCAAAAACCTGATATTTTGCCGCACTCCCGCACTGCTTCTTCCATTTAGTCAACAAAAACTCTCTTGCGCTCACAACCCTTTAACAACGTCATTTGCACGTCGACTGCAACCTGATTTTCGACCAGGCCTTCCAGAAGACATCCATACCACTCTCGGGTCGACGGCCGGACGACCTCTTCTCTAACGCCACCACCCCCAAACAACCCGGCCCTTCAACTTGTACCAACCTCAGTGTCGATATGATGGCTTTGCTCTTATAGCAATACTGTCCCTAGGGACACCGCCTTGTACACCGGTTGCAAGCCATAAGGGAGAGGACTGCTCTCGTTGCAGGCTTCAAACTCCGCCCACAGCGGACACTCACGATATCAAATTCTCTATCAACATCACCAGCAAGATTCAAACCACAACAACTTGACCCCTGGACTCTCTCCCACACTCAAAACAACCCTGCTACCCTGCCGACTGAGCCACCAGCTCATCGGCCACCCATACTCATATCCCATTCTCGAAAATGGACCACCACCGGTACACACCTCACGACTATGCGACATCAAATGTGCTGGCATGGACAACTACAAACTCCGCCAATGTGGAGCCATCAGTGGAAGAAGATGCGGGGGCTGACACTGACGAGCCACCGGACTGTCCGCCGCCAATGTCCCCAATATCAAACCACTTCAAGCGGACTGCCATCCGCAGAGGCAGTGAGCAACACGAGTCCCTCCTGACCAAGGCTTTTCAGAGCCACTCGGATGAGGATACTCACGATGCGACGTCTCTTGCTAGAAGACGGAGACGTTCCATCACCAGCAACTTCAGCATCGCCTCGACTGCTGAGCTGACGTGCGACACCGGCCTTACGACGCCTGCGCGCACCAGCTCACCCAGTCCTCGCTTCTCGAGCATCGGCTTCGTTCCCCTCATGGGCAAGACGCCCGTGCCGGTTGCCCGCACTGAGCGGGATAGCGACGCCGCGGTGCAAGCCTTGGCAAAGAAGAGATGCATCTCCTTTGCCTGTGCGGCAAAGCCAAAAACTGATGACAAGATTTCGATGCCACCACCTCCGAAGCCCACAGATGATGGGACGAAGGCGCAAGCGGCACCGAAAAAGACAACCATCAAGTTTGCCTGCCCCGCTCAACCCCCGAAGACGGCGGGCGCACAGACGCGACCGATGACTCCTGTTCCGAGGGATGTTCGTGCCCAGAAACCGCGGACTCCTTCTACGGTTCGGGCTCGGGCCTCGACACCTCGCAGGACTTCCAACAGCCCAATTGCCATTCAGAGCAAGAAGTGGATTGCTGCTAACGCCAACGATCTCGAGAGCGAGAATGCTCACTTCCACGAGTTTGCCAGTGAAACTCCACAGGAGGATGACTGGATTAAACACGATGATGTCTCCATGCCCAAGCTGACCATCCAGGACACGCTTCAGAAGGAGAATGAGATCCGAAAGCTCGGCAAGGAAGCCGAAGAGGAGGCGGAACAGGAAGAGGAAGAACTTGACGAAGAGGTGGACGAGGAGGAGGATGGCGAGGAAGATGAAGACGACGAGGAATCTCCCGATGGCGATGACGAGGACGATGACGACTTGGAAGACGAGGTTGATGAAGAGGCCGAAGAGGCCGAAGAGGAATTGGACGCCGACGACCTCAATATTGGCTACAGCTGGGATGACGACGCTTCTGATGGCTACAAGACCGACAACGAGATTGGGTTTGCCGAGTCTGACGATGAAGACGACGGGCTGCTTCTGTGGACTACCCGCGCTGGCCACCACCAGACTCTTTCGGGAGCCGTTCTCTCGGCTGCTCGGAGAATGTCTGTTGGCGAGAGCTCTGATTCCTCGGTTGGTGAGCGGGAGTCGGACCCATCTCGCAAGAAGAAGACGAAGCGCTCCCGATCTCGCCCCATGCCCTTCCGAACTGCCACTCCCGAGCTCCCTGACAGCACTGACTTTGTCTGCGGTACCTTGGACGAGGATAGGCCGTTGGAGGATGCGTACATCTCATGCGTTGAGGCGCGGAAGCGCGAGAAGCTCCTAGTCATTCCCCAAGACATCGACCCCAGTTTCCCTACCTCGGACATTGAGGATCAACCTGAAGAGGCGTATGGCAAGGGTTATGGAACTAGCGACGAGCATGGTTGGCTTCATGGCGAGTTTGAGGACCTGCACCACGAGCGCGATCGCCGCGGACGGAAGAAGGGCAATGGCCCGTCTCCCAAGAGATTTCGCTCGCCTCCTCCCAAGCGCCGTGTTTCGCCCGCCCCTAAGATGCGCGGTCGTTCTCCCCTAAAACCCACAGAGCACGCTTCTCCTCGCAGGTTCAAGTCACCAGCCCCGGCTTCCATGGCATACAGGTCTTCTGCCGCCACTTCGCCTGGCCAGGACAGCGACCACATCGCCTTCAAGGCACTCGCTTTCCGTCCTGGTCTCGGTCTCCCTCACACCAAGTCTCTCCCCAAGGCCCCGGCCATGTTCCTGAAGCAAAAGGCTCGGAAGGCCAAGGTTGCCGCTGAGAACAAGGACTCAGCGCACGTCCGCGGTGCCATTGACATTGTCAAGGGTCTCGAGCAGAAGAGGCAGCGTCGGAAGGAGAAGTATTTTCAAAAGTATTGCAGCCGGGCGCGCAAAGAGAAGGCGCACCCGAGACGCACGATCCCCGGCGAGGGAGCGGAGCGGATGAGGGAGCTTGGTCTCACAATGGCGGGCAAAGTTGGACCTGGCCACTATGTTCTTTCTATCTAAACGGGAGGCTATCTGATCTGCATCGCAAGGGCATACCCGGGATTCTTGTTACCACGGCATTCATCGGGGCGGCATTCATGATTCACGAGCCTGGCGTACACATTTTCTTTTCTTTCTCACGACCATGGCGTTTACACACATATTTTCTTTGTCTATTCCCCGTTAGTAATTATCTCGCCTGGGTCTGGCTGGCTGGCTAGTTTTCAACAACGCCGGTGACGGTCGACCAGGTACAACTCTGTACATGTAGGCACAACTTTTTTGTAGTTGCAATGCATCTTCCCGTCTCCTCAGGGAATCAACAACACATATTTCTGAGCAATTATGGTGTTTGAAGTGATCAGTGACTGTTTGAATCAGCATCAAAAGTGTATGTGGGTGCCACGTCAACCCAAGTGCACATGATGCAAGTAAAGGTGCACATGATGCAAGTAAAGGGTGAGTGATAAGGCGAGGTTGGCACACGATCATGGGAGAGTTTTGGGGGTTCTGCATTGCCATATCACTTCAAATTTGGAATCGTGCCTCTGTGATGCGTTAGACTAGGAAAAAAGTATTGGAAGACACTGGCCTTATGGAATGTCAGCAGTCATCCCATTCCCCAACATATTCCCCTTTGACATCGGAACTGGGGAAACCCCTTTTTCTTGTTGGGTGGGTGCGGGCTGAATCAGGTGATTGACGCCTGACATATCAGGTACCTACCAGCTGTTCATTGTGCGGCGGGCAGTCTGGGGTGGTGAGGTAGGTGGCTCCTGCGCTGGGAGCAAGAGCCAAGTAATCCGTAGCTCTGGCCACTTGCTGCCATCATTTCCATTCCATTCCAGCTTCTTGCCTTTCCGACAACTTTAACCAAGACCTGTCATTAAAACTTTACCACCATCCACACAAACGTCAACCACCACCGTCTCTCGCTGCCACGGGTGTGTCAACAACTAACATTACGAGACGAGACTCGAGATAAATTAAACCGACACGTGTGCGCGCGCGGCGGATTGAATTTGATCAAGAGAGAGAGGAGCCGCCAAAGAAATAAGAAAGATAAAGCAAAGGCAAAGATGTGGATTGTCAACTGGTGTGAGTATTCTCTCTTTTTTTTCTTTCTGGCGTGTTGTTCGATTGGGTGGTCAAGGAGAGGATAGATACTGACGTTTGGTTGGGGGGATATAGTCTTCGATGTGCTCTCTTCGTTGGGCTTGCTGAACAAGCATGCTAAGCTGCTGTTTTTGGGGCTGGACAATGCCGGCAAGACGACGCTGTTGCACATGCTGAAGAATGATCGGGTGGCTATTTTGCAGCCTACGTTGCATCCTAGTGCGTATATACCTACAATGGAGGGGGTTGATGAGGAAGGGAGAACTGACGATATTGGGGGAACAGCTTCGGAGGAACTGGCGATTGGCAATGTGAGGTTTACGACGTTTGATTTGGGTGGTCATCAGCAGGGTGAGTTTCTCTTTTCTTTACGATACGTGTTGCTGCAACAGCGGGGGATGATGCTGATGGGAATACAAAAAAACAGCCCGCCGCCTCTGGAAAGACTACTTCCCCGAAGTCAACGGCATCGTCTTCCTCGTCGACGCCAAGGACCACGAGCGGTTCGTCGAGGCCAAGGCCGAGCTCGATGCTCTTCTCTCGATGGAGGAGCTGGCCAAGGTCCCCTTTGTGGTGCTGGGCAACAAGATTGATCACCCCGACGCGGTGAGCGAGGACGAGCTGCGCCACCAGCTGGGCATGTACCAGACCACGGGCAAGGGCAGGGTGCCGCTGGAGGGGATCCGCCCGATTGAGGTGTTCATGTGCTCGGTTGTGATGAGGCAGGGGTATGGTGAAGCTATCCGGTGGTTGTCGCAGTATATGTAAGGGGGCTTTGAGGGAATAGAAGGGGCGGGGATGGTAATGGATGGGGGATAAGGGGATAGGCATCAATACAGAAGGCTACACGCGTTGTTTCTCTGGAGGTTGCTTATTGTTTTAGAGGGGTTTGCAGCATGTGATGGTGCTGGTGTGGTTGACGTCTTTTCCTAATTATGGTTTAGGCATAAGGCGAGTTACTTTTGAGGTTTGGCTTCAAAGACGAGGGCGCTATGATACATGATATGATATTGGCAATTATATTCTTTTTTTTTCTACTGCGCGTTGTGATGCTGACACCGAAGGTGGTTTCGGAACCCGAAGCAGAAGATATTAAGAATGTTGAAGCCCGTCCCCAACGTTTCGGGAATGAGCTCATCAGGGTCAACTGATTGTCTGAATCGACTGGGAGATGTCAAAGGTGGGTGTTCGTTGACAAAGTTTAACGATTCAGGGCGTGTCAACGGTGGGTTGTGTCACCACTTAGACCTCGGCAAAAGAGATCCAAAAGATCTCAGTAGCAGACCTTCAAGTATATTTCAGAGTCTGTGATACTAATATTAAGTGACAAGGTGTAGCTTGGCAGCTTTTCCCCCAAAGTTTGGGGCTGGGGCTGCGGGATCCATCAAAAGCTGGAGGCTGTCTCCATTGCGCCCTGCTGCAAATGCACAGCCTGGAGGTGACGAGCGGCGGTGGGCGGGCCACTACCTACCCTTGTGCCAAAAGCACCGACGTCATTCCACACCTCCTGACACTGGCGCGCGGCGCGCGGGCGGCGAACAAGACAACACCACACTTTATACACCCGCAAAAAGAAGACAACACCACCCACCCCCAGGACTTTCTCGCGACGAAAGCGAAAAGAGAATAACGGATCTTTTTCTCTTTTTTTGTTGGAAACGGCAGATATGCCTGATTTTCCTTGAGTTTATTCTGAATCAGACGAGAAACGAGATTACTAGCACTTTCATTTTCCCTTTCATTATTTTGTCTTGTTTGAAAGTTGCCTCCATACCGCAACCTCAACCGTGACGATTTAACCCCGAGTCGTTCTTTTACTGCTACTACTTACCACACACACCACCACCGCATAACACTCAACGGCAAGACACAACCGTCGCCATTCACACCATGGCAGGTAAATCCAGAAACGACAAAGATGCGACTGCGACGACCCCTATCCTAGACGAATCCTCCTCGGGTTCGTCTTCCGAAAACGAACCCAACTCCAAACCCCCACCAAACACCACCACCACCACCACCACGACGGCTACCGTCCGACCGGATATTATCCTCCCCTCCAAAACCTACGGTTTCCCCCCCGAGGCGTTTGACTGGAGCAACCTCCCCGACGCCGAAACAAACTTTTTGCCGGCGGAGCACCTGGAGGCGTTTATACAGGCCCTCTCGGCGCCAGACTTTGTGGACAGGGAAGGGGAGGGGCAGAGCGTGAGGTTGAACAGTCCGGGTGTGCTGTCCCGAAGTGGGAGCAACCTTGACTTTTTCGACTCTGGGGGGCAGTCACATGAAAAGAGTGTGCAACACGAACATCAGCAGCCAACGGGGACGTTTATAACGGCGAGGAATGATTGGGCGCCGGTAAATGAGAGGGTGCTGAGGGATCATCCCTATGACGGTGTTGCTGGTGGGGGTGGGAAGAGGAAGAGGAAGACGAGGCTGTTGAAGGGGGATAGGGATAGGAAGGGGAGGATTAAACCGCCCAAGTTGCCGTTTAAATCTTTGTTGGGGTTGGGGGATACATCTCAGGGGAGGGGAGGGGGACGGTCAAAGGATGAGACGAGGGAGGGGCATTTGTACGCGTTGCTGAAATGGCCGTTCTTGTTGATTGTAGGGACTTGGTTGCTGGGGTTGTCGTTTGCGTATTTGGCTACGAGGTCGTATATTTACCTTTATGAGCAGTTTATTGCTTGGAGGGGCAAGAGGGAGAAGTTGCGGCGGGCGATGAGAGCTACGGGGAATTATAAGCAGTGGGTGGCAGCTGCGAGGAAGATGGACGAGTACTTTGGCGTGGCGGAGAAGTGGAAAGAGCAGGATGAGTTTGCGTATTATGATGCGAAGACTGTGAAGAGGGTTTGGGAGGAGATGAGACGGTCCCGAGAGGGCGCGGAGAAGGCCAGGGTTGTAGGGGATGAGAAAAGGGGTAGAGAAGCGGTGGAGGACCTCAAACAGTTGATGGGAGCGTGTATCAAGAATAACTTTGTCGGGGTGGAGAATCCGAGGTTGTATAGCCAGACGTATTATGGGACGAAGAATTTGGTGCAGAACTTTGTGGATGAGGTGGAGAGGAGTATGAAGTTTTTGTTGGATACGGAGCTGATGAGTAAGGAGGAGAAGAGGGGGTTGTTCAAAGGGATCAGTGCGAATTATGGGAGGACGGCGTTATGCTTGAGTGGGGGGGCGACGTTTGCGTATTATCATTTTGGGGTGGTGAAGGCGCTGCTGGAGGAGGACAAGTTACCAGATATTATTACGGGGACGTCGGGGGGTGCGTTGGTTGCTGCGTTGGTAGCGACGAGGACGAATGAAGAGTTGAAGGAGTTGCTTGTGCCGGCTTTGGCGCATAAGATCACGGCTTGCAGTGAGCCAATTACGGTTTGGTTCAAGAGGTGGTGGAAGACGGGTGCGAGGTTTGATAGTGTGGATTGGGCACAGCAGTGTTCTTGGTGGGCGAGGGGAAGTATGACCTTCAAAGAGGCGTATGAACGAACCGGGAGGGTGCTGAATGTGAGCTGCGTGCCGGCTGATCCTCACAGTCCAACCATTCTCTGCAACTACCTGACGAGTCCAGACTGTGTGATTTGGAGTGCGGTATTGGCGTCAGCTGCGGTGCCAGGCATCTTGAACCCGGTGGTGCTAATGATGAAGACGAAGGAGGGCAAGCTTGTGCCCTATTCTTTTGGGCACAAGTGGAAGGATGGCAGTTTGAGAACGGATATTCCAATCAAGGCGCTCAACCTCCACTTCAACGTCAACTTCACCATTGTCAGCCAGGTCAACCCGCATATCAACCTGTTCTTCTTCTCGTCGAGAGGATCAGTTGGCCAGCCAGTCACGCACCGTAGGGGAAGAGGTTGGAGAGGGGGTTATCTAGGGTCGGCTGTGGAACAGTATATCAAGCTGGACCTAACGAAGTGGCTGAGGGTGCTGAGGCAGTTGGAGTTGTTGCCGAGACCGCTGGGTCAGGACTGGTCGATGCTCTGGCTGCAGACGTTCGGAGGAACAGTCACGATCTGGCCCAATGCCAAAATCACGGATTTCTTGGGGATCCTGAGTGATCCTGACGAGGCCAAGCTGGCGCGTATGATTCACGAAGGCCAACAGAGCGCTTTCCCAAAGATCAAGTTTGTTGGGAACCGCTTGAGGGTGGAGAGGCTGGTGGAGCGAGGCAGGAGGGAGAACAGGCCTGGGTATGATGCCTCTGCCGCTAATGATGAAGGCAAGACGGTGCTGGAGAGAAGGGGCAGCATCGATAGTTGGTTGAGTGATGATGATTTGAAGAGGGTACTCGATCGTCAGGATAGAGCGAGGAGACGCGGTAATAACGGCAACCTCACGGCGACCGAGGATGAAACTACCGATGTCGACGGTGGGTTGACTGATGGCGAGACCATGCCGCTGGGTGGGGGGCAGATGAATATGAATACTGATGGTGGAGACACAGAGGAGGACTTCCAGTCTGGTCGTCGTGCAGCGGAGAAATCATTGCTTTGAGCAGATGGCGGGTGATAAGTTGGATCTTGTATCTTTGCATTGCAATTATGGTTTCATAGAGGAGCAACGGCAACAGCAACAACGCATGAAGCAGTTTTGTGTTTGGTAGAGGAGACTGAGATTCTATAGTCAGTTTATAATGAATGAGTTACGATCTATGTCTTGGTGTTTTGAGAACTCTGGTGGACTTCGAGCACGAAGGTGTCAGTTTCTGCTGCCTGGTGTCAAGTCTGGTGTCATCTCCCATTCTCGCACCTTCCCTTTCTCACGACATGCTCCTTCCTCACCGCCATAGCCTGCCCATGTTGCTGCCTCACATCTTGCTTCCTCGCTTGCTCCTTCATCCCGGAGCAACTTCCCACTTATAACCTCTCTTCCTGCTTGCTCATTTCAACAAACAGAACCAGAAGCTGCTCCCATAGCCCAATGGTCAGGTCATTACCTCTCCAGTTACTGACTATCTGAGTAGATTCAACCTCTGCGGAGGCCAGAGGTTCGGCCCAGCCATGGGGAAAATTTGCAAGCGATGGTCAACTTGACCTATCAACAGATATTACCACCCTTCGTTGTGTCAGTCATGCCGACGAACTTTCAAAAAATCATGTCCCAACCTGCAAAGACCTGCAGAGGGGAAGATACAGTCTCGACAGAGATTTCACAGGTAGCCCACCTTGAGGCAGGCTCCGAACATAACATTCAACCCCCACAGCTAAGTGTGAGGGCTACAGGCATAAAGCCAAAACAGTAAGTAATAGGTTGCCTTTCCAAACTTGACAACTGGGTGTGAGAGAGGTGATGGTTCATTTTTTGCACTTTCTCCCGGCCAGTTTCTTTTCTTCTTCTTGTTTATTTTTCAAGATTTAGAAATTGTGACAACAGGGGCACGTTACTTAATTAATTATTACAGGACAATGTCCGTCTCTGATCCTGTAGTGTTTTGGAGTTGAATGATAATACGTCGTTGCCTTCCCCTTAAAGCCACGTCTTGGCATTCGGTCCACATCTCACAATATACAAGAGACAACGTCAACACCAAAATCAGGCCCATGTCTTAACAAGAACATCAACAACATTCCTTGGCCATCACCAGCAAGATGATACACCAAACCATCGACACGCTATCCCACACCCTGTCAACAACCCCACCATCAACATACTGCCAATCCTTTTTCCTCTTCGCCGCCTCAGCCGTAGCAGCCATCGCCATCCTCCCTGCAGACCTCAAGCAGATCCTCGTCGACTACGGCGCCAGAGCATCATCTTCACCCTCTTCACCAGACAAAGACAAGAAGAATGCGCTATTATCATTCCTTTCAACATTGACAAAATACACCCAAGTCCCCCACTCCTGGTTCGCGTTTTTCTACATTGCTTCGCTATCTTGCTCGTTTTTTTGGGCAGGGCAGTATCTCCTCCACGGTCAAGCCTTACGGTTCATCGCCCAGAAGGAAGAAGAAGCTCGGTATCATGGGGGAAATGGAACCCGGGGAACGATGGACTTGGTTCAAGTGGCAGCAGGCTGGTCAATGATGGCACTTCAAGCCCTCCGCCGAACGTACGAGCATGTGTTTGTCGTGAGGCCGTCTCCAAAGTCGACAATGTGGGTTGTGCATTGGGTTCTGGGGGTAGGGTTTTATGTCGCGATGAGCGTTGGGGTGTGGGTGGAGGGAGCTGGTATTTATTACCCCCCCTTCCCCTTATGTGACATGTCTATATATGTGCTAATGAAAATAGGTGCACTCTTAAACAACAACAACACCACACGAGCCAACAACCTTGAGTTGGAGAGAGAGACGATGACCAAGCTTGCCGTGGCCATCCCGGCGTTCTTTTACGCTTGGGCTAACCAGTACTACTCCCACAAGCATCTGTCGAGCTTGAGGAAGTATTCCCTGCCTACTGAGGGGTTGTTTAGGTGGTTTGTGTGCGCTCATTATACGTGTGAGTGTTTGCTGTATCTGTCTATGGCTGTGGCCACGGCTCCAAATGGGGGTTGGGTGAACAGGACGGTGGTGTGCGCGTTGGTTTTTGTGGTGGTCAACCTTGGGGTTACGGCTTCGGGGACGAGGAGGTGGTATGAACAGAAGTTTGGGAGGGGAGCGGTGGAGGGGAGGTGGAACATGATTCCGTTTGTTTTCTGAGATGGGGGAGAGAGCAGACACAGTGAGGGGTCGTGGTTACAGTATCGAGAAGTGGTTACGGCATCAAGAGGTTCAACTTTTCATCTGGTTAACATGGACTGCAAGAGGGTGGTGTTGAGGCCTGAGAATTCAGTGTTTTTTTGTTAAACCTTGACCCAAACCGACCCATTCAGCTCGTCTCAAAAGACCAACCCAGACCTCAGGTTTTCTGTCTGGCTTGGCTTGCTCAAGGACGCTTGAACATCGGCCCTAGTTTGTTTCCAAGTTTGGAGACTTTGAGCACATCGCGATATGTCAGACTGACACGGGTCTGGCGCTGGTTGAGGCCGTCTGTGTACAGCCCTGGCGCGCGGAGGAGATCCCAGTTCACAATGGTCTTCTCGGACAACTCTACATCGGTTGCGATAGGCTCGATGCCGTGGAGATACTCGGTGTAGAGATCTGCTGTGGTGATGAGGAGACTTCGGGGCTCTTGCAGGATGCGCCATACGGGCTCTGGGTCCAGGGCGCCGTCTTCCTTGCTCTTGTACAGGTTCAAGCACAGTGTAGAACCAAGACTCACGGTACAAACGACGGGGTGGTAGGCGCTGCCGTCTTTATGGGGCATGATGCCTGTGTTGGGAGGGTACTCGTTGATTAGGACATGGTTTGGACGCTGGTGAGGGCTGTCATGAAACATGTTCTGGGATTGGCTGTCGGATAGTGGGATCGAGAGGAGGCGAGACACGACGGGTTGTTCGAGCCAGTCGGGGAGCGGTCGAGCATCGAGGAGGGTGTTTTTGACGAGATCGGATGGCCAGGTTTGTAGGCGTCTGTGTGTGAGCTGTCGCCATCTTGCTTTCGGAGCTGTGTCGACCTTTTACGATGTTCGGGTTAGAGGTAACGAGGTGGGGGGTCCTGGATAGACTGATCGCTTGTTACCTTGTGCAGGATGGCCCTCTCCTCTTCTTCGGTGATGAAATCTGAGATGTAGTAGCAAGCAGGCGGAAGGGTCTTGATTCTCTTTTCTTCGAGGGTGTGTGGAAGCGCAAGGGGTTGGGAAGAGGAGTCGTCCATGGTGTCCAGCCTCTCTGAGAGCCTTGTCTTCCCCGCTTGTCTGAGAGGTGTGTGTTATGCGAGGATGCGAAAACAGGTCAGCCGAAGAGGCGAAGCAGTCCAGCAGCGGTGAGTGGTGGGTTTGAGTGGTTGGGAAAAATAAGTCCTAAACGTAGGTCCAGGAGTCAGTCAGATTAAAGCGGCCTCCCAAAAGCTGAATTGAGGGGCTCTGCTCTGTGGCGAGGCTCTGTTGGGAGTGGAAGGTTTGTTGAAGGGTGACAAATGTCGAGCGGGGAGGGGCCAACAAAGACAAAAAGGGAGGGAAGGGGAAGCACGAAGGGACCGTTTGGGAACGGCGTGTGTGAAACATGAGGGGACCCGTTCACGGGGAGTGATGTCGGGAGTGGTGCCGTCACAGCACAAAAAGGTCCAAAATGACCGACAAGCCAAACCATGCACAAGGCCGCTCAATGTTGAATCCATGGGCCTTGGCGCTGACCCCAAAGGTCCAACTAATGCAGGGCAAGAGAGGCCGGAGAGGCGGCGAGCTTTTCTAGGCCCTGTACACTAGCCCTCTTGATCTAGCAAATATGAATGCGTCCTGGGTGTTAAAGTCTGCATTGAAAAGGAGGGGAGTCATCAGGCAACAGAGGTGATACGGCCACTACCTTGAACAGGCAACAGATCAACACCAAACACCCTTACACTAACCAACCTGAGTTAAGGAGATCGCGGCTGCCGGTTTCGACAATTGAGCGCAATCCAGGCTGCCCTGTTCTTGTTCAGCGAGCACACCCTGGTCCAACGCGTCGGAAAATGCATTGTCTCCAGGGATTAAGCAGACGACGGTAGGACACACAGCCAATCAGCAGGGTGGCGATCAGACTTTGATCTGGGAATCTCCAACTTCCCGCCTATTCCAGCTGCTGGGCCTGCTTCGTGCTGAGTGGTTCTTGGCCCTGTTGCTCACTGCTGCTGCTGCCATCCTTCCATCGCTTCCTTGGGACCGTCTCCTTTCACCAAACACACGCTTTCCACCATCGCCAACCAGCAAATTCCCACCGGCGCACCCATCCCATCAAAGAACTGAAACCTTATCCAATCCCGCGAGCCGTGGTAATCGTTTGATTCGTTTCTCGTGTCACTTTTCCCCACCCCGACGGCCACACTCGCTCTGCGCTGCATCTCTTTGAACACGGGGCGGCTGTGCACAAGTCGATCTAGCAGTCTATTCTTTCCTATCCATCGGCTTGTCTGGCGCATCACTGTCGACATTCTGATTCAATCGCCACGCGCTCCTGCTGCCCTCTTGATCGAATTCTCGGGCCACCCAGCGACCAGGATGGTGTACAGCGGCCGTTGTTTTTCGAATTAAATGACATGGATGCGCAGAATGCTGTCGAGCCCGCCTCCACGAAGCCTGCTGCTTCTCCCAAGCGCCTGGGAACCGACGCCGACCAACCCAGGTCCTCCGCCGTGACCAAGTTGTCCCAGATCGCCAAACCCGAGCTGTCGGTCAAGGACAACAGGGAAAACAGCAGTAGTAGGCCTAGTGCGTCCGGCTCGCAATCACATTTGCACGATGACGATGCCGGCGATGGGAATTCAGATGCCGAAACCATTGTCCTCCCGGGCAAAGATGGCCGACACTCACCATCAAAGGTACGCAAGATCATCAAGCACGAGGATAAGAGCGATGGAGAAGAGGCTCCACCTCCAGCCGCACCCTCGCTCAATCGCAAGCCCTCAACCCTGAAACATGGCCGCGAAGGTGAGAGAGCAGCAGACAGGACAGAGAGAACGGATAGAAAGGACCGAGGCGACAAGGCCGACCGTGCCGAAAAGCCAAGCAGGTCGGCATCCATTGTCCGCAATGGTCCCAATGGCCCCAATGGACCCAGCGATGGCGCCGCCGCTCTGGCCGGCAAGAAGAAGAAGCATCCCGGTGATAGGGCCAAATTGAAAGACGGGTCCAGCGGTTTGAGCTCCGCGCCTGCGTCTCCACCTCAGCGTCGTCGTCGCTCTTCGAATGCGCACTCCAAGTCGGATTCAGAAACTGCACCAGTGGAATCTCCCAAAATTTCTGCCAAAGAAAAGCTGCCAAAATCAGCCGATAAGCTGGTCCCTCACAAAAGAAAGGCACCAAAGCCCGAGTCCGACGACGAAGGAGAAATCCGCAAGGTCCGTCGACAGCGAATTTCAGGCTCTGGCCTTGACGCGTCTCGAAAACCACACCTTCCCTCGGCCAAAACACATCACGAGGTCCACACTTCTTCGGCTCGCATCAGGTCACCATCTCCCCATTCTCGAGCCCATCGTCGCAGCATCTCAACCCACCTTCCAGCTTCATCATCCAACGGCCTCAGCCAAAAGAAAAAACGAGTCCCCGCGCCGCTCCAGTCGACCGACTATCATTCCGACGAGTCGTCTGCGAGCGGCAGTCCGCACCCACGCAGCTCCAAGCTGCGCAGTCTAACCACCCCGGCCACAGCAGAATCGACCATCTCGCCAGCCAAAATGGCCCCTCACAAAAAGCACCTCGATGCTCACGGTCAAACCTTCCTGGCTAGGGCATGTGCCAAGGGTGAGTATGAGAATGCAAAGGCTCGTCTGGCTGCCCGACCCGAGGACATCAATGTTGCCGATTATGCTGGCAACACGCCACTCCAGATCGCAGCACTTAACGGGTACGACGACATTGTGAAGCTTTTAGTGGACGCAGGCTGCAACCTGGAATGCTTCAACAACGAAAAGGACACACCTCTTCTCGATGCGGTGGAAAATGGCCATCTTGAAGTCGTCAATATTCTGCTTGAGGCTGGCGTTAATCCTCGAAAGGCGAATGCATATGGGGAGGAGCCTATCGCTAGAATTAACGAGGATTCAGAGCATGCCGATGAGATCAGAAAAGCGTTGCAGGAAGCGAAGAAGAAGATGGGTGATCGCCGACTCACCTCGGAAGATCACCATTTGGACCATCCCGACACATTATCTTCGCATGGGAATGAAAGTCCTCGGCGATCACCAGGTGCCTCCAACTCTATCAACGCCGCCGGAGGAAGAAGGGCGGGCACTGTCAGAGCGAACAAGACCAGCAATCACTTACTATATATGCCGATGGATGACAAGACTCTGAGGTTGGCAGCTGCTCGTGGCGACGAGGAAACTGTTACGCGCATTCTCCAGGTCCGGGAGGCTTTCGACGATCCAGAGTCCATGGTCGCGGCAGCACGCGGCGGTCATGAGATGGTCATGCAGCTTTTGTTGGCCCTCGGCAAAGCGAATCCGGATCCTCCACCTATCGCAACTGCGGAAAACAGCGAGTATGCGACACCGATGCTGGCTGCGATCGGGCAAGAGAACCTCAATGTCATTCGACTCCTGCTCGCCCAAAACGACTTTGATCCCACTAAGCGATTCAAAGGCGAGACCTACTACGAGATTGCTCGGCGGAGAAAGGGCCCGAATTGGGGGGATGAGGAACACATTCTGAAAAATGCCTATGACGAATATAAGAAGTCGCACAAGGACAGTTCGAAGAATAGGTCGCCAAACAGACGAGACCCAGAGAGAGAAGCTCGACGAAACAGGGCTGAAGTTAGAGATGAGGCCACCGCACGGCCGTCCCACAAACGAAAAGCCTCCAGCCCTACACGGGAGCCCAAGAAGTCCACTCAATCCAAGATTTCTGCCAGCCCACGAGAGAAGCGCAGATCAAGCTCTTTTCCTGCTCACCCCGACGACCAAACCTCGCCAAAACGTGGACCCGGTAGGCCCAAGAAAGATGATAGAATACCCACGATTGCCATCTCGGATCGTGAGGCTTCACCTGCAGGAAGAGCTCCAAAGGTCAAGCGCGTGGAGTCCGAATTGGCCGTTTCTGCGTCAGAGGGCGAAGCGGTCAAGCCACGTCGAAAGTTGGTATCTGCACGGGAGCTCAAGGGTGAGCGCGACAAGCAGCAGCAACGTCGCCAGAGCATAACGTCCAATGCTTCCTCCATGAATATACCGTCTAGTCCTCGGGATGAGCCTGAGAAAGTAGCCAAGACAGAGAAATACCATGACCGGACAAAGGCCCTTAAGAGGGATGAGTCTCGTGATCGGCTCTCTGTTTCGGGTGAGAGCACTAGTAAGCGGTACAGATCTAGTGCTACTCCACCGCATCCTAGCATTATCGAAAAGGACGGCGGTGAAGGCCCTGTTAAGAGGAGGCGCTTGGATGTTACCGAGAGCAAGGAAAAACGGCTGAAGCCAAGCCCGTCCGATGATAGGCTTCTCAAGGCGCCTGCGCCACGCGAATCTGGATCTGCATCCGCATCTGCATCAGCCACCGGCTCTCGTATGAGCTCCAAGAGCCGTGACGAGGACGACAGGAGACCCACACCCAAACCCAGGAAGGTGGAGGAGCACACCCGGAGAGAGTCCGGCAAATCCAATTCTTCTGAGAACAGCATTCATGTCAAGTCCGAAGATCCAGACGTGGAAATGCCGGACGCCGATGCGCCAGTAAAGGAGACGGGAGACCCCCGAGTTTCTCAACAAAGGAAGAGGGAGGAAGAGGAGCGGAAGAAGAAGCAGACCGAGGCCGAATCAGCGGCCCGGGAAGCAAAGAGGAGGGAGGAAGAAAAGAGGCGGAAAGAGGAAGAGGAGAAAGAAAAGGAGAGGGAAAGAGAGCGGGAAAGGGAACGATCTCGCCTTGCAGAGGAGGCCAAGCGTCGTGCCGAGACAGAAGCGCAGCAACGAGCCCAAGAAGAGCAACGACGAAAAGAAGCCGAAGAAAAGCAACGAAAAGAGGACGAGGAACGCAAAAAACGAGAAGAAGAGGGACGTAAGCAACGAGAACAGGAAGAGCGGCGCCGGGCCGAAGAAGAAGAGCGCAAGCGGAGAGAAGAGGAGAAGCGGGCCGAGGAGGAGAGAAGGCGCAAAGAAGAAGACGAGCGAAAGAAGAGGGAGGAGGATGAACGGCTGCGTAGGGAGCAGCTTGAGCGTGAGGCCGCTGAAGAAGCCCGTCGGCAGCGCGAGGAAGAGGAGCGCAAGGAGCACGAACGTAAGGAGCGTGTGCTTCGCGAAGAGGAGCGCAGACGTGCCGAGCGCGCCGCCAGAGAAGCTGAACAACGCCGTCTGCGTGTCGAACAAGAGCGTAACCGCCTTGCCAAACTCCCGCCGCTTCTGCGCTGGTTCGAGAGCGCTGTTAATCCCAAGTTGCCCGAGGTCGCCGAGAAATTCAGCACCATGCAGGGTGTCCGATACGACTGCATCCGACCCGAGTTCAACGGCACCTTGGACGGGAGAGAGCAATGGCTTCTCAACACACAGGTGGCGCTGCTTTTGGGAGAAAAGGACCTGGAGCTCTCGCGATGTAAGTGTTTGGTGTGGCCTAAACGACAATTTGGCAGGTTTGCTGACAATCGCACACAGATACTGCATGGACACGGATACCTGTCTCACAAACGGCAAAGCGAATCATATGGCGCCTCGAGTCTGACCGTTATGCGCTGACAACACCAAGTCTTTATGAGCTGGGCAGACAGCTTCCGGATTACTACGAAGGTCATGACCCCGAGCAGATGGGCTACCTCACCCTCGAGAGGCTTCGGAACGAGGCCTGGGAAAAGTTTTCGGCTATGGATATGTTCTTCGTCAAGGTAAGCACACCAACATATCCCGTTTATTGCACAAGCTTCTAACATGTGTTAGGCATCTGATTTCATGTTCATCATTCCGACGATTTATCATCTTCGCAACTTGAAGCTCTCGATGGCATATTTGGAGCTTCCAGATCCCGAGGCTGAGCCTGTCAACTGGGTGGTTCACCAGAAGTGGAGGAGTGACCCTCAGGCGCATATCTTGGGAGGGTTTGCGCCCACTAGCAAGCACTACATGAACGGCGAGCTTCTCCATGAGGACAAACCCAGCTTGAGGGAGGCAAGCACGTCACCAGTTCCCTTCCGTTCCCGACGGATTCCTCGTCACGGTCTGGTCGCCATTGCTCGAGACGATCCAGCATACAACCAGTATTTCAAGGACCATGGCGTAGAAGGATCTGTGGAAAATGCAGAGTCACCTCTTCTGCCCAACGGAGTACACTCGTCACCCGTCAGCACGTCGTCTCGTTTGATGGCACAATCAACGAACGGGGCAAGGTCACCAACAATGACCATGGTAACCGCCCCCAACGGCGCTGCCAACCAGCCAATTTCGCCATCATCCGAGTCGGGACCAGCACAGGCCCGGCCACTGGTCAATGGCATTCATGGGATGGTCAACGGCGACACAGCTTAAGGGGTGGTCAGCTGCTGGCCATCATATCTTAGCGACAACTCTCCTTTGTCTTTTGGGTCCACCACGGCAAATATCGATAGAGCGGGACGCCTTCTTGGGATAGGAGCCGGTTACAGAAAGGACGGCGTTTGCCTCTTGCATTCAGTTACTAAACGGGATATGGGCACAAGGAGACAGGCAGCAACGCGATCGGCGACAAGCAGGCGGGATTTTGTTTTGGGAAGATGATTTGCTCGGCGTTGTTGCAACGTTGGATGGCCTGCCTTGGACCTCTTTTTTACGCGCCCTCCCCCCCCCGAAAATCTGATATAACAAGGAAGTTTCCGGGAGATACCCTTGATTTGGCAGCAAGCTTTGCTTCATGTCGGGAGTACAATATTCATCATGTTCATGGAATGGTTGTATGTGGGTTTCAGCTTTTCTCAAGATTCGATGGAAACTTGTGTTTGATGCGAGGCGACGGCGAATGAGGGAGGCGACGACAAAAAATATACACGAATAGTGTCGTCATTTGGGTTTTGGGCGATGCTTTGCCTGCGGGGAAAAGGGGGGCGGTTGTGGGTTATAGGCACGATGCTGAGGTGATGCAATTCGATGCTATGTTATATTATGAAGGAGGTTATAGGGGTTGTATTGTACATATATATATATGAAACCCGAAACTATGAAATAAATATGGGAAAGGAATAATGAAGTTGAGAAGTGAACCTTATGGTGTTAGGTAACCTGGAAAGATGTCTTTGACGTTCCGAGTCAAGAAGTGGCACACTGTGACATGGGTAGCCCCGCAAGCACAGGCTTGGGCGGCAATTCAGACAGTGCCAAAAAGCCAGGCTGGAAACTGTTCACTGGCCTTCGATTTCCAAGTCTTGGCTCTCAGCGGCAGGCAGGCCCTCTTCTTGAATTTTGCCCCACCATCAAAATTCCCCACGATATCAACCTTGGGAATACTTTCTCAGCGAATCCCTCGAAGACGACCACGAAATACCGATCGAGGCTGCATACGCCTGTCACGAAGCGAAGAATCCCTAAACCGACACCTAGAAAGGACATCCTTCTGTGCTAGGAAGACCACACCGCAATCATGTCGACCACAGTGGAAAAGGTGTGCCAACTGCCCCCTCCAGAGAACAGGAAGAGAGACGAGAAGCTAACCAAGATGCGCGCAAACAGATCAAGGAGGTCGAGCTCGAAGTATGTCTGTCCCTTATAATGTTTTCATAGTTTACGAAGCCCGCTCGAACACGACGACTCACAACCATGATCTTGCTGTATAGATGGCTCGCACCCAAAAAAACAAAGCCACTTCGTACCATCTCGGTCAGCTCAAAGCCAAGCTCGCCAAACTCAAGCGCGAGCTCCTCACCCCATCGGGCGGCGGCGGCGGCGGTGGCGCCGGCTTCGACGTAGCCCGCACCGGTGTGGCCTCCATCGGCTTCATCGGCTTCCCCTCCGTCGGAAAATCAACCCTCATGTCCCATCTCACCGGCCAGCACTCCGAAGCTGCCGCCTACGAGTTTACGACCTTGACGTCCGTCCCCGGCCAGGTGGTCTACAACGGCGCGCCGCTACAGATGATTGATTTGCCTGGTATCATCGAGGGTGCCAAGGATGGTCGCGGTAGAGGTCGCCAGGTTATCGCCGTGGCCAAGACGTGCAACTTGATTTTTATCGTGCTGGACGTGAACAAGCCGTTGACGGACAAGAGGGTGATTGAGGCGGAACTGGAGGGGTTCGGGATCAGGATCAACAAGGAGCCGCCGAATATCACGTTCAAGAAGAAGGATAAGGGCGGGCTGAACATCACGAGCACGGTGCCGTTGACGCACATTGATAACGATGAGATTAGGGCTGTGATGAGCGAGTACGTTTTTGAAGGGTGCGGAAAAGATAGGATGGGCTGACGAGAAGTAAACAGGTACAAGATCAGCTCAGCAGACATCGCCATCCGCTGCGACGCCACCATCGACGACCTCATCGACATCCTCGAGGCCAAATCCAGAAGTTACATTCCTGTCATCTATGTACTCAACAAGATTGACAGCATCAGTATCGAGGAGCTGGACCTGCTGTACCGGATTCCCAACTCTGTGCCCATCAGCTCGGAGCACGGGTGGAATATTGATGAGTTGATGGAAGCTGCGTATGTTCCCCTTTTTGTCTCTTTCTCTCTTGTTTTCAGCTTACTAACTTGGGACAACAGCTGGGAAAAGCTAAGGCTCGTCCGCGTGTACACCAAGCCCAAGGGCCGCATGCCCGACTACGATGCGCCCGTCGTGCTCAGGTCAAATAAGTGCACCGTCGAGGACTTTTGCAACACCATCCACAAGAGCATCCTGGAGCAGTTCAAGGTGGCGATTGTGTACGGCAAGTCGGTGAAGCACCAGCCGCAAAGGGTGGGGTTGTCGCATGAGCTGGCGGATGAGGATATTGTTACTATTATTAAGCGGTAAAAGAGCCTCACAGATGAGGCTTTCGAGCAGGTTTGACGGCGACAGAGGTCTGAATCAGGCCAGCTCATGGAACGCCGCGGAAGCTGGGGATTGGTGGCAGAGGGCTAGAACTCAGCAAGGGGAGGGAAGGGTCGCTGAAGAATGTTAACGCCGCAAGGGATGACAGCCCGCCTTAGTTTGTATCTGCGGCTGTCGTTCTCCCTTACAGAGGGAAGCATGGCAAACAAACCCAACCCAAGCACGTGGAGAAAGAAGAATCTCTGACCCATCATAACGGCGATGTGTGTTAGTGTAAGGCAAGGGAGGAGAAACATTGAAAAGGGGGTCATTTAGTGGCGTTTTTTGGGGGCCCATGTCACGAGACAGAGGGCAAATGGAACGGAAAACGATGCTTGTTTGATCAAAAATTGAAAGATCTCAAGACTTACGTATATATACATCACATATACTGTGTACACAAAGCACTGGTGATACCTACCTGCTTCAAAGCCACCCGTCTTTAACTGCTGTGTCGCCTAGACATCTATCTATCCCTTCACTCAGATCCAACATGCCATTCTGGACGGCAAACGAACAAACTCCTGCCCTCAGAAAGCGTGGTTCAGCCGCCTTTCTAGCTCAAGACACACTCTTCCTAATCTGTCTGGGATTTACTTTTTTAAGTTTCATGAGAGGAGGAAGTACAGTATGTTCAAGTCAGCGGAAGTTTATATCTGGATGATTTTTCTACCACCTGTTGTTCGACTAAGGTAACCAACCATGATGTCTTCCTCACGATGTCCTCTGTTCTTCTCAGATGTTGGTTGGACAGTTTGACATTGAGGTTTTGTATGTATGGGAGCGAGGAGAGGAGAAACAGAGTTATATACAATCTATTTCTCTTTCTACTCCTCTTCTTCTCCAGATTTACTACACTTAGTTTTGTAAGAGGTTACTACTGCTGCCATTGTTTTGTTTCTTGTGTTCAAATTCATCCTGCATAGCCGAGAAAAGATTCATACACACAACGCCAATGTCTTTTTTTCTTTTGGTTGTTGTAACAGAGTAGTGAAGCAACAGCACGATATATGTATGTAGACCTAACTTATATTGTTTACTAATTACTTACCTGTCAAGATTCCACACTCCTCTTCGTTTCCCGTCCTCAACCACAACTTATATATGTAGGGAGGGAACTTGGAGATCGTTTGGACCTTTTCTGCTGGGTTTAATGTCACAACTAGACATGCGGTGATAGGATGCTAGTATCGTCATGTATTTTGACACACTCTAGGGCTTCTAATCTCGTCACACACTGGACATACACATTGGACATAATGTGAGGGAGTTCATTGGAATACAGCCTGTCACATTCGTGCCAAACTTGAGAGGTTCTCTGTCAAGGGTATGTGTGTTTTTGCTTGTCTATGATGCGAGGGATGATGACTGACAAACACCATGCTTTCACATCATGCTTAGCTGGTGGTGGGTGCAAGAGAACGCGGAGAAAGGGTGGACAAGAATTCCACAAATTCAGTGAGTTTTGCGGGAGGAAGAAGGCCAGACCTGTGTGTATGTAAACACAGCTATCTACAGCAGTTCACTGCTACCTCCAATGCCTGATGTATGCGTGTGTTGTATACCGGTGTGAGATCGACTTGAGCCTCCTCCAATATGGCCCGGACTCTCAACCCCTTCCCATACCTTGAGCCTCGTCCCACGTCTTTCATCGACTACTGCAGCACGTCAGTGTGCCAAAAAACGCGCATACTTACCGCAGGAAGTAAACGCATATCCCGTCCGTCCATCCGTCCGCGCATCCATCCATCCATCCATCGCCCAGCGACATTTCGGCTGGCTTACCAGATAAACCCGGAATTGGTCTCCGTGTTTTGTCTTGTTCAATAACCGTGTTGCTCTTTGCGTCTGCTGTGCCCGCGCCGCACATCCCGCTCTGGTGTTGTTGTCCGTTGGTATTATATACCCTCCTTTTCCTTTGCCCCTCAATAGCCACTCAATATCTTCCCAAAATATATAAAACAAAGGACGGACAAGCAAAGGAGGAAAATATGGGACTGGTATCACTCTTCCACGTAAAACAACCATTACACCTTTCTTAACCATGCTTCAAACCCTCAGTTTGAATGTTCGCTGGTGGTGTAATCCTCGGGTTCGGATCACCTAATCCAGGTAACCCCCCTTCTTCCTTAACTTCCCCCCATCCATCGTTGATGAACATGCTTGACAGACAATTGGTGATTCTAGACTCGGTTAGCCTCCCAGACTTTTGACACAAAAACCAACCGCTTGCGCCCTCCCCTTGCAGCAATTTGGCAAGCAGCCGCACCACCACCACCACCACCACCACCACCACAAGCTGCTTGCTGCTGCTGCAGCGAGAAAAGCAGAAGCAACACGCAACCGCGGGGAAATACCCGTCAGGAAAAGAAAAAATAGCAGACGACACACCCGCACCCGCATCCACAGACAAACACATACACCCGTAAAGTTCCCATTCTTGGAATGAGGGTGCGTCGGGGGAATGTGTATGTACATACATACAAACCTTACTGCAGCAGGGTGTACAGTATGTATTGTATGTACAGTACATACAACACACCCCTTCTATGCATGACGCTAGAGTTCATAAAAAGGACCATTTCCCCAAGATAGGATCCCGAAATGTGATGGTGGTGGTTTGGGTTACGAATATCAATTCCAGTTATCGTTGTGCCCCCCTTGTTCCCCCTTTGGATATTACTATTCATTTTATGCCATGCGTATCTGCGCGTATGTATATATGTAGCAGAGCGTGGGTGGCAGAGTAGTACCGTACTGTAGAGACGCATCGTCATCCCTCTGATGGATACCCACGACGTGCTTCCGCTTGCTCGGCTGACCTGCATTGTTATGTAGGAAAAAGGCAAGGGGTTTGGCGGACAGATGCGCCAAGGCTCACAAAGTTCAGATGAAAATGGGCATTTTGGCGGTGGGTGGTGGTGGATTTCCCATTGTTCCTCCGCTGTGCTTTTCGCCTTCTGCCCTCCCAAAACCAACAAGCGAGAAGGAAGGGCTAAACCAAATATTCTTATCTGGGATTAGTCTGAGATTTAATATGTAACTGTAAGGTTCAGCATCATGAAAAGACCACGGGACCTTCAGGGGGGAAAACGAGCTTCATGCATGAAAGAAGGCCTGGGGATTCGGACAAAACTTGGTTAGCAGGGCCGGGTGATCTGCGAGGAAGGGCTTGGGGTCCGACGTCTCTCTATCCGAAGCCTGGTTGTGTTTTGACGACGTTTTTTGACACTTGCTTGTGCTGACATATCCCGAGAATTCTTGGTGTCTGATATAGCTACTACGCCGCTGGGTCCGCCCACTATGGGTAGCCCCTCGGGTGACCCTCTCACGAAACTGCTTTTGCCGCCGACCACCCTGGATCCATTTGCTCACTGTTACACACCATTCCACCAAGCACAAGGGGAATAAGAGATGGGTGGACACGTGTGTATCACTGTCGTTGATAACAAGACGTGCTCCATGCCGATATGCGGGACTGTTAATTAGGGCTCAGGAGAAAAAGGGGCAAGCCGCGCTTGCAGCTGCATTCACGGATACTGCCTCCTGCTCTTGGGGGTCTGTTGCTTGTGTTTTCTTGACATGGCTGAAGGCATCAACCGTTCCTGGGCCCAAGCGTCTCAGAAAGCATGGCAACGTGGTTTGCACAGACGTTCCTTCTTGTCGGCCATGATGGTGTCGCCCCTTGCGCGATGCAACCCACAGCTGGAAATGCTGCTGGGTGGTGTTCTCAGGAGGCCCGAAAGGGAACAGGGGCTGCCAAATACGGGAGCATCTTTGGCCACCGTCCACAATCAGATGCAAGAATGTGCTCATCGTTGGTGGGGGTCCAGCCAAAAGGCTTTCATGCAACCTGGAAGCTGCATTGTTTGATCTCTTTTCTGGTTCGAACATGCCGCGGTCCGTCTTCACCCCTCATTTTGCTTTCCGTCAAAACAAACCACAGAACCCCTCCATGGGAGCCCACTTAGTGTCCGTCCACTGTGGACCGAGATCTCTTTTGGCCCAAGTTGTGGATTCAACGAGCGGCAGCTTGCGGGTCTCCGTAGTGCCGTTGATCGCCAAGCAGTGGCATCAACCACGCTCACTGGCTGTCTTGCCGTCGTCTACTTGAAGCCGACGATGGAGTCGTGCAAGTTTTCACGGTCAATTGGCCCCCGAGAAGCCATCCAGGAGAGCACCCAACAAATAGAAGATCTGTGTCAACCGTTCAGCACCCATATGCTCATGCACGTCGACGACCTCATCATGTGAGCAGAGCCGAACCGCAACCCCTGCGCCAAGGTCAGAGAGCGCTTCTCTTGGCACATTCATCCGCAAGATGATAATCATCGGAGGTCTTGATGGTGTCTCACGCTCCTCCTCCGTCCGCGCCGTCGCATTGAGGCGGCAGCATGGAGCTTTTTCTCTTTTTGCCCAGCTCGATTTGTGGAAGCCTGTGAGCTCCAGAGCCACGCTAGCCCGAAGCAGTCTCCCACTTTGAGAAAATGCTTCCCTCCCCCATGTCTTCTTGGCCAGCCATCCGTCAATGGACTGTTGAGGATTGAAGACTTGTTGACCAGTGGGAAGCCAGCCCGGCCTCACGCTTGGACCTCGCCGTGGGGATGATTTTCTGCCCAATGGTGGCGGCGGGCAACCCGCATCGACCCGGAAAATGTGCCCAATGGTAATCCTGACCTGCCTCTCTTCATCGCCGTTGGACAAAAGAGGTCCCGAGAGTGTGTGGCCGCAGAAGGCCGACGTCGCCCCAGACCCGCGCCCCGTCTGAGGAACTGACGAGCAGGTGAAGAGAGGAAACCCTGGTTTGTAGGGCACTGCAACCCAGATCGCTTGGAAGATAACCATGATTGCAACTCCACAGTCCCCGAACCGCAATTGCAACCAGGAAAAGAAACCTCTTGTTTGTGTCTAGCTTCTTTTGAGGTCCTTTGTGGAGCTTGGCCGCGGCTCGTCGCCGTTCGGGTTTCTTATAGTGTACGGTTGCTGGATCTCTCATCTGCCATGGCATCGACAAGCCGAGGGCTGTGGTTGTAGCAAATCGAAATTCTTCGACCATCGGATGTGGTAAATGAGGCGTCGAGGGCGTCCTGCTGCAATTGTCTTGCCGACCATTGTTGCATTTTGGAGTGTGGTGCTTCACAGACCCGGAGGATCCTGCCCGGCGTCGCTCCATCGGCCACGAGTCTCGAGTGTCTTGCGCTCTGACGAAAAAAAAGTGCACATCTTTTCTCAATGTCAATCTCATGAGCTCCATCGATACACGGTGGAGCGTCGATGAATCGTGACCTCCCCGGCAGAAACATCGGAAGCTTGACCTCTGGCCTTCCGTAAGCACCCCTGACACTGTGTCACGGCGGTGCCTGGGGTCCTGGCCACGAGCGGGGAGAGTCGTGTCCATCTCAATCCCAGACGAGGCAGCGAGCAGCTCTCAAGCCATCATCGAGCCGATCCAGATCACAGCTTCGCAGCGCTGGCGGGGAACGGCAGATGATGGCTGCGCTAGGAAAAGGGCCAAAAAGCCACGGGGGAGGTGGAATTGACAAATGACAATCGCATTGTCGTCTCGGGCAGCCCAGCGGCGCGATGTTTCTCTGTCATGTCTCGCGGTGGTGCGCTTGCGGGCCGACACCCACTAGAATCATCGAGTATCGAACATGGAACGTCTCTTGTAGCGGTCGATCGCATTTGGCAAGCTGCTGTGGTGCTGCCAGAAGGGCCCTGTGAGACTCTTGTGAGACTGTCGATATTCCATCTGTGGTACCTTGATGGATGTTGGCGATAGCTGCTGCACTAAGCCGGTTCCATTCTGACAGGGCCAGGCGGGCACAGCGGGCACAGCGGGCCAGTTAAGCGACCGCACCTTGTGCAGGCGAGACCCCTGTTCTGTCCTGGTTGGAAAGAAACGCTCAGTGCACTGCTTGATCAGTGAGGTCGAAATATCTCTCTTGGAAAGACGGGAGAACGCGGCTGATGATTCGTACTTGGCTCGGTACTATTTGTTGACCAATTGCCCATGGTCCATCGAAACGAGATAACATTGGGATGTACTGTATGTACCTACAGAATGAAGGATTTTTTGCGCGACTTGTGCAGCGAGTGAGCGAATAGGCATAAGGGCATCGGCTGGATCGAGCGGGCAGCATTGCAGGAAACGCCTCCTTCTGCAGCTGTCCGCTATTAGAGTTACCTCGCTGACTGTCAAGGTGAGGTTGTGCAATGCTGAGAGCAATTCCTTGTCCGGCACTCGATGGGGTCTGTGCTGCCCCTTGATATTGAATAGGTAGGAAATATTGGAAAGTCATGGATACCTTGTAGTCTGCAGCCATGCGCCTGCCACGGTCTTGACAAGCTTCCTTCCTTATTTTCAGTCTCTGACTTTTATTACCCATTTTATTCCCGGTTAAGGAAAAAGAAGGAAGGAAAACTGCCTGACCTGACTGACCTGACTGACCTGACCCACGGCATGAGAAACAACACATGGCTTTCTTTTTCAGCAACTCATCACGAACTCGACTCATCGGCGAAAAGAAACAAGCAGGACCTGCTCCATTAGCCACCGCGTTTCGCCAGAGACAGCCAGAGCGTGCTTAACGGCGCCAGCCAAGACTCCCTCCTCTTCTCCTCGTTTTTCAATCAAGTGTTGCTTTTTCCCTCTCTCTCTTTTTCTCGCTCACCTGCCCCTGGTCCATTGGGACAAGGGACATGGGGCATGGGACATGGGAGCATGGGGACATGGCGTAGCTACAAGGATACTTTGGGTGCGCGGTACGTACCGTGCGTTCCATTTCCTCAACAAGCGTGCCCGGCGAGGTACCTGACCTTGCTTTGCTGCTCTCTGCTTGCTTGCAAGGGTGCTCATCAGTGAGGTCCTTTTCTCTCTGGTCCATCTGACGACGCTAACAGTGGGCATGATCCCTCCATCTCCTCCCACTGTGCTCTCTTGGGCTTGGTCTCAACAGCTCCATCCGCCATCAGCGACTTGGAATTCGTCCGCTGTCCCTCGCGAGCCGCTCACTGCCCGCTAGCTAATGTTGATGCTAGTTGCTAGTGCCCGAAGCCCTCGAGAGCAATGATTAACAGCAGATGTCTCTTTGCTGAATGACATGACGGAGACCACCGTTCTCCCCCCGTCTCCCCTTGTGTGCTCCCCCCCCCAAATCCGGGCCAAGCTCACCCTGGACCCCTGCCGGGAGATACAAGATGACGGTTCCTTCGCGTACATAGTACAAGTACCTACATATGCCGCCCAAGCGTGGTCCCCTCGGCCGCTTGCCTTGTCTTTTGCGCGTCCTGAACTTATCTTGTCCCAGTCCCGCAGGTTGAACTGCATTTGCGGCGCCAGCTCTGCAGCCGACTGTCGTCTTGCGACTGGTAGATCTCTCTTGTTTGCTGCCGTACTTGGTGCGGATGCTGCTGCACGCCTCAGACAACACCACCACTTACACAACCAGTCACCATCTCTCCGCCTGTTCTACCCGTATGTCCTCGACACCGACTCGGTCTTTGTTCTGCACGCTTTGGGGACCTTTTTCGGACCGGTAAGGCAAACCCCAGAGCCGAGAGGAACCAGGACCGCACTGTTCGCCGTTACTCAAACGACGACTTGACCAGAACGAGGATCCGGCCAGCAGTTCTGTCCGACGCCCTCGGGTTTCTGGTCGATAGTCTTCGTGCTCTCACTGTGTACGCCTAGGTGGAGGGGAACATCGTCAACGGCGGCTACGGTTAACTCGCCATAGAGGCTACTTTCCGCCCCCTTTTCGCCTGCACCCCGTGCCCCCCCGTCCAAGTCCCGGGTCTGCATCCACCTCGACCCGCGCTGCTTGACCAAGAGACCTGCCGAACGACCACCCTCCCAACGCTTCTGCAGGAGCTACCCAACTAAGACTTCGTGAAAGTGCAACACCAATACACTTCCGGCCTCCACACCAAGCATCTTGCGACCTTCTCCAGCCCAGACCGCTGCACGCCCCCTCAGGAACCAATTGCTGTCTTCGGCCCCCCGTATCATGCATGTACTTCTCCTGAGCGTGTCTGTCTTGCGCATCTTTTCCTGGGCAGACTGATCCCCACACCAGCCAGCCACCACCCCATTGCTATCAACCAAGTGATTCGCTCACACTGAGCCAGTGCCTTCTGCTTGCCTTGACTTGCCCGCGCCTCCGTCTGGTTTCGTCTGTGTTGGACGAAGCCTGTTCTGTCAGAATGCACAACCAGATCATCGCCTCGACGGGCATGGACCAGGAGAGTCACATAGCACACGACAACAGCACATATGGGAACGACAACTGGGTGGACATGAACTCGTATCACCATCAACACCAGACCACCATGCCCGACTATGGAGGGACTTATGGTGGCTATTCCACCATCCCGCCCATCACCCACGGGCTACCGTCGGAATCGCTGAATAGGATGCCACCACCGCCGCCTCCCCATTCCATGCACCAACCTCACGCTTCTCATACACAGCTGCCCATGCTCATGATGCCTCATCACCAGCCGCCGCCTACCTGGCCGAGTCTGTTGACAAACCCAAACAATTACAGCCCTCATTCAACCCCTCCGATTGCCATCCCCCCTATCATCGCACCTCTCAAGACGACGAAGCTTCCGGCGATCCAGACAACGACTTCACAACCACGAAAGACACTGACAGACGAAGACCGCCGCGCCATGTGTCAGTATGCCAAGGACCACCCCAACGCGAAGCAGACAGACATCGGCAATCGCTTTGGCGTTGAGAGGAGGTAGGAAATGATGAAGCCCCAGTCGTAATCCAAGTGTTACCACGTCTGATTTTTCTAACGCTCCTCGCAGTACGGTTTCCAAGGTCCTGAGACACAAGGAAAAATACTTAAGCTCGGAGGATCGGAGTAGTTCGCCCATCAAGCGCGGCAAAGGAAAGGGAGCAGACATTGAAAAGGCGCTGACAGCCTTCCTTCGCAATGCTCGAAAGGAAGGCAAAACTCTAACGACCGAAGACGTCAAGGAGAAGGCCCAGTCATTTTCCCTTGTTGGTGGCAGTGACTCTTTTCTGGAGCACAATAGCTCGGCCTGGCTGGAAAAGTTCATGCTCAAACATGGCATGGGCTCCGGGAGACTGATGCGCCGGGCGTCAGAAACCAACATTCATGACAGTAGGCGCAACTCGCCATCACTGAGTGTTTCGCAGCCATCGAGTGCCATTTCTCCTGCGTCCCCAGCCGGCCATGTCTCGCCATCACCATTGTCCGCAAACAAGAGCGACGATGAAAAGGAAAGTATGAACAGCTTCATGGACTTTACAACCGACAGCGCCTATAAGCATACAAACTCTCAGAGCAATGCATCCCTGTCGAGTGCTTACACCGAAAATGCCAACTCGTCCTTTTCTGGGAGCGCTCTCAGTCCTGCAGCCTCGTTCAACTTCTCGCCGGATCCCAATGCTGGCGGATTTCCGCCTCCCGGAGCACCAGGTGGAGGTTTCCAACGCCCGCGAAGCCAGACATTTCCGACGCTGGACCTGGAATACATGAACCAGTCTCAGAGTACGGAGCCCCTGACGCCAAAGTATCATGTCTCATCCACCGCACCATCCTCTGCATTGGAACCGCCATCCGCAAATTCACAGGGTGGGCATTTCAGCATCGATCAGGCGATTTCACCTCAGCTCCGTCACAGCACCAGCAATCAAAGCCTTGGTGGCAGATCATCAACGACCCCAGTTACGGCGAACCCTTCCTCTCCAAGCTCACCGACTCAAGAAGATGCGAGAAGGGCAGCGGATACTCTTTTGTCTTTTATCACCAACTCAGGCGGATTTGCTGACCATTCCGAGTATATGACTCTCCTCAAGCTCACCGAAAAGCTGCGTATCCATCAGATGCAGATGGCGAAGGCGGCGGCCCACGGCATGGGAGGACTGTCGCGGATACCTGAAGGCGACAGCGAGATGACAAATACGACTTCAGTCAAAATTGAATCGACAACAACTGCTTGAAACAGCATCATTTATCCAGCGTCTTCACAATTTGTCACAGCATTTCATGGTGTTTTTCTTGTTGGTGCAACTTACGGTGTTTGGCGGACGAGGACATGGAGTTGGCAGGCAACGTTGCTTTGAACTCGCCAAGTGTGGATGGGGAGGGGATGGGGAGGGGACGGGGAGGGGATGGGAGATGATGAGAACTTTTGGGGAAGATTCGAAAACCAAAACGAACATTTGCAATTTACATACCTGACCTTCGGCGCCGCGAAAAACAGCACATATACCACTTGCTCAACCTTTTCTTCGACGCTTTCGACACTTTATATACCCCCTTTTTAGCGTTGATTACTATCTACATCGTCACCGCCACCAGGAAGACTATACGCTCACGCGGAAAGCGAGGCTCACCAAAAACCGACCTCGCATATTTTTCTTACTCGACTCGATTCCATTTAGTTCTTTTCCTGTCTCGCTTTTGTTATAGTTTGTTGGCTTCCGACTACCCCTTCTCAACTTGACTCTGTATACTACCAGCATGATTTCGCTTCGAATTTCTGTTTCATTTATTTCACACACACACACACACACACACACACACACACACACACACAGGAGTGGCAAGGCAAGCACGACCGACCGATGGACTAGGTCTTGAACGAACGAACGAACTATAGCCGCATATACCAAGTACCGGATGTTTCGAAAAGAATACAAAAGGCTGATGGACATGGCCCGCGAGGGTCTACGGTGGCGATGGAACAAGATGGACGGAACGAAAGTGTGTTTTTTTTTGTTTGAATTTGCTTCATAATGGGGAGTGAAAGGGGATTGACATTGATGGAGGGGAAGATGAGACCTATTTCGCTTTGGTCGTTTCGGACTTTTTTCACATATTTGGGGGCGCACGGTCTTAATTCTGAAAGGAAAGGGGACAATATTGGGAGGACAGAAACAGACAGAATTACAATCAGGAAGGGGGATGGGGGGGGCAGAAATGGGGACGAAAGCACAGGTGCAGGAGAGGATTACAGCCTACCTACCCAAGGACAAAGAATCACATTTTCATTTTGGTTATTTTCACACAACAACAAAAGCCGTCTTCTGGAATATGGAGGTGAATTTGGCTGTTATTCGCTCTCTCTCTTTTTGGATGTTTGATTCTGGATTTTTCCTGTGGGTGGTTTTGTTGCTGTGCCTTGTTGCCCTGAGCTTGTTGTTCCCTTTTCTACCTCTTTCCCATTGGAAACTGAAATAGCAAAGTTTCCAGTTCGCCCAAAACCTGAAATATATACCATACCATCTTTCGCCATCATTTTTACACAGGTCCGAACTTGAAAACAATAGGCCATCAATTTCATTGATGAATACAAAACAATTCGCTAACTTATGTATAATCAACACCAACGCTCACCACCCCCCTCTCGGCCCACAGCTCCAGCACCCCTCTCTCTGCAATCTCGGGCATCAGCCGGACGAGTATCAGTTCAACCAGACTGTAAACGAGATGCTTGTTGCAGTAGGCATCGGAGAACACATCCAAGATGCCCCGTTCAATCTCGGCAAGTATCTCTTCTTCCCCTGGGGTGGTGGTTTCTTCTTCTGAAGTGGTGAAGAATATCGCAGCCTTACCCGTGCTCTTGCTTTTACGGTGGTGGTGGTGGTGGCGGCGACGACCAGTCTCATCCTTACTAGCTTTTTTCCCATCAGAGCGTTGGTGACGATCCTTGCCCTCTCTGCTCTGAAGGCGGTCCGTTCCTTCGTCCCTAGCCTGGCCTGTCATCATGTCGACACTAACAGCATCGCTAACAGGATCATCGCTGAACCTCGCTACCTTCTTCTTTTTGTTGTTGTTGTTGTTGTTCTTGTCTTCCCCAGCCGAACTCGACGGCGACGAGCTTGATGATCCATCCTCGCTTGTCTGCTGCTGCTCAACCTTTTTCTGCACATCCCCTTTAACAGCGACAGAAAATGGCGACACCCCAAACAGCACTTTTCCCACCACCCCCGGCAAAACCCCCCAAACCGCCCTAGCGCACCTCCTCCTCAGCTGTTGCAACTCCTTGTCACTAGCAGGTGCTACCAAGGTGGGCTTGCCAGCGGGCATGTTATTGGGGAAGAGGGCCCCGCGCACGTTGCGGAGGAGTGGGGGCAGTGCCAGTGGCCCTCCTCCTGATTCCTGGCTGAGAATGTAGCGATGTATACCGTGTGATAGCAGCCTATTATTGTGTTTTACACACACTGTCAGAATATATATACACCCAAAAAGAGAGAATGACACAGAAAAGAAAGAAAAGTTGGGGGTCAAAAACAGTCTCAGAGGAAACAATGATATGATTTTCCCTGGATTGTTCCTGTATGTGAGACAAAAAAGCGACGTGGTGTTTCATTCATGCGTGGGGGAACAGAAAAAGAGGGACAAAAATGAAAATAGGTGTGTGTGTCTGTGTGTAAGCTGTGGTAGGATAGGTGGTGGTAAGTGGTGGTAATGGTGTGTAGCAGCCAGTACCCCCATTGATCAGCCAGTGCTGTGGAAGGTGACATTCAAGCACCGGAGGAAAGCAAAGGGTCAGGCAGGAAGGAAACGGCCAAACCAGGGACAGACCATACAACTTTGTGTGTGTCTGTGTGTCAAAAGTTCAGATGATCACAAAGACCCGACTTAACCGGGTAAAACGTCCTGATGGTACCCAAAGACTTGTTCGCTGTGAACAAGCCAAAGGGATTTTCGACCTGGCAGGCGCGGCATTCTCGATACTCGGAATCCAGCCAGCCAGCCCAACACCACCACCACCACCACCATCATCTCAACCCCGGTTGATGCGGCCCAGCAGGCTGCTGCAGTGGGAAAGAAAGGCGGCCAAAGCTTCTTGCTGATGCGGGGAGAAACGACTGGGGTGAGGCACAAGGTGGGGAGACTGCTGACGGGGGTCCTGAGCATGGGTCCATGGGCCATCGGACTTGGGTCGGAGGAGAGGGGGAACGACCATTGCGCTTTGAGCCCCGATGCTAAACTGTCTTCGTCTTCCTTCTTTCCTGGCTCACGTCATGCCGTCCATGCAAAGATTCACATCTCGAATTCTCGGCGGACGAGGTCACGACGTGACTCGACTCTTCCAGGGTTGCTTTGTGCACATGCGCCCTTCATGCTTCCCCTAGCTCGGATTGAAAGGCGGCTTGAGGGGGGGGAAATCTTCAGCCGAGTGGTTCCATTTTGCATGATGGTGATATGCTAGACAGGGTCGCAATTATGATCTGTCATTCAGTTTGACAGTCTTTTCACAAGACACCATCCGAGAAGGGTCAAGCCTCATCGCGACGATCTGTGTGTCGTTGAGCAAAACGTTGACGGAGACGGCACGCTGTGGGGCGGTACGAAGCGCAGGCTTAGTGTTTGCAGCGTCCAAGGCAGCGGTGAATGAAGCAGTCGGCGTACTCGGCGTCCTCGGCGTGGAAGTGAGGTGCGATAGGGTCGACATGATGGCTTGGAAAGGGTAGTCCAATCCCTGTCCCGTTTCCCCAGCTCGGCGCGTAGAGGAGACTCGTTGATGGATCGTCAAAAGCCTGACAAAAGCCTCTCGAGCAATCGGACGCAGCCAAGGCGGTGCGGTGCCGCGATTGGCCCAATGGGTTGGGGGCACCAGATGCAGGCCCCGAAAGGAACAAGAACGACAGAAATGCGCCGTATGCGGGTCGCCGATTCGGCCGCAGGACATGTGGGAAGCGTGTGTTCCACTGCAGCACCAGCTTTTACCCCGAAGCCTTGCTCCAGCTGGGTATTGGCCGGAGCACAGCTGCACAATGCGTCCAGTTACATCCGGCGACATCTAACAACACCCAGTGACCCTCCTCTTCGGCGTCTCGAGACCTTCACCTATTGCACTTGCAACTCGTGAAAAATGACTATGATTCGTGCCGAACTCGGCATTTCTCCAGGTCCAGTGACTTTCTGCTCATGCAGTGTGACGGCGATGTTGCAAAAAGGGGGCGGGGAAGTGTGGTAGGTAAACATGAAGCCACCTACCTGTCAAGCTTGCCATCTACGGCTGCGATTCGTCCTGGTCCCGTCATGGTAACCCACTGCACCATCGATAATGCGCCGCAGAGCCATGGCATCCGCACATCCATCTCGATCAGATTTGATATTGCCGACCAGCATCTGAAGGCCAACACGGGCACTTTCAGTGGCTCAGGGTCCGATCTGACCTCGTGTTGAGCCGTATTTTTGCGCTGGACCGTGCTGTGAGAGCTTCGAGGCGGCAGAGAACGGGTCGTCATGAGGACCGTGAAGACCAATCTGAGGAATGAGGTTGCGAGAAAGCACCAGTGTAGGATCGTCCAAAACAAGCCCTGCATCGAATAGCCCTTGCCCGGTCGCTTCGACGGATTCTCGTCCTCGGTTGCTTTTCTCTTGTCCAACGTCCGTGTCGCAATAATGATCATCTCCAATATCATCCACGGCTCCGATAGTTTGTTGGCGACCGAGTTCCCAATGATTAGCTCTGAGAAGATCTGGCCAACCAGAGCCGTCAGGCACCCATTCTCGAGGTCTTCGGTGGGGAGCAGGATGGCCAGAACGGCATGAACTAGCAGTTGACGATACGCTACTTCACTCTCGGCCTGCTGCGCAACGCTTTCAGGATCCTGTGGACACGGGACGGGGGACACCGCGGGGAGTGGGCATAGTGAGTGGTAGATCTCGCGAGAGTTTGTCCTGATGGGCGCCTGCGTGTTGGGATCATGGGCTATGCGGTAGGCTAGAGATTTCCAACGTTAGCACTGCCCAAAAAAGGACACGAGATCGTCTGTGGCTCTTTCTTGTTCTGTTCCAGCCAACCCCCTTCTCGACATTTTCCATCGCCTCATCCTCCACCACCAAGAGCACCACAGCTCGCTCCAGACTCGGGGGCTAAGACGAACCAGTCATGTGTTTATCAAGCAGATCAGGAATCTCGTCGAATAGAAGGCTCTCCAGGTCCACCTTCCTCAGCCGCTGCTCCAGGGCTCTCGTGATATGGGCGATGATTTGAACAATCTCGGCAACGAATGTCTCATCGGGCGTAATTTTGTTGTACCAGTTCTGGACGTACTCCCTCAAGATGATGGCGATGAGGGCGTAGAGCTGCAGATCCACATCGTTGCGGCTGGTCAGCGGCGGTAAGAGCTCCTCAATCGGTGCTGGTGCATTCTTGGCCTTTTCAAGATGTTGAGGGCAGAGGATGCGGCGGATCAAGAGAGCGGTGGCTTTGTCCGAGAGGGGGTCGGTGCTGGGAGGTGCTGGGCGGGCGCTTCTGCGAGCTGCTGCTCCTGCTGACTGTGGAGGCGTCTGAGAGCCATCTGCTGAAGCTGATTTGGAGGTTGGCCCCGACTCGGACTGCAGACTCGAGGTGCGCGATGGCTTTGGTCGAGGCGTCACCAGCCCCGGCGGGGGTGGGTTCGGTGTTGGGACGCGGCCGGGAGCCTGGGCAGCTGCGGTCGTCATGTCGAATTACCGTTGTTTACAAGCATCTCGCCGACTCGGTGACTGGCGACCAGCAGAGTTTTGTTCAAGTTTTCAGTCGGTGCGACTGGTGATTTGTTGAAGGTTCGAACGACTTGAAGCTGTGGAAGGCGGTGGGCAGATCGATCGCTTATCGGTGCTCAGGTCCCGTCACCTTATGTCACTGCTACATGCCACCACGGTCAAAAACGGCAGGCGGTGAAACCCCACATCAGATCTTGTGCAGCGCTGTACAGCACTGTACAGCGCTGTAACTGCACTGTAATTGCAGGGCAGCCTGGCGGTTGGTATCGAAGACGCAGTAACTCGACACAAATATGATCCATGGATGTTTCTGCAACATCTTTTGTCATCGCCCATTTGCATATCGAACCCAAGACAGGAGGAAAGCAGTAACATGTGATTCTTCCTTGAACGGCATCCCCTGTCTCATTGTCAAGTGGATACTGTGGAGATGCAGGGATGCCACAACGACACCTCCTTTTTGACCCCTATTCTCAGGGCGTTGCCCGGTGTTGGAATGTAAACACCCACCAACTCGAAAGACGTTGAAGTAAACTCAAGTGTCGTTGACAAGCCAGCCGTCTAACCAAGAGTTGAGGCTCAAGATATCCCTGCTGCATCCTGCAGGCTTCCTACCGCATGTATGTACATACATGTACTGGATGCGACCACCTTTTGGCCATGGTGTATGAAAACGCTGCAGCCTTACCATGCACCCATAACGTTCCGCTTGTGCGCAGTAAATGCGCTTACAACCAACAGTCAAAGTCCTGGAGCAGTCATATCTTTGATACAGTATTTTGTACATACAATGCGTCAGACTTGGTCTGACATGAGATACTATACAACACACAAGCCCAAAGTCTTCATCATGCATTTCGGAGGACACCCTATTCTGAGTCTTTGCGGGTGGTCTCGTATCTAGAACGGAGTTCAACGTTAGCAAACCGATATCAGACTCTAGCACTGCCAAGAAATCCGGGCGAAATAACGTACCTCTTGCCTCTGAACGCCCAAACGCCCCAGTTGCCGGCACTGATATCATGGGGATCCAGATCGTTCAAATCCCACCGGAGACTGCGGAACCGATTCTCACCGGGCTCCAGCAGGATGTCAAATTCACCGCGTGCCGTCTTGTTGACCCACGCGACATCGCGCTCCATATCCTCCTGTGTGTAGCCGGTGACGATGATGGGCGCCTTAGTTTCCAGGAGCATGGGAAGGGTTTCGACCCACTCGTGAGAGCTGGCTGGGTGACCCAAACCGGGGTGGAACATGACGAAGCAGTCAAAGTAGGGGTCATAAGGATAGAAGTGTCCGGTCTTGTGGAGTGTGTGGTAGTAGTCAACGATGGTGCTAATCTTCATGGTTGGCCAGACTCGGTCTTCAACGATAGCACCGAAGGGGTTGGTGGCAGTACGCGGTGGAAGCGGGAACTCGTTGTCTCGGTTGGTCATGCTCTCGGGACCGATGAAGATTAAATGAATCCGCGAGCCGGGGAACACATGTGCCAGTTGCACCCAGACGTCCCGAGGAAGAGACGATTCGGCCCGGGCACCGAGAATGAACAGACGAACAGGTGGGGCTTCTACTCGAAGGCCCTTGATATCCATGCCGCCACCATTTTTAGGGGGGTGAAGCGTGTATCGCAGAGCTGAAGTAACGTTAGACAGGCCGTCTACAGCAATTAGCAATCAAGGCTTAGGGGGTACACTTACCGCTGAAGCTCTTCAGACCCTCAGGGGTAAGCCTTCCTCCAGATTTCAGGTTGTATGGACTAAGCTCATGAAGCACGCTGGCAATTGTGACGGGATATGTCAATAATCTGGTGGCTTGTCTCATGCTTCGGTCATCGTCGATAGCATGGAAAGAGCGGGTGTATAAGAAGGTATCCCAGTTGGTCATGTTGATTAGTGCTTCGTCTATTTGCGGCCCAGCATATTCGAACTCGGGGAAGAAGCGGCCGGAGCGGAGATCATGGTCGTCCTCGTTGATTTGTCTTAGGGTATCACAAATTTCCAAGTGCTTTTCATAATCATCGGCCCAATGTTCCTTGGAGCAGGACACCGGAATGCCACAGTCGGGACACTCAAAGTCGACATGCGCAGGGGCCAGGTTTCCATGGGGTTGGTGATCAGGGTGATTGCAACGGGCATACTGCCTCATAAAAGCTGCTCTTTTCCGAATTTCAGGGATTGGGGAGTTTGTAAAAGAGTGGAAGAGGTCATCGGCTTCAAGAACTCTCTTCTTCTCGGTCTTGGTGGGTGATGGCGCACTGGATCCAAAGGCAACCCCGGAGGAGAAGCGCTTCGTGACGGAGGTAGGGGCAGCCTTGGAGCCAGCTGTGGCTTCGGGTCGTGGGAGGCTCAAGGCATTGCTATCGACGGCAAGTCGTGGAGGGGGGCATTTGCTGTGGACGGATCGTTGCTGTCGTTGTGAGGCCTGAAAAAGGCCACTGGGTAATCTGACCCCGGCTTGTCTTCTGAAAGAGACAGAACATTGGGTGCAAACTCTCGACAGCGCTGAGCGCGCCGCAAGATCTGCTGGGAGCGCCATTGAAAATTCGTTAAGCTGATGTCTTTCGATTGACTTTTGGAGCTCTTGGAGGTTCAAGAGCTCTGACGGCAGGTAGGTTGGCGCTCACCAATCAATGCAGCTTAATTTAATTGACCCCACATCGGAGTAGCTCTAGGGAGAAAACGCACTGTCTTGTCTGCGACTGTTTGGGAGCTGCACAGTATGATGGCTAAAAGAACACGGTCTCGCTCTTGGCTTGGAGAAACGCGTGCTGTCAAGCGCACCCAAGCGCGGGGCGTGGTTGATCAGCTTCTTGCGTCCTCAATATTTTTCTGCCTGCCAGTGGAATTGGTCCTCAAGCTCACACCGACTCTCTACAACCCAAACATCGCGAGTTTTGATACCGAGTCCGCCAAAGTCCTTCTTCCCCAGTGAAGCCGCGCCGGCTTTCTGCGCGCCGAGCAACCATGGCGACCACTTCCAACATGTTCATGTATTCGTTGACGATCCAGCCGCCAACCACGATATCGCAAGCGTTGCTGGGTCAGTTCTCGGGGACCAAAGAACAACAAATTATCACGGCTTCAGGCTCTCGCCTCACACTTCTCCGACCAGACCCAAGACAGGGCAAGGTCAACACTATAATATCCCATGATGTTTTTGGGATTATCAGGGCTATTGCCTCCTTCCGCCTTGCTGGCAGCCACAAGGGTAAGTCTCACTGCTGTCTTTCCCCATCCTCAATATCTTGGACACTTAGTGATTCGGTATCCGCTCCGCAGCTTTGGCGGCATGATGATCCTCCGCCTTGACTCGAAGCGGTTGTCCTCGGATGGAAAACAGGGGGCTTTTGCGACGAACCTTTGCTAAAACATGTATGCGCCTAGACTATATCATCCTCGCGACAGACTCGGGCCGCATTGCCATCATCGAGTACTTGCCCAAGACCAACAGATTCAATCGCATACACCTAGAGACGTTTGGAAAGTCAGGTGCTCGACGTGTCGTACCCGGCCAATATCTAGCCGCCGATCCTAAGGGAAGGGCTTGTCTAATCGCCGCGCTCGAGAAAAACAAGCTTGTCTACGTCCTCAACCGAAATGCCCAAGCAGAGCTCACCATCTCCTCGCCATTGGAAGCACACAAGCCCGGCGTCTTGGTACTATCACTTGTCGCCCTCGATGTAGGATATGCCAATCCTGTATTCGCGGCTCTGGAACTCGACTACACTGAGGCAGATCAGGACCCGACTGGGCAGGCTGGCCAGGAACCGGAAGCACAGCTTGTGTACTACGAACTCGATCTCGGTCTGAACCATGTCGTTCGCAAATGGTCTGACGCTGTGGACTCAACCTCTTCGCTTCTTTTCCAGGTCCCTGGTGGTAGCGACGGTCCTAGTGGTGTTTTGGTTTGCGGAGAGGAAAATGTTACCTATCGACACTCGAATCAAGAAGCTTTCCGAGTACCAATTCCACGCCGGCGCGGTGCCACCGAAGATCCTCAGAGAAAACGAACCATTGTCTCAGGAGTTATGCACAAGCTCAAGGGGAGCGCAGGTGCCTTCTTCTTCCTGCTTCAGACAGAAGATGGAGATCTCTTCAAAGTGACGCTGGATATGGTAGAGGACGACAATGGAAACCCGACCGGAGAGGTGAAACGTCTCAAGATCAAATACTTTGACACCATCCCAATAGCCACGAGTCTCTGCATTCTCAAGAGTGGCTTCCTCTTCGTAGCAAGCGAGTTTGGCAACCATTCCCTTTACCAATTCGAAAAGCTGGGCGATGATGACGAGGAACTCGAGTTTTCGAGCGAGGAGTTTCCAACAGACCCTCGTGCTGCGTATAATCCGGTTTACTTCTATCCCCGGCCATTGGAAAACCTTACGCTGGTCGAGAGTATCGACTCGATGAACCCACAGGTAGACTGCAAAGTGGCCAACTTGACCGGGGAGGACGCACCACAGATCTACTCGGTTTGCGGTAGCGGGGCAAGAAGTTCTTTTCGCATGCTCAAGCATGGGCTGGAGGTATCGGAAATCGTTGCCTCTGAGCTCCCCGGCACACCCGCTGCAGTTTGGACAACCAAGCTCACAAAGTATGATGAATATGATGCCTACATTGTGCTCTCGTTCACCAACGCGACGTTGGTATTGAGCATCGGAGAAACCGTCGAGGAAGTCAGCGACAGTGGGTTTCTTACCACAGTACCAACATTGGCTGTCCAACAGCTCGGCGAGGAAGGCCTCATTCAGGTTCACCCGAAGGGTATAAGACACATCGTTCAGGGCCGTGTCAATGAATGGCCAGCACCTCAGCATCGTTCAATTGTGGCCGCCGCCACCAACGAGAACCAGGTCGTCATCGCACTGAGCTCGGGAGAGATTGTCTACTTCGAGATGGACGCCGACGGGTCGCTTGCCGAGTACGACGAGAAGAAGGAAATGTCTGGCACTGTGACGTCTCTCAGTTTGGGAAAGGTGCCAGAAGGTCTTAGGCGGAGTTCTTTCTTGGCTGTTGGGTGTGACGACTGCACTGTTCGCATTCTCAGCCTTGACCCAGAATCTACCCTCGAGATGAAATCGATTCAGGCTCTCACAGCAGCGCCATCGTCACTTTCCATCATGTCCATGGAAGACTCTTTCGGAGGCACCACTCTCTATCTGCATATTGGCTTACATTCTGGCGTCTACCTCAGAACTGTCCTGGACGAAGTCACTGGCGAGTTGACAGATACCCGTCAAAAGTTCCTGGGGCCCAAGCCAACCAAGCTTTTCCAGGTTTCCGTACAGGGTCGACCATGCGTTCTCGCACTCAACTCCCGGCCGTGGCTAGGTTATACGGACCCTATCACCAAGGGCTTTGTGATGACACCTCTGAGCTATGTCGATCTCGAGTATGGATGGAATTTTAGCAGCGAGCAGTGTCTGGAAGGCATGGTTGGTATCCATGCCAACTTCCTCAGGTATGTCATTTTCTGTATATTTCCACATGCTGCATGATGATAAAAGGGATTCCTATGCAAATTGCTATGAGGCTTGATTACGACACCAGTTGTATCAATTGTTCCTTCTGAAGCAGCTTTTTCACACCTACTTTCAATGCTTTCTCAATTGATAGTTCGCTTGCTGACTGGATCCTAGAATCTTCACAATCGAAAAGCTTGGGGACAACATGATTCAAAAGTCAATTCCTCTCACTTATACTCCCAAGCGGCTGGTCAAGCACCCCGACCAACCCTACTTTTACACCATCGAAGCCGACAACAATACTCTCCCGCCCGAGCTCCGGGAACAGCTGTTGGCTCAATCAAATACTAATGGTGACACAGCCATCCTGCCGCCAGAGGAGTTCGGCTATCCCAAGGCCAGGAATCGGTGGGCATCTTGCATCAGCGTCGTTGACCCAGTCAGTGATGAGCCAAGTGTTCTCAACCGGGTCGATCTCGACAACAATGAAGCTGCCGTCAGTGCTGCTGTCGTGTCCTTTGCTAGCCAAGACGGCGAGAGCTTCCTGATTGTGGGTACCGGTAAAGACATGATCCTTAACCCCCGGCAATTCAGCGAAGGCTATATTCACGTCTACCGCTTCCACGACGAAGGCCGCGACCTCGAGTTCATCCACAAGACCAAGATCGAGGAACCCCCCATGGCGCTCATCCCCTTCCAAGGCCGCCTCCTTGCTGGCATCGGCAAGACTCTGAGAGTTTACGACCTCGGTCTCAAGCAGCTCCTCCGCAAGGCCCAAGCCGAGATCGCCCCTCAGCTTATCGTATCACTCCAAACCCAAGGCAACCGTATCATCGTCGGCGACCTCCAACAGGGAATCACCTTTGTTGTCTACAAGCCGGAAAGCAACAAGCTGCTTGCTTTCGCAGACGACTCGATCAACAGGTGGACGACCTGCACAGCCATGGTCGACTACGAATCCGTCGCCGGCGGAGACAAGTTCGGCAACGTGTGGATCCTCCGTGCCCCTGAGCGCGCCTCTCAAGAGTCGGACGAGCCAGGGTCAGAAATCCAGCTTGTTCACGCAAAGAGTTACCTGCATGGCGCGCCTAATCGGGCGGCGCTCATGGCTCACTTCTATACCCAGGACCTCCCGACCAGTATCACCAAAACCAACCTTGTTGTCGGTGGCCAGGACGTTTTGTTATGGAGCGGGATTCAGGGCACAGTGGGCGTGTTGATTCCGTTTGTAAGCCGGGAAGACGTTGATTTCTTCCAGAGCTTGGAAAGCCACATGAGAGCGGAGGATCCGCCGCTGGGGGGAGGGATCATTTGATTTACCGGGGGTACTATGTCCCCGTGAAGGGGGTGATTGATGGGGATCTGTGCGAGAGGTTTAGCTTGCTGCCGAATGATAAGAAGCAGATGATTGCTGGGGAGTTGGATAGGAGCGTGAGGGAGATTGAGAGGAAGATTTCGGTGAGTTTTTTTACCCAACCGTGAGAGAGAGAGATGGGGTATGTTTTTGCTAACGAAGAAATTAGGATATCCGCACTAGGTCTGCTTTCTAAGCGGTCGGAGCTGAGTTGAAAACAAGTTGGTGGTGGGGGGCAGGCGGAATGAACGACATACATGGCTGGGTTGAAGATGGGGGAGTAAATATGCCCACATGCGTACCGTATACACACTAAAACTGTAACTGCTTATAATGATGTTCATTGGGGTTGTCGAAGTCTAAAAGCGGGTGAGGCTTTCATTAGTTTTGGACAGGGTGTTATGGAGTCACGCTGGCTTTTTTGGGCGTGAACTACAGTTGTAAATAAAATGTGTGTCAATAAGAGTTTGAGATAAAGAGCGTCTGATACCAAAAGCCACCTCAAGTCTAACGCCCTGTGCCACGTATATATGCATGTATATCCTGCCTTATGTATCCCTAATCAAACCCTAATCAAACCATCATCATCCCATTCATTACTCATTTCAGAATTCACCCTCCGTATCTTACAATCACCCTCCTCCGTTCTACTCCTACTGGCCGCTAGCCTAGTAGACCCCCCATTAACCCCCTTATAGCCCTCCCCCTCCCCTTCTTTTTCACATCCCCCTTCCTCATCGGATTCGCCCTCTCCCACTCGACATCGTCCCTGTACCTGCTGAGCGCCTCCTGAAAATCATACCCCGCCCCCTCTAGGTACGTCACCGCGATGTCATAATCGTGCTCTTTGGTGGCAACCATCCACCGACGGATTTTTCCTTTGCGGGCTTCTTCTTCCTCGCCTTCGTGAGGGCGGGGGGAGAGGGAGACAGTCCCCTTTTTGCAGTGGGATGCTGGGATCAGGATTGCGCGGCGGGCGGGGAGGAGGTGGTCGGAGGTGAGGTTGTTATAGGAGCGTAGAAGGGAATGTGGGATATGGTACAAGAGGGAGAGGGAGGGGATGGAGTCGTGGGGGGTGAGGAAGTGGAGGATGTCTTCCCCTTCTTCTTCTTCGTCTTGGGAGGGGGATTTGGTTGATGAAATAGGGGTTGGGGGGTTGAAGGATGACAGGGATGATGATGTGTAAGCTGGTGGGAGTTCCGTGTATGGTGGTGGAGTGTCGTCGTCGGTGTCTTCTGCCTCTTGTATTTCTGGCTCTGGTGGTGGGAGGGAAACTGTGACAGAGCGGGTATGGTTTGGTGAAGAGGAGGAAGAGGAGGATCTCCCTGAGCTCTGGCAGTAGGGGCAGTAGGTTAGGAAGCGGGGGTTCTTCTGTTACACAGGGCTATTGTGTTAGTGCTTCTCATGACTACTATCACATGGATATAAGTGGTTTTGGTGTTTGCTGTTGTTCAAAGTGTCCTATTGCCAAGGATTGAGGCGGAGGAAATCATGCGTATGCGTACAGATATGCAGTCAGCGCAGATTATGCGGGCGCAACAGCTCAATCTTTGATGGTAGAGTTTCTGATCTCTGCCGTCCTCATCGTCGGATACGGGCTTCTCGGATGAGACGTCTGATGGAGGGAGTGGACGGGAAGAGATGGTGGATAGGAGGGTTGCGCATGTGCAGCAGGCCTCTTCCCGTCTCCTTCCTCCTGGGCGTATCAGTGTCATTCTTGCCGGGGTTGATTTACGGTATGCGAGGGCTTTGGTACCCGCGGTCGAGACCGAGGAGAACACAAAAGAGGCTGTATGTTGCGGATTACCAGATTTGGAATACGGTTTCTGAGATCTTGGGAGGTTATGGCGGAGATATGAAAAGGTTACGGAATAAGTGATGGAATTCTCGGGATAGCTCGCATCTTTGGTAGTATTGGTGGCGGTTGACGTCTTCGATGGCCGTGGGGGGCAAGGGGCACCTCGAGGGACGGCCGTTATCGATAAGCCGAGACATGGCTGCCCCAGTAGTCACCCCACTTTACCCCGCGGACATTTCGACCTCGAATCTGAAGTTTTGAAGAAAAGAAGCGGGAACCTGTTCCATTTGTTGCATGGCCAATATCTCCGACTTTTTCCCACGAGGCGTCAAAGTATCATGGCATCCCGCATGGGGCTCGATCGGTCTGTGAATGGATCACCGGGTTCCGAACATCCCAGCAGCTTCAGGGAAGTCCTACCACAGTAGGTGGATGACAAGTCAACACCGACACCGCTTTGCGGGGTTCGGTCGAACCTGAGCCGTCAAAAGACATCGCGGCTGTCGATGACTAGAGGAGACGACGATTATTGGCCGTTGGGTGCGGCCCGTCAAGGGTTATAGCTCTTCCATGTGACTGGTTGCCAATCGGCATTTTTACTGTGCAGTAGTTTTGTGTTCTCCTTCCATGGGCCCGGTGGGCGCCGAGACGCCAGCGTTGATGCGGTGAGATGGGGACATCATGCACCTATTCCCGAATGGGCCATTCAGCCATCCCGTTGGGCCTCTCCAAACAAGCGCGAGCGAATTGCCCTGGGGGAGGCTGGCTGCCAGGCTTCCGTTAAAAGGACATCAACGGCTTACGGCGGCTTGCGCGGGGGACACACACACGAGACATGGGCGAATCAAGAGGCATATCTCGCGTGTTTGGTGTATTCTGGTGTCTTTGTATCACAGCAACACGGCCTCATGTGTCCGGAAATCTTTGACTTTTTGTCCCATGTTGCAGCTGGAGGAAGGGCCTGCGGGGCTAGCCGCAAGGTGTCAGTGAAAACGCGCGGTGGGTCGGCTCTAGATTCCGTGTGTCCATGGATGTCGCAACTCCTTAGGTTCTTCAGTCCCTAGTCCCTGGTGGCTGGCACTTGAAACCTGGGAAGGTTCGGGTATTTGAGGACAGGAGGTCCCGACTCGCACGAAGAGATGCCTCGTTCCCGTTCCTAGGTCGTTCATTGCTTCTCCGCTGCTCTCCCGAACTCCAGGGTCCGCCAAGAGATATTCAAGACAACCAGTTGCTAGTCGGCGAGAGCTAAGAGAGCTTAGCTGAGTGCCAATCCGAACTGCCAAAGTCATGGCGGTAAGTCTCCGGTGATACAAGTCAAGACGGACTTCATATGGGAAATCAGAGCTGATAATGAATGCTACCATGACCCCGCCAGACCTCTTATCCTCAGATCGTCCTATTCGGCGACTCTATTTTTCAAGGCGTTGTCGAACTTGTAAACGGCTTCTCCTTTCAGGCTGCTCTGCAATCAAGTTAGTCGCAACAACTCGTTAATTACATGAGACCTTTCACGGCTAACCTGGTTGTCCTTATCAGAGGTCCTTCGCCGATATGATGTTATCAACCGTGGGCTCTCTGGCTATAACACCTCTAACGCCCTAGCTGTCCTGCCCCAGGTCTTCTCTGCGCCTGGTCCGGGTGTGCCGAAGATCGAGTACTTGGTTTGTTGAGCTTGATATAACGCCTAGTATACCTCTTAGACTAATCATGTGCGGTCAGTTCATTCTCCTTGGGGCCAATGATGCTTGTGTCCCGCTGCCAACAAACCACCAGCATGTTCCCCTCGACAAATACAAAATCAACTTGCAGCGCATCATCACACATCCTACCATCGCAGCTCATAAGCCCAAGATTTTCCTTATCACCCCACCACCGCTTGACGAGATCCGTATCACCGAGCTCGACCTCGCTTCCGGGCATCCTTCGGCGACAAGGCATGCCAAGATCAGCGCGTCATATTCAGAGGCTGTCCGGCAAGTGGTCGCCGAGAACCCCGGTGTTACCCTAGTTGATCTCTGGAAGGCCATAATGGACACTGCTATCGCAAAGACACCGACGTTCAACCCTAACGGCCCACCTCTCGGCTACCCAGAAGGCCAGCGTGGATATCTGGAGCATCTCCTGCCAGATGGTCTCCACCTGAGCTCAGAGTCGTACCGCATCTTCTACGCTCTTGTCAGCTCCTTTGTCGACTCTAATGATGAGGCTAGAGTGCTTCCAGAATGGAGGTTGGCGCCGTGGCTCGAAGAGGACGCCTATCTCAGGGGTTGAGGTTGTTGGTTGAAAAGATGGAACATCTGTGTGTGCCCCGCTGTCAGTCCCATCACAGATCTCGAAGTGAGAAGACCCTGGAAACAGCGGGGTCCACCAGATAAAGTCTTGCCAAGACATTCGAGAATCCTACCTTGGCGTAGGTACCGTGTACATACGATTAGGTACTTTCGTCGCTTCATTTTACACGTTATGTTTATCACAAACGAATGGTTCCAGTCTCTCGTGAAAGGTCCAGTATATATAACTAAGTCAATAACTCAACCACACTACAACAAGCTCGACGGGATCTTGCAGAAAGCAAAGAACCGCGTGTAAAGGGAGGAACAAGGGCAGTGTCGTCAAGTACTGTGTTTAGAGTTTTTCAGCACAGACAGCTTAGTCATGGGCTTGATGTGGCTAGCTTCCCTGCAGCTGGCGGACAAGGCTCGGTCCCTCTGAACTTCAGACGCTGTTTAAGCCGACCCAACCTCCACTGGTTGGACCTTGTTGGCCCTGACGGCGACAGAGCAAAGCAATCAACTGTGTGTCGTTTGGACCACTGCCTCTCTCAGCTCTACACCATCACCGAGCATCCCAGACCGACATCGATTTCGACGATACTTTCCATACCGTTCATCCTCTTCTTATTAATAATCAGTCTGCTGAGGGGCCACTTTCTTTGGCTCTTGTGCACGACCACGACCACAACCACGACCGACGGAAACACGCCTCCTGCATTCCCCAACCATTCGCCGGCAGCACCTCTTTGTTTCGCGCGGCATAGAGTGCACGATTAGATCTGGCGTGCCTAGAAACACTATTATTTCCTACCTGGTGTTTCCTCTGCATTCTCTGGGTTCGCTGATCTGCGGGAACTTACATCTGCAACTCTATTTTCTCGATTGTGCACACCTCCCAACGCATCGTGTCCCCCGATCTCCCACAAACCTCATTTGCATCATTGTCGCCCTTAATCAGGGACCATCTGAGAGCCAGTTCTTTTCCGAACCCATCGCGTTTCCACCGTGACCTCTGACCCGCGATTTCGAAGTGCCCATCCGACCACTATTTGGCCATTTCCCACCCTCCCTTCCAGCGAGTAGGTTCCGGATTCCCCCTACGGTCGCTCCGACTTTTCAACGGACCAGCAAGCACTCCCAACGTCGAGCTAGCTGTTGTCAACCACTCACTGTATCGACCGTAGCAGTCAACGCCGATATTCAGCCTACTTGGAAGCCCTGGGGGATGCGGGGGGTGGTGGACCTCGATAATTGAAGCAGGTCAAGCGTCGAGGTCGAACAAATAAACCAAATTACACATCAGAAGAGAATCGAATCTCCAGGTCAAGTTACTCGTGCCGGCCAACAGCCTCGAGGACACTTTTGCCCAGCGACATTTGTTGAAGATTCATCCTCCTCCCGCTCCCCCGCCGGTCTTCTGGTGCTTGAAATACATTTGGTAATCAAGAGTCGCTTCCGCATTCTTGTTTGGGCATGGAGCCGGTCTTCATAGTCTCACGCGAAGAGTTCCACGATGTTCAGATGGAGCTAAAGCGTGTCCAAAACATCCAGCACCAGCACTCGGAGCGGATACGGCATCTGGAACGTCGCCAAGCTGACGATGCAGCTTTGAAGTCGGTCTGGAATTCTCCCTTTCCAAGCGTGCTTGGGGGAACTCCTCAGCATGGTCAGTAGCCCATAGTATCATTGTTCAGACCCAAAAGATTCGATGCTAACTATCAGATAGGGCCCATCCATATGCCGCCGGCTGACTTTAGCGACATCGACGACGAACAGAGCCAGACTTTGCTGGGAACTTTACAGCTCGATGCTGAGGACGAGCCGATACGCAGAGGGGCTGCTTCGCGGGCCAATAGCGTGCGGTTCGACGAGAGTGCCCTGCATGGTGCCGGCTTTGGAGGCCACGCCATTCGTCACTCAAATGACTTTGGTCCCATACGGCCATCCAGTGGTATGGGGGGGCATCAGTTGGAGCGATCATACTCTCACAAGTCGGATGGCAGACATAGTTCAGCTGGACATTCGGTACACTCGGGGATATCGGGACGAGCCAGCAGTCTTGGACTCGATACCAACTTCGTCATTGGGGGTCGTGACGACGACGAGTCACCCCTGGATATTCCGGAGCCTCCACCAGTTTTCTATGTTTTGGGGTCTGCGCCTTCCATCATTCGCTGTTGGATCACAACCGACTTTACATCTGAGGGATTGTTATATGCCGTGGTGTGCACTGGGTCTCAAAAGTCTACGGTTGAATACTCACTGCTCCGAGATCTAGATCTGGTCAACAACATTCATCGGGATGTGGATGGTGTTCACAGAGTCACACTGCCTGTCTTTCTCGCCGAGGCTCGTGTTACTCAGTCCAACTCCCGGGGCGGTAGCCCTGCATCGCAGCTGCCTAGTATCACTGCGAGCTTCGAAGTCACGGGTATGGACCAGCAAGACAGCCCCGAGACCAAGAGAGCGATTCGTGTGTTTATTGGCAGCCACACGTTGCGGCTTCACAGTGCTGACCTGTTGCTGTCTCAAAACTGCATGACCTTGTACGGCAGTGACCGGGACAAGCTTTCGATTCCGTTTGTACGGCCTGAGGATGATGCCGTATTCAAGCATCTTACCACGGCCAATCTCTTACCAGGCAAGCCGAAGCTCAATGCTGCCGCGCCCGAGTTTGTTGCCGGAGACAAGGCGTCAAAGCGTTCTTCCAAGACGGTAACAGAGCCGGAGCGTCCGGTATCAAAGCCCCAGGAGAATGGCTCTGAGGGAGTGGTCTCGCCCGCCACGCAGTCAAGCCAGCCTGTCGTCAAGTCTGTGGCGACTAGTGCTACGTCGGAGAGTGGCGCCGAGAGTGAGAAGCAGCATCCGGAAGCGACGGTGGCCGAAACCTCTGGAAAGGATTCTCACGCAGCCACCGATGCCTCACGCCGCGAGCCCAGTTTAGCTATTAGAACGCCGTGGAGGCAGACCGCTATAGGGCTTTCTGACACCGGCACGCCATTGAGTGGTTACCAGCCAGCAACCCGTCCGCGCTCTATGAAGGTGCTTCGACCGACCAAGGCTAGCAGCAGTACCTCATCATCAGCACGGACAGGAGCGTCATATGAGCCAGCGTCGGCCCCTCGATCAGGCAGTGAGCAGCGACGCAAGGGACAGAGTGACTCCCAGCCCAACATTGGTATGAACAGCTGGGGTATCTCGAAGCGGAGCATGAGCGGTCCAGCTCTTAGCACTCTCAACTCCGAGACTAGGGTTTCCTCAGCTGCCTCCACGGCGACAATCACCACGCCCACAGGCAACACTCATCCTGACTCAGGGAAGACAACGCCTTCCCTTCCCCGGACAGCGAATAATCCTCTTGGAAGCGCGTCGGCGTTCTCCTGGATTGCTTCCAATAAGCCTAAGACCCCCACAGCCGCTGCTGATTAGGAGAAAGGCGTTCCGAGGAAGACTCGCAGGCGTCAGGGAAAGAAACCGAAGACGAAGGCGAGGACCACTGTGTGCTGCTGAGGATAATGAGGAAGTTGACGTGGCAGATAAAGGAAGGGCAATAATAGCCGCTATTGGCTTTGAACGCTCAGATTAGTGCGCATTGAATTGCAGGCAGCGCCAGCGGCGTATGAGCCAGGTGCTGAGCTTGCCAGCGACAGTAGTGTCTACGATAGTTATGAAACAGAAAAGCAAAAATAAAGCAGTCTGAACCGCAGGCCGTTGCGCCCCAACGTGTTCATTTTGATTAGTGTACAGTCTTGAGCTTCTTGATCCAACACAACAGCCGCGGCTCAAACTAGTACGTCTGTAGTTGAGCAGCATGCTGAAAACAACCGGATGGATGGATCTTAGGTACGTACCTCCCGAGGTAGGTAATCAACGGAGATGTCATTTCATTTATATCCACGAGGCCAGACAAAGTGCATGCCTGATGTACCCCACAGTTTTAATCCCGAAAGCCGTTGCATGCCGCGTCGGGCATTTCTTTTTGTCTTGATCTCGTCTTCTGCTTTTAGATCTTTTACCCCTTGGCTGTCCGTCATGACGATCGTGGGTAGTACCCTGGATAAACTCGGGGAAAGGGGAGAGCCCTTCTTCGTGAAAATGGACATGGAGAAAAGGTGAATGTAACCGCTGCTAGGGCATGGATGACTGGCATGGCATGGTACTCTGGGGGTCCTGCGGAGAGAGTGGGAGCCAAGAGTTGGATTATATTCGGGATATGATAGGGGTTTGTTCTGGTGGAAGGTTGTGAGGTTTGGGGGGGGTGGTTATTGGAGCGGGTGAATGATGGGAGGTAGGTGGATGTCAAATTATATGTCAAAGAAAATGTCAAAGCTAACTCCGTTGTATACAGACGATCGATCAGGAGGAGCCAAATACCGGAGTTGCCTTGTTACTCATGTCAGGCACCCACACCCCCAAAGATGTTGGCCACAGCAACAACGTGTCGGACGAGGGCAATTAGTATGGTTTATACAAGCAATATCGATTTCTCCAGGAACTATCAAAATGAAAAAATGCGGAGAAGCACATGGCGGAATATCCATCTGTCACGTATAAAATCCGCCATGGCAATCCCGTCACCCCCCTGACAAGACCACGACCTCTGGTACCGCATCCCATCTTTTGCCCCTTTCAACACTCGGGACAAGATGCGCTTCGCCGAGACCTTCTTCCTCACGGCAGCAGCCGCCATCACCGGCGCCGCTGCCGGCCCAACCGCCCTCCTCGGCCCCCGCCAGCAGTCCTCCACCATCACCGTCGACCTCGCCCGCACCTTCCAGCGGATGGACGGCTTCGGTTTCAGTCTTGCCTTTCAGCGGGCGAACCTGATCACCAACATGTCGGACAAGACCAAGCAAAAAGAGCTGCTGGATTTGTTGTTTAATCGTACAACCGGAGCGGGGTTCACCATCTTGCGGAATGGCATCGGGTCGACTCCGAACAGCAACTCGGATTTCATGAACACGATCGCTCCGAGGAACCCGGGGGGACCGAGGGCGACGCCGGAGTATGTCTGGGATGGGAAGGATAGTGGGCAGCTGTGGGTTTCGCAGCAGGCGGTGCAGCAGTATGGGGTTAAGCAGATTTATGCTAGTATGTTCCCCCACCTTCTTGGCTGAGATTGATTATGGGTTTACTGATACGTGATGAAAAAGATGCCTGGTCAGCACCGGGTTACATGAAGACAAACAACAACGACGCCAACGGCGGTACCCTCTGCGGCGTGCCGGGGGCGTCTTGTTCGAGTGGTGACTGGCGGCAGGCGTATGCGGATTACCTGGTGGCGTACATCAAGTTTTATGCTCAAGAAGGGGTGCCGATCTCTCACTTGGGGTTCCTAAACGAGCCGGATTATACTGCCAGTTATGCGAGCATGAGATCGGATGGGAACCAGGCGGCGGATTTTATAAAGGTGCTGTACCCGACGCTGGAGGCGGCGAACTTGACGGGGCAGGTGGGGATCGCGTGCTGCGAGACGATGGGGTGGGGGAATGGGGTGAATATGGTTAATAGCATCAGGAGTGGGGGGCAGGAGGGGAGGTTGAAGGCTGTGACGTCGCATACGTATACGGGGGGACCGTCGGGGCCGATGAACTCGAGGAATCCGGTTTGGTTTAGCGAGCAGTGTGATTTGAATGGGCAGTGGACTACGAGTTGGTATAGCAATGGTGGTGCTGGGGAGGGGTTGACGTGGGCGAATAATGTTTACTCGGCGGTGGTGAACTACAATGCTTCGGGGTATCTCTACTGGGAGGGGGTGCAGTGGCCGAACCCGAATACCAATGAGAAGATCATCAGGGTTGACAACAGGACGAATACATATGAGGTGTCGAGGAGGCTTTGGGCTTTTGCAAATTGGTCGAGGTATGTCCGGCCGGGGGCGATCAGGGTGGGCACGTCGGGGGGTACGGGGGTGAGGACGGCGGCGTTTCGGAATGAGGATGGGACGGTTGCGGTGGTGGTGATCAGCACGACGGGGAGCGCGGCGGATGTGAATATCAAGTTGAATGGTGGGGTGACGCCGAGTTATGTGCAGGCTTTTGTGTCGGATTCTACGAGGAATGCGGCGAGTACGACTGCGACGTTGGGGAGTGATGGGACGGTGAGTGGGCAGGTGGCTGCGAGGAGTATTACGACATTTTTCATACTGCCAGGGGCGAAGAAGTCTTGAGGGAAGAAGGTGATACGAGTGAAAAGGGGTAGTGATGTATACAGCTCGATAAAGGGGCGGGCCGTTATCCCTTTTCTAACCCTAACCCTGGGCTTTAGTGATGAAGAGAAATGGTTGATAGGGAGGAAAGTATATAGGGAGATCATGAATACTTGAAATTGAGATATCGTGTTAGATTTAAAGATTCCTTTGACTAAATAATTTGAAAGCGTTCAGCGAAGTGACTGCCCCCTCGCCAAGCCTTCCTGGGAAAAGCTCAAAATGTGACGCCGCTTGAAGCGCTCTTCTGACGAGCTTCAAATCGACCCCACTCATCTTCACTTACTCATTCAACTCAACCTCATCTCAACCCATCTTTTCACAACATTCATCCGAACCCTTTTTGTCTCTAACTTTTCAAGATGCCAAAACCAAAAGTAAACTACTCCCTCTACCTGGTGACAGACTCCACCCCCGCCGTTCTCAAAGACCCCTCGCAATTTTTCGACATTGTTGAGAAAGCCCTCCGTGGAGGCGTCACTCTTGTTCAGCTTCGCGAAAAGACGGCTGATACGGGCGAGATTATTGGCATAGCAAAGAAGCTGCATAAGTTGACCAAGAAGTATGAGGTTCCGCTTCTGATTAACGATAGAGTGGATGTCGCTTTGGCGGTAGGCTGTGAGGGGGTGCATATAGGGCAGGATGATATGGGTAATAATCTCTCTCATTCGCTCGACTAAGCTTGAAATTGACTAGTTGGTAGACTTAGAGACGGCGAGGGAGCTTCTCGGTGACGACAAGATTATCGGAGTAACAGTGAGCAATGTGGAAGAGGCCATCAAAGCGTGTGAAGGCGGAGCTGATTACCTGGGTATTGGTACCGTATATGCCACTCCCACGTAAGTCGTCTCTTTCTTCTTCTGTCAACAAAAAGTTAATATTATGAGAAAGAAAAACAAACACCAAGTCCATCATCGGTGCCGCCGGAGTCCGTGAGATTCTCGCCGTCATGGACTCCGCCGGCTACTACGAAAAGGTCAACACAGTTTGCATCGGTGGCCTCAACAAGACCAATATCCCGCGTATCTTATATCAGAGCCAGCACTTTGGTGATAAGCCAAGGGTGCTCGTGTTGAACGGCGTGGCTGTTGTCAGTGCGATTATGTCTGCCGATGACCCTGAAGAAGCAAGCAAAGAGTTGATGACGCTTGTCAATTCAAGCCAGAAGTTTAGGGGTAGTTCCCTGATAAGTCTCAGGGGGGATAGGGGGGTGCTGGAGGTGGTCGGGGACATTATCAAGAAGGTGCATGAGGAGAAGCCGTTGACGCATAACATAACAAACTTGGTATGTATACATTTCATGAACCTGGTTAGGAGGTTACTGACGAGAGTACAGGTAGTACAAAACTTTGCTGCCAACGTGGCTCTGGCAGTGGGGGGCTCGCCTATCATGGCTAATTATGGTGAGGAAGCTGCTGACTTGGCCAAGTTGGGGGGCTCGTTGGTGGTCAATATGGGTACTGTCACGCCTGAAGGGTTGTTGAATTATTACAAGGCGCTGCAGGCTTACAACGTGGCCGTTCAACCGGTAGTTTTCGATCCCGTTGGGTATGTATATCTCCCATTTCCATGAATTCAGGTCACTAACGGAAGGAAACAGGGCAGGGGCAACTTCGGTTAGAAGAGAGGCTGTCAAATCCATCCTTGCCAACGGCTACCTGGATGTCATCAAGGGCAATGAAGGCGAGATCAAGACTGTCTGGGGTTCGGTAGAACAACAGAAGGGTGTTGACAGCAGGGATAGCCTAACCCCAGAAGATAAACTCGACCTGGTTGTAAAATTGGCCAGGAGGGAGCAAAATGTGGTCGTCATGACCGGCAAGACGGACTACGTCAGTGATGGATATTGGACCGTCACTATTTCCAATGGGCATGAGTACTTGGGTCTTGTTACTGGGACAGGTTGCACACTTGGGACAGCCATTTCGGTGGCTTTGGCTGCGTACCACAAGGAGGATAAACTGTGGGCCGTAGTCACGGCGATGCTGCATTTTGAGATCGCGGCTGAGATAGCTGCTGAGAGGGAAGACGTGAAGGGGCCTGGGACGTTTATCTCGGCGTTTTTGGATGAGTTGTATAACATTCGGATCGCCACTGTGAATGGAGACATGAAGTGGTTGGAGAGGGCCAAGGTAACTGCTACGAAGCTATAAATCTGAGAATATTAGATGTGGGCTGCGCAGATAAAGCCATTAGCACCTATCAGAAATAGTGATGCCTGTTTACACCGCAGTAGGGGGTCCGTTGTATCATGAATCACATACAAAGGGACGCTTCATACCTACGAAGGCCCGTTTTGACACCTTTGAAATATCCGTTCAATGCTTGACCAAGATCCAAAGACACATACAACTGCTCTTTCGAGGGCTTAACAGCATTCAAACAGGCCTCTAGAAGACCGATGTATGGATCTCGATATTCGTGATAGGCGTTTGTCAAGTCAAGTAGGGGCCCCGGTATCTTTAGGGGGCGTGCCAGTATCTTCAAGAGGCCTATCTGGGTTTCAGGTAGGTGTAAAACGGACAGTCTTATGCATTCTACAGGACAGCAGACCCTTTGGTCAGATATGGATAGACATCTTTCTACGCCAGTCTCAGCATATATCAACAGGGGATGCGAGCAACTGTGACTCCTCACTCAAAAGGATAAGCAGCAGCGGATAACTGTTCAGGGGCTATAATTAACCCTAACCCGCTGACAGAAACGCTTCCCTCACCTTCAACTTCCCACATCGTTCTCGAGTTGCTTTCAGGTGTTGGGAACGAAAAAAAAAGGGGTTTTTACCTCTGTCTCCTAGCTCGGCATTCCACATGGCAATAGCTTCTGATCGCTAGCCACTTCACCCCTTTTTATGCGGGGAAAGCATCGGCATTGTCCCTACCCCCGGAATCGTTTACCCCAAAGTTTAGTAGTGGTGCGCCGGCCGCGGCCGTCCCGCTTGCTCGGGGTCGGTTCCGTTGCCCCGCTCTTGTTCCTGTCATTGACCGAGCTGCCTTGGCTATTTCTTTCATGACTGGACATTGACATTTTTCATATCTTAGCAACATTATGAGCTTGCGAGTCTGTTTCAAACCGGCAACAGTTTCGATATTCAGGAGACAGTTTGTCCCTTCAACTTCATTCATCTCATCCCAGACACGATCGTATTCCATCCTTGATAAGGCGACAATGTCTTCCTCTGCTCCTGCTCCGCAGAGGCGGTTCCGTACGTACTTCTTAAGAATTGTTGTTTTGATGGATGGTTTACTGACGATGGATTGGTGTACCTAGAAAACCCGGCTGTTTTGTATGTCGCTTATACACTCATTCTCTCACACCATCTCTCATATCTCTTCTCGAGTTTACCACCCGGTCACTGACTCACACATGAATTATACGAGAACAGCGTCTGCGACATCCAAGAGAAATTCCGCCCTGCCATTCATGAGTTCGATAAAGTGTTTGTCTCCCCCCCTTTTTTTCCCCGCCTTACCCAATCTTCACACTTACACCTCCCATCAAAAAGAATCGCAACAACCTCCAAGCTCCTCCGCGCGTCCTCCATCCTCTCTCTTCCCGTCTTTGTCACCACTCAAAATCGCGCCCGGCTAGGCGACACCGTCTCGGAGCTGAAACCCCACCTCGCCACCGCCACCGTCAAAGCCGACATCGACAAGACCCGCTTCAGCATGTTCATCCCCCCCTCTTGTCAGATGCTGTGTTCTCCTCCCCGGCAGAGGTCGCCATTGTTGGGATTGAGAGCCATATCTGCGTGACGCAGACGGCGCTGGATCTGCTGCAGGCGGGGCACAAGGTGTATATCCTGGCGGATGGGGTTAGTTCGACGAACAAGGAGGAGGTCCCGATTGCGCTGGCGAGGTTGAGGCAGGCTGGGGCGGTGGTGACGAGCAGTGAGAGCTGGATTTATGAGCTGATGGGGGATGCGGCGGTGCCGGAGTTTAAGGGGATTGTGGGGCTGGTGAAGGATACGGCGAGGGAGACGAAGGGGTCTTTGGGGGGGTTGGTGGGGAGTAAGATTTGAATTCTTGATTTGGGGGGCAGTTTTTATGTGGACTGTATTCATGTAGAGCAGGGTGGTTAATAGGCGCCTCGCGATTTTTTCGATGAGCGAGAAGGGCATAGATAAACAATATACACAGGTTTTATCTTCTCTTCATTTTCTCTCGCTCAAGCACATGTTCCTTGCTGATGGTACGGTGAAGCCAACTACTACGGATAGATATCTCACACGGGCGTGTACGAAATATTATTAACCAGTTCCTGGCTATCAGCTCGGTGGTTGAATGAGTTGAAAATATCCGGATACACCAAGATGAAAAAGCAATGAGGGACGAGTGATACGATGTGAGCCCACTTTATAAACACAGCATACCTATCCCTAAACAAGAAGGTGGGCCAACCAGTGAACCAACCAGTGTACCAACCACTGAACCAACGCGCCACTCCCCAAAGATAGCGTCACACCAAGATTCAATTCTGGTGCAACCTCATCTTCTCACTCACTCCCCACCCTCGACTTTCAGCAACTTCACACTGTCTTTCATCTCCCACGTCTTGTAACCGTTCTCATACAATCTCCTCTCTCATTTAAACAACCAAAAGACAAAACAAAAACACAAATCCCACCATCCACAATGGCAACAACCTTCCACCCATTCCCCGCCCTCCCTTACGAACTCCGCGCCTTCATATGGCAATTCGCCGCCGCCGGCGACCCCCGCACGGTGGAAATCCGCATCGGCTGGAAGAAGCAATTCCCTTCTCTCCCCCATCTCCCCTTCGACAACTCCTACACCTCCCACAGCTACCAGAAGTCCTTTGCCCAAGTCCCTTTCTTGATCACCGGCCTCACCCCCGTCCCGGCCCTCTTGCACACCTGCCACGAGTCCCGACTGCTACTGTCTACCGGTCAAAAGAAGTTTTACCACAGGGCCTGCAGCGAGATTGTTCCCGGGTTGGTGGAAAAAAACCGGAAGATCCAAGAAGTCGAGCAAGAAAAGAAGGAGAGGAACAGATCGAAGAAGTTGAAGAGAAAAGAGCAGGAAGAGAGGGAACGCCGCGCGGCAGAGGGGTTGCCAATACTCGAAGAGGAAGAAGAGGCGAACCTGAGGGAGAGGTTTGGGGAGATTGTGGAGTATACCCCGGAGGAGAGGTACGTTTGGCTCAATTGGGACATTGACATTGTTTCCCTTGGCCCGCTCCCAGCCAACGGAAAGCACGGCACCGAGCTCGCCGCCCTCGAGCCGGTGGCGCACTTGGTTCAGAGGCTCAGGTACGAGAGGAGCTACTCGGACGAGTTTTACGTCCGGAGCGAGATACCTCAGCTGGGGATGTTTACCAGCTTGAAGGAGATGCACATTGTCTGCTCGGATGGGTATCAGGCGTGGCGTTGGGCGTCTGAGGATCACTGGCCCTGTGGTGCGGGGAATGTGATTGTGTATGATGAGGATGTTGATCAGGTGGATGGCAGATTGCCCAAGGCGTTGGAGGGAAGGAAGTCGATGAGATTGGTGGAGCTGGATGAGATATTGGGTAGGGGAAGCGGGCGGGGGCGTGAGCATTGGACGGCAGGAATTCACTGGCCTGCTTCAATTGGCCGCGTGGTGAATCGATTGAGGGATGATGACAGGTGGCGTGGTGATCCCGTTGGTCTTTCAAGAATCACTGGTTAGGTGGTAGTGCCGTTGCTGCCCCGGTTGAGCGGTTCTCTCTAGTTGAGGATTCAAGTGAGGATACCGTCTCGAACCACGGAAGACTCACACCTAAAGATGAAGAAAATGAGAGAACGAGGAAGGGGATTGTGACCATTTCTTTCTTTCAGAATGCAACTTTTAATTTATTTTACCTACCCATTGTATTACCCACAAAAATCATGATTTACATCAGATACAAATCTAGTCCTTTAAATAGAAAGCTGAGCAGTAGAAGCCTTATCCAGCGACTCCTTGTAGTTGGCCAACTTGGCGGTGACCTCGCCGTTGCAGTAGTCCTCGACAATCTTGGGGCAGTTGCCGATGAACAGCTGGGGGTCGACCAGGCTGTCGATATCGCCCCAGACGGGGCGGAAGAACTCGGTCTTCTTGATGCGCTCGAGCAGGTCGTTGCGGCCGCCCTGCTGCTTGACGACGTCGCTGGCCTGGTGAGAGAGGACACGGACTTCCTCGTGGGCCTCCTGTCTGGAGACGCCATGGGTAGCGAGCTTCATGAGGATGGACTCGGTGGCCATGAAGGGAAGCTCCTGGTCAATGCGGGAGCGGATGACGCTGGGGTAGAGGACAATGCCGTTGGTGACGTTGTCGAGGGCGAGGAGGATGGAGTCAGCAAGGAGGAACTGTAAAGGTCAGCAATGGTGGCCAAAAGATGGAACAAACAAGAACATACCATCTCAGGAATGTCCATGCGGCGGATAGCACTGTCATCAAGTGTTCTCTCGAACCACTGTGTCTCAAAAGTGGCAGTAAAGTCAGCAGGGAGACGGGCCAGCTTGCGGCCAAGAGCAGTGATACGCTCCGATCTCATGGGGTTTCTCTTGTAAGCCATGGCCGAGCTGCCAATCTGGCTCTTCTCAAAAGGCTCCTCCATCTCCTTCAGGTTGGCCAAGTGCCGGATGTCAGAGCAGATGCGCTGAGCAGTGGCGCCAAGAGCGCAGACGGCATTGGCGACTCTGAGATCGACCTTGCGGGTGTAGGTCTGGGTAGAAATGGGGTAGGCAGAGGGGAAGCCGGCCTTCTTGCAGAGAATGTCGTTCAGCTTGACAATCTTGTCGGCGTCACCCTCAAAAAGCTCCAAGAACGTAGCCTGGGAACCGGTGGTGCCCTGGGCGCCGCGGAACTGCAGCCTGTCACGGACGGTCTCAATGTCCTCGAGGTCCATCATCAGCTCTTGGATCCATTGAGCAGCGCGCTTGCCAACAGTGATGAGCTGGGCCTGTTTCACGATATCAGTTACAGTTTCCCTTGTTTCTTGAAGAAGGGACACTGACAGGCTGGTAATGCGTGAAACCCAGAGTAGGAAGGTCCTTGTACTTGAGGGCAAACGTCTGCAAGTTCTGGATAACCTTGGCCAGCTTGGGGAGGATGAGGTCCAAAGCCTTCTTCTGGAAGATGAGGTCGGCATTGTCGGTCACTTTGAGCTGCTAGTTAGCCCTTTTTTCTTGTTACCACCCCTTTCCCAGCCATTCCACTCCTCACCCCCATATTCCTTGCTCTTTCATCCATCCCATTTCCCCCCCTCTCTTCATATCCATCCATTCCAGACCAAATCAAGAAGAACAAAACTCACCATAACAACTCGTAGCCCCCAAGTGAATATGCCCAGCAGCCTTTGGCGCATCCTATTATTTCCCCCTTATTAACAACCCCCCTTATCCCATATCCCCCCCTTCATGATTCACTCACCTCACCATAAGCATGCACATGCGCCATAACATCATGCCGAAACTTGGCCTCGTACTCCCTCGCCTTGTCAAACGCCTGATCGGAAACCCTCACATTCTCCCTCATCTCCTGGATCGCGTCCTCCGGGATCGGCAGGCCCAGCTCCCTCTCGGCCTCGGCCAGCCAGACCCAGAGCTGGCGCCAGGTCGACGCGCGCTCGCGGGCCGAGAAGATGGTCATCATCTCCTGGGAGGCGTAGCGGGTGCTGAGGGGGGTCTATTTCATTTGATGAATTTTTTGTGTCAGCAAATTCATCATCTATCGTTGTGACATTGGAGGGGTGTGGGGGGGGAGAGGGTGAAGACATACGACATATTTATCGTAGCTGGACATTTTGGCGGTTTGTTTCTCTCACAATTCCTTAAAATGGGTGAGAAATAAGGGGTGAAATGAATGAGACTTAAAATATGTTCAAGCTCACTCAACTCAGATCACTCAGAGCAAAAAAGGAGGGGCACTTCAACTTTTTTCTTGAGCTGCGGTAAATCGCGGGGGAGGGGCACAACACCGGCAGCGGCTTGAGGGAGCTTGAGCAAGTGGGGCACGCACATGAAAAAGAGTGACTTGCAATCAAGATATCCCCCCGCCTTGGTCTGACGCCTGTGACAGTTCCTGTGGAGGTGGACATGTCGAATGAATTATTTCTCTTGAACCGAAGATTTAATGTTACTCAGATCAGCATCATACCACATTATGGCGGGCACCTGTTAGCCAATTAATCCCTTTACTAGACGATTGAGCGTCTGCTTATCTGCTGATTCGTCCTTGATTATTTTTCTTATTTCTTTGAGCGTCATCTGACTCTATCCTCTACCCATTTACATACACATACAACCCAGACATAACCGAGCCCCCTTCCGCAAAATCCCGCTCTCTGATTCACAACAAATTCACAAACACCACCCTCCCCACTATCGTCACACTCGGCTGCTATCATATCAATACACAAATCACCCCCTGTTTCTCTGTCTCTTATAAGACCTTCACATCTTTCATCAACTCCAAATCCCATCCATCTCAAACCCAAAATCCCCTCCCCAGTTCCCCATGTTCCAGTCATAATCCATCACCCCATCCCAGCTATCCGTCCCCAAATCCTGAATCACATCTGCCACCAGCGTGTTCGTCGCATCCGCCAGCGTCATCGGTGACTTTTCGTACAGCTCAGCCAGTTGCGCAGTAGTCTGTCCGTCTTGGATATCTCGGTCCTGTTTTTTTTTTTTTTTTGTCGGTCAGCACACCACCTTTTTTACCAAGAGTCTCAAGAATAAAACTTACAAAAGCATTCTTCAACTCTCTAATCTTCCTCGCCAACTGCGCAAACGGATCCTCCCTCTCCCTCTCCTGCCCCTGCTGCGACCCCCCCATCCCACTGCCCATCCCCAACCCCTGAGGCGTCCTATAAACATCACTCGGACTGTTGTAATTACTCGCCCCTTGCGTCGTCCCCGTCATAGTCCTACTCCTCTTTTTCCTCCTTCCCGCGGTATGTTCCATATCCTTGATATGTCTCTCCAAAAACCCATCAAACTCCCTCCTGACCACCCTCACGTCCCACCCTGGCAGGGTTAACGTCATGAGTTTGAGCATTCTGACGAAAACATAAGTGAGATCAAACGAGGACATGGAGATGAACCGGGGGTAGTCAGATTGATCAGACGAGATTCGGGCGTGCATGTATTCTTTGACCAGGCGGACGCATTTCCACAGGGTATCAAGACGGTCTTGAGGCGGAATAATAGACGAGGAGCGGTTGCTGCCTGGGATCGAACCTGGCGTACCACTTCCAAAACCGCCGTTGGAGGGAGACGTTTTGAAGCTGGGGTCCTCATCCTCTGGCAGAGATGATGATGCTATCGATGAACCACTGAGATTGTTGCTGGTTTTGAGGAAACCCTCGTAGATGAGGAGCTCGGCTACTATGAAGTGGCCCTTCATTGACGCTTTTTGGGGACAATGATCAGCTGATGTTGATAGAAGTACAACAAGAGGGAACTCACAGTTCTCCATGATATGCTTCGGCACCTTTTTCTTTTCTCCCTGTAGAAAGTTGCGAAGGTTCTCTACCACCTGATGCCACGGTCTGCGATCCTCTATTGGCTTCTTATACCAATTGGCCAGGCTCATCGAGATGTGCTGCGACACTCGCTGGACTCTGACCAGGTGGACCACGAGCTCGTCAGTAGGTGAGTTTCTTTCGGTAATCAGTACCTTGCAGCACTTCATCAAGTAGGGAGATGGCATGAGTTGATCTGGGCAGTGGCTTGTTGTAAAGGCCCTTTTGGTTCATCTATGTCAGCAACAAGAAAAGAGGCAAGTAGGGGGGTGGCTGTGAAGACTCACACAGTCACCAAATAATAGGTTCCCGCAAAAGCCCTCATCCTCTCCAGTGTCTCCTCTGACCTTCCTTGACCTCCCAGCCTCTGCTCCTGAGCATCCAATTGCTCAAACTTCAGGCTCGCCGTAAAACTTCTTATCAAGAACAACAGGTTCGTCGTCTTGGCCGTCACCAAGTTGTAATGATACCACGCAAGCAACACCTGCGCCCCCTGAAGCAAGTCTAGCCCAACTCCCACCGACGACTGGCCTGCTTTTTGCCCACTTTGCTGAAAGGCAGCCACGCTGATATCCCGCAACAGCTGATCCCCCAGCGCCATCTGTCTTCTCCCATCATGATGACACGCCTCGACCATAATCCCCTTCCAGAAAAAGGGGCGTTGTTCCCTCATTTGAAGAGCACTCAAATTAGGCGGGACAAGAGCGAAGGGAAAGAGATGTTGCATGTGGGAGCGGTATTCCTGAAAGAGTTCCTCAGCTTCCTGGCCTTCGGGCCAGATCGATTCTGAAGCGTTGGAGGATGTCATCGGGGAGGGGTGGGAAGGCGGGGAGGCAGAGGTCATTATTGCGTCTGGGATGGCGGAGCCTGTTGCTGATACTGACAGACCCCCCATGGTTTGGTGGTGGTGAGAGTGATGCTGGTGTTGGTGGTGACCATACTGGGGAGTTTGATGGCTGCTAAGAATAGGGGAGAACTTGAGATCACCCGGGGGCAATAGGGATTCGAATGGTTCGCCGTTCCATGGTGCTTGGGTGAAATGGTGGTTTGTGACGGAGATCTTAGGGCCATTGCTGGTGTTGTGATGATAGTCTGGTGAGATGGCTGGGAGAGGATGTTGACCATCGAGTTCAGAGCCTCCCAGAGAGGAGTGATGATGGCTGTCGAGGGCCCCTTCACCAGTGCTGGCGCTGGCGCTGCCTGGTGTCTCTGATTTCCCTGACCCTCCTGCCGCGCCCGCACGGCCGCCACCGGCCGCGATCTGCTCTGTGAGAGCCTCCAGGCGCCGTTCAAGCTCGGCCACGCGAGTTAGCTTGCGGTCCTTTCGCCTTCGACGAGGCGGGGCCGGGATTTGTTTGGTGCATTTCTTCTTGAGACGTTCGCAACTGTATGGCGGTAAAGACGTGGTGAGTCAGTTGACGTACAACATGTGAGATTAATATCTGCGATGCTTAAGATCGGCATTGAAAATGATGATGAGCATGAAGCGATGATGCTTAAGGTGATGACAGCAGCAACGCAACAGACAAACTGATCCTCATCCATCACACTCAACCACCCGATTTTTCTTCCCGTACCCGTGTCCGGTCTGGACTTGGAGTATCATATGGCAAAGAGCGGCGGTGAGAAGACATGAGAGGTGTCAGAGAAGTGTCTGAGAAGGACAGACGGCTGTGGAACTGGAACAATGCCCGACAGTCCGTGAGCTACCCGTCCATGTGATGGAAAACATGAGAGACAAAAGAAGCAAGAAAATATAAATTAAATCGGATCGACAAACATACCGTTCACACTTCCCCAGCGGTCCAGAACCAGGCTCACACTTGCATTTGGCAAGCGCACAGGTTCCACATGCCCTTGGGCCCTTGGTGGGCTTCTTGGAAGAGCCATCACCACCGCTGTCCTCTACAGACTCCATAATGACCTGGCACGGGTTCGGATACCGGCACCCTTTCCCGTTCTCTTGTTCCTTAAGATGGGGGCGGTTATGTCTCTCTTTCTCTCTGTTTGCCGTCTATCTGCTCCCTTAATGTCGTGCTGCCAGAGGGAGCAGATCAAGACGCAGACACAGCAGGGCCACCACGGCCGCTTGCTGCCGTTTCGCAGGAACGGTCGCAGATTTGCCCGCGCAGAACTGTTCCGCGATCTGCAAGTTGCGTTACCGTGTTCTGCTGCTTGTTTTCCTGTGAATGCCCCGGGGCCGGAAGCAAGATCGGGAGGAGATCAAGGAGTACGAAAAGCGGGAACGGAGCCCAGGCCTCGACACGGAGACGGAAACACGGGGTCGGTGTGTGCGAAAGCCTCTCCCAGCGTCGCGTAGAACGTGTATGTGTTTGGTGGCCCGTGATATGCGAGGTGTTTTCGATGAGAATCCGGGGATTAGGTTTGATTGTTATGCAGAATACAATTGGGAACGGATTTGGAGGGGCGTGTGTGAACTTCTGGTGTCTTAAAACCGTTGACGATGAAAAAAGCAAGAAGCAGTTCCCGTTCCCCGCGGCTGATAAAATAACGTGGTGGTGATAAAGAAGGAAGGTGCGCCTCCCATTCCCCCAGAAAATAAAAAACGCCAACCGCCAAAAAAAGAAGTGACAAAGGGTGTGCTGTGTCGGTGAAACCCCGCTTGATGGTGGTGGTATGGCATCGAATGTGGTGATAATCGGACGATTGAGAAAGAGTGCCAGTGATTAAGCAACAAAAGGACGACGAAGAGGGAGCAACGGGAAGGACGAAGGTGACCTTGGGACGCGGACGTAAGACTGGAACATATGCAATGCTGGTTCGTGGGACGCGAGAAGAAGCATCCTTCCTATAAGATCAGGCTGTACATCTCGCCCGGTTCTCGCACTTTGCTTCCTCTTCGTGCAAAGAAGCTGGCTCTTCTTTCACTACCACAGCTCAATAAGAACCAACCGCCTTGCTGTCGTCATCCTTCCTTTCGGGGCACCCTTTTCGAGGCAGCCAAGACATCTCTCCCGAGAAACCCAAACGCCCGCTACCCACCCACTCGTTCACTTATCACACTTATCAGATGGCTCGTTTCTCATCTAGAGTTGTACAAACACCCCCACAAACGAAGAAGGAAGCCTGGAATGTCACTGCCCTCCTCATGTCTCGCCCTGTCCATCCTTCACGAGCGTGAATCAAAAGGACTCACCGATGCCTTCTTCTCATCCTCCCCAAAAGAAGGTGCGCTCGGCAAAGGATCACGTTTGTCAAATTTCTTCCAGAATAAAGATGAGAAGCCCTCAATGTTTCATTCCCTCGAAGATCTGGGTAGGAGTCGGGAAATTCCGTCGGTGTGAGAAGTCATCTAAATCCCTCCGACTCCGTTCGTACATGTTCCGCCCTGCTCTCTCGCCGTTGGTTGGTTGATAACCAAGCGGCTGAGCGGGTCAGCGGGCGAGATCCAAAGCACCACTCACAAACAAAGGCGTGGTCCTTCCCAGGCACTTCACTGGTTGGCGAATATTCGAGGCCTGCGTTTCTTCAGAGCAGATGAGCTAAAGAGCGGCAGGCGGCAGTGGCTTGATCTTAGCTGCCTGCAGTCATCAACAACTCAAAGATCCCGTTAGGCCTTCCGCTCGGAGCTTGGCATTGGCCTATTCTGTATCTCACTCAGCATTTCTCTCTCTTTTCTGCAGCTGCTTCTCTGTGTAAGTTGATAAGGCCAACACACAGAGAACGGGTCGGCTTCCGCTTCGCCCAATTCGTCAACGATCTACGGGGCACAGCTAAAAACACCTTGCAGCTTGCAGGTTTGCTTGCCTTGTCCTACCACACAACATCGCCAAACTTGGTTCTGTGATCCTCACACTCACTGCAGATACAACAAATCGAGACGGCTCAAGAGGTCACCGCCAAGCTAGATATCTATACACCTTCCAAACACTCAGAACACTACCAGGCACCGCCAGTTTCATTGCTTTGTGATGGACTCTCAATATCTTTCTAGGCGTATATAATGTTTCAGTATGTGCCCATACTCCGGTTCGCACCAAAGTTCCTCTCGGATCCAGTAAATAACAGCTCACTATTAGGTAGTATCTCTGTGTCTATCCATGTGGACCCCTCCCGTCTGACACACAAACTCGGGCCACGCGAGGGCGATCTCGGCGGGTATCTAGGTATCGAGATAATGCACCGTTCCTCATCCTTCTCTCTATTCCATGGGCGACCAGAATCCCACTTTACACTTACCCTCTATCTGCCTGAAGAGGGTTGTTAAAGCGTGACTTTCGAGCCTGGACTGACTCGCCTTTTCACACAACAACACTAACTTAAACCACACCAGAGGGGCAGCAACCTACCTAGGTAAGATAGCCATGATTGACCCTCCCAGATGCCTCCACAAAGAGTACCTAGGGTAACCTTTGCAGAAGACCCTCTAGTACTCATGAAAAAAGATAAAGTGGTCGTCGGAGAGCTGTTTTAGCAGCTGCCGAGAACTGTGATCGTCCTCCCTTCTGATCATATCATCATCATGGAAGTACTGGCAAGAACAGCAACGACATGGCCACACCGAAGAAAAAGAAAGTAAACGGTGGACGTTTAGCACCACCGAAATCTCCTCACTGGCGTGTTTTCAAAGAGCAGGAGAGATGAGGCCATCAACCACCCCCAATGTCTCCCACTAACAAATCACCCCCAAACTGCAGTTGTACTCGGCGAAAAGGTCAATCCTCTTACCCTTCCACAAGCCCATTACATAGTCCTGACAGCAGTATAAAAACCCCGGAAGCACCGGATGTACCCATCAGGGTCATCCCCCATCTACATACTGCACCGTACTGCCAGTAGGAAGAGGCGAGGCTGAACCTACCTTCCCGCCCCTGTCCTCCATCTGCTCTATATTGCTTACCACACCTTTGCTGCACAGTCGATCACTCCTCCCCTACCCTACGCATATTCACAGAGTCCCAAACAACAAGTTCCTTTGCCCTGTCCATATCCCACGTGGGTCGCATATACATACACACACATACACTCACCATCACAATCATCGCAAAGGGAACCGAAAAGAGTTATGTATAACAGCCAACTTGTATCAGCCAGCCAAAAAAAATGAAAGAATATTTTCGTTCTTTCATGTTATATTTGTTCAGTTCAGTTGTTTAAAAACCGTTCCAACCTTCCCTTCTCTTATACAAATATATATAGCAGGATGGATGGCATGGTAAGCTCGCCTCAATCCCACCCCCAGAAGGTCAATCCCACCTTCAAAAGGGAGACAAAAATGGCGAGCGACGAAGCAAAAAGACGCAATATTCAATGCAGATAGGACGAGAGCCCCCCCGCATATAAAGCCAAGACGACAGCAACAACCACCACACGTTGCTCTTTCTCGCTCAAAAAGAACGTGTTTTATACGTGGTTTCCGGTCCGGTGAGCTCCCTCCCGCAACGGTGGTGTTTTGAAAAAAGAAGAGAAGTTTTGTTTCTGCGTATCATACGATCGTATGTATACAACAAGAGAGAGTCACATCGACAACGACACTTGCTTAAACCTTCTCCAAGATTTTAAGCAGCAGCGCTAGCCGTCTGCAACCCCTCCATCTCCTTTTCCAACAGCCGCTCGGTAAGCCCCCGTCCAGCTCCCGCTGCCGTCGCCTCCTGCTCGATCGTCCTCGCCACCTCCGCAATACCAAGCTGCTCGTCCGTCCACAGCGGCTCCTCGGGCGCCGCGTTGGGCTCGCCAACGCCAATGAACCCGCCTTCGGCAGCCCAATCGCTCGTCCGCTTGATGCCGAGCTCCTCCCAGATGGTCTGGATGGCGCCGACAAGGTGATCGCGGTACTCCTTGGTGTGGCCAGGCGTAGGGGTGATGCGCAACCGCTCCTGTCCAACAGGGACAGTAGGGTAGTTGATGCTCTGCACGTAAATCTGGTGGTCCTGTAGGAGCTTGTCACTCGCCTGCTTGGCCAACTCGGCGTTGCCGACAAGAATGGGAATGATGTGACTGGGGTTGGGAATCACAGGAATGTCCCTCTCGCCGAGGGCCTCCTTGACAGCCCGGGTGTGTAATTGTTGCAAACGGCGGTCGCCATTGTAGTTCATCTGATACTCGATAGCCGCCCGAGCTCCCGCCATAACAGCAGGTGGCAAAGAGGTGGTAAAGATGAACCCAGGCGCAAGAGAGCGCACTGTGTCGACGAGCTTGGCGCTGCCGGCGATGTACCCGCCAACGCAGCCGTACGCCTTGCCCAGAGTAGCAGTGATGATATCAATACGCTCCATAATGGTGCCACGAGGCTTGCCCTGCGCGTGCGCCTCAAAGTCGAGGTGCTCCGCAACACCGGCGCCGTGTGGCCCGTACATACCCACCGCATGTACCTCATCGAGGAAGGTGATAGCGCCGTACTTCTCAGCGAGGTCGCAAATCTCCTCAATGGGGCCAATGGATCCGCACATGCTGTAGACGGACTCAAAGGCGATGATCTTGGGGACATGCAGCGGCAGCGCCGCAAGCTTCTCCTCCAGATCCTTTACATCGTTGTGCTTGAAGATGACCTTCTTGGTGCCCGAGTGACGGATACCTTGGATCATCGAGGCGTGGTTCAGACTGTCTGACAGAATGACGCAGTCTGGCATCTTGCTTCCCAGAGTCGCCAGCGTGGCATCATTGGCCACGTAGCACGAGCTGAAGACCAGCGCCGCTTCCTGAGCATGCAACTTGGCGATCGTTGCCTCCAATTCCACCGCATGCCTGTTGTGCCCCGAAATGTTTCTCGTGCCACCGGCACCAGCTCCGTACTCGTCCAGTGTCTCGTGCATCGCATTCAAAACGTGAGGGTTGCGGCCCATGCCCAGGTAGTCATTGGCGCACCAAACAGTCACCTTTTCCTCCTTGGTCGACATGTGGGCGCGGGGGAACTCCTTCGCCAGCCGGTTGATGTTGTTGAAGTACCGATACGACTTGTCTTTGTGTTTCTTTTCGAGTTCTGTATTGTAGAAAGCCTCATAATCGAACTTGTTGCCATTGTGCGTCACCGGAGCGGCGGTACGGGCAGCGGTCAAGGGGTTGGCGGCGGCTTGCGTCTTGGTTGGGATTCTGGGAGGAAGCGGGACTAGAATGTCATCAATTGTTCGTCAGCGCCAGCTCTTTGCCTCTATTAATCATGCGACGGTGTAGATCAATCCCTTACCTTTCTCGCGGCCATTGAAGATGGCGCCCTCGACAGCCTGCGCCTCCTGAGCACCGCTCGTGTGGAGCTTCGCCTTGCTAGTCTTTCCGTGGGCAGAGACAGTCGACATGGCACGGCCAGCGACGCCGGGAATACCGGCATGTCCAATGCGGGCCGACTGAACAGCCATAGCCTTGCCCATGACGGGGCAGCGACGGGCGAGAGTCTGCAGCTTGGAAATGGTGCCGCCGCACGGCGAAGCGGCGGGGCGGGCAGCCGTTGTCATGGCGCGGAGGCCGGCGGCGGTGGCCTTCTTCATGAAGGGGCACATGGCCTTGGACTGGCGCAGAACGGAATCCATTGTCGTCGCTAGGGCGTCGCTTGATCCGATCTCGTTCTTGCGCGCGAAATTGAGGGTTTCTGTTCTTCTGCTGCTACTTCAGAGAGCGCAGAGCGGCTTGTGACGACGGTGTGTGTCGATGTCGAACTTTTTTTTGGAGGGGCAAAAAGTAAGACAAAAAGAGAGGCTGTGAACAGCCGAGGATGTATCTTGCGCGTAAGCAGGAGTCAACGAGACAACTTCCGGCACAAAACCCGCAGCGAAACAGGCGACAATCTGTGGTTCGGAAAAGGGGTGGAAGAAGGAGGGAAAAAAAGAGAAGGGTCCGAGCAGTGGAGGTGAAGAAGGACCTGGACTCAATTCAACAACTTCCGCCGCCATCTTTTCCAAAGCGGTCCACACAGGGTGGATTCAACCTCTGTTGGACTCGGTGTTTCGGTGTCTGGTCTGGTCTGCTTCAATGAGACGCTGTGTATTTTGCCCTTGGGGACAATCCGTCACCGCTAATTGGCTGCTTCCTCCATGCTAACCCCCGCCATCGCCATGTCACCGCAACTTGGACTTCAGCGGGTCGTTCCACCGGACCCGCGGTACCGGAGACCTTCAGCCTTTCCCCCACCTTTCTTGAACCTCCGTCATTGAGCTCCGTAAGCCATTCGCACAAAAGACCAGAAGAATAATATGTAAGCAAAGGCATCACTATGCTTTCCTTAGTAAGTACCCCATGGAGTATATTTCCGGGTTATCCTTTTGTACACAGTTGCAACAAACTCCTCCCATGTTCCCATCCCCACACTCCCTGAATATGGGGCCCTTTGCCCTTCTATTTACATCCATTTCGACATATCCCCCCCAAAACCACGCCCTAACCACCGAACCCAAACCCGATGGATGTATATCTAGAGAGTATCACTAGCTATGCTGATCCCCTTAACCTTTCCCTCGCCGCCCAAATGCTTTCCCTAGAAAGTTTGCTGCAAAATGAGTCATTAGATGAATGGCCATGTGCTTCCCATATGCGATCCCCCGCACCACCCACAGCTCCTCCTAAAACGCCAATGCAAATTGCAAATCATCATGTGTGGAAAGCAACCCAAGGGTATCATCTCGTAGAAATAGGTGTGAGGATAAAGGAAAAGAAAAGACCGAAGCTGAGATGAGAAAAATCGCTGAATCGGGAAACTCGGTTGGTCAGTCAATCAAAACTGGCGACGCGGCTGAATCCCCGGGTCGGATTGCCTGCTGCCGTCCTCCCGGCCCGGGTCCAATGTTCGGGGTCCTTGGTCCCCTCGTCTCTTGCGGCCGTTTAGGCGTCGATCCTGACGCCTTCGCCTTCGCCTTCGCTTTCACCTTCGTAATGCGGCGCTCGTCCTTCACCTTCGTCGACGGCCGCGGCTGCTGTGCTTGCTGCTGTTAATGATTGCTTGTCAGTTGCTGTGGCTGGATAATCTTGAGATAATAAAACTTGGCTGAGCTGGATGGTGTCGGGGCATACGTTGTTGTCTGCTTTCGAGTTCCAGACTTCACGCTTGAAGTCCTCCTCGGCCAAGACATTGAGCCGGTGAACCATCGAATGTAGATCCTTCCGCTCCCGCGTGACCAATTCCCCGGGTCGAATGTAGCCCGAAAGCATGGCTTCTGCAAATCGTGGGTTCCTAGAGCACTTTTGCAGATTTTGCCGCTTGTCTCTCGCAGGCAGGTCGTCGTAACCGAATCCTTTCTCCCGCAACGCTTCTTCAACGCCTTGCACAACGGCATCTGGCGTATAGACAACCGTTTCCCCCTCATCACAGAGCTTTTGGTAGGTTTGTCGCAGCTCTGAGAAGTCGGGCCTCGCTGGGTTGGCGACCGACGCTGAGGACCCCGGAGGAGGAATAATCAACGATGGGCGAGCTTGCTGAGTAATAGAAGTTTGTTGAGGGGCAGGAGCTTGCTGGAGAGCTAGCTGAGAAACGGGAGATGCTGCCTGCTTCGGTAGCGCCGGATTTGGAGCAGCAGTATCGACTGGTTCCGTGTCAGATGGATTCACAATCGGATCCGGGCTTGCCTGCGGTGTGGTTAAGGGTGCTGCTGGTGATGGTAAGGCTTGTCCGTTAGCTGGGTCCGTCGCAAAAGACCCCGGGGCAAGGACGGGCTGCAGCTCCGAGTTTTCTAGTCTATAGTTCGGTGCTGGAGCTCCCCCGGGCGGAAAACTGGGGTGCCCCGAGCCTGCAATGTTAGAAGGGGTCATCTGAGGATTCTGCTGGTAAGAATACTGGGGAATAGGCATTGGAGTCGAACTCATGGTCGGCACCAAACCTGTGTTCTCCCTCAACTGCGGCAATATTGAAGCCTGAAAAAGGTTTGCTTGCGCACTTCGGAAGTCCGGGTTGGCCGTCCCCATTGTGTTTGGCTGGACGAGGCCCTGTAACGGAAACCCCATGGGAAACCGCAGCCTCTCAAGCCGAGCTCTCTCAACCTCGATTGCGTACGCTTTCGGGTCCCGGAGCCTCAAGAAGGCGAGCTCAACCTCCTTCTTCGCCTCCTCTTGGTCCTCCGGTGGAAGTTCATACGTCTCTTCCTTTTCAAAGGTCTCGGTAGACGTAACCTCACGGACCAGCAGCCCCACCTCATTGCTGTCAAGGAGAGCGTCAAGAACTGCATCTTGGCCATAGGCCTCTTGAAGATCCTCCTGGTCTACCGGTTGCGGCTTGACAAAGTACTCCTTGATGCGGGTGGCGTAAGGAACAGGGTTCTTCTTGTCGACGAGCCGGGACGCGAGCTGAGTCTTGAAGACTGCACTCTTGTGAATCGTGGTCTCAAAGGTGCCACCGACCATTAGCCAGTAGACGTACACTGGCTTGGTCTGGCCCAGTCGGTATGCCCGACCGATAGCCTGCTGCTCGTCGGTCGGTGTGTACTTGAAATCAAGTATGACCACTCTGTTTGCCCCATAAATATTGAGCCCGACACCACCCGCCTTGGTGGAAATCAGATACACGTCCGCCGCATCATCGCTGTTGAATCTTTTGATCGATGCTTGGCGTGTGTTGATTGGAGTCCTCCCATCAAGTCTCTGATACCGTATCTTCCTCCTGCTAAAGATGCTTTCCACGAAATCCATGGCCGGGATACTTTGGGTAAAAATAAGCGCTTTGTCGCCCAACTTGCGGAACTCCTCCAAGAGAAACATCAGTGCAATGATCTTGTTGGAGTGAGCGTCGTCATCGATGTCGCGGACGGTCGTCGGCGTTAGGAGGTTACTCAAGATGTCCTGGGGGAGCTCAATGTCATCTTCCTCGCCGGATTTTCCATTCTTGTGCCTCGCCGTTCCGTTCTTCTGGCTTTCTGCCACCGTCTTGAAAACCTTAGGGTGCGCCAGAACCAGCCCAAGTTTGGCGACCAAGCTCCACACCTGGGCCGACGATGACTGCAGCAGGCTCGATACCCTTGGAGAATTGATACAGTCTATGTACATTTCATAGAGTGTTTGTTGGAGCTCTGTCAACGGCAGCATGATTATGAACTCCTTCTTGGTGGGAAGCTCATTGCGGAGAACCTGAACATCCCTTCGATGAACCTTGGGGTTCACAGTCTCTTTCAGAATGTGAAGCAGTTTCCGCGCCTGCCTCTGCGCTGCAGAGTTACTGTCCGCATAGAGTCCCTCCTTGATTGGATTGCCGAATCTGGACCTGAACTCCTCAATGTCGGACAAGTAGCCTGGCGAAACCCAGTTTATCATGGCGTAGTAGTCCATGACATTGTTGGTCAGTGGTGACCCCGTCATGGCGATGCGGCTCTTGGTGCGAAACTTCGCGGTTGCCTGTGACCGCTTGGCTTTGGGGTTCTTCATAGCATGTGCCTCGTCACCAACGACGAGATTCGGGGCTTCCTGCAGAGTCTTCTCCAAATCTTCATCTTCGACCAGAGTGCAGAATAGCGGATAGCCGATGACAAGAACCCCGCCATCGGCAGCCCATTTGCGAATGATTGATCTGCGATCACCTAGTGACATCGATGAGCTGACTTGGTAGAGTGGCCCTAGCGAGCCTCCTGGTGCCCACATATTCACCTCCTCCACCCAGTTGTCCACGAGTCCCGATGGACAGAGGATCAATGTCTTGGACTCCTGTAATCTCTTCGGGATCTGTTCACGAACCGAGGGGTCCTCGGATGCCGATGCCTCGGCGATGATCACCAACAGAGTGATGACCTGCATTGTCTTGCCTAATCCCATGGTATGTGCAAGAAGACAGCCCTGACGGCTCACCACGACTTGATTCCACATGAAGCGCACACCATCGATTTGATGGTCTTTGATCTTACTGCCAGTGTAGCTGTTGATGAAGATCAATGCATCCTCTTCTTCCTTTGTCTCGTTCACAATCAGACGCGCCATCTCGCTAGGCACAATCCCTTCGACCGCGATCTCTTCTTGTAACCGGCGACGGCGCCGGTCAAACTCTGCGAGCTGCTGCTGAGTTGTTACTCGCAGATTCTTGGCATCCTGGTTAACCTTTTGCTTCCGTTTCCGCTTCTTCTTAGACAGCGGCACTTCTTCATCGGGTAACACTGCTTCATCTTCATCGGCGAGCCTGAGAGTGGCATCTGCCGGATCTTGGGATACCGCCTCTTGGGATGGGTCTTGGAACTCGGTTTCTGGGGCTGGCTCCTCAGACACTGCCTCTTGGCATGCTCTGTCTTGCGGGGCAGTCGTGTGTATCGCCGCCTCTTCGGGAGAAGGCACGGTTTTGGTGGGCGTTGCGGGTGCCAAAGACTTTGTGGGTGTGGTAGGTGCTAAAGACCTTCTGGAACCAAAAAGTGGCTTGTCGGTTCTGAACAGCACGAGTACCTTCTTCAAATGCTGGTAGAAGGCCCGGAACTTCCCAGTGTTACCCTCAATCCTCCTCAGAGACAACTGTCGCAGCGTTACTCTGGTCAACCATGCTGTAGAGCAGGCCAGAAAAGAGTCGAACAGTTGACAGAGTATGAGTTGGATAGTCCCGGCTTTAGCGATCTCGCCATCGCTCTTGATCACTGGTAGCATGCACCTTTCCCATATCTCCTTATGCCCAAAAGGGCCGACCTCTTTAGCCAGTCTCTCCCTTTTCTCTTTCGTCCATTGGCAAAGGATAGCCACAAGAAGGCGCTCGGCATCGTTGGCTTTGACCCAGAACTGGACGCCCTTCTCGCCGATTTTTTCAAGACTCGTTCGGTCATCAAAGCCCGGAAGCCCGTCAACTGGTAATAATAAGGGCAAATCCTCGATCACAATGACCTCTGGCGTGGAAGAGATGGGGCGGTTGGGTGTTGTTGGTATAAGGGCCGGTTCGGATTTGATCTTTCTCGGCGTGGACTGAGCTATGCGAAGATCGCCGTCGGACTCATCTTGGTACTCAGGAGAAGGATCAACTTCCACCAAGTTGTTGGAAATCATGACGTTGTCGTCCTTGTCGTCTAAGAAATCATCCATCTCAGACTCGCTGCCCAGATCCTCTTCATCATCAGCGAGATTTCGCTCCTTTTTGGGACGCGGTGTCGGCCGTGACAAGGCAGAAGGTTTCGGCGGGCATCTTGGACTCTCAAGCACACCAAGCAGCCAAGTCTGGTAGCACTTCTCAAACACGCTTTGCTCCAAGTAGTCGAGAGCCATCTCGTGGGGTTTCTCTTCGGACTTCCAGCGCTCCATTAGAATCTGCTTTTCGAACTTGGGGACGCGTTTCTCGGCCTCGCCCCTCAGCTTCCTGACGGATTTGATGTACGCTTCACGGTTTGGATTACGCCTCGCATCCTCCCAAATCTTTCGGGCTCTGCGGTCGTGCTTGGGCTGCTGTTCAGCAGCCCACTGCGCTTCCAATTCCTCCACAGCGTTGGAGATAATCTCCTGGACTTGGTCTTGGCTCAAAACGGAAGCAGCCTCTTTCTCTTTGAGAGCCTTCAATTTCTCTCGCTCTTGTTCTTCTTGAAGCATTTCCTCCCAGGTTTCCGAATCCATGCTCATCTCGTCATCGGACTGGCCAAATACCGGCAGCGGGGATTCTTCTTTTTGGTCCCGTGAAACTTCCAAAGTCCTATGTGGCCGGACGGAGAGGGAGTGGCGTTTCATGGCCCCCCAAACCTGTCTTCGGCGACCCGGAGGGATGTCCCTGTGCCCATATGAGAACTCCTTACTTTCGTCCACATTGTCTGGCAGCGTGGGGTCGAGTATCTCCTCCATGGTCAGGGAGCCAGGACCGAGCCAACCCGGGGGGCTTGGAACCTGAAGATCGTAGTTCGGCCCATAAAGGCATCTCCTTCCGTAGGGGCAAGCGCAGGTTGGGTATGGATAGGCTCTGAGGAGATCAAAGTAGGTGCTACCCTTCTCTTTTTCTGAGGTGGTCCTTCTGGGACTGTTGATGGCTGTTCGGGTATGGCAGGGCTGTTGTTTCGTGCATCTGAAATGCTGTCGATATCCATCGCCTCAGACCCTGTGACATTGCAGTTCTCCGGTTCTCCATGGGTGAAGTCATCCTGGCCTACAACCGGTAGATCCACAGCGGGTGACAGCGCCGGTGATAGCACACCCTGACCAAGAATGCCTACTCCGGAAGCTTCAAGTTGAGAATCGATCGCAGCCTGCACTGCCCGATCGAGGTCCAGGCCTGTTTGCTGGCGGTCTTCTCGCTTGATGGGCGCACTGTCATCATCGTCCTCCTCGTTTCGCTGACGCACATGGTCTCGATACCCACCACTAGACGCCCTGAGCTCATTGATAACGTGATTTAAGAATTGCCGGTGGGGCAGGCTCTTGACTCCCAAGGATTCCCACAACGTATCAAAGCCGAGCTCCTCTGTGACAGTTAAGAAACACCGGCCATCGACGCCATGCTCCTGAAGCTTCGCTTCAAGCGCGGCAAGGTTGAGGGGCCGCTTAGGGGGCCTCGCTTTCCATTGTCGATTCGAATGGCATAGCTCCTGAATCAGCCGGTCTTCGTCCCAGTGATAGGGGTCGTTTGATCCGTCCCCTTCCATGGTTACCACTGAGCTCTCTGGTTTTTTCGTAAGTCAGACTTTGCATTAAACCGTTTGTTGTCTTTGCCTGGAGGAAGCTGTGAGAGGATGAGGTCGCAGTCACGACGGCAGCCCGAAACAACTCGAAGGGTAAAGTCGAGGCAAGTTTTTCTTGAATGACCAGGTGACTAATGAGATTTACTTACATGCATAATAGTGATGTTTGCCAGAGACTGTCGCTCACAAACTGGACCGAACGCGGCAACAATGCAAACAGAGAAGGAAATGAATGTAGTCGCTGGAGTCGGAGAAAACCGGATCGCTCTAAATTTCGAAACTCAAAAGTCGCTGGTGACCTGTTGTTCTCCTCCTATCTGGTGAGAAGAAGATGCGGATGATGAGGCGACGAAGACGATGAATCTAGAGACTTTGTGAGCCGAGGTCGATTGAATGAAAGATATTTGTGGTGGCACGTACCGGGTAGCTTCGCGAGTCGGCTCTCCAAGCCCTCCACAGCAGGATCACGACTTAAATATCGATGGTGATACCACCGATGAAAAGTCGCGTGTTGGAGGTGAACGACGCGCGCAACGCGAAATCAGGGGTTTGGTGGCTGCTGAGATGTGACGGGAGGTCACGTTGATCGGCTCATTAACCCTGGCGGTAGGTATTCGTAAGTGAGGGTAGGTAACAAATTGGGTAATTATCGTGATTGATGGCTGATTTGTGGGGTAGGTGGTCCGTGCCGTCAATGACTAGTGTAGAAGTATTTTTCCAGTATTTATTCGTAGTCAAATACACTGGGAGATCAAGGGACATGGGTTAATATACCAGGGTAAGTACACTGATATCTAGCACCGGAGTGAAACATCAAAAAAGAATGAACGTGCAGTAGGGGAAATGGTGGGGTCTTTGGTAGGCCGAGTGAGTCTGACAGCGGCAGGAATCGTGATAAGCTTCCGATAAGGGAGGGGTAGGGATTTACCCCGCCATATCTGGTGATGGACTGGGAACTGGGGAGCCAGATCAGGGCATCTGTTTGCAAAAGATGAGATGAGCTGGGATCTGAAATTTGAAATGGCAAAAGAAACCCTTTGGCTGCTCTCGAGCAGAGGGCCTTTATAGTGTGTCAAATGCTGTTTCCAACTCCAAGTAGGCGAGTTGCTTTGGAGACTGCTCCGCGACTTTGTGAGGACCCACTTTCTCAAAGCACGCGCTGTTTGAGCAACCGCCGAACCTCGGGGGACCAACCACACCTTACATATCGTCTGCAGCGACTTGAACCAGGCAAGGGTTGGTTGATGTGTCTCGTAGTGTCTGTTTGTAGAGTAGCTGTTTGTACCTTGTATTTTTCATCCCAAAAAACGAGTAATTTCTTAAGTTTCCAGACGACCCATTATTTTGCAACTTGCTTTGTAAGCGCTTCAAACCTGCCCCTTACTCCTGCTGTTGCTTATGGTGCCATCGTGTACACTTCTGTCTGTCATCTATGAAGTTCCAGGCAAGCTAACATCGAGTATAGAACGCAATCATACAATGGCTTCTCTCACAGGCCACTCCTACCCACCAGCGCTGGATGCAAGCCTGGAGAGGGACAGACTGTCTCAGACGATCAAGGATTGGTCAATCGCCAATGGGCTTGCCGTTCGTCCCCCTCCTGCATTTGTAGGCCAAAATCAGGACCCTGAGGGAATTCTGGCCATCAATGCTCCTGTTACACTCTTCCCCAGCCCGTTCCCAAAAAGCTGTTTCGAAGAGGCCAAGGCAATCCAAACTAGCTACAATGAGCTGTATTCACGAATCAGCCAGGATGAGGAGTTCTTGGGCCGTCTCGTGCAGGAGTAAGCCGTCAACACCTCTGCTCGCTAAGCCGGTAATCTTTCCAGGCTGACCATATTAGGGTTGTTGGTGGCGATGAGTTCATTGCCAAGCTCTGGAATGTTCATCTCAGGGTGAAAGAGGAAGGTTATGTTCAGGTAAGTCACGGTGTAGTGCACATCCTGACAATCGCTAAGAGCCATTTAGAATCTCTCTCTTGGTTTATTCCGGTCAGACTACATGGTCCACCAAGATGGCGCTCATCTCCAAATCAAGCAAGTAGAGTTCAACACGATAGCCTCTTCGTTCGGAGGTCTGTCTGCTCAGACCTCGCTGCTCCATCAGTAATTACTTCCCTGTGTCACGGACACCACGACAAATAACTGACACTCTCCAAGGCACCTGGCACAAACTGAGTACCCCTTGTTAAACGAGCCCATCCCCGCAACCTCTCTCAACCTCCCCACCAACAACAGCGCCCAAGGTCTCGCCGCCGGTCTTCACGCTGCCTACCAAGCCTACGGCGAATCCACCCTCAGCCACCCAACCTGCGTCATCTTCCTCGTCCAAGACGGCGAGCGCAACATCTTTGACCAGCGGCACCTCGAATACGCCCTTCAAAAGTCCTCCGTCCCCGTCTTCCGCCTCCCCTTCTCCCAAGTCCTCACCCACACCACCCTCGCCGACACCCCCTCCCGCCAGCTCCTCTACCACCTTCCTCACAACCCCTCCAAAATCTTTGAAGTAGCCGTCGCCTACCTCCGCGCCGGTTACGGTCCAGGGGACTACCCCTCCCCCGAAGCCTGGGAAGCCCGCCACCGCATCGAGCGCTCCCTCGCCATCGCCTGTCCCACTATCTTGACTCAACTAGCAGGCATGAAGAAAGTCCAGCAGGTCCTCGCTACCCCTCCTACTCTTGCCTCTGGTCCTTCCACTCTAGGGAAGTTCGTTCCTGACCCGGCTAAATCCTCTGCGTTGTGGAATACCTTCACGAATATCTACCCCCTCGACGGCGAATCCGCTGCCGGTCAGGAAGCCCGTCGTTTGGCTACTGACCCGGTAGAGTGCCAGAAATACGTCATGAAGCCCCAGCGCGAGGGTGGCGGAAACAATTTCTATCGGGGGGCTATTCCAGAGCAGCTGAAGACGATTCCTGAGGAGCACTGGAATTCATTTATTCTGATGGAGCTTATTACGCCCCCTCCTCTGCAGAACACGATTTTGAGACAGGGGAAGCTGGAGCAGGGGGGTGTTATCTGCGAGTTGGGGGTGTATGGGACTTGTTTGTGGGATCAGAAGACGGGGGAGGTGAAGCACAATGAGGAGGCGGGGTATTTGCTGAGGACGAAGGGGAATCAGAGCGAGGAGGGGGGTGTGGCGGCGGGTTTTGGGTGTATGGATTCTATTGCTTTGGTGTAGATGTTGACTGATTGATTTCAATGTAGAGAGCGGCCTTGGTTGTCTATATGGGATATGGTCAACTTTTGAGGTGTCGCGGGGGGGGGCAAGGTGTTGAGGGCGAGCGTGAAAAGTTGTATCTGGGCATATATACTGTCTGTTGATATCTACCTGTCTCATGGGCGATAACATACGAGGGTAGGGGATCATTACAGTGAACTTTTGATTATTTTCCAAGTGCGAGGTACCTAAAAATGGAGAACGTAGGTGGCTTATTAGTTTTCCATACACGAAAGCACCTAGCATTTGGCGCTGATCGTCAAGTGGGGAGGAAACAAAAGGACCACACAACACTATCATTCAGAAAAACATCCAGTCACACCAAAGTAAGACGGTTGCAGTTGGATGACGATAACAACCTCATCCCGTCTTACTCTGCTTGTCCCGTCTTGTTTTGTTTTATCTACCATTCCTTTCTCGCCATACCACAACGCCCACATGCCCCATCATTATAACCAAAGCCCTATCCACAACCTTGCACCCCTCCCCCCTCCTCCCCTCCGAACTCCGCGTCCACATCTGGCGCCTCACCATTCAACCCCGGACCGTCGAAATCAACACTCAGCATCCACCCCGAACCGTCGAAATCAACATCTCCCGCCGCTGGAAATACCCCGACTTCCACAAGCCCTGCTCCCCCCCCATCCCCTCCGCCGGCACGCACGGCGTCAAAGAATAGGAAGAAGTCATCACCCTCAAAACCTTGACTCCCGTCCCCCCCGTCTTGCAAGCCTGCCATGAGTCCCGCTCCGAGCTCATCCGGAGCGGCTACACAACAGGCTACTCTGAGCTCACCCCCCTGGGCCAATTCCAAGGAGACGTCCCCCCTCCCTCTGAACAACGCCGATATGTATGGATAAACTGGGAAATCGACACCCTCAACATCGGCCAGGGGGGACACGACCAGGTTTTCACCTTAAAAGACTACGCGCCCATCGCTCCCCTTGTCAGAAAGCTAACGTTTGCAAGGGAGAACACGGACGAGGCGTACTACCACTTTGAGGCTCACGAGCTGCACGTATTTGAAAACACCAAAAGGATTTACGTCGTTTGTCAGGATGGGTTTGGTGCGTGGTATGACGCCGCCGAGGTTCGGTTCTGGCCTTGCGGCGTGGAGAATGTGGTGGTGATTGATGAGGGCTGGGCGCCGTGGTGCCCGACGAGGCTCCGGGCGGGTAATGGTAGGAGGGTTGAGGTGGGGCTGTTGGAGATGAAGTTGATGGTAGACACCAGGCGGGACGAGGCGCGGCGGAGGCACCGGGAGGAGTTGTTTGAGGCGATGGTGGCTGAGATGATGTGGCCCTGGGAGCAGATGCGGGCTATGAGTGGATTGCTGGAGTGGTTGGAACTGGATGAGGCGAATGGTGAAGAGGAGGCTGTGGAGGATGGGGATGGGAATACAAGCTGTGAGTGATATTGGTTGAGGAGGTAGATGGAAGTGTGGTGTCTGCGGAAACTAATACTTGATGCTTCTGTCTTTGCGGCTTTCTTCATTTCCTCTCTATAATGATGACTACAGATTCATACAGACCCAATTGGTTGATATCTGTAGCCCATAACAAGATCAGCCACTGTTCTAACTATATGAGAACCACTCCTACACAGAATCATAGTGTCGTCTTGCGCGAGTAGGGGTCTATACGCCGGATCATATGAGCGGTCGGAACGATTGCGCCCCTCACAAAAACAGTCAAACGCCCCTGCCTTCCAGAACATCTCCATCATCTCCTTGTTGTCCATCATTTCCTTAAACAGCGCCCCCAACCTCTTATTCTCCTCGTTCACATATTCACCCAAATCTGCCAACCTCAGCATCTTTCTCTCCGCTTCTTCCCCAACGGTCCCATCAACAAGCGTCACATTCTCCACCCCACAAGGCCATTTCCGCCCCAGCAGAAAATGCCATTCTCTAAACCTATCAGTGCAGACAATGTATATCTCCTTTACGTTTCTGAACACCCCCAATGCCTCCAAAACGAAGACTGAAGCTCGTGTCTTGAATTGAAGCTTCCCCACTTGATGCGCCATGGCCGTAAATCTCGAGGTACTCGAGAACTCCGTTGACCCAGTATCCAAGATATCAACCTCCCAGTTGATGTAAATGTACCTCTCTTTATCTTCTGTTCCTTTCTCTTCCTCCTTTCCCCCTTCCCTCTTCTCTTGCTCCCGTTTCATTCCGTCCTCTTCACCCTTAGCATGACCTTCACCCTTATCCTCTCCCTCATCCTCTCCCTCATCCTCTCCCTCATCCTCTCCCTCATCCTCCCAAACCACCTCCACTCTCTCCCTCTCCGCCTTCTCCGCCCTCAGTCTATTTTCTTCCCGCAAGGCAGGGATAATCTCTCTGCACCCCCTCTGATAGATCTTGAGACCTATCTCTCGGGATTCGTGACAGACGTGCAACAGAGCTGGGAGGGGTGTCAACCCCGTGATCAAAACCGGGGGGTTGTCCAATATGGTTCTTTCAAGGGGTGTTTGGGTCGGTAGCGGATGTCGATTTTGACTGTGCGAGGGTCTGCGGTGGAGAAGCGCCATATTTCAGAGCGGAGTTCGTAGGGAAGGAAGGGGAACGGGTGGAAGGTTTGTGGTGATGATGCGGGGGCTGGGGCTGGGGATGGGGCTGGGATTGACATTCTGGCTAGGTGGCCGGGGAGGGGATGAGTTTACGGGGGGCTCCAAGTGAGGTAGGTTTAAGGGGAGAGGGTTGGGGGTTTTTGTTTGAGGGTATAAGTATGGTGTGATGGAAGGGAGGGAGAATGAGAAATGGTGGTTAGGCTTTGAAAGCGGGGATATGTAGGTAGAGGGGTGTTGACAGGTGGGCGGACAGTGATTGGAGACGGGACTATGCAACTGTGTGACACCTACCTACCTTATGCATGTGTCTCTAGCATTGAGGGGCTTTTAGGCTTCCACTCAGTCAAACAGCACCGACAACTCTCTGCATTTTACATTCTACGTATGATACCAGCCAAGCAGCAATTCGTAATTGTAAGAAACTCGTGAACACACACTTGCTTCATCCTTTGTCTTAAGGCTTGGATACACAATCCACTCTCTCCCTGTCTTTCAATTCACCACCAAGAATTACCTACACTCTGCTCCAATGAACAGCCAAACACAAAAATGGAACCTCCATCAGCCAACACCAAACCCTCCTTTCATCTCTTCCCGCTTCTCCCCTTCGAGCTTCGGGTTCACATATGGCGCCTTACCGCCACCCCCCGCACGGTAGAAGTGCGCCTCCGGTACAACAGCGTGGCCCTCGATCACCAAGATGGTGAAAATACACTCTACCTGCCCCAGCCCTACCCAGCCCTCATCACCGGCCTCACCCCCATCCCGGCCCCTCTTCACACCTGCAGTGAAGCCCGCAACGCATTAATTCTAGGACGGCAGGCTATATATCAAAAGGCATATGCAGACTGCATCCGCCGTTTTATCGGCAAGCATCACCACTATAGTAATAATACTGCCAATTCCACGAGCAGGTATATCTGGGCAAACTGGTCAATCGACACCCTATCCATGGGGCCAATAAACCACATCCGCGACTTGTACCCTGCTGCCGAAGCACTAACCCCAAAGAGACTGCGGTTCTGGTGGGGATTGGAGAGGTCTGTTGCCGACGTCTTAAATCTTCTGCGCAATCTCTCTGCTTTTAAATACGTAAAGGAAGTCGAGGTGGTTTGCGAGGGCGGGATTCAAGAAGGGAATCATTCGTGGGGCATCAAGCATCGCAGCTCCCTACCTTGGGTGTCGGATGAACTGGTACAGTGGAATATCGAGACATTTTGGCTTGTCGATCCGCTAGATGAGAGGAACAAAGTCAGGTGGACGGAGTGGAATCTTTGGCGCGCACAAAGGAGGCCCTGGGATAAGGTGCCTGGGGCCGAGGTGTAGAATGCGTAGCACAGGAGGAGGAGGAGCCTGGAATCGTGATAGCACCGCAGCAACTTGTATGATGTGTTGCTCGTATGAAATTTAGAGTGATTTCTACTTTAATGTGGTGCAAGAGTATATCCCATTGCGTCAGGCCACTCAGCCCTTCCTGATCGGCTGCAGTCCAAAAATCTCATCTGGCGAAACCGTCCTTTCCCCTGCTATTCCGTCGCTGGGAACAACCTCGCCAAACAAAAAGGCGTTCTTTTCGCGGCTGGGGTTGTGCTTTTTCTTGCCGCTGCTGCTCAAAGGCCGACTCGGGGGCGACCTAGCTGATATTGTTGTATCTGGCTCCAGCATCCACGCAAAGGAGGATTGGGCCAGGGTTGATCGTGTGGGTATTGGTCCATTTGGACGCTCTTTTGGCGTTGGACTGGTTGCCGGGGTTTGTAAGACAGAAGGCGGAGGTTCCGATTCAGGAGGCGGTGCTGGCGGTGGTGTTTGTTTTCTTTCTGGGGGTCAGTGTCCATCTTGTCGACATTTTCTTGGCCGACAGATTCTACATGCGGTTCTTCTGGTACCGATGTCAACTGCTTGTTTCGGTCGGACGAAGCCGGCGATGAGAGTCGACTTCTGGCTTCTTCAGCGGCCGAGGATGCCACAACCACTGGTGTAATGTCCAAAGCAACTGTCGGCGATCTGATTTCGGGGTGGGTTGAGATGCTTAATGTTGCAAGGGTTGGAGGTTCCTCCTCTGGCAAATCTAGCGTGGAATCCTCCAAACAGGCCTTCACATACTGTATCTTAGCTGTGGCAACTTCGACCGTCTCGAGCTGTTTCTGCTTGTCGCCCTCAAAGTCCGAAGCTACCAGCTGTTTCAGGCTCGTTATTGACTCTTCTAACATGGTTGCTAGCTGTCGGTTCCTCCGCTCCAACATGGAAACAGCCAGAGGATGGTCGGAAAACAGTGATCTGTTTATCCTCGGCAAATTGCGAGCCTCCTGAAGACCTTGCATGTTGCGACGAATTTCTCCGACAGCATCACGAACAGCATCATTGATGCCGAGTTTCTCGCTTTTTTCAATCACATTTTTGGCAGCTCCACGGAGAATCGCCTCGACACCACCGGGTTGTTGCAAGAGTTTTGTTGTTGAAGATAACGGTGACCTGGCACCGAGAGTTCTCTGTCGAAGTGAACCGAAGCCTTGAAACGATGGGGTGGACGACCGCGAAGGAGTCGATGTCGTTGTTGCTGTCACCGATGCCGCCGCGGGGAGTCTACCGCTATATTTGGCAATTAATGCGACGCCGCCTGCGGCATCAAAATGATTCTGCAAGTATACAGCGTCATCGACAAACGTGTGAGGGCCATGAGGTGGTGGAGGAGCCGGATACTTTAAGAGCAGTTGAAGCGCCACCGAATAATCAGCTTCCAGAACTGAGATGTGGTTAGCTGAGTCGTCTATAGAGAAAGGAGGTGTTCCACATACGCGTCCATCTGATTCTGAGAAGCATAGCTACGCAGATGAGATCGATCATTTCCAGGTTTGGATCAAAGGCAAATATGGCATCCCACAGAACCATGGTCTGCTCAAAAGGAAACTCCCTGCCAAAAAGGAGGCGGATCCAACGTCTGATATTGTGGTCAGTTGTTGTTGTTTTCTCAAACATTTTGCTTCAATTTTGAGGAGGTCTTACATTAAGAATATTTGTGGTAAGATTTCAATATTGCGCAGGTGGTTTGCGAGTTCTTGGTCAACTTTTAGCAGGGCGACCTCATGAATATATTTGCTTTTCTCGACAATTGTGTTTTGCTCGACCTCGTAGAAGGCGCCAGCCCGGTCCATAACCTTGGAGAACAGCGCAAAAGAGTCATGCTCGACATGAGATGAGTCCAGCAGTTCCGTGATGATGGGATCGAGAAGGCCGTCGATCGAGAACTCCTTTGCGTTCACCGAGTCCTGCGCCACGACGTAGACAATCGGTGCAAGTAACTCGTGCATACCCTGACGGTATCCGCCGGCCGATGGGTTGAGTTTGCAGTAGAGGAACAGAATATCCAAGATCATGTTCTGTATGACCTCCCGATGATAAAACGGATCATCTGGAAGCCGAGACACATCTTGCTGGATTTCGGCACGGATAGCTTCATCCTTGCGAACAGTGATCCAAGGGGAGTCGGGGTCGTCTGCAAGAGGATCGAAAGAAAGTGTGGCGAGCTGTTCGGGATGTCTGATGTATTTGAGATGCTGCTCACATAACGCGTCATATGAGCCCCGGAGCTGGCGCAAAAGTTGAGGCCATTCTTCAGCGGAAGCGTCCGGGAATAGCAGGAAACCCTTCCAGCAGAGCGAGCGCAGACCAGCTACGCAAGGACTCTCCTGTCCATTAAACTTGATGGCCCGTTGTAAGTCGGATATCCTGGGTCCATGTTTGAATGTTTCCTCCCATCTCAATCTGCGGCCATGCGTTAGATGCAGGGACTCGAGAGGAGGGGGGAGATGTGGGTCTTACTTTGTTTCTGCTGGTGACCTCATGATGCACGTCCAGCATGCTCTGTAAGCCGCAATATGTTGTTCGTATGCCTGGGCTCTTCTGAGACGCCCTCGAAAAATGAGAATGTCTTCTTATATGATTTATAAAAGATCAGATCTACTGTACGTTCATTGCATGTACGAAACAAGCCACGATCCAATGCAATGGCGCAGTGATAGCTGAATGTGGGGCGTGTATCCCAGCCAATCATGTGGTGCGTGGCAGGGATATCAGCCCCTTGTTTCCAAGCCTCTGTCTGGCCGCCGCCGCACTGTTGGCCATCCAATCTGTGGACTCGTTGGATTTTGAACCTGTTGCAGATATAGCTCCAGGCTGCCCAACCAAGAGACCCGAATAGCTTCATCTTGAAAAAAATATCACGGGTATCGAATGAGTCATTCATTATTCTCATCTTCACAATCATTGAACTTCCCCATCTTCTCCCAGCTTTGAAGACACTATCCGTAAGGTAGGATCCTTGCAGCGATCTCGTCAATGTGGGGCACCTCGCCAGTCTTCGAACCCTGTCCTTGAAGGTTTTGTTACGCATACGGAGTATTTACCTGCCTGATGGAATCAACGTGTATGAAGGAACCATATAGCCCATAATGTCGGCCGATCTCTTTGCTGCTTTCGGGGACACGCCATCAAGTTCGGCCCCCCAGCAAAACCAAGCCAAACCAGCTCAAGACTCCTTCTCCTTCTTGGACTTTGCTTCCCCCACTCCCCAGCCACAAACACAAACTCAAAACACTCAGCAGCCTGTACCATGGCCACCTATTCAGCAGCTGGCCCCGACGCAGGGGAGCTCATTTTTAACAGCTCAGGTCGGTCACCCTCAGGCAAACAACAGCAATGTCTGGGGTGATTTGGGTGGTTTAGGGGGCTTCCAAACTCAAACCACGACAGCGCCAGCCCCTCCAAAAGCATCCACCCCAGTACAGGATGACGAGGAAGACGAAGATGACTGGGGAGATTTTGAAGCTGCAACCAAGCCGGCCAATTCACCACAGCCTCAGCCCCCGATGGCGAATACTGCGTCAAGAACCCGTGTTACGAGGGCATCAACCATGGATTTGATGGGCAACAAACTGTTCAACCTCGGATTGGAAGACTCACTGAAACCAAAGAGAAACCCGGATCCCGATGTGCTCTTTGATGCCGATTTTGAGGCGGATAATGTCGCCGAGGATGGCGATGATTTTGGCGATTTTGAGGCCGTAACTCCCCCTGTGGTAAAAGCCGCTCCTACAAGACCTGCACAGGACTTACTTGGGCTAGACATGGGCCCGGCACCATCATCCAAGAAAGCACCTCCGGGATTGACTCTTTCCAACGCGGCTCTCCACGGAGGCCCTTCGGCTTATCCGCAAGCACCAAAATCACCCTATGGATCATCCTTTCATGACCGAAAGCCCGATCTCGTCAAGGAACTTCAGGTGAAACCACCGACCGGAGTACGCAATATCCAGGAGGCGAACGAAGCTTCCCCGTCTCCTATCACGGCATGGCCGGAAGTGGATGAGGGCTTTGGCAACAAGTGGGAAGAGTTTAAAGATATTCCAGACACCACCACTAAGCCGACAGCCGGGACAGTCCAACAGTCCAAGACCAAGACGACCTCCAAATCAAAGCCAACTCTAGCTCCCGTATCTAATTCAGAGTGGGAATGGCAAGACTGGGGGGCAACCGAAGAAAAGACCCCTGAAAATAGCAATCCACCAACACATGAACCGCGTGGCCCTCCACCGACCAACATCCCTCCACCCTCAGTCCTCCTCTCCCTCTGCCCCCAACTGCTCGATCTCGCCACAACAACCCTTCTCAAGCCTCTCCTCACCCTCTCGACCACTTCCCCTGGTTATCAGCGTATAATTTCCTCCACCCAAACTCTCGCTTTTATCAAAGGTTACCTCGCCCTCGCCACGGTTGCGTCGAGGTTAATAGCAGGCCGCAAGCACCGCTGGCATAGGGACAAATTTCTGTCTCAAAGCATGTCCATCTCAGCGGCGGCAGCAGGCGGGAAACCAGGCATGAAACTCTCAGGTGTAGACAAAACTCAGTCCGTCCGCGAAGAGCAAGAAGTGGCCGAGGTCATCGAAGTATGGAAGAAGCAAGTCGGCAGACTACGGGGTGTTGTTGCCGCAATGAACACCGCTCATCACGAAAGCCTCAAGATTCCCGAGCTCGCCCAAAATATGGCCGTTACCACGGCAAAGAACGTACCTACCGCTCCGAAAGCTTGCGTCGTCTGCGGACTGAAGCGAGATGAACGAGTCTCCAAGGTGGACTATGAAGTCGAAGACAGCTTCGGTGACTGGTGGGTCGAGTTCTGGGGGCATCGGCAGTGTGCCAACTTTTGGGTGGAGCATGAGAAGGAGCTGCGCCAGCGGTAATCTCATTTTTGTTAATATCTGCACAATACAATTTGGCGATATGCTTCTTGCCTTACCGACACAGTCAAAGCTGAAGATCACGAAATGATTTCCCTCCCGCCCTGCAGTTGCCTGCCGTGAAAGCTGAGTGGCTCAACTTAGGTACACACCAAACAGCCGAGAGAAGGCTGGAATGAAGGCTGGATCCAGCCGCACTGCTCGCTCGGGTCCGTCTCTGTCATGTTTCGGGCAATGGCAGGCTGTGCATGAACGCCTGGTGACCCTATTTCCTCCCTTTCTTCCCATCCATCGGGGACAAGGATCCAGTGACATAGGGTTAGGGTTGGACTAGCCACTCGCCCACCTCACAAGCGTGCCTCGGCTCCCCGCCATTGTTTCGGGTCTCAAGCTCCCCTCGACCCTCCACGGAGAAGCTATTCCTGTCTCTCGGAAAGCCTATCAAACCTCAAAACCGTTTTGCAGAATAAATATTTGTCTCATCACACACAGTTACACAGCTACATCCTCGCAAGCCACAAAGGACAAAATCTTCCGGGACAGGGCCACGTACCGGACGAGACACCACCACCACAACCACCTCATACACATACCAAAAACCTTCAAGAGACGGGATTGGACTGGACTGGAAGAAGCGCGGCACTCGGTCCCGGCTCCGATTCCGACAGCTCGCATTTCTGTTGTCCAACAATTACTACAGCACAAACCGAACAGACGACGTGCATAAACTGCGTGCATATATTACAACATACAACTCATACATCCAATATCTTATACCGCCAATCCAACAGCACAGAATTTCCCTTTTGGGATTACCTCACATTCTCTCTCAACTAGTATCCTGTCCTCGGGGCACTTGTGGCAAAAAACCAAACCCCCATTACCGCCATTCTTCTGCCTTCCACTGAAGGGCACCATCAGTATCGCAAGCAAGATCCGATCGAACCCAACAGCAGCCGACAACACCCGTCCGTCTTTTTGAAACATCTCTCTCTCTGCGTGCTGTACCCGAGACCGGAAAAACTACGTACCTACCTACCTACCCAGTGAGTCGATTAACCTTTCCGTTCCTACCCATTAACCTTTCGTAGCTTTTTCCTCTTTTGTCTTTTCCTGCTTCTCATTCATTCCCTGCCCCCGGTCAGTCAGTCAGTCAGTCAGTCAGTCAGTCAGTCGAGAGAATCAGAGATCATCCCCCCATCACAACCTTCCAGTCAGATAAATAATACCCTTAAGCAAGGGGAACAAAACAAAACACACAGACACCGAACAGGCAGTCCCCTATTTTATCCAAACAAAACCTTTCAAGATAGACACACAGAGACAGACAGAAGAAAAAAACATGTGGAAACTACGTGTCGATGTGTTGTTTCACCACGGACCGCGTTTTACAACGGTCTTTTTCTGCGAGACAGACAGACAGTTCACACAACACTTAATCTCCTTTTGGGTGTGTATGTTTTGCAAACTTTTGGGCGTCTGTCAGTGCGTACGCAGCAAAAAGATGAATGAATGTGTGTTGTCGAATGACATTCAACGAACGATTTTGCTGATCGGCTTCTCCCCCAGGCAGTTTCACCACCATCTCTCCGGGACGTAGAGTCCGTCGTTTGGAGAAAGAAAGAGAAAAAGCAAAAAAGGAATAACACACAGTGTGGACAAAGCCGTCTTATTTCCCCGTCTGTCCCTGCATTCATCTAGATCATGCCACTAGAGGTGATCTACGTAGCCCGCCATGGGGTAAGTGAAGTTCTTTTTTTTTTTTTTTTTTTGGGGGGGGGGGGGAGGGGGGTGGGGTTGTGGTTTGTCAAAAGTTTTTTGTTTTGACGTTGATGAATTTCCTTTTTGTTCTTTTCCCACGCACCCGTCCGTGTCTTGACTCTTCTTAATTGAAATTGATTGAGAGCTCGTGGCTGGCATTGCAGATCAACGGATGCTTCCGAAACTCGGTGGCATTAGAGTTTGACGCTAGCAGCTCTCCATGAACCGCCAACATCGGATTTTGATGTTACTGTGTACACCAGAATGCTGACAGCCAATTATTAGTTCCGATCAAACTGGCTCGTTGATCATTCCACTGGTACCTACACAGCAACCCTCCGGTCGCCCACAGGAGGAGCGGCTGATCCGGAACTGACAGCCCATGGCGTCGATCAGGCGAGGGAACTCGGCGAGCGGCTCTTGAAGGCGGAGCCGCCAATCGAGCGCGTCTATTCCAGTCTGTACTACCGATGCCTCCAGACGGTTGAGCCCTTTGTGCGCAAGGCCATTGTCGCTGACAAGCGCCTGTCCATCCGGGGCGAGACAGGCCTGGGAGAGTGGTACGGGGCAGCCAACTTTGAACACCCAGTTCCGGCAAATCACGAAACATTGAGGCCGCTGTTCCCGGGCCTGCTTGACGAGGAGTACAGGCCGTTAGTGGTGCCGACCCGTATGGGCGAAGGCGTTGATGAACTGCATGACCGTGTAGCCAGCACCATGGACGAGCTTATCGCTCAGTGCGACAGAGAGGGCGTGCGTGCCGTTTTGCTGTGTTCACATGCTGCCACCATCATCGCCTTGGGCCGGGTGCTGACGGGGAACATGCCTGAGAGCATCGATGCTGAGGACTTTCGGGCCTTCACCTGCGGGCTCAGTGTTTATAGCCGGCGGACATCCTCTGCGGGAACCGTATCCGGGGCGGGAGAGTGTGATGGCGATGGGACTGCAACCTCGCCAAGGGCCTCTACTGCACACAATACAGATCGTCACAAAGATCTCGCTTGGAGAGGTGGTCGGGGGGTGGGTGGCGGGTGGGTGTGCGAGCTCAACAGTGACTGTAGCCACCTTTCCCTGGGAGAGGAGCGAGGCTGGTAAGAACTCGACATGTCATGTTGCTTGACTGCAGAGCCCTTTTGCTGACCATTCTGACAGGCGCTTTTCTGGAGACGAGTCCTTCCTCGATACCACTTCGGGACAAAGCATGCTCGATGCTGGCGAGCTAGGGGTGGTTGTGGAGGGCAGAGCCAAAAGTAGTGGGTCGACAGAGGCGGCCAGCTCTCGGGGAAAACTCTGAGATGCTGCCAGTACTGTGCGGCGTTAGCTTCATACCCTTTCTATACTGTTTGTCTGTCCCTCTCTGTCGACGTGCTGAGGCAGTGATTTTCAACGCACAGACAGAAATCTCCTCCCTTTCCTCAGAAAATGAGACAGCAAACAAACACCTAAACAATACCATCATCATGTCCATATTTCCTGTTGTGATAAGAGCGCCATCGTCAACACCATGATCACTATGATGATCTCTGTACCAGGAATCAAAATGTGACAGCTGCGGTGCTACCATCCCTAGTCAAGCCGGGTCATCGAGTTGCGTCCATCCACATGGTGGCGCCTGCAACATGGCTTGGCGTGGTGGGCTGGCTGAGAAGGAGAATGAGAAGTGATTTTTTTACTTTGGGCAAAATACCCTGCTTGAATGCCTATGGTGGGCAGTGTTGTGTGTGAGATAGACCTCAAAGCAAAATGACCATTGTTTCAAGCATATCCGCCTTCTAGACCCTTCGTTCTTAAATCAACTAGAGGCGGATATGTAAGTTAGCAGGACAGTGAAAGAAACTAGCAACAGCTCTGAAGCTATGCATATAGACTAAGAGCCCTATATTCCAGCTACCGGGTCGTGGACTCTGGCGGCCTTAGACTCCAACAGCTTTCGGCATCAGTTCCTAGTCCATATACGCCAATCAAAAATGCCGCTTCCCAATCTACAAAAAAACGGAGAGGGCAATAAACAACAGTCCAATCTCTATATGAAAAGGATGCTATATTAGCGATGACGGCACGGAAGGGGGAAAGTGATATATAATATTGTCTTCGGCGGTATATAGGTCCGATTTGCAAGCTTCAGATCAAAGCGGACGGAAAATTTCTCCACCAGAAACCGAAAGTATCAAAAGTGCATTCAGCTAAGGTTGGGATGCCCAGAAAAGGGAGATGAGAAAAGGCAAACTATTGCTGTGCTGCATTGTTGGGTGAGTTGTCTGTTTTGCTGCCTTGTTTACTTTACATGGCACAACGTGCAACGGACTGTATACACACATCCGACGATGGAGTTGTGGCTTGCGGAGTCAAACTGCCAGCCAATGCCATCCCATGTCAGATGCAAGATGCCGGTGTCTTGCAGCGAGGCTGTCTGGAGTCTCGATCTCTGGTAGATGTCGCTCCTGACCATTTCTGCCCAATCACAGGCAAGCCATGTCTAGGACTCGAGAACCGACGGATAGTCGCTTCCAGTTATCGTCAGATGCAACCTGAGAGAAGCGGCAGGCAAGCTTTTATCACTGGGAATACGACTCTCGAGTCCCACCCCATCTCGGAGTCCGACGTGGGAGTGGGAGAGCTGATAAAGCATGGCCTCACCAACAAAACCAAACTAGCACTCGAAACGCTGGACTGAAAAGAGAACAGTTGACACGAGCGGGGCGGTGCTGGTGACGAAGCCAATTCGATTCTGAAGCCATCGATCCGATCGTCCAAGGGAACGACGGCTTCAGGCGCAGCGGCTCCGGCACCTGCCAAGTGGGCGAGCGGCCGAGTGGCTTCAAGGTTGGAAACCACGGATGCAGGAAGCTGTGTCACACATGCAGAAATCGCGGCCCAAAATGCGGCTGCTACCAAAAGGAGGAAGGGACAACGACCAGTTTGGGGATGGTCCCGTCGACAGTTGACAGCCGGACGTAGATTGACTTGACCTTGACTGTCAAAAAAAAAAGTTCCCTGGCAGTCACTGGAAGTTTACATGTACCTAACTCGCCAAAAACAAGGTTTCCAAGGTCAAGATACTTCTCATTGTCACTGGCTCGCTGCTCGTTGTTTCGTCTTCGACATCATATGGGCTCTCAGACGGGGTCTCTTGACACTAGCTCTCGCCCAAAAACACCGCTTTGTTCTTGGACAGTGCAAAATCCGCCGACCGTTGGATGTTTTGGCTAGTGCTGTCTCGGGGCAGCACAGATACGAGAAGATGAATGACCTAGACAGACAGGAGCGATCGTTTGCTCCATGCCACGCACATCACTCACTTACTAGACCATCGTCTTTCTCGTCAGACGTTGAGGACTTGCCGCCGTCAGCCGCCGGCAAGATCGTGGCTTGCAAGAGCTCGGAGAGATTTCTGACAGCAAGGCCCGTAATCGATCGTCCGGGGGCCATCTGGGGGACCATGGCGCCTTCAACCTGGCCACCCGTCCCTTGCCGCCACTTCTCACATCTCACAAACAAGCTGCCGCTGTGAGGCTGGTGGTGGCATTGTGATAGTGCAACAAGAGACTAGACTCTCGATACCTGGGCTTGGCACACACTCGACAGTGGTCTCGCCCCCCATGCAGCCAACACGTATAACCCCCGGGACGAGACACCCTGTTTGTTGCGCACACCCCCCTTCCCTGGCGCGCTCTCCCACCAAGGGTCCTATCGGTTCTGTCTCCACAGCTGCCAGTCCTCTGCAGTATGAAAACCCTCGACGATCCCCATCATGGACTCCTGGTCTCAGATCATCCTCGTGGTTCGTCTTCAATTCTCATCGAGTGGTATCCTCCACCATCATCTATTTAGTCCCACAGGAATCCACTTACTCTTCTACCGACTCACTGCTACACATCTTTGCAACAACAACAAAATCATTTCGCCATGGCCCTCATCAGGATCCCCAGCATCACTGAGCTGGACCTCCTCACACCACCAGCTACACCTTCCAGCACTCTAGTCAATGGAAAACTCCCTGGGCTTCATGAACTGACATCAAGTGTCACACCACCTACCACTCCCCCTATGACCATGGCCAGGATGAATCTGGCAATCAGAGTTCGTCCGTCACTACTCTTGGACCAAGCTACGGCTCATACGCATCCACTTTCCCCCGCTGAAAAACAGATACCGCCCATTCGATCTCTTATGAACAGTGTACCAGCTCCCAACTACCGGCATATTGGCGGACCCTTCACAGCTCCACCCTCGCCATCCGGTTCACTTTTCTCGGCCGTCTCTTGGAACGAGCCCGCGTCTCGCTCACATTCGGTGCCGGGACCATGGATGTCCAGTCACTACTCCCCACCGCTCTCACGCCGTGGCTCATCAGATGGAGGTTCGATCATCATGACACCTACGTCTGGCCGTTCAACTCCCGAGTTCCCGGTCCGGTCGGGAAGGAGGAATAACTCCAGATCAGAGCCATATCCTACAAACCGTGGCAAAGGTACTGAGGTCGCTGGGTACACTGACGCTCAAGCTTCCGAAGTCAAACGCAGCAACCTTAAGTACACGACCGAGCAGCAAGATTTTCTCATCTTCCACCGGGAAGATCTCATGGAGGCCTGGAAAGATGTCGAGATCGCCTACCTCAACCAATTCCCGGCTTCAGACCCCCTCGGCAATCGCAAAGTCTCTGGAATTCAATGCATCTTTTATCGACAAAACCTTCTTGTTCCTCTCATGAACAATACCGACGAGAAGCTGCTGGTCCTGGACGCACCACCTTTCCTCATAACCCACCCCGCAGGACCGGATCCCAAAAACAGTGACCTGATACTCAACGAGGACTATGCCGAGTATGTGGTGTACAAAGGAGTGCCTCACCGAGTTGAAGAAGGCAAAGTCCGCAAGTATGGCCGCCCACGACTCCTCCTTGAAAGGTCACCGGAAGTGGTGGTTGAGCAGCGGTACGACTGGCTCCCAAGAGAATACATTGACAAGGCAGGAGAAATTGGTAAGTTTTAGCTTCATCATGGATACAAACAAGTGCCAAGCTGACAAGTGGTTCTAGCCTCGAAAAGACATATGCAAAGGTGGCAATGGCTTCAGCAATATGGCTCTTACCCGGGCGCATGGATCGACAGGTCTGAGCCAGCAGCGGCCCGCGCCAGAGTTGCCGAAGGTACTCATCTCTTCAAGCTGCTCAGACAGCCCAGGTCCTACGAGCCACAAGGATTCTTCGATTGTCATTGTCGTCCTGATGGCGATCACCAATCTCACTATTGGTCCCATCTCTGAACCGACCTCATCAGGTTTTTGCCAACCACACATCGTCCGGTTGCGTCTTCTAACTCTTGTAATAATTGTGCATTTTCCCTGTATCATATCGGATGCGGAGGCGCGTGTGTTGAATTCCGTTCCATCATCAACAACAAACATTGGGCGGTTATTTTTGGTTGGAAAAATTGTTACAAGACAAAAGGCTTGCGAGGTGTCAAGAGTAGCATGTTTTATGAGTACCTCATGGCTTCATGGTTTTTTTTTTTGTTCTGGGAAGGAGCATATTCTTGGTCTGGCTGTTTCGTGCGACGAATCTGGGCACACCAGGTTTCCCTTTTTGTACCTCGCTCACGTGACGATGATCACCCCTGGCTTAGGATTTGCTCAGGATTTGCTCAGGCTTGCTCAGCCTAAGAACCATTTCCGGAAGGCTGCGCTGCGGGACGCGCAGACCACTGACCTCCTCGCTGCCCTTCTCCACGACATCGACGCTGCCAGGTTGGCCGGCCGCAAGGTTGCGGTCGTGGCAAGTTTCTGCGCCAAGACAGTGCTCTTCATCGACGCACGGGGCGTATAAGGCTCTACGGCAAGAGAGACCCTTTCACTGCCTCCCCTAAGGCTCACCTCACGCCGTCTGCAATCGCTCCTCGCTGCAATCTCTTCGCCCTCGCTTGACTCTGTTCGTCTACAATCTCTTCGTCCCTCGCTGACGCCGTTTGCAATCGCCCATCGCTTCTTCGAACATCGCTTGCTGCGCATTCCCAGCGCACCGCATCGCAGCGCAGAGGTCAATTGCCTGCGACTTTGACAGAGTGTCAGCGACTTCGACTAGCAATCGACTGGCCTTGCCTCTAGCCATCCCTCGTCTCCCCTCTCACCGATGAACTCTTCTCTCGCACAGGCGAATCGACTGAGTCAACACTCTTCTTCGACACCCTTCCCTCGGGCGAATCGACACTCTTTCCTCGATCGACAAAGATGCCGCACATGTGAGTCCTAGTCGTTTAGAGGTGACAGAAGCTAATGGAAAGCCGCGCAGATCTTTGACTCCAACCGATTGACTTGCCGCCGATGGAGAGAATCGATTCTAACGAAACGACGCGACCAATTGACAATCGACTGCCCGATGACGCGACTGATGGATGGAATTGATTCTGACGAAACAACTGCGCTGCCGCCGGTACTCTGGTCAACTGCAACATCCCACCCATGACCCTCGCCGTCGGGTCCCCTGTCCGGCTGGTCAGGGCATTGACCCTCAACGAGGACACCATCGTTGGTGGGAAGCCGTCCAGGTGGATCGAGACGTTCGACGAGTCGACTGAGTTCACCAATTCCCTGCCCATGGAGCAGTGGGATGGCACCGACTCGGCGTTCCGCGCTGCCCAGGCCGCGCAGCATGCGCAAAAGAGCCGTCGGGGCAGCGAGCAGGTGGAGATTCAGCGCAGGGAGGAGCAGCGGGAACGATGGACCCGACCGATTGACGCGACCGATCAACAGAATCGATTGACACCGACTAGCCTTTTCGGTCGCAGACGACTGCGCCGCCGCCAATAAACCCGACCGATTGACCCGACTCTGACCGGTCTTTTCGGTCGCTGCCCGTCTGCGGCATTGTCACACTCTGGCCACCCGGCCCGAAACAAGCCTCTCTTTGTTCCTAACCTTGTTCCCTTCTCACCAACGTCTCAGTTCGAACGCTACTTCCCAACTTTCTTTGTTCACCACGTCTCGCCATCTCCCTCTTGGTTTTACCATCCCCCCTCGCATCATGCGACAGGCCACTGCCAGGGCCAGCGGCGGAGACGTGCCTTCGCTCACCACGTCTCACCGCTCCGTCTCACCACATCTCTGTTCTCACTTTCATCTCCTCAACTTTCTCTGTCACCACCGTCTCACCGTCTCCCTCCCTCTCTGTTTCCTATTGGATTTCTTTCCTTTGGCTGCCATGATGCGACAGGCCCATGGCATGTCTTCGCTGGAGAGCGAAGGCACATCTCCGTCGCTGGCTATGGCTGTGACCAGCGACGGAGACATGCCTGAGATAAAACCTCTCACCCGGAAGAACTTGGCTCGCCTCAACGCTCTGAACGGAACCACAGAGGACAACGACATCGACAGCGCCTACCTTTTCGACGACGATAGCGACGACGACACGATGAAGAAGATCTCTACCACCGATTCCGACTTCGAACAACGCGCGTACGTGAACGGCGTCTTCGACCCCGCCGCCTCACCTCCACACCAAGGCCTCAGCACCATCAGAAACCATCTCACCCAGCACCGCACCAGCCCCCAGCCATCCGAGCACGCCCATCAAGTATATTGCACCCGCATATCCGAGTCGTATAATGAGGCGGGAGCAGCATTGTTAGTCCACTCAAAGATCATGCGAGATTACAACGAGAGCGACTTGAATTACGGCAAACACTGTAGTCGAGCTATTACCGAAATTCCCAGCCAGGATTTCAACAATGGCTTATCTGACCCCCTTCCCGATGTCCTCGAAGGCCTTAGAACAAAGGTTCTCCCCGATCACCTGCACGACAATGCTCTCCACACTAAAGACTCGCTCTCTTTCTGTCACTTCGCTGCCGAATTTAAGCGTACCGATGGCAATCTCCGCCAAGCGACAGTCCAAGCTGCTTACGATGGTGCCGTTTTGGTTAACGCACGGGACCGGGCTCTTGCTGAGGCCCGTCAAGATGGTACTGTTGCCGCTACAGCTATCGACAAGGCTACTAAGGAAGCTGCTGTCTTTACCTGTGTCACCGATGGTACCGTAGCTGAAGTGTATACCCACTATTCTGAGGGCGGACAGTACTACCAGAACTTGGTGGCTCGCGAGGGCCTACTATCCTATCCGAACCGAGGCCGTGAGCTTATCCGCAATACCCAAGATTACGCACGGAGCAAGTCGTACAAGCTGGCAAACCTGCTGGGTGCAGACTTGAAGGAGGAGGAAGAGGAGGAGGAGGAGGAAGAGAAAGTGGTGGTGAAAGCCAAAAAGGCCGTGGTAGAAGCCAAGGGATGGGCATCCTTCTGGCCGTTTTGAGGGGGAAGCAATCATCGAGCATGGGTATTCTGTTGAATCAAACAGTTGGTTCTCTAGATGCGCCGAAGACGGAAGAAGAGCGATCTCGCAGGTTGAGCGACTCAATTGATTGCTTTCTCGTTCATCCACCTGCGTTTCATCACGTACGTTTGCGAATCGCGTGTATCAATTGCGTTATCCAAACAATTGGCAACGCTGTCTACGTCCCATCGCTATACCTAGCCAGATGGCCCAGATCGGCACGGTGTATCGCGCATGCATTTGAGTCATTGTGCAATCGTAGACCCTGCAACCGCCAATCTCGACCCATCTCGCGACCGCACTCGGCAATCGTTCAATGCAGTCGGCAATCTCCGCAATTGCCACGCTTATCTCGATCGATCGCATGCAGGTGACTCACCAACTCTTTTTTCTCCTTTGCATCGCCATTCTTTTCTCTTGCATTGCCAATCTTTTTCTGCACTGCCATTCTCGCATTTCTCGCATTGCGCACATTCTCATCTTCAATTCGCATTGTGTCGCTTCGACTCGGGACTCTTGTTTCCTCCATGGACGACGGAATTCTCTTGCGCATTTCTTTCATCGACGGACATTCTCATTTTCTTCAATTCGCATCGTATCGTCGCCTTTCTTGTTGCATCGCGGACATTCTCTGTCATTTCTTTCGCAATGCATCGCCGACATTTGTTGCGCATTTCTTGCATCGCTGCAATTCCAACCGCTCGACAATCTCGACGCAATCGCTCCATCGCTGCACACAATCGCTCAATCTCGATCGCAATAGATTAGGGCTGCCTCCGCAATGTGTCCTGTGTGTGGAACAAGAGCTACTTTTGCATGTCAACCAATGTTCGGATGGTTTGTTCTTTCATCTTGTGTCTTCTCGACACGTTTCCCGAACAGCAAGTGACGTCGTCTTGGACTTAAAGGCGCAGCGCTGTCCTTTTTGTTGCCTTTCCACCCTCATCTTGCATCGATCCGATCGCAAAAGCCCCACGCAGGTCCAAGTACCTCTGTCCCCAGTCCTCCTGTCGCTCTACATAGTAATGAAAAATAAAGAGAATTCCAGTTCTCTAATAATTCCGGACTTGTCTTGTACCAACTTGGGTTGAGGGGAGGTTGATGATGGGAGACCACTCAATTCAGGGGCTCAGGGGCCTCACGTGACTGATGCTCGGCAGTTGGGGTTAAGGGTTCGGGGTTTCGCTGTAAGAGAACTGCCATGCCAAGACATTTTTCCAACGTCGGGAGCAAAGACAATCAGCCGTGGCGGGTGATGGGGATGAGAGATGTTGAGTGGGTTGACAACATTCATCTTACAAACAAGAGCTTTTTGCTGGAATAGTGAGGACGGCGAAATGACTTGAGATTTTATCGGGCTGGGGCAGGCATATGTGATTATTTTTCATGGTTGATTGGCATTGCTGCCCCTTTTTTAACAACAATTTTATTGAGTTTGGAGGTTCGCTACCTTACTGTGAGACGAGAGGGGCCACTCATCACTTACACATTCACGACACAACAGTCACTTTACGGCACATCAACACCTACATTTCAACACACTCTAAGTGTGACTGGTGAAAAATAAGGGGGACACAAGAAAAGATGGATATCCGCAGCAACGCCGACACCATAGCAGGAGGGGCACCCTCCACCGCCGGGTCAGAAGCACCAACCACAGCTACACCCACCGGCGGCACAGGACGAGATGGAGGGAGAGAAGGAAGCAGCAGCAACAAGCCCAAACTCCAGCTCCCGGCCAGCTGCGAGCCACCCCAACCTGGGCAACCCCCCGCTAAGCAACTCGTCTGGATTGTACGTCCTCCCTTTCCCTTTCCCCTTCATCCCCCACCATAACTAACGATATCTCAAGGTCTTTGGCGGAACAGGCCACATGGGCCGCTCCCTCGTCAAATCCATCCTCTCCCACTCCGACCTCGTCACCACCGTCGGCCGCGTCTTTGAGACCACCCCTTCCCAAATCGCGTCGCTAAACACCGACTCCTGTCTGGGAACCCTCTGCGATGTTCGGGACTACGCCTCAGTGTCCAAAGTCATTGAAAGGACCCTGGACAGGTTTGGAAGGATAGATTGCATAGCGAATTGTTCCGGTTACGGCGTGATCGGCGCGTGCGAGGACCAAGACGACTACGAGGTGCGGAACCAGTTCGAGACGAACTTTATGGGCACGCTGCATATACTCCAGGCGTCGCTGCCGTATTTTAGGCAGCAAAACGGGGGGCGGTATCTCATTTTTAGTTCTACGTCTGGAGCGTTAGGGGTACCAGGACTGGGACCGTATTGTGCTACTAAGTATGCGGTGGAGGGGCTGATAGAGGCGATGCTGTACGAGGTTGATAGTTTCGGGATCAAGGCGACGCTGGTGGAACCGGGGTTGGTGAGGAGGGACGAGCCGGCGGAGATTACGAATAGCTTGCCGACTTGGGGGCACTTCTTGATTAAACCCGCGAGCGAGGCGTATAGCCATGCGACGAGCCCGGCGCTGCACGCGAAGAGGATGGTGCAGTGGTTGGGGGATAGGCAGCCGACGAGCGCGGTCAAGTGTGCGGAGCTGGTGTGGCAGTTGGGGCATTGCTCTTATCCGCCGTTGAGGTTGCTGTTGGGGAGCTATGCGATTGAGAGTATTAGGGATCGGTTGAGGAGTGTGACGGAGGAGTTGGAGGATTGGAAGCATTTGAACTTTCCGGTTGCGCCGACGGATGTGGAGGGCGGTGGGGAGGGGGCTAAGACGGGGGAGGGGGGAGATGATGGCCAGGAGGGAGGGGAGGGAGGGGAGGATAAGGAGGGGGATGACGGGGGGACGATTATGGTGGAGGGGACGAGCCCGGATGGGGGCGAGAATTGAGGCAACTTGAGATGCGTCGAGAGGGCAACTGTTTGGATATATATGACGACTTTTTGGATATATATGACTTGGTTTACGGGCATTGCTCGGAAGGCCCCTGGTATGCTTTTAATTTAGCATTTCTAAAACCTTAAAACAGCCTTCTTGTTCAGATGAATGGCCGTTGAGCTAAACTAGCATTCCCGTCTAAGCCAGCAGGCGGTTGTGGCTGTCTGTTCATCCGGCCTTTGGCCTCACTGGAACTTCAGATGAAGACGTCTAAAAATAACGTTTAGCCAAACCAAAAGTCGCATGCGTAATGCTGTCTTCATCTGATGTCTCGTGATATACGGCATAGATGCATATCCTGGCAGTGCCTGGAATGGTGGGTGCTGATATGCTGCTATCGGTTAGGCTGGCTCTGAAACATTGGATTTCCACTTCTCTTGTGCCCCACAGTCCCACAGCAAACCACTCGCCAAGAAACCAGAAAAGGAGAGCCGCGACCGCTCGACAGGGGCAGAGAGGTTCATTCGTTGTTGCAATTTAACAGGATTTTGATTTCTCCTTCCACGCGTCCAACATAGCATCCCGCCAGATACCTACCGTCTCTGCCCGACCCACGGCGACAAGACGAAAGACCACCACCAGAACCCTGGGAGTGTGGTTACGTTGAGTTTTGTGTCTTTGCATTTCAGCGCCTTCAGCCATTCGCTTGGTCCCAATTGAGCCGGCGCCCGTCACCTTCGTTCCCTGCGTTCCCGTTGCGGAAACACACATCACTCGCTATCTCGACGACACCCCCTACGGCGTAAACTCCTGCCACCGCCAGAATGTCAAATAAAAAGAATGAAGATATCGAGATGAGGGGCGGCGATGACTTTGGTGGGGAGAAGGATCCCTTCCTTGGACGGGCCTCGCCATCTGCCCACCGCGTGCGCCAGGAGCCTGGCCTGCTCGACAAGCTGGACCACAGCCCCGGAGCCTCTATTCTCGCGTACTGCCTGGCGTCCATCAGCATGACAGTCGTCAACAAATACGTTGTGTCTGGCTCAGAATGGAACTTGAACTTCTTCTACCTTGCTATTCAGGTGCGTGCCTGCTGCGCTGTCCTCTGGCAGCGGTGTCGATTTCAAGGGATGGACCGTGGAGGCTGACATGATAATTAGTCTGGTGTTTGCACATTAGCGATTCTGGCTTTCAAGCAAACGGGTATCCTCAAGAACCTCGCTCCGTTCGACTCGACAAAGGCGAAGAGATGTACGTTGCTTTTTGCGATTGTGTTGTTTCACATATCCCAACTCTTGGCTGACGTACAACTCCAGGGTTCCCTATTTCTCTCCTCCTCGTCGGCATGATCTATACCGGCGCCAAGGCCCTCCAGTTCCTCTCGGTCCCTGTCTACACGATTTTCAAGAATTTGACCATCATTGTCATTGCCTATGGAGAGGTTCTTTGGTTCGGTGGCAGCGTCACCCCCATCACCCTCCTGTCCTTCGGCTTGATGGTGCTCAGCTCCGTCGTTGCTGCTTGGGCCGATATCCAGGCTGCGATTGACGGTGTGGGAATCTCGCCCGACAAGCAGGATGCTCTGTCGACCCTGAATGCCGGTTACGCGTGGATGGGCATCAACGTCATCTGCACCTCTGCGTATGTGCTCGGCATGCGCAAGGTCATCAAGAAGATGAACTTCAAGGACTATGACAGTGAGTTTCTAGAAAGGGTACGAATTATTCAAGACAATAAACTAACGTTGAATAGCCATGTTCTACAACAACTTGCTCACCATCCCGGTCCTAGTTGTTTTCTCACTGTTGTTCGAGGACTGGTCGTCTGAGAACCTTGCCCGCAACTTTCCCGAGGAGACCAAGAACAAGCTCATGATTGGCATGGTGTACTCTGGCTTGGCTGCCATTTTTATCTCGTACTGCTCGTCCTGGTGCATCCGTATCACCTCATCGACAACCTACTCTATGGTCGGCGCCCTCAACAAGCTCCCTATCGCCGTCAGCGGTCTCGTCTTCTTCGATGCCCCTGTAACTTTCGGCAGTGTTACTGCCATCTTCTTGGGTTTCGTCAGCGGTCTCGTCTTTGCTTGGGCCAAGGTTCGGCAAAAGGCTCAGGAGGCTCTTTCCCTGCCCACCACCAACATGAGCGCGAGCGCGAAGAGCAACAGGGACGCCGCAAACTCATGAGCAATCCTGAGTCAATACAGGGCTAACGCGAGTATCTGCAGCGCACCTTCAGCAGCGCCCTTTTCGAAAACCTGATTCTCCGCCTCTCCATCCAGAGCTAGTCTTCCTTCTCGAGTTCGGCGGATTGTGCGGAATCGGAAACTTCTTTTTCTTTTCTTTCCTGTACATGACGTTTTCGTTCTCGGGACCCCTTTTTTAGCCTTTAGCCATTTTAGTGGATGATCTACTTTTTTGTTTCTTTCTTTTCTCAAAAACAGCATAGAAAGTGTGTTTTGGCAAAGGCAAGGCAAGGCGGGCAGGCAGGCAGGCAGGCAGGCAGGCAGGGCAGGGGACGGACAGGTTTTTGGTTTTGTAAACGGCGTACACCTGCATAACATGATGGTCTCTCTCTCTCTGTTGCAAAGCCCAAAATGGTGGTACAGACGCGAACGCATGACCGGGAGTTTATTTTGGAAGTTGTGAATTACTACTCACATCACGCACACAAACAAAGAAGACAACATGATGATGCCATGCCGGCCGGCCGGGAGCTAGTTCTCTTGGTTTCGGTTGGGCAAGGGACGATGATAGGTATGGGATGAGATGAGATGAGATGAGATGAGATGAGATGAGATGAGGGGAGGATGGGAAGGGGAAGGCAGGTTCGTCACACGCCTATGATTTGTATAATGTATGTCAAGAATTGGGGGAGGGGGGACTGCTGTCTTCCTGAGAGAGGGATGGGCCAGTAGCGTAATGCAACATTGACGATGTAAATGTGTGTTGTGGATGGTGTGACCGTTGTCGTGTTTTGAATGTTTTTTTGATTTGGTGCAACCGTTTTGAGATGAAATATCCTATCACGTTGCAGACAAAAAAAATAGAGACTCTGACTTAAAACAAAGGTGTTAAAAGATAGTCGATACATTTTAAATGTGATGTAATAGGTATTTGGATGTAATTGAAATGCCTATTCACTATCTTTTCAGACCTTTGTTTTAAGTCAGAGTCTCTATTTTTTTTGTCCACAACGTGCCTATGTATATAATTAGGTACTATACAAACAACTGCAACTCCAACCCCAACCATGATTTTTTCCCACCCTGTTTTTTCCCAGTCTCACCCAGCCATAACTCCAACAAGCTCACAGAGATCAAATATCACCACTGATCCACCCCCACCAACCCCGTCTCGGCACTCTCACTCAACTCCCACAAGTTCCCATACCACACCCACGCCCCTGTGACCAACAGAGTGTAATACCCCACCGTCCACAATCTATTTTGTTTCTTCTCCCCGTGTTCGTCCTCCACCCGCCCCCAGATCTGCGGCAGTCCCATGCAGTTGCAGAAGGCGTGGACCATGCACACTCCCACCAGGCTGCCGGTACGCAAAAACATGAAGTTGGCGTAGGCGCCGAAGAGGGTGGTGTAGCCTAGCTGGAAGAGTGATCGTACAAGGGAGGCGAGGATGGGGACGGTGGGGTGCGTGAGGCGGAACTCGTAGAAGTGGTGGATGTGGGAGAGGCCGAAGATGATGGGGGAGAGGAAGATGGTTGATGTGAGGGGGGCCTGGGATAACAACAGGAGGGGGAGGGAGGAGGAGCGGAAGAGGAGTTCTTCTGTTATGGGGCCCTAGATGCGGGGGTTAATAAAGGTACCGAAAAAGGGGGGTATCTATTTGACGTGGAAAGGGAGATGATAAATGAGAAAGGGGTATGCCATGTGAGGAAAGGAACCTGGGATATATAAGATGGAAAAAAAAAATACTCACGGCGATGTGATTACGGTAGTCGGTCCATTCTGTTAGGGTTTCTCTTAATGGGAGGAGGGTGGCCCATTCTTTGTAGCCTTTTTCGACTATGAAGTAGGAGTATAATGGGCCGAGGAAGAGGAGGGCGGTCAAGAAGAGGATCTTGAGTGCTGGGATGAGGGCTAGGGGGTAGACTCCCAACAGGTGGAGGATTGCTGAGGGCGACAAAGAGGCATAGCGAGAGAGGATTAGGGAGGTGGTGAGAGTGCAGAGGGCGCAGGATAGAGAGACTGAACGGATTCTGGCGCGGATCACCGAGGGGGCATCGCGGGATAGAGTTGGTGAGGGGCGGGTGGTGGGGGATAGGTAAAAGGGGATGAAGTAGATGAGGGCGTAGAGGGCTAACAGCAGATAGGCGGTTGAGGGGGTGAAGGGTGGTGGGAGGGGTTCTTCCTCTGTGAGATGAAAGTTAGATATCTTTGTGTGACGTGAGATGGGCATAGGAGAGAGGGGGTGAAAATACCCTTGTGCCAGTGGTTGAATTTTTTGAGGACTTCTCCAAGAGCAGGCATCTTGATCTGATGTTACGCCTATACAGGCCTGGGCCTGCTGACTGTTTGAGGTAGGTAGCGTCAAGGCTGTAAGAGCGCGCCTCCTGCTTAGACGCTGGTCAGGGAAAAGCGCGCGGCTGCGGCTGTTCGATCTGCTGTGAGACGACGACTTGACTGAACAAGGTTGCCGAATCAGGTTGCGTTTCAAGAATCGCCAATCGCCAAGCAAACTCTTGGGTTCTGTAACCTGCTAAACTTTCCCAGACGGGCGGGAAGGAAGATATTCGCGTTTTCTCCACTGTCTCCTCGCGTGGGATTGTGGGTTCCTGTGTCCCGATCGACCGCTTTTTTCTATTTTAGAGGCTCTTGTCGAGGTTGCATTTGGGATTTGTCAACGATACTCCAGGACAAGGCCTGCGGGAGTTGTCGAATGTTGACCTACCGGAATTTGTTTAGCTGCCATTTTTTGGGTTGCATTCCTTTTGTTTAAGCCGGTGTATTATTATGTACATTAGCTCTAATTGTGCCCTCGGAACAATGCTTAGATGGTGCATGGCAGATCTTGAAGTTCTTTCACATAACTTTCTATCTCTTTTTGTTCGTGACTTTTGTACTCCGCCTAGCATTGAGCTGCTTCTGCAAAGCTTTTATGAATGCCGTTGTCGGCATAAATGCACAAATTGAACGCGAAATAGACGCGAATCAGGTACGCGCTCGTCTGTTTTGCATGACAGTTTTAATTAGCACTCACGCGGTGGACAAAAAACCGATACTGCAAGCGTTCAACAGGCATTAAAATACAGTTAACAGCCATTTTTTGGTGGTTTTAAACGGCAGAAGGGGTGGTCCGAGCCAGAGTTCCCACAATAGTGTGACAGTTCGTTACCGCAGTATGCATGGAAATAAAATCTACTAATCAAGGGCCCTTCCCAACAAAAACACTGTGGTCATGTAGGGAGGTCAGAGTCAGGGGTTCTCAATAAAAGTATCAGGTCACGGTCAGGGTCAGAATATAAGGGGGGTCAGAATAGTGTATTGAGTTGTATGATGTTCAGTTCCAGCTCTCAGTCTTGGCCCTTTAAATCCCTCCGTAACCGCAGGTCCACTTTTCCACAGATCCACACCACCAACGGTCCATGATAACACCCCAATCTGTCCTCAAGCCCCACACTCAACAAGGCCCTAGAAATAATCTTCGGCAAGGAGACGCGCCATTTCAGCTTGGCTGAACCGGTAGGCCTTGAGGTTTTTGCCGCCGTTCTCAAATAACCACTCGCCACCCTCATCCGAGCCCCGGATCATATACTGAACTCCAAGAACCTCAACAGGGTTGTCGCTGTGTCGTCCAGATCCGACCCTGAGCACGTGTTGGTTGGTGATGTCCTTCCAGGAGTCGAGTTTGCGATAGGTGCGATTGGGCCCACGTAAGACCGAGCCAATGATGAGAAGGGCATCGTTCTTGTACACGGCCAGATGTCTCGGCAAGCGTTTTCCATTGCGACAATACCAGACCAACTCCTTCCACTCATCGCTGGGCCAAAAGACGCGCATCAAGCGCTGGGCGGTAAGAGACTCGATGGCGGCGTTGGCGATGCGGATGGTCACGATAACCACCGATTCAACGTTTGCACATCAAGAGAAACCCCAGTTGTATATTGCTGCTGAAGACCAGACAGAGATCGATGGCCTCGATTGGCCGCTGCTGAGGATGACGGCACGCCTTGGGGCTTTAAAGAGGACGACGCGGATTGGGACTTTGACGGCTCAACTCGGGACTCGGAAATGCGGCCTCCTGGGCGAGACGCGGCACGTTGAAGTTCCATGTCCCGGGGGGTGTGATGAGTGGTATGTGTGAATATTCTTCATCGCTCGATCTATTTAATCGGCGCTTGTGGATTCTGCAGGACCCCGCTGACGAGTCTCTGGTGAGTAAACCTTGACTCTCGAGAAGTCTGGCGTCCCGGGCCGCAATGATGGTGGCGAGATGCGACATATTGTTTGGGTGTGTGGTAATGGATGGCAGATGTGTGATGTCTGATGAAAGAGCTGACGGAATGTGGATGTTTGGTAATGGGCTGGACAAACTGTGGTGAAAAGGAAAAGAGGAGAGGGAGAAGAAATGGGAATTGGGAGCGGGCTTTTAAGCCAGCGAGTCCTCAGCCACTTCTCAAGGAAAGTTTTGAGCAAGTAAGTGCCATAGAGTTTGATGACTGCCCACTTGAGCATGTCAGTCACTTCCATCAGGACAGCCACTTTCCTAACAAATGCGACAAGGTTGAGGGGATTCCGCCTCGTACTGCTTTGCACTTACCAATTTAAAAGCATGATGCAAAAGCCTGCAAGAGCGTAGTGGCCCACTCTGAATAGTCACGCAAACTGAATATACACTACCGAAGTGACCAACAATATGGTGTCGATGGTTTGTGGTAATCCGTCGATAACCGAAAGGTCGAATCACGATAGAACCAGAATGCAATTACAATATAATACATTCCATCATGAAGTACCCTAGCTAACTCAAGCCGTCCCCATAACCCTATGCTTCCTCCATCTCCATCTGAGCACTTGTGGCTCCCACACCACATCGGGCAAGGTACTGTACAATACATATCACAAACAACCTCCGCATGTGCCATTTTGCTGTTGACTCGACCCTCTCCAGAACCTGATCATTTTCCCTCCTCAATCCTCAGCAATCATGACCCCCATGCACATCAGGCAAGATGCAATACATAAAAACAGCCTCCGCGTATTCCATTCGACAACCTTTTGGGAACAAATCACCAGCCAGACGACTGAGAGGCGGCAGGTTCCTCGGCAGCGCCCCATTCCTCAAACCCTTTACCGGCAGACTGCTCTTCAATGACAGCGTGCATAACCGGGAGCCTATGGCAGTGGCAGGACTCCAGACCACCTCGGGGACAAAGGTTTGTAAGGTGGAAGAGGTTGAAGAGTGGATCCATCGAGATGCGGCTATCTGGCTCGGCAGCGGACGCGTCTACCACTGTGTGGAGTGCCACGCTGGATAAAAAAGCTAGCACCGCGACCAGCATAACCGACAACATACACTACTAAATACAGGCTTCCTGAATCTATTTAAATGCCTATTATACTATTTTTAAGGCCTGTCGACTATCTTTAAAGGTCTACTAACTATCTTTTAAGGTCTATCGACTATTTTTAAAGGCCTACCGACTATCTTTCGAGACTTAACAGCTATCTTGTACAGCAGCTCTGTATATTAGATCCTTCTTGCAACAAGCATCTCATCAATCAGACCTCTATTTGCCTATCCCCCTTCTGACCAGGACCTGTTTTACTATGATGAACTGTTGGGAGGACATCACGCAGTATAGGGCTTATTTTTACCAGTGTCTAATGGATGCACCGTTCGCAATTGGCTTTAGATAGGAAATAAAGAGGATTTTAACTCCAAAAAAAAGCTTAGAGTCCATTCACAGTCCAGCGGTTTGAGACACTCCTTGACCGCCCCCGGCACACAGCGGTCACCAAGCCAGCTCACCCGCCTCCAAATCCAAAACCGGCGGCGAGAGTACCTGTTGCGAAACCTATTATAGTAGGGGCTTTAAAGAAATGGTTTCTAAACAAGAACCCCGGTTTGGGTTATCGACGACTGTTAAACCCGCCCATGGAGAAATGTTGGCCTATCAAATCTCGCATTCGGATGGCGACCAGACAGGCTCACCACCGTCGAACACGTATCCAAGGCTCCATTTCGCCCGCAGCAGGCAATGTGACGACCTGGGGTTTGTTGCAGGTGCCAGTGAAGGGATTCGGGCCTGTGTTGCCGTGGCACACGCCGTCTTTTCAGCAGCCTGCAGGCGCCACAGAGCACTCGGAGCGAATGTCTTTGGGCACAGCTGCAGCCATTGTGGGCGCTGTCAAACATCATCTCATCATTCTGTGTTGATGTTTTGATGACGAGAGGCGAGGGATGACGCAGGGGCTTGGTTGCAGAAGGCAGAGTCGCAGAGCAGAGTTGGCACCACTCGCCGGTGGTCCCGAGCTTGGTTGCAACATCACCGGCCCAAGGTGTCGGTGGGAGGGCATCATCGTTGCTACCGACAAGCCAAAGTTTCAACGAAGCTAGTTTTGGCGCGGTTGAAGATCAAAACGTCGAAACGCCAGCCCCGTTGACCCCAGAATGGAAGGGGCCCCAGCCCGAACGGACGCTGGCTAACTTAAAAGAGAATTAGCGACCGGTAGCGATGACTGCACCCTATCGCAGCGCTGCGGAGAGTGTGCACGCGAAATTAAACTCTCAGCCTTCTGGAAACTTTTCAGCGGTCAAGCGGTGTCGCCCGCTGTCTGTCGCATTTCTGGTTCTCGCTCGCTGTTGGTTGAGATCTCAGCTCCTGAATGCTGCATACCACCAAAACAGACGCTGGCCAGCGAACCAATAGGCTCCATATTGACGGGAGTTTTTTTCAACCACCACCTCACCCAATCTCGAATTGCGACCGCCATCCACCTCCGCGACTCCGCATTGTCATTCATTCTCTCTCATCTGGTGGCACCCCCCATTCCGACCGACTTCCCGTCCTTTTCCCCTCAACCACGAACCTCTCAGCACCCACCCCCACGCCGTGGCGACCTTCTTTTGTCGCGAGGAGCAGAGCAGGTGTTTGGTGCGGCCAGCGATAGCCGCCTTGTCCCGTCGTCCGTCTTTTGGGTCGCAGATTCCCGCCTTCAATTCTTCGGGATAGCATTGCACCTATTGGATCCCAGAACTTCCAGGTTTTCTTTCCAGACGCCGCTGTCTCGCCATCCCACCACTTCACAATGCTCTGAGCTTCGGCTTGAATATTCTACCACCACCCACCCTCTTTTGTACCCAACCTTTAGCCAGTCGTTTCTTCTTTTGATTCTCTTCAACGCACTCTTTTGCAGCTCGCCTTTCCCACCCTTCAGACTGGTGGTTTATTTGACATTTAATTTTTACCGCATCGCCATTAGGCCCATAGCCTTCATCCGACCACCCGATCATCCGGCCTTACTGTATCATATTTTCCAGTATATCCCCTAAACGCATCACGACCAGGGCAGCCTTCGAATAACGAGGAACGCACCGCGATTAAACACGACACGAGGACGGGGCACCCTTCAGCTCGAAAAGCAACGCGCCTCCCGGATTCAATTTTCGCGACGACGTCTGATTTTATTTTCTTCTTCTGGCTTCATTCAGTTCCAGCTCTTCCGGACTGTGCGCATGAAACGGTTATGGAGAAGATCTGACTGCCCAAATTTTGAATTGAGAGTCGGACCCGACGGATCGAGAGCCTCCCGGCCCCGCACACCGGCCGTCTCAACCAACATTCCGGAGCCATGTCGGCGCCCAACAGCCGACATGGCCCGCCATCAACACCACTTCATGAGCGCTCCAAGTCGCAAAGCACCAGCAAGCCCGGCATCCGCCTCGTCCCATACACACCGCCGAGAATTGATGCCGATGAGCGCGCCCCAAGCCAAGCCTCTTCGCGCGACAATGCATCAAGTCGCAATTCAGATCGAAATAGCGGTGACCAAACCATTCGACTTGTTGGGCACTCGAGGAGCAGGAGCAGCGGGATTGCAGAGGTGACGAGCAATATTCATGCCGGCAATGCTGGGCCTGCATTGTCGTCTTCGGTGGGTGCGGGTCTCCCATTGGCGCGGGGGAGGAGTGAAAGAGTTTCAGGCATGAAACCCTTGGTCAGCCCCTCGGGGGTGGGCCAAGGAGGTCCAACCGTTTCCGCTCTTAAGTCACCGTCTGAAGATTCGCCCAACGTCACGACATATCCTGCATCAACGCGATCTTCCCGCGCAAGCGAGTCGCCATCCCCAGTCGGCTCCTCCCACACTGCCACCAGGTCCAGGTCCTCGTCCAGAGCCCCTTCTAGACGACGTACCATTATCGTCACCAACCCCGACAAGACGTTTACCCTTGTTCGCAATGACCCAGACGCAGAGTCCTCCGTGTCCCCCAGTCACCCGGCCCGCGACAGCCTTGTGTCCCCTTCCCTGTCATATGCTTCGAGATCGAGCACGCATGACCGGCCTTCGATCCTCTCGTGGGCCGAGAGCCGTGCAGACACCCCCATGACAGGCGCAAGCACTGTCATTCCAGATCACACACCTTCTGAGCCGCCCTCCCCCATACCCTCATCTCCAGGCTCTTCAACCATACACTTATCTGAAGATCCTATTACTGCATCGTCTTCGTCCCCCTGGAACTACCGCATGGTCGGTGGCCTGCGAAAGGTAGCCCAGACACCCGAGCCACCCTCCATCAAGGAGCCACACCGCGAGCCGGAATCACTGCCCTCGGACAGACCTCTCTCCCCGCTACTCGAGGACCCTACCGGCAAAGAGGAAGAAGTAACGCCCACCAAGACGGTAGTGTCCAAGGCGTCTTTCGCGTCCGGCGTATCCGATCAAACTATCGACACCGTCTCAGTGAGCACAAACTACAAAGTCTACGGTCCCGGCTCATCACCAGCCCAGGAATCCAACGACAGTCTTCTATTCAACCGGCCCGGTACTTCCAACTGGGAGGTCCTGGGCGAGGCTTCACCAGCTCCCGCTGTCAAGAGCAGCCCATTGGCGTCATCGGCAGCATCGTCGTCAGGAGGGGAAAACGACAACTACGTCGTCTATGGCGAGTCGTCACCGTCACCATCTTCGTCGCTTATCACCGTAGCCAAAAAGCCTCGTCCAAGCTATTCTCAGGAGAGCTTGCGAGTTGCGCCGCTCAGGTCAGCCAAGAAGAAGTCGTACGAACACGTTGGATACTACAAGCAACGATCTCGAGAGAATCTTCGGTCGCGCACCAATTCTGTTCATTCATTGAAGAGCGTTTCCTCGGTTATTGGCAAGCAGGATCCGTCGTTATTGGTGGCCCCGGTTGCCATCAACCTTGGGCTATTGTCACCGCGGGCCGCCCGTGGAGGTGACTCGGGAAGCACCTCGCAGCTGCCCACATGGTTGGCGCCGCCAGCTACAGCGTCATCCTCCAGACCTGAAAGCTCTAACACACAACGAACATCGGTCCCAATGACCACCGCCGCTCCCCATCAATGGAGCTCACAGCTTTCTACGGTTCAGTCTGAAAGCGAGGTTGAAAGCAGCGCAATGCCTACCCGGTCTGTTTCGCCACTCTCCGAATCCTCCGTCGGACATCATCGCCGTCGCAGCAGTGCTGGATGGGTAAGCTCCATGCACAGTCGTCAGATGCACAGCGTGTCGTCATCCATCGCCGGCCAACTGGAAGAAGGCGCCGAGACCAGCTCGGGAAGCGATTCACTCCATCGACCACAACCAAGTTTGTCGAGAGGAGGCCCACCACAGATACGCATGGTGCGTGACCAGGACGAACATGGAGATGGAATTGCGGATCTGGAACACAGACCATCCAGGACAGGGCTTTCAAGCTACTTCACCAACACCAACAGCTCTAGCAGAGGTCTTCACTCCAGTGGGAGCTCGAGATCTCGTGGCAACAGCTTCAGTTCCCAGGTTCCCGCCTGGGCCAAGGTCTATTATGGATCAGGCGAAAGGCGCTGGCTTGGAAGGTCACCTTCCTTCATGTCTATTTCTGAAAGCAGCAGCAGACCCGGCAGCTCAAGATTCTACAACGACGGCGACTCTCCCACCGAGGACCAGTTTCCGCCAAATATCTACAGCCCCAGGAAACGCGCCAGAGAAGTTCAAGGCGAGCATCCCTTTTTCGGCCAATCGGAAATGGCCATCACACCAGCACCTGGTCCGGACTACAATGTTTTCCGAACATTACGACAGAAGACATCCAGTATCTGGTCCCCGCATCTCCGGCAAGATCGCCGCGCCAGTCGCTACAGCATGTGGGACCCACCCAGCGTCAACTGGTCGGCTGATACCGGTTTGATGGGCAAACGCAACGCTCAAGTAGTGCTCTTCATTATCGGGTTCATCTTCCCATTTGCCTGGATGATTGGAGCCATCTTGCCGTTGCCTAAGAGGTACACACTTGAGAAGGAATCCGCTCAGAAACAGCCAGAGTACAGTTATCAGCCACAAGCGGGAGATGAAAGGAGATATGAGACTGTGCGGTGGTGGAGGAATCTGAACCGCATAATGTCTGTTGTCGGGCTTCTCATCATCGGCGCCGTGGTCGCTCTGGCCGTTGTCGGTGTCAGACAAGGATGGGGACAGAAATCACGATAATACATGATCATTCACTCACTTACACTCTCGCACAAATATCACTTTGCTCGATTCAGAGCACCGATCACCATACAATCTTTACAAACCTACCACACACACGTGCGCTCTACATCCATCCAATCATCTGGATTGGACCAGCCTCGACCAATTAATGGTCGCACGATTTGGGCATTTTCCAGGCCCACTTCAGTACATATACATCATCTACCGGGACGAAATTTTACGACAGCTTCGACGACAACCAACATTTAATGCCTGACGGTTCCTCTTTTGACGTGCAACCTCAAAATAGATCTCGATACCGCATGGGTTTTTCATCTTGACGGATTAATGAGAGGCCTTCATGGCAGCCCATTTCCTTTATTTCAACACCAACGAATTTTCTTCGAACCATTTCACTTCATATTTTCAAACGTGTCGTTACTACATTTTTTTTTGTCATTTACTGGCCAGTGCCGCGTCTTTGACGGCGGCACTGATGAAGGAGAAGAGCCGAGGAAGAGAGGAAGAGAGAAGACTGGGGGGGCGTTTTGAACTGGAGATACCCCGTCGTTTGCTTTTGCTTATTTTCCAAAGACACATCATCAAATGGAGTCGGGCGAGATCTTTTTGACATTCTTTGCTTATTTTCTGGCGGCTACAAGCAAAAACCAAGTATATATATATTCTCGATACGGCCTGTTTTTCTTTTTTTGTCTTTGTATTAACACTATCATCATGTTGTTTCCAATTCTTTGAGTTGGAGATTTTATTACAACCCACCCTATACTTATTACTTAGTTTTTAAACTTTTTTATTTCCCCCCTTGAAAGACAGGGAGGTTTAAAAAGGGGCGGTTGGTTGGACAAAGCAGTTTTGGCAGCTGGAGAGAGGAGGTGGCTGGTACTGCGAAAACTTATGCAAATTACGATAGTCACGTACGAAACGTAGTGCAAACAAACATTTGAACACATTTTAGACTTTTTGTCTTGAATCTAGTGACTTGCTCTGTCTTTGTGGTGAATGTTAACATGGCTAGCTTTGAAGTTCGTCCCAGCAAGTATGGCTTCTTGTGTAAGTTGGCCAAGTGGCAGTTGACAGCACACGAAACTCAACCTCAGGTTAAACAAGAGCTGAAGAAGAATCCATGACTGAACTCACCCCGACTTGGGATAAACTTACTACACCTTGACTAAGGTACTAACCTAACAAAGGCTCAACACCAAACTTAACACCACATCATGTAGCTTTATCTTTGGACTGATTAAAAGATGGCACAAGAAGGATGCAGACCTAGAAGTTCCAAAGATTTTTACCATGGGGCTTGTTGACTACCTGGCTGGTTTGATAGCATGGATGTTTGACAAGAGGGGACCGTGTCTTGATGTTCAACTTCTCTCTATTCGTGTACCTTATCCGAACTACACTATATGGGTGCACAAGGACAACACCATTCCCTGAGCGACCAGAGGTAGGATGGGTACCAGTTATTTTTATATTTTCATTTCAGATATCATTCCTTCATTTCAGATATCATTCCTTCACTTCAGATATCATTCCTTCATTTCAGATATCATTCTTCTTGGAATCTCATGATACTCTACAGCAAACCCCTCTGCTATGTAGCAAAACAAAAGAAGAAAGATGCAATGCTACCGCTTGAATTACGCCTTCCCTGTCCCATGCGTGCGCCCATCGCCATGCTTCAGTAACGCACAGCCCGAGTATATCCCTCCTTCACCTCTCTTATCTACACTCTTACATTCTTATCTTACCTTCCCTGGCTATATTTCTCGCTCATTTCCCCGCCGTCTACATGGCCTTCCTCAACGTCTCCTTCACCAAACTATTCTCCCGACTCCTCGTCCGCCTGGCCTCAACCTCCCTCTTCACCTCCCTCATCATCTCATCCAATTCCTCCTCCATATCCGCCGAAATACCCATCACGGGCTCCCTGCTCGAGTCCAAACTCTCCGAGCTAGCTGTCCTCTTCAAACCAGACTTGTCACCCTTCTTATCAGTGACAACACCCGCCTTGGCATTCCTTTGCTCAAGAGCCTTCTTCACGACCTTGACTCCAGGGGAAGCAAAGAACGCCATGAGCAATGCAGTCCCGACCACAGCGTAAAAGTACACCCTCTTCCAGACGGTGATCGACCCGCTAAAGGACAAGATCAAGAACGGAGCGACAGCGAAGGAAAAGGTGAGTTGGGTGGTGAGCCATGAGGCGAGATCGTACCACTTTTTGGAGGGGAGAGGCGCCTGAGTCTTGGGGTCAAGAAAGAAGGGGCGGACGAAACGGCGAAGTTCTGTACAAATTAGCCTGGATTACGAACATAGAAGAAAATGATAAAAAAGGGAACGTACTCTTTGCAACAGTCTGAATAAAACTGGCCAGCATAAACGACAGGTAATACCCAGGGTAAAACCCATGCCAAAACGCCGAGGTCGTGAAGGTCGCCAAACTAGCTCTGAAACCGGGCTTCTTTCCCCTAGGCGTAACCCGCAAGTAAATATAGTTCCTCAACCAAAGGTTGGTGTTGATGTTCCACGCGCCCAAGTAACCCCTTGTGTTCTGCGCAAACTCCACCTCCCAAGGGTTGATATTTTGGAGTCTGTCCCAAGACACCTTTCCAGTCTTTGGGTCAACACCCTTGTAACCAAGGCCAGCCAGAATGCACGCGCCCTCCGTCATGGTCCAGACGCCATAGTATTTACAGCGCGCGGTGAAGCCGACCATGTGGAGCACAAAGAGCCGGTGGAGAAACCCATAGGTAACAAACTTGTCCTCCAGAAGCACCTTGGGGTAGTAGTGGGCAGACAGCTTGAGGAAGGAAAAGGTCCAGATCAAGCCAGCGGCTAGCTTCAGCATGGCGGGCGTCCCACTGCGGGGAATCTTGCGCTTGCGCCGGGTAGGCGGCTTCTTGGACGGGTCAACGTTCGCCGGCACTTCGAACATGGTAGTGTCAAGCCACCGGCGGTACTCAACAAAATCGAATGCGGGGCCGATCAGCATGCTGGGGAAGAAGAAGACATAGCCCGCGTAGTTGAGCAGGCTGGGAAGCTCTACAAGACGCCTGTCTTTTTGGTGGTCGGAAAGGTCGGCTTCGGGGAGCACGCCGTCGGCCACGTTCCAACAGAAGGCGCTCAGCTTCATGACCAAGACCATCTGGGCGCCCGTGATATCGACTGAGCGGGGGCTGTTGGCTTGCATGCGCGCAATATGGTTGATGCTCATGTGGCCCATCAAAAAGACGAAGCCAATCCATGGCATGTATGGCGAGCCCCTGAGGTACTTCGCGATGGCGTAGGTACCTACTGCCGAGATCAAAATCGTTCGGAGGCCATCCCAGAGATCGAAAAGTCCGACGAGGTAAAACAAGGATATCGAGATGGAGAAGAGGTTTTTTTGCTCGGGACGCGCATCGGGAACTCGTTTTAGGAGGCCGGCGAGAGGGTACGATAGGAGGAACGAGAAGACGAGTTTTACTATTCAGCGACATGTCAGCACCCAAGACTTTCCCTACAGTCTTCCAAGCCAGAATCATCGCAGAGGGAAAACATACACTCATCTGGGCCAGCGCCGATCCTGTCGGCTAGCCAAACGAATGCTATAACAGACGACGTCAGCAAACCGACACCCAGAACTGATCTCGGAGGGGGCGCCCATACGCGCGTTTATGAATGGTATCATGGTAACCAATAATCTAGAATCTGGCAAATGCGCAAGGGCGTTACAAAGCGTCGCTCTCGGAGTTGTGGTATACCATCACGAGGTAGTTTCGATCAGTTGCAGGAACTGAAGTAGTTGCTGGAGAGGAGCACGAGAAGCCGTTTGCTCTCGGAACGGCGACAAGGTTTATGCGACAGGAGATGTCAGAAAGATAAAGAGCGCTTAAAGAAGTCCAAGTTCAGATGGCTATAAATGATGGCGATAAATAAAGAGCAAGTTTAGCTTGTATACAGTTTTACCCAAAGTGCTAAAATGACGATGAGCAGCAGCCGTTTTTTTCATCGGATCGTTGAGGATGCCAAATAAGGTCATTGAACCGTTGGGGACTGATGGGGAATTTTGGTGGGTCCACTGCTGTGACATCACCAGACCATAGCCGCACGGTTTTCGATTTTTGGCATGTGCTGAGCGTCGCTCATTGGCTCCACTTTTGGCGCCCCTATATCAACATCTACCTACCTATGGACGTGTGGTGGGTGGTATAGTAGGTACATTGAATCGTACACCGCTCCTGAAGTAGTGATTTGATCCCATGGTAGGCATGTTTCTGTGTCTCAACCTTCTTCTTGGTTGGACTGGGGCGCGGAGAGGACCTGCCTTGAAGATGGGTCTGCTCTGGGTTCCTGGCCACTAAACTCCATCACGTAGGCATATCAATGCCTGGAAGAGAACCTGGCATAGACCCTGACACCGAGTATGTATCGTCTGCCACTGGACGCCGTCTGTAGCGGAGCCCATCTGCCTCAGGCTCAATTTCATGACGAACCTCTTTGGCAATATCACCCCCTTGCGCCTTATTTATTGATTGCTCAATATTAGCAATAATCTCGTCGCCCCCGCGCGTGTTCTTCTTCCGCGGCCACATGCTGGGAAGCTCAATCTCCTGAAACCTTGGTTCGACGCACCGCTCATCAAACCATCGATGGAGACGCGACTCGACCAGCTGGGCAATCTTGGGAACATCTTGTAGCCTTGATCGACTGCCCAAAAGACTGCGGATAGAGAAGTCAAGTCGGTAATCGTCGAGAAAGGTAAACGTCATTTTGGTAGGCGTGTTCTCCGAAGGGTTGCTCGGAATAAACGAGATGGACAGTGTGCCGCTGAAACGAACAACAGACACAGCCAATGCCACAGGAAGAACAGCGCTCAGTCGCTTGGGGAAATTGAGGAGTAGCTTTGTCTCGACAGCCAGGGTGATCATGTCGCTAAGGTCGACATCCATCCTCGCCTGAAGACGGGCGCCTTCCCTGGTGGCCAGTTTGGGGTCAAACGCCTTGCCTGCTCCAAAATGGAGACCATCTTCATCCACCGGTATGATGCGACAGTTGCTGAAGATGGGGAAATCTTCACCCAGGCTCAGCTCTGATACCCGTATCTCGTCCACAAAGTCCGGCCTTGAATTTCCATTGAGCGCCTTGCTCAGAGATGTGAGTATGGCATCGTCGTGCTGCGCATCGCTGCGGAACTGGGCAATAGTTTGCGCAACCAACACATTGAACCAATCCAAGCTTTCTGGCTGGTGGCTGTCCACCTTATAGTATGTCTTATCTAGAATCGAGCCGATGGTCAGGGTCGGTGGGTTCGATCGGAGAATGCTCGATTTCTTCTTGTTGAGGGCAGGATGGGCTGGTGGTTGGGAACCTTGGCGTTGCGTTGCCGCCGACCGAAGACTGAGAAGAGATTTCTTATGCGCAAGAGTCCTCGACCTCCGTTCGTTGGCACGAAGAGAGGCGGTTTCCTCTGTTGATGGCGCTTCGCCAAAGATGAAGAATTTGATAAAGGCAGCAATCAGCAGCACTACCGACAGCTGCCCGAGGATGAGGCCTTGGAGGAAGGATAATCTGAAAAATGCAATTGATTCTGTCAGTCTCGGAACTGACTGAGACTAAGTAGTTATAGCTGAAAAGAACTCACGAAGGCTCCGACCTAGCTGGGCAAACATCCTGGGCCATTTTGGACTTCGGGTGTTTCTGAGAATAACCTGGAGGTATACAAGAGTGCGATGACGGCAGCTTGCAACTTGACAAGGCACTGGAAAGATAGTGCTCTTATCTTATCATAGCGTGTCACTGGCCCACTGCGTGCCGCCTGCAGGGGACCAACACTGCGGCAGGCACCCCGGATTAGGCACGCTTGGCGCCAGCAGCTGCGAAGCTTCAAGGGACAGGCGCAGCAGCTCACTTCAAGTTCCAGGTTAAACCTTTATGACCATCCTCATACACTTTAATTGCAAGTTACGACGTTGACGACCACTGATTTTGTACAAGAGATACTATTAGTATCTATTCTTCTTTTGAAGAACACGTAAACGCAACTCCCCGACAGTCCCGAATCCATTCAGTGTCAACTCCCAGCACAAGCAGCGATGGACGTGGTGCAAGCCGTGACGGGCTACGTCACCAAGATGGTGTCGGCCGGCGACAGCACATCCGGGACGGCGCAATCGGCCAAGATGAAGATTCTGCTGCTAGACAGGGAAACTATGGCTTTCATATCGACCGCAGTCACGCAATCAACACTTCTCAACCATGAGGTGTATCTCACAGATCGCCTGGACAAGGCGAATCGAGAAAAGATGCGCCATCTGCGTTGCCTGTGTTTCGTGAGACCAGACCCGGATTCCATAGGCCTTCTCATTGATGAGCTGCGGGAGCCAAAGTATGGAGAATACCATCTTTTCTTCAGCAATGTTGCCAAAAAGTCCACACTGGAGCGTCTGGCCGAGGCTGACGATCACGAAGTCGTCAAGCTTGTCCAAGAATATTTCCTGGACTATGTGATCATCAACCCCGACCTATTCTCCCTCAACATGTCTCAACCCCTGTACCGGATATGGAGTGGGAACCCGGACACGTGGAATAGAGACTCTCTTCAGCGCGCATCCGAAGGCCTCATTGCTGTCCTGCTGTCGCTCAAGAAAAAGCCCTTGATCAGATACCAAAAGTCTAGCCCCCTGGCCCAGAAATTGGCATCAGAAGTGCGCTATCATATTACACAAGAAGACCAGCTCTTTGATTTCCGCAAGGTTGACACACCACCAATTCTTCTCATCCTAGACCGAAGAGAAGATCCCATTACTCCTTTGCTCATGCAATGGACATACCAAGCCATGGTACACCATCTCCTCGGCATTCACAACGGCCGTGTCGATCTAAGTAGCGTGCCTGATATCCGTCCCGAACTCAAAGAGATTGTTCTATCTCAGGACCAGGACCCATTCTTCAAGAAGAACATGTACCTCAACTTCGGCGACTTAGGAAGCAACATCAAAGACTACGTCGAACAATACCAATCCAAGACCAAAAACAACGCCGACATCGAGTCAATAGCGGACATGAAGCGTTTTATCGAAGAGTACCCCGAGTTTCGAAAACTATCGGGCAATGTCAGCAAGCACGTTGCCCTCGTCTCTGAGCTGAGTAGGCGAATAGGCGCAGAACACCTGATGGAAGTCAGCGAGTTGGAGCAAAGCATAGCTTGCAACGACAATCATGGAACTGATCTCAAGGTATGGTTCTTCATGAAACGTTCCGGCCGGGATTCCTACTGACTGTCTGTAGAACATCCAAACCCAAATCCAATCACCCACGCTTCTTCCCTCCTCCAAGCTCACTCTTGTAGCCCTCTACGGCCTCCGCTACAGCAAACATCCCTCCAATGCTCTCCCCCTTCTCATCGATTTACTCACAACTGTCGGTGGTGTCTCCGTTCGAGAAGCATCCCTAGTAAAGAAACTTCTCACCTACCATCAATCCCTCCATGCCTCCGCATCTGGAGCAGGCGGCATCACCGATCTCTTTGAATCCACCGGCCTCTTCAGCGCCGCCAACTCACGATTCAAGGGCCTCAAGGGCGTCGAAAACGTGTACACTCAGCACTCACCTCTCCTGGAGACCACGCTGCAAAATCTTGTGAAGGGGAAACTCAGAGAAGGGCAATATCCCTTTGTGGATGGCAGTCCAAGCGTCAAAGACAAACCGCAGGATATCATTGTTTTTATCATCGGAGGGGCAACGTACGAGGAGGCGAAGATGGTGGCCGGGATCAATGCCAGCAGTCCCGGCGTTAGAGTCGTTTTGGGCGGAACGACGGTGCATAATGCTGCGACTTTCTTGGAGGAGGTGGAGGGGGCGGTGGATGGGTGGCCAGCTGATTCTCAGGGGGCAAGAGCAGGGAGGAGATAAACTTGGGAGTCTTTTAGGGGTGTTAGACATATTATAATAAATGGTAATTCAGTCTCAGGTGAAATGTTGTCGCTGGTGAATGCTAACCTTTACACGGCGATATGGTCCGTGCGCTGGTGCCGCCAGGATGTTTGATCCGCAACTCCGAATTTGAAGCTTTGAACAACGACTGAGTGAGATTGGATGATCGTTGAGTGATACATCGGTTCGTCCGGTACATTCCCATAAAATCGGTTTTCAAGATGAGGCTCACTGTCAAATTGGGGCGCAACGCCCCCCGATTGGCGCACAATCTCAGCCCGAAAAGCAACACCAGACAATTCTCATCAACACTCATTCAACCTCACTCAAGCTCACCCACCCCAGAATCCAAAAGTGAGCCCAGCCCAAAAATCATCTTTTCTGGGATTCAACCCACCGGCGTGCCCCATCTGGGGAACTACCTCGGCGCCCTCAAGCAATGGAAGGACATGCAAGACGCCGCCCACCCCTCGGACAAGCTCTTCTTCTCCATCGTCGACCTCCACGCCCTCACCATCCCGGGAAACGCAGACAAGCTCAGGCGCAACAGGCGCGAGATGCTCACCTCCCTCCTCGCCATCGGTCTCGATCCAGAACGAAGCGCTATTTTCTACCAGAGTTCCGTCTCTCAGCATGCTGAGCTGCAATGGATCCTCAGTTGCACTGCTTCAACGGGGTACCTGTCCCGTATGACACAGTGGAAGGTCTGTTCCCCCTTACATCCCCCCTTATCTCCAACCCTGGACTAACCCCCCTCCCAGTCTAAACTCACCACCCTCTCCCCATCCCCCCCTCAAACCAACCCACCCCCGCCGACCCAACAATCTCCTCCCCAGCCCTCAAACACGGCCTCTTCTCCTACCCCATCCTCCAAGCAGCCGACATCCTCCTCCACCAATCCACCCACGTCCCCGTCGGCTCCGACCAAAAACAACACCTCGAGTTCGCCCGCGAGTGCGTCACCAACTTTCACTCCTCCTGGTCCATCCCTTCCTCCTCCTCACGTCCCCCCATCTTCCGCTACCCGCAAACCATCTCCTTGGACTCCTCCTCCAGCAGAATCATGTCCCTGTCCGACCCAACGAAAAAAATGTCCAAATCCGACCCGGTGGAAAAATCAAAGATTTTTATTAGTGATGATGAGGGGGTTATTAGAGCCAAGATTAAATCTGCGTTGACGGATAGCGTGAGCAAGTTTGTGGGGGAGTATGACAGTGTTAACAGGCCGGGCGTGGCGAATTTGTTGGAGATTTTGGCTGGGTTCTCTGGGGGCGGTGAGAGAAAAACGGGGAGGGAGTTGGCGGAGGAGTTGAAGGGAGAGAGCTTGCTGGGGTTGAAGACCTTGACTGCTGACGCGGTGGTGAAGGGGTTGGCGGAGGTGAGGGAGAAGTTCAGGCAGTTTGGGGAGGATACGGAGCAGAACAAGGCCAGGATGAGGGAGATTGAGGATATTGGGACAAGGCGTGCTAGGGAGAGCGCGGAGAGGACGATGGAGAGGGTTAGGGAGGCTATTGGGTTGGCATAAAAAACTAAGAAAGGAAAGATTAAGAAGATGGAAAGAAAGAAGTTGGCAAGTGTAAGGTATGAATGATGATGGTGTGTAGAATTGTACAGATGCAGTATATGTAAATATGTACCTATCTCTTGCTGGCAGACGCAACATAATGCACCCAGCTGAATTCACCAACCCAATGATGATTGCCATAAACATTTCTGATATTCATACAGTAAATACACAGCAACACAGCCAATCCTATCCATACAATTTCCCCGTCTATTGTTATTTTCTCTACCTCCCACCGGGAATCTTTCTCCTCTCGTTCGCAAGGAACTCCTCCAGGTTCTCCATAAACGGCATCTTGTCATTGGCGCCCATATGCTCCCACTTGCTCTCGAGCAGCTGGTTGGTCTTCTTGAGACCCTGTTCCATCTCCTTGGCAACATCTAAATCATAGGTCAGCAGATATTCACACATAGAAATGGGAGCGGAAAAACCTACCCAATCTGCTAAACTCCCAAACGTTCGCCTTCATACCAATCCCGTAATACGCATGCTTCTGCAAAAACGCCAGCCAGTACTGCACTGTCTCCGGGTGCCCGTCCTTGATCTGGATCAACCTCCTGAGAGTAATTCTCTCAAAGTTCTCCTGCGCCTTCTTGTGGACGAAAATAGACTTGGGAACCGTCCACCTCTCCGTGATTCTAGGAAGTGGCACGGGGCCAAAGGCAGGCAAGCCAATGTAGTAAGCCGCACGGAGGGCGAAATCACAGAAGAATTCGAGGTTGCGGAGAGAGAAGGACCGGAGCTGGAGGTCGCAAGTGGGAACGCCGTACTGGGCCCTCCGGCGGAGGGGTTCGAGGTAAAGGGCCTCGAGGGCGCGGGGCATGCGGGATAAGGGGGTGGTGCCGATGGGCTTGTCGTCGCGGACGTAGAGCTTGGAGGGTTGTGGAGGCGCGGGCTTCTTGGCCTTCTTGAGTGTGGTGCTGTGAAGATGTAAAGGTTAGTTCCCGCTTGTGGTAATTGTCCAATATACAGTAGAATATCTCACCTCTCGGGAGCTGCAACCTCCGTGGCAGCCGCTGCCGCAGGACTCTCGGCCTCAGGGGCAACAGCAGCAGGAGTCTCGGCCGCGGGGGTAGCGGCAACAGCAGGCTCAGCAGCCGCAGGGGCAGCGGGAGTCTCAACCACAGGGGCAGCAGCGCTCTCAGAAGCTACAGGGGTGGCGGGAGCCTCAGTTACTGGTGTAGAAACAGGCTCAGCAGCAACCGTCTCCTGAGCTACTGGGGCAGCTGGGACCTCAACAACTGGAGGTTTAGCAGCAGGAGCCTTCCCAACCGCCGCAGCCTCAGCAGCAGCAAGCCTCTCAGTCACGAAAGCAACTGGGTCTACCTCCTCAGCAACAGGGGCCTCCTCCTTGGCAACAACAGGAGCCTCCTCCTTGGCGGCAACTGGGATTTCCTCTTTGGCAATAATAGGAGCCTCCTCCTTAGCAGCAGCCAAAGCCTCCTCCACGACTGGAACTTCCTCCTTGGCGGCAACTGGGATTTCCTCCTTGGCCGCAACGGGAACCTCCTCTTTAGCAACAACGGGAACCTCCTCCACGACTGGAACTTCCTCCTTAGCGGGAACTGGGATTTCCTCCTTGGCCGTAACAGAAACCTCCTCCTGAATAGCAACCGGAACCTCCTCTACGACTAGAACTTCCTCTTTGGCGGGAACTGGGATTTCCTCCTCGGCCGCAACGGGAACCTCCTCCCTAGCAGCAACCGGAACCTCCTCCTTAGCAGCAACCGGAACCTCCTCCACGACTGGAACTTCCTCCTTGGCGGGAACTGGGATTTCCTCCTTGGCCGCAACGGGAACCTCCTCCTTAGCAGCAACCGGAACCTCCTCCTTCGCCACAACCGGCGCCTCGACCTCAGCAGCCTTGGCCTCCACAACTTCCTCAACCTCGGGCGCAATAGCCTCCTCAGCCTTGGGCGCAACAGCCCCCTCAGCCTTCACCTCAACAGGCGTTTCCGTCTCGACATCCTTCGCAACGAGGACACCAACAGGCGCAACAACCGGTGTTTCTGGGGCAGCGGTGGCCTCGACCTCGGCAACAGGAGTCTCAGTGACAGGAGGAACCTCAGCAGTCTTCGTAACGGGGATATCAACCGGAGCAACAACCGTCGGTTCTGGCGCAACCTTCGCAACAGGAGTCTCGGGGGCAGAAGCAGCAGCAGCAGTAGCAGCAGCTGGTGTCGGGGGAGCGGCGGCGGGGGTAGGGGCGGGAGCGGGAGGCTTGCTGGTCGGCGTCGTCGCTGTTGGCTGGGCTGGGGGCTCGGGAGCTCTGAGAACAACTGTGTTAACCTATCTCCCTCTACTAAGGAACCAATTGGCAGTTGCGCAAAACTTACTTTGTTGAATTTGTGCGGAGCTGTGTCGAGGCACGCGGGATGCCAACTTGTACCGGCCGACTCAGTGCGAGGGGCTGTCCATTTTCATAACCACCCAAAGTCAGTTTTGCTGTCCACTCTCTCGTTCTGTAGCCTCGATCCAGGAGTCATACCAATCGCCCCTGCAGCAAGGGCCGTAGTGGCCGTATTAACCGTGGCGGATACATCTCTGCGTGACCCTCGACTGACACCGTTTGGATTTTCAAACGCAACCAGCTCCCACTTCCGCGCTTCAGCCAATTTTTTGGAGCCGAATTGGCTCTCAGGGTTGAGGGTTCTTATCGATAAGAACAAGGTCAGCCAATATTTTGAGATGACATCTGGAGCTTCATCTGGACCACTTGAAGCGTCAGTTGGTCAAAATCTACGATAGAACGGATGTCACCACATGAACAGAATTGTGTTTGACGTATTTATTTTGGCCCCTTTGCACAAATGACAACGGCCTACACTATCTATATACGTCCTTCCCCGACGGCTTGGTGCAGACATTTTCAGTCCACATGTGATTGCTGCAAACGTTTCCAGTCTGCTCGCAAATACTAGAGCTGCCGACCAGCTCCTCGGCACCATGGCGTCCTCTGTCGCAAAGGTCCAAATGCCTGTCCTTGTAGCTTCGACTGCCATAGCGCCGGTACTCTCGAAAGTGATTGCCCATTATGGGCGACGCTTTGTTGTTCTCATCCTCCAAGCTGCGGCCAAGATCGGTATCCCCTCGACCAACTCGGCCATAGACTTGCTAATAGAGTATGTCTTCAACGCTTCTTGCGTCCAGCAACCAGCTTCTTGTAGAAACCCTTCTTGCCAGACATCTTCTTCTCCTGGATCTCGTGGAACTTGCTCTTGAACTTGGCCGTGTTCGAGCCAGATAACACCTCCTCCACAATCGTGCGCTTTCTCTCCTTGCGGGTCAGGCGTTGGTTGGCACCGTCTGTTGCGCCGGCAATGATGGTGCCGACCTGGCTGTAGGTGGGGATGAAATCCTTTCGGTTGTCCTTCTTGAAATACTGCTTGCCGTTCGCAATGACTTCACGCATGCGCAGTGCTTGAAGATCGCGCTTGAGTCTGCCAAAAGTTAGCTACCAATGCGAGGCAGATTGCGTGGGAGATGCTTACTCTGTAGTCAGCTCGGTGCGTGGCATGTTGAACCAATCTTTTCCGGCGTTGTCCTTCTCCTCCTGTGTTTCCGGTTAGCTAACCATTCGACAACGGCAGTCCGAAAGCTCAACGCAGATATGATGTGTTCTCAAAGTAACTATAGACTAAAATAGAAATCATTTTGGTGCCAGCTAGTTGACCATAACGGTAACTTGACCAGCGTCATGCAATGGGATATATTTTTTTCATAGAACATGCATTGGTGAAAAGTGAGGAGCGAGCATACCTTTTTGTTCTGAGGAATCGAAGGAACGCGAACCGAGAGCTTCTCTTTCTTTGAGGCAACTGCTTGTTCTTGTTGTTGAGGAGCCCGAAGAGCCGTCGTGGCTGGGGGTGCCGTCACGGCTACTGCTTTGGATGTGCCATTGGCAGCAGCAATTCGAGCTTCCGCCTCTTTGAGTATCCGATCGATATCTGATTCTGACAGGCTGGCGATGGAAGCCATCGTCCTCGCAAAATGTGCCAGTTCGTAAACTGGGGAAGTGAAAAATGCTTCGGGGAAAGAAAAGTTGAAAGTCGTGACAGAAAAAAAACTAGCCTCTTGTTGCAGCCAGAAAATTCAATGGTGGGGCTGCGCGGAGAGGGTGTGGGTCGGGTGTGTGTGGGCCGCCGAATGGGTCGTGCGTTGGCGTCGGCAGATGGAGAAACAATTGATGCAGTTCCAAGGTTTCATTCGCCGATTTCCGTCATAGGACCGCCAAAGTTGAGGCTGGTGTGTGCGTGCGCTGTACAATTGACAGCTGGCAGGCGGTTGGGCAGCCTCATCAGAATTCTGCTGCTGAAGAACCTTAGGCCTGAAGTCCCGCGCCTGCGCCACACGGTCCCCTGTCGACCGCTGTCCCAGCGTGTTGTTCCGGGTGTTTCTTCACTGATGCCCAACCTTTCCCGCCGGGTTGACTGACCGCTTGCACAATTCATCAATCGCTGTCATCGCTGTCCAAGGTTCTCTCCTTCTCTCTCCTGCAACGTCAGACGAAGCAGAGTCCCATGTTGTGGGCAGAAGGATATACGATATTTCATCAAGGTGCGTATTGATATAAGCTTCCTCCTATCATATCCCTCCTGCAACTCTTCTTCAACCTAGCAATAAGGTTTCCCTTCGCCCATCTAAATCTCACCCAATCATCTCATGCCCCTCCCAACTGGAGCTTTGATTGAGTGGACGTTCCCGAGACGGCCATTTGGAACTCCACCCATTCGCTCCCACTCGTCCCTTTTTTTATCACACGCGCCGCTGCCCACACCCAATCATTCCGCCCAATAAGAACAGTGTTCTGGGGCCAAAGAGGTTCTTGGGCTGTGACATCAGGGAAGCTTCAAGTAAACAAACTCCCCGGGAGAAGCATCGCATTGTTTGTGACAGAGAACACGCAGAGTATCCTACGTGCGCGCAAATGCTAAGGCCGTGTTGAGAAGCAGAACGACGATAATTACCCCGCCTATAAGTCAATCCTCCGTCATTGCGCCAACGCGACCAGTTGTGACAGCTGTTTAAGAGCTTGCATCCGTACCAGGCTATACCAGGCAAACAGCAACACAGTGCACCGTTCAAGTCAGCCATCATGGACCCCCAAAACCCCTCTTCAGCCCCTCACGGCAGCCATCAACATCCCCAACCCCCACAGCAACAGCCCGTCTATGATCTCAGCAAGGGCGGCCACTACGGCGCCAGTGTACATCTCTCACAGCAAGGCTTTGCCCCATCAGAACTCTACACTGGGACATGGGCGAACGTCCACCAAGGTCTCACAGGCTCCTACAAGGACATTCTGACGGCCTACTGGCAACAAACAATCAACCACCTTGAGAACGACCAACATGATTACAAGGTCCACCAATTACCTCTTGCCCGCATCAAGAAAGTAATGAAGGCCGACCCTGAAGTCAAAATGATCTCCGCCGAAGCCCCCATTCTTTTCGCCAAGGGCTGCGATATCTTCATCACCGAGCTCACTATGCGCGCCTGGATCCACGCCGAGGAGAACAAGCGCCGCACCCTCCAGCGCTCTGACATCGCCTCCGCCTTGGCCAAATCCGACATGTTTGACTTCCTCATCGACATCGTCCCCCGCGAGGAAGCCTCCTCCCACGCTAAGCGTACCTCCAACCAGGCCGCCGCGAACGCTGCTGCTGCTGCTGCCAACCAACAACCACCCCAGGTGCCCGGTGTTGGGCCCAGCCCCAGCGGTCAGCAGCACACCATGAACCCCTCTGACTATGGCATCAGCGGCCACCAAATTTCCGGCGAGGGTGACTATCGCAATCCTCAAACGATGTACCCAGGCCAGGTCATGCCCGGCGCGCCGTCCTATGGTCAGCCACAGGCCCAAATGTACAATGCTGATGACATGTACTACGGGACTATCCAACAACAACAACAGGTGCGTTTTTTGCCCCACCTCACCCTATGATTTCACCCAAAAGACTAACAAAGGAATTCACACAGCAGAGCGCTTAGGAGCCGCCTCAGCTGAAGCCGGAAGAGCAGAAGGAAGGGGGGATAAGGGGAGGCCCGCATCAGGACCAAGATTCCAAGTATGCTGCTCAGTTTCTCGATGAGGTCCGTCGGATAGCGACAACAGGAGGTGGTCAATGGGGGTCAGGACCAAGCAACCATCAGGAACAACATCCACATCATCATCATCACGAACCCGAGACTGTCAACTTCCAGAATGGCGGTACTGGGACGGGAGGGTCGCCAACAACAGGATGCGGGACGGGGGAGGGGTATCATTCATACCATCCTACGCCAGGCCACTACACGCAGTATCACGAGCAACAACAGCAGCCGCAGCAACTGCCCGTCAAGGACGAGCCATTGAGCAGCAGCCAGATGAATAATGTCGATCACATGGTGGATAATGCGGGAGGTCCTGTTGGTTAGTGGTATGCGGGATGCGGGCAGAACAACAACACGAATAACGAGACGATAGGAGGGGGGAGCACGGCTCGAATAGGTAGTTGAGGTTTGTTGTTGTTGTTAGGGGAGGATCTGTTTCTGATTTTATGTCACGCACACACACACATTGCACACACACACATTGCACACACACACATTGCACACACACAAGATATGCCTGTTATGTAGTTATGGTGGTTTTGGCTTCTGCTTTTCAGCTACAAGCGTTTTGGTGGTCGATGATCTTTTTCCTTTCAAATATATGGATGGCTAAAGCGTCAGGTTATGACAAAGGGCAAAGGCGGCGTGATGTGGGTTAGTATGATCCCATGTTTGGTTGTGTCGTTTGTTTTCGTGAGGGGGGCCGGCTAGTGGATGGATGGCTATTATATATCCTATCTCGTTCTCTCTATTTTCATGACATCTTTCTCCTTCAAAAATTGATGATACTCCTTTCTGGTTTTATTTTGCAGTAGAACAGCGCGCTTTTGATTGCTTCATGACGTCATTATGCATTATTATGGTATCCTATATATATGCTTGAGTAACTGCGTTTTAACAAGTTTAGTGATGGGTTGGTTGATGGAACAGACAGTTGATCACCTCAACCCGAAGCGGGAGCTGAAGTTAGCAAGCGGCGCTGTGCGGACTGGGGTGTCGACTGTTTGAGTGAGTCTAGAAGTAGACATGTCAGCATAGCTCAGGGAAAGAAGAAAAAAACCCAATTCAGGGAGAAAGGGGGAAGGGGACGTACTTCTCCAGCAAAATTGGCCCATTCATAGCATCCACCCGGCCAAACTTCTTATTCCGAATAGAAATGTCAAAGAACTCGTCATGGTTCTCCGTCTGCATGAGCGCCACCGTCTGCTGCAACTCATCCAAGTTATGCTCAAGCATAAACGCATTCTCGAGCCCGCCGACGAATTTCGACAGGTGCTGGACGTCCAACGCCATGGCGGCCACGCCGTTGGGGTTGATCTTTTTGACGTCGGGGGATAACGGCAGGGCCTTTTGTGACAACCAGCTCCATGTCAGCATTGTTCAAGGAGATGGTTGATAGCGGGAGGGAGGCTTACCAATATTTTATTCGCCGCATGGCTGAGCGCATCAAAGTAGACGAGCCCCTTGATCTCTCTCGGCAAGCCCAGCAAAGTCGAGTTCATGATGTTGGACAGATACCTAGTCAATGTCTGCATGTAATTACTCGTCTCGATGGGCGGGGATGTGGCTGTCCAGTCGTAGTCTGATGTGTCAACCAGGTCGTCAATTTTGGAGTTGACAAGCTCGAAAATCCGCTTTTCGGCAGCCTTTTTGTTGCTTCTGAACGCCTCTGTCGCTTTCAGCGTTATCGGCCCGCCGGCTGAGGTGGATGACCGTTCCCGTATCAAAATCTGCTCAAGCACTTGGCAGGCAGTCTCAAAGTGCTCGAGGTTGATCAGGATCTGCACGATCTGTCCTAGGTACTGGGAGTTAAGCCGCTCCACTAGAGACTGGCAGACGATATCGGTCAAAAGCTCATCAAGAGACTAGATTAATGGTCAGTGTGACACCCACGGATACGAAAAAAAAAAGCTATACAAACCTTTCTCAGTGTTTCATCCACCACATTCGGGTGATGAAAATGTTCCGATGTGAAGATCAGAAACTGATTCAAGAGATTCCTAATATCTATACAGCACAAGGGATACATCTGTGAGAATGGAAGCACGCAGGGAAATCTGGACCAATTAGACCAAGACAAAACTTACAAACACATCCTGTAGAAAACGGTCGGGATACGTACACAAGCTCTTCTGCCGGTTTGTCGTCAACAAACCAGGTCACGTCGACGACTTTCTGGTACTCGTCGCGTGTGTTGATTGCCATGGGCATGTAATCGTCCGTAGATACAATCTTGTGCGAGGCGTCAGCACAAACCAAAGAGCAGTGACGGGAAAGGATGAGCATACCTCTTGGAAGTCTTCACCGAAGCGGCGACGGAGAAGCTCGGCATATTTGTAGAACAAGGTGAGCTGGAAGTTGTTCATCATTGTGACCGAATACCCCCAACTCTGATGCATGTTAGAAAACATCCAAAACCAAGATGCAAAGGGATGCATACCTCCATGGTCTCAATGAACAAGGCAATGTTCATCTTGATCTTGACCAGCAAATCAGCATCGTTGACCTCCTGTAGTGACTTGGTGATCACGCGTATGGCGGTCTGACACATGGAATCCCAAAGCTCATCGACCTGTCGCACTGTTAGAAAAGAGAGATCAGACTGTAAAAATGACTACTTACGTCAATTGTTGACCTAATCGAAGGTGCTCGCATCACAGTCGCCTTCTCAATGATGGCAAATCCCGCAACATTTTCCAAAAGACCCATGAGTGTCTCGTCCTCGCCCCCAGCAAAAATATTTTCAGAACTTGAGGGCATGATAAGGTCCTTCTGCTGCCGTCTCGTTGCCGCATACTCTACGCGGAACTTGTCGACTTGGCCAAGGGCATCGTGGGTATGCAACGCTTTGTGCAATGGGGTGAAGTCAATCTGGTTTTCCTCGTTGTCGATTACGTCAAACTCATTACTTTCATCAAAGACCAGCTCGATGGCAGAATTTAGCTTGAAATTCTTCAGATACTCATTGACCTCGGCACGCTTCTTTTGCCTTTCCCGTCGCTGCTGGGTAGCGAAGAAGGCAATCTCGCCAAGAAGTTGGGACTTTTCTCGAACCTCCAGGAACCATTTGTTCAAATCTGCCATGACGGACTCGGAAATTGTCTTTTGGGATGCTGGGATAGACCGTTGAATCATGTCGGCAAGCTTGTACTGGGTCGCATACTTGTTCTGGATGGTGGGAATCAGGTGCTCGTTTTGCAGGTCCTCCAACGACTTGAGGGCGCGATGATATTCCTTCTTTCGAATGAGCTCGTGCGCATTGTTGACCGCCCGCAGTATCTTGAGTGACTCCTCCAAAGCGTTCGACACATCCGTAATATTCTGCCTGACCCCCGCGTGTTGACCAGCGCCTGCTTTTGCTCAGCCAGCTTCTCAGTGCTGGCTTGAATCGACTGGTTGAGATCCAAGATTTCGGCTGTCAAGGCCACGGTACCCTCTCGCACTTTTTGTAGTTGATTGACGGATCCCAAGAACTCCTCGTGCTTCGTCAGCCCGATCTGCTCGATGTCGCCCTCGCGGTCCTCAGCATACTGGGACAAGCTCTGGGCGAGCAATCCAATTCGGCTGCTCGTCGTCGCATCTTTCAAAACGGGTATCAATTGGTCGAGAAAGTCGGAGTCGGACGGCGCGAGGATGATCTGGAAATGGTGTCAGCATCTAAGCCTGTGTATGTGCTGTGTAGGTCCCGGCAATCCTGAGGGTTGGCAGTGACAGACCTGGGCTACAGCCGAGTCATAATCGTCCCACGTTGGGGCTTTTCTCGGCATCTTGAACGTTGGAGCATCAAGCTCCGCCGGCTGGTAGTTTCGATGATCTTCCGATTTCTTGCTGGTCAAACTGATCTCGAACGCGCGGCGTTGAGGGCATTCTGGATCCCGTGACAAGGTATGCTTTGTTCCAGCGTGCCCCTCGCTGGAGCGTCATTGGTCTGTGCCGCGACAGCTGCCCAAGAAGCGTCCCCTAGATATGGTCTGTGCGCCGAGTCCGTACCACCAAGCTCCTCGACATTCAAGTGGGATATACCGCGGCCAGAGAATCATGACCTCAAAGACTTAAAGCTATATCGAAGGTGCAAATGACATCTTAGTGCCATCGCAACTGGTGATCTGTAATGGCAATGCAGTGCCAGGGAGCCAGATCTCTCCGGGTTGCTACCTGGTAGGTGCCAAGCATCAGCGCCCTTTTACCCCTATTTTGGCGCAAAGATAACATCAACAAGATGAAAGACTGCACATGCCCCCATCTCTTCAACTTTGTCTCTAATCGCCTGTTTAAGCCAAGACGCGTACAGAATCATGTTCCTAGTCTGGCTGCTAGATGTGGGTGCAGTGTGGTCATTTCCGCTAACATCGACACCAAATATACATCACTTCGCTGCCCTTCTTGTCTATAAAATAATGAAGACGTTGATGCGATTTTCGTCGGAGCTTTTGCGCAACAGATCGATACTATACTCTAAATTTCAATCTAACCGTCCGAACTTTCAAGGTTCGGCACGGCTCGGACGATTTAATATACCAAAGTGGGAAGAGCGAATTAGCGCCTGTCAATAATGTGATAGCCACCTATCAATTATGCTTGAATTTATCCGGAGTAATGTCTTAGTCTTCAGCGCCCCAATTCTACACTCCAACCCTGGTTTAATTGTTAGCGCGGAACCTGGATAGGGATCATATACCTACTTTCACAAACCTACCACTTTTTCCCTAAAAATGCTATAACGATATACTTAACTGGCTAAAATAAAAGAGACCGCTAGAATAAGACTTATAAGACATTTTTTTTCCTAGTAAAAAATAGTGGTTATTAAGCTGTGGTAGCTTTTTTAATATAGGGTGGATCTCGAAGTCTTGCGCTAACAATTAAACCAGGGTTGGAGTGTACTGATGTGAGACTCAGAGCCCACTTATGTCCTTATCATCTCTCCTTCTTAAATTCCAGGTCAAGCTGAACAACGGATTGTTCTGTACCTAGTAAGATGATGGTCTTGCTTACACCCTTACCAGTTTAAGGAGACTGGAGGGATAGAACGCCATGCTCCACGGCTCATACTTCCAACTAAACATTCCAGGTGCAGTATTCGGACAGTATAAAGCTTGTACGTGGCGTCACGTGTGGGAGAGCTATTTTGACGAGTAGCTTAGATGCGATGGACTTCCAGGTTTTGACATACCAGGGCTCAAGGTACAATACGACCACCACGTCCACCACAGCTAAGTATACCTTGTATCTCGATTTGAAAATCACTTATCAATTAGGCTTGGTTGTATTCCCACACGTCTAATGGTCAGTTGTTGTAGGTGCTTGTTGAATTGAGTGTGAAGATGGTCGATAAGGTACTTGAAGTTGTGTGGGAGGTAAGGTCCTGAACTGCCACTGCCGTGGGTAGGGCATTGGGCCTCCCCTGCCCTCCCTCCCTCCCCATGGGCCGTTGTACCGCACCGTGGGCACAACGCAGACTTCCGGCAGAACCGCTGAGTGTGCCCCCACCCCCAGCACTTGTAGCACTGGGTAGCTTGTAGGACTACCCAATACGGCTTGCAGTGCAATATTTGGGCCCTCTAGACGACTCCCTCGTCACAGGCCCTCTTTGCTTCTTCCTGATTAGTCAAGGTGACTAGTGCTGTTACCCTTGTTACACCCTCTGTCGTCGGGGTCCGGAACTTAACCCTCTCAACAGATCTAAGCCCGGGTCCAATTTCCTTACCGAAGTCCTCCTCTGTTGTATCCTTCAAGTCCCTCTTTAACATCCCCTTCACTAGGATCGCAAAAGTCCTTTTTGCTTCCCTTACTCTCTCCCCAAAGGCCTTATTAATCCACCCTGTATTTCCTGTATGCCAGTCCTTCGTCTTTGTATCCTGGAAAGTGATGATAACATCCCTACTAGGAAGCTTCCTTACCGCAACCGCTCTCTTCCTCTTTGAGGCCCCGTTTACAGCCTGGACGATCTCCTGATAGGACCGCCGGACCAACGCTGCCTCCGTTGACCTCCGAACCAGGACCTCCTTTCCAAGCCGTCCCGGTATAACCTTCTTTAGGGGCTCCTCGGCTACAACCGTAACCCAGGTCCGAGCTTAAGCTAGGGCTAAGGAGCCTCCTTTCTTTAAGGCCTTCCCTATTTCTTTAATCTCCTCTTGTAGGCTCCCAACTACTCGTTCTACCTCCCTTACTACCACCTCTATAACTACCTTCTGGAGGCCTTCCTTTCCAATCCCTCCTCCAGGTAGTACTTTCCTATCCTTCTCTATCCTCTTCTCTAATATTACAATCTCCCTCTTCATCCTTTTGACCCTTTGTATAAATTCGTTTACTACTAAGTATACTTTGTCTCTATCCTCTTATCGTACAAATTTCATTATAAGCCTTATTAAGGCCTCTATCCCTAGCCTTTTTAATGGGCTACTTGTGACGAACCCCTGTACAGAACCTCTGAAAGGGATACTCGGTTGAAGGTAACTTCTGACAATTGGTTCGGTGCAGCTAAACAGTGCACAACAAGATGTCTCAATGTAAACACAAGATACCGTGAATACAAGCTGTGATTGCATACTGCGGAACTATCTACCAGCTACCTAGTTCCTCCGTATATATAGACCTGTGATTTTCCCGATCATGGTGATCATTCCGCTCTTCCCCAATGATCACAATGATCGCTATGATCCCTCTGTGCTTCCCTATTGGTTATGCTCCTGCGGTCACTGTGTCCCTCAGTCTTATTATCCGTGCTCGCCTGGGCTGCCGTGTCCTTGTTCTGATTGGCTGGTGACCTTGCACTGCTCCACCGTTCCCGACGTTAAGGTTGTGACACGATGCTCCCTCCCCAGGCCGACGTCTCGGCGGCCAAGTCCTCTTTTGCTTCTCCTTCTCTTCTCACCATTCCCAAGGCAAGTACTCCTTCTTCACCTTCTCCTTCCTACTGACGTTCGTCATGTCTGACCCCTTCAGAGTTTCCAAGTCCCTGCAGACTCCTGCTCCGAACGTCAGTCAGCAACACCGTCGTCGTTTAGCTTTAGCTGCCTTTATCGATCTTGAAGGCTTCATCATCATGCCCTGCTCTTTTTGCGCCGCCCATGGCTTAACTTGTCGTCTTCATGAGCGTTCCTCTCGTTGCGGCGAGTGTGTGCGTCGGGCCCGCACCTGCGACGCGTCGGGTACTCCCACTGCCACACGTTGGTTGGTCCTCCCCCTTGTTAGTGTTCCGGCTAACCTTGTTTAGTTGAACGCCTGGTTGCCGAACACCATCGTTTGTCTTCAGCGGAGTTAGCTGCCGAACAGCGACTTCTGGACGCCCACCGTGAAGCCGAAGAGGCTACGCGCAAAGCGCAGGAAGCCGTTGCTTGCTTGTCCCGCCTTCGCCAACAGAAGCGGCACTTGTCGGAACGGGGTGCTGCCATCATTGGCGAGGTCGCGCCTACACTTGATCCCCCCGCCGTCGTTGCTCCTGGTGCCGACCTCTCCGACTGGCCCTCGGTCTTGCCTGACTGGCCGTTTCCTGACCTTGGTGCCGCTGCCCCTGCCGACGACTTATTCCTGGACCCCCAACTTCCCCTTGGTCCTTCGTCGCCCTCGGCCGCCCGGGATTCCTCCGGTGGAACTCCTCCAATTTCTCAGGGCAGTTGAGGTTCGTAGCAGGCTCCCATGAGTTATCCGTGTCTGGGTAGTCCAGCCAGCTAACGAGGTACTCCAGCCGTTTGTTGTTAATGCGAGAATCCAACACTTCTTCTACATCGTACTCCTCTTCCTCGTCTGCAGCCTCCACACGTGTGTCCAGATTAGCCGTCCGTGGTGCCGGTTCCAAGAGTGAAACGTGAAAGGAGTTTGATCGTAGTCGCATTGTATCAGGCAGCTTGAGCTTGTATGCTGTCTCTGATATCTTCTTTTCGACCGTGAAGGGTCCCACTCTCCTGTGGTCCAGCTTCTTGCTTGGTCGTTTTGTTCGCAAATTTCGTGTTGACAGAAACACTTTATCTCCCTCCCTCAGGCGAGGTCCCTCGAGCCGCTTTGTGTTGTAATATTTGCGCATCCGTTCTCTGACGAACTCGAGTTCTTTCCTGAGTCTGGCGTGCAGCATGTGCAGCTTGCCTGCCTTGACTGCCGCTCTAGGCACTCTTGCTTCTGGCCCTTGCCGTAGATCTGCCTCAAAGCCGTAATTCGCGAAGAATGGCGTAACCTTTGTCGTTTCCGTGGGTGCCGTGTTGTACGCGAGCTGTGCTGCTGGCAAGAGTTCAACCCAGTTGTCTTGCTCGAAATTGATGTAGTTCCGAAGATATTGTTCCACAATCTGGTTGAGTCTTTCTGTTTGCCCGTCTGTCTGCGGATGGTACGCTGACGACGTCTTGCTCTTCACTCCCACTGACTCCATCAGAGCCTTCCAAAACTTCGATACGAACTTGGTGTCGCGATCCGTGATGAATTCCCTTGGCCATGTGTGTGTCGCTGTAACGTTCCGAAACACCACATCCGCCAACTGTTCCGCCGTCCAGGTCTCTTTGTGGGGTAGGAAATACGCCCACTTGGTGAGCCTGTCGACTACCGTCAAGATGCTGTCGTACTTGACGCCTGTGGTTGTATCCTTGGAAACTGGAAGCTTGGTGATGAAATCCATTGACACCGAGCTCCAGGGTTGTTCTGCCACTGGCAATGGTTCCAAGAATCCGTATGGTTTGTGCCTTTCTGCCCTTGTTCTTCTGCAGAGGTCACATTCCCGTAGAGTCTCTTCTACGTCCTTCTTCAATCCTGGCCAGTTGAAATGTTGTTTGATCTTTTCTGTCGTCTTGGCCACTCCCATGTGTCCTCCGAGCTTCGACTCGTGGATTTCCTGAACCAGTGTCTTCCGCTGCTCTGGGTCGACGTAGGCCCGGTTGTTGTACCAAAGCCGGTAGTTGTCGTCCTTCTGAATCCCCAGAGACTCCAACTCCATCCATCGTTCCTGGTCGTTGTTGCTGACACTGCTCTGATACCTGTGGGTCGTTGATTCTTCTCGGTACACTGCGCAACATTCTGCCCACTGCTGAAGTGGATGCCTCAGTGTGCCTTCTGCTGTTTCTTGCAGCAGGGGTGGTGATTCTTCTGCCACTTTCTCCTCGTGGTGGTCCGCCCTTCTGCTTAGAGCGTCCGCTCTCGCATTCTCGGATCCCTTCTTGTAATGGATCTGAAAATTGAACTCAGACAGGAATTCTGACCACCTGCCTTGCCTGGCGTTGAGGACCTTGGTAGTAGTGAAATACTTCAAGTTTTTGTGATCCGTGTAGACCTGAACCTCGTAGTTGGTACCGCTGAGATAGGGTCTCCATTCCTCAAAAGCCTCGATGATGGCAAGCAGCTCCTTGTCGTGGATTGGGTAGTTCTTGCGTGGTCCCTCCAGCTTCTTCGAAAAGAATGCTACCGGGTGCAACTTCCCGTCCTGGTCTCGTTGTCCTAGCTGTCCTCCGATGGCGTAGTCGGAAGCGTCTGTCTCAACTTCGAAAGGTCGTCCTGGATCCGGAAGCTTGAGTACTGGGTCCGCCACGATGGCGTTTTTGATGGCCTGAAAAGCCTCTTCCTGTTCTTCTTTCCACTTGAACTCGGCGTCCTTCTTGGTTAGGTCGTTCAATGGTTTTGCAATGGCGCCGTAGTTCCGTATGAACATTCGATAGAAATTGGTGAACCCCAGAAACTCTCGAACTCTTGTCTTCAGCCGTTCGGGTGTTTCTCCCTGTGGTCTCGGCCAGTCCTTGACTGCCGCGATCTTCCCTGGTTCCATTCGCACTTCTCCCGGCGAGATCAGATACCCGAGATAGACCGTCTCCTGCACATGGAACTCGCTCTTGTCCTTGTTGACCGATAGTCCTGCTCCATGTAGCGCGTCCAAAATTTCCTTGACGTGCTGTTTGTGTTCTTCCAGAGTGCGTGAGTAGATGAGAACGTCGTCGAGGTAACAAACTGCTGTTTTGTCGAGATACTGGCGAATCGTGTGATCAACGAGGGCCTGGAAAGTTGCTGGTGCATTGGTGAGCCCGAACGGCATAACGAGGTACTCGAAATGCCCGTAAGGCGTGCGAAAAGCTGTCTTCCATTCGTCTCCCTCCTTGATTCGTATGTGCGCGTACCCGACTGGCATATCAAGTCTGGTGAACCATTGTGCCCCTGACAGTTGACTTCGCAATCGCGAAATCAGCGGTAGTGGGTAACCGTTCTTCACCGTCTCCTGATTCAGCTGTCGATAATCCACACACAGTCGCGGACTCCCATCTTTCTTCGGCACGAAGAAAACAGGATATCCAGCTGGCGATGTGGATGGTCTGATGTGTCCTCTCTTGATATTTTCGTCCAAATACTTCCGTAACTCCTCACTCTGCTTGTCGTTGGTGTGGTAGACCTGGAAGAGCTTGAGCTTTGCTCCTTCCTTGAGCTTGATCTCATGGTCCCATGGTCCCCTCTCTGGTAGACCCTGAAGGTGTTTTGCCGTGAACACCGGATGTCCTTGATACTCCGATGGCACTCCCTTCTTCTCGTCCTTCCGTATGTTGTTGTAGTAGGCGTATTTGTCCTTCATTGCTGCCGCAATTTCCATCAACGCAACTGTTCCTACCAACCCTACTTCTTCGATCTTGCCGCCTGTGTCGATTGAGTACACTAATATTTCCCGTGTCTCTTGCGGTGGTGCCGTGGAGGGTGCTTGTCCCGCACTCTGCTCCTGCCGTGCTCCTGATCTCCCATCGTTGGTTGGGTACTCCCGATATGTCCTCGGTCGTAGGTGGCCACCATCCTTCCAGTCGATGTCTGGGTTGTAGTCCTCGTGCCATGGCTGCCCCAGGATCATGTCCTTTTCTGGCCCCATGTCCACGATGTCGAAAATCACTGTCGTTGTTTTTCCCGACACTGTGATGTCCAGTGGTAGCGTCTCTCTGCTCACCAACTGCGTGGGGAAGGGTCCTTTCATGACGACCTCTTCCTCCTTCTTTCTCCATGGAACCCGGGCTTGTTGTACAAATCTTGGTGAAATCAAGTCCGCTTCTGCTCCACTGTCCACGAGTGCTTGCGTTTGGAAACTCTTCCAACGTGCCGTCACTCGCAATCTTTTGTCTTTCATGCCCCTCCTCTGTGCCGCAGCGACCTCGCTGATGTGTAGCTCGTGGTCCTTTAGAGGTTTGCGGCCTCCGCGAAAGGCCGTGACCCTTTTCCCGACTGTTGTTGAGCCTCCAGAGCGTCCTCCTTCGCCGAACTGTCCAGCAGTTCGAAATCGGCTAACCATCGTCGTTGGGCTTCCTTCCACTTTCTGTTCCTGGCACTATTCTGCGTCCTTTTCTTGCTGCGTGCCTTATATCCTTTGGGGTTGGCCTCGTGGTGTTTCCGGGCCTTTGCTCGCAGATGGAAAGCACAGTCTGCACTCTTACACCACGTCAACCCGTATTCCTTCTCGCTGGCGGTGTTCTCCCCCCAGCCTGTCACCCACTCGAGGCAGCACCTTGCGTACCTGGGCGTGACCTGTATGACCTGGAGTTTCTCCAGCTTGACTGGGTCCCCTTGTTTCCACAGGAAATAATCGTTCAACTCTTCGCCCGGCGCTCCCCATCTTGCGAGAGTCCTCGACACCGGTACCGGTTGGTCTGTCTGGGTGACCTCTCTGACCGGCCAGTGCCCGTTCAGGGTCTTTGACTGGTAGTGTTCCGCGCATCCATGAGCGATGCACTGGAACCATGGCACTCTCCTGTGTTCCGGGTGTCGTGGATGAACTTGTGGTGTGTCTCCTTCGCACGGAGTATACCACCCACACTCCGGAACCTCTCCTGGCGTCAGCGCGAGTCCGGGGCTGGCTACTGGTCGTGATGCCCAAAACTCATCCCAGACCTCCTCATCTTTGTTGAGTAGTGCGAATTCTTTGCCGAACTCCTCCTCGGGAACGATCCAATGTTCGTTGCCCTGCCGCAGCTGCGCGAGCGGTTGGTTGTTGGCCACGGTTTGCGCCACCTTGTCCTCGAGGTCGCGGTAGCGTCGTTCAATTGCCTCCCGCTGGTTTCGAAGTTCTGCCAACTCTTCCTCGAGTCTTTGAACTCGCTCTTCGGCCTGCCTCAGGGTCTCCCCCGTGTCTAAACTTGAGAGGACTGTCGTGGTGAAAACCCGCCTTAGCCTCCGCAAGGTTTCCTCAGAGGGTCCTGGAGCCGTGCTTTCCTCTAGCCGGGTGGCTCCCCTGGTCGGCAGTTCTTGTCCCACAACACGGTCTTCTCCCTCAGAGTCGACTGTTAATTCTCCTTCCTGAGTCTCATGCTCGTAGTCGCTGTCGGTGTAGTCGTCCGCTGAGTCCAGGAATCCATCGTTGCCGTACTCAATGCTTGAGATCTCAACAACCCGCGTTGTCTTCGCAACTGCCGCCGCCTCCTTTTCCTTCCAGCTGAGCTGCTTGGGTGCCCGACAGTCTCTCTTGAAATGCCCCGTTTTCCCGCAGTTGAAGCACTTGACGTTGTTCTTCCCCTTGAATCGCTTCTGAACTGCGTCAATCTCCATAGGTCCCGCGTGAGTGGTTCCAGACACGCTCGTGGCGTAGCGTTTCTTCTTGTCGTTGGCTCGGTAGCCTCCGGAGCCACGGTGTTGTCCTGGGTTTGCACGCGTTCCTCTTTTCTCCATCCGGCGTTGAAACTGCCGGTCGTCGATACGAATGGCTGTAGCGATGTATTTGTCGATGGTGTCCGGTCTCTCCTCCTTGTACAACTCGTCCTTCACTTCGTCCTTGAGCCCGTTGTAGAAAAGCTGCATCAAGCCTTCGTCATTAATCTCGCTGCGCAGGGCGTCGGTCTTGAAGGTGGCAGCATAGTCAGCTGCAGACCGGGTTTGGCGCATGTTGGCGAGTCTCTCCTGGGCTCGGCGAGCCTCATCGTACTCTCCGAAGACTTCCTTGATGCGGGCCTCGAACTTCTTGAAGGTCTCGAAGCACTCCCTAGTGATGCCCTTCCTGATGCCTGCGTCGTCGTTCTCGTAATAGTCGTCCAGGATGGGCTCAAACCATGCAAGAGCCTTGTCCTTGAGTCGAGATGCCGCGTAGGTGACCTTGGACTCCTCGTCAGGGAAACGAGTAGGATAGTACCGAAAATAGGTCTTGAGCTGGATCAGGAATCCTCCAAGCTCTCCTTTTCCGCCACCATAGCGTTCGGGGGCCTCGATCTTGGCCTGCTGGTTACCGCGGTGATCCAGGTGACTAACGGCGACGACTTGGTCCTGGGTCTGTTGAACCGCATCCTCGAGCTCCTTGACGCGAGCGTTGAGTCGAGCCAGAAAGGCTTGAGGGCTTTCTTTGTTGTCCGCCATGGTGATGGGTACCTTCAACTTATCCGTGACAGAGTTGAAGTGAGTATGCAACGTGTGACGAACCCCTGTACAGAACCTCTGAAAGAGATACTCGGTTGAAGGTAACTTCTGACAATTGGTTCGGTGCAGCTAAACAGTGCACAACAAGATGTCTCAATGTAAACACAAGATACCGTGAATACAAGCTGTGATTGCATACTGCGGAACTATCTACCAGCTACCTAGTTCCTCCGTATATATAGACCTGTGATTTTCCCGATCATGGTGATCATTCCGCTCTTCCCCAATGATCACAATGATCGCTATGATCCCTCTGTGCTTCCCTATTGGTTATGCTCCTGCGGTCACTGTGTCCCTCAGTCTTATTATCCGTGCTCGCCTGGGCTGCCGTGTCCTTGTTCTGATTGGCTGGTGACCTTGCACTGCTCCACCGTTCCCGACGTTAAGGTTGTGACACTACTGTAGTTATCGTCATTGTTGTTATCGTTATCGTCATCTCCTATATTTTAGTTGTTGTCGGTTTCGTCTGGTTCTTTAATTGGCTAGGTTCTTCTAGGAGGTAGGGCAAGGCTTACCGCAGAATTTTTCTAAGTCGTCGACATTATCCCTAAGTTACCCTACTTCCTGCGCCGATTATAGCTGCGCAGTGTACTGTGCGCAGGTGCAGCAGGTGCGGTTAGGTAGAACTTTTAGAGCGCTTTCAAACGGTCGTATTTTTGGCTGTTTTGACGGCTTTTACGTAGTAGAATATAGTCTGGTACACGTCCTTATAAAGAAAATATTATCGCGCTAAAAAAGCGATATATATCCTTAGAAAAATACAAGTGGTAATCTATTTAGGGTACTGATATTCCTCTTTCCTTAATAACAGCTCCTCCTCCTTCTATAAATACTTCTCGAGATACGATGGAATTTTGGATGATACGCTGATCATATGCATTGTAGAGCTCCTATTTACTTAAAGGATTGCAAAGTCTACCTTCCCATATTATCGCTAAAATACACTAGTCTTTTATATATTTAGAATATTAGCGGGTATATGCAGTATCTTGCTGGTTTCGAGAAAATTTTAACCCCAATAAACTCCCAGACAATACTAAAATCGCCGGAGTCCTTTACGCAGAACAACACTATCACCGTTACTTTCCCTGCTCGGTTTCCTCTTCCAGTGCTAACAATGAAGGCGAAGATTGCGATTTAAAGCGCCCAGTGGCATTCGGTTACTACCATTGCTTTAAGATAAAGGATCTAGAGCATTTTAAGTAGTTTAAATAGAACAATTATCTAAAACTAGAAAGAAAAGCCTCTGCCGCTACCTCTGTTGCTTCTTCCACTCAAGCTATACTACCATAGCCTTCTGGAATAAATCTATATTACAACCCAAGCCTTACATAAAGCAGCGTTACGGCAGCGGCGAACAATAATCGCCTGGCTAGCAAGAAAAATAGCGTTAGCATAGTGTCTATTGACTTACTGCAAATTAAGGAAACGTAGGGTATTTAGCGATATTGCATTAAATGCAGTACTAAGAAGCAGTATTACCGGCCTGGGGATCTGATTAAGCTATGTAAGCCAAAGGAGGCAGTGTAGGTATGCCAATGTTGGAAAATACACTGATAACTGGCGAATATTAAATGTAATAACTGTAGCTTATTTATCTCATCATTAACGCCAAATAGGAGGAGTAGGTAAGTGGCTTGAGTGGAAGGTACTATCGGCATTTATCAATGCGGTAAAGCTCCAGAATAATTCTAAGTATTGCGTTAACATCTTTAGCGCTACCCATTCGAGCTTGCTACTGCTCATTGTTAAATTTATATATTTTTAGGCGTTGTAGACTCAATGCATTTACTTTCGACCATGGCAAGACCAGCAAAAATGCCCTTAACTTCTGCGACCAGCTTGTTTTAAAAGATTGGGCAAGTGTCCAGTTCTCTTCTACTTAACTTATTTCCTACGTTTTCTTGGGGTGCTAAGCCGGGCCGGCGACCCACGAGTCCATCACTGCGCGCGTCCTGGAATACTGCCAGATCTACATCGATCTAAGCAAATCTAAAGTCGGCATTAAAATCTTTTCCAAGAGCAGGAGAGACTTTACTAGCAATCGCATCAGACTCTACCGTACACTTCGGGATAGTTTTGAATTTGACATAAGTAATAATAAAATTAAGGAGCGTTGTATATTGGAGGGCGAACTACTAGTGTGGAACGATGATTATAGAAGAATCAAGCCTTTCCATAAAATCCGCCAGTATATAAGACGATGGGCGTTTTCTCAGCACTGCTTATAATTCACCCGTCGACTTAAATAACCATCTCATTATCATATTCTATGACATTTTTCTCCTGGACGACATCGTCTGTATTAAAGAAAGCCATAATACAAGGCGGCGACTGCTTGAATCTGTAGTTCGCTATTCCTGGCCGTGCCGACATAGGATCCCGCGAAGTAATCGCATTCTCGTCCTTCAATGCAACCGAACGCCTCAGCGGAGCATTTCGCTCGAGCCATTATACAGCGCTGGGAAGGATTTGTCAGATTCCGATTGCTCCCTACACCGCTCATATACAAGAGACATTGTTAACTCTTATCCTCGACAGTCTAACAAACTCGTCAGTCTGGTATCACAGATTCACCACCTCAAGAACCGTTTCTCGCTGGTGTGGTGTGGACACTCACTGCTGTCCACAGCCACCCGACATGACGACTAACCTTACTAGCACCTGACAGCAATTACAGGTAGATGTCACGGTCCAACCCCAATGTCGCAGGATAACTGATACCCGGCATAGCCGACGGCAGGATCTTGTGAATCCTGCTGGTATTATTGAGTTGGAGTTGCGCTGCTCTACCTGCCATTAACCAAATGGTGGTTCAAGTGGTGGTTCAGGTGGTCGTCCATGTGGGCTATGTGCTATATTATAGGACCCTTAGGAGGTAGCACGTGGCCCTTGCTCAATGCCGTGCCTTGAGCCACTAACAAAGCAGCTTTTTAAGCTTGAGCGACGGTGGGCTCATGTGGCTATTAGAGAAAACGCCTTGGTCTTCTTGATATTCCTACTCTACACACAAAATGTTCATTCAAGGTAGGGCTAGCGCATATGCACAGTCCGTACATTATGATATGCAAGATGGCTCAACAACCTTGCGCAGACGGCAAGAACCATTCGGTGCTTTCCAAACCACCCACCCAACCCGGCATTGCCAATTCTGAGTAAAAGCACCGTTCTACTAAGCTAAGCGGGTTACAGATGCATAAGCGAGCGCCGATTGGGAATTGCTTGATTGGCTCCTATCTACTGTCTGTAAACTCAAGAGGCTTTCCGCCTCTACAAACAATAAGCTGAAGAGCTCCTTGCAACGTTCTTCCCTCCCTTGCCAGAAACTATCGACAACGAGGGACCGAGACCACAGAGGGCTCTCATTATAATGCCTACTTACAATACAGAAGGTAGAACGTTAGCTATTTACCGCAAAGTCCTGGAAAGCATCCGGAGAAAACGGCCTACTGGCAATAGTTTAGAAGGAAGTCTGGTAGATAATTAAGCAATATATATTAGTACTCTTCTATACCTTATTAGAAAACAGGTCCTTACCTAGCCAGTAGCGACATATTAAGATCATCCCGCTTAAAAAACTAGATAAAGGGGACTATACGATTGTAAAGGTATGGAGACTTATTTTACTTTTAACAACATTAGGAAAAATATTAAAAGCAGTAATTATAAAGTAAATCTTCTATACAGTAAAGACCTATAGCCTCCTTCCTATTAATTACTTCAGTATATGTAAATAACAGTTAACTAAATAAGTACTTATATTTCTTTAAAAGCAAATCTATACTACTTAGCAGAGAAGAAAGATTATTAATTTAATTAACTTTAACATTAAAGAAGCTTATAACGGAGTATATAAAGAACAGCTAATTTAGAGGATAAGAGTATACGGTATATTAAAATAGCTATATAAATAAATAGAAGCCTTCTATTCTAAATATATAGCTTCGATCTAAATTAACAAATATACTATAGAAGTATAACATCTACTATAGGCAGGCCTACTCTAAAGCTCTCCTATCTTATTCTTCTTCTTTAATACAGACCTAATATAGTAGAAGATTGATAATAATGGAGATACAATAGCCTTTATTAATAATTTTATAGCCTAGGTTATAGGTCTAATAGTATAGAGTATCTATAATGGTATTAAAGCGATTATTAATAATACGCTAAATTGGAAAAGGAGAAGCGGGGCGATATTTAAAGTAGAAAAAACGGTAGTTATCTACTTTACCTATAAGGCCTATAAAGCTAATTCGGAGCCCTTTATTATTAAAGGCTAAAGTGTTGAGCTGAAGAGTTACGTCAAAGTCCTGGAGGTAGTTATAGATATTAAGCTTAGGTATAAGGAATATATTATAAAGGTAGCCTCTAAAAAGCTCAAGGTAACGATAAAGCTAAAGCGTTTTAAAGGCCTATCTCTACATACAGCCCGGCAGCTATTTACATCTATAATTATGCTAATGGTAGACTACGCTTCTAATGTCTGGATATACTAATATAATTAGAAAACCGCACCAGCTATTAATAGAGTGTAGAGGATCAAGCGAGAGAGATAGTAGAACACTTCCTCTTCCAGTATAAGAAATAGACAGTATACCAAATAGAGATACTTTAGTATACAATTATCTATAGAGGTAATATTTCGTTCTATTTAGGAGGAAAATTGCTATTAAATAATAAAGATTGGACTCTGAATGTTAAGGCCGTTCAGATAACGATTCAGTTTGCAATAATTATAGGCCGATTCGACATAAACTAACTGTAAGCTAATTAAAATACTTGACCGACTAACCATTACTCTTCCCTAACCCTATACCTATTACCTTATACTACGGATAGTAGGTACCGCTTTAGCTGCCGAAAATAGGACGTTAAATATTTAAAAAAAACTGACTTTAAGTTAGCCTATTAATAATCCTATTAACCTACGAGAATTTATAGAGAAATGGTAAAATAAAGTATATAAGTTAGAATGGACTTTATATAGGCTTTAAGGAGATTAGGGTATATTTTAGGGAATGTATGCTTTAATCGGTAATAGGTACCCTTTTGGCTTAACTGCCGGGCGTTACTAAATTATTATTGTTAAACTAGGTCCCTGTGAGGCCTAAGTTTACAGTGGGTGGCTGCTATTATACTACGTAGTGGAAGCTTAAGTTGGAAAGCCTACCCGTCAGCTACCCGGCACTTGCCCGGCACTTTACTTCACTGCAGAGCTATTCAAAGGCCTGCATCCTGCTAACCAGTGGGCTAAACTGCCTGTAATTTTATATTCAGGCTACTAAGGCCTACTACTGTAGGCAGTATAAGTGGCCTGACCCTAACCCTACGTTGACCTGTACTTTAGGTTAGAAGTGCTCAGTTTCGCGGCCCTTTTATATAGCCGTAAGTCGATTTTTAAAGAGCTGTAAATGTGACGAACTCCTGTACAGAACCTCTGAAAGGGATACTGGGTTGAAGGCTACTTCTGACAATTGGTTCGGTGCAGCTAAACAGTGCACAACAAGATGTCTCAATGTAAACACAAGATACCGTGAATACAAGCTGTGATTGCATACTGCGGAACTATCTACAAGCTATCTAGTTCCTCCGTATATATAGACCATGAATCCCTAAGTACCTCCGTACCTGGATCACACCGGCTCACTAGTGATCGGTGGTGATCCCTCAGAACTCACTATGCTCACCTGGTGAGCCTGGTGATCCGGCTCACCTTTGCCAAGCAGTGAGCCTTGTCCTACCCTGCAGCCCTGCCGCCGTGTCTCCTTCCTCCGATTGGCAGACATGGCTAGCTGCAGTCTCCACCTGGCCGTGCTATATGGTTGGTCTGTGACAGTAAACCACGCTAACTTAACTGCCTATAAGACCTATAGCCAACTACTAGGCTAGCTAAAATAGCTAAGAATTGGTAAGCCTATAGTTAAGTAGGTATATTACTACTATACTAAATTATAGGCCTGTAGGCTCTATAGGTCAGAAGCTATAGAAGGCTTAGCAAGTGGTTTATAGAGCTTAGCAAACCTCAAGTTTAACTAAACCGTACTCTAGCCTATCTGCCTACTAAGGTATACAAGGTACCGCACGTCAGTCGGTAGGTATATAGTAGAGGTCAAGTACAAACCTTACTATAAAGATTATTATAGTAGATTTACAGAAGGCTAGCACTATAATACAATTATTTACCTACTATATTTCTATTCTACAATACCTACATAGTACTGTATTCTAATACCCCAGCACTAAGCTATAGGTATCATACATAAGACTTCTGCTACACTGTAAGCTAGTATATAAGCACCAAATTACAGGGCCCTTAGGCCTATAATTGGCCATACCTATTCTAATAGGTTATAAGCCCGGAAGATACCTAACTAGATTATAGGCTTATAAGCTTAAGCTTAAAGCCTTCCACAAATAACGGCTCTAGCCACTGTAAACTACGCTACAAGTAGGCCATAAAATCACTGATTTTAAAGCCCACCCATCAAAGTAGGGTTACAAAGCAAATACTAGGCTTACCTTACCTTATTAGGTTTTCCAAAGGCCTATAAGGTTCAAATTTACGCCCGCTATCAAATTTATTACACCGTAAAGCACGTAAAAATTAGGCCTAACAGGGCACTAAAGGCCTGTAAGCTACAAGCTTACAAAAGCTAGAAATAACCTCCTACCTTAACTATAGCCAGATAGGTAGTTCTACAAATCCTAAAGGCAGGTAAAAAAGTAAGAAGGCAAAGCGACCTTCTTAGCCACTACTACTACTAGTGGTTACAATAATTTACTACATAAAATAGAGTCTATTCTTCAAAGCTCTTAAACACTATAGACCTAGCCCTCTCGCTAAACAAAGCAAACTACAGCTAAAGCCCTAGTTAAAAACAATACTAGGCTAAGATCTTAAAGCCCTATAGGACACTCTAGCAGCAAGCATACCAAGCCCCCTATAAATTCAAAAATACAAAATACAAAGCCCAGACAGGGGTCTTCCAGAGGGGAAGAATTAGTAGATTCTTACTATATACAGGCCTTTACTATTCAATTAAAGAAGCAAAAGGCCTAGATTTAACAGTTACAAAGCGCTATAACTAAAATAGTAAAGTAAATTAAGCTCCTAATAGCAACTTAAAGCACTTTAAATCGGCCTAAGGCTACTATAACCACTCCTCTAGTAATAACTAAAGCTATATACCAAAAAGCCACAGCAGCCTACCAGCTAAAGCTTAAGGCTAATAATAGTTCTACTAAAGTCCTTTATACCACTATTACTACTAAGATAACTAAAAAGGTCTACAAATTCCCTACTAACTAAAAGCTTATAGGCCTTAAGAATTTCGATCTATAGAAATAGAGCCTAAATATTATACTATATACTATTAATATAGCTACTTTTACAGAGGACCCTACTATAGTAGCCTACTAAAGTAATACTAAACAGGCCCTACTATTAATATTACTTTAAAACAGTATAGCCTTAGGCTCCTAGACTTCTATTTTATAGCAAACAAGCCCTATTAAAGCCTATAAACTGCTTGTTTAAAAGTATTCCTATAGTACTAAATTATAGTAAAGGAACCTCTATAAGAAATATCACTCCCTAAACTTTTACCAATTTATAAGCTCTTTAATAGACTTTAATGCTAAATTCTTTAATGCGGTTAGCCAGCTTATACTAGCCGGCATCGATCTTTAGGCTATAAATCAGGTAAATCAATACCTATAGGCTATAGAAAAGAGCTTCCTATAGTAAGCTAAAAGGTAATAAAGTACTATATAGACCGCTAAAGCGCTAGGCTAAAATATAGGTACTATTAACCTAAGCTTTTTAATAGTAAACTTATTAAAAGAACAGTGTATTCCAATCTTTACTACTATTAAAGGCATAGCCTATAAAAGTAAAGAAAGCCCTTATAAAGACGCTAAAAAGAAGGTCTTTTTAAGCAAAAAGCCTAAAAGTAATGGTAATAGTAGCCTTAGTAGCCTAAGTAACTTACCTTAAAAGAAAAAGAAAAAAGGCTTTAAAAGATCTAAAGGCCTTAAAGAAAGGCCTAAAGCTAAAGATTTATTTATCTATATAGTAAGCTTCTATAACCTGGCTTTAGGGGTCTTTAAAGACTTTAATAGTAATAATAGTAATAAGGGCATTTATATAGTACTTATAAGGTCTGTTAAAGGTGCTAAAAGCACTGAAGGTAAGGCCTTAATAGCACTTTCTTTAAAAGATATCCTTTTATACGATATTAAATCTACTGACTATATTATTAACAGTCAAAAATAGTTTATTAACTATAAGCCTAATAATAGCTTATTAAGGACAATTTATATAAAAGGGGGTCTTTTAACGTTTAAGGGCTTTAAAACTGCTATATTTATAGTACTTTTATAGAAAGAACCTCCTAAATATACTAAGCTTAAGCTTGAAAATGCTCTATATATTCCTTAATTTAACATTAACCTTTTTAATAGTATACTATATTATAAGGTTAGCGGTTAGGTTAAAAAAGAAGTACTATATAGGCCTAATAAAGCTCCGATAGCGGTATTTAATTTTAAAGCTTTAGGCTTCTTTTTAAAATTATAGAGGGTAAAAAGGCCTATTATTTACTATAATATAAGTTTTAACGTTATTAGTTAAAAGCGAAAATTAATAGTAGAGCTTTTTAACAGGCCTTTATTTTAAAAGGATAGCTATTCGAAGGTCAATTTAAACCCTTAAAGGCTTAATAATAGGCCTATAGAATTAAATAGTAATAGTATTATTAGCTTTAATTTAAACGTTTAAAAGGTAAAGCCCTATAGGCTTAAGGGGTCTGAGTCTAGCTATAAGGAAGGCTATAGTTAGAGTAGACCTAGAGGAATAGAGCTTTATTAGTCTATAAAAGGCCTTAATAGCTTAAGTAACCCCGGTTTTAAAGGATCTAATTAGGGCAGACCTATTGAAGAGCTCTGTTAGCTTAAAAAAGGCCTTAATAGTTTAAGTAACTCCAGCCTATTTAATTAAGAAGAGGCTTAAGGAGGCTATATATTTAGGGAGGCTATTAAAAATATCCCTAATACTGCTATAGACTACTATAGTAAATTGCTCTAAATAGTATTAAAATGGCATATTAGGCTAGGTTATATAGACCTAATACTACTAAAAAAGACTAGTAAAATTACTACTAGGCTTTTAAACCTAGATTAAATTAAAGAAGTAGATTTTTAATGCTTAGCTTATAATAAAGTTAAGGCAGTAAGAAGGTTTTAATTTTCTACTATTCTGGACCTTCTTAAAGTCTTAGGTTCTATTAAAGGCGATACTTTTAAAATTAAGCCTATACTCTATAATAGGCTCTTTATAGTGTTAATTTTAATAGACTGAAAATCCTGGTTTAGGTAGGCCTTTTATTTACTAAACGTTAAGAGACTAACTGTACTAAACGCTATAAAAGGCTTTTTTAAAGGCTTAAAGAACCGTTACGATAAATACCCTATTTATTTCTACTATAACGGTAAAAAGGAAATTAACTATAAACTATAGGCCTGGTTTTTTATTAAAGGCGTTGAATTTTCTACTTTTAGGCCCTATATTTATAAGCAAAATAGCCTAATTGAATGCTTTATTAGAATATTTTTAAACCAGTTATAGGCTATAATAGTGTTATTATAGCTTTCTTAGTACTTATAGTACTATATAGTGCTTATAGTATTTAAATTAGTTAATTATACTGTAGTTAATAATAGGGACCTAACTTCTTATTAAATACTCTATAATAAATTAAAGCTTTCCCTTTTTTATAAGCTAGACTTAAGCCGGTTTAAAGCTATAGGCTTTTCTATAGAGCTCCTTATTTCTATTAAAAAAAAGTTTAAAGCTTTAAAGTTATAGGCCTGTATAGAGCTTAGTAAGCTATTGGCTGTCTTTAAAAGTAAGACTTATTAAATATGGATATTGGTTAGAAAGGTAGTAGTAAAATCTTCCTTTATAAATATAGTAGACGAACTTACTGTAATTTAAAGTATTACAGCTATTTTAGAAGGGGATTTAAGCCAAAAGGGGATAGAGCTACTATAATTAGTAAATAAAGATAGTAATCTATGCTTTAAATACGATTTAGTTAGCCGACCAAGTTTGTAAATTAACTAATAGGCCAATACTGAACAATTCTTTAGTAGTAAGTTAATCAGTAGGCCTATTATAATTTAAAAAGCTATAATCAATAGTAGCTTAAAGCTTTTTAATAGATCTATTATAGGCCCTAAGGCCGGCTTAGAACCCTCTATTAAAGACTACTTATTAATAGAAGTGGAAGAACTATATTTAAGTGTAAATGAAGATATTAAAATAGGCACTAGCCAATTTATTAAATCAATATTAATTAAAGCTAAGGCCTATTACTATAGGGTCTTTAAAGGTCTTTTTAGTACTAGTTTATTACTTTAAATATTAAAATAAGTATTAAAAAACCCTGAAAAATCCTATTAGCTAAAGACTATATATAGCAAATTCAGGTAAATAATTAATTAAAGAACCTTTAAGTTCCTTCCTTAAAGCACTCTCTTTAAAGACTATACGCTATTAACTAATAGGTTAGTACTATATAAAAAGACCGATAAAGAAAATAGGCTTCTAAAGTTTAAAGTTAAGCTCATTATTAGAGGATTCTTATAAAAGGAAGGCCTAGATTTTATAAAGACCTTTACCTTTATTACTATACTATCTATTTAATATATACTACTAACTATAGTAGCTTTATTAAACTAGGAAATAGAGTAGATCGATTTTATAAAGGCATTTCTTAATAGCTATTTAAAAGAGGAGAATTATATAGTAATATCTAAGGGCTTTTATAAGTTCTATTAAAAAGTAGACTTAACTATTAAAGCTAAGCTATATAGGTAAGGCTTTAAGCTTAAAACTAACTAAATAATTTGCCTTTTTAAGGCCTTATATAGCTTAAAGTAAAGCCCTAAACTTTAGTAAACTAAATTTACTAAGCTATTAAAAGAAAAGGGTTTTATAGTGCTAATTTCTAACTTTACTATCTTTTATAATCCTAAAGCTAGGATTTTTATAGTAACCTATATTAATAATTATTTAATTATAAGCTTTAATAAGGCCTATATTTAATAGTTTAAGAAAAGCTTAAATAAAGTCTATCCGATAGAAAATAAAGGGCCGGCTTCCTTTTTTTAAGGGTCTAAATAATAAGGGATAGATATCGCTCCCTTCTATAGCTTAACTAAGCTTAGTATATATAGAAAGCGATTAAGACCTTTAGCTTTGAAAATAACTGTAAAATACTAGTTCCTTTATAGCCTAGAATAGTAGCCTAATATAAGGACCTTAAATTAAAAGGAAACCTTATAAGTAAGTCGGATTATATACTATTTTAATATATAGTAGGTATTGTAATGTATTTAATAACTTAAATAAGGCCTAATATTGCTTTTATAGTACAGTGGCTTTTAAGGAGTATATAGTAGCCTACTATAGTAAACTTAAATACCGTTAAAAACCTTCTAAAGTATCTAAATAGTATAGAGAATTTAGTAATTGCCTACGGCTATACTACTGAACTTACTAAAAAAGAAGGTACTATAGTATTTATAGGCTTTGTGGATTTAGACTTTACAGAGGACTTAAAGGACTTAAAATCTACCTATAGCTTTATATTTAAAGTAGCTGGGGGCCCTGTAAGCTGGAAATTAAAGAAGGCCAATATTATAAGCCTTTCTACTTTAAAGGCTGAAACTAACGTATTTACTAAGGCTATTTATAAAGCTTTATAGATTAAGGGGGTTTATAAGAAGCTAGGGCATACTTTAGTAGGCTCTACCTTTCTATATAGTGATAATACTAGCTTTATAACTACTGCTTATAACTTAGCCTTTTACAATCGTACTAAGCATACACTGCTAAAATACCATTGGGTTAAGAAGTAAGTTAGGGCATTATAGGTTACTATTAATTATTTAAATATTAAATGAATGCCGGCTAATAGGCTAATTAAACTACTGGCTAGTTAAAAATTTAAGACCTTTATAGGTCTTTTAGGCTTAAGGAATAGGCCTATAAAGGAAAAGTTAATGGAGGAATAGATTAGAAAACTACCTTTCCTATATTTAATTTTCCTTTATAATTTAGCTTATAAAAGTAGTTACTTAACGCTTAAATATATAAGCCTTAACGCCTTATATACCTTATATTTTAGTTTTTTAATTAGCTAGTTAGTTTATTAGTTTTAGCTTACTACGCTAGGCCTTAGATTTAAATCTAGGCCTACCACTTACTATAAGTAGAAGAGGGGTATTAAATTAGGTCCCTATAAGGCCTAAGTTTACAGTAGGTAGTTACTATTATACTATATAGTAAAAGCTTAAGTTAGAAAGCCTACCCGTTAGCTACCCGGCACTTACCTGGTACCTTACTTTACTATAGGGCTATTTAAAGGCCTACATCCTACTAACCAGTAGGCCAAACTGTCTATAATTTTATATTCAGGCTACTAAGGCCTATTACTGTAGGCAGTATAAGTGGCCTGACCCTAATCCTACATTGACCTGCACTTTAGGTTAGGGGTGCTCGGTTTCGCGGCCCTTTTGTATAGCCGTAAGTCGATTTTTAAAGAGCTGTAAACTACGCTAACTTAACTGCCTGTAAGACCTGTAGCCAACCACTGGGCTAGCTAAAATAGCCAAGAATTAGTAGGCCTATAGTTAAGTAGGTATATTACTACTATACTAAATTATAGGCCTGTAGGCCCTGTAAGTCAGAAGTTATAGAAGGCTTGGTAAGTAGTTTATAGGGCTTGGTAAACCTCGAGTTTAACCAAACCGTACTTTAGCCTATTTGCCCGCTGGGATATACGAGGCACCGCATGTTAGTCGGTGGATATGTGGTAGAGGTCGAGTACGAACCCTACTATAGAGATTATTACAGTGGATTTACAAAAGGCTAGCACTACAATACAATTGTTTACCTACTATATTTCTATTCTACAGTACCTGCGTGGTACTGTATTCTAGTACCCCAGCACTAAGCTATAGGTATCACGCGTAAGACTTCCGCTGCACTGTGAGCTAGTGTGTGAGCACCAAATTACAGGGCCCTTAGGCCTGTAATTGGCCATACCTATTCCAATAATTATTATTATTATTATTTAATCTCGTCGATAATTCTTGCCCCAAAAGCGAGAGATCAGCCTCCAAACCCAACTCGCAAACCCCGTTGCATTCTCACACCGACGTTTTTGAACGCACTTCAACAAATGTAGTCTCAGCTAGTTGGATGATGCTGAGGCCACCGGGACCAGTTGGCGGGAGCTGGGAGGTGTTCCGAGAGTGCCTTCAGCTGATCTCTTCGTCCTTGGTGATATATGAACTGCCTGGTAGTGCGGTGTAAGGTTTCCGTCAGCGGGCGCTACAATGATGGTAGTTGTAAGAGAATGTGTAGTAGTTGACGATTAATGAAGAAAGCACGCTTGTTGTCGTTGGGCACAGGTCTGTTGATTGTCGTGGTCACCGTAACGCCGCTAGACACGGAGAGGCCGAATGATCGCGAATACATCTCCACAGGAACCTCGAGTTTGTTATTGTCGCAGTCGGTAGGCTTGTCCGGGTACGTGAGGCCCGGGCCGACGCTAGTGACGAGACGGCCACGGTCAGTAAGAATAGGTATGAAAATAACATCTGGGGTGAAATACTAACGTGATCTTGGGCCAGTGAGGGAAATCAGGGGGGTGGACGAATGCCCAACCCACTGGGAGTATTCTGAGCGGCGGCGGCGGACCCCTGTAATATTGTATTTTGTGGTTAGAATCGAGAGGGCCCAAGACAAAAAGGAGGTAGCAGTATCGTACAGTCCAATGACGGATTTGGGAAACGTGAACTTCCAGCCAAAGACCTTGATATCTTTAGTGTCGATGCAGAAGATGAAGAACCACAGTTCGTCACACTTGATCTTAACGACAACGTGGTCGTTGTCGTCGTCCTCTTTTTGGGGCGGGCATTGGTTGTTGCGGCACTGCTTGTCTATAGGCTCGACGATAGGCTCGATACGAGAAGGAGGGAATACGCCATTGGTGTAGGTTGGAATGGGGGTCGACGTAGTGGTGGTGGTTTTCGGAACGTAAAGGATAGTGCTGTCGTCGTCGTCGTTAGTGATAGTGCCCGTCACCCACCCGCCACACGTCGACGTCCACTTGTCAGAGGGCCCTTGGGTGATCTGGGGCCAGGGCGGCAGCTCGACCTAGCGGATGGTGACGGTCGTCTTAGAGTTGGACACGTAGCTGAGCATAATGGGGACGGCGTCGGGCTTCATGCTGGTGCACTTGGAGAAGACGGCCCCCTCCGTCATAGAGCCTATGATATTGATGTTGGAGAAGGAGATGCGGTCTGTCACAATGTCGGAGGGGTAGAGCGTAACGGTCGTGGTCGTCGAGCCCACCTCGAACGAGGTTACATACAAAGGAAGGCGGATAGTGGTAGTGGACGGGAGCCCGCTCAGGGGCAGAACGAGCACGCAGGGGCTCTCGCACGCCGCAGTCGGGTACTCGTAGACGCGGCTGCCAATATAGGCCGGGTTAACGTTCTTATAGGTGTTATCGTCGTCGGTCTTAGTCTAGACACAGACGCCCTAGGGGCAGTAGCCACGGCTACAGGCAAACTCGCAGAAGGGTCCGAAGATACGCTCGTCGACGCTCAGGTCGGCCTCGCCGGTCACAGTATCGCTCTAACCGGGTAGCACGTGCAGGGCCCCCGTCGACGTACAGGTGCACGAGTAGATAGGGCAGAAGCCAAAGTTGCACGAGAAGCCGCAGAGGCCGCCGAGGCTGCCCTCGCCAACGCCCGAGGTGCACGCGTCCGGGGTGAAGGGCGAGACGTTGGGGATGACGAGGTCGTGCTTGGCCGTATCGCAGTAGGCGTTGGGGCAGCCGAAGCCGTAGTTGCAGGCAAAGCTGCATAGGCCCCCGTAGCTAGCCGACCTGCCCTCGGCCGGGAAGCCCACGGTGCTAAAGCCGGGGGTGTCGGGGCCGGGGAGCTTGTTGCCGGGCCCTATCTTAGTGCAGAGGCATGCGCCGACAGGGCAGTAGCCGTACTTGCACGTGAAGGCGCAGAGCTCGTCGAAGCTAGCGGCAGCAGTGCCCTCGATGCACACCCACTGCGTTGAGTTGACCGTTTTGCTGACAGCCGCTCCCGTAGTGCTAGCCACAAAGGCGTTCCAGTTGGTGTATCCGTTCGTGTCGTCGCAGCTCGTCTTGATAGGTCGCTTGTTGACCGTTATAGACCCGACCGTGACGACGACGGCGCCCGTATTGGCGCCGAAGGCGACGCTGCCGTGGTAGATGCCGGCGCCGCCGCTCGGGGTCTTGGTCCACGCGGCGCCGAGGTTTACACCGCCGACGGTGACGGTGACGGCCTGGCTGCTAGCAAGCAGGGCCGAGTAGAAGATCTTATCCTGCACTACGTCCTGGGGCGTGAACTCAAACTGCAGCTGGCTCGCCGTGTTGCCCGTTGTCCAGCCGTCGTCGCACAGCGCGTTCTTGGGCGTGACGCGGTACCACGCCACAAGCTTCTCCTGCGTGATAGTGGCCACGCCCGTCTTATAAAGGTCGATAGTGAAAGGCAGCAGCTCGCGCCAGCCGTCGTGCGGCATGTCCAGGGCATAGTTGAACGGCGCCTTGCCGACCGTAAAGGCCTCGTAACTGTCGCCCTCGACGTAGAGAGGGCCGATATAGTGCGACTCGCCAAAGTCGTTCCAAGAGATGATCTGGACGTAGTCGGGGTTGATAAAGCGGATCTGCTCCCAGCGGTCAAACCACAGGTCGTCGCCCCTCCACAGCCAGTTCTTGTTGTAGCCCGGGAGGTTAGTATAGAACCAGAGGCTTGCCGGCATCACTGCGCCACGCGCCGACGTAATTAGCAACTGCCTGCTTACTCCCTCGCCGCGGGTGTAAGTGAAGACTTACTGTATTGCAAGTTACTGCTACAGCTCTTCTCTGCTGCCTCTATAAACTCAATGTACGAAGCGTCCACGTACGTGTTGCCGTTCGTATTGCCCCAGGGCCAGGGTGCCCAGCTAAAGAGGCCGTGCGGGACACAAGGGGCAGCGTCGAGGGCCGCCTTAGCCCCAAGGGACGACCAGTCGGGGATGAAGGCGGCGTTGGTCTTTTTAATAATGCCCTCCCAGTCCCCGGCCTGCGCCGGCCCCTCAAACGTCGACACGACAGGCCGCCCCTGGTCGTCGATGTAGTACGAGCCGTAGCCGGAATAAAGCAAGGTCATAGAGACGACGTGTTGGCACTCCAAGGGCCCCCGCCGGCGTAGTCGTACGAGAAGATCATTTTAAACCCCAAGTCGTCGGCCGCCTCGAAGGCTTTGGACAAGGATATGCCGAGAGTCTTGTCGTCTGCGCGGATATTCAAAGCAAAACCGTCGTTGTAGGCAGCTTGGGCCAATCTAATATCGACCTTCCACTGGTCTACGCTCCAGAGTTTGCCATTTTCGACCTAGTTGGTTGAATAATCTCAAGTCAGTGGCCGGTAGAGCTACTCCCTAGGGAACAAACTCACCATAAAATGGGCAAAGACTGCCTTGGCCTGGACCTGGACACATCCCAACAGGACGGCCAGGAGGGCAGAGAGCCACATCTTGGGCCCTTGGGGTGGGTGAGCTAGCGGCAAGCTTCGCTGGCGGAGAACCGGGAAAGAAGTAGAAGAGTCCCGCGGATAGGGATGATGGGGAAGAAGAAAGAGAGAAAAGAGCGGCTGGCGGCCCCTATTTCAGTCCCTCTCATCGACCTAACCGCCCACAGTACCTACCCAGATATCCGGCTCGACGACCGACTTCGGAAATAGCAAACATCCACATCCTGAATCCTAACGGCACCCTACTCGGCCGCTTTCTGAGTGCGGCTAGCTCTCCGCCGTCCGCCGTCCGCCGTCCACAAGGGACCCGGTTACATGGCGGGGAAAATTCATACGCCCACACCTTTGCACCGCCACGATCAACGACCCCTAAGTCCAACGACATTTGCAACAGCAGCGGAAAAAAAAACGCAACTTCGAAACTAAAATGTAATCAGTGACGTAATCCCATAGAACTGAAGCGATATTGTTGGATGTAATATTTCTTGTTGTTGTAGTAGTTAGAATCAAGGTTGAAGGTTTGTCGTTGGAGTTGTGGTTTTTTGGTGGTAAGGATGGATGCGGCCAATCAGCGATAAGTTATGAAAATGACTGTTTGGTCTGTGGCGCGTGGGGTGTGTACTGGGGTGTGTACGGGGCTGGTGGGTGGAGTAGATTTTCCTCGTCACATAACCGACTCCTCCACATTATAGCGTCGACGAGTTTTTCTCTCCATTTTCGTACTCAATCTCGTTGGTAGCATTGCATTGCATTTGCCGCCCTGCAGGCGCGACCGCAAGCGGTTCGCGTTCAAAAGAGTTTTCTTTCCCAGGGGCTAGCCGAGGCCAGGCAGCGGGCCGTTTTCCCTTTCCGTGCCACGCCCCACTAATCAGGAAGCCGGGGTGGCTGTTCCTGGAACCCCTGATTAGTAAGGCGTGGCACGGGTACGGGTCGCGTGTCTTGTCGTCTTGTCTCGAGCCGTGGCCAAGATGCTGACTTGCTAGAATCCGTGGATGTGCTAGAAGGCCAGCAGCCACAACTGCCGATCACGTTGGTTGGACCCTAGAGCACTGAGATGATATTTACCTCTAGTGTATACATAGTAGTAAGTATTACTGCATTGGATTGTTTGAACTTTCGAATGCTTCCTTCCGTTGGACCGGTCCCTGGATGCCACTTCATTGCATATTCGGCCGCATTAGCTTCCCGCAACAGGAAACCCTCGTCCGGCACCGCGCTTAGCGCTCCGAGTACCCCGCTCACCATACTGCTTGGTGGGGTTCCTAGGGCGAAAGAAGGAAAAGGAGAAAAAAGACACTGATTAAGGGGGCACAGCAACGAATCGGATCGTCCCTCACCTTTGCTGGCACCACCAGTTTAGCCCCCAGAAGCCAGCGTCCCCGAGACCGACCCCGCGATGCCCACCGTCATCAAGCCAGACCCAGACCTCCAGAGCGGCACAAACGGCGACAGCACTTGTTCGTCGCCCTGGAGCCTGCTCTATATCACCTCGCCCGACCACTGGCACCACCACTCCTCCATCCTACGCTCATCGTTCAGTTCAACGGACCCTCCCTCCATTGCGGCCAGCAATAATGGCTTTGCCCACACCGTCATTCGCGCCTGGCAGCAAGACCTGCACCTAAGGCTCCGGCCCGACGATATATGGCTCGCCATCCTTACCCAATTCAGTTGCTTCGTCAACGGCAACGGGAACGCCGAGGCACTCCGTTCCATCTTCGTTGCCCATGAAGGTCAGCAGGAGCTTGTCGTCGATGTTGACGGCACCATCAAGAGCGTGGATTTCGGCGCCATTGCACAACAGCTAGCTGCTAAAGCGAAGGAGCGCCTTGTGGATCCCAACATTGCCGATACCCTTCTGCCTACCTTTACTACTACAACACCGCACGACCAAGCTGTAGCTGCTATGGCGTTTCTCGGGTTACCAAGCCGTACTTTGGCTCTCGTGTAAAGTTCGGCTGCGGCTTCCCGTCAGTAACCTTATTAGGAGAAAGAAGCGACTGGGCCAACATTCTTAAACGTATCGCCTGGTTCGGGACGCTTGGGCACGAGGAGACGGATACGTGGACTATACGGTTGACTAAGGTCCTTAAGTATATAGTGGCTAGCTTCGATACTCCAGATATGGCCAATATTAAGGAGTTTTGGGCGCGGGCAGTCCACGAGACAACATCAAGCATGTCTGGCGGCATCGTGACTTTGTCGGGATGGCTAACAGCGTTCTGTTGGTGGGGGGCCGACGGCAAGAGGGTGCAAAGCTATACTGACGAAGAGCTCAAGCGCAAATTTGTGGCCGGGTATCGTCGCTTGACGCTAGACGGCGTCGGGTTTCCTATTATCAGACGGAGGGAAGTCCCTCCAGGGGTTGTGACAGTGCCGGTCACGCTGGACAACGGGGAAATTACCAAGGCCGTGTTCGTGGCCGGGTCGATGGGGATGCGGGTAATTGACGGAGAAGGCCAGACTGCGGCTCAGCCTGCTTCGGGGTGGTGGCTGCTGTTAGCCCCCCCCAAGAAAGATGCGCCTGTCCACCGGCAAATACCGACCCGAGGATCTCACCATGCAGTGCAAGCACAGCGGCATTACCCGCCACTTACTCGGCGCCTTGACTCGAGAGGGGTGCCGATGTCTCTGTCGGCATCTGGTGAGACCGACAAAAGCGACGGCGAGTTTGCTGGGAAGATTGTTAGTCACTCTTAGTATCGATAGCTCGAAATCACGTCATACTCTGTTCAACATCTATGGCGTCGGGGAGCAGTTCATGTCGTCAGCCACCGCAATCACATCTGCCCTACCCTTGTGCTCTGAAAAATGTGAATTGGGAACAAATCGTTAAAAACTCCGTGGAGTGAATGGTAGGAAGAGGCGAACGGCAAAGGCTAGGAGTATCGAGAGCAAGAGAGAGTCGAAAGATGGATGCGAAAGTCTACCCGGGCAGCAGACGGCAGTCCGGCGGCTTGTTGACCCGCAAAGAGCTGCTGCATTGCATACCGCATCTGCAAAAAGTACCTAGATGTGCGGGAGTGGGCGTTCCTCCGAGTCAGACGTGCTCATCTTTCAGTCATAGATGTCGCCGTGCACGACGCTGGTATCTGGCTCCAGCCGCAATGGAGTCCTCCATCTTCCGTCTACGGTCTGGCAAGTTGGTCTCCCTCCTTGCTACAGTCCTGGCCGTCGTTAGCGACAGCAAGACCTATCTTGGCATGTCGGTCTTTAAACCAGACGACCTGAAGATATACCCTGTGTTCCGGCTCGGTTGGGTGTGTCCCGGTTCGGTTGAGTGTGTTCTGGATCGGTTGGGTGCTGAATGGGACGGAGTGCGAATTTGTGCCGATTCCAAAGCCGATGAACAGCCTCTCTGTTCTTTCATGCGCAGTCTAGCTCAAGCTCGTGCGAAAGCAACAGTCATTCTACGGTGATGCTAACGCACATCGGTGTTTTCAGAGCCGATAGAGACAACGATCTGCAACTGCTGATTTCATTTTACAGTTCGTACTTGCCTTACCCAACGCTACATCTCAGCAGACTTCTCAACGGACGGACCCCATCCATTTACGCCGCCTCCGGTAATCGCAACTCAACATCGAGCAAGCTATCGGACATGATGAAACATTATCTAGCTCTATTGATTCGAGTTTGAAAAATTATGCTTCACACGCGTCCTCAATTGAACGAGCTAGCGAATAGCAACCAAAAACATCGGTCACGGTTGGGGACTGGGTACCCAGCAACAACATCAGAATGAGACTACAGATTAACCGCGGGGGAAGCGTCATGGTCCCTCACTAAATCTAAGAAACGACTTTGTGAGATTGATGCCGAGATTGACGTCCTGGAAAGATTGAGGATAGTTTCCACGTGCTGTACGTGAAGATGATGATGTCGTCGATGTAGGCCATGCAAAAATCTCGGTATGGGTCGAGGCGTCGGTCCATGAACCGTTGGGCGTAGGATGGCGAATTCTTGAACCCCATTTAGCTGGTGCCATCATTCATGGAGCGTGGAGTTTAGGTACTCATGGGCCGGGTTGGGGTTCATGAACACGAGGACATGAAGATGTACTACTTCTGTTTGAATGCTTTTGCACTTCGTCACCTCGGGAGTCACGGAGCGATGGTCATATTCACAGGTCTCAGAAAGACCCGGGAAAGTTAATAGCGGAAGTAAAGTCCAGCGAAGTTCATGGGGGGCTGCTGAGGCATGTCGTCTGTAAGGGCAATTTCTCTGAGCCATGTGTCTCAGCTAGCACAGCGCAGCAAGACGAGGACGGTACAATTAGCTCAGCCAGGTATGTATATAGGTCTGTCGTTTCGAGGGCCGAGGCCGCTCTGTGGTGGACACGAAGAACGTGCCGCACTTGAAACACGGGTACGGTACCCTTCTTAGTACTGCGACGACAGGATTGCTTACTTGAGACACGGGTACGGTACCCTCCTTTGTGCTGCGAAGACATGATTGCTTGTCATGCACGGTGGGTAGCGTGGCTGTTTGCATGTGATGTGGCTGGTGTTCAGGGAGTGCCGGAAGACTTTGTTAGTGCCCGGCTGAGAGAGGAGATAATGCAGGGTGCTATGAAGTGAGAAATGGTGTGTCAAGCAGTCGGTATCGTGATCTACCCACCGGAAACAATGCATTATCACTGCATGAACTGCACAAGGACCAACCGAGGTGTCGAAGTCGGGTACCGTACCCGAGTTTCAGCCTTCTGTCTATCTACCGAATACCCGTTGCCCTTGGTCTCAGAATCTTCGAAACAAACAAAACACACGACGCCCTTGCTCCAAAAATAGCCCACGGTCCTAGCTTGGAAACCAGCCCTGTGCTGTAGACCGGGGACTGTGTATTGATTGCCGAGAGAAGCAGCCCATGACTCCAGACCTCCCCCTCAGACCCTGTCTAATGGCTGCCGCACAGCCGTCGTAACTGGTCATGAAACATTAAGATTATTGAACTGACACGTGCGAGAATGAGATCCCAATCGCCGCCGGCAAATGCTGCATCGTGGGTTAGTGATAGCTTGGGCCTAACTGAGGCCTGTACTTACCTGAAGATTTTCGAAAGCTTGCAGCCCCGGATGAGTCTCCCAATGGCCGCGTAATCCTGCAAGCTTTCGCAGCCGAGCAAGTTACCACCGGCGATTGCTGCACCCTCGTCAGTAAACCGCTCAGATACCCAACTAGTGCTCGCCGAAAAACACATGTACTTACCTGAACGCGTCAGCAACCCTGGGGCGCTTCATCGGCGGCTTCTTCGCCGCCACCTCGCGCTTCGGGGGCGCGGCTGCCGCTACGCGTGTAGCTGCTGCGGCTGGCGGACGGGGACCGCGTCCTGCGCCGCTGGGTCGGGCGGTACGAGGAACGACGACCCCTCTCACCAGCATCGCGGTGCGGCCCCTTGTCGGCGGACTGGGCGCCGTGGTAGCTTTCGCGGCGCTTGTCGAGGGGAGGTCCGCGGTTGTAGCTGTCGCGGGAGCGGTCCTGAGGCAGGGAAAGCCGGGGCCGTTTGCCCAGGTTTTCACGGTCCTTCTCTACTGAGGCATCGAAGGACCGCTTGGGAGGACGGAAAGTGCTGTCGTCCCTCACGTGGCGGTCCCAAGTGAGGTCTCGGGGCCGATGATCCGGATGCGAGTGGTTATGGGCAAAGCCATTGGTCTCATGTCTCGAGACTTGGGTTGCCGTGTTGGTCGGGGTCTCGCTGTCGAGGCTGTCGAGGTGGTGTCTTGGGTCTTGGAATGTCTTGCTAATCCTGTCCGGAGGACAATTTTGTGGTCAAACTCTGGGAAATTACTATGTAAAAATATCGAAAAATTGATAAGGAATTGCGGAGCCCGCTTATCGCGTGTTGGGACTGGTCGGCGGCTTTTTCGCCCGACATTCAGCCCACAATAGTGTCACGGCGACTCCCACATTGGTGGTACCTCGGTGTGTCGACCACATCAACGTCACTGCTGCCGCGAGGAGCAATTATCTGCTGTCACAAACAGCGACACAAATATTTACTCGTCGCTTGAGGCGTTGATTCCTGATTCATCGCAGCAGGTCTTTCGCGGTTTTTCTTTTTGAGTTGCCTCTCATCCTCAGTTTACGCCCGTTATGGACAGGATAGACTGTTGTGATGGAGGGCGCTGCGCAGCCAGCGCCGCGAAAAGGGTGCCGCAGTTGCTCCGTCGAGAAACCTCTCGACCAGTTTTATGACCTTCGTGGTAACGGCAGAGTTGTTGGGAATTGTCTAGACCGCCGGGGTCGACATAGGGCATCGGTAAGATCTAATTTGGATCATGCTTTTTCTGGCTAACCTCGCTACAATAGAGAGATGCGTCTGCTGCCGGTATTTCACCAGCTGCAGATGCCCTCCATCCGGCGCACTCCCCTGGACGAGTTCAACCAGAAGTATGCGCTGCTCTCTCTAGCCTGCCCGACCCTGTTTCCTCGGGGGGTTGCCGACTTTGTCGAGCCACAGCATGCCTCTCACCAAGGAAGCCCTGCAGGAGGCGCTTGCCGACCCGGATACGCCAGAAGCCCAGGCTATCCTCAACCGGATCTCTCGCTTTGCTGGTGTCATCAAGGGCACACGTCCCTTTTGGTACCGTCGACGTCGCGAGTGCGAGTCTTTCGCGCACTGCCTTGGTGTGCCCTCTACTTTCATCACGCTGAGCCCGGCCGATCTACACTGGCAGAGCCTCTACCAGCACATGCCCGAATACGAGGAGTGGAAGGCCCTTGATGAGCAGAGACGCATGGCCAAGTCCCGCCGGCTATTGCGGGAGAACCCGCATATCGCGGCTTGGCACTTTCACTCGCGGAACTTACTATTCAGGAAGATTGTGCTCAAGAAGAAGTTCAACCTGGCCGACTTTTGGTCCCGGTACGAGTGGCAAGGCCGCGGCAGTAGCCATTCCCATGGGCTCTACTGGTTCAATGGGAGGCCCCCTCCTGATATGGAAACCCCCGAGTCGAGGAAGCATTTCGCAAGGATCTGGGGATATCACGTTACAGCAGTGAATCCGCAGCAAGATCAAGGTGCTGACGAGGGTAACCCTTTGTCTGTAGACCCTCTAGAGACGGACGTTAACTGGGAGTGGTTAAACAGAGTCGTCAACCGCTGCCAACGACACCATTGCTCGTCGACGTACTGCCTGCGGGTGACGAAAAAGGATGCCCAGCGGGCCAGGGAGGCCGGAGCAGGAGCCGAGGCCGGAGAGACAGCCGGAGAAGAACAGCCGCCGCCAGAACCCACGTGTCGGTTTCTCTTCCCCCGACCTGTACGAGAGGCTGCCGAGGTCATCAAGAGGCCTGGAAAGGGCTGGTGGTCGTTCGAAGCCGAGCGCAACGACACCCACCTCAACCAGTACAATCCACTGCTGTCTCTTTGCTGGCTGGCCAATACAGACTGCTCGCCCTGCACGAGTGTGGAGGCTGTTATCAACTATGCTGCGAAGTACTGCAGCAAGTCTGAGGCCCAGACCAGCACGTATGCGCAGATTGCACAGAACATCCTGCCCCACATATCAGACAACAACCCGATGGTTTCCTTCGTGTCGAAGCTGATGAACAAGCTGATCGGAGAGAGGGACTACTCTGCCCAGGAGATCTGTCATATCCTCCTGGGACTCCCTCTACAAGAGGACAGCCGAGTGGTGCAGAGTGTTGACTGCAGGCCCCGCGAGAGGCACGCTCGCGCAATTGACATCACGGCTGATGGCGAGATCGAGGAGCTCAGACAGCGTACGAGAAGTATCTCCGACGGCCTGACTGGATGGATGACGTCTCCTACTTCGAGTTCTTGCAAGACTGGAGCTTCACGGCGCGGAATCCGGTCAAATGGGCGATCTGGCAGCCTCCTGCGATGCCTAGAGTGCTGAATTACTACCCGCGGTACAAGCCGGTTCGCTCCCACCAGCAGTACTCCGACTTCTGCCGTGTCAAGCTGCTCCTGAACCATCCCCATCGCCAGTCCGAGGAATTGTTCGAGGTTGATGATCGACAGTTTGACAACTACACCTCCGCATATCAATACTGTCTCGAGCACCACGACCACCCGGACGACCACTACGGTACTGTCGACGAGCCCGATCCATTGCCGGACGAGGATGAATTCGAGCGAGGGGAGGGTGCCGGGGACATCACCCTCGAGGATTGGCAGGAAATGGCCCGGCTAGTCCCCGACCTTCAGCTTCCCGAGGAACAGGCCGATTTGCTCGGCCGCCGAGACATTGATACCAACTACGACTGGGCACAGCACATCGCTCGCTACTACCACGAGGAGTTCGTTACCGGAGGCTACTAGGCGCAGCTCCGTGAAGAGACTCCAGGCAATTACGACGTGGAAGAGATGCCTCTCGCGGCCCGGGATACATTGAACACCCAGCAGCGGCAGGTATACAGCACGGTCATGCACCACTTCAGAGCGAAGAACCGAAACCGTCAACCTCCGCCCCTGCGTCTACAGATTGACGGAGGAGGTGGGACTGGGAAGTCGTATATGGTGAAGGTGATATCTTCTCACCTCCAGGCCAAGGCGGCTTCCTATGGCCGAGTCTCCCCTATCGTCAGGGCAGCTCCGACGGGTGTAGCAAGCAACCAGATCGGGGGACAGACTCTGCATTCGTTACTGCGGCTCCCTGTCGATGGCAATTACCGCTCGCTCTCTGAGACCCCGACGAGCCTGAACGCCTTGCAGCGGCGGTTCAGGGACATCCATTACCTCGTGATCGATGAGAAGAGCATGCTGGGCCTCAAGACCCTCGCGTGGGTCGACCAGCGCCTACGGGAGGTGTTCCCGGAGAATCGCGACGAGTTCTTTGGCGGCCTCAGCGTCATCCTGATCGGGGACTTCTTCCAGCTCCCCCCCGTCCTCAACAAGCCGCTGTACGCAACACGCGACGACCTGAGGGACATCGAGATCGTCGGGCGCAACGCCTACCGCTCGTTCGACAAGTCAGTGTTCCTGACTACGATACAGCGGCAGCAGGGCGAAGACCAGGCTCCTTTTCGGCGGGCCTTGGAAGAACTACGAAAGGGAGACGTGTCGATACCCTCCTGGGAGCTCCTCACTTCGAGATGTTCCGTCAAGCTCTCCCCCCAGGAGGTCGATAGCTTTGGTGATGCGCTTCGCATCTATCCTACCAAGGCCCAGGTCGTCGAGTACAACCACCAGCACATGCTTGGCCTGGCTAGCCCCGCCATACAGGTCGAGGCAAAACACGAGGGTGTCGGCGCGGAGAGGGTCGAATCCGCGAATGCCGGCAACTTGACCAAGCGCCTGCCCCTGTGTGTTGGTTGCAGGGTGATGCTGACGCGGAACCTGTGGGCCAACGTCGGGCTCGTCAATGGCGCCCAGGGCACGGTCCACGACATATCATGGAGTGATGGTGCGAACGTGCTGCGAGACCCGCCCCAGGTTATCATGGTGGCCTTCGACGACTACAGCGGCCCGGCCTTCACGATGCCGAGTGGGGAGGAGCTCCGCAGAGGAGAGAATCTGGTTGTCCCCATCCTCCGCGTGCGGCAGGAGTTCTCGGTTGGTGCCAACTCCTGTTACAGAGAGCAGTTCCCGTTGCTGGTCAGTTACGCGATCACCGTCCACAAGTCACAGGGCATCACCCTGGACAAGGTCGTCTACGATATCTCCTCGCCAGAGTTTGCTTCCGGCCTCTCCTACGTGGCCGTCTCCCGGGTAAAGACACTCGGCGGGCTGATGTTCGAGAGACCCTTCGACCGCGACAGGGTCTATCGCGAGACGCCGACGAGAGCCATGAATCTAAAGTTGCTCGACCTCGCAACGAGACAGCTACAGGAGTTGGATGCCGTTGCCGAGGGGGAAGGGGGCTATCAGAAGAAGGTTCGTACGTGGGGTACTGGTGCTCAATCTTCTCAAACCTGCGTAGATCCATACCAACATAGTATTGGAAAATCGGGTCATGCTTTAGCGTGTCCCATGACGCTGCATCCCTGATCGACCGCTTGAATTCTTCTGCATTGTCCTCTTGGAAAAAGCGGGACTTGATGCAAGTGGCGTTGTATGTAGGTGGAATAGTCGGCTCGTCCGTGTACTCGTCAGGTAGCGGGATGCCGACCGGATCGGCTAGCTTAGTCTCGTTCTCCCGAAACACGTGCCTCCAATCCTCTTCCGATGCAGGATTCAGCTCTTCCTCATCCCATTCGTCTTCCTCCGCTACCGGCGCCGGAGTGTCTTCGACCTTGATTTGCTGGTCGTCTTGGGTAGGGTGACGATCCTGACGGTCGTTGCGAGGACCGCTTTTCCCCTGCTTTCCATGCCCGTGGTTCTCCTTTCCGCTTTTCTCGTGTCCGTGCCTCTCATGCCCGCGCTTCTCATGACCAGGTCGGTGTTTATCCCGGTTTTGATGCCCACGCTTGCCCCCGTGGTTCTTGGATTGCTTTCCGCGATGGTTTCCCAACGGAGTTTGATTGGCCGACACGGGGGGCGTATGGGGAGGCCCAGGTGTTGAGATCCAACCCGGAGGGGGAGGATATTGGCCTCCGACTCCGGGGGGCGGCGGGAATGTCGGTGGGAACGCCGGGGCGCTGAATGCTGGCGGCTGTCTTGGAGGGTATTGGTACTCGACCGGCGGAGGTGCCGGTGGGTTTGGGTAGGAAGGGGGGGCGGGGGGGTAAGAGCTTACACCAGGCGGCGGCGGCGGTAGTCCGTACTGATGCGGTGGGTACGTGCCGGGAGGGAATGATGGGGGATGGGGAACCGAAGACGGCGGGGGAGGCGGAGGCGGCTGGGGAGGCAGCGAAGCACCGACTGAGGGGTAGTAGCTTGCCGGCGTCGGAGGGTACGGTGCGGTGTACTGGGGATGCCCGTAAGGAGGTTGCTGGTTGTATTGCGGCGGCGGCGGGGGAGCAGGCCCTTGATACTGTCCATACTGGGGAGGCGGAGGTGGCGTCGGGTAGCCCGCACCATAAGGATTCGGGGGATAGCCAGGGTGAGAGTACGGCGGAGGGGGAGGAGGTGGCGGGGCCGCAGGCGGAAAGGGCGGGGGCGGGGGAGGCGGTTGTCCGTAGCGGGTTATGGCAGGAGCCTGGGTGGGAGGGGGATGGTATCGAGTCACGATTGGACCTTTTTTGTCCTGGGACGTGGCACCTCGCCCAGGTTTGCTATGCTCCTCATGCTTTGACTGGCTACGCTGGATACCACTACTATGCCGTTAATGATCGAACTGCCGAGTGAGGCCCAGGTGACATGTTCAACGTGAACATGGGCCAAGATGGAAAGTGAACTTACGCTGGGATATTCCTGATCTCCTCGGGACAACCCACAAACCAATGTCCTTTCTCACCACAGTTGAAACAAACCGGCTCTTCCTGAGGAGAGGCTTGCCCTGGGGCTGTGCTGCTTATGATGGCTCAGGTTCGAAAGCAGTATATAAACGAGGTGTGAGCTTTGAAGACAAAGCGAGTGAATGGATAGCCTCTGTACAGTCTAAGACTTGAAAGTTTGTTAGCTCGGGCGCTCGGACCAGCAAATTCAAACCCCTATAGAATTTACCTCAAAAAAGCTACAACGAAGTAGAAAATTAAATAAAATAGAAGTATTAAGGATCTCAAGCTCAATAACACCCTTTTTTTCTCGAAAAAAATAATGGTTGTTAAAGGAAGATAGATTCCTTTTGTGGGGCGGCTCCGCGCTAGCGAACTTTCAGGGATTGGAGTGTATAAAGCCGAGGAACGATGCGGTCAATAATTGTAAAGACGGTGATTTCCGTCGGAGGTTTTGTGGTTCCGTCAGATATTTTGCACTTTTGTCGCAGGTTTAGTGAGATCGGCGAAGATTTGTGAAATTCTAGCGGAAGGTTGGTTTTGTGTATTCGTCGCATAAGATGGGATGAGAGGGAGATGGTCAGCGATAAGGGTGGTGTGCCCCGTTTGAACATTCGACGTAAACCCGGGCAGCAACCTTGGACGGAGGTTACAAGGGACGGACGGAATTGGGCCGCTGGCTACCGGACGATGAGGCCCGGGATAGACCGGCAGACGGCGGGCTGACCAGGGACTCTTCAAGTACGGATACAATACCCGGAGAGGATGCCGGATCCCTGCGGCGCGGACTCGGAGCGGGCCGCGTCGGGGGATTGACAAGGACGGGTGTGGTCCGGCTCAGGTCAGGGTCCGGAATGTCGACTTCCACTTCTCACGACCCTGCAGCCGTGGTCGAGTTCCTCCGCTTCTGGTCCAATGCAAAGATGGGCTTCTCGCAGCATCAAGCGCTCGAGACAGTAGCAAGGGATAGCTCTCGGCCTCATGTAACTGAGTTGCGTGGATTGTGCGATGATGATGCCTGTGGTCCTGGTGATGATCTCGGACGCCTTCTTCCCGTCAGGTTCAAGCGTCACCTGTATTCGTGGTTCCCAGGGTGGGAGTCAGCCGCTCGTCCGCATAGGTGTGTGTGTGTATTATTCAAGCCGTATTTGAACTGACCCCTGTCCTCCCCCGGATCCTGTATGTCGAGACCCGTTGGAACCCCTGGGCCAGTAATCATGTGTAAACAGCCTGCTCACACATCATAGCCATGTTGGCCGCGACTTCACTGCCCGATAGAGCCCTATAGACGACCTTGAAGTATCACTTGGTACGGTCACTGTAACAAAAAGAGGGCCGGGAGGGAAGCTGTGATTGACTTCAACTTGATGGCAAGGTGGTTATTCAGCAGCAACTTCCAGCCCTGTTCGCAACTTGGAAAAGATAGACGAAGATGCTAATTGAATGAAATTTTTCTAAGTTGTCATCCAAACCTTGGTGTGTCTGTCTACGGAGCACCTTGAGTATGGGGGATAGATAAGCTGATCTGGGAGCCTAAAAAGTTTTCCTCTTCATATAGTCCATGTCATCACTTGTAAGAACAAAAGAGATGCTCTTTTCGGTGGATGTCTATCTACTACTATTGCTGTTTAAAATAAGCTCGTTGGATCTCAAATTGCTCCATTGCTCACCGCCTCATAACTCCCCTTTTGCTAGAGCACTTGATAATCAAACAAAGCAGCCTTCATGCTCCCATTACGTGGACTGTTTCGTCCGAAATAAAATCAGCGATACAGACACGCTATTAATTTCCTTGTTGCTCTATCTGATCGATATGACGTGGCGTAATCCAGGTGAACGGTGCATCGGTCTGGTCTATCCAAGTATATAGTCTTGATCCAAATGTTTGAAGGTTGGCTCTTCTTCATAACACCAACGACTTGACCGTAGCAATCACAACTTGTGCTATCTCATATCCACCCGTGAATCGGCTGGGGGGTTTCAGTAGCTCACACTGCCCTTCAACCAACATCAACATATTCGGTCTCCCATCCGGATTCAACAAAGTCGGAGACATACGAGGCTCAGGGGTAACAATTATCTGCAAAAGAAGATCCATTTCTTGACGTCTTCTTGCAGGTTACAACCTCTTCCTGTCTTCATCACCACAAAACACGCATACAGGCGAACCTCAGCCACACTTTTTCGCCTTTGCTGATCGTGGCTTCCTTCCTATTTCGCTCCCTCGCTCTTTCTTGTTGAAGGACTTCGGCCTTTTCACTCCGAAGTTCTTTCCACCTCTGTGGCCGGTAGCCTGGTCAATACGTAATCAGGCACCCAGTGCTCCTTCCCAGCCTATCGTGAGCCCACGATTCAGAGTCTTGTGGTGGTTTCGCCTTCGGCCGCTGGGGAATTCTTAACGTCCCTCTTTAGAGCGAAGATCAACTTTCTTTCGATCTTTCTCTTGCTCTCGAACGGCGTAGATATCTAAATCTACCGCTCGAGGCCGAGTCTTGATTGCTCGCATTGTTCGGGACCGAGTCTTCGTCTCTCCCAGCCGCTCTTTCTCGTCTTTGGGGTTCACCCCACGCACAATACAGTTCTCCGCCTTGGATTGACATCAGGTCCTTCCTTCCTTCTTCATCCCGTCTATTGTTATGACTGGACGCCGAGTCTGCAGAGTTTTCGTCTCCGCAAATCACCTGCCTGCTCTTGTGGCCTTATCTTCTTGCCCTCGAGCTTTGTTCCCTTTGACACTTCCTGCAACCGAAAGGTTTTCGTCTCGACACCTCCAGCGCCAGTTCCCTCTGGCATTCTCCGTGTCATCCGCAACCGGACTCCTTCAGTACCTCAACAACCCTTGACTCTGTCACGATGTCTCAGTCTCGGGATACGACGTTCAACCCGTCGTCGCCTCACTCTTCTAGTGGGGCTGCGGACTCCTACAAGCATGATGGCACTCCCGACACTCGTTTGACTGCCTTCTCCCCCGATGATGGCTCGGCGAGGTCTGGCAAGCTGTATACGGGTATCGGCAATGTCAGTCTCAATGCCCCTCCCGCCAACCACACCATATTTCATCAGAAGTCGACGGAGCATTTTGGTAATGTTGCCCCCGCGGTCGAGAAGGACCCGTTCATTTCTAGCAACCCGAGCCCGCCCAAGTCGACACTGGACCAGAAGTTGTCTCCGACTGCCTCGGCATTCCGGCCTCTCTCTGTCCCAGTGGTCGCTCATGGCTCCCTCAATGGGCAACAGGGCCCATCCAATGGCTCTCAGCAGAAGTTTCGGTCGATGGTCAACATCACCGCTCCTCTCTCCAGCCGCTTCAGCAGTGAGCTTGACATCACTCGTTATGTTATCATCTTCTCCGCCACGACGCCCGTCACCGTCCCGGAGGTGGAGACGTATCTTGAGGTTCGTTTCGTTCATGTTGAATGTACTGATCACCGGTCATGGATAACTAACAGCTATGTGTAGAAACTGAGTCAGTTTGGTTCACCCTGCCAGGGAAAGCGCGTCATCTTTGCGAACAATGGGAAAGTTTACCTTTTCCTCTCCAACATTCGCGATGCCTTCAATATCCACGACAACATTCAGCTTGGTTCCCAGGACTGGCGTGCCCAGTACATTGCCGCGGTCGAATTCTATCAGGTACGTGGTGCCGTCAAGCCTCTGACATCAGTCGAGTGAACATACTAATCCCATGCCAGGCTCGCAATCCCGGAGAGCATCACCAGCAAGTTTCAGATGGTCTTCTCCGGGTGATCGCCTTTCCTCAGGAGAGTGCACATTATGATCTCTTCCACACCAACACTGTGGTCCGCACCCTGATGGAGTCCCATGGCGAGGTGCTTGCATTTCACCAGGTATCCGGAATGAAGGAGATTCCGTTCCAAGCAATGGTCGAGTTCTGTGATTGCGATGTCGCTATTGCTGCCGCAGAGGCGCTCAATGGCCGCACCTGCAATGTGAGTCTCGCCTTCTCTCATCTCATCTCATCCGGTTCATGCATGACTAACAATCTGTCATCAGGGTGTGTATCTTACTTTGATTTCAGCCCAGCCTGACGCCACTTCTAGAGGCTTTCAGCCTCTTGAGGGACCCCGCGCCAACAACAGCCCGGTGCAAGACATGACGAATATCTTCCAAAACATGGGGGTCTCGAAGCCTGTTCAGCAACAGCAGATTGTTCCACCTGGGCGTCTTGCCCACTCTCCGGCTGGTGGTATTCACATGCCCCCTCAGCAGATGGCCATGTATCCCACTGTTGTCTATCATGGCCTTCAGCACAACATGCCGCCCCGCTATGTGCTCGACCACACTCCGACACGCAGCCAGGGCATCACTCCCATGAGCCCCATGACTCCGATGACTGGTGGCATGCCGGTCATGGCGCCGTTGTATACTCCGCCCGCCACCCCGATGGCCTTTCATCATGGTGATTACACCAGCCCCAGGGGCATCCAGCCCTACGCCCGCCTGGATGGTCGTCGCCAGAATGCCATGCGGGTTAATCGATCCCCTTACTACAATGCTGCCGGCCATCACAACCATGTTGATGTCAACAAGATTCGAGATGGCATTGACGTCCGCACCACGGTGAGTGCCTTCTTTGACAGAAACAAGATAATACAGTCGACTAACGTGCCCCAGATCATGCTGCGGAACATCCCGAACAAGGTCGATCAAGCTATGTTGAAGCGTATTGTTGACGAGTCCAGCTGGGGCAAGTATGATTTCATGTACTTGCGAATCGACTTCGCCAACGACTGCAAGTACGCACATGAAACATCCATTCCGATGTGGGTTCACCGCTGACATTTCATCACAGTGTCGGCTATGCGTTCATCAACTTTGTGGATGTAAGTTATCCTTCCCCAGACCGAGACAATCCCAATACTGACCGATTTGCAGCCTTTGGATATCATTGATGTATGTTGATCTTCCACCAATTGTGGGATGGGCTTTCTAACAGTGCTTTAGTTCGTCAATGCCCGTGGCAACCAGCGCTGGAACTGTTTCAAGAGCGACAAAGTCGCGGAGATTTCGTATGCTAGTGAGTCTTTCGGATCGTTGTTTGACCCGGGCCGGTTGCTGACAGTCCGCAGCTATCCAGGGCAAGGACTGTCTTGTCCAGAAGTTTCGCAACAGCTCTGTCATGCTGGAGGCCCCTCACTATCGCCCCAAGGTACAACCCCTTTTTCCCCCTTCAGCTTGGAAACTCTTATTGACCACCAACAGCTTTACTTCACGCTCAATGGTCCCAGACCTGATCTGGCAGGGAACGAGGAGCCCTTTCCCGAGCCTGACAACCAATCGAAGATGAAGCGAAGCTGTGAAAACGCGGAGCATGTTGGTAAGTTGGAGTTTTGCAACAGGGAGGCCCACCTCGATGCTAATACTATTTGTCTACCACCAGGCCTTTTCACCCCCAATGCGGGCCAGCACTTCCGCGATGAGCAGCGCCGCCGCCGCTCACAGTACGACCGTGGCACTAGACTTGCCGCGCTTGAGGAGTACGACTATGACTCTCACATCCAGCAGCCCAGTCTCTACATGGGTTAGTCGAGTCGAGTATCCCCCAAAACCTTTACTCACCTCACCGTCCTCACACCTTCAATCCCTGGGGATTGACGACATCCTTACTTTGACGATGTCACGCAGTTGCTTTTCTATTTTGGTTCGCTTTGCTTTGCCATCTTTGACAAATCATCAAAGGTGTTGATGATCTTGGGCGATGAAAATGGGATCTGTATCTGGTAATGGGACATCATCCTTAGCGGTTTGTGCTTTGGGAGAAGAAAATGGGATGGTAATAGGTTTTCTGAAGAGACGGCGTATCCCTAAACAACACACAGGCAATCGCGATGGTTTGAGGAAGGGGATTGGACTAGTCCAAGAGGGTTTCTTGAAACCTTGGTGGTCTAGGAAAGGTCGATCGTCCGATACCGCAGCGTTTTGTTTCTTTTTGACAACAGACTCGAGGACAAATTGTGCTGTGCACAAGTTTCCTCCATATAGATTTCAATCAACGTTGCTTTGCTATACCATGTTCTTGCTCTGCGTCTCCGTGCGCTACGGATGTTGAGGTGTGTGTGAAGTTTTCAAGATAACCGATTGACATCGAAAGTGAACAGCAAAGATTTTGTTTCTGCGAAGGAATGTCGTGGTAATTACAACGCTGCTAGATACACAATGCCTTCGTAACAATCATTATTATATACATGTTTTAGTTTGGTCAGTCTGGCAACGCTGGGAGCGGTTTCCGAGCGCCGCTCAACTGTGATGGATCGGTTGACCGAGCTCTCGTTATCGGATGGGATCCCTGTTCCCTACCCTGTGACACACCCTCTTGATCCTCGTATTCCTCCCCTTGTTCTTGTTCTTCTACTTCTGGTGACGATGGCGTCCTTTCCCTTCCACCACCATCCCCATTTGTCTCGACGGATGAAACCTCGTGGTAGTCTGTCGACGATGACGACGGCAGTAGCGACGAGTTGGAAGGCTGATGGAGCTGCTGCTGTCGATGACGGCGCTGCGTGGCTGTTTCCCCCGGCGATGGTGACGGAGACGGCGACGGGGAGGGAGAAGGAGAGGGTGATTCCTCTCTTATCCCCTCCAACTGCGGTTGTAGCTTGTTGGTATTGGTGGCGGTGTTATGCTCATCCTGATCGGGGGAAGAGCTATGATTGCTAATGTGGATCGCTGGTGTCCCTTCACGGCTCGATTCGGGAGTCAGGGGTGGGATCATTGGTAGGGACTTTTCTCTTTCACCGCCGGGGGTGGGTCGCTTGTGGAGGATGGCGGTTGGGGAGTAGATGTGTCTTGGTAGAGCGGATGCCGCCAACGTGGTTGCTGACGAGGAAGAGGCTGATGGCGGGGAAGGGGAGAAGTTCATCCTGTGGTCGATGGAGTCGAAGTGGGTTAAGGGGTTATTGTTGGGTGAGGCTGGTGTGGGGGAGGCGGTGTCTGAACGGGGGCCACCGGCTCCGGACATGAAGCCGCCGGCGTATCGGCGGTAGTAGGCTGCTGCTGCTGAGGATGGGTCTCTGGATAGACTGGGGGGGAAGAAGGAGTTGTCATTGTTACCGGCACCGCGATTGGTGAAGATCACCAGGACAAGGCAGGATAATATGAGAACAGACTGGAAGATGGCCATGCGCTTCTGGAAGACTACCTCGTCGGCTAGGACGTTGAGGCGGGTGGTGAGGGCGACGATTTGTCTGTCTGATTGCTCTCGCTGGGTTTCAAGGGCGATGACGGTGGACTGCCACATTTGGTCGTATTGGGTGCGGACGTGGCGGAGTTCGGAAAAGACGGTCTGGTTGAGGGTGTTGAGGAAGGAGTCGACGCGGGTGAGCTGCTTGCGCTCCATGGTGCGGAGGACTTCTTGAAGGAAGCGGGATTGTTCCTCGATGTATTGGAGGGAGAGGGAGGTGTTGGATTCGAGGTGCTGGAGGCGCTTATTGACTTGCTTGAAGAAGGACTCTTGGACGGTGGGGGAGGAGGAGGCGGCGCTGGAGGCGGCGGTTGTTTTGTTACGGGTTGTGGTGGAGGGCTTTTCACCTTCTTTTCCTGGTGCTTTTGCAGAGCCTGGGGACGAGGGACTGTCTGCGGAGGCATCGCCGGCACGAGTTGGTGGTTGCTTCTGGTTGCCCTGGCTGTTGGATGCAGTGTTGCCCTCGCCAGGTTCTGACTGGGAGGAGGGGTTTGAGGCTGGGGGTGCAGCGCTTGGCTGGCCTTGGGCAGCAGGCGTGTCTGCTGAACCAGGGGATGGAGGTGTCTTTTCAGTCTTCGGTGTCTCCTGTGCCTTAACCACCGGCGATGGTTTCCCAGCTCCGGCGTCTGCTTTTCTCGTCGCATTACTGTGCTTTTCAGCAAAGTCTGGCCCCGAAGCAGGCGTCGGATCACTTGTAGTGGTCGAGCGCACTGCACAAGTTTCAAGCACAAAATGACTGTGGAATGGTTGCCAAGGGGACAAGCCCATCTCAGTAGCCGCTGTATTTGCAGAAGCCTCCTTTGTTGTGTTGGACTGATCACTTTCAATGGCAGGCGTAGGGTTTTCAGGTGGCTCTTGAATCTCTGGAACTGCCTCTTGAGCAGTAGACCCCTCAATTTGTTCCGGCTCGTCGTCCTCTCTGGGTTCCTTCCAGGTGTCCAGCATTCTCGTTCCATGTACGCGGAGCAACGAGACTGGGCAGTAGTATTCGTTTCCATAGTGACTCAGAAACTCAATACGGATATACTTAGTATAAATCTGAGGGTGCTCGACCAGAAAAGGCTGAATATCTCGCGCATTGCGCGCCTCAAAGGTACCCAAATCCACCCACTTGTCCAACTTTACCGGATATCGATCACTGGCACTGACCCGAAACTTGCGAATCATGCTGGAGAAGAACTCGAAGTTCGCCAAGACGACTGTGTCGACGAGAATATCATCGCTCAGCTCGACAATGACAAACTTGTTCTTCCGGTGGCATTCGAGCAGCATGTACGAGTCCTTATTTTCCACGAGGATAGCCTTGGCGTTCTTAGCACCGGGGCTTGTTTTGAGGATAGTAGCACCAGCATCGAATGATGAGAAGGAGAACCTCTCCTTGCACGTCTTGCCGGCGTCCTTGCTCCGGTAGTATGGTGTCTTGCCGTCGTCATAGAGGACCTGCTCTTCCTTGACCTCTTTGCTGGTGTTAGGCGCAGCGTCGCCGGAGGAGGAAGATGTTATCTCGGTGACCTTTTCAGTAAGGGCATCAAAGTCTAGTATTTCTCCATCGTTGCCCAGACTGTCCATATTGTCATTGTTGAGGCCGGGGTCGCGCTCGGGTTTGTGGTGTTCTCCGTGGTGCTGTTTCTGGGCCCCCTTGATGTTGGCGGGATCCTGGCCTGATTTGCGCAACATCATCTCCTTCCATTCCTCGAATGACATGAAGGCCACTGACTCTTCTTCTTCTTCTTTTGGATCACCACCAGCTGCTTGTTCTTGCTGCGTCCCGTTATCCACAGTTGGCGCAACGGTGGCAGTTGCCGCTTCCGTTGCTATGTGTTCTGCGACAACTGTTGTAGCCGGTGTTGGGCTCGTCCATACTGAGCGCAAACATTGTTGCGGTAGGGTATGGGTGATATAGTTGATAGTCTTAGACTCGCACACTTCTGGAGTGGTAACAGAAGTAGCTGTTGTTGCGGGGGCCGTGGACGTTGTCGCCAGTGTCGGTGTCGTCGTCACGGCGGAAGCAGCCGTCACGGCTGGTGTCTCGGAAACGGATCCATTGGCGGCAACAGCTGTTGCGTGGAGTCCCAGCAACGCTAGCGCCAGCGCAGTTGTAGTTCTCCAAGGTGTTGCTGAAGATCGCATGCTGGGCTTCCTTCAAATTGTCGATGCGCCAGGTCCTCGCTTGTCCATGGCGTCTGTTGATGATACTCGATTTCGAGGGAACGTGACTTGGCTCGTCTTTGTTTGGTATACGGTATCGTGGCTTCTCACTCGGTTCGTCTCATGGCCATTAGTAACGAATTGGCAGGCTCGGACTTGTCTGTCATGTCGTGAAAAAAAGAACGAGGCGGGTTTGACACTTGCCAGGTTGGCTTTCGTCACTGGCGCTGTCAACAGGACCAGAACAGCCTGGAGCGTTGCACTTGCAGGGGTCGGGACCTTTGACAGGCTGGGGTCTGCCGGCCGGGAGTTGTTTGGGAAGGGTTAGGGTTAATCGGTATTGCTGTCAAATGACGGATGCTTTTATAGCTCCTCTCATACCATTCCGGAAACAAGGATCAAATTCTTTCAAAGTCGCTATCACGGTCGCTATCACAGCGACTCCGTTTCTTATCTCTAAAAAGTCTCGTCTGTCTCTTTAACAGAATCCGCTCGCTCCTCTCTCGCTGCCGGCAATGAGTATGGACCCCACTCTGCACCAACGCTCCACTTGACAGCTTGGATGGGTCTCCCCGTCAATAAAAGAAAGCGCTCAGGAACGGCGAGCCGGCATTGGTCGGCCGCGCCCAGCTCCGATATCAGGCTAAATTCCCCCCATCAGACGAGGCTGTCGCCTGTTCCCTTGATGCGCTGCCCCGCCATCTGTTGCAGGTGGGAGGAAGCTCAGGGGGGGAAAGGACCCCAAGAGACCGGCTCCCACTCATGACGAAGATGCCCCACGTCGATCTGTTTTCCCGGAATAAATAAAAGAATATGATTAGTTATTTTCCTCTTCCTTTACAGTTTTGTCAAATTCAGAGAGACCTTGGGTGATTTCTTGTGCCTTGAATCGCTTTCTTATTACCCAGATTATTACCCCGCGGTCTCGAACATAGCTCTCGAGACTTCAGACTTACACAATGAGTGACAACGGACCCCTTTACTTGGGGCTTGACCTCTCAACCCAACAGCTCAAAGGTAAACCCAATCTACAATTCTTCCTAGAATCTCTTCCACAAGGGAAAACTAACCATTCAAAGCCATCGTCATCCAGTCCGACCTCTCCATTGTCTCCTCCGCCAAAGTCGACTTCGATCAGGACTTCGGCTCCAAATACAGCATCAAGAAGGGCGTCCTCGTCAACGAAGAAGAAGGCGAGGTCTTTGCCCCCGTAGCCCTCTGGCTCGAGTCTCTCGACCTCGTGCTCCAGCGTCTCCAAGAGCAAAACACACCCCTGAACCGTATCCGAGGCATCAGCGGTTCCTGCCAGCAACACGGCAGCGTCTACTGGAGCCATGAAGCCGAAAAGCTCCTCAGCGGCTTGACCGCGGACAAGCCCCTCGTCGATCAGCTCACTGCGGCCTTTTCACACCCCTTTGCCCCCAACTGGCAGGATCACAGCACCCAGCATGAGTGCGACAAGTTCGAGGAGACGATGGGCACTCCCGAGAGGCTGGCTCAGGCTACGGGGAGTGCAGCGCATCATGTTCGTTGCCCCTGCCTTTCACCTGTTCCTTACCCTTGAACCTACCTACTAACCGTCATATTCTTGCAATGTATAGCGCTTTACCGGCACCCAAATAATGCGCCTCCGCCGCAAGCTCCCCGACATGTACGCCTCGACCTCCCGCATCTCCCTCGTCTCTTCCTTCCTCGCCTCCCTCTTCCTCGGCGCCATCGCCCCCATGGACATCTCCGACGTGTGCGGTATGAACCTCTGGGACATCCCTTCAAACAACTGGTCCTCCCCCCTGTTGGATCTCGCCTCTGGTGGCTCCCCCGAACCCCTCCGCGCCAAACTCGGCGAGGTCCGTCAAGACGGCGGAGGGAGCATGGGCAATGTCAGTTCCTACTTCGTCAAAAAATACAACTTCTCCCCCGACTGCGGTGTCGCCCCTTTTACAGGCGACAACCCGGCCACCATCCTCGCGCTCCCCCTCCGCCCCCTGGACGCGATTGTAAGCCTGGGAACGAGCACGACGTTCTTGATGAGCACGCCGGTATACAAACCCGACCCGTCCTATCACTTTTTCAACCACCCCACCAGCCCAGGGCAGTACATGTTTATGCTCTGCTACAAGAACGGCGGGCTCGCGAGAGAAAAAGTTCGGGATGTGCTCCCCAGGCCTGCTGCTTCGGGAGGAGACCCCTGGGAGAGTTTCAACAGGCACGCGCTGGCGACCCCGCCGTTGGATGTGCACAAGGAGGGTGATAGGGCGAAGCTGGGGCTGTATTTTTACCTGCCGGAGATTGTGCCGAATATCAAGGCTGGTACTTGGAGGTATACCTGTGATGCTAAAGATGGGGGTGATCTCCAGGAGGTGAAGGAGACGTGGGGGGAGGAGATTGATGCGAGGGCGATCATTGAGAGCCAGGCGCTGAGTATGAGGTTGAGAAGCCAGAAGCTGGTGAATGCTCCCAGGGAGGGCCTGCCGGCGCAACCGGGGAGGGTGTACTTGGTTGGTGGGGGGTCGCTGAATCCTGCCATCACGAGGGCGCTGGGCGATGTGCTTGGAGGGGCGGACGGGGTTTACAAGCTGGATGTGGGCGGGAACGCGTGCGCGCTGGGGGGTGCGTACAAGGCTGTTTGGGCTTTTGAGAGGCAAAAGGGGGAGACGTTTGATGAGCTGATTGGGAAGAGGTGGAAGGAGGAGGGGGCAATTCAGAGGGTGGATGAGGGGTATAAGAAGGGGGTGTTTGAGAGGTATGGGAATGTGCTGGGGGCTTTTGAGAGGATGGAGGAGGAGATTTTGAAGGTTGCTAAGAATACTTAGGGGTGTTGTGAAGGGGGAGAAGAATAAAATAAAATGTTTACTTCCTAGATATACCTGGCGTCCTTTGTGCTCTAAACAAGATAAGTCGCATGCATGCATTTCGGTCAGGATCAACTGGTTGTAGTGCAGTGGCTGTGCGCTTTCCCCATGGTAGTAAAGGCAAGTTATGATAGTTATAAACCAAGACTGACTCGTGTGTCAACCAGAAACCATTAAACCAAGTTCTCTATTTGTCAACCAACCGCCCACCACAGCTATATAAACCTCTCCCAAGAGAATTCGGCGGTTGCCAAGGTTTACTTGCCGTGACGGACCATTCACCTCCGACGTCACCACCGCGGGGCTGCTTTTCGACGGTGTGGAGTGTCACTCAGTTTGCCGGACTCCCGGAATGCCATTTACGGGAAGCCCCCCTTGAACAAAGCAACCAGAGTGAAACATGGCGCGCGGTCCAGAAAGCCACGATATGATGCTACTCCTCGGGCCCGTATCATATCTGGACTGCCTGGTATTCTGTATATTTTTGGCTCCGCAGCTGATATGGCACGTTGGCTTCGTTGAGACGGTGTGGTGTGTGCTACAGGCGCTGCCGTTCTTTTGTAAGTTGTGGTATTCTCAAAGGTTCGGCAGAAACATTGGCTGATGAGAATCAAGTGCTGAGGCTGCCTGCGGGATATGTAAGGGAAAGATATCTATTCCCTCCTGAAAAGCAGTCTCTCTTCGTGCAAACGGCAACACCGTTCGAAGACTTTGTGATTCGCTGCGTGCGGTACGCCTTTGAGCATGTTCCCCCAAACATAGGCAGGGTCTTCTTCTCAAAGGAGGTTGCGCTTCCGTTCATGCAGTTCCGACTGCTGCGACATGGCTATTTTAAGTGTCCAATTCCATGGAGGGAACATTGTGAGGTGAGCAGCTAAAAGGTTGACTTAATGTTGGCCTCTGAGCTAACAGTCGAATAGGAGTCTTTTCGAGGACTTTGGATGATCAAGAATCCTGATCAGAGACCTGATTTTGTGCTCTTCTACGCCCATGGTAAGGATTCGGTGACAACCATAGACTCAAAGATCTCCCTGACTGATGGCATTCTAGGTGGTGGGTTCTCGATGGGTTCGTCGTACTTCTATCTTGAATTTCTCCTTACCTGGTTATCGGAGCTGGACGCACTGGGCTACAGCAATCCAGTCATCTTCGCCTTGGAGTACACACTCGTACCAGACGCTGCGTTTCCAACTCAGCTCAAAGAGGCTGTACGGGGCTACGAGCATGTGCTGGATGCAGTGCAAGATCCATCACTCGTTTGTGTCAGTGGTGACTCTGCAGGTGCAACTCTCATCCTCAGTTTGCTGCTACATCTAGGCAGCCAAGAGGCAAACGGCGTCGGGTATGGGCGTCGACTCCCGGTGCCTGCCTTGGCTGTCCTCATTTCGCCGTGGGTAACGCTCGTCTCCACGAGACATCAGAATACTGTCAGTGACTATCTTGACGTGAAACAGCTGCATCGGTACGGCATGGAGTTTGCGGGCGGGAAAATGCCAGAGAAAGAGCCGTTGGTCTCGCCAGGTTGTTGCAGAGATATGAATTTGTGGAAGCAGTCTTGCCCGTCGGAGGGCATCTATATTACGTATGGCAGCGAGGAAGTGTTTGCTTCGGAGATCGAAGAGTTCATCGGCACCCTGCAGGAGATAATTGATGTCAGGAGCGAGGCAGCAGTCGGTGGCATCCATGCATGGCCGGTTGCCTCGTTGTTCCTTTCGAGCAATGTAGACAGTCGACTCGGTGGACTGAGAACTATAAGCAAAGAGATTAGACAGCATATTCAGTAGAGTTTCATTATTATAGAGTTGCCAAGGAAGAGGTTCTGTCAGATTAGATCAAGTTATTTTGTGCCATCATAGACTTGAGCAAAGATGACCCCAGAGCCAGAGACTCGGTTTCTTCAATGCCCCGTTCAACATCTTTGGCTGTTGTGTTTGCTCATCAATGGTCATCATGAACGCCGGGGAGTGAGTGTGGGCATGAAGAGAAAAGGGAACACGAACCTTTCAATAGATTTGCCTCGTCATGGCAGCTGGCCGTTTGAGAGTTAAAGGTTGGTTGGAAAGCATGAAAGAGAAGTCAATGGAGGAGTGGAGACAAATTCAGAAATGCCGTTCTGATACTGCCCCACATGGACCTGAAACCTAATGTTGGTACGCACAAGATGCCCGGGATGAAAGAGCTGGATTAAGCCACAAAGGTGGTTCTTGATGCTGTCGAGTATCTGCCATATCCAGGATCTGAGTAGAACATGACGAGTAGTGGTCGACGGGGATGAGAGTCTCCTGATGGTGTACGGCAGCACTCATTCAGAAACAGAAGCTTCTCTGATCGACAATCCAGGGGAACATGGCAGATTCTCTCGTGGTGATGCAGAACAAACCGAAGATCTGCACGTTCGGAAAAATGGGCTTGGGGCTGTGCTCGGCCTAAGCCTAATTGGGTTAGAACTCACGCCTGGTGATTCGCTGACCGCGGGGCAGAAGCGGCGTGGAAGCGTGTCAAGGTGCATATAAACGCGCTGGAGATCCTCCTTCTAAGGACGGCCTGGCTCGGCTGTAGCCCGGTTGAGCCCTATCTGAACTTGACCGAGGGATTCACTCAGCAAACCCGACCACACGTATCCCGCCCATCCGGACCTCTCCAAGTACTTCCAGTTGTAAGTTAACGACGGGCTAGCTCCTTTCTCCTTGTATACATATATACCTTACTAGATGTCAAGAAGCTATTCACTTCTCTTGACAGTTCTTTTACCTATCACACATCACCCTTCTCTCAAGCTCAACTCAACCCCCCAGCCCACATGGAACCAGGAATGCCTACCAGGTGTCTGGGAGCTTCCAAGCGTCCGACAACGTTGTGGACGTTGTTATAGCTGTCAACCTAGGCCGCTTCTGCCTTGCTAGGTGCTGCTCGCACAGGGGTTGTTGCTGAAGGCAGACATTTTGTCTTTGCCGGCTTCTCAGGTGCTCTCCAGGTTGTCTTGTCCTCCATGCATACAGTTCCATTTCATATTGCTATTCCCTCATTCCTCTGCATGCAACATAAAAGTCTCCAGTCTGGAGGGCCTGTCAGGCTTCCCGTCATCATCACCTGTCCACGCAGGCACAACTTGCATTAGCCCCGCCATTCTACCCCTCCATTGTCCCGCCCTGAACGGAAAGCTCTCTTTTGTCCAGCCACAGCTTCGCAGCTTGGGCCCGTTCGAACAACAATTAACCCAAATACTTGTAGCATCCCATCTCCAACCACCCCACTAAACCCAGCTTGTCTCGGTACACGGAAGCGATCTCTTGAGACCCCACTGGGATAGACACAAAAAGCGACAAACAGCAGCATCCCCAGCAAGGGCGGCAGACACCGGCCTATCATAAATTCGGTCAGCGGTCACCGGCATCCGGCAGACCTTTTTTGTTGTCATTACCTATTATTTTGTTGAATTGGCTTTGGAGCATCCCAAGCCATGTCTGGCGAGGGTACTTATGCTCCCCGGAGTCCGGATCTTTCTTCCTTCTATTCATCGGGCCCCACTCCGCCAGCTGAGCAACAGGCACAAACCCAGCAGTGGTCGCCGTTATCACAATCACAACCCCCGTCACAGTTTTCTCCGCAACACCCACACAAGCTTCTGCCTTCAAGTACATATTTTCCAAGCCAGCCTGGAGCAAACCCAAGCTCTCACCATTACCAACCTCAGCAACACCAGCAACCACAACAACCCCAACTCCAGCTCGCGACACCGCCCCAGTCCTTGGCGCAAACCGTCCGACCATCCAAGAACATCAGCGACATCACCAATCAGCCGCCGTTAAACACCAGCTTTAGCGGAGCCGCATACCCACCGCAGTCGCAGGTCTACTCGCCATATATTCCCCAGTCCGCTGCTCCCGCGTCGCAACCCGCCTCTGCGTCCAGTTACACAGCTCCCTCGCCGCAATCATATCAGAACCGCTCGTGGTACGGCGCCAACAACTATCAGTACCGTCCGCAAAAGCCGATCCAGCAGCAGCCACCACTTCACGCGCAGCATTATCCGTCCAACGCGTTTACCACTCAACCTGGTGGTTTACCCCAGGGTCTAGACGGTACCGCCAATCCACGAGAACCTCACGACACAAACAACAATACCAACTTCGGCAATACCGGAAGCACGATGCCCCCCAAACGCGCGGCAGCTGCCCGACCCCCACCTCCCACCATCGAGCCCTCGCCAGTCAAAACCAAGTTTCCAACAGCGCGGATTAAGCGAATTATGCAGGCTGACGAAGAGGTGGGCAAGGTGGCACAACAGACGCCCATCGCCGTGGGGAAAGCGCTGGAGCTTTTCATGGTGCAAATGGTGACTAAGAGCGCGGACCTAGCCCGGGAGAAGAACTCGAAGCGAGTATCAGCGCAAATGCTGAAGCAGGTTGTCGAGGCAGACGAACAATGGGACTTTTTGAGAGAGATCGTGAGCAGGGTCGAGACGACAGAAGAGAAGAAGGGAGGCCCGAGCAAATCAAAGAGCGCGGCCGAGAGCGAGAGCGAGGAAGAGGCTCCAGTTGAGAAAAAGAAAAGAGCTGGCAGGAAGAGGAAGGTGGCCTGAGCTCACGGTCTTTGTCGACACAAAAAAGGACGATACAAAACTATGCGAGATGAGATATGTAGGGCACACGAATCTCACGATAACTGGGTGTAAACCAGAGGTAGGAAAGCAGGCGTTAACGGGGCAATGGAGCAAGGTTGGGCGGCGCGTTTGGCACAAGCGGGAGAATATATATGTTTTCTCAGAGGAGCATTGATATACCGGCGTATGTGCTTCAGCATCAAAGCAGGATTCATGGTCTGAAAGAGATGGTTATCTGGTTTTATGGGAGGGGGTATTGTGATCTGGCAATGCCAGTTAAGGCTATATAAGACAGTGGTACCCCCACTCTGGGCTGCGTTAGATTTTTCCTCTTTCTACTAAGCAAGCATTGCATTTTGTACCGAGCATTGTGGGTGAAAACCGGAGCTGTCGGTCTGCGGCAGAGACGGGGAGGACGGACTGCGCTGGCTCGTTACTGATAGACGACGGGATAAGCCGGGGCAGCGGGGCCAAGATAACGCAAGTACACTATTTCGTCCAAGTTGGTGATGATAGCGAGCAACGGGTTCGGCTGTGTATGTGGGTTCGGCACTCGTGCAGATAGGGCGCCTCAGTATCAGTCAAGTTCGACCCTTCTAGATTTTCGATGTCATCCTCACAGGCTCACCCGCTTCACTATCGAAAATGCGAACGGCTAGACATTAGGCCGCATCTGCCACGGCCACACCCGATAACCGGAGCCTGCCCCCAGTGGAACCCTCTTTTTTGCATCTTCGTGACTGAGACCGATGACGACGGGACGCCCGTCCTCGTGAGCCGGATCGACAGATGGGGATTCAGCCTTACCAAGACCACTTTATGACCCCCCTGGTCCCCGACACTTCGCTGCTAATCGAAGCAACTGTGAGGTTGTGTTTGCCCAGCAAGTGCAGCCCCAATGCCCAATGAAGACTGGTGGCGCCCCTGGTTGCAGCATCTCGTCACCTCGAGCTTGTCTGGTGCATGGAGCTGAGCTGAGAAGCAGCGGCAGCAACAGCATCCAGTGAAATTTGTCGGCTTTTCGCTTTCGAATCTGGAGGAGGGTTGCCAATGCCCTGCCCGCCCCCGCGCGCTTCCTTTGCCTTCCCTCCAACTTCTCCATCACTGCCCCTGTCTTCCCCGGGCTGCTTCGCTTGTCCCTGTCTCTTCTTATCTTAGTGCGCTTTTGACTGTTGCCGGTTACCTAGTAGTGCCTATGCCCGCTACCGCTGCCGTGCTGGCTGAGCAGAACACCTGAAGAGGCACAACACATATGCGACGTGTCGATCGCCGCCGTCTTACAACAGTCCTAGCGACACGGCCATGGCAGGTTGAAGGCCAAGTTGAACGAATGGGGCTTGCGCGGCGTCATCCACGTCCATGATGCCAGCCCAGGGCCGTAACACAACGGCCCCCAGCCTGCCCAGTCTTCCCCCGGTGGACAGCGAGGCTACAACGCCTTTCTCGGATCTCTTCAACAACGGTTTTGATCGCGCGACCATTGACGCAACCCTGCAATTTGTTGATCGCAACATTATTATCGCCCCGAACGGCCGCCGCTACCGTCTCGAAGAGATTCCCGATCCTGAACCCGGACAGCTCCCCAGCCCGGCGTCTGCATCCGCTTCAGGGCCAGTTCCACCGGCTCCGTCTGTCAGTCCTCCTGGCTACCAAGCCGCTCCGAAGACCAGTACACCGCCGATAGCAACCCGTGCACCCCCGGTCGCCAGCTCTCTTCCAAGTTCTCTTTCATACAAGACCTTTGCGACATGGGGGAGGTCGCCGTCGAATGCCAACTCGCATTCGTACTCCTCCCCTCGAAGAAACATCCCAGCATCGCAACCGCCACAGAGCCCGATTCATGAAGCCACCACGATGATGACCCAGCTCAGCGTCAGTAGCCATTTTGGGGCAAACCCTCTCTACGGACAGTCAGACGGAGGGGTGCAGGCAGCCGAGGCCTTGACGGACCCCTACATGGGCGTCCCCGGAGTGGCGCCAACAACCCCGCGAAGTTCAACGGCTTCACCAAGGGGGTCAATATCACAAATACAACAGCAGCAGCAGCAGCAACCACCATCGTCACCACAGCCATACTTGGAGCCTCCAAGCCAATATGCGCAACGTCCTCGGACAACATCTGTTTCTTCTGGCAGCGGGAGCTCACACCAAGCACCCTGGACCAGCCCCGATTACGTCGGCTACACTCAACAAGCTATCAATGCTTCCCGTCAAGTACCGAGTACCACGACCGGCTTACCATCACTCCTAGGGGAGTCAATACCAATAGTCTCGAACAGCCCTTCAGCATCGTCACTGTCGCCCACACTAGTAACGCTACCGACGGCTTCCTCATATTCGTCCTCCAACTCGAATTACCTCCACCAATATTACAACCAGTCCCACCCGCATCCACGAAGGATATCAGATCCCTTGTCGCCACCAACGCCATCACCATCAGAAGTAGAGAAGGAGTTTTACGATGGACCAGGGATACAAGGGCAACATCACTACCCACCGCTTTATCACCATGTGCCCTCTACGGATTATAGCGCCCCAGCGACGTCTGTGGGAAGGCAGCCCAGTTATGCTAGTATCGGAGTGACACCAACTCAGGAGTACGGCGGGGGAGGGGAGTATGATACTTTGACGCCGGTGGTTGTGATGCACCCAATGCAGAGCACTACTGACATGATGGGAACTCCTGGCATAGCTCCGTCGATGATGTCGAGTGATGGGGGTAGTACGGGGAGGGATAACGTGCTGCCGGGAGAGGATTTGGTTTTCGACGGGTAGGTCTTTAACTATCATGGCAAAGAACCCAAGGGATGCCTAGCTAACATGGAGAAAATAGTCCAGTGAAAAGCGCACATTCACTCACCAACCCGGCATGGCAGGAGGGTGTGTTGAAGGTGTTTAGAAACAACCTGACAAACGACCTGAGATTCCACTGTAAAGCGCTGAAAGAGTCGGAGACGTATTGGAGTGCGTAACCCCCTTTTTCTCTTTTGAAATGGAAGCTGACCAAAAAAAATAGTGAAATCAATAAACGCCCAACTCGTCCCCGCCTACGCCTACGACCAGCGTTTGCCAAACGTGGTCTACATCCGCGACAAGGAATCCGATCAAGGCCCGGGAAGCGGGTACATGCAGGCCTCTTCTTCAGGCGGCACCGGCCGACCGAGTGGGATCTACCAATTTGACAATGTGCGAGGATTATTCGACTTTCAGGCTCGGCTCACCAGCCAAAAGGTCGTGCTGGATATCCAGAGTGTTAAACTGGTAACACTGAACAAAAGCGGGTCGAGGGAGATTGAGAAATACTCTGGTGTGAGGCTGCAGATTTGGCATGAGAGTAACGAGGGGGGAAGGAGGAGCGGGGGAGGAGGAGGGCCGTCGGCGGAGGTGGCGAGTTTTGTGACGGCGGGGACGGCGCTGAGCGGGCCGCTGAGGGAGAGGTTGGTGGCGAGTAGCTCGAGGTTGATGGTTTATTTGGGGAGGTCGGGGGAGTATATCACATTATTCAGTAAGCTTGCTTCTTCCTGAAGGTATGGGGGTGCATGCTGACAATATGGGACCATAGTCACAGATGATCTTGACATTAAGCTCGAAGGGCAGACGATTGTCAAGCTCAAGCCTAGAAAAGGGCCTGGGCCGTTTACAAGGAGGGTGTCACGGTGGCCGGGGGTAAAAGGTACGCTTCCTTCTACTCTGCTATATGCGGGCAAAGCTAACCATAATACAGCGCACATGGAAAAAGGCATAGGTTCAGAGCCAGCCGGTCTAGATATTCACGGACAGCTGGTCGAGGAAGATGTGGAAAAGTACGATCTGTACAAGACATTTGAAATTGAGTTTGAGAACTCGCCGAGTAGGTCTTCCTCCTCTTCTGGTACTCTGGTGACATGACTGACCAAAGTGACAACAGGCCAAGACAACTTCGTCCGCAAATGGAAAGAAGTCCTCCACGAGCGTCGAAGAGAACGCCAACGATTGGAACAGATCCAAGAAGAGATGACGAGCACAGGTGGTTTACACGGGCGTCAGGCCAGGGAATTGTTTTGGTGATGATAATGATGATGATGATTGCTATCACAGTGACTACTTACATTGGGGAGGATATTTTATACATAGGGCAAGTAGCAGGAGAAGATGGGGAGACATGTCACGGGCACGTCACATATAACGAACAGCTCATCTAGGGGACCACAGGGTATATACCACATGGGATCACAGGAAGAAAGTTTGATTTTTGTTTGGATACGGATAGGATAAAGTGGGTTGCAACGGTTGGCAGGTGGGCGACGATACCATAACTATATTATACCATTTCACTTTTTCATAGGATATGAAAATACAATTCACATGTCAACAATGGAACTCAGCTCTGGCCAAGAAACGTGTAAGACAAGGGAACAATGGGTGGAGACATGGGGTGGGAGCAACATGCGGAAAGTTAACAATGGGTGGGAGCAGCATCTTGGGAAGTTAATAACAATAACCGGGAGCAACATGTCGGAGAAACGGTAATAGCGATGCAGCAATAGCACATGGGACGAAACTCCCACCCAGCAGGCAAAGCGCCCCAATGGACATGGCCGTGATGGCATGGAAGCGGCGCAGTCTTTGCGGTGCCAACAGTAAGGAAATGAAGTGAACCTGGAAGATTATTGAAAATATGCATACAAACGACCTTCAGCCTGGCAACTTCATAGTTTTCTTTACCGAGGGGGATTTACAACTAGAAAACGAGGCTATGCCTATGCAATATGCCATCATACTCTTTCCATCTCAAGCCCTCGGTCACCAAAAACCACCATTGAAGCCCGTGATCGCTCACTGGAGTCACTGCCCACCTCGGTGTCAGTTAGGTTGTCAGTGAGGAGAAAAGTGGATAGGTTTCCCCTGATTATCGAGCATGGCTCGCTCAGCTTTCCCAGCTTTGGCTCGTATCAGATTGTGGTCGATTTTCTGTTTGTCCGATTTGTCTTTTGCTTCATCTTTCAGCGACTTCTTTGACTTCTTCGACTGCAATTGTGGGACCTTGTCTTCGTAGCTTTCGCTCGAGTGCTCTTGTTTGCGCTAGATTTCGTATAACCGAGCATCTAAAGCTTGGATGCGCGGTTCCACTAGAGTGAGGAGAAAGGTGTCATATAGGTTCCCCGGATTCTACGGATACAAAGGCCTTGTTCCCGGTGTCATGCCCGCCCCGCCGCGCTGCTCCCCGCCTGCTCGCCGCTGGCTGCTGTCAGGGAACAGCGGGGGATGATTGATGGCGGGCGCGCACGCACGCGAGGCGACACCACTGCCCGCCATCGTTTGGACGCGCCGATCATTCAGTCATTACAAGCAGGAGCCAACGAATAATAAGAAAAATTTAAGCGAGCCATGTGGTGACCCTGGTAGTGAGTTTGGGATGGCACGGAGGGGCACAACAATGGGTGGGAAGAGAAAAAGACAATGGCATTGATGAGGGGGATAAGAATGGGTTGTTTGTTTACGTAGGGAATTGTCTTTTTATATAACTATCGGAGAAGGGATAAAAAAGGTGGATTGAAGATAAGGCTGGAGCTGGGAGAGAAATCGGGAGGGGGATGACCCGAGGGACTGTCGAGATGTTTCACTGCGGGTTTGTAAGGGTTTGCGTATTTGGGGTGTAATGAGATTTCGGTTAGGTCTAGATTTGGAAATTGATTCTATTCACAAACAACTTTAGATATGTTTGACTCTGAACACTGCTGACCTGAGTTCACCTTATCACCGATAATAACATGGATTCCACACTTTTTGTCAGATCAAATTAGCAAGCACAGCACGGTCCAGACCTCCGGGTTCCCTGGGCATTTCCACATCCCAAAAAGTCATGCATCTCGTGGGCACAAGCATCCATCCAAGCCAGCGTCGCACCAAGCACCCAAGAGGTAAGAATCCAAAAAGCATCGACAAGGGTCAATCATTGGTCCCCCGCTGCTGCAACCAATCCAACCCAAAAGCATGATAGTGATAAAAAAGCGACCAAGAGGAGCGCAGCAGCAAGCGGGAAGGCTTGGCCGGATTTCAGCAAGACCGGGGAGCTGGGTTTAGCTGAATCTCAATCGCTTCTCCTTATGTTTGTCTTCACTTTCGACGTCTTCCTTTTTCATGTATGATTATCACAAGAACACGAGTTCTGCCTTGTCGGGCTTTTTTTGAACAGAGAGAATAATTTCTGATTGGATACTCTTTTATCGCATTTGAAGTTGTCGTTCTGCAGAAGAGACGCGCCACAGAAATACGGGTACGGATACCCGGCACAGAACAGCTGAGAGAGAGGATGAAGTGATGCTCGTTTGCTTGACCGAGGACCTGATTGAGAAAGGAGGGATCGAAAAACAACAAGCAACTTGACGTCAGTTGGGCAGGCAGAGAGGACGAAGACAAGGAAAAGAACAAGTGCCGATAACAAACCAACCTATCTCAGCCTCTTGTTTTACTTCACTCATACAGAACTGGTTCACCCAACCCGCTTCTCACCCAGCCTCACCACCACTCACCCCGCGTGGGAGTGAGTGAGAGGCTACCGATATATCGAACTCGTTCACCGAGCCTCATCATAATCCTCGACATTAATCACCAATCTTAATCCTCACTCAGCCACCTCCCCCCTTGATCTCTCCACCACACCTCGGTGGGCAGAGGATCATCCCAAACCCCAGACAGCATTCACAATGCAAGAACCAGAAATCTTCACCCAACCCATCACCTCCAAAGACCGGATCGACGGCTCCCAATCCCCCAACGGCCTAGAGCTAGACAACTTCCACGGCACAATCTACAGCAATGGCCTCTCCTCCCCTGGCGGCGGCGGAAATGGCAGTCGGGGTGGCCCCAACGACGATAATTCCTCCGATGATTACCACGATTTCGTCTACCCCGAAGAACGCAAGCTCGGAACCTGGTCGACTGCCTTTCTAATCATCAACCGGGTGGTGGGAGCCGGAATTTTTAGCACGCCCAGTAGTATTATCCTGAGTATTAATAGCGTGGGGATGACATTGTTGTTTTGGGTGCTGGGGGGTATTATGACTTTTTGGTAACTTACACCCAACCCCTTTTTGATGATGTTGAAACTGTGACTGACAGTTTTATAGCGGGTATGCCCCACTACTTTTACTTCCCTTTCCCTTGTCAGTGAGATGCTAACCCTCATGACTGTAGACTCTTCGTCTACCTAGAATACGGCACCGCCCTCCCCCGCTCCGGCGGCGAAAAAGTCTACCTCGAGCGCGTCTACCAGCGTCCCCGGTACCTAGCCACCTGCATCTTCGCCGTGCAGTTCGTCTTCTTTGCCATCTCCACCGCCAACTCCATCTCCTTCAGCTCCTACCTCCTCCGCGCCGCCAGGGGTAGCAGTGGCAATGATGACTACCACCGAAGCCAGCAGCTCACCACCAGCATCGACAGCGAGGACGAGCGCCAATGGCTCACACGAGGCATCGCCGTCGCCGCCATCACCGTCGTCTGCCTTATTCACGCTTTCGCTCCGAGATGGGGCATCTGGCTTAGCAACGGGCTGGGGGCGTTCAAGCTGGTGTTGCTGAGCCTGTTGGTCTGCACTGGGTTCGCCGCACTAGCGGGCAAGACAGCGAGCCCGAGGCCGGAGCCGAGCAACTTTTCGAGTTTTCACGGCCCGGATATGGAGTCTCAGAGTGCGAGGGCCAGCGGGACGGATGGTCCTTCGCCGAGGATGGCTCAAGAGGCGGCGGGGTATGCGCTGGGGCTGTTGCAGGTCCTGTACTCGTATGGGGGGTGGGAGAATGCGAATTATGTGCTGACCGAGGTGAGGAATGCGCCGACTACGCTGAGGAGAGCGGCGCCGATTGCTATTAGTATTGTTACAGTGTTGTATGTGTTGGCGAATATTGCTTATGTGAGTTTTGTTCCTGCGGTTTCAGTCAAAGAGAAAGGGGCTAATGAGTGTGGGAATAGTTTTCTGCCATGACAAAGGATCAGATGGCCAACTCTAGAGTGGTAGTCGCTGCTCAGTTTTTTGAGAACGTCTGGGGGCAGAGCGTGTTCGTTCAGAGGGTGCTGCCGCTGTTCATCGGTTTCTCGTCGTTGGGCAACGTGTTCGCTCAGTCGTTTGCCATGCCCCGTGTGAAGCAGGAGTTGGCCAAAGAGGGTGTGCTGCCATGGTCACGGTTCTGGGCGAGCGACTGGCCGTTCAATGCCCCGTCTGGCGCCATTTTCCTCCATTGGATCGTGACGACAGTCTTCATCCTTGCCTCGCAGACGTCGGATGTGTACACGTTTGTCACCAACGTCTTCGTGTACAGCAGCAACTGGATCAAGATCCTCCTCGCGGTTGGGTTGGTCTATCTCAACTTTACGCCTTCAGAGCGATGGGCGGAGCAGAGGACCACTTTCCGGAGCTCGCCCTTGTTGACGATCTTCTGGACTGTGTCGTTGTTGTTTGTGCAAGCGGCAACGTTTATTCCGAATCAGGTTTTCACGACGGAAAGGTTACCGTACTACGTCGTACCAACGCTGGGAACGAGTTTGCTGGCTATCGGGACGGGGTACTGGTTGATTTGGGCAAAGGTGCTGCCTGCGTTTGGGTACCACATCCAACATGAGATTGTGCAGATGCCTGATGGAAGTGAAAGGGTGAAGTACAAGGTAAGTTATCTCGACAGATCCTTGGAAACGAGGGACGAAAAGCTAACAATCAGTACAGAGAGTAAAACCAAAAAAGAAAAGAAAACGACAAGGACAATGGCAGCGGCCGAGGAGGCAGTCTGTGTGGTAATATGCCGGCTGTAAATGTTGTATATAAAGATGATTGTAAATAACTCTTAATGTTGAATACGGATACCGAGCAGATGTTGGGCTATGGATCCCATCCCTTGAGAAGCAGTGACGTAGACTTTTGAGAGAGTTCCAGGTTGTGTTAGGGATGTCAGATGTCAGATACAGAGGTATTCAAGCCAGGGTTGGGGTTGTTGATAGAGGTGTTCTGGAATGCCGGAACCAGAAGAGTTGTGAAATGGAATTTATTACTGGCAACAATGTTTTTCTAAAGTCAATTGGCAGAGCCTTTTGAAACTTGAAAGATTTCTTTCACTGGGTACCTGGTAAGGGCGAGTTAAGGTGCTCCGTATAGAGAAGGTGCAAGGAAAATGCCGAGCCGGAGCGTCGGCAGGTGGGGCAGCTCCCTGAAGCCCCTGGAATTGGCCAAATGGATCGGCTGTCCTCAGCGTCGTGTCGGAAAGCTTCGACATCACCGACATCTTTGCCAAGTTAGCTACCTATTCTTTTGTGGCAGCCATGCTGCATCTCTTCCCCTCCAGCGCAAATCTGATATCCAAACGTGACGTCAAACTCGAATACTAAACCCAGCCGAGAGAGAGAAAGAGAGAGAGAGCATGCTGTCTCGGTCTCTTCCCCACCGTCTGATCTCGTCTCGTCCTCTGCCACCGAGTGCCCGCCCCGTCTCCGTGTTGCCCGAGTGCCAGGCCCGCCCGCTGTTTCGTCCCCCGCGCCGTGAACGCGTGAATCGGTCCTTCGCAAACATCCTTACCAAAACACACAACCAATGTCTTGGGACTTGCTGCAGCGGTTCCTCGAGAGCGATGTCTTTAACCAGAATCCTTTCCTCTCGGTCTCGTACCTCTCGTATGTGCCCTCATGAGTCTAGCGCATAGGACAGGACAGCTCGTTAAAAAGTTATGGACCGCTGACCGCTTGCTTCCCATCTCTGCAGACGATATGCCGACCACATAGGCATTCACTATGTGCTGTGCAACAAGCTTCGCCAGTTCCCCTACGAGGATATCGAGTTCTTTTTGCCCCAGCTATGCCACCTAATTATAAGCGTCGACAATGAGTCCATGGCCTTGGAGGAATTTCTCCTGGATTTATGCGAGGAGTCGGTGACAGCAGCGCTCTTGGTTCGTTGCTTTGGTTCAGCATCCGCACCGCAAACCTCGGTATACTGACTATCGTGGCTAGACCTTTTGGTTATTTCAAACTTACCTCCACGATCTCTCGTCGAACCCGCAAACAGAAGCTTTCAGTACTTGCCGCCGAGTCTACAACAAGGTGCAACACATAGTGTTTGGGGTATCGGACGCCAGGAGCCAGGAAAAGATTGTGGAAAATGCGCTGCCAGTGACCGTCTTAGGGAGCTTCGTGTTGGCTAGCATTGGGTTGCCCATGTTGCCTGGCTGGGCCGGACCGCTTGCTGTTGCGCAAGCCAGAAGACCACGCCCCGTTATCGAAAGCATCGCTGAGCCAGTCGCCGCTCCGCAAACCCAGAACAAAAATGTGCCGGCCAGGGCGCATACTGTGACAGCTGGGAGTAGCCGCTCCAAACGCGCGAAGGAGAGCCGCATAACGAGCGCCCCGGACGTCAAGGTGCAGCCAACCTCCCAGAATAACTCACCATCTAAAAAACACAGAACGAAACCCTCGAGGCCAGGAACATCAGGAAGCGTAACGGAGGCACCACCGCCAGAACCGGCACAACCAGCCCCCGTTGAAAGTCTGGAAAATCTTACGCTTGAGGCACGCCTCAGCTCGGCATCTTTGCCATTGCCCGATTCTCGGCCCCGTCTCGTCACCAGACCTACCACCCCTCTAACAGCCGGCCTAAGACCGCACGATATGTCCAGGAAGCACTCGCACAATGTGAGGACTTTGCTGAACCAGGCCGAGATAACCCACGAACAGAAGATACGGCTCTTGAGACAAAACTACTTTCGCTGCCAGACAGCTTTCTTGACAGCATTGGAGGATATCTCAAACCGGTTGGTGATTGTGCCTAAGCCAGCTCGTCTGAGTGCTCTACGCGCTGAGCTTGCCTTGATAGCAAGGGACTTACCTGCCGAGGTCGATATCCCAGTGTTGTGCCCTCCTACTTTAGTAGACGGTTCGCCATCCAAAAGCCGCCACCACAGAATAGTCCGCCTGAACCCGGCCGAGGCAACAGTCCTTAACAGTGCTGAAAAAGTGCCGTATCTACTCATGGTGGAGATTTTGAGGGACGACTTTACCTTCGATCCTGACACTCAGGACAACCAAAGGTTACTTACAACTCTACTAGCCGAGCAGGGGACGAGGAAACGGATATTCGACTTGTCTGACGCCCCCGGTATAACTACTCTCTCCCGAACACCGCCGGCCGAGCCAGTGGTCGATAGCGTCTTTGAACCGGCTTCTGGGGATCTAGGAGCTTCGCCAATGCTGAAGCCTTCTGATGACGACTTGTTCGGCCCTGTACCGCCATTATCGAGAACGCAATCTCTCCGGGTTGCCCACCCAAATATCACAGTTTCTGGGGCCGCAGACAAGGCAACCCCTCGAAACTCTACGAATACCAGCCTGTCTGGGTCGCCTAGTCCTCCGGTTAGAAGCCGGACCTTGACTATTACCAACCCGCGAAATAACTCGGTCGACCAACCCGACTTTTCTGCCTTGGCCATCCACATGCGGACGGCGTCCCAAATGTTGGCCCAGCTCGACGCAACCAGCGGCAAACGTCCGCGCCAGGAAGTGGCAGCCATCCGGGCCAAGATCATTGCGAGTATGCAAAGCCTGGAGGAGCAGAGTTTTGATCTTGACGACGGCCACGGCCCAACATTTGACATGATCATGGCCAAAAGCGAGGTGGGCTCTGCAGCAGCTGCCAGCAATAACAGCACCAATGGGACAACAGAAACAGATAACGAAGGCGGTGCTGGCCCTGAACCAGCAAACATCAATGCCAACGCTGGTATCGACAGGATGGAAAACGACATCAAGACGGGCGGCCTTCAGCGCAAGGGGGACCGCGACGATCCCAGCGCGGCTGTGTTTGGCGAGGCGTGGGAGGTGAAAAAGGAGCGGATCCGCAAGTCTTCGCCATATGGGTGGATGAAAAACTGGGACCTGGTGAGCGTCATCATCAAGACGGGCTCGGACCTGCGGCAGGAGGCGTTTGCCTGCCAGCTGATCCGGGTGTGCCACAAGATCTGGGTCGACGCTGGGGTCCCGGTGTGGGTGAAGCTCATGCGGATTCTGGTGACGGGTGAGTCGTCAGGTCTGATCGAGACAATTGCCAACGGCGTATCATTGCATTCGATCAAACGCAGCTTGACGATTGCGTCGATTGAGTCTGGGCAGAACCCAAGGAGGAGAATTGCCACGCTCAAGGACCACTTCGTCAAGGTTTTTGGCAAGCCGGATAGCGAGGGGTATAAAGCTGGTGTAGACGCATTCAAGAGGTCGCTGGCGGCGTATAGCGTCATCTCTTATGTGCTTCAGCTGAAGGACCGGCACAACGGAAACGTGCTGATCGACAACGAGGGGCACATCATTCATATTGATTTCGGCTTCATGCTGTCAAACTCACCGGGGTCGGTTGGGTTCGAGGCGGCGCCGTTCAAGTTTACGTATGAGTACGTGGATGTGCTGGGGGGTGTTGGGTCGGCTGATTATGAGGACTTTAAGAAGCTTTGTAAGCAGGCTTTTCAGGGTGAGTTTTTTTTTTTTTTTTTTGCCTGTCTTTTACGATGAGTGAAATAGTTGCTGATATTAGAAAACAGCTCTTCGACGATCAGCGGATAATATTGTCGATCTGGTCAGCATGATGGGCAGGGAGAGCAAGATGCCTTGCTACGGGGCGGGCGTTACGCAAGTCACGGCGGCCTTGAGGCAGAGGTTCCAGCTGCAGCTGAGCGCCGACGAAGCGGAGCAGTTTGTCGAGACGGACCTGATTGGGAAGTCGTTGGGGAGTTATTACACGCGGCTGTAAGTCTATTTCCCCTTCTCGTCTTGTCCTTTTTCATATGCTAACGACTAGGGAAACAGTTATGATACCTTCCAATACAGAACCCAGGGGATCTATTGAGCGGGGAGTTTGAAGGGTGGGCGGTGGTGGAAGGCAATAGGAATGTGGTCTTTCTCATTTTGGTACACAAGTTGGTTTCGGCACAGGAGGGGTCACACAGATTCACATATTACAAACAAAAAGCAAGGAAGCAGCACAGCCAGCATCTCGGACGGCGTTCTTATAAAAGGGATGATTGATTGATCGATTTGATTTGAGGCGCGGTGGTGTTGATAGACTTAAGAGTTGGAAAGTGGTGTTTCTAGCCGAAACCAGAGGCGTTTTGGTTTCTTCAATGCTGGGAGTAGGGGGTTAAGGGGCATGATGGTTGCAGCCATAGATAGCTGCAATGTTCAGTTGGAATTTAATGAATGGGCAGGACGTTGATGCCGAGTTCTCCGATACGGTCACCAAAGACATGCCCTCTCATTAGTGATCGATAAATCCAGAAGATTAAGCCATATACCCAATATCAAAATGGAAATAAGACTCGAAATGCCCCAAGTAACGGATGGGTAAACGATAGCAATGCCAAAAATCACTGGAGATTCTATCGAGCAACCTAGAAACAGGATTCTGTCAAGAAGTCTTGTTCAGTCCAGCTTCTTTCAACAGACCACAATTTATCGCCGTCTCCTTCCCATGCGATTCGCACCAGGGGCACGCAACCAACAACCGCGGTTTCCGCCACTTCTATCAGATATCCGTTGTCAGCGGCGATACATCTCTTCCTTCCGTGTTAACCAATGTCCTCGTGACGGGAGTGACTACCTTGCCCAAACAAGCCATTTCAAATTCTGCTCTACTATTTGATCATGACTCTCACCACAAACATCCTGCTCCGGGTCCTCCCCGAATTTATCGTCCGCAAACATCTACATTGCCGTGGCCTTTTCTTGGATTGCATTGCATCATGGAGTATCCGTACCAATTTTCTATCGATCCTCTACTCGCCGATGTGAAAGTCCTGCAAGACTTGCTGGCCAGCGGAAAGGCCACGAATTTGAAAATCGTCAATGACTACCTGCAACAGATCGAGAAGTACGATGGCTACCTCCATGCCGTGATACAGAGGGCGCGATACGTAGTTCTTGAGGCTGCCGCCACAGAGTTGGATGATGAGAGAGCTTACGGGAAGGTTCGCGGGCCATTGCATGGCATTCCCATCCTCATCAAAGTATGTGGTAGCTATATGGCCTTCTCTCGCCTCTCTCTGAAGCTAACGCCGTGATGCCTGTTTTAGGACAACATAGCTACCCATCCGTCCCTTGGTCTTTCGACCACAGCTGGAAGTCTTGCTCTGCTGAGCTCTAAGCCGAGGGCCAATGCCCACGTTGTCGACCTGCTCTTGAAGGCCGGCGCCATAATCCTTGGGAAGACCAACCTGAGCGTATGTTCGCCTCCCCTAACAAGCACATCAAGCTGTTCTGATTAGTCCTTCAGGAGTTCTCCGGTGCTCGAGACTACCACATGCCGAGCGGGTGGTCGGCCCTTGGTGGCCAAACCCAGTCGGCATATGTTCGTGGAGGGCTGAAAAGAGGTGATTCCAGCATTGGGCACTCGGTACGCAACCTTTCCCCAGCAAAACCTCGCTCGATTCATTCTGACACTCTCTGAGAACCCCGCCGGCTCCTCAACAGGCTCTGCGGTGGGCGTTTCTGCCGGCTACGCACCTATCGCTCTGGGCACAGAGGCCGAGGGCTCTCTTATCGTCTCGGCAGGGAGAGCAGCGCTTTACGCCATGAAGCCGACCATCGGGCGAGTGTCTCAGAAGGGGGTCGTGCCTATCTCCAGATATTTTGATTCGGTTGGGCCGATGACGAAGAGTGTGTATGATTTGGCGGTTTTGCTGGATGTTTTGATGGAGAGGCCAGTGATGTTTTCTTTCACCAAGTACTTGACGAGAACGTGGGAAGCTATCTCGGTTGCTGTGCTGGATCCGAAGGAGTGGAGATATCCTCCTGCTTTGATTACACCTGTGCCTGGTGCCGAGGAGCAGATGGTAAGTCTTTTTCTTTTTTCTTTGCCTTTTTTTTTTCTTGAACAATTATTCTGCAATTGTTTCAATCTGACTTTGCTTTAGGACCGTGAATTAAAAATGGCATACTTCAAAATTGCAGCCGAGGCGAAGGATTTCACGATCCTCGCAGATACTTGCCTCGGTGTGGATGTAGAGAACGTCAAAGAGATCATAACTTGTAAGTCGTAGTTATTCACCCGCAATCGTGCTCACTTGACTTTGACACAATCCGCTGTGTAGTGGCCGACCTCAAGACAGACCTCAACGCGTACCTTGAGGATCTAGACTGGAGCGAGGTTCGTTCCTTGGGAGACATAATCCGGTTCAACATTCAGCATGCGAGAATGGAACTTCCTCCGGGTAAATTTATCGCCCTGCCCACTTCTATAAGTGCGACATGCTAACAATTTTCTCGCTCGATATAAGACCACCCAACACAGGACCGCTTCGCCCGCGCCGAGTGGCAAAACCTCAGCTCGGAGGGCCATGCTTGGTATCTTAAGAACTTGCGGCGTGTCTCGAGGGATGTAATAGCAGAGCCCGTTTTCAACAACGGAATCGATGTCATCATCGGCCCAGCCGATGGCTTGCTCTCCACACTTGCAGTCGTGGGGGGTATGTTACAGCTGGGCAGAACGTATCCTCCTGCTGCGAGTCCAAATGACTAATTCACTGAATTAGGTTATCCAATAGCTGCGATGCCGTTATCCTATCTCGAATACAATGGTCGCCCATTTGGAGCTGCTGCCATGGCGGCGAGGGGGCGAGAAGATATTTTGATCAAGGTTATGAGTGCTTGGGAGGCGACATTTCCGGCAGCTAGACAACCTCCTCCGGAGTTGGACCTCCTCCGGAGTTGGTTTTGATCGATGAAGGATGATCGATGTACTGCTTGTACTTTTCAGGGGATATGAAGAGGTGGTTTCGCATTGATTAGAAGGTTGTTTAGGGAGGGGCAACGGCATGTTTTTTGTCAATGCAGTTTGCATCTGTATAGATTTCCCGCTTTGGGTGTATGACAGTCTTTGGTGCGTGTTAGCTCGACCAAGCTACAAATCATTCTGGCGTGTCTGGCATACGACTTGAATGCTAGGAATAAGACTGGTTGTCGTCGGTTTAGTGTGGGATGGATGATAATCCGACGAGGCTACACTACGAGCTCACCAGCTCGACCCGCTCGGCCATTCGTGGATGGATGTCAGCCTCAAAAAGTTGCAGATTCTTGCCGGTTTCGGGGAGCTACATGGGGCACGCGGCGGCGCCATGTGGGAAATCCGGGAATAGTCTACATGATAGGGTTGCAGGAGGAGGTCACATCAGGATGTAGATGTAGATCGGATAAGAGTTTCCTTTGGTACATCGGTTTCTGACATGTCAGATTTTTGTTGCCATTGGGTGTGTGGTGTGGCTTGGGGCTCGGGATTCTCGTCCCTTTGTGATGGTGTGGTGTGGTTGGTGGTGCCAAGTTTGAGGACTATTGGATGATTTGGGCGCGCGGGCACGCGGGGCAAGCTATCACAACCCCCTTTGGTTTCTAGAAACAGGGAAACAAAGAAAAAAAAAGGGGCGGTAGGAGGTGATGAGAAAAAGGTACGGTATAGAAAACGAGTTGAGATCATCGGGTAAGGCTACCACACCGGGACCAATCCAAGAGGAGATTCTTCGTATGGGCGCAGAGGTTGATGGCGGTGGCTTGTTGAGGATGGCATGGATTGGGTTCGGGAAGTGAGGGAGAAGTCGGGAGTGGCGCTTACATGCAGATAGATGACTGTTGACTGTCGGGGGTATGAGTTTACCGGGATAGGGTTGTTGAAGGATGTGGTGATAGATCTTCAGAGAGGATATGGATGCTAGTAATGGGGCTCGCGGGGCGATGGGATGTTTCAGTTTGTTGGTTTTGGCGCGTTGGTGGGCTGTATTACAAAGGGTAATGATAGAACTTGGTTGGTTGCCTTGTCACTGTTTCCTTGGTTAGGGAGAGAATGAAGCCATCGTGATATCTTGGCAATTTGGTTGTTCTCGTGACAAGGGATGGGACGGCTTGGAGGCAGTGACTTGCTCCCGCTTAACTTTTGTTTGGGGTGCTTTGGGTATGAGGAACAATGAACTCGAGAGTATGATAGGCTTAGCATCCCCAGACCGCCGTTTGTGAATCACCTCACATCCTCTTCGAAATGTTTGCATGACCTGAGGGACAAGCCAAGACACGGTTTGTACGCCCTGGTTGTGTTGGTCAGCCAGGCTTCATTCTCATATGAGGGTGAATGAGGGCCAAGCAGGACACTAGGCACTGTATCATATGCCATCTTCCGCAAGGGCACACCGGGAGGCCCATGTTGTTATGATTGGGTCAGGAGGGTATCACGATGGTGGCAAACTTTAAGCCTGATCGTCGGAAGGGCGCTTGAGTTTACACTAGCTACGCCCAAAGGTGAACAAAACCAGGCTTCGCCGGCAGGGAGATAGAATGAGAGGATGCCGCCAGTGTTGAGGAGTTACGAGAAACATTTGCGGTTACATCGCGTTTCGCCCTGTATACCTTTGATCTTAATGCGCGAAATATGAACTGTCTGTGTGGGTGTTTCCACGGAGAAGTAACCCTGTGACTGTTTCTCCGTGGAAAACAATGAAGACTTGTATCTCCCTTCAACTCCTGGGAGACTTACTCATTCTCTCGAGAATGGCCACCAGAATAAAACTCATTACGTTGTTGGTAATGCCATGTCATGTATTGTGAATGTGGGCAGCATAACACATACATCCGCCCTAGCTTGAACACAATCTCACAAATATATTAAATCTACACTACCTATTGACCGGTACTTGCACAACATCCTGCCCGCCACCGTGAACATTCAACTCTGTAGGTAAGCAAACGCATCGAGACCGTCTTGCAGATATGTATGTTTTGCTTTGAAAGACCTGCAGTACAACAGTTACAAATCATGCCACTTCACACATTTTTATTCTAGAAGCACTTTATTTGCTCATGTTGTCAACCTTCAAACTGCTGAAAAGTATGCTGCTGTACTACTCTCTCAGAGGGACCCGTTATTGTATCACTCTGACACGACAGCAAACAGCAAAACAACGGACGGGGATCTTGGGTGTAGGGCGGAGTATGTACCCGGCCGAAAGACGGGCGTGAAGGATCGGCTTGTATGCAATGTGCATGGTGTTGTGCTGGGCCGAGAGGAGGGAGAAGAAGATCATGGGGGGTGATGATGACCAATACATGGAACAAGGCAAGAACCTAGGCAAGCAAACCCATTGGTGATCATAAAAGGTATTATTTCCCATTTTAGATCTAGGTTAGTGGTAGTTGTGATTCGTAACAACCCCCAGTCATAACAATCTGATTACAATGACTCAACGCCAAGTTGAAAGAAACAACGTTGTGATAAACACCTGGGAGTGTTTTCCCTTCCTTGCCCGTCTGTTTTTCCCTGTCGCCTATCGTAACCGTAACCGTACCGTACCCCCTAACCCCTAGACCATCAAGAGAAGAAAGAAAACGTGTTAAGATAAACAGAAGAGCCGCCCCAGAAGCACTCATAAGACCAGAGGAAGAAAACTACCCAAGAGAAAATACATGTTTTTGTTTTTGTTATGTTGTGTTTCGTCAAGCCTAGTGTCATGCACTCATGACATGGCCGTGGTGTGATGATGACATGAGAATAAACCAGAGAAGGAAACCCCGAGAGAGAAGAGAAAGCGCCCTATTCCTTACCTATTGCGTGTCGTTCCATGCATGGGCATGTCCTGCAGCCCATCTCGGCCGTAGCCTTATTTTCTGCTGTGCAATGTCGCCCTAGAAGAATGATCGACACTCGACACACCCTTCCACTCCCTGCCCCTTAGCCTCACGCCCTACCACCTGTTTTGTGAGCTCCATCCTCCTCCTCCCGTTGCCCATGCCCCGCCGTCGGAGACTGATTGCTACTCGGCGGCGGCGGCGGCGGCGGAGGAGGAGGAGGAGGGCCCATATGCATGACCCCAGCAGCACCCGACATAGCACCCGGCATAGGAGGGGGGTACTGCAGCCCATCAGGCCCAGACCCAGGCATTGGCATTGGCATTGGCATTGGAATCCCCATACCCGTACCCGGCGGCGGCGGCCACCTACACACATGCCCCCCACTCGCCGCCATGACAGCCCTAATCCCCGGCAGATGACCATGCTGCCCAGGGTGAGGCATCTCCCCCGGGGCAACACTCACCACCTCCACTTCGAACCTCACCACCCCATTGTTGCTACCCTTTGGTGACACCGCCCCGATAAACCGTGAGAGATCATCGCCGGAGTAGTTGCTCAGATCGTAGTCCTCCCCGTCAATGTGTACACTTATGACGGACGCCCGGAGGTGCCAGAGGCGAGCGGGGGATTTATCCGCTGTGGTCACGTTGCTGAAGGAGCTGGGGGAGCGGCGGACGTAGTTTAATGCGGTGTCTTGGAGGCTGCGGATGGTGAGCTGGGTCTGCTCTAGGCTGCGTTGTTCGCCGTGGTGGCGCCAGTGGATGTGCAAGAGGACGTCGTGGAGTTTGGGGGTGGGACTCTGCTGGGGGGTGGTGGGATTGGTGTTGGCGTTGGTGGTGGGGGAAGGGGCGGACCGAGGGGAAGGATTGGTAGTGGTGGTGGTGGTGGTAGTTCCAGGACGAGATGTTGCGTTCTGAGCGGGTTGTGGCTTGGGAGCCATGGCGCCGGTGGTAGCAGGCCCATTGGAGGGCAGTACGTGTAAGGCGTGTGGGGGAGGCATCATCCATGCTCCGGGGGGAGGGGGAGGAGGGGGAGGGGGGTGAGCACGATGGTCGATGCCGCCCATCCATGGGATAGGGCCCCTTGGCGGTACACAGCGAACCCGCTGGGAGAAACCGCCAAAGAAGGGAGGTCGCCGATTGGGCACGACCGGGACATCGGAGTCGGTAGGGTCGAGGTCGTTTTCTGAATCAGATGACCTTGAGCAGGAGCGAGATCGGGCCGGTGACCGGGAGCGAGAATGGGAGCGTCGGACAGCCTTGGTTTTGGGCGATACATGTGCGTTCTTGGAAGCCCTGGCCGGTTTGCCCCGGCTGCGCTTCTTCAGCACACCAGTGGACGTGACTGAGACCGTCTCATTGTCGGACAGTGACTCCTCGTAGGTGGAGGGGGCCTGGTCAACAGTCACAGTAGACGAGACAGAGGCAGTGTCGCTGTCGCTTCCGTCCTCGCTGTCACTAGAGGGCTTGAGGCTTCGCTTCTTGAGGCTGGCAGCGAACGCATATCCGTTCGTAGATATGTAATTCTGCACAGCCGTGGCAGACTTGACATGAAGCCCGTGGATGGCCTCCTGGAGAGTAGGTGCCAGTTCCGACATCAGCACCTCCCGCTTGCCCTGTTCGGCCCTCAGAATCAGGGCCTTGAACTTTCCCAGGGGTTCCATCGCAGTGACCAACGAGATATCGGCATCTTGGCGACTGAAGAACTTGCAGTTCTCTGAGAGATGTTATATTAGTGGCTGATAATCGAGAACGCCTGCAGCAAGCAGCATGCTATGCCGTCTGGTGAGGAGCGGTGAGTGAAACGTACCAATGACCTGAGAACGCAAGTCGATAGCAGGCGGGGGAGCCATGGGGCCCATGTTCGAACAGAGACGGTGCTGGTGAGGTGAGAGCTGGACAGAGTCAAAGTAATGTGAGGGTACTAGCATTGGGTAGTCAACCCCGGACGAGCTGGTGATGCGAGTGAAGTCTCAAGTCCGGAAGGGGGCTGGCCAAAGTCAGGGATGGGCTACATACTTATACCTGTCCGTAGCAACTGTTCTACGTCCCACCGGTAACATTTGTACACCATCAAAGGGGGCAACTGTCACAAGCCATGAGGCCCTTCGGGGAAGGAGAGGGGAAGGAGAGAAACAGAACCGTCTCTGGCTTTCGAGAACGAGTAGAAAACGCGAGGCGGACTTGCATGCCCGGGTGGTGCATATGTAAGTGATAGTAACTGGGGGGATCCGGAGTACCAAGCTACGCGGAAACCCCGGATCAGAACATGACCAGCCATGCGGTGAGTGGATACACTGCAGCTCAATGCCGTCAATGTAGGAAGTTGTTGAGCGGCTCAGTCGCCCGGTAAGAGTGTGATGAGGGAAAGAGGAGAAGATACTAAGACGAGCGCCGGCGGGCACTACTATGAATGTACCATCGGCTAGACACCGTCCTTGTCTCCCGCGAAGGGCGGAATGGATGATCACTTGATGTTGTGTTCGGCCGGGTACCATTGCTTTGTTTTATTTTAACCATTCATCCAGGGCCACGGGAACAGACATTGTTGTTGTGTACCATGTCGATGGCGAAGATGAAGCCGTCCTGTGATTTGTATGGTGACACAAGCCAACGGTCCGCACCTTTTGCCGATCGTTCTGATCATATCACATCTGACTGAGATGCAGTGTAGCTTGGTGAACCCGGGCCATGAGAACAACGTGAAATTTGTGTGCCCTGAAGAAATTCGTTTGAGGCGTTCCATCACATCAATATCTGCTTGGTGATATACAGCCCTAACCGCTGTGGCAGCCGCAGGACTGACCTGGCGGTGAGCCGATAAGGATGCTGAGGAGCGGTGTCCCGAACTCGCCGGAGAGAGCAGAGAAGAAGCACATCAAGCCCCAAGCCTCATTCGAAACCACTTGCTGTAAATCAAGGAAGGGTCAGTACTCGTACAATTCCATTTTGTTCGGATTGACTTACACCTATACACAATTGGACAAGTTTCCTTATCGAGATCCAATGGCAAGTAAGCCACTAGATCAGGTACAACCGTTTAAGCCACCACCGTGAAAAAAACTGCGTCTGATCGCCCACGCGACGACGAATCACGTTCCCCAACCAGGTACGGAGTACAGCACGAATGTCGACATCCGTACCTTGTCGCATGTAGGGCTGCTTCGGCCACATCTCGCGGCCTTCTATCCCCGTCCCAAAGGAGCGAACAAGCCAATTGCCCTTCACAATTGCCCTTCGCAATGCCAGGACCGTGCCCTGCTACCCTTGTAACAACTGTAGCCCAATTCATTGTTGTATTGCCTAGCCTATTATCTATCTGCCAACAGTCAGTTGCCTGCATGAGCCCCTCATCCAACCGTCAATCTCTCAAGCCGGTCCTTGACGGCATCTACCATCATCGATTCTCTATCCAACAAGCTCATCACTTGTGCCATCTTCGCCTTGCGGATATCTGCCGGGATCCGCACACCAGGCGCTGGCGAGGCGGGCCCGTCTTCAGCCGCATCTCCCAATCTCTTTTGCAGCTGTTCAGCCTGCGCCAGAAGCGAGTCGCTGAGCTCCTTAATCTCTTCGAATCGCTTCCAGGGCTGCCTGATCTTGGAGTCAAGCGGCGAGCTGTCGACTTCGGATCCCAAGATGCTGGTTTCAAAGCCCTTCACTTCCTCCACCCAGGCCTTCTCCTTATCGCTCAGGTCGCGAGTTGTGGCACGGCCAAGCTTCTTCTTGATTCTTTCCATCCTGCTGGCCAATTCCTCCTGGCGTCTCTGCGCTTGATCGATGCGCGACCGGGTGAGTTCGTTGACCGAAATAGGATCATCGTCTCCCAAGTCGTCGCCCGTAATGGTGTCGATTCTCTTCTTGACCTCGCCAGCCTTGATCAGCTGGTCTCTTAGTTCAACCTGAAGCGCTTCACATTTCCTGAACAGTTCCGCTACAGCATTCTGGATCTCAAACACCTCGCTGCTGGCCACTTTGTGGCCTTCGGTGAAGACCTCAAGCGTTGCCATGGATAACCGTATCTCCTGCTGAAGCAATGGCCTTCTCCGGCCCGTTTTGAGAAGATCAACCCACGCCGGGACAGCGTTGTTGTTGCTGAGCAGCACATCGGAGGGGTGGAAAACTGGCCGGGGGTGCCATACGACTTCTGGCTCGGGAATTTCCACTTGCTCATGGACAACCGGCGAGTCTCTCGTGATAGGCGCAAGCTCAAGCTCTGGTGTGTCGAAAAAGATGGCGATGGGCTGGTTATGGGTGGCGGAGAGCAGAAGGTGACCAATGTCCTGGTCACGAATGACAATGGGCGCTGAAAGCACATTCATGCCACGAGGTTGAGTAAATACCCGCTCTCGTTCCGACCCATGCCCCTGGACCAGCACATCAATGCGGAAATCTGCACCAGCTTCTGAGTCGCTCTGGAGCTCACTTTCAAGGCGGGAAACCCAAGGCTCCATGTTGACAAGAGTGATGCCAGCGGGATTCGTGACGTAGAACGAATATTTTGAGGTAGCATCCTCGGAAAACATAGGCCAACTATCGGGCGTAAGTTCAGCGGGTTTGACAGTGTCGAACGTTTGGAAAGTGAGGAGACTCGGGGTTTTGGCGGCTGAAGAAGATGGCCTCAGCTTGCTCTTAATTTTTGAGGGTAACCACTCAGCTTCGACACCTTCCGTTGCTAGGCAGATTTTGACCTGGCCGCTGGTAGAGAGCAGACAGACGACGGCAAGAGAGAGTCCATTCTCCTCCTCGTCATCCATAGCTAGCTCCTCGTCTTCTCCCATCATCAAGTCGGACATGTTGGGCTTCTCTCCAATGACGTAGATATCCTTCAGCTCAACTTCGTCATCTTGCTCGTCTTCAGGATTTAGGTCCAAATTGAAGGGCCCTTGGAGTTTGGGAACAATTCCTGGACGAGCAGGACGGCTGTATACTTCCACTTCTCCATTCGCTCCAGGGGTTTCCACAATCTTTGGCTCTTGGTTGTCGAGATCCGACATCCACTGTAGTTGCTGTTGCGCCAGAAGACGATCCTCATACGAGACCTCGGGACTATCCTCCGTAGTGGCGACCCTGGAAACAATCGAGACTGACAAGGAGGGAATAAGAGTAGGAGGCGGCGCCCAGCGCTTAGGAAGAAGAGGGCACAGAGCGTACACGTCGCCTCCAGTCATGGCTACCCACAGAGTCATTGGCGACCAGCCACCCGAATTCCTAGCTGGGAAGCATGCTGCCGCGACCTCCATGTCAAAAGAATCAGGCGAGAATGCCTTGTTCGTAGCTGACACAGAGGCGCTGAAGTCCTGGTCCACGCAGGTTCCATCCGCCAACCTTTTGAGGTCGATAGCCAAGGTGGCAGCGTCAAAGCTCCAGCGGTCAGTGGCCGACAACTCCCAGATTCGCACGACAGCATCCTCGGTGACCGTAACCAATGCCGTCCCGTTCACACCTAACGGATGCCAAATTGCTGAGACAACGGCTGATCGAGAAGTGACGTGAGTAGTAGGCCCAAGCGTATAAAACTTTGGCTTGAAGGGAGTCGAGTCGTAGGTATGGAGATGCGATGAGTCGGGCAGAATACAAATATGAACAGTGTGAGACGTCAGGACAGCGAGAAAGTCATTGTTTGGGGACATGACCAGTTGGCGAATGTCTTCGGCAACCGGTGTTTTGATGATCTATGCGACAAAAGATTAGCTACATGGCTGCGCTGGCAACATCGCGGCTAGCACGACTACTTACCCTGTACCCCTCGGGACCGGCATTTCCGTTGGCAGCCTCTTCATCATAGACCTCAAAGTCATTTGGTTCCTTCTTGAAACGAACTCCTCCAGTCCGGGCCTGCTTCGTCTCCCAAGACTCCTTCAAGTCCACCAGATCGCCCCATCTTATCTGCTTCCCAACAGCCACAAAAACCTCGGTTCCTCGACGCGCAATGGTTTTCCGGGGGCCTGGCTTCGGTTTCTTGCTGTATGCCAAAGAGGAACTTTTGGCCTCGTCATTGGAAGGCTCAAAGAGCTTGTGACCTGGGCTGGGCTCATTGAGCCAGCTCGGCGCAAAGCTTTTGATTCTGGGCATTTTAGCCTGCGCAGGGCGTGGCTGAATCGCGATGGCAAGCCGCTGTTGTGTAAAAACAAGTGAAAATCGATATGGTAGGCAGGGAAAACAGCTGGTCAGGCGTCTCGTTGATTGATCGGTGCCCAAAGTATACAACAAAAAAAGAAGCACGATTTGTTCGAGGGGCTGGAAGTGGAAGCTCTCAAAGGAGCTGCTGCTTCCTTAGCGCGTCGCTGGGTCTCGTCGCCCGGCCAGCTTGCTAGCATTTGATTTTTTGGCAGGCACGTCGTCTTGGCAAGCCAATCCAAGCGCCATTGGTGGGACCCACCCCTGTCCATTGCACTGCAGCCAGACCCACATTGAATTGAAAGTCGCTGGGATGCGACAGGACGAGAGTTGCGAGACGGCAACATTCAAGAAACAACCATCACCAAACATGTCCATCAAGATGAGAGGAGTGCGCGCCACAGTTGACCGACTCGACAGGCCGAGTGCCTACTTCAACAACAGCAGGGTGAGTTTCTTCTTTCCATTCCGATACCTACTTCCGCAAAGGCCAAATGTCTAACATGTGCCTTGTTCTTCACCACTGTACAGCACAAGCGAAGACGATTCGACAAGGACCAGCGTGATGGCGATGACGACGCAGGCATGCACCCCGAGCAACGAGAGGATGACGACCCGTTGAAAAATGCCACCACTCTCTATGTGGGCAACCTGCAAGTCCCCGTCTCTCGATGCGAAATCCGCGAGGTCACGAGGCTGACCCTTGTTTAGGTCCTTCTTCACTACCGAAGAGCAAGTATACGAGCTTTTCAGCAAATGCGGCGAAATCAAGCGACTTGTAATGGGGCTTGACAGATTCAACAAGACACCATGTGGTTTCTGCTTCGTTGAATATTACACACATCAGGATGCGCTGGACTGTATGAAATACATTGGGGGGACCAAGCTGGACGAGCGTATCATCAGGACAGATTTGGATCCCGGTTTTGAGGAGGGCCGTCAGTACGGTCGCGGTAAGTCGGGAGGACAAGTACGCGACGAATACCGCGAAGACTACGATGAAGGACGGGGTGGCCTGGGTCGTGCCATTGCGCGAGAGCGTGACGGACGGGATTTTGTTGATGATGGGCGGTTGAGATAGATGGGCCAAGATTGTTGCTGGCGGCACTGGCCAGCTTTTGGGATTTGATACCCTGGAAAGGTCGAGAATGATTCTCGACGTGGAACAGATCTTTTAATTTATTACCTACCTTTTAGACCACAGTATTGCTACCAGGTCGCGCATTTCGTCTGGTTCCTTTAGCAAAGTCAGGAAGAGTAGTTCAAATTACCACTCTTTCTCTATCACATGCCATCGTAAACGCCGTTTATTTCGTTTGGTATAATACAGGATATACATGCCCAAGCATACGTCCATCGTCTCTCGTTTAATAACCAGGGGGGTTGAGTCTTTGCGACACGCGAGTCCACTTGGGGAGTTCTAGAGTCCACGTTAGCTACCAAACACAATGCTTACCCAAAAAACATCCGAATTCCACATACTATGAATGCCCTTGCGGTATCTCTTCTCTTTGCGGTCGAAAATGGTGTACTTGTCCTTCGACAGCATCTCGGCCTCGGTCGGCATCTCCTCCTTCCATCTCTCCAGCGACTTCAATGTCTCGCCCTTCTTCGCCAGCGCTGTGCTCAGTGTCTCGACGACATTGTCAACGGCCTTTAGTCTCTGTCGTTGCCGGTACTTTTGCGTGGGGGAGAGGCGCCATGGGATCTTCCTGTCTTGTGTGTCAGCCCATTCTTCTGTATAGGTGAGCAGTGAAATGTCTGTACTTACCACAGAAGGCCTCCACTCAGGGAATTCGTCGCTCTGAAGGCACCAAACATACTGACTGTGCTGCTGGGGGGTGGTGGATTGGAGGCTTGGACGTTCAATCACTCGGGACTTCGTCAAGGACTCTCAAACTCCAAAAAATCGCGGCTCATCAGCACTGGCAAGGCAGGCCAATCACTGGGCACGCCCCGTCGATTCACTTGTGGGGCACCCCGCGACCCACACACAGCTGGAGCCCGCCCGCCTTGCAGCGCTAGCGCCACAACCTCTGGGATGGGTGACCTCCTGTTGCAGCTGTCCATAAATGCAGTGAAGCTATCTTGAACATCTACGATCTACACGACGCCCGACGACACCCAGTCCTGAACCGGAGAATAATGAAGACTATCGACTCCGACTGAACAATTTGCATTCCCATTATCAACCATCTCAAACTCTACTAGAAGAGACAGCCAGGCGCAACCACCAATTCCACCGCCTTAGACCTCTATCCCGCGATACCTCCCCCTTCTTTGTCCCCCTCCCTCCCCCCAACAACGCCCAAAAAATGTCCTACTACTTCGCCATAATCTCCCCCCTCGACACCCCCCTCTTCGAGCACGAGTTCGGCACCTCCAAATCCGGCGGCGACGGCCAGCCCCGCTTCACCGACCAAGCCCGCCACCTCAACCAGTTCATCCTCCACTCCTCCCTCGACATCGTCGAGGAGCTCCAGTGGACCAACGGCCAGCTCTACCTCAAAGTCATCGACAAGTTTTTTCAGAATTACATCTCCGCCTTTGTCACGGCCTCCAACGTGAAATTCCTCCTTCTCCACCAGCCCACCACCTCGGTCCCTGGCGCCGCCGCCGCGCCAAACACCGCTACTGCGGCAGCTTCGTCAAGAGTGAATTCGACATCGGTGGGGGCGAACCCGACGAGCCCGCAGACGGAAGAGGCGATCAAGAACTTTATGAATGAAGCCTACGAGAATTATGTAAAGGCTATCATGTCCCCGTTTTACAAGGCGCCCAATATGGAGATTAGGAGTCTGGTTTTCAGGCAGAGGGTCGCGGCCGCGGGGAGGAAGTATCTTTGATTATCGTACACAGTGGGAATGGAGAGGTCACGCGTTTGGTTGTTGTAGAACACGAGTTAGATACCCCCAAAACACCATTAATAATGTTCAGGTTCATGTCACACGCCACATCACGTCAAGAGGCACGGTCAAAGTGAGGTATTATGTTCATTTGTCTTGCTTGGTATTGCATTCATTCATCGCCATGAATGTTGATGGTTTGCTATTCCCTGTGCTAACCCCAACCATTCCCCGAAAATTCCATAAAACGCCAGCCCTGAACAAAAACAAAGGCCTTCCCTGAGTTTGGTTGTTGTGTCCATCATGCCAAATATGTAAAAACCGACCGCGAAAAGAAAACACGCTTGATTCCCCGACACCAATGTGACTTGAGCGCGAGATGCTTAACCACCGAAACCGTAGAGGGTGCGGCCCTGGCGCTTGAGGGCGTAGACAACGTCAAGGGAGGTGACGGTCTTGCGCTTGGCGTGCTCAGTGTAGGTGACGGCGTCGCGGATGACACCCTCGAGGAAGGACTTGAGGACGCCGCGGGTCTCCTCGTAGATCACTAGGGACCATGTTAGTATGATGATCGATAGCGAGAAGGGGGTTGAAGAAGACATACTGGCAGAGATACGCTTGACACCACCACGACGAGCGAGACGGCGGATAGCGGGCTTGGTAATACCCTGAATGTTGTCACGGAGAATCTTTCTGTGGCGCTTGGCACCGCCCTTGCCGAGACCCTTGCCACCCTTTCCACCTGTTGAATTGGTTGGTTAGTATGTGTATGATGAATGATGCTTGATGACAAGGATAGCAATAATGATGTAGTCGACGACGACAACGACGATGAGAAGGCTTGGTGGCCTTGGTAGGCAAGGTGGTGGTGGTAGACGCGTTGCGTGGTGTGGCAGACGCGTTACCCCACCTCCACCACCAAGCCGATCCGATCGCATCACCAACCACTACCACCATGACCAAAAGACTGCAGCAGCGATGGCGAGGACGACGACAAGAATCATCAAGCCCGAAAAAACAAAACAGTCAAAAGAGGATAACTTACGGCCAGTCATCTTGATGATGTTGTTAAGAGTAGATGGGAGATGTGTTGTGTTGATGGAAAAGTCGAGTGATGGATGGACGACAGTGACAACGATTGATGGATGAAGTAGCAGAAAAGTAGAAGTTGGGAATGGAGAGATGGGCAGGGCCTGAATAAATACAGTGGGCAGTTGCAAAAAGGCAGGCAGCGGGGGAGCCTGGAATCAGTGAATCACTTGGAACAATCAGACAATCAGACTCCAAAAAAGGGCACTAATCCTTTTTAGGCGGGGCGACCGGGGCGGGTGGTTGTGCCGATTTTTTAATTGTTACGGAAAATGCCCATTTTTGACTTGCAAAACCCAGCCGTGAATTGGCGGCGCAATCGCTGCCAGAAAAATGCGCGCTTGTGATCCCAACTTTGTTTGTGCTGGGTCTGGGGGCGGCCAACGCGTTTTGGAGTCAAAAATGGTCCGTGCGTCCTCTTTTTCCCCTGAATCAGCACGATCAGCCAGAAATCAATGCAGCATTGGTCCGTGCATGATTGCTCCCATTTTCTGGAATTCCCTTTTTTGGATCCAACAAAAAACGCGACTGAGGGGACGAGGGAGAAAGAGGAGAGGAAGCGTGGAAGAGGGGAGGCAGCTGCGTATTTGTATTTTCTGCATGACCTTCATCAGCTCCATTTCTGTGAGGTAACACTTGATCTAATCAGCCAGCTTGACTCCTCAATCAGAGCTCTCACTTTGAGGTACCAGAGTACCTTCATCCAGCTCATTCACGTATCATCACATCACGAAAGGACCTCAGATAGAACATATGTTGGTTGCCATCTTCAAACTGACAGTCAGGTCAGCCAACCCAATGCCTGTATTATGATCCATTTTGTACACCCTGCCCTTTCTACTGCCCATTTCCCAGTTCGCCCTCCCATGTTGTGTGTGTTGTTGTGTGTTGTGTGGTTGATGTCCGCCGACACCATCCTATACATGTCGGTCAATGCGATGCTGAGCTACTCATACAAAAACCAAAGGCCCAGCCTGCCCTGGGAATCACACCTTATGCTCGCCAGAAACGCCATTGCCATGCAAAACAATGCCGACCTGCTGTGATGAAGAAAGAAAAAAACGATGCCTTCTCAGCGGCAGCTCCTCCCCTCGCAATCATTCACCTGCCTCCTGTTTCCCGGAGCTAGCTCCAGTGTACCTCCACCCGTAGATGATGTGGGCTGGATGCTCAAATCCATCCATATTTTGTCTGAGCCGTAGGAATGAAAAACTCCATCTTCCAACGTCATCATAAAACTCATGAGCATCAATGCACCATGGAATCATCTAGGCAATCATCTTCCTCCAGGGCTTCAATTTCCTGTTTGATTTGGGAACTCGCCTGAATCAACGTATTAGCTTGCCTTCTCCCAAAGACCATCAAACTGGAGAAGCTTACCTTGGGATCCAAGCTCAGGGCAATAGTGAAGTGGCGCACAGCCAACTTCTTGTCTCCGAGTAATTTGGACAGTTTGCCGAGCAAGAAATGTACCTGTGCCTTGTCGGGCGCGAGGTCTCGCAAAACCAGAAGCTCTTGTTGCGCTTCCTCGAACTGACCAGTCGCCATCAAAGCCCGGGCTTTCTTGTGTCGGATTTCAGGTGCCCGCGGCGCCAGCTCGACGGCTCGGGAAAAGTAAGGAAGCGCCTGGCCGATCTGCTTCTGTCGTTGCAGCACAGTTCCTACGCAACAGATCAAGACAGCGTGGTCTGGATGAATCACCAGAGCCGCTTTGTAATGGCTCAGCGCCTTGTCCCAGTTACCCAGCTTTTCAAACACCTTTCCAATTCCGTAGTAAGCGTTGTAGTGCCGCTTGTCGGCCGAAATGGCCTGTCGATATGCCGTGAGGGCCTTGTCATATTCCTCGTTTTCTACGTGTTCATGACCTTGTAGTGTGTACGCGTAGGCAAATTTGGGGTGTAATTGGATCGCGCGCTTGAAGCAGCGGAGGGCCTGCTCGTGATCGCAGGCAAGAGACCACGCGTTGCCCAGCGCGCACCAGGCATAGGGCGAGTCCCATACAGCATCGACGAGTTCGTGCGCCAGAAACGAGAGATCAGTCTCCTTCCTGAGGTGCCAAAGGATGGTGGAGTAGACCTCCATGTCCTCGTGGCGTGTCGGGGCCAGCATTCGGAGGCGTCTGAATAGCTTTTCGGCTTCAGCATAGTTCGCCTGCTCGTATTGCGCCCTACCCATCCGGGCCAACACCCATGGGGTATCTTGGTGGCTGCGAGGGAGCGACAAAAACGCCGCCAACGCCTCTTTGCAGCGAAATTGTGTCGAGAGGAGGTATCCAGTTGCCATCTTTTTCAAGAGCTCTAGAATCCATCTCAATGCTTCATCGATCTTGACAGGCTCCGGTTCAGCGATGGCCATTTTGGGTGGTGGCGCTTGCATGATGGGGGGCGGTTCCTTAAACCGCGGAGCTTCGGCCTGATCAATTTCCATACCATTTTCCTCCATAGGCTTCCGGTTGCCACTAACAACTCTGCCGACTACGGCTGCGCCCGGCCCTGGGCGGCCAATTCTCGAAATCGGGGGCCTAGCCTTCTTCAGTTCTCGGGTGGCAGTCGCTCCCAGCGCCCCGGCACCAACATTCACCCTTGACACTGGTGCCCTGGGTAGCACATTCAGTCTCGCACTCCTCCTTGGCTCCTCGCCATTGGCTGGACGTGGCTGTACTGGATGCCCTGATGCTGTGCGTTTCCTATCGGTTATTGACGAATTCGTGGTGGGTTTCGTCCAAACGTCTGCTGACGGATCCATTGCTTGTTCTTGTGTCCTTTCTCTTCTCTTTGAGCCTAACCGATAACCGGTAGGTCTTGGTGGGGGGTCAAAGATGCCAGATTCTGCCGTTTGGGCACCGCGTGTTCGGCGACCTGGTGCCTGTGGCGGTTCTGGCGGGTGTCCTAGTCGTGATGCCTGGGGTTCAGGAGCAGCAACAGGCGCGGGTCCGGTTGAGGTTTCCATTCCGTCTGACCCACTCTTGCTTCCTTGACTGCCATTATATCTCGAGTGAGTCGCAGCAAACTTGGACATGAGATCGTTTTGGGCAGGCTCTGTGAAAAAAACATCCTTTCTCGAGGCATCCATTTGGAATGCCGGAGCACGGGGCCCATCAAATGGATCACCCTCGCTAGCTGCTTGTATGCCGGTCTTTCTTTGAAGAGGTTCGGGAGGGCCACCGCTCGATTCGCATGTCGTTGTCCCGGTTTCCGTGTCGAAATTTCGCGCAAACGACTCATTAAGCTTGAAGACGTTTGGTATTCTGACGTTGACCCCCATATCGCAAAGCGCAATGAAGGCGTCCCACATCAAAGGGTTGGCTTTTAACGCATCCTCAAAACATGGCACCGCCTTCTTCTTGTCGTCCAATGCTCGGTATAATTTCCCCAACAGACAGCTGCATGCTGCGGCATCGGGATATGGTGCCCTCGAGGAAGCGCTGTGTTTCCCGATGCTGCATTTAGTAGCCCACAGGGCCCTTGCCTTCTCCAGAGCCGTGATTCCATCTTTGTATTTTTCCAAGTCAAAACAGGCCTGTGCAAATATAAAAGCACAGCCCAAGTGTACACCTCGGTAGCCTGGAGGTTTGCTGATTTCGTATGCTGATCTGGAATCGCCAAGTCGGAAATGACAAAGGGACAGGAGATAGGCAGACTCGGAGGAGCGTGGATCGTAGGCATGTAACCGTTCGGCAAAGAAGATGGCGCTGTCGTAGGCAAAGTTGTCAAGGTGATAATAAACTGTTTGCCTCAGCAGTGCGGCGACCGTGGCGCTATTCGGTGCCATCGTGTGAGGGATCAGAGACGCCAAATAGGGGTTGCGACCTGGTATGATTGAGAGATGCTATCGACGATGTTGATCCATGGAATCGCAAGAACCGACGCTATTCTTCGTCGATGCACACTCAGAGAATGAAGCAGTCCTAGTCGGGTGGTGAGAACAAGAAGTCGGCCGTAAACGTAGTTTGGGGGGTGGGCGACAAAGAATCTTGGGAGGAGGGGTGTGTTTTGATGGACGGTAGGGAGGGCAGCGTCGGAAAGAGATGGTCGATGCAGCTGTTGTGATGAAGAAAAAGATTATTGGCCTCTTAATAGTATCGCGACAGATAATCGAATACCTGATGCCGAGCCAAAAGAGGGTCGCCAGCTACGCGGGGTGCCGAAGTGTGGTGATGGCGACGCAAAGCAATGAAAAAAAACAAGGCAACAATGGCGGACCCGCAAGACACAGCGCGCTGGGTTTGTCGTCAAATTCTACCGGGACTTGGGAGCATGGCTTCCCAAAACGTAAACGGAAGGCGTCGCTAAGAGAGATGAAGAGCTGTTTGTCGTCATCCAGCGCATCCAGCCCCAAGCTGGTCTCCTCAAACCGTGCTCGTGAACCCGAGGGAAGCATCAAAAGACAGAATGGGGTCTCGCGATGTTGTGGTGGGCGCGGCAACCAGCCCTTCATTGGCTACGCGCCACCAGCCTGCCAGCCTGCCAGCGGTTGGGACCTGCCTGGCAACCCAACCTTTCCTGTGGGATTTCTAGCCACCCGCGCCCAGCCACAGCATAACCGCCATGTCGTCTGCGCATTCCCAACCTCTCTCTTCTCCACGCAGCATGCAAATGAAATTGTCAAATGCAAGCTAGATGATGACATGCCAATTGGTTCTCTCTTATGATTCTTCATGCATGTGCCAGAAGTCCCGGAAGAATTGCACAGCTGGCTGTGATTCTGGCTATCATACTTCAAGATCGTGTGCAGGGTTCACTAATTAGGTACCTAGCCACAGTGATGCCGTCATAGGTCCCTGAAAATGCTGTGTATTCGATGGTGGTTCCTAACGTTCAAATCGACGCCTTTTGGTCGGACAGTTTCCGTGGAAAAGAGGCTCCGAATTGTCATAATGGGGCCTTCATTGCCACCAAGAGAATTGATACATTTGATTGCAGCCCGAAGTTATCATTCCCAAAAGAACTATGCTGCAAAGTGTTTCTGCAAAATCAAGCCACCGGTTTTGTGGGTCCATTCAGGGGCCCCGCAATCGGCCACGAATGGCATTAGCTCCAAGGTAGCTTAAACTCACTTCAACATCTTTCATCAACCGTCAACAATATCTCACCACATCTCACCACATCTCACCACATCTCACCACATCTCACCACATCTCACCACATCTCACCACGTTCCACCGCCAATTCAACCACCGGGCATCGATTACCATACCATCTCACAATGGCTCAAAAGGCGCGCAAAGACAGAGCCAAGTCCAATGTGGCAACACTCAACAACCTCCACCTCGGTTCACTCATTGTAAACGGCCTCTTCCTGCTGCTCAACTTCATCTTCAGGTCGCGGTCCCTCCTGGCCTGGTTCATCCTCTCACTCCCCAGCTTCGTCTGCCAGTTCATTCTAGAGAAGTCGGGCCGTCCGAAGTACGACCCCTCTACCAATGCGCTCAAGTCTTCGGGAGAGGATCTCGCGGCCCCCGGGCTGACCGAGTACATGTTCGATGTCGTCTGGGTGACCTGGGCTGCCGCCATTCTCGTGGCGCTTTTCGGCAACTGGGCTTGGTTTCTCTGGGCTGTTGTGCCTGCGTATGGACTCTTCAAGGGCTACGGCATGTTGGGTGCTGCGAGGCAGATGGCTCAGCTGGGTGGAAATGCAGATGCTGCTGCACCCGTGGGCAATCGCAAGCAACGCCGCGCAGCAGCTTGAATTGAACTCGACGAAGCCTCTAGAGGATGAAAGCCCCTACAATGCGAACCTGCCAGCACTACCAATTACATATACTTAAGCCTTGTGGCATTCGAGCTCCCGCGACCACTCTTCCAGCACAGCTGGCTCGACATCCCTCACCAGCACATGAATGTGGTCAACTGTTCGCACACTCTGAAGAGCCACCCAATTTTTGAACCAAATCACTTTATCCTCTCCACCCAGCCCGAGTCGGTCTATGAAAAATCTCTTGATAAAATCGGCCACAATCTTCCTGCTCTCAGGCGTCATGTCTCCGACTGTGTCATCCGTTGCGATGGGGGTGCGGCTCCAGACAACGATATGGGAGATCCCCGGGGCGAAGCCGTATGGCCAGTCATTCATGAGAACGCGGAAGTCGGATGGATCCGCAAACGGTATGTCAGAAGCTGGAATAAAGGGAGGCTGTCCCCAAGCCTTTGGGAGTCGGTGCGCAATGAGAAAGTTGGTTATGTTGCCATACTCGGCTTTTGTCTCGGTAGTCCACTTGATGTATCGCCGAAGATCGGATGGCTTTCTCTTGAGAAGATGGAGCTCGTTGTTTTCTGAGCATGCGTTAGGTCAGTAGTCCCAGGGCATCGATAGAAGAGCAGTATGGGTAGCTCGTACGAAGAATCACGCATAACTCGTTCCAGTCATGGTATTTGAACTCTTCGTCGGTCTGTGAGAGCACCCATTTGTCGACCTCTGTCAGGGGGAAGGGAGCGTCCACCTGTGCCTCTGTGTTCTCGCCCATCGCTGGGAAGTGTTTACCCGGCAATTTTCTTGTTGGACCTGTGCCGTGATGGTGGGGTTGCTTCTGGAGCTTATTCAAGGCTCTGCCGCTAAAGTGCCAGGTAGAGGAAGCAGAAGCTTGTTCGACAATGGCACGCTGAGCGGGAGTCAAGCGCGGGCCGGATGCTGTAAGGCGCTGACTGAGATACAGACCCCCGAGTTTGTGTGTTGGGCGGACGGTTACGATAAAACGATGCATTGCTTTGCTTCACCTTCCTAAACAATGGCATCCGCCCATCGGAGGATTCGGCCTTATCGTAAGCTGGCCTGTCACAGTGCCACTGCCTGTCAAGACCCTGCCAAGATGCCAAGGTGTCAACCAGCCGGGGAGGTCCAGAATTGTTGAACCACAGGCGGCGCCATCGCTGTAGATTTGGTGGGGCCCCGGTTTTCAGAAGCCACTCCCCGGGCAGAATCGGTCCAACCCGCAGCAAATCGGCCCACTTTTGCTCTCCCACCCCGTTCCGACACTTCTCAAGAAAGCATTTTTCAGTTGACGGCTCCCCCGTCTGATCTTTTTTTTCGGCGGTTGCGGACGGACTCATCTCGTGCGTCACCTCCAGATCCTCACCTCTCCTTCTGTCGTCAACAGACAGACAGATCGACACAGCCAATCGCCAAAATGTCCGACTCCCTGCTTGCGAAGAAGTATGTCGACGGGATATACATCCCGGCCGGTCTCATCGTGCTCGGCACCGCCATTTTGAAGCGCGAGTTCCTACACTACGCCGTGCTCGTCGCCATTGCCCTCGGCGCCTTCAAGTTCATTCGGACCCGTATGTCGCGTTGGAATCGCCAGACTCAACAGGAGCGCTAGCTAACATCCATCACAGAACCCAAGAAGGTTCTCAAGCCAGATGCCTTCCAAGAGTTTGAGCTCAAGGAGAAGACCATCATCTCCCACAATGTCGCCATGTAAGCCAGTCTATGCACGCCGACACCGCCGTTCATGATCTAACTGTTTTCCCCCAGCTACCGCTTCGGTCTTCCTAACCCGACTGATATCCTCGGCCTCCCCATCGGCCAGCACATCTCGATCGGCGCCCACCTCCCCCAGCCCGACGGCACCTCCAAGGAAATCGTCCGCTCCTACACCCCTGTCTCTGGCGACCACCAGCCCGGCTACTTTGATCTCCTCATCAAGTCCTACCCCACCGGTAACATCTCCAAGCACATGGCCGGCCTCGCCGTTGGCCAGACCATCCGTGTCAAGGGCCCCAAGGGTGCTTTTGTCTACACTCCCAACATGGTCCGTCACTTTGGCATGATCGCCGGCGGTACCGGTATCACCCCGATGCTTCAGGTCATCCGCGCCATCGTCCGCGGCCGCAAGGCTGGCGACACCACTCAGGTCGATCTCATCTTTGCCAACGTCACCAAGGAGGATATTCTGCTCAAGGAGGACCTCGACGCGCTCACCAAGGAGGACAAGGGCTTTCGCGTGCACTACGTTTTGGACAAGCCCCCTGCGGACTGGCAGGGTGGTGTTGGTTATGTTACCGGCGATATGATTACCGTGAGTTTCTTGTGTCTGATGGTTTGGAAAAACAAAATGCTAACATTTGTGAAAAGAAATGGCTCCCCAAGCCCGCCGAAGACGTCAAGCTCCTCCTCTGCGGCCCCCCTCCCATGGTCAGCGGTCTCAAGAAGACGGCCGAGGCTCTTGGCTTCAAGAAGGCTAGACCTGTCAGCAAGCTCGAGGACCAAGTGTTTGCTTTCTAAGCTGTCCAAGGGTGTCTTTGTTCATAAGGTGAAAAGGCTGTGTACGAACAAGAGGCGGGATCGCCATGGGAAATGGTAGCATGGTTATGCTGTCAGTAACCATTGACCTCCCAAGTCAGGGGCAACCCTGGCTTTTATACGTCCTAATTATCACAATGATAGATATAATGACATACATGGCCTGTTTTGTATACAGGTAGATTGGATAATCACTTTTGGCGTTTGAGTAGCAAATTGCATATCGTGATGTTCGGGTGTCGCTTTTCATCCCTATTTGTAGATGATTATTTGCATGTGTTATTTATCTTCCCATCCCAACTTGGCCCAAGGTATGCTCAGGTATTAACCATTTAATTCAGTAGAGCGAGGAGCTCTTCTATCTGGCTCCTATATGCTCTCTAATTGAGGAGGGAAACCTTCCATCCTGTCCCACACTGGAATGATAATATACATATATCGTACAAGCCTCTCTCCCAAACCTTGGAGAGTGCCTTTGAATGCCTTGTGATGCCGATTCAACCCAACCTATCCCAATGCCGTATCCCGTAATCGATGCCCATAGTGTACAATCAGGTGGGGTTTCCAACTGATGCAAAAGTGTAACCAGAACCCCGTTCAAAAAATCCAATCCAAATCCAATCCCATACCCCATATCCAATTTCACAAGAACACCAACCCAAACTCCAGACGATAACACGCTAATCTACAACACCATCTATCAAAAACCGAGTGCCGGGCAACTGCCTCCTCTATCTGGAACCATCCCACATCCCAGTGAAATCATTCATCGACCACATATTACCACTGCTGTTGTCCACTCCCCCGTTATTATTGTTGTTGTTACTCCCGTCATTATACATCAATGAATAAAACGTGTCTGTCGGATCCATCATTCCCCAGTCAGTCACACCGCCCTCCATCCCCAAGTCTTGCAGCTCTGGGTAAATCTCCATGGCGTTCTCATCCCTCGTCACAGCCTGCTGCTCTCCCATCTTCTCATCATCATCATTACCGGCACCTCGACTCTGACTCTGACTCTGACCCTGACCCTGACCCTGACTCCCTCCAGCACTAGTACCACTACCCCCCACATTCCCAGGCGAGAAATGCAACAGGACATCCCCATCCCGTTCCTTATCCCCAAAGTCAGTTCCCATAACCCCACCGTGCATCCCCAATCTAAAAGGCAACTCCTGCGGCGGTACTGAATCTTGCTGTTGTGGTTGTTGCTGTTGTTGCTGTTGCTGTCTCCCCGACTCCGACCCTGACCCTGGCCCTGCCCCCGACCCCCGAAACCCAAACATCATAATCTTCTCCACCCTCCCATCCACAGCCCTGGCATCCATACTCCCCTGCGTCCCCGCCGCAGAGGGGTTATCACACGGGTGGAAAGCGTGCACAAACTGCCTCTGCTGCTCAGACATGGTCAGCATGTGCATCGCGCTCCCGGCCACTATCCCAGAGAAGGCAGCCCCCATCCCGTTGTTAACACCGGAAAAAACACCGGGGACAATCATCCGCTGATGCTGCTGCTGTATTGGTCCTGATCCAGGACCGGGAAAGGGGACTGGCAATCGCGTGTGCTTGCTGGTTGAGGTGCGGGCTACGATGGGGATCCCGTGGCCGCATTGGAGGTTCTCGGGGTGGTTTAGCAGGGAGGAGGAGGTGAAAGAGAGGGAGATGCCACTCCGAGAAATATCCAATAAAATCTGGTTGAGGTAGGCGCGGGTGATGTAGTGGAGCTTGGAGATGGACTCCATGGATTTGAGGAGGGTTTCGAGGTTGGTGTTGACTGAGGTCATGAAGGATGCTGATGATGATGGTGATGAGGGGGAGGAAGATTGCTGGTGGTCTTTGGCGACGGAGATGTACGTTGATGCCGCGCAGTAGAGTGATAGAGCCATGAGGGGGGATTTATACCCTGTTTTCATATTGTGGGTTAGTTTCAAGATGTTGACGATCTCCCCTGCTGCCATGAGGGCTCGGGTCCGGCTGTCTTGCTTAACGGGAAGGGGGAGTTTGAGTTTATCTGCTTTTTCGTAGGAGGTGTTGTGCAGACAGATGATCGCGGCGTGGAGATTCATGTTTGTCTGCACGGCTACCGGGTCGGAGATGTTCCGTGGGAGGCGGAGGCGGTCGTGGAGGAACATGAAGGCGGTTGACAGCAAGTTGTCGAGCTCGCGGTGGCGCTGCCAGAAGGGGCCGCTTTCGAGGTCGTCGGGGCGGTCGGTGGGCATGGGGCAGTGGGCGTGCTTCATGATTTGGTTGAAGATGTGGCAGATCACGACGTTTCCGCCGTAGGTGGAGTAGTCGAAGCCGTTGAAGGGGGATTGGAGGGAGGTTGATTTCTCTTCTTGGCCTTTGGCGAAGGCGTCCTCTGAGGCGGGGAGGTGGGTGGTGACTTGGTTGGTGTCGATGAGGGTTGGCCAGCCTGTGCTGATGCCAGCGTAGCTGTCGATGCAGAATGCGCCCCAGAATAGCCGTCTACGTTCTTCCAACTCAACCCAACCTTTCGGGGGAGGGATCATGGGGGCAATGGGGTGTTCGTCATCACCAACCGTACTGTCAAGCCGGTGAAGGCCCATCATACCAACGATCCTCACGCATCGTGCAGAGCTTAACGCCGCCCTTGTGAAAAGCATGCGCCTGGCCTCATCGGCGGCGATCAAAGCCCAGGCCTGGGCATGAGCTACCGAAATAAAATGCTCTCCGTGTCCCTGATATTTGTTAGTATCACTAGCTTTGTGGTGGAAAGGGCGTATAAACTATAACGGACCTTCAATTCATCTGACTCCAAGTACTGCCGAGCTCGGCGATACAAAGCTTCATGGTAACATCCATACTTGGGATGATTATTCGCCGCCATAGTCCAGATCGCATATTGAAGACACATGGGCGGGCGCATATGCGGTGGGCGATGAAAAGAAGCCAGGTATCTGTCCTTGTGGATGATTGGTAAGAATGAGTAGTGGATTGAGAAGAATACGTCATGCCTATCTCTATCAGTACAGCTTTCCTCCCAAATCAGCCTATCCCCGTACTTACAGGTCCTCAATCATCTCAAACGGAGGCAAACTCTCAAACTGACCAAGACCTAACAAGTCCCAGTGCGGGGGGTCGTTGGCCGTGGTCGAAAAACCCTCGGCAGCACCTGGCTGCGAAAACCATGTTGATGGATCCTGAAAAGTCGGATCTGAAAATAACTCGTCAAAATTGATATGAGAAGTATCTGCCTCTAGACCAGCTGAAGGAGATGTTTCTTGAGATGGTAGTTGCGATTGTTCTTGCGACCCAGAAGAAGCACTGGGTCCAGCTTCCTGGCTGGCCCGTCGCTTGCTGACATTTTTCAAGATACCTTCCACCTGAGCTACACACAGTTAACACCTGGACCACAGGGGTGACAAAAAGGCACATCCATACCCAGTCTTTCTTCCAACTCCCTTACATTTCTTCGCTTAAACGCTGGCTTCCTCCGAGATTCCGGATAGTGGCACTCGCCACCTGACCGAGCACACCTGGTGCAAATCGGCTTTCTACGATCACCTGTGAGTGAGTAAGCAATTGAGCGTATAAATGGCTTATATGGTGTGGAGGGTGGCCTTACACTTCAGCTTCCTCGTCCGACAACTTACACAAGCCAATGGTTCGTATGCTGCTCCCGCGCCGCTACCACTAGTTGATGGCTCCGAGGGTCTATCAGGGGATGATGTGGACGGCGTAAAGGTTGACATAGTACTACCGACTCCGAAATACGATTACAAAGGGGAAGATACAAGAGGCAAACCGGACTGAGCAAGAGTGCGATGCCCGGGGACTCAGCATTTCGTCGTCTATTTTATTATTTTCAATGCCCCCTTCCGTAATTCCCCATCAACGTCACGGAGTACCCTCCGCGCGGGTATGTCCTACCTCAATTGGGCAAACATTCGTCAGCCATGGGGAGCCTCACCCATGATGCCTGAAAGCCAGAAGCCGTCGCGCGGCTCGTGCCGTAACGCCTTGTTCTGGCAGTTGGTGGTCGTCAGGGATTTCGGACTCTTTGCTAGGTTAGCGGACGGTCTTTGGTCCGACTTCCGAGGAGGTGCTTAGTTAAGCGGATACCTATGATTCGTGGCATCTTTGTGTGTGATAACCTGAAAGATTGTTAACAAACATCATCCAGAGAGCTGCCTGGGGCCATCGGATTCCGTCGCATTCTCTTGCTGCTCAAGAGTTGCGGTGTGTTATTGGTGTCGGGAAAGCCCGGGGTTAGACTGCCATCACGAAAGAAGGCCGCGCTCTGATGAGTCACGCCTTCCCATTGCAGCATATACAGGAAATTATACCGCGCAAAGTTCCAGCAAACAGACGTCACGATGGCCACCAATTCTGCTGGTGACTCAGCCCTCCATTGCGAGTCTGGTGCGCGTGTGCAGCGACAGGAAATTGGGACTTGCGTCAGCACGGTTACGAGGTGAGCTATCAAGTCAATTCCTCACACGCATCCCTCCCACATTATTTTCTGTGGCTGACGCACTGATGCCCCGTATCTGCTGCCAAGAGACAATTAGTTTCTTATGGCTGTCAGATCAGTAATACACGTTTCTGAGCTCTTTTGTTTGTTTTTACCCCTTTTTATCAAACAAACCCCTATTTTGACATCAAAATCAATCAATTCTCCCCCAGCTCCAAATATTCAGTCCAACTTTGACTCCCTTCTTCACTGGCAATCCAGCATGCCAAGTCTCGTTATACCCTCTCCCCGTTCCATCAGACCTGAAATTCTCCCAATAAACCGCATTTCCAGGTATGACTTTGAACACCACACCCTTCTTCTCTTCTGCTTCTTTCGCATCATCCTCACACTCAATAAACTTGCACCACTTCTTTTTATCACCTCTCAATTCCAACCTTGGAAATTCTGTCCCCCCTCCTTCCAACTCTTCGCCATGAACCCAAACCATGAAACTGCTCACCCTTCCCCATCCGCCCCTTCCTGAGCTGTAGTCAAAGTGGTGCGTGTAGTGGCCCCCAGGGTTGTATTTTTGAACTCTCAACCTTTCAATCCTGTTGCTTTTGTCAATTTCTCGTTCCTGACCAGCTTTCAACTCATGTGCAATAACTTACCAAACTTCCTCCCTCCACCCTTGCACCGCCCTTGCTCTCCTTTCAATGCACCTCACTCCCTCCGTCCTCGGCACGAGCGCAACCTCCGAGTCCCTCACCTTCGTGTTTCTATCACTTGTCTTTCCTCCATTGTGTGTGATAGTCGATGGCATGTAGATTTTCTCACTTTTTTCTTTATCAGCTGCCACCCTGTCTCCGGTTCCACACAAATATCAACATACCTGATATCGAGCAAGTGCTCCCTCTCCTTGGCCGAAATAAAATCCTCAAAATACACCACCAGCGGCTCCCTCGAAAATACATGCATCTTGTACCCATCCTCTTCACACTCCAGCGTTGAGTCAGTGCCATTTTCCAACGCGAGAAACTCCGGCCTGAGCTGTGGCCGAGGGAGACGAGTCAATGGTTTTGTTGCCTCGCATGTGGAATTACATGACGGGCACAGAATCCCAGACAAGAAGCCGAAAATCTCCGAGGAAAACACAAACAGCAAGGGGAGGGCGGCTAGAATGAACGTTCGTAACATCTTCTCTTCTCTCTTTCAAGGACTTCATCGGGATAAATGAGAGGGGTATAAGTCGCGTGGAAATCGATATCCCTGCTCTCGACTTCGTCAAAAGTGGGGATGACCGTTGAGATAAACGGTGAGGCGATCCAACGGTTGTGGGATCGTTAAAAGACAGAAGCAACAAGAGATGTTTTTCCAACGGTTTACAAAGTAAGAAAGAGGACAGAGTTGTCGCCAAGGCTTCAAATAGATGGACTTCGGTCATCGCTTCCAATGCGGTTAGGTGTCTGGGTCCGAACGACGGGCGGACTCAGGGAGGCAAGGGTTAGGGTTAATAGCTGCTTGGATCATGTCGCCAAGAAACCCGGAGATCAGACCCATACTCCTGATGTCTTGGTCAAAAACTGACCAAAAAGGGGTATCAACGTCCACTTCACTTTTGAACAAGATGGTCGGATAGCATAGTGGCACCAGACCAACAGGAGGCGGCAATGTCGAGAGCACTGTGGTTGGTTCGGCAAGACCATACTGAATGCTTCCTTCCGTATCCATCATACCTTATTGACCCATATGAAGCAGTGGCCTAAAGGGCTCCTTCCATATTGAATGATGGCTGAGAGGAATGCCATCCAAGCTTCTACAATAACTCCTAGAAATTAGCATCATGTTTCCTAACAACCTAACCAACTCAAACCAGTCTTCATCTGGCCTTCATTTTCCCCGTTGCTGAGAAGTGGAGTTAGGTGCATGAGTATCTGGTGATGGATCAGCTTCTGATCATCTCATCGGCAAGAGAAGAGGCGCTAATACGACGAAATCTTCTCCCAAACATAATTCCGAGCTTCAGTTTCACGCCCGGTATGCTCACAACGATTCGATCGCTATTTCAAGATCACCCACAAAGCCCACCTAGCTGCAGGAGTTGAGCGCCACCGTTGTAAGCGTCACCGGGCCTACCTTCCTCTTTCGTGGAACCTAGCATTGAGATTCTTTTTCAGTTACTTATCTGGTTCCATCTTTACTTCAGCTATTTCGGGGTTTTCTTCCCTCAGTATCTTTATCAGCAACCATCCCATCATAATTGATAACAGCTTGCGCGGGGGCAACTCCGACCAAGCGGTCTCTTTTCATTACATCATCATACAAGTAGGTGAGGCATCTGGGCTTTATCTATTGATATAGTGGATCAGGCGGGAGACCTCGACCAGCTCGATTATGGGCCGCCGGGCCGTCAATTCTTTTGATGGGTCTTCGATCCCCTCTTACAGTCCTTCAATCACCTTACGCACTCCTACAAGTTCTCTATTTTCCCCCGACATCAAACTAGAGACGCAAACAAATACCACACCAGCAGGAAGACACCCTACATCCACGCTTCAACCTCTTCCTTCACTAAGAACCAGATCCGAATACAGTCCGTGGTTGAATTTGCCAACCATGGACGCGGCCCCCGACCATTCTGGACCTATTGCCACGCTCGAGAATACACGCTGGGCGACACCCTCCAACATGGACAACAACCACGACCAAGACACAGTCAGAGCCACAATCGAAGCCTCACCATTGACCCAATTCCTAACCATAAACGGCAACGCCATCCAAGAAGGAACCCCCCAAACCAACACCACTGGTATCATACAATCCACCTCCGTCGCCTCTTCAGCAACTTCAACTTCCGTCTCAACTAGCAGTAGTGACCGCTCCGCAAAGAAATCCCTCCTTAAATCCCTCAAAAGATACCACCCATCCACCATAAAACCCATCCTCGACCACATAGCAACCTACTACCGTCCCTCCCACACCAACCCCAACCCACCCCCTTTACCCTCCTGGCTCAACCTAAGGGAAACCGCCCAGCAGCTCCAACGCCTCCGCCACAACGCCACCTCACAGCCCTGGAAGCTCCCCCTCCGCCGCACTACCCGCGAGGCCGTCCCCCTCCTCAAAACCTGGAGATTCACCCATCCCACCTGGCGTGAGGCGTTTAATACAAACGGGGTGATGCCGTACATTGCCACCCGGTCTGAACTGTTCGCGCTAGAAGTTCTCAACAAGGAAGGGAAGGGAATACCGGAGGTGATTAGGGAGGCGTTTGAGGATGAGCAGGTGGGGTTGGGGTGGATTTTCGATCACGGGTATGTTGAACCGCCAAGCAGCGGTAGCAGCACGTCGAAGGAGGGAGGAGGAGCAGGAGCAGGGTGGGAGAGGGTTCCGGGGTTTTGGAAAGGGGCGAGGGTGTTTGATGATGGGTGGAGGACGTTGTATATGAAGAGGTCAAAGAGCTATGTTCCGGCTTTGGGGTTTGAGGATGATTTGACTGATTTGGTCAGGGATGTTGTTTGTACTAGTAAGGAACGGTCCGGGGCTACAGAGGGGGGGCAGCAGCGGGGGTTAGAGGAGGGCGAGAAAGAAGGGAAACGTGGAAGACGGGAGGAAGAGCCTGTGGATCTGGAAGAAGACGACGAGGAGGATACGCAGAGGGAAGAACCGCGAGAGGGAGTCAGAGCCGAGGATATACACAGAGAGCAACAGCAGATGACACAGGCGCAGGACCCAAGGAAGACAACAGTGGAGAATGCGCCGATGATAAAAAGGCTGATGATGGAGGCAATCAGCGAAGCATTGCGGGGCTTTTCGAGTTCCAAAGCCTTGGGGAAGAGGCTTTTGGATGAAGACGCGAGCGAGGGTGGCGATGATGGCCCGAGTACGAAGGCAGAGAAGAAGCAAAAGACTGTCCAGGCTCAGGGCGGCACCGATGAACAGACTGTGCGTCCCCGGCTTCTGCCAGGTCCAGACATGCGGCTAGCCCGGCTATCGCTGCCTCGCACATGCGAGAATATCGAGAGCAATTACAAGCCTCCGGAAACTAAGGCCCATGGTTTGGAGGCACGCGATGTTGTTACCGCGCCTGGTAATGTGGAGAGGGCGAGGGAGCAGGAAATGGGTGAGAAGCTGGCAGAGATATCCAAGGCGTATGATGTGATGGTGACCAAGATCGTCAAACTCGAGCAGGAAAACAGCACACTACGAAAGCAGATGAATGAGCTCAGCATGAAGTACGAAGCCATGAACGAGAGGCAGAAAGCTGTGGTAAATGGTCACGAGGCAATGGAAGTCAAGATGGCCAAGGTAGAACAAGAGAACCAAACGCTCCGAAACCAGATGGCGGCGTGCTTCCAGCGGCTGGAGCTGCTGGAAAGGGGGCATTACATCCGACCAGCTCTTCAGCACGCCCCGGCACAGCAGTTGAGAAGCCCGTTCAAAGCGGGACAACAGCAGGGGTTTGGTGGTGGTGGTAACGCAGGGCGCTTCTACAATGGGCCTACATACAGTCGCCCAATGTGAAAATGTATCTAGAGAAACTTAGACAGCCATGTTTGACTTGTTTAGCTACATCAACCGTGAGTTAAGACATTTGTTTTAATACAGCTACCGTGTGTGCCTCCTGTTTCTTTATCTGCATATCACGGTAAGGAATCATGGGCAATGTAATGACGATATGAAGTATGAACAACTTGTTATATATGCATATGCAGTAGAATATATACCATAAGAAAAAGTAAAACTATTCACAAAGAATGAACAACCCCATCCATCCATCCATCCATCCATCCATCCATCCATCCATCTTCTTTCCCTTTCATCTCCCAATTTCTACCCTTAAACCTTTTGAAAAGGCTTAAAGGCACTGGCTATAATACTCATTCTGCCTGGTGCAAGTGCTGCCAGCGGCGCACTGGTAGCTGCCAGTCCAGTTCTTACCGCCGCACTGAGCATACTTGGCGTTGAGCTGCGCAGGCGGCAGAGCAAGAATCTTGGCCGAGGCGTGCTCAGCAGCAGTAACAATATAACTGCTGGGGTTGGTAGTAGGATTGCCAGGGAAGATGGAGGCGTCCACAACGAAGAGGTTGTCGGTGCCGTAGACCTTGGTGTTGAGGTCCACGACAGCGGTGCCGCCCAGGCGGCCGTCATCAGTGCCGATCTTGTTGGTGCCCATCCAGTGGTTGGCGCGGCGGACACCGGGGGTGACGGGGATTCCGTCGACGTAGTCGCGGGAGGACATGGAAGCGGGTGGGTAGTTCCAGGTCAGGCCCTGGACGTTGGAGAGGGCGTTGCGGAGGTTGGTGAGGCCCTGGATGACGGCCTCCTTGTCGTTGGGGTCCTTGAGGTAGGGGACGTCGGAGACGATGGTGGTCAGAGAGGGGGTGATGGTCATGCGGCCGCGGGAGGTGGCGCCACGGCCGAGGTACTGGGACATGGTCATGGCGTAGCCGTTGGGGACGTCCATGGAACCCTCGACGCGGGCGGTCCACTGAAGCTGTCTGACCTTGCCGTCGGCGCCCTTGATCTCCTCCCAGAACATGGGACCGATGTTAGGGGCGGACTGGGCGAGAATGCCCGAGCGGGAAGAGAGATACTTGTTGGCATCGGTGGTGTTGGGAGCAGTCCAGGCCTGGTAGAAGTCGTAGAAAGCAGGGCCAATGTTGTTGTGGCTAATGACGGTGTCGGTGTTGAGGTGGTCATCAAGGTTGTAACCGACGGGAAGGTTGATCCAAGAAGCATTGTTGATGAAGTCGGGGCCATCAAGAACGGAGTTCTTGACAATGTTGAGCTGGTCGGTGGGACCAATGCCGCTGCGAAGGAGGATCTTGGCGCTGCCGAAGGTACCGGCAGAGAGAACAACGCGGCCGGTAACGGCCTTAACCTTCACGATACCCTTGTAACCGCCATCCCTGAAGGGCTCGACCTCAACAGCAGTAATGTGGCCGTCGGTGCGGATCACACGCTTGACGACAGTGTTGAGCCAAAGGTTGAAGTTGGAGCGTTTCTTGGCGGTGCGGAGGTAGGTAGCCAAGGGACCGCCACGCTGTCCACCGGAGAACATGTACGGGGTGTTGGCGAAGGTGCGGTTCTTGCGGTCGGGGGCGTTGTTGGCTGTGACTTGCTGCCAGCCAGCGGCCCGAAGACCACCAGTCACGACATTGAAACCTTGCTGGAGGTAGCGCTGACCATCCTGAGAAGGCGTGTCAGTACCAGGAATGCGGGAGAAGACTCTGCTGATAGCGCCAGCAACATCCTTGGCCTTCCAGCCGGTAGGGAAGAGATAATCCCAGTCGAGAGAGTAAGGCTTGAACCAGAGACCAGCGTTGATGGCAGTGCCACCGCCGAGGACGCAACCGGCCATCTGGTCGGTATCAGTGCAAGCAATGCCGTTGCTGTCAACCCAGATCTGGTTGCAAAGACCGGGAACATCGAAACGGGTGAGGTCAGTGCCCTGGAGCCATTGGGGCTTCAAGGTACCGCCGTGCTCGCCAGTGGAGGCGATGCCCTTCTCAATGAGCAGGACGCTCTTGCCAGACTCGCTGAGCTTATCGGCAGTGGGGATACCACCAGCACCACCACCGACGACAATGTAGTCAAAGGCAGTGCCAGTAGGGACAGGAACGCCGACGATGCCACTCTGAGTGGGGCCGCCGCAGTCGCCAGTGACGGTCTTGGTAGCCTTAGCAGCCCAAGCAGTGTAGGATGGGTTGGCAACCTTCTCGTCGAGAGCGGCGCCCCAGATACCCATGCCGTTGTCGTGCTGCTCCAAGGTAATCTGATCGGGGCAGGTCGGGTTGCCGGGTGAGGGGAAAGCTTGAACCCAGCCGAGGACCAAGACGCCACCGCTGGTCGAAGCCTGACCAGTCGACCCATTGTGATCCCACTTCAGGCAGTTCCGGCATCTGAAAACCAGCGAAAAGTGTGTGGCGTTTTTGCTGGAGCGGATTTGGGTGATCTCGGCATTACCGGCGTACTTATCGGGCATGGAGTAGCCTCCAGCGTACCGAAGGGTAGTGTAGACGGTGTCCCCATGTGGCCAAGCGGTAATGAGGAGAGAGTTGGTCATGGGACCAGCGAGGGAGAAACCGCACCAACCGGCCGCATCCTTGGAAGCACATTCCTGTACACGGTTAGTATCTGAAAAGGCCATGGGCGTAACAGAGGCAAAAGGGATACCATACCAAGTAACCGATGAACTCGGTAGCATCTGTGGAAAGGGCGTTCGAGGGAAGGGCCATACCAAAGGTCCACCCGCCTTGAGACTGAGGGCTGCCATTGGGAATGCCCCAGGAGTTGAAGACGATGCCAGTCTGCGCGTCAGTGAAAGTGTTTGGTGCATTGTTTTGGCCAAAGGCAGACGGCAGCGCTATAGGTGTGACTGTTAGCCCGACAATTCCACCTTCTCTTCCCACACAACAACAAGAACGCCATCACTGGTCTGAAGATCAAGCAAGGTATCACTCACAAGCTACCGCCGCGAGGGCACCAAGAAACCGAGAGGCAGGCCTCATCTTGACAGGCAAACACTACGCCACAATGTCACCTTGACCTGGTTGCTGGAGTGCAAGGAGGGAAGGGAAGACAGGAATTCAGCACCCTGCCCGGCATATCGCCCCCTTCTTAAACCTTCGGCTGGCTGCCCATGGCGATACTCTGGGGAGATTTCACCAGGTCCCCGGCCTCCTTCACACGTGCCCACCTGCATTGCGCACGCCTCACAGACGGGAAGTCGGAAGCAACAGAAAGCAAATGAAGGGCGTGATGCCTTGATCTGGAAATTCCCCGGTAGGTGGAAACGGCGGCACCCTGTCCGCTATTGCGGTCTTGGATGTAACAGTGGCCTTCCATCCGGGAATCAGGCAAAGGAACTCCTTCGGGCTCGGTGGTCCTGGATCTGGATCTGGAGTGGTGGGGATCAACGACTGGGGCGAGAATACGCTAAGGTAGAAGTAAGCTTACTTTTCAAGACACAGGATTGGGTGGAGGAGAGTCCGGGGGAGGGAGGGGCTCGAAGAGGTGGGCAACAGAGACGACAGGAGATTCGAAAATACCATCTTGATCCGTGACCGTGACCATGCTCACCCAAGCAGTATGTCCGTTGGTCGTCCAAACAAGAAGTTTACACTACAAGCGGCGGGCCGCTGACGTCGCGGATAGATGTCCCGAAGATTGCAGGGTTGCTGTTCCCCACGCGCGCAAAGCAGTGCAGCCGCGATCAAGTCGCAAAGTGTCAGTCTGTCAGAACTGCCCAGGAAGGAAGCAAGATGGCGCCCTTGTCAGCACGGTTCGATGCTACGGAGTACAGGCCCAGCCCACGTTCCTGGGTTAAGCCTCCCGGCTTGCCGAGCGCCATTCCGCAAACGATCACGGTATGCTACCTCCGCAAACTCTGCGAGGGTTCACTGCCGGAGCTGGCCTTGGTTCGCATCTTTGCCGAAGCGGAGATGCCTAAAGCGTCTGTCTTGGAAGCGCGGTTAAAAAAGACGAGATAAAACGCGACGGTCCTGAATGGTCATTTGTCAAAGATTGCATGGAGAAACAGAAGAGGAAGGAGTCTGGATAATCTCCCCTCCCCTCGCGGATGCGCAAGGTACGCACATCACATCCCGCTTCAAGACCCGAAAACCCGGTCAAGACCTTTTTTACTTCGGAAACTTCGTTGTTGTGTCTGGCTGGAAAGCCGGGAGGACCTCTTGACTACACTACAAATAGAGGGGAATGAGTTGTCATTGAAGTTCGAAAACAGCCAAGACCTGCACATTAGCGTCGCCATCATGTTGCCAAGTTTCGCCTCCAACGCTACAACAAATTCCAAGGCCCGCTGGCCAAATGGTAAGGCGTCAGATTTCGGTTGTGAAATCGCTCTGAAGATTGCGCGTTCGAGTCGCGCGTGGGTCGGAATATTATTTTGGTGTTTCTCATCACATCAACTGAATCTTACAAACTCAGGATGAGGAATTTCATGAAACTACTTTTTTTGTAGGGAGATTGCTGGGCTGATTTTGCCAGTGTGACAACTGCCAACACTTGCGAAAAGCCCATTCAAGGCCCTGTACTCGGCCGCAAACACACCGAGTCAATGCTTCCAAGACCATATCAACGCTGATACATGCATGTAACTGATACTGTGCATGATCCAATTACCACGGGTGCTGCCAGGTATCTTGATCCATAGTCTCCCTCGCTCGACACCATCAAATCCAATAATAAAACGCACACATAGAAGCGCTGCCATGCCTCCCAAAACTCCAAGTAACCCATATTTTGATCCCTCAACCTGCCATTTCCTCTCCCGTTTACAACCAATAAAAAATCAAAGGGTCCCAGAATCAATGCCCATACCCTCCACCCCCCTGCTGCCTCGCCTTCCACCCGTCCTTGATGCCCTTCGCCGCCCCAATCAGCTCATCCTGCCCAACCCCATCCTTGATGCTATCTAGCACGCTCCTCACGGTACTAATGTGATTAGCCTCTGCCTTGTCATCCCTGAATCTATACAACCTCCACCTCCTCTCCTCATCCAAACAACACTCCACCACCCGGTCCTGCAGCGGATCCCCCCAGCTCTTCAGCTCTTCCCACTCCTCCTCACTCAGATACAGCCCCTCCCCAAACTCCTCATACATCACCTGTCCCCTCTCATTCCCTTTGAAAATCAACAGCCTCGCCTCGGGAACACTGTCATAATCCACAAAGGGCTCCGTGACGCCCTCCGCCCTCTCAACCTCATCTGGCTCCACCGTCGGGAACAGCAACCTCAGCCGAAAATCAACCGTATTATCATGCGGCGCCTTCCACTTTAAAATATGCGGATCCGTCCCAAACTGATACGGCGTCGTCCGGCACGTAAAAATCAACCCGTCATTCTCGTGCTTCAGCTTCGGGAGCACCTCCCTAAACATCATCTCGATCCCGTAGCTAAACTGCATCTCCTTCATCTCCACCTTGAACGCCTGGAAAGGCAGCTCCTGCGGGAACTCGCCGAACAACTTCTCGTACGGCTTCATGACGTGCTCCTTAAAGTACCCCAGGCGCTTATCCAGGCTCTTGCTGAGCAAATCCGCCTTGCCGTCCAAGCACAAGAGATCAAAAACGAGAAACGTCGGCTCTTTTCCACCTCCGGGCACTGAATCCATCACCAGCTCCCCGTCTATCAGAGTATCAATGTGAAAATCCGCCGGGCTCGAGTTCGGCAGGGGGAAATGCAAGTTCCTCTTCTCCATGTACCAGTAGTCGTTTTTTCGATCAATAAGATAGTGACACGCCTGCCCGTGGTCGTCCTGGGTCAGATACAATAGATACCGAATCCCGTCGGATTTTTCGCAGACGTAGTAACTACCACCACCACCACCACAAAGTCAGTATCATTCCCACCATTATATAGGTAGCCAGGGACGTACTCCGCCTTCCTCAGCTCATCCATATGCCTCCTCGCAAAGCTCACCGGCTGCGCGCCCGGGAACTTGTCGTTCGTCCTCCCCAGCAGCCGCGCTACCTCCTGCCGCAGCCCGCGAACAAACTCGTAATCGACCTTCACGCCCGGTTTGGATATGTCGGCGATCGGTCCGGCGTCGTCGCGCATGGTGCTCATTGCCTTTTCCCAAAGTTCTCTTCACAGAAACGGACGCGGTCGTTTGTAGGCCCTGTTACCGAACGGACGGCGTATCACTTTGTCGCGTGTGTGTGTTGATTATCTCGTCGAGGTCGCGCTGCTCGGGTTTGGGCTGGTTCCGTTTTAGAGCAAGCAATCGTAAATAGAGAGAGTGTGTGTGCGTGTGTTGCTTCTTTTCTTTTTGTTTTTTTGTTTTTGTGAACGATAGAACAAAACGGCTTTGCGACGAACTGCTCGTGGAATGGGTGGGTGGCTTTATCTTATCGCTGCGGCAAGACACCCCTACGAACGCGCGACCGCCAAGTGAGGATGGGGGGTAACAAGAGCCTTAGCCGTGGGTCCTTGGATTAGTTTGCAAACCCCTCTGCAAGTTTTTTTTGTCCACAGCGTAGGTGTCAACCTTTCACGCCTCAGCTTCCGCCCTCATGGTAATGTCAGGTTACAACTAGAAGTTACCTCTCTGGCGGGCAGAGATGTATTTTAAAAAGCCCACTTCAGCCAGGTTTAGTCATTGAACAACTAGAAGTATAACATCTCCTCTTGGACTGTACCGAAGGCCCTATTTTCTTACCATACGCTTACCAAGGCCCTGCAAAGATCATAGGACGCCTCGACCGAATGCGACTTTGGATGAGATACCATCATCAAGACCATGGATAATGCAAATAGGCAGATACCAGATCCGCCCAAGTTCACTGCACGCGGATATTCATTCTGCGTTAAGCAAGCCACCCATGAGAAAAGAATGCACGCTCAAATCTTCACTTATAACTCCGCTCTATCAATATCCTGGCAGTCGTACAATACATTAAAGCGCTGTCGCCCAATCTTCCTGGCCAGCGCATCATCTGGGGTCCTCTCGCCTTTTCCTAAATTTCGCCATCATCTCCTTTCTGATGACCTATCGCCCCCAAGACTCATCAATCTTATCCACCTCTACCTTTGCCTCCTCCCACGTCTCCTTATTCTTCTTGGCCCACTCAATTTGGCTCTTTGCATACGCAAGCTGTGTAAACCATATTAGCTTTAAGATATCCCTGTGACCAAAAGGTAAAGAAAACTCACCATATACCGCTTCAAATCATCCTCCTTCTCCTTCTGGAACCTCTTCAGATCCTTCAAAACACTCGCGCTCGCATCCTTGACGTCCTGAGCAGACGCTACCTGGGCCTGCTCCAGCTGTTGAATCGACTCCCTTGTCTTCCCAATCATATCCCGTCTCGTCCTCTCAGGATCCGCATCAACCACACCTTGTACCGCATGGCGAAGAGGGCCAAAGATCTTATTCGTAATAGAGATCCCGCTACTCGGTGCCTTCTTATGGCCCGGGTTGGGCGGTGCTCGCTCTGGTGCCCCAATTTTCGCAGATGGTGCCGCCGCAATATCCGCATGAGTAGGGGGGAAATCGGAATCGATAGATGCAGTGTCCTCGTTGCTGCCATCTCTCCGGTGCTGTGACTGACCTTCCCTCGTGCTCGTTGAACGTCGTGGAGGCTGGATTTGCTGGCTGCTACTCAGATACTGGTCAATCCTCCTTGCCTCCGCCTCGCTCCGCTCCAACTGATCCAGAAGCGCCCGTTTCTTGTTGAGCTCATCTGTGGTCATATCCTGCTGCACCCGCTTCAGCACCCTATATCTCAGCACATTGCGAATTACACCCGCAAACTGTGCATTCTCCCGCATTGGCTCAGCAAAGCTGGCTCCCAGAGAGTTTGCCAACTCTTCCGTGGCGATATAAGACGAGTCTGCCGCTTGCCCTATTCTTTCAATTGACAGGTCTAGCGGTGAATTTGTATCCGAGAGCGCAAAGGCATTGAACTTGGCACCCAGCTCTTGCAGATCCATTGCCAATGAGGACAAATGGGCCAGTGTTCGCCTATTGACCTTCTCCATCGGACCTGTGAGCAACGTTTCGAGCTCCTTAATCGAGGCTTCAAAGGCTAAAAAGTAAGGATCAAGCTCTTGCTCGCTCAAATTGGCGCTCTCGGGCGGGAAGCGCGCAAACGGCTGCACACCAACCGAGCTCTCAGCTGGCCCTGTACGGAGCTTGGCCGAACCGGCTGGTACTGGGAGATAATTGTGCCCAGGGGTTGGGTTGGCCGGGTCCAGTGGCGGTGCTTTCATAATGGACTTGGGAATGGAGGCTACGGGATGCGAGTTCAAGACCTCGTTCTACGTTGCTGTGTTAGCACGTGCCCATCTTTTGTACGAATCCATTACCTACCCAGCTGGAATTTGGGTCCAGAAACCGCCACCAAACGCCATCTGTTCGGACCTGATCCATACGCCGACACCGGTTCAGGAACACGGCCAACATGCGTTTCCTCAAGTCGATGATTTGGTGATCTTGTTTCGCATTCGTAGGATTAGCGGCATAGTCAGCCATGGTGTGTTTCTCTGGAATCGGAGGAATTATAAGTGTTGGGTGTAATCTAGTAAGAGCATCCCTAAGGGAGGCAAATTCCGAATATCGTCGACGCACTATGAGTTCCTGTAGATAGTTGTTAGCAAACCCAACACCTATAAAAGTCCTAGATCGTAGTTCACCCCAGTCTTGATCGTATAAACGATATATCTCCCGCTCTCCGAACTCTTTCCCGCCTCTGTAATTAGAATAGGCATATCTGGGTGCTCATAAAGCATCTGCTCCACCCGACTATCGTAACCCCCTGGTTTGCGCCGTGGCACAAGCTCGCCCTGGTCGCGACCATAGTCCTCTTCATCGCTCTCTACCTCGCTGTGCTCGTGGTGTGGAGGGGCTTCATCGCCGGTCGAGGATGGCGTCTGCGGAGGGTCGTAACGATCTGTAATCACCCAGTCGGAATCAGTACTGCTTCTTGGTGACCCGAGGGAAACGTCCTCGAGGCCGGAAATTTCCACCATCTCGAAGGTATCGCATGGCAGCGAAAGGTAGCATGGGAGAGCTGGGCTGGTGGCGGAAGTAAGAAGAGCAGTACTACTCACAGTCTCGGGTGATGGGGGACGAGGGGTTGGCGGAGGAAGCAAACGAGTCCCGGCGCTCAAAGCTTCCGCCATAAGGGTTATTGTCCTCATCGTCGTTCCACATGGTTCCGCTTCACGCACTGCGGTACTAGAAAGGATGATGGTAGTGGTGAGCAAGGTGAAAGAGCAGCTGGCGCAAGCTCGCCGGGATCACAGCAACTGCGAAAGCCAACAGTCTGCGGGGCAGGCGAGGCAGGGATTGATCGTGGGGTTTGCGACAGTTGAGCAGGGGGCACGGGGTAGTGATTATGGAACAGAAAGTGTTTACAAAGGGCTCAAGAATTGCCTTGCTGGCGTTTGCATATTTGGGAAGGTAGAAAAAATCAAATGTGTGAGGACTGATGTGGTTGCTGCCGAAGAGTGCAGTGGTCGTGGTGGGTGGGCCGAACACAAGCTTGAAGCGACGAGAGCCCGCCAAGAATATGACGACGCAAGCTCCACTTTCGTGCACCACGCAACCTCCTGTGAAGCTCATTCCTGTCAGCCTGGGGGGTTACATAAGCACCAAGATCACCTCATGTACACTACATCACCGCTTTGGTGTTGCAGCCTCTCTCAAGTTACAATGATGTCATGCATCAAGCTCTTTTTAAGTCATTTTGTTTTCAAAGTTTGTTTCATTTCAAGATAGACCACGCAGCTAAGTATAAAACCTTTATGTGCTCTCTTTCCCCCATCAATTCCAAAGTTGACAGAAGTCCAAGTTTGTACAACCCAAGAATGGAACCAGACAAAGCGGCAAGCCATGAAGATGAAGATGAACGGGCAAATAGGTAACCATTTCTTCCCCTTTCCCTTGCTGTCCTTGCCATTCCCTTTCTCTAGCAAAAGACTGTATCTGTTTGGTTTTTTTCCACTCCTTTCCCTGTATAAGTTTTCCTTGCCAAAAAAAAAATATCGTTGTCATACCCGTCATCTCGTCATTCCAACCATTCCATACTCTCCCCTCCTTTCACTGGGTAAACACTGGGAACAGACAGAAGGGTACCGCCCTCTCTGCTTCCCAACAGCACCTCCCTATATGTAACCACTACATGCCCCCTTGCCCCCCTGATAACCATCCTTCGCTTGACCCCAAGTTGGAAGTTTGGTTATTTGATGATGATGGAAGTGACGATGATGAAGACAGAGAAAAGAACCATGACCAAAATATGAAAACAGATGGGCTGTCTGAACCCGCACTCCCCTCGTAGTTGAGGGGACATTCCCAGATTTTATCTTTCCGAACCAAAAAAAAAAGAAAATTCAAATGAGAGAGCAAAATAGCCAAGAAAAAAGAAACAAGAGGTAGGTAGATGTGACAACAGATCACCCCCTCAAACAGGTAACTCCTTTTTTTCTTCCCTGCCCAGCCTTGATCATGATGAGCTGAACAATATCCAAAAGCCCCCCCTCCAATTCTATGATTTAATCCGCTCACGAAATGCTAGGTAGTGTAACAATAATATGACAAGACAAGGAAAACTAAGGTGGACAGAGACCGGTATGACTGGAATCCCTGGTGTCGGATGAGGTACTGGTGGTACACTCTTGAAAAGGTATGTGTACATATATATACATATATATGTCTGTGGGTGTATGTTCATGTGTTTTAGATACGATTTCCGCTCAGCTGAACTGAGGGGAAAAGGGTATACTGGTTGGGAGGAGGCGGCGTGCTGAGACTTGTCGTCCTCGCGCGTCCACGCTTGGCTTGAACGAAGCTCTTGGTCTTCGCGGGCCACGTCTCTTCGGTGGCCAGCTGCAAGAGGTTCGATTCGCTGCCGCGGCTCCTAAATTCCCGACGGCGACCAGTGGGCTTGGCCACTTCCTCGGACTCGGGAAGGGTGGGCATGACACCCGACTCCAAAGCAGGAAATGTTTCTGGCTTCACGGGACAGTTGTCCATATCCAACGACGTCGTGCTGGGGGTCAACTGAGTAAAGTCGGTCATAGTGGAAGCGGCAGAAATATGCTTTTCGAACCCGGAATGAGCGCTCTCGTATGTGCCGGTCGTGGAGGCACTGGTTCGATAGCGGTGAGGAGCGTCATCGAAATTGCGCAGGGCAACATCATGGGGCTCATCCCGCTCAGCCTCACAAGCCAGCATCTGCTGTTGGAAATCCAGGGGAATCAACAGCGATGGCGACAAGGTGAAGCCGTGACACTCTTTGAAGCTGGACGCATCGGATGGCTTCCTTACATGAAGCAAGCGCTTCGACTCGGTGAGGGGCAGGGAGAAGTTGGAAGCGCTGGGGTTGGTGACAATGGTCGGTGTGATGGCCTCGTGGGCAGTGGCAGACAGTTGGCTGACGGGACTCAAAGCGGGCACGTCAAACCGTGCAGCCGAAAGCATAGTCGGCGAGACATCGCAAGACTCGGCACGGCGGTCATGATCGTCCACAGGCGTCGCGCTGTCTCGGCTGAGCTCGAATGACGGTCGATGCCACTCATAGTCGCAGTCCGCCTCAGCAGCATGCTCATAACAATAATCGATATCATCCTCCCAGTTGTCTCGGATGAGACCGTCGGTCCCTTCATTCAAAACTGCCTCGAGGGCACGCTGTGCAGCAACCAGATCGAAGCGGCCCAGTGTCTCCGAGGCTTGGCTTTCCCGACGGTCCTCGTCATCGTTCTTTCGAATGGAAAACGCCCTAAGCATCGGTACCGAGTGGCTCCCACGCAGCGAAGAGTTGCTGGCAACGCTAGCTCGCGACTTTCTGTATGTAAACGCGTTTTCTTCCTCCTCGGGCACGTCCGGTAGGGTGTACTCTGATGCATTGGCGCTTGGGGATGGCAGTGGCCAGTTCGCGTCGCCAGAAGGGCTTCTGATATGCGCAGAGATGTGCTCGGGGATGACACCCATCTCTGGTCCAGGAATATAGCCGCACGAGGTCGCTGGGGGGCTCCCAGCATCTGAAATCTGGGAGAATGGCTGAGGATAGCGGAAGCTGGTGTTTGGCCTGTCCATCGAGTCGAGGCGCTCGTGTCGAGACGACATGCGGCTAGAGACACGAGGGGGTGGGAGAGGGGGATATGGTGTGGTGCTGTCAATGGGAGATCTTGGAGGGCGCGGTGGTGGGGCCATGCTTAGTTGGTCTTGGGATTGTGAGCGCTTGAGGAGGCGACGTGGAGAGCGCTTCATGATACCAGATGGGGGCCGAGTCAAGACGCTCCTGGCCAGTTCCTCGGTTAGAACCCCCATTCCATCCTCGTCGCCTAGAGGAAGCGACTCGGATGAGAAGTCGTTGAAGTGCAAATCATCCGCCCTGATCCCTTTCAACACACCGGTGGCAGGGGCTTGCGAGGCTCGAACGTGGGAAAACTCGGAAGCCAACGCTTGTCGATTCGTCCGCTGCAGATCGGGGAGGTGGTCCTTTTGAGTATGCATTACATGCTGAAAGTTGTATGGGCCAGAAATCTGGATCTTGCGGCTGGCATCGTTTGTGTCTGCCTTGGAACTCCGGCGCAGCCCAAACAAGGACGGAATGCTCGAGTCCCGGTTCGGCATCGATGTCGGAGGAGGTGGCAAGAGCAAAGCCTCGGGGCCCGTCTCCCCAGAATATACCGAGCTTGCTGCCGAACTCTGGGCGCTGCTCTCACGTCTTAGCCTTCCTCTCCGGTTGAAGAGCGATTTGCTAAAGAACTGCACGCTTTCAGGGCGGTCCTTGGACGGCATGCTGCTGGATGTCGACCGGCCTGATGATTTCCGCGATAAGCTCTTAGCCTCCAACACATTCTCCCACGAGGGTCTGTCCACCGAAGTAAGAGACCGCAATGAAGACGAGTTCGAGGAGTGGCTCTGGTGCTTGTCCCGAACAGATGCTCGCTGCATCTGCCTGCGAATACTTTCTGGTGAGGGCGGCCCGTCGATAGCAGGGCCGAGAAAGCTCTCCATGTTGTTGTTGTTGTCACTGGGAACCTCAACATGGTCCCAAGGTGTTACATCAGCGGAAGCCGGGACTGGTAGTACGACAGGTGGCGGCGGCGGCGCTGTTTCTGTCCTCTCATCCTTCAACTGCTTGCCCGTCTTCGGCCGCGATCCCGAGCCCTTCTCGACCGCGTACACCGGAAGCTGAGAAACCGCCCACATCTGCATGGTGGGCGGTGGTTGTGGTTTCCTGCTGTCTTCTGGTTCAACAGCTGTTCTTTCCTTGTCAACTGACGCTTGTCAGTTAGACTCTGCGCCTTCTTGATCTCCTCGATCCTGACTGGTAGTCCCGTCTGTGTGGTTGATACGCCGTGCTGATCGGACGGGTGATTTGCGAGAGAGTGGAGACCTGTGGGTGGCTGTTTATGCGTTATGCTTTGGTGGTGAAATAGGTGGTGGTGGTGAGGTGGTGATGCGAGACGTCGACGAGGGGGACGCGTCCAGGGCGGATTGCAAAACAACAATGCAATGCGATGTGACGGGAAAGGAGTGACAAGTCGTCGACGTCGACGCCTGGGGAAAGCAGCCAGGAAGTTGGAGACGTATTATTTTTTAGGGAAAGAGAGCCGGAAACCACTCAATTGTGGGGGATGGACAGCTCCGGGGTCCCCATATATTAATTCCTGAGTGCCAGAGTGAGAGACAGGACCCAAGAGTGATTTCCCATCCTGGCAGCTCCTCGCAATGCATCTGGGGTCTTGTGTTGCTGGGAGCCAGCGGCGCCAATGGCGAGGGTGCCGTGGCTTCGTCCTCCCGCTCCCAGGGGGCTCCCTGTCAACAAAGATTCTGGAGCCCAGGGGTGGGGTGGTAGAGGGTGGAGGGTGTCGATAGCTGCACCCCGCCGACCCGATGGTGTGTCTGCTCATACCCACCGTTAGGGACCGATAGCCTGCTGGGGAAACGCTGGCCTGGCTGTGCCACAAAACGGTGACGATGACGGCGGAGACGATGGCTCGCTCCTGCATCCTTCCACCCATTGAAGATCGTCGTCATCTGGAGATATACATACCAATCCTTATAATAAACCTGAGAGACAAACGTGTTTCCTGACTCTCGGCTCCGCACCTTCAACATGGCCTTGTCTTAGACATCGGGATAGGCCGAGGCACGGACTCAACACAGGTGAACGGGACGGCTCAGTCAACTGGCGACCCAGAAAACGGCCAAGACACTTGAACGTTCTTCATCAAGCAACGACAACTCAATAACATGGTCCTGTATTTGGGCCCCCGAATGCGATGCTGGATGACAGCTGACAGGACTAGGGAGAAGCAGGAGCATGCGTCAAGGTTGCAATACGACTCAATATAAAACTGACAGTAATGCCGTCGGCGTACGGCTCACATAGGCCGTCCCTGGGTTGACGACATGCTGAACGTACGGAAGCGAAAAGAAGCGAAAGCAGTTCAGAAAGACCGCAGAAGGGTTGTTCAGCTAGTGTGCTTGCTTGCTGTCCTGCCGTTGATGTATGGGTGAATATCTGAATGGCCCTCTGTTTGCCTCGACGGGAGGGAGGGGCAGACAAGTGTGTCCAATCTATCCATATGAACGCAGGCCTCAAAGTGGTGGTGTGGAAAATATTCCACGCGGCTTCCAGATGGCGCGTCTCAAGCTGTAGATTCGGTGCAATACTACCTCAGGCGCGTCGTGCGTGATGTCTCTGAAGGCAAACACCCGTCCTGGGTCTGGGGGAGCGTTACGATAAATTTAGCCCTCCTGGAACTGATTCGCCAAAGCTGTTGAGCATGTGCAGCAATTGTATGCCGGTAAGTCTTGAAGTGCCGCATATTCATTGCGGTCGCAACGGCGACATCATGTGCTGCTTGTTGATCTCGGAACAAACGGCTCTTGCCATAGCTCACATGTTTTGTCGGAGGAGATGCGATGAGGCCGAAGCCTTGGACCTTGGCTTGTGTCGTCGAGCGGGGTTGAAAAGTTTTGAGGAATGTGATTCCCGAGGAGTTAGTAGTTCGAGGTAAGGCGGCTGATCGACCCAGCGGCCCGATCATGAGCGGCTTTTCTACATAGCTCCGGGGAAGCGTCCATCGTTCGTCTTGGTCGATATTGTGGGTATGGGGAAAGTAAGGTGGTTTCTGTCTCCTCTCTCTGCTCTGTCTTGCCCAGCTTTCGTCGACATCGTTTTGATGCCATCGTCAGTTTCCATGACGGTGGTCTGAGAACCACATGTTCGAACAGCCTTCGCTCTGCAAATTTGGATCGGCGTCCGTTGTTGGGCATGCGCCGCGGATCGACTTTGGAAGGAACCGGCTCATTGGGTGATGCATGAATTCCTTGCAAGATAATGTCCGGGATGCTTGGTGTTGGAGTTTCCAGGTTTCCTGCTTTGGGCAGGTCGAAGAGCCCTGTGCCCTAGGGTTCACTATGGAGAATGGAGCGACAGGTGCCTCCCTGTTCCTGTTCAAGTTGAAACTTAGCTCACCTAACCCCCACTCTCTACATCCATGGATGTCTTTTGCACCACTGTCTTCCAACCCGACGTGACCGTGATTGCTTCAGGCATTCGACAACATGATAGCCGTTCACTCCATTCGAAAATATGGCCAACTTACAGTGCTCAATCATCCTTTTGCTAACGCTTCTCGAGGTGGTGCTGCAGACCTAAACCGAAAATCCGGTTAAAAGCGAAACAAGGCGGAAGTGCTTTCCGGAACGAACTCAACCGTCGACCGTTCTTTTTTCCTTCGGTTCTACTAACGGTCAACGGCGACGGGAACGCTACGGATAGACCGTAATGACAGATCCAGCGCCCCGGGACCCCGTTATTCAAGGCCCGCTATCCACCGTTTTACTCCTCGTTTGAACTTTGAACGGCAGGGTTTTTTTTAATGACGCCGTCTTCAGTTGGTGGGCTGAAAAACATGGTGAGGCGCATCTCCACGCTATCTCCCACGCTATCGATGCTGTTGTCTTTGCTCCTGGTCATCTGGCTAACCAGCTGACAGGAGGCGCATCCCCTGGATGTCGATGCATTGGGAACTTCTGCTCCGCTCTTCAAAAGACAGACTGCTTGTTTTGACAGAATCACAGCGAGTCGACACCGTGCCGTAAGAAGGCTACTTGCAACACACCGACGGACACCACTAATAGGAGCTCATGCTGTACGACACAACGGGAGTCCCGGGAGGCACTGTCATAGGCCCTCCACCCAAAACGGGACGCGACCCTAAGAATCCCACCGAGTTGTCGACGGACTTTAGTGTAACTAGACATGAGGGCGCGAATGCCATCAAGTTCTAGTTCAACGGCTTGCCCCCCTACCACAATTGAAACTCGCTACGCGTGGTGTACACATTGGACAACTCTCGACATACAAATCGCAGTTTTTTTGCGCCGGTGCCGTCTGTACAAGTCTATGTATATCTGAGATCGATCTCGTTCGATTTACCAACCATTGACCAATGGCATGCCAAAACAGACCTTGCCCTGTCCAGCACTTTCGGGGACCACCGCCAGGTTCCCAGTACACCTATTCCACGGTATTTATTGTTAGTGGGACAAGGGGTTATTTGGTGGAAGATGCTAGAAAATGACACTGGCCACGCTAACAACAATTCCCCTGAGGGTAGGTGTAGGCTGGAACTAAAACAGTGGGGTTTAGCCTTTGTCCCTCCGTTTCCCTGCTCTGGAAGGATTCCACCATCAGTGCGTCCAACGAAGTGTCACAGCGCGAGGCGGTCAGCACAAGAATTGTGTCGACAATCAGACTGTACCACGGAGGACCAGTCGACCCACAGAGCTCGGAGGGACTATCCGAGAGACGTCCAATTACACGGTGGCTTTACTCGACCTCTCCATCATGATGCGTTTACGAAGGAGACCGTCGTCGACCAAGACCGACGATGGTTTCCGGGTTTTGAGTGTCGCTGATCCGGGAAGGGTCCCATCGGCCCATGTTATGAACACAAAGCACCGCCTGTCTTCGACAGCACATGCTCGTCATCAGCCTATTTCAGATTCATAGCCAACCGCCCGTCACTCAACCCAACCACCAGACCGGGAAGACGCCGCTGACGGACATATGGACGGATACGAATCTAGGAAAGCCAGTACATGTTTGAGATGAGCCCGCTCTCGGCCGGAAAGGCAGACGTTTTACCAGCAGAAGACGATCTCCTCCCTCTTGCACCAGTACCCTTCTCAGAAGAGATTCGGGAGCTGGATGTTAGAGGGTTGCAAAACGCAAGCCACAGCGGATTATCAAGATCACAGCGGCGTTGGGTTGGCTACCAATATACGTTACCAACGGCACGGAACAGCCGCGCCGGACTTCTCTTGCAGAAGAAGTTTGTGGCGGCCAGCTGCTGATGGGACCGACTCTCTCATCTCGCTCGCCGGCAGGTCACATACACTACACTACACATAGTGTATGCATTGTATGTACATACCTTATGTTTGGTCGGGGAGCTTGGCAGGACGGCGATAGACATTGCCAATCCTGTTCTTGGAGGAGCACAACTGATATCACTATCTGCGGCGGCTCACTGTAATGTAGAAGAGTGGACGGTGCGCAGTACGTGTACGCTTCAAGGCACGCCGATGACGAATTGCGCCCCGGTTCTGGAAGCTCAAGTCGCTGCATCCACCCGCGTCCAAAGCGTGTCTCTTCTCGATTCTGGTTGGATCGCGGGAAATCAACCGTGTCAGCCGCAGCCCCTGCAGGGCACGAACCATGACCAAAAGGGGCTAAACCAGCCAGTCGGGCTTCCTTCTGCACACTAACGCCAAACCAGGGCATGAATGCTGCAACGGGGAAGGCTGGCGCCATCCAGGGGGCGGAAAGCTGGCGGGGTGGCCCTTGCAGAACCTCCTCGACACGTCTTCCTTGCGGCCGTACCTGCAGAAAAAACCTCATGCCCAGCATGCCAGCATACACTACAGAAGCGGTTTGGATATCGTTCGACTTTTCTTCTCAGATTGACTGAGGGTGAAGTCTGCTGAACCGAGGCTCTCCTGAATCATGAACAAAAGAGAGACAGAGACCCAAAAGTTCCAGACCCCAGGCACAAGGCTAAAATCACCTGTTCTAGACATGATCTGCAATACGTCATGCATATTGGAGTTTATGTCGAGCGCTGCTGAGATTTGGTTGGCGAGCTTGCCATATATTTGCTCGGAGAATGTCGCAGACTCTGCACGATACAATAACCGGTCAACACAACAGGCACAATGGTGGGTTGCGTTTGCTGCCAGCTGAGGCGGAATGGTATATTAACCCACCATCACATTCTCAACCAAGACTGGGCTTTTTAGAAGTACATGGACCCGAACCAAAGAACGCGACACCATCAGATACAACAACAGCAGACAGCATCTTCATGATGCCAATTCTACGAACACAAAAAACATATAGTCAACAACGACGAGTTCCGTTTCGAAACGGTTACTAACGGGCATCCCACTCCACTGTAGTTCATCCGATCCTATAAACCAACTGACTCGGCTTATCAAGGTGGAAAACGTTATGTTCGCACGTTACTGGCACCTCGGGGGGTAATTCATGACATTATGTGGCACAACTCGAGATTAGACATCCCTATGCTTAGACAGCCTCGTACACTAGTTCTCGCTCGACGACTCCGTAATGATTGGCCAATTCGCTTCGCCAAACACGAAAAGTGTTACATACAGCACCCAGGGCACCAAGAAGATGAGACGTAACTATTTACAAACGGAGTGGAAACAGCGAGACATCGGGGCTGCCAGTGTCTGAGACCGAAACAGGGACTTTGCTGGATGGGGTGTTGTTTCGTGCCCACAGTTCGTCCGGGACAAGAGGAAATCCCCACAAACACACGGCAATCGAGGACGAGATAAAACTTGCAACCTACGAGGTGGCAGCGCGATGGAGAATGCAACAGTTTACTCACAGGCCCAGCAAGGAACTTCATTGGCAAACCGATATCTCACCCTCAACCTTGTCACATCGCGCTTCCACCGCAACCCTGTCTGGCGAGCTAGAATCGCCAGATCCAAAAGGGCCGTTGCCTCTCTCCTCGTCAGATCCGGATTCAAGGCTTGATGACATGGTGACATTTCGATATCGCTAAAAACTGTCTCGAGCTTTGGGCGGTCAGCTCAGTGGGCACAGTGGAGTTCGCAAGAGAAGCAAGGACAAGGAGGTTGTCAAATGGCCAAGGTGGCACCCGGGCGGCGCTCCAACGGCAGAGCAAGGAAACACTCCAATCTCTGGCCGACTTGTTCCCGCCGACCGTTTTGTCAACGGATGGATAGGTGTTGATTGTCAACCACATTCTCCTTGTCTTTTCAACAACCACGAATGCAAAGAATCAGTCCCACGTGTAAACCGACGATAGGTTTCCAATGCCTCGGAGCTCAAGAAGAGGCAGATCGCAAGCAGGCGTGCAGGGGCCGGAGGAGCTTAGCAGCGGGCTACTGCAGCATCTTCCAACTTCCTGATTGGTAAGGTGCTAACAATTCTTCTTCTCTTCCTGATTCTCAACAACAGCGGTACATACATACACTACGGAGGACGGGCGGAAGGGATGGAACAGAGCGGAGACCCATTACCATCTCCATCATCAAGGCTCGGTGTCCCGCTGTCAAACACAAACCCCACGAATCTTCCCTTTTTCTTTCTCCCCTCGGTTCTCTCTCTCTCGCGTTGTCAAGCAACTTTTGCCGAAGTGTTAGGGCACAAGGACAGGGACAGGGTCTAAGGGGAAGGCCACCCCACAGTTCCGTGTCTTGGTTTCGGGGCTTGCCTTGACGGACGGGGTCGACGGCCGGCCAACTCTGCGGCCACCACCACGCGAGGATCCCCAAAGTCTGGTCCTGCAGCGCTGAGAGAAAGACAAGCCCGACATTTGCATGATGGAAGACTGTTTCTTGTCTTGGCAGGTGGATCTTTTCCTATCTTCTCAGTCATCAAACCTCTTTTCTTTTTTGCTGTGTTTTTTGACTGCATCCTGCGGTCTGCGTTTTCCAACACCAACTAGAAGCGGGGTTGGACTTCTCGACAAGCTTCCCGGTAGCTCCCCCGGCAGCTTTTCTGGTAGGGATATGTAGGATCCGCAAGGTGCTCACAGCTCCGAGCTCCCCATACAAAAGAATTACCTCAGCAGGATCGACCCTGGTGTTGGGCTTGAACGTTTCTTCTTAGCGGGACCTGGCCCAAGTGCTGCTGCTCACGGGATTCCAACGGCAGGGCACAGCGTTGATAACAAGAGATGCGGTGTGACTGAGGAGCAAAAGGCTGACGGACCCGTCTCATCACAGAGGAGTCTGTTCTGTCAATGCGAGCAAACCTTGTCGAAAGAGGAGCTATTCGGACGATTACAGTCCAGTGAGGGACCACAAACGCGCGCCGCAAAAAAGTTTGACATGTCCAGCCCCTTCATCGAGAAGCTGCTGAGCCAGCGGGCCAGCCCTTTTTTTTTCTTGTGTCGCCCGCATGAAACACCCCTTGATAGGTCTTTCGGCAAACAGAACAGGGACAGCCCTGACATGTTTGGACTCGGAGTCGCTGGCGTCTTTCATCTTTCATCCTCGTGGTGTCTTGTTCCACAACGACACAATGTCGCTCTAGCTGTGTCGAGTTACACGAGAAAAGAGACAATCCGCTAGACTCTCCAAAAAGAGGAGAAAACGGAAAATCCACCGAAAAGAGGAGAAATGGACGGGCCAAGTCCTGCAGCTTGTGGCTTCGATTCGTTTCTCTTTTCCATTCAGTGGAGAGTGAAACTACCGCACCCCCACTGGCTCCCCCGTTTCTTTCCAAAGGCAGAACAGTCCAACCAAGACGCTGGATGTCTGCTGGGTCTTGACCCCATTGGCCCAGCAAGGTTCTCAGTTGCTAACAAAAAAAAAGGACAAGGGGGAAGACGCGGTGCAGGAACAAGAAGAGAGAAGACGACTGCGCGCAGTGGCTTGCCCAAGACCGTGCGTGCTCACGGCAGAAGGAGAGGAAGTGTCTGTGCCAACGGCAGAACCCTTGACGAAAGAAAAAGAAAAGAAAAATTGCTGTCGTTGGCTCTCTCTTGTCTCTTCCGTCTGCCGGCGATCAGATACCAACCCAGTCCATCAAGCCTAGTGTACGATAGGGCGGACAAGGGTGCTGACGGGCAAGGGCCAAGACCACTGGCACGGGGGGAAGGACGGGATGTGGAGGGGAAAACACCAAATGAACCAAACATCTTCAACTCCAGGTGGTATCAGCAGCCGAAAGGGGGTATTTTCTGTCTTGGTCGCATTGTTTCTCTCTTTTTTGGTGTCGACACTACTGCGTATGCTATAATACCAACCAGCCATTTGCACTGGGGAATTTCTATCTAGTCTGGCCAATTGGATAACAACGGCAACGACAGCTAGGCCGTCATTGATCAGACCAGATGGGAGGAATATCTGGCTGGACTGGAGTCAAGATGCACCCACATACAGGATAATCACGGTGGATAAAAGCTGAGGTAGGGGTGTAAGGAAAGGATTCAAACAGCTCACTCTCGGACTTTCTTTGACAGTGCAGGTCTGCATCATGCGAAGAGCTTGTTAGTTGCAGAAGGCTGTCAAGAACTAACAAGAGGGAGGTGATAACGTGATGCCTTTGTTGCAGACAAGTTGACAAAGGGAAACAGGGGAGGGGGAATGAAGAGAAAAATCTGGTCCTTTGGATGCTGTCTTCAGGGGTTGCTTGTCGACTTGCACGCATCTGACTTCGTACTCAAGTCTCACGGCACTTTTCTACACCCTCTTCCTCCTGTCAGAAAGGAATTCTCAGCCGAGGGAAAAAGAAAGGCAGGGCTGACGCGGCAGCAGCGGGACGACGGATGTGGTCCGACACGTTTGGCCAGTCTTGGTGGCAAGTGCCGATCAACACCCTACCTAACGTGCTAACCTACATTACTATGGAGTTGTAGCTCCTCTCTTGAGCGCCCATACGAGGTTGAAGCCCGGGGAAGCTCAACCCGCTGGGGAAGCTTGCAGGTATGCAGGTACGAGAGACAGGTCGCGGGAGTGTGGGCGGAAGTGTGGGAGGTGGTAGGTGCACGCGAAACAGGCTGACGTTTTCATGGCACGACTTGCGTTGATTCGGATGCTTCCATCATTATCGGTAGTTGAGGGATTGGATCATGATGATGAAGTGAGATGGCATGTCAGCAAGGAGAGCGTTTCACGATTCATCAACCGTCGGACCGATCACCATTCTTGGCAGACTCGACACCGTCATCGCCATCATCAGTATCATCATCTAGGAGGTGGGGGGTTCCAAGTTGAGCTTCAATTTACTATCACCGTTATCAGAAACTTGCCTACAGTTTCACTGACCGATACATGCAGGAGTATTGTGTCCGCTCAGGAGGGCTGACAGAGGGATTCCAAAGAACGCGTCAAAACGGCACAGCTTGCTGCAAGCGCTCAAGTGCTCAGCACACGCACGGCAGCATGCAAAGACAGACCTGGAACCAGGCCCAAAAACCCAGCAGAAAAGACAACGCAGATGCGGAGTCTGTTGCTTACGGGTTATGTACGCCCGCAGCCAACTTCCAATACTTGCGAACGGCTCGCTCAAAGGAGATTGACGATTCCCGGATCTTGTTCTGTCCGGCTCGGCTTGTCAAGATAGTTGCTGGTTGTCGGTCAGGATATTGTACTGACTGGTCAGTTCATGATTGCCTCACCTTAATTTTTACCTGGCCTTGCATTGCCTTGACAGTACGATGCGGGAAGAGGAAAAGACAATCCATGGTTAGGCAAGTGCTGAGTCTTTGGAGTTCTGAGGCCTCGGCTTTCAATAGGTTGATCAAGCTCTCTGTTTTTCTCACGTTATTTCCCACGCTGTCTCTCATGATTCCGTCTGCCTGCGTCTCTTCAAGTGAAAACAATCGCAACGGCTCGAAAGTCTGGTAGAAGTAATTACCACCTCCTCACGCCACTCGTCTCATCCCGTCCCCTGTCTTCGCTCTTAGTTGAGTTGTTGGGTAATCGGGCGTCTGTTTATCAAGCAACGAACCCAGGCTGGTACTCGGTCTTTCCTAACTTCACTTCCCTCTCTTTTACCCATCTATCCCCATGTTATGGAAACGAGACTTTGACATGTTTCAGATCTCTTCTCTCTCTTTCCATTTCCTCTCCAACAGGGTAAAAGAGCAACAACAAACATCTGTCAAAAAGCCCCCCCCCCCATCCAGTCCGGGTAAAGCAATTTACCCTTGGTTGACAGATTTGTGGTTCCATTTTTGCCCCCAGTTACTCTCACGTAGTATTGGGCCCTTTTTTTCCCGCTTTCATGTCCCATCTGCACGCAACACTGCAACGACAAATTATCCCAATTGGGAGGGGCTTGCATAGTCAATAGCAAAAACGTGCAGATTGAGCCAAAAACCAAACCTCGACTGAACTTGAACCAGACAATTGGGACGTGCTTCCCATTGAATAGGTAAGCTCCCGCATTGGGAGTGTTATACATTGCGTTCTTTTTTCTGTTAAGCAAGTCAAGCATTGGCTCGGGAAGCTCGGTTGCGTAGCGAGAGGCGGGAGGAGTGGCGTTGTTAGGAGGATGGTATACTTAAGGATGGACCTACCTATCTTACAGTGTGCCAAGTAGACGCACACCTCCTCACAGGGCAAGCTGAAGAAGGTCTGATCGGACCGAAACTCGACGCGTTGTGGCCGCGGGGTTGATCGGTAACCGGGGTTGCGATGGGGAAAAGGGGGGTATAAGATATAACATATGATAATGTGTATATGAGGAATCTTTAAGATATAGGCAAACACCAAGCTCCCCGTTGTGCGATCCTCCCTAAAGGACAGTTATAAACTTGTAGGAATATCACAATACAGAGGACAGAAGATGGAAAAGATTGACACGGAGCCGGAGGATGATTAAACAACAAAATGACGGGAAAGAGGTAGGGGGTGGTGTACCTAAGTAAACACCGTCAAAATGAATAGTAGATCCACACAGCAAAAGGTTCGGCATCCTCGCACTGATGCAGCCATCTCCCTTTCGCCAACTCGATTACTCATGTTAACCAGCGATGATTTCTAGCTTTGTTGACACCATTGTCTCCATCAACTACTAACCCTTATTCCAGCAAAGGAAGAAAAAGCTCAAAACCCCCCAGCAAAAGTTACAGAGTGTGTTATTTCCCATCATGACTTTTGCTGTCTATATGATAGTTTATCCTGCCCCCCCCCCCCCAAAAAAAAAAAAAAAAAAAAAAAAAACCGACAAAAAGGTGTATCCAACAAACTGCTAGCTACAAAGCCTTGATCAGATCAGAAAAACACCGAGATGTGTGTGTAGGTAATGTGTGGGTAGAGACAGTACATATACATACAACAAACGGAGGTGTAGAACAGTACTATCTATCATCCCATTGTCTACTTGACGAAATTTCCTTCAACATGATGTTCCATGGTGGTCTATACAGGTTGGCAAATTACGCCTTCTTGACTTCTTAGTAAAGGGTTTCATTAAACTACATGACACAAGGTACAGACCTGTATCCTACGCGAAGGTTGTCCCCAAACATATATATAAATACCCGTTACAAAAAATCATCCAGACTCACTGTATGTTATTGACTGGAGAGGGCCAAGACGATGTTTTCGATCTACTCTTACTCAGAATAGAGACCATACGATTGCCGTGCAAAAGTCTATCAAGTAGATACGCTGGGCTTCAGTTGGGTGCTCGTGTTTGCGTCTTGAAGGCAGGCAATTAACAGAACTCTGCATGTTTATCACAGTACACCCTTACAGACCTGTTTGAGATATGTACTCTGGAAATCTAAACCATGACATGAATTGTCAAGGAAGCGGGGTGTACCAGTAAGCCTGAAGGTATCACATCACCCAAAGTTCACCATGGCACCCGCAGATATGTCCTTCGTCTTGATACAACAGCCATCGTTCATGTTTTCCCCTACTCACCAGCTACCAAAGTTAAAGTAACAACGGCCATGTATGTACAAGATTGATACATCCTCCTCCCGACCTTAACACAGAGACTCCACACATCCATCCTGATTTTCCGACCATCCCAGCAATTCCACCTCCGAAGATGACAGCAAACATTACCAGGCATGTCGGTTGAGTATACACTACCATTTGCAACATAAAAACTTTCTGCCGCAAGGCAGACCTCTTTTCTCCCATGACCGTAAACACAAATTTCCCACAGGTAAACCTTCGAGGCAGCCCTGATGTCGCCCCCTACCATCGTCAATCCAGCAGGCCCTCAACTCCCAAGCGAAAGTTGAACCCTGAGTGAGTAGCATATCTGAAACTCAGTAGCCATCTTCAGTATCAGGCACGCCCCAGACGCAGTTATACTCCCAAACGAACTCATCCAGCCAAAACACCTTCTTGTTCTCGTCCTCCTCCCTAGGTTCCCTCAGCTTCGAAGACCGGTGGACAGCCTCAAACGTTACCAGCTTGATGAACGGAAGCTTTTCCTCCAACAGGCTCTTCACCCAGACCAGATCCTTCACGTGATCTTTGAGATTGGGATACTGGTCCGGCTTAGCCAACTGCCAGCGAGGCCTGTGCTTGAACTTATAGCTGATTTGAATGTTGTAGTACTTGCGGGGCCTGTTCCGTATGGCCTCTTTCTTCTTCTCCTCCTCTTCCGGAGTACCCTTCACCTCGTCGTCCTTCAACTTGTGATAGATGGGGCTATTGTGGATGTCGACAAAGTCAATTCCAGTTCGGGGATTGTGTGTGGGTGACATACAAGCTAGGAGACGGTCGATGAGACCGAGGCCTAGCTTATTTCGGCGATGCTTGGGATCGACCCAGGCGTGAAGTTTGGCCGTATACCGGCTCGTACCCTGTCCACTGCCAGCTACACCCGGCTGCCAAACACCGGCGTAGGCAAAACCGAGGATCTGGCCCTTGGTGAGCCCCTGACTGGCGGCCTCATGCTCGTTGTACGGCACCTGGGGTTCGTCGGACCATTGGAGGTTACCCTCTCTCAGGCCACAACGGCGAGCGCTGCCGTAGACGGCGACAATGAACGGCATTGAGAGCTCGCGGCTGGTCTGCAAGACCCTTTCCCAATCCTTCGGGGTAGGAGGCTCAGAGTCAACAACCTGAAAGCCACTCTTCATCTCAGCCTCGTAGATAAGACTGACAGCTTTCATGTCTACCATCTCAGCCGGGCGCAGGAACGCTGGGATTTTGGGGACACCGGGGTCATGGAGGGGCAGTGGGTGCTCTTCTTCTTCCACTGCCGCTGGCTGGGACTCGGGTTTGACGTACTCCTCGACTTTTCCGGGTTTGTACGCCAATTGACGCCCTTCATCCTTATAACCCTTCCTCTTTCTGTACTTGTGTAGATCGGTTAGTCGTCGGTGGATCAGCAGATTACTCGACCAGTTGCGACGTCGCCAATCTTCTTCCCCCTTTAATGCGGAATTATCGCCTATAATTGTCTCGGGGAAGTGCACAGGTTCCACGAGCAGGCCTGTGTTCGTGTCGACGTCGGATTTCCAGTGTCGAGGTACATCGTCTTGAAGGAATCTTGGCTTGACATTTTCCGGAATACCGCCCATCCAAGCAGTGATGAATGGTTCGAGATAACACAGTGTCTCAAAGTACTCATCATCATTTCTGAAGTCTCGATAGTTCTTCGCCCAGTTCGTCTGGTAAAATTTGCCGCGGTTATCCAGGTGAACATCTCTCTCGAGGGCAATGCGGTTGCGAACGTCATGGGCGCCCGCAAGTTCCTGCACACCTGTATCGCTAATGGCGATGGTGCTGACTGTGTCAGGCAGGCTATCTTCGGAACCCTTGAAGTCCCTGTTCGGATGGGGGATGCGATATGTTGTCTGGGAGGCGTGTGTGTTAGATATTTCGAGGTTCACGACCATATGGAGGGCAAAGAGGGACTACTTACAAGGTCAGGAGAAACATTCTCTGCCTTGAGTGGGAGAGGGGCCGAAGCGTCCTGTCCAGAAGTGGGATCAACAGCCTTTTCGGCGGGAGGTGAACGCTTGGCTTCCGTCGACACAAGCTTCGCTACCTTCACTGGAGGAACTGCAGAATTTTGCCTCAAAGTAATATCGACAGTCTTCGGCGCGGGTGGTTCAAGTTTGGTTCCCGCGGATACGAAGTTATGGCGGAGATGAGGAGCTATATATCGCTTCGACTGAGTGCCTTGAGGTTTGGAAGGAGAGTTGACGCTTGCGCCCCAGTCGCCGCCAGAACCACAAGGGGGCGGGACATCGTCCCATCCGCTGGAATCTGGGACTGGAAACCCACTACTATCAGTGGCAAGCTCGGGCTTTGGGTTGCTAACGCTTAGGCTGCTCTTCTGGACGTGGGCGGCAGATGTCGAGTTCTCGATCTTCGGAGCGGGGGCCGAATCCCAGGTATCATTCCGAACATTCGAAGAAAGCAGTAGATTCTGAGCGGCGTTTTGAGCGAGGCGCTGCGATTCAGAAAAGGCAATCGAAGATCCGGCCGATTTGTTGATGATGGCTTCTTCCTCAACCGGAGGAACATACCACCCTTCTTTTGTTCTATAAGGAACACTCGAAGGTATCGGCTGGGGAACGTCCCAATCGCCGCTCACGCTCGACTCCAGGGCATATCCAAGGCCGGTCCGGTCCGCGGGAGCTCGCTGGATGGCAAGGATCCGATCAAGTGAGTTGTGTTCTTTCTTTTGATCAGGTGAATTGTGTTTTTTCTTTTGGCCGATCCCCTTGATTCCATAGCGAGGGTTGATTCGACCGACAGCAGCCATGAATTTGTCGGTTGACTCGATGGAGTCCAAGTTGGCCACCTTGGGCCCAGGCTGCTTGTACATCCTATCAAGTATCTATCGGAAGCTTAGAACGAAATCGAGGGAACCAAAAAAGAAGAAAAAGAGGATGACATACCTGAAGTGATCGAGTCGCAGCAGAAGACAATACCGAAGATCGACTCAGTGACAGGATAGGAAGAAGACAGGCGACTTCCGTAGGACTGGCAACAGCTTTGGGGAAGTGTTGAGACCAGACGAGGTAGTTGACGATAGCTGCAAGCAGAGGGAAAATAGGCGGGAAAAGGCGGGGCCTACCTGTTTACTGTTCTGATGACAGCAAAGTTGCTCACGTGCTGGAAAAAATCAGACAATAACATTCGGAGTGTGTGTCTTGAGGAAGGAGCGAGGGTGAATGGTACTGCCTATGGATACCGGGCCGTCAAAGGGAAACTCGAATCTTGACAGTGCCAAACAGCGACCAGAGGACGTAGGAGCGAGCAAACAAACAAACGAGAAACAAACAGCATGAAGTAGCCATTTTCTTGTGTCAAACCATTAGTTCATGCAATGAACATGTTAAGCATATACTTATCGTGTTCAAGGTTGAATACTCAATGAGACCAGAGCTGAATTCCATCATCTCTCTGCATGGTCGTCTTAAGGGTGGTCACGTGCATTCTCTATACAGGCACTGGGTCAAATAGCTGGGGAAATAGGCATCAACAATCTCAACCAATTCACCAAATTCCATGGTGGAGGAAAGCAAATACTCTTTCTGCAAGAAGTTGTGGCAGGAACCAAATTGTCCTCTGTTGTCAATTCATTGACCCCCTTTTTTCCATCGGTCTGGTTCAGCGCAAAACTTTGAACCCCGCAGTTAACCAAGCTGCTGTTAGGCAACCCACAGACTAAACATCATGCTCTCCATATTGAGGAAAGCAAGGCTGAAGGACAAGGAGCTTCGTATTTTGATGCTGTGAGTAGAGTGGTGTATTATTTAGACTATTAATTTTCCATGCTGAGGTTAGATAGCGGCCTTGACAATGCGGGCAAAACCACCATCGTCAAAAAGATCATGGGCGAGGACATCAACACCGTCAGCCCCACCCTCGGCTTCATCATTAAGACGATTGAATACGAAGGGTAAATCATGTCCACTTCCATGGGTGTTGATGCATACTAACTAATAATCTATCTAGATACAAGCTAAATATCTGTGAGTTGCTTCAACCGCACCCGCACTCAAACGAACACTGGCTAACCATGCTAGGGGACGTCGGTGGCCAAAAAACACTTCGCTCGTACTGGCGAAACTACTTCGAGAAGACAGATGCCTTGATATGGGTGGTTGATGCCACGGATCGACTGCGGATTGATGACTGCAGACAGGAGTTACATGGGCTTCTTCAGGAAGAGGTAGGGACCTCGAGATAAGCAATGCCGGCCAACTGCTGACATAGGTGGGAACAGCGACTTTCAGGGGCAAGCTTGCTTGTGTTTGCAAATAAGACAGACGTTGAGGGGTGCATGACGGGAGAGGAACTCAAGGAGGTACGTGTCGATGCCCTGTTTCTTTCCTTGGTAGTATTGTCCAGTATCCAAGCTAACTAGCTGATGATAGGGACTGAAGCTTGATGAAATTCGAACACATCAGTGGAACATCCTCAGGTGTAGCGCTGTTACTGGATACAACCTGAAAGAAGGGCTGGCTTGGGTTGTGGAGGATGCTAAAGCTCGACTGTTCCTTTATTGAACTGCACACATCACAAACCTCTCTTTCTCGCACTAGGCACCGATAATATTCTAGTAATCAACACCGACCAGTTGGCCCTGTTTCATGCCATGCCGGCACTTTTTCCAAGATTTATTGGAGGGGCTTGAGATGTACCCCGCCATGCAGCCGACTCAGAGGTGGAGAGCCAACGTCATCGCAGCTGAAATCAATGTCAAGGAAGAGCTTCCATGATTGTGAATGTTTTTCAAGCTAGGGAAGAGTTACCTGGGCAATGCGAGTAAACAAATCCGTCAGCTGGGTGGGCCTCTTTCTAAAAAAGCTCTTTTCAGCCGGCCAACGACATCAACAATGCCCACTGTCAGCAGGTTGCAACTCTGATGAAGCCAACAGACCATAGTGAAAGGACCCCAGGATCCCACAGCAGGTAGAATGCGGTACGGAAGTATTTTGAAACAATGGCTTTTATTTCGAGGTTGCATCCTCGTTGACACTGCCGTTCATGTGGCCTGAGCGCCTCCGGGAGAGCTGCGCAAGGGGCTTTGAGACAAGCTCCCGGGCAGCCTATCAGCGGGCGGATAGCGCTGCAGTGGAGCCACAGGGCCGATGCTGCGTTCCCGTCCAAGCCCCAAAGTGTTGTCCCGTGCTGCCGGTCCGGTTCCAGTTTGAGACCATCAAAAATGCCCCTCCAGGACCCTACATGCTCTCTTGCTGCTCACTGCTCGCTCCTTGAGGCTTTTGAAGTGTGAACACCAGCCCGCTGTGGATTGTTGATACTGCCCCGGGCCCCGACAGCACAGAGCCGCGTCGAATCGCTCTATTGTTTACATCTTTTAATTTAATTTCCCTCGTGCGCGTGTCATGCAGACAAGACGACGCCATGTCTGACGAGGTTTCCGACTTTTTGCGGTCAGTCGAGTTGTTGAAGGAGCGACGCGAGGAAGAGGACGAGGCACGCTCGCGAGAACTCGAGGAGAGAATCCTGCAGGAAAAGAGAGAGCGACAGGCCCGACGTGCAGGTACGCAGCCAATCCGTTGTTCTGATTTAACTTCCCATAACGCACATCGCCATCCCGCCTCGCACCCCTCCACCGTCCGAACTGCTCAGCCCGCGGGAAGAACCAGCCAGCCAGGACCACCATTTTCGTGCTGCTGTGGAATTTCCGACCATTCGGCCCTCGGCGCACTGTGACGTCGCTAATATTCCCCTCCGGCTCCGAAGTTGAGGTCGTACACACATGCTGGGCAGCTAGACTAACCATTTGTTTGTTTTGTTTTCACAGAACGCGCGAGGTCAATTTCACCACAAAAATCTTCACCAGCGAATACGCCATCACCTACCTCACATAGAATTGGTGTTTTGTCGGTCGCCGATGGCACAAGTCTACCGTCACCTGCATTCGAGCGTTCGGGAAGCCCACTGCCCCGGGGTGTATCTTCATTGGATGAACCCACGGATAGCGTAACCGACTTGTCAAGCTCACCAACAAAAGAAAACGAGTCCCCATTCGACTCCGATACCAAGCGCACAAGCGTCTCTTTGACTTCGCCCTCTGTCGGTGTGGCTTCTGCTCGATCTCCCCTTTCGTGGCAGAGAAGACCTAGGTCACAAACCTCCGATCGGACCAAGATGAGACCATTATCGATGGTGGCCGCCGAAAACGCCGCTCGAAATTCGCCCAATCTCTCCGAAGCAGCACCACCAGCCGAAGAAACTCTTTCTCGGGATCAAATTGCGCAGTCTTTGGCTAGCAAAGACCCGTCTTGGTTTCGGCAGACTGCTGATCCTGGTCGCGGTTCGGGAGCATTCAGGAAGAGTCAAGTTGAGGACGAAGACACCGTTGATGTCTCTTCATCCTCACGCACACAACTTCCCGGCATGTCTCGTCCGTCTGTGATCGACTCTCCCAGAGACAGCCCTCGGCCCGAGTCTCAGACTCTGCCAAGGCAGCTCGGATCGCCCCTCCCTATCACGAGTGCTCAGCGCCTCGAGCCCCCAACTGGCGATGCAGTTGGAGAACCCGACCCCCCAAACACCAATCGCCACTCTATCGGTTCACCAACTGGGCGGACATCGCCAGCTCGAGCTGTGTCTCCTACCAAGGGCATGGGTGGGTTTGTGCAAAGTGCCATGATGAAACGTTCCGACAGCGTCAAGCGGTGGAGTGTAAATTCCCCAGGAGGCTTACAACGCGCCGACTCTGTCTTGTCTCCTAGGGCTAGTCCTCGTCCCACTAGCATGCTTTTCAGAGAGGGATCGTCAACGCCCCTGTCAAGACCTACCTCAAGCCATGAAAAGGAGGAGCCCGAGAAGGCAGAAGTCCAAGAGGAGGATCAAAAAGAAGAGAAGCAGCAGGAGCAAGAGGAAGACATTCCGGCCGGAGCAAAAACCCCAACCCAGCCAAAGGCTGAACCTGAAAAGACCACACCTCCAACAAGTCCCTCAAAGACAATGGATCCGCGGAGATGGAGCCCAACCAAGAGCTCAAGCTGGCTTGAGGCTGCTCTCAACAAACCAGAGTCTCCCAAATCGAAGCCTGCCCCGGTCTCTACGTCCAACCAACCTTCCTGGATGCTGGAGTTGAACAAGGCAAAGGCGCAGAAAGTGGTCAGCACGAGTTCGGAACTCCCTCGCAGCCCATCCTTCTTGAAGAAGACAGAAGTGAAGACCGACGGACTTATGAGGTCCACGCCCATGGGAGCCAGTCTTAAACCATCCGCACTGAGCTCCTTCCCAGCTGTTCCTCCGGTTGCGACGAGCGATAAAGCGCCGGTCAGTGATTTTCGTAATAATCTCAGAAAGGCATCACCAACAAATGAGGCCTTTGAGGCCTCTGCTAGCTTACCAACCAAGGCCAAGCCTGATGCCCTACCCAAAAATGACTTCCGCGGCAATCTCAAGCACCGCTCACCGGCTTTCGACGGCAATAAGTCATCAGAAGCTGTGGATGAGCTGAAAACCGTTTTTGGGAGTCTGCGCAGGACCAAGACACAGAATTATGTGGCCGCAGATGAACTCAAGGACAACATTGTTAGAGGCAAAAGAGGCTTGAGCATTACTGGCGGACCCAAAAAGACGGAGCGTGTGGATGAGTTCAAAGACGCCATTTTGAAGAAGAAGGAGGACTTCAAGAAGGTACAAGAACAAGGACGCGGCGTCACAAGGGAGTCCAGCTCAGCATCTGAGAGATCACTTCCCGAGGGTCTGGTCAAAAAGCTCGAGCTGAATCGAACAGGCACCCTCTCCAAGTCTTCCACCCCGGAGTTACCTCTCGCATCTCCTGTGCTTGGTAGCTCGAATCGCTCCAGCTATTTCTCCACCTCCAAGCCTGAGATAACCACACCCTCGGCCTCAAAGTTTTCACCAGAAGCTGAGCAGCCGCCTGCTGAGCCGGCCACCGCCCAAAAGCAGACAATTATCCCTGGGAGGCTTGGAGGCCGAGCGGGGGGAAGCATCGGAGGGTTGGCAGAGAGATTTAACCCTGCTTTGGCAGGCCTCATAGCAAGAGGTCCGCTAGGAGCCTCCGGCCCTGCCAAGAGCCCAGGAACATCTTCTAGCCCCGGCTCTGGAGAACCTGCTGCGATGGAAGAACCGACAAAACCCGGGCCTCAGTTGACTCATATGACGAAGGGTAGAGCCCGTGGTCCTAAGAGGAAAGCGCCGTCCGCTGTTGCGAAGGCCGCTGAGCAACCCGGGGAGAAGGCAACGTCTGCCGACTCTAACAAGGGAACTGCCACATCTCCACCAGCAGCTAAACCGCTCACTTCTCCTAAGCCTTCGAGGTTCGCTACTTCTGTTGGAACCGACAAAGATGCCACGTCCTCGACGACCGAGAAGCCAGCCACATCCCCGAAGCCTGACAGATTTGCTGCCCCCAAGACGGAAAGCGAGTCTGCTGCGGATCGACGCAAGTCCTTTATTTTGCAGAGGCGAAAGTCTGTAGCGGAGGTTATTGCACTCGTTGACTCCTCCAAGCGGGCATCGAAAGAGGACACTGAGCCTACCGGGCAACCTATATCTTTGGTTGGATCTCCCTCCATCAGAACAAGACCTTGTTCGCCAACGAAGGTTCACGAGCAGGCGGCAGCACTCGCGGCACTGAGCCAGCAGGCATCAAAGCCGGCTGATGACGAGCCTCCATCGGCCTCCACCCCCATCAAAACCCGTCCCCGATCCACAACAAAGGTTCATGAACAGGCTGCGGCTCTCGCAGCTCTCGCTGCTAAGGGCCAGCAAGCTGCCGAAGAGCCAGCGGCTGTACCGAATCCTATCAGAACCCGCTCTCGTTCCCCAACCAAGGTGTTCGACCAAGTAGCCGCTCTTGCGGCGAAGAACCAGGCATTGGGTGCTGCTGAGGAAGACACTGCATCGGCACCTTCAAGTCCAAAGAAGCTTGACCTGAAGAGGATCTCCAAGTTTATGGATCAGCAGGACCAGGCCAATATCCTGCCCGAGCCTGTGAAGTCACGACCTGCCTCGCCCGCCAAAGAGAGCTTCACCAGCGTTGCAAGCCCTCAACCTGAGCCTCTTGCTTTACGGTCGTCTTCACCCTCCAAGGACCGCTTCTCTGGCTTGGCTAGTCCCCCGGCTGGAAAGCAATTGTTGAGTGAAAAGCCTCAACTCGGGCCTGCAGCTCCAATCAAGAGCACCTCGCCGGTCCTTGGTCGCAGTGTCGGCCTGGGCTTGACTCAGTCTGACGTACCGCCAAAACCGATTCGAAAGGACACAAAAGAGTTCGAAAACCCGCCCAGAGTGCCACCCAAGGGCGCTAGGCCACTCCCCGAGCCACCCGCAATCACATCTCCCCCTCCTCGGGCGGTCGCGTCTCCTCCACCTCGGGTACCGTCTCCTCTCCGGTCCCCTTCGAAGCATGCTTCAGATGTTTCAGCTATGCTTACCGATTTCTTTGGCTCAGAGCGTCCTCGGCGAAAGTACACCACCGACGCAGCCGAGATCCTCATGAAGCGGCCGGTATCGACGGCAACCGTTCGCACTCAACAGGCCCAGCTTTTCCAATTGACCCCAGAGGGCAAGAAGATGCCTGTGCCGACGCATCACGAAAGGGTTTTGTTTGAGCGTGAGATGTACATTTGCCCCCACTCTTTCATTGACAGCTCTGGGAGGAATGTGAATGAAATCTACTTTTGGGCAGGCGATGAGGTGCCCCAAACCGTCGTTGAGGATACGTACCTCTTTGCGGCGAGGGAAGCACGGTCATTTGGTGGCAAGCTCATCAAATTATTACAGGGCAAGGAAAGCTCCGAGTTCTTGCAGGCTCTCGGCGGTATCATCATTGTTCGCCGCGGATCCAGTAACAAGTACGATTCGCTCGCACCACACATGTTGTGTGGGAGGAGGTATCTCGGCCAGGTCGCCTTTGACGAGGTTGACTTTTCACCCCTGAGCCTGTGCTCTGGCTTTCCTTATCTGATCACCCAGCAAGGCAAGTGCACTCTTTGGAAGGGCAAAGGTAGTGATGTTGAGGAGCTGGGTTGTGCCCGGTTGGTGGGCATGGATCTTGCCTTGATGGGCGAGTTGCACGAGGTCGATGAGGGCTATGAGACTCGGAGATTCTGGGACATCTTTGGTGCCGGGGCCAACGACACTACGAGACCTATCTCGGCGGACCACTGGAGGCTGAAGCCGAACTACGACAAGTACAGCGGCAGGCTGTTTGCTGCTAATGCCGATGCCTCCAGCACTACACAAGTATGAACAATTTTTTTCTTGGAGTATTGGATTATCTTACTAACATTGATTATCAGATCGAGGAACTGTCACCCTTCCGCCAAACGGACCTTTCACCGTCCAAGATTTATGTTCTTGACGCCTTCTTTGAGATTTACATTATCGTTGGAGGCAAGTCACAGATGCAGTACGCTTCCTTCCACAACGCTCTTGACTTTGCGCAAGAATATGCCATTCTCGCCGCCGGCATGGAAGACAGACCGTTTGTGCCTGTCGCTACCGTGGTGTTGGAGGGTATTCCAAGAGACTTGAAGGCTGTGTTTAGAAAGTGGAGAGACGGGGCCAGTCCTACCAGGACAGTGGTGCCTCCTCAGCAGCAGCAGCAGCAGCAGCAACAAGCGGCTGAGCCTCAGCGGAGCAGTAGTTCCGGCAGCAGCAAGGGTGGGCTGAGGAGGGCGAGGAGTTTGAAGATTGTGCCTTTGGGGCTGGCGTTGAGGGCGGTACAGGAGTAATGGGGTGTAAACTTAATCACGGGATGGAAGAAAGAGCTCTGCTTTTTAATGTTGTGAGTTCTTTGTGGAATAATTTAGGGGTCGCTGGTGGTTTGACTCTTTTTCTGTTTCATCTTTTGTTCTGGCAGGCATTTTGTACGTTCTCCTAGTCTTTCCTTTTCTTCTTTCCTGGTGTGTATTGCTGAGCTCGGGTTCGGTTGTTTGTATCAGCATAGCAGGGAGAGGTGGTTTCTTTGCTGTTATCTAGATCGTGCCAGTGGGGTGGTTTCCCGCTGTGGGAAGGCGTCAGGGGGGAAAATGGGAAAGGCTAGATAGATTTGTTACTGCTGGTGATGATGGGAGAAAAGAAGAGAGGAAGGGAAAGGAGGTGATGAATATAAACTGGCATGTGCTGTACAGATTTGTATTATTTCTCTTATTTGCCTGCGTGTCTGCCTGTGTAAAACGCCAGAATGACAACTGCCCGCTGAATATCAACCTGCTGTAAACGCCGTATGATCCAAAACTTTCTTGTGAAGGAGTATGCCTGCCTATGCCCTGGTATCTTTTCCCTTTTCCGTAACGCCAAAATAGCAATTATGTCCTGTAAGCTCCTTCTCCGAGCCATATCCATCGTCTTCGCTTCCCTTTGACTGCTGCTGTACGCTTCTCGTCGTTGCAAATCCATATATTTCCTTCTTTCCCTCTTTTACTGCCTCTGCTGTCCTTGTTGATTCTGCCCCTGCCCCTCTTGTCTACTCCCCCCTCCTCACCCAACAACACCGGCCCAGCGCCCCCGTCTCCTCCACCACCCTCATCGCATCCTCTTTAATCTCCGGCATGGCAGCACCCATTTCCCGCGCGAGCACATCCCTGAAATCCCGAAAAGCATGCATCTTTCCCCTTGTTAAATGATTCAATCTGCGAACCAGCTCGACAAACTCGCGGGTGTAGATGTCGGGATTCCTGCCGTTTTCGACGTACTCCATCAGCGGGAGGGGGATGCCGGGGGTGGAGGAGGGTGGCAGGGCGTTGGCCAGGCGGTGGACTTTGAGGAGGGAGTCGTCGAGGGAGGAGAGGTCCGAGGCTAGGGAGTCGCGGGAGGGGCGGCCGGCGGAGTCGTAGAGGGAGACGTTGGTTAGGGTTTGGAAGAGGAGGGTTAGGGTTGTTGAGACGGAGTCTGTGAGTGAGGTTAGGATAAGGGGGTAAGGGGGAAAAAGGGGGGGAGGGGTGTGGAAAAGACGGACCTTGGACTTGGGGGAGGTCGGAGGTGACGGGGGCCATGGTTGCGGTTGGTGGTGGGTGAGCGGTTGTGGTTGATGGACGGGAAAGTCGAGGGATGAAGATTGGTGGTGTGAGTTGAAATTGGTTGGCTTGCGGAAGAAAGAGAAAACTCGGTTGAATTGCGCGTACGTGGTTTGTGGTGGATTGTGCAAGTTTGAAGTTCTCACGATGATGTCGAGAAGTCAAGAGGCTGGAGGCTGTCAGTGGACAATGATGCGCGAACGAGGTGGAGCGAGCCACTGTGGAGAACGTCAGCCTTGCGTTTTTAGCGGGTCTGAGCTGTGAGCTTCAGTGGAGTCTGGACTTCACTTTTCCAAGTCGAGGTGATGCCGTTTCTCCATGAGGGCAGTCGCAATTTGTCGCATACGTACTACTTAAATCAATCTCTCTAAATTCGCTTCAATTGAACATGATGTCTATTTCAAGCGCTTTCATCGCGCATTTCTGAAAAGGTAGCCAGTTTGCTGGTGTAAGTCTTATCTCCCACACCACCCGCCTTATCGCCCACCGCCTGGCAGAAAAAGTTCCCTGTCCCAAATTTTCTGAACGGACAGGCGCCCCACCAGCAATTGGCTGCTGCAGTCTTTCGCAGACCTCCAAACCTGTCCGCGATCCCCCAGCAGCAACCGGGCAATACCAGTCCGATTCCACCAACCACAATGGCGCCCGTTCAAAAGAAAAGAAAAACCGTCGACGACGACTTCATCCTCACTATCTCCGACAATGAGGAAATACCAAACGAGGAGGAAGACGTCGAGGTCATCGCCGCCGCCGCGCGCCCCAAGAAGAAGGCCAAGACGGTAAAAAAAGAGAAAAAGGGCAAGAAGGGAAAGAAGCAACAAAGAGAGCAGGGGGATGACGAAGAAGAAGAGCAGAAGGACGACAAGGAGGCTGTCTGGGATGATGGCGCCATGGATTCCGACTTTGAGTTTGCGCTCGACGGCATGAACGACTTTGGGGACGAATTCGACAGCGCGTGGGGATTCGAAGACGCGAAAAAGAATATGGTCAAGGGGGGTGAAAATAAGGTCAATGTTGATTTGGATGCGATCATTGAAAGGCGGCGGGCTAAGAAGGAGGCCAAGGCTGCCAAGAAGGGAGAGAAGCCTGAGGAGGATGAAGAGGAAGAGGAGGATGAGGAAATGGCTGCTGTGGACCTTGACGACGATGAAGATGAGGTGTTGGCGGAGGATGGCTTTGGTATGGGCGTTGGGTCTGATGTCGAAGAGGACGAGGAGCCAAAAGAGGGCTCTGATTCCGAAGAAGAGGACGGAGAGGAAGACGGCGAGGCTGAGGATGGCGATGATGCTGCTTCAGACAACGACTCGGTCGCGACGCCCATCAACCACCCCGACGACGACAAGGAAGACTCCGAATCCGAAAACGACGAAGAAGACGCCGAGGAAGAAGCCAAGAGAAAAGAGTTCTTTGCGGATGACAACGATGTGAAGCAAGAAAAGGGTGTCCACTCTTCGTTCTTGGAGATGTCTCTTTCTCGTCCTATTCTCAAGGGCCTGAACTCGGTCGGATTCACAAAACCCACGCCAATTCAGTCCAAGACAATACCAATCGCGCTCATGGGCAAGGATGTTGTCGGTGGCGCCGTCACTGGTTCCGGTAAGACAGCGGCCTTCCTCGTTCCCATCTTGGAACGACTCCTCTACCGGTCAAAGAAGGTGGCGAGTACCAGAGTTGTCATTCTTGCGCCAACGCGTGAATTGGCCATCCAGTGTCATGCCGTTGGTGTCAAGCTGGCTTGTCATACCGACATCAAGTTCTGTCTGGCTGTCGGTGGTCTGAGTTTGAAGGTTCAGGAACAAGAGTTGCGTCTCAGACCCGATGTGGTCATCGCCACTCCCGGCCGTTTCATTGATCACATGCGCAACTCTGCCAGCTTTGCCGTCGAGACTGTCGAAATTCTGGTTCTCGATGAGGCCGACAGGATGCTTGAAGACGGTTTCGCCGACGAACTCAACGAGATTCTCACCACCCTGCCCAAATCCAGACAAACGATGCTCTTCTCCGCTACCATGACATCGTCGGTCGACAGATTGATTCGCGCCGGTCTCAACAAGCCTGCCCGCATCATGGTTGATGCACAGAAGAAGACTGCCAGCAACCTCAGACAGGAGTTTGTGCGGTTGCGGCCAGGCCGTGAGAAGAAGCGCATGGGCTACTTGGTACATATCTGCAAGACTCTCTACACAGAGCGGGTCATTATTTTCTTTAGGCAAAAGAAGATTGCGCACGAAACGCGCATTATCTTTGGTCTCTTGGGCATGAGCTGCGCAGAGCTTCACGGCAGCATGAATCAAGCACAGGTATGTCTATCCATGTTTTCTGAATATTATCGATGATACTAACAGACTGTAGCGTATTGCCAGTGTTGAAGCGTTTAGAGACGGCAAGGTCAACTTTCTTTTGGCTACTGATTTGGCCTCCCGTGGTTTGGATATCAAGGGCGTCGACACTGTCATTAACTACGAAGCTCCCCAAAATCTGGAAATCTACATCCATCGTATCGGTCGTACTGCCCGTGCCGGCCGCAGCGGTGTTGCTATAACACTCGCAGCCGAGCCCGACCGCAAGGTGGTCAAGGCGGCTGTCAGAGCTGGCAAGGCACAAGGCGCGAAGATTACCAGCAGAATTATCGAGTCCGCGGATGCCGACAAGTGGCAAGATCAGATCGATGAGATGCAGGGTGAGATCAAGGAAATCATGCAGGAGGAGAAGGAGGAGAAGCAGCTTCAGCAAGTGGAGATGCAGGTCAAGAAGGGCGAGAATATGATCAAGTACGAAGAGGAGATTGCGTCGCGACCTAAGCGCACATGGTTCGAGACCCAACAGGACAAGAGGGCTGCCAAACTGGCTGGCCGCGAAGAGCTTAACGGCATAAGGGAACAGCTCAAGAAGAAGGGCCAAGGCAAGCTCAGCAACAAGGACAAGAAGAAACTCGATGCCAAGCAAGAGATGAAGGAAGGCAGGACTTGGAAGAAGGGTAAGGAGGAGAGAGCTGGAAAGGGGGCGGTCCTCAACCTTTCCAAGGTGAAAAAGCCAAAGGCAAAGGGGCCAGCTGGTAAGAAGTCGTTCAAGAGGAGGTAGTGGCCACAGTGATATCCAGTGAGCAGTGTAATACAAATATTTAACGTCAGGGGCGTTGTCTGTGGCTCGTGCCCCAACTAGCTTGCGGTTGACTGGTCGCCTAGCCTAGTGACGTAATTCGCAATGGAGCTCAAAGTCGAGCAGCACACCAACTTTTCTAAGGCCAATACATAGATAGTCTGGACACCCTTTTGAGAACCCGGCATTATTTTGCGCATTTATAGCAAATGTATTTTGCTTTTTGGAATTCCACCCATTGAAAATCACCAGAGCGCCGCCTCACTTTGTTTCCGCCTGTTGCCAAGTTCCCCAGGTTATTGGTCGCCACTTCACATCAGCAGCTCTTACAGCACCGTCAGCTTCGACAGGGCCCTCCCTTCCGCAGCAGCGACCTCTCAAGTTTGCCGCTCGCATTCTTCTACAAACGCTGTTTACAGACGTATTAGCAAATCTGGCTCCCACCTTCAAGCGACTACTCAATTTCCTCTCAAGGGTCTCGCCAAGACCGACTTCACACAATAAATTCTCACTTCTGCGCTATCTTTTTCCCCTCCCCGCGATCCGCCAGCGCTATCGAGAGCGCCTCCTCAACTTCCGTCTCAACATACTCCCACGATATAAGCTGCGTACACAGAGCCGTGTATATAGATTCCTCGTCGAACGTCAGCGAAAGCGCCTGGAGCGAACAAGGCTGGTGGACATTGTTCGTCGCCAGTTCCAGCTCGGCGCAACCCCCACCCAGCGCTTGACTCCAGGCGCCGAAAGGAAGGCGAGCTTGGATGAGAAGATTACCGACCAAAATAAGATGGCATCGCGTCATGGTTACAACTACAATTACGCCTCCAACTCCACTGGTTATGGCAGCGGCAGCGAGTCGGGACCACCGCGTGAGGCTGGCGCCCGGCGCAAGAAACTAGCTGCATTTGCTGGGAGTGTGTACCGGGCAGGCGCAGCTGCTGCGTCTGAGATCAAGGAGCAGTACAATAATACCAGGATACGGAATGTGGAGGCTATCGATGCAAGCCAGTATTCTATTCCAGGCTCGTTTCCGAATGTCAAGATTATCCATAAAGGGGAGGAGCAGATGGTGCTTTTTCCTACTTATGCAAAAAAGCATGTGAAAGGCGCTGGAAGATATCCTCCTGGCCATGTGGTGGTCCAAACACAACAGCAGCAACAGCAGCAGGCGAGGGATGGACAGCCTGGGAGGCAGAATCAGGAGCGGTTTTGGAAGGATGAGTGGGATCGGAACGCAGACGAGAACGCCGTCGTCGATGTTGATATTAGGGGCTGGATATATATGCCCAGCACCGGGCCAATGACCCGGAGGAACCGTATGGTGATTGGACTTGCCAGGCGGCTCAGTGGCATTCCGCCACCAACGACATCTCAGGGAGGGTCGTCGGGCGACGGTGGTGTGTCGTCCGCTTTTGAGGAGCATGAAAGGATGAAGGAAGAGAGCAGGATTGCGGAAGAGGCAAGAGAAATTGAAAGGCAAGGCAGGAAAGAAGAGGAGGTTGCGACAAGAGGAGGGTACAGCGAAGGACCAGACCGAAGTAACTCAGTCCGCGGTGGCTCTGACAGACCCCAAACGGCAGGTCGTGCGAGAACCTCCAGCTCTCCACCGCCATCACCACCATTACCAGCGAGGACAAACACAGGAATACCGGCGGATCTGACAGAAGCTGAGCTGGCAGTTGCCAATGCGAATCTCATGGCGCGAATAGGACCGTTCATGACCACGCCTCTCGTCCAGCATCCGATTACGCTTTTCTTTTACAACGATACCCAATCACGATCGCGTACGATACACACCGATGACTCGGGGCATTTCATCGCCCGTGTATTTTTGGACTTTGTGCCAACCCATGTGCGGGTGCTAGCGAATGAGAACATCTCGGCGACAAATCCCATCGAGATCATTGAGCCTACGGGCGTAAGCCTGATAAGTGATGTTGACGACACAATCAAACGGTCAAACATCGGTATGGGAGCTCGCGAGATCTTCCGAAACACGTTTATTCGAGATTTAGGGGATCTGACAGTCCCTGGAGTTCCCGAGTGGTACCATACCATGCACGATCTCGGTGTCGAGTTGCATTACTGCTCGAACAGTCCATGGCAGTTATTTCCAGTACTTGCTACATTCTTTCACATGGCTGGTTTACCGCAAGGTTCCATACATCTGAAGCACTACAGCGGGATGCTGCAAGGAATATTCGAACCAGTGGCCGAGAGGAAAAAGGGGACCCTCGAGGCCATCTTGAAAGACTTTCCAGAAAGGAGGTTCATTCTTGTGGGCGATAGCGGTGAGGCTGATCTGGAGGTCTACACAGAGCTTGCTGTCCAAAACCCTGGGAGGGTGCTAGGGATTTTCATCCGCGATGTCACTACCCGCGACGAACTTGGCTTTTTTGACTCTGGTTTCACGCTCAGCGAGGACCAGCGGAGTACACAAAGGGATACTGGAACGAGGACTGAAAAACAGGCCGTCGGAAACAATGAAGAACGAAGGCCACAGCTGCCCCCACGGACGTCAGCCTCATCAGCAGGCTCAGCTGGGCCTGTGGAAGGGACTTTGATCGACTTGTCTGATGAGTCAACTCAGATCAGCCCTAGCCAAAGCCGCAGAGAGAGTCATCAAAGCAGGCCAAGGACAGCAACGACCTCATCAGAACTTCCTCTTCGTAAGGCACCACCACCTCGGCCTGCTAAGCCCGCTGCTTTGCGGAGTGCCTCGTCATCCGATGCAGCTGCTAGCCCACGAGACAGCCCTCTTTCTGCACCTAACCCGCGCGTTCACGCATTGTCTGTATCCGGCGGTAGCCCTCAACCGCATCTTGGGAGCACGTCTAGCTCGCCTGCTGCCAGCCATGATAGAATAACACCACCGCCACCTCCCCCACCTCGGCGCAGCGGGACAGCATCAAGTATGCAGGGCGTGCCGCAACCGCAACCGCAACAACCAATCAGACGAGCCAATACCAACTTTGACGGGATTGTTCCAGCTTCTGCCTCGTCAAGCCAAGGCTCGCTCACCCCTCCCAACGTGCCACCAAACAACGCGACAGCTGCCGCTTTGAGCAAGAAGGTGGACCTGTGGTTGAGGAGGTTATCCAGAGCTCATGAAACGCTGGATGAAATGGGAGTACCGCTGTACACATGGAGAAGGGGCGAGGATGTGATCAAGGAGGCGGAAGGGATTGTGAAAGAGGCACTCAAAGATGGAGCAGAAAGATAGGGGAGCTGTGATGATTGACGAGACCATGATCTATATATACTTGAATGGAAACAACCCTAACCCTGTTCTACACCGCCTTCCTACTTTACTTCTCGTGGCCCCACTTTAAAATAGTGAATTCTTGGTGGAGCGGCAGAAAGCGAGAAATGGTAGAAATGCGCCACGGTCTTGAACAGTTCTCGCTGCCCCGCCATATTCCAACCTTGATGTCGACTTCGGCCTTTGACTCACCGGCCAACAGTCACCCGCATTCGATCCCATTTTGGTCCGCTTAAAGTTATGAACAGAATCCTCGACGGGTAGCGCCACGGGCATGACCCAATGAACCGCTTGCGCCAACCAAGCCGACTCAAGATTGCAACAACCCTTATAAAGAAGCCCTCGAAAGTCTCTCGGGCTCAACTTGCTTCACGAACAACGAAAACCAGATTTCCTCCACTCATTGGTATTCTTACTCGTCACCATATACCCAAGCGCCTATTGCTAGACGGCTCGTCTGTGTGGTTCCCCTACGCCGGCCGGTCACCCAGAGGGCGCACTCTACGAGCCGTCCTCAACATCCCTCGACAGCCAAATCCGACGCTTAGGTCCGCTTCTGCGAACGTTACATCTATATCCGACAACAGCGCAAGATCAATGAGTTCATGGGCTCAGGTTGTCACCACCCCCACGGCCGATACGCCGGGGGCGTGTGTTCTCTTGCACTTCGACCAGCGTCGTTACCTTTTCGGGCGCATCGCCGAAGGCACACAGCGAGCAATGGTACAACGCAAGGTTGCCGTTGCCAAGCTTCACAATATCTTCGTCACGGGCACTGTCGACTGGAGTACAACGGGAGGATTACCGGGATTGATGCTCACTCTTGCTGACGTCGTAGCGGGAATGAAGGCTGCTCGCGCTGAGGATGCGGCGGCGCGTGAAGCTAAAGGGCTGAAAGCAAAAGAAAGGGACCAGATTGAGGATGATCTTCATATTTATGGAGGCAAAAACTTGCTGCATTCTCTTGCCACCACCCGTCGCTTCATTTTCCGCAAGGGCATTCCCCTCAGCCTCAACGAGATCCGTACCGATTCACCATGTCAGAGAAACGACCGGGCCCTGCCCGACTTCGAGGACGAGCTCGTCCGTGTCTGGCACTTGCCGGTATCCTCAAATCCAAGCGCTAGTCGTCCAGGCTCTAGGAAACGCAAGCACGGCGACTTGGAAAAGGGGAACGATGCCGAGACACCAGAGACGGACAATTCCGAGTTGTCGGATGCGGACGCTCAACATATCAGACAGGCTGCTGTTGCGGGCATGTTTTCATCTACATGGAGTCTTGATACTCTGCACGAGATGAATCTGCGCGACGTGGATCCAACGGCTAAGATCTTCTTCCGATCTGATAGTGGCATGATTGAGGAGTATAAAGGACCTCGTCCCGGCAGCGGGAAAGAGTTTGCCGATATCAGAGTTCTTGTCCGCTCGCCCTGGCCGGCAGCCAAGATTGAAACGCTACCCGACACGAAACCGTCCAACGAGTCGCTATGCTACATCGTCAAATGCCACCCACGTCGTGGCAAGTTTAAAGCTGACGTTGCTGTTGCACTAGGTGTGCCAAAAACGGAGTTCAAGAAGCTTACAAATGGAGAGGTTATTACGCTGGATAATGGGGCGGTGGTGACTCCGGACATGGTGGTGGAGGCCAGTGTTGACGGTCGAGGCTTTGCCGTGGTCGACATACCGGCCGAAGACATGGTGGACGACTTCCTCGCTCGCCCAGAGTGGTCGGATCCGGCTCTGATGAACGGAGTTGATGTGATGTACTGGCTTTCATCCGAGAACTTTAGCGCTTATCGTCACGAGAGGCTCGTTGAGTTCATGAAGCAGCACCCTTCTGTACAGCACGTTCTGCTCGGCCAGGACGTTTGCCCGAACCAGTGGGCGCTGCAAGATCCAGCTGACAAGACCATCAAGATGAACTTCATCGATCCCGAAAGGTTTCCTCTGCTCAAGTTTGACAACCGGCCGCTTGCGCCCGTGGATGTCGGCGATATTGGAGCGCCTGGTGCTAGAGTCAATCTGCACCCCAAGCAAGGGTATACTTCTGAGTTTTTGGTTCCCCCTCTCGACCCGGCGAACACTCTCAAGGCAATGATTGGAGATCACCGAGACGTCTTGGAAATGGCAAACGAAGCGCGCCAGAAGGTTTCGGACCCGTCATTCCTGGCGGAGGTTCAACAATCGCAGAAGGATATTCCCGATCTTGACACAGAGATTATCCCGCTAGGCACTGGTTCTGCTTTGCCATCCAAGTACCGCAACGTATCAGCCACACTCATCCGAGTTCCTGGTCACGGTAGCTATCTTTTCGACTGTGGCGAGAACACACTCGGCCAGCTCCGCCGTTTCTACGGTTCTGAAGGCGCAGACGACGTCCTCAAAGACCTACGCGCCCTCTACATCAGCCATCTCCACGCAGACCACCACTTCGGCACCGCTAGTCTTATGGCCCGCTGGAACAAGGTCACCACCGACACCTACCTCGGCGTGATAGCAGTAGATGGCTTCCACCGCTGGCTGCGGGAGTACGACGGCGTCGAGCCCCTAGGTCTGGACCGCGTCATCCGCATCACCCCGCATGGCTCAGCTGGGTCCCCTAGAGCGGAACAGACTGCTGCGGTTTTTTGGAACTATCCCGAGACGCTCAACGAGAAAGATCTCAAGCTCCAAGGGATGGGGTTCCCAAAAGTTGAGATTTGCTGGGTAGATCACTGCCTGTACGCCACGGCGATAGTCATGACTTTCCCGCACTCCGGGTTGAAGATTGCGTACTCTGGTGATTGCCGCCCGTCAAAGGGGTTCGCGGCGCTGGGCAAAGGCGCGCATTTGCTACTTCATGAGTGCACCTTTGAAGATGACTTGTATGGGGATGCGATTGCGAAGAAGCACTCGACGATTAGCGAGGCGTTGGCTGTGGGGAGGGATATGGGGGCTAGGAGGATCCTGTTGACGCACTTCAGCCAGCGGTATCCCAAGCTTCCGGCGCCTATTGGGGTTGAGTCTGGGTCTTCTGAGCCTTCTGCTAATGATGATAAGCCCGAAGACAAGAAGGATACTTCGGTTCTGTATGCTTTCGACCACATGCACGTCAAGCTGGGCGAGTTCAAACAGGCGGAGCAGTTTATTTCTGCCATTAAGAAACTGCTTGAGGATGAGGAGAAGCTGAAGGAGGCGGAGAAGGATGGTGATGATGAGGAGCTTGGGGAGGTTGAGCTGGCAGAGAAGGCAAAGAAGGCTGCTGAACAGCAAAAGAAGAAGGCCGAGAAGCAGAAGAAGAAGGCGGGGCATAATAGGCATACTCAGAAGAAGAAGGGGACGGCGAAAGCGCCGGAGGTGACGAACGAGGCCGGGGATGTGAAGAGCTTAGAGGGTGTTGAGAAGCAAGAGGGTGTAAAGAGCTCGGAAGATGCCGAGAAGCCGGAGGAGGCGAAACCTCAGGAGCCTGTGGAACAACCAGAGGGTGTCGAAAAGCCAGAGGTAAATAACGCTGAGGAGACAAAGCCCCAAGAGGAAGCGAAAGAGCCACAGGATGTCGTGATGACATAGATAAGCATGCATATTAGATGGCCATCATTAGATTGGGGTTAGAGGGGGGCCTACATACAGGATATATAGAAACACTTATCTCTAACACGTTTGCTCTGGGTTACATCACGGCAATACATGTGTCAATACATACAAAGTTGGCCAATGTTGATGGGCACTACCATCCACATTTCACAGGTATTCTTCTGAGTGCCACGACATTGAATACTGCCACAGATTCGTCTGACTGTTGTTACATTATGAACGGGATATCCCACGCTGGGCTTATTTTGTCAAATGCTTGCTGATGCTTAGAAGAAATCCACCCACTCCGTCCTCGCCGAATCAGACATCCCACTACTACGCGGACTCCCTTGCAGCCTCTTTTTAAGCCTGCTCTGCATGGTCTTCTCGCTGTTATAGTCATCTACTCGTGTTTTCTGCTGTTGCTGTCGACACGATGGAGGGTATCTCGGCGAAAGCAATGCTTCCTTGCCCAGTGATACCAAACCGTCATACTCCTCCGGCTTCGGTCTGCCAGAGAAAACCGTGCTAGCCTTCGTTCCGATTCTAGCCCCTAGTCCGGCTCTCTTTTCATCAACGTCACCGGTGTAATGGTCGTATATCTCATCGGCGTAGTAGCTTTCCGAGCTTGATGGGGGAGGGGTGATAACGAGGGCTTTGGGCCGGGATAAGCAATCGTATTGGGCCTGTGGTCCCGGGTTGATAGGTCGATGAAGGGGGTGATAACGAGGGGAAAAGAGAGGAGGAGGGTAGGCTGTCCAGCTTTGGCGTGGTGGGATGAAGCCTCTTTCGTCGGTTTCGTTGTCAGAGAGTGGTGATGGGGGTGGTATAGGGTACGGCGCGCGTATGTGGTGGTGATCTGGTATGAGACCGTCGAGGATGTTGGGGTATGCATCGTCGTCGAAGGGGCCGTCGAACCCGCCGAAGGGCTGTTCGGGGATATGCGGTGATGGGCCTTTGTTGTTGTTGGCGCTCTGATGATAGGGGTTGTTGGTGCTGAGGCGATCATTGACATCGTTAAGTTGATCCTCTTCGTGATGTTCTTCCTCACCGTGATCATAACAAGTAGGGACAGCAGTAGGAACCCCCTCAGCACCACCCACCTCCCTCACCAACCGCGGGTTCACCCACTCCCCCTTCCTCCCACGCCTAAACCTCTCCTTCTGCAACCCCCTAACAACCCTTATCCTCCCTGCCAATTCCTCACTCTTTTTCTCAATCTCTTTTTGTTCCTGATTCCCAAACGCCAACACCCACCCCGGCAGCCACCGTCCCAATAACCTCGGTGTTCTCCTCCTCGCCCGTGCTAAACAACTCCCCTTCAGTCCAATGATCAGCTCCTTCCTACCCCCAATAACCCCCAAAACACAAGCCATACACCCCGTCTTCACCCTCTCAAAGTACTTCCCTTTATTCTCCATCTCCACCCCCCGCCCAAAATATCTCTCCCATCGTTCCTCACTCCTCCCATCCCCAACAGTAAACTCCTCCATTAGCGTAACAATCCCAACCATGAGCTCAACATTCTCCCTCACATCCCCCCACTCCTGGTCTTTGTACTCATCCTCATGTCGACTGATATGCCTCAACCAAGACCTCACCCCCTCCCCATGAGCCAGCACCTCCTTCCTAACCAAGTAGTACACCTCCCCAACCAACTCCTTATTCAACCCCCTATGAGCATCACATAGACCACCACCATCCCCCTCCCTGTTATGACCAGCCGAAGCAGAGACAAAGACAGGTCCAATGGTATCGATAACCACTCTTCTCACAAGACTATTCCCGAGATTCCACCGTGGTGAGAACAGCAGCGGATGATGTTGATGTTGATGTTGATGTTGATGCTGATTCTGCCACTGGGAAGTCAGCCCAGGCGGCAGAGGCCCCGAGTCGACCACCTGTTTTTGCTGTGCCAACCACTTGGGCGGTAGCTCGCTCGTATCATCCCTTCTGGCTGTCATTTCTGGTGGGAGGCGGAGGAGGGAGGCGAGGATTCGCAAAGAGCTGCTCGGGGTCAAAGTCAAAGGCGAACCAGTATCAGTGTCCATCTCCCTCCTCTTTTCCAGTTGTGGGAGAGGGTAAAAACCAAGAGGCGGCTGGCACGTGTAGTGCAGCTTGTCCTCTTACGTCGGCCTGGGCAGCGTCGGTCAGCTACTCGATGGCAGTAATAAGGTGTTGGGATTTGAGGCCCTAGTTTTCGTCGAGATCGCACCCCACCAAGATTTCCCCTGTCTTTCTTCTAGTAGGTAGAATAGAAGCACAAGATGAGGCTATGGCTAACTGAATTTCCAATGTGGCGTGATGGTATATATATCCTCAGTTAGTCAAACCAACCTTCCTCATCACAAAGGAGTGTGTCACCCAGTAAACAACAATCGTCTTTGCCTTATTCAAGACACAGACACACACACACATACACACACACATACACACACACATACACACACAAATGCACCACCACCGCAATAAATGATCGTTGTGTGCTATATAACCGACCAGCAACAAGACAAGCCCATCTATGTTGCGCTGCTTTTGTTTCCATCATGCTCAGCCGCCAGCCTTGAGCATGGCAGATATATATAGGTATGTCGCTTATCAGTCGTAATAACGTATGTAAATGCCAAAGACTATATTTCCATGTTAGCAACCAAGACACAAAACAGGACAGAGTCAGGCAGTTCGAGAATGGGACCAACACACATTTAAAACCTCCCATCAGATCTTAGATACATCCATAATGACCGCCGGTGCATAGTCGAGAGGGTATTATACTTTCGAAAAAAACAAAAACCAAATGCCTTGCTGATCGTTGCACTGTGGAGACAGCATCGAGAAGATATCACGATCAAGTATGGCGAGCCTTTCGTACGTCGCCAGCCACCATGACGCAGAAACCCCAGGACATCAGAGAAACAAGTTTTCTCTATGAGAGTCCGAGCAGCACACCAATCCCCTTCGAACCCCACACATTATAACACATCCCAGGAAAGAAAGGCCAACAAAAACCATGCCAAAAAGAACCAGCCTACTACTCCCCTAAAGCCTTCCGCCGCCCAAACCAGTCTTCATTTCTCATTCGCCGGCCAAAAAAAGGTGCAATCATCACCAGGCAGTTAATGCAGAACCATGAACCCATAACGACTACAACTGTATACTGACTGACAGCGGAGCCATGAGACTTGCTTGGTGTATGCTGTATGTGTCCCGTATGTCACGAGATTCTCAGATGCTGAAATCATCGCCTAGAACACTTGTCACCTATCGTAACCCGCTTCGTCCTTTTTCATGTCGACATGGCCGACATATTGGTAAATATTCTCCCTCGCAGCAGCGCTAGCTGCGCTTCCTTGTCACATCATGGCGCAATGGCCGAGAGTTCGCTGATTCTTTGCTTCTCGGCGCGAATACGAGCAGCCTCGGTTCCGTCGTCGGGGAAGGCTAGCTCTTGGAACCAAGGATGCCTCAAAGCCTCCTTGGCCGTTATCCGTCTGGCGGGGTCGTAAACAAAGATTTTTTGCAAGAGATCCAAGAACTCTTGAAGGAACTTGTTATTCGGTGGAATGATTTCCTGCTCCGGGTTAGTAGACGCACATGTAGCAGACGCACATGAAGCACACGAAGCAGGGAATACAAACCGGAAGCGTCTTCATTGCTTTGACGAATCTCTTGGACTGTCTCGTTGTATCTGCCGTTGGGTAATCAAGCCTGCTACGCTTGAAGTATCTGTTTTATTGTCAGCTTTGCTCCTCTAAAGATGGAAGATAGCGTCGTTGGTGAAATACAAGACTTACTTGGCTGCAGGATTTGTTCCATTGCGTTGCTGGCGGTTGACGGCCTGGACAAGATGAGTGTCGATCCTTCCGTTGACAACAGCCTCCATCATGGCCAAATGCTCGAGGTTATCGTGCGTCTGGAAGAGGGCATCGCCGGTGAAGAATTCGACCAGAATACACCCAATGCTCCAAATATCGCAGGGGAAAGACCATCCAAGACCAAGAATAATTTCGGGTGCACGGTAATGGCGGGTAGACACAACGGACGAGTGATATTCGTCCTGGAAAGTGGCCGAGCCAAAGTCAATCAGGCGGATCTCCGTGTCCAACAAGACTCGTCTTTGTGTGGCCTGGCGGGCCACATTACTGCTCGAGGATGGAATCTTGCGGTTATACGTAAACGTCTGATACTCGTTGTGGCAAAGCAAGATGTTCTCCGGCTTCAGATCTGTGTGGATCAGGTTGAGATCATGAAGGACTGTGAAAAAGGGTCAGTAACAGATCCCGTTCTAACTGGCCAAAAGACTGCACGCACAGGCTACGCTGGTAAACAGCTGACGGGCGAAATTCTGAATCTGGCTGTTGGGGAAGGGGACGAAATTGTTGCTCTTAAGAAAGTCGAACACGCTCTGACCCAAGAGGTCCATGACGATGCAGATATGGCCGCGGTAGTCGAAACAATCCCGAAGATGGATGCATCTGTTTCGGTTTTCCTCGTCATTGGCCCGCAGCGTTTCCAGAACTCTGAGCTCAATCTTGCTCGCTTCGCGGTACTTTTGCACGGAGCGAATGATCTTGATGGCTACCAATTTCCCTCGTCTTTTGTCTCGGGCCTGGACAACTTTGCCGAAAGTCCCTTGTCCAAGCAGTTTGATCATTTGATCTGTTTAAACCACCCGTCAACAGATGCCTACAGCAGAAACCTCAATCATGACTTACATCGATCGGTCAGGTCATTGTCCGGGACGACAATGTAATGGCCTTCGTCATCATCGACACGTGAAGTCTTCATGTGTGGCGGCTGGTATTCGTAGTTAGTATACCTATCCGCAATTATGATTTGGTTGAGGAGGCTCACATCTGTGATAACCCTGACCGGGACATCTCGCGACTTCTTGATGGGCTGCGCAGGAGGACGATAGCTCGCAAAAGCATCTGCAACCTGGGCTTCTCGACGCTTCGCCTCGTTGGCAGTTTGCTGCCGGGTCGTCCTTTTCCGCTTCTGGCCGGGCTGCTGCACCTCGTAGTCATATTGACCATTTGATGAAAGGGAGCCAAGCGAGGTAGCGGCTGTGGTGTGATTGGCAGAGTTGGTGCGGCCAGTAGACGTTGTCGACTTGCTCGGTGACCCATACTGGCGAGGAGTGTGAGTGTGTGATCCGATGTGGTGAACAGGGTCATAGGGCGCGGGATCCGCCTCTCTTCTCCTCTTTTTGGCCGGGGGAGCGACCGAAGAGTCGGTCGGGCCGTTGGCATAGGAATGGCCGTTGGTCAGAGTCTTGGACGAGGCTGCAGCAGTCGCCGGCTGCTCGGGCTCGGGAGTGTCATCAATGACGATAATTTCGGTCGGCAAGCCATTTTTGTAAAAGTTGTTCCAATCGACTTCTCTCTGTCTCTTGCGAGACGAGGACGGCGGGTCAGCGACAACCTGGGTCCGGCTTGACTGGGAGTTTGCCGGCATGGTGGTGTACAGCGATTCTGATCGATGGGAGGCCAAGTCCGTGGAGTCGTGCGGCAATACTCTCGAGGGCTCCAAGGGCATCAGGTTTACTCCATTTGACACGGCGTGTGTTGCCGAGACAGTGCTATAGCCAGAGGGAGACGGATAAGCCAAACGAGAGGTAGGAGGGAGGACTGGATTCGTGGAGCGGTAGGCAGAGGTATTTGGTTGTGGAAACGACTTGTGCTGGGGCTGGTGGTGTGGGTAGTGGAAGTGATTGTAGGGAGGAAGCGTCGCAGTTGCAGTGGTCGGAGTCGACATTGTCCTGCTTCGCTGCTCTCTGCAAAGAGGGTGGCAGGACTGGGAAAATGGGAAGAAGAGTGTGGGAGAGGACGAGGGCAGGAAGGTCCAGTATGCTGTCGGAGCCGGGAAGGTGGAGGCAGTTCAGTCGTTAAACTTTAGCACCAGTGAAATGGGTTGACTGGTGGGTGGGCTATTGTTGGAGAGCTGGGTGAATACCCGCGAGTGGTATTCCTGACGTCGGGATTTGGCGAAGCCCTCGCGCGCTGGCCGTCGGAAGCCCTGTCACGGAGGTATCAACATTCGACCGAGCAGGGAAAAAAAAGCGGGCTCAATCGGCACCCGGGCTTTGAGGGCACAATAGAAGGCGAGGGGATCTCAATCAAAGCAGTCGAGTGTCGAGTATCGTGTCGCTGGAGAGGAAGGAATGGGAAAACTGGAAGCTGGAACTGAACGGAAAGCAGGTTGGCGCGAGATGGAGCGAGGGAAGGAAGCCCAAGCCCCGTTTGTCGGCTGCCCGTGGTGTCTGCGCTGTGCTGCTTGGGGTGCTGGGTGCGTGCTCACTCACTGGTGGTTGTCTTCAATAGAGTGGGTGCTGAGTGGGCGTGGCAGAGGCTGGCGAAAGAAAGGGGACTTTTTTTGCCGCGGCCAAAGGACGGTTGATTGCCCTAGAAGGTTTCGCTCCAGTGTTGGTGTCTTCGGCGACTGGCGACTGGTGACTTTGCGACCCTGTTTTTCTCGTTGGCTCCAACGATTCTCCTCGGTCAAACCACACCTCGTCGATGTCAACACCGGAGCAGCACAAGGCTCTTTCACTTTTCAGAGGAAAACCAATAAAGGCCAATGACGAATATACCGCAGGAAGGCCTTCGTCAACTTCCAAAACAACACAGCAACTTCAGATGGACATGGCAAAAAACGGGCAATAGCCCCCTGCCATTGGGTACGTTCACATCTAGGCCTGCCAAGCCTCGAGTTTCGCCTTCCACTCTTATTGAAACCTGACCTGACCGTGCTTGGTGTCGCGCCACCAATGCCCGGCACAGTGTGGGCTAGACACCACCCGCACTTCTCTCTAGCAGTGTTTGCGACGCTGACATCAGACCCAGCCCGCTGATTCGTGTCCCGGCCTTTGACATTAGGTGGGGCTCTTCAGGATTCTTCAGCTAGAAACACAGTACACGGAAACAGTGCGGGTCCATCTCACTCTTTCAACATCTCAGGTTGATCGTGAGTGATGTCCATGAAGAATCCGGAACATACTCGAGGCATCCAAGGCGAGCCCTCAGTTTGTGGTCATCATCTCGTGGAAGTGACTGAAAGAGCTTGCAGGTGATCTATCCATCTGCGCGTGTGGTGGCTTTCGCTAGGATAATGGAAAACTAGAGACCTGACCACACGTGCGCCCGCTCTGGAAACACCTGGCATGAAGTGTTGCATGCGGCAGCGCGGGCTCAGTCCCTCCTTCATTGATATTAATTAGGACCAATCCCCCCTTGCTTTTCCAGCGCCTTTTTTATTCTTTCTGCGTGTTCCGTGGTTCTTTTAGGTCCCGGCCCAGGGCAGTGCCTGGGGGCTGGCTGTTCCGGAATAAGGAGACAAGAGAGGCAGCTGGACCTTTACATCATCTCAGGATCACCGGATGGGTACCGGCCGTGGCCTTAGGTGGGTGGTCTGTGCCTTTTGGCAGTCAGCTTATGGTGCAGCCAAATACTCCATCTTGAAGCTTTTCTTATGTGCAAGGTGCTGCACATTGAAGGATTGGTTGGCGTTGAGGAGACTTTGGGTTTCTGATCTTTCCCCACTCTGTTCCACAGTCGAGGGCTTGATTTCCGAGTCATCAGCACACAATGTTGATTTTCTTCAGCTTCCATGAGGCAGCCCTCAGCAGGACGGGATCAAACAAGGACAATAACAAACTCCTTTATGAAGACGCGCCGGCTTGGGGGCATCTTCGGCGATTTATTACAGCCTCCAGGCCACCCTCCCACAGTGCCGAGTACCCTGTCCTCTGGCAGCCTGCCCCACCAATGATGAGAGAGTAACGTATAAGAGACGGACATTGCCATCAGCATCTCTGCTGCGGAAGGCCGGCCGGGTTGGTTGATGTTGTGTACATTGCACAGCATGTTATGAGGGGAATCTTATGTTGTAAATCTCTGGAACTCTACCTCCCCGTGAGAATGGTCTTCTCTCAGTTGCCTTTCTGGTTTCCCCATAAACACAATATGTAAGTGGCTCTCTTACCGATATCAATGATGATCAGTCACAACAGTTGCAAGCTGTTCTCTAGCTCTTCGCGTTGATAGCGCAGCGCAACATTCCATCCCAAGCCGAAGGGTATGGTTACGCCTTGCAGCTTTGCGAGCGGCACGGGTGCGTGCGTGCTCTTTTGCCTGGCGGTTGCGGAAAGCGGAAGCCTCGGTGCGCGCTTGATGGCGGAAGCCCTGGGGGACAAGGCCTGCGGTGCTACCAAGCCCATCTCTCACCAAACCTGACCGCCAGCTCCTCCTTTTGCTCTTCAATAAATGCTGTGCTGTGCCCTTCTGCAGCAGGTTTGAATGAAAAAGGCCAAGGGGCAGATCAACAGTTTGGTTCCCACGTCAAAATCGAGAGAGTGGGTGACGAGCCAAGTTCCCTTCCATCCCCCTCTATGCACATGCAGAACCCCGGGATCTCTCCTCATCGGTATCTAGCGCGATCCCGTATGTGTGCTCACACTGCAACGAGCGAGGCGGGTTTTGTCGGGGAGACGCAATCAATCACTCCAACCACAACCATCCCACGGCTTGCCAGTTCCCCCAATGGCAAGGGCTCTTCTTCGTGCAACATTTACTAGAGGATGGTAAGCACACAGGCGAGGCCCAGATAGATCTACACTGTCACCCGATGTCCAGCTGTCAGGAACGGCAACCAGCCGGTTCTTGGGAGAGAGTGAGCTTCCCTTTCTTTTCATAAAGCAGACTGAGAAAAAAAAGAACACCAATCAGCCTGGAAGTTTCGACAGAATTCCCAGCTGTGTTTCTTTTGACATCTTCAGGGTCGCCCCGAACAATATCAAGGGTCCACGAGATCCTGATTCACCTGTGATGGTGTGCAGTTGCTGGTTGCCGTGGCTGCCCCGCAGTGGCCAAAAATCCAAAAGATGACCCCTCTCTTTCGTCAGCGGATCAACGACTGGCAAGCAACACAGGAGTTCCCCCGCGCGCTCTTTCTTCACTCTTTTTTTGGCTGTGGCTGCTGCATTGCAGATGACTTCATCCTTTTGACACGCATCATACAGACACCCACCGTCTTTCTTATCTGCAGAGAAAGAAAGCGAGAGCCTGATGGGAAGGATGTATGGAAACAAATCAGAATGGGCAGGTGGCAACGGTCTTTTACCGCAAGTAGGTTTAGTTTGGGTGGGGGGAGGTTGGTTGAGTGTGACCACCACCCGTCCATTAAACACCGCTCGCTCGGACCAGGTCCCAAACAATCAACATAAACAAACACCACAAAATCTCACTTATGAGAGGGCCTGGTATAGAATAGAGAGACTTATATATCAACAAAAGATATTGGTGGTCAGTTGCCACGGATGTCTTTCTTGGACAGTGGGCAAGTTAATTATTCAGGGGCATATCCAAGTACCCTAACCCAGCCCCTCTTCGTTTGAACCTCACCCGAGATATCACAAGCAATGGAAGGCTGGCCACGGCACAGCAAGTTTGCATAAAACCTAAATCGAAACGAAATGACTTTTTGATCTCCCATTCCCTTTTCCGAATACACTCCGAAGTCAGCAGCAGTACACAAACCGTTTTTTTCTTCAATTTCTTTCACCAGCATCACAGCCTTACGGTCTGTGCTCACATTCACTTAACCCCCCTATCCAATGACAGGAGAAAGCAAGTCGCTTTTCATGCGAAACAGGGACATCATTCCATGCCGGGATTTATTTTTGGTTATTTTGAGATCGCCCAGATCTTCTCATTAAAGGTTTTCGATCGGTATTCACACCTGTTAGCTCATTTATAGGTCATTGTGAGTGAGCCCAGCCCAGGGAGCCAATATCATTGTGGGGTTGGCTGCCTGGAGGGAGGGTCTCTTGACATTCTCAGCGTGAATTTCACTGCGATGTGAAGTTCCGTGATAAATGGTAAAGATTCCTTTGGCCTTTTTTTCTTACTATTTTGTCTCAAAAACAAGTCCCATGAATGCTGTCTTGTTGTAAGTCCACAAGGGACGCCAAACAAGCATCAAGATTCAAGCAAGATTCACAAGTGTGGTTTCACTTATGATCTGCAGTGCAACAGTTCACACATGTACTACCTGGTACTGAGCTGGTTCATACACTTTGGTTCACGCACACGATCTGTTTCACGGCTCCACGGACGGACTCTTAGTTCTTAGTCCCTGTGTGGAGTGGGACTTGCACAAATGTCCCCGGCCTTGTGAACAATTCCCGAGGGTCTTGGGTTGGGTGTGTTTATCAGACAAGACATTATTCGAGATGCTGATTTCCAAGAAGACTCGGGATATCCGAGGTGCTGCTTTCGTCACAGACAGGTGCCCTTGAGTTGAATGGAGGTTAAGCCTTGGAGCTTACCTTCGAAAAAAGGACTTGCTGGGAACCGCTAAAGCTAGAGAGGAAAAAGGGGGGATTAAACTCCAGGCTAACACACAACACTGGCACCACCACACTGACAACGCTTGAGAGCCCGAGCAAACCTTCTTTTTGGGCCGACCTCAAGTTCACGTAATGACACCATTCTTGGGTTTGAACCTCTTTGTTATTTCATTGTTCTGCAGCTCTCTTAAATACCCCTATTAAACTCCACCAACCCCCCTCCCCACCCCGTCCATGAAACCTCTCCTCCAAGCTGTCCGCCCTCACCTTCTGCCTCTGCGGGAACGCCGCCAACGCCAACGGCAAGACCGCATAACTCGTCACCAGGATCAACCCCAGATTCAACGGCGTCGTCCACCTCGGGTTTTTCTTAAGCCACTCCGTCCTTTGGAACCTCACCAACGCCAGCGCCGGGATCACCATAATTGGCGACGAATTCAACACCCTGCTTACCGCCGTCTCCCCCACCGCCACCGTCGCCGCCTTTTGCGACTTGCCCAAGCTCTCCACCTCCGATGGGGACTTCCCCTGCGCAGTGAAGGCTTCCTTGGATTTTTGGGAAAGAACAGGAAAGACGTCGATGCCGGTGCGGATCTCCTCGCCGCGCATGAGGAAGACGTTGAGGGCACCAGCGGAGGCTACGGCGGCGAAGGGGACGAGGCGGCCGAGAATCAAACGGGTGGAGGGGGTGATGGATTTGAGGCGGGGGACGAGGGAGTTCAGGCCTACCGCTACGGAGCAGGAGGCGCCGACTGCGAGGAAGTAGGACTGGGCGATTTTGGACCAGCTCAGGGGAGAGGATTTGTTGGAGTTGGAGTAGTTGATTGCTACGTTGAGGGACTGGTTGGCTACCTGCCAGGCAATGGTGCCGCGGTTCTGTGGAGGGGTTAGAGGTGAGTATATACCCGATATGACACGAAGAGGAGAAACATACCCCAAGACCTGGGGTCAACATGCCCGCCGTGACCACCAGGTTGGACAGGACAAAGCATGACATGCGGAAGGGGAGAAACACCGGCTCGCCTGTGTCCGGGTGCAGAGTTGAGTCGACAATCTTCTTGGCCTTCCAGAGGTCGGGGGTCATGTTGGGAATTTGTCCATTCCTGTAGGCGATGAGGAGGTTTTTGGCATCTGTGAGACCAGCACTGCTGACGAGGAGAGTCCTGATGACAGAAGACAACAGGTTAGTATATGTTGACAAAAAGAAGAGGTCAGGTAAGTTGGCGATATGGGATGGGTACATAGGAGTGTGTCTCTCCTACTCACTCACACCTCACTCGTTGGCCTGGTAGGTGGTGAACAGTCAGGTAGTTAGTTTGTTCTCACCTCGGATCTGTAATGCTCGCCGTATGCCTCACTCGGCCCCAGTAAGTGCTGAGATCATACTGGGAGTCGGGGAGTGGCCGGATGCCTGGTAGGGACGCTGACATCTTGTGTATGTGTGACTCTTTCCGCGATTGTGTGTAAGGAATGAAAGGGTATCAACGCCGCTCTCTCGACCGAGATATCTCCAACGAAAGAAAGAATAACAGCGCCAACAGCAGACAATGTAGCCTCGCAAAGGGCAGGACTATAGATATAAACAAGCACAAAGTGAACGGAAGCGGTGTGATACCCTCTACTGCGCTTCTCAACCAGACAGTCACAAAGCTAATTCAAGACCCTTCAAAAGATAGGTAAGGTTGAAACAGTCGGTCCCTGAAAAATAGCCTCCGACGTCGGTGGAGCACAGTTGATAGCGGATAGCGGGTAGTGGTGTGGTGGGTTGGGGATTGCGGGGCAGATCGCCCCCGGCTTAAGGTCCAGCCCAGCAAGCAGGGGTGCGCGGTTTCATTCGGAACTTGCCCACTTCGTTACGTTCGTCCAACTTCGTCGATTGATCACTTGCATTTCTCTTCCCAATCCGTTGAATCATCGATTTTGCTTCCATTGGTTGGCCCGGCATTTTGTGTTAGTCAGAGCTTAAGCGGGTTTTTGGTAGTGCCGGTTATTCAGTTGGATAATTCGAAAGAATTGAGAGAAAACATTGCAACAGTATCATGGTTTAATCGAGAAGTTCGTTGAATCCATCCGTTTGGCCGTCGAGAACCTCGACGGGATATCAACTCCACGATGACGCTCGGCACAATACCCCAGCGCATCCTGCGGCGCCTGCCCTTCTCAAGCTCGACGACGCCCTTGCAAGCGCTGACGTACCTCCTCGGCATCTCGCTCTTCAGCATCTCGTTCCTTGTCTTTCTCAACAGCAGTGTGTCGTTCGTGATTACGGATTTGATTGGAGTGAAGGAGGGAGTGGGCGATATCGTAGGGACGTTGGGCTTCGTTGATGAGCTCGTCGCGCTTGTTGCTTGTCCCATCTGGGGTCTGGTTTCGGATCGTGCTGGAGTGAGATATGTCGCTGTTGCCGGGTATACTGTGATTGGACTTGCCCTGTTCCTGTTTGTTCAGGCGCGCAATGTCTATCCTCAGTTGTTGCTGGCGAGGATATTCTTTGCTGTTGGGGCTACGGCTGCGTAAGTGTTCCCACTGGCAACTTGGGAGTATGGGTACTGATATGTGTGTCATTACTACAGTGCCACCATGGTTACTGCTATCCTCCCATCTTTGACCGATGAGACTGGCCCCGCGGCCGAGAATGTGCGCAAGCCAACAAGAGGGAGACCGAGACCAAGCGTCACCTTGTCCGTCGACTCGGAAGTAACTATCACCCCTGAGACGTTTCGCAACAACAGCTCCGGCTACGCTTCCTCAGAGGAAAACGTAGCGGTAGCAGTGGATGAAGGGGAGAAACAAGGGAAACCGTCAGCTCTCGCCGGTTACGTCGGCTTGTTCACGGGCTGTGGTGCCTTAGTCGCCCTCAGCTTGTTCCTCCCACTTCCAGCTCGGTTCGGCAAGATCGAGGGCGTCACCACCGGCCAAGCCGTCCAATACAGCTACTACACTGTCGGCGTAATCTCCTTTTTTGTTGGCATCTTTGTATTCTTTGGTCTTCGAAAGATCAGGGGTGAAGAGGGCAAGGGTTGGAGGATGCTGCTTGGTCTGCGAGGCTCAACCCCCCAAGGTGCTGGCTCCGAGTATTCTAGAAACGTAAGAACCAACGTCCCTCTACCCATCACTAACCCTCCTTTTCTAACCCTTCGATAACAGAAAGCAATCCCCTACCTTCACCTTATGAGGGATTCCATCGTCCTCGCCCTTCGCGATAGTGACATAGCCCTAGGCTACCTAGGCGGCTTCGTCGCCCGCGCCTCCACCGTCGCCATCTCGTTGTTCATCCCGCTGTACATCAACGCCTTCTTCATGCGCAACGGCTACTGCCAGGGCTCCCCCAACGACCCCTCCCCAGAGTTGAAGAAAGAATGCAGACAGGCGTATATCCTCTCTGCCATCCTAACAGGAGTAGCGCAACTAGTGGGCCTGATCTGCGCCCCTGTCTTCGGATATCTCTCCCATAAATCTAATTACAGAGTCAACTGGCCCATCGTTATCGCAACAGTCTCTGGTATCATCAGCTACAGCATCTTCCCTACTCTCTCAAGCCCAGAATACAAAGACGTTGATTCCCGCGGAGGGCAACCTGTTGTTTTCTTGTTAGTAGCGCTGATGGGTATAAGTCAGATCGGGGCGATAGTATGCTCCCTCGGCTCGCTAGGGAAGGGGGTGCTGAAAGTTGATATTGTCAATGTTCTCTCCGTACCCGGGGATAGGGGTAGTGATCAGGAGACGTTAATTGAAAGTGCTGATGGGGACGGGGGCACTGCTCCCTTGTTGGAGAATGAGGATATACTACCCGAGGACACGGTGTCGAGGGTGAGGTTGAAGGGCTCGGTGGCGGGGGTGTATTCATGGTGTGGGGGTCTGGCGATTTTGTTGCTGACGAAGCTGGGGGGGTGGTTGTTTGATGTTTGGGTGGAGGGGGCGCCGTTTTATTTGATGGCTGGGTTCAATGCGGTGTTGCTTGTGGCGGCTTTGGGGATTGATGCGGGAAGGGGGTGGAAAAGGGGGGGTAGACGGAGGGAGGGGAGGTTGATGCTAGATTAGAAACATAGGGTGTATATTATAAGGGGGGCTGTTTGGCTTGTATGATTGGTTGTATTATGTTTGTTATGCTGTTATGACAGACGGAAAGCGTCGGATTGTATGAATGGATAGCCCTAAGAGCGAAGCATATAGTTACGGAGTTTGAGTTGTATCAAAATTGGGAATATAAAGGCACGGGGGTATCTCTCTGCTCCTGATACCCTTGCCCATCCTCTTTCTAGTACATGTGTTGTTTTCATGTCCGCGCCTCTGAGAGGGTTCCCAACTGATTGCTATATATAGCAAATACTACCGACTCTTTTCCCTCTCTTCGTGACATAGATAATACTAATTCTATGGTTATTCCCCAGCGAGAAAAAAAAAACATGTAAATCAGCGAGTCCACGCCGACGGAGCCCGAATTCATCTGATATCAGGCTTTGAATTTCCAAGCTGGCGCAGAGATGGAGCCGCGGAGGCTACCCTGGAAGAACCAGGGCAATAGTTTCGTGCGAGCCCGATTCATGGTTGAAGAAACGCCACCAGTATGAGCTACAGAATAAGTAATAAACATGTCTCACCTCTGTTTGTGTCGACTTCTTACTTGCCGATTACTATCCCCTTCTGGTACCACTCTTCCCCGGTATGTTGCCCTCACTCGTCTTAGTTCAAGTTAGGTAAAGTTAACTCATGATGTCTGGGGGCGCCAGAAAAGCATTCGCAGTCTAGGTACTTTGACCAATCCGTCAGAGAGTATATATATTTAAGTATCAGAAGAAGAGACCAGGTAATAGCGTTCTTCCAATTTCGAATGTTGATACCTGCCACGTCCTAGAAAAAAGCAGCAGATCTCGGCCAGTTCATTAGATATCACTTTGTGAGGACTGCCAATTAAAACCATTTCGGAACATTTCGAATTCCTATCACACTCAGACTCTAATGGTGGCCTCATCAAGTTCTCCTCTTAGACCTACCCAATGAACCCCCTTTCTGCGCCTCTCGACCCTCATTGCAGACCTACATATAGGGCCTATGCTTGTGTCTGAGGAAACATAGGTAACAGTGACCCCTTGATCCTGTCCGGATGTTATCAAACCTGCTTTCTAGATACCCTCGACATTCACTCAACGCACATAATTCATACCAGGTAAACTGAAAACGTACTCTCATTCACATCGAGACCCCAGATATACTACTAATGCATATGTAAGGAGAGATATGCGGAAATGAGCTTCATCCCCATCCTATCCGCTGCCAAAAGACACACACAAGACCGACCAATATATGTATAAGAGGACACTATCAAGCGGAATAGCAAGCAAGCCAGACATTGTGATAATGATGAAGAGGGAAAAAATAAATCGTTTTAGACACTTTTGCTAGCCCTTTTTTTCCTTTAGCAACCTGGAGGGGACTGATCGCGCCGCAAAAAAACAAACGCAACCCAGCCTACAAAACCCGCCATCAAACAGTGCCCCACCCCCTTTTCCCATTCATTTGAGTAACCGCCCCGTCCAGATTGCCATATGTGGTGATGTAATTCGTAGCGGCCGGAGAAAATGGAGTTAAAAGACCATAACCGATGTGTCTGATCTTGACATCAAGGATAGATTTCCGAGATGAGGAAGCATTTTAGTTGCCGCCCAAGCTGGGGAAGGCGTTCTCGTCATTGATGGCAACAGAGGCGGCGCTCTGAGTGGCATCATCACGGGCACCACCGCGGGGAGCACCACCGCCGCGAGGACCACCGCGGCCACGGGCACCGCCACGGGCACCCTCACCACGTCCACGAGCACCACCACGGGGAGCACCATCACGGGCACCACCACGACCGCCACGGCCACCGGTGCGCTCAGGCTCGACGAAGCGGTTATCGATCTCGACGAACTGCTTCTGCTTGCGCTCACGGGTGCGCTCCTTCTTGACACCGCTGCCGGGGGCATAGTCCTCACTGTCCCTCTTGACAACGACCATACCCGCAAACTGCTCAGCCTTGACCTGACGGGGCTCGAGAGGCTCAAACTTTTGCTGCTCCTTGTAAAAGTCCGTAAGGGTCTTCACGACAGGCTCGGGCTCCTGCTCCTCAACGGGGGCAGCGGCCTCGTCCTCCTTCTTCTCGACAGCGGCGTCGGCATCACCGGCCTTCTCGTCGTTGAGGGCCTTCTCACCGTCCTCGCCGCCCCAAGCCTGCTCGGCAGTCTTAGCGGAGCCACCACTAGAAAGTTGTTAGTATCCTATCACTAATCTGATTGTCGGAAACCCAGCTGAACATACTGAGGAGCGGCCCTGTGGGGGTGACGGTCACCCTCGGGGCGCTTGCCACGGAAGCCACCACGGCGTCCGCCACGGACTTCGTCGGTGGGCTTACCACGGTTGGAGTCGCGGCCAGCGTTGCGATCCCGGAAAGCTATTGGGATAAAAAGTCAGCACAGCGCCAGTGTCTCGGGGAATCAGACAGCTACACACCAGCCTCGTTGCCAGTAGCGGCAGAGCGGCGGTTGCCAGAGGGGGCAGAGCCCTTGGAGGGAGCTACGCCATCGGTGTTGCGCTTGGCAGTGTGAGTCGATGTCTTTTCAACGGTCTTGACGGGAGGAGGGATAGGTTGCTCCTCGTCGTTGCCTATGTCGTCGAAAGGTGTCAGTCACTGTCCCGTTGTGTGAAGAAGTCCAAGCTCAAGCTCGAGCTCATCCCATCCGTTCCCGAGGGCTCCGGGGCCAGGATACTCGAGGTGTCGTTTCGGATGGCGAGAACTCGCGGGGGAGGAGAGGCATAGCAAGGGAGACCAACCGAGAATGGCGAAAAGGTTCTGTGTGAAGCCCGACGAGTCAGCTATCTCAATTCGACATAATAAGTGGGTGACGTCTTTCCCCTCCTTTGGAGAGAGGGGTGAAGAGGCCGCGAGAGACCAGAGGTCACCTCCAACTGGCGATTGCAGATTCTCGCGGCAAGGAAAGATCCGGAATGGACGGCAGAAGGAGCGGAATGTATTCTCAACTCACCTTGGAGGCGACCGACATCTTGCCGCCGAGGTTTTATCGCCTACTCAAGGCGTTGTGATATGGTCGACCAAAAGGCTCCGTAACGGAGGAGAGGGGACAGAGGTTTGGTGGTGAGAAAAATTCCTCGGAGGTGTAGAGAGAGGCAAGCGCCTAGCAGCCTGTTTTCAATTGCGCCGGATTCTTGCGGTGCTTTTCCACGGCAAATGGGACCCGTCGTTTCGTTACAAAACAACTGGGGGGGGTTCGGTGGGCTGCTGGACTGGTGAAAGATTTTGGTGCTCAAAAGCCCACTGCAGAGGAGGGGGAGCTGCCGCACGGATCACCTGCTGCCCCGCCGCACACTCCCGATTGATTTTCCTTTTGAGAAAATTCAGTGCGCTTTTCGTTTATTGCGGTTAGGGCTTCCCGTTCTGCTCCTTTTTCCTGGCCTTTGCTTTGCAGACTGCCTGCCTGCCACTTGCTGCTTTCTGCTGCTGCTTGCTGCTGCCGCTTGCTGCTGCCGCTTGCTGCAACCGTTACGATCCTGGTAGCAGACCACGACAAAGGAACGCCCGTTCGCATAAAGAAAGCTGGAACACTCTGCCGTAATGCTCTGTGGCGTTGGGCTCCAGTTATTTTGCAGTGACTTTGTTGATTTGAGTTTGACTTTTATCAGCCCACGTCACTGCTCGGTCCCAATAACATCACAGCCTGAGCTACTTCCATCGGATCTACCTGTAACCCTTGAGACGCGTAAATCTGAACACCGTCTCTTTGAGAAGTATGTGAAAGGAAATGTACCTAGTAGGATGCCCACTTCGTCAAGAAAGATCGACATGCCATGGCTCATTCGAGAAATGTCGAGAAATGTATGATCTGTCTGTACAAGTCCATTGGACTCACTAATCTACGCTGTAATAATATAATACATACAGGAAACCCTCCTTGACATCACGCTTTTGGGCTCCAGGTGAGGATTATGCTATCTTGTTTTCATCATATTTGTTACTCTGGCTAGATATGTACTCAGCCTGCACCCTTACTGAAGCGTTCAAGCTGGTAGAGTCTGAATGAAACGGATGAAAACGAGGAGAGTTGAGGACCTACCTCCAGCCCCGTGTCATCCATCCAGCGGCGAAGAAAAGAAGTTGTAAATACATAAAAGGTTTGGCAGCCTCCCCTAAATTCCGACCCTTGTATTCTGCTTGTAAAAGTCCCTCAAGAACAAACACTCGCTTTTGTGATCACAACGGCCACACCACAGCAAGAAACGAAGAAGAGCGGAAATCGAAATCAGAAAAAAACATCTCACATGATAAGCAACATGACACATGAAATGAAACGTGGCCCGAGGAAAAAAGTTGAAGAGGGGTTGAGTGAGGTGAATTGTAAAAACGGACCGACGGACGACACGGGGCTTCCCATCCCCAAGCCAGACCTTCCCTCCGTGAAAGGGCCACAGATCCAAGCACCGTTGAGGTCTGTCCCAGAGAGGCCATATAAATATAACACACCCCAGAAGATCCCCGAAACGCTTGAGCCTATGACTTCCCTCTCCTCGCGCGGACCACCCAGTCCTTTCCCGCCGCAACTGTCGTAGTAGCCGCGGTCCCATTAGTAGCTATTGTGTCGTCCACGTCGTATGTCGTATATCGTCCTAAATCCGTACCAATATTCCATCCTATATGCACCTCGTAAAGAGCAAAACTTTTTTTTCATGAACCAGAAAAAAAGAATCAGCGTCCTCAAATTGACACCAAACAGATATACTGATAAAAATCAAATGTTGCCACCCGCCGTCCTGGGTATCGTTTTTTCTCCAAAAGTATGCGAATATGATGTTTTTCTGAAACCGAATGGAACCCAGAACCGGCAATAATACTTTCTGAACAATAATAGGAGAAAAACCAAAAAGGAAAAAACACGTCGTCGGTCATTCGGCGGCTCAGATAGCGTGTTCCTGAGCCGGGATGAATGGCTGGCGTCTCGAAAAATGTCGTTCCGCTGTTCAATGCAATGCTTCCGGGGTATCGTAAAAACGCGCTTTGCCGTAATAGCCTTTTCTTTTGGCCCGTGCCGTCATGAACTGGTCCGAACCATCTGAAAGCTTCCATCTCTCCTTCTTTTTCCTTCTCTGACCGACTTTATCCATAACGAAAAATCTCCTCAGCGATAGCTTGGTCCCCCACAGAGTGACACCGCCAGAGAAGAGTGTCGAGCCATGGGTTGAGCCATGAGATCGGCACTCCTTTCGACGTACCGCTGTCATCTGAGGAGCCCTCGACTACCGCATGTTGCTGGTATCAAACGAAAACTGAGTGGGGAAAGCCATGCTGGCGCTGAGTCCGAAGGGATCGAAGTCATAGCCAGGGTCGAGCAGTTGCGTCATCGATGGATATGCTGACTGCTGCGTGTGGGCAGGGCTGTCGGCAATTTGCTGGGTTCCAGGAGGGCCCGTTGTCACTGGCGATGAAAGCGACATGGGCTGCGGTTCGCCAGCATAGGGCTGACCAGGGTAAGGTCCGGGACCGTTGGGCGTATCAGGACCTTCCTGTCCTTCATCCATCATGTCGGCTGCAGCATCATATTCCTGTTCTGTATTCAAGTATTAAAACCTAGGACGACAGAGTTCTATAGGGCGGGGAGGGGAGAAAAAAAAGAGACGGGACAACTTGCCGAGCTGCTCAATATGATTTTGGAACGAGGGCGTGGGGTAGAAGGCGGCTGGACTCTGCGTCACATTCTGTCTCGCGTGGTTCGTGGGCTGATGAAGTCCGGGTATTTGCATTTGGCGAGGTCCTGGCAAACCATGAATCGGGGCCAGATGAGGAGGCGGGGGTGCCTTCATACCGTTGACTGGCGGCATCGAGGGCCGAACAGGGGGGTTCAAGTGGTCTGAGGTGGCTGGCGAAGCACCATGCTGAGACCCGAACGATGTTGTTGCCGTGGGCGAGGCAGAGTGTGAGGAAGGCGTGTGTCTGCTCTTGGGCGACAGTGCCGAGACATGAGAGTGAACCGGAGGAGGAAGCGGAGAGATGGCTCCCGGCTCCAGTTTCGGGGCAATACTAGAGTTGGACCGACGAGCGTGGTGGCGGTTCAGGATAGCGCGTTGAATCGGAGGCGGCTGAACCAGATTCTGGGGCATATGAGTCGGCCCAAGATTTGGACTGCCTGTTTTGGCACGCAGCTCCGCTTGCACGTCGATACCCTTCTCCAAAAGAATGCGCTCGAGCAGCGAGTTCTTGTAGCGCAACATCAAGCACTCATCGGCGGCGTGGCGATGGGCAGCCTGGAGGTTTGCCAGGTTCTGCTCGTGGGTGCGGATGGCTTCCTCGAGCTGCTTGATGTACTCGGTTCTGCGCTCACGAAAAGCAGCCTGGGCCTGACGGTTTCTCTGCTTTCTTTCCTCAGATGTCGCATAGATCTACTTTGCCGGTTAGTACATGTTTGTCATGAGATGGAAATGTGACCCACAACAGCTTATCATGAGGTGGGCACATAGGTACGTACAGGTTTGCGACCCCCTTTTCGCTTCGGCTGCTGGTTTTCGGCTTGGGCCGGGGCGTTGTTAGGAGGCGCCTCTCCTTCTGGGCTGGACGCCATGGACTCTACTTCACTGCGGTCGTCTTTAGGTGGATCTTTCTTGTCGACAGACATCTTATCAGACATATCCTTGCTGTCCGGTTCGTGGCTAAGGCAGATAACAACGGCGTTAGACCTTAAAAGGCTTGTTTAAAAAAGCTTGTCGTCGATAGGGGTGGTGGGTGCCGTGCCGCACTGACAGCTCGGTAGGCGTGGGCTATCTCGAGATAGTTGGGAGGTATGTACCTGATGGGTAGGCGGGGCGAACCAGCGAGCAGCAGTAGGGTGCTATGCTGCAGCGGGAATGCCAGGCGATGCAACACCTAAACTTTGTTGGAGTTTTGGTGGTGGGATGACAGCAACAAGACAGCACAAAACTGCCCGAAAAAGGCACTGTCCGGGGTACGTTCGCTCGACAGAAGCCGGGGAAGGGCGCCAATCAGTGCGTCATCTGGAGAAACGGTTTGCGGGATCCGGCAGGTTGGGACCGGGTGTTTGTTGGGTTGGGGTTTCTTTCGATCTGTCCCAGCGATAAGGTAAGGCTGTCGGATTCCCCAGATTTTCGTGTGTCAAAACCAAGATTGTCGAGGGAGATTCCGGGAGGGTCAGAGATAAGCAGAAGGTCGTTGACAGGTTGGGTATGTGTCAAGAAAAAGAGCAGAATGGAGGGTTTTATGTAATGTTAATGCCGGTGATGGTGGGAGGGGCCCGCAGACCGCCGCTAGGACTCTGGGCCTGCACGGAGACAAATAGCCAGGTGCTTCCACCCAGCCCCGAGCTCCGTTCTGGGTTGAACCAGGTCACGCTGCGTTTCTGTCGTTGGACCAGGACCACCGCGCAACGAGATTGGCTGCTGACTCTCACAGGCTGACGCCTGCGTTTTGAAGAAGATGTCTCCCTGATCCGGCTCCGAATTCTTGACAACTGGAACAAATGCCCGGACCTCGTGTTTTCGGACGTGCTGGTGTCGGGTGTGTTGGCACCAGCTTTTATTCTTTTTTGTGCCGGCTGCTGGGATCTCGTCCGACTTCCGGCTCCTCGCTTCACCCCTCTCGCACAACGGAACTTGCTCGATCAGCCGATGGGCCGTCAGTATCCACTCTGAATCCGCTCAAGACTTTGGCCTTGGAAACGTCAACAGAGAGAACCAATTTGGTCGACCTGCAGCTGGAGCTTCGGAACGGGACTTTTGGAGAAAGATGTGCTGGCTGTTGGGCTTCCTGGTGGATGGAGACGGGAAACGGGCTGCTGGATGAGTCCTTCGTGTGTTGTTGTTCTCGTGGGCCTCGAGGGATCTCAAAGTCTGGATGCTATTCGTTGGAGAATAGTGAAGTCCCAACAAGTGTTGCTTGGTCCCCGGTGCGGTGAAAGCTTGAGACCCGGCCAGGCTGGACTCCTGTCAAAGACAATGACAGACAAGCTTCTGGGCCCGAGGAGACGGCGGCTAGAGTTGCAGACGATGCCACGAGGGACAAAAGCCGGGATGGACTGCTTTTGGAGCTCTTGGGATCTCTTGGGATCTCTTGGTTCCCGTCAGAGCTGTCCAAGAGGTTGAAAGAGGGGTCGTCCCCAGAACAATAGGGCGAGTTCCTGGTCTTGCTCTACCCTTCCTGGCGGATTCCTGGTTGGTTGCCTTGAGTCTGGGAAAACAGTCGATCAGTTGTTCAATTGTCGTCAGAGGCTCAACAAGTTCGAGGTGTGAGAGAAGAGGGCTGTCTGTCTGCTCTGAACTCTCTCCGGCTGGGTGGCACACCCTGTTATAAGTGACTAATGGAAACCAGGTACTTCGGCCACAAGTCACCTTCCTCCCTGCTCTGTTGGAACGCACCTGTTGCGCAGCAAGTGACAGAAAGAGCTGGCTCTCATTTCAGAACCCTACAGTACAAGGCGCTTGGGCCACAGCTCGCCAGCTGTCACTGCCTGCCAGAGTCCAGCAAACCCCAGCACGACAGGCGCTGGCAGGGGCAACCCTCTCTGTCACTGACAACCATCGTTCGCTAGTCTGCGACGCGAGCACAGCTTTTCCCCTCATGGTCCTGCATGCGCCTGGTCAACCAGGCAATAAAATGGCCAAAGTTCCCCCTTTCTCAGAGTTTTGAACTCAGCGTTTCCAGCGTTTCTCTTACAGCGTTTTGGTCTTTCTTTTTGCCTCTTGTCTGACTCCCACCAAAATCCTACCGCTTACCAATTCCTCTCGCCTCCTCGCCCGTTCGGTCTCACTTTCTCGCCCAGAAACTCATCACCAGCCTTGGCAAGTGCCCGAGAGCTATCTCAAAGTGGGTTGAGACTGGGCCAAGATCGTGGTGAATTCGAGGGATGAATACCAACCCTGGGCTTGATCAACGACAACTTTGTAAGCTGAGTCCGAGTCACGTCGATCTGTTTGGTGTTGTTGTTGTTGTTGTTTGCATAGGTAGTTGAGCGATATCTTGACTCAAGACGAGGCTTTACACCACAAGGAGCTGGTTGGTATTTGTATAAGTTATCCCTTCAGCACGATAAGCTTTGAACTGAAGAAATCCGTGGAGAAGAGGAGCCAGGCTGAAAACCCTGCCATGAAGCGTGATCCTCAAGAGTCTCGAACACTTCACGAGCTGCCCTGATGCGGGTCTATTGTCACGCTGCAGTTAACCTGTCAGTCACCATTCTTCACGACTGAAAGGCAGCGTTCCAGCAGGCCATCAGCACCTCTGCCCCACCGACATCGGTGTTCCTGGTCAATGGTGGAGGGGTTGGAAGTGGAGGCATTTCAGAGATTTCGTCCAGTGTTGTTGCACTGCCTGGGCAAGCTGGGGTTGGCTGTCAGGTATGTATGTACTTGCGATGGCTGTCGTTCAGCGTTCAACGACCGCATTGGTTGTGTGCACACTGCGGGGCAGGTTCGTGGTTTCTTGACGACGCCTCGCCAAGACACCAAGAACCGCCAAAATTTTCGTAGTCACCTGAGCCAGCAAGACAGACGCCGTTCACCATCCACCTGTTCCTCCGGGGGGTACACGCGGCTCAGGTACCATTATCGACGAAGGACTTCTCAGGAAAGTCCTAGAAGTGTCGATCTTTGAAGAGTTTTATAAGCGTAAAAATGGCTGAAGAGCGGTTTGAGGAATTGATGTTTGAGACGAATCCTTGAGTTGTTGGAGTTGCTTCAGAACTGTGAAGTAATCGAGGCCACGAGGGCAACTTGCGGCTCGTGAGCATGTTTGGTGATAGGGTGTGCTTCTATTTAAATTGACGGGCCAGCAGAGTTATGCTTGAACTGTGAGATCGATAGATTAAAATGGCCGGCAGTCATCCAACCGGAAGGCTTCGAGGTTCTGTTCTCGGTGTTCGGGGAGCCTTCAGCGTTTGCGTTTTGCTGACGTTCAAGTGACGTTTTCTTCAACCACTGGGAAAAAGGAAAAAGCCCTTTTCAAAAGTGAGGCACCCGCAGCACCCTGTGGTCCCACCCTGGCCGCCATCCCTGCACTCCTCCCGCCGCCTCGCCGCAACGCACGGCCTAGTGGATGGAGAACGCTGGCGACCGCCGAGAGTTGAGAGACGGCATGCTCCGACAACCCCCCGTGTCTGAATGCTTACGCTGAGATGGAATTGCGATCTTCCTAAGCAAAATGTCTCTGTCTCTGATTACGGGGTAATGTTTGCTTTGTTGATGTTTTGCTGAGCTGTGCCGTGATATTTCTCGCGTGAAGCCGCACTATTAGACTTGGCTTTCTAGACAAGACTCGTCTAAACAAGCTCAAAAGTAGTTAGTGACAGGGGGTTATTACCCGAGCCTATCGACAGGCCAGCCGTGGCGGGGTTGTTGGCGTTGGATCAACGCCCAAAGGATCGAGTTTCGTGCATCTCCGAGGAGCTCATCGATCCTTGGTAACGTTCACCGATGTGGCTCACCGGCTGAGGTGGTGATGTTCATCTCCATGACATCAATTTGCGCGGAAGGAGCCGTGTTACGAAGACCTCCAAGACCAGTAAGCTCTAAGCTGAAGAAACATTTGCAGGAAACTTAAGACTCATGTTTGTTGAAAAGAAGTGATACCTGCTAAGAGTCCCTTCTCCTCTTCCAGGTCTGGTGCTTCTGCTTCGATACACGGGCAATGGGACTGGAGGCCCAGGAGCGCCACTGCAGGAGGTGAGGAGCGAGAATTTCTTCTTTGAATCACCAGATGGTCGACATGCAGATGCCGCTCATTCTTCATCGTTGCTTCGTATGGGATGGCGGGTTCAGAAGCTCATTGGCCTGGACTTGTCGACCACATCAGGCAATGTGACTGAGAAGCAGCTTCAACACCTTCTGGAATGTTTCTAGCGTCTTGTGGCGCCACTAATACCGGGGGACAGTTGTGTGGGGCAGCCACAACCACTTCACCACCGCACATCTTCTTTCGATATCGACGACATCGATATCGCGTACCCCGTCTCGAGCCTTGTCTGGGCACCAGAGGATGCAGTTTCCCGGGTGCGGCATTTTCTCAACTCGGTATCCTGGGAAGTTCGATCTGACAGCTGCCGGTAATGATGCAGTCGCTCAGTAGCTCCAAGACCTTGAACTCCAATCATGCCAGGGCTGATCGAGAAATTGTGCTCGTCAGCATCGGTTTCTCGAGCGTGGGGGTTAGTAGTGTTTCAGCGACCTCTAATTCTCGCAGCTATCGTCTGCACGTCGACGAAAAGAAGATGAATCAAGGCTTCCATGCAGGTCCCAGATCCGATGGTGATGATACCCGCTGTTGGGGAACCGCATCCTGCCAGGCTTTTAACGGACTCGTGAACGGTGCAGATATCTTTCGTGGAGTGTGCCAATGCAGACATGTGGTCAAGGCAAGAGATGTCAAGACGTTGCTAAACGGACTGCTCAAGAGCTATCGGACCCGTAGCACCCTCGACCTGAGTGCGTAAAGTTGCTAAAAAATATCGACCCTTTTGGAACGATATCAGCTCTACAAAGTCCGACGATGTCTGTGCCTTAGACATGTATCTTGCTGCGAGGTGAATACGTCGAAGTCGTCTCCGCCTGGTTCTGGGAAGGCAAAGCGGTGAATTGCTGTTTTTCGTTGCCAATTGGCGGGGGAAATCCTTATTGAACGTAAGCGTTTGGCTGCGATATATCGAACTCCCGGTCTGGTATAGCCTGCTACCTGCTCGTCAAAATGCAAGCATATTGAGTTGCTGCCTCCGTTGCCAGTTGAAGAGGACATGCTGGCTGAGTATGTCGAAGACATCTCTTGACATAATTTGACGACATCTGGACAAACACTGCCTGAAGATGCCCATGAGCTGCAACGAGCCAATGTCCTCCTTGATTGGTTATTCGTTGAAAGGTGTTTCATGGCTGAATTTGAGGAGCCTATATTATTATTATGGGAAAAGGGCGTTATCGTTGTCATCGATGGTGGAGAGGTTGAGGGTCAATTGCCGAGCTGTCGGGAGTCGAATTAACAGACGAACCAGGGTGGGACTGTGCTGAAACTGATTGGTCGCTGTGCTACCAAACTGTGCCACAAACTCACGCCAGGGACACCACCCCACAAATCAAGGGTTTGTTTACTTCAACACCCCACCGGACATCACCCGCAAAAGTCGGACCTCTTCCCTTGTCGCGTTTTCAACTGACATCATTTCCATCTCTCCACTTACATTTCAACACCGAGAAAGTTGTCAAAATATCTGTTTTGACCGGCCGCAGAATCGTCCATCTTCACCCCTTCAGTCAATCGATTCTTTGGCTTACATTGCACCACTAAAGCGACCCTCCAACATCATGGCCCGCCGTTCAGCGCGCCTGGCGAGCGCCCAAAAGGTCAGTTGTAAACAAAAGGTAAACATAGCAAAATTCAACGACAATGCCGCTAACCTGTGCCTCGCGACTCCAGGCGCCCAAGACCTCCCTTGAAGCACCAGTCCTAGCTGCTGTCGCCGAGCGAGATGACAGCCCTGGCGATGGTGCCGCGGTTCAAAACACCGATGCTGTCGTTGCGTCTCCAGCTCCAGCTCCCACTCCAGCTTCTGCCACGTTGCCCGCGACACCAAGCGGCAAGGTCTCTCGCATCAAGCCTCCAGCCACAGAAATGCACCCTGCCAAATACCACCCCACCATGGCGCCTCCTTCATCGGGCCTACGTCTAGGCTTCACCGACATCGCCAAGCCGACCTCTTCTCGCAGCGATGCACTCCCTGGTGCAATTCAGACGACACCCTCCAAGATCGCAGTTCCGTCCTCGCCCTTCACTTTCTCTCGACCCGGTCTCTTGGATATGAAACTCGGGCCCGATGCCCAGCGTATGATGGACGAAATACGCGGTGAAGCAGCCAAGATCAAGGTCCAGTTGGCAGCGAAGCGTGAGGCAGAGATGGCCGAAGAAGAGCAAATTAATGGTCGCAAGATCGCTCCGGCCAAAGGAAAGGCAGGCCGATTCAGCTCTGCCCATATGAATGAGTTCAAGAAAATGGACTCGATCGAGAACCATCCCTCGGCCTTCAGGGCTCAGTTGACTCGCATGACACCACTCAAACCCGGCGTCAAGCGCAGCCAGTCCAAAGCAAATCTCGACGAGCCCGAGCATACTCGATCTAAGCAGCCCACTCCGATATCGACGATTCCCAAGGCCAAGCAGCGCGTTGAAGAAGCCGAATCCCCCGTCAAGCGTGCTCGTCAGCACATTGAAGAGGACGCGACAACTCAGCGTCCAATTTCACGAGATGGGAGCTCGATTCCAATGCCCAAGTCGGCGTCTACCATGGGCCTCCCTCGCTCCAAGTCTAATCTTGCATCGTTGATGACTCCTACCAAATCTTCGCTTGCCAGGTCTACCAGCACCATCGCCAAGACCCCTGTGCGCGGCTCTCTTCTACGATCACCCTCCAAGCCCACGCTGGGCGGCCTCACGCGGTCTGCCACGACTAGCAACATCGCGACCGTCACTGCCGTGGAGAAGGAGACGACGGAAACCGTTGAGGTCAAGAGCCCCAAGGCGACGGAGACGGTTGAGGTCAAAAGCCCCAAGAGCCGCTTCGAGCAGGTCAAGTCTCTGTTCCGCCGCTCCCAGGCCAGTGCGACGAAGCCAAAGAGCACCATTCCAATGCCTTCAGTTCTTGGTTCCAAGACCCCAGCCCCTCCCCGTTTGGAGAAGGAGCTTCCACCCATCCCTATGACTACCCCTGCTCGTAAACTCACCAAGCGTGTTGCTTTCACTCCAGAGACTCAGCGCACCGCCCTCGCCCAGAACTCGCCATCGCCGGTCAAGTCTAGCGTCCCGGTCCCCGCTGCCAGACAGCCACTTGGAGAGGTCCATTACCCATCTTTGGATGGTGTCTTGGCTGAACAGAGCGCTGAGGATGTGGCCTATCCGGACCTCACAGCCGTGCGTCCGCTTCCAGAACTGCCCACAGACACCAAAATCTCGTCGCCCGAGCCATCAGTCCCAGGCACTTTTACTTTCCGAAGCGATCACACGATTAGCTTTGGAGGCCCTTCCTCCTCCTTCGGCTCCTCTCCTGGGCAGGCAAGCATCCGCCCAGTTCGCCCTTCTATCTTGCCATCCGAAAATATGCCAGGAAGCTTCCCCAGGTCCGCCTCGGTGACTGTCTCTAACAAAGAAAACGAAGCCCCGCGCACTGTTTTCGTGGCCCTTCCTCATGGCATGACCAACAAAAAGCGCCACCGTGTGACTAGCGACGAGGAGGAAGAGGAGGCTGAAAGGGAGGCCGCGGATCGGGCAGCAAAGAAGCGCAAGCAGGTGCCCGAGGGAGATGCTCTCCTGGCCCCTCGGCTTACCGGAGCCAGTGCTAAGCGGACCATGAGCGCCAGCCCTAGGAAGCTGCCCATTCCCAGCCGCGCACCAGGCACTCCGAGCCCGGTGAAGAAGAAGACTGGTGGCATCAGTCTGAGCAGACTTCAGATGCTTTCCCGCCCCAAGGTGCGCAAGTAAAGCACCTGCGCAGCATTTTTGACCTTTCAGCATGCATAGTGGGCACTGCGAATACCTTACCTGTTTGAGCACCTTGCTACAGTACTAGCCGTGGCCGGTGTTACTATCCAACATGCTGTTGGACCTTTTACAGAGTGGCCCTTGTGGGCGTGGTGTATTGGGTCTGGGCGTTGTGGGTGAGACCACACATTAATAACCTGAACCTTCCACAGACACAGCTTGACATTTTTAGACTTTACGGTGCATAGTTATCTGGTTGCTTTTCTGTACGATACATACATACATCATTTTGATCATCTGAGGAGTTAGGGGCTAGGGAGCGGGGAACATTATCTGAGGGCAAATGGCGTTGATAGGGATGACAGAGCTGAGCTCTTTTCTGCAGCATGTGGAGTTTGTAGGATTATCTGAAAATTCATGTTCTTTTTATGGCAGTTCCTTCCTTGTTTTGTGTGACGGTATAACATGTGGGGAGGTTCTTTCCCGAGCATAAAGCTATGGGATTGGTAAGGGTTCAGCTTGAATTGTTGATGTCACAATCTATTTGCATCATGGCCATCTCTTTTACTGTGTACAGACCACACTGTCCTCACTTTCGTTGTTTGATATATCACCGGACATTTTTCCTTCGTTTCTTGACATTATATATACCAACACTCGTTTACCATCAACAGCCTCAGCGTCGCCAGCAACGCTCGCTCTGGTCGAGCATCAATGGCATCCAGCAACAACAAGAGCAATTACCAGCAGTCCAAAATCCACTCCCATCGCGGTGTGCCCCCTTTGTCTTCTTCCTCTCCCTCGCCCGCTGTACATACACCCAACAATAACAACAACAACACCGAAAAGAAGGACCCGCACCCGCCTCGACCTCCCTCCCGTCAGCACCAGCCTCCCCCCCAACTCTTCACCTGCACCTTTTGCTAGCGGCTCTCGTCCCCTTCGCCCTTGAGGAATCCCAAGCCCCACGTCCTTGGGTCATCCGCCCGGCTGGCGTGCGACGCGTGCTACGTGGCGATTACAAACCTGGCGATATGCTGGGTGTGCAACGAGATGGTGTTTCGCGGGGAGGACTGCGTCAGTCTGGGGTGGTGCTTTTGGCACAAGGCGTGTTATGGGTGTTTGTTTTGCGGGTGCAAGATTGTGGTTAGGGGGGTGGGGCTGAAGGAGCTGTTTGAGGGGAGTGGTGGTGATGAGGAAGAAAGGGCGAAGGAGGTGGACACGGTGCCGATGTGTATTAATTGCTTGGTTGATATGCAGGATCAGGTGGGGGTGCCTGGGGATGGGAGATCAGGGGGAGGGGGGGGCAGCAGGTGAATGAGGCAGAGGTTGTGAAGAGGGCGTTGAGGAAGGTGGAGAGGAATGAAGGGGGGTTGGCGAGGGGGCGGTGGGAGGAGTTGAGACGGGGATATAATGAGAAGAGGATTCATTTGCATCGAAGGGTGAATGGGGATGGGGCGAGGTCGGATTTTGAGGAGGGAGGGGATCAGGGGGTGGGTGGGGAGGGGGTTATTTATGTGTCGCTGTCTGATCCGCTGGGGGAGATGTCGTTTCGGCCGAGCCCGACGAAGGGGATTCCTTCTTTTTTACAGCCTTTGGGTGCTTCATCGGTTCAGTCTTCTCATCAAGTTTCTGTTCAGAAGCAGCAGGAGTCGCAAATCAGGCGTCACAATGTCCGGTCGTATTCTTCACGAGCAAGCAATAACTCGCATGCTTCTACTGTCCGGCTTGAGGACAAATACTCCTCTGCTTCAGATGGTAACAAGACGCAGTCACATCACAGTCAAATCTCGGAGGTTCTCTCTCTTCGGCACACACCGCCCACAGGCAGCCAACGACGTTTCCTCCACCGAGGCACGTCTTTTGTTTCTGAGCAGCCACTCACGCTCCCATCGTCCCTTATCCAAAAGGCAGTAGGGGCAGAAGACAGTCTGTCGAATAATTCCACCACCTTTTCAGCGTACGGGACCCCGCCGGAGTACCCTTCTCCTCCTGTCTCGTCATCTGGTCGCCACAGTCGCAGTTCAGGGGCTGATGATCCATTCACAACGACTTCCTCTGATCCAAGGCTGAATCGAGCTACGTCCTATAATTTATCTCCTACAACGTCACATACCGGAGGAGGTTCAACGAGGCAGTATTCCTCTAATGACTCCCTCCGTTCCAAAGCAGGAAACCAAGGTCCGAGGGTCGAAGGGTCGACAATGTCGATGCATATCCATCGGATGGATCCGAAGCTATCGTCGGATTTCTTGCAGCAGGCTTACCAGTCAAAGTCATCACCTCAGTTGACGCCTTCGACATTGTCGATTACGCCGATTACCCCACCTGCTGCTGTCGCTTTTCCTTTTGTTGGTAGCACATCTTCGGCAATTACCAGTGACAACAATGCCAGAGAGGGCTTTCTTCGGCGAACAGCCTCGGGAAAAAGACGCAAGTTTCCACGAGGAGACGATGACAGAGAGGAGGAAACCTTGATGGCGAAGATTGCCATTCGAAAGAATAGCCTTGCGACTGCTGCCGCTGGGGGTGCTGGGGGTAGTGCGGTCAAGGCCGAGCCGAGCACGGGAAGGGTGCAGACTCCTGAGATGGTGGCTACTACTACACGGGGACATAGAGAAAGAGGGCAGACCATTCCTGCTGGTGTTCTTGGGGATAGTGTGGAAGGTGTGAGGGGAAGGGATAAAAAGAAGGGCGGCAGTGGGGGGAGTGGTGGTAGTGGGAGTGGGAATGGGAATGGGGCTAGTAGTAAGAGGAGAAGTGTACAGGCCGAGTTGAGGAGGTTTTTTGGACGGTGAGAGATTGTAAATGGGATGAGTATGAGATAGGGGTGTATAGATAGGTTTTATGTACAAATTGAGTATTGCTGCTATTGGGACACCCAGTTCTATGTTCTGTATTCGATATGTCCAACTTTACCGTTTTCCTCTTCAGAGCTCTATATATCTCGATTACTCTATAGCGCCTGTGAAAAATCACAACAAACTTATCTATTCACCTTTTTAAGTAAACGACAGCAAAAACCTCACCTTAGTTCGCCGGCTCTCTCTTTTAACTTCTCCGCCGCTTCCTGTCCCCCCAGATCCTTTTGAAAATCCGGCCTCGGCAGCTCCACCCCCTCGGTCACCCTCCCATATGTGATACCACCAAGTCTGCTCACCGGCCTCAAAATCCCAATATCCAACAAACTCCCCTCCTCATTAATCGCATCCTCCCTCGCCCAGAAGTTTACTCCTTCAATCACCGCCATGGTGCTAGAAACCTTCCCCGGTGTACTTTTACTTTCAAACCCCCTCAAGCTCTCCAGTTTCCCCTCGATGCTAAAAACCGCCTCTTTGACTCTCGGGGACTTGACATGCTCACAGTCGTACACCGGCGTCAGCCCGCTGACTTCCCACTCCGAGGCCCCATACGGCGCGTTGATCGCGCAGGAGTTGGCGGCTTCGAGGAAGGACTCGGAGATGATGTTGATGGTGCACTCTTTTGACTCGGCGAGCTGGCGGAGGGTGTCTTTTGCTTTTGTCGGGTCCGGGTTGGAGAGGGAGGAGGCGAAGCCGATGATGAAGAGGGGGGGATCGTGGGAGATGACGGTGAAGTAGCTGAAGGGGGCGAGGTTGGTTACTTCTCCCGAGGGGGAGATGGTGGAGACGAAGGCGATGGGGCGGGGGACGATGGCGGAGATGAGGAGTTTGTAGTTTAGGTGTGGAGGGCGGGTGGGGGAGTAGGGGTCGATGGGGCGGTGTTTTTGCTCTTTATTTTGTTGAGAAGAGAGGTGGTTGGAGCCGGAACCAAAGGTCCAGGTGGGCTGGGGGGTCTGGGTGTAGGTGAATGTTTTGGTGGTGTCGAAGGGAGGGCGGGAGGCTTCGACGGATTTGAAGTCGGGGTGGGGGTTGCGTTGGATTTTGGATTCCCAGTTGGAGGTGTTTTCGGCGGCCATGGTGGGCTGTTTTTTGTTGTGTGGGGGAATTGATGTTTTGAGAGAACGGGAGTGAAAACTGGGGGTTGAATTGGCTGTAAATAGAGTTGTAAATAGAGGCAATGGTGGTGATGTTGATCGCGGTGTTGATGCCGGCTCAAGGTGGGGGAGGGATCGTCGGCGATAATGATAGCTGCGCTTCTCGTCGGGTAACGGATGGCGGAATGAGGGCCGGGTGTGGAGGCGGCGGGCCAAGGGACCCGGCTTACACAAGCACGAGGTCGACATAGAGCGAACAACGCAACATGGATGTATGTGTATACTACGGACACTTTGTAATCAGCAAGTAATGTTGATGCCCCGGACGCTAGAAACAAGGTGGGCCGGATGGCAGCAGCCGTAGGGCTGACCGGTGTCAGATCTTCAAAGAAAGTCGGGAGCCAATTGACGTCAGGTGTCTGTGGTGACAGGTACACGACAAGGAACCTCACCGAAGGATAAGCTGACCATACTCTTTACTGCAGATGGCTGAACACGCCGAAGACATCTGATCTTTTCGGCATTCCACCCGGCCGGATGTGCCGTACATTCCTCAGTCTTTGTACGACAGTGAGGATTCTGGGAGGACCCGTTCCGGTGCGGCCAGCCCCGGCCATGGCGACCTTTCGGGACGGGAGTCTGCCATGCCCTTCCGGCCCCATATGCTGTGAAGCGACAGGCTCCACGCAAATATCTGCCCTGATACCGAGAAATAGGGGGAAGTGCCGAAATGGAATCTCGGGGAGACTCTTTTGTTTTCGATATTTCAGCTGGCACAGAAAGGGGAAGGAGGATCATAAACCCTGAATCCCACGCGCGCAACCATCCAATCACCCATGTCCCGGTTGACGCTATGCGCCCCGCGCGAGCGTCAGTGGAGAACCGTTAAGCTAAATATGGCTCAGGGCGGAAGTGAGAAGCGCGCTGTCTTTGGTGAATATTGGATAGGTGTTGACTGATCAAATCATCATCTCGACACCCTCAGTTTGTCCACCGCGGACATGCTGTCAGACAATTCTCGCAATATCTCTCGGTCTCGGCCTTTTGATGCATCAGTCATCGTGAGCTGTGGAGAGATGGGGAACACGGAAGACACACAGAGAAAGCCTCGCCATCACGAGTTGGTAACGCTGTGGCATGCAAGCAGCCGGCACAGAGCCTCGCCCCAAAACTCACCCCACCATTCGGAGGGCGAGGGAAAGGCCCTGGCCGCTAGAGGTCCTGATTGTCCGTCACACCTTCTCCAGGACGAGACGAGACGCGGGTCGGGGCTGATACACTTGCTCTCCAAGGCTGGGCGCTGGGCAGCATCGTAACTGGCTGGTGAATCTTGGGTGCATCAACGACGCTGCAACGAACACGGAGTCGCAGCGGGCAGGGCAAGCGAGATGGCGGCGCGCAGCATTGCCCTGAAGAGAACTGCCGCAGAGAACCAAAAGAGAACCAACAGCCCGTTCTGTGCTCGTAGGGCAGCCCAGATGGCTCCATGTCCATGGGGGCGGGCTTGGCTGCTGTTGTCCAATCCCAGCCCGCTGTCCTTCAGCCCATCGACGGCCTGTCACCCAGCGGGCTTTCCTTCCCTCTCAGAACACCGACCACAGCACCCCTTGTCCCCTTGTCCTCGACTGACTCTTGTGTCTCTTTCTAGCAAAGTGTTTGTTTGCTCGCTGCTATTTCTGTGATCTGTTGCAAATGTGTCTTTTGAAACGATAATCTCGCCTCTCCTCCTGGCTCGGCCGTGATGGTGATGGCGACGGCGACGGCGGACACCATCCTAGCGAGAAGCCCGAGTCTGCTGACAGCAGCTTCTGGACCTGGAGGCGGCGGCGCCATCACAAGCGCACCCGCTTCCGCAACAACCGCAACGTGCGGAGCCGACTTTCTCTTCCCAAAGGCCCTCGATCTCTTCTACCATCTCGATATCCTGACCGTCTCCTATCAGTCCACCCTTGCCAATCCCACTCTGTCGTGTTGGTGTGGAGGTCAAGACGGAACAGCCGCAGTCCAGAGTCAGTTTCTTTCCACTTCCATTCTCTCTCGATTCTCACCCCACCACTTCTTCTCTCATCACTCTTCGGGTCGCCAAGCAAAGGACTATCCCTTACTCCTCGATAGTGGCTTGCCCCTTCTGCACTGCTGATTTCCCAATTTCTGCGCTTCTGCATGCCCACCGTCCCCGTCAGGTTGCTGACTGATGCAATATTTGTACCACTCCTTCAGAGCTCAGCACCAAGAATGCCAGCCCGTTCAACGGCTCCGCTCGCCTTCAACTGAACTTTTCCTCTAACGTTCCCTGCTGGTTTGAGCTCACCTCAGAGTCTGGGGACTGTGGAGACGTTAGCGATACTTTCCTGGTGTCGCCGAATCAGCGCCCAGTGACCGGCACTTCTCCGGTAGCCTCGATATCAACTCCGTCACCCGCGCCGAGACGGACGACGACATCTGCCCGCCGGCAGAAACATCTGCACCTTCGATCAGAATCTCCTTCTACGGCCCCCACAGCCACCATCTCAGAGCCTCAGGAGACTCGGGAACCCCAGCGCGGGGGAGACAGTCTCAGCCCTGGAGCTAAAACTGGTATCGGCATTGGCATCAGCCTTATCTGCATCGCCATTGTCTCCATGTCGGTCTTCTTCTTTAGGCGTCGTCGCCGGGGGCAGGATCCCGATCACCTCGGCGCAATCATGGACCATGAACGTGGCAAGGGGAGGAAACCAGAAAAGCGCAACGCCGGTGCGCCATCAATTGGGTCGACGAGATCAGATGAAGAGGCCCTGTTTCCTATCCAACCTATCCCTGACGGCTATCCGGGGTCAATGGGATACGAAGATGTGCGCTCGATACACTCTATCACCAGTTACTCACACTCACACTCACACTCACCAACGAACGGCCCCCACTCGCCAACAACATCCCACCACAACACCTACTGGGCTCCGCCGCAGGAACGAAGCATAGAACGAGATGAACTCGCCGCTGCTCGTCTTAAATCGCAATCCAACACAGCTATTCCACCGGTCGTCTCGTACGGCCCTAACCCTGTTACCCCAACATTGCCACGGCCTACTCCGCGAGTAATAGAATTAGAGAGGAAGATCTCTCCACATAGCTCACCTGACAGCATAGCAGCCGTCCCGGTAGCGCCAATAATACCCATCGTGCCTGATTTCCCCGAATATCCCGATTACACAGGCTACAGTATCCCACCTCCGGCACCAACAGCACTACCGTCTAGACCATCCTCCATACCCGAACAAATACCACAACCACAACCGTCCCCGCCTCGAAAAACCGCGACGCCAAATGTTGTCACATCCTATGGACCGAACCGAGTAACGCCAACCCCATTAGTTGTCTCACCAACCGTACCTCCCGACGAAAATGTCATCAACCGCCGCTACCAGGAGCATACCTACCAAGTCCCAGTTACAATCGCCGAAGTTTCCGAGCAGAATCACGACCGACACCACGAGCGCCAGTTCTCTTGGGAAGCCCTTGAATCTCCCTTGCTAGGCCCCTCTCACATGGGAGGATTGCCCCCCTACGCCTCCACCACCGACTATGAAGCCATGGAAAAAGGAGCTATTCGTAGCCTAGCTGAGCCTCAAGAAGCCGAACTGCCACCGACCAAAGACGGGTATTATCACGACAACTATGAGACCACCGAGTACGAACTCCCAGGCGCCGCACCACAGAATGCGCCGCAACTGCCGTTCCAGGTGTATCAGGTTCAACAAGACTCTGGTAGAGGAGGAAGACCAGGGGGACGGACACAAGTAGTGGTGGACGAGCAGAAGGTTTTGATGTCGGACTTGTTCTCGGATGCGGATATGAAGCTGTTTATGGAGCAAAAGGCTGCGGCAAAGGCGAAGAGGTTAAAAGAGATGGAGGAAGCCAAGGCTAGGGGGGAGGAATACGATTTGGGACAGCCGATGGGGCAGTATCAAGCTACGGCTGGGTGGGGAAGGTGACATTAATGACTGTCCTTTTGGGACACAATACTGGTCAACAGTGATGGAATGAAGAGAAATGGAGTACAACAAAACTAGGAGAGAGAGAGGGAGGAAAGAATTATACCATAGCAAAGGCGTTTCAGGTGTCATATTGTCGAAACTTGCGATTTTCCACGACTAACAATGGGAGGCGGGCTGGGGACAACAACGGCAAAGGCAAACAAACAGGGCGGAACAAGGCATTATCTTATCGTCACATCATCATCATTATCTAACATACCGGCGGGGGTTATTTTGGTCTTTTGGAAAGGGATACCTGCTTAGCTTGGATATCTATATATCTATCTTATTTATACCATACTCACATTTATTCATTGCAATATTCATTTTCCCACTTGACCAGGTGGAGGATATGTCTTGCATCTTTATAAATATCATCTATACACCAGACAGTAAAGAAATTCCTAAATTAGGCCCATCAATGCTCTTCAACAATGTGAAATATAAAACGCAACAATGCTCCTTTATGTCAAAATATAAGTTGTAGTTAATAGTAACAATATTGTACATATACACAAAATACGTAGAACCCTGGCACAGCACAAACACCAAACCCCAAGATGAACAAGAAAGAGCACCCACCGCCTGCCAGGCCCCCCGAATTGAAAAAGTCTCAAAACCCAACAAAATGGGTATCATGTGAAAGATCGAAATAGAAGAATGGACAATCCCGGCGAACAGAAACAAACCGCCCAACACCCACCCCTATTCAGCCACTCAGCCACACTCAGCAAACACCTAGGTGGCCAGCAGATATATAAAAATTATTCACAATCCCCCAAGAACAAAACATCACATATTTCCTCATGTATCTCCATTTCATTTTTTCCAGCTCCCATCTTGCTCTTTCTTTTCCCTTGATCTTCCATTAGTAGATATCATCCATCATGTCAGTCATATTATACACCCCATTATCACTGGCTGGCCCCTCTATCTCTATCCCTATCCCTATCCCCTATCTCTCCCCGCTTTCCCCCTACCCTTTTCCCTTTCCCCTCATCCCCCAACTTCCATCACCCTCTCTCAAAATGTTGTGGAAGAATCACAGAGAGAGAGGGAGAGTTAAAGAAACAAACTATCCCCCTGCCTGCAAACCACAAACTCGACCCCCAACCCCAGCTCCCTCTCGACATCCCACAGCTCCTCCTGGATGACGTCTCTCGACTCGAGCCCGTCGTCGTTGAGTTTATCTTTGACGTGTATAATAACGACCTTTAGCCCCTTTAGCAAACCCCTTAATTCCTCCCCCTCCTCTTTCTCTTTCCCTTCTTCCTCGTCATCATCCGCCATCTTGTCATCTTGATTGACGTCGTCGTCATCGCCTTCTACTGACTCCGCCAGCGTTGCTGTCGCTGTTTGGGCTGTGGCTGGGGGAGCATTACTGAGGGGAGTGGCGGGGCCTTCTTGCATGGTTACATCTTGCTCTTCCTGCTGCTGTTGCTGCTGTGATCGAGGAGGGGGTTGGATGGTGGGCTCAATATCAGATAAACTCAGCTCCGCCGTTGGGGTGGCCAGATGCGGCGTGTGCGATTGCTGGATCTGGATATGGTTGTGTTGTTGTTGTTGTTGTTGTTGTTGTTGTTGCTGAGGCTGATTACTTGGTGAAGAAGAAGAAGAAGAAGCAGCTTGTTGCAAAAAGTAATCTTGCGGAACAGCGCAACAATTTGATGATGATGTTGAGTCCTGAGCGCCGCGGCGGTTCGGGTGGATGGTTCGGGGGGAGATGGGGTGGTCTTCTTTTTCTGGTTTGGTATCTGTTGTTTTCACTTGTGGCTGAGGGGTGGTTTTTCGCTTGGAGAGCTGGATGCTGTCCCCCGCGTCTTCTAGCCCTGGGGCGGCGGCTTCGCGCTTGCGTTTTTTGTTGTCGATGGGGGCGCTGGTGACGCTTCCACGGCGGCTTTGGGGGTATACATTCTCGGCGTGGCTCGCTCGGCGGGATTTGGGGATGATGGAGAAGTGGCTTGGTCGGCGGGAGGAGGGGTAGGTGTGAGAAACTGGAGGTGCAGGAGGGGCGTTGCGGGCTGCGAGCACTTCCTTTGCGAGGGCTGTCATTTCCTCGGCGATGTATCTCGGTGCGAGATGGCCGTATAGCCGGTCTCTTGTGACTGAGTTGTCGTAGCTGCACTCGATAAAGATGGCTGTCAACTTCCCGGCGGCGATTTTGGGTGCTGCTATTTGCCAGACGAAGAGGTTACGGGGTGTCAAGCTCTCGCTATCTGGTTCGACGTCGCCGAACATGAGGATCTCCCTGCCTGTATCGACGTGCTGGAAGAAGTAGGCCGAGCTGTCGTAAACACAATAGGACTCCTCCAGTGGCAGCCTGTCGGAGAGTGAGCTGTTGCGTCCCGGGGCCACTGATTGGGCCCGTTCTTGTTGCTGCAGCTGAATAAAAGGGGGGAGACTAATGCTGGTGCCGGGGTGGTTGAGGTGGGCGACAGACCGGCCGGGTGATCGTCTGCCTGACATGCTGCCCCTGAGGTCCAACGCAGCTGGCCCGAGCGAAGACGCATCGAAGCTTCCATGCCGTATGCTGGTTGTGCTGCCGCGGTGGCTGTGTTTCTCGACACAGTGGCCGTGACTAACACTGAACACTTTGATCGCCAGACCGTCACCAATTTCGAGATAGCCCCTCGTATCTCCCTCGCCCAGGGCCGGAGAGCCACCCTCTACCAGCCTCATATAAGTTATCAGCCCATGTCCGTTATTCTCATCGCTCAAGTTTGGCCAGATGACATTGTTGAATATGTGCTTCTTGAACCCTTCTATCGTCACTGGAAGGCCGGCTAACCTCTTGGGTCGGTGCATGCCAGCAGTGTTGATGACCAAACCAGCAATGTGGTCCAAGTGGGGATGGCTGATGACATAAGTCTCGATCAAGTCCTGCACAATATCAAGGGCATTCGCCTTTGGGCTGAGATTGTTGACTTGGAGCCCGGCAAAGGGACCGGTGGTGAGGATATGTGGGAGTGATTCTTGAGTCAAAGCCGCTGGCTGTGTATCCTCCAAGATCTTTGCAATGGCCCCCAGATGAACACCAGCATCAAAAGCAACAACTGAACTCTTGCCCCATTTTGACGAGACAGACCGTACTAGAAACGAGGTGACATTGTTTTCGAATGGCCCGCCTCCCGAGCCCTACATACAAAACGAATTAGCTATTATTTACATGGCACCAGCAAACACAAGATAACATCAAAGGTAAAAGTGTAGAAAAAAGACCAGTCTAGAAGCCGGAACATGTCTTTGATAACCCAAACCTAGCGACCCGACAGAATGGAATCGAGCAAGCCACCAACGCTGAGACCAAGCGGACAGTCGCGCTGATCGGCCATCAGAAACAAAGCATTCTTTGTCTCCTGGTCCGAGAGTCATAGGGTTCCATGACACAACAAAGTGTGGGCCAAGACAAGTCAAGAAAAAGACATCTCAGCACCTCTGGCTTTGTTCTTCCCGTTGTCTTTGTTCTCGCACAGAAAGAAAGAAAATGGCTCGACTGCCCTGGAGGGGTTCGCGGGTAGGTGCATGATGCCGCCCTGAGCCAGGAGCAGGGCGCTTGAGGGGGAGGGGGAGGGGCGGTCTCGGTGGTCGCGGGGGGCTGATCTTGGTGGGGTCCATCCAGCTCAATGTGTGTGGAGCTTGCAACGGCGCCGTAGTGTTGCGGCTGTTGGCCTCCGAATGACGACAGAACAGCGAAGCCGCTGCTGCACTTCAGCGGACGACGCAGTGGACCCCAGCTGGACACTAGGTTGACGCCTCAACGGACCGACAACCGAAGGTGAGATCGGCCAAGACATGGCAAGGAAGAAGAAAAACAATGAAGGAAAGAAGAGACCAAAAAGAACCCAAGACATGTCTTGGGTTGTAGATGAAGGGATATGACGATGACGAGGATCGGAATCACCAACTCACCAGAACAATGACATGCAGCGCAGGTTGCTGTGCTGCATCTCCAACGGCCCTCGTGGCAGAAACACCAGCTTCCTCCCCGTCTGCGACAGTTCCTCCTCCACCCCCCATCACCTCAGCTGCTGGCACGCTTTGCGGAAAGAAAAACGACGATTATGATCCAAGGGTGCCGATAATAACGAAGGACAGGCTCCGGTGTTTATGCGGCGGTGGGCGAATGTAGATAGAGATCAGAGAAGGTCGCAATGCGAGTGGCTTGCCCTGTAAATCCCAGGATCCGGGTTGTGAGATCCAGATGTGTAGCAATCGGGAATTGGCGACCGTTCGTTCGCTGAGCGGTGCTGGTGGCGATGCGATACGATAGGATGAGTGATGGCGGGATTCCCCTGCTGCAATGCAGGAAGCCGGGTCCGGTGAGATGGTGCTGTTGGTCTCGGGTGGTTTTGTAGAGCTGAACCCGGTGGGTAAGATGATAATACCCACCGTTGATATTCCTCAAAGAATTGAATTGGCTTTTGAATTTGGGCGACCGTTGGGTTTTCTGCGTTTTATGTAAGGTACCAGGTAGACATAGGCTTTTCTCGATGGCGCGGTTCCAGTGCTGAGACTTTTTGAGGAACAAGGCCGCTGACTCCAAACCGCAGACGTTTCTTTGGGGCTGTCCTCTGCCGTTCCTCTGCAGTAGGTCCAAATGCTCGGCAGGCGGCACACCTGTAATAAATTGCTGCAGATGGGACCGACGTCAAGCGTTAACCGTAAACGAGGTGAAGTGTTGTTGAAGATAATTATTAGAGGAGGAGATCCACTGGTCTATTATAGTGGGCGGGACTTCCCATCCGGTACCTATCCAAGGTAACTCGTTTCGCGCGCCCCGTTGAAGAGGAGGAGGGTTCCCAAGTTTCTTTCACCTGCCGGCGAGGCCGCTTTGGCAAGGCAGCAAAGTCTCCCATGTTCCATTGTGCGCAACTTGGCTATCGATCCAGGACGCGGGAGCTAGTGCGGGAATCTAGGGATCTGATAATCCGTACTCCGTTTCGCCTTACGAATTCGAATATCTATCGTTATCGTCGACGGGCTAGCGCCTTGGTCCCCAGGAGCTGAAGGCTGGACCACCTCCATAGGACGTTGGAGAATTCGGGGGGTTTGAACCGAAGGAATGGGGTAGTCTTCGGGGATGCCGTTTGGTGGAGAGGGTGCCGGAGCTGGGGGTCGATATGCTGAAGAACGGGCTGCATTCCTGATGCAAGGCGGGTCTTCTGCAGCACTCAACCAAGACCCGTGCGCCCGCCTCTTCACCTGCCGCACCCCAGGATGGAAGTTGTCGACGACGTGAAAGTCGCGATATTACACATTTTACACCTTGGCTTTCTAAACTGCATGTGACCGACTTTACCAACCTCTCACCCAAGCAAACCATGACGACAACATGCGCACTCCCGATCAACCAGGGGGACTCACTCGCTCTCACCGAACAAGGCAACAGTCAATAGCGTGATGCGGCTGTTGAGAGTTGTTCAACTTTGTCCTCGTCTTTCGTTCGGTGATGTCCATGTCTGCTGCATTATCTACAGTGTAAAAACAAGGGGGGTCGATCAAGATCACGCTGTGGGATCTCCGATTCGTTCAGGCGTTTGGCAACCAACAAAAACGAATACTCACTCTGACTGTTTAACATCATCGAATCTGTGTTCCCCCACAAAATCTCAAAGTAATCGAGGCCCAGATACGACGGTTGGTTGTTGAGCGGTTGTGGGGATATGTCACGGCATATCAAGTTCACGAAAGTGGTGTGTGCATTTCAAGTTGTGTGTCTGCACACCCGGACCTACTACACATGAAACCAGGGACCACGAATATGCAGCTCCAAGTCGACTATCCTGCCTGGTACAGCTCCTGCTGTGGGTGGGTGTGTGCTCAACTTCATCTTGGGTAACACAGCGGGGGTAGGTCATACAGGGCACTATATTTACATTTCAGTTGCTGGCTCACGGGAACTACGAGGAGACAGCAACATGGCATTAGTACGACTGATGGAAATATTCACATATGAGCATATTTATCAAGAGTATTTATTATTAAACATTAAATACCTATTATTGTTTTCCAATTCCAGTATCTATACCCTTTTTTTTCTCTGTTAGTTTTCTGGTCTTTTTCTACAGTTAATCACCTACCACACACAACCAACCTCTTTTGAGATGACAATGAAAGAGGGGATTGCTGAGAATGAATAGGGAAACGAGTTAAAGAGGATGGGTAAGAGAGAATGTGGAACTACCACATGCTCGAAACCCTCCTCATGTCCCCGTTCTTCTCAACCCTCTCAATCACCTGCTCCAGATCCTTCAGCTGTCTTTTGTTCAGCTTCTTGATCTTGGTCTCCACCACTGGGGAAATCCCGTCACGCAACAAGATGTTGGCCACCTCAGGCTGGACACCCGAGAGAACATTATCCTGAACGTGAGATGGCTCGTCAGCCAGCCGGGCACCAATCTCCTGAGCTTGAGTGCGGGTGAGATGGTTACGGCTGTTAAGGAAACCGACAAGGGAGACGGACATCTCACGGCTTCTTTGGCGCGTGCGAGGCCCGGGGGACTGGAGGCCGGGGGATAATTGAGATGGGATATTGATCTGCTGGTTAGTAATGGAGTTGCTGGCAAAATCAGCCTGGTAGTCCATAAAGTCCAATGGGTTGTAGGCAGGGAGGACATCGGAATCATCAAAGACAGTGGGGTTGGTGATGGAAGTGTTGACTGAGGTGTTGATGGAAGGAACCCTGGGGGCCCTAGCTCTCTTGGTAGGCCTAGGGTTATAGGTGATGGTATCCTGCTCTTCCTCATCGTCATCATCCCGGGACCGCCGTTTGAGGCTTTTGCTGGGGTTCTTCATCTTCGACTTGAGATGCATGAACAGTTCCAAGTTACCCTTGTGAATACCGATATTTGCACCGCCACGCTCCTCGCGAGTAGCTTCCCGGCCGACAATCTCACGGGCAAGGTGGGAAGTGGTGAGTTTGTACCCGAGGGTCTTGTGGTGAGAAGGGGGTGCAGGGACAGTGAAGCCGTCATAAAAAGCTCTAGAACCTGGTCCTTGTTGAAGCCACAGCAAGTCGCAGCGCGGCTTTTGTTGCTGAAGCCATTCAAAGTAGGCGCCGGCCATCTCGTGGTGGTCACGGGTCAGGGACATGGGGTTCCTGCTCTCAAAGGGGAAATTTCGCACCTCGGACTGGATGGTGAAACCATATTGGGCAGCGCCGTAGTGGATCAGGTAGGCGAGGTCGAACAACTTCTCGAAGCAGTGGAGATGCATGTAGCCTGCGTTGTGAAAAGGGTCAAGGGTGGTGCCGGTTTGGTTGGAAAATTCATCGAAGGCAACACGGAAAAAGCCCTTCCAGATGGTGAACTTGCCTGGGCAGTGCTTATATCGGCACTTGCCAGAGTTACCAGCCATGACGTACCTTTGGTTGACCTGGGCTGGTGTGTTTTGGATCCAGAGAGTGAGTTTCCTTTGTGCGTTAGGGCAATCAGTGCCTTTCATGAACGTGATGAGCTCATCCTTGCTGAACCTTTTCTGCGGCATCAACTCAACGAAGTTGTTGACGTACTCGAATGTATGCTCGGGCACCCTGGTCTTTTTGAGCAACGGCCCCCAGGGTCTGACACTGGGCGGATTCTCGTAGACGTTGGCGGGATTGTCGCCCTTGTACTTGTGCGTTCTGTCATGAATGATCACTTTTCCTTGAAGAAGCTTCTGCGACAGCGTTCGGGCCTTATTCTCCTTGACCGGGGACTGTGATGTCGTTAGCTGAGTCTGAGAGGAGGAGAATGGCAAGTCTTGAGAGAGGGCTGGCAGGGTTTGACAAGAGGCTGGCATCTGATACTGGGAGAAATCCATGGGAGCCTGAGCTTGGAGCCCATCTAGTCCAGCAAGAGGGTAATCAGCGAAGTAAGTAGTGGAGTTGTCGTTGTTCATCCAATCCTGCTGAGCAGCGTCGTAAATGGCGTTGTTAGTATTGGTGTTGGTATCGACGTCCAAAGATTGTTGCTGAACAGGTGTGGGAGGATTCTGGGGAGCATTAGGTAATGTGAGAGTCTGTTGGGGTGTGGATTTAGGTGAGTCCACCCAAATCGATGCATCCCCAAAGAGGTCTTCCCCGTCCACCAAGTAGTCATCGTCAAATAGCGATGTGCTAGCCATAATTGTAGATGATGTGATAGTGGTAGGAATATAAGAGAGAGGTGTTGATGTTGTGTGTATTGCCTGCAATACTAGAGAATGTTGTAAAGAATGTTATGATAATGAGGATTTCGAAAAGCACTTGTAGTTGTGCCCGAAGTCCTTTAAATATAAGAAAGCAACGGGGAAAAAGATTGACATTAAGATGAACACAATCCAGTTGTCTGGGGATCCGGTTGATTATTATACACGCATAAGACTTGTGTTTGGCACAAAGACGCGAAACTGGCCGATTATCAACTGAAAGGGGTCACTGTGGTCCGAGGAAAAGAAAGGCATTGTAGTCGGGAGCAACTAATGTATTTTTAGTCTATAGACAATGGGAATCGCAAGAACAAAGCCGGAACCTCGACCGCCGGGTAACATCGACGGCTTGCCATGATGCTTAAAATAAGCTTGATAGTATGTACAAAGAATGTTGGTCATGCATGAACAGGAACCGGGATCGAGACTAGAGATGAGTTAGCAAAATTCTCGCAACTGCAATTTCGGGGTGATATTGTGATTGAAGAGGATATAGTCAGTTGAATAAAGCGTGATCTCAACATGTAGATTTCAGAACAGGTCTGTGAGTTTGCGTTTATATCATCATGAAAGGGTGGTGATGCCAGAGGGGCAGAGAATGTGGAAAAGGAAGAACCTACCATGGCCGGGCAATGCTGGAAGCGAGAGCAAAGTTAACATGATTTCCTGACCACAGACATCTTGTACTTTCCTGGACAGAAAGGAGAGCAGATGTTGTGTGGAAAAGAGAGTTGGTCGTATTGTGTAGGACGAAAAGTGTTTCGCAAAATTCTCGAGGACAAGAGGCTCGAAGTTTTGCAGCCGCCAGTAGCCCCACTTTCTGCGCGACTTTCCTTGCCGGATCGGCTGTTCTTTGACGCCGAGAGTGAGGTGGGCCCAGATTGATACCCCGCTGAGACTCGAAGACGCGGGGCCGACAGGACAAAATGAAGCTTAAGTGTTCTCCTTGGAGACCTAAAAGATAGAGAGACTGAATCCTAGTACAAGAGAAAAGACTGTAATCTCTTTATACTATATTAGACGAGAAAAAGACCGCGTTCTTTCAGCTTTTATCCGTACATAACCTGCCTACATTACTAGAAGGAGCTGTCAAAAGCTCTTGGCAGACCCTGCACCAAGTACAAACGGCGGGTCAGGGGTTTTACGGGCAGTGAACCAGGGATTGCTGGTCAGCTGTTGGGGAAAATGGGATGCTCGGTGGTGGAAGGCAACCCCCGCCAAACCCGCCAGACCCGCGCCATCTGGCGACATGGCCGCCATTGGGGACGGCAATGTGTGTTCCTGGCTTCCATCCAAAACCCAACTACGTCACAACCCTGAGGTCGAAGAAACTCGGCCGACCAGTACCCCTAACACGACATCCACCACTTGGCACTACATCCGTAGATGCCCAGGGTTAGGCCAACCACGACAGAAGAAACCCTGGGGAGTTACTCCCATCTCTCCACCATCACTAGTCAACCCCCAGCGACCAGTTGCGCATTGCAGCGGTTTGGTCGGTGAGACGACAGATCGTGCGGGCCCAGCGTCTTGAGCTCAACGCGCTCGCGCCTCGGGTGCTGCAAAGACTACGAACGATTCCTTCCATCCCGCACACTCCAGCCTGCAACAGCCATGGCTGGACTCAGTCCCGAACTGCAAGACAAGCTGGAAGAGCTCGACAGGGAGTTAGAAGTGAGTGGCTCTTTGAATTGGTGATAGGTTCCACTGCCTGCGCTGGGAGTAGCTGCTGACTGGTTTCTGTGTCTCTGCTTAGGAAGGCGACATTACGCAGAAAGGGTAAAGAAAAACAACCCGCGTTCGTCCGTATCGAAGTTGGCAACGGCAGTGTGTTGACAGAGGCATTTCCCTTGCAGGTACCAAAAACGGCGCACCCAGCTCTTCTCGCAATATGGAATTGGCAACCTTGTGCAGGAGCCGCGAGCTGGGGGGCTGCGCATCCATTCCCCCGACGACGATAGCAATTATTACCCTCCTCCACAGCACGGGAACGATGATGGGCATCGCGCCGCCTCCCTGGCGGCTCTGGATGCCAACTCGTACGATCCTCCAGCGTCCCAATCTCCTGAACCTCGCGGGTCGCCAGCAGATACTCAGCCCCAGATATCTCCCTATTTGAACCACGTCCAGTCTCCATACTTGATGAATCAAGACGCCCACCCAGGGCCGTACCTGGGCCCCGATGATCCGATGGCTGACAACCACCGTCCGAGCATGCGCCAGCACGACTCTCTCTTTCTATCGCCCGGTCCCATGAACGACAACTCCACTCGTTCGGGGACCATGGTCTCAGGCGACTATGCATTCAATCCCGAACAGCATGGCATGTACAGAGATGGGCCGCCACAACAACCTTATGATGGCAGGTCAAGGACACTACTGGACTCCCAAGTCTACTTTTCCGATTTCGCTGGCCAACAACAGGCATTTGATCAGCAGGCACGAGGAGAATATGGCGGCCCACAGCGATACTCATCTAGCGATGCTTTCTCTCCAACCGTAGCCGTTGCGCCGCCAATGTTGACAGCAAGCGATCTACCCCCACCAGATGTGCTGAACCATTTGTTACCTCTCGAGCCACGTGACGTTCCGTTTGCTATCCACGACGCACATGACGAGCACACACCAATGTCCAACTTTGAAAACATTGCCGCTGTGCTAAGGCACCGAGGCCGCACGATAGGCAAGGCCCCAGCCTACTGGGTGTTGGATAGCAAAGGGAAAGAGACGGTTTCCATCACGTGGGACAAGTTGGCTTCGAGGGCCGAAAAGGTGGCACAGGTCATCCGTGATAAGAGTTCGCTATACCGTGGTGACCGTGTTGCGCTTATATACCGAGACACGGAAATCATCGACTTTGCCATCGCTTTGCTCGGATGTTTCATTGCAGGCGTCGTTGCAGTACCCATCAATGACTTACAGGACTATCAGAAACTGAACATGATTCTTACTCAGACGCAAGCTCATTTGGCTCTGACTACCGACAACAATCTGAAGACGTTTCAGCGCGATATCACCGCTCAGAAACTTACTTGGCCAAAGGGGGTCGAGTGGTGGAAGACCAACGAGTTCGGCAGCTATCATGCAAAGCGAAAAGAAGACGCACCCCCGTTAACGGTGCCTGATCTGGCCTACATAGAGTTCTCCAGAGCCCCGACAGGCGACGTGAGGGGCGTGGTCCTGAGCCACAGGACCATCATGCATCAACTGGCCTGCCTCAGCGCCATCATCTCAACCGTTCCCAGCAACGGACCGGCAGATACATTCAACAAGAACCTTCGCGACAAGAATGGCCGGCTTATAGGGGGTGGCGCCAGCAGCGAGATAATGCTCTCGTATTTGGATCCTCGACAAGGCATCGGCATGATTTTCGGCGTCTTACTGGCTGTGTATGGTGGGCACACCACCGTATGGTTGGAAAACAAGGCGATCGAAGTTCCTGGGCTTTATGCCCATCTGATAACCAAGTACAAACCGACGGTCATGGTTGCAGACTACCCGGGACTGAAGAGAGCAGCCTACAACTACCAGACGGATCCAATGGCAACACGAAACTACAAAAAGGGCATGGAACCCAACTTCCAGACCGTCAAGTCGTGTTTCATCGATACATTGACTGTAGACAGCGAATTCAACGAGCTCCTCGCTGATCGCTGGTTCCGCCCACTGCGCAACACCCGACCAAACGAGGTTGTAGCACCCATGCTATGTCTGCCAGAGCATGGCGGCATGGTGGTCAGTGTTCGTGACTGGCTAGGCGGCGAAGAAAGGATGGGTTGCCCTTTGAAGCTTGACATAGGGTCGAGTGAAGACTCAGAGGACGAGAAAGCGAAGGAAGAAAAGCCAGTAGTTCCAACGGGATTTTCCACTCTACTTGGGCAAGGGACGACGACGACCACACAACAACACACCAAGACTGAGCTTAGTGAGGTTCTTCTTGACAGGGAGGCCTTGAAGACCAACGAGGTGGTGGTAGTTGCCATGGGAGAAGAAGCCAGGAAGCGGGCAAACGAGCCAGGCACTATTCGTGTTGGTGCGTTTGGTTATCCCATTCCTGACGCCACCCTTGCCGTCGTGGACCCCGAGACCAGCCTTCTGGCGGCTCCCAACATGGTGGGAGAAATCTGGGTTGACTCGCCCTCCCTATCTGGCGGCTTCTGGGCGCTTCCGAAGCATACCGAGACCATTTTTCATGCTCGGCCCTTCAAGTTCAATCCCGGTGAGCCGACACCGACAATGGTGGAGCCCGAGTTTCTTCGAACCGGCCTGTTGGGAACTGTCATTGAAGGTAAGGTCTTTGTCCTCGGTTTGTACGAGGATCGGATCCGACAAAGGGTTGAGTGGGTCGAGCACGGCGGAAACGAGGCCGTCGAGAATCGCTACTATTTTGTGCAGCACCTTGTGGTGAGCATCATCAAGAATGTGTCCAAAATCTTCGATTGTTCCGCATTTGACATCTTTGTCAACGAGGAACACCTGCCTGTCGTGGTTCTCGAGTCTGCGGCGGCATCCACTGCACCAGCCACCAATGGAGGACCACCTCGGCAGCTGGATACGGCGCTGCTTGATGCGCTTGCCGAGAGGTGCATGGACGTTCTGATGCAAGAACACAACCTTCGGCTGTACTGTGTGATGATCACGGCTCCCAACTCCCTGCCGAGAGTGCTCAAAAACGGGCGTCGCGAGATCGGCAATATGCTTTGTCGGAGAGAGTTTGACTTGGGAAATCTGCCCTGTGTCCATGTCAAGTTTGCGGTGGAGCACGCGGTGCTCAACTTGCCCGTGGGAGTTGACCCAGTCGGTGGCATCTGGTCGGCCATGGCGTCCGACTCTCGCTCTCTGCTTCTTGCGTCGGCGGAAAAGCAGTACTCGGGCATTGACCACCGCGAGGTTGTGATGGATGACCGGACATCTACTCCGCTCAACAACTTTACCAGCATCACTGATTTGATCCAGTGGCGAGTGGCCAGACAGCCCGAGGAGTTGGCCCTCTGCACCATAGATGGGCGGGGCAAAGAAGGCAAGGGCATAAATTGGAAGAAGTTTGATGTCAAGGTTGCCGCCGTGGCTGTCTACCTTCGCAACAAGGTGAAGCTCAAGTCCGGTGACCATGTTGTACTCATGTACACACACTCGGAAGAGTTTGTCTTCGCTGTTCACGCCTGCATCAACCTGGGCGTGATAGTTCTTCCCATTGCACCGCTGGATCAGAATCGCCTGTCGGAGGATGTACCTGCGTTCCTGCACCTGCTGGCAGACTATTCGGTCAGAGCGGTGTTGGTGAACCAAGAGGTTGACCATCTCCTGAAGACCAAAACTGTGGCTCAGCACATCAAGCAATCGGCTCAAATTCTCAAGATCATGGTGCCAAACATCTTCAATACCACCAAGCCGCCAAAGCAGAACAGCGGCCTCAGAGACTTGGGCATCACGATGGATCCGGCGTGGGTCCAGCCTGGTTATCCAGTGGTAATCTGGACCTACTGGACGCCCGACCAGCGGCGGATTGCTGTCCAACTGGGCCACGATACTATTCTGGGCATGTGCAAAGTTCAGAAAGAAACCTGTCAGATGACTAGCTCCCGGCCGGTTCTTGGCTGTGTCAGGAGTACCACAGGCCTAGGTTTCCTCCATACATGTCTCATGGGTATTTACATTGGCACGCCCACCTACCTTCTTTCACCGGTTGAGTTTGCTCAGAATCCTGCTTCCCTGTTCTTGATCTTGGCTAGGTACAAGATCAAGGACACGTACGCTACCCCCCAAATGCTTGATTATGCTATGAGAACCATGCCGGGCAAGGGGTTCACGTTGCATGAACTCAAAAACATGATGATATCTGCCGAGGGGAGACCGCGCGTCGATGTATTCCAGAAGGTACGGATGCACTTCGCTACAGCAGGTCTCGATCGTACTGCGATCAATACGGTTTACTCGCACGTGCTTAACCCTATGATCGCTTCACGATCCTACATGTGCATTGAGCCAATTGAGCTCTGGCTGGACCGCAAGGCTCTGCGGCAGGGTCTTATTCAAGTGACGGACCCGGAGCGGGACCCCAAGGCCCTCCTTGTACAGGACTCGGGGATGGTGCCGGTCTCGACACAAATTGCCATCGTCAACCCTGAGACTTGCATGCTCTGCAGTGAGGGAGAGTTTGGCGAAATCTGGGTCGATTCCGAGGCTTGTGCCAAGGCATTTTATAGGTCCAAGGACGCATTTGACGTGCAGCGATTTGATGGGCGAACGGTGGAGGACCCGAGCATCCAGTATGTTCGCACTGGAGACCTCGGTTTCTTGCACAGCGTAAGGAGGCCTATTGGGCCCGGCGGGGCACTGGTGGATATGCAGGTTGTGTTTGTTCTGGGGAACATTGGTGAGACGATTGAGATCAATGGGTTGAGCCATTTCCCAATGGACATTGAGTTCTCGGTCGAGCGATGTCATCATAGTATCGTACCGGGCGGATGGTGAGTACTTTGCCTGAACTTCTACATTCTAGCCATGCTTGCTGACACAAATCTTCTTAGTACTGTTTTCCAAGCGGGCGGCCTTGTTGTGGTTGTCGCCGAGGTGGCGCGAAAGGCATACCTTGCTTCCATCGTACCCGTGATTGTCAACGCGGTTCTCAACGAACACCAGATTGTGACTGATATCGTCGCATTCGTGAACAAGGGAGATTTCCCTCGTAGTCGTTTGGGAGAGAAGCAACGTGGAAGGATTCTTGCTGGGTGGGTCAGCAGGAAGATGCGGACCATGGCCCAGTTCGCTATCAAAGACATGGACAGAGAGTCCCTCGGACCATCGGGTGACCACCCAGACTCCCCAACCATGGACGCCCATCGCGCGAGCGTGGGTAGTTTTCGGTCGTCGAGCGGGCCCATGCCGGGAAGCAGCTCTCTCAGAAACATGGAGCCAGCGCCGCAGATCCTGGAGCAGCGTGAGTTGGAACTGCAGCAGCAATACCAACAAGTGCAGTTGACGAACCCGTTCCCGGTCGAGATGCCGGCCGACGAGAGAATACCGGAAATCATGGATAAAGACCACGACCAGACGCCAACAAAGGCTCGGCAGCCCAAGCCGCCGTTTCAGGATCATGGGTTTGAGTTGCCTGACTTTGATCAGTTCGGGGGCGATGGTCCTTCGCGAGATCGTACACCAGCTCCAGTTGGGTCAGAACCATACCAAGGGACTGTGAGCATGCTCTCACAGACCGGCCCGCCACAGCTCAGATTACCTGGTGTAGATGGGAGGGAATCGCTGGATGACTGGAACTTGAGGCCTGGCAGTGGCGGATTGGAGAGGAATGGTAATGGGCAGCAAGACAACGGTGGTGATTGGACTAGGGAATTGTCAGGAACTCTACGGTCGCCAACAGGGTGGTGAAGCTGTTATCAGCGACAGGAAGGTGCGGTAACTGCGAGGGTAGGTTTTTGTTTCGGGTTACAGGGTATATCACTTGGTGGGAATGGGAATGCAATTGGGAAACGAGGGTTTTGAAAGACGGGAGTGGAGGTATGCTGTCAGGGTCATGGGAATAGCTACTGTACTTATTCAGCGATCGCCAACACCAATACTCGAACCTCTTTATAAAACAGGAGCGCTTGTTTCGACTACACAGCTGTGCACGCAGAGAGAGGTTTCTGAAGACGGAGGGGATCCGATCTGATGTCAGAAATCCAATCTCCGCAGGCTCGGAAGCGCAGAACAGCGTCGTCATCCAAACCAACAACGAGTGGATATCTCGACAGCGCCGCACAGAATTTTGACAACCGTTGGGTTTTCATGTATTTGCTTTTCAGTCCAGATCAGGTCTCAAACACCGTTGAAGCAAACCGCATAAAGTTCAATGCCCAATATAGGGCTGAGGTGAAGAGTGGGGATTTGCCAGGAACCAGAGGTCGCCTTGTGTCCATGTAGCCCTGTGAGTGGATTTCTAATCCCATCCCACTTTCATCTCAGGCATTTTGCGCCAGGCATATCATTGGGTATTGATTTCACAAAAGGGAAGGAAAATAAGACGGTTACCATGCGGCCGCTGCTCATTTCGACAAAAGTCTCGGTTTCTCCCAAGTCCATGGTCCTCGTGTTGTTTGATGATCCAACATAGCTACCTAGAGAACTTCCAACCAACCAACGTTCAAAGCGTTTATGCGCTGCCTCGGTTGGACATCCCCCAGAGCCCTGCTCTCGCTCACCGCGACTCACCTTGGGAATTCCTGGACCTGCAGGTCCTTCGCTCGTGCTCTCGGTATCCCGCAGTAGCATGCAGTGTGGTGCTAGTCTGTACGACAGCGGCACAGTCGTATTTTCCCAGCGTTCATGGCCTATCCACCCGCCCCTCGAACCTCGAACCGCTACCTACATCCGCTGCCGAGCATATGGGGGCCGGCTTGTGCTCTTGGACGTTGGCCGAGAAAAGACGATTATGGGCAGAAGCACGTCGTCGTTGGACTTGGTCAGTCAGCACTTATTCCTTAGGACCCCTCTCCAGCCCCGTCTATTGCATCCATCTCAACACGCGCGCCCAGCTCGGTAAGCGCCAACCGCTCGTGGAGTTGCCTGGATGATCTTTGCATTCGCGAGTGCCTTATCCTCTGTCGTGCCCCGACTGCGCCGCCTACCTTTCTCCTCTCCAAGACCTACGTTGCCTTCGACCCTCGGAAACGTGCTCTGGAGGTGGTTATTCCTGATTTTTCTAGTATTCGGTTTTGTCGGCCTTTCCGAGGCTTTTTTTTCTCTTGTGCTTCCTCTCTGTCAGACTCCCCCGTTCTTCATTCACTTATTCCTCCTTCTCTTGCAATTCGCCCACCAATTTTGGAGACCCCCAATTGTACCTTGAGAAAACATCCCACTTCACCCTTCAGACTAAACCAGGAGCGGCAACCCAGAGGAAAGACCAAAGACTTGCGACTCACGAATATACTCCGCCTGTGATTGCTACAGTAATGCTTGTACCTGTTGACGACGACGACACACCGCAACCGTAAACGCCGTGACATCGGCATTGGCCCCTTCCCCGAACCATGGAGCTGTGTTTGCACCCCGCATTCACAAGCGTCTCCGGCGGCTCCTAAGCTCCATCGGGGAAAGTAATAAGGTACCAAATGGACTTTCTTCCACATCCCGTCGCCGGAGTCGAGCCTTTGGATATCCCCTTTGTCGCCGACACCCCCTTTGTGTTCGGCACCGATTTCTGGGACTTTGCAAAGCTCCACGGCTTCGGCGACCAGTGGGCAAGCTTACCGGCTCCGCGTCTGGCATCACTAGCTCAGTCATGGCTCTACTTTGGCACCATCGCTGAGTTCCTCGGCCGGCCGATCGACTACCGGGAGTTTCAAGTATCACGCAGTGTATCGGCCAGGCCCCTAATACCATTATTAGACGAGTGGCTCACTTCACACGCCATTCCGCCCAAGGACTCAACCAAGCAAAGAGGGAAAGGTGACGAAGAAGGAGAGGTCTCGAGAGAGAGTCGAAAGTGCTTGATATACGAGCACGCCAAGTTCCTCGATGCCGTCGTCGACCTCGCCGAGGACTTTGATCGAGTATCCCAGAGCCACGTCAAACCTATCCCCACCATTGTCTTGTCCATCAAGGTCCTTTGCACCACCCTGAGGAGCGTTCTTTGGGATTTGGTTCAGGTCGACGCAGAGGACATGCCTCTGCCTTGGCCAAGGCATGAAAAGGTCGCTACGCTCGACAGCAAAGGAAACCCGGATATCTCGCCTAGTGCTCAGCTCATGCTGGACGTGCTGCGCTTGCGAGGGTGGTGTCCCTTTTACGCGAGGAAGGTTCTCACTTCGTATAACTACGCTATCGCTTACTACTTTACACGGCTGTTTCGGCTCTTTTCAGCAGAGGTGAACCATGACGGCTGCTCTTTTGATGAGTGTGTCGCCAGCAATGCGGATATCTTTAGCTATGTACCGAAACATATTCGGTATGGCTGCCAGTGCCAGCCCATGTCGGTTGGGATGGATCAGGTCCGGGCTATTATCGAGGACGGCGGGGTGCCTTTGGTTCGGTTGAGAGGGTCATTGCAGAGGGGGATTAGATTGGAACTGGTTCGGATGACGGCCCGAACGCGCTATGTGGTTATCAGCCATGTGTGGTCCGATGGGATCGGTAATGCTAATGCTAACGCGATGCCTGAATGTCAGCTACGGCGCCTTTTTGGCTACCTCGGCAAACTCAAGTCATTGAAGGAAGGGGAGGATGCTGGGGCCGAGTTCAGCCTACTGAGTTCAGTGGATACGGGATTTCAGACTGCGACGAGACGGAAACCGAAATATTTCTGGATCGACGCGCTGTGTATGCCTCCTGTGAATACGAATCTTTTGCGGATGCGAGCTATCAACAAACTGCCAGCAGTATACCAAGCGGCTGATAGGATATTGGTCCTGGATCCAAATCTGGAAAAGATCTCAATTGCGAATTCAGACACACTCGAACAGTGCGCCCGGTTTGCTGTGAGCCCATGGATAGGCAGGAGCTGGACATTTCAAGAGGCTGCGCTCGGCTCTGTGGTTGAGGTTCAGTGCGCTGATGGGACGTTTAATGCCCTCTCACCACGACTCAAGCAGCCCATTGCTGTTCCTCCCCCTCAATGCACACAAAAATCGAAATTGTCTGAGCTGGCGGGGCTTCCTCTGAGCTGGGTCAAAAGAAGGATACCCGGAATGTCAGGACACGAACCATTACAATTGATAAACAGTGGCTCGACGGCCGGTATGGGAATGGATATCAGCTTGGCCATGGTCGCGAGTCTGACACGGTGTTTGAACCACGAGTTCCGCTCATCGTTTGCGAACGGTGTCAAACCGGTCAAGGCCACCTATGGAAGAGAGACACTGGCTCCTGACTTCTGCACACTCTTCGTCCAAGTGTGGAACGAGCTGAGCGAAAGGGCAACGACGGTCCCAGGAGACAAGCACCTTATCATTGCGAACCTTCTCGGCTTCAATACGGAGCCACTTATGCGACTGAACAAGTCAGCGGAACGGATGGCGTGTATCCTGAGGAGCATGGATGGCGTTCCGATGTCATTGTTCTTCAACATGAACGGGCCAAGACAGAAACCCTCAAAGAACCATCGTGACCGTTGGGTACCGCTATATCCAGCAAAACAGAAGCTCACTTTTGGATCGACATTTACGAATCTTCGAAACGTCAAAAACGATTTATATCTCCCTAATAATAGCGTCAGTCGAACCAAAGTGGCTGTGCTCGTCTGTACTGGGCCACCGGACCCCTTTTCGAGCTGCACGTTCACCGTCCACGACACAGTAACGGGCGACCAGTATTCTGTTGAGGTTCACCGGGAGGACGGAGAGACAGATGCCTTTGCAACACCTGAGATTGGACCCTACTGCATTGCTATTCAGCTCGATAACCCAATCCTCACAAAACAAGATAATGACATTGCAGGCCTTGCAGCTAGACCTCCGCAGGCATACCCAGGGGCACTATTCCGAGTGCGCCGCGTCGTCACCAGAGTCAAGAAACTCTACTACCATGCACTCGAGGCCACCTACGAAAAGTCCTTTGAGCTTGTAGAAGAAGACACCTACGACCACGGCAAAGCCCACGACACCTCCAACAAACGAGCAACAGACTACTCAGACGGCGACCTAGCCACCGCCTTCTCTAGGCACCCCCGAGGCCTGCTCCGAACAGTCTACGACTGCCCCTCAACCATCACCCGCCTCCCCAACCTCAGCACCCCGGTCAGTCCATCCTTCCGCCGCTCCCCCGACACCAACAAAGAAGGAGAAGAGAAAACCCAACCAATCCCAACCCTGACCGCCCTCCCCCTCCCCGAAACCTGGCAAGTGGTCATCGAACGCGAACCACCTACCTACCCCGTGCCCTTACCAACTCGTCCCTCCTTCGCCGACGCTCTAACCCCAGTCACCGCCCATCTGTCCGTCACCGCCCTCGACGGCCTCGTCGCCTCAGGTTGTGTCGGCTTCGGAATCGCAATTTGCGCAACTATGTTCCCCTCTCTTGCCCCCTTAGCAAAAGCAGCCGTCATCGCTAAACTCATACTGCATTCCCTATTCCTGATCCAAATGTTCGTCTTTGCCGGGGTGGAAGTCCGTCTAATCTGGAATATCCTCCACTTGACGCTAGTGGTGCTTTACACCTTCTCCCGCGTCACCCAGCCCGGCCCAAACCCAGGCGATAAAGTACAAGTTTTAGACTGGGCTTTCATCGCCTGGGCCTTCCTCGGTCACGCAATCGACTTTGGTGCTCGGATAGTAATACAATGGGTAGTAGTCCCGGAGTTGTTTGAGCAGTATCTGGCTTCCTTTGACGATGATTACGACGGGATGGATGGCGTGAGGAGGTACAAGACTCGAAATGGGGGGCGGGGCAAAAGGGGCTGAGGAGGTGGTGGACCAGGACGAGGGCCAGGTTCGGGAGAAAAAAACCAAAAGTTTGGGTACCGAGGGAGAATCATCATGATGATAACGGCGATGATATCGGACAGGGAGGAGGAGTGGCGAGGCACTCGGATCAACACGGTTTACTCCCTGATACAGGAAACACAAACAACACAAACAACAACAGCAACAACGGCAATGACATGGACCTGGAGTTTTTCGAACACGAGCATGGACATCATTACTCTTCTGCCTTTTCGACGCATGACGGGTACGGGGATTATGCCAGGACGCCCGAGGTGCACATGCTAGGGGTTATGGATAGCACTGGTGGTAGTCAGAGGCATCAGGGGCAGTACAGTACGCTGCCTATCTAGTGTTTATTTTAGGGTTAGTTACCTTTGGTTGGGTGGAAAATATTTATTGCATATGGGACACTGGAAATGGATATGGATTTAGGAAGGGAAAGGCGACAGATACCAGGCAGGATTGGGTGTGGCTAGAATTGTGATGTTTAGGTTTATTAACACACACGTTTTGGATCAAAAATAACAACCTTGCGTGATATACCTAATTATCTTCAGAGGACGGGAATTGTCATAACAGTCATGCGGAGAGTCACGAGAAAGTATCGGTGTTTGGGTGGTTATTCAAGATTGTATTTGTCACCTCACAACGCCGTAGCGTGATGGTTAGGGTCACAGGTCAAGTATGTATACATGCTATGCTTAAAGAATATAGCGTGTTTCGTTCCCGCTCCTCAATAATGCACCAAATGCTGCCATCCATGCCAAATGATGAGTTGGGTTGGTATCACTCTCTTTCTTCCTTTTTCACTCGCGCAGTCAAAAACGTCCCTGCACATACATCATCATCCCATCCATCATCATCCCATCATCATACCCAGTCAAAACACACAACATCTGACTCAAAACAATCCTTCATGTACATCGTGCCCCTAGACTAACTAAAAATTATCCTCCTAAAACCCACTCTCGTCTCTTCCATTCCTCCGTCCCGTCCTCCCCATTATCTCACCAATAAAACTCGCAAATGTGGTATCTCAGTCGAAAAGAAAATGCTCGCGGTACTTTTGGGGTATGTTATGCGTGTGATCGCTGACACCAGAATTGCATGCAAAAAAACGAATGAATAAATATGTACCGGGTGAAAAATGATGAATCAAAATCAGGTCGAAATTGCGGTGAATGTCGTGTCGTTTGACCGTTCGCAAAACCGAGAGAACGTCAACAAGTGGCATGTTGCTCACTGGTGGAATCCCAAAGAGTCCAGCACAGTCCTAGACTCGAGGCTGCTGAAGCCAGCCACGCCGAGTGCTCTCACCTGGCCACTGCCCCTAAGAGCAGCGATGCCATCAGCAATCTTCCATCCTTCCTCCTCATCCACCACAAACAGGTATCTCTTCCCACCCGCATCCCTCTGCGTGGCCCGGACAAGATGGAGCCCCTTGGCCGGAGGTCCACCGGCAGAAGCTTGACCGCGTCTGCATGTTCCCTTGCAACAGCGCGAGAACTCACTCAAGTACTCCAGGGCTTCCTCACCAAGCATTACCTTCGTAGCGCCACGTTCGGCCGCCCGAGGACGAGTGGGCATGGTCTTGAAGAATGGATGGTTGGTAGGGATCGAACCTGGGGCGCTCGAAGCGGATGCATTCATTGCATGGGTGGGACACCAGATCTCAATCTGCTTAAGAGTCCAGGCCTTGACGTCCCACTCCCTTTGTGCCACGCCTCGTACGTCGTCGTCGACGAACAGCCCCGCGCTCGTGATTCGCAGAATCAGACCATCCGTGACCGGCTTGACACCCGAAACTAGCTGTTGCGCTGGAGTCTTGGAGAACTCGTTCAGGTACGCGTATACGGCCCTAATCACAATCTTGTTCGGATCATTGGTGGTATACGGCTCTCGCATCGGCGGCGGGGGCGTCGTTCGTGCGGTTGAGGCCGACGGGGCATACGATGATTCGGAGAAATCGGTTTCCGACTTCTTGCGTGGCTTCTTCGGCGTATCGTACGGCCGGTAGGAGTATTCATCTGCTGTACCTGTTGACGATTGTGCTGGTTTGGGAGGGGGTTGCTTCTGTGGCGGGGGCTGATACTGGGGTTGGGGTGGTGGTGCTGGCTTTGGAATGGAGGCATGCGGTGGCGGGACTGGCGACGGCTTGGTAGGAGATGGTGCAGGCTTTGTTGGAGATGGAGGCGGTGGTGACGCAGGTCTTGGAGTGGTTGGGGCTGACCAGGCAGATTCTGAAGGAGCAACGCTGGGTGGTTTACCATTTGGCCACATACTTGTCTTCTCACCCACAGACGAGTAGGCGTAGGTGGTCCCCCTCCGCTCATTCTGCTCCTTCTCCTCCTTCTCTTTACGAGCCTGTTCCTCTCTCTTGAGACGCTCTTCCCGTTCCTTTCGCAGTCGAGTCAGACGCTCTTCACGTTCTTTTCTCTCCTGTGCCTCCTTGGCTTCCTTTTCTCGGGCAGCCTGGCGTTCCTGCTCAAGTTTGAGACGCAACTCCTCCTTCTCCCTCGCAATCTCCCTTTCCCTGGCTTCGCGCTCGGCCCTTTCTCGAGCCTCGCGTTCTCTCGCTATCCTTTCACGGGTCTCTCGTTCCGCCCGCTCTCGAGCCTCACGCTCTCTCAGTTCCCGCTGAAGCTTTTCGCGCATCTCCCTTTCAAGCTTTTCCCTAATTTCGCGATTCTCCCTCTCCAGCTTTTCTCTGAGCTCTCTTTCGATCCTTTCCTTTTCTTTCGCCTCTTGTTCTTTCTTCAGGCGATCTCTCTCTTCTCGCTCCCTTTTGTCGGCTTCCCTTTTCTCGCGCTCTTTAGCCTCGCGTTCCCGAAGCTCTTTCAACCGCCGAGCCATCTCATCCTTCCGTTTTTGCTCGGCCTCCTTTGCCTTTTGCTCTTCTATACGCTTCCGAGTTTCTTCTCTTGCCTTCTCCCAAGCGCTGTTGTTCTTGGTAGGACTCGGCTGGGTAATAGGAGTCTTTGGTCGCTCCTCAACAGGAGGAGGAGTTGGTGGTGGCGGAGGAGGTTGAACTTTCGGCTTTGGCACCTCCTTGGGCTTAGGAATCTCCTTAGGCTTAGGAACCTCCTTTGGTTTGGGGACCTCTTTCGGCTTGGGTGGCTCGGCCGGCTTTGGGACCTCCTTTGGCTTCGGGATCTCCTTTGGCTTGGGTGGCTCTGTCGGCTTAGGTACCTCGGCGGGCTTAGGCGGCTCTTCGGCCTTGGGGACCTCCTCTGCTTTGCGCTCTCTCTTCGACTTCTTCTTAGGTTTTGGCTCGGCCTTTGGCTCCGCTCTTGGCTCCGGCTTGGGCTGCGGCGTAGGCTCCGACGTAGGCTCCGGCGTAGGCTCCCGCCTTGGTTCTGGCCTCGGGTCCGGTCTTGCCTTTGGTTCCGGTGTCGGTTCCGGCTTCGGTTCTGGTGGAGGAGGATTAGCCTTTGGTTGTGGCTGCGGTGGCGGGCGAGGTTCCTCCTGCCATGACGACTGATACGAGCCGCCACGATCCCCTGAATGCTCATCCTGGGGAGGCGGCGGAGGTTGTGGCGGAGGGGCTTGGTTGGGCGTGGGACCGGGGTTCGGGGGAGGGGTGTACCATTCTGATCTGGCTCCTCCGTAGCCGCCGCCCGGCTTCTGATCACTTCCATTCGCTCGACTCTCATAAAATCGAGAGGTAGTGCTCTCCCCCTGCATCCGTCCGAAGAAGAACAGCATGGCGGCCATTGCTGCCCATAGCAGATTTCCCATCGCACCGAGGTTTCTCAGGCTCCATAAAATCTGGGCAATCAAGGGCGCAAAATTGATAAACACCAGCAGTAGTATGACTGAGCAGGCGATGCCGGCGAAAAAGCTATTCCACTGGGGCCTCAGGGACGGCAGATAAAGGAAACCAGCGCCGGCGGAGTGCTCTGGGATGATGAAAACATCGTACTTCCCGCGTGGAAGACCGGAGCTAGAGGAAGGTCGAGAGCCGGCCGTGGTTCTGGGATTGTCCCCATGTGGGGGAGGGGGCGGTGGCTGGCTCATGGCGAGAGAACGGCCAGCCGGCCCAGAGACAGCTTAACTCGTGTGTAGTGATGATTCTTGAAGGTAATGTCGGATGAGGTAGAATCGGGTTAACCGGTGCCGAAATGAGTCGCAATTCGAAGTCGAGGTTGTATATCTACACGGCCATCCAGCCTCGCAAGCAAGTCGTGGGATCAGCTGAAATCAAAGAGAACAGCAGTCGCGTTGCCAAACTGTAGCCACTGGGCGATGCCGCTAGGAAAGCCGAGGAAGAAAAATACAAGACGCCGGACGCCAATGCCAATGCCAAAACGCAAAAGTCGCAAATTTGGTCGGTCGCACAGTCAGCCAAGCGCAAGCTGAGATCGCGATCTGATAGCGGGGTGTCGAAATCGGGGCTCTTTTGGTCAAAGCGAGGAATGGGCGCAAAAGGATGGGGGATTCTAGAAAGAATTCGGCGACAGCCCGAGACTGTGTTATCGACAGGAATGCGGACTTGAGGTATCGGCTTTCGCAAGAGGTGTGTGTGGGTGTGTGGGTGTGTGGGTGAAGGTGGCCTCAACAATCCTGACAAGATTTCTCGGCCGGGGAGACGCTGTGTTTACTTTAGGTAGGCCTTCTGACAGAGGCAGCGGCGGCAGTGGGAGCTCCAACTGCCCCCACAAGTGCCCACAATTTTGGAAAGGTGTGTGGCGCACAGATCATTTGGCAAGTGGTTGCCGTCCCGCATACCCATCGCTTCCACAGTCTATGTACACTTTCTGAGGCCGAGCCGCCTTGGATCTGAAATATCGGCCTCCGCGAGATCCAATCAATTCATATTCAATATAGAGCACAATTGGCACATTCAACTTGCGAAGCTTGAGGTCGAAGACCACCAGCTTCCCCCAACACCAACCACCGTCTCCGCTCACGACTGGAACGCCTGGTCAGTGACAGGAAACGGCCAGGGAGTGCCATGTTTCTCGCTTCGTTGCCATCCGGATTGCGTGGACCCCGGAGTCAATAACGTTTTTTTCTTCAACGGTCAGCAGCTTTGGAACCAGCCACCCATCAGTCACGGTAACCTTGCTGAGATAATGACGGAGCAGAAGGCATCACAGTTCTCGACGGTTGCCGGTGATTGTCTGACGCAGGCACAAGATTCGCAGATCTCCTCCTATCAAACGCGTCGTCCAGTCACTCATCAGCAAACAGAACCGCCGATTGAACGGCCCAGAAGCAAAGCACGAAAAGAACGCAACGCCAATGAGTCCAGGTGTCCACTTGTGCATCTCAGAGGGGGGCTGGTGAAGCAGTGGATAGGACGCGATGCACCCAATGCACACCCAATTGGGCCAGATTGTGCAATCTCGCCGTTGTGACTTGTGACAGGCCAGAAAGGGTCCACTCTTTCATAGCGAATCGCGGAGTTGACAGCCCACACCCCCGGAGAGCCGCCAGCCTCCGTGCACAACTCCCCGTCTGAACTCTCCTCCCGCCTCCGCCCACCTGTCAAACGCAGTCTCCCAGAACTCTGTCTGTGCTTTGGACATGCTCGAATCTTCAATTGCCAAATATCTCATAAGCCATCAAACCTTGAAACCTTCACAAGAAACATCCAACAGCTGATCACTTCACAAGGACTTGAATTGACTAATCGACAGCCCAAAATGTGATACCGTTGCGACGCGTTGCCCAGCAACGCGTCTTCAATTGGACGCGCTGCCGTGGGGGTGACGTAGGCCAACCCGCTAGCACACCCTGCCCATCACTCACTCACTGTGCCACTGCGAGGGGCAACTCTTCCCCTCCCCCGTATTCTTTTCAGCAAAGAACACATGTTCTGGGCTCTCGCTGAAATCTTCGGAAGGAGTCTCATCTGGAAAATCCCTGGTTGCATTAAACTGGAGTCAGCCTTTTTGAAATGGCTTCCCAATGCAATGCTGTGTCCCCTGACAACCGCCTCTTATATACTCTTTGATCTTGCTCTTAAGATCATCTTGATCCGTTTATGCAAGGCCGACTCCGAGAGAAGAATTGCGGTACGCGCAACCGTGTTCCGTGCCACATTGGCATCCCATCTTGGTCTGTCACTTGAGTCTTTTGGTGGTGTCTGGGCCGGGCACCCGGTACCAGTGGGAAGGAAAGGAGGCTGGAATCCTTTCCGTTTTCTGTGCACCCTTCCCGAGGCTGACGGCTGCATTGTGACCTCACCACCTGGTGTCTTGAGTAACCATCAACGGTCCGTCCTGCACACCGAGGCCGGTGTAACCAAGCTTTGACTTTCTTGCAGACTTGGATGCTGTTCCCCTGAGTTGCCCCTGAGCCAAGCCCCGAGTTAAGAGTCATGTAGTGCACGTAAGGTGGAGCACTATTTCCCGCCTATTATGCTCAATGGTATCTAAGAGTAAGTCGAATTTATTATAAGTTTAAAGAAACGCAAGCCACCCACTCCATCCTTATATAAACCTGTCACGAAACCGTCCATCATATCTACATACCCAGCATCTCCCCACATGACGTGTCCCCGTCCCATCCTGTTCCTGTATGCAGGCAAAAGCTAGCAAACTCCCACCACCAGAAAGATAAAAGTAACGATCAAATATACCTAACCCTAATCCCAATAGCAATCTTCCATGTTATCATGTACCCGTTGATAATTGAGCATTCTGTCGTCTTTGTCCTTGTCAATGATTATTATTATTGTTGCCCGGCTGCTGCACCAAAAGCAGCAGCACCACCTCGACCGCCCAAACCAACGCCGCTGATATCTTTCCCATCAGCCACGCAAGCAGAGCATACCCCTGAACGCTGGCCAAAACTCCCCTTACAATCAATAAAAGCACGGCGTCAATCACGCCACCTCCCGGTTGATCTTGTTGTTGTTGCTGTTGTTGCTGTCGTCGCTGTTGTCGCGCCGCATCTGTTGTGCCCTCTGGTGCAATCTCGTAGATATGTGTTGTGGTTGTGGTTGTGGTGAGAGCTCTCCCCGTGGTTTTAGGTAGAGGTAGAGGAGAGGCAGTCGTGTCCATGCTAGCCTTGTCACTACCACTATTACGATGAGTCTGGGAAGAGGAAACAGAGAGAGAAGAGGAAGCAGAAGCAGAAGCGGCGTCATTCATTGTACGATCCCCAGCACCGGAAGGTGGCTGCTCCCGTCACAGTCTCTTGACCCTATCCTTTGCAACGCCCAACTTCCTCCCCACCACATCCACATCGTCATTCAGACGATTCAGCATGTCGATATGCCGGTTCACCTCGTCGTTTATTGCCAGTCCCATCTCCTTCTGTCTCCTGATAATCTTCGCCAGTGCTTCCACCTCCTGGTCCTGCTCAGACATGGTATCTCTCTGCAACTGCAGCACCCCCTCATTATCTAGCTCCCTCGTCCTCTCCGTTTCCGGCAGCGGCGCTCCCAGCACCCTCCTCCCCATCGACGACCTCACAATGCCAATACTGCTCGGGCCCCCATCACTATTCCCCATAAGTGCAGCTCTTTCACTAGCACTCGCAATCCCCTGATGTCGCCCCCCCGCACCCGCAGGAGCTCCCCCACCAGCCACAGCAAAACTACTGCTCAACTTGTCCAACCCATCCCTCTCCACTCTCGCAGCAGCAAGCAAATCCCTCCTCCTCCTCAACTCACCCTCCCCAAGTTTATTCCCCTCTTCCTTCATAACCCTCAACCCATCACTCAAGCTTCCAATCAAATTTCCCGCTTTGATTAGCGCCCGTTTCGCTGCACTCCCCGCTTCGACTCTCGCACTATTTTCCACGGCTCCATCCCTCCTCCCCAGCGCAACCCGCGCTTCATGGAGCGAAGTTTTTAGTTCTCGGTGTAAATCCAGCCATGTTCCCGGGTCGCTAGCAGCAGCCAGATTCGCCTCTCGTAATCCAATAGCCGGGATCCGTCCCTCGACACTGATACCAGAGGCGCTCTGCGTCGTGCTTTGAGCGGGCAAGCCAAGAAAAGCCCTCCAAGCTGGTGTGTCTCTCCACCTTCTGTCTGGTGGCTCGGCGATGGCACGGAGGTATTTCTCCAATCCGGCTCGTCTCTCTTCTGTGCGCTCGGGGGAGTTGGCCGTTGAAGTGCGCCACCAGGATTTCTCGGGCAACGGCTCTGGGGGGTAAGCGCCGACGAGGGAGTGGAGGGCTTTGTGCAGGGCTTCGAACTCGGAGTAGCGCTTCTGGACGACGTGGGTGCGGAGGGGGCGGCGGATGGTGATGTTGTAAAGGGTGAAGGGCTTCCCGTTGGGAGGGGTAGAGATGGAAGTGGTTGGGATGCTGATTTCAGCGGGGGGCGCCATCTTTGTTATGTATTTCTTCGACTTGAGCTGGCGATGACAGTGACGGTTGGGTTTGACTCGATGTTGTTCGATGCGGTTGTTGAATACCGTTCGGTGGGGTGGGCTACTTGCGAATACAGCCTTCGTTAATACAATGATCCCGCACAATACAGGTTGTGATCTTGCACAACGTCTATAATCCGGGAGGATTGTTTGCGCGCTGAGTGTGCGGTCGCGATCGAGTCGGTCAGGTAGTTTCAGATGACGATGATCTCGGGACCCTCAGCTGGGCATCAACAGGTGGATCGCTTGCTTTGAATGGCCGCTGCGCTGCTTGGAGTAATGAGGGGACCGGTTGTACAGGTTGGTGGAGTTTTGATGACCAAATGGAAAAATAATAGAAAGGAACAAACAATGCGTAAAGAAAGGGTATCTTGAATGGCGCAGCAAAATAAGAGAAGGTTGTTGTTGTAAGTGGGAACCTTGAAGCTTTGGTGCCTGCCATAGGACGTTGCCCACGAGGCCAGTGGTGTCATCATTGTTGGTTGGATGGGGCGGTGGGTGCTGGCCTGCTATCCAGCACTAACCCCGACCCTAAGCCGCTAATGAGGCTCGCCTTGTGAGATGCATCAGAAGAAACAATCATGAGGCCAGCCATAACAGAGCATATTTACGGATTTCGTGGCTCAAGCTTATTTTCTCAATACGTCTGTCTAAGAATTCCAGGGTCTCGGTTACGCAACTCAGGTTTCTGACTCCTGCATCCTCCTGCCATCCACTTCAGGCGTCAACACCAGCACCTCCATCTTCAAGTTTAGCCAGTCCGTCACTCGCAATAGAAAGTAATTATTAGCTTCGCTGATTACAAATTCAGTGTCATAAGTGCTTGTTGTCTATCAGAACTCGCCCTCACGCCCGGTAAGTCGTGGTGAAAGCCAACAAGACTAAGTAAGGTAGGCAAAGCAGCACCCAGCTGAGGGGCTTTTGGGGTATAGAAGGCAACTCCACACCAACATTCATCCTTTTGATTTTCTCCGCCACCACGCCTTCCCCCTCATATCTTTTGCATCCGTCTCCAATGGTGTCAGATTTGCCTCTGCCTAACCATTTCTCCTACTAGAAACACCGCCTCGTCGAACGCTGATACATGTCCGGGTCCTAAAATGTCTCTTGATCATCGAGCTGCTCCGTCTCGGGAATCTCGAAGCCTTCCTCGGTCGAGTACAGAATGGTTTGGATCTGCTTCACCAGGCCGTCCTCCTGCTTTTCAAGCTCGGGGTCCTCTTCCACGGCTTGCTGAACCAAAAGCTCGATGTCCCGGAGTTTGCTGAAGTAGAAATCACGCTCTCTCTCAAGACCAACGACAGTCTCCTTGAGAGTGGCATTCTCCTGCTGCAGAGCGAGGGACGCAACGCTGGGAGCGGCGGCCTTGGCACCAACTCGGGGACCAGTGGTGGGAGTGGTACCACCCGGACGCCTGGCCGCCGACGCCGTCACACGGGGAGCCGCACTGCCGCCAGCAGGCCCGGTCGGAGCACCCTTCCGTCTAGCCACGGCATCGTAATCACCGCCCGGGTAGTACTGATCCCAGAACTTCTTGGTCCACTGCAGGAACTCAAGGTTGTCCTGCATTTTGCACTTGACGAGCGACTCTACGGGGATCGATCTGTCGATGTGATGACGAGTGAAGGTGTCTGAAAGAAAGAATCGGATAGTTAGAGACCGAGTTATCATGGGAGATCATGAAAGGGCTTCTGCAAAAACTCACTCTGCAGCACTTTGAAATTCTGAATGTATGCATATTCCGAATTGGCATTGAACTTGACTCGAGACATGGGGACATCTTGGAAAATGCTGTCGTAGACCTGGCAAAGGGCGGCGCTGTTTGGAGATTCTATCGTCAGTCTCTGGTGTCCCTTGAGCTCAACTGCGGGGGAGGGGCATCAACGACGTACCCAGTACCACACTGCTCGACCTTGGTGATATTGAGCTGCAGGAGGCTGTTGAGCCACTGCACAAGCTCTTGCCTGTGTGCAAAACAGTCGTCAGTTGCTGCTGCTGCTGGGAACGGGTCACGATGACCCCGCGCGGTGGACGCGACGGGGCCGGCGTCGGGAACACCAACCGCGATTCACCCATCTTGACGACTTGGTTGTGTGGAACTGTAAACAGAGGGGGTGTTGTTCGTTGAGTCGAGTCGATATGCCAAAGTCGGCGGCGGAATCGAGCTTGTATGCGGATGGGGGGAATAGGAGTCGCGCTTGTTCGCTGAAAACGGCAGGCAACAGTACGCTGGCTGGTTGAGAGGAAAGGAAACACTTTTATGATTGCTAAGATAGCTTGCCGTTGATCTTTCTGCCTTCGTTGGAAATCAATCAGGCGTCGGCTAGCCAATCAACCGTGGTGGGGGGTTTGGGTGATGCAATGGGTCTATTGGTCTGTGCTTGTCAGGAAGCGACATGCACGTGACACATCCTGACAGGCCGCCCCTGCTTTTGTTGCCTTGGCTTCTTGGACTTGGGCCGCAATGCAACCCCAACCCTGGTCCTGTTACCCAACACGATGACACTCTCTCAACAGCCTTTCAAGGCTGTCCATGTCGTCAGAGTTGTCAATGTGTTTCTGACCACTTTCTCTGACCATTTCCTCTTCGGCGAACCCTTGCCAGCATTGATAAGTTTGTTCTCTGCAGACAATGGAGAGAAACTCAGCAACCAGTTTGCGCAACCGTGGTGGAAATTGATTCCTGACAAGGCATGGCATCTAAAGAAGAGGAGACAGCAACTGCCAGCAGGATACAGTCCCACATCTCGACTGTCAAAAGCTTAGGTATTTCAGCGCATCAATGTCGATCTTGAATAGATGCCCGCCTTTTGCATGAGAAGCATCATGGCTTCATGCAATGATGGCCTCCGCCCGCAGCCTTGCGCTCATACGACCTCATGATCGACAGACTCGTAGGTGCCATTGGGGGCCACCTGGAGATATGCCTCCGTGTCTCTCCAAAAGATTCTACAATTCTGTCAAGTCCTGACCATTCAAGTCACTAGCAGTGCATTCCTATTTCAGCCTCAGTCTCAGAACTCCGCGGACCGTCCTTTTGCTATGCAGTGGAGCGGCGTTTTCTATTTCTATCAACCAGAGAGGTTCCCTCCTGGGGTCGATCATTTCCCATTCATATGTCACATACATCGGTCTCTCAAACGGCCTTCAAGCGGCGCGGCCAAGACATACAGAAGCTGAGAGGGTCCTGCATACATTGCCCCTCAGAGCCCCCAACGGCCATCCACACCAATTGTCGAGTCCCATTCTGATAGGTTCACATAACCACAAGGCTGGCATTCACCACCACGGCGCCGACGCAGAACGGCCACTCTCAGTCAGCATCGCCGGATTGAAGTAGCCTACATGGCGCGGTGTAACCCTCAGTCTTCGTTTTGGCCTCTGGACCGAGAGGGAGCCTTGTCGAGCATACTTGTTAGGTACTTACCCAGAGACATGGAGTCTATCAAGTTCCGTAAAGATATATAGCCACGGAGGCCCGCCGGAGACTTTTCCTTCTTCAAGGCCCACAAGAATTCAGTCATTCCCCGTGTGTATCCACTAATCATGTCATCACCAACCTGCGCCGAAGACGGAATTCAACACAGCTTTTTGCAATGGGTCCCCTACTTTTTATCCTCTGGCTATGAAACCGACCTCCAGCATGACTGCTGTCTTCTTGGTGTCGATCTCAGCACCAGTTGTGTCATCAACTTCTTCTCCAACAATACCGTTGATTCGTATGGCAACGTGACTCGTGGTCAATTCGAAGCCAACCCGGATATTGCAGGATATGGGGTACGTTCATATTGTACTATCTCAACTCAGGCCACGGAATTTGTTTCTAATCACGATATTTTAGGTATGGATATCTCTCGGCACGGCACTTTTTGTCAACTTTGTGGCTGTCTTGTTTGTGGCACGGGAGTTGGCTGTTTCCTTTCAGGAACAGAAATCAAAGAAAAGGTCAGCCTCCTGCAGACACCCGGCACATCCACAGCCACTGACGGCATCATATATAGCCTCCCAACAGTGAACAAGAACAACATGAAGGGCCACTCCTCCAACATCGCATCAAAGGGGAAAAGCCAGGTCAAGGGGGCGTACTCTTGGCTGAAGTCCTGGATGAAAGAACTTTTTCGGGTAACAATCGATGCCCAACTTGTTCTTGCTTTTTCATACGCTCTCAACTTCGGACTGGAGTCGAAATGCAATCTCTCGGCCTATCATTACAATTTTGCGGTCGATACTATTATCTTATCACTCTCTTGCCTCACACTCTCAGTCTACGTACTTGACGACTTCTGGCGATCCAAATGGATAGGATGGTTGCGAACAATTGCCTCACTTATCATCTTCGCATTCCTTTGTCGATACCTCTATTACCAGATGGAAAGGAACACGTCCCCTGAGCTCATGTTTCTCCAGAAACCCAGCCGTTCCGACAGCTCGCTCCTTCTTCCCATGGCATGCTTCCTCGATCCGGATTTGGATCCGTTTACAGCCTTGACCTCTGAGCAAAGCAACGCAATCGGAGGTCCTGGTCCTAAAGTCACACCAGCCTTGGTATTCTGCTACATTCTAGCACTCGGCTATGTTGGTGCCCACGTGCAGAAACTCTGGTACAGGAAACGAACAAAGCGTCGTCAGCCAGTGCTACTCACAACGATTTTCGTTGCATTCTGTAGCATTCCTTGTTTCCTCTCATATGCACATCTCACAATCCTGCGAGATTGGGTTGACGAGTCAGGCTGGATGGAGGTAGCCAAAGGGGGCGGCAGTCCTGAACAAGAAATTCGAAGCATTGGTCAGATTATGCCCATTGCGACTATTTTTTGGATCCTCGCTATTTCTTTCGATACTGGGAAGTTAACTCGTCAGGGAATGGGAAACCAACAGGCGAATCAACAGGCTGGACGGAAATGATTACCTAGGTAGGTGCTTTGAGGCTTTGATGGGGGCGGGAGTTTGTGCGCCAAGCCATAGCTGTATCAGATTTGATGATGGATTTCTTTGAATGAAATCAGCTTAAGGGAGGATTTTATGTCGGTAGTCTTCCAAAAAGGCATGAGGTATCAAAGGAGCTGGGTGTTGATGAAAAATGACTGGATATGATTGTGGTGGTCTCATGACGAGATGTGGTTAATGACTGCTAATTTTATGACGCATACATCAAAACACTTTAAGAAGATGGTGAAGCATATCTGCGACTCGCTGAGTCTAGGCCAGAAAAGACGAGGATGCTTACCTAGGTACCTATTTCTACGTTCACAAAGCGCCTTAGACCTTGATATGCATATGACGCTCCATTTAACGCTCCTCTATCATACGAAGGCACCTTGAACCGTTCTCGCAACGCCTAAACAGCATTTAGGTAGGCATCAACAAACAACTATATGTATCTCTGTCTCTGAGATGAGTTTAAACGTATCTTGTACATGTGCCGTTGCATTTTGAGTAGGCGAATCTGCATTTTAATAGGTAGGTATTAAACGAAGCGTTTCAGGCGTCTTGTGGTACCAGACGCACAACAAATGTTTTGATAAGATGCAAACAGACCTCTCCAAAACTACAAGCGCGCTGGATAATCTTGTTGCTTGTACTCAGAACCAATAGGACAATAATATGAGAGAATTAACCCACGGCCTTCTTGCGCAAAATTGCTGTACGTACCATGACTCTATGTCTTGCAAGCGACAAACCGTGCCCAGTTTGCTCGCTTTGCCAGACTTTCGGCCTATAAGTTCTCCAGGTCGTTGAGAGAAACCGTCGAACTCTAGGCCGCCATGAAATGTCGACCACCGCCAGCTCACCGTCAAACGCGATACATCACTCTTTCACTCAGAAACTCTTTCTTTCCAGACGGCCACTATGCCACCTCAAGGTGGCGCCAAAACAGAACCTGAGTCCCCGACCAATATCAAGTCGGAACCTGAGTCCACGACAATTGTTAAGTCAGACCTTGAGTCCCCAACAACTGCCAAGTCAAAACCCGAATCCCCGCCTAAGGTCAAGTCGGAATATAACTCCCCTCTTGACATCAAGCCAGAGCCCGAGTTGCCCAAATTTCTCTTCCTGGCTCTTGCCGCACACCCCCCGAAGTTCCAATCAACATATCATCACCTCCGCTCCAGCATCCATACCCGCACGACCAATGCTTACGACCTCTTCGACCTACGCCTCGCTCTCCGCCTAGTCTGCCTCCCCGAAAGAATTAAAAGCTTCGCCGCCGTGCTGGTCACCGACCACGCCGTCGCCTTCCAGCACGGTCTTTACTTTGCCCTCTGGCCCGCGCTGCTTGACTGCTACGTGCGCAAGGGTGGCATAGTGATTCTTTGCTGTGATTTTCCTTTCGGTGTTACACCCCAAGACTTCAACGACCTTCTCAATGAAGTTGACGGGCTGGGGTGGGAGGTTGCTGGGTGCTCGCGGAGTGAGTACGTCAAGGATCTGCCTCCGGGTTCGATCAGAGATGGGCTGCCGGAGTCGTACAATTGGAACGCTGTCACTCTGAAGGCGGAGGGGATGAAGCCAGGGGAGAGCTGGTATTCGAACGCTAGAGGTGATAGTGCGGCTGCGATGGCCAAGGTGGGGGAAGGGTGGCTGGGATATGTTGGCAATGTCGACGCGGATGACGAGACTACAAAGGTTGTGTTGCGGATGTGTGGGCTTCCTAGCGATGAAGTGGGGGTTTGAAGAGAATCATGAGTTCATATTGGCGTACAAACGGCACATGTCCTGTTCACTATTAGACCAAAAAGCGCACAGGATGTGACCGAGACAGGTACATAATACAACCACATGACCTCCTTTTAGGTTCTTGAAGAAATGAATTTTTATAAGATTCTATCGTGATCTTGATGCCCTGGTAGTCCCACCGCTAATCCAGTTTCTATCTCCTACCCGGGTATTCTACGATTGTCGCCTCCCATATGCCTTTCGCCCTTTTTTACCTATCTACAACCCCAGCACACTTCTCCTCCAGGTATTCCTTCAACGCCAAATGTCCATTTTTCTCAGCCCTCTCCAACGCCCTCTTCAAATCCGGCCCGTCAACCCTCGCGCCGGCATTCAGCAACAGCTGAACCATGTCTAGCCGGCCATACTCCGCTGCCCCTTCAAGAGCCGTCCTTCCATCATGCTCAGCAGCAGCTGCATTCACCCTTGCTCCCTTTTCCAGCAGGATCTCAGCCAGTCCAACATACCCTTTCATCGCAGCGTATTGCAACACAGTGGCACCGCTCTGGGGATGGGCGGGTGAGTTGACATCAGCATTGTACCTGAGGAGTATCTCGACACACTCGGGGTACGAGGAGGAGACAGCTAGTTGAAGAGGTGTGAGGAAAGGGTCGATGATGGCTTGCTCGTGACCGCCTGGAAGAGCATTAGTCCTCTTGGCTCGCAGATCAACACCGGCTTTGTACTTGAGGAGAGTCTCAATGATTGGCGGATGTCTGCCTTTGATGGCAAGCTGAAGAGGGGTCAAGAGGATATCATCAGATTGGTGTGTTGCGGACGGGTCGGGCTCGCCGTGTTTGTTTACATTTGCGTGATGCTCGAGTAAGAAGTACACCACTTCGAGATTTCCCTGCCTGGCAGCTTGCTGTAGTGGTGTTAGCGGGTCTTTCCGTCCCACAAGATCTGGGTCGGCTCCTTTTCCGAGAAGATTATTGGCCAAGCCTATTGAAGTCTGCCCGTGTTTGTTGGCGAACAACGCAAGCTGCAACGCTGTTCTGTCGGATTTGGGCCACGGGTTCGGGTCGAAGTTCTTATTCAGTAGTAGTTTCATTGTTGAAAAGTCCAAGTCGTTCACAGCCAGCTCAACTGGTGAAATATGAGCTGTATCAGGGCGTTGCTGGCTAAGATCATCATGCGCACCGAGCTCGAGGAGGATTTTCAGCTTCTCTAACTCACAATGGTGAGTGAGGCATAACCTCAGAGGAGTTACTCTCAAAGCACCTGGCGGGCCATGTAACAGGTGGTTCACATCAGCACCGGCCTCCTTCAATGAAAAAATCAGCAATGGTGCGCCGTGAATCAAGGCTGTATACAAAGGGGATGGAGGAGAGCTGTTGAACGCCGAATGGCTATTGATCAAACAACCATTAATGAAGTCCTTTGCGGTCCTCAAATGACTCCTCAAAACTCCGTAAACACTGTCAGATAAGGGAGAAAGCCTCAGCATTCTGTCCAAAATTAAACTTCGAAGAAGTATATCCACGCGGTCTAACCGGTACTGGCTCCCAAGGCAATTACAAAAGAGCTCCATAAACGTCAAGCCTGATTCAACGGTGATGCTCCTGATAGCAAGCTCGTCGAGGGGGTCAGCTCCATCAAGGAGTAGCTGTTCTGCGAAATCTATATCATTGACGAGCAGAGCGGCGGCCAGCGGTGATATTGATTGGCGGGAGCCATTAGACGGCCGATTTGGGCTTGCTCCTTTACCAAGGAGAAACCTGGCGACATCCATGTTGCCTTCTAGAATCGCCGCTGTCAGCGCAGTTGCACATTTGCATGGCAGCGCAGGGTGCTGAGATCGACTTTGATACGGGTCCGAAAGTGAGCCGTAAGAATCTATATCGAGGAAGCCAGTGCTGGTGAGGTTTCTAACGCAAATCAAATCGCCGATCTCTGCTGCTGTGACGAGTGCATTCGCATTTGATCGTAAACCACATTGGCATGCAGCACTGCTTTGAACGACTTCTTTGGCGCCCATGCCCCATATTCTATCGATAAGCTGTTTGTTTTCCATTCGGATGGAAGCTGTTAATGGGGTGTTGTTGTCTTCAGTGATTGCATTGATGTCCAAGCCGGCGTCAATAAGATAGTTCGCCATGTCGATATTTCCCTGCAAGATGGAAAAGGTAATGAGCTCTGGGTTCAAACTGGGAACAAGTTCCTTGAGGAATTCATCGCTCTCGGCCAGCTGATGGAGGACCTCGACAGTTGTTCTAGAGGTGGCAACATTTAGGAAATTGACGACGCTACCCCGCGGATAGTACTCGAGAAATCCAATATACTCGTCAAATGACAGACCCAGTATTCCATCGGTTCTGGATGTTTTGAGGGCATCTGTGAAAAAGTGAAGCTCTTCGCCGCGGCTTTTTCGGTCGTCCATGATGCAAGTGAACCAAAAGGGATCACCGACTTCGAGCCAACTGAAGATTGACTGTATGATCTGATCCGGAAGGGCGTCATATCTGGCAATGATGAGATACAAGTAACCCCGCCTTCTATCGCGAACCATCTCGTGTAGGAGGGAGAGCTGGTATGCCATTGGACGTGCTCCAAATCCGAACAAAAGCTCGATCAGGGGCTGAGAGGGTGATGCGAGATGAAGCAGGTTGATTTCACCTGGTGGAGTCTCTGGCATACCAATGGGTGACAAAGTGTCTGTCGAAACGAATTCATTCGGATCAGCACCTGATTCCAGATATTGGGAAGCAATCTTCAAGACCGCTTTTTCGCATGCCGTCATTTCGTAATGATAAACCCCTGGCCTATTGAAATATGAGCCAGTGGATTCTTGATAATTCCAGAAGGTCCGAATGCACGACGAAAGGGCCGAGACACCCGCTTGATTTGAGGCCAGAACGTCAGCGCCACGAGCCAAGAGATCGTCCACAACTGCCGTATTGTGGTGGAGGGATGCCGCTGTCAGAGGTGTATGGCCTTCTCTTAGAGAAACGGCCAGGGAGTTGTTGGGTGAACGAGCCATGGTGAGGGTATCAAAGCCTGAACTTTCCCCCCAAGATCCAGCGGGAAGTTGTACTCTCGCTCCAGACCGGATCAAGAGCTGGAGGAACGACACCAGTTGAGTGGTGTTGTGACTTGTGTGACACACCTCTGATCGATGATCTATTTCGCGAACCCGAAGTAGCGATTCTCGATTCGCACGTAAGTTTCGTTCGTTCCACCCAAGGATGGCAAGCACTAAAAGGCTCCTCTTCCAGCCATGCGAGACTTCGTTGACAGGGTGCCCAAACTTTATGAGTAGTCGAGCAAGTTCCAGGTTTCCGCAAATGCATGCGTACTCAAGCGCTGAGAGATACCCAGGGATACCCACATAAGTACAGCGTATGTTGTGCAAGCGCATGCCCTTGCGAAGAAGAGCTCGAACAACAAAGATGTCCTCTGTCTCTACCGCCAGAATGAGGCTTGCTTCAAGCATTGCCTTTGCACTCGGCTCTCCCCAGAAGTCGGAGTCAGCTTCGTACAGCATCCTGACCTTCCTCCACATCCAGGATGAAAATTGACTCTCCAAGGTAGCCATCAAGTCATTAGAGAGATGGTACACGATCAAACGGAGATTACCATTATGATCAAGTTTAAGGTCCCCACAGGCTGAAAGCAGTGATCTGGGAAGGGTGAAAGTGATACTAGAAATCTGCAACCAGATATGCTCATGAGGGTTGGTCTGCTCGAGATCGTTCGAGTTTGAGAGCAGCTTTCCTGTAGGAGACGTTGTTATTAGACGTCAAACACGTACAATTTCCCAACATGGCGACCCAAACATACCCTTTAATCTTGAAAAGTCGAAACTCTAGTAGGTTGTAGAAGGGCAGTCGACTGGTGGTCACTTTTCCAAGAACCGTTGTCTGGCCTATTGTTATTCCAGGAGGAGTCGTTGCGCGTCCTAATGAGATAAATGATTAGGTAATTGATAACGTGCTAATTCTTGGACGTAAAGGCAGTGACAAACCTGTTCCCCAAATCTCGGGGTGCTGTTCGATCAGGGGCGTCAGTATTCCGTTTCTCCTGAGGGTTCGGTCCTTGATTTCCCTTCCACAATACACCAAGTGGGGTTTACTGTCGACTTCATCTGCCACTTTCCTAGCGATGGAAAGTCTAATGCCAATGTCTCTTGGATCTCCAAGAATTTTCTTTGTGACATACTTCCGAAACCCCCATTTCTTGAATTGGTGGCGATACTGCTGTTCTCTGGAGACATCGAGAATTAGCTAAACATGGTCCCGTTATATCAGCCCAAGAGGAACATAAAGACGTACGTAGCCAAAAATTGGTGGTACTTCTCCATCATCTCCATAACTTCCCTCAAGTCTTTCTTTTGGACGATGTAGAGATCAGAGATCTCATCTTTCAGTGGTTCCCATTTTAGTCTCTTGTTGATCTTCGGGCGCGCTAAGTCCATATCCCGTTCGTTGTTGTTGCGAGTTCATGATATTGTAACGGTTGAAACCCTGAGTATTGACAAGTGCAGCTTAGATGTCTAGCTCGTGAAAACCTCTCCTGCAGCTTCAGGCTTGGAGGTGTGGCTCGGTCGTGCTTAGGCCGTGATTGCCTGTTGGCCGCCTGAGCAACTGGAACGCGCACCAAGAAGGTGGTTATACTTTCTATTGGCTTGATCAGGGCAACAGCCCCACTGTGAACGAAATCGAAACCTCGTCCCCTGCCATTGGCGACGAGCCCAAATCGGATAAAGATACGTACCTACATGAGGCTTGCCCCCCATGTCACTTGAGTTGCTGTCAGTCAAAATCATCTCTTCTGATTGGCCTTGGGTTGCTGATTCTGCCCCACAGTTGATATCGAGTCTGTTCATTGGCTGCAAACCCAAATCACACAAAAATACGTACCTCTTAAAGCCTCAACGCCATGATGCCGAATTAGGAGAAAAGGAAAGAGAGGAAGACATGACCATGAGTGTTGCCCATGGTCAGAAACCAATATTTAATGGGACCGACATTTCATCTAGAATGGATCTGCTTTCTATACTTTCAACTGAGCCCTCGCCTTTCACTCAAGTCAGCTCCAGAGACTCAACCCGGAGGACTCGTCGAGATCAAGTCAACATTGGAATACCACCTTTTTGAATCATCTATCCCCGAGGATCATGGATCGTCAAACATCGACTCAGAGCATTGTCGGTGGTACTGATAGTCATTCATGGTATGTGAGCCTTTATTTAGTTGTCCTGTCGTTTAAACCTTTAGCTTGACCCATGTTTGGTTGATGTCCTCGTAAATCCTTCCATGCACTTACACTGTTTTCTCTCGTTCCAGCCCGAATGATAGTCAACCCATGGACTACACCCACGACAATGTCTTCGCTCGCATCCCACCGGTCTACCAGAAGGCCACAGCTATTCGCTCGCGAAGAAAGTTCTATGAGGAACGCATGAAGACGATTCTTGATACCATCGAATCACGCCTTGATCCCAACGCCAGTCCCTAAAACCTATTCAAGATTGACGATGATAGTCATCATCCTGAGTCTAGCTTTGCCCAGTACTGTTCAACACAATCCCCCACAGGCTCCAAATGTCATCTACTTGTGCGGCGTAGGCAATCTGTCATGTGGCAGATAGGTATCTGATGGTAGTTTTCAACATGGATTGGAGGCTTTGAGCGGTGCAGTACTCATACAAGAGAGAAATATTTTGGAAATATTTGATGGCGTGCTATGTCTATGTAGTTTAGAATAGAGGTTTATTCATTAAATCTTCGTTCTTTCCTAGCAGTGCCTGACGTGTAAGTGGCAGGGACACAGGGTTAGGGTTGTACCTTCCGCTCTTGATATCCGTCCATCCCGAATGCCCAGACTCGGCCCGCTCCACTGTTATGGTTTTGTTCATTTCCGACCAAACCAGCAAAGCAGCCACAGATCCGTGCTCTCATCATTTCGTTACCTTCAAATAGACGAAGAAACGCGATAGAAGTCATGATTCAGCAATAGCACTGGCTATGGATCACCCTTCCTGTCTTCAAATCGGACAAAGACAGCCAGCTTCTGATTTTTCCCGCCCACCGCCCTCACCGGTTGACTACCGGGCCGGACCCCCTGAAAACCAAACTCTTGTCCACTGGGAGCAGCCACCACCACTGCCGCCGCCGCCCCCATACTCACCGCTCCCGGCACTTCCACTTCCACCACCGCCGCCGAGGCCGCCCCGACCGCCCCCACTTCCGGTGCGGGTCAATGTAGATCCCAACATCGGTGCGCTCCGAATTGAAGAGCCTGTCCGGTCGGTTTCGCGTGGGGAAGACAGGAGCCCGCAAAGCCCGTACTTTCCACCGCCGCCGCTTCGTCCACCACCAACTAACCATCAGCTCCGCGTGCAGACCAGCCTACCAAATTTGTCACAATATGGCTTGAAGTCCCCAGGTCTGAGCCCGCGCTCGGCGACCCCCGGACCTGTCAGCGCCGCCGCGACATTTGGGCCGGGCATTACTCCAGGACCTAACTCCAGTGCAGAGTCGAAACCGTTCTGGCAAAATGCTCTTTCGGAGGCTCGTTATTTTGCTGGCGGTCTGATCCCGAACCCGACCGAATCCACAAAACACTACACCATCCTGCGGCACTCTTCACCACTGATCTTCTATCGTGGGCCCAGCACCTCAGTTGAGATTTCCATCTTCAGCGCCCCAGATTATCCCCTTCCGCCAGATCGAACAATATGGTTGCAACAGCGAGGTTTTTCTGGCGACAGCGGCATGAAGATAAAGGCCTTCTTTGGATCTACAGATGACTGGCTGAACGTAACACCCTCTGTTCTCGTCCAGCCAAGCGAAGTAGAACGGGACACTGAACGTGGCTGGAAGAGAGACATTGACAAGGCAGCCAAGAAGCTTCTCAAAGATAAAGGGCCCAAAAAAGCCCACATCCCCCGAGAGACCCATGTCGTCCGGATCCCCGAAGCATCTGACGACGGTTATTTCCGTCTTCACTTGTGTGCAGGTGGTCCCCCAGAAGAACACCAGCCTTCCTCCCCCTCCCCTTCCATCACCTCCTCAAAACGCAAAATCCTCTGCTCCAGTCCCATTTTCCGCATAGCCAGCACCTCCACTGATTCGTCTGTCTTCCGCGGCGCCTCCCTCACCACCCTCCCCCTTGAAGTTGGCGCCTTTGTCGGCTCCAAAGTCATCCTTTCCCGCGTCGACCCCATTCTCGTACCCATCCAAGCCGGCTACGACAGAGTGAGCCCTGGCCTGGTCAAGGAAACAGCCGCAACCCTCGCCTACGAGGTAGCAACCGACAAAGTCAACGAAAACGCCACTTTAAGGCAGGAAAAGACCTCTTATATCTCCTCCTCCCGCTCCATCTCTTCCTCCACCGGCAACAGCCCAGACGTCAACACCATCGGCCCCTCCTCCGGCCCCCTCCCCCCCTTCCCCTTAAAATTCACCGGCGTCGTCCAGCGCGGCACCGGAAAATCCACCGCCGAGCTCGGCATACCCACCGCGAACCTCCTCCGCACAACCCCAGAATCAGCCCGCTTCTCCCTCCGAGGCGTCTACATCGGCTGGGCCTCCCTCCTACCCCCCAAAGACAACCCCTCAACATGGCAACCCCCCACCTGGCACGAAGCCGTCATCTCCGCCGGACCTCTCCCACAAACCCGCCCACAAGTCGCCCCCGAGCCACAAATCACCGTCCATCTCCTGCACGAATTCCCCCAATCGTTTCAGGGCAGAGAACTCAAAGTCATCGCGATGGGGTACCTCCGACCATCGCTGCATTTCAACGCTCCACTAGAGGAGAAACTAGTGGCGTTTAGCCAGGATGTTCATCTCATCATGGCTTGCCTCACGGGGCCAGGGAGGAGGGAAAACTGGGGGCCGGATGCGGCTGCTGTGTTGCTGAAACAAAAAAAGAGCGAACGAGGGATGGGCGAGAGGTTCTTGGACGCGAAGGAAAAGGTTGCAAGGAGGGCGCCGAGTGTGCCGTTGCACAAGGTGGGTATCAGAGGGTTTGATCCCGAGGCAAAGGATAGGATGCATGGGAAGGGGGGGTATTGGGTTAGGAGGTGAATTTGGGGGAGTATAACTTTGTTGAGATGTTGATTAAAGCGAGACCTTCGCCGCTGTGTAACTACCTATATATAGACTTCATTGGTGTAATCTGTTGGGTAGAGGAGCTGAGGGACGTTGACTTTCCAAGTTCGGGTTATTCACTTTTGGAAGGTGAGCTTGTGTGGGCACTAATAGATATCATTTGTATATTATATTATTGTAAGTATCTATCCTTGTATACTATATCTCCAACATCCTGTTGTATGCTCTCATGTCTAGAAACACCCTGGCCCTATATATTTGCTGACCCATACCTGATTTAACCAAAGGGGCGAGGGATAGATGATAACCTAGAATCCAAAATCGAAAACTCCAAAAAATGGCAAGACCCTCCGTTCCGTGGTATACTTGGACTTTTTTAACGCCGGTAGGCCAATTCCCTTCAAAGTCATATGCTCATCTCGTATGTATAATGGTGGTGCCGACAGGTGCTGTCGTGTTTGAGGGACGGAATCCCCGCCAATGAACCCACCTAGCTTTTTGCGTTTATTTGACGTTGGTGGTGGGCGGCGGGAGCGTTGGGGTGACGGACGTCTTTGCGTCCCGGTCAGTAGTTGTATTGTGTGAAGGCTGAACATGGCGTAATGCCATGTGCATGCCTTTGTCATGTTGTCTTGCAGGTTCTGGTGAGATCGTGTTGAGATCAAGCATGATGACGCTCTACTGACTCAAAAAAGAAGTCAACTGGCTGCGAAGAATCGTTGGTTGTCAGTCGCTTAGGACAACTTGCTTAAACCCCTGCCGCACCTTGAGTCCTGCTCAGCTCATTCAGCACTTCCCTGACAACATTCATCTTGACCGGCTTCGTCAAAAACAAGTCGCAACCACTCGCGGTCGCCTCGCTTTTGCTGAAGTCACTGCTCAGCCCTGTCAGCGCGATGATCTTGGATTTTTTCACGCCGGCGTCGAGCTCCATTTGTCTGATCTCTCGTGTGGCTTCGAAACCATTCATGATGGGCATGCTAATGTCCATAAACACCAGGTCAAACCGCGGCTCCTGCCCTTCAAGTGACTTCTTGTACAGTTGTGCAGCTTCGAGACCATTGGATGCGGTAGAAAAAGTGTGATTGAGTTTGCGAACTACATGTGTAAGGAGCTTGATGTTGATGGGGTTGTCGTCAACGAGTAAAAGATGTCGTATGGGAGCTGCTTGAGGTTGCGCTGCTGCCTGGGTATCGGGAGCCGTCGGCGCAGAAGTCTTCTTGGCGTTTGTCTCCCCCAATGATCTCGTCGGAAGTTTGGGGGCTGATGGCGCTGCAGGGAGTGACCCTGCTTCATGTTTGGAGTGTCCGAATGCTGATGGCAAACGACGGACAGGCGTGACCCACTGAGCCGCGGTAGCTGCCTGAAGACCTGGATTGCCAAATTGAACTGTGTGAACGTATGGCTTTGAGTCAAAAGCAGCGTATAGTACCAAGGCCAATTTTCTTGGACCCAGCGGATGATGTAGATGAAGTGGGTGGTACTTTGTCACGTCAGACTTGAGGCATGATGGCGGCCCAGAGCCCGAGCACAGCAAAACCAGTGGCGTAATGTGCGAATGTTTAGCCATATAATCGCTGATATCCTTTTGTGGTGTGTCATTTGATGCACCCAAGTCCAAAACATAAATATCCGCCGCCGGAAGTGGCTCATCATGCTTTGCTAGGACCACTGCCATGCCAAGTGCCTCGCCAGCATTGCATCTCATAGCCCTTTCAACATTCAAGGTCCAAAGACGCATCTCCTTGTCGACCCTTGGACTTGAACTGACTGTTGCACTATATGCCTCGCTGGTGATCAAACACAAAGTCCGACCACTTAGTCGACGTCGATGCATATCGAATGATGACTCTCGTGCGGACTGAATAAGCGCTGGTGGTGTAATGTCCGAAGGTTGCTGGTCATTTCTGTTGAGAGGAACGAAGACTTCCACACATGTGCCTATGCCGACCGAGCTGTGGACCTCAACGATGCCACCCAGGTCGCTGACCAACTGCTGGACAATACTGAGACCAAGACCCATGCCAGGGGAATGGCTATTCTCTTGTGAAAATGGGGTGAAGAGGTGATACTTTACGTAATCAGACGACATTCCCAATCCGGTATCCTCTACTGAGAAGCAAATATGCTCGGATGACTTCCCGGTTTTGTCGGGCCGTTGGACTGTTTTAAGTTTCACCTCGATTCGACCGGTTAGGGTGTACTTCAAGGCATTACCGAAAATGTTCATCACAATGCGCTTCCAGGCACCGACAATGACGGGTAATCTCCAGTCAGCCTTCATCGCAATGTTGACAGTGATGAGTAATGGACGATCTGGAACAGTGCTGTTGACTGGTTCCGCTGTGCTCTTCGGCATCGATGACTGCATGTGAAAGGCGTTCCCAGATAGGTGACCAATTCGAATAGCTTCCACGACTTCCTCTACAAGCACCCCCAAGTCAGTGACTCGCAGGTGTGAGTCTGGTATTTTGTGGTCACCACGTTCCCGGCCCGCATGGGTCACAATCGCATGGTCGAGTAGGTTGTTGAAGGTGTCTAGTAATGTTGTGGCACAGGAGTCAAGCATGTCGAGCGTCGATACGAGGGGTGTTTCTGACATATTCTCTCGCAGCAACTCGCTGCTCGCCATGATTCCATGAAGTGGACTGCGTAGTTCATGGCTCAAAGACGAGACAAAATCTGACTTTGCACGGCTGGCAGCCAACGCTTCGAGACGCGATACCTCGGCCATGACAGAATTGCCGAATGCAGAGACCAGACCAATATCAGTTATGTCGATTGCCCGAGTTGGATCTTCGACCCAGCCTAGCGTGGCAGCATACCATGTCTCACGTTGAAAATGCCATAATGGGAGAAACACCACGTATTTGGCGGCAGGTAGTTCGCGGAAAAGAGCAGCGATATCATCCCTCAGCCGCCAGGTCGCTTCGTCAGGCTTCTGACAAGAGGACTGGAATCGCTTGCCAGGTCCATAACTGTCGTCAATTGGACCGAATTCATCGGCAGTAAACACTTTTCCTTGCGGGAATGCACGTATAAACCGTTGAAGCGACACTTCGGGCAGGCGTGTCTGAGAGGAATGGGTGATTTTTTCACCAGTGGGGCCGTGACAAGATTTGACGATTGCGCCGCAGAACGGGCCTTCGGCATGATCGTGGTGAGTGTCGGAATGGCTGCTCAGTGTAGGCTGGTCGGACGTATCCGTATAGGAGCTTGGAACAGCGTCGAGAAACATGAAGCCATCTAGATCCATGGAGCGTCGAATGGCGGCTGCGGCCCGGAAGAAGGTGGTCTTGATGTTGGCTGAGGATATGAAGCCACTTCCATGGGATTCGGATGTTTCCGACGAAGGCGCCAATGGGTTTGGATCTCCAGGCTCGTTTGCGTTGGCACGAGCGATGGCCGCCTCCAATTGCTGTTCGATTGGGTTTTTGTCCGTCTCGTCTCGTGGAGTTGTTGGGGCCGTTTCGGAAGGAGTCTGCCTGGACTCGGACGATAGGGAAGACTCGATGGACGACGACGATATTACATTCGACGGCTCGGGCCGCCGAGAACCGTCGGGCGATTGTGCACCTGTCGACTCAGTTCCGGCAACCACTTTGTTAACCTCATTCGAGTTTCCAATCCCAACTGTTTGTTCCATGGGCGTCTGGGGCTCCGGGCCACGGGGCGCAGGCATGGCACTCGCCCGTGAGGGGCGTTGGGCTGGTGGCTCGTGCCTGATAAAACCGCTTAAACCTCGTATGAGTTCTGCCGAGCGATGCCGACTCTGTTTGATCCTCACATTTTCCAAATGGGCCATGATGGCGGCAGCAATCTCGTTGAGAATCTCCACTTTCTCGTCATCGTCAAAGTCATTGAGCTTGCTATCGACCACGCAGTAGCTTCCCATCAGATATCCAAGAGGAGAGACGAGGGGGACTTCTAGATATGACCTGAAGTAGGGATAGTTTTTGACGTAGGGGCGATCTTTATAATGAGGGTGCGTCGTGAAGTTGTTGATGATATACCTCGTCCTATTCGCAACGACATCGGGTCCTGTTTTGGCCCATTCGCCCGTCTCGTCCATGAAGGCGTTCATTGTTGCTGGGCACACTCCATCACAGTTTCTCAGCTTGCAGACGCCTATACCAATGGTATCGCCAGGGTCGCAATTCATGTCATAAATCGAATGCGATCGGGTGATCTCGGTGACGACATATTGGTACGTCCGGTCGATGAGGGAAATAAAGGCTCTGTCGCAGCCCAATCGGAGGGCGCCGAGTTGGGTGAGGGCATTGAGAATGGGATCGGGATGGAGCGTCACCTTCTCGGCGAAACCGGCCGGAAGATCTGGAGGGAACGAGGCCGCCAAGAGGTAACTGCAAGAGTCAGAGTTAGGAAACGGCGTAAGTCATGCCAATAGATGCTGGATGCGGACAACTTACGCTGCGATCTCACGCTGCCTGGCTCGCTCCGAATTCTTCAGCTCGACGCCGCTTGCTGTCGCAACCTCCAGCGCCGGTGGCTCCGGGCCATCGACCGACATTCTGGTGCGATAGATGCAAGGTGACTGGCAAGTGGGGCTGGACCTGCCTGCATCGTTCAGTCGTATGGAGACTGTGCAAGCAGGATTGCAGATGAATGAACAAGAACTGGGAGTCTCTGACCACGGGCACAACCAAAACCAAGCAGGCGAGCGTGCCCGATACTCTGGCTCGAGGCAGGTGATCTAGGGGCGGGGAGGCGGAGAAGACGACCAGTCTCTGTGCCAAGTTTTCGTAGCGTATAAAGTTGACAGTTGACTCCCACTTCCCGAGGACGACTAATGATCAATCAGTGCGTTTTTTGCCGCCCAATGATGCTGAGCCGCTTCACTGTTTTTTCTGGGTATGGGAAATGTCGTCCTGCAGGATCAATAAAACCCATGCTAATTGGGCCCAGCACATCCTGCCATGGTTCCAATGGGATTTTCCTCTCAAACAACCTTCTTGTGGGAAATGCAAGATCGAGATCGAACCAAACTTTGACCCGCTTTTCCCCACATGAACTGTGGATTCCGGTTCGAAAGCTCCGCCCACCTGAGACAATCTATAGTACTTAAACCCTAACCCTATGTGACATCACGACCGTGAACCATCTCTTAACAACTACCATCTACTGTTATCCAGTGTTAGGGAAGACAGTTGTTGTTAAATGCCAGTATATTACTCACTCACATCTAGTGTATGCCTTAGTTGCATTTTCCTCGTTATGCTAACCAGCACAGTGTTCTCCACAAATTTAAGGCCACCACATGTGATCCGAAAGCTTAGACCAGACTCCAGCACATTGACGTCACTCTTGGTCGGCGAGTGTAACATAATTAACAGATCGACGGAGACAGTATAAGCTCAAGTCAAACAGTTCCATGCACAGGGTCCTAGCTATGTTCTTAGTTTAGCTGTTGAAACTCGACTACACTAGCAAGCCAACAACCCTCACCTTGCCCTCGCAGTCTTTGTCCCTCATGAAGACAACCTCAATCAAACCCTTCATCCCCAGCTTTAAGTAAAACAAGTACTCGATCGCAGAGCGGCTGATGTGCTTGATGAATTCAGTACCAATGGCAATGGGTTCAGCTTAACTCAATGATGTATACCTAATTGAGATTCAATAGACAGAGTAGATTAGAGTGTCCAATGCTTGAGATGTGTTTCATTACGCTGTCTAAGTATGCCTACACTCTCTCCCAGTATACGCTCTGTAGACGAAATGAAAATCTGTGCCTATCATGGTTTGACACAGTGACACACAGGAAGTGTGAACAATATCCCACCTCTAAGCATCCAAAGTCGTCGTGTTCCTTGAGACCGCTTTCCGCAATGTTAAGCGGTCCACTACAGCAATAGCAGGATCCTACACAGCGTGTTAGAATGGAAAGATAAGATGCGTTCAAATAGAAAAGGGTACTCTACTCACATCCTAGTGGCTTTGGTAGTATCAGATGTTGAAAATTTGCCTCCCCCTCAGACTTGTTCTCCTCGACAGAAATGCTCAACAGAATCATGTCCCAACTAAGCCATGGCGGGCATGCCTATTCAACATTATCAGGGCTTCTCCTGCTCCTCCAGCACCGCCTTCAACAGCTGAAGCATCTGGTAAAACTCGGTCGGGTACTTATCCTCGTCCTTCCCCTTCTCCGCCGCCTCTTTAGCCTTCTCCGCTGCCTGGTGATCCAACAACATCCCTACCAGCTTCTCACTATGCTTCCTCGCCCGACTGGCATACATCAAAGGCGTCTTCCCGCTCTTGTCCTTAACGTCGATTTCCGCTCCCAGCTTTAGCAGCTTTTCCACCACCCCAACTTGAAATCTCTTCGTCGCCGACAGCAACGGTGTTTCTCCCGACCCCTCATGCACAGCCGTCAAGTCAGATTCCAAGTTCGTTGCGTACTCTGGGTAAAACTCCTCCAACAGCATCTCGGCGAAGGCGGGCTCAAACTTTCTGATGGCCAGGTGCATAGCAGAGAGATTCTGCTCGTCCTTGATATGCAAAAGAGCCGGGCACTTGTTGAGGAGGTCTCGGCCAGCCTTGATAGCCCCGCCTCGGGCGGCCCAGTGGAGTGCCGTCCGTTTCTCTTCGTTTTGAAGCTTGGGGTCGGCACCGGCCTGGAGGAGAAGCTGCACGCAATCGCCTATCGCATCATAACTGGAAAGGCCGAGTGGCGTGTCACCTTCGTCGTCTTGAGCGTTGACGTCTGCTCCGTGGTGGAGGAGCCACTTGATTGCTTCGCCTTCATCGCATGCAGAGTGAAGCGGAGTGCCGCCGGCGTCGGTTTTAACTTCGATGAGTTCTGGGAGGCCAGGCGGTTGGTGAATGAGGTAATTGAGGATGCCAAGGTTGGCGTATTTTGCTGCGTAGTGGAGAGGAAGCCAGCCATCGACATCGCCTACCATAGGGTCCATCCCCGCGCGGACGAGGACTTGGGTGACGTCTCTGCCGGCAGGCACTTGACAGCGGGCAGCGAAGTGGAGGGCTGTCCATCCGTCGTCCCCAAGGACCTCGTCTGGCTTGACTGCGCCGATGTTTGGATCGATAAGGATCCTGACAACGGCGAGGTTGCCTTGACTGCAAGCCCAGTTGAGAGCCGATCTTTTGGGCGTTTCGTCAACTGCGTTGGGGTCGACTCCATGCTCGAGTAGCATCGCGATAGTGTCTGCCTGTCCTCGAACGACTTCCGACCTAGCCACATGAGAAATAATGGTGAGTCCTTCCGGCATGAGGCGGTGGGGATCAGCTCCATGCTTGAGGAGAATCTGTAGAGTTCCGGACTGTCCTGCGGCGGCCGCACAGGCCAGGGGCGTTACGTCCTTCTCTGAAGCCGTCACGTCAACCTCTGCTCCGGCCTCGACTAACAACCGGACGATATCGTTATGGCCGGCTTGTGCCGCAAGATGCAGGGCTTTCAAACGATTCTTTGAGCTGCTGCTATAGTTCAAAAGCGGTGCCTTGCCCGCAGGAGAAAGAGATTGAAGACATCGGTCGACATATTTTGTGTTGCCCAGTTCGCAAGCTCGAAAGAAAGTGCGAAGATTGTCTTTGACAGTGCCCTTCGGAAAGACAAATGATTCGGAGGGGCCGAGGCCGCGGGGTTGGATGGGGGGCATGGATTATGAACTATAAAAGCGTGCAATGTATCGGGATGGTAATTTCTATGTCGGATGTTAGTCAATGCATCGGAGCCGTGGCTATGAGTCGGTGGGTATATAAGGGTTGTTCGAGCAGGCTATGGAAGACCATGGCGGTAAATCAAAAGACGTTGGCTCCTAGGGAAAAATACCTATTGAGATGAAATCACATTGAGGATTCAAGTTCTATCCCTGAAGGTGCCCAGTGACTGTTGCCTGCGCCGCCCGCTGACTGCAGCGAGTGAAAGACCACTGGAGCGCTGCAGAGAATGTGGGGGCCACACTCCGAACTTCAATTGTGCAACACCGCTTGCACATTCCCCGCAACGGACAGGAAACATGGTGATCGGATCGACAGGAATGAAAGCAATGCTGAATTGCAAAGTGATGCCCAACTATAAGTGTTCCGTTGATCAGGTCGGTCGAGGTTAAGTTAGGTAGGCTACGTGTTGCACAACATGCCGACCCTGGTGGGATGTTGGTTGCCAAACAGTGCGACTTGAGGAAGGAACCAAAAGCAAAAGTAAACGTCGCCTGCAGGATTCGAACCTACGCTTCCGAAGAAACGGCCTTAGCAGGGCCGCGCGTTAACCACTCCGCCAAAGCGACTTGTGAATGTAGTAAAGACTGATTGATCATAATGGCAAACACTAGTAGCTTCTGAACCTGACCAGATCGTTTGTCTCTTCACCTGTTTGGCATATGTGACACAAATCGGCATCTGAAAATGCAAACTGGTGTTTTCTAAATTAAAAGATACCAAGAACCGAAATACATCACCGTCATCCACAATTAACCCAGCCAAAACAATCTGATAGCATCAGTCCAGGTAAGAAGCCATGCACCTTTTCCATTGTCCTTATGTCAAGTTTCGTTGAACGCAGCGCTGAGATCCATCTCCCCTCTGAACGTGCTGAGGAACAACCCCAGTCCCGTAACAAGCTCCTCGCCGGTCAGGCAGGGATTGTAGGCCTCCACATTGCCAACGCGCGGGCATTAAGCTTGTCAACGAGTCCCATACTGGAAAGTGACACAGAGGGCTTGGAATTGGGCAGCGGGGCCAAAACGTTCCGCCCGTCTTTTTCAGACTGGGGAAGCGTCAGTGAAGGAGTGGCTGCAGCCCAAATGTAAGGAGCCAGAGCGAGGTGGTCCTTATCCTCACGCAAAGAATGGTAAAACTGTCGCATTTGGGCCAAGATATCGAGGAGTTCCTGTTGCCGAGCAGATACATTGTTGAGAACTGCCGTTAGCATTGTCGCATCCAGCTTAATACCACAAATGGAGTTATAGACTGCTGCTGGGTGATCGAGCCCACTGAACGGTGACTGCCACCTTGGGGACCCATTATGAACAATGTGCTTGATATATTCCACCTGTGTTCCAGCAGCAAGAGCGGCGGAGAGGCTCTCAGTGTGGAGATCGCGGACTGCCATGACGATGGCAGTGTGGAAATCATGATATGGGGTTGCACCGACGGGGTTCAGCGTCGCTAGCAGTTTCGAGGCACGGCCAGTTGGGATGGCGTGAGCGACCCCCTGATGTTTCCCAGGAAGGAGAGCCTCTCGCGTTATGGAATGACGATGCTCTCAATTGCTGGGTCTTGAGGTGCTTTGTTGATTTGTTGCAAGGCTACTTGTTTTCCTTGTTGCTCGGGAGTTGGAACTGGTGGGACAGCGGCTGCCACGTGATAAGGCGTACTTAGGCGTTCTGCCTCCAAACCATCGCAAAAGGCCAGCTGGGCGGGTAATTCCTCGCTGAAGGCTTCTGAAACGTGGTGGAGGAAGGCGTTAAGAAGCTGAAGAGTGCCGATGCCATCAATGATATCGTGAGGAGAGCGAAGGACGACATCGCGGCGGGCCGGTGAACCTGAGGAAGCAGGCACAACAGTGATAAACAAGGTAGCCAGCTCTGGGGCAGAAGGATCAGAAATGGCCCATTCCACTCCGGTCTGGTCACTGGAAACGGAGCGGAAGGTCTTGTCAAGCCAGCTGCTGCAGGCGCCATCGTCAGACACAGTTTGGTACGACTTCTTCCACTTCTGCTCATGGCTATCAAAGTGAACTTGCGAGCCAATGCTGGGAAGCTGATGTCGAAGTCTCAGCCAAGCTGTTCGAAGGGCCACATCAAACTTGGATGTGACAGTATCCACGTCCTGGCCTTCGGTAACGGGGATGGCCAGAGACACATGCCCCGTGATGGCAAAGTGCATCCGGCCGCTACCGGCGTACTGCTTGACTAGAGACGAGTAGAACACCTCGGCCTCGTCAGCATCACGCTGCCACATACCGGGACTGACCTCGCGCCAGACGAAATTGTCGTCAATTGAGAGAGATATCATGATGGTTGTAGCGATCTTAGGAAGCAGCTGGATTCAGCCAGTTCACCCATCTCCCCCTCTCCGGACTGTGCCCTGCCCTTTTATTTTCATCATGTCGGCCCTGAGATCCGCCGTATGTCTTGTTGCTGACCGTGTGAGTCGGGTGAAGATCGGGAAAAAGGACCTCCTTCTGGACGTGGCATTCAAGAGGTTGGTTGTGGTTGGTGAAGGCTTCCGACTTTTAGCCATTGACGCTAATTTGGCCCCGAGGTTTAGCCATTTCGGCACGACTACCCTGTGCTTCCACACCAGCCCCACTAAAATGACATGGGGAAGATGGAGACAGAGCAGCAAGACACACCCTCGGGCATCGCCAAAGTTGGACACCGATAAAATGCAGCCTGCCGTGAGCCCTCTCTCCTACGGACTCCAGGCCTCTCAGGGAGATGGTATCGGTATTTGCCAAGTTGATCCCGGCTAGCATCAGCCATGTCGAAAACTGCCACCGCCACAAGCACGGCTCCTCCTTCGCCCCACCCTGAGATTGATGCCGAGCACGCAGCGCGGCGCGCGTCCAGAACATCCCTCCAGGTCAACGGCTCCCTAATTGTGGAAGATGTTCAGGCACCGGGTCTTAGCAAGCCAGTTCTTTTGAAGCTCTGCAGTGCTGCCTTCTCATTCTTCGTCTCCGGGGTCAACGACGGCAGCATTGGTGCCTTGATTCCTCACATCATCCGCAGCTATGGCATCACCACTGCAATTGTTTCTGCCTTGTATGCTCAACGCCATAGCTAACATCTCATCAAACATACCACTGACATTTTGAAGGTACGCAACGAGTTTCTTGGGCTGGTTTTCCGCTGCCCTCTCCAACACACATCTCAGTCAACGGCTTGATCTTGGTGCCTTGATGGTCTTGGGTGCCGCTCTCCAAGTCGTCGCCCACGCCCTAAGAGCATGGCCTACGCCGACTTTTGGGTTGTTCATATCCACCTTTTGGCTGGCCAGTATCGGCCAGGCCTTTCAAGACACACAGGCCAACACGTACGTTGCCTCGCTCAAGGACTTGGCAGTTCACCGCTGGCTCGGTTTTATTCACGCCATGTACATGGCGGGATGCCTTGTTGCCCCATTTGCTGCCTCCCCCATTGCATCGTCAGCTTCCCAGGATGGTTCTTCACAATGGTACCTCTTCTATACTGTTCCCTTGGGGCTAGGTGTCGCCAATCTTGCCCTGGCTATTATCGCTTTTCGAGATTCTCTCCGCTTTCACCCCCAAATCCCGAACCCTAACACCGTCTCGTCGAATAAAAGTGCTTTGGATTTGATCAAGGAGACGCTCAGGACACAGAGCGTTTGGTTGCTCAGTCTATTCTTTTTCTTTTATCTTGGGGTTTCGGTCACAGCCGGTGGATGGGTCGTGGAATATCTGGTAGAAGCCCGCAATGGCGATCTGACCCAGATGGGGTACGTCCCTGCTGGTTTTAGCGGAGGCTGCCTTTTGGGTAGACTTCTTCTGCCCGACCCGACGCATAAATGGGGCGAGCGGCGTATGATATTCTTGTACTGCCTGTTTTGTCTAGGGTTCCAGCTGTTATTCTGGCTGTAAGTATTACTGTGCAACACGAGCGACTTCGTGGGACAAGGAAACTAATCGCGGCTTGGTACAGTGTTCCCAACATCATTGCTGCCTCAGTAGCCGTCAGCTTTCTTGGTTTCTTTCTTGGGCCGTTTTTCGCTACTGTGAGTACCTACGGTGTATTTAGTGTAGCGTGCAAAGTTTAAACTCTAAGCTAACAACTTGGAAAACACAGGCAATTTCGGTGGGCACCCGCATTTTCCCTGCCCGAATTGGCCCTACGGCTCTCTCTTTTGTCTTCGTCTTTGCTCAAGTTGGCGGTTCACTGTTTCCTATCATTACTGGCGTACTGAGCGGCCACCTTGGAGTGTCTGTCATGCAACCGGTGCTCGTGGCCTTGATTACGGCCACGGCAGTCGGCTGGTTGCTTGTTCCTCAATCTCAACCGAAGCAAGAGTAACCACAAGATACAAAATTTCAGGCATGATGGACCTTGACATTTCCAGTTGGTCATAACCACGACGACATACGCTCGCGCCCTGTGCTATTCTCCAAAACACACCAAAAACCCTCGCTGAGACCACTTGAAATGAACCCCCCTATCGCTCAAATTTACACCTCATGCCAAATTACATCCCACTAAGAACCATAGAGAACGCGATCCTAAAGCTTTGCAGTCGTCAGTTCAATGCTGCTGCTATACGAAGCTTTGTTCGGGGTTAACTGACCTTTTCTGGGTATCAGATGTCGTTATCATTACTCATAAAAAGTCTTTCCTCCATGACCTATCGTGTCTCTGTCGCCGAATGGGCGGAACCATGAGATGACACGAGGTATGTACAAATTGTGATGGTGGACACCGGTGATGGATTCAGAGTCTGGTGCATGGCTCGGACTGGTGATGTACTCAACTGCATCAGGGGGCAAAGCACCCCACGACATGCACATGAGGCCTGCGAGGAGAGCTTGTTGGCTGATGTGGTACCAGTGGTAATGGTGCTCTTCTTGTGGCTGTTGAGGTTTTGAGGTTGGGACGTGTGATGGTTTGTGGATGGTGGTGGTGTCGGTGCCGTTCATTTTGTTTCTTGGCGGACCTAAGAAAATGGGCAGGTTGTGTTGTTGTGGTTGTTTCTGATTTGTGGGTGGATTTGTGTATCAATGATGTTGGCAAAAGATGAGAGGAACCACCTGCATCGACTGAAGTGGCGAACTGATGTTTTTATAGGCAGCACAGAGTAAGACGGCAGCTAACATTTAACTCCCCCCTCATCCAGTCTGCCTGTGGGAAGACGGTGAGGTGATGTTTATGGTGTGACAAGCATAGCATTCTGGTGGTGTGACGGCGGAGCGGGAGCGCCCGATAGCCCCGCCATCCCGGGACCCACCTTCCGGCATACCGGGCCCGGCCGGACCCACTGCCTCGGAAAAGGGGTCAGGGGTAAAGAAGGTTAAACTAACCTCGCCGGTTCCGACCATCGGCTCAACGGCGCGTTATAGCCAGTCAGTCACCGTACATGAACCGCTGAACAAAAGGCTTACCTGACACGCTCTGGACAAAAAAACCGGTACTGCAAGTGTCGAACAGGCATCAAAACACAGTTAACAGACCATACAAGATAATCGTTAGGCCTTAAATGATAGTCGGCCGACCTTTAAAGATAGTCGTTAGACCTTAAATAATAGTTGATAGGCCTTGAAAAATAGTCGGTAGGCCTCTAAAGATAGTCGATAGGCCTTACTATGCAATAGGCATTTGCATGTAATCGGGGCGCCCGGTGCCAGTTTTTTTTGTCTAGGGCGTGCCTGACTCAAAACAGTTCAACTAGGAGATGCCCGGAAGATGGCGGCGTCGCCCCTGAATCTCGAATCCTCGAAAGCCAAACCTGATCCCATCTCATATGTAATCTGTCGAAGCCTCAACGGATCATCCGAACCAAAAGTTATCCTTTGACATTCAGCGAAAAGCCGCTCCCCATTATGTCTCCAGCCGCCAGCTCCGCGCCGAAAGGCATCCAGCAATATGCCGCCGCCAGAAAGGGCGGTCCGTTTCAGTTAACCGATGCTCCTTACCCAGAGCCCGGGCCAAATGAGATTTGCATTCGAAACCGTGCAGTTGGTCTGAACCATCTCGACTGGAAGAACCTCCACTTCGGGATGATGGTTGAGAATTGGCCCGAAATCTTTGGCATCGACACGGCTGGTGTGGTAGAGGTCGCCGGCAAGAACGTTCAGGGAATCAAGGCCGGCGATGCGGTCATGAGTCTGGCCGGTCATGGCGGCCGCGCTGGAGCTTTCCAAGATGTGACTACCGTTCCGGCCAACTATGCTTGCCGCAAGCCCGCAGCTTGGAGCTTTGAGCAGGCTGCTTCCGTTCCGTGGGTGACATGCATCCTTTCTCACCTCTTGACAGCGCTAATCTCAGCCACCAACCAGAATCTGCTACCTCACCGCCGTAGCCTCCATCATCAAAGGCCTCGGCCTCCCCCTCCCCCACCTCAAGGAGCCCCCCAAGGAGAAAATCCCCAACCTCGACGACCTCGCCAGCCCCATCACCCCCGGTGCTTCCCAAATCCAGGTCAAACCCCCCCTCCTCAACTCCGTCCTTGTCGTCGGCGGCTCTTCCGGTGTCGGTGCCTGCGCCGTGCAGCTCCTCCGTGACGCCCTCCCTCACCTGGTGATCATCACGACCAACTCCCCCGCCCACGACAAGAAGGTCATCAGTCTCGGCGCGACGACTTGTGTGGACAGGAACATGAAGCCTGATCAGATTGCCAAGGCTGTTAAAGACGCCTCCCCCAATGGCAAAGGTGTTGACGCGATGATTGACACTGTGGCCGGCGCTATGGAGGGCAACAAGGAGATCTTTGGCGCTTTCAGGGAGGGCGGGCCGAAGCTGTACAGCCATGTCATGACGGGCGCTAAGCTGGAGGCTCCCGAGGGGGTCAAGGCTGCAACGGTGTTTGGCCGGATGGCGTTTCAGACAGATGGGGGCGGGGCGGCTATGACGAGGCTGGTTGATTTGGTTGAATCGGGTCGGTTTAAGCTGCCGCTTGATATTGAGGTCGTTGGAAAGGGGTTGGGGGTTATTGGCGGTGGGTTGGAGAAGCTGAGGGGTGGTGTGAGTGGGACCAAGCTGGTTGTTTCTTTGTGAAAGATTCTTTTCAATGTTTGTTGGGAATGTAGGTAGGTATGTTGTGCAAGTGGCATGATGGACATATAAGAATTCTCTTAAGCGTTTCAAAAACACCTCTCTATGAGTTGGTGGTTGCGTAGACTTTCCGCTGGCAACCGTCCTCGTCTTGTAAATGTTTTGTCAAGTGGATCCTAGGACCCACTGTTACTCCTCAGTGCCTGAGCCCCTGAACCTCAGTATGAACTACACTATCCGCCTTTTTTGGTTCGAAGAATGGAAGTGAAAGGTGAGACTGGCAGATAGATTCATACTTCGTAAATTAATATATTAACGAAAAACATTCGACGGCCTCTCTGCACGTGCAAGGTTGAAAGGTAGGCGTTGATCTGTGATATAGAAACAAAGAAAGTGGTGTTGGCGGCTTCAGAATCCCCATCTCCTTGGCGGTGACTCATTCATGCTTCCATGTTGGTGATATTTAACCCAGGACTGACACCTTCTTTAATGACGCTGAAGAACCATATGCAGGAGGGTTTGGGCTTCATAGATAAGGACTTGAACAAAGTGGCCTTGTAATACAACGTGCTTCCTGATCTGTATATAGAATGACAAGGGTTGTAATGTGCGATGTCGTGAACACAGGAAAAAAGTGGTTATCGCATGAGCTCGAGCTACTTAGGTCAGCCGCTGTGTGTGACCCATGTTATGAACGGGGGAATCATGTTACATACCTTGCTGAGAAATCTAGGTGCTCGGATTTGATACACATTTTGACTGACCTGTATCATAACGTTGAGTATATGAACTCGATCACTAGAGATTAATGAAAGAGACATCAGAGACATACATCCACATTGAAGTTCCCAGACGGAAACTTTTCATGGAGAAGATCGTTGAGCTTCTCGGGACTAATACACCTGCTTGGAATTGTGGACATCTTTCCAGATGACTCGGGTAGAGCGAATAAGGATGTTCTTCTTCCAGGACCGCCAGTTCTCTGGGGTGGAACTGCCAGGAATTTGTCAGACATGATTTGTTCGTTGATAGAGCTGACAATAAAGCAATAAGTGTCGTCGGCGATGGTCTTGCAAAGTTGAAAAAAAGCATATAATAGTGGGTAGTTGGGTCGCCTCGTAAAAATATCAAAGGTCAAACCAGCTTGGAAGATGACCCAGTATTTCATCCTGACATGAAATCTGCCTTGTCTCAAAGGTCATGCTAAGAGGTGGCACCTTCACTTCGGTGAAGACACACTGGCAAAATTCGTCCAAAGAACTTTTAAACCCCGAGTTCATTTGAGGGCACCAACCAGATGAAAAGCGCCCCAGTCTTTGGGTGTGTGGCTGCATCAAACAATACCTCCTCTATCCAATCAAGAGACTCGGGGCTGGCTTGGGGGCTTTGCCCAGCGACCGTGGAGGCCAAACCGTCAACCACGCCTCTTTAATGCACGCCACGGCGCTTCGTCGCAAGGCTTTCTCCAACAACCTGCAGGCATAAATGGTGGCTAAATACACCACAAGTCCGCATCCAGGCTCACCATCAGCTGCAAGTTTCGGCCGCTGCTTCCAGCGCTTTTCAGCGAGGGAGACCAATCACCAAGATGGGGGCCACTTCGTGTTTCATCTCGCCAACCTATGATCACTGCATCCCTCCCTCCACTTCAATACTGTTTGGCTAAGGATCAACGCCGAGGCTCGAGGTATATATACCTCACAACTACATTACTCTCCGATGACGGTCAAAACTGCGGAAGTGGAGTTGCTGACAAAAAATAGGAAAGGTCATAATAGATCTTACATCTGTGTTCCAGGATATTAATGATCTATTAGGTGATGTGCGACCACCTAGCTGCCAGATTTACAAGCCTTGACTTGAACTCGTTTCTCTGCTCATCTCATACTCGCTACCTTACCTCAGGTGCGGGAGGGAAGATGCCGATAGTTCGACGCAACCATTCCCAAGCGTTCCGCAGATAGGGGTATTGCAACATAGCTTATATGTAGACACTCCCAGCGAACTCCTGGACCCACCTACCCAGCGATGAGACTCGGGGGGAGAGGGGTGGGGGGGAGGACCAGCATGTGGGGATGCTGCTAGCATACGAAACAAATGTTCCAATTTTACTCGAGCGTATTTCACAAAACGCAGGCGCTGAATAACATTCCATGTAACAGGCCAGTATGCTTTCCAAGCCTGACTCTTAAGAAGTAGAGATATGTATACAGGACCTCGACCAGCGTACAGATCCGGTCACCTCCCACCACAATGGAATTGTCACAACTGCGGTAGGTGCAGCCAGCATCGGCCCGGGCCACGGCAAAGATTACAGTGGTTAGCTGGGCAAAAACCAATGTGCAGGATATGCATACTCGGGACCGTGAGGCTCTAACAAGTCAGTAAAAATGGTACAACACACAGGTAACTCCGACCATGTCGTAGATCAAGGGCAGTCTTGTGCAACCACACGGCACAGAGCATTGAGCGCCTTCTCAACGTGCAACTTTTTGGGGTTTTGAACGATCTGCTACGCCATGGACAGGAGCAATCGTAAGGCTATGGCCAAGCAATGGCCTCCGACAGTTCTTAAAAAGCTAAGGTCCATGTCGTGCCATGTTCGAAAGATAGCTACCTACCTTCCTTCCCTCGTTTGCATCGCACAACCCCTTACATGAATGTATCCAAGTCCGTATCCGGTCCCAGCACTTCCCCTACTATCACCCAATACTTGACCCATCCAGCCTCATCAATTGCCTGTCTTACTGCCTACCTGGTACTGTAAAATTACATAATTGCACACAACCAACTTGAGGTAAGGTACCTAGATGGTGACCATGTCCCAAAAGGAGGATAAGCAGTCAAGTAACGAGGATGATGATCTCTTAAAGGTATTTGTCAAGTCTTCTTATTTTCCCTGTTTGTGTCCTTTCTTTCGGCAACATCATACCTACACGGCAGCTATAGCGGCTTCTGTAGCCGGTCTTGTATAAAACTGATGCCATTATGACGAACCTTGAACTTATTCGCGTCACTAACGCCACACTTGCAGAGCCATAGTCCATACGATACAAGACCCAGTCAACACGACAACCCTCATTTTAGTGCCGTACGCGGTGAGCTGCCTTCGGTATTTCTCAACGGTGTCGAAGAGCAAGCCGACCACCCCGATCATGAACCCAACAATGCAGAACCCTCTCAGGAGGGCCACCACACCAGAAATCACCTTGATCTCAGGAGGACGCTAAGTGATGCGTCATCAGCTCCTTCTGATATCACTGTATGGGATCTGGGAGAGAGCCTTTGCGACGCCTGCCATCAGGATGCGTCAGGAGAAAGAGCAGAGATTCCTGTTGCGCTTCCGACAAGCACCAGTTCGGCCCTCATGGTACGCCTTTGGTCACTTCGATGTCCAAAGGATTCGTCCAAACAACTTGAACAGTTCTTCCCTTGGAGATCTGTGGAGAAGCTCATTACACGACAAGAAGTCATCCTCGCTCTTCGGGGAACCCGAAGCAGTTTATCCGACGACAAAATCGAGTGGTATGCAGATCAAATTTGTCGATCTCATAACTGCGGTGGTGATCAAGTAAGCAATTCCGGCTATCGCAAGATTTTCGCCATTCTGGTCAGGATGAGCCGAACGGCGGATATCATATGTTTCGTTGACAGAGGTATATGTGACGGCTTGCTCCCTTTGGAAGCTGTGCCGATTGGAGACGGACAGATTGAGATGCGACTTCGAGGGGAGGAAAACACAAAGCTAGACTTTCTCCGCCATTGGAATGACGAGCTCAAGCACGATGACTTTGAAGAGCTGCAATGGACTATGCTGGTACCGTACTTTGCCAAGCGACCGGGCCACTATGCTAGGCTGTATGAGCTACCAAAGAAAGTTATATTACCATGGCTTTCAGAGGAACGTCAGTATGATGGAGGTTACAGCTGGGTTTCGAAGGTGGAGATCCATCCCCACCATCACAATTTCAACCAACTGAAAGATCATGTGAGGCGTTCTCTCCTGCCAAGAGTTTCAAGAATCATGCACTGACAGAAGGCTGTAAACCTTGTTGATCAGATGGTGTTCAGCAACTTCTTTGCTGTCAAACACCTGAAGGCACACTCGAGCGATGAGACCAGCACTGTCGACATATTACCACCCGCCAACAACACAGTAGGTAGGCACCAACCACAAGTGGTGGTGTCCAAAGCTACCACCTACTCTGAAGACGATATCAAGACGGAGTTCGAGCACGAAATCGACATTTTAAACCGTCTCAGCCGTCGTCCCCACCCTCATTTGATCACCTTGCTGGCGGCATACCAGCTAGGCGACGAATGTTGCATGATATTCCCTTGGGCTGATTGCGATCTTCAGAGCATGTGGCAACACGAGCCGCACCCAGGGCCTCTTGAGAAGTCTAATCTGAAGTGGGTGCTGGACCAGAGTCTAGGTCTGGCTCAGGGTCTCAACCGCATCCACAACTCGAAACCTACTCCCACGCCTAGTGAGCGCAAGATGCCGCAGAGGATTTATGGTAGACATGGAGATATCAAGCCAGAAAATATACTGTTCTTCAGGGATAAGACAAACCCTGAAGACAGGGGAAAATTGGTGATTACCGACTTCGGGTTGACCCGGTTCCACGGCAACGACACAAAGACGTACCTCCGTGGTATGAAACCTCCAGCCACGCCAACCTACCGTCCGCCGGAGTGCGACATAACCACTTCTCCAATTTCTCAATCTTTTGACATCTGGTCGTTTGGCTGCGTTTTACTCGAATTCGTCACCTGGTACCTTGGTGGCTTGGCCCTTGTTGAACAGTTTATCCAGAAACGGAAGCTTCACAACCCACTGATGCATCACTGGCTGACGGATCAGTTTTTCGAAATCTTGCAAGACAATCCCAAATATGGGCCTACTGGCAGTGTTGTTGCACGTGTCAAACAGGAGGTATACGAGGTGAGTTGTGTTGCGTCTCGATTCCTCAGACATGAGTCGCAAGGGAATGAAGCTAACGATAGTCTACAGTTTGTCGATGAACTTCACTCACACCCTGCTTGCTCAGACATCATCCACGATCTCCTTGACTTTATTATGGAAGAGATGGTCATCGTCGAACTCAAGACGAAGAGAGTGGCTCATGATACCTCCAACTCCAAGGTGCATCACACAAGGGCAGCGTGCGGTAACGTTGTTGGGAAGCTGAAATCGCTTTGTTCACAACTAGATAATCTGCCAGATGTGTTGACAGCAACTCCTCGGTCTACTCGGGTAACTAGAGACTTGATTTCTGTCGAAATTGAGGGCTACACAGTAGGGAGCAGATACGCCGATCTCCCAGTGAATACAGGCAACACAATCAGAGCCACAGATCATCCAGAGCTCAGATTGGGGCATCCGGAAACTTGGTGAGAGACAAGGAGTTGTCACTGGGACACTCTTTTTCATTCTTGGTTTGGTCTTGTTAGGTATCTCTAGGGATGTTAGAGAAGGGATGGAGTTTTTTAGATTTGTGTTTGTATTCATTATTATGACATCTGATTGGTATCGGAAGGGATGTGTTTGTATTCATTGTTACGACATGTGGTTGGTATCAGAAGGGATTTGCTGCCAGTGGAGACAAAAAAGAGGTAATGATGCAGATATGGACCTATCCAACCAGGGTAGCCAAGAGCTACTGAGACCTCCCTAGGTACTGGACCGGTGAACACCAACCAAAGTACTGTCAACTTCTCGGTCTCCAGGATCGACGGGCGTAATGCGGCTGCCTGTCCTGAATATACTGAATTTGTTCCTGCCAATTGGGCCCAGTCAGTATGCTTGTGGCTTCACTTGCTCAAATCCAGTGGCAAAAAATGGGACAGTTCGCCTTCAGCGTCAGAAAGATGGACTTACTGCGGTCAGGATTTCGGGGTGCGGAAGTGTGACCCAGTAGACCCCCATCTCTATCTGATGGAGGCGGGGCAGTGCATGTCAGCGGACAGCCATTAGGTATGCATGTGGATGAAAGAGGTAGGAGAGAAGAGTGTGAACAAATTAGGTGGGTGTGGGGCCGACTTTGATCACAAATCGAGGCGCGGTGATGGACTTACTGCGACAAAGAATTGGATTCCAGCGAAAAGGGCCACGAGTTCTCTCTCCAAGAAGTCGTTGTCGATATACCTCAAGCGAATGGGCCCATGGCGAACCCAGACAGGTTCTGCCATCTGTCTAATGCGTTGGGCGCTGAAAGCCCTAGCTCCGAGCGCAAAGCTGGCTGGCTGAAAGCCTAGGCTTTTCGGGAACTTAACAGGTTGGGCTGCGGAAAGGTACCAAATGGAAAATGCCCAGTGGTGATGGTCGGTTCTGCGCCGAAAGTTTTGAAGAAATGGAGGGGTTGCTGACCCAAAGTTTTGAACATTTGAGGCATTCTTGATGAGATCGGTGCACGTAGTTTAACAAAAGATCTCTCTCTATATACCTTCCTCAACTCGAGCCCTGCCTTCACCTGCAGCTCCCAAAGCATATGCAACCCGGAAGCTTCACTTTTGATCGGGCGAGCACATCAATTGAAGCTTGCCAGCTTAACGCCCGATGCCCCTAAAAGCATCCCCACCAGCACGTTCTTGTTGCCCGATGCATTAGAGTAAGACCATGATCGATTTCATTGGCGGACAATGCAGCCCACAGGACCAAAAACGACGTTCGGCACCTGCAGCATAAGGCAGCGTGGCAGCCAGTTTTCAGCCAAAAGACAAGATTTGGATCAAGAACGGAAACCCCCGCGCAGCCTGGTGGTCTGACAATGAGCTTCTCTATTGGTCGGACGATCGAGAAGCACCCGATCCGAAAACGCCTCAGTCCGCTCCTCGTTCTTGAGTCCTTAAGGACCTGCGCACTCCCGTGTCCGCCCCAACTGAACTGTGGTTCACGAACCACAAGGTGTCCGGAAAGCTGACCGTTGAACAGTTTTCTACCGAAACTGTTAAGACAAGGTTTCTTATATATAACAATTGAACACAGACCAGCGACAAAACACAAATCATCATGGATTGGCCACTGAATTCCCCGATATTCATTCAGGAAGATTTGGAACAGTTGTTTTCATATCGAGAGCAACCTCAACGGAGCAAAGCAGTCGGTCGCTTTTGGGGCAACAATGTAAGAAATTTGCTGCCTCGAGACCCATGTTCTGACCCTGATGTCATTGATACTAAATGTAAGAGGTTACAGGACTTGGAAGAGAGATCATTACATTCGGATCGTGATGTACGCCAGTGGCTTGAACAGGTAGGTACAATCTTCATCGTGACCTGTTCGTGATTGAGCAAAACCACTAACTGGCGATGGTTCACGCGTCGAAGTCTGAGGCGCAAAACAAACACCCCGGACTGTGTTTCATGTAGGTCCCTCATTTCATGTTTTGCCACCTTTCTTGTTGACCTAATGGCACCCGGCTAACACCTAGAAATCTTGCTCTAGTCTTGCAAGCTGTCATGAACACGAAGCCATTCGGCACAATCCAGCACATCTACGGAAAGTGCCATTTACATATGAAGCATTTCAACAAATTGCTAGCAGCCTTCCGTTACACGGGGACACAGCGCGCATCATCAACAGGTCGGATATGCCCTTTTTTGAAGAAATAGATCTCTTCTCTAACCTTAGCGGCAACATCTGTAAGTAAAGAATTCCGACACGACTTAACCATGAAGCTGACATCAACAGATTATTGCTGCCGTACATCCGGTCTTTGGGCCGAGGACTTGGCTGTTTCTTGTGTCTTCAACCCAAAAACAGGATTTACATCTGGGGTTGTATTTGGCTGTTCTGATGATGTTGCAGAAGAAATAGCAGGGCGTATAGAAAACGCAGAGAATGCGTGGATGCACCCTTTGCTGATGATCGGCATCCTGGTGGAGATTGAAAAAACAAGACACATGAAATTGGTTGAGGATCACTTGTTCAAACTTCTTCAGCGCGTTCAGAACCTGAGCAAGTCACCGGAAATCCTGCCAACTTCCAAGCTCATCCGCGAGAACTATTCAGTCGACCTTTGGATCGAGGTCAGTCAGCTGAAAATTGCTCTGATTGCGTGGCGGGCTCAGCTTTCCAAAATGGATGCCCACATTCAAGAGTTAGAAGATAGGAATATTCTGGGAGGGCTTTCCCAGCAGCCTGAGGATAACGTTTGGTCGTCACCCTGCTTGGTTGGATCTGGAAGAAGCTTTGACTCAAACAGGACTCTCACGTCCACACACCAGGATGAACAGGAACTCAATAAGGGCTATCACGACTTGAAAGAGCTGGAATCTTGGCAGACATCTGCCAGGGAAGAAGGGAAAAGAATTCAGAAGAGACTGAAAGAGATCATGGGTGAATATGATTGCAAACTCAGAGAGTGTTCCATGGTTCTTGATGGCGTGACCTTGTCAGCTCAGTTGGTGAGTTATGTCCGGTTCTTCTTCAGATGGATGGTGTACAGATAAGCTACCTATCTCACTTTGTGTATTACCGCACCGAGGTGAACACATAGGTACGTACGTTAAGTCGAAAATGCTAATAGATCTGTGTCTGGAACAGTCGTGGAACCAAATTGGCTTTCAGGACACTCGAACAAACATGAAAATAGCTGCAGCCACGCGTCGAGATGGCAATCAAATGCGATTGATAGCCCTCCTCACCATGATATTTCTCCCAGCTACTTTTCTCGCAGTAAGTTACCTCAGCTTTCACAAATGCTTGTCTCATTTCCCGCCCTGCCCCAAAGGTGACGTACTGAACAGCTTTATAGTCACTTTTCTCCATGACATTCTTTAATTGGGATGCGCCAGAAGGAGAGCAAATCGTTTCTCCTTATGTTTGGATATATTCGGTGGCTGTGGTGCCCATCACTGCCGTGGTGGTAGGCGCCTGGTATTACTTAACCAAACGGAAACGTTTTCATGATACAAGCTGGGCCTTGGATGACAAGGTATAAAGGAACATTACTCCAAATCTTCTAGATCAATTATCTTGGTATTCTTTAATCACTTGGTCATACTCGAGCGGCTACGCACATATCCTGATGTGAGGTCTGCCGGGCGCCGGATCTTTGTCTGTAAGTCAATAGATTAGTCACTTTCCGAGCCACAAATTTCTCTTGAAAAGTCGTCGCCTCCATGCACTTGAAGTAGGTATTTGTAATCCGAGGTGTCAACAGCTGCCTCCATAATGGAACGGTCAAGACTGGACCAGTGGAATCCAAGGAAGTTACTTGAGACGCAACACAATCTTGATAGTTTACTGACAGCAAGGTTCCCTTGATGCTGCGTCACCGGTAAAGTGTGCCGGATTACGCACCTGGAAGTGAGTCACTGATTGGCTGTAGTATGGGGTGACTCTCGCCGATTGGGTAAGGTAAGGTACAGATACCCGGTCATATCATTGGGCAAGGTATCAGCGGCATGAAAACATGCACGTTGTCGTACCAAAAGGACATCCTTGCCTACAGGCAAGGCTATAGGGTATATTACCCTCCACACACCCCCCCAGGTCTTTAGGACTACCTGGAGAGCTGGAATCTTCTGTAGGTCGGCTGTTTACCCGGCTCCCCACCGTGGTCCCCCTTAAGCATGCTTTTCTTAAGGGGCTAGCCTTAATAGGTAGGTGTAGCAATACGGATCCATATTTTTCATCCATATACTCTCAAAGAACCGGTCGGACCATGATTCAACATGTGGCAAGTCCAACTTGCCTCCTCATATCTGAGCCAGCGAGCCTCAGACATCGAATACAGCAAAGAAACGATGAAAACTGTAATACGGCTAGTTATTTACTGAGGTTTTGTTATTGTAATGCAGTGCAAGGGGTGTGGCGTGCCCAAGTTTGTGGTGTGGCGAAAAGCTTTTCTTACCTAAGGTACCTAGGTATTCGGGCATTATTACCCCATATTTAGATACCTAGCTATGACACGACCTTGAAATCTACTGGCAATGGATTGATCCACGATTCAATCGCCCTTGATAGCTGAGCTACCTGGGTCGGTACCTTAGTCGTCTCTGAGAGAGAGCCAGGATACCTTGTGCGGTCTCGCTAGGTAAGCAATAAAGACCAAACCTTAGACGTGTAGCCACCCGAAATGACCTTTCCTCCTGTGTAACAGGGAAGATTGAACAACAATCAAGATTCATCGAGAGCCACGACAGCCATAGCCTGCAGGCGTAAACCCTGTACGATGACCGATGAGTAAGAAACCCACATCCCTGAGGTAAGCCTGCCTTGCTTCCCTCTTCTTTCCTTTTTCTCGTCTCTCTTCAAAAATCCATCCGCTCTAGGTCTTGTACGCCGACACCTGTGTGGTTTCTTCCAAGATCTTGTATCTAGCATCGCCGCAAAAGCGACTGGATGATCATGGATTCCTCCGCTACACATAGAAGACACACGATGCTTTGTTCACAATTCTTCGATGATCAGCCGCCAAGGCAAGAACACCATCGTCATCCGCTGATGGCACTTACTATGAAAGTTCCCTGCAAGAGAATCGGAGCAGGTCTACTTTGGCATTACCTCGAGCAACAATGTGGCCCAGGTAATTACTCTGTCGAAGTGAGTTACTCCCACGTCTATGCCTACCTACTTACTTCAGTTTTGTTCCACGCTACTGATTCTTATCACTTCTCCTCTTCCCCCGCTGGTAGTGTCTTACTGACTGAGGTGTGTATTTCTCATAGGTCGAGCAAAATGTTTATATTATCCACACTATCTCGACCAGAACGATCCGTGATCTTTAACGGTTACATCTCGAAGTTCAGATCACATCCGCAAGGTCTCCTGGCAGTCGATTCAGACGAGATAAGGTACTCTACCGAGGTGCTAGGTGGACGACAGGTGCATATGGGCTTGTTCCTAGGTATATGAGCCACAAGGAGATAACATCACCAGATTTATGGTGAGGATATTGCAACGAAGAGGGGTTATTGATGTGAGACTCGACACGTACAAAATAGGAAGATATACTGGGGACAATAAGGCGCATTTATCTCGATGTTGGGTGCATATTGCATTGGCTGTCTCAGGCTGCTGTCCGTCCGTTCTCACCTGAAACTCGCGATGAGATTGATTATGCTTGCCAGCTACACCAGGCTGATACTGGTGCCTACCTGGTAGACAAACTTTCAAGTTGGTCGCAGGGTGCCAAGACCACATGATTGCCTGGGCATGCAGGGCTGTTGACGCCACATACAGGTTCTCTTCGAAAAGATTGTTTTGTTTCACTTACCTGGTACATGTAGGTATCTTATCAAATCTCTCTTGAGGCTTTGATACTGACTCACATGGAATGAGAATCGACAAGAAAAAAATCAGTTGGACCGACGGAAATGCGCACGGTCTCATGTGGCGAATTCCGATTGCCTTTTTCATCTATGTGAAGCAGGATCTTCCTTTTTCTAAACCTTTCAACCACCAAAGGGGGTGGTGTCTGCATTCTCCTATTTGATTTGCATGTAATAATAGATAACTTTGACGCATACAGATCATGAAGGGATGATGTTTGATTAGGCCTCACAGCCTCAAGCCATTGGAGCCTCCAGTTGCGGCTGGCAGGGTGTTTGCCAGGCTTCAATACACACAGTCACTCACCAGGACGGCCGGAGCGGCGGGGATCAACAGGTTTCCGTTTAATTAGTAAGATGACATGTGGGGCAAGAATCCTGATTAGGAAACCTGGAAGTATGTACTAATACGCCATCAATGACGCGAAACCACATGCGAGGGTGCCATTCAAAGGTACCTAGGTAGGTACCAGCCCTCATCTTATTAACGTGTCACGGAACGGGAATACCGAGAGTTCTAACCTGTCGGTAAGTACATAATACCATTGGGCCCCCAGCCTTTTACCAAACCTCACCCACTTCCTTTCCTAACACTACGACGCCTTTCTGCAACGGATCAATTCCAGGCATCATCATGGAACGCAAAAAAGAGTACCGGAGGGTTCTGTGGACCTTCCGACAACCATGTAGGAACATCAGTTCCAACAACCTCTATCGCTCTCTTGAAAGTGTCTACGGTTTCGGCAATTTCGATGTTGATGTGAGTTGCGAACTCCCACAACGAGTTATTCCCACCACCTAACCATTTCGTTTCATCCAGATCGAACAAAACGTTTTCATTGTCACCGTTTATGAAAGCTAGACGGACTGACCTCTGCTAGCTTGCCCACTTTTCATTCCAACGTCTTGGTCTGGCGTCATGCCATCAACAACCCACGACGCCACTTGTCACATCGGAAACACCTGAACATCGACCCATATAGCCGAACGTCGCACCACTGCCTCTCGCGATTGCGAACTTGGACCAAAAGAATGAAATTTCGTTGCCATCCCGCTCAAGGTCGAATAGAAGGGCTGGCCAGACGGGCATTTAGGTTGTGTTTGTGGCGGAACGCCAGATGGTTGTGAACCAATCAAAGGTCGCTTTGAATGGCATGAGAGGGGTCATTGGCATGGGACAGACGAACCTTTTAGTGTATGTAGGAGTCGACATCGCCACATGTTGCAATAAATGCACAATTCTCATGAGAGGCAACACCGCAGCGGCGAGAACGGGGGAGAGCCAAGCCAAGTGGCACGTGGGTGACAAAATAACTTGTGCAAAAATCAGCGTTTTCCCATATAATCGTGCACATATTATTTTGTCACCCACGTGTGAGTGGGAACCCCGGGAAATGATGACATTTCTCCTTCGCATCATAATATTTGATGGCGGCGATGAGGGGCTGTGTAAAGAGCCGGGGTCGCCGAAGGCCGTGAACGGAACAAGCGATGACCTTCTGGCCGAAATTTTTGGCTCGCAGGTCCTCGTGTGTTGTGTTGTGTTATGTTTTGCTACAGGATGTTTCCGACTTCAAGATACAGGGTATTGGTCATTTTCTAACTCGGACAGTCAGGTGCATGCATCATGCGTCATGCTCTTACCCAGGTCTCCCGATAACACTCAAGGATCCCAGTTCCCGCATAGCATACACCACTGACCTTGTTTGTTTGTCTAGCGCGGTACAGCCAAGCCCACTATCACCGCTCAAGCAATTATCTGAAGACCACCACATAACAGAAAGAGCCCATTAAGAAAAGACCCTAGTAAGCGAGAGAAAACCCTTGACAGCCTTTTTTTTTTGGCATCTCGGTAGCATTTCTCAGTGGTTCAAACCCCTTGCTACAACCCTTAAAGATATCCACTGGAGGTACACCAGATGCTAGACAATCAAACAAGGTCAGTGGTTTAGCTCTTTCCACGACGGCGGCGCCAGGGTGGGCAGTGAGCCGAGCTAAGCCGAGCCAAGGGTCAGATGTAAGGCCCTGGCTCACTCGAAGCTATCACCGGCTCATCTTAATATCGCTGTCTTACTGGGACAAGACAGTTAATTAGAAGCCGTTTTTTCCATTTTAAACCAGAAGGGCACGGGGTTCCGGACTTACCGGACTTCCGGCCTTCGGCCCTAAACCGGCTAGAACTACTAACCTAACCCTAATTACTAAGGGTTAAGGTTAGGGTTACCGTATTATCGAGCCAGTGAGACAAGACAATAGGAACGCTCGGTACTGCTCAGTAGGTACATACAAGACGAGATGGTCTTAGCCCACTGCCCACCCTACACAACCCAAAAGTACTTTTAGTAACAAATCAGCGTCTCACATTCAAGTGCTTTCTTTCTGAACTGCAAGGGATGCTACATTGAGAATCAAAGTCACTCACGTTCTCTTGTGTTAATTACTTACATATGTAGTGAACGAACGGAAGCGCGTGAGTTATTTGGTACAACGGGTTTTCCCGTTAGGTTACACAAGTGGGGCAACGAATCTTGCAACTATTTTGGTGAGAGAACATCAGAAGTATCACCTCGCCCCACATACTACATCATTCTAGTATGATCCTCCTTCCGCCGGTGTTCCACAATGCCAACGTGCGTCGCGGTGGTTCTGTACATGCAGTGGATTGGACGAGAGATTCGTTGGGAAGGTCTCGATCACGGGCCCGGAATAAGAACACAACTTCTTGGGACCTTCCGAACCAGTTGAATCCCTAAGATGGGTGATTCTGCGTTTGCTTTTGGGCTTTGGGACGCAGGGTTCAGCTGTGCAGGCCTCAGTTTCTTCTGTCACAAGGACATGAGAGTGAGCACCCATTAGCCAATCGAAGCTGCATGATGATGAACACTTGGTTTGCCGGTGGGATTCCTGGGGTTCTGTGGCTAGGGCCCTCAGCGGCCAGAAAGCAGGCTGCATCTCCACAAAAGCTCTCTACCTTGAGTACCTTGGTACCTAACTTGATGCATTCACCAAGCCAATTGTGGATAATGAAATTCACAAAACTACTGACGCTTAATCGACGCCAAAAAAGCAAGCCTGAAGTTTCGTGTCATTCTTGAAAGCTAAAAACCAGTACTTAGGTATCTACCGTTGCTTTGGGGGCCTCAGGTAGCTGCCCAAGCCATCAGGTAACTGCCCAGGCCTGTTGGCTTCATGCAGCACCAAATTTCAAGTCAAGTAGCCAGAGTGCTGCTCTTGCTTTGGACGGAGTTTCAATGTTCAAGTAAAGAGTGATAAGGTAATATGAGATAGAGTTAGGTAGGTACATGTAACGTAGTTTTTACGTGGCGAAGAATAGCATGGCGAAATACCAAGCTGACCACAGCTTTGCTCTCCTCATAATTTTGTGCGTTTGTTTCCATCCTTTGGGGGTTTTGTAAAGGGGGTCAGGGGTAAAGTACACAGAGGTTGGTTACTTGATGGTACCTTAAGTAGGTTCCTCGTGTTGGAACGGTCAAGAGCCAGTTGCGACCATGAAGCGATTCCTATGCCGCCACACGCCAGGTCGTACACAAGATATCCGGCAGTCGATGTAGGTGTAGTCCTTTGATGCAAACGAAGGATGGCAACCACGCTGAAATACCTAATGGTCAATACAGCTTGAAGGAAGTGATCTGAACTAGTTTGGCAGTTTCGAAAACAATTCGTTGAGGCCGTACTAATTGAAGCCAGAGATTGCAAAACGGCATTTTCATCGATTTCATCTGGTTCCTGAAACTTGAAAATGACATGTTTATGAACTACAACAAAACAACACATGGCCTACAACGATGACACGGTGATCTTGAAGCCCGATCTAAATGAGAGCACAACCCTTCTCCGCCATAGAACCTCTTCAGTTCTCTACCTAACGCCAAAGAGTCTACTGCTTTCATATTACCAGGATCGCCACCAAAACTATCTTACTCGCAAGATTCTCACAAGAAAATGAGTTCCGACAACAAGGAAAAAGATAAATACTACCCCAATTACTCAGAACCAGAGCAAATGGATCAGAATCGCAGGGTACACCAAAGGTTAGCCTGCCCAGAAGGGCGAGCACCCTGATACTGTCCGCGACAAGTACAGCAAGCAATATGGCAAGAACAATATTGATATTGAGGTGAGTAGAGTACCCTACGCCATGTATCAGTGATCATGAGGAATATGAGGTATGTGCCAACGCCTTCCGGTTCATCGACAGGGAAATGGTATGACTGGAAATTGGGATATTAAAGTCTACGATAGTGTTGCCTCTTGGTAAATATTGGAGGGTGAGAAGAATACGAATAAGAAGGAGAAATAAGTGCTGTATGTTGGCCGAAGTGGGGAGCGTAGAGAAACAGACGAAGATGAAGAGCATTGGAATTTGGCCATAGAGAAGGTCATATCCAAACGACCAGTCTAGATGAAAACACTGTGATAGAGAAACAGGCAGGAGCATGGGCAATAATAGTATCTCGTTGATTAATTCATCCATTCGTTTTGTTTAAAGCTCTGCTATTAGACATATATGGTTGAAAATACTGTGACGTGATTACAACAGCAGTTGTAACACTCACTGAACCCTGTGCAACTTGATGACAGAGCTTCTTAGCCCTGACACTCGAGGTTCGTAGTAAGTACCTAGGTAGATGTCCAATTTCCTAGAGCGGTCAACTCGAGAGACATGTAGTTACAGGCAGAGAATCCCAAGTTTTGACTCATCTTTCCTCGAAGTGATAACTTCTGGACACAAGGGCGACCTATCCTGAGCTAGTGGCAAACATTATATGGCAGATATAATGCCCCCGAGCTCCCCTGTTACCTTAAGGTATCCGAGTTTCAAGTTGCTTCTTGATACCAAACGACAGTAAAACGGGAGAAATGATCTCCAAGCCGAGCAATGTGGACATGAAATCTGACTTCCAGACCGATTGAATCAAGATCCACCTCCACTATTTTCCCTCTCCATTTGAAGAAGGACATACCCCCAAGGATGTGGTTAAAGAGGCAGATATTGATGAGTAGCTGGTGGGTAATGGTGTAAGTCTTAAACACCTTACGTACTTGACAGTGTTTGCGTAGGATGCTGGTAACATGTTGAGTCACCCGGCCTGTAAGTATGACCATGATACTAGCCGGCTTGTACGTCGTTGAAGTCAAGATAGAAGAAGGAAGAAAAGCCGCTGAGCGAATTGCCAACGTCATGTTTGCGGCAGAAACGTGTAAGTATAGCTGGTATGGGTGCAGACCTGTTGTGACTGGGGACAATGGGACATACGAGGTCAATATTGCGATGGTTGTCTCGGGACCTTGTTGGTGTGAATAATATCGTAACGGGCAGTGTACTAGGTAGTCCTGATGCAACATCGCTGAAGCGATTACAATAAGCCACTGTCTTCAAGGTATGTGTGTGCTGGTGGATAACGAAATTTGTGCGAGCGATGATTTGATTCGGAAAGGTGCAGCATGCAAAACTTGTGTTGATATCTGGATTATGAACAATTCTATCTGAGCATTAGTCACAGGTGCAATGAGACAAGAAGGCCAGTACAAAGCAAGATCGAGTTCGAAGCCAGTGGGGTTTGAGAGTGAGTCTTGTTGAGAGGGGCAAAGGAAGGCACCTCCACTGCAAGAAGTTGCCATGTTTGAAAAGAGGCGGGAGCATCGGGTGCGGGAGTTGATGCGACAGACAACGGCCAGCGGTTCAAGATCACGCTCTAGTCGGAAACTGCCGAAGTATAAGCACCCCCTCGAGCAAATCTCTTCATGCATTTAATTTGGACAACAAGAAGCATGTACGTAAGCCGCTTTCCCAATTCCGGCACACCTGTGAAGACGATGTGAAAAGACGGTTACATTCCGCTTTGCATGTATGCTATGAGGCGTTGGACCGTAGATAAAGTTTCAAAGGTATCATCCATTATAGTATCCACATCGTGATAAGCTACCTCCCTCCTTGAAGAAAACAGCGTTGCATGCATCTACATGTCATCAACCGTGGAGTTTTGGTGGTAACCAACCTGCCAAGCCAAGAAGCCCTGTCAGCACGCTACGTACCCGCCATCCGGCATTTGAAAATCAACAAAGGCTCAATGGTCTAGTGGTATGATTCGCGCTTCGGGTTGTCCCCACACTTCAAAGTAGTGCTTGTGCGAGGTCTCGGGTTCGATCCCCGATTGAGCCCTTCACATTTTCTTTTTTCCTCCATCCAGACTTTCCATCCACCTTTTCACCAACATCTTTCACAACCACTGCCAAACCCACATAATAACGTTGTTCTGACTATTTCGCCACCCAATTTTCATGCGGTAAGCTGAGCTAACTAATAAACGCGCTCCAACTTTTCCCCTACCTGTCGTTCAAGAATGCAGGTGCATGTCTCACGCTTGTCCTCCAACGATGCATTCCTCCACATATCAATTTTTTCTCACAATTTGTCAACACATCACATTCCATGCTGTTGATGGCGCATATTTTCTTGGTTTATCAAATAGTATTCATTCTGTGAATCTTGGCTAAATTTTCAAAAAAAATCCCGTCAGCCCACACCCTTCCTTCCATGTTTCTTTTTTGGCTTCTCTCTCTTCCTCTATCTATTTCTTCATCGAAGACGGGTAAGGTGTATCAGGACGATCAGGCCGGGAGGATTGCGGCTCACCAAAAACTTCATCAAACGTCCTAGCGGGAGGTTCATTGTTGTCATCGTCACCACTAGTAGGGGGACGCCTGGCATCCTGCGAGGAAGACGGTCGTGATTGATGAGATGAAGAAGGACCAGCAGCTTGCGTCTGGTCATTGTTCAGTTTACCTCCCGTCACACGGCGGGTGAGGGACCGAGTGAGCCCCGAGACTCGTTGTTTGATGCCCTGACGCAAGCCGTTCTTGTCATTTGAGTCTTTGACGGCATTGGGGAAAGACTCTTGGAAGGCCTCAGGGGAAATGTTGGACGTCGCGGGATTCGGGATGGGAGTCATCGGGGATGTGTTGCTCCGGGCTGTGTAGAGTTGGTTGCCCTTTTGGTAGATGTACATTTGGGTTTCCTCGTCGTACGCGGTTTTCTTGAATCCCTCGGGGAGGTCGGAGTTGTCACCGTCGATTGGCCACTTGCGAGGCATTTTGTAGATGTGGGGTTTGTTGGGTGTGTCTGTTGGTTTTGTCTGTTCAGAGCTTGGAAATGACCAGAGAGACAGATTTGTAGTTGTGTGACTGGTGATGTCCGTTGATAATGAACAAGAAGAGGGGTTTTGTGACCAGTCAGATCAGAAGATGCTTGAAGCCTTTTTATACTAGGCTACAAGGCGTGTTTTGGACGTTTCTTGTTCATGAACAGATGCGGTACCGCGAGTTTGGTGACATTGTATCCGAAATGGCATGGACTTTGAGGAACAAACTGCAAAAGTTAACCGAAGTAGGAAGACAACAGGGATGGAAGTACGATGTGGTGGTTGTCCACCGAACAGTTGCATGTGCACATCCGCCTTTCCAGTGCCGTGTGACTGGGTGCAACGAACGACCGACGGCTGAACAACGGCAGTTGTGCTGGACTTGGCATCTGGTGAGCCACATACGAAGATTGAGTTAGCTCAATCGAAGCCCGAAGAGCACATGAAGCTTGAGTAAGTGGTGGCTTAGGGGCAGTAGCTGCAGCGTTGGGGCTGTTTCAGGAGAGTATGGCCGTAAGCTTGCATCGCAAGTTCAGGGGAAATCCAATAAGTGCGACAACCATAACGAAAGCCACCTAGGCATGACTGAACGCCTTATCGCGGTCCTCCTTATCAGGCTTGGTCCGCAGCCTGATTCTTGAGCTCTGCCGTACTGCCACGTATTCATTGTTCGTGTTCATTTTTTAAAGTTGCCGTCCAGGGGTTGTATTGGCCGTGAAGGGATTGCTGGGGAAAGTTGCAAAACTCAGCCGCCCACTGCAAGTTTCGGGGATACCTGCGGTTGTTGAAAGGACAAGAGGCTTGAAAACAAAGAACGCGAGCCGAATAGGGCTGCAACTGTAAGAGCAATTGCCGTGTTGAAGTTGTTGTTTGGCATACAAACTGCTTGTTTTTCAAGGGCATTACTCAGTCAAAGCTACATTGGCATTCATCTTAGAAACCCTGAGAGTTAAAGGGTCGCGATATGCGAATGCTATATTTGCGTTGGACAAGACCAAAGTATATACAAGAATTGGTGCCAAGACCAGGCATTACCCCTTCCCCACTCAAGCCCCTACTAGCCCCTATCCCTCATTCCTTACACGCATTGGTGATAATACTGGTTGGTGGTGTTGCAAGTCGACCCAGCAGCGCAGGTCGTGCAGCCAGTGTAGCCCTGACCACCGCATTGCCCGTATTTCTGGACGGTGCAGCCACCGGGGGTACCGCCGCCGGGAGCAGGAGTGCTGGTAGAGACGGGAGCAGTCAGGCTGGTAGTAGGGGAGCTGCCGACAGCGCAGGTAGCCTCGCAGCCGCTGCACGCGCTTCCGGCAACCTTGGTGGTGCCGCCGGCATAGACAGCGGGGCCAGGGATGGCATAGTTGGTCATGGCACCGTGGATGTTGACCTGGACACCAGGGTCGCTGGCCTTGAAGTGTCCCGGAATGGAGACAGTGGGAGGGCTAGCGCTGCCACCACCAGAAACGGTGATCTGGTAGCAGGTCATGTATGGCTGAGCACCGCCAGCACCACCGGCAGCGTGGAGGGCAATGGCCTCAGCACGAAGAAGGTAGTCACCGGAGGGAATGTCAGATGGGATCTTGACATTCATCTTGCCGCAGCACGAGTTGAGGTCCTTGGTGCCCCAGAAATCGTCATCGCCAACGCGGCCGGATGGGTTCTTGCGCCAGCCATCATCAAAGATCTTGAACCAGCCAGTGGAACCATCAGCTGTGACAGCATCGGAAACCTTGGTGAGATATACAGAGACGGGACCGTGGTGAGCGCCGCCAATAGCCTCATTCGCGCAGCTGCGATCCCCGTTTTGCTGTTTGTTATCTGTTAGCAAGATTCTTTTTGCTTAGGTAGCTCTGGATCAAACGGGGTTTACTTACGGCGTGCATCTCAACAGTAACGGTACCACCAGCCCTGACGGGGCACTTGACCTGAGGTCTAGTGCTAATGACGTTACAGCGCATGTCGTTCGAATTGTAGTTGGTGACAGGAGAGTTGGAGGCAGGGAGACGGGCACATTGCGAGCCAAAGTCGGTTCCGTCAACCCAAAGCTGTTGGAAGGTGGAGTGGGCCGCGGCTTGTTGAGCCCAGAGGGCAGCCAGGGCGGCAGCTGTGAAGGACTTCATGGCTGTTGAGTAGGAGGTGATGGAGGCGGCTCTAGAGTTGTCAAGGCAAGCTGAAGGCTGTCGCAACCATCAGCCCTGGAAGAGGGCGGCCACGGATAGATTTATACAAGTTCATATCCAAGGCCTTCATGGTGGGATTCTAGATGGCACCTGTCCAAGGCATCACAGCCCAATCTTGGTTCTTCGGAACTTTAGGTGGAAAGGCGCACCGGCTTCCTCACAATTTCCAGTCTGTTCGCTGCGGCTCCTCTTGTTTACCGCCTGCTCGGCGATTCCCAACGGTGTCCCGTGAACAGATCTTGGTGTTGTACCCCACACGAATACCACCCAACGCGTGGTCCGGGGGGCGCGATAGCTTCCAAAACCGGGTTGGGTGGAGAGGAACGATTGGTGGACCGCGCGGCGGTTAATCACTTGGTTAATCAATGCGGCAAGACGGAATGGAACTGCCGTCCGCCACGATCCCAAAAACCGGGGCGACGGCGGATGACGTCCCGTCTCAAGTTCTTCTTTTGACAAGTCACCCGTCAACTTCAAACGCATGAAGATGCCAAGCCAAGTCTAGACTGACCAAAGCATACCTAACATATTATAGATCGAGTCCACCGCAGAACCAAAGTTACTTGGCGCCCAGGGGTCTGGTTCTGGTATCTCTTCTATGGTTGGTTCGTAACGGGTGGGCGAAAGTCTTGAATTTTTGGATAGGCTTCAACTGACTACTAAGAGTGAGAAGATGGCGCCCAAACCGTTGGGTAGGTATCCACATCGTCGATCTTGAAACATGGCGGGGAACAGGGTTATCTTGGATGGGACAGGGAGGAACATGTCAGTAGTCTTCCCGTCGGGAATCATTGCCGACGACGCGCTTGGGATGCCGGGCAAGATGCAGCCAAGATTCGCTGAGGGGGCTGTTGTCTGTGGAGAGAAAGGGAAGGAAGGCGCTGGCTGTGTTGCAGTAGATACCGCCGTTGCAAACTCATCCTCGCTTGATGTTGACGCATGTGCAGTGATGTCACTATAGACGCCGATGGATGAAGACTTCCGTTCAGGTATGAAGGAGGGACGGGATGAAGCGATATGTGTGGACTTTGCTTTTAGTTCCGGTCATTGGAAGACAAATCTTTTTCTTTTCGAACACAGTGCGCTATTTTGTCTTACCAATGCTTTCCTTCCATGCCATGTGTCATGCGGACTTTGGCCAGAGAATGCTGAGTTGCCAGGTTGTATCTGCCTGCTAGGCGAAGTGTGGTTACCCAAGAATCTGTTGGTGTGCTATGAAAAGAACCATTTGTCGCGATGTATGTACAAGATAGTAAAAATTTCTAAAGCCAGGCCAAATGGTCGAACTCAGTGTCATAAGACTCACGCGGAACTCGTACTCATCTTCAGGGTCGGCGGTGTGAAGTGTGCAAGGAAGAGCTCTCAGGGATTCAGGGGCTCAGGGGCTCAGGGGTACCTACCTTAACTATGAAGCTCTCCAAAACTTGCCAGGGAAAGATTCCGTACTATCTATGGCTGGCATGCGATGAACGGAAACGAGGAGTTCACCAACATGAAACTTGAATTTATTACTTCTGTGGCGCTCGAAGTCCTTCGGCAGTATCAGAACGTCGGGTTCGTCTAGACCGGTTAAACCTGTTGGCGGGTACGTAGGTACCTGTTAAAATGTCATCATCTCGTAGGGCTGACTGCTCATGGTCTGGAATCGCCCTTGCATAAATCTGAGTTAGTGATGGACGTAAGGTGTGTGAAAGGGTGACTTGTTTAGGCGGTTGAGATTGGTCTGTCGACATCTGCATATGGTCGGGGCTGAATCCCCTGCATGAAGGATGTCGGTGTGATGAGAAATTGACCACTCAAAGCTTGAGATTCATTCACATTCAGCTTCTATCTATTGCGCCCTAACCGCAATAGCCATCTCAAATGAAGCTAGGTAGTTTATTCAATATTGCCGTGGTTTTGCCATGACACCTTTAAGTATTCGGGCTCTCCGACTGAAATGAAAGAGCTGAATAAATAACAAGTATAATTGAAGAAACAAACCCCCTATGGACTGCGCTGGATCTGTATGCATATCTGTTCTCAAGTCTAATCTTTCCAGGACAACATTGGTCTCTGCGAAGAAAACGAGTCAATATGGCAGAAGGTATGTTGACCCCCAAGTCTCGTTTAATGTCGAAGCCACTCAGTGACTCCTACTTAACAGCGAAATCAACCATGGTCCCCGACTTCGAGATCAAGTTCCTTCTCGACAACTCCCAGGTTCTCGACCCCGCATCTTTCAAGCCCAACGACTTTCTCCGTTCAGCCTTGACACTTCCCGGCAAACCCATCAGGATGAACGTTCAGTTCCTTGACACACCTGCAAAAGAAATCTACAATGCAGGGTGGTCCCCTCGTATCCGCAAGATTGAAGGCGAGTCGGGATATGAACTCACTTTCAAGAAGCGATACCCAATCATCGACGACCAAGCCGATGGGGCCATCGACGCCATTGATTTGCTCACCGCTCTTAACCTAGCCAAAGGAGATGGATTCGATGCTACTGAGACCAAATACGACGCACAAGTGGAGTGGGGATTCGAGAAGCAAACCTTGAGTATCAGTCGCAAGAAGAAAGTCAAGAAGGATTCGGTGGGTAAGAAGGAGATCGGCCTTCCTGATGAGGAAGAGTCTAGAAAGCTGCTTGTTGAGGAGATTCCGGGCAAGTTTGACGACTGGTCATTCCAGCAGTGGGGAAGGAGCCTCCTTTCTCAAGCCGTGATCTACGGACCTGTCTTGGCTGAGCGGTATGAGGGCACTTGGGAAGGAGTTGAGGTTGATGTTGAGGTGTGGCCTCTTCGCAGCAAAGACACCGAAACAGGCATGGACAACATTGTTGAGGTTTCTTTCAAGAGTGATAATGGAAATGAGGCTGGAGATAAACACAAGGCTCTCGGTAAATACTTGGCGGAAAAGGGGTGGCTTGTTCCGCATGACTTGCTGAAGACACAGCTGATCATGGACAGGTATAGTCCTCCGGAATCTGATGGCGATGAAGAAGTTACTGGAAGCTACACGGATATGGCCTAAGCTAGATTTTCATGTAGAAATCAACATGGGGTACCTCAGAAATCTGAAGATCTTTTCTCATAATCATCACAGGAGTAATAGGTGCCTTGCTTAATCTCACATTGACCTCTGATTCTCACAAATTTCTTGATGAGATGCGGGAGGTACTACTTTCCCCTATACACCTCATACCATCCTTCCACGTGAGCGTCCGGCGTCAATCAAGACCAGCCTCTCTCTTGTTGAGCTAAGGTACTCAAAGTAAAGCCACCATCCGCAAGGCTATAGTATCAGCCCTACACCGATGAAGGGGTGCATTGAATCGCAGATCCAGACGAATTGGGAAGCCAAGTTGCGGCCTTGTTACTCCCAAAATAGCACATTGTGAATCGCATCTGGCTCAAGATTTTCAGCATTTGTGATGGGAGCGCGGGATTCTCCAGTCAATGACATGTGTGGTGGGACGACAACGGTGCTCGTCAACCCATGCAACATGCGATACCTGTGAACCTTGGTACCTAGGTACTTGGCCATATCCTGTCTGTGAAACTGGGCTTGCTTCCGAATAATAGCCCCGATCCGGAAGCCTTTTTTTTACCTTATCTCGGAGCATTTTTCGAACAACGGTGACTCGGAGCAGCTCAACTACCTTACCTGGCCCAATTCTACTATTTCTAATCATGATAGCTCAATCAATTCAGCATGCTGAATCCGTAATTGGGTAGCGTTAATTTGTAAGGCTTTGTTACAGAAGACAAATGTCATAATGTCATTACTATGGACGTGATTCACGCCTTTTACCAAGAGATATCAGTGGTAATTTTGACTCCGTCTCACTCAACCGACAATGGTGGGTGATGTAATACCTGAAATGGTGTCATGCAGACCCAAAGTCGTGGCGCAGTGCGTGTTCTTCCAATTATCATCCGATATGTCATTTTTTGTCACCAGACCGGAAGCCCCCGAAGCTGCGAAGTTGTGAAATACTGGGTGTTCGCTGTTTCATGTGATGATTAGCCCGGTGTTATGGGTCAATACAAAACACTACCCCAAGATGTGGTGAGGATGACGACTACCTGTATCGTGTCATGTGTCATTCTCTTTGTTCACCCCCTAGGTATCTATCCAGCATTTCAGGAAAACAGAACGCCTCAGAGACGCTTAATACGCTTCTCCACCTCCAACACAAGCAGGATTATGAGAACAGCAAGCGGCAATTGCCACATGGCCTGGGGTATGGTCTCGGGGGTCTCTTGTACATTGACCTGCCTGCCTACCTTATCTTCCCTGGTCAAATATCGGGAGATCGGTAAAAAGGGGGAGGCTTCGTCCACGAAGCTATACGAATGTCAGTTCCATAACCGTACCTAGGTAGGTATCCCTAGACATTAAACCATATATGGGGATTTTTAGCGACGGGAGCAGCCTTAACTTAAGTTCAAAAATAAACCACCTGGTCAATCTCCGCGATCGACTTCAACTTGACTGTTTCATTGTGTTCTATCACATTTCCGGCCATCACACCGGTGCCAGGCTGGGCATCGTTACTAATCCACCATCTCAGTCCTCACGCTCGATGTCATCACGGGCTGGGGGCGCGAACCAGGCACCGACATTTTAAAGCAAACTAAAGAAGCCACCACGATACCTCGATTACCGGCTACCGAACACTTTGACCCCCTGTGCCTCTCTGTTGCATTCCGCTTTTCCGTATCGGCACCACACCACGAGCTCCCCAGGTTCCCAGATTCCGATCGTTTCAGCCGCAGAATAAACCCCATCAACACCATAGGACCCATGCTACGAGAAAACAAGATTTCCGTACCACTGCAGTGCCGCCACGCAATCGATAATAACACCATTTTCCAAGCTGCCTGGACGCGGTTCTCCATCTTCTCCAGCCACCGCCACCGCCTCCTCATCTGGGTGCCCAAAGCACACAGAATCTAATCTGACATCTCGCGTCATCATCGTCAAATTGATCTTCGCCATGTTTTCTAGAACCAGCCCTTCTAGAAGACATCTGCGCCAGTTCGTATCGTGCAACACACCACCACGTCCCAAAATCGACCGTCGTAATGGATGGGGAAATTACCTATCCACCGACTTGGGTGAAATGCCACCATGCTCTTCAAGGTTTCTCTTAACTTCAGAAATTACCTATTCAACATCTATGTACCATTAACCGCATCATCCAATCTTTAAACCGATCAGTCTTGCGGCACATAAGGTTAGGTACCTAGACAGGACGGGTGTTGGTAGCACCACCCGACCGCCACCACAAAAGCTTCCGATGATAATGATGTAGATGCTTGCCATCTCCGAACCTCGACGTTCGATCCGTCTCCGAAAGAGACGAAAATAATATTAAGCTTCTTTCCTTCTTCTCTAACGATCTTAGAATTCTGACCATCTCATCTATCTGTTTCATCGTTGACCCATGGTCAAAAAACAGAAATATTCCGTACCTATCATCATGATGTATTGCCATGTGGTGATGTTATCTCATGGATCTAATGCCGTGCAAACCACAAATAACCTCTCAAACCGTCTTCGGTAGTTGCTTTCTTGTTGATGATGAGTATACAAAACAAGCACATACCAAGAGGTATCCTACGCCCTGCCCCAGTCAAACAAGCGACCCTTGGCTCACAGACCACCCCCTTTCTTACCGGCTGACCTCATCTTGGTGGCCCCCCTTGGCCTGGGGAAGAACAAACCAAGCGAGCGGCGGGTCCGGTGTATCAACCCGGATGGTCTGGTCAAGGTAAGGTACCGTAAGCATGAAAAAAACGTGGAAGACCAAGCGAACATTAAAACAAGCGGCACAGCCCATAAACCAACCTCACCAGCGAATCAACTGAACGTATCCCCCCGAGGAGTACGAGATGGTTCTGAATTAGGACAAGCCACAAGTACGTACACTCTCACAAGCATGATGGCGGGTGCCATCCTCCCTCCCGCCACAGTCATGCATATCATTTCCCACCGGTTGGTAGCACCTCACCTCCCCGGGGGTGTACGTACCTCCAGACCTCCAGAGCTACCCCCTCTGTGCCTCAAAGCTCCCGGTTATCCATGGAAAGGGGCACTATCTGAGCTAGACCCTTCTGCCACCCCTCCCTCTTTGTCGTCTCGGCAGAACACCCGATCATCGAGACCCCCGGCCCTTTTCCGACCTGATGGGGCACTGACAGCACGGGCCGATACCTGCATGTGCCTGCTGCCCAGAATCCTGTCGAGTCCAAGATTGTGGAACGACGGATTTCCAAGACAATCGATCAGTAATCACCTTGCTCGGCACTTCTGATGGGATATCACACCATCGATACAGATCTATGATTTATACAAGAGGGAAATTGACGGTAAGATAGCCCCGGTGTCAGAGGTCTTCTTCACTTGCCATCAAGGAAATCTGTCATTTGTAGGTGAAGCTCAAGATATTATATTCCCCAGTAAGGTAGTGTATCAATGCAATGCTCTACCCTACACCCCTTAAACTGTATCACGACTCCAATGATGCCCAAAACTCCGTATTGATGATGTTCCAAAACCCATGTGTTCTGTAACCCAAGAAAGAAAATGAAACTTTAACACCCATCCCCAGGCAAATTCTGCAATAACCCCCCCAGCTTTTCCCTCAACAACATCGCCACATTACTCCCTTCCTTCTCAACGCTAGCAGCCACAAAGCCATCTGTCATCATCTCCCCATCACCATACATCATCCCCGTTGCAGGCCCACCCAAAAGAACCCCGAGTAAACCCCTCGCTTCCCTCCCGGACAACAGTCCATAGTCCATTTCCTCTTCCCCTGCTACTATGCGCATCGAAGTAGAAACACAATACTCCCTCGGCAGTCCAAGTGTCCGCTCTACGCACTCCAACTGCCTATCCACCATCTGCGCCAGTAAAGCTGCTCTCTGCCAGTGACTGACCCCCTGGGTTTGAGGGTACTGTGAGCTAAAGGGCTCGTGATGGCCAGGATAACCCCTCGAGAGGTCGATAGGCATCGCATGAGCTAGAGCATGCTGCATGTTAATGCTATTGCCACCCCTATTGTTCATATTTGCCTGTCGAGTAGCGGCAAATGCGGCTTCTAGTAATACATGGCCAAAGATTGCGTCGTAAATCGTGATGAGCTGGAGATAGCACGACACCACCGTCAAAAGGTTGGCGCTGCTGAGCGGTTGAGTTTGCTTTGCGGTTCCAGTAGATGGAAGTCCTCGCAATGCTGGATCAACAATGGTGGATGATGACGGCGAACTCGCTGCTGTTGATGAACCTGCAGAGTTGGTCAGGCTATAGGCCTGACTAGGAATCTGGGAAGTATTGGAGGCAGGAGAAGGCCACCTTGACCCGCCATGCACACTGGCAACGCCGTCCTCCGTGATGCTGGGTGATCTCTTGTGGCTGCTTTGGGGTGTTCCAATCTCGGCAGGCCGGTGGAATAGTTGGGAGATCTCAATCAGGTCACAGGTGCTGCTCAGGACTGACTCCAAGGGGTCGAAGCCATCGTTAGTCTTGGTGGCTGAAAGGGTGTCGAGGATGCTAAAGTCCCGAGGGAGTGACTTTGCGTGGAGAAGTTGCTTTGACAGACTTTGTTGTAAGCTTGCCAGTAGAACCCCTGGATCGGATGGGCGAGAAGACTTTGATATTGGGATAGCCTTCGTTGAATAACCGTTTTCAGGACTCAAACCTTGGACTTGTTGATACTCGGGTGGTGAAGGGTTGGATACAATGGGCACTTGATGTTGCGTTGAGGGATGGATGTGGTGATTGCCGTATAATGTATGAGTGTCCATCAGAAGCGTGTTATTTGGAACAGAAAAGTCAAAGCCGTCGATGATACCATGGCTTCCATCTGTCCAAGCAAGAGCCAAGGAGTTGTCCTCCATAACCAGCGGGTGTTCAGCTCCGTGTTGAGTGTAAGGCCATGAGGCATATAGTGGGTTGCCGCAGGTCATCTGGTCTGCCAGAGGCACGCCATGTCCACTGCCTGGTAAAGAAACGAATGGAAGTTGTCTTTGTTCAACATCGCAGAGAGAGGCATTGTTTGCTGCTGCTGCTCTCCTGTGGGCAAGCCTGCCTGGGGGCTTGGCTGGGCTGGTGAAGCATGGGAATCGAATGCGAAGGCATCTTGTGCATGGAGTGCTGGTGTCGTCCTCCTTCTTGCGTGTGCAGCGGAGCTTCTGGCTTCGGCATCGATCACAGGCAGATCGTCGCCAGGGAGAATGGCTCCGAGCTTCGGGAAGGACCGCTGCAGACTCGGACATCGGAGTGATGCGTGACGCCATTATGAGTGATTGCTCGGTGGGGATTCGGAATCAAACACAGTTGCTGATATCAAGCAGGAAAGGTACCGATTCCGAGTATTGGAGAGGGGTGGAAGTGATCTCTATATCAAGTCGCTCGAGATGGAGCGGTCTTCTTTTTTGTGGCTCGGTTGGATTGATATTGTTCACCTGCAGGGTGCCTGGACGCGGTCTGGTGGACCAAAGCATCCTGTTACAGACCCCGGATGGCCTCTTACTCGCTGACGGGAAGAATACATGGCAAGGTAGCTGATGCCATACGTGTAGGGCTCCGGGGGGAAGGTCTCGCAACGGCACTGTCTGTCTGGCTTGGGCGTAGTGGGGGGTGGGCTCAGGAGTGGGTGGGTGAGATGCATCCTTGAAGGTCAGGCTTGGCATGTGGACTTGGGTGGGTGTGGGCGTAGATAGCTCGAGTAGCTACCTGACCAGGGTTCGTAGCTTGTCCTGAATATAGCAATGGATGTCAGCATCAATCTCTCTCGTCGGCCGTGATGTGCCCTGTGAGTTTCTCTGATCTGGAGACTGGAATCGTGGCTGCCAACTTGCTCATATCAAAAGCATTGATCGCCTTGTATCAACGAAGACCGCAATCTTGAAGACGGAGTTTATCATCAAACGTGGGCATAGACTCATGGTAGTGGGGGCGTTTGAACTGCAGAAAACACAAAAGTTAATTCTCTGTCACTATAAACAAGCAGGCAAGCCATGTGGCCTAGTCGTAGGGGATATACCAAGTTCAGATGTCGTGGCGATAGCAGCTCGACGACAGGGTAGTTGTGGTGATTGACCGCGGCAATGGCAATCTCGTGCCGCTCCCTTGCAGCGGCTGGCCTCCCCCACGAGCCGCGAGAGACTCCGAAGAAAAGACGTGACCATTCTAGCAAAACAACGACAGATTATTCGAACACTGGGTAAACTTCTGAGAATAAGTCCGGAGAGTTCCTGGGACACGCCGTTCGGGTTGAATCGGGGATGCTGGTCAACGGTGTGGTCGACCGGAGTACGGTTGGAGTCGGGCAAAGATTGTTTTTGGAAGTCACCAAGTCAATTGCGGATGCCTAACGCAGCGTGCTTCCCCAGCTGACTTGGCCAATGGCTTCACCGCACTCGCACCTGGCACGTCAAGCTGCAGCCAATCATGCCATCGGCGGAACTTTGTCTTGGTACCACTGCTAAAAGACATTGAGGAAGGAATATCCGCCATTCTACAGTATACGGTGCTCTTGAGGGAACGCCGGGAGACGGTGAGGATACGTCTTCGCTTCTTCATCTTGAAGTACCCTGCAGCATGCGAAGCTCGTCACCACCTATCCTATGCCGTCGTCGACCAATCTCTCGTCCGCTCGAGCGGGCACTAAGACACAAGCTTAAATCGTCCCCGGGTATATCGTGCTGCGTAGATGGTTGTAACAGGAAATATCTAATGGCGACCTCGAGGCCGTTGAACAGCTGAGCGAGACTAGATGGTATCATGGTACGATGTCACGTCATCTCTATTGAGCCATCACTCAGTAGCAGTTTGTACTCAACACTATGCCAGGACATCGAACCTCTCTCTGTCTTTTCAGGACAAGATACCGTAGGTACCGATGACCATCACTCCCAATGGCGGGGTATCAACTCACCCTCACTGTCCTCAGCCCTTCTTCCCCCCTAATCCCCCGCACACCCGGCTTATCTAAGCCCTAACCCTTCTTGGACTCTCTTTTTCTCCATACCTAGTATCCATTGTCCCCAACTCATCAACGGCCAACCCTCATCGACTGAGCAAAGTCCTGATTAGCGTCTGACAACTCCATGCAAGAAGCATGCAGAATGCAGCCCTCACAGCAAACTATCTCCCGTGATTGGCTGGACCCGGCTCCTTGGCTAAAATACGGTGTCATTGGGAGGAGGGGGTTCCTGACCGGTTGAGAATTGAAGCTCGTCTTCTCATTGGACAGAAGTTTGATGTCTATAGGCCATGCATATCGACATGCCAACTTCAACCAAATTCATAGACTTTGTTCATGATCATGACTTTTGGCTGCGACTCGGGTTCCGCGGATGGTAATGGCACTTTACAACTACCAATGATACTGGAATTGGGCAATAATTCCTCCACACAGCCTGCTGTCCACGTAATCAACGACGGTTATGGGAGAAAGTTTGCCCTCTAAGATAAGGTACCGAGAAGATGACCATTCCAGTTCCCTCAGCTCCCATATCTGGTACCCCCTTACCAATGTATGACCAACATGAGCGGTGGGCCCTTTAGAACCTGAGGTGACCAGACATCACGATAGGTAGGCAAGATCAGAATATTCTTCTCAACAATACCATGTTATTCATAGCGCTACAATCATTAAGAAGTATCTCCAGCTTAACACACATAACCAACACCCTTTTATCCTTTATCCCTCCGAACTCACGACAAAACAAGGCTCAACCCCAAGTCTCTACTGCTCCTCCCCACATACGCCCTCTTGGTATAATTACTCACCACCCAATCCTGCAAAACCACATCCCAATTGCTCAAGTCTCTCCGTGTCAACACCCCCCTAAACTGCGCCGTCTGACCCGGTTCGATCCTAAGCTTGCCAAAATCACGCAGCACCACCTTGGGGTCGTCCGGACCACCGAGCGAGACATACAACTGCGGCACCTCGTCGCCGACGATCGAGCCCGTATTAGTGATATCCGCTGTGATCGTGTACAGAATATCATACAGCGCCGGGTTGCCTCCAGGCGCGTTCTTGCCCGACGACCGAAGAAGCGGCTGCGACGAGTTGTCTATGGCATGCGGGGGAAGGAACTCCTCAGCTGTCTGTCCAAAATGGGGATCTCCCGAGGCGTTTTTTGGATCGGTCGTGTTGAGGTAGGGGTAGATGTACTGGTAGATATAGGGGAACTCGTCACTGGGGAACAAATAGTCGTTCAGGTCTGTCGAGTAGTTTCCAAAGGTGGGCGCAGGTGCTGTCTGGCCGGCCGTTGGCTTATACGCACCAGCGTTTTTCTTCTGTACCTGGATATTGCTGTATTCAAACGTGGTGTAACTCAAACCATGACCAAACTCGTAGATCACGGAGCTGTTGGCCTTGTCAAAGTAGCGGTAGTCGATAAAGACACCCTCGGTGAAATCTTGCTGAGGCGCACCATTGCCATTGTTGGGGGTGTAGAGCACATCCGCTCCGTATCCTTCCCTGGTGGCGCCCCAGGTGAATGGCGAACGGCCAGATGGATTCACCTTGCCGTAGAGAACGTCGGTGATGGAGTTGCCGGACTCCTGTCCCGGAAGACCAGCCCATAGGATGGCGGTAATATTCGGGCTATCATACCAGTCCGTAATGAGAACTGGGCCGGTAGAGTGGATGACCACAATCGTGTTGCTGCACCAGCTGGAGACATTCTTGACCAAGGTGTCGCCATCTCTCCACAGCGTCAGGTTCTTGCGATCACCCATGTTTCCATCAACATTGATGTACCCTTCACCCGAGTCTGCATTGACAAAGACGATAGCGGTGACATTGTCCTGTGATACCAAAGCCTTGGTCTGGGATGCCGCGTAGTTGGTCAGAATGCTTTCGTAGCGAGTCCCATCCTTGATGGCCTGAGCTTGAAGTGCAGCATCCGGCGTGACAAGATAAGGGTAGTTGGCAGTGCCTGAACCCCAGCCCATCGCAAGGGTGCCGCTATCACAGCCACGATCACCACAGGAGTTGGGTCCATTGGGGTTGGGCCCGGCGTCCTCCCCAATGACTGCCAAAAACTTCGGCTTCTTCAGAGGCAGAGAACCAGTGTTCTTGAGAAGGACAGTACCCTTGGCAGCAATCTCACGAATGAGGTTGCCATGGTCGGCTCGAACATCGACATGGTAGTTGATCTGCTGGTATCCTTCACCCGCCGCCCAATGGATGGGTCCATAAGTGTCGAGGGTCCAGAAACTGAAGTTGATGGGATCCAGTTCAATGCTTTTCTGCACTTTAAAGAAGGCTGCCATGATACGCATGGCCATATCGTCGATTCGATAAGCAGGAACAGTCCCGTTGAGCACGGCCAGAGTGAGGTTAGTCCCCCAGAAGCTAACACCGGTGTTGAACTCAGTATCTCCTGGCATCGACATGTCGAGGCCAGCTGCAGCTGCTGATGCACCAGCATGTTGTGCCTGCCAATCACTCATGACGAACCCCTGGAAGCCCAGCTCATCCTTCAGAAGGCCATTCATGAGCTTGGAGTTTTGGCACCCATACGAGTTGTTGACCTGCTGGTAACTACACATGACAGAACCAACGCCGGCACGGATGGCATCAGCGAAAGGCCAAAGGTAGAGCTCGTGCATTGTCTTGTCGTCAATGTTCGAGGAGAGGGTCTCGCTGATGTTGAAGCCATAGCCCCGAGCCTCCCCAACTTGGCGAAAATGCTCTGCCACCAGATTAGCGTTGGGACTTGAACAAACTTGCCGCCTTGTCTTCATGTACCTTGCTCATTGCCAATGAAGTGCTTTGCGCAGGCAATCACGCCTGCATCCTGGATCCCCTTGATGGACTCGAACATGCCAATTCCCGTCAACACTGGATCTGGCGAAAAGCCTTCCCAATTTCTCCCAGCAGCGGGCATTCGACCAAGAGGACCGGCGACTGGTCCAAGGATCACGTTGATGCCTTTACCCCGAGCTTCCTGACCTATCGCATAGCCTCGGCGGTAGATCAAGCCGCGGTCAAAAGTGGCAGCAGCGGTTTGACCGGAAGGAAAAGCAGAGTTGTAGTCGGAGCCCCGGATTCCCAGGGGAGAGTCGTGCATGCAAAGACTTCGGAGCCCAAGACGAGGGATGGATCCTACTTGGCCTACACATTGTTCTGAGGCCCAACTATACTAGAATTAGTCGAGCTCTACGGTACTTCGAGTAGGTGATGTACTGACCCAGTACCCGTCGTTAAGTTGACCTTCTCCAACAATGTCATCTGGGATACAAACTCCCTAGCTTGCTGATATGCCTCTTCCCATCCATCGGCTTCGGGGTTCATCCATGGCGAAGGATAGACGGGAGGTGAATACTCGAGGGCTCTCTTACTGAGCTGACCATGGTTGTTAGCAGGTGCGGCTCTTGTAGCAAGAAAGGGTAGCCAGTAGGCTGCATGCTTGAGCTGCATGTTGGTTGCTGATCATGCACGATCAGATCTGAATCAATCTGGGTAAAGAGATTGTGCAGCGGGTAAGGCAGTGTTCAGGTGAAGTGACGATGATGGGAGCACCACACTGGCCAAAGCTAAACCGTTTGGACAATAGGTAGAAGAAAGCAAAGCAGGAACAGATCCAGAGCTTGGAGCTCGTACCCGGGGGGGGGGGGTTCTTGAGGAAGACAGCGGAGCCCAGATGGAAAGCTCGTGGCTGTTGGGGGGCAGACCTGACTCAACTAAGTGAAGATGCGTACCTTCTGCGGATATTTGGGATATCTGGGCGCTATGCTTGCTGTGGCAAGAGCACTGCTGGCCAGGGCGGCAACGACAACGCTGAACTTCATCGTGGCAGCCCGAGGGAATCCGGGTTGTGGAAGATGACAATGTTCAGCTCGTGTTGATATGCGCAACAGCTGCAAGTTGCCGGAGGTTGGCAAGGGAGATGCAAAGACCACCACGGACGACGGCAAGGGAGGTGAAACAAATCCAGTGGTAGCTATGCGGGGAGCAATATATATAAACAGGATTGCGTCCCTCCCCGCCCGCTTCCTGCTGTGTTTAACTCCGAGGTTTTCATGGCTGGCTGGTCAATTTCGTTGTGAACTCGACGTCAGTGGACCGTTTGCGGGAAGAGAACCGTCATCCCATCCCGGCATGCTCGCCGGTCGGTTGATGGCACAACCAAGACATGGAAATGTGGGAACGGTCTGGGAGGAAAACAACGGAAACAATAGAGTGCCAGTGAATACCAGCCATGTGCGCATCCATGGTGAGCGCAACGCTTTGCAGGGTCGCAGCGCATCCGTTCGGGCAGGTGGGAGAGAAGGCGGGTGAGAATCCGGGTCATGGCCATTGCGAAAAGGGCCGATCAGGTCCAAGCTGCGCAAGGGAATCCGGATGACAATCTGGCGGGCGAGATCATCCCTTCCGTCCCCTTGTCAGAATGCGGGGGAGGCTGAATTGTTGTTCATTTCGGCGTCCTGTTCCCAGTCGAGAGTCGGGCGTGTGGTTCGCCGAGGTCTCGTCTGTTGGAAGTAATTGGATGCCATAGAAGTGAGCACGAAGCTCCGCATGAGGCTTGCAAGAAAGCCCGATGTTTTGAGATATCATTGCATTTTCCCTGTTTAACTCTTGTTAATCAAGTCCTGTTAATAGCCAAATCGAGAGCCACCGACCACTTACTACTGCTTAAACGTCGAGATGAGATCCTTCCAGGTTAAGATGACGATGATCGGAATAATTTTGTGGAGACGGCGGATCGGCACTTTGGCCACCAGTCATACCATAATGCGGAATTCGAAATTGAACCGCTCGAGACAGTCGGTCGTCAGCTTCTGATGTTTTGCCTGCGGTAAACCACCTGCTATATTGAGCGGGATGCAGAATTTAGAAGTAGTAGGCATCTCATCCGTGAAAACCTTTCTCCAGCTGACGCAAAACTCAGGTCTGGATAGCAACGGTCTTGCTGGTGCGCTTACCTAAGTTACACTGTCACCAAACCCGGGCCACACTTGAACGGTCGTAAACAGTGGATTCTTCCCCGCACCAGCAAGCTCCAGCGCTCCCGTCTCCCCGCAACCCCCAATTCGACGGCCACTGCAGGCTCAGCTTCCCCTTCCCCGTCCCCGTCGTCATCACTGCTTGGACCCAGCCTGCCAGAGGCCCAAAATGTAACGACGTTAGCAGCCAAGAATTCGCTGTGGTGGAAGAAGCTGGGTTACACGGTATGGCCTGCATTGATCATCGGTCCTTCTCTCAAGCCACGGTTAATAAAGCAAAATGGGCGGATGCCGAACAACGCAGCTAAACATGAGGGATCACTCCGTTATGTAAGACCGGAGCATCATGTTACATTCGAATATCCACGACCCCGGTGTCGTGAACAAGCTTAAACAAATGAAGCCACCAACTCCGAAGACATGTAACGTTGTACAAGCCCGACAAGAGTCGTTTTCTCGGGCTCAACAGTAGCGACCCGAGCCACCGGTCAAGTGGATGGTCGTCTTGAACGTTGAGGTTGGACTTGGCACACATTTCCAGGGCGACGGGCAAGGACGGATAGGGGGCTGAAAACGGCTAGGCAGATGGCCTGGATGTCTCGGTTTTGTAGTGTCTCCTCCGCCATTCTGTTCAACTGTATCTGTAAATTCATGTGCTGTTTTGAAATAAGTTGGTTGGTGAACAGTGAAAGCAACGCCGAGCTTTTATTTATACTGGTTGGTCCGAAATGTAGATTCTGCCAAATTCACAAAGAGCCCTGAAAACGAAAACGCCTCAATTTGATGACACCCAACCCTCTTGTTTACCGACCTCCTGTCTCCAATAACTAGCCGCCAGACCCAAGAAGTATCGAAACGGATCGAATCCTCTCAGACACAAAAGGCTCTTACAGGCAACGTCTTGATTGCTAACCCTGTGGACCACGTTATCTTTCCTCGGCCAGCCTCGAGTTGTCAAGAAAAATCCATCAGCTGAGCAAAACGAGGATGACACTATCACCTCGCAAGAACCTACACCCAAAGTTAGCCAGCGACGGCGCATCATGGCCAGGCAATGACACCTACATCTTGCTGATAAACCGATCCTTGTTTACCGGCCGGCCCTTCTTCCCGTTGTGTACTGGGGTCTCAGTCCACATCTCTTTCTGCGAAGGTAAAGTCAGTCAGCATGCCTTCAGTCTTGACGGCCGGATTTTCAGCAGCTACTTACGACGTTCTCAAGAATCCTACAAGCAAGTCAGCAGTTGGTCTCTTGAATCATTGATAGGGGATGCTTACATGTTGCAATGCCGATCAAAAGCCTTCACTCTGGCAAGTCTGAAACGTGTAGAAAACACCAGGTCAGTATCAATTCATTCCCAGAAGTTGTCCTTCTGATCCGAGAAACTTACAGCTTGCGGTTTGACCGAATGCTAATCAAAACTTGCGAGTGGCTCCGCACGGCGGTCTGGAGGAGAGAAAGCGGCCCGTTGCTCATCTCATAGGCTTCCTGCAATCAACAAAGTTTCGAGGTTAGCCACCGACCCTTCGGCTCCCTCTTCTGTTCGCCAAATGCAGTTTTGAATGTGCGTACCAGTTGAGCGATCTCATACTCACTATCAAAACGAGTTAGTATTTGTTGAGCTGCGTAAATGAGGTTTGGACAGAACAAAACTTACGTGCACTCATTGCGAGGCTTGTTGAGCAGTGCCCTACAATATCGAAAATTCCGCAATTAGTTTCTTCTTCTCCTCTGTAAATGGGAAAGGTGGTTTGCTGGGGCGGTATCTCACTGAATATTCACGTCAGACATGGTGACCGCTGGTTTGATAGTTGGATAATCTCCGGGAATTCTGTGAGAAAACTAGGTTTGATGGAGTTGGTGGGTGGCTGATGAAAAGTCGATCGGCGGTTCAGTCGTCGTCGGGTCGATGTGTGTTCTTCGTCTACAATGTTGAGGACGGAAACACGCGTTGATGGACGAGCCAAGCCAAACGCCAGTGGTTGATTTTCGAGACCCACTGTCAAAACTTTGTCACGTGGTGGTTGGCTGGAGTGGTGGCACGGACCAGGCAGTCAAATGGTAGGGAAGGTAGTTTGCTCACCGCTCTGGAAAAGGGGCATTTCTCCCTATTCCAGGTTGTCTGGGCATGAGGTATTGACTGAACCATGATGCGACCTTCGGAACCCTCAAGCATTTAAGGCAGACCAGATTGTGCAGTTCGATTTTTGGCATGATATTAAATTATGTATTGTATGTAAATTTGCTTGTTGCACCTCAGCTCTCTCTTCCGCCATGTATATCACGCGCCCGTAGATGTTCCAATCCAGAATTCCCATCCTATTCTATGTCCCGTGTTTGTAGCCTTCTCCCATCCCTATTTCGCCTGGTCCCCAACACCCATCCCCAAGCTTTAGTAGATGTAAGGAATGATCCTCCATCTGACAATCTTCTTGTATTTCTCCCAGTCCTCGCCATACTTCTTAGCGCACTTCTCATCGTCTCTGCGGTCGCGATGGATCAAGAGAATGGCAAAGTACAAGACGTAAAAGTATGTGAAGATCATGCCCCAGCCCTTAGCCTCACCAGGGATGACCTGGCGCCCATCAAGCATCCTAGCAGCACCGTCCACAGCGGCAGTTCCGGCGGACAAGATGGTGTAGCCGGCAAGGCCAGTGGGCAAGCTGTAAGGCCAGGCTTGGAACCAATCACCAAAGTAGTTGATGTGTCTGGCGATGCCCCACCAACCAGAGATGAGCAAGCGAGTACCAGCCTTGGTGGGCATGTACTTGAGATGAGCCAGCTTGGGATCATTGGGGTTGGTACGGAAAGCATTCTTCTGGCTGTTGGACAGACGGAAGATAGCGAAGCCAGTAGCAAGTGCGGCGGTGACGCCAGCAAGGCCCCAGACGCCCAGAGTCTGCGGGTGTGTCGCGAGGTAACGTGCCTGCTGGGAGTAGATGAAAGGAACCCAGACAAGGTCGCCAAACGAAAGCATGAACCCGAACCCATCGGTTGTGATGTCCATGGTCGTCATGATGGCGGGCTCCATGAACTGACCATCCAGGACGTAAAAAGTCTGCACCAAGGCAACAAAGACGATGCTGTCGGTCACGTAACCATAGTTGCGGTACTGCTTCGCAATGAAAGCACCGTTGAGCAGGATGTACCCCAACATGCCGGGACGCAACTCCATCCATTCCTTGATGTCGATCTCGCCGATGAAGGGGAGGGTGATGCGGGGGTTGAGTTCCCGTCCAATGTACCAGTCGTAAATCATGTTGCCAGTAACACCACCGGCGGCAAGCTCGCGGTTCTCGGGATTGCCTGGCTTCACGCTGAAGCTGCGAACGTAGACGAAGGTAGCAAGCGCATAAGCAATGATGGTATTGGCGGTCAGGATCTGCACGTAGTTGTCGGTGATGAAGGTCCAGAGGGGAAATTCGGCGCCCTGGGCGATGGTACCAGCGGCAGCAGCGACGATGCAGAACATGGTGGTAGAGAAAGCGTTGAACCTGTACTTCAACCGGCCACCACTCCTCAAAACTGTACCCTCGGTCTCGGTCGCAGGAAGGATCCTATAGAGGATAGCGTTGAAGAGGTAGAACGCCAAAGTCCATCCCGTTGCCTCCCAGCTGAAAAGGCCACGCCATCCATCTTCTGGCCAGCCGACCTCCCGCTTCAGGATATTAAGATCGAGGTTTTTGGGGTGGAGGAGGGAAGGTGCTGGGCAGCCCGAGAGATCGTTGCATGCAAAGGTGATGGCGTAGACGAGGGGTGGCAGAACGAAGCTGATCAAGGCAGCGCCGGGTCTGAAAGAGGTATGGTCAGTGGTTTGTGGCCGCTACAAAGAGGAGAGGCGATTGCTGTACTTACGGCCCAAAGAACTCATACTCAGGCTTCTTGCGCGACACTTCGATCGGTTGCTGTGTTTTGGAACCCATTATTGCTGCGATGCGCTTCCGCAATGTTTATGGCTTGGTCAACTAGCAATGGCAGTGAGAGCTGTCGCATTTAAGCTTGGGAAGCTCCAGAACTTGCAGCGGCCAATCGAACCCAAGGAAGCCGCGGACTCCGGATTTTGGCTTCAGTGGGAGGTCGAGATGCTGACCGTCCTTGTTGAAGACGCTGGCGATGTGAATTCTACCGCATCGGCGTGGCAGTTCCCGGATGGCCTGAGAGGTTCGAGCCGGCTTTGCAGTTCCCGGATGGCCTGAGATGGCAGTGAGCCAATGACGCGGCAGCAGGGGCATCCATTTTTTTGATGAGACCAGGGGCCATCAGCCTTGGCACTTTACCCTGTGCCTGGCATCGAAATGGAATCCAGATGGAATTCAAGCTGAGCGATCTGCTGTCATGGTTGATGCTGGCTCGAGGGAATTTGACACCTCGTCCATCTCCATTCTGTCTCTGCCAGTCTGTGAGAAGCTTCATCATTCCAATCGGGTCGGGTGTCCCCTACCTAACCTTATACTTTTAAGTTTTGCTTTGACATGTGCACTTCAACGTTGCCAGCTGCAAGGGCCGGCTTCTTATTCCTGAAAGGCAGCCAATCACAGCTGTCATTCAGCGCCTCCCTTTTCCTCGACAGGGGACAGCGAACAAACTTAGCCCCGGCTTCTCCCTGAGGAGGCCGCGTTTAGGAGCACCACCATCGAACTCCAACGGCCACAACATCCCCTCCCCAGCCTGCGCGACCGGAACGAGTCGTCAGCCGCCACCAATTGCTTCTGTCCCTCCTTGTGTACCGGCGCATCGTCTGTGAATGACAGCAGTTGATATCACCCAAGTCCCGCGGCCCGGCGCAAACGCGCGCATTCGGAACTCGAAGCCAAGCAAGACCTAATATCCCTGATCGGACACTGCCATCTCGACTTTCAAACGTCATCAGCCTTCCAACCATGCATCCCCAAACACCATCTAGAGCTCTACTGCTTTGCGCCCTTGCTGCACTTGGTGGCAAGGCTGCCGCCGAAGAGCCCTCAAAGACAACCACCACATCCACGCCTGTTGTCACACCGTGTGTCGCAACGGCAACTACCGGCGCCGGCGCTTTCTTCGATCTACGACCAGACACCGCCGTGGTTGTGCCTGAGGGGGAGAAACCACCAAAGGGATCGCCCGTTGAGGATTATGTCGCTAGAGGATGGGATTATGGCTCAAATTTCACACTGAACTTTTGCAGTCCTGTGGTGAAGGAGGTTGAGGACGTGGTTGGACTTGACAAGGACCTGTGGAAAAATGTGAGCGCATACTACGAAACAAAGGGCAAAGTATACGCGCTAGGGTAAGAACACAATCTTGGATTTTGGCTGAAACCGCCCTGGCTCATGAGCTGACCATCCGTGACAGGCTCTCAGATGGGAACTTGGTACCACGAGGGCGCAAGCTCGTCCTCCAATACTCGGGCGGATCACCATGCGGCCTTGCCGACGAAAAGAGCAAGGAGAAACGATGGGAGGTTCATGAAGGGGCGACATACAAGTACCACGAATACGACGATGACGAAGAGAGCGAGGACTCAGAGTCAAGGCGCGCATCCAAGGACAAAGACGACGACGACGACGATGATGATGATGATGATGGCGCGAGGAAGGACAAGGACAAGGAGAAGGAGAAGGAGAAGCCAAAAACACAACGCCGCAAGTCAGCAACCTTTTCATTCCTTTGCGACCGGGACCCAGACACCCCTACGGCCGCCTCCTTCGTTGGCACCGATCCCGATGAGTGTGCCTACTTCTTCGAGGTTCGTTCGATGCACGCATGCTCGATCGCGGAGCCACACAAGCCTGGAAGTGTCGGACCTGGCAGCGTCTTTGCTATCATCTTTTTCATCGCGGTCTTGGTCTACGTGGTTGGAGGTGTCTTCTACCAGCGCACAGTTGCCCATGCCAGGGGTTGGAGGCAGCTACCCAACTACAGCTTGTGGGCTGGCATCTGGAGTTTTATCGTGGTATGTCTATGTGCATCACTCAGTTTTCCTCGCTTCTCACCCACTAACATCCGGTGTAGGACCTCTTCACCATTCTGACGTCGTCTTGTGCGCGCCTAATTCCCCGGAGAAGAGGGTACCATACACTGTCCGGGTCTCCGAGCGGAAGACGCCACAGTCGAGACGCCGAGAACCGGCTGATTGATCAGCTCGATGAGGAATGGGATGATTGATACTGTCTCTTATGCGGTAGTCCCCTTTTGTTTGTACTATCAATTCTCCTTTATTCTCGCAAAGCATCATTTACCACACCCTTGCCGGGGCCGTGTCGGTCAATTTCCTTACTTGTTACTTGACTATTCATTCAGCAGCGAAAACCAAACCAAGGCTGCTGAGCTGCGTCGAGATATTGCATCACTAGGGCTGGCGTTTCTCTGGACTGGGTGCGGCGGTTTGGGGGGAGGAAAAGCAAGTGCCCGTTCGGCCTCGGTTCCTCTAGATGGCTGGCAATTTGGAGTATAGATTTTTTGGAATAGAGTCCTCGGCTGCACTATTTCGGTCCTCGGAATCCGTTGCTACGTTCTTCTGCAGTTGGTAGACATTCTTCAGCTCGCCGGTTTACACAAGTTTCGGGCGAGAGGACACATGCGAAGGGGTATCCACTTGTGACCTGACCGTTACTGTGCTGCGCGTCAACGTCAACCGTGCATCAATATGGCATGTTCTGTACAGATCTCCGCATTTCGGTCACTGACAGGGATTATCAGCATCCACGAGACCTACAACACCTTCATCGAGCTCAAAGAGTTCTATTGCCCTGCTCACTGCTCCTCCTTTGAAGTCAGCCACGAGACTTTAAAGAGAGTCATGCCTTCTTTTGTCTTGGGGAGTCCTCGAGGTGTATGCTGGCCTGCCGAGGGTGATTTGTAGGTGGAAACACTGGGGTCGGTGAGTGGTGAAGAGGGGATTATGTCGAGGTGGATAACATGGGAGAAAAAGCCACGATCAAGGCTCACGGGGGGTAGAACAATCGAAGGGGTGGCGGCGGCGGATGTGAATGAGAAGCTGCAGTTGGAAACTGTGAAGTTGTTTTTTGGTCCGATGGCATGTTCAGGCGGATGGTGCCTGATGGGGAGACGGGGGTGACGAAGGAGACCGCAGCTGTAGAATAGATTTGTTGCAGAATCAAAGTTCCGATTGCTAAACTATGCATACGATGGGGTATCTTGTACAATGAAGGGAAAAGAGGAAACACGCACTGCTTCCAACTACCACTCACAACTGATATTAATCCTTCTTAATCTCCACATACTTCCTGCACATCTTCAAAAACCGCTCTCGGTACTCCTCCGGTGTAGTCGTGATACTCATCGGCCCATCCTTACTGATCAGCAAGTTCCACAGGTTAATCAGCAGCGTCATGAACCTCGGCTGAATCTTGTGCTTGGCCCAGAAAAAGTCCAAAATCGAAGCACGGTACACATACTTCCCATCCGCCGAAGCAATTCCCGTTTTCCACGTCGGAGGCTGAGGCGGTACCGAAGGTCCGTCCCGTGGCGGCGCCAGATTCGAGTCAGAAGTCGTTGCCTCTGGCTGAACCTCCTCCTGGACCTCTTCTCTCGGTAGCTTCATTCTGACCAGAAACAGCGAGTAATCCACCGCATTATGTTCCGCCAGCAACTTTGTGTCTTCTTCCAGTCTCGCAAACAAGTCATCCGCTTGCTCCTGGTTGAGAACAATCTTGTCATGGAACTCATCCGCCAACTGGTCCTTGGTGGCCTCACTGGTGAGGGCACCGTCGGCAATATCCCGTTCAGGGTAGAAATACGACTGGGGCTTCAGGTCCCAGTTCTCCCACTTGGCATCCCCTCGCTTCTCTGCCTCTTGTCGGCCGTACATGATGTTCTCCATGACGATGTGGTGAGAGGGCGCAAGACGCAGTATGCGGCCGATGGAAGCGCCTGATGCGCCGAGGAAGTCACATATCCTGACCAAGAGGGATTGCGGATGTGTCGCCATGTGTTGTACGTAGGGGGTTAGGAGGTCATTGCGGAAGAAGGAGTGCTCAGAGTGTCGCGGGACGGACTTGACGAGGTACTTTTGGTCGGTGGTTGCGTAGAAGGTCTGTCCAATATCTCTTGTCAGTATACCTCCAGGGTGACTTGGCCAGAAGAGGAGAGGACGATCTACTTACAGAACCAGAGAATCCCATGTCCCCAATAGCAGTCAAGCCTTCCTCCTCCTTTGCGCCTTCGCGCGGCTGGAAGGAGTCAACGTAGTCATTATCGCTGACATCCCAGTGCTCGCGACGCAGCTTGGCAAAGTCGGCAGGGCGGATCTTTATCAGAAGCAACTGATAGAGGGAGAAGAAAGCTGAAAATATCGCGAGGATTACCGCAAGCGGGTTGCTGGATCGCTTCTTGGTGCCGTTGACGAGGGCGTGGACAATGGACCGCGCGATTCTTTCTTGACGACCCATCGGAGCGATGGCCTAACTTCGTGATCTTCGTTGAAGTGTAAGCAATAGTAGTTGAGCTACACTACAATGGAAACCAAGCAATGTTCTACATAGACAACCCAAGTGCTGGTGCTTCGACAGGGGACAGCAGATCGTTCCTGAGGGGCTGTCAAACAGTGATATGACGTCATTGATCCGAACACAGCACTGCACTGGTGGCTACAAAGGTCTAGACCACTGCAGCCAAGCATCAGAACAACCAAACTCCAAGGCATTCAACTAAGTCAAGCATGAGAAGTCGCCGAGAAACATAAACACCAAATGGTTGTCAAAAGACATTGTATTGAAATATCTATCTACCAAAGGTCCATCCAGACTGCCTGCGTATTCCCAAACCGCCCATCCGTCACTGCCACCCATCTCTGTCGTCTGCGGTCATCTACCTGGAAGTGTCAATAATCGGTATTGATAGTAACATGGAGTGAATGAACTTACTTAGGATGACGCTCGTGTTGCTGCCTCGCCGAGGATGTCGAAGAACCGAGTTGTATACGTAAAGACGCCGCCAACATTTCAAGACGCTCATGCATGTCACGGAACAAAAACAAACATGAACTTACCGATTGCAAGTCGATTGTACTGTCAAAAGCCCCCCCGGTCCCTCAGCCCCTCTTCCATCTCTCCCCCAACCTTTCCGCCTATTCCATCTTTCGTCTTGATGATGTTGTCGAGCCAAGTCGTCCTGGAGTCACCGGAGGATACTTTTCGTTCTCAGGTCCCAAGGGTTGCCTCGTGGGCCCAAGAGCAGCCTGGTCTGGAATCACGAGGGTTGCCACAAGGTCCTTGGTCTCGGGGCGTTTCCGCCACTGGGCTCCATGTCCTCTGAGTCTAATCAGTGCGTCCCGGGCTATTCTCCAGCCAATGGCTTCCTTGTTCGAGGAGATACTTACCACAATGTTGATTGTGCCGAAATCGAAACGGAAAGTCGAAGGGTCGAAAACGATGCCTGATCAAAACATTGTTAGCCATGGTGTTCCTCAAAATTGTCATCAAGTCACAGTGGAAAACACAGCATTGAGCGTCGTTGAACTTGTTGGCGGCGATGTCTGTGGTTAGTGAGTCGATGATCAGTCAAAACAAGTAGTGTCAGTGTTCCCAAAACCAAAGTGCCGAAAAGTAAGCGTGTACTTCGTTACGATGCTGAATTGAACGACCTATTAGCGACTTGTCAGCTTGGGCATCTTGAAAGATGTAAATGATTGATTAGAAGAAAGGAAAGTCGAGAAGATGATCGGCTTTAGGGGAAAAGATGTGATGAGGCGTAAGAGAAGGTGGGGATGGAAAAAGGTTAAGTTAAGGTGGGAAGAGGGTGTTGGGAGAGGAAGTGGGAAGGAAAGTCGAAGAAGTCAAGGTGGGAGTTGGTGAAAAAGTGAATAATTGTGAAAGTCGAAGAAGTGTGAAAGTCGTAGGAGTGTAAGTAGGTGAAGAAGTAGAAGAGGGTGAAGAAGTGGGAAAGCAAAGAAGTCGGAAGAAAAGTTAAAGTGGGAGGGAGAGTGAAGAAGAGGGGAAGATGAAGGAAGCAAGGTAAGCAATAGAGTGGCAAGCAGAAGCATTGACCAGGTGAAGGAATGAACTCGTTCCAAATTGTTTCAATCCCAGCAAAGACCACTGGAGGGACAGGTGGGTTGCTGAGAGGGCCTCCGGAGAATGGAGTCGCAGCCTGAAAAAGATGAGGGCATAAAGGATAACGGGTAGTGATGAGGAAAGTTGAGATGAAAACTTACGATGCAACTCATGGTCGATCCAAGGTGGCTGGAAGGTCAAATCTTAACGAAAGGATTCGAAGGATTGGTTAGTCGAAGAGAGGGAAGAGAGTAAGGTCGTTGATGAAAGGAAGAGAAGAAGATGTGGGAAGCTGGCAAGAGGTGGGATGAATTTATCCTCATCCTGGGAGCATGGGCCAGGCCCGCAGCCAGCCAGACAGAGCAGTTTAATTCTATTTAGGTCACAGGTTGGCTAGGTATTGTTCCCAATGTGCGAGATATTTCTTTCCCCAACTGGGAACGCGCGATGCCTCGAGGGTCCTAGACCTCTCGAAGTCGCTCTGTTGAAATCAGTTGGTTGCCAGTTGGTGGGGAGCTCGGCTCGATGATGTTGACATTGGTGCCTGCCCCTATCCCGTAATGTTGATTTTGGTCCTTTTCAGGTATGTACGCTTTTTTGGGGATCCAGTATGCGATCCTCTTCGCACAGGTAAAGAGGAACGAAACACCATGGCGAACTTGAACCCCTAAGTTGACTGATGTTCTTGAAGCGTGTGTCTGCACTAGGGAGGCAGATTATATCGATTGATGTTACCTCTCTTAAAATCATTGCTTCCAATTGGAGTGATCTCATTACGCATCAATCGTCGAATTGGAAAAGTCATTTATGTCTTGGTACCTAGGCAAGGTAGCTTTTCGTCAATATCTCTTGTTTCGTCAAGAGTGGAGCTGAAGTTCAACGCAAATATTGAAGCCATAGCTGCAATAGCAACGAAGTGTTAGACATCTTCTAGTAGGTTAAGTTCGAACACTTGAAGCAGAGAGGTGTGATCCAAACGTCCTCCAAAAGTGGCAAAATGTTTGAAAAGCTTCATCGTGAATCTGCCCTGTACCTGTTGCGAAGACGCCTTCCATCATCACGCTGATAATCAGAAAGACAGTATTCGAAAGGAAGGCCATACTCTGGAGAAGCAACATCAAGTCATTTTCAATTCTCAAAGTTGTAGTCGTTTGAGTTCCATGACCATGTCCGACGTTTTCGCACTGCGCCTTTGTAAGCACCCTCCGAAGTACCTAAGTTCTGGTGCATCATGGTGCAACTTGAAAGTCATCATCGTCTTTTGAGCGTAACCATGCCAGGAAAATTAGTGGAAAGGAAGAAATTGCAAGAAAAAATCATTCCATGATATTTTGTCCTCTCAGACTAGCCTACGATGTCTTCTGCTGTCAATCTGAAAATATCCATAACGTACCTAGAGGAGGTTACGCTGGCTCAGAACCCTCTACCATGGTTGAGCGACATGACGCGAGTCTGAATGATTCTTGGGCTGGGTGATCCATTGGCAGTTACTGTTACATGGTGACATTTGCCTACCGAGATCCTCGTACTCTGCAGGAGACAAGTGAGGGCGCGACTAACACCTCTCAAGCAGAGACCTGTAGGACATAGTCCGGGAACACCAACTGTCACTGAAAGGTTGACCAACCGGCAACTTTTGATTGTTGCATGCAGGTAGCAAATTGGGGGTTATGTCCCAAGGATACGGATCTGACGAGCTGGATACATGTGGTTCGAGCGGCGAGATCCATGGCTTTCGCTTTAATTTTTGAAAGCGTCAGTCTAGAAGGTGGTTTTTGTTGGCTCTGAAATTGCCCTCTGAGAGGCTTTGTGGCACCGCATGATCGTTGTTTGTCCAACGGGGGGAGACAAGACTATGTTTAGGTAGCCGGGAATATCAGGATATGAAGTCGCTTACTCCGGCTGCATACACGAACTGTAACGTTAATGAGCCTCCGTACAGACAAACTGCCAGTCATGCCAGGTACTCGGGTTTCTTGCTGATCGTTAGATATAAAAGGTACGATTTAAAATTTGCGACCTCAACACCCAACATTGTTCTATAGCACACCAAGTTCGTCAACAAAATGCGTAACTTCACCTTCAACATACTTGTTTCACTTGCGGCGGCTTTCCCTCTTGCTGTTGCACAGTCCGACTGCGTTTACGACGTCCAGTCGCCCCCATTCCATCTCAAACTTACTAGTGACGATGCGAGACTCAACGGCACGACGCTCGTCTCTGTACATGCCGGCCCTCCCTTCCGGCAACTCATTTCTGATGCCTGGTTGAAGGACGCCAACCCGGACTACAACCAGTCCGCCATCTCTGTGAACTTCTACTACAACACCACCTCGACCAACGACCCGAACCGTTATTGCCTCCCGGGAAAGCTCCACTGGGCACCTGAGCAGAGCTGGCCGTCCGTCTTCGGCATCATCTCCTCCCTTGCAAGCAATGTCCAGCCGGTGGAGGTGAGCCCGATGCAGGGTGACGGGTCCGGGGTCCAATTCGACGAGGTAGGAAAGTTATTCCAACGCGCGAGGTCGTACAGCCCGGTCAAGCAGGAGGAGGAAGGCTTCAATCTGAATTACTACAAGTGGTTTATCTGCGCGACGTATTATGGCACCGGTTATCGATATGGCGATGCTTTGACTTGGGTAGCGGGCGGTGAGCCAGATGGCAAGAACTGCAGGGCTGTCAATGTGACACGGGAGTGGGTGTGAAGCGCTGCATCATGAAGAGCGTGGGACGTGGGCACATGGGATATTTCTAATTTCTCCTCGGTATCGTAGCTACTCCGTGATCTAGAAAAGCCGTTGAATCTTGATTGGGAACCCCACGTTTTCCATGTAGACGAAGAGGGCCACGGGCACGTTGATGCGGGATTGGGAAAATTTCAGCAGGGAAGCACTATCAATTTGGGGCTAAAAGGCCTCCGAAAGCTGTTAGTACACGGGACTCCCGCTCACACGTGCTGAATCGGCATGCTTCTCGAACGAAATAGTGGGGGCTGCTGCCATTAATACCCCTGCAGACGGTCGGTTCCGGATCTCTGGGCGGCGCGGAAGCCCTCAAGGTTCGAGGGGTTGGTGGCGCATACCGTCGGCTTCGGGTGGATGACGGATGCAGCAAGGTCAGCCTGGTTCCCCATTAGTACCAAATCACTGATGGGTTTTACGCATGCCATCACCCCATTCCAACCTTCAGTTTCTGCCCTCTCCCACCGTGGCAAAGCCAATTTTGCTCTTCTTCAACTCAAATCCTCTCGAGAGCTCTTGTTCTTTGCTCTCTGCCGCCCTTCCCCTCCTCCAGGTCTTTCTTTGAACCTTTGACAACACCAGGAAACCGTCAACCCCGCCCCCACCATAAAATATTCCGGTCTCCCTCCTTCCCACCGCAGTAATCGCAATGTCGAACCCCAACGGAGCCAATCACCGCGGCTTGGTGTCGCAAGTGCCAATTCCCATCTTTGACAAGAAGGTTCTCAAGGGAGACATCAAGATGTCGGCGACAGAGCTCATCGGCAACACGCCACTTGTGCGCCTAAACAAGATTCCCCAGTCCCTCGGGATCGAGTGCGAGGTCTACGCCAAAGTTGAGCTATTCAACGCCGGCGGCAGTGTCAAGGACAGGATAGCGCTGCGCATGATCGAGGAGGCCGAGAAGAGCGGGCGTATCAAGCCCGGTGACACACTGATTGAGCCTACCAGCGGCAACACGTAAGTGCTTTTTCTCCTCGCGAGGATTTTCCTGTGGGAGCTAACCCCAAGCTAGTGGTATTGGTCTGGCGTTGGTTGGCGCCATCAAGGGCTACAAGACCATCATTACCCTCCCCGAGAAGATGTCCGCCGAGAAGGTGTCGGTCCTCCGCGCCCTTGGTGCCACCATTATCCGCACACCCACCCAGGCTGCTTGGGACAGCCCCGAAAGCCACATCGGTGTCGCGCGCCGCCTGCTCAAGGAGATCCCCAACTCCCACATTCTCGATCAATATACCAACGTCGACAACCCGCGCGCGCACGAGTTCGGTACCGCTGAAGAGATGTGGGCTCAGACCGGTGGCAAGATCACGGCTGTTGTCGCTGGTGCCGGTACTGGTGGTACCATCAGCGGTATCGCCAAGGGTCTGCGCAAGCATGACAAGAACATCAAGGTCATTGCTGCCGATCCCCATGGCAGTATCCTTGCCGTTCCCGAGATCTTGAACGAGGAGAAGGCCAACCAGCCTTATAAGGTGGAGGGCATTGGTTATGATTTCATTCCCGACGTCCTGGACCGCGAGACTGTTGACAAGTGGTACAAGACTGACGACCGCGAGTCTTTCCACCTTGCGCGCCGTCTGATTGCCGAGGAGGGTCTGTTGGTTGGTGGCAGCTCCGGCAGCGCCATGGCGGCCATGCTCAAGGCTGTCAAGGACTTTGGCTTCAAGAAGGGCGACGTTGTCGTTGTTGTTCTTCCCGACAGCATCCGCTCTTACCTCTCCAAGTTTGCCGATGACGATTGGCTTGCGGCCAATGACCTTCTCCCCAACGACGACACCAATGTCAACGGTGGTGATGCTGTTTCCGCGGATCCCAAGACTCCCAGCGCGAACGACCCCTATGGTGGCGCTACCGTCCGCGCTCTCCGCCTCAAGCCCGTATCTTCAGTCCTTGCCGACAGCCCATGCGCTGAGGCTATCGAGACAATGCGCGACAAGGGTTTCGACCAGCTTCCTGTTCTCACCCCTACCGGCGGCAAGCTCGCTGGTCTGGTCACCCTGGGCAACTTGCTCAGTTACATCTCCAAGGGCCGCGCCTCTCCCAAGAGCCCCGTTAGCGACGTCATGTTCAACTTCAAGCGCATTGACGAGATTGTCACCGACCCCCGCCAGTTCGGCTCCGACCTCAAGAACAAGAAGCGCAAGTTCGTTGAGATCACCATTGATACCCCATTGTCTGCGCTGAGCAGATTCCTCGAGTGGAACAGTGCCGCTGTCATCACCGAGAAGGCCGAAGATGGCTCGAAGCCTGTCGCTGTCGTCACCAAGGTCGACCTGTTGACCTACATGGTCAAGCACAAGTGAAGAAAGGGACAAAGAGGAAAAGTTGAGGCTGGGATCAAGGCATGGCGTTTCTCTGAATTGATATTTCTTGTTTGGCATTTGTGTCTCCATTTCCGTATATACGCTGGGGAGAAGAAACCGAGACTCAACATCTTTGGTAGGTTTATTAACAGGTTTGGTTGGAATAGCGACTCTTAGACTTGCTAGCATCTGGTCGGCGTACTTTTGGGGCTCAACCCGTGCAAAATGGGGAGGGTGGTTTGGGAATGGCATTTTTGTATGCATCGTTTATACCCATAAACTACAATTATATGTTTATTGATTGCATTAAAAGTGTGTATATATCATGTTTTGCCGCCCGTTCATTACCCATCCACACGCCTTGCTGTGACAATTAAACTAGGAGATGTCACATTGCCCTTTTTTCTCGCACCGAAAATCCTGCCATACCGTAAACCGTCCCTTATACCCTCTCCCCAATCCACTTCCACCACTTTTCCGCTCCTGGCCCATCGCCAATGACACTTCCCCCAATGACATCGACATCGACATCAAACTCCATCATCTGAGCAAACGAGAACTTTTCGCTGCCGTCGCCACCAAGCCAGTCACCTTCCTCACCGGCATCAACATCATCCTGCCCAATACCCGAGTCCAGCAGCCCCTTGCTCCTCGCCGCGCGGATTCTGCCAAGCTCAGCTTCCAGGTTTGACTTGACCAACGCCGCCGGGAGCGCAGTGAACAAATCAAGCTTGTTGGCCGCTACCAACACAGGCATTGACGCGGGGGCCCTGCTCCCACCCCGGCTGTGGAACCTCTTTTGCAGCGTCAGGAGGACATCATAAAGGTACTCGGCCGTTGAAGGCAATGCATCACCGTCCGCAAGAGCGGCAGCATCAACCATGAACACCACCGCCTTGATCTTGGACTTGGCGCCCCCGTCGCTGACAAGGGATGACTTGATTGTTGGCTCGGCCGCGTTGAGACGCATGAGGGACGAGGCGCGGAGTTTGGGGTGGCCGGGCGTGTCGACGAGGAGGAATTTCTTCGCGGTGGCGCTTTCGTTATCGAGGTTGGTCTTGTACGAGGTGGAGGGGTCATCGGAGTTGACGGAGAGCTCGATCGAGGAAGGGACTTGGGATGTGTGGGTTTTGGCGACGGGGCCGTCGAGGGTGTCGGAGGAAGAGCCGCGCTCGAGGAGGGTGGTGAGGGCTGTTTTGCCTGCTCCCGGGGGGCCGAGGAGGAGGACGGAGGGAAGGGTGGTGTAAGGGGTTGCGGTTGAGTAGAGGAAGTGGAGGAGGATGGGGGCGACGAGGCAGAAGGCGAGGCCGAGGATGATGACTGTGGGGGAGGGGGTGAGGGATGCCTCGAGGAGGTCTTTGATGGTTTGGAGGGTGGACATGTTGGGAGAAGGTGATTATGACTTCTCTCTTTTTGTGTCGACCTGATCAAGGAAAAAAAAGGTTGACAGACAGTTGCAGCTATAGCTGCATTCTTATTCTCTGGTGTTGTTGGCGCTGCAATTGGCTGGGCCCGGGAACATGAGATCCGAAGTTGAAGATATGGGGCCACCCGTCATCCGACAGGATGGTCCGATCGGCTCATGGGAAATTTACGCTGGCGGGTAGCACTTTGCGGTCAGGGCCCCACAAGGCCGCAGACGCGGTCAAACGCACAGCCGCAGGTGGGGCTCCCGCTCCAAGACATCCAACGTGCTGGTTGACAAATCAGCGCTCGAGATGCAAAGGGTCCCTGGCTCAGCCTCGTTGCGTCGTCGCGCATGCAGTTGGTCCCCAGTGTGTGGTGCCGTCCACTGAAGAAAGTCAGTCCCTTGAAGGATTCCAAAAAGTGGTCTGGAAATACTCCAGTCTCAAGACAACGCCGAACCTCGCCTGTCCTTAACTGGGTTGTCAAGTTCACGTCCATTCTTTTTCCACACCTGCGGCATGTCTCATCTCCTTTGGGCGCTTTAAACTCAACAGACGTCAGCCAACAGGGGGACGGAAGCAGGGGCCAGTCCGAACTCGCCGGTTCATTTCCGTATTTTTGGGATTCCCAACTTCGCTTTTCGGCTGTCGACTGGACGCTGGATATCGGATCAGATATTCAGGAGGCACCCCACGGAAGCCCATCCCCAACGATGGCGCAACGTCCCGACTCATCAGCGACCCCTTCGGCGAACGGCGCGCCCGCCCAACCTCCATCCAAGTCGGACACGGCCACGCCAAAGCTCAACAATGAGGTCGAGCTAGGCAACCTCCCTGGCGACGGGGAGCCACCCCAGAGCGACATTATGCAGATGGCAAGGACGGGTGACGTTCATGGCATGGAAAAGCTGTTTGAGAATGGGGACTACGACGCGACCTACACGGATGACGAGGGGATAACACCATTACATGTGCGTTGCTCTCCCCCAGGCTTTTTGCTGATGGTCTTGATGAAGCTGACGTTTACCTTCTTGGCAGTGGGCGGCCATCAACAACCAGTATGCCATGTGCAAGTTCCTGATCGAGCGCGGCGCCGAGATCAACCGAAAAGGAGGCGAGAGTGTTGCAACACCACTACAATGGGCCGCTCAGCGGTGTCATTACTACACCGTCCACCTCCTTCTTCAACACGGCGCCGACCCCTTGATTACCGATGCCCAGGGATACAACACATTACATATCAGCACATTCAATGGCAATCTTCTTCTGATTGTGCTATTATTACACCAGGGCATACCGGTGGATGTGGAGGATGCTTATGGCCACACCGGTCTGATGTGGTCTGCTTACAAAGGTTATCCGGCTTGCGTCGACGTCTTTCTGCGATGGGGAGCCAGCGTTCACGCCAAGGACGAGCAAGGTTTTACCGCGCTCCACTGGGCATTGGTCAAGGGGAGCGCGGGGTGTATTCAGAAGCTTCTGGAGTATGGAGCGGATCGGTTTGCCAAAACTACGACGGGCAAGACACCCTCGATCACGGCGCGAGAGCTGAATACGGCCGGGGCATGGCACAAGGCCCTCCACGAATGTGGCTACGATGAGGATGCCAATGCGATAATACCGAGCTGGCCGGGATCGAGCTACCTCTTGCAGGATAGGAGGGGGTTTACGACCAAGTTCTTTTTCCTCTGGCCGTTCATCTTGGTGTGGGTGACTTTGCACATCTTCGCCGGAATGCCAGTCTATGCGGGTGTCCCTATCGGTTTAGTAGTGGCTTACTCGATCCAATGGGTTGGCCAGCAGGTTATAGCCTATGCGCCGCCTGATATGAGGTCGCTTGAGAAGACGGTAGGTTTCCCCCCCTATTTTTCCCCGTCTTAGTATCACGCCCATACTAACTCCTGGATCATAGCCGTGGATGACCGGTATCTTCGCTGCTTCACTGTTCTGGGTTGGGCTCAACTGGCTGTTTACCGTCTTCCCCACTACAACATTTGGCGAAGATGGAACATATCTGCTCAATTTCGTGTTTGCCGTTACCCTTTGCTTGACTGCCTTCTTCTACATCAGATCCATGGTTGACGATCCGGGATTTGTGCCCAAGTTGAACGGCATCGCGGAACAGAGGGCCGTCATCGACGAGCTGATCAGCCAGTGGAAGTACGACGAGTCCCATTTCTGTGTTACTTGCATGATTCGGACGCCGTTGCGCAGCAAGCACTGCCGTAGGTGCCAGCGCTGTGTTGCCAAACACGACCAGTAAGTTCCCCTTGAGTTGCTCAGTCAGGAGTATCTCCCAAGCTAACAATCACCGTGCCAGTCATTGCCCCTGGGTGTACAACTGTGTCGGCATCAACAACCATCGTCACTTCTTCATGTACCTCATCAACTTGACCGTCGCCATCATCCTCTACGATTACCTCACATACCGTTATTTCAATATCGTGACACCCGAGGCCTCAGAGGAATGCAATATCCTCTCCCCTACCCTCTGCAAAGTTGTCAGTGCGGACGCATACACCATGCTGACGGCCATCTGGGCATCTCTCCAGCTCGTCTGGGTGTCCATGCTTCTGTCCGTTCAGTTAATTCAGCTTGCACGCGCCATGACGACCTACGAAAATATGTTTGGCGTCAACCACGCTTCTGCTGCCTCATTGGCGTCGGCTTTCACCTCGACCGGTGCCCCACTGGATCCATCGCAGCAACCTCCCTCGGGGTCTGCTGCCGGTGAAGGCGGCCACGGTCATAAACATGGTCACAGACACGGCGGCATTCTAAAGACTATGAGCCGACTTCTCGGAGTCGACATATTTATGCGAACAGCCCGTGGCAAGGGAGCTGCCACCAACCCGGCCAACAAGAAAAAGAGCAGAAACCCTTACAACCGCGGCTGCGTCACCAATTGCAAGGACTTTTGGTGTGATCCAGCGCCACTCTTTGGAAAGAGGGAGACCGGCGCTGCGATGCTCGGCGGACAACTGGTGAACTACACGGAAATGTATGAGAGCCCAGCTGTGATGGATGCGCTGAGGGGCAGGACGGGCAGATCAGGCGGTTATGAGGCGGTTGCTGGGGAGGAAGTATAACGGGCCGCCTACTGGTGTATAAAGAGTGACGAGCACATGATCGCGTACGATACGAAGAGCACCTGGGATGTGTATATGTTTGCAGCGGACCCATTGGTTGTTTGGGAAAAGGGCGGGTTTGCGGTCCGAAGGGTATACACAGGGGCTTTTTTGGCGACGCCCTATGAAGTACAGCGGCGGACGAGATGGTGTGGTGAATGTCGATGATGACGATAATGTCTTGATAGGGATAAAGAATAGACTTTAATGAGCATCGATGCCTTTGTCAGACATCGGGGATCGGTGGGTGAGAGTTTACCCGGGCTGGGTTTCTGACGCGAATCTTGGGTAAGCAACTACCGAATACGCTGGAACCAGTGAGCGAGCTGGCTGTAGTATTACCCGCCACTTGTTGATCTAGAGCCAGATGCGAGAGGTGGGTGGTGCCCTGGCTTCGGTATGATGTCCGTGTCCTGTCGGCACAAAATAACGCCCCACACGGGATGGACATCGAAGCGGAAGAGATACACAGGTCCAATTGCTGACGCACATGTCTTTTCGTTTCCCTGGGGCGTATTCGCGATTGCTCAAGTTGCACCTCTGCAGCCACTTGCCATTCAGGGCCCTGATAGCGAGTAGGTTTGCGTTTGTTGTTGCATCCAGCACGGGCACTGAGTCAGCACCCTGAAGCCAACCGGTAGCTATTTGCGACGGGGATAAGACGGCTTGGGGTTGTATTAACAATGTTGGTTGTTACGTCAGGGAGGGGTAGTTCTCCAACCGTCCATACTGTCAACGAAGTCTAAAGTAGGTATCAAGGTCTGTGGTTCCTTGGCTTACAATATAACGGTGAGGATTCAGGTACCAAAAGGCCTCGCGTTGACTGTTGATCAGATTACCTAAGAACGTGAATATCTCACCTCGGTCATGTATTCCCTTCGGCTCGCTTGACTGGGTATCTCATTTCTAATCCAGTGCTTGACTGTAGACGGAGGTAATAAGGCAAAACCGAGACTATCTCCCAATCGGGAAACCCCCGGTTTTCTTTACAATAGACGGCATAGATGCTGTGATGCATGTAATCAATTGTATGCAAGGGCCCTGATCGTCTACGTAACCCCGGGTGGAGAGTTCATGATCGTCTATATAGACCCATCTCCCTTCGAGTTGGAGAGAGGATGGATCTGCATCATCTTCTCGTCTGTCATTCTTGCTCTCAGCAATAGACACAATGCGTGCCTCTCTTCTCTCAAGTGCTCTGCTTCTCTTCGGAGGCGTCGTTCAAGCCGGCACACCGGGTAAAAGGAAGAATGGTCCTGGAGGGAACGGCCCGCCCGTGGACGCGTCGATTCTTGCCCATACCGGCCAACCCGAAGGAAAGGAGGTAGTTCACAATAACAGTAAGTAACAGTTTCCCTCCGTTGCCCACCCCCACCAGCTCTAACAATATTTTTACATATAGTCACGATCTACATCACCCTCCCCTCCCCCAGAAACCCCCGTTCCAAACCCCGCTCCCAAACCGCCGTCTTAATCCTCACCGACGTCTTCGGCCTCGACCTCGTCCAAAACAGACTCCTGGTCGACTCCTTCGCCCGAGCAGGCTACTTAACCATCGCCCCGGACCTGTTTGATGGCTCCCCGGCCCCGGAAGACATCAACACCCCCTCCAACCCCTCCTTCAACGTGACCGACTTCCTCGCCAGGCACAACACCACCGTCACCGACCCCATCATCTCCACTACCATCTCCTACATTCGCAACCAGCTCAAGATCCCCAAGATAGCCGCGGCGGGGTACTGCTTCGGGGGGAGGTACGCCTTCCGCGTGATCAACTCCCCCTCCGTGTTAGGGGGGGCAGACGTGGCGTTTACCGCTCATCCGAGCTTGCTGACCGACGGGGAGATTTCGGGGATTGAAAAGCCGGTTGCGGTGGCGGCTGCGGATGTGGACAGTCTGCTGACGCCGGCGCAGAGGGCGAGTTTGGAAGGGTTGCTGCTGGAGAGGGGGAGGCCGTATCAGGTTTCGACGTATGGGCAGACGGTGCATGGGTTTGCGGTGAGGGCGAATTACTCGATTGCGAGTCAGAAATTGGGGAAGGAGGAGGCGTTTTTGCAGGCGGTGAGGTGGTTTGATCGGTTTTTGTTGTGATTTTTGCTGTTTTGGGGGAGGGTGGCTTGGTTGTTTGAATCAGGGGTTGAAAGGGGGTGGGTTGAATGCATGATCAAGAATCAGGGGGCTTCAAAGGCAGCCGTCGACTTGGAATACATAATCAAGGACTAGTGCTGACTGAACCCCTGTTCCGCCTTGGTGATTTTGACAATGGGACCGGAGTTCTCTTTTGAGGTTTCTTTGGTGGGCCTTCTTTATCTAATGTCTCTATCGGCCTCGACATTGTTCCGGAATGGGACGGCCCTCCTTGTTTGCCTGACACACACCATTCGAGGCAGGCATTCTTTGTCCGCCCCTCGACTTTGAAAAAGCTGCCAAATTCCCTCGGGCTTGGTTTGTTGATAGGAATCCCCACCACATGCTCTTTTTCAGCACAGTTCACAGCCACCTTTAGGAGTTTGAAATCCAAAATCAGCCACAATCGAGATTCCTGTTTCAATCCATACTCCCGAATACTAGATCGCTCCCTTCGGAAATATGCCGCCCAAGGCTGCTGATGACCGCGACCCCTTTGAACACTTTATCAAGTGCCAAAATTCACACCAATCGCGGTCGAAGCTGACCCATGAGGTAACGGCCTACGACGACATTCGAAAAAAAGAGCGAGGCCACACGAGCCACCATTGGCATTACTGCATGCTTCCATGCATAAAGAACACCAAATGGGCTTCCAAAAAGTCGAAGTTTGAGCTCAAGGATGTCGAAGCCGCAAAGGCCTATGTCAGACACCCCCTGCTCGGCAAGCGGTTGGGATACTTGGCGGCGTTGCTTGTGAAAGGATCGTCACAAAAGCTGAACCCGGCCAACATGAACGTCGAAACGCTAATGTTGAGAAAGGGATCAGGGACATGGGAAGAATATCCTGGGCTACCCGTCGGCCGTCTCTGGGGCTGCATGACGCTCTTCGACCATGTGCTGAGCCACCTGAGATTGGAGCGAAATAAGGAGGCGAGAAACGTCTGCGACCTCGTTTTAGACAAGTATTTTAAGAGAAAAAAAGAACCACACACCGAGAAGTATCTTGTCACCAATCCGACACCCCCCGAACCTGGGCCTTTTTCGGATCCAGAGCCTGACTGGCTTGATAATGATGATGACCATGATGGTGATGATGATGATGATGGGGGCGAGAATCGGAACGCCAACCGGAACGCCAACCTGGGTGGTTTTCAGCTTGACGGTGCCGGCGATAATGATGATGATGGTGGTGGTGGTGGCGGGGGCGAGAACCAGAACGCCAACCTAGGTAGCTCTCAGCTTGACGGTGCCGGCGATGATGAAGACACTGGGGCGAAGGGGACAGACAGAGGGGCAAAAGGTGGGAGGAGGAAAAGAAAGGACGCCAACCAGGATGCCGAACCGGGTGCTTCTCAACTTGAAGGTACGGGAGAGACACGACAAGATGACGACGGTGACGTTGGTGACGACTCTGGGGTTAGGAGGCCGGACGGAGTGGGAAGATCTGGGAGGAGGACTCGGAAAAGGAGAAGGAGGAGCTAGAGGGACAGTGCGAGAAAACTCGAAGACGATGGGGTAGGAGTTGGTGTTGCATCCTGTAAATTGAGGCCGATAGTATTTGAACTACCTGATTCAAGAGATTTGAAATTATCAGCATCACACAGCTTAAAAGTGACTCGACGGACGCATCACGGTGCAGCGAGGCCTTCAAGATGGTCAAAAAAGGCGCTCTCTTCATTTGCTACCTAATCCACCACTTGATTTTCCACGGCAAATAGCCAGTCAACTGTCTTAACGGAACACCGAACGTGGTTTCAACCTTACTTTTTAAATAATACTATAATCTGACAATGCTGATTTGCGGGGCCTGTGCTGTTAGTTAACAATGACCTCTCTTGTGCCATCCTCATAGACTTTGAGGGTCGGGGTCTAAATATTGTTAGCTTGAACTCCACGCCAAATTGGCTTATGACCACGGGAACTTACAATATCCATGCCATGGAAGTCGGCAAACCGGCAATCGGCACCAAAGTAACAGCCGACTGGGCTCTGGCAATGGTGACCTAAATTGCAAGAAGCATCCTCACAGTAGCTCCCATTATTACACACGATCATTCTGGTCTTATGCCGCAATGCCAAGACCTCGGCCTTGGTGAGCTTGGTCTCGGAGTGATAATAACTGCAGTTGTCGCCCGCTTTACAGCCAGTGCCATTGGAGAGGTGGTATCTGTTGCAGAAGTTGGCTCCGTTCGCTTTGGCCTGTTCGTCCATTCTTTTCACAACCTGGGGATCGGCCTTAGGAAGCGGGGCATCAACGCGTTCGTCATCCCTATTAAAAAGGGCAAATAGGAGTTGAACAGCTTTCTTCTTGGTGGGCGCTATGCTGAATATCTGGCTAGATGCCACCTTGCCAACGGCCGCATAGCTATTGCTTCCATTACTGCTGGTCTCGACAGCCTTGGAGCCGCTCTCGGAAACTTTGGAACTGACGGTGAGAGTCTTAGGCCTGAGAACGGTGGCCGAAGTGGGAGAAGGAGGCTTGGGATTGGGAGAAGTGATGGCCTGGGCAGTGACGGTAGCTGGCTTGCTCGAGGCTGGTTTGCCTGGCACTGGCTTGCTGGGAACAGGCTCAGACCGGAAGACGGTTGGAATAGAAAACCGCTCAAAGTTGCAACTCCGGAAGTCGGCAGCGGCCGGGGTAGTTTCGAGGAGCTGGATCTTCGCAACGTTTCGAAACGACTCCAAGAAGGTGGCGTAGCCGTTATCGTGGCAGCCGGCTAAAGCAAGGAACTTGCACTGAATATTCTTCTCCATCAATTCGAAAAGCTTGCGTACTTTGTGGTCGGCCTGCTCCTTGCCCCCACCGACATCTGTGAAGGAAAAGAGAGGCTGAGCACGGCAGAAGCCACGGCCAAACTTGGACACGGCTGCGTAGTCGGAGGTTGGAAGCGTGCCCGATTGAACCAAAGCACTGGAAAGGCCCTGGACGTTCAGAACGACGTGTACGAATATATTGTCAATGTTGGGCAGGCCACAGTCTTCCTGGATGTACTGCTTAAGCTGCCTGTGTAGCTCATGGGCAGCCTTTTTGCCACCCTCTTCGCCAAGGGCAATTAACTCTTCGTCAAAGACAGCACCATCGCCATCGATAATAACAAAGGCAAAAGCACCGTTTTCCTAGGACACCATGTCAATTTTCTGGTACTGACAGGGCGGGTACTGACAGGAGAAGATGGGGGCTTGCTTACAGCGGCAGACTTGAAAAAGTTGAGCTCACGCTCCATTCTGCGGCCCTGCTGCTGCCAAAGCTTGACAGTTTGCTTCTGCTCCTCGAATTCATTTTCCAGGTTGTGGCATTTGGTGTACAGCTCCTGAAACTTTTTGGCGAATTCCTCGTTTATACTACGATGGTGGTGAGCTGAGTATTCCCACTGACGGTAAGCCGCGACGAAGGGATCCGTCTCGTCCCCTTTGGAGTTGTGGCTGTGGCTGTTCATGATGATGACTCTTAGGATAGGATATTTATGAGATGATATCTGTTGTTGCGTGTCCTGTGTCCTGTGTCCTGTGTCCTGTGTCCTGTGTCCTGTGTCCTGTGTCCTGTGCCCTGGAGCCCTGTGCGACAAGACCGTTGAGGTGGATGTGGGATGTTCAATGTGAGGGAATGGAATCCGGGGGAAATAATTAAGGTTGGGGTAGCAGTGAAGAGTGGGGATGTGGCACCTCGACAAGCAATTGGTGCCTGATTCAGGCTCATCTCTGCACCTGAATCGCATGGATTTGCCCTGCGCAACCAAAAAGAGGGGCGGCGTCCCATTGGCCTGCAGCTACCCGCCAGGTGCGATGGACTTGATTGGAGCAGACGGGATATCATGATGGCTTTTTGCGCGCGCGTGCATGCAGACGCACGCCCTGGACAAAAAACTGGCACCGCTACCTGCACAGCTAACCATATAAACTAGTAGATATAGACGTTCCGATTGTATTTAAAGGCCTATCGATTATCTTTAAAGGCCTATGGTACCATTTTTAGGCCTATTAACTATCTTTAAAGGTCTACCGACTATCTTTGAAGGTCTACCGCCTATCTTTCGAGGCCTTACGGCTATCTTATGTGGTCTGTCAACTGTGTTTTGATGCCTGTTGAACACTTGCAGTACCAGTTTTTTTGTCCACGGCGTGAGACGGTAGGTTGCAGACACCAAACACGATCTTCCCACTATGTATAAACGTGCAACCGGCGGTTGACTGTGACCTTGTCACCTTGATATGGATTCATTATTTATCAACACGAAATGCACAAGACCACAATGTTATCAATGCCCTTCCAGTTCACAGGATTTCATATCTCACATGCTAGGTATGATAACCACCCTGATATCTAGGGAGGTAGATAGAAGCTTTGTTGAAATTAAAGTCTCACCATGACTCCAGTCTTGCCCATTCGTAGTCCCGAATCATGCCCCCAATCATGCCCCCATACATTCACTACCTGCAGCCATAAATCAAGTCTATCTCGCCCCAAAAATCCCAAAAGTTCCAATGCATATAGGTATCTTCGTCCAAATCAAAGCCCATAACCTGCTTGCTCCCACGTGAAAATAACCACAACTCCACTCCACCCGTGCTCCCTTCTGTGCTTTCATCATAAAGAAGGCGGCAAAACAGGAGCTGGCAATGGAGCTGGCAATGGAGCTGGCAATGGAGCTGGCGGCTGCTGCTGTTCTGGGAGACCGGGGGGGGTAAAGCCAGGAAGTGGTAACTCCTTATGTCCCTGCTGTCCTGAGCCTAGCCCTTGTTGTTGTTGAAGTGAGCCAAGCCCAGCAGCTTCCAACAACACTTGTTGATTCTTCTTTCTCTTTTCGTCCTCAACCGCCTTGCGATAAATCTCCTCCATTCTCGCCTTCTTTTTCTGCCTCTCCTCCTCCTCCAGCTTTTTCCTTTCCCTTTCCGCCTGCCCCAGCCTCTCCAACGCCTCGGCTTGTTCCTTTTCCTTTTGAAGCCTCTCCATCTCCTGCTCATACTCCCGCTTCTTGATCTCCAAGATTTTCTTCTTTTGCTTCTCTGAGAGGCTGTCCCACTTAGCGACATCCTCGTCCCACTTTCTCACACACTCAGCATCCCAGTTACACCTCTCCACCTCCCCATACGCAGGGTGCTTGAACCGCGGGTGCTTACTCGGCCAGTTGGAAGCATGATAATGATGCTTCACCAGCGCACCCCTCGCATCATGATTCCCACTATTCGAATGCCCCTGCCCCGCCGCGAACTTTTCCACATCCAGCACCAACACCCTCTCCACCAGCTTCGACTCGTCCAAGTTGTGGAAGGTGTGATCCCAGGAAATCTTCTGCCCTCTCCCCTTCCTCTTGCTATTCATATCCTCCAAAATGGCCCCCGTAAACGCCGACGGTCCTGTCCCGCTGATCACTTCATCAAACGCCAGTTCAACCTCCCCGACACTGCTCACATTCTGCGCCTTGGCTAGCTCCTCCAGCCAGCTCATGATATTCTCAATCAACTTGAGCATAACCGGTAAACCAGGCTTGCACATAAACGTCCACTGACAAAACGACATGCACTTGCTCCCCAAGATCTCATGCTTTTTGAACTCCGGCTGATCAATCTCCACCCCAATCACCATGTCGATATCACTGGCGTTGTACCTCGTAGGGATAAACCGCTCGGCAGGCTTTAGTGCTTCGACGTCAATGTCGGCATAGATCCCTCCATCGGCGTACATGATCATGTACCTTAACAAATCAGCCTTGATGATCTGCGCCGTGACAGTCTTGTAAAAGTCGACAATATCAGGGCGGTTGAGGCCACCGGGCCCGGAGCCGTACTTGGCCTCGACATAGAGGACATCGTTGTGGTCGGTGAGGACCTCGTAGCGGTACCCTGGGTTCTTGGTCGTCCAGGACCGAGCCGTGTTCTTGTCTCGCTTGGCAAAGTTGTAAGGGTCGACTTTCCAAGTTTGCCAAATCTTCTTTGGAAAGTCGCCGTCCTGTAATGAGTGGTGGGAGGAGCTGCTGCCTAGGGGTTTCTGGAGGTAACCCCTCTTCGTGATGGCCGAGGAGTAGGCTGGTATTGGGTGGGATGGAAAGACTTCGGCTTTGAAGAGGAGGATCAGGAGGGTGACGATAAGGATGTAAGCAGGAAAGGTCCTCCTCATCTGGGAGGGTATCCGGTTACGGAGCTTGGAGGGGATGCTGAGGGTGCCCAGTGTTGGAGAGGCCAAAGGAGATATTGGCAGGAGTGGTGAGAGCGGCGAGCTCAGTCTGGCTGGCCTCCACTTCATGATGGACTGTGAGGTGGTCTGGGCTGTCAAATGTCTTTGCAACGTCGGGGGGAGGTGGACGAATAAGACCTGATATCTGAGGAGGCGGCAGTCAGGTCGGTCACAAGCTTTGCCGAGGAGGACTAGACTCTGGGGAAGTGCCCCAGCAGCTTGTCCACACCTGGGTGAATGTCACGGCGGGGAGGACGTGTGGCCGGGGTCTGTCCAAGGAACAGGATGTGATGGGGCCCAGATTCTCTCGTCGTCCATCTCTTGTCGTCCCTCTGGCCAATCCGCAACCCGGCTTTCCAGAGCGACCCTGGCCCCGAGAAACGGCGCAGGAACCATGGTCAAGGGTGGTGGGGATTCAAGGACTGTCTGAGTGCGGGGAGGCGCCATGGTGAGGACCTCTCCATATTTCCTATCCTGCCGTGGGCCAGTGACGATCGTTTAGCCTCACGGGCGGGAAGGCAGAAGGTAAGCAAGCAGCGATCTTGACCGGAATGTGGCAGGTGGACCTGCAAGGATGATGATGTGTGAGGGTTGCACCAGTGCTGCCGTCGAGCTTGTCCCGGTTGCTTCCCCTCGATTTCTCCGCATGCCCAGCTGTTGAGATCGATGTGCGGCGCCATCATTTTGTGTTAGCTGCAGGTTTTGCGGAGCTGATTCCATTTTGGACAGAGCCGCGGGACCTCAGGTCGGCTCAGCCAGCATGTGAAGATGCCTCCGCACTTGACTTGGAGGGAGCAACCACCTCCATGATGAGAGGCGAATTTGAGGCCACAAACCTGGAACATACCTTAGGAGAATAGCGTTATGCTGTGGTGGATTTAGGACCTTGTGCGCTCTCGGTGCAACATGCCAAGATATGGGGAAGGAATGGAGCCCCCAAGTGGGCGATATCCTCTGCTCCTAGCCTCCTACCCCAGTCTCGAAGATGAAAAAAGTCGGAAGGTGAAACGATTCAAACGATCTTCCCTAGTTTCATTTGAGATTGACGGAGGACTGACAGGAACGCTGCTTCTTCTTCGTGATATCAGAGAAGCGTTGTTTGTGGGTTCCAGGTTGCTATTCCCCTGTTCCTTCACCGATTATGTAACCCCCACCTTCACAAGGATGGATTTTGATGCTTGGCTCGTTGGGTATCCACAGACCCATCTCCACCTCCACAAACGTTTTCAACATGTTCATCGGCTTTTCTCAGGTTGTCATGCTTGTCATCATGCCTTCGCGTCCATATTCACGCTCGTTTTCTGGAGACAAGGCACCCCGTTGCATCGATTCCGCGGCCGCCATTGAAACCTGGAGAAACCTGGTTCTGGGCGTTCCAAGATCTTGGACTTGCGGAGCGTCCAATCACCTCCCCTGAACCGACGTTGCATTGAGTTTCTCTGGGCACAACAACCACCGATAAAGCCCCTTTTTCACAGGCTTCAATTTTTTGCATCGGTCACCAACCGACGACAGACTCTCGACAGTTCAAGCGCCCCCGGATAGAAAGCTGCTGGCTGAAACATCACAACGGTCTTTCATTTCATGATCCCGCTCAACCAGCGTCGTCACGATGCCGAGCGACGTGAGTGAAATGGAGTCCAGAGGGGAGAAGCACCAAAACGCCTCCTCAGCCCCACTTTCGGCCATGATATCGATGCTGGCTTCCCTTCGGATCAACAAGATCTGGCGACTTCTCAGTCCATGGCCAAGATCCCAAGCCGGGCAGTCAGACAAGCTACGGCCCACGGCATATCTCGATGGCCTCAGAGGATTCGCCGCTTTTCTCGTCTACTGGCATCACCACCAACTTTGGGCTCACGTGCCCATGCAGACGCTCTTCTTCGAATCGTCGTTTTGCTTTAATGGCCATTGCTATTTCATAGCCTTGCCCTTCATCCGCGTCTTTTTTCATGGCGGTCACTTTGCCGTCGCCACTTTCTTCGTCATCTCGGGATATGTCCTTTCGATGAAGCCCATGAGCTTGATCCACGCAGGCGACCATGCAAAGCTCGCTGACAATGTTGGGTCTGCCCTGTTCCGACGATGGCTTCGGCTCTACATTCCCCTGATCACAACCACGTTCATCTTCATGGCCTTCACCTACATCTTCAATATCTGGGTTTCACCTCTCAGGAGGGAATCGACCTTTGCGGCTGAAGTGTGGAAGTGGTACTGCGATGTCAAAAACTTTACCTTTATCTTTCACACCAGAGTCGAGATCTTGTCTTACAACTTTCACCTGTGGTCGATCCCAGTCGAGATGAAAGGGTCCATCGTTGTGTACACGGCGCTGCTTGCTTTTGCCAGATGTAGGCGAAATGCACGGCTGTGGCTGCAAGTTGGGCTGATGTTTTACTTCATGTACATCGTCGATGGGTGGTATTGTGCGCTTTTTGTCGCGGGCATGTTCATCAACGACCTCGAGCTACTCGCGAGCAAGAACGACCTTCCGGCCTTTTTTGAACGACTTCGACCGTACAAGATGATCATCTTTTACCACTTCTTCTGCATGGCCATGTTTCTCGGAGGCGTCCCTGCGCATAGTGCGGATGTAAAGGAGTTGAGAGGGAACCCGGGATGGTACTACTTGTCGTTCCTCAAGTCGCAGTCGATTTACGACGCCAAGTGGTTCTTCCTGTTCTTTGCAGCCTTCATGTTGGTGGCTGCTATCCCCCACATTGGGTGGCTCAAACGCTTCTTCGAGACACGGTTCTGTCAGTACATGGGAAGGATATCATTTGCTTTTTATCTCGTCCACGGCCCGGTAATCTGGACGGTGGGAGACCGCCTCTACGCGGCAGTTGGATGGTGGGAAGAGACGCGAGTGAAGAACCTTCCTCAATGGGTCAACATCTGGGAACTGCCCAGCACAGGGCCCATGGGAATGGAGCTCAACTTTCTTGCGCCACACATCATTTTATTGCCATTGACATTGTATCTGGCAGAGCTTGTCACAAGGGCATTTGATGAACCCAGCGTCAGGTTCCCCCAATGGCTTTACAAGTCTGCCACGATACCGGTGAGGCCAACAAAATTGCCAGAGTGAGCCGTTGGGGGATCGTGGCTGGGAAACTTTTGGACATTGTGCCTCATCTGTTTGGATAGTCATTTCTCGTAATAATTCTCATGGGGCGCGACATATCATTGACGAAGGGCAACACGAATACATACATGGCGGGATCATATACATAGACTACACTACACTTACACTCTAAAAAGAGGGCGCTCTGTGTAAAGATAGGAATTCATCATCAGATCATCAATATGAGCTGCGTTTGGCATGAAAAAGCCGGCGAATGACGTCAAAGGTGCGCGCTGCGCGTCGAGAAAACGCGGAGACGCGCCCCTGAAGACTGAAAAAGCTTAATTAGCGCACCCCCACCTGGGGCTTGACAGGGGTTTCAGGTTCGGGACTTGTGCTTGTTAGAGCAGCCAACCGAAACCAGCGTCACGCATTCCATCCTTGACATCGCAAAAACATGGACACCTAGTGTAGTGTATCCATGAATATTGAAAGCAGCCGCGCGGGGAAAATATCCTGGGCCGAATCCGGGCAGTGATTTGCCATTCACATGTCGTTGCTCAGCGAACAGGTGTCCTTCGATTACGAGCTGCAAGTTCCTATCATCGACAAGGGATGGTCCCAGTCGACCCTTTGGCCCAAACCCCAGCAATGCGTTCTAGACCATTTCGACAGATGGGCTGCAACCGTCGTTGGTATCAGATATAGGGGGCTGCTGTCATTTGTTGGCTCTGGAAACAGCTTATTAGTGGCTGGCTGCATTTGATCCAGTGGGGAGGCATCTGGCTGATATCTGCTGTGCCTCTCGCCTGGGCCGCCTTTTCCCTGTCACCCCCCCAAGCTTTCTCTTTTCTGCCATCCTCATCAGCCTTTCATCTCTGGGTTTTAGCATCCGTCACTCGTTTGTTGGTATTGTTACCATGATTGTCAGGGATCTCAAGCGACTGGCGCTGTTGCTTTGCCCACTGGTCGCACTCCTTTTTATCACGGTTGGACTGTGGCATACCCAGCCGGAATACCTCCAAGGCCGAGTCGGTGAGTTTCTCGGTAGACCTCTTGGCTCCGGCCCAGCGGTCGCCGACAACGAGGAAGACAAGACACCCGCACCCGTTGCTTGGGGCAGTCACGCTCGTCCCGATCCTCTCCCGCCACCGGCAACTTGGCACAATATATTCTCTACCTCGACGACAGACAAGAAACACTTCGAGATCAAATTCGGTGACGTCCCCGTGTTCAACCCCAACATCCTCCCACACCCAACGAAAAACGACACCTGGATGCTCATGGGACAAAAATGGGTCGATCACAATGAAAATACAAAGGGCTTCATTGCCCTCGAGATGGGCTGCGACGCACAATTCTCGGGCGACATCTTGAAGTGTGTTGAGGAGCCAAAACCACTCCCCATCGAACCGACCACAGGCAACAAGTGCACCGGGAAGTTCGAGCCGCTCAACCTAAACCAAGGGCCGCACGATGCGCGCGCCTTCTACGGACCAACAAAACCCTACACCATTTTCGGGTCCAACAGCGCCTTTACGTGCTTTGGCATGTGGATTCAAGACTTCCGCACTCTCGTCGACTGGCCTGCTGAGCCGCTCGTGGAGGATGACTTTGAAGTAGGGACCGAACTTCAACGACCCCTTCCTTATGGTGTGCTGGAGAAGAACTTTTTTGCCTTTTGGGACAAGGATGACAACATGTACATCCACTACGACATGTATCCCAAGCGTTCCTTCGGCGCCGTCGACGGGAAGGGGGCCGTGATCGGATCGGACCTTGCGCCCAAAGCAGCTCGCCACGACGCCAAGTGCATGGCGCGCTACATGCCTACGCTGGCACCCGAACTTGAGTCCATCCATCAGGCCACCAACTCGCTCAAGGTTACTCTTTGCAAGCGGACCGACGAGCAGTGCAAGCCCGACGACTCCAACACGTTCATCATGTCGATCATTCAACACAAGACGTACTACAACTTCCACAGCGAGTACGAGCCGTACCTTGTCCTCTTCCACCAACGAGCACCATTTGAGATGTATGCCATGTCGAAGAAGCCAATATGGATCCACGGCCGAAGGCGTGATGAGGTGCAGAGAAGGACTGACATGTTTTATGTTACGTCCATGGCGTGGAAGGACCACGGTGTCAAGTACCATGCTTATCTCGACGATGTTGTGTTCCTGGGGTTCGGAATTGAGGACAACCGGGCAGGTGGCATCGACGTACGTGCCGGGGAGCTTTTGAAGGGATTAGGCCTTTGCTCAGATGCATGAAGTGCAACTCACTGATATGCCAACTTGACGAACTCCGACTCTACCTACCACCCCCGTCCGCCACCAATCCGCAACAAATACCCGATACAAGACATCTCTAACTAGAAGCTTCAATGTACATACACCAACCATACTATTTTCCTCGATCACGCGGTACACTTGTTATGTCAGGTTCGGGGTCACGGACCACTCCTCTGTGTTTTACGACCATTGTACGGAAGAAGCGGATAGCAGATGAGGAAGATCTCATGATAGATACGGGCTTGCTGGGACCAGCAGGAAAATTAATGATAATAATGTTACCACATCCTCACTCCAGACAAGTCTCACCATTCCAGGCATCAGATCTGCCGAAGCTTGTGGGAGGGCAGTGCAGATTCATCCGACTGGCAGACAGGCTGGCAGTCATCGCACAACACATGCTGAACTTTTGTTTACATTTCCACAGCTGTCACCATCATCACAGCCGATCCCTTTGGTGTTCAAGTTCACATGCAGTGGCAGGCTACTAAGTCAGTGAATCGCCCGCCATCTGTCGGTCAGCAAAGCCCAAACACAGCACAACTTTGACCGTCATGTTGAGAACCACCACCGCAGGGTTCGTTTCTTTGGTCCATCAATTGCACTGCTTTGCCCAGAATATGTTGAGATGGTCTGATAACAGATGATCAGGTGACGTGTCATGGAATGGATGAGTGGGCATCAACATCTCACGGCAGTTTTTGATATCAACAAGCCGTCATCTCATCATTCCCAACCGCAGCAGCAACGATTCCACAGCGTTCAGTGTGCCGAGCTAGCTTAGTGTTTGCCTGTGTAGTAATGCACAGCAAATGCGGTGCAATGCAGGCAGTGAGATGGCGTAGCGGGCACCGCAACGCAACGAAACGCAGACGTCCTTTTTGTGAGAGCCTATTTTGATATCAGATGGGTGGATAGAACCAGAACCAGAACCAGACTTATGTGGCATGGTGTGGTAATGGTCCGGCGGGTTGTGCCGCCTCGCCTCTTTGAGCTTGTGCCTTGCTTGGGTTTGTTCCAGGGTCGGTGGGAGTGGCCAACAACGGTTGCTGCAGACGGGTCGAGCTAGCCAGCCAGACAAGAGATAGAAAAAACCTGTGAGGGTCTGACAACTGGGCTACTGTGCTTAGTGAAGTAACCTGTTGGAACAGCCCGACCCGGTCAGAATGTTTCGTTTTGTTTGATGATATTTATCCCTGGTCAATATGCACGACATCTTCCTGGTGAACCTGATGTTTGGGGGGTGTTAATTAGTGTACCCTTCTGGAAGCTAGCGAGGTCAGTGCTCCGAGACAGGGGAGTGCCACAACACCAAGCCATGTCATGCTCACATCACAGAAATATGCGAGTGAGATAGGTCTGCAAATAAATAATCATCGTGTTTTGTATACTCGCGTATTTCATAACCTGTAAGCATATTCATAAAAAATCATGAGAAAAAGACAAAGGAAATAAAGGTGTCGAAGTGACAACGAGAAGTGAGAGAGCCATGATAATGACCAATCCATATCCCAAGAAATTAAACGTTCCGTCGTCCAAAATCCCCTTAGTAACCCCCAAAAGTTTGCTGTGATGAAAAAAAAAAAAAAAAATCAAGATCAAAACGCCCTGCCATGCATGCCCAAAATGTTGAGAAAGTCAAAATCAGAAATACCGATACCGATCATCGCCCGAGTATCCTTTCCCCCTGCTCTTCCTCACCCCCAACCCATCATCATACCGCGATGAGGAATAATCATCCATTAAGTCCCTCGACGACGACGACCTCCTCCCTCTTGAGGGTAATCCCATCCCCTCCACCGCCCTCCTCAGATCGTACACATCCGCATCATCGCTTTCCCTCCCCTTGCCCTTGGTATCCCCCTTCTTCTTGAGGATACTCTTCGGCTCACCATCCAGTCCCAAAACAGGCCGGTTGGCAATTTCGGCGTTTTGTCTGTTCCTCTTTGCCCTGACCTCATCCTCCCATCTGACGTGTCCAGACCCAGACTTGCCCGAGGAAGTCCCAGTGGGGGCAGAGGAGCTGGTATAGAGGCTGGTGCCGTCCCCATTGTGCACCACCGTTCCCGACCCAGAAGTAGACGCCCGCCGGGATGACCGGGGCACGTACCGACTCGGATCATAAGCATCCATAGAAGTAGAAGGCTCATGATAGCTCGAAGTCGACATCCTCCTCTGCTCCCTCCTCTGCCTCCGTCTCTCATCCTGATCATCAATAAACATGTACCCCGACATTGGATCACCCCTCCCCCTACCGCTGCTGCTGTAGTACTTGGAGTTCAGATCGGTCGAATCACGGGACCGAGACCGAGACGACCGACGCCCGTACTCATCCGCCAAGTGGACCGGACCAAGAGGGATATCACGGGAGTAATCCCTGCTGCTTGACCGGGACCGCTTCCCGCTCTCCTTGTACCCATCCCGGCCATCCATGTAGATGATCTGCGGGATCGAGTTCGATCTCGACCTGCCGTGGCGGGAGTCGTAGTGATCCCTTGGATCATCACGGGTCCGGGAAGAAGAGGATGAGCGGTAGGGCTGGGAGGAGTAAGGGTCGTAAGGGTCGTAGTGCTTGCTTGATTTTGAAGACAAACCGCCGACCATGTAGACGCCGGAGTCACGTCTGCTATCTCTACCAGATGGAGAGGGAGATTTGGAGCCACGGGACTCAAAGTAGGGGGTGGGTTTGCGCTCCGAGATGCTGCGCTGGGATTCGGGCTGGGCTTCGCCTAGCTTGGTAAAAGGGAACTTGCGGTCGTATTTGCGGACTTCGGGGTTGGCGCAGCGTCTGCCGTCGCGGCAGGCGTAGGTCTTTTCGGTGACGTCTTGCTCCCCGTCAGCGTACGAGTTGTAGTAGACTTTGGAGAGGCACATGGTGTCGGTGTTGGGGGTTTTGGTACGAAACCCAAGCGAGTAGAAAAAGGTTACTCTGTTGTTGGGAGGAAGGTTGAGTGTTATATCGGATTCTTGTTGAAGGTTGTGATACTTCAGAGGGGGGAGTGCAGTAGATTGTATTCGGGATCTATGATGGCCGGTTACGATGCTTTGCTGATGAGGATCTCCAGGTAGTGTCAGATCAAGTGAGATGTCAGTCTGCCGTGTCCTGTGTAAAACAGGCTATTGAGTGCCGTCCAGGTTGTGTCAAAGACATGGGGACATAGGGCAGAACGAAAAGAGGGAGGGTTGGCAAGACCGGCGTCCGAACCCAGATATACCAAGGTCGATGTCGTGGTGATGTTTGTGATCTCCGGTAAGAGACCGGGTGTGAGGATAAGTTAGGCGGTGCAAACTGTTTCTGGCGGGAGTTTCTGGCGGGCAGCTGGCTGGCGAGTATGGTTTGGATCAGGGCCGACGACCCGTGGGCGGGCGACCAGTTCTGTTATATGCAGATGTGAGCCTCTTGTGGGTGCGAGGGAGCCCCCCAGTCGACACCCAGTGACACCCCCATGACTTGGCAGCCTTGCCGCCGGCTTCCGCGCACACCCTCCCTCCGCATCTGGGTGCGCCCGTACTAACGGGCGACAACAAGCACCCACACGGGTACTTGCCTCTCCAGTGTAACGTATTGTCTGGGGTAAGGGAGCGTGTATGTAAAAAGCCTTTGCGGCACATTCATCGGGTGTCTTCCCCAGAGCCAATGACATCCCTGATCTGGGAAGGCTGAGTTGAGCAACTGACCATCGTCAAGCTGACCTGGGAGGTGAGTCCTCAGCCTGAGCCTCCAAAATAAAGTTCACCGAGTGATGAATGATGCTCTGTATTTGGTATTATTCACCAGTACAAAATGAGACTCTTGAGTTTGGTATCAAATGTGGTCGCTTGATGGCCGTTGGCGAGCAAGGTGAAACGGGGGTCCCCAGAACAAGCGCGCCCGCTGATAACAGCCAGCACTTGCGCGGCACACCCAGGGGACCGGAACCGAATGCTGCACAGCACCCAAGAAGAAAGTGGCCAGGTAGGCAAAAATAGTAGCAACTTTGCTGATCAATGTGCTCTGTCCGTGTTCTTCACAGCTTCTCCCGCCGATGAGCAAAACCCACCTCAGCCCACTAGGCCGACAATCGGTGGAGGTCAACTGCTCACATCTCAACACCTTCCTACCAAAGGGCTCCTGACTCACTGATACTAATCAGACCGAATGTTCCCAGCAGGCTGTTGTTTGCGAAACCTGAGCCGTGTGCAACGTCGATGGCAGTGTTCTGCGATGCAGTACCCGCCAAGCCATATTGTGTAGACTGACACTGCTGTTTTGTTGAGAGAGACAATCTTGGTGTTTGCCTTTCCGATGCTGATTCGCCCCTACGCACTATCGCAGAGAAGAAGATCATCGGAAAGGGTAGCTTCCAGCGATCGGGGGTTCCCTCCCAAAAGGGCCACGGTCAGCACGTCCATGCTGCTCCGGACAGGAGGGCCGTCCAGTTGTTAGAGGCCTGCGTCAGAACCGGCTCAATCCATCTGGCCACGCTAGAGCTCGGCAATGCAGCGTCCTAACCGTTGGCACATCGTGTATGCATGCAGCAACGGCAGTGAACGGTAATGCAAGAAATGCGCACGAGATCAGCGGGGGCCGCTATGGCGACTGCAGAGAGGCTGAGCTGCTCGCCTGGTTGAGATGGTGGGGTCGACGTCATCTACCAGACCCCGATTTCCTCATTAGGGAACCGAACGCCTCCTCTGGTGACAACGTGCGATGAATGCCTACTGATACGAATCATCGGTGGGCTTTCTTTTTCATGTTGAAGGTTGGGTCTGCATGCGTTGCTTGGATGTCGTGCTTTGTTTGGACAGCACAAAGAGACTGTGAAGTGGGCTTGGCAACGTCTGCTCTGCAAAGGCCCTTCAATGAAGCCAGAAGAAACACTAGCAGATAGTCGCATAGAGTAGTTTGATGTCAGTTGATGTCCCGGTCCGGCAGCTCACCACCTTGGACCCTGCCAAGAAGACCTCGAGGTACCTATGCACCTATGGCGGATCGTCATCATCAATACACCATCACGACCATGTTCCCTCTGACCGAGTTTGCCACCTGGTTCCACTGATGAGCCTCAGAACCGGGCAGAGACACCTCAACACGAGATAGCATCTCATAGTTTGAACATCATGCTGATATCCGAATGATCTGGCGATATACCTTCGGTCAAAAAAGCCTTGCTTGTTAATGTCGGGGGTGTACGTAGTGTGAAGGGCTTTGGCTGTTCTGACACGGTGACATATCGGTATGTCGGTCGCCTAGAGCTCTCTGCTCTGATGAAGCCTAGTCGGGGTCCAAGGCCGTAGTTAAGATCGGGCGGTGTGTTCCATAGTTTGTGTCCGGATCCGTTCCGTGCTGGCTGGAGCACTGAGGAGTGGTGATACCCGAACGAGGAAGTACAATGAGGCTCTTGCTGTTGGCCACGGGAAGATGCATCAGGCGGGCGAGCCGGGCGTATTGGCCGAACCATCGTGGCGTGACGGCTGTCGAAACATGTCAGCATGAATATGGAAATTTGGAGAATGTTATTGATGAAGGCGGCCTTGTACGCCGTCACTGGAGCCCAATGCTATCGCTGCATATGAAGGCCGATTCAGCAACTGGCTGGTGCGACCTGCCACCATGCCCCAGGTTGAAGGCTGTTGCTGTTGGTAACAGGTGCTTTTCTCCGACGGACTACCAGGCCGACTGCGTGGTCGCCCATCTGGGCATTCTACGGCAGTCGGCAGCATGCACGAGATTGTTGTTGGGCAGCCGAGAAGCTGTGTCAAGCAGCATTCAAATGGGCGATAACCGGACATGTAATGACTGTTGACAAACATTGGTGAATTGGGAATCGGGAGCACTTGAGGGTTGATCATGATGATTGGAAAGGAAATGATGGAACGAGACGAAGGTGGGGTGAACTGCGGGGGTACCTAGCCCCCGCGGTAACTGAGCTGCGAGTTCAGTACGGTACTAAGGTAACAGCTAATCTCAGCTCAACTCTAAATTGACATCACCTTCAAGGATTCCATCACGATGGAACAAAATGGGAACAGATTAAATATTCGATATACATAAATCCACACGCACTTACAATAAGGAGGCGCCAAACTCCCCACTCCAGAATCTACCATGATTACCTGCCTTTAGAAACCCTTTCCGATTCCTCGTACCCTGAAGCCGAGGCCTTGAAGCTCCAGCCGGTTCACCACATTCCGCCCATCGAACACCCAACGCCGTTCCTGCATCATGCTGGCCACTTCGGCCCAATCCACCGGCTCCTGATCATGAGTTTCCTCACTCCCGACCCGGCAATGCTGGCACTCTTCTGGACACGGCGCGAGTGGCGCCAGTCTCTCCAGTGGGTCATCACCTGCCGCTGAGGACTTGTCTCGCGCGAGCTCCTCCAGCGCCAGGATATCCATTTCGCTGATATCGACCTTGTCCGCCACACAGCTCGTCACCCAGTCGACGGCCAGCTTCCGTCCCTTCTTGTTTCCCGACGCCACTGAGCCCAGTTTCCGGCCCCGGAACTGCTTCCACTGTGTCAGGATGCAGACGGCACTCGCTTCCTGGACGCAGTCTCTCCAGTTGGTTAAGATCTTGACACGTTCAAGCTGACTTGGAGTCAAACCCGCCTTCTCAACTTCTTCCCGGATCTCAGCCGAGGCACAACCCGGGTCAAAGATGGCAATCTCACGCGGCATCTCCATGGCCAGGTCTTTGATGACGTGGACTGCGATGCTGTTGCGCGTGTCGTTGGTACCGTCCTTGAAAGCAAATCCCAGGATGGCAATCTTCTTCCCCCGAAGTGAGCCGTTGAGCTCGCGCACGACATTCCGAGCAAAGCGCCGTCGTTGGTCCTCATTCATCCTCAGCACGGCCAACCAATAGTCAGCAACGACGTCAAGATGCAATTCTCTCGCGAGATAGGCCAAGTTGAGAATGTCCTTTTCGAAGCAGGAACCCCCGAACCCCACGCCAGCCTGGAGGAACTTGGAGCCCAGCCGCGCGTCCTTTCCGATGGCGAGGCTGACATCTTCCACATCGGCCCCAAGGCCGAGCTCTTCGCACATGGCACTGACCGCATTGACACTGCTGATACGCTGTGCAAGCATCGTGTTCGCCACGAGCTTTGCTAGCTCGCTGCTGAAGGTGTTGACTGTAACGATGCGGGCAGCTGGAACCCAGGCACCATATACCTCTTTGACCACGGCGGCCGCACGAAGGCCTGCCAGTGTTTGGGCGCTCCCGATGAGGATTCGATCAGGATGCATGAGATTCTCCACAGCGGTACCTTCGGCGAGGAATTCAGGGTTCGATAAAACTTCAAATTCGACATCCGGTCGGTAATATCGAAGCTGTGCTGGCTGTTAGCGAGTCGTTTCCAGTGCTACGCCCGACCCGGAGACTTACAATATCGTGGATCATCTGTGCAGTTCCACATGGAACGGTGCTCTTCTCGACAATGATGGCCCCCAATTTGGCATGTTTGGCCACAGTGCGGGTTGCGCTCTCGATCGCGCTCACGTCAGCCATGGCGCCTGCACCGATGCCATGGGTCTTCGTTGGAGTATTGACACAGATGAAGATGATATCGGCCTCTCCAATCGCTTCCACCACACTGGTCGAAAATACCAGGTTCGGCTGACGCTTCTTCAGCTCAATGGTTCGCGGGAGACCAGGCAGCGCCACTGTCTTGTCTACTGTGCCGTCTCGAGCGGTGCGGACCACTTTCAACAGGCCATCCTCGTGGATCGGGAGATGAGCAGAGTTCCACGATTTGATCCGGTTTTCATTCAGGTCGACGACATTGACCTGGATATGCGGATTGTGGTAGGCAATTACCGCAGCTGTCGGGCCCCCTGTTGGACATGTTAGCTTGGAAGAAGCCTGGAGGGACAAAGGAAGAAAGCCATACCCACGAAGCCGGCGCCCACAAAACAGATACTGCGTACGACCCCGAAAGGCGGTCGACCATCCAGCGAGCCATCCACCGGAGAGATTCTACCACCGTCGTCGGCTTGGTTTGCCTGGAGCTTCGGAGAGCCTGCGTCTGAACTAGGAGGGGATGTGTCTGGAGTATCCCGAAGCCACGGGTTCGCAGTCCATGATCCTGGTGTTGAGCTGCCAGGACTGAAAGTCGAAGCTATCGAGTGTGAGCTTGGGAACGACCTTGCGAGACGAGATGGCATCGAGAGGATGGCTTTGGGCCTCTCTGGGGTGCTGGAAGAGTCCATTGGGAGTCTTGGGGGCCGAGTTTCGGCGGCTCAGACAAAAAGCAGGAAGCTGCACGCCCTATCGTTCTTCAAAGGTCCTGTTGGTAATACAAGGCGGCAGTTGAAGTGAAGAAGTCTCGGCGCGAAAAGCTCGGCATGATCAAAGGATGGGCATATATACCACCACACCCAGAACCTACGTCCACGGTGGTGCTTTTCTGCTCATCGGGATAACGCCAGCGATAACATTGGCCAAAACACATCTCCCGGACTAATGCTGTGTATGGCCACCCACGCCTTGCGGGCCCCTTTCCCAAACCCCTGGAGCAAACACATCTCAGGTATCGAGATCATCGTCAACAAGCAGCCTTAGATCAAGGAAACGCCGATGCCATCACCCTCGCTGTCAGCATGTCACCGCTCCAAACGCCGACGATCTGTCCACCCGGATAGCTCTGCCCGGCATAGCATCTTCACTGCCTGCTCTGGACAGAGCAGATACGAACGGAAGGTTCCAGGATCTCGATGGCTGCTGAAGTGTGAACGCCCTGGCAACACCAGGCCCAAGCCGGATGCTCGCTGCAGATGGCGGCTGGGCTCGGATGCATTGGCCCGTTATCTTCTCGGGGAAGTATTCTGTATCGTACACGGTGTTGCCCGAAAGGCCCGACCTGGGGAATTGCGAGTGTGCTGTCCCCTGAGACAACCAAGATTTCCGTCTTGGCAGAGAAAGCCACCGAGCAAGACTCGAGGCTGAAGAAAAAAAAAAAAAGCATTGTTCACAGACACTTATTTGCATGGCGCCATTGGCGTCTGCCAGGCGATCATTTTCTGTGCTGAGCGGTGCGGCTCAAGCCGCCTATCTTGTTTGTCGATCTGCGACATGCCATTGGCTTGTCAGGGGCTTGGATCTTCAGGCCCGACATCTCTTGGCGAGCTTTGTTGGGATGGCTTGGCAATATCACAGATAGTGTCATCGATCTCGAGTTTATTTGTGAGGAAAATGCGGCCGATTCCCTGTTCGACGCCGAATCCTTAAGGTCTGCGCGGTCCGTGGGATGGTGTTGGCTATTTCTCTGTGTTCTCTCTTACAGGGGAAACCGACAGCTGTCGGTGTGCAAGTGACCTAGACCTGGGAGGGACGAAGGGTGCTTGCCCAGTCCACAGGCAGCTCAAGGTGCCTGACCTACCTTGTGCTGGGCTCAGCACGGGAGCAAGAGCGTTGCAGATTCTAGTAGCTCGTGGTGGCGCCTGTTGTAGCACCTGGCAGCTTCCGTAACACGCAGGGCCAACCCGAAGGGTGTTGCGTCGCCCCTGAACCCGACAGCGCGTGAAGCAGTGGAACATCCGCCAGATCAATAGGTCTTGCGGTTGGGACTGATTGGGCCAGTCTTTCTGGGGCTCTAGCGGGCTGGGCAGTGCATACGAGAATGGCCGGGGAGCGCGGAGGGAGGTCAATCTGGCCCTGCTTTATCAGTGCAAATGCCAGTGGTCCAGCGACACAGCACTGTCTTGTTCCCTGACATCTCTAACAACCTGGAACACCCACGACAACTACGACAATAGCCCCGAGTTACACTCCGTCAACAAGATGCGGTGCCTGGGCCGCGCAATTCCCCTGGTTCTATTATGCATCAAACAGACTTCTGCAAGCGCTGGCTCGTACGATGCAACCGTCTGCGACCAGAAGACTTATACGAGCCGATCGGGCAAGTTGATATGTGAGTACCCAATCAGATCGCCTCAACACCGAGCAAGCACGGCTCACTCAACACCAGATGTTCCAAACGCGTGGAATCCTGACGGCCATGGCTTTCAGTGCATGTCGGTACGTGAGCGGATTCCCGCTTCTTTCCCACACTCTCCCCTTCCCGCATCCGAGTCTTGGCCCATGTCTCTTCCCTCCTCTTCCCCCCTTCCTGTTCCCACGCCGGCCTCGACATGGGCTGGCAACAATCACAGTTTTCAGGGCTGACCAGGGTGCCCAGGTTCGGGACTCACCGCCGGCTTTCGATGCTACTTGGCGATGGCCATCGGCGGCGGACACTGTACATTCGTACCCCCACGTTAAACTGACGGCCCCGGCTCTCCCCGTCACGCTATCCAACATCTCGGCAATGCATCTGAGAAGCGAATGGGCCATGGGTGCGGGATCGACACCGTCACCGAGACTCAGTGTTGATACGGCAGGCTTGGCCAGCCTCGACGTGACGGCCAATGTGGCATTCGACATGTTTGCTGATCGCAATGCGGAAAAATCTGTCAAAGAGACAATGGCTGAGACGGAAATCATGATATGGCTGGGGAGATTTGGTTATGCGCAGCCGCTTGGGTTCAACGAAAAGAGGCCCCGCATAAGTCTTACCTTGGGTAATGTGGAGTTGTATGTATACTCCACGTTGTTTTTGTTTGGATTCAGACTGCCGTCATTAAAGCTTCCCGCTAACGTGGCTTCCCTAGCACTTTGTACTACGGACAGAACCAAAGAGGCACCAATGTGTTTTCGTGGGTGGCTGCTGAAAACGCACCGAGCTTCTCGGCAGAGGTCTCGCCCCTTTTGCAGTACCTCTGGCGCGAGGGCCTTGTCTCAGCTGGCTCGTTTGTTGGCGTGGTGGCTTTTGGGTCAGAAGCATTCCGTTCTGTGGACAATGTCACCTTTTCGGCCACGGACTTCGAGATGCATCTCGACACCGGAGCAGCCCCAACTCTGCCCCCCGAAGAGCTGCCCAAATCAGGCTCTTCTCGGCCCACACAGCACGTTCGAGGATCATGGACATGGTTAGTGTTGAACATGTCGATCATCGGAACTGTTGGTGCTGTACTATTATAACGTCCTCTAATCAGAAAGTCACCCCTTCGCGGATCCATCTCCTGGCTAATGGGTACCTGCAGTGACCCATGTTCATGTCCCGCAGGTTTTCCGCAGAGTGTTCGAATTTCCGCAGAATTTCCATCTGATGTTTCTTTCCTTTTCTTCTGCTACATGTCTCTTTCGTACCGGCAGTCGGCTTGCACAAGGCTTTCCCAAGACCCGCCCAGTGGCGGCCGTCTGGTGAATCCGTTGTTTTCCTTTCTTTTTGCCGATAGCGACCCCCATCACAGGCTGGGCGCCTCTGCTTCACCCCCCGGGGCACGGGGACCACGTCACTTCCCCTATCAAGCGATCGCCCTTCGTTTTGAGCAAGTGTGGGCTAGAACATCCTCCCCCCATCCTGGATCACAGATCGTTAAAGAAAAGCAACCGACTGTCACCCACGAGCTGCTCGTCTTAATATATGGCAGCATTGTCGTGCTGGTTGCACACCTCACATGGTAGTTCTTTTCTCCGTTTGGGTTGCAAGTCTCTCTCTTGTTCTCCTCTCCCTTTTTACTTTGCCCTCCTGTGAGGTCGGTCTTCTTCTTCACGACCAGTCCTTTTCCTTTCCTCCCCAGCCTCATCGCCGATACAGCCGTAGCCACACGTCGGGATGGCGGTGCGTCGTGATGAGCTTCGGCCCGGAACACCAGGGACACCAGGTTCCAGCCTAAGCCTTTCCACTCCGGATCCTTTCAGAGATCCTTCAGATGTAGACTCGTCAGTGCAAAGTGCGTCGTCCAGAAGGACATCTGGAGTAAGTGCAACCATGGTTAATATCGCCGTGCAATGGACTAACGTTGGCCGACCCAGGACCTTCCTACCCCCCACGTCACAGCTCCTGCAAGAGCACTCACACGGCCGCCCCCGGTGCAAACACCCAAGGGTGAGGCAATCGTAAGCGACGCGACGTGATCCACAACTCAGGTTGAACCAGACATTGACATGTTTTACAGATTGCCGCTTCACCACGAGAAGAGGTGTTTAACGAAAAGGCAGTTGATGATGTCGAGAGAGGTACCGCGGCTGCCTTCGCCTCCTCCGACGCGGAGAAGTCTGGCGAGCAAGCAGCAGCCACGCCCACGCGGAAAAGCAGGAATCCGTTCAAGCGTCTCTATGAGCGCTTCCGAGAGACCTACTGCCCCAGGGAGGAGCCAGGCCTAGTATTCCCCACCGGTCCAACCGACGAGGAGAAGCTCATGTACCTGCACACGAACCGCATCCCCCTCTACATCTTCGGCCTGTTTTCCTTCTTCACCCTCTCGGCGGGCATGTGGCTGTTTTCTGTCTGCGCGCCCATCTTCGCCTGGTACGGTGTCTTTGTTGGCTTCCTCAACGTCTACCTCATCATCTCGTACTTTGTCGGCGTCGTTGGCCGGGACTGGGACTATAAAGCCCACCAGGAAGTTGTCGAGAAATATCCCATCAACGACGAGACGGCCCCGACGGTGGATGTGTACCTCCCCTGCTGCTCTGAGCCTCTGGAGATTATCGAAAACACGTACAACCACGTCATCAAGCTTGACTGGCCGGCGGCGAAGCTCAAGGTGTATGTCCTGGATGACGGCGATCAGCCCGCTATCAAGGCTCTGGCTGAGAAATATGGCTTCAACTACATCGTCCGCGAAGACCGGCCAAGACTGCGCAAAGCTGGTAACCTGCGATGGGCCTTTGCGCGAACAGAGGGCGAGTTCTTTGCCATTTTCGATGCTGACTTTTGCCCGCGGCCGGATTTCCTCAAGGAGCTTGTCGTGGAGCACATGGCGGACCCCAAGACGGCTATCATCCAGAGCCCGCAGTTCTTCAGGGTTACGGATGACCAGACCTGGGTCGAACAGGGAGCCGGAGCGACGCAGGAGCTGTTTTATCGGGTGGTGCAGGTGAACCGAAACAAGTGGGGGGCGTCGATTTGCGTGGGGAGTAATGCGGTGTACAGGAGGGAGGCGCTTGTTGAGGTGGGCGGAACGGCCGAGATCGGGTTCTCGGAGGATGTTCATACTGGGTAAGATTTCTGTCTTCTGTTCTTGTCCGGTGAGAGGTGATAGTAGGCAACTGACACGAGGTAGATTTGGTGCCGTTGACCGTGGCTGGAAGGTCAAGTATGTTCCGCTGTGCCTGGCGACGGGCATTTGCCCAAACACCCCACGCTCCTTTTTCTCGCAGCAAATGCGCTGGGCCAGAGGCAGCACGACGCTTCTGACTACCAAGCACTTTTGGGTTTCGAACCTTTCCTTCATTCAGAAGGTTTGCTACCTGTGTGGTGAGTACTCTTTGATGTTTGGACCTTTTGTTTTGTATGTAGGTACGTGAACAAGGCTGACATGTAACCCAAAAAGGTCTCCTGTACTACTCCGCCGTATCACTCGGCATCTTCATCTCTCCTATCCCCGGCACATTACTCCTGATCTTCCGGCCAGAGTGGTTCAAATACTACAACCTGGCATTTGCCATCCCGTCCATCATCTACGGCTCTCTGCTCTTCCGTTTCTGGGCCAAGGCCAAATACGGTTTCAACGTCCAGCACGTCATGATCGTCCAGTCTTATGCCTACTTGACCGCCATCAAGGATAGGTTATTCGGCATTGAGCTTCTGTGGGCTGCCTCTGGTGACAAGAAGGCTCACAAAAAGAGCAACAAGTTCAGAAACATGAGGCTGCTGTGCTGGTTCTGGACAATCTTGACGATTGGCGGTGTGATCAGCGCGGTGACATACCGCCTGAAGAACGATTTCCCTTGGTATCACACGCTGCCGCTGTTGATACTGAATGGGTATAACCTGTACATTACACATTACTTTTTGCTTTGTTCTTGGAAGTGGTAAGGGCTCATTCTAGTACTCCCCGGCATGGAGAACGCATTGGGCTCGTCCAAGACGAGAAAAGAAAAATGGGGTGGGACAAGGGCGGGCACAAAAGGGAAAGAGTATAAGGTTTGCTTCGTCGATGACATTTGGCCCTTTTTTGGTTTGGAGTCATGTATATACAATAGGTCCTTTGGAAGCTCATCCGACTGCGGTGGGATGATGTGGAAAGGGAACGATACCGCATATGGCGTTTAATGATTACCTACGTAGCTAATGGATATTTCTGTTCTGGGTTTTGATGACGATGGGGATGAGGCGCAACTTTTTAACTTTTGTGTATCTGCAACATGGTCCAGACCCAGGATTACAGAGGTTTATTGTCAGGTGGTGTCCCATACCACTGGCTTCCTGATTGGCACTATCTAAGCGACGAGTTACCAAGACAGCCCTCAATGCTTCCCCGACTTGGCAATACGTCTTCTGCGCCGCATCCTTTGGCTGGAAACCGGTCAAGCACATGTGCATTTCATTCTTACAGACTTTCATAAAAAGCGGCACGGATTCTGGAACCGTTATCGGTACCTGCTATGGGGGCGAGGATTGCGTGGGGGACATGGGATAGGGGGCTGATAATCTTGATATAAGGTAGTTAGAAAGAAGCAGTTTTGCAAGTATGACTAAAGGATTCTCTTCAAAGATCGGATTCGCAATTACCCAGGAGTCAAGTCCAACAGACAACAGGACTTTCTCGGCTGAAAGGATTTACCGCATTGTGTACATCATTTGGGAGTCCTCAAACGTGGAACAGGTACTAACAAGCAGCATCTCAGATAGATGAATTTGGTCCCCACATTCCCCAGACAATCGCGGCTTGGTTTGGAGATCTGCGGGTCCACAATTGACTACCGGCCACTAATGCCTGAGAACAAAAGACGTTTTATCCGGCGTGGCAGATGGGACAAATGGCACTAACTGAATTGGACAATTAACGCAACGCTCCCTTCCGTGACAAGTCTTTCTGCCCCTCATTGCCGGATCATCATTATTTCTTGCTCAAGTTGTCGTAATCAGCATCAAGGATTCAACATCCAAAACCCAAAATGTGGACTCAGTGGGAAGATCAGCGGAAATCATCGGGCCTCACTTCCTAACCTTGCAGATACCTCCAAGAAACATGCATTTGTAAGACTTTCACGAGGGAATAAGACCATGCTTTTCCATGTCCAATGCTGACAGGACATGGTGTAAGTGGACCCCTGTTTTCAACCCCCCTGAACGAAAGACCAGAACAAACACCACAATGATCCCAGGAACCAGGCTTCACCGTCGACAAGACGGCAAGAGGCCGCATTACGGCCGAACCGTGCACTCTTCTCTTGCAGGGAACGGGAGCAGGGCGTGAGATGCAATTGGATCTCTAAGCAAGTCGATCATGCGGGCAGAGATCGAATCCACTCCGTAAACCAGCTCAAGATCATCAAGTTATTGACTCTAATAAGGATAAATATCAACCGCCTGTCATCCACCACAACAGGCTGGGCTTGCTTCAACTTGCCGCTAACAATAGCCGCTCGATCACTATTTTTCATCACCATACTATAGCCCACGTCTTTTATCCCCTCCCTTCCCCCCTTTCATTTTTAATCGTCTTCTCGGATCTCGGCAACCTACATTACATAGGTACCTCTTACATCATGCCATCACTTTCCACCTCTCTCCTCCTCCTAGGCACAGCAGCCTCCACAGCCCTAGCCCACTCCCACCTCGCTCACATCCTCGTCAACGGCGTCCTCTACAACGGCTTCGACCCCCGCCCGGGCATCATCAACTACCCCAACCGCGTCGGCTGGTCCTCCAACAACACCGACGACGGCTACGTCGGCCCAGCCGATTACGCCTCCCCCGAAATCATCTGCCACAAATCCGGCGCTCCCCCCCTCGCCCACGCCCCCGTGAGAGCAGGCGACAAAGTCCACGTCCAATGGAACGGCTGGCCCATCGGCCACGTTGGGCCAGTATTGGCTTACATCGCCCCCTGTCTCAACACCGCTGATGGCTGCGGCTCCGTCGCCAAGACCAACCTCCGCTGGACGAAGCTTGACGACTCCAACCCGGTGTTGCTCCCGAATGAACCCGGCAACAACTGGGGAAGCCCGGCAGGGAAGTGGGCAACAGACGTGATGATCGCGCAGAACAACTCGTGGCAGGTGGAAATCCCTCGGGGTCTCAAGCCAGGGCCGTATGTCCTCCGCCATGAGATCATCGCGCTTCACTTTGCAAAGAATAAAGGAGGTGCGCAGAATTATCCAGTTTGTATGAACTTGTGGGTTGAGCCGCCTGCTGTTGGGCAACCGGCGCCGCAGCCGTTTACGCTGGATAACTTTGATGCGACGAGTTTCTACAAGGATACAGATAAGGGGATTTTGGTTGATGTTTCTAGTAGTTTAAGCGGGTATGTGGTGCCTGGGCCAACGGTGGCGCCTCAGGCGAGAGCGGTGCCGCATAATCAGCAGCAGATGAGTTTGAGTAGGGCGGATGGGACGCCGGTGGTGGTTGTGAGGAGTACTGCGACGCAAAAGTGGACGGCTACTGCTGGGGCGGTCAAGGCGAGGAGGACTGCGGAGCCGGTGGTTAACGGAAGATATTATAGGGATTAAGGGGTTGCAGTGGGCTAAACAGGGGATAGTGAAGACGATGGCAAGTTTCTTTGTTAGGAAATTTGGATCGGTCATTCAGAGGTATTTAAAGTAAAGAAAAAGAAGAATGAAACAAAAGAAAGATGTTAATAGACATTTAAATGGCACCACTGCCTCCAACTCTCCAAAGTCTTTCTCCATTTGCTGTTATCGTTCATCCTCTTTCAAACGGCCACCCTCTGTGAAGAAAAAAAAAAACGCAGTGCCAAATCTGCAGGCGCTCCATCACATCGTTAAGGTATGATAAATGCTGAGACCAAAAGAAAAATCGTTACTGAGCGAGCGAACATGAATGGTATCTACTGATAACAACGAGTCCGCGGGGACCAAACTCTTGAGACCTGCCAATGAAAAAAACGAAACAACATCCCCAAAATCTCATTCCCACTGAGTACCTAGGTACTTTCCAACCAGTGCCGCTACTGTCGATAATTGTGTGTGACCGTTGGTGCGTGTCCGGTGTATCATTTGGGTCCCCTGCCGCGCCGCTTGCGGCCGCACTGATCAATGTGCTGCTCATGATATGCCTTGTCCTGCGTCCAGTCGCCGCAGGTGCAGACATAGGCAAAGTCGATTCTGAACATGCAGTTCTTGAGGTGCCGGCGATAGTTGTCCTTGCGGGCTTGAACGTAGTTGCACGCGCACTTGTATTTGGGAACCGAATCACTGGTGTAGTCTTGGATGTTGCGGATGTGCTTCTCGGAGAGGAGGTGGCGATCCCAGTTCTTTTGATTGGCAAACGTCTCGTCGCATGCCTCGCAGCAGAGCTGAGATGGGGATGAGCTGGGGCCAGGGGCGGGAGGTTGAGGTTCGTAGTCGTATTCATCGTAGTCATCCTGGGGTTGTCTGAATATTTGATTGTTAGTTTCGACACCTAGACGATCAATGCAGGCCGGAGAACGTACTGGTCATTCCTGGGCAAGCTATCTAGGAGGGTACTGGTGTCCGGGAAGTCTGTGGCACTGCCATCAAGCAAAGCGTTGTCCATGATCACGTTGCTGTGAAAGCTTCTTCCAAGATGTTCCGGTGTCATGGCATAAGTAGTAGTGGAAGATCCTGTCCATGATGTAGGGGTATATGCTGGTATGTCCCAGCCCGGGGAGGCAAGAGTGGATGGAGGGACGAAGGACCCGAAGGACCCTGAGTTGTCGTGGCTAGCTGAGGTCACAGGTAGGTACCCGTACCCTCCTGCATCAGATGGGAAGGGCATGGACAGGGTGGTCTGGTTCATGGGGTAGCTGGTATGGGGAACGTCATCCTGGAAATGCATGTTGTTTGATCCGCCCCAATCCCCCTGATCATTGTTTTGCTGATGATACTGGTCCATAGTGAAGGCGCTGGAAGCTGGACTGGAGACCTGTGAGAAGGATGACCTTTTACAACACGACCTTTTGCATGAATGCCATGGATATCGCAATTCTTTATATCTCGGGTTTCAGCAGAGCCTCCAGTCTACGACAAGAGACGGGACATGCCGGATTCCAGATGGCTCCCCTCTCCTTTGGTTAGGCCTCACCCTGATACCGGCAAACCGAAAGTCGGTCTTGGCCATCCTTGATACCGGCTTGCTCTGCTAGACACGTCGCGCGGCTGTGAAGTTGGTGGCTGGTTGAGGTGGTACCTTGGTGGTTTGGCGTTTAGTCACACAAGATGTCGAAAATACCTAGGGAAAGTGGTAGTTTGAGCCCCTGGAAAATAATGAACTGCAGGTACTGGACAGGGTCGAGCCCCACAAAATGATGTAGCTTCGGCCACACTCAGATGAGCATTACTACGGTGGGAGGTGTGGTAGCTGTCAAAGTTTGACAGACCCACCACAGACACGGTGAAGGTGATGGTGATGGTGATGATGCTGGCAGTTAGGCTGCTTGGGCTAGCTGAGGACCGTTGGGCTGGGAAAGGGCGGGACGACAGGCGAGCAGCCACTCCCGTCCCCTGTAGGACACTAAGGTAGTTTGGCCCCCAGAAACATGCGGAGCGTGGGGTCGTTAAGAATAAAGTGCCGGCAGACGCGCTTGATAAAAAAGGCAGGGTGATGGCCAATCACGGCCTCACCGTTGCAGATGTCATCAGAGGTGGTTCATGATCCGCCGACATGGCTCCAGCACAACATCCAGGACGTCCCAAATGACGCCCGTTTCTGGTGCGCCTTGTGCCATGCATTGGGGTATCTGCAGGATGGCCCTCACTTAGCAGCACCACAACCCCCAATATGCCGGCGTTACATCGGTGCCGGCCTTCTCTGCGTCGAATAGGAGCAAATAGAAGCTCACCTTTGCCCAGCACTGTTCCACAATCGTTACCGAGCACCTCACCAAGCCGAGGCCTCGCCATGTCCCCTGAGGGTAAACAAAAGTTGAAACAGAAATACCGCACCTGCTGCCCTCCACTACCTCTCTACCGCTGCTTTGGAACCTTCGCTCTTTTTGACCGAATTTGACACAATGCAAGTCATCCTTGGTACCGGGAACATACCTTATTCTGGTTTCAGGGTCAGATCGCCGGAATACCGCCGTGTTTTTCTTTTCGCGCCGACCCCAAATGCTAGTGAACCCCGGTCACTACCGAAAACCTCTCGCTTCCGAAAAGCCGGATCTGGGAGAAAGATGTGACGTGCATACGTGCATCGCATAAGGCTTCGGTGAGAGGCCTCATACAAGCCCGGCGAGGCCCGTCTACGTGCCATCCCGGGCGTGGAAATCCAGTTCTCACCCATGCGAGGTCCAGCTGGACTGGGGTGGCTATGGGGATACATGTACATATCATGGATCAAAACAATCTTTGATGCGCGCACATATCTTTACGATCCATCCAATCTTATTGCTCTACACCTAATCTGCCGCTTGATCTGCTTTCCCTCATGCAATCTGATTCATCCCTCCTTTCCCCCGGCCTCTGACAGGCCCTTAGATACCAACGCCCTCTACTTCATTGGCGCGCTGTGTCCGAGATTACCCTCAACATATGCGAGTAGTTCCTCTTCTCCTTTTCGAGCACCAACATCTTGAGCCAGCAACTAGATCACTCACGGCCGCCATCCCACCTCCCTCTCAAACGCTGCGTAGGCGCTGTCGAGGTCCTCGTCAGGCCTGTCCTGAACAACCAACTGCACCCCACCAGCCCTGAATAGTTGGGGGATTGGCGCCGTTATTACAGCGCACAATGGCTGAGAGTTTGTGCTTTTCCACAGCTTGAGCCGCTTCATCTCACGAGTCCCTTGTGGGGGAGGGCCGCTGACAAGTTTGACTATTTTCAGTCGCGGAAACTTCCCTCGGGAGACGTCTTCGGCAAAGCTGACCAGATCCTCTTGCCACAGACCGTCTGCGTAGTAGAGCATGAAACCCTCGAGGGCGGTACATCTCTCAATGAGCGTGGTCAGCACCTATGAGTCTAAGGGCCATACGATGCGATAGTCGACGGCCAAAACACGGAGATCTGGGAACATGAAACCATCGATCTGAGAGATGAGACCGAATAGTCCACGGTCCTCTCGCCAGCGATTTGGCAGAGCCCGTGTATGGTTGTGATATGTGTAGCAGCCATGCAGACAAAGGTTTTGTAGTGACCTGGCGGAAGGAGCGTGACCGATGGTGTAAGTATTTTAGTTTATAAATTAGAGAACCCTTTTTAATTATAATTGGATTAAATATTATTATGATTATAATAAAATATATAAATAGCTGTTTATAAAAGCAGTAAATAGGCCTTTTAACTTAATTATAATCTATTTTAAGTTAAAGTAGATAAAGATTGTAAAGCTTTATTAATAAAAAGCTTATATAGACTTTAAAAGATAATATAATCTTATTACCTTTATTTTATTAATAATAAGGTAGATCGGGCTTAAAGAAGAACTGGTTAATGGAAATAAAGAGATTTTATTTTACTATAGGCGGTATTAAAAATAGAATAAAGAGGAAAGATATATATAAATAAGTTTATAGGTTATATAAGTTTTGTTAAAGGTTGTAATTTATAGTGATATAATATCCTGTAGTAGCTTTTCTTTTTTAAGCTTTACCTTTTTATTTTAGCAATGCTATAATTAATAGAGTTATAAAGGACTAGTAAATTAAGGTTTTGCCCTACTACTTGTAACTCCTATACCCTTTAGGAACTATATATAATAAGGCATTTTATAATTAAGTACGTTTTTTATAAGTCTGTTCAGATAGTAGAATAAAGAGAAGGGTAGATTTAGGTTCTTTGTAAATTTTAAGGTTAAATTAGCCTTTATTTATGTATATATATATTTTGTTTGTTTCCTAATGCCTTAGTAATGTAAAGATGGCTAGTTTATATACTAACGCTTCCGAAAAACTGTCCTTCCTATAACCTTTAACAATCCCCTTTCTAATTTAACAGCGCAGTATCTTACCGGAAGCACAATAGCAACAGTTTACCTCGACCGCCAGATCTTTTACATCCCTCCTAGAGCAGTGGGTCCCAAGTCCGCGAGCCGTAGTTTTGGGGTTCGAGAGAGGGACCACTCTACGCCGCAGTATACGCACTATTCTCATCACGGTAGTGCTGAAAAGTCACAGGGCGGTGCTATCTTGATCCCAAGCGATGATACTAATATAGGTAGCGGTAACCTCTGCATTAAAAACAGTGTGCTTAGTCAGATATGTAAGAGAGCAAGTCATTTATATCCAGCCGACTTACTGGAAGTCGTGCAAAATGTTATAGATACAATTAATAAGTAAACGCAATCAAGTTAGATAGGTAATTAGAAGTTTAAACGCCTCATATATAAATACTTTTATACATGTTGATCTTTCAACTTCCCAGTTAAACTTAGCATCCTATAGGAGCTTGTCACGGGAGATGAAGACAGTAGATCAAAACAGGAGAACTGGCACCTTAACAGGCATTTTACAGAACATTGACTTTGTTAGTAGATCCACAGCTTCGTACCCAAAGACTTAAATAAGACCATCTAGCTCATCAAAGTCAACAATTGCACCATGAAGGAAAGTGGTGGTACGAGCCATTTGCAGCGGTTCGAGACATTGTAGTCAAAACTATGGTTTTCTCGGCTGCAGAGGTTTAAAAGGAATAATTCCTGACCTTCCTTCCGCTGAGACACCCACTGCCAGGACACTGGTATCTGTTTCTACTTATTTGACCTAGTTGGTATAGCGTGGGTCACTTATTACATATTTGCATTTGGGAGAGATGCAGAAGAAATCGAAAGAAAAAATATATATATATCTTACCATGGTGTAGTACCCTATATTATGAAACATAAACTCGAAAGAAAAGAAAAATCAATGTGGATAGTTAATTGTAGGTGTTTCTATTGTGTAGAGATAAGTGGTTGTAGGTGGAATAATACTGCGATGTGTTGCTGAGTTTATTGCCCTCCGGACAGGATATTGTCGCTTCGCTTGCTCTCCTCCTTTTCCAACATTGACTGAGGAATAAAAATAACCCTAACCTCTGCCCAAACTTGCCAGGACCGAGAGTAAGGAAGGAGCGCCCCGTAACGTAGCGGAGAGGCGTGTGAATGACGAACGAAGCGACGTTAATAATTTTATATAAGGAGGAATCTAGGCCTGTAAAAGTAATCACCAATTCTAAGCACCATTACTCGTTGAGAAGCAATTCTATTTTTGTGTACCTTTTAGATACACCGAATCATTATTCAGCAGTTACACCTTCAGCCAAAGTCCCTTTCAAAGATAATACACAACAGATTCGTCACAATAACCACTCCACACACTCAATATAATTTCCATCAACAAGAAGCACAGTGCAATCCGACGGTAGGGTTAGTATTTAGAAGGGGAAAGTAGAAGGGCTCTTGAAAAGTCACAATAAGGCGAGAGGTATGATTAGCATATGAATATACGGTAGGTAGGTAGGTTATTTCGATCTAGTTTGATTATCTTCATCAGTTTTTTATAGAGGGACGAAGGACGAAGTTGTGGAATAGGCCTGTGTTTATGATCTACTTGTCTATTTATTTCGGTCTATCTTGGTCAAGAACGGCTAATTAAGAAGATCACCATGAGAGTTGCAGAGAGACAGACTTGTTGCCTGCCGATGATGTGTAGGGAAAGTGGAGAGAGGGTGGCTATTTAGGGTGTATTATTATACGCCTCAGCCAGGAAGCCCAGAAGGGAGATCCGCATCCTATGGGACTGAGTAAACGGAATGACCTCAATATCACAATAGTTGCCGATACCGTCAATAACGAGTGTCTGCTGGCTCTTGGCGGGATTGAGCCGGGAGAAGTTGCAAAGAATTAGCGCGTCCCAGTTGAACAGGGCAACATAGCGGGTGCGGTGGTTGATGGCATATGAGCTGGCCTGCTTCATCAAAATCGTGGAGTCGCCGTCGAAAAAGGTGTTCTCGGGGTTGGCGCGACTGATGGCCTGGCTGACAAGGGTGGCCTCTGTAGTGGCAGCCGTGATAGTCTTGATTGCGGCAGTGAACTCGGCTGGTTTGATTACGCCGCGCTTCTTGAACTCGACCACGGCAAAGGCGCGGGTCCCGCGGTAGTAGGTGATGTCACCGCGGATTCCGTTTGCCGTGGCCTCAGACTGGCAAAACACACCATTGTTTGTCCATAGAGACAATGCCTGGTTCACGGGATGGAGCAGGTGGATAGCCGAGGATCGGACGACATCGCCTTCGCTGCCATGGTACATGGCCGGTTCCACTTCAGACAGGAACTCGGTGGTGAGCGCGTTGTTGTTTCCCCGGTTTGCCGTGATATGTATAAGAGTCGCATCGCCACACTGCTGCCAATAAAGGGCAACGGAGGCAACGGCAAACTTGGGTGGCTCGGTATTGATGGTCGATGCTCCCGACGCTGAGGCTGTGGCCAGCCCACCGGTGGTAGGATAGTTGGGGAGTGGCCTCGGAGGGGCCACTGGGAAGGAGCTGGCAAGGTTAACAGCCATTTTGGGGTCAAGTTTTAGTTATTGGCGGGCAATTGGAAAAAAGCGAGGGCTAGGAAATAACTGGTTGTAACTGTGATTGTGGGTGCACTGTAGAACCGGGATTGTCGGGATAGCTGAGATGTCTTTGCTGTGTTCTAGTCTCTGCGATGTCTGATGTATAAGTATTGGTTTCTCTTATTAGCATATAACATGCATTTTCAGTCCAAGGTCTAGTCTCGCCCAATAACGGTAACAGGTTAAAAAATAAAACAACAGTGGGGTTGATGTTATTTTGGCACTTGAGGCGCGAGAAGGGGGGACATTGGGCGGCGTGTGTGATGTGGCAGGGGGCCAGGTCCTCGAGTTTCTGGAAGCTCTGGACGGCCTAGCTGGTCGGGATGGCTTTTAACAAGTGCTTGTGGTGCTTGGTGTGTGCAGGGCCAGTTGCAACCCGGCTGGGTCAGCCCGACCACACGAAACAGAACCGTACCAAAAGGGGCCGTAATTTTTAAACGTTGATGTAGGTAGATGTTCAAAAGATTTCTTAACCGTAGCTCAATGTATGTAAAAAAGATAAACGTTTGGCTCTTTTTATTAACAGCTAGTCAACTATTTTCTAATGGTTAGCTAATTTTAAATGTTTAAAAGCGTAGTATCTTAAGGAAGGAAGGTACTTAAAAAAAGAAAGAACGTCCTTTTTTGTATAAATCGTGGCTCAATGCGTGAAAAAATCGGGGAAATCTTACTACAGAACCGTTACGTATTTCCAACGAGATCCAAAAGGCACAGCAGCTATCTATGGCACAGTGCGGCGTTCTACAATAGCCAAGCAAACCGCTGAGACAGGCCCCACACGCTGGTCCGTTACGTGTGCCAGCCAGCCATCACACTTCTTGGTTTCTGTAGCATCAGATTCATTGTTTTTCACCACTTTTGAGCTCCCCTGCGACTATCGCTCCCCCAATTGCATCAAATCGCAACCCTTCCCCCACTTCACCCGTTTCCCATCGGATTTATTCTATCAACTTTAGCTCCATCAACTCTCCTTTCTGCAACTCTTCCGGATCTATCCTCCCCGACTTGATCTCCTTTCTTTCACTCTATCACCAACATACCCTCGGCAACTCCCACTTCACCTCTCCCAAACATGCGCCCACGTTTTGCTCCGTCCAATCCACAGCTTCCTCCCTCTCCCCCGCGGTTGTGGAATCCGCCACAGGATCCGGAGAAACCAGCCTGTCCGTACCAGGAGAGGTTTGCGGTGGAAATTAAGCGCCACACTCCTCCGCCGCCCTTTGGCGATCCCCAACACGGCCCTGGAGCATGGCGAGAACGAAGTGACGTGCAACTTTACTCGGCTACCCAGACTGAGGTTGTCATGGCATATCCCCCTCTCGAACGCGAAAACACCTCATCGTCGTCTCCCGCACCCACCGCCGCCCTTACCATACTCGGGACCTTGGCTGTGGCCGACGGACGAGGCCCTCAGCTGGTAGTTTGCTCTGTCACTCCAAAGACTCTCCCAAAAGCTCTTCCGCAAGCACCTTATGAGGCCGTGGCCAAGATCTTCGATCCGCTCTACTATTCCTTCGAGTGCAAGGCAGCGGCACACATGCCCGTTAATGTCGCCTGGGAGGCTGATGTCCACTACACGCACGAAGCTGCTGCGTACGATCATCTCCACCGAACGGGCCAGACTGGTTTGTTTGCCCCAGAGTACTTTGGCTCTTGGACCTTCACCTTGCCCATCACCCACGCGGGAAGAAAGGTACAGCGGTCTGTTCGCCTGGTGCTCATGGAGAAGATCAAGGGGCCCAGCATCCGGAGCGTTTGTCTTGACCCAGTCGCCCTCTCAGGCTACACCGAGCAGGATCGCCTTGACATTTTCGCGAAGGTGCTGGATGGCATTGTAAGACAGCGGCACGCCGGTGTTGACCAACGGGATCTAGCCTCACGTAACGTTATTTTACGGCCCAGTTCCTCACCGTCGACAGGCAACAAGCCGCCCTTGCCCCAGCCTGTCATCATCGACTATAACACAGCTGTTGTATTCGAGCTCACTCGCCTTGGCAAGCGTCCATTCCAGCTCGCGAAACTTCCAGAGAACCCCATGCAAGTGTTCTGGAACACGAGATTCGCCGAGTTTCGGGGCTGGGTACCTTCAAGGTGGGATGGCAATGCTCAACTTTGCCAGCAGTGGCTGAAAGAGCGTTTCGGAGGAAAGGCCGCGTCACAGTATACGCCTGTGAGCAGCAAGCTAGAATTCGCGAAATAGGTTAATTGCAAGTGCTTTTTGGCGAAAAGGGGGGCGGTGTCCGGTTCAATCAGTGTGAAAATTATTAAACGCGTTGAATTGTAACTCAAATCAGATTCTCAATCTTTGGGGGGGGGGGGGGGGAGGAAACCATAACAAGCCCATAAACAATGCTTTCGTTAGCTGGTAAAATTTCAGCGCCGAATAATCAGATCGCCATTCCCTTCCACAATGAGAAATGCTACCTGGTGAAATAAACGAGAAGTGTAACATTAAGGTATCTACTCTAAAAAGAAATTTGGTGAAGTATGAAGATACCCAGCCGAGAAGTGACAGGACAGCCGCCGCCATACGCAGCGAACTCCTCTCGCTGTGCTATTCCCGGTACCAAGCCTGGTGTCGAGGCCCAAAAAGCATCCTTTACTCAGCTCTCCAGAGAGCGCAATGCATAGAGCCCGTATCGCCGCTTACTTGCGTGGCGTGCGTGACTGATGAATCAGTGATGGCGGATCATGGCGCACCTCGAAAACGATCTAAACATAAATATAGCCGTGTTTCAATGCAAAGACCGCCGAACGTCAACACTACCTCGTGTTCTCCTTTCGCATGTCACCCGCAAGCCTCACTTAACCCACGAACTGAGATCCGTACCCCCAACGTCACAACCACAAAAGATGCCACCGAACACATCTGCCCCTTCCAAGAATCTGCCTGTCAGGCAGGCGTCGGCCAATGCCCAGAAAACAGCAACAACCACCGCAAAGAAACCCAAGGGCGCCCTGAAGCAGCTCTCGCCTCCTCCCAAGCTGCCGGCGGGCTGGAAGGCGCCGAAATGGCCCATCCCGATCAATGTCAGAAATAAATGAAAGTGCGGCGCTTGCTTATCTGCGGCGCTCGCTTATCACGCACGTTACTCAGGTCCACTTTTTCCATGGCTCCACACCATAGCCCTGGATTCATCTGTCCTGCCGATCTTCCAAGGTCAACATCATTCCTCGTCGCTGCTCTTCCTCTTCCTCTTCCTCTTCGGAGTCTCTTCCAGAAGGATATCCAAGGACTTGCGGATCTCTTCCAGCCGCCTACCCTTGCCCCAGTCTAGGATGTTGCGGACGTATTTGCGGAACTTGATATAATCCTGAGGCTTCTGAAGCGTGAACACATCGACATTCGCCATATAGTAGTCCAGCTCGCTTTGCTTCCATGAGATATACAGTCGCGCCTCCGTACCGCTCATGGCAATGCTAAATGCAGCACTATTAATCGGATGGACTGTGTCGCTCTTGCACTCCCATGTTAAACGACGGTTGAGGGTTTCGGCGATATTGACACAGGATGCAGAGCCCCCAAGGCATTGGTTTGTCGCGACCCATAAACTGCCGGTTCCAGATGGACCATCTCCTGTAAACTCGACAACGAGGAAGGGGTACAGCAGGCCCGGCGAGTTTGCCATAGGTTCAGTCCCCATGGACCTCAGCTGGGTCAGGTGCTGAGGAAAGCCGTTCTCCTCCTGGTATCCATAGAGTATGTCTGGCACCGGGTTGCTGACTTTGGGACCGGACCATGTGCTGGGGACGGTGTACTTGGCCATCGGCTGTTTGTAGCTGCATTGTAGGATGTCTGTTGAGTGCATGAAAGGGAAAACATTGATTCTGAAATAGCTTTCCACTTGGGATTCTTCAGCCCCCATCCATGACAGGGCAGCCAGGTCAGAGTCCTGTCTGACATCCTCTAGCGATGGGCCAGGAGAATCACGATCCTTGCGTATATTGTTGATAAGACTAGCAATATCCTCCGGAAATTCTTGATTTGGGGGGCGCATGTGGATGTTGTTCGAAGCCAGGGTCAGACGGCGGTATTGGGGGCTCTCGACGAGGCTTTCCCTCTGCGGTCCTGAAGAGGATCTAGTGCTCCTCGAGACAAGAACCGCTGAAGCGGACATCGGCGGCACCGTAGAGCCATTGGTATCCCGTGTGGAACTTATCACTGGTGCCGATCTGCTGCCGGACCGGGAGCGTGAATCTCGGTCGGACCCAACAGATTCGAGCCACTTAAGAATAAGGCTGTGCTCCGAATTGGCGCGAGGACTTGGCTGGAAGGGACCGACAAACTTCTCGGGAAATGAGGCGTACGGAGGGTTCGGTTTTGGATGCTGGAGCTCTGCCATTAGCACTTGATCCCATAGAGTCGTGTGCTGTCGTACCTTGTCTGCAGGTTGAGCTCCTTCGCCCTCGACTTCGGGTCGCTGCGTGTTCGTCAATCCGGCCTTCTTCGTAGGCGACTGATCGATCTCGTCTGCGTCCTGAGGGAGCCCCGCTACCACTGGAGATGGTATGGCGGCAGCGTTGAGCCGCTGTTCTTGCAAGCGCTTGAGTAGTCTCGCAGAGCGTCTGGGTGGTGCGTTGGAGACCCCCTTGGTCATCATGGAAATGCTCAGTGTGCTTGGAGGGAGAGATTATTTGTATCAGCGCCCAGGCTGGCCGACCACAGAGGCATGGGGTGCGTCAGAATGGTTGGCTGTTGACGGGTGAGCGCGTGAAGAATGAAGCCTCGTTGATTCGCCGGCGTCAATGATAAAGGATAGGGCGTCTTTGTGACTCTGGTTTGTCTGGCTTAAAGGCTCAGGCCGGATCCAGATGACTGAAAGGAAGGCCTGGGGCAGTGAGATCAAAGGAGTCTCAACCTTTAACCTGAGGGTTAGGGCGCCACTTAAACGACTGATATGCAATCGGCACTGAGGCTGCGCAAGGCGTGCAAAACATTGCCTGGTTACTCGGAAGTCGACCGCAGTAACATTCGATATTTATGGAGGCGTAACTTACACATGTCCTTGAGAAATTGTGATATGCAGCTCTGATTGCCAGGCGTTCAGTCTCAGTGCTCAGACCAGCCCAGCGCTGTTGGACCCTTTGCCCCACCGCCCCACATCCCCCTTAAACCGGCCAATCAGAACCCACCCACAAAATCAGCGCCAGCTGGTCTAAGTCCCCAATGCACATTTTTAGACTTAATGGCCTACCATACTACCTTTTACATAGTCTCAGTAGCTCAGACCTTCTCTTCAACCCCAGTTAGGCTGCACAAGCCACTTGCATATATAAGTAGGCCCCAGATACATCTCTCAGAAAAGATCTGAGAACCCAAGTAGATTTTTGGACGAAAATAGGCCGACTCCCATACAAATAAAAACTTACTTTTTTAATATATCCTTAAATTCAACCACAACCAAAATAGTCACAATAGTGTACCTTGTATTAAAATAAAGCCCTGCTTCTTAGTTATATTATAGTACTTGTCTTAATATTATAGCAATTATATTCGATTTTTAATCGAATTAATAAAACTCAAAAGAAAATAGGCCAAAATGATGATTTTTTTAATATACAAAAGATGACTCATGCTAACTTTTTTAATATAATATATATAATAAAAGTAATTATATGCTGAAGATAGTCTTAAAAAGGGCTCTTTCAGCTATATTTTATATTCTTTATACTAGTTATATTAGCCGAGTAGTGACTTAAAAGGTTTTTTTATTTATATCATATATATATATATCTACACTTTCTATACTACAGGTCGGCCAATTGAGTCACAATTTAAACCAAAATTACACAATAGTATAAAACTATATAGACCATACTGCTGTGTAATTTTGGTCCCAATTGTGGCCCAATTGGCCGACCTGCAGTGTGGAAAGTGTAGATATATATACAGTATATACACACTTCACACCACACCACTCGGCCAATATGGCCACCACTGGGACCAAATTTACACAGTGGTATAGGACCATACTGCTATGTAATTTTGGTCCCAATGGTGGCCATATTGGCCGACCTGCAGTGTGGAAAGTGTACGGTAGATATATATACAATATATACATACTTCACACCACACCACTCGGCCAATATGGCCACCACTGCGGCCAGATTTAGACAGTGGAATAGGACCATATAGACCATACTGCTATGTAATCTTGGTCCCAATGGTGGCCATATTGGCCGAGCTGTGGTGCAGGATATCTAGTATATACCTGTATATATCGATACTTTCTACACCACCACTCGGCCAATTAGGCCACAATTAGGACCAAAATTACACAGCAATATGGTCTATATGGTCCTATACCACTGTGTAAATTTGGTCCCAGTGGTGGCCATATTGGCCGAGTGGTGTGGTGTGAAGTGTGTATATACTGTATATATATCTACGCTTTCCACACTGCAGGTCGGCCAATTGGGCCACAATTGGGACCAAAATTACACAGCAGTATGGTCTATATAGTCTTATACTATTGTGTAATTTTGGTCCCAATTAGCCCAGTTCTTGACCTACAGGCCAAGTTGTATGACTATTTTGTTCCAAAATTCCACTTCGGTCCTCAGACCAGTTGTCGCTGTTGTGTGGTGTGGGCTTCTGATTGGCCGGCTGTGGTGGAGCCCAGGGTACATCGACGAACTGGTCTGAGCTACTGAGACTATGCTGTTGAGATTTGTTGACCGAGAACGGGTGTTTAAAGGTAATGGATGGAGGCAAGAGAAGGGTTCAAGGGGATGTCTGTTTGTTGCAATATATATCGGATAGCCAAATAAAGAATGAAAACAGTAGTGTGTAGTGTAAACTGCTGCAACAAGCTCCAGATGTGGAGATAAGGTAGAAAGGATGCAAACAAAAGGCCTGCTGCTGGGCCATTGGCAAGTGAATAGGTACCTACCTACCTAGCTACCTCTGTCAGTTCAATAAACACTAAAAGTCAAAGCCATCAAATAAATTCTACAGGTTCGTTGCAACTTCCAGGTTCTTATCACGAACAAAACGAAGAAGGTCATTGAGAGTAAGGGAGTGACAAGTGAAACAAGTAGGTCAATACCATCGTATTGTTTTTGGCTTCATTCAGCAGATAATCATTCGTACTGATCTGGTTGTTTCAAGCAAAGAAACGATTGTCAGGCCTTGGCAATCCAAGATGCTCCCTCAATGTGCTCCCCTCGTACTCTGTCCTGAACAAGCCCCGTTTTTGAAGCTCAGGAACCAGCCTCTGGGTGACATCGTCTATCCCTTGTGGTACGAAAGGAAAGGTGATAGTAAAACCGTCTGCAGCTCCCTTTTCCAGCCATTCTTCCATTTCGTCTGCAATGCTTTCCGGAGTACCAACGAACGCCAGCCCGGCGTACCCTCCGTATCTCTGCGCAAGCTGTCTGACAGTCAGGCCTTCATCCCTTGCCAACTTGATGACGCCTGCCCTCCCTGTCTTGCTGGCGTTGGTGTCAGGAATATCTTCTGGCAAGGGGCCATTAGGATCAAACCCTGAAGCATCACTCCCAAGAGCAATAGAGAGTGAAGCAATTGCGCTGTCGTAATGCACCAAGCTATCAAGCTGCAATCTCTTCTCTTTTGCCTCCTGGACCGTGCCCCCAACAATCACCAACGCAGCTGGCAAGATCTTGAGGTGGTCCCTACTTCTTCCATACTTCTCCGCACGCCTCTTGATATCCTCATACAGTTCTTTCGCGGCGTTGATATCCCTCGGTGAACAGAACACCGCCTCGGCTGTCTCAGCCGCAAGCTGCTTACCCGGCTCTGACTGCCCAGCCTGGACAATCACCGGCCACCCTTGCACCGGTCTCGCAATATTCAACGGTCCCCTCACTTTGAGATTCTCTCCTTTATGATCAAGCACGTGGAGCTTGGATGGATCAAAGTAGATCCCCGACTCTTGACTCCGAGAGGCAAACGCGTCATCGGCGAAGCTATCCCACAACCCAGTGACAACCTCGTAGAACTCTCTCGCTCGCTTGTACCGCTCGGCGTGGTCAACGTGCTCCTCCAACCCAAAATTCTTGGCGGACTCTGGGTTGGCAGTAGTGACGATGTTCCAGGCTGCTCTGCCGGAAGAGAGGTGGTCCAAACTGGCAAAGCGGCGTGCTACGTGGTAGGGTTCATCAAATGTGGTCGAGGCTGTAGCTGCCAGACCTATCTTTTCTGTGACGACGGAAAGTGCGGACAGAAGGGTAAAAGGCTCGAAAGAAGTGACGGTGTGTGATCGCTGGAGGGCCTCGATAGGCATGTTCAGGACGGCAAGATGATCAGCCATGAAGAAGGCGTCAAACTTGGCGGCTTCGAGTTTTTGAATGAAGGACTTGAGATTCGGGAGGGAGAAGTTGGCGTCGGGGACAGCACCGGGGTAGCGCCATGCTCCTGTGTGGAGCGAGACGGGGCGCATGAAGGCTGTGAGGTGAAGCTTTTTCTTGGGGGCAGCCATGATGGAAGGTTCAGAGGGACTTAGTGATCCTCGGCAAAGAAGAAAACTCAATGTCAGATATACCATATGCAGAGTTCTTTAAAGTTAACATATACATCAACTTATCTCCTATGGCCGGATGGGATGGATGACAAATGGCGATGGCGCACGATCACGACATCGGTCAGTGGGGTTGCAGATGCACTTAGAATTGCGTCGGTCGTCAAGATGTCAATTCCGGATTAGTTATCATGGCTCGGCATCTTCGGACGACTCTGTGCCATCAGTATAATACCACTCAAGTCTGATGTTTACTTCCAACGATGGGGGTTGATGTGGAGTCAGGGGTTCAGGGGTATATTCGGACGCGATTGCAGCCTGATGGGCGCGTCTTTTTCATCACGCATCAGCAAAATGAGGTCGACACGAAGTCGCACCGCGGCAGCAAAGGCCTTGCAATCGGTCTCAGAGGCCTCGTCAGCTGCAATGATGCCGTTGAAAGCAACACCAGCGCGGGCCAAAACAAACGCAACAAAAGCAGAACCCAAAATCCCCACCAAAGCAGCTCCAAAGCCAGCTCAAACCCCACCGCTAACCCCAACCCCGGCAACCCTCCCTTTCCCTACGGCCGCCTCGTTCACTACCTGGCTAGCAACGAACCACTTCATAACTCCCCTCGGTATCTGGCTCAAGATCTCCAAGAAAAACTCGAACATCCCCTCCATCTCCTACGACGAAGCCATCGACTGCGCGTTGTGCTACGGCTGGATCGACGGCCAGCGCAAAGGTCTCGATACCGTCTACTTCCTCCAGCGCTTCACTCCACGCAGAAAGAACAGCATGTGGTCCAAGCGCAACGTCGACAAAGTCGCGGTCCTGACCAAGGAGGGAAGGATGACAGAGGCGGGACTGGCAGAGGTTGAGAGGGCACAAAAGGATGGGCGTTGGGAAAGAGCTTATGATGGCGCTAGTATGATGGAGATGCCGGAAGACTTTGGGACAGCATTGGCGGAGAATGAGAAGGCGAAGGGGTTCTGGGAGGGGCTGGGGAAGACGAAGCGGTATGCCTTTCTGTTCAGGCTGGCGACAGCCAAGAGGCCAGAGACGAGGAAGAGGAAGATTGGGGAGTTTGTGGCGTTGTTGGGGGAGTGGAAGACATTGTGATGGACGATACGACACTGAAACAACGATCACTTCGCGCTTCGACCAGAAGGTTACCACGACCAGCGTAGTGCTATTATGTACCCGAGTAACGACCGACTATCCTACATATTACCGATGTCACCCTGATTAGGTATCACATCCTCCAATCTGACCACAGAAACGAGCGACAGAAAGCCAACGATCTCCGTCTAAAGAATGGATACCAGCCCCAATATCCTCAACCCTGTCCTCCCCCACTCTAGTTCCGGCATGCGCTAGTCGGCACAGCATTTAGAGGGTAGCCAAGCCGTTGAGGGTCACACGTAGGTTGTTATAGTCGGCGGCGCTCAAGTTGTCATACAAGAGGCAGTCAGAGCCGCAAGAAATGGGAGGAGGACCACCAGCAGCGTCGCCATCGAGCACAGTCGCGAGGTTCATGCAGCTGGCAGGAAGGCCCTTGACACGGATACCTAGAACATCAAATCATCAGCTCTGCTCGGTTAGCAGCAAGTCTTTTGCAACACTCACCATTGTTCTCCACCGGTCCGGCAAGGTCAATGGTCTTGCCGTTGATGTCAGTGAAGCACCTGTCGAACTCTTGTTGAGGCACGCCCTCGGGGGCAGTGGGAGCTGTTGCCTGGCGGCCAGTGAGGATGGGGCGCGCCTTGACCATGCGTGCGCGGACACCAGACAGATCGCGGCGCTTGTCCTCGGTGCAGTCCCCCAGCGTGCACGCCAGAATGACGCCGGTAACCTCGATGCCGAAGCCCGCGACGGCGCCGACGACAGTGAGGATGGGACCGAGGAAGACCGGGGGACACTGGACCTGCTGGACCGAAATGTAGCTGACGGCGAGGGCGACACCGATGGCCTTGGCAGTGAAGGAAGGCATTTTGCTGGTTGTAGTGGTTAAAAAGGCTGGGCGAAGATAAACAGGGGTGGTTCCGTGGATGGAATATGTGCGTATCTGAGGGAGTGTGGTTGAAGGAATGCAAAGTTCAGCTACCGGAGCTGAATGGAATATGTGAATGAGTGGGTTGGAGATGTTGTCTTGTCTGAGGAGAGAAGCTGCTTCAGAATCGGGCAGTGAGGCCAAGTTTATACTCGAGCAGCCTCAGCTATTTTCGCTTTTTTGATACCAGTGAAGGTGGATAAATGCTTCTCTCACGGCCTTGCCTTCACCACCGCCATGTACAACCAACCAAGTGGCCATGTTCGAGAACCACAAACTTCAGATACCATAACGAAGGACGTGGTGAAGCTTCTCACGGGTTACAATCCGGTGGTCGAAACCTGCCCGAAGGAGGATCAGTTCGTGCCATCTCTAAACGCAGAGGTGTGACTAGTTATGCTGTATTACCATACGACCGAAGGACCTGGCCGCCCACTTATAAGATCTGAGAAGCCAGTGTTGGATCAACTGCCCTGGCGGTGGCAACGTACTGATTCCAAGTCTGATTGCCCTCAATTTGGCTTTCGGAGGGCAAACAGACTTCTCCCGGGCCAACTCCTCGTTGGATCACCCTTCACACACTTGTTCGAGTTGATTTAGTTGCGGTGCTGAATTGCATATTCTTACGCTGTGCTACAAGGGTTGTTTGGGTGTTGATGTTGGAGCATCCTTGCAGGGCGTCCTTGAAGGATTCCCCGACCGCTTCAGGTCCAGACGTGGCGCGCCGGCAGGTACAAACTGTCAAACCGCGGCGGCACGTCCCCTCCTTAAGCCTTCAAAGCATTTTTATCTCGACTGAAGGTTTTAACCTGTCAACTTGAACAATAACATCGACCAAAAACGGCAGAAAAGAAACTCTCACCATGGCTTCAAACATGGGCTCGACAACCTTAATTCCTTTATGGTCTTTTGTCCTGGCAAGCCTAATTACGGTATGGTCATTAGGCCAAAGACAACGCACCCGAACTTTTTCACTACTTCTCATATGGTTACTCAATTTGTTGTCCCTAAAAACCTGCGGCCATTTGACCTTGCCAGGAGGGTTCAACAGCACCTTCGCCGGCCTCATCATCTTTTCTTTTCTTCACACTCTCAAAATCCTTCTCCTTGACTATCAACCACCGAGATCCTCGGCCTTTGTGGATAGCTACAAACTCTGGAACAATCCCCGAGGGCTGCAAGCCCACCCGCCATTATCGAACAGGGATTTCTCCAAATCCCGCCTCAGATTCGCCCTACAGCAATCCCTCAAGGTCATCCTCCTCTTCACGGCAGACACCTATCTCGTCCAAGGTGTCGTTTCAACCGCGGTCTTCACGGGCGCCAAACCCGATGACTTCTCCCCATATTATGAACTTCTTCTGTTTCAACCGCTCACTGGGAAGCAAGTTCTCATCAGAGCTGCAATCTCCGTCAGTTGGATCTGGACGGCATTTTACCTCCTCGAAGCATCACATTGTCTCCTCTCGCTTGTGTTTGTAGGAGTCTTACGATGGGATGAAGCTGATGAATGGCCTTCTGTCTGGGGTCATTTGGGTAACGCAACGTCTATCAGGGGGTTCTGGGGAAAGGTCTGGAACAGGATTACTATTCTCACTTTTGCCTTTTATGCTAAATTTATATTGACTGCCTTTGGGTTGGATCAAGGGTCAGGACTCGCCAAGATATTGATACCTTTTCTGATCTTCTTCATCTCGGGGTTGTCGCATAGTTTGGGTGGGTGGGCTGTGGGTGATGCAGCGTTAGGGAGGGATGTGTTGTTCTTTATGTTGAATTTCCTGGCTTGTGCTGGCGAGACGTGGGTTGGGAAGACGAGAAGCTGGAAGAACTTCAAGAGGGGGGTGCCGACTTGGGTGATGAAGACTGCTGGCGCTGTGTACTTGTTCGGGTTCTTCTTCATGGTGGTGCCATTGTGGATGTATCCAAAAATCTATGGGGCGTTGGGCTTGTAGCAGATGTTGAGGAGACATCAAAGGGGTTCGAGGATCACAAGGAAAATATTACAAGACTAATACTACAATTTCGAAGCCGGGGTTTCATTGCATGAACCGAGACAGCAGACCTTCAATCACGCGTCCAGGGTTCTGCAGTAAAATGACAACCCAACCTAGGAAAGGCACATAGCCTCTCACAAACCCCACAATCTCACGACGAGAAATGTACTCTTGGCCGTTGGGATACATCATTCCCACCGAGTCGTTCAACTCGTTATTATCACCTTTTGTCAACACCATTGCCCTACCCATAAGTCAGCTATCACTCGTCAAGTTCGGCCCTTCAAATGGTCGGTCTTACTCCTCATTGTCACCATGTAACACTCCAACAACACGATGAATGAAAGGATATGATCGATCGGGATTCAGAATCACCGGAAGATCACCGACCCTGACTCCGCCGCCATGTTCGGGACGGTGGTGGATGAACAAGATGTCCCCCGGATTGAAGGCTGGAGCCATTGAGTTGGTGATGACTACCACGACCGGGTAAGGAGTGCCAGCAAGGATGGACGCGCCCTTCCATATCATGAAACAGGCTGATATGGTCTGCAGAACGGAAATGATACTCCATATGAGATTGGACCGCAGGAGGGACAGCATAGCATGCGATTGACGTGTCTGTTGAGGAAGTTGATCACACATGCATACCACTTCACCGAGACTTTGCAGGCTACTTTACATGACCTGCTAGTTGAAAGGGTCGCCATTTCTAAGAATGTCTATTTGCCTTATCTGAAACCAGAAGGATCAATTGAGACTGTTGCACAAGCGGCACGAGAGGCATCTTATGTGGCGCCGACCCTTTTGTTGATCGGCATCATGTTTCGTGTGATTTCCACGTGACCAGTATATCTTAACATGCCGTGTGGGGGCCCTACTGTCACAGAATTAAAAAAAAAACAGTTTCGGTCCAGAGGACTGTCTCACCAGCAGCCCACCCACAGGAGTGTTTGAGCACCAAAATACCTGAGCAAGATGGCCGACATTATCTTTGTTTCTCTCGGCATGGTCGTACTCGATGAGATCCGGTTCCCAGATGGCAAAGTTCTTTGTAACGTCCCTGGGGGGTCAGGCTTGTACAGTAAGTAGAGGAAAAGAAAGTCAGGGGAACCGAGTTGTGGCTCAATCATCTGTGAATACCGTAGGCACGCTCGGGGCACGGCTCGCAGCAAAAGACGCCACGACGTCTGAAAGAATTGGTTGTCTCGTTCTTGCCGGGAGCGACTTCCCAGACACCGTAGCGGAAACTCTCAGGGATTGGGGCATCACGTTGCGATTGCAACAGGTCGCAGACAGGCTGTCGACTCGAGGCCTGCTTCAATACCAGGGCATCAATTTCAAGGGTCAGAATAGAAGTGGAGAATTCCTGCTCGAGGCTTTTAATGCATTTCGCTGACAGCTTTGGTACCTCTACATAGACCAGGTCTTCAAGTACACTACTACCCCTCTGCAACACACCACGGCCGACCTTGCAGACCACCCACGCATCCTGGGGTCTTTGGCGTTCTATTTTCTGGCTTCTCCCCAAGATCTGGAGGTGTCAGTATCTCTTCTCCAAGTCCTTCGTCACCACAACAGTGTTCCGGCACAGCCCCTGTTGGTCTGGGAACCTGCGCCAGCGTCTTGCCGCACAGAGTTGCGAAATGAACACCTGAGAGCCGCTAAACTCGTGGATGTCTATTCGCCAAATCATACAGAGCTTCTGGCCGCCTTTCAACTTGGGAATGCGACACCGACGATCTTTGACTGTAACATCATCGAGGATCTCGCCCTCCAGATCTTGGAATCCGGAGTAGGGCCAGATGGGCAAGGAGCCGTGGTGATTCGGTGTGGTGAACACGGAAGTCTAGCTGTCTCCCAATCGTATTCAGCTCGATGGTTTCCGGCCTTTTATGACAGCACCTCGAGCAAGGTTATCGATGCTACTGGTGCAGGGAACTCTTTTCTTGGTGCTTTGACTGTCAAGCTTGTCGAGGGGGCAGGCCTGACTGAGGCCGTCATCATGGGCTTGGTGGCGGCCAGTTTTTCAATTGAACAGATTGGCCTGCCCGAAAGAGCTGTTACGGATGGAACTGAGACGTGGAACGGGGTGGGTGTTTCTTCGAGAGTGGAGGAGTACCAGGCCAAGATGAAGAGGTTGATCGGCAAATAAGACCAGACACCTCCTGTGTCGTCTACCTGTACTGATGTTCTTTGCAAGGGCCTATAATACAGTAACTTCCGTCTCCTGGGCGCCGTCGCTGAAGTTCTTCCAATCTCCGTCGTACTTGGTGGACAGCAGTCCGAGTCTGGTATATGTGTTGGGCAAAGATGGCGACTGTCGCAAGACCAGTGAGACAACAGGGATGCTGGTGTACGTGTGATCGGTACCAAGGGGAAGCAAATAATATGTCTCTTGCTCGTTGATCTCTGGTAAGTCGCCAGTCTCCATTTCAACGTCGGGCTCGATATCACCGAGGAACTGGTCATTTCGGCCCATGCGGGCATCGATTGCTCTCACCAGCCTCCAGGCAGAACTACTGTCAGAACAGGACAAGTCTACCCTGATCGGGAGCAGGAATCCAACTAAGGTAGTTTAAGATGGCCGCTACGAACAGGACCGAAGCGGTTGAAAGTGGATGGTTCGGTTTTACATTCCACGATCCGGACCTGGAGTTCGAGGGGCTCTGGATAATGATGCACTGCGCCGCTGATGGAAGCCCATGACCAAGTCGGTGCGTAGTACTCGGTATGCCTGAGAGAGCCACGAGGTGGCAAGTTTGGGTCGATGGCGCCGGCTGACCACATAAGATGCCGAGGCAGATCTCGAAGCCACAAGCCGGCAAGATAAGTGTCTGTCTCGCTGTGCTCCCAGCAAGTGGCGATGCCCGACAGTCCAGGAAGGCGGTCCGAGATGTAGGTTAACTTGCGTGCTGTGTACGCGGAGACGATGAAAGACCATGTGCTTGGGGCCTCATAGTACTTGCGCTGAGGCTCTAGTTCAGGCTTTGGGGTTTCGGAGGAACTGAAGCTCGATACTAGCTTCAAGGTGAGGCTCGAACCCGATGCCTTGCGCATGCCGGAAGAATCGAGTGAGACCTCGGTTGAAGGGCCAATCCACGAGTATGCCGTAGGGGAATCGGCATGGCAGTAGATCTCCACGGCCTCCATTGCAGGGCTTGCATAAGAGTAAGTAAGCCGCAGTGGCCCGGGATCTTGCTGCTTCTCAACGTAGATACTGTCTGACTTGTTGTGAAAGTGTGGTAGAGAGTGGCTCAGCGCCTTCCACAGGATCTCGCATGCAGTGCATCCATCGCTAGAGGAAGTAATGAGCTCTTTGATCTCACACGAGAACGAGCGGGTATCCTGGCGGTTCAAGTCTCCACAAACTTGACAGGCTGACGGAGACATTGGACTATGTGAAGCCATGGCGCTGAACACCAAAGGTTTGACAAATACAACGCCAAACCAGAGAGAATGGCGCGAAGGTACACTACTGGGGCGAGAGGGGAAAGTAAGATCAGTGGAGACTTGTTACACTTGGTTGAGTTCAACGTCGAAATTTCGAAACGATGTAACCCCTACCAGGTATTGCAGCTGCGTGCGTACCGGGTACTATTTTCGAGTTACGTACCTATGTTGAAGCAGAAAGGATTGATCGACAAAGTTACACAACCCACAGCCTTTCGAGTTCTCAAAACATGCAAACTCAATTCTCTAAGGCCAACGCAGTGGCACAGCCTCCGCCTATCCTCTCGTTGCCCCTCTCTCAGTGACCAGTGTCTCAACAAGCCCCCCCAGCAGCGGCCAACCCGCCCAGCGCCCCCGCCCGCTTGAACCACTTCATATCCATATGCGCCCTCTCCGCCGGCGACAGGTTCTCCAGCACCTCCTTCTTGAACCCCCTTTCCTCCGCCACCTCTGCCCACCGTTTCAAGACCCAAAGTGCGACGACTGCGTCCTGCTCCTCCTTGCTAATACCAGTAGTAGCCGTAAAAATCAACTTCCTTCCCTTGACAACCTCCCCATCTTTGTGCTCCTCTTCCCGCGCTACTTCTTTGTTGTGGGAGTTGGTCCAGATGTAACCCCGTCCAAAGGTTTGCCTTGTGGCTGTGAAAAGTACTTTTTCTTCGTTGCTATTGTTGTTGCTGTCCTCGTCCGGAAACAATGGGGAGGTGGAGGCTGTCCGGTTGGGGTAGTGGAAGGCTTTGAATTTGTCAACTTGTCTGGAAAGGAGGGATTTGGAAGTGGTGAGCTTGATATTCCCAATTGAGGATAGGGAGGGAGAGTGGCAGGTGAGGAAGTAGTGCGCTGGTATGTCGGTGCGGTAGTCTGCGTTGACGGGGTGGACGAGGTTGAAGAGGCGGTTTTCTTGTTTATCGCCGATTGAAGGGTTTGTTTCGAGGGTTGATGATGATTCTGAGTTGGTGAGATTGGTGAGATTGGAGGTGAGAACACGGTTGAAGTAGAGGGAGGAGTCTTGGTATGTGAGCGAGTCGATGGATGTGTTGAAGCTGTAGATTGGGTTCGGAGGGTTGGAAGAGGTGTCGTGGATGAAATGATCGGAGTTAGCGAGGACGAGTGTAGTTGCGGGGGCGTGATCGGTTTGTGCCATGGTGGAGAAAGGTCTGGAAGCTGATCTTGTCTACAAAGGGCTCGTGTGTAGGTCAGAAGCAAAGAAAAGTTGGGAGTCGGGGAATAGGTAGTTTTCAAAGTGTTTACCAAAGGATAATGTGCTTATATGAATTACCATTAGGCACAAGTTCAACAATGACGTACCCCACGAAGGCAGTGTTTGTTGGTTGCCCTTGTTGCTAATTGGCAGGGAGGGGTCACGTGAGCGGCTCAGGGGCTGGTCAAGGGCTGGTCAGGGGCTGATCAGGGGCAGTGTACCACCATCAGCGGCTGTGTCTTAAACTGTGGCAAATCCTCTATGTACCTTACTCGATTGTCTCTCTGTAATACCTAATACTTATGGTTTACTCACCACCACCGCCACCTGGAAGCTCAGTGAGCCCTGGAAAGTTTCTTAGTTCTGAACTCAGCACTAAGAATAGAACAGAGGGGACTTACACTCATCCAAGTCACCGTCAACCGTCGCACTGACGGGGACCTGACACTGGTTCTTGACCTTCGGCGGCAACTCTGTCAAGCTGCTGCAGTTTCGGAGGTAGCATCCGGTGTCCATGGCCACCTGAAGTGAATCCTTTTCCCAGCCAAATACATAATCGCCGTGCTGGCCGTACCCGGTTCTATTTCTAGTGTTAGAATGGCCCATCAGGATCAGATTTTGACTCGTGTCACTCACGTATCCCCGTTCGACAGGACCAAAGGCTGGCTCCCATCTTCCGGCCAGTCCTCAGGGTTATTGAACTGCCTCGTATCCCACATCACTTCGTACATGACCTGCGGTATCTTGACGGGGTGCGACTTGGGGCATTCTCCACCCACCACCGAAAAGGACGTCGGTCCAGTGACGGGATGGGCGACGTGGTCTTTGTGATTCGGGCTGTCAAGATTCACGCCATCCCAGCACAGTGGAAATATGATATTAGAGCGTATCCCGCCGGCGCAGGGCTGTTTGGGCAGATGGTCGGTGTCATAGACGGGGTCCATGCACGGGCTGTACATGCTGCCTCCGAATTTGTCTTTTGTATAACAGCGGTAGCACTGCTGCATGTTTCGCCCAAGACCCTCTGATTTTCTCAGCACGGCATCGCCGGCAAGCATGCGGAAGCCGGGCTTGAAGGCTGTTGTCACGTTTGGAGCGGGCGAGGTGTAGTATACCGTGATGCCGCCGTTGTCCCCGGTGTTGAACTCGTTCGCCATCTGAGGGACACGCTTGTATGTGCCATTTCGTGCGCGGAAGTAGAGGTTGGCTGTCCAGTAGTTGGAGTGATCTTCTTGGAAATGGCAGGTTGTACAGGAAGAGAGGGCGGAAATGTCCTCGAGGGGCATGGAAGCGGAGAAGGCGTTTCCTCCTACGATTTGATGCATGTGTGATGATGGGTTTTGACCTGGGTTGACGAGTCTTTGGCTCCCGGGTTAGCTAGGGCCTAGTGCGAGGCGGAAAAGGCTTACGGATCGAGGCGCTCAATGACCACCTGCGAGCAGCCAAAGCGTAACATGGCACCCGGGTTTCTGCGGGGTGGTGATCCCGGAGGCCCAAGCATGGGCCGGTCCAGCTCGACGCCCGTTTGGGCGGAGCTGATGCCAACAAGGGCGGAAACTGCGAAGATTAGTATCAACATCCTGAGTTGCCTTCGCTGACCAAAAGCCTATGGATGAAGGGAAGAGCCCAGCGCAGGGAATGGTTGAAAGGAGAATGAAGCCAAAGGCAGATACCCCAACACCGGGTTATCTTTTCTCTCGAATGCATTTTGGCTAGACCACGTCAAAGATACCTGGTATCTCGAGCTGTTTAGTTGCCTCTATCATATAGTGGAGGCAATATTTCCGCATCCTGATCGTCCACCATTGGCCTATGGGATCCATCGTGGTCAATATCCCACCCGCGCGCCAAGAGTTTTGCCGGTGGTCTCGAGCTAGGTAGGATGTCGGTTACCGGTTGAGGATGGCAGTGTATTCGGCAGAGCATCCGTGGCTGGGATGTGAGTGTCTGCGGGGAAGCTCCATGTTGTGTAAATGGTGCAAAGGTAAAATGTGGTAATGTGGTAATGTGGTAATGTGGTAATATGGTAATCTGGTAAAGGGGGAAAGGGGGAAACGGCAATTGCACACAATCATCCCCATTATCTCAACTTTACAATGCAACAGCTAATAACAGCCAAACTTCTGTGTGTGTATTGTGTCACATCTGCCTCCAACCTGTGTATGCCAGCGAAAATAGTATCCCCCACTCCCAACATCTTCATGATCTTGTGCATCGCAAGTGTAGCAAACATCTTCTTGCTAACGACGCAAAGCCGTCTCTGGCTTACCAGGAAGATAATCAAGCCCTGTGACCACGCGGCTCATTAGCTGCTCAAATCCATAAAGCAGAAGACTTAAAGAAAGACAAACTTACACCCATCAACAGACTCCTTAACCGTCGTCTCAATCTTGCAAGCGTTCTGCTCCTCAGGCGTCTGGATCTTGAGCACTCCTTCCGGATACTTTCCCAATGAACACCGCTGAAAGAAGCAGTTGGAGTCCATGGCCCTCTGCAGCGAGTCACCCTCCCAGCCAAACAAATAATCGGCGTGGGTGGAGTATCCCTTTGTGTCACCCGTGGACCAGACAAACGGTTGCGATCCATCCTCGGGCCAGAGATCTTTATCGTTGAACACAGAAGTATCCCACATCGTCTCGTAGGCAACTTGGGGCATGCGAACCGGGTGAGAGGCCGGGCAGGGGTCTGCAACTCGGAAGCCGCCTTTGGTCGTGAGGAACATGTGGGATTGGTGGTCAGGGGAGTCGAGGTTTTTGCCATCCCAGCAGCTGGAGAGGAGTCAGATTAGTACGTCTCTACGATGAAATGTGAAGTGGCGCAGAAAACCTACGCGGGAAAGTGATGGATGGCCATGATACCAGCCGGGCAAGGCTGCTTGGGAAAGTCATATGTCTCACTCCCACGTGTGAGGATGTCTTGCAGACAGGTATACCTCAACCCACGGTACTTCTCGGCCTCCTCCCGTGTCTCGGTTGTAGGGCTGCCCACCGTCATCCTGAATCCCGGAGGGAAACTCGTGATCTTTTGATTTCCGTTATCCCAAAAGTCCTGTTGGGTGTAGTAGATTGTCATCCCGCCGACTTGTCCGTCATGGAATACAGCATTTGGATACTGCGGGACCTTGTGATACGAGCCATTGCGGGCACGGAAGTAGAGTGTGGCGGTCCAGTAGTTGGACTTGTCCTCGGTAAAGATGCAGGTTGTGCAGGTCGCGCGGTTGCCCACGTCCACGGACGTGTCAACCGTTGCGTTGAAGGCATTTCCACCTACGACTTGGTGAACGTGGGCAGAAGGGTTGTTGCCTGGCTCAACGACTGGGTCGAGACGCTCAATGGTGAGAGTCGAGCATCCGAAGCGGAGAGCCGCGTGGGCCAGACCGGGAAGGGCTAGGAATAGAGACTTCATTCTTTGCAGGTTGTTGGGTGTACACATATGGTGCGAAGAAAGAGGTATAACATGTTCATCTGGTCTGGAGATGGCCTCAACTTTAAGGGGAGACCAATAATGTTGACGAAGCGATAGATAGTTTGGTCAGCAATAGGGGACAAATAGACGAGGCACTATAGCAACACTTGCCGGCATCCGAGAACAAACGGTTGTCCTTGGCAGGACAGAAACTTAAGTGAGTTCCCCCCTTCGGAGAAGTTTTGGCGGGCCATGATAGGTGGGGATAATCAGGCAAATGAACACTGAATTTGGGGGCGCGGCTAGATTAGACTTTGGAGATATGATTTGCCCGGGTGTTCATGGGTACAGTTACGAGTGAACAAGTCGGATAGATCCTTCTCTAAGCGATGTTCCGAAACCACCCAAATTTTCGTAAGTGGATTGGGAAACACCAGGCTCTACGAACACCCTAGCAGAGATACCTTACCTAGGTACCTATCAATTCGTTCCACCCGATCCATGACAGAATGTACCAAGTTTATCCCACCAAAGTAATTTACACGAAGCCCCAGACGTCGGAACCTTCACCGTTTCACGTTGGCCACTTGTGCAGTACATCTCACCCATCACCCCAGAATGGCATGTATCGATTCACAGTGACATATACTCCAACAGGTTGAACCCTCATCGCCAGGAAGTTTTCATTCCAGATGGCCAAACGGCAAAGGATGTACAGTCCGCATATGACCGAGACTGGGATGAGAACACGCAAAGAAAGTCTCATTTGCGGATCCTGATTTGGGGAGTTGTTTCGCCAAAAGCCAAGAATACCGTCGATCGTCATAGGAGGAAGCCATTGTAGAGTGTAAGGCGCAGGGTATCCATCTTCTGTTGTTATGTCGGTCCGGGTTTGAGGGAGGTCAGGTCGTCGTTGTGGCCTGGCGCTTATCCGTAACAGGTTAAAATGATGGACGATTTGCTGCGCTTGGGAGTCCCTTGATGGTGCGGGACACGCCCTGCAGGGCTTGGCGGCAGCTGGTCTCTTGTCCTGTCATATGCGACACATTTTTTTCTCTTGCTCGACATTTTCCCCCTCCTCCTCTTCTGAATATTCAGTCAACCCAAAAAGCCCTCAGCCTTGGACACATAATCGACCATGGCGACCGACTCCGAAACCACGCCGCTTGTGAACGCGAACTCCGACCTGCAGACCTATTATTACTCGCTCGAGTCGCGAATTGGATATCGGCTGCTTCTGGGGGGTACCCGCCATTTTGGGTACTGGAAACATGACACTTACTGGCCCTTCCCACTCTCGAAGCCCCTGAGAACGATGGAAGACAAGCTGGCCGAGCTGTTGGCTCTACCCCGCGGCGCTCAGGTCCTCGATGCGGGTTGCGGCGTTGGTCACGTCGCACTTCGCATGGCCAAAAAGCATGGCTTGCGTATCACGGGCATCGATGTCGTTGACCACCACATCGCCAAGGCCAAACGTAACATTGCTCGTTCGGGGCTGCCTGAGGGGACGATTACGGTGCAAAAAATGGACTACCACCATCTTGAAACTCTGGCGGACGAGTCTCTTGACGGGGTTTATACGATGGAAACATTTGTCCATGCCACCGATCCCAAGGCTGTGCTCGCCGGCTTCTACCGTGTCCTTAGAACAGGCGGCCGGCTAGCCCAGTTCGAGTATGACCATGATCTTGTCGCCGACTCGCCCGAAGATATGGCAGCCTCGATGCGCAAGATCAACCAATATGCGGCCATGCCCACCAACGACATCTCGCACCCCGGTGTGTTCAAACAAATGGTGGAGGAAGCCGGGTTCGAGAATGTTGTCGTCCATGATTTGACGCCCAATGTCAAGCCAATGACACGACTCTTCTTTGTGCTGGCCATCATACCGTACTTGATCCTTCGGCTGCTTCGACTGGAGCGATACTTTATCAACACGATAGCGGCGGTGGAAACATATCGAGGGCTTGGCCGATGGCGTTACATTGCCATATCTGCTAACAAGCCGGGAGGGCCGCTGGAGATCTCGAAGGCGCCTTGAGCGATGGGGGTTGCTGGCCGCGATTTATGGTTGAGGTTGAATGAAGATATTCAGGATTCTGGAAAGCAATCTGAAAGTAATCTTGAGCAGGATGATACCATTAGAATGCTAAGTAGATAAGGTACGGAGTATCCAGACCGGAAACAAGTACGAAGTTGATCCCCCCAAAGCTGCCAAGCTAGGTAGGCGGGTTGCCATTAATAATACCAGCTCTGCCAGTGCTCCAGCCATGCAATAAGTCTATGTTGCTAAAGATCCCTACGTTGGATCCCTGATCCCTCCTGCCATCTGTACCCCCACCCGCTGTGGATCCGGACTTGTTCACCCCGACCCGAGTGGGGGACCCGGCGTGTCTGCCGATACCAACCGCCGGACAACTGCGGTAAAAACACACCAAATACCCCGCCATGGTTGCAACTCAGTCACTGCCAGGTGTTACGTGCTCCCTTCCTCGCTCCCTTTCCTCGCTCCCCTTCCGAGTTACGAGTTCCCACAAACCCCCAAACCGCAAAATCGATATTAGCTTATCGATTACGAGATTGTGCACACTCCCCCGCCAGGTGGATAGCGCCATGCCTTGGAACCAGTCGTGAAGGGGGGGAAGCTAAGAAAGCTTCCGAAGAGGGAAAAGAAAAAAGGCTCGTGTTAAGCTGCGATGTCGGGATCCTAAAGTCGTTATAATGGAAGCTTAACTTTCCCATGTATTCCTCATTCCCAATATCATAATCACAAGTTGTCACAAAAGTACACGACAGTGACGACACACACCCCATCTCAAGATGCCTGCCCCAAGGATATCCTGGCCTGCCTTCTCACCCCGGCGCATGTACGAGAAGGGTCCCCTAAAAGCCATCCCGTTCCCTGCCATCCGGCTCATCAGCATCCTTGTGGTCGTCAATTTACTGGTCTGGGCCGGTGTAGCTGTCGTCCTTCATTACTTCCCTAAGCTCATCTCCCCCGCTGTACTTTCCTACACCCTCGGCCTCCGCCATGCCCTCGATGCCGACCATATCAGCGCGATTGACCTCATGACCCGGAGGCTCATCGCCTCCGGTCAACGGCCCGTAGCTGTCGGAACCTTTTTCAGCTTGGGACACTCCACCATCGTCATTGTCACCTGCGTGGTGCTCGCCGCCACCGCAGGCGCAGTGAGGGATCGATTCGATGACTTTGAGCGCATAGGTGGCATCATTGGAACGAGCGTATCCGGCACTTTCCTGTTGATTTTGTGCATCGCCAACGGATGGATTCTTTACCGCCTGGTGCAGAGGTTGAGGCAGGTCCTTGCCCAGCAGAGAGCGGCAAGACAGGCTGCGGGGTATGGTTCGGATGCGGAGGCCAACGCCGATCCTGTGGGCAACCAAATGGGATTGGAAGGAATGGGATTCTTGTCGAATGTTTTCCGAGGCGTGTTCAAGGCTGTTGACAGGCCGTGGAAGATGCTGCCTTTGGGGATTCTCTTTGGGCTGGGCTTTGACACCAGTTCCGAGATTGCCATTCTGGGAATTGCGAGCATTCAAGCGGCTCAGGGGACTAGCATCTGGGTCATTTTGATCTTTCCGTTGTTGTTCACTGGTAAGACTAAATACTTTCTTCTTCTTTCGTGTGGTTGATGCTGATGTTCTTATCATTGTAGCGGGCATGTGCTTTGTTGACACAACAGATGGCGCCCTCATGATGGCCCTGTACACCAACAAGGCCTTCTCGAGAGATATTGTCGCCATTCTCTATTACTCCATTGTGCTCACTAGCATCACTGTTTTTGTCTCCGCATTTATCGGCCTCATTCAGTGGTTGTCCCTCATCGACCACGTGGCCGAGCCGGATGGAAGCTTCTGGGACGGTGTCGGTGCCATTGGCGACCACTACGAGATCATTGGCGCCAGTATTTGCGGTCTTTTCGTTGTTGTGGGCATCGGCTCAGTGTTAGTCTACCGCCCCTGGAGACGGAGAATGGACCGAAGGGTCGCCCGTCTTCAAGATCCAGTGCGAGATGAAAGTGGCGAGGCGTTGCCTAATGCTGATGCTCTTGTTGCCAACCCCAACCCGGCTGTCAGTTATGGGACAACACACAAGCAACCCGGTGAGCCTGTAGTCGCAAGTTTGGATAGGTAGCTTCTAAAACCGTATCAGGTATGTGTACGTTTCAGTCTGTTTTCTTAGAATGGTCGGAATGTTTTGGACGGGTAGGTTGTAGATAGAGCCAAGCATTGCGAGTCTAGGACTTCGATAAATAGTAATCTGAACAAAAGTCACGAGTAATATTATGAACAAGATTCTTGAAAACGACATCGTACGTTTAATCCTCCAACCTGGAAAGACAATCGGGCTGTGAGAAAAAAGACAATCATCGAATACCACCATCCCTTGCCAGCTCATCGCCCGTCAGGTCCTCCCTGACCTTCTTGATATAATCGTCGAACCTCGACGCGACCTCAATCACATACTGCAGGTGCGAGCTATTCACCACCTCTTTTTTGTGTTTTGCCAATTGTCTTGCGGTCGTAATAGCGTTTCGGATGGCCCGACCGTTCAGGTCCATCCGAGCGAACTCGTCGAGGTTGTCATAGATGTCCTCAGAGTCAATACTTTCAGCGTCTATCTCCTTGAGTCGTGTCAGGAAGTTGCGCCAAATCTTTCTCCGCTGCGGCACGTTGAGGTTGTCGTAGTGAATGGCCAACCCACGTTGCTCCAGGAACACCTCGGCTTCATCGAGAAGAACGACGCAACCCCAGATTTTGCCAAGGTAAAGCACAGATTCAAGATATTGCTCAACCTTTTCTGGCATTGTCCCAATATCACCGCAGGTTACGCGATACAACGGCTTTTCCGTAATCTCCGCCACTGCCTCGGCTGTGAAAGTCTTGCCCGTTCCGGGCGCGCCATGCAAAAGCAGGATCAATCCCTTGCCTTAGCCCTTGATGATGTCAGTTCCTTTCTCTGAGGCAACTTGGGTTGTGTCAAGAGCCTTTATCGGGTCCTTCGTTTTTGCATCACTGAGCACTAGGTTTTTGAATGCTCTCTTGTCCCATTCTACTTCGATGATCTTCGAAACGTCGAGGTCGACTTGAAACATAAGTTAGCATGACATTTACGATATAAAACCGAGACGTGAGTATCATCACTAACCCCAGGCCTTTCGACGAAGGTTGAAGCCTTTGATCTCGGGCGGAAATACATAGATATCATTCTTGGTAGGTCCTGTGTTTTCGGGGATGAAGAAGGCCCCAGGGTCTTGATGAGCCATGCAATGCAACTGCCGGAAGTTATCCCAACGGAACTTGATGCATCAATCACCTGCGCACGCTTTCACAAGGCCACCACAGAAGAGGATTATCTGTTAATTCTGGTAACTCTTTTGGCCTCTGTATCCAAATCTGTACATCATTGTTGACGTTGACATCGCAGCGGCGTTCTCTTGGGCGGAAGCTATCTCGACCATGTTTGCACAGTTGGACCAAGGGGGAGCCAGGACAAGACTGAGAGTGACCTTGGTGACTAGGTAACAGATCGGGGGCATCCGGTCTGTCGGGGCCAAAAAGGATCATCTTGTCATTAAAGCACCGTCAAATAATACTCTCATGGGTCCTAGGTCAGGTATACACAGTCGAAGGGGAGCGGCCATCACTGAGGCGAGGACTACGGTTGACATAGGTAGATCACTAGTTTCTGGAGGATTGAGAGGGCCAACATGATGCAGCACAACAAAATCACACCTTAACATGCGCTAAAAAAAGCTTTATCTCGTATCCACCCTCTCACCCAACGTCCCAGTCTGGCTCATCACCTCCCAGTCCTCCTCTTCCTCCTCATTCTCTCCCTGAGGATCTCCAGCCAAAGTCTTCCCATCATCATTATCATCCTCCTCCTCACCACCCTCATCCGTAACCAGCACCCCAGTAACAGGCACGTTCCCATCCTCCTCCCTCAACAACTGAATCACCCCTTCCCCCTCCCTTCTCTCCTTCCAAATCCTCAACAACCCCCTCTCCTCCTGCCCCCCTCCAAACTCCACAAACGCCAACTCGACCCACCTCCCAAGCCAGTCCATAAACCCCTCCTCCCCCCTCAACACCCCCCTCCCCCTAAGCCCGACCCCACCCCCAGGAACCACCCCCCTCCGCCTCTTCTCATTATCCTCCCGCTCGGCATACATCCCCGCCACAATCTCCGCCAGCTTATCCTGATCAATCTTTTCGTTCCGATGGCACTCACACCGGTGAAACAACTGCGGCGGGTGCTCATAAGGAAATTCAATCGGGTATTCACACGCCGACGGCCCGATATAATAAGGTAACGGCTCCTCATTGTGACACGGGCAATTATGATATCTCGTGTGGACCACCTCTTTTTTCTTTGTTTGAGGGTTGACGCGGGTGGTGGAGGTGATGGGCCGGAAGTGGACCTTGTCTCGCCAGTGGTAGCCATCTGATTCAGTGTCAAAGTAGTCGGGGTTGCGGAGGCGGTAAGGGGGGAAGAGGTCGGGGTAGGCGAGCTCGATGCCGGGGGTGCAGAAGTTGAGGGTGTAATTTAAGTAGAAGACCAGATGGGGTTTGGGGATTTGGGGAGGGGGGTGGTGGAAGAGGGTTGATAGGAGGTGAGCAGAGCGGGCGGGGAGGGTAGCCATTGATCCGGCGGTCAGGAGGGAGGTGTAGATGTATTTGAAGAGGTGGGCTGGGGTTGGGAGGTTGGAGGGGGAGACGGGGGAGGTGGTGTCGATGGATTTGGCGTCTTCGAGGAGGATGGAACGGTAAAAAGCGATGATTTCCGGGAGGGGGAGCTCAGGTTCGAGGCCCATCTTGCGAAAGATATCGTTCAAGGGAGTGGGGTCGAGGAGCTCGGAGTTGGTGGCGGGAGAGTCTGAAGATGAGCTGACGCCCAGGCTAACAGCAAGAGAGCTGTTTTCGATCCTGAAAGAACTGACGATGGTATCCGGGAGAGGTTTGAGATCGGGAGGCTGGAAGCTCCCGAGGGCCTTGGGGCTGGCCCACAGCTTGGCACTGTAGTGCTTCTTCCACACGTCAGGCTCAATGCTGAAGAGCTGCTTGAACGTTCGGTACGTCATCTTCTGAATCGTGACATGGTGGCCGCCAGTGGTAAACTTGGATAGGGCAATGTGGACAAGCTGGACATAAAAGTAGGCCTTTGTTTCTGAGAACGGCTGCAGACCAGAGTCTGGTTTCGAAGTAAACGTTTTATACGCAACTTCCACCGGTGCCCTCATGCGGGTGAATTCTTGGCGTAGCGCATCAAAACCTCGTTCGATAAACCAGCTCCGTCGTCGGGTCTCGCCCTCACGCAAATACCGCTGGACAATGGCAAAGGCCATGTTGAGATAGCGCTCGTGCTCGAATGGTTCTGGGGCTGTTTTGCTGCCGAACCCAAAGAAAGACTTTGGGGTGGTGTTGAGCGGCTCAAGAGGCTTGAGGTTAGGCAAAACATAATAGCGTTGAGAGTAGTCCAGGCTCTGAAGATATGTACTATAGTACTGGTCTAGCAACTTGGGATCAAGAAGCTCTGGGCGCACAGAGAGCACAAGGGGAAACGGCGGTGGGGAATGTCCCGCGGCACTCTTTTTCGCAGTCTCAATGGCCAGGTTGATCTGGTAAAGCCAAAAGACTGTCTTTGTCCTGAAATTTCTGTAAGTTCATAGTCAGATTTTGATGGTGATGGCTAGGTAGGAACTCACCGAGACTCAGGCTGATGTTGCACCTGGGATTTCCGCTGTCTGAAAGAATACATATTTTCTGCAAAGTCGCTGGCTATGTCGAGAAGACCGCGATCTTTGCTCTCTGGTAGATTCAAGGTCATATAGGCGGCCCGAATGTAATCCCTCTGTCTCCATGGTGTGATGTCGCCGTGGAGGAATGCATTCCAAAACTCAAGCGGAGGCCGTTCATCCTTATCGGCGAGATCTTGAACGTGGTCTTTGGAAGGCAACATTGTGTTGTTCACAGTCTAGTGTGTATGTCTTTGGAAGAGAGATAATAATAATAAATACTCTGCATCAATGTTTATACAAAAACGGAGTAAAAGACAGATCTTGACGATTGCGCGTCCCTTTGATGATCTAGCTTTCAGCTCACGCAAAGCATACCAAAACAGGCGGCGCCAACCAGGCTGCCTCATTCGCTAACGCCCCCTGAATCATGCCTCTTTGGGTGCTGCCTGGACCACCAAGCCCCTGAAAATACGTCCACTAGCTTTGCCCAAGCGACAGCCAAGACACTACAAAAGACCTCCCCCAGCCAAAGCCAGGTTTCCCAGAGTCCCATAAAGACCCACAGTCAACGTTACTTGGTTCGTAAGGCTTGAGAGGTTTGCGGCAGGTATAGGAGATGTGTCTTTGGCGAGAAAGCTGGCGACGCGGTTAGCGACCCAGACTGGGTTCTCATCAGCTGTTGACATGTTAGTCAAGAGCCATTCCAGGCTCAGGCTGCCTTTTGCGGTTCCCTTAACGATGGGAAGACCAAGACTTACCAATCCAGTGTCCCGCTTTGGGGACAATATCAGCTTCCAAACTTTCAGTCAGGTTTTCGAATGCTGGTCTGGTGAGAAAAGACATCAAGGCCTCGCCCCCAAGAGCAAGTGTTGGCGCAGTCAGCTTCTTCTTTCCGATGGTAGACGTGAAGAACTTTGCGTCATCGGCCACAACCCTACTATCAAATGGCCCGAACATGGCGCGAAGGTATCCCGGCTTCGAGATAGAGGTTGTGTATCGGTTCAACGTGTCTTCTGAAATGGACGATCCACCCGAATAGCTTCCGTGATAGAAATACCAGGAAAGCATTTCTCTTTCGCGACCTCGGATAAAAAAGTCGGCTGCATCTGGCACGCTGAAGAAGGCCAGCTGCCAGTTTCCGTAGAGATCCCAATACGGTCCAGGAGTTGAAGCTGCCTCGTACCCAAAGCCAGGGAGAACGTATTCCGAAACTCCAAGCCTCTTGACAAGCGACGGGTACTGAATAGCAAGCGCCACTGCCATTCCAGCGCCCTTGTCATGAGAGAACACATAGGTCTCGGTGATGTTGAGAAAGTCGAGCACGCCTTTGAGGTCGGCAGCGCTGGCCGTGGCGCTGTAGTTTCCGTCTGGAGGGATAGACGAGTCTCCGGCGCCGCGGTTATCAGGAGCGATGACAGTGAAGGACTCGGCAAGGATGGGGCCAATCCACTGCCAGGTTAAGCTGTACTGGGGATTACCATGAATAAGCAGCAAAGGAGGTCCACTGCCGGCATAGCGGAAGTGGATTGAGACATCTTGAAGAGCGACTCTCCCATGGGCCCAGTCGTCCCATTTGGTAAGCGAGACGCATGACCTTGCGGAAAGAGTCGCTGCCAATGTGATTGTCGTCCAAAGTTTCATCGTGTTGATAGTGAGACTGGGAGTGCTGAGACTGATGGGTGTGCACCAGAAGCATAGAACCGAGATGCTTGAGCAGTCTAGATATACTCATGCAGCAGCCCAGTGCCAACCATGAAGCGATGAATAATCGAGGCTCTCCATGTTCTAGCATTTACTCCTTTCGGCCAAGTCTAGGTCCGATGCTCCGGTTGGCAACGTCGGCATGCCATGAGGCTGGTGGTGATGAGGCCCTTGCTTGGTCAGTGAGAAGGATGGGGAAACCTGTCGCTGGACTCGATAGATGCTGAAGCGCATTTGTAATCGTGATGGCGCAGTTGCCACTAACCACAATGGGATGCTATCGGAGGGTTCAGTGGGATCATGAGGTGCGTGTCTGGGGCTCGCATTCGAAATGAAGAAAAGGTTGCAGTTCAGCGAAGTGGGAACCAACCGACAACTCCAAAAGAGGTAGGAATGATCCGTCGGAACTAACCCACCAGAAGCCCGGGGGACAACTGCAGCGTGCTGCACGATGCCGACTGTCAGCACTTTGTCGCCGTGTCAAGGCCTGGCAATGGGTGATGTGGAATGTCAAAGTATTGGCTGAATATATCGTTTGACTGGCCGCTATCCACCTCAGCTCATCCCTTGCACCATCTCAGCTGGCCCCCGCTGTCGATAGCTTCTACTTTCGGACGAATGCGTGCGACAGCTTCGACATGGCTTGCATTGCCGGCCATACACCACTACGAGGACGAATAACAAAGAAGAAAGACGCATCAACAATCAAAAACAACACCACGTTTGCCATGCATCCGGAAGCCAAAAGGAGCACGATACAGCCATATTGGTTCTGATTCGCTCCAGAGCCAGCTGGCCGGCGCTTCAAATTCCGGTCGATTATCGCCAAATGAGGGGTTGGTCGACGGCTGAGCTGGGCATGACGCTGGCAGACTGCCCATAAGTCAGACATGAACCCCCAAGGTTGAGAATCGAGCAATGGAAGCCATCGACCTAAGGTTCTCAATTACACGCCCAAGATGGGTTTCTTCAAAACATGTCTTGACTTTCTCGGTCACGCTGCTTTGACCCCATTTTCCTCCTTCGGGGGGATCTTCTCCTCCCAGCAGCCCCTATTCACTCACACCAACATCGAAACATATGGACCATCAGACTTTGGAGATGCCTACCTTCCACGGATCAATCCAAAAGACTGCCGTTATCCTGGTCTCAGTCGGATTGGATACAGACCATGCAATGGCATCTCCAAGACCTGCTGGCTGAGACGTAAGGGGTATAAGGATTACGATGTCACCACTGACTGTATGTTTATGTTCTTCACCTGCCGGTGACTTTGACGTAGCTCATGATTCGCAGACGAAGAAACAGTCCCCCTCGGCATCACACGTGAGGTGAGTTGGCCAAAGCACAAATGCTTTGAAATACCAATGCAATTGACACAATCACAAGTACTGGGTTACGGTCGATCGAGCTGATGTAAGTGCTATCTTATCTCTAAGGTCATACATTGTTGTTGACATGAAGGGACAGCTCAGACCTGATGGCCAACGCAAGATCAATGGAGTGGCCCTCAACGACACCTACCCTGGGCCGCTGATCGAAGCCTGCTGGGGTGATGAGATTGTGGTCCACGTCAGCAACAAGTATCGTGATAACGGGACAACAATTCACTGGCACGGTATTCGTCAACATCACTCTAACGAAATGGACGGCGTGAACGGCGTCACTCAGTGCCCCATTGCATATGGCCAAAGCTACACCTATCGGTTCCGAGCCACTCAGTATGGACATACCTGGTATCACTCGCATTACTCTTTGCAGTACCCGGATGGTGTTGCCGGTCCTCTTATCATCCACGGCCCAAGCAGTGCCGAGTGGGACATTGACAATGGCCCCATTTTGGTTGCTGATTGGCTCTACAACACATCATTTGCAGCCTTTAACTGTGAGGCCTATGACTGCGGCACTGAGACGCCTCCCAAGGCGGACAACATTGTCGTCAACGGAATTGGAGCATTCAAGCAACCTAATGGACAATGGACTAACAACTACTTCAAGACCTCTTTCAAGTCAGGCAAGAAACATCTGCTGAGGCTTATCAACGGGTCATCTTCGTCCAGCTTTGTGTTTTCCATCGACAACCACACCATGACTGTAATAGCCAGTGACTTGGTCGCCATCAAGCCTTACACCACTGGCTCCCTATTGCTAGGCATTGGTTCGTCTTCTTTCACCCAAACCCCATCAAGCTGTTGCTAACGAACGGGTCAGGCCAGCGATACACCGTCGTCGTCGAAGCCAACCAAAAGCCCAGCCTCTACTGGATACGCACCACCCCAGCAGCGGGCTGCAGTTCCTTCCGCAAGAACCAAAAGGGAGAGTTCACCCAAGTCAAAGAAACCACCTCTTTTATTGCCTACGAAGGTGCACCCCGTCTTCCGTACCCTGACTCAACTTCAGTCAAAAACAAAGGCGTGACGGACACCTGCATAGACGAATCCCACATCAGCCAAAACAGACTCATCCCCAAAGTCCCCTGGAAAGTCTCCACCAAACCTACCAACGACGTCTCCCGCGACTCCTTCACCGCCGGCTACGAGAAGAACGTCAACCCCGACCTCTACCCCCCGCTCCCATTCAAACACTGGCTTTTGGCCAACGACTCCAACTCCCAACCCCTCTGGGTAAACTTCAGCCAACCCACCATCCTCGACCCCTTTATCAACCCGCCCTTTTCCTCCATCACCCGGTGTAAGCCGTCCCCTCTTTCCCGCCCACCTATCCCCATTACTGACACCTGCCCCGTGAAAAGTCGAAGAATCCTACGGCTACATCTACCTCATCGTCGACGGCCAGTTCCTCTTCCACCCCTCCCCCAACTTCCAAAACATCTCCACCGGCCACCCCATCCACCTGCACGGCTCCGACTTTGTCATCCTCAACCAGGACTGGAACCCCTACGACCCGGTCAACTCCCCCAAGGACTTCAAATTTGACAACCCTGCACGAAGGGACACTGCGCTGCTGCCATCGGGGGGGTATCTAGCGCTGGCGTTTAAGCCTGATAACCCGGGGGCGTGGTTGATGCATTGCCATATTGCTTGGCATGCTAGTTCTGGTGAGTCTTTTCCTTCCATCTTGCATATTGTGACAGGGGATATGAAAAGCTGATGGAACGGGATAATAGGATTGGCGCTGCAGCTTGTGGTGAGGCCGAGGGAGATTCCGAATGTAAATGGCGATTTGCTGCCTGTGTTCAAAGGGTGTGAGTCGTGGAGGAAGTGGGATCGTGAGGACCCGATTGTGCAGACTGATTCTGGGATCTGATTTGACTTCCAGTAGATGGGTCGAGGGTGCTGGATGTGGGAGCTTCGACCTCCGCTTTCCGAGGTGGCTGTCGCTCTTTACATCACCAACAAGCTCAGAGCCGCGGACCTCTCAGAAGTAAAGATCGAAGAGCAGAGGATGAAGGCGTTCACGGCACGGGCCAACTCTAGCACGAGTTGTGCACAAGGATTTCACGACAGAGCAGCATGTCGCCGTTAGGGCGGAAATTGCAAGGGTTTCAGAGCGAAATGTACACTCCTTCGTAGCGTCACTACTCATTGTGTACTCTGTTTCCAGCGCTAAACGACATACTTGCCTTCTCATTGCCACCACACGCCACGCTCATCATTGCCTGCGCCATGTCCCTGAACAGTTCCATCTTGATTTCTGCCATCAGCTCCCGCTTAACCTCCTGCCGCATCTTTTCCATCAACTCCTCTCGTATCTCTTCCATCAACTCCTCTCGTATACCATTCCAGAGTTGTTCCTGCGTCTCCTCGGACTTTTTCGCCACTAGATGCTCTGTGCCCTCCATGACTTTGTCTTCGAGTTCGATGTGGACACCTGTCAGTTGGTCGTCGATTCTATCGTCGACGTGACCAATGATGTGCTCCATCTCCTCGCTGTTGTATCGGCATGGTGTGCGAGCGGCAGACTCTTGGACCATCTTCTCGAGCCGTTCGAGGCGAATCTCTAGTTCGGCGTTGCGCTTGACTACCTGACCGAAGGCGAGCAGGATATGCTTGTCGGTTGTGGAGGGAGACAAGTGTTCACTTGTGCGCCGTCGTTTTCGGTCTGACGGGGCCTGTGTTAGCGGCGACTGGAAAGGAGGTGATTGGGAATACACACCTGACGGGGTATAGAGTTGTGCCGGGCTCTGCAGAGGACCCTTCTCGACGTATGGTGGCGGCGATGATTCTTCCACCGTCTCTTTGATCGAAGTGTTGTTGCTGGGACCTGGACTTGGTGCTGCAGCAACATCGCCCAGGTTGATCACCTGGCCGCCCGCACCGTGATACAGCCTCTGAATAGCTGCCCACCTCTCGTCCGTCTTCAGATCATTAAATAAGAAGACGGAGGGGAGCAACGAGAGCTGATACCGAGTCTCAGGCACAAGCTGGAGCATGTTGAGGTAGATGGTGAAATCTTGGACGGAGGCGAGGGCCTTCATGGTGTCCACCAGACCTTCGGATCGCGCCTTTGGCACCAGAGGACGATTCTTTGGGACTACGAAACTAGCTGGCTGCGTCATGCTGAAGCGCAGGCTGATGAAGCTGTTGGAAGGTACCCGCTGCATCGCCGGTATGGAGGGACCAGTGTTGTCATTGTACTCAACGGACTGGATGTTTTCTGGATGGACAAACAGATAAAGATTGAGTTTGTTGGGCTTGCCGCTCTTGAGAAATACACAGCCGTGCAGTGCAAAGATGGCTTGGTCTTCCGAAGCATCGACGTGCAAATCCATACGAAGATCGGGAGTATGTTGCAGCTGTCGGTTTGAATCCTCCCACTCGACCACGCCCATCCGACCGGTCAGGTCTATCTTGCAATGTCTTTCATCGTCGCTCGAGTCGTATATGGCGGGAAGATCGTGGTCGTCGCGATTGTCAAGTCTATCGGTCAAGTTGTCATCAATCTTGTCACCGTCGAGTTCACCTACCTCCCTCGAGCTACAAGCCCCGTAAGCACGGTTAGACACCATGACGCAGTAACGGTATCATGACTACAGATAGAGGACGAAGAAGGAAGAGTACCGCCGCCCTTGCTAGACGACGCAACTGTCGGCGAGGTTCCTACGAACGGAGGCAAGATAACAGAGAGCGCCATGGTCAGCTGTCTCTCGGTGTCTCGCGGCCTGTCGAGAGCCCCAGTCCTTGAGCAGGCGTTGCCTGGCGAGTAGGATTTGGCAATTTTTTATGGCTCTCGACTCATAAGATGCTTGCTTTCAGCGCGCCGTCCAGGAGAAACGGAACGGCCATGTATCCGTAGATGCACGACACCGGTATTGATGGAAAATGAAAGGAAGAAGAGAGATGTGTTGTTGGTGATGATGATCCCGCCGCTCTTGCGCGACGATGCAGCTGTCGGTAGGAATCGCACAAACGGAGGCAGGACAGAGAGCGCCATGGTCAGCTCTCTCTCATTCCCCGCGGCCTACCAAGGAGCCCCAGTCATTTCAACAGGCCTTGGCTTGTGCGATGCGTACGTCGAGTGCGTCGCCAGGGAGAAACGGAACGGTAATTCACGCAGGCATGGAAACCCAGGTGAAGTCACACCGGTACCATCAAGTCACTGACCCTGGGGTAGAAAATGGTTGAGTTGAATCATCGCAGATGTCATCGCGAGGTTGAAGTGATGGGTGGGTCACCGAGTCAGGCATGGCGTCGATGGCGAGAGGTTGGTTGTGTTGATGAAAAAGGGTTTGAAGGTCGATGGGAGCTGATTGATGACAGAAGCAGAAATGAATGGGGAGAGACGGAGAAACGGGGAGCCGAAAGCCTTTCCATTTGTTGGTGCACGGACCAGGAAGAGGTCGTTTGGATTGGCTGACGTATGAGACCCACCTGCAGCTCGCTTAATGAGTCAGCGTGCCAGAACTGTATCAGAGTGAGGCAGCTGCCTGCCAGCTCTGTTGGATAAGTCTCGTGGACCTTACTTAGTCTCAGTACATGGTTAGGTACTATAGTGTATGCAGCTCTTTCCCACACAGTACCGTCTGTATGTAGGTAAGGTTGTAGGTCCAAGGCATCTCTTCTCATGACCAAAGCCCTCAAAATCTTGCTTCTTGGCGGAGGAGGTGTCTGGACCCGACGTTATGGAGTCATGGATTACCTAATTTGTCATACCATCCAACCTTTCCATTCTCATAGAGTCTCATTGCAGTTGCCAACTGCTGCCTCTTTGAGTCTCTCAACGTTTCTGATAGGCGATGGGTTTTTTCTCCGTTTTGATACTCCTCCCGTGCTACTGCTGTCACGTAATCCTCTTTATCTGCAAATTTCCGGGCGAGGTCAGCGTCCTTGGGAGAGCCGTCTTCGTTGTAATTCCACGGGACGTCCATGGCAGGGGGGACTGTTGAAAGCGTCAAAGGAAAATCCCCAAATATCTCCCACGGTCCGGCAAAGGCAGTTTCCCAGTCAATGATGCCAAGAATCCGGTAGGCGTCGTCGACAATGATGTTGTTGTGCCCAAAGTCGCCGTGACAAAGAGGAAATGGGCCGCAGTCGAGCACAGAGAGTCTATCAGCAAGTCGACTAATAGATTCAGGAAACGATAAGACTGAGGGAACAATTTCAGCGGCGTATGGGCCCGATGCCTCTCGCAGCTTCTCCTCTGTCATTCCAAATTTGGCCTTCGCCGCCCATGCTTGGAAGAACTCAGTTGCTGTGTTGAATGGACCACCCAGTCCAGGAATTGGCCCCTGCTGGCACGTGCCATCAGCGTTCAAGGAGACTATCGTACCAATCTGAGGTAGCCGGACGGTAGACAGCTGGACCTGCGATGAGTAAAATAAGTCAGTGACCCATGTACATTCGGATGATAATATCTTACCTAGGTACTTACATGGATCTTTGCGAGGCCGCTCAAGAAGGTTTGCTTGTACCCAGGCGGAATCTCCATTCCCAAGTCCATTCCTACATTGCCCTCCAAGCAATCCATCAACATGAATGGGGCTTTGACGCTGCAGTCGCTTCGACCCTCGTAGGCGTGGATTTCAGGGATAGGCAGGTTTGTTCGCTGTCGTAGAAGAGAAATTGTGTGAAACTCACAATCACTCTTTGTCTTCAGAGCACCTTCAGGGGAATAGCATCCAGCCAGACTAGGCAGTCGTAGTCGTGCAACCCATCGAACTCCATCTGTAAACTCGACGATTCTAACCATATGGTTGTAACCAAGACCAATGTCGGGAAGGAGAGAGCAGTCGATACCCTTCCGTTTTGCGGCTGCGTATTCTCTTAAGGCCACCCAGTCCACTGATGCTAAGAATGACTCGGCCCGGGAGCGGAGTGGGCCTTGCTGGAGCGAGGAGAAATAAGTCCATTGATAGCCGGAGAAGGTCTTACCGCTTCCCGGGACGTTGTTGATGTGCTCCGATGACAAAAGCGACAGGCGGGCCGCGGTAAAGCCTTTGTCGGCAAGACCGAGCGCGGCTTCTCCATCCAGTTGATTGCTTTCCATTGTGCAAATAAGAGCAGGAGCAGACCGGCTCCAAGTACTGCGATCGCGTATGGCTTCACGATGAGTAGAAGTTCAGGACTTGAGGCCAGATAACTTTAGGAGGAGAATCTAGGGAGAATAACAAATGCCAATAAAAAAAACAAAAGGTTGGGGAAGACAGCCATTGGTTGGGAGCCCGGCGAGCCACAGTCACGAAAAATCCCTGAAGACAGTCAGCCAGCCATATCCGGTAGGGTCTGGTCCCACAAACTGGGCTTGTGCTCTCCAAAGCTTCCTTTTGTTGATGCCTTACTTGTAAGGCTTCAAGAAAAGAAGCTAGGAGACTTCCCATTTCACACCCAAGATAAAAAAAAACCAAGGCGAGCTTTGACTACCTCTTTCTTAAAACGGATAAAAGTCCCATGGATAGAAGTACCTTTGGCACCTGATTCTTGATTGGCCAGTAAGCCCGCACTGGCTACCCTCTGAGCGAGGTGAACAAACCGGAACCGAAGATGAGCTGGTCCTGAGCTCCGCCTAATTCAGGTCAGATAAAGCAGTAAGAAGTTACGTAGCGAGTTGTGTCTAGATTCCGGTAAAGAAACAGGGGTTTCTCAGGGTAACCTTGTAGATTATTGATGAAAGTATGCAAGTTTCCATATATGTACGACAAAAGGTACTATTTACAATGAATCTCCCTCACCACCACCTCCCCTCCCGATTAACCCCAGTGAACTCTCAGTCCATCTTCCCCTCTCCAGCTTCAAAAATCTCATCCCCTTACAAGCACTGAGAATACCACTGGTTCTGCGCCCGGCAAGTCGACCCCGAGGCGCAAACAGTGCACCCACTCCACCCCTGACCCGATATTGTGCAATTGGTTTCGGTGCCTGTTGATCCGCCTTCCCTATACCCTCTTATAGGAAAAGTCCTGCTTAGTAACGAACTTGCCTTAATAGTAATATAAGTCAATGTATTTAGTCTAGCAGACCCCCTATTTAACCCTAACCCTATACTACCCTTTATATACAGTATATAGCTCCTTCCCCTTTAATATATTCCTTCTTTAAAACATTATACTATTTAATATAATATAGGATTCTACTATTTATATATAGGTAAAGTATATATCTATCTATATTAGTTATAAGAAGTTTCTTTCCTTTATACTTTAAAAAGTAAATATAAGGTCTTACTATTAATAAACTAAATAGTTACAATAGTATTAACGCTAAGTATAATATATAAGCTGGTTATATAGTATATAGTTAAATATTTATATATTAAAGTACTTGCTTAGTTTATAAGTTAAAAGTTTAAGCTTATTTTTAAAGATCTAGCTACTATTACTAAACTAAATACTATTTTAAAGTTTAAGTATACTCCCTCTTTACTTTTAATACTATAATTAAGTACCCTTTTACTATTAGACTTCTTTACTTTACTGCCGCTACCTTTTAGTAAACTTTAGGCTATTTGTATATTTATTTTAATTAAAAAAGGCTACGATCTTTATCTTTATATTGGCTTTAATATTAATACCTCTATTAGCTATATAAGACATATTGCGATCTATACCGATATTATATACTTTACTTTATCCTATTATATATATATATATTATAATAAAGGTTATAAGCTTACTTATATAAGCCTACTATATTAAGTATAAATATTGCTAATTACTATAATACTATAATACTATTTAATATTAATTGCTTTAAAGGCAGTCTTTGCAAACCTCTTTTATGCTATCTTTTTAATAGGTATCAACGAGTTTTTTATTAATATTCTACTATAGTTTTAAGAGGATATTATATAGTTACCCTTTTATAATTATAGTATATTTAAAGAGGGTAATTTAAATAGTATAGACTTTAATATAAAGTAGCTTTTTATTATTAATTAGGATTGTAAGGCTTAAAAGTTTTAATATAGAGTTAAATATTATATTAAGTAAAAAGCCGATAAGGCTTACTATTATAAAGTCTGTAAAAAGGCCTTTTCTAGCTTTAATAAATTTGTAAAGTATAATATTAATATTAAATATAAGATAAAGGTTAGTAGGATTATAAAGACTTTAAGTAAAAAAAAGCTAAGTAACTGTAAGAAAGTAAAAAAAGTACTTACTAAAAAGCGATATTTTTATAAACTATATAATATTAGATTTTATACTTTATATAAATAGAAAGTATATAATAAGACAGTAAAGTATAAGAAAGCTATTATTAAAAATACACTAGTCGATTTTAATGATCTTTAAGTCAGATCTCTTTTAAGAGGATAAAGGCTAGGTTTTTATTTACTATATTTAGTATTTTAAAGTTATTTAATAATTGTTATTATCTTTATTATTTTAGTTATTTATAGACTATTAACTACAATTGTATATATATAAATTGTTTAAAGAAAACGAATATTAATACTATATACCGATATATATATAGTCTTAAGTACTTAAACTAGTATAGCGACTTTTAACTGACCTATAAAGTTTTAAAACTTTATAGGCCAGCTAAGTTAGTAAGACCAGGTCTTACTTTAGACTATATTATAGGTTGGTTGATTGATTTAGTAAATGTTTTAAAGTTAATCAGTTTTAACGTAGTTTCTATTTGTAAAAATAATTCTTTAAACGTTTATAATAAGTAAAGGAAGGTAAGTTAAATTAATATAGAGTTTCTTTTAGTAGCTTTATACCTTAATAGCAATTAATTAGATATAATATAAACGTTAAATATTGTAAAGATTATTATATATTAGTATATAGAAAATAAAGATTCTATAGTTTAAGTTTAACTTTCTTAAAGGATAATAAAGTTAAAGTTAATATCGAGGTTGAACTTATAGGACTAACTATCCTTAATAGCTCCTCCAATAGCCCTCTTCTTAACTATAGCCTCCTTAATAGTATATACAGTCCTAAGGCTATATTAAACCTTCTTTTTAGATTTTATAAAAGTCTTCTTAATAGGCTTACCTCCTTTATTATTATCTTTATTATTATCGGCGGCCTCTTTAATAGCTTCTATATTATACTTCTGTTTATATAAACCTTTCTTTCTCTAGATTAGACTATACTAAAATTTAAGACGTTTTTAATAGCCGCTGCTTAGAACTTACCTTTATCTTTCTTACTATTCCCGATATTTTAAATAATAGAATACTTATAGTATATATCCTTATTTTTATTATATTTATTATATAATATTTAAAATAGCTTTTAAGTAAATTTCGGCATATCCTTCTTTAATTTATAGATAGTAATATTATTTATTATAATCTTATTATAATAAATATCTATATAGGCTATTTTAACTTAGTAGATGTACTTTTAAAGTTTAATCTACTAATATACAAATGGACAGCGTGATAATGATAGGTATCAAATTGGTTACATTGAATTGATTGTTAAAAAGAAGAAGCTAGAGTTAATAAGCTGTTTTAGTATCCTCTATAGGTTATATATACCTATATATAATATAATGCCTAGGTTATATATACCTATATATAATATAATGCTTAAGCTTTTTATATTAATACCCTAACCCGAGAAAGAAATATATTGTCCTAATATAGTAAATGCTTAACTATCTTCTTCTTATTTACCTATTACTATATTAATTAGAAAATACCTTCTTTTATTTTTAAACAATATACCTTTTATTAAAACTAAAGCTTTGCAAATAAATCCTAAATATTCCTTTTCTATATATTAACTATATAATAACTATATAATATCTTTCTTATATAATAATACAATATTATATAATACTATTACCTTATTTTAATCTCTTTTTATTAATATAGTAATTATATTTATTATCTTTTCTATATTGTTTTTTATCTTTTCGATTTCCTTTTTTATTTTAATAATTTAGTAATTTTACTACTCTATTATTACCTTTTGCTTTTTAAAATAATCTATTATTGTCTTTATTTTCTTATCGTTAGTACTTATAATAATAGCTATTACTAATAATTTATTAATAAGTTTATATAGTTTGTTTATAGTTAGCTTTATAAAAAAGACATTATTGTTATTATTTTAATTATAATCGGTATATTACTTATTATTACTTTACTTATTAGTATATTATTTATTAATATCCTACTTATTAATATATTGCTTATTATTATTTTATTTATTATTATTCTTTTATTTATTAATAACCTATTCTTTATTATCGTCCTACTGCTTTTAATTAGTTAACTACTTAATATACTTATTTTTATTTTTAAATAGGCTAATTTAGCATTTAGTAATTTTAATTTTAATACTAATAATATACTAGGCATTTTTAAGGTTAAATTTAATATTAATAGCATTAATTTTAATAGGCTATTAAAGAAGATAAATAATTTATTCGATAAACCTTTTAATACTTTTGTTATTAATAGCCTTACCTTAAAGTATAATAAAGGTAAAGAGGATTCTCTTCTATTTACTGGTAGACTTCTTTATATATTTTTAAGCCTAGTTTTTATTATTAAAGTATATATCCTTTTAAAACTAATAGTAAATAGCCTTAGCTTTTATATATATAAGCAGTTTATAGATTTTCATTAGTTTATAAATTTACAATAGAATTTATCCTCTATTATTAATTTATAAAGTAATAAAACTTTCTTTAAAAGGAATATATAGAATAGATATAATATCTTTTTAAACTTAAAGGTCCTCTTTTTTAACTATCTTTAACTTAAGCTTTTTAAAACTTTTATAAGTTTTGTTATAAAATATAAACATACTATTTATTAACTTATTTAAGGATAATATATATACTATATACTTAAGGTCGAAATTATTTAAGTTGAGGAAATGCTTTTTAGTAAACTTTACAATTTTATATATAGTAAATTTAAGCTTAATCTCTTTAACTTTAATAATAGGGATTAAATAATCTATTAAACTAACCTTAATAATTTTATTCTAGGCTTTAATTAAGGTACTTATTACTAAGGCCTTACTAATTATTATATTCTTAATTAAGGCCTTTTTAATTATAGTATTTATAGTTTAAGCTTTTTTAATTAAAATATCTATAGTTAAAGTCTTTTTAATTAAAATATTTATAGTTAGAACCTTCTTAATAAAGGTTAATTTAATTAAAGTAATAATAGAGTTAGGCTTTATAAATATAGTTATAGTTGGATTTTTCTTAATAAAGGTTAACTTAGTAAAAGCAATACTAAAGTTTAACTTTATAAAGGTTATCTTAATAAAAGCAATATTAAGGTTTTTTTTAATTTAATAAACTACTAACTATATTATAAGTTTATTTTTTAAATTAGGTCTTTCTTTAATAGTAATAGAAATAACTTATTTATTAACTTTAAGGAATTGTCTATAATAGTAAAAGGTTTTAATAAGTTAAATAGATAGTTTATAAAAAAGCAGTATTTTAGTAAATAGTATTTTATTAAATACTTAAATAGATCGTTCTATTAAAGATAGTTCGATTGTAAATAGGTTATCGATTAAAATTCAGTAATAAAGTTATAATTTTAATAAGTATAGTAAGGAGGTATAAAGTATAAAAGAAGATTAGAAAATTTAAAAGGTTAAATATAAAGTTAATACTGTTAATAGCTATTATTTATATTATAAGTTATTTTAAAAATTTTTTACAAACTTTTAAACTAACAGGTTATTTAAGGCTTATACCCCTTTTTTATAAGTTATCTACTAGCTTTAACTTACTATTAAGTTAATTTAACCTTCTGTTTTTAATAACTACCTTAATATTAGTCTTTAATATAATTACAACCTCCTTACTTTAACTATTTAATACCTCCTTTAAAGCTACTAAGCTTATTTCTTTTTTCTTAAATAAGCATCTTCTCTTTTTAAGTTCTTTAATAAGTTTATTCTCTTTAAATAGATATTATAATTTATATTTATATACTATATTTAACGCTATTTCTAATAAAGCTACTTTACATTACTATTTACTATAGCCTTTATTATATCCTTTTTATAATACTAAATATTCTATCTTTAACTTTCTAACTTTTTATATAATATATTTTACCTTTATCCTATTTTTTTTAAACAACTTATTACCTTTTTCTATTTAAATTACCTTATTTAAAGTTTTAAATATTCTATTATATAGATTTAAGCCTTCCGATATTAAAACTAACTAGGTTATTAAAATTATTAAGTATATTCTTTAACTTATTAGGAACTTAAGTTTATATACTAAGTCTCTATACTTCTTTATAACTTTAAATGGCCTAGTCCTTTATTGCAAATACTTCTTAAACAGCTTATTAAGGAATATATATCTATAGTATAGCTTTAAATATACTATATCGCCTTTTTTAAAGATATATAGGGTCTTTTTTTTATTATAATATATTTTATTACTAATAGTAGCGTATACTATTATTACCTTAACCTCCTTCTTATATAATAAACGCTATATCGTTACTTTAGTACTTATTATTATATTAAGGTTTAAATCTACAGTTAATTTTAACTTAAATCTTAATATTAACTTAATTAATAACATTCCAAAAGCTAATAAATATACTATATTTAAATAATACTATAGGGCTAATAAAATATCTAATTACAGTATATTTTAATCTATTATAATATAAAATCTAATGGCAATTTTAATATTCTAATTCTTATATTCTAACGTTCTATTTCTTTTAAAGTACTAAATATTGGTTATTTATAGCTTAGTTTTTATTACTTTAAATATCCCTTACTATAGTTTATTTATAAATTTAGGATTTTTATTTAAAATAATTTTAAAAGGAAATCTCCAATTACTATATTGCAATTCTATAATAAGATAATAGGCCTATTCTTTAACTATCTATTCTATACTATTAAAGAGTAGAATTATCTTTCTATTATACTGTCCTATTACTATTATTATAACGTTAAAGCCTATAAATAGCATTACTTATATTTTAAATAACCTAATAATTAATAAAGCGATAATAAAGTCAATATAAATAATGTATTTAAAAACTAGTTCTAGGTTTACCGGATTTAATTTACTAAGCGGTTTAGCTTTAAATATAGTATTGTAAATATAAATTGGACAATACTTAATATACTCTTTAATTACCTTAATTATTTAAATAATACTATATCTTTATAGTACTTTAGCTATTTACCGATAGTTAAAGTAATGGTTATTATTATATACTGCTTTTAAAATATCTTATAAGCAATTCTTAAGGATATATAAGTAAGGCAGCTTATTCTTTAATATATAATATAGGATATTGTCTTTTAGTTTAAAAGGATATCTTAATATAGATAAAGCTAGCTTACCTTTTTCCTTCTATAATTTAGTTTTTTCTTTATACTTTTGAATAAATAAGATAATAGCAGTATATTTCTTATCCTACTAATAGCCTTTTACCAGTTTTACCTTAAAGTCATTATTTATAATAGCTTATATAACCGTAAATGCCTTTTCATTTTAAATATTATCCAGTTTATTATTATCTGGTAGTTAATCCTTAAATAATTCTAGCCTTAATAGTATATCCAGTACTAAGTTAAGCTTTCTAAGGATATAGTATACATTCAATTAATACTAGGCTAAATATACTATTACTTGTTAAGATAGGTGTCTTATAGGCCTATAGGCATAGACCTGTGCAGGGAACAGCGCAGAATATTAAGAGCGAAGAGGGCTTTATTTGCAGTATATAATAGTAGCTAGGCATTAAAGGAAGGTAGATTATAGAGGCAATACCCTGTAATATATAGAAGATAGATACTATAATATAGGCTTATAAGGTACTATAAAATATAATAAACTAGTATATTAAATTGACTTATTAGCTAAGAAAATATTATAGTAAATAGTTATAAAGGACAAGACCTATTATAGATCTTCAGCCCTATATCGCTTTTTAAACTTCTTTCTATTTTAAAGCTTAAATGCCTATTAAGTCTACTAATTGCAAAGCCTAAATGCCTATTAAGTCTGTTAATTACAGACTTAACCAGCTAGCTAAGTTTAACTATTAAGTATATTAATTAAAAGCTGTTTATAAAGTATAAAGCGCTAACGTTTTACTATTATAATGTACTAACTGCCTAAAGCTTTAGGCTACTTTAAAGATTTAAAGATTACTATAATTACTGTAATAAAATATTAATAAGCACTATAATTCTAAGCTATTAATTATTATTAACCTTATAAATTATAGGCTAAAATATACTATAAAGTTTATAACTAAGTATTGTATTTTAATATCCCTTCTATAACTATAGTGTATAGTATTAATTAAAAGGGCTTAGAAAGATTTAATAGTAAAATAAAGGTATTAAATAATACTATAAATAAAGCTTTAATAAGGCTATTAATAAGCATCTTCTTTATAAAAAGATAAATTATAGTAATAACTTTAATAAATATAACCTCTTTAACCCTTTAAAATTAAATTAAAGTATATTTAATTCGGCAATTATACTTATTACTATAAGCAGTGGCAATAGAACCTTTATTATTATATAATAGAAGGGTAGGGCCTATAATAGGTTTGGAAATTTCCTAAAAAAGACCTTTAAACTATATAGCTTTCTTAAGGCCTTTAATAAGCTTAGTATATTTGGCCTTTGTTAAGATAGGTATCTTACAGGCCTATAGGCATAGACCTGTGTAGGGAACGGTGCAGAACATTGAGAGTGAAGAGGGCTTTGTCTGCAGTATACAATAGTGGCTGGGCACTGAAGGAAGGTGGATTATAGGGGCGATACTCTATAATATATAGAAGGTAGATACTATAATATAGGCTTGTAAGGTACTATAAGATATAGTAAATTAATATATTAAATTGACTTATTAGTTAGGAAAATATTATAGTAAATAGTTATAAAGGATAAGACCTATTATAGGTCTTTAGCTTTATATTACTTTCTGAACCTCTCTCTATTCTAAGGTCTGAATGTCTGTTAAGTCTGCTAACTATAAGGCCTAAATGCCTGTTAAGTTTGCTAAGGCCTAAATGCCTGTTAAGTCTATTAATTATAGACTTAACCAGCCAGCTAAATCTAACTATTAAGTACGTTAGTTGGAAGCTATTTATAGGATATAAGATACTAACGTTTTACCGTTATAGTATGTTAACTGTCTAAGGCTTTAGACTACTTTAAAGGTTTAAAGACTATTATAATTACTATAGTAAAGTATTAGTAAGCACTGTAATTCTAAGCTATTGGTTGTTATTAGCTCTATAGATTATAGATTAAAATATACTATAAAGTCTACAACTAAGTGCTATATTTTAATACCCCCTTTATAGCTGTAGTATATAGCATTAATTAAAAAGGTTTAGAAAGGTTTAATAGTAAGATAAAGGTATTAAATAGTACTGTAAGTAAGGCTTTAATAAGGCTATTAGCAGGTATCTCCTCTATAGGAAGGTAGGTTATAGTAATAACTTTATTAAATATAGCTTTTTTAACCCTTTAAAATCGAATTAAAGTATATTTAGTTTTGCAATTGTACTTATTACTATAAATAATAGTAATAAAGCCTTTATTATTATATAATAAAGGGGTAGGGTTTATAATAGGCTTAGAAATTTCCTAAAAAAGACCTCTAAGCTATATAGCTTCCTTAAGGTTTTCGATAAGCTTAGTATATTTAGCTTTTAGAATACTAAAGGATATAGTAAATGCTTTCTTAGATTTCCAGCTAATAGGTTTTTTAATTAAAGTAAATAGTTAATTATAGGTAGATTTAGCACTTTCCTTATACCTAACCTAGTTACTATTAGTAAAGCCGATAGGCTTTAAGTTACTATTAAAGCTGTAATTAATAGTACTGTAAATATTAAAATAAAGATAGGAAAGTAGTAATTTTATAGCTTTTAAATAGATATTAGTAAGCTATATTAAGTATTGTAAAAGCCACTAAATACTAAAGGCTATATTAGGCTTAGTTTAAACTATAGTATATATTAAAGTACTAATTAATTATCAATATAGATACTAATTAAAAAGGCTTACAGAGGTTTTAAGCCTATTACCTTTACTTATAATTTTAAAGCTTAATAGAAAGGAAGTTAACTTAATATTAATTCTAAAATACTTAATTGCCTTTATAATATAGGCCTTTTAATAGATCTAAAGGTACTATTAAGGCCTATTATATTCAATTTAAATACTAAGGAAATAACAGATAGGACTTAAATCTTTAATATTATAATACTTCTCTATAGTTTTTTTTAAGGCTTAAAACTATAAAGGCTTAAAGCCTATAATTAAGTAGTTATTAATATAGTAAATAATAAAGATTTTATAGTTTAAGTAAAAATCGGTAGTTATATTGGAAATAAGGGGCTTAAAACCTAAAGCCTAAGTTATTATAAGGACCTTCTATTGCTAAAGGTAAAAAGCTTACTTTAAACTATATAAAGATTTCTTTAATAAAATAATTTAATCTTTAATAAGGTTTTATCCAGTTATCTTTAATAGTATTATAGTATTAGCATTACTATAAGCAAATTTAAGTAGTCTTTATAGAATTTCGATATAAATATTAAAATCGGTCTTTAAGTTTAAAAAGACTTCTATAAAGTCTACTTACTTTAAATCTTAATTAAATATAGTTATAAAGGCCAATATAATTCTTTAAATTAAAGGCTTTATAGTAAAAGTATAGGTCTATTTAAAATCGATTTTAAAAGCCTATTAGAAACTTTAAGTAACTAATCAGGCTTTAAACTTTACTATAATACCCTATAAATTCTTCTTATCCTTAAAGACCTAGTAACTTATAATAGGCTTCTTTTTAACTTAAGATTAGTAAATAAAATAGAAGGTCTTAATAGTAAGAAGTTAGTGTAATTTAATAAAAATAGCCTATAACTATTGCTTCTTTTTAGAATATTTTAAGGCTTATTTAAAAGTATTAAGCTTTAAGGCCTTTATAAAATAGTACTTTTTATAGTAAAAAACTAAATAAAAAATAAGCTTATTATAATCTATATTATTTATAAATATAAATTCCTTATATTACTTTTATAAGGCTTAAAGTAAAGGGATTTTAATAGTAATAGAAGGTACTATAAGTATTAAAATTACAAGCTTAAATAGCAGCTAAGTAAGTAATGTAAAGAATGATTTAAATATTAAGGAATTGGAAATTAATAAAATAGAAGGACTATAAATAAAAGGCTTAAGAACTTAAATAGTAGTATCCTTTTTTAACTTATTAAAGTAGTTAAAGACTTTTAAAAGACTTATAGGGCTTAAAGGACTTATAATCTAAGCTAATAGGTCTTTATAGAACTTAATAAAGCTAGTTTTAATAACTTTATTTAAGCTTAAATAGACTAAGTAAGTCTAATAACCTAAAATAGCTATAAGTCTTTCTTTAATTCTTTAAAAGGTAAGTTTAAAACCTATAGTTTAATCCTTAATAAAGATATATACTATAACCTTAATACCTATAGCCTTATAGTTTAAAAGGTTTAGTTAATATAGTATTTAAAAAGGTAATAGTTTATTATAAAAGGCTTAATAAAGTATAAGATCTTTAAAGCTTTAAGCTATATAGTTAATAATTTCTACTATAAAAATAGCTATATATCTTTAGAAAGTAATAAAAAGGCTTAAAGCTAAAATAGTAGCTTTAAAATAGTCTAAAATAACCTAAATAAAGTACTTGGTTAAGCCATTTTAATTAAAAGTTCTAAGGCTTAATATATTAAAGCCGATATCCTTTTTAGTAAGGTAAGTATTTAAAGAAAAGACTTCTTTTCCTTTATTATAATAAAAGTAAATAGGGTATTGTTAGAAGATATTATTTAAGCCTTTAAATAGTAAATAAAGTACTATAATAGTATTATCTTTAATAATTAATAGCTTAAAAAATCGAAAATAGGTCTTTTAATCTACTATAACTAAGCTGTAAAGCTTCTTTAATAGTAAAATAGGCTTAATAATAATAATATCCCTTTTTAAATAGTTTAAAGTAAAAGAAAGATCTTAAATAGGATTCTTAAAAGGCCTTTAAAGGATTTTTATAACGTTATAACTTTTATAAATTAAATCTTTAAACCTAACCTTCTATAAATTAAATATACCTTTAATAATAAAAAAGGTCTTCTTTAAAAGATTAAAACTTATATACCTAAACTGTATATACTAAAGGATAGCTAATTAAACTAAAGCTAATAAAGGCTTATTAAGATCCTTAAAAGACCTATCCTTTTTTAAAAAGTTAAAAGCTTTAAAAGAAACCTCCTTTAAAACTTTAAAAGCTTTAAAGGCTTTAAAGAAAATAGGGTAATTACTAAAGTACTATTAATAAAATACTTTCGGTTAAAGTTAGCCTTTAAAATTAAAATATAACCCTAATCTTTTAAAATTTAAAAAGATAATAAGATTGCAGTTACTATCGGTAAGCTTTTAATTATAAAAGGCTTTTCCAATACTATATAAGCAGTTCTTATTAATAATATTTAGTAGAAAAGTAAAAATAAAGAAAGTTTTAGTAAAGTTAATAATTAAAAAATAGGCTCTATTATTATAAATTTTAATAAAGAATTAAACTTTTACAATGCCTTTATTAATAATTCTTATAAAGCTACCTTTTATAATTAAAAGCTTAATCTTTATTTTAATAAGGTTAGTAAAAAGGTTTTTATTATTATAAATATAGACTATAAACTTAATATTAAAGAGCTAAGTTTCTTTTAAAACTGAATTAATATAATTAATTAAGTTAATAAATATAAAAGGTAAAACCTTAAAAGGTAAAGATATTGTAAACTTAATAAAGCTATAGTATTTATAAAGTATAATTAGTTTTAAAGGTTTAATACTATAGAAGCTTATATTAAAATTAAAGTTTACTATAAAGAAAATTTCCTTAAAATTTCTAAAGTCTTTAGCATTTTCTTTCTTTTTATCCTCCTTTTTCTTTTTCTTCTTTTTAATAAACTTAAGCTTTATAAGATTTTTTATAAAGGTATTTAAAACCTTTAAGGCTTTAGAATCTTTAATAAAGGCAATATAAAAATAAAGTATAAAAAAGGTTTAAATAATTATAGTATTAGAAATATAGGTCTTAATTAAAAGCTTTCTTTATAAAAATTCCAATATAAAGTAATAGAAATAGCTAAAATTATACTTATTTTAGTAAATTAAAACTTTAAAGCGTTTATATTATAGTAGAAAACTGCCTTTTAATAAACTTAAATAGTAATTAACTTAATCGATAAACTAAATTATAATACTTAAACTTTAAAGCTTTATAATAAAGATATTGAACTTAATATTATATTTAACTACTTTTAATAAACTATTAAATTTAATAATATAGTAAGCTCTATAGAGCTTATTTTAAAGGATAGCCTAAGTAAAGGTATACTAAGCTTATAATCGTTAAAAAAAGGTTACTAAAGAGTCTTTAGCCTTAATAATAAATAATAGGCTTACCTATAAGGTATTCTAAATAGTAAAAAAAAAAAAGGCTTTTAAGTTATTATTTAATAAATTAATAATTAACTTAAGCTTATTTATAAACTTAAAAAGGCTTAAAACCTTTATTTAAATAATAAAAGCTTAATATTAAGAACGCCAGTTCTTAAGACCTAAAAGCTTTTATTCTTTAATAAAATAAAAGACCTATTTACTAAAATCCTTTATTAAAAATACAGTAGTCTTTTAAATAGTTTAACTTAAAAAAAGTACTATAATAGAGATAGTAATAGAGGCTAATAGACTTATATAAATTAAAGTAATTAAAGATAAAGGTAATATAGATAGGTTTATAAAAGGTTTAAAAAAAGACTTAAAGGAATTTAAAGTAGTATATTTTAGTAAAAGGCAAATATTAAAATTGTCAATATAGGTATTAATTCGGTTAATTTTAATACTTAAAGTTTTAATTTAATTAATAAAACCTACTATAGTAGCCTTAATCTTATTATTAAAGGTAACTATAAGGTTATTCTATAATTACTAAAAGTACTAAGTAAAGTTAAAGCCTTTAAAAAGGTTAAAAGTTAATAAAAAGTTAAAGGTCTTTAAAGCTCTAAGGCTTATAGAAGGGTCGTATATATCTTTATCCTTTATAATAAAAAAGGTCGAAGGCTTAAAAAGAAAGTAAAAGTACTATTAAAAGTACTAAAATGCTATTTTTTAGGTCTTTAGCGCTTAAAAGGAAAGTAAAAGTACTATTAGAAATATTAAAATACTATTTTTTAGATCTTTAATAGTTTAAAATAAATAGAGCTTATAGGATAGATATTATTGTAAAAGCTATAAAATAAAGAAATTTACTTAGATAATATAAGTTTAGGCTTATAACCTATTAAAATAAATATCTTATAAACTTATAAGTATAGACCTATATAAAGAACAGTGTAAAATACTAAAAGTAAAAAGGGCTTTGTTTATAGTATATAATAGTAATTAGGTACTAAAGGAAGGTAGATTATAAAGGCAATGCCTTATAATATATAGAAGGTAGATACTATAATATAGGCTTATAAGGTATTATAAAATATAGTAAACTAGTATATTAAATTAACTTATTAATTAAGAAAATATTATAGTAAACAGTTATAAAAGATAAGACTTATTTTAGGTCTTTAGCCCTATATTACTTTCTAAATCTCTCTCTATTTTAGGGCCTAAATGCCTATTAAATCTACTAACTATAGGGCTTAAATGCCTGTTAAGTCTGTTAAGGCCTAAATGCCTATTAAGTCTGTTAATTGCAGACTTAGCTGGCTAGTTAAATCTGACTATTAAATGTATTAGCCGGAAGCCGTTTATAGAGTATAAGGTACTAATGTTTTACTGTTATAGTATACTAACTGCCTGAGGCTTTAGGCTACTTTAAGGGTTTAAAGACCACTGCAATTGCTATAATAAAGTGTTAGTAAGCACTGTAATTCTAAGCTATTAGTTATTATTAGCCCTATAGGTTATAGGCCAAAATACACTGTAAAGTCCATAACTAAGTGCTGTATTTCAACAGCCTTTAAAGTACTAAAGAATATAGTAAATGCTTTTTTAAATTTCTAATTAATAGATTCTTTAATTAAAGTAAATAGCTAACTATAAGTAGATTTAACACTTTCCTTATACTTAGCTTAAATACTATTAATAAAACCAATAAGCTTTAAGTCACTATTAAAGCTATAACTAATAGTACTATAAATATTAAAATAAAAATAAAAAAGTAATAATTTTATAGCTTTTAAATAAATATTAATAGGCTATATTAAATATTATAAAAGCTATTAAATGTTAAAGGCTATATTAAGCTTAGTTTAAACTATAGTATATATTAAAGTACTAATTAATTGTCGATATAGGTATTAATTAAAAGGGCTTATAGGAGTTTTAGGCCTATTGCCTTTACTTATAATTCCAAGGCTTAATAGAAAGGGAATTAACTTAATATTAATTTTAAAGTACTTAATTGCCTTTATAATATAGGCCTTTTAGTAGATTTAAAGATACTATTAAGGCCTATTGTATTTAATTTAAATACTAAGAAAGTAGTAAATAGGACTTAAATTTTCAATATTATAATACTCCTTTATAACGTTCTTTAAGGTTTAAAACTATAAAGGCTTAAGGCCTATAATTAAGTAGTTATTAATATAGCTAATAATAAAGATCTTATAGTTTAAGTAAAAATAGATAGCTATATTGGAAATAAAGGGTTTAAAACCTAAAGCCTAGGTTATTATAAAGACCTTTTATTACTAAAGGTAAGAAGCTTACTTTAAACTATATAAGGATTTCTTTAATAGGATAACTTAATCTTTAGTAAGGTCTTATTTAACTACTTTTAATAGTATTATAATATTAATATTACTATAAGTAAACTTAAATAATCTTTATAGAATTTCGATATAGATATTAAAATCGGTTTTTAAATTTAAAAAGGCTCCTATAAAGTTTACCTACTTTAAATCCCAGTTAAATATAGCTATAAAGGCCAGTATAATTCTTTAAGTTAAAGGCTTTATAATAGAAATATAGGTCTATTTAAAATCGATTTTAAAGGCCTATTAGAAACTTCAAATAACCAATCGGGCCTTAAACTTTACTATAATGCCCTATAAATTCTTTTTATCTTTAAAAACCTAGCGGCTTATAATAGGCTTTTTTTTAATTTAAAATTAGCAGATAAAATAGAAGGTTTTAATAATAAGAAGTTAGTATAATTTAATAAAAATAGCCTATAACTATTATTCCTTTTTAAAGTATTTTAAAGCTTACTTAAAGGTATTAGGCTTTAAGGCCTTTATAAAATAGCACTCCTTATAATAGAAAACTAAATAAGAAATAAGCTTATTATAATTTATATTATTTATAGATATAAATTCTTTATATTACTTTTATAAAGCTTAAAGTAAAGAGATTTTAATAGTAATAAAAGGTACTGTAGGTATTAAAATTATAGGCTTAAGTAATAACTAAGTAGATAGTATAAAGGATAATTTAAATATTAGAAAATTAAGAATTAATAGAATAGAAGGACTATAAATAGAAAGCTTAAAGACTTAAATAATAGTATCCTCTTTTAATTTATTAAAGCAATTAAGGACCTTTAAAGGACCTATAGGGCTTAAAAGACCTATAATTTAAACTAATAGGTCTTTATAGAACTTAATAAAGCTAGTTTTAATAATTTTATTTAAGTCTAAGTAGACTAAGTAAGTTTAATAACTTAAAATAGCTATAAGTCTTCCTTTAATTCCTTAAAAGGTAAGTTTAAAACCTATAGTTTAATCTTTAATAAGGATATATACTATAACCTTAGTACTTATAGCCTTATAGTTTAAAAGGTTTAATTAATATAATGTTTAAAAGGATAATAGTTTATTATAGAAGGCTTAATAAAATATAAAATCTTTAAAGCTTTAAGCTATATAGTTAATAATTTCTACTATAGAAATAACTATATATCTTTAGAAAATAATAAAAAGGCTTAAGGCTAAAATAGTAACCTTAAGATAGTTTAAAATAACCTTAATAGAGCGTTTAATTAGGCTATTTTAATTAAAGGTTTTAAAGTTTAATATACTAAAGCCGATACCCTTTTTAATAAAGTAAGTATTTAAAGGAAGGACTTCTTTTCTTTTATTGTAATAAAAGTAAGCAAGGTATTACCGGAAGGTATTATTTAAGCCTTTAAATAGTAAATAAAGTATTATAATAGTATTATCTTTAATAGCTAATAGCTTAAAAAATCGAAAATAGGTCTTTTAATTTACTATAATTAAACTATAAGGCTTTCTTAATAGTAAAATAGACTTAATAATAATAATATCCCCCTTTAAATAGCTTAAAGTAAAAGAAAGGTCCTAAATAGAATTCTTAAGAAGCCTTTAAAAGATTTTTATAATATTATAGCTTTTATAAATTAAATCTTTAAACTTAACCTTTTATATATTAAATATACCTTTAATAATAAAAAAGGTTTTCTTTAAAAGGTTAAAACCGATATACTTAAACTATATATACTAAAGGATAATTAATCGAATTAAAGTTAATAAAGGCTTATTAAAATCCTTAAAAGACCTATCTTTCTTTAAAAAGTTAAAAGCTTTAAAAAAAACCTCCTTTAAAATTTCAAAAGCTTTAAAAGCTTTAAAGAGAGTAAAGTAATTACTAAAGTACTATTAATAGGATACTTCCGGTTAAGATTAGCCTTTAAAGTTAAAGTAAAACCTTAATCTTTTAAAATTTAAAAAGGCAATAAGATTGTAATTACTATTAGTAAGCTTTTAACTATATAAGGCTCTTTTAATATTATATAGACAGTTCTTACTAATAATATTTAATAGAAAAGTAAAAATAAAAAAAGTCTTAATAAAGTTAATAGTTAAAGAATAGGCCCTATTATTATAAGTTTTAATAAAGAATTAGACTTTTATAATACCTTTACCGATAATTCTTATAAAGCTATCCTCTATAATTAAAGGTTTAACCTTTACTTTAATAAAGTTAATAAAAAGGTTTTTATTATTATAAATATAGACTATAGATTTAATATTAAAAAGCTAGGCTTCTTTTAAAGCTAAATTAACATAGTTAGTTAAATTAATAAATATAAAAAACAGGACTTTAAAGGATAAAGATATTATAGATTTAATAAAACTATAGTGTTTATAAAGTATAGTTAGCTTTAAAGGTTTAATACTATAAAAGCCTATATTAAGGTTAAAGCCTATTATAAAAAAAATTTCCTTAAAATTTTTAAAGTCTTTAGTATCCTCTTTCTTCTTATCCTCCTTTTTCTTTTTCTTCTTTTTAATAAGCCTAAGCTTTATAAAGTTTCCTATAAAGGTATTTAAAGCTTTTAAAGCTTTAAAATCCTTAATAAAGGCAATATAAAAATAAAGTATAAAAAAGACTTAAGTAACTATAGTATTAAAAATATAGATTTTAGCTAAAAGCTTTCCCTATAAAAATTCTAATATAGGATAATAAAAATAGTTAAAATTATACTTATTTTAATAAATTAAAACTCTAAAGTATTTACATTATAGTAAAAAACTGCCTTCTAATAAGCTTAAGTAGTAATTAACTTAATTAATAAGTTAAATTATAATACTTAAACCTTAAAGCCTTATAATAAAAGTATTAAACTTAATATTATATTTAACTACTTTTAATAAACTATTGAATTTAATAGTATAGTAAATCCTATAAAACTTATTTTAAAAGATAATTTAAGTAAAGGTATATTAAACTTATAATTATTAAAAAAAGGTCGTTAAGGAGTCTTTAACCTCGATAGTAAATAGTAAGCTTACTTATAGGATATTTTAAATAATAATAAAAAAGAAAGCTTTTAAGTTATTATTTAGTAAATTAGTAATTAACTTAAGTTTATTTATAAATTTAAAAAGACCTAAAACCTTTATTTAAATAGTAAAAGCCTAATATTAAAAGCACTAGTTCTTAAAACTTAAAAGCTTTTATTCTTTAATAAAGTAAAGGACCTATTTATTAAAATCCTTTATTAAAAGTACAGTAGTCTTTTAAATAGTTTAATTTAAAAAAAGCACTATAATAGGTATAGCAATAAAGGCTAATAGACTTATATAAGTTAAAATAATTAAAAATAAAGGTAGTATAAGTAGGTCTATAGAAGGTTTAAAAGAAGACTTAAAGAGGTTTAAAATAGTATATTTTAATAAAAGGCAAGTATTGAAATTATCGATATAGATATTAATTTGGTTAATTTTAGTATTTAAAGCTTTAATTTAATTAATAAAACCTACTATAATAGCTTTAATTTTACTATTAAAAGTAACTATAAAATTATTCTATAATTATTAAAAATACTAAATAAAGTTAAGGCCTTTAAAGAAGTTAAAAGTCGATAAAAGGCTAAAGGTCTTTAGAACTTTAAGGCTTATAGAAAGGTTATATATAACTTTATCCTTTATAGTAAAAAAGGTTAAAGGTTTAAAAAAAAGTAAAAGCATTATTAAAAGTATTAAAATACTGTTTTTTAAGACTTTAATATTTAAAAGGAAAATAAAAGCATTGTTAAAAGTACTAAAATACTATTTCTTAGGTCTTTAATAGCCTATAATAAATAAAGCTTATAGGATAGATATTATTATAAAAGCTATAAAATAAAGAAATTTACTTAAGTAATATAAGCCTAGGCTTATAATCTATTAAAATAAGTATCTTATAAGCCTATAGGTATAGACCTATATAGAAAACAGTATAGAATATTAAAAGTAAAGAGGGCTTTATTTATAGTATATAATAGTAATTAGGTATTAAAGAAAGATAAATTATAAAGGTAATACTTTATAATATATAAAAGGTAGATACTATAATATAGGCTTATAAAGTATTGTAAAATATAGTAAATTAGTATATTAAATTAACTTATTAGTTAGGAAAATATTATAGTAAATAGTTATAAAGGATAAGACCTATTATAGGTTTTCGGCCCTATATTACTTTCCAAACTTCTTTCTATTTTAAAGCTTAAATGTCTATTAAATTTACTAGCTATAAGGCTTAAATATCTGTTAAATCCGCTAACTGCAGATTTAACTAGCTAACTAAGTTTAATTATTAAATGTATTAACTAAAAGCCGTTTATAAAGTATAGGGCGCTAACGTTTTACTGTTATAGTACGCTAACTGCTTAAAGCTTTAGGCTACTTTAAAGGTCTGAAAACTACTGTAATTACTATAGTAGAGTGTTAGTAAGTACTGTAATTCTAAGCTATTAGTTATTATTGGCCCTATAAGTTATAGGCTAAAATACACTGTAAAGTCTACAACTAAGTGCTGTATTTTAATAACCTTTAACTATATATTAGGGAATTTTTAAAACCTATTAAGGCTACTTTATTTATTTCTAAACCTTATAGGCTAATAAAGACTATCTTATCCTAATACTTCTTTTAAATAGACAGTTAATAGAAAAATGCAAATAGGTCGATTGCTAAGATATAATTTATACTGATAATTATATTTAGTATATTATCCTAATTAAATAAAAGGTAATTATTTAAAACAACTACTTTATTAAGTAAGTACAGATCTATTACCATTCTACCTTTCTATATACTATTTATAACTTTTTAAATATAAAAGATTAAATAACTAAACGGTATAGTAATAACAGTTTAACCTACTTTTCTATAATAGTATATTTTATTAAAGATTCTATATACTAAATCCTAATCTTCTTTACTTAATATATAAAGCTTAGCTCTTACTTTATAATTATACTAACTGTCGATTAAATTAATCTATATATACTTATCCTTTTTATATATTACTATAGTACTATTATCTAAATACTTATAGCCCTTAATACTAAATTTAAGTCTTTATATTAAGCTTAGGTTAATATTTATAATAATAGCGCCATTCGATACAATTATAGTAAGTATATTATCTAGTTTATTAAAACTAAGACTTTTATAATAGCCTTCTTTAATACTATATTTAAAAGGGGCTTTTATTATTCCGTCTTTTACTTTTTTTTTTAATATAGTTTTAACTACTACTTTTAAAGCTGTTAAAACTATTTTAAGTTTTTCTATTAGTTTAAACTTATTACTTAAGCTTATTTCCAATACTATACTAATAAAAGTACTTTTTTCTTATAATATTATTATATATTTATTTTCTATATATTCTTTAATCTTACTAATATATTAACGGCAATATACTACTATCAGCTAGTTAATATTGTTAATTATAAAGATAATATATAAAAAGCTATTATTAAAAGTTACATTATAAGCTTTATTTAGCTTTATATAGAATATATAGTCCTTTTTATCTATTTTAAAGAGATTTTTATATAAAACTTAAACTAATATAGTAGTTTGAAATAGAATAGATATTTAATCTTTTACTATTACTTTTTAAAATATTAAGATATACTTAACTATTAATTTAAATATAGTATTTATACTTTTATATATATTAAATATAACTAGCTTAATAATATAGTCGATGTATATTTTATTAGCTTTTAAAAAATCTATACTAAGTAGTATATTTAAAACTAGTTTAAAGGTTAGTAAGGTATAAACTAAGAACTTACCGATATAGGGTAAGCTGTTAATTATATTAAGGATATATATATTAATATTTACTATATTTAAAAGGTTTAGCCTTTTAATAATTCCTTTTATAGTTTACTTAATTCCTTACTTAATCTTTATATTAAGGTATATTTATTTAAACCAAGCTTTATTTACTATAACTATAGAATAGCCTATATTTAAATATACTATTAATTAATTACTTTATAAGTTGCTTATACCGGTATTTAGTAATATAAATTCCTAATAAACTATAGCTTTAATTTATAAAGGGCTAATTTAATATCGATAATTTATTTTAAAATAAGTAACTATATAATATAGGTATAGTCTATCTTTAAAACAGGTTATTAAGGCTTTTATTAATTTTTAAAAAAGGACGGTTTATAAAGTTTTAAAGTTGATTTTTAAAGTAAGCTGGCTTTTATTAACTTAAGCGTTTTCTTTATTTAGGGCTTTAAAAGGATATTTAAATCGAATCTAATATACTTAGTATATAGCTATAATAGAAGTTAAAATAGCTTATCCTTTTTAAATAGCCTATTAGGTTTTTTCTATAAATTATAATATATTAAATATATATACAATAGTAGTTTAATGTAGTTTAAAAAGATCTTACTATAGCATTTATATTACTATTTATTGCCTTTATAAAAGATTTTAATTTAAGTCTATTAATAATTAATATATTTATTACTTTTAGTTAGTATAAAAAGGTAAGTAAATGCATTATTATTATCGGCATTAGTAAGCTTTTTATTTAAATTATAATCTATTATATAGTCTTTATCCTATTTATTTAATAATAAAAAACCAAATTTCTAAAGATCTCTCTTTTAATTAGCATTATTAAGGTCATTTAAAGTAGTATATTATTTATCGGCTTAGTAACTATTAATATTATTTTTAACCTAATAGTATATCTTATAATAGTCTCTATTAAAATATTAACAGTATCTTTACTTACCTTTATTAACATACTTAAATTAATAGCCATTATATTTAAAAGACCGAAAGTAGTTTCTATTAAGTAAATAAGGCCTATATAAAGAAAAACTTCTATAAAAGGAAAAGTTTCTAATAGGAAAATAATTCCTACTATATTAATAATTATTATAATTATTAAAATTATTATATTAAGTATAATTATAAAAATTACTATATATACCGCTATTATATTAATTGCCTCTTTTAAGCTAATGTATTTTAATGCAATTATTAAAATTTAAATATATTAAATTAGGATTTCTTCTTTTAATAGCTTTAACGTTATAAGTATAGATCTTTAATATTATATTAACTATAAAGAGTCGATTTTTATAGGGTAATAGGGTAAGTTAGACTACTTTAATATAGTATTTAGCTTTATTATTAAAATAAATAAGGTATTAGGATAGTGATTTTTATTTAAAGGGTTAAAGAAGTTAATATAAGTTAAGGTAAATACTGTTAAAAATTTAATCCTTAATTTAGTTTATATTATAGGTCCTAACCGCTTTAATAAATTATACTTTTATTACTATATATTCTTTAATCGGCTTACTTTATTCTATTAACTTCTTAGTATATATATATTTAAAAAGCTTTTAAACAGTAATATATTAAGATATACCGAAATAGTCTAATAAAGTATATACTTAATATTCTATATCTTCTTTAAGAAACTTTCTATCTTACTTAAAAAGCTTATATATATATTACTCTATTATACTACTATATAATAGTAAGTAGATTTCCTCTTTAAGTATATTTCTTTTTATTAAGTTTGCTATTATATCTTTAATTAAGTCGATAAATAGTTTAACTATTTTAAAAACTTAATATTTGCCTTTTTTAATTATCTCCTTATTATTATTATTATAATCGGTAAAATAAAAGTATTTAACATTTTAAAGTTTTTAACCAGTAAGTCCTTATACTATTTATTTTTATTATTAATATAATAAGTTATTAATATTGTTTTATTTGGTTACTTTAATTAAGCATTTAAATAGCTTTATTATTATAGTAAGATCTAACTATTAAAATAGATTATATAGACCTTTACTTTTATTATTAGCTTTATCTTTAGTTCCTTCTTTAAATCTATTATTATATTTTTTACTTTATTTACCTTTATATATATTACCTTAATTACCTTTACCTTTAATTTCTTACTTAACTTTTTATTTAACTTTCTATTTACCTTCTATTCTTACTTATCCTTTTATACTAAAGCCTTAACTATTTGCCTTTAAAGCCAGTATTATTAAATCTTAAAATAATCCTTAATCTTAAGTTATTTAGTTAGTATTATTAATAGTTTATTAATTATATTATTAATATAAAGGAAAGGACTGTAAATTAAATATTTAATATTAACTGATTATTCTATTAAATATTTCTACTTTATTTTTAATATATAGATTATTTAAAAGAATAGTTAGGTAATTAAATAGGGTATTTAATTAGCTAATTAATTTTAAAAATTAAATAAATTTTAGCATTAAATACAATTATTTTTAATAACTTTAAAACTATAGTTTTCTAAATAGTATATTTATATATTATAAGTAGATTAATAGGATTGGTATTTTATTTTTAAGTAAAATCGGTATATTATCTTTTAATTCGATTATTATAGCTTTTCAGTTATAAAGTAAAAGGATAAGTTATTTAATAAGGTTTTTTATAAATATTAATATAAAATTATATCTTAATTATATTAACAGTTTATATTAGAGATTTTAACATATAGTATTAATAGGCTATTAAAATAATTAATAGTTATATAGTAAACTACTTTAAGGTTCTTTAAAGTTATTACTTTATAAAAGAATAGAAGTATTTTATAAGTATATATCCAGTATATAGGGTATTTATTATAGTATTTATATTAGAGATAAAGATTATAAGTTTAAATAAAGTAATAGTAGTAATATTGGATATTATTATAATTATAGATTTAATAGTATTAGTAGTTTAAAAGGTAGTTTCTTTAAAGACTATAGTATTTATTAAAAAGTTAATCAGTTAAGTATATAGGTAATATTAATTATTAGGGGTTTAAATAAAAGTAAGTATCTAATAAGGTTAATATTTTATTTTACTAGTAATAAAGTATATAGAAGTTTAATAGACTATTCTTTTATATATTTTTAATAAAGGGGTATTATTTAATGTCGAAAATAAGTAGGTAATAATAAGGTTAATAGTTCGATTAAAGTTAATTGTTTAAATAGGCTATTTAGTAATTTAAACTGTAAATTATATACTTAAAAAAAAATATTAAACTATTTATTTTAAACTATTGCCTATAGTAATAGGCTTAGTAATTTAATAAATATGGATTTAAAGTTAATAAAGATATTTTATTAAAAAGATAGTAAGTAATTTAATAAGTATATTGTATCGGCCTATATTATTTAATTAAAAGATATACTTAATAAGGTTATTAACAGTGTATTTAATAGTTAATTAGCCTATTCGTTAACTTACTTAACTTAACTATTAGCTTAGTTATTATCTAATACTTCTATAAAGGATTTTAATAATAGTAGTAAGGTATTTAATTATAATTAAAGAACTTAATATTAGATTTACTTAAAGCTTCTAATAATACAGTATATTAAGTCGACTAAGGCAACGACGGTTTAGTTTTTTATATATTCTATAACTATTTCCTATACTATAGGTAGTTTAAAGAGATTTTTACATTTATAGAATTTAATTAAAAACTTAATAAACAGAATATAACTATCCTAATCTTTCGGTATTTCTAATAAATTAAAAATACTAATATCCAAATTAATTTATAAAGTATGTCTTAAGTTAGTATTAAGTATATAGATAGTTAGGTTTTTTTTAATCTAACTAGCTTATATAAAGCTTCTTACTATATACCTATTATTAATATACTTCTTTTACTTAGCTTATTAATAGAAGGTAAGCTTTAACTAATCGATAGATAGATTATCGAAGGTTAAAGTAGCGTTTTATTAAGTAGGTTAGGATATATAAAGGTATAGTATAATTTAATTGTAACGTTAGAATAACTAATATACTATTAAATAGGGTATTGGAATAAACGGTAATAGGTAGACTATCGGAGGCTATTTAAATAGCTATCGATTAGATTAATAAATTACCGATTTAATATTGGTTATTATTTATTATTAGTATAATAGGATAGAAGCGAATAGACTGTTTATTAATATAGGTATACTTAAATAAATAGAGCGTTTATTTTTAAAGAAGGAAGGTAGGTAAATAGGGCATTTAGTAGGATTTAAAGTAAGTAATTTAATATTTAACTGTAAAGATAGTTAAAAAAAGATTACAGTTACTATTAATATATAAATAGATAGTATAATAATAATAAGTATTAAATTAGTTATATTAAATTGATTGTTAAGAAGAAAAAGCTAGAGCTAACAAGCTATTTTAGTATTCTCTATAGGTTATGCATACCTATACATAATATAATACTCAGGTTATGCATACCTATACACAACATAATGCCTAAGCTTTTCGTATCATCTACTTTTTTTAGGAATTGTTAGTAATGTCTATTATTTAAATAAGCGATACTAGTTTAAAGTAGAATCTTTCTATTTAATATATATAGTTTAAATAGAAGTTAATATAGAAGGTAGGGGGCTTATACTTTTAAGTAAAACAATTAAAGGGTATATTAAATTCGATATAAGTGACTTTATAAGTAAAGAGCATTTTAATATTGTCGATAAATTCAAAACCTTTAATAAATTATAAGTGCATTGTAATTTTTTAAATATATTAAAATATTAAATTAGGTTAGTATAGGAATTAGCTAATTAATAAAGTATAGAGAAGGTATATTTAATTAACCGATAAAGTTTAAAAAGTTTATAGGCCAGTTAAATAAAAGGTTTTATATTTTTTATAAAAGCTATAGCTTTATTTAAAGGCTTATAGAAGTAATAATTATATAAATCCTTTAAATAGTTAAAGACTATTGGCCAATTTTAAATAGGCAACTGATTATTTATTTTATCGTTACTATATTTTAAATATAAAATATAATGATACCTTTAAAATAATCGTAGTAAATATTTAAGCTAGTAGTTAAAAGTTTAGTATTTAAATTAAGTACTTTAAGATAAGATTTAATTGTATTCTACTTTATAATTAAAGCCTTATACTTACTTATCTTTATTTAAAAGCAGATCTTATTAGTATTAAAGCCAGCCTTTTAAAAGACAGCAATTATATAATTACTTTTAATTAATATATAATAAGTAAAGGGAGGTAAGGGTAATTATATACTATTAAGTAAACAGTTTATTAATTGCTATAATTAGCTTCTTTTTTTTCTTCTTTATTTTAAGTATAATATAAAGAATATAGTTTATAAAGGAAGATTTGGCAATAGTATAATAAATTACGTCTAGACAGTTAATATTAAATAGGCTAGTAGGATTGTTTTAAAAAGTAGCCTAAACCTAAACTATTTTACTATTAGCTAAATTTTAAATAAACTTAAATATTATATTTATATTAAAATATACAGTCTTTTTATTTATAGTCTAGACCTTAATAATATATCGAAAGTAAAGTGACTTTAACTTCTTACTTACTTTAATTATAAAACTCTATATTTATTTATTTTAAAAAATATTTAAGTCGTTAATACTATTACCGGCCTTTAATATCTAATAGGCCTATTTATTTACTATAAAAAAGCTAAGTATATAAATATATACTATACTTAAAGCTAAGTTATATTCTATTTTATTAAGATTCTTTATAGTAACTTTATTAAAATTATTGGTATTTAAAATAGAATTAAAGGCAATATTAATAAGTAGGCTATTAATAGCCTTAACTACCTTTTAATATTTATAATAATATCTTAATATTATATACTATATTTTAAGTAAAGAAATTAATTAAAAAAGGAAAACTATCTGCCTATTAAGGAAATAGAATAGGGTTAATATTGTTTATATAATAGACTATATACTAATAGCCTTTATAATAGTAGTAAGCTATTTATCGATTATATCGACCTTAACTTTAATTAGTAACTTTTTAAAATATAAGGTAAATATACTAATACTTCTAACCTCCTTATTTATATATTTTCTATAAAAAAGCCTAATTTACCTTAGTACTTATAAATATATTAAAGATATTATCTTACTTATCTTTATTATAGTTCGGTTCAAAATCCTTTATAATAATGCAGTCATTTATAAGATATTTATTAGAAATAATTATATATAAAAGAAGTAAATTAAACTAAAGAAGTAATATATAGCCTATTTAGTTAGAGACTTTATTTTAAATTAAGGTAGTAGTTATAAAGCTAATAACTTAAGGTTCGGTGGTATATACATAAGATATAACATATAGATACTTACGATTAATACAATAGTAAACAGTATCTTTAAGTTATTTAGTATACTATTAAACTGACTACCTATTAAAGCGTCTTAGCCTTTACTATTATACCTACAATCGATATTAGCTTTACTAACCATCCTTCTACCTTATCCTTCTATACAAATACTTTATCCCAAGTCTTTATATTATTATCATCAATCTATAATCCTCGATTAAGCTTAATTAACCTCTATTTAAATCGATAGAGTTTAGCGTATTGTTCGATAGATAAAGTATCGAACTTATATATAACCAAATCTTAAGTATAGGCAAGGCCTATATTTTACTTCTTATTATCTTTCTTCGGTATAGCTATTGTTATGTTAGTTAATTTAACCTTATTACTATTTTATATTAGGATCTTATATTTATAGACTTTCGGTATAATTATATATTAGCATTATATTAATACTATCTTTTAGTTATTAAGTTATATAGGATAGACCTATATTTAATACTACAATCGGTTAAGTCTTAATATAGTAGATAATATAAAAAAGGAATGTAGTAGGTAATATAGGAAAGGAAAGGTAAAAAAAAGTAGTAAATAGGATCCTTTTTAACTTTATATAAATACTAGTGCTTAGCCTTAGTATAGGCCAGTAAAGGAATTATCAGCACAGTTATAAACAATTCGGTAGTAAAGAAAGTATTTAAAAGGTTTAGCTATAATGTTATGTTAAGATAGGTGTCTCACAGGCCTATAGGTATAGACCTGTGCAGGGAACGGCGCAGAACACTGAGAGCGAAGAGGGCTTTGTCTGCAGCATACGACAGTGGCTGAGCACTGAAGGAATATGGATTACAGGGGCGACGCCCTGCAATATATAGAAGGTAGACACTGTAACATAGGCTTGTGAGGCACTGTAAGATGTGGTGAACCAGTATATTGAATTGACTTATTAGCTAGGAAAATATCACAGTGAACAGTCGCGAGGGACAAGACCTATTATAGGTCTTTGGCCCTGTATTGCTCTCCGAACCTCTCTCCGTTCCAGGGCCCGAATGCCCGTTGAGTCCGCTAGCTGCAGGGCCTGAATGCCCGTTGAGTCCGCTAGCTGCAGGGCCTGAATGCCCGTTGAGTCCGCTAGCTGCAGACTTGGCCGGCCGGCCAAGTCTGACTGTTGGGTGCGCTAGCCGGAAGCCGTTACAGGGTGCAGGGCGCTAACGTTTCACCGTTGCAGTGCGCTAACCGCCCGGGGCTTCGGGCTGCTTCAGGGGTCCGAAGACCACTGTGATTGCCGTGGCAGAGTGTTGGTGAGCGCTGTGATTCCAAGCCATTGGTTGTTGTTGGCCCTGTAGGTTATAGGCCAAAATACACTGTAAAGTCCACAACTAAGTGCTGTATTTCAACATGTTATTATATAAGCTTATTATTAAACTTGATAGTAGAAGGTTTAGCTATATAATAAGTATATAATAAGTATATAACAATTACGTAACTATAACGGTAGCCCTAGACAGTTTAAATAGCATACTAAATTAACTGTAAAGAGAACCAACGCCAGGTATAGCGTTATAAAAGAAATTTCTTTTTAGAAGCTCCACTTCTCAGAGAGACATAAAGCTAATAACCTTCTTTAAGATTAAAGCAATAGTATATAAAATAGTTAACTATATATTATAAACAATAGTAGCCTTATTAAAATAAATAGTATACTATTTAAAGTCTAGTATTATAATTATAATAAGGGTAATTATTTTAACCTTAATAAGATTAAACTTACTATCGGTAAAGTAGTTTTAACTATTAAATTTAAAAGATATAAGGCTATATAGACAATAAAGTTAACAGTAATATTAAATTTAATTGTTTAATAAAGTTTAAAGAAGATAGTATATTTAACTAGCTTATAAAGTTTTAAAACTTTATAGGCTAATTAAATTAAAGAGATTTATCTATCTTTATTTATTTTCAATTCTAAGTCCTCTAGTTTTTTATTAAAGTTACTATTTAAATTACTAATATTACTAATATCGTACTTTAAATATATAAGTATATTAAAGGTATTTAGCAATTTCAATACTTTATTATTAATATATTTACTTTTAATTTAAACTTAATAGTAAAGGATAATATAGTAAAAGGTAAATACTATAACTTTAATAACCTTAAGGTTATTTTTCTAACTATCCTACATTTTAATATAATCGTTAAACTTAATTACTATTTTAATAATAACAGCCTTATAAAAGGCTTTATATTTTAAAATAGCCTTTTTAATACTATAAAATAAATATATATTAAAACGTTTGGAAAAATTATTTAGGCTTTTATTATAAGTTTAAGGTTTTAAATTTAAAGATAAGATAATTAAAGTCGGCCAGACTTTAATCTCCTCTCCTTTATTATAAAGTTCTTTAAAGTAGTAATAGGCTATTTTAATAGTAAGAAAGTATATAAAGGTTTTTCTAATTTTAACTTTAAATTAAAATATAAAGCTATAAAATAGAGAATATTTAAGTAAATAAATAGTATATACATTTAATAATATTAATAGGTATTTATAATATTATACTTAGCTATTTAACGAACTTTTAAAACTTTATCGGCTAATTAAATTAATAAATAGTATTTAAAAACTTACCGATAATTTAATATAATTTAAAGAAGTTAATTATATATCTATAGATTTTTTAATTAACTTAAGTATATTCTTTCTATAATACTTAATCGTTAAGCTTTTTAATAATACCTTTAAGTACTTTAGACTTACTTTTATTATATATCTTTAAATATTTTATACTAGTAATTAAAAGTTTATTATTATTATAAATATTTTTAAATAGTCTATTAGTATATAAAAGTAATTTAATTAAAAAACTTTATACTATAGCTGCCTTAGTAATTATAAAGGCAGTTTTTTAATCTGCCTTCCTATTTTCTTTTAAAGATAATTTAATAGTATTAATTGTAAATTTAACTGTTAGACTATTAAAGGTAATTAGATAATTATCGACAATTGTTAAATCCTTTAAAAATAAAAAAAGTTTCTTTTTAATATCGATTTTAATAAAGTATATATAGAGGTAAGTATAGATCTTATTTTTATAAAAGGAATCGAATAAAATATAGATAGTATATATATCAATAGATAGAATATTCTACTTAGTTATTAAAGTAGCCTTTCTTTAAGTTAAGGTCTAATTAGTTATTAAGTTTTTAATAAAACAATTGGTTATTGTAATTTATATCTTAGTTTTAATTTAAAGGTATTTTTAAAATATATTAATAAGGTCTTTATTAAATAGTAAATCGATTATAAAACTAAGTTTAAAAAGCTTAAAGGTACTTTTATAAATATTTTAAATTTACTAAACTTTAATATTCTCTTAGATTATATTTTTTTTAAACTTTAAAAAAAGTCTGGTCGAATTGTACTTTAACTACTATTTAATAAATATAAGGTTTCTACTTTAAAGGCTATTTTTATTAAAAATTTCATTCTTTATTTTCTTTCTATAGAAAAAAAAATAATAGATAAATATAATAACCTAATCGTTAATATAATAGTTACTATAGTAGTATTTATTATTAAACTAAATAAACCTTAAAGTCTATATATCGTTATTAACATTAAAGGTTATTAAGTATATATATTAAATAGCGATAATAGTTAAATAAAAAAATCCTTTATACTTAATTTTAAGGTTTATATTGCTAATATTATTAGTATAAATTATAATAAATAGTAGATTTTTATATCTTTTAAAAGTCTAAAAAATCAATATAAATAAAGAGTTAAAAAATATAGTTGAAATAGCTTTAAGATAAATACTATAAATTGTATTAGCGTTTTATTTAAAAACTGCTTAAATAAGGAGACTAAAGATTAATATAACTATTATATATTAATTTATATTTATTTAAAGGTTATATTTAATTAGTTAATAAAGTTTTAAAAGTTTATTAAATAATTAAATATCGGTTTTATAATAAAAATATACTTTAAGTATTAATATAATAGGCTAATACTATAATCAACTTATATTTATTGATTAAAGCTATCTTTACTTATCATACCTTTTTAGTAATTATTAATATTATTAAATAGTAAAAGATATAACTATTAAGTTCCTACCTTAATATTAATAATAAATTTTAAAGTAAGGTCTTATATTTAACCGGCCGATAAACTTTTAAAACTTTATTAACTAATTAAATTTTAATTAAAGTACTTCCTTAAGTAAAACTTTTCTTTTTTTCCTTCTTTAATTTTTTTTTATACTTAAGTTCCTTTATAATATACAGTATATTTTTAATTTTATTATATTAAAGGAGGTGTTTAATAATAAACTTCTTTAAAATAAGTTTATCGATAAAAAAGAAACTGAAGTTATATAAGACTTTATAAAATAAAGATTTTTTATTACTTTTTATTATACTGGACTTTTTAACTTTCTTTTTTATAGTAATTATCTATTTTTTATTTTAAAAAGCCTCTTTTATATTTACAATCGTTAGACTTTTAAGCTTAAGTATCTTAATAATATCGACATTATTAAAGAAAAGATAATCCTTTATATAAACTATATTATCTTTTTTATTAAAGATAAAATTGTATTTTTAAAAGAGGTTTTTACCTTTAATAAAAGTCGTTAAAGTAACCTTTAAAATAGTAGCCTTACTTTACTTTTTAACTAAGGTTTTAAAAGGATTTATAGTAAATCCAATTTTAATATTAAAATATAAGGTTATTTTTTATTATATTAAAAGTATATACTTAATAAGCCGGTAAACTTTTTTTAAGTAAAGGGCAGGTTTTAAATAAGAAGAAATAGGCAGGTAATTGAAAATAAATTTAATTATAAAGAAGAAAAGTTTTAAAATTAAAAAAAAATAGGCTAGAACTTATACTTAAGGAGGTAGTTAATTTATATATCTTTATAAATCTAGGTTTAAATGTAAATTATCTATATATAGATGAAAATTTTGTCGGCCGATTAAGTTTTAAGATTCTAATAAGAGAAAATATATTATATTCTTTATAGTCTTTCCTATTTACTATTACTTTTGCTTTATAAGTGTTATGTTTGTTATTAAGCCTCTCTTCCGTTACCTTTTCCGACCCTACCCTACACTTGGTTCCGGTATAGCGGTAGCGATAACGTAGCTATTACAGGGCTGCCGACAAGGGTAGAATTTATCCTTTTTTTTTTTTTTTTTTTTCATTTTTTTCTGCACTGCCCCCATTTCTGAACACTGCAACCGCCACCATTTCCAGGGTTAGGAGTGGGAGTAGGCTGGGTCGGAGTTCCACCACCGTTGCCCGGGTTGGGGTTGGAAGCACCAGGCTGAGGGCCAATAATCTCAACATTACCCGGCAGACGATCAAACGGACCGTCGATGTTCTCAGCAACCCTTTGGCTCTGCCTGCACTGATTGCCCGTGGCAATGCTCTGTGTCTTGAGCTGAGGGCAGTAGAAGTCACAGTTGACATCCATGGCGCGCTGGAGGGAGTCGCCCTTCCAGCCGAAGACGTAGTCACCGTGGGTGCCGTAGCCGGTGTAGTCACCATAAGACCAGACAAAGGGCTGGGAGCCGTCCTCGGGCCAGAGGCTGCGGTCGTTGAAGCGGCGCGTGTCCCAGAGAACCTCGTAAAAGAGCTGGGGGATGCGGACGGGGTGCGAGGCCGGGCAGGGGCCGCCAGACTCAAAGGTCCCGCTGCTGGGGTAGGCGACGTGGGAGGAGTGGTCGGGGGGGTCGAGGGTCTTGCCGTCCCAGCAGGTGGGAAAGCGGACGTTGGACATGATGCCTTCCTTGCAAGGCTGCTTGGGCATGTCGGCGGTTTCGCCGGTGCGGGTCGAGAGGGTCTCGAGGCAGGTGAAGGTCATTTGACGGTAGCGGGAGGCTTCGGCCTGAGTGCGGTACATGGGGTTACCGACGATCATGCGGAAGCCAGGCTGGAAGGCAGTAGGCTTGTGGTTTTGGTAGGTAGCGGTATAGTAAACCGTCATGCCACCCCCGCGAGCACCATCAAAATCGACATTGGGCCGCTGTGGGACCCGAATCAGGGTGCCGTTACGGGCACGGAAGTAAAGGATGGCCGTCCAGTAGTTGGAGAAATCCTCGGAGAAAGTGCAGGTAGTGCAGGTGGCCTCCTCGCCGATGTTGTGCCTGTTGGGGTCCATGGTCACGTTGAACATGTTGCCACCGACAATCTGGTGAACGTGAGGGGACTGAATGGCACCTGGGAAGACGAGGCTGTGATAGTTTGTTAGTACGTAGCTCCACCATGGCTGATCCAAAGAAAGGCTTACGGATCGAGGCGCTCAGTCACGAGCTCTGAGCATGAGAATCGAAGGACAGCATGGACGCTCGGGGCGCCAGCCAACGCTACGGCGGCGGCAAGGAGGTTGCGGGAGTGCATCTTGATGGTGACGCTCGGTATATCCAACTCAATCAGGTTCGATATCCTATTAGCTCCTTGACGACGAGTCGAGACCTTCCACCTCTAGCAGGGCGATCAGCCATCTTTTATCCTCTTCTGACCCGTTGGATCCTTCAGATTAAACCCCTGCTCGTCGACCATCTGATTTCCGTCCGCCGCCATCTTTCCTCCTGGGCCATCATGCCCGCAGACTTTGGTTATGGTTCACTGTCACGGCGTGGCGTCCAGCATAGCGTGACAACGAGCAATGGAAGCATCCGTGCTTCGGCGAGAACCCGAGTTGGCATTAGCTCTGGAACAAAAGAAGCCGAGATTCAGTAACTTCGTGGGGTTGGTGGGCTTTCGGCTGAATACAGTGTCGCAGTCAAGACATTAGCCGTCCTACGCCCAACAACAAGACAGCGAGAGGCTCAGTGGTGAGAATCTTCTTTGGACCCTCAAGACCGCCGTGCTCGGTTGAAAAAAACCATCATAATGCGGGGGACAGGGACAAGGCTCCCCAGAGCAAAATCCGGGGACGGGGTGGGTTCGACCAAGTTTTCCACGTGCCTCCCGCAGCCCGCATGCCGACTACCGTACTTTACAGCCCTAAAAGCGGTAGCGATTCTCGTTAATGTTGTATTACGCCAGGATTCCACTAACCCGGTCTGCTCTTATTCGGCATAACACGGCCTATACCTTCCACTTTGAGCCCGGAGTACCCTTCCCGTCCATGTCGACACTACTGCGTACGCAGTACAACACAGTCCGTGTGGACCTTTCTCCCAACGGTCGACGGCGTGCGAGTCGGTGACAGTTCCAATTCCCCGAATCACGAGTTGGGAAAGCCACACTAGAGCAGTGCTGGTCGACTGAGTTTGGTATCATCGCGGGATGGGAGTGAGGCGTTGCTGCCCATGATGTCCAGTCTGGATTCAGGCTTATTCCTCGTGGCAACCTCAAGAGGCAACTGTACCAGAAGCCACCCGTCTTGGCAGCTACGACAGTAGCTTCAGTTGTTGAATAGAACATTTTTCGAAGGCGGCTGGCCAGAAGAAGACGCTTGCTCACGCACAGCTAGCACGAGGGGCGTCAGCCGACAACGTGGGCATGAGACAGGGGATGGGGATAAAATCAAAGTACCGACGCTGAGGCTCCATGACAGACTCCGCCGATGTGTGCTGATTCTCCCTCACTGGCCATGTGACGAAGCATTCAGTCTCCAGGCGCTTACATAGCTGTGCCAACGCTCTAGTAACCTATCAGACCTCCTTGTAAAGACCCTTGGCAAAAGATAGAAACCGGGCTCCGCAGACATTTGGGGTTGATCATGGATGCTGCGTTCATTTGCACATATTGCCTCGATATGAAGCGTTCCTGCAGAGAACAATCAATTCTTTTCTAGAACCTCGCTGGGCATGGCGGATGGAACCTCCGTCGGTTCTCGATATTGCTGCAATATGTGTATTCCGGGTTCGGCGTGTTGGCTTTTGTCAGTAGTGACGATGTGCCTGCATATTCTGTGATGTTTTCATGGTAGATATCGGGGTTATCGGCTCGTTGTTGGACCTCTCCTGTTGGGCTGCGTGGGATATGCACAGAAAACATGATGCTTTCGGCACGACTGTAAGATTCGACTTTCAAGCATCAGCCGCAAGTGAAGGCGGCGGAGGCAAGTTCTTCCATCTCCTTCCAGAACAAAATCGATCACAGGGTCCTGAGAAACTTCAGAATCTCTCGAATCACAGCTTCCGGCTGTTCCTGCTGTATCCAGTGTCCAGCCCCCTCGACCAACGTCACCCCCCTCAACATTCCCTTCTCGACCCAGCTCTCGTTTTCGTATCCTTCTAGCGCTCCAGGCTGTTGATAATTTCCCCAGTCTTTGACCCCGCTGATGAATGCCACCGGAACCTCGAGCTTCTTTCCAGCAAATAGCCACATGTCGCCCGCGGCCCTTTTATTGTCCTCGACCCCCACGGTTTGTGCCCGATACCAGTTGAGTGCACCTTGAAAGCCAGTTCGTTTCCACTCAGCACAGTAGATCTCCATCTCTTCCTTTCCCAACCACCTTTCTGTCTTGGAGCTGTCCTCTCCCACCATATTCTCCTGAACTACTGTTGGCATAGTTTGGTCTCGGCGCATGATGTAGTATTCTGGCATCTTTGCCAACTGGTCGGCTGTCCAGGTTTCCAGTGGATAAGGTTGATTTCTTTCCCAGTCAGCCGACTTGAGGTGAAAATAACCCCTGAGGAAAGCCTCGAGCCCTTGTGGTGGCGATTCCCATTCCTTGGCAGCCGAAGCAGACGAGTTGTACCATTTGTAGTACTTTCTAGGCGGAGAAAGAGCGGCCAGATCCGTGTGTATATTTGTTCCACTTTCCACAGTGCTTAGCGGAGGGGTTGAAGGAGGGTGGTAAGGATGGCTCATGTGGACCGTAGACAAAAACATGTCTGGTCGTATCAAGGCGGCCATGGCAGAGCTGACGGCCCCAAAATCATGCCCGACAATACTGTGCACTTGGGTATAACCCAGCTTGTACACCAGACACACAAGATCGCGTACAAGGTTGGTAAGAGCGTATTCTGCTAGATCGGTTTCTTCAAAGTTTCTTTGAGGCCAGCCAGCGGTTCGGCCGTATCCACGCTGATCGGGGGCTACACAAAAGTAGCCAGCTCCAGCGATAGCGGGCAGAACTTTGCGCCATGAGTAGGCCAGTTCTGGGTAGCCATGAGTGAACAGAACGAGAGGCTGCCCTGGGTTTCCTGCCTTAAGGACGTGAAAGTTGAGCCCACATGATGGCGTGCAGTCGATGTAGTCTTCTGTGACGCCGTCAGGCAGAGGAAGAGGGGGGAGAGAATTTGCAGCTGCGGCCATTGTCGTTAGAAAATGGTTTGTGTCCTTGTGTGATCTTTATCGCAACTTCACCATGTGAGGTGTTGTTACCCCGTCGTCGGTCATGAGGGGTGAAGTCAGTGGATTGGATAGGGGATGCCGTAAATGGGAACATGTGAAGCCCCGTTAGGTCTGACATAACCGGCGCCGCGGTAACGTCTTTGAAGGCTGATTGGTGGTAGCCAGCAATCCCGCAATCCAGCTTGGAATGGCATCTTGTCCAATGATGTCAACGATAAGAAGACCTAGAGATAGCGCATCTTGGTATGAAACCCGGCTGTCAAATCGAAGAAGCAATGGATCAAGACTCCACCTTAAATGGCACGGCACTGCGAGATGGGGCTTCAGGGATGATGTTGATCTGGTGGGCCGTTGTCCGGGATTGCGGCTGAGCAAATCTGGGGAAGGCCGTTGGCTGCTTTTTGGCGGGCATTGGCGGGGTTGAGACGGACCAAAGAGAGGCTTGAAAGTGGCTCTGAGGATCAGTGAGACTTGCATCGTGCTGAGCAGAGATGTGTTCGCGTGGTCCAATGGCGACCGCGAGCGGATCAACAAAACAACAAAGCGGTGTGTTCCGAAAAGAAAGGACGGACACTCCGTTCACTCTCTTTCTTGTCGGAGGAAAAGATTGGAAAGCTGTCCCATTGTTCAAGGTTCTTGCAGCTGTTTGAAAGAGAAACGAGCACCCACCAGGGCACAACCTGGGAAAAGGTCATGGCTCTACCACACTGGCCACTGCCATGCTGTCAGCAACTTTCTGGTGGTTGAAGCTGAATGTTTTTGATGAGGACCGAGTGGTTAAGAAACCCCGGAGTGTTTTTGATACCGTTTTGGATAAATGATTTGCATCGGTGCCGACTTCATCACATTGGGCATTTCCATGAAGACGTCAACACAACGTCAACACAAACACCAGCCATTGCTGAGTAGCTCACCGCCTGTGGATATCTCCATAGGACGGATGTAGCATCCCTTGACACATGCGAATAATGTGTTTGTGGTCTGTCAACACAATTCATCCCTTTCTTACAGTCCAGTCGAGGTGCCCTTGACTGCTGCAGTGAGGTGTGGGTGTCTGGTCGCCGGGCCAAAAAAACACTGCCAAGAGCCAAGTCTTAGCACTGAGCCTGGACCGCAGCACGGCCGTGCCGCACCCGAATCCCCCAACAAGAGTCCAAGACAACCAAAACAGCAGCAATCTTCTTCAGGTGCCGCACACGCCTCTCTGGCATTATTTTTTCTTCTCTGCCCTCTCCGTCTTTCAGAGTTTCAATACAGCTTTTGTTGTCCCTGCCTGTTCGTGTCCCTTGCAGCTGGTGTTAGATGCCTTTGTTGACGTTTTCCCTGCCGTAGACAAAGAATCGCGAAGCCTGTCCTGACTCGGGATTCCAGCCTTGCGTCGCAACAGACAGACCAACAAAAAGTCGATCTTCCCCCTTTCTCGCCGTCAGTTCGCCCCCCTGAGGTCCACGCTATCGCTTTTCTCCGTTCGTCCCCACTGGTCTGCCCATGCAAGGCCCTGCCAACCAGGACATCTCGATTCGACCCTGAAAAATTGTCCAGGGACCTACCCGCCAACCGCCACCCGCGACCGAGGGAGAGTGACATCCGTAAGTAGGGGTGGACATCAGCGACGGCAGAAAATCAACCAAGGTTGCGAAAGGTCTCTCGTTACCTTAGGCAAGGGCAGTGATCACGGACAGAACCCTGGGAGCCGGCACATCACGACCACCATCTTGAACCAGTTTCAACTACGGGTACCTTACCTTTAAGCCTGCCTCCCGGTTCTGCCGCTCCTTTGCTCAACGCCCAAGCCGTAGCACGTCCGCTCGATCCATCCACCTCGTCCTCCTCCTCGTCGTTCGAAGCGACTTTGGCACATCGGCCTTCTCAGATACGAGGGTGGCAGCAACCTGCACTTGCTAAAGCGTCGGCCACCATGTCCATCCAGTCGTCCAATCGCCCTCGGCGCAACTCAGCGCACCCCGTGTCGTCACGCGCTCGAGGCATGAGTATGTCGTTTGCGACGCGCCAGGATTCGGGATTGTTGGCTTTGGAGGACAATGGCTACGAGGAGTTTGCTCGTTTGTCTTTGGAGAAGAGCAGGAGCCACGGGTTCCCCAACCAACCTGTCCATGATCACGATCACAATGGCGCTCCCGGCTCTTCCAAGGCGCCGCACCAAGGGAATATCAAGCGGATGCTCCGCCGGGCTTCAGTCTCTCTCAAGACGAATGTCAAAGGCTTCATGCACCGGCGCACCTCCATCCCCGCTTCAACGGTCTTCTCCACAGGCAACCAAGACTCGAAGGCCCCCTTTCTGAGCTCGTCCCCGCCAAACCACGACCGACCTGCCACGTCTCACTCCACCTGGCACCGACTGCGACAAGCCACGAGTTTCCACCGCCATTCGAGGTTGCTCTACACCGGACACGGGGAGCGCACGTTTGGGTCCGATCTTGCGACTATTGAGTCGCCGACCTTCCCCATTCCCGGGTCCGGCGAGCAGCCCCCCATCATTCCCCGCAACACTGGTGCCGCTGCGAGGCAAGCAGCTGCTGCGGTTGCTTGCAGTGGCCGACAAGGATACGAGTTTATGGAGCTTCAGAGGCCACACCCGAGCTGGCTCGATGACGATTTCTTCGGGGACAGCGAAAGCGGCATTGGGATTGCCCTGACAAGCTCCGAGATCGACGCCTTTGGCCCCCGAGGTGAGATGGCGTCGGATGCAGATGGGAACAGCGAGAAAACGGACATTGCCAAAGTCGACTTCATCTCGCAGCTGCCCGCTGAACTGGCTATCATGATCCTCGCAGAGCTCGATGGCCCAACTCTAGGCACCGCAAGCCTGGTAAACAAGCACTGGGCCCATGTGGTGAAGAACAGTCATATCTGGCGTGAATCATTCCTCCGAGAAAAGACAACAACCTATGCCACCGGTGGAAACATCCAGCCCGGAAGTGGTCTGGGAGTCCCCTTCATCCATCCCAAGAATGACTGGAAGGGTATTTATAGGGTCAAGGAGCAGCTCAATCGGAATTGGAAGGAGGGCAAGGCGCGCCCGGTGTACTTGAATGGACACACCGACAGCATCTACTGCTTGCAGTTCGATGAGTACGTTCATTTGTTATCTTCATCCCGTATCTCACCTACTAACCGCGCAACAGGGACAAAATCATCACTGGGTCTCGCGATCGGACCATCCGCGTCTGGGACATGCACACCTATGCCTGTAAGCTTGTGATCGGTCCCCCCGAGGTCGTCAACGATCCCGCCTTTTCGATCGTCTACGACCTCAGCGGCAACCCGATTCACTACGCCCACCTTCCCGATCTCGACCCTACCCCCGGCCCCGACGGCCTCCCCCGAGCCACCGTTCGCGCGCACCACTCTGTCCCGACCATCCTCTCCCCCTCAATGCACCACAAAGCCTCCATTCTCTGCCTCCAGTACGACGACGAGATCCTCGTGACCGGCTCCTCTGACGCCACCTGCATCATCTACAACATCCGCTCCGGCTACCGCCCCGTCCGCAAGCTCGCCCACCACTCGGCCGCCGTGTTGGACTTGGTGTTCGACGACAAGCACATTGTCACCTGCTCCAAAGACATCTCCATCTGCGTGTGGGACCGCGCCACTGGCGCGCTCCTCAAGCAACTCCGCGGCCACTCGGGCCCCGTGAATGCCGTCCAGATGCGGGGCAACACCATCGTCTCCTGCAGCGGGGACTTCAAGGTCAAGCTCTGGAACATTGACTCGGGCAAGAACATTCAAGAGTTTGTCGGGCACACCAAGGGGCTGGCCTGCAGTCAGTTTTCGGAAGATGGTCGGTGGATCGCGTCAGCTGGCAACGACAAGATCATCCGCATCTGGGACGCCAACACGGGGGAGTGCGTAAGGGAGATGAAGGCGCATGATAATCTTGTCAGGAGTCTGCATGTGGATTCGATATCGGGGCGGTTGGTGAGCGGGAGTTATGACAGTGATATCAAAGTGTGGGATATGGAGACGGGGCAGCCGCTGCTGGATTTCCCAAAGTGGCATTCCAGCTGGGTGTTGAGTGCGAAGAGTGATTATAGGAGGATTGTGTCTTCTGGGCAGGACCCCAAGATTTTAATTTTGGATTTTGGGGCGGGGGTGGAAGGGGTGGAGATGTTGGAGAGCCGGAGGAGGGTGGAGGAGGTGAGGATGGGTGCCGGTGGGGAGCAGCAGGAGTGGCTTTAGGGTTGCTGGGGGATAGGATAAGGATTCTGGGCTGCAATTAGGACTTACAACGGTGATTATAAGGGGCAAAAAACAGAAAGAGCACAGCAGGGAAAATGCAGGGCGCGTTTGGTGTTTCTGTCGTCGTTCCTTTTCTCTGTTTGGGGCGGCTTCAGCGTTGGATTACCCGCTCCGGTTTCCTCCGTCACATCTAGAGAGTCTTGGACTAGCCATTGACTTCGACGCATTTTTGTTTTTGTTCGGATTTTGCTTTTAGCTTTGTTTTCTTGCATTGCGACCGGGGTTTTGTGTTGCTTTTTCTTTGGGAGGAATCTGGGATCTGGGTAGGATAGGTAGGTCAAGGTTGATGAGCGAGTTGAAGTGAATGTATGGCTGGATATGTATGAGAGGAAAGAGGAGTGTTGGATGGATGGATGGATGAGCAAGCGAGCATCTATATTTTTTCTTTTTGCGATTTCCATGTTTAGGTAGAATGCGGAGGACTGGTGCCTCTGCTGTAGAAGTATTTAATATTACAATTTTGTACTCAGGAGTCTCAGAATCACTTTGACCTGTTTGTGATCTTTTCGATGTCGTGCTCTATTTTGACATGCTGGGACTTTTGTTGTATCCCCAGATCCAGCTGACAGCATAAAGTAGTGAATGGGCAACATCAACACAAGCACAGTCACTGCTTGATGTTATTCAGTTTGGTCATACATTGGATAATGGTCAACACGGGGTGACATAAGCACTGCAGAAGGAAGGGGGCAGGAGAGCAGGCAGGCAGGGACACGTGGCTGGCTCTGCCAGACAGGAAGAACGAGGCTCTCTTTTTTGGTTTAGAGTTTGTTTGTGTGATGGTGACCATGTTTCTTTTCCTTGTCTTCGCCTGGTCTTCTTTTGTAGGGTCGGCTCTCTGTTCTGCTTCTCTTGGCTTTGGAGTAGTGTTATTGGCCCACCGACAAAGGGGAAGATTGGAGGGGTGATCGGGGGACGGGGGAAGGGTTTCCGCCCGTGCCGCCCGCGAGTTGGGAGAGTTTGCCACCGCTCGCCACAACTTCATACATAATGGTGAATGCAGCAATAATAGTAGCGAGAAGAAAATGACGAGAAGATGTGCATATGATCAACCTTATGACTTGCGATTGTTTATGCGCAGTCGAAAAAAGGGGGTGGAAAACGCTGGTCAATGCACAAGATATTGGAGGCAAAGAGAATCCCGAGGCCTGAACAAGAACCTTTCACTGGATCGAAAGTCCTCCCCCGTCCTATTCTTCCCCGTCGTCTGCAATTAGGTCCTACCATAACTGTGGTACGTAGAATTGCAACGTAGCCTCCAGCATCCATGGGTGTCTCAGGTTGACAATGTATCTGGCGGTTCTGGTGGTGTGCCTGTCTTGCATGTGCCTGCCAAGAAGATAATTGATGGAGCAAATTGAGACATGGCTTTTTCAGAAACACATGATGACAAAGGTTTCTACCGAAGAAAGAGAAGAGAAGACAGCCGCGAGACAGACCGAAATGTTCCTGGGCGGAGAATAATCTGAGAAGGAACCAGACATTGGCAGCTGAAGAACAAGGGGAAAAGGAAATTTGTGCAAGTGTTTGTGTAGGTTCGGCCGAGTAACTTGAACCCTTGAATAGACTACAAGCCTGCATGGAGCAGGTTGATAGAAAGCTCTGAAGAGGAGAAGCAAGCGAGGGTCAATATATCTGCGGCAGCCTCGATAGGGGCGATTCCATGTTGGGCTTTACTGGGTCATCCAAAGCCACGAAGCGTAGGTAGAGAGTGTGGTACCGGCCTTGCTAGCGAACGGAGGACATCTGCCGACATCAATGGGAGGCAGTTGTCCAACGAAGCATTTGCCAAGAAGGGGACGGTTGTTTTACGCCGCGTAGGTGCCTACGGTGGCGCCATGGGTGCGATGGGCCACTCGCAGCGAACAGCATCACTGCAAGGGGAAGTTTCTCAAACACTGCAGAACAGGCTGTGATGAGTGTGAAAGATGGTGGTGGGGGCGGCACTGAATGGCGGGGAAGAGCCGCCCAGGGAGGTGGGGTTACAAAGTCAGTGGGGTCTAACCCCACACTGCGTTTTAAAACGCTGCCACAACCGGTTGTTTTGCAGACTGCGAGAGATGGTGAGGCTATCGAGATGCAGACTTCTCATCTCGCAGCTTCTCATCTCTGCAGGTGCCCAATTGTTCATGATGGCCCAAGCGCTTGACATGCACTCCACAAGATGAGATCGAGCCACCATCTCTGCCAAGACTCGAGCCGGCCATCTTCCACCAGTCCCTGTACGGAGACATCATTCCATTCCTGAACACCCGAGAATCCATTCATCACACGGCTGCTGCCAAAATACTCGGTGATGACGTCGCAGTTCCTGGACTGGACAGCACAACACAGCAATCCCGTTTTCCAAGGAAGAGAGGGGCCGTTTTGACTGGCCCGCAGCGATCGGCGGTTGCATGAACAACACCCCTTGAATGTCGACCGTGTAGCTTGCCCAACCTTCCACCTGGTCGTGTCGTCTGGTACCCTGTTCTCCTGCCGCCAGACCCAACCTCGATCTCGCAGCTTGATCGGCTGAGCTTGCCTGCTGTCTGCTGTACGGAGCTATGGAGCTACAGTACCATGTTTGGACCCTTTGGTGCTCCCAGCCAATCGCGAGTCCGGCGAACCCCGTGTTTCTTTTTCTGAAGATGTTTCTCTCGGTTCCCACCGAGTGAGGTCCGATTTCTCGAGCTGTTAACCATGCTTGATCCAGGGGACAGCAGTTGCCGGAGAGTCGGTGATTCTTGCCTGTCCTGATGCCACTGATTCGCCGACCAGCTGGCCAGAACCATCCCGTCGGCCCCAGGTACCTTGCCCCAGATCCTCCGGCCACCAGTGACAACACTGCACCTCGCGCCGGTATGGGGGAGGCTGACGTTCCTATGCTTCCAAGGCACCCAGCGGCAGATCAATGCTTGTTCTGTCTCCACATATCCTCCGAGGCCAGGTTGGTACGTTGCTGTCACAGCGGACTTTGTACCTGTGTGGTGCAAGACAGCGGTGATCATGGGGCGGCTATTCACTTGATCAGTTACGTCCAGGACACCCTGATGAAACCAGGGACACATGGGCCGACACGGGAGAGGCGCCGAACCATCACGGCCGCACATGCAGTATAAGACTGGATGTCGCCGGACACCAATGCAGGTCCCGGACCCTGACCCTTTTCCCACCCTCCCCGTAAGCAACAGACTTGGGCTGTTCAACCGCCATCTTCTTATCATCCCAATTTTACACTGTCACATTATTCGTTTTCTTTTTACAAAACTATCTGCCGGCAGTGAAACAGCAGTTCTGGCTGGGCCGACACATTTCACCAAGTGAGTCGTCATCTGATAATTCTTGCTCTTTGCTATACCTCGGGGTAAACACAAGGACAGGCACTCGAGTGAGGTGGGGTGTGGGAAGGCCATGGAGCTTCACCTCAATAGCTTTGTTTACAAGACGGAGCTTTGAGAAGAACCCATTGTTGTTGTTGTCTTCGACCACAAAGCGGCCTTGGCTTTCCAACAATAGCATTCATCTCTATTGTGAGCGAGCACTCCAAGGACCTGGCACGCGCTCCGCTTCACACGACCCTTGAAGTAGTTTCTTTTGCGTTTTGCCCTCTGCCCTTTACTTTTTCTACTACTTCAATAAACCCCCCCATCAAGCACACCTGGAGCAGGATACTCCCTTTTTTACTTCTCACAGATAGCTGGTCTAACACCGACATAGTTCTCCTCTCCTTACGATAACACTCACGCTCGACAGCACGATCATTTCAAGATAGCTGGCACTACTTTACGATGGGTCTATCAAAACTTTCCACGTTACTATTACTGGCGTTAGGGGTCGCATCACCTTCTGTTGCTGCCCCAGCCCCTCGCCAGGAATCCGGCTGGTGGCTCAGTACCATCAAGCGGCAAGGAAATGCTGCTTTCAACGCGGATCCCAGCAACTACAAGGTCTTCCGCAATGTTCAAGACTATGGTGCCAAGGGTGATGGCGCCACCGATGACACAGAGGCCATCAACAGGGCCATCAGCGACCAGAATCGTTGCGGCCTCGATTGCACCTCTCAGACAACAACTCCCGGTCTTGTCTACTTCCCTCCTGGCACCTATCGCGTCAGCAAGCCGATCATTCCGTACTACTACACCCAGATGGTCGGTGATGCCATCAACCCACCGACCCTCAAGGCCACGGCCGACTTCGACGGCATGGCTGTGATTGACGCCGATCCGTACCGGTCGGATGGCCGCAACTGGTGGACCAACCAGAACAACTTCTTCCGCCAGGTTCGCAACTTCGTCATCGACCTCAAGGACATGCCCTTCGACAAGGGCGCTGGTATCCACTGGCAAGTCGCCCAAGCCACGAGTCTGCACAACATTGTCTTCAACATGCGCGAGGACGGTGGCTCCGCAAACAAGCAGCTGGGTATCTTCATGGACAACGGTTCCGGCGGTTTTATGGTCGATCTCACGTTCAATGGTGGCCAGTATGGTGCCTTCTTCGGCAACCAGCAATTCACCACTCGCAACCTTACCTTCAACCGCTGCCAGACCGCCATTTACATGAACTGGAACTGGGCCTGGACCTTCCAGGATGTTCACATCAACGATTGCCAAGTCGGCATCGACATGTCCAACGGTGGTCCCGGCGGTCAGACCGTTGGGTCCGTGTTGATGGTTGACAGCGAGTTCACTAACACCCCCATCGGAATTAAGACTGCTTACAACCCCGACTCTCCTCAGACTAACGGCACCCTCATCCTTGACAACGTCGACTTTACGGGTTCCCAGCAAGCTGTTCTCAACAATGCCACCCAGGCCGTCATTCTCGAGGGCAACCAAAAGGTTGATTTCTTCGTGCAGGGCAAGACCTATGGCGGTGGCGTGACCGGAGCTGCCGGCCGTGCTGTGCAAAGCCCCCAGAAGAACGTCCAGAAGCCTGCTTCCCTTCTCGACCAAGCCACCGGCAAGGTCTTCACTCGCACCAAGCCTCAGTATGAGAATGTGCCTGTCGGTAACTTCGTCAGCGTCAAGTCTCAGGGTGCCAAGGGCGATGGCAAGACGGACGATACGGACGCCATTCAGAAGATCTTTGACAGCGTCACGCCTGACCAGGTTGTCTACTTTGACCATGGCGCCTACATCATCACCAAGACTGTCAAGGTCCCCAAGGACATCAAGATCACTGGCGAGATTTGGCCCCTCATTCTTGCGGGAGGCGACGAGTTCTTCAAGGACCAGGCCAATCCCAAGCCTGTCTTCCAGGTCGGTCAGCCAGGTGATGTCGGCAACGTGGAGATGTCTGATCTCATTTTCGGCACTGCTGGCCCTCAGCCCGGCGCCATCATCATGGAGTGGAACGTCAAGGGTACCACTCCGGGTGCTGCCGGTCTGTGGGATGTCCACACTCGCATTGGCGGTTACGCCGGTACCCAGCTCGAACTTGAGCAGTGTGCCAAGAACCCCAACGTTACCAACGCCATCAATGAGAACTGCTTTGGCTCCTTCATGATGCTTCACATTCCCGCTGGTGGCAGCGCCTACCTCGAGAACACCTGGTACTGGGTTGCCGATCACTCCCTCGAACCCTCTGCCAAGGATGGTCAAATCGACGTCTTCAACGGCCGTGGTGTCCTCATCGAGGGCGAAGGTCCCGTCTGGGGCTGGGCCACTGCCTCTGAGCACTCTGTCCTCCAAAACTACCAGTTCAACAACGCCTCCAACGTCTGGCTTGCCCTCATCCAGACCGAAACCCCATACTTCCAGGGCAACCCCGACGCGACCAAGCCGTTCACCGTGAACCCCAAGTACGCCGACCCCGACTTTGAGAAGTCGTGCGCCAACTCAAGCGACCCGACATGCAAGAGAGCGTGGGGTGTCCGTGCCATCAACTCCAAGGACATCTTCATCTACGGCGCAGGTCTCTACTCGTTCTTCGACAACTACGGCCAGGACTGCGTTCAGTCTCAGGATTGCCAGGTCAACATGGTTTCCCTCGAGGATTCTGCTGTGCACTTCTACGGTCTGAGCACCAAAGCCAGCGTCAACATGTTGACCGTCAACGGCGAGGGTGTCGCGCTCGACAGGGACAACAGGAATAACTTCTGCGCCACCCTTGCGCTGTTTACGTCAGAGCCTCGGGCCCAGGCTGCCTAGTGTTCAGCCGGGAATAGTACGCCTGGGCACAGGTAAACGAAGGAAATGGCATGGATGGGAAAAGGACAGGATGGGCTGGTTATAGTTTTTGAGATACCCTGATACCAGAGGCGGGGATGGGACACGGGAGATATGGATTTGTTTTCCCTTCTCTTCTGCATTGGTGGTCTTTCTGCTTTGTTTGTTTTTTTGTGGTTCTTATACTTCTCTTCTTGAGCTCTGGCCCAAGCGGCATTTACCCTTGACTTTATTTTTGTCCTCTTTTCATTGTTTGGGCCATGGCGTTCTTGGAAGGGAAAGCTGCATAAATGGATGCATGATTTGATAGCCGCGGCTGGCGGTAAAAAAACAGGGGATACTATACAGTGCAGTGGATACGACTTACTAGGTAGTACACAAAAATGGCTGCGAGGCAATTTTCTGAGATATCATTTGTTTGTCTGTGTGTTTGTGATGTGACTGATCATTTGTGAGAATCGGACAAAGCGACGCCATTCCCGCCTCCACGTTTTCTGTTTGCTGGGTCGTTGGTGGAGTTGAGGTCCGAGCTTCGGCGATGGAGAAATGACTCTTAGTCAGCAAGGCTCGGCGCGCTCCGTCAGGTCCGTGAGTGCCAAGGCAGCTTGAACAACGTCATTGCTTTCGAATTTGCGACTTTGCGCCCTGCACCAAAACTCCAAGACATCTCTTTGTCGAGCACTGCGCTTTTGCAGAGACATCTCACCACTTTGTTTTCTCCTGTTGCTTTACGACCAAAATTCTCTAGAGAACCTTTCCAATGCGACTGAACACGACAAACTCCAACGAACGAGTATAGCTTGACGAATCTCTCCATTTCCAAACCAAAACATAACAACAAAAAGATGGACTCACCACCACCACCCTCCTCCTCCTCCTCATCCACGGGCCCCTCCCGCCGGCACGTCTCCCCTTCGTCCCTCAACCCCAGCCAAAAAGTCCACATCTCCTCCACCACCACAACCCGGACCTCCCCGCCCAGAAACAACCCCCTCCTCCCTACCCCGACCGAGCTCGCCCTCCTAAGCGTCTTGCCCATCCTCCTCATCTTCGGGACCTTATTCGCGGTCCTCTCCCCAGACGTAAACGCCTCCACCTACGACCACCTGACCCAATCCCACGACCAAGGCTCCCTGGCCCCGTCGTACTTTGCCCGAAAAAACAACCTCTTCAATGTCTTGTTTGTGAAGCGCGGATGGGGGTGGATAACCTTTTCGTTTTTTCTCTTTGTGTTTACCCACCCGGCCTTGAAGACGTCAGCGCAAAGAGGAAGGGCGGCGATACGGTGGGCGGTGGTGACAATGTGGTGGGTGTTTGTGACGCAGTGGTTTTTTGGTCCGGCGATTATCGATAGAGGGTTTCGGTTCACGGGGGGGAAGTGTCAGGTGAAGATGGCCGAGATTGCCGAGGCGGATGAGGGGGATGTTGGGATTAAAGACGTTTTTACCGCGGCGGCGTGTAAGGGTGCGGGAGGGAGGTGGTCGGGGGGGCATGATATCTCTGGGCATGTTTTCCTTTTGGTGCTGGGGAGTTGTTTTTTGCTGCAGGAGGTTGGGTGGGTTGTGGGGAGATGGGTTAAGTATGTAAAGGAGGAGAGGACAGTGGTGATGGCGGATGGGGCGGTCAAGGGGCGGCGGTGGAGGTTGACAGGGCGGAGAGGTATCAGCAGGGGCAGGAGGATAGTATCAGAGGAGGGGTGGTTGAGGCGCTGGGGCATGGGGGGAAGGTTGCGATTGCGGTGGTTGGGTTGTGCGTGTGGATGTTGTTGATGACGGCGATTTATTTCCATACTTGGTTTGAGAAGGTACGTTCTTTTACATTGTGTCCAAGCCCCATGGGAATGCGAGATGCTGACTATTATCACAGCTTACTGGGCTCCTTGTCGCCCTGGCGGCTCTGTACGTCACGTATATTTTGCCCCGATGGGTCCCTGCTCTGAGAAGTATCATTGGATTACCTGGGATTTGAGATATGATAACAGGAGAACAGGATAGAGTACCTAGTGTTGGACACGCATATAGCATAGCATGCCTCTTGTAATAACATTGATACCATGTGCCATTTGTCATGTTCATGTTCCTTGGCAGCAGACCAGCAGTGCACGGACCATCGCCAGATGACCTCATGGAAGCTATTCCCACCATTTTCTCTACTTCAACACCTCTTACCTCATCAACCACTCCAACTCAGCCATGGCGTCCTCAGACGACGAGATGCCTCTCAAACCCCGGGTCCCACCAAATCTCCCGTCTCTAGTGAAGACCTCCTTTTCCAACGCGGTCGCAAGCAAAGATGTCAACTTCTACCCCACCCAAGTCACACTCATCAACGTGAACTCGATCCCGGTATGTTCACCTTCCCCATTTCTTCCCTAATCTCTCACTAACATTCTTAACAGTTCCAACTCCGCTTCTCCCCCTCCCTCGCCAACAAACCCAAAGCCCCCGTCCCGGTCGTGGTCATATCCCCCGATGCACCCAAGGCCCCCAAAAAGGAACTCTTCAACCCCTTCGCCTCGCCCCTCCCACAAATGCTTATCTCCCCTCTACCGCCTGCCCATAACTTAGTGCTCAACAAATTCGCCATCGTCCCCTCGCATTTTATATTGTCAACGTCAGCCTTTAAACCACAGACTCATTTGCTGGAGGCGGACGACTTGGCGGCTGCGTATGCTTGCATCGAGGCGTATGAACAACAGGGCAAGGAACTGTTTGTCTTTTTTAACTCGGGGGAGCACAGTGGAGCTAGTCAGCCGCATCGGCATTTGCAATTGCTACCCGTGGAGAATATGAAGGCCGATCTGGAGGGGGAATGGGATGTGCTGGCTAAGGGGTTGTTGAGCCCTGAAATGAGGAGGAAGTTACCGTTTATGGTTTTTGCCGAGGGGATTGAGGAACTAAAAGGGGATGGGGAGGGGTTGAGGGGGGTGTATTTGCGGTTGTATGGCCAGGCTTGTAGGGCAGTTCCTGGGGGTGATGAGGGGCTACAGACAGAGGGGGAGGCGAGGATAAGTTATAATTTGGCTATGACGAGGACTACGATGGTGGTGATGCCGCGGTTGGCGGAAGGTGGGGTGGTAAGGGATGAGAAGGGACAGGAAGTGGGGAAATTGGCATTGAATGGGACGGTGTTGGCGGGCACGGCGCTGGTGAAGTCAGAAGCGGAATGGGATGCGTTGAGGCGGGATCCAAAGCAGGTGGGGGAGGTGCTGGGGAGGATAGGGGTGCCGAGCCGGGCCAAGATTTGATCAAGGTTGATGAGAAAGGGAAGTGAGAAAATACAATATCGATATTTATTCTGTTAGAGGCTATCTTCCAACACCTACGTAGCGAATACCTAACTTTGTGTAAGAGCTGGGTTAGAGCAGCAAGCTGGCCGCTACACTACCTAAAAGGTAGACCATCAACTAATCCTGGCAGATCAGTTCTCACTTGCTCACCTCTCCCGCCTCCTCCCACGCCACAGGCTTGTTCAAGTCAAACCACTCCTTCTCGGCCTTACTTCCAACTGTAGGTAATTCATCATATCATCAGCCTTGACTTTTCCTTTCAACGTCCAGAGGCAGGGTAATACTCACAAGGAGGCGGCACCAACCCATTAATCTTCCACAACGCCCTCGGCGTCTCGTCCACATGCCACTCCCAATCATACCCCTTATCCGCCACGTGCGGCTTCAGCGCATCATCGATCCGCTTGATCGTCCTCGCCTGCCTGCCCGGGTCCTGGCTGACATGAACAGCGATATGCTCCGCCACAAGACGGATAAAAGGCTTGCCCTTTTGAGAAGGGGTTTCCCCGCCGATGAAGATGTTGTCGTCGGAGAGCTTAATGAAGTTGACGACGACATAAAAGGCGGGAAGACCGCCGGCGGTGTAGATCTTGATGAGGTCGGTTACGAGGGCCTTTTTCTCCTCGGGGGTGGAGAAGGTTCCTTCTGGGTGGTAGACGAGCCAGAGAGGCATCTTGGTAAATGTTCAAGTTCAGAGGTGTTGAAATGGAGATAGTCAAAATGGGAGAGTTGTGAGTGTGATGAGGTGTGAGATCGGAATGCTGGGACTGAGATATCTGGTAATGAGGATCTCCTCATTGACCTTTTAACATCTTGTCCCCAAGATGGTGGTACGACGACGATTACGTCGCAGACAGATTTGTTGACATCAATTTTGTTGAGTAAACGACTGCTAAAAGACTAATGCGGTTGTTGTGGCATGCGCTGAAGAAGTCAGGGGTTGATTACATGATCACTGATCAATAATGCACTTTGCAAGGAAGCACCATCGCTCTCCACCACGGTAGAATTAGGGATTAGTCGTCAAGCAACGTAACATAAACGACTCAACACGTGCGGATTATTGATCCCTTTTCCATATCCGGATAGACAAGTTATGCATTACTGATGAGACGAGAACCCAATTTCAAATCACTGCGGAAGGAGCAGATACCATGCCACGATAGCACGGCATGCATCAAGATAAAAATGTAGAAGGCATTCGTGCCAATTGCCTTGTTTGCAAGTCTACATTGACCAGACAGTACACCCACAGCAGTCATGTCTTCACGCATCTTCATCACTGGCGGCACCGGCTTTATCGGTTCCCAAGTGGTACTCGACTCCCTCAAGGCTGGCCACCAGCTACGACTAAGTATCAGGCGGGAGTCCCAGGCCGAGGAGGTAAAGAGTCGGTTCTCTCAGCACGCTTCACAGCTGGACTTCGTCGTCATCCCCAACATCGCCAACACCGAGGCAATCCGATCGGCTCTGTCCAACGATATTGATGCCATCTTCCATCTCGCCTCACCCATGCCAGGCAAGGGTGAGGACTTTAAGACTGAATATCTTCAGCCTGCGGTCGAAGGCACAGAGGCAATCTTGAATGCTGCGGCGGATGCACCGACCGTGAAGAGAGTCGTGATCATGTCGTCTCTCTTGGCACTGATGCCCCTCGGCGGCATGAATGTCCCTGGTCTGGAAGTCAAAGGTAAGCCAAGCGATTCAAACAGAGTGCCGCAAACAGACTGTGGATGATAAACTATGCTAATCAGATCATAGCTGGCGCCAACCCGACCCTTGCTGTTGACGCGGAGACGCCCTTCCCGCCCGGGCCTGCCGGCTACGGTGTCAAGTACTCAGCCTCTAAAATTCTCGCGCATCGAGCCACGGTCGAATGGATGCAGGTCCATCAGCCTCAGTTCTCGTTAGCCACGTTACATCCGACCTTTGTCCTCGGGAGGGATCTTACCCAGCAGACTTCGACTCCGAACGGCATCAACGCCTTTTTGATGACCACGCTCACAAACCCGCCCGGGGGCAAGCCGGTTGTGCCAGCATCGATGGTTGATGTTCGCGATGTGAGCTTGGCAGTGCTTCGATGTCTTGACGTGAAGTTGGAACAAGGGGAGCTGGTAACCGAGTACTTGGTTGCCGGAAAGCCGACATCATACGACGATATTGTGAGGTTTGTCAAGGAGAAGTACTCAGACATCCCAGTCAAGATTGAGGGCCCATACAGCAAGCCGTTCACTGTCGACACAAGCCGGACAGAGAAGGACTTGGGTATCGCTCGGTGGCATAGCATCGAAGAGATTGTGTCGAGTGTTTTGGGCCAGCAGTTGGAATTCTGGGAACAGGAGGGCAAGGTTGCATTGTGAGAGATGGGTGGATACTCTGTAGCAGACATAGTGGTGTCAATGAAGCTTCCCGAGTTTGTTTCCCCAACATTGTTGGTCGTGGGTTGTCATTTGGCACACTGGAACCTTGAAGTTGCTATACGTGGTTAGCCATGAGTATCCCTGCTTTGGTTCAAGACTTCAGGCACTGGGACAAACCGTTGAAGCCTGCATCTGGGCGGCATGGGTACGTACGTACTTTGAACAGGTAGCTTTGCAGAATAGGAGACAATTTTGTTGAATGCAGATCTAGCTTGATGATGCCCAAGTTTTGATGGCCTGAGGCCCACAATCCTGGTGCTGGATGGGTGAGGGAGCTTCTCAGGCATGAGGAGAGGCCCGTTTGAACGGCATCTCCACCCCGTGGCGGGTGAAGATGAGATGGTTCCGAGACTGGTCCCGAGATGGCGAGGCGCCCGGTTGAAACAAACGCGCTGTGGGCCTCAGATGTTGCCAGGTGTTGTGTCTTCTTTGAGATGGTGGCCTTCACGTCATTACTCCTCTTGCGGTGACCCCTCATGGCTGCGATTCTCGGATGCCAGGAGCGCATTGCAGCTCTTTCCATAGCCAATGGGAATTCGTGGCCAGCCAAGAATTATGCTCCGTCCAAGAGAGCGGCTTTTGTTCCCAGGTGCGACCCCCATTCTGGTGCATTCTCAATCTGCACCTCCTCACAACGCCCAAACGAAGACTGCCTTCTCCGTCAAACGACTGCCCCTCCCCGCCTCGACCCCGTGTCCCCTGACCCTCAACTGATCTTTGCTTCCGCAAAACCCCTCATAGAGCTTCACCAAAAGAGACATGTCAGAATTGGAGAATTATTACAAGTCGAGTCCGTCCCAGCTCCACCACATCTGAACGCCTTTCCTCTCGTCTTTGACCGTCATGCGCCCAGTGCGCTGATATCCGGGCACCCATCCCGTGCCCGCTAAGGCACCCATCAACAGCTCGTCGGATGGTCGCATGCCTCGACCCCGTTGTGTGGGAAACTACCCCTGCTGGGACCAGGATAGTAGTGTCATCCTTCATCTTGACGGATGGCTTCCGACCCACTGGTATGTGAGGCTCCCAAAAGGGAATGTGCGAGTCCCTTTAGCGTCCTTCGCCGGTCTCAATTCATCTACCATGAACAACAAAACCAGTTTGGAGCGACAGGGAAACATTTCCTGGGAGTGGGGGGCACTCATAGAAAAAATATGATACCTCTCTTGTTTGTCCCTCTCGGCGGTGGGCCAGATCTGCGAGCGGCAGCAACTTGTTCGTGGCGTAGTACCTACGAGTAGCCTGACATATGCAGGTTATCATGCAACCCATGTTCTCGCCAATCGATGATCAACATCCCCGGCCCGCCCCTATACCTACAAACCGGGGAAAAGAATTCAAAACCCACGAGGTTGAGGTTCACTGCTTGCTTTTCACTGCTTGCTGTTCCTCTGAAGCACATGGCATGGAAAATGCATGGTGATTTGGCACATTCTACGCCTTGCTAAATCCGTGATGAGTCTAGATCCCAAGGGTAATAGCGGCCGAAGCCATCCAGACGACACCGGCAGACCCATGCGTTATTCCGGAGCGGGCTACTGTTTGTAGCTGTTGGAGTGTGTTTATCAGGTTGATTCGTCACATTTGGAATCAAACAATTGGTTATCCATGTCTTGATCCTTTTTGGCTGGACAGGAAGAGTTCTGGTTGACATGGTGTAGCTAACCGTTCAGGCAGTCCCGTTGACGGCAAAGTCTAGACCCACACTCATGCTCAACAGACAGACGGTCGTGACCAGTCTTGCCACCCGTGGTTGACGAACGTCGAACTTGATATTACGACACAGCAAGTCTATCCTGGTCAGTTGCCCCGCGGTCTAATATCGGAGTCCCAAAAAGGGCTACGAGGTGTGGGATGTGTGACGGGAGCCTCGGCCGGGTCCCATCGGGCGGGCTGGTAGACTTGAAGACTAGGGCTTGATGGAGAGGAAAGTGACAAGTCAAGCAAGCAGACCGGCTCAGCTCGGCAGTCGAGGCAATCTCGTTCTCTTTTGGGGAATTTCTCGTCCGATTTGAGCAAGGCTTCGGGCCTTGTGGCATACAATGACCCCGTTGCTAATCTACAAGAAATGAGATGTCAGATTTGGGAGAAAACTAACTCGACTATCCCCTTGTTCTGGCCCTCAACTCGGCCGTCACACGGTTGAGGGGCGAAGATGTCATTCCGTTCGGGAGCTCATTTCCTTTCCATGACGGGCCCTCTCCAACTGTAACAACTGTCCTTGTTATTCACTCGCCTTCTCTTGCCGTCCTTTGACGCATCGTCACTTCTTAATTACGTCTTCAACACCGCTCATCCAACCCAACGTCAAGTGCGGCCTGAGCTCAGTCCCCAGGAGTTCTCTGTCAACGGGAAGCTACACAAGACCTGCATACGAACCAGCATCGTTCGCCTTGACCGCTCAACTCAACGCTGCGGCATTAGCTGCCCGACGAACTCTCCCATCCGGATAGCCATCATCATCAGTCACCCTATGCTTCACGAGCGGGGCTCTTCACTAATGGAAGAAGACTATTGGGGTCCGTCCATCCTCGCCTCGTCGAGAGCAGGGAGGTCGAAAGCAGCGGTGAAGATAGACAGGAGGAGGAAAGAGGGTCTTCGTGGCAAGAAGTCCAGCCAGAGACAGGCAAGACACTTGGCTGCCCGGGATCTGGACATCAGAGGCGAGTGCGGTCTGCCGAAGAAGGACGAGCTCAGAATGTTTATCAACATGATGGGACCCCGGGTAGATATGCTCTGTCCTGTACAGGACCTTCTCCCCTCTACAGCTTGGGCAGCCTTCAACTCAGACACCATCAACACAGCACAGCTCCTCCTGCCCCACGACATGTCTTTCAACTCGAATCCTCTGATAAACGGAGCCGATGAGAGTGGAGCCCAGCAGTCGCCACCATGTGGACTTGGGATTTACGATCAGAGAGTGTATCCAGTGCGATCAGGCAGCATAGGCAGCAGTGGGGCTTTTCTGGTACGTCGGTGTTTTTCTCTGCAGTCTTTCGTGTCTTTCCCTCTCTTCTTTGTCACGACCCCATATGTCAAAACTCGACAACTGACGGGTTTACATTTGAGCGAAAAAGACAGGGGAAGAACAGACTGTTTTGGGTGGACCTTCGCCCTATGTTTCACTTTATTCCCAGTCCCAGTCGACAGATCCGAGAACAAGTTGGCGTCAGTCGACCAGAGCAAACGTTCTAGCCGAGTCAGATCTCACAGACCCCGCCTATTGGCAACAACACAGCGGACCATCAGCGCCGTTTGCTCCCTCTCACTGGGACCAAAACCTTGGAGCCAACGCTGCCATGATGGAGTACAATCAGAATCACCACTACACGTTGGGCCAAAGTTCTGCCTTACTGACACAAACGGCCATGGAAGAGTGCCATGGGCTTCCTATGCAGAACATGACTGCTATGAAAGTTTTGCCGGAGGATGATGACCTCGGCTATCTCACCAACCCTTCATTTTCAAACACCCTCTACGACTCTTCCAGTGGAAGCTTCTCATCCACAGGGGCATCGGATCTATTGGAAGCCATGGTTCTGAGAGACAACAGCGAACCTATTCACTCACCCTGGCCAGCCTCCAAGGAGCATGTCGGCAACGAGACCCTCCCATGCATCCGACCTGCTTCTCCACATCAATCAGATATCTGGTCATGGAATACTGTTCACAGTCACACGCATCTACCACTGTTCCAAAACTGCCGTGCCTGTGACTCTGGTATTCCTCATGCTTCGTCGTCGGAGTCGATCCGTACAAGCTTCTTAGCGGACTCTTCTTCTACCACCTCTTCCCAGCCCATGGAAATCACCGAGCATCATCGTGCCCCTTCCAAAGGACGCAAGATGCTACCTGATCGACCACCCCGGCCTATCGCAGCCGCCGTACTCAAAAGCAATGACAGGTCCGCCAACAATGGAAGCAAGCCTCGCCGGTCAAAGGAGCCCGTCTCTCCGTCCGTGAGAAAGACCAGCAAATTGGCCCCCAAATCGAGACATCCCCCAGTCTTGCCAGCCTTGTCGCCAAAGCCTCATACCGCCTCTTCACCCGGTCGCTACTTGCACCAGGAATCCAATGGCGATCCTGAAGAAGAAGAAGAAGAAGTGACAGAAGCTGAGTTGGCTGACCGAAAGGCCAAAGACGAGTTCCTCGTGGCGAGTCGTCAGAAGGGGTTGACGTACAAGCAAATCCGGATTGAGGGTGGGTACACCGAGGCTGAGTCCACTCTGAGAGGCCGGTACAGGGCGTTGACAAAGAGCAAGGAGGAGCGGGTGAGGAAGCCGGAATGGTCTGAGTTGGATGTAGGTCCTTCTTCAATCCCTTGGATAGGGATACCTAGCTACCGACTGTCGCTAACCTTTTTTGTGAAACAGTTGATCCTCCTCGAGAGAGGTGTTCGAGAGTTGTCACCCCCCGTCGCGAGCAACAACAATGGTGCTGAGGGTCCAGTGTCGTCCAAGGTCCCATGGAAGAAGGTGGCAGAGTATATTGCCCAGAACGGGGGCACTTATCTCTTTGGAAACTCGACATGCCGGAAGAAGTGGGATGAGCTGGTGAAGGAGCAGACGGCGCTGGGCAAAGATCCCAGGATGCCGTTCTTTGAGCAGAATACGAGGGCTATGAGGCAGGCCTTTGAGGACATGCTGCGGGGACCTGAGGGTGGATACCATTATGGTCGTGGGTAAATGTGTCTTAGTGCTCATGAGGTGTGTTTTGTTTCATGTTGTTGACGATGGGTATCTGAAAACTGTATCTTTTAATGATGGGCAGCTGGTCTGGGAACTTTGATCTTAGTATCATTCATGTGATTAGGTGTTCAAAAAGGGGTGGGTGGTCGGCAAAAGCAGTAGGCTTTCAAAGTTAATCGTTAGCCAGGCACTGGAAGATTAGGTAGTTGATAGGCCCGAAAGATAGCTTAATAGGCATCCAAATACCTACCGTAAGAATTCATGTACTTTCTAGATGAATCGCACTGTTGAGCTTCGCTATCCAGCGCTGGCACATACCTTCTTGCTTCCCAGTACTGACCCATCTTAAACTAAACGAAGCCCATGGCATTGAGAATATGGAACGTGTGGACTCAGTAGGTCCGAATCCGGCAGCGCGTATATTGTAGGAGTCCTGGAGTACGTCAGGGCAGACAAGGCATCCAATAGGCGTGTCCCATCGCGTGACAGGTAGACTTCCAGTGACTTCGTAAGCGAATAGGAAGAAGGTAATGTACTGGACCCTTCACCTCCGCGTCTTACAGAAGGGAGACGGCTATTTGCTCAAGCTGACAGCATCTTCAGGTTTCCCTTGACCAAATTTTACCAAGGGAACGTTGTTGTAGTGCTCGCCAGAACTGGTAGAGGCATCTTGAGCTCAGAGTAAAGTCTCTCCTCCCACTCCATCGTGTTGTAGAGGTGCATTTAAGTCGCGTCATAGTCTGTATTATCGAGATGGTGGCAGGCCATATCGTTCAGGAAGTTCGCGAGCAACACCTCCCCAATGTATTCCCCATGATGGGTTCCGTAGCCCGTGGTGGCGTGTACTCTTAGAAGTCCCAAGACCTTCTGCATGCTGACTTGCTGAGAGAAGTCATTGACGAGCAGCTTCAACCGCATATTGCGGGTTGGCAGTGCCAGAAGGGTTTGCTATCTGGAATCCTTTGCAACCACATGAGAGAGCGCTTCAAAATAATATTCTTGAAGGCTGATCGTTGCCAGTAGCAAAATTCAGAGGCCGTCTCTGCTTTTCCTACACCTGGCATGTCCTGCAATACCCACACAAGATCCTTGTTGCGTGGTGCTGCCAGTGGGGCTCAAATACCAGGTACTGCAAGAGATCCTGCAGGTCCTGTTCTCGGCCGAACGTGACGAACTTCGCCCTCCGCTGCCAGGGTATAGAGAGCGAAGATACTGCAAAACTGGGAGGCTCTGAGAAATGTCCAATTTCTCTTTTATCCTGCTAAGCTGGGATTTGGTGTTGACGAGGTAGGCAAATTGAGCATCCTGTGCAAAGTTGTGCGACGTAATCTCAATATCATCCAGAAGCTCTTTTGAACCGGTAGTGAAAGATTTTTAGAAGAAGAAGCTCCTGAAGAAGTGGATTAAAAGATAGGAATTTATGTTTCTGGGTAATAAGGATGCAACCAGTTCTTGCCCATATGTGTACCCTCAGTGTTACTGGGGCCATCATGGCGCAGTCCAACCCCATAATCTCTTTGCTGGTATAGGACAATGGTGGAAGAGCTCTATTGCCGGAATAAAGCCGGGACCAAGTTGGGATAGAAGACATGTATTACTGGGATAAAGATGGGATGAAGCTCGGATAAAGCTGGAAAAATGCCTAATAGAACTGGGATCAGAGACATGTCTTACTGAGATACCTAAAGCAGAAATAAAGCCTTATTAAAGCTGGTATAGGTTCTTTCAGAACCTCATTCATCTTACACATCACAGAATAATACAGATTGTAAAGGCTTTGCATCAGCATCTCCACATTCACATATATCACATAATGTAGCAACAAGAACTGCATGCTATTTGAGAAAGCTAATCTAAATCTATCGGCAACTTGGTCGTGGAGGAAAATTCAATCTCCTATTCCTCTGGAAGTTCTTAGCTTCCGACATGATACATCACCACCCAACTATGATTCGTGGTTACCCTTCTCTAATTCCAATACCTGTATGACAGTGTTAAAACAGGCTCTGGTTATATCTGCACCTACAATGACATTATAGCCCCAATGTCCTTACTTCGTCCTTGACCCATTGAATTGCGCTATGCGACGCCATTTATTTGATATGAAATACGGCACCGACTGTCACATCTTCTCTGTCCTTGCCAAGAACTTCAAGAATAAGGTACCTTAAGTAAAGTAAGGTACCTAAGTAACCTAGGTAGGTACCTACAGAAAGACAGCCACTGGAGAGCATTTGGTTTATAATATTCCATTATCCTGCTAACTTTTCATCATGCTAACTTTTCATCATACTAACTTTTCATCATACTAACTTTTCATCATACTAACTTTTCATCATACTACATGTAACTTTTCATCATACTTTTCATCATACTAACTTTTCATTATACTAACTTTTTATTATACTACCAAAGCGGGAGCTTCCAGTTTTCAGCTTTAACATCAGGGCCCAGGTATAACATCCCAGAAAGTTTCAGCACCTTCAGTAAATATAGTACTTAAAGTTACTGTAAGTTAGTAAAATATTAGCTTTTAATTGGCCTAATAGGCTTTAGAAAATATTAAAAGGGAGTCTTTTTACTTAAGTTTAATTACTTAAGGCTTAAGTAGGAAGTAATTAGAAGATTATAGTTTAAATAAACTTAGGATTTAAATATAGGTACTTATATATATATTTAATTTCCTAAAAACCTTAATAATCTTTTAAATAAGCTATTTACTATAGAAATAACGATAATATTCGTTCTTTCTGTTTCGTAGTTAATATATTAGCTATAGAAATCCTAGCTCGAAGCCTAGGGCAAGTGTAGTATTAGGGGCTAAGTGTAATATCCTAGAAAGTTACGGTATCCTTAGATATATAGGCTTCCGCTATAGTACCTAGTAACTTTTCATTATGCTAACTTTTCATTATACTAACTTTTCATTATGCTACCCTCATTTAAGTTTTATTGCCTGCGTTGTGTGTGTATACATCATCTGGTTGGTGGGCTCCCAGTTTACCTTAGGTAATTCTGTAGCAGCCTCAGGTTATCCCATATCCTCATGTGACTGTGCTGCGGCCAGTGGCATTGTTGCACCGCAGGCGCACCAGCAAATTGTATCCCAGTTCTCCTGCGGCATTATTTAACTCACAGAATTGAACAGCATCAAGCGATTTCGCTGTCCCATCATCACTGATCTTCATACTACCTTAGTTACGCAAGGTCCTTAATAGCATCCAGATACCTAAGGTGTAAGCTTTGGGTCTTTTAGTGATACGCACAAGATACCTTATATCCCATTGACTACTTTCCAGCAGGCTCAAGCCCGACAAAATGGGCGGCTATGCCGTCCGAGATATTGGCTTCACTATTCTACATCAGCCAAAGAACAACACCACGCCTGATGCTGAGTTTGTCCTCCATTATCATATTTTCCCACACTGGCTTTTCTTTTGGGATCAATACTGATTCTTTACCCTAACATGAAGTGTAATCCTCGTGCATGGTCTCCAGGGACACCCAAGACGCACCTGGCTGCACAGTCCGATACAGGGCCAGGCTCCGCTGTCATCATCAGCAAGTGATGAAGGACAGGACATACCCAGTCCGAGTTCTCGGAGAAACTCTGTCGGAATATCTGGACTTGCCAGGGCGATGACCTGGCGCAGCCACCACACAACACCGTCCAGTTCAGGTGCAAATAAACAGAGGGATGATGATGGCATCTACTGGCCTAAGGATCTACTCCCCAAAGACTGCCCAAATACCAGGATCATGGTCTGGGGCTATGACACGGCTGTTACCCGAGGATTTTCGGCTGTGGACAAGTCCGACCTCTTCAGTCATGCAAGGGATCTTCTGTACTCGATCGACCGGCAACGACCTAAGGGGCAAAAAGTCGTGTTTGTAGCTCATTCCCTCGGTGGCCTCCTTGTCAAGGAGATGTTACGCCGAGCAGAGGAATCAGGGGAACACACAAGCATTAGGGATATTCTTACATCGACTGTGGCTGTTATCTTTCTTGGAACGCCTCATCGTGGAAGCGCGGACTTTGCAAAACTCGGAGACATCGTCAGAAGAGTGGCAGGCACGGTGCTCAGAGTTGATACGAATTCCAACATCATCCGGGCTTTGGGTATAGATTCCCCGGTACTTGAACTGTCCAGGGAATCCTTTCTCCGGCAGTGGCAAACCTACGGATTCCAGGTGAAGACTTTCCAGGAGGGTCGTGCTATGACGGGAATAAACATTGGTCGCTTAAAAGACAAGGTATGCCCCCAATGGAATATGTCAGCTAAGGATATCAGACCGAGGAATTGGGACGAAAGAATCGGATTTGAGATCTAACTGCTGTGTACTGTAGGTTGTCCCAGATAGCTCATCATCACTCGATGACGCCAGAGAGTGCGCAGAAACGATTCACGCCGACCACCGCAGTATGACAAAGTATTGGGGTGCCGAGGATCCGAATTACGGCAAGGTGGGAGGCGAAATCAGCCGGATAATTGCCCGCCTCTCCCAAAAACCTCCGGATTCAAGTCCTCTACCAATTCTTTCAGTCGAGGCACAGAGTAAGAGCCTTAAATCCCCATTGCCTGATATTATAGCAAGTTAATGGAATGATCTTTTCTGACTCTTTGGTAGATTATCTGCAATCTCTCGCTTTTGAATCCATGTTCGACAGACAAGACAACATCAACAGCGGATTGGCTAATACGTGCAGATGGCTACAGGAAGCCAGAGTATTCACAACATGGTCCTCGCGGCAGAATGTCTCAACCGACCACGGGCTTTTGTGGCTCAAGGGCAAGCCGGGAGCGGGCAAATCAACGTTAATGAAGAGCGCGGTTGCTGCTACAACACAGTCCGAGGAAGGACGCAGCAATATCGCGACCTTCTATTTCAATGCGCGTGGTGACCACCTTGAGAAGACACCACTGGGTCTCCTCCGCTCGATTCTCTATCAGCTCTGCCGGCAGGATGTACATGTTCTTGACGAATTTCTCAAAATTTGCAAGGACAAGAGAACGAGGGGCGGGGCGCAGGCTTTATCGTGGACAGCTGCGGAGCTAGAGGCGTTCATCCGACGACTATTCTCCCAACAAAAGCCCCGACGCACCTTCATCTTTGTTGATGCCCTTGATGAATGCGTCAACCTGGATGGCAGTCAAGATGGTGAACACACTGTTCGACAGGTTGTCTACTTGCTTTTCGAAATAGCTCAGTCCGCATTTGATAGCGGGATCTCTCTCAACATTTGCCTTTCAAGCCGTCATTACCCAACTATCAGTCTTCCTGACTGCCCAGAAATCGTGGTTGAAGAGGGCAACGCGTCCGATATTGCAGTCTATGTGCGGGACATGTTCCGCATGGTCCCTCCAAGCGAAGTTGCCGAGATTGCAAGAATCCAGTCACTCCTGATAGAAAAAGCATCAGGTGTCTTTCTTTGGGTAGTTCTCGTGATAGAAATCCTTCTACGAGACATCCACAATGGACAGCCGATGAGCAGAATCCTTGAACGACTTAAAGCTGTTCCAAAAAGAATGGAAGACCTGTATGCGCAGTTATTTGGCAGTCTAACTGCAGAGGAGCGTTTGTTCTCGGTCTCATTGATACAATGGGTCTTGCTGCGGAAGGGAAGAATGGCGGACGAACTACACGCTATCTGCCTTGCTGCGCGTCTTTCGAGTATCAACCGGGCTCCGACTGCCAATGACTTTGCCGGCTGGGGTTACACCGGCTCCCCGATCTGGCAACCTAACGATCGCATGCTCAGGCTTGTCAAGAGCGCCTCGAGAGGCTTGATTGAATACACCTTCGGGACTGTCAAGTTCATTCACGAGACCGTCAGAGAATTCTTTCTCCACGGCCCGGGATTCAAGATCCTTGACGCCAGACTGTGTCAGAACCCTTGTGGGCTGGGATACGCCTCTCTTGTGACTGGATGCCTCAACATTATGGATCTTCCTGAACAGCATGGACCTCTAGCATCTTTTCGAGAATATGCCGTCGAGAACCTCTTGAAATATGCCAGAGAGGTTGAAGTTCACCATGCTAGCAATATTGAGCTTCTCCGCCGACTTCAGTTACCAGGCTCTAGAAGCTGGTTCCGACACAGAGTCCATGCTACACTTTATGAGCAGATTCAACCTCACATCTGCCGTACTAGAGTTGTTAAAGCAAGGTTCTAGTAGCGGACAGACGGATCATGAATGCAACGATCTCACCTCACCTCTGATCGCCGCTCTGAGCCAGGACTTTATCCCAGACAAGGCTCTCGTTGAGGGATTAGTAGCTCACGGGGCTGACCTTGGACGCATAGATATGGAAGGCAATACCCCACTTCTTCTTGCGTTCAAACGTGGGTTGGCTGATGTCGTGGACCTTCTCTTCTCTTTTTCGGAAGTGAATGCCGTTGACTTCGACGGAGAGGGCATATTGCACTGGTGCCTTGACGCCATGAATCGCAAACCAGGTCACCAAGGATACCGTGACCAGTTCAACAAATTGCTGGACTGCAATATCGACGTGAATATCAAGTCCGCCTTTGGCACTCGTCCCATTCATATTGCGGCCCACGGTGCAAACCTCGATGCGATTCAAAAGCTCATCTCAGCCGGAACCGAAATCAACGTCGTCGATGAGAACAGGGCCTCGCCCCTCATTCTATTGATGCAATCATCATCATCTGGGTTGGAAGGTTGTCTTGACATACTCCTCACAAGCGGTGCAGATCCCCATTTCAAAGACAGCCGTGACCAAACCGCTCTACATCATGCGGTGAAGTTCTCCACACCTAAAGCTGTGTCACGGATTCTTGCGGCGGGAGCAGATGTTCATGCCCGTGATAAAGATGGTTTCAATGCACTACATTTTACAGCATTTAATCTAGCCAAGCGTGTGCGGGATTTGTCATGGGGACGGCTAGTAGTTCCCATACTAACAGAGGCAGGATGTTCGCTTCATGCAAAGGATTCAGCCGGCCGTACTCCTCTCGACCATGCGCTTTTCACCAACAGGAATGAACGCGCTGCACTTGGTGCTGCAAAGCTCTCAAACGAGATAATTTCCCTACTCGGTGGATCAACAGGGCCTCGGGTTGCATGGGCTTCGGGGCATGCGATCTTTGTTTAGTCCACATCGTTCCACTGTCAGTGTCAGAAGCGTTGAATAAGTCCTAGGGCACAGGAGGCAATAAGAAATCAATCTAAAGATATGAATACCAAAGCAATGGAGGGTATGGTAAATTTAGGTAAGGACATCTACATCACCGCCACAGGCTACCTGACAGACAATGCCAACTGACATGCTACCGCACCCAACAGTTAGAGGTACCATCACGCTTCCCCACTTTTGACAGCCGACGGCGACTTCTTCCCCTCTCTCACCCACGCATCATACGCCTTATAGTCCTTATTTATGGTTCCCTGTCGATGGGTCCCCATGTTCTTCGGGTCGTACTTATCCGCAATTTCCTGAAGGGGGAAGACGCGTCCGGACTGGAAAACGTAGAAGCCGCCGAGAACGAAGATGGCGCTGATCACAAGTGTCAACCTAGAAGAGGGGGCGGTCAGACAGGCAGTGCGGTAGAGATGTAATAGTTGGGAAACCTACCTGTTATCTCCGGGTCTGAATTTAGGGACGAATGTTTCGCCTGGTTTATGGGGGACAAAAGTTACGGTTCTCTTGGCGGAAAGGCCAAAAAGGGGGTTGATAGGGGGAAGAAGAGCGGGCATGCGGGCGGTGCTGCCTCTGATGCTGGATTGAAACGGCCGAAGGATGACGCGGTTCATGTTGGTGTTGAGGTATGCCAGAGCGATAAATGCGGGTAATCTGAGAGAACATCAATTATTACTATTTTTTGAAGGATCCTGTATAGGTATAAGAGGAACTGGAAAAGGAGTGAGGTCATTTTCAGTGTGGGGTGGGTGACGCAAGATCAAAGTCATTCTTCTGATGCTCACCAACATTCGGAGGTCCAAGCATACATCATTCCTGTGTGTCAGTCGACACTATTCCTTCTAAGAGGATCCTGTGTTCTGCATCGACCAAATGAAAAAGAGGTGAACATGAATGGAAAAAGGGGCCTTCATGGTTGTTATGGCTCTAACCCTAACCCTTGTTTTACCCCTTTTACCCCCTGTCTCCTTCAACAACACAAGTTGTCATGAGTTGGAAAACAACGGGGTGCGATACCGCACAAGTCTGCTTGAAAGGCTCCCTCGCCAACTCCTCCCAAAACTCCCAATCCGCCTTCATCGTCTCGATCTTCCCTACCGTCTTCCATTTTCACTACCTGCATCAGATTTGTTTAGTCCTCTATGTGCATTTTCCGCGTCGTGAGGAACACCTAATAGCCCGTAGGCACCGGCACAGAAGTAGTGCAAGGCTCATTGTAAAAAAATGTCCCCCACCCAGTGTAGCACTGATAGCAAGGCGTCCTCGTCGGGCAGACCGTCGTGGTCACTGTTTTGATCTCAACTCTGGGGCAACCACATGACCTCGTCACCGCCGCTGGTTCCTGCTGTCAGCTATTCTTTCATGATCGAACTGACTAAAGGAGATGCTTACCATCAATAATACAAAACCCAGTAGAGCAAGCCAAATCGCACCCGCTGCTCGAGTAGAAGGTCTGGGTGCCGGTGAAGGTGCAAGAGTCGAGCAAGCTTGTTGTTTCAATGGTTGTGGTGGTGTCTGTTTCGGTGATTGGTGAGGTGACAGTGACGGTTGGGTAATGCTCTGTCACGGTGGTGTAGCGGGTCGTGAACGTAGAGCAGATTGTGGGAGGGTTGACGGTTGTTGTGTAGCAGCCTCTGGGGCCAGTGTTGCCAGGTGTAGATACCTCATCTGCAAGGGTGCTGATAGCACGAGGTTAGTCGACGGTTGAGGCTGCAAAACACTGGCTGAAAGACTGAGGCATTACATGGCAAAGAAAAGCGCAAGTGCGGAAAGGCGGCGCAGTGGGATCATGTTGGCTATTGAATACAGAGCTCAGAGAGTTCGAGTGGATGCTGGAAGACGTAATCTGGACAAAGGTGGCTTTATGGGTGGCCTCGTTGGCCTGGACCCTGGTAGGAGGAAGAAACGACGCTGGGACAGCAAAGCGGTATGACATCAACTGGGAGATGGAACTGAATCAATGAGACGAGTCACAGAGAGGCGCATGGTACTCGGTGTAGGAACGAAGGTTCAAGTAGTTGGCTCACCTCACCGACAAGACCGTTAGGGATCATGCGAGGTTGCATCGAGCTCGAAAGCCAAGGCTCACTGCTCTCCGACTTTTCGGTTCTACCGTGCTGATAGTTCAACCTTGCCTATGTCAAAAGCAAGATAGGCAAAGACGGCTTCGTATCTAGCAAATCATGAACAGCATGCCCCTGGGCATCTCGTCTATAGTCTGCAATGTTACCTTGTGTACGACAGAGTGTGTCAGTACCCCGCATTTCTATCATTCACACCCATGTCCATACTCAAAATACAGGTAGCGTGATGCAGGGTCGGTGAACCATCCGGACTTAAAGGGGTAAAAAGGGGGGCGGCCTTGTGGGACGTGCGGGCCGAAGATCCCAACGGCGGGAATCAAGATCTTGAATACCACTACTGCAGCCACTCCGTTTGATACTTTAAGATGATGCAGTTGCTACTCCAGAAGAGTAGACAAGTTAGTCTTCAGCTGCAAGGCATTGTAGGCAAGGTCTATAATAAACATTATTACTATGAAAGCACTATCCCTTTGTGATTCCTAAGTCGGCTTTTTGCCTTTCCGACAATGGCTTTCTTAGACAGGGCAGTAGCGAATTTAGGTACAATATTTCTTTATTTCTTTATTACAATTGTAATTAGAACAACCCACATGTTCAACTTCCCATCGCCACTTGCCCTGGACTCTTTGTTACTCGATCATGATTTATACCGCTCTCACAACCAGCCCAAACACACTTGTCCAAACTCAAGCACAACCAGTCACGACAAATCAGTCACTGCCGTTTATTTCTTTTATAAACTTATATATCCAAATCGTCAGTCTCTACCGACCAAAGGATTATCAAGATGTCTTCGAGAATGAACATCAGCAACCTTCTCAACCCAACTCAGGATTCGGCCAAGTGTTCAAGGAGTAACACGACGAAGCAGAATCAGTTTTGGGCTGGGCCTCCCCCTGTTGTTTCGTACGGGCCCAAGCCTCAGCAGGCCAAGTACAATGTCCAGCAGGGCAGGCAGAACCTCAACAAGCTTGGCAACATGATTGCCAACCTTCCCCCTATTTCCTCCAACGGGAAGCAGCCCAAGTATGACTTTCAAAAGTCTCAGAAGAACATCCGTACTTTGGGCAACATGTTGGAGAGCATGTCCGCTCCCTCCAAGAAGAGATAAGGGCCAACCTAGATAACACTCAAATGCAATTTGTATCAAACAAACTTTAGTGCAGCCTTCTCAGTTGCTTCAGATACTGGTGACCATGTGCATGCAACGAAAACGGAACAGACATTTCTTGAGATGAGTAGGTATGTTTATTAGGTATTAACAACAATGAGAGAACCAGCCATCGGCGTGGATATCTTATCTAAACAAGGAGGTATCATAGGGCCCAAACTCGAGCAACCGCAAAACAGGGAATGACCGCATGCTTATCCCAACTCCAAAACTCCAGCCATTATCCAGGCTCATAATCATAAACCGTATTCAAACAGGTCATGATACACATCCCCTCCTACACGGGTTACACCTTCAACCCACCAACCCTCCTCCTGATCCTTCTAATGATCAGGAAGAAAAGACCACCCGCAAAGAGAAACATGATGGGTAACCTCCATCGTGACTCTCCCACTGACTTGCCCAAGTTCACAATCATGGCCGCATCATACGAGTGCCAACTCGAGCTGCCCAAATGCTTGAACAGGGGTGTGTTTACCGGCCCGCTGAGCATGTGAAGCTTCTTGTTACCCTTGGTCCCTCCCAGGATCTTCAGCTTGCTGCGATCACCCTTAAAGAAGGCGTGGATAGTCGAGGCATAGTGACACCCCGTCGAGAACATGACTGTTGGGTAGGGCAACCCGAGCCAATGCCTGTTGTACCTCTTGAGGTTGGCGACCAGCTCTCCAACAAACGTATTCCCCTTTTCAGCCATCATGAAGCCGATCGAGAAGCCAGTCGGGTTCGCAGCGGGGGCGACAAAGTCGAAACGGCGAAGGGGGCCGAGGGCGCGTTTGCACTGGAGATCCATATCCAAAATGACGCCTTGCCATATACAATTAGTAACTCCATCGATCGGGTACAGAGATGACCGGGAACACTCACCACCATAATGATACAAAACCATATACCTCAACGCATCCACCTTCTGAATCCCATACTTATACCCCCCCTGCCCCTCCCATAAAGCCAACATCTCTGGGTAATGCTCCCTCACCAGCTCCTCGGCCTTCTCATCAGTCCACAGCATCGCCTCCCACCCAGGATGCAACTCCACACACCTCTCCCTCGCCTCCTCCCACCCCTCCTTCTGATTCTCCTGCGGCCCCAACGCAATATGATGCAATATCCCCGGCACCCGATCCTCATACCCTTCCTCCCCCGACCCCCACCACCCCAGCCTAGTACCCACCGCCGACGTCTGGTTGACCGGGTAAGACTCAAACGTCACATCAAACCCATCACTCTCCCGCGACAGGTAAAAGCTCGAGCCATGCTGCCTCCATTTGAACAGCGGCAGCGCAGCAAGCGTGTAAGAGTCGTATACCAAGTCCCTTGCGCACCAGAGCCCCACTATGGCAACAGTTACAAGCAAAGACGCTATTCTCTTGAGTATAATCCCCGATCGTCGCCGTGTCGAAGGTGAAGAGGTGCGGGAGCGTGGAGATTTGGAATGAGGGGTGTGGTGGTGGCGGGTGTGGTGGAGAGGAAGGAGGCCCATTTTTTCGTTGCGTTATGCGATCGCCGTCATTCGTAAAAACAAGTATAGTGCGTAACGGTCGATGGACGAGAGAGGGGGAGACCGAGGCGCCCGGTAAGGCGAAGGGGGCAAGCGGGTGTGGGACTGACAAAGATCAAACTTTGAGGCTTGTGATGGAGTGAACTCGAGTAATGGGCAGTGGTTCGTCGTCTTTTTAGTATATTAGTGGGTAAAGAAGACGGATAGCAAACCGCACGTCGCAAAATAAGCACAAAAGTCCAACAAGTGCCAAAGGATGTGGAATTTGGAGCAAGAACCTCAGAAGAAAGACGGCGCCAAGTGACTCGAGTGAACTGTGGGGGGCCCCCAGCTGCTCGGCGCCGTTCAAGTGTCTGGCCGGTCGACGGCATCGCATCCATGTCTCCTCCTTCTTTGTTCGTGGCGTGACGCTAAACCAACAAAGAAAACAAATCATTGGAAGGAGCAAATGGCGTGGCGGTCTGGGCGAGTCTTCGCTCCTTTGCGGCTGATGGTCGGGCATGTACCGATGCATCATCCTCGTACTGTGTAAGCCGGGCTGTCACCCGGTAGGGATCGGTAAGCCCCTCCACGCAGTTTGGCATCATCAAATTCCAGCCTGATGGACGTCGAGTCAGCGCTAAGAGCTTATTGCCGCTGCCTTGCATGGCTCTAGTGTAGCATCATCCTCGTTTTGACGTGGCCGTGATTGGAAAGGGAAAATCCGACAAATCATTTCAAATCCACCATGCCCACGAGATTGGAAACTGCATGACTGTGGCTGTCAGAACTCAAACAGTGTTGTATTTCTAATCTCTCTCTCCCTTTTCCTACTCCTTCACGGCTGTCCTGAATGCTTCATCAGCGGCAGTGTGAGGAAGCCTTTTTAAATCATTGAACCAGACATATCGGCTCAAGACCATGTACAAATACCGATCCCAACTGTACTGGCTGTCGTGCTGTGCAAAAGCACGGCGGGTCAAGAGATATCGGTGCCAGGTGTTGGCAACCAAGGCTGTGCCACCCTCCTGAATTTGGGCCGTGACGGCGGGGTAGGACAGCGCCTCTGCAATGCGCCACAAAAAGGGCAGCACTGTGTATGGAAGATCGCCCAGAACTGTGTATTTTCGGAGTGTGGAAGTTGTCGTCAGCGTGTAGGCGATGGGCGCCTGGGAATTCGTTGCTGTGTAGTGACTGTCGAGGGTTTGTCAGTGACATCTCGCAAAACAAATGTGTCCGAAGTCCATTGGGTTGACTCGGATGACGGAGAAACAAACCTGACGGCAGCGCTGACCGCTCTGTGGTTGATGTGTCCGCTCACTCCACCCTCGTCGAATGTGATGATCTGCAGGGTTGGATTGTCAGCCCTAAGGGATCGGAAAAGAGATTGGCGTTCTGGGGGGGGCTAAGAACGGGCACCAACTGCATCAATGTCCCATTTCCTCACGTGCTCATGCACCAACTCTTCGATGAGCTCCGTGCTCCACCACACTTTGGGATTGTCTTGGAGGTCGGCATGGTCAAGGGCAACGCAGCGGTCAGCAGAGATGCTGAGAGCCTCGCACGAGCCGAGAAGTTCGTTTTTTCTGGTGTCTCCCTTGCCGTAGTTGTTCCCTGTGAATGCCACAGTTCGGTAAGCATTTGAGGGCTGCCTGACTGGGGGTCGGGGAGTGGAGATGAACATCGAACGAACCTGTGGACATGACCAGCAATCCTCCCGTCACCCTCTTGTTCCGGTCGAGAACACCCAGAATGCTGGGAGCAAAGAAGAGACACTCATCGTCGGGGTGAGCTGTCACGATCAGAAGGTTTCTGGCGAGAAGAAGCTCAGGCGGAAGGATGCGGGCATCGCTGCCAACGATATAGGCGGTCAGCCACTGGAGAATTAGCGGCACAATCACTGCAAGCACGGCAAGCCGGACAAGCCAGCGCGAAGCCCGCCGCGGGATCATGCCGAGGAGCTGCGCAGGCTTCCCGACCAGCTTCTGCATTTCAGAGTGTCAAGGAACCGAACCGTAAAGAAGAGCAAGACAGAAATACAGACAGAATCAGTTCATCCGAATTGATGACGGTAGTGTCTTGTCGGGGACACAGGGATGAGGCAGAGGTAGGTAACATTGAGACGGAAAGAGGGTGTGCGAAATGCAGTCGTCATACACTGTGTACCCCACCCCACCAGCAAGGGATCGCTAGCGGCACCGATCACCTCAGCTCCCTCAGGCAACGACGTTTGCGGCAGGCTGTCCATGGTTGTGCCCGACACGGAATGCGGGTTCGGGCGATGACGATACACCGACCGGCGTCCCGAGAAACATTCATATCTCTTCTTGTATGTACTGCCTCCTGTCGCAACGTTGGGCTTTGCGCTGAGGTTGAGATAAACTTTTGGACCCCGGATCAGTCCCAGCTTTTGCCATGCTTGGCGATGCAAAAGGCCACAGCACCAATTCGGCGCGGGCCGGAGCGGGGTCCAGTGGATGGAGTGCGACAACCACAACATCACCTTCACGTCAATGGCTTTCGTCTGCTCAACGTCTATCGTTGCTGCTGGTGTGTTTCGCGTTATCATCTCTGCCATGATTGGACACTTCGATACTGATGTTCTTTCTATTAACAGCTGGTCCTCCAAAACTCGGCCCTGGTCATGGTAATGCACCACTCCCGCAACAGCCCGACAGGATCACAGCCCCGATATCTTACATCAACAGCCGTTTTGGTCGTTGAGCTTGTCAAGCTCTCAGCCTCGTTGTTGCTTACCACCTATGACACTATCACTTCTCATCCATCATCATCACCCTCAAAGATAGCTCAACATCTCTACCACTCCATCCTCACCCCAGACAGTTGGAAGCTCATCGTCCCTGCGGCGCTTTACACTCTCCAAAATTCTCTTGTCTACACGGCCATCAGCAACCTCGGCGCCGTCACCTTTCAAGTCACATATCAACTCAAAATTCTCACCACAGTTCTTTTCAGCATCATTCTCCTCGGCCGAACCATCTCTGTGCGCCAGTGGCTAGGCCTCATCTTGCTCACCTTCGGTGTCGCCCTCGTCCAGCTATCCCCAGCTTCCACGCCCGACGTTGCTGCGGCCAACAGCTGGACCGAGAAGATCACATCGCTGTTCACCTCAGCCTCCCAACCTCCTGCCATCCATCACAATGCCTTGAAAGGCTTGGCCGCTGTTGTGGGTGCCTCCCTGATATCAGGTCTCACGTGCGTCTACTTTGAAAAGCTCCTCAAGGATTCTCTCGGCTCCACCTCCAGCTCGATATGGATCAAGAACGTACAGCTGTCCTTTTTCAGCATCTTCCCGGCCTTATTCATTGGAGTGATATGGTATGATGGGGCCAATATTTCACAGAATGGGGGTTTCTTTGCCGGTTATAATGCAGTGGTGTGGTCAACTATTTGTCTACAGGCTCTTGGGGGGTTGATTGTGGCTGTCTGTATTGCCTATGCGGATAACGTGGTCAAGAACTTTGCCGCGAGTTTGAGCATCGTGGTTAGTTATGCTGGGACGGCGGTGGTGTTTGGGGAGAGAATGACGCTGCACGTGAGTTCTATTGCGCCACTTGGGATTTCTTGACACTGGCACTGACAATAGAGAGCAGGCAACTATGGGTGCAGCCGTCGTGGTGGCCGCAACTTGGTTGTACAAAAGTCGACCGTCGACTCAGCAAGTAGGGACGTTGCTGCCGATTAGCAATCGGGAAGGGCCGCCAGCTGAGAAGCCGCCACGATCACCATTATTATCCCCAACTACAGTACAGGTTAGATGATGACGGAACGGATAGAATTGGATAGAGCTTAGATTAACGAGGTTTGGATCATGTTCTTTTGTCGTTTCAGTTCTGTTGTGGTCTGTGGACTTGCTACAGTCCGGGCGCTTGAGGGCTGTGATTCCCGGGCTCATCACCTGCATGCCAGTCACTAGATCATAAAAATGTGATCAATAATGGCTGATCTGCAGGTCATAAACCCGGGCATCACAGCTCTCAACCGACCTATGACTGTGGTTATATCCACGGAGCAAACACAGCCAGACGAACGCCAATAGACACAACACCAATCAGTTGATATGATAGGATGAATATTAACACGTTTCATGAATTGTCTAAACACCTTAATCGCCATACTATTATGACTCCGGTCCTTGTATGTTATGGGGTTGGAGCATTTCGGTGTTTTTTGCATTTTTTCCCCTTCGGTGACATTCCTATTTCGGCCACGTCCTAAATCCATCCTGTGTCTTGAGCGATCACCGCCCCAAGCTCGCGTACCAGGTAAACTGCAGTGTAACCCACCCCTCCCCATTTCAACTTCAACGTCGTCTTTCCCTGATCCTCTCAGCCGCATTCCTACACAAACCTTCTTCCATCCAGTTTATCGCCCACTCCCATCATTACCACCCCCTTCTCCAATTAAACAACACCCGCGCACATACAAAACTGCAAAAATGAAGCCCAAAATCCTCTTCCTACACGGCTCAGGCACAAACCCGCTCATCTTCCGCATCCAATCCCGCGCCCTTGTCTCCCTTCTCACCCCCCATTTCGAAGTCGTCTTCTTGTCTGGTTTTCATGCGTGCCCCCCCGGTCCGGGTGTTCTTCCCTTTTTCGAAGGAGCAGACCCGTATCTGAAGTGGCTTGAGGATTCTACCCCGCAAGAGGAAAAGGTTCACTGGGCTGAGCTGGACAGGTTAGTCAGAGAAGCTGAGGAAAAGGGGCCGTTTGTGGGGGTGGTGGGGTTTAGTCAGGGGGCTAAGGCTGGGATGGAACTGGTTAGGGAGTTGGAACGAAAGGAGGGGAAGGGGGGGTGAGGTTTTGGGTGGGGGTTTGTGGGACTGTGCCTTTTCAGGGTGGGAAGGACACAGAGAGGGAAGGGGGTTATAAAGAGAGTTTGGGGTTGGGGAAGGTGGCGAGGACGGAGAGCTTTCATTTGATTGGGGAGGACGATCCTTGGAGGGGGGAGAGTGAAGCTTTGGTTGGGTTTTTTGATGAAGGGAGAAGAAGGGTGAGGAGGTTTAAGGGAGGGCATCAGATGCCGCTTGATAAGGGGGTGAATCAGGAGGTGGTGGAGTGGATTTTGGGGGTGTGTCAGTTGTGATGGGACGTACCTGGGTTAGAAAAGCTAAATCAAATACTCTTTCATAGACCCTCCTAGAATCTTTACTTCAACTTCAAGCTCGGCCAGCAGAAGCTCCTCCTCCTTTTCCATTCATGTTCTTCGGATGGGACTTTGCCCAATTGTTGTGTCTTGTCCGACAGCTCTGGCACCGCACTCCTATGAAGCCGAGATCGAGGGGTTCTCTGCACCTGGTGCAACGTCTTTGGTTCTTGAGACTCTGGCGAGCGTCCTTCTCCTTTTGTCGACAGTTTTTACACGAGTTGATGCCAGCTTTAAAGAACGACATCGGGAAGTGCTGATTGCAGCGACTACACCTTTTAAGCTGTTCTTGGGGTTCATTCTCTTTGCCAGAGTCTAAGCCCTTGTCTTCCTCGGGCTCAGCCTGTTCGTCTTGGTCCGCTATCTCGTCATGACTCTGACCCTGCTCGCCCGCGCAAGATTCGTCCGAGCCACACGATTCCCCGAGCGTGTTGGCGCCCGCTTCATTTTGTCTTGGCTGGCTCGCGACATCGCCATCGCGAGCGGGCGACTGGTCTTCAGCGATTTGACCACCAGACTGAGCGTTCGCGCCAGGTACGCAATGCCCAAGTCCGACTCGCTAGGAAGCACAGTCCAGTCAGTTTTGAACACCTGTGAACGATCCAAGAGCGGGATGCTACCTTCAAGATCGCTGGGTCAATCCGCCAGTTGAACTTTGTCGTGAGGCATAGGGGATGTGCGCTGGTGGTGTTTCCATCTGGGTGCGGATTACACACAACGCAAAACGAGTTCAACCACACCTTTTTCCATTCTTCTGGATTCATCTTGAGTGATTGATGGCGGCGGGCTTCTGAAAATATCAGGGGAATTTCTGTGGGAGAAGATTGAGAGGTCGTTGAGGCAGCGTAGCTATTCGAAGGTCTGATGAATCATGTGATTGGGTTGAGATGAAAAGGCAAGAGAACAGAGACTTTGAGAAGGAGCCCGGAGATGAGTCGCAAGTATTATCTGGTGGATTGCTGGTCGACAGCGAGTAGGTGAAGACGGTGGGGCTTGGGATGGTCTCGGCATGCTTCCTTACAGTACTCATCCTCGCCAGGGAGGGGTGAAGTGTGGTTGAGCGCCGAGAAGGGACCCATTATGATCCTTTTTATTGAAAGCATGATACTTCTCTTGGGAACGCAGGCCATTGCTACCCTTTACCACTCCTTCCACCATTGATCAGACCAATCAATCTCTAGTTTTAGCCCACTGCAAAGAAGCAGTAACCCAGGATCATTATACGTCTCTCCAAGACTAACTGCTTGGCACCTTCACAAGTGATTGTTCATTCACGACTATATATCTGCTTGGGGAGATAGGTCAGCGAATATATAATAGCTTGTCACGACATATGCCGATCTTATTCATGGCAGTGAATTTAGGACATCTCGCAAGTGCAGGTAGAGGTTCCAAAAAGACAACATGATTCAGTCATTGTATCTTACCGTACCTTACAATGAGTCAGGTCATAGCCTACCTTTCACCTTTATTTGATGAGAAGGACTATGACCAGGCTTTCATGCCATCAGTCACACAGATCTAGCGATGAGAGCAGCGCCCCTCGAGTTCATTGAAGAGGCAGGAAGACTCTTGAAAGGCTTGCCCGCAGCTGAAGGCTTCCTGCAGCGTTATGAACCTTGCCATTGCCCTTGCAGGACACCAACCTAGCTCGAGACCTGCACAGTGGTGCGGTCAGAGATGTCATTATCAGAGCTGAACATCGAAATAATGCAACTTTGAATCAGTTGGTTCGGATTCATGTATACACTTTCCAAGCTTTCATTACTCCCTCAGTGGCATCCATTACAAACTCATACCAAGTCTATGTAAACTTGAAACCCCTGAAAAGTGGGTCCACCTCTGCTCCCCGAACGACAAGGGCAAACATGACCGATGGGAACCCCCCTCCAAAATTCCCAAGCGGTCTCTCCTTCTCAACCACCTCGGCCACCATTTTCATCCTTTCTTTATTTCCCATAATCTTCACCCACCCCACTGTACCCAGCAACTTCTTGCAGTCCTGGTTTCTCCACGCCCCAGGGTGCAAGACTTGGATTGTCAGCTGCTGAAGGTCCATGCCCGGGCCCGCCAGCGGCCATTCTCTATCATCCACAGGAGCATAAACCGTTCCCAAGCTCTTCAACTCGCGTGGAGATAGCAGCGCTCCGGAGCTGAGAGGTATGAAAGAAACGGACTCAATGATCTTTCTCCATTCATCGTGGTGACATGTTCGGAAGTCAGGGTGCTCGAGCTGCTTTGTGTAGACTAACGAAAAAAGGCGAGCAATACGAGAGTGGAAGTCTTCGTGCTGGCTGCGGAGGAAGAAGAATTTGGCGTACCAGGTAGGAGATCTGCTTTCGTTGAGTAGGGACTGGAGGTGGAAAGTGATAATCTTTTCGGGAAGGAGATTGAGGGCGTAGTCGCTCAGCAGGGTTGCCAGATCACTGCGGAGGTACTTGGTGGAGAGAGGGACAGATATAGTAGTAGGCGTCGGTACGGTGTCAGCAGTGGTAACAAGATTATTGCTACGACGCCTTGTCCGACGAGGACTTGGAGGTCGAAGTTCGGGGGACTGAGAACCAGAGAAACTAAGCAGCGCATTCTCGACATCTGGTACCAGTCTGAGGGGTTCGTTCTTGGGGTCGAGTTCTTTCTGAATCTCGAGGCAGAGGTCCGTGATGGCCTGAAGCTGGTTGCGGTCGGTGTCCATTTCCGTTTCAAGAATGGGGAGAAGAGAAAGCCAGCGAGGTAGCGTTGCGCAGACTCCACCTCCCTGCAACTCATCGTATTGTTTCAGAACGTCCATGGATGGTAGATATTGCATCCAAGTATATCGGAGCGAAGGGATTTCGGATAGCTTCTTGAACCCTTTGGCCATGGCGCGGGCATGGAAGTCTGTTATCTGGTGGTCTTGGTGAATTCTGTAGGAAGATTTTGTATGGTCAGGTCCCCCCCACCTGTCCACGTGCATGAGAAACTATCATCATCTTCATGTCAGCCTTGAGCTCTTACAGCTGAGCAAAATGAAGACTTACCTTGAACGGGCAGGGTTTCTTGTAAGCAAATGAGAAGGTATGTTCGTCCTTCGTCCACTGGCCTACTTCATACTGACAGACTGGAAACGCCATGATGAGGCGATTCACAGGTCCACTTTCAAGGGTGGGCTCCTCCACGACGTGAAACTGGCCGTTGTAATTTGAATGTTGTGAATTGGTGTTTTCAACACGGACACCCGCCTTGGGTCCATGCCAACCAGAGTTAGTAATGCTGCGTATTTCCACTAACCCGTGTTGCACTGGGTGCAAGTCTACGTTTCTAGACCACCAAGTTATTCCTCCTCGCTTTTCACCCAACGCGTCGTTTTTTAGCCGAAGTTGACGGATGAAACGAAGAAATAACAAGCTTCGTGGGTCCAAACTGCGCATTTGGCCCTGGATGTCATCGTTTTGGCGCTGGCGAGTCCATCTTAGTCTTTTCGAGAACGGAAAGGACGTTTGAAATGGAGGCACAACCCTCCGCCCGTGGTGGTCGACCATGCGGACACGGACGCCATCTTCGTCGACCTCGATAGTGACACAGACGTGGAAGTCTTGATCCAAGCCTTGCAAGCTCGTTGAAGCTTGGAGATCCAGATCAAGCAAAAGCTGAGCGAGATCAACAGTCTTCTCGTCACGTTGGGTCTTCCTGTCAAAAGGTTAGCAAGTGTGGCCCAGTTGTAGGCCAGTTGTAGGATGACAAACATTGCAGCCATATCTTGGGCAGAATGCCGGCTGTAGGTGATATACGATGCCCAGCATCATGCAAGAAGTCCTGGAGACTCATTTTTATAGATGGCAGTTGCATAAAGATAGCAATGGCTTGCTGTGGATGTTACGAAGTATACTTAGGACCGCTGTTGCCTGAGATTTTGGCGCTAAGACGTTGTTGCCTGGCACCTCTTGTAGGCTGGGATTCAGTTATCCACGGTGCCCACTTTTCTGCCCAAAATGCACAAAAAGATGCAAGCTGGAAGCTGAAATCAGCTGATTGGACTTGATGAAGGGCCAGGAACACCAAAAAAACGACGCGAGCCGGATTTGAACCGACGCTTCCGAAGAAATGAGATTTCAAGTCTCACGCATTAGACCACTCTGCCATCGCGCCTTCTCTGTTGTGGAAATCGTGGAAGGCTCAAAGTATCTGTAGGCGCCCTAACTGGCTTGAAGCTTAGCTAGGTTCGCAATCGTTGCCAAGCATTGCCCCTCTATTTTTTTGAACCTTCACTGCCCCTCCATTCACTTCACAACGACATCCCACCAAAAGCCTCAGACGTGTATCTTTGGTGTACCAGCCCCCCTGCTATGAATTCGATGGAATAAAATACTTACAGGATGGCTGCAAATGAAATAGCATCATCGTTCACCGACGTTGGGCCCCCATCAGAACACAATGACTCAGCACCATCACCACCAAAATGCCCCTCATCAAGATCAAATCTTCAAGTTCCAATTCGGGCATTGCCAGCAGCCAAACTCGCAGAACTGGAACCAGGCCCAGAGCTGGACAACTACATTGAGTCTCTCCTCGCCCAATGGAGAACGTGCATAGACGAGCTCAGCACCCTCGCAAATGCTGCCAAAGACGCATCCCGTCCCATCTACGGCCTGTACCCCCTTCTCAAGGTCCAACAGCGAGCCTTGTTCAAGGTCGTACAGAAACGAAACACAGAATCTGATAACGGGAGCAACATCTCGGCGGCGCAGTACATGGGTATCAAATCCTGCTGTTGGGATGACCGGTGGTCCCTCGTCAAAAAGTGCCAGGGTTTGGTGGCTATCAACAAAGATTTCCCTCGGAGTCCTCGCGTCGCGGTACCGAGTGGGAGTGGGTGGTTGGCCTACAAAGACCAGCCTTTCCAGGAAAAGGTTGTTACTGTCGATGCCGTGGTTGATAATGGGCAGACATGGATAAAGTTCCTGTCCATCTCGGCCAGGACGTTGGAGTATCAAGTCATGGCAGAGGGGTGGGAAAGCGATGTTGACTCTGATGATGAAACGGAGGAAGATGGTGACGATGAAGGAAATGGGTTGGGTCACACCGAATTTGTGGATGCAGTCTCCAAGATCATCTTGGCTGCAAGGTGGAATCACTGCCGTCACCTACATCTGGTCTTGCCTGGCCTGCACGAGGGACAATCAGCTGTTGTCGACAGAGTGCTGGACCACATCAAGCATAAAGTTGGCGGAACCGATGTGAAGGTCGATGTGAGTTGCGCGGGGAGCCCATTCCTCCTCAATGACTCTCCTTCGCTTGAGACGGCCATTCAAACTCTAGTTCATGAACGCGACCTCATCGTTTCGCCAGATGACTGCAACACGATTACAGAGACCGTTAACCTAGACCCCAGCGCGCTTGTGGCTCTTGTTACGGATCTCCATCATGGCCCCATTCCCTTGCAGCCTCTTGTCCAACAAGATATCATCACCCGCTCTGTTGCCGACCATGAAACCGATAATAACGAGCTTGTGTCTCGCCAAGAGATTCTGGCCACGGTGCTCTACCCGGCCCTGAGAGGCAAGAAACTGGTGTGCACCGAATTCGCCGCGAAATACTTCCGCAAGCTCATCAGCGCCATCTCAACCCACTCAGAAGAGACGCGCGCATCGTTCATCCTGCCGTCTTCGACTGGCTGGGCCAGCTCACCACCGTCCGCAGACGAGCTGCGCCAATCTCTTCAAAAATGGTCCACCGTCCCTGTCCCCGATGATCTCCAACTTCCAGTCCAAATCGTACCAGATATTACCGATTCCGAAGTCCCTTCTCTTATCTCCTCCAACCGTCTACCTCCCATGGCGCTAGGCGTGTCCGCCGACCTATCGTTTCTCAATCGCTCCGTCTACCTATACGGATGGGCCAACGATATAACTACCGTCACTGGTCACCGGGGCATTGAGCGTCAAGTCCAGCTATCAATCGCCTCCCACTGGACTCGCGACCCAGACGCGTCCCGCAAAGGAAGGTATCCCGATCAAAGACCGCCAGACATCTGGCATCGGCATCTAGGAGGATACCTTATACACCGAGACAAACCAAAAGACTGGAGGGACATGTTGCCAGACGGGGGGGAAGTGCCGGACGAGGTGGTGAGGTGGACGTTTCCGTGGACGACATGGGGGCGGGGGATTAGCACGTACGGGCTACCTGATACAAAGACCTGGGAGGGAGTTGGGCATGAGGATAAGAAGTCTTTTGGCAGGAAGATGACGGGCCGGGATGGGCCTCGGGAGAGGAATGGAAATGGGAAGTTGAAGGTGCCAGAAGGAGAGCCAGACTGCGAAGAACAAGACGAGGAAGAACAGTCGTGATGAAAATGAGGGGTGAAGCATTAGATAGGTCCGATGGATAGAACTCACATCTGCATACAGCATAACTTGAATCGACCGCGAGCGAGTAATGATCACCGTTCCCGTCGTTCAACATTTTTCCTCCCGCGGCGATCATATTGATCCACGATCTCGGATTTCCCACGATCGCAATCGGAGGATGCCCCTGACTAACGCAATTAGGAGTCCTGACCCAAGGTTTCGCGTGCTGAGAGTGGGCCCAGAGTTCTGGAACCATTTCCTTGGCAAATATTGACATGGCGATAGCGCCCGCAAACTCGGCCTTGGCGCACATGGCAACCAGAGCTTGGGAGCTGTCGTTGGCGCGCACAGCCTGTCCGTGCAGATTGCGTTTTCCGGGCGCGAAGGCCGAGCGTCGTACGGGGCTAGGTGATCGCACTGCTGGAGTGGCATCTGTGTCAACTTGTTGGTGAGATTGCGGGAGTTGATATAACATTTGCTTGCCGAGATGGCAGCGGCGTGTCAGTATCACCCCAAATTCCAATTTCCAGGGTTGTTGCTGGCTTCGCGCGAGGACGACGCTATTTGCCATCCGACCGAGATTACACCATTTGCAAATACGGTGATATGGTAATTTTGGCCCAGCCGGCCGTCCTTCGTTCGTTCGTAAGAGTGTCAAGTGTGTTGGGGAAGAAAAAAGGAAAGTGTGAGTAGCGGGTCCCCATCAGAAATGACAAACTGAAAAGGTGATGTTAGATTGAGGCTCCACGCACCACCTGGCATCTCCCCCCCTTTTTCCTTTTTAGCTGTCGTGTCTGGCCTCTTTTTGTTCTGGAAGAAATCCCCTTCTTTGCTTTCTCCATTCCTTCATTCTCTCTCCATCTCATTCCTTCCTTCCCTTCTCTTTTTCTTTTTTCCACGCTCACGCTCACCTTTCGAGTTGAGAATTTTCCCTCCCATAGTCTTTACCTCTCCTCCCACGCATCACCGAAAATGGCTGAAGAACAACAACAAAAACTCGAGCTCAAGCTCGACGGTGTCCCGGCTGCTTCCACCACCACTCCCGCCGCCGAGGAGTCCAAGCCCGCCGCCGAAGAAACTGCCACTGTTCCCGCCACTGAGGCTGCTACCACCGCCGAAGAGCCCGCCGAGGAGACCAAGGCCGACAAGAAGAAGGCCAAGAAGGAGAAGAAGGAAAAGAAGGCCAAGAAGTCCGACAACGACGCCGAGGGCTCCAGCTCTTCTTCTTCTTCCTCTTCTTCTGCTTCCTCGACCAAGGAGAAGAAGAAGAACCCCCTCAAGAAGATCGCCGCCGTCTTCAAGTCCCTCTTCAAGTGCCTCAGCAGCGTCAAGAAGGCCGAGAAGAAGAAGGACGCCGACGGCAGCGATGCCGAGGGCGAGGAGGGCGCGCCCGACAAGAAGAAGAAGGTGAAGAAGACCAAGCTGGAGGCCGTGCCGGAGGGGGAGGAGACGGCGACCAAGAGAGATGAGGAGGAGGAGGAGGTGAAGGAGGATGAGAAGGTTGGGAAGGGGGCGACTACTACTGTTATTACTGCCCAGGCTTAGGGGTCGTATGGTCGGTAGGAGTAGGGAGTGGGGGATGTAGAGGGGGACGGTGATGCAAATGGTGGGTAGAACGGGTGTTTTCTCGATAATGTTTGTGGATGAGCTTCCGCTGACTTACTTTGGGCACAGGTGTTTTCTTTGTTAGGTAGCTTTTGATGTTGATGATACCCGAGTCGTGTGTTTTGTGTTCCAGCATGGAAAAGTGAGTGGCAACAGAGGGAAAGAATCGAGGTGTTGCTGGGCGATTTTCTGGTCGGCACTCAGCTCTGGGGAGTCTGGGGAAGAGTCGAGGCCGGTGCAGTGTTTTACTAGAGTATGCTTTGTAATATTAATATGCCTTCTGAATGGTACCAATGTCAACAGGCCTACACCTCTACAAGCAGGCGATTTAGTATTTTATTGCTTTGATCTGACTCTTTTGTTTGCAGCCATGCCATAGGTGTATACCAGGTACCTAGGTATCGTGTTCCTCTGGCGAAGCTTACCAGGTGCTGTTGCAGTTTACAAGTACCAAAGAAAAGGAGCAATTGCCAAGCTACGGGTCAGGGAATCCGGTAATGTTTGAAGTTGATTGTCGTCACCACCGTGCAGATCGAAAATGTTCTGTCACTCAAAAGTCCTGGACCCATTTACCGTCGCAAGTAAGCTCCAAGGTGTGGAGATTGAAGCAATAACCAGCGTTAGGACCTAAGTATCTCCTGCATTAGAAACCCAGGGTTGTGTGGTGTTTGTTGACTTGGCCCGGTCTGGACGCCGGCGTCCCTGTCGCCAAAGAATATTCCCCGACCATGCAACCGGGGACGGAAACAAAAGCATCCTCCATCAGTAGTGAAGCCTTTCAAGTAATAGGCAGCTGCAAAAATGACTGTAAATACAGTGTGGTACCTAATAGGAGCTAAGAAGAACACCTCTTCCAGCCGTCTAACCGAGTTGCTGGGTGTTGTTGGTGTGTCGTAGCATGAAGGATTACTTCGCTCGGCATACCCCTACAACGGACAAATTGAAGTCGGACCAGATGTGACGAGCAGAATTATGTAACTCAGCCGACCTGGAATCCGAGAATTGAGGCTATCTAGGTCCTTTTGATCAAGCTCTTTCCGACCATCTCTTTTTGGGCAGTTGAGATTTTGCCAAGAAACGTTGGGAAGTAGCTTCTTAATAGTCTCAGCAGCTTAGACCAGCGCATCGCGTCTATTGTGTGCAACCATATCGATTATGTCTGGCCGTTAAGTATGACTAGGTATATAAAGGCTAGGCGGATGATCTACAACGGTATCCGTGTCTATACTAATATGGGGTTTTCTATGATTGGGGGTCACAGCCATTGCCAGTTCCCGGCGGCAGGACAAGCAGATTTATTCTCATTTATGGATCAGTTTCTGCTCCAGAGCGGACAGGCGAATAATGTAGACGGTAGCCAGGTAACAAACGGTTTCCTGCCTTCATTGATCGCAGGATGGTCACAGGCTCCCAATGTACCGAATCCATCTTAAGGACACGAGCAGTCAAAGCGCCACCTGGATTTATTTCAATCCGGAGGTCGACATCTTGAGTTACAGCTTTGAAGCCATCTACGGCCTGGATCATGCTGCGACTCCAGCTCTCCGCACTAGAAACAATGGATGTTGGCCGTTGGAATATCAAGGCTTACGATGGCCTGGAGACTAGGGTGCTCACAACTCTCCAGCTGACTATAAGCACCTGACATCTGCACGGGATTCATCCATGGCAATTCGGATGTCAATGACTCGCTGGTGGAGTGGGTGGGTCTCGGTTCCGACTTGCCGGAAGGAACACTCCAAGATTTGACCCCCTGTCGAGATCTAGAACGATCAACATCTCCAGGTTTTCAGCTTTTTTTCAGGGGGTGGATCAAGCTGAAAAGCTAGCCATGAGGTCAATAGTGCGGCTCAGACAGCCCCATCAAATTTTGAATCCCCCAATAGTGCAATGCTTGGCAGACGTGACAAAGCGTGTTGTGTTGCTTGTTGATAAGTTGCGAGAGTCCATCATGTCTGGTGTTTTTGCTTGTCTTTCTCCTTTACTAAGAGTTCTCTCTGCGTCACTCATTTTTGATCATTTGTTTCGTAATTCGTTTTGAACAATTCCACTCGTTTTCAAACACAAAAGCTACCTAGGCATACCGACAATATGAGGTCTTGGGTGTTCTGCATCAGCGCCGGTGTTTTGGCTGGCGTGGCCAACGCAGCTTGTACCAACAAGTGCGGCTCACAAAAGTGTCTGGGTGCTATCGCTGCGGACCCTGCCGTCGGAGAGTCTTTCTGCTCTTCTTGGTTGGCCCTGGAGCCCGCTACCACGACCGTCACTGAGATCGAGACGGTAACGTCAACGCTTGTCAGCGTCGAGACAGCATTGACGACGCTTACGGTTACAGCAGAAACCGTCACAGTGTACGTAGTCTGCCGTATTCTGTGAGGAATGTTTGCTCATACACGTGGATACAGGACCGGCACCGATCGCTCGACCGTGTTCCAAAAGCGGGCTCCGACCATTTCTACCGAAGCCGATCCAGCATCAACACCGGGCCCGGCAGAGGCCATTGTCTCACAGTGCTCCAACAACGATGACCGCATCAGCAAAGCCTGCAGCTGCATCTTGTCAACCGCCACCGCATCTACCGTGACCGTGTTCGAAACCGCTGTCTCTACTGCCGTTGTTGAAGCCCAGGTCAGTGGTGTCTATGTTTCGTTCTTTTCTTTGGAACAACACTGACTTGTATTAAATCGCATAGAGCACCGTCGTTGAAACCGTCACGAGCAATGTGGTGGCAACCGTCTCTGTCCCGGCTCCCGCTGTCACCATCCCTGCCAACGTGATCGTCAACGGCGGATTCGAGAACTACTTGACAACCGGCAACATACTTCCGTGGACTGACACAAGGGTCTCTACCGGCGGCAGAGTCGAGATTGTGAACGGCGTCAACCCGTGCGCATCGGCGACCGACTGTGCAGGTGGAAGGATCATCATTCGCGCATACCCACCCAACGCTGGCGGCGGGTACGTGGCCGTCCGTGAGACCTTTGACGGGCGCCCATCGACCACTTATGCCGTCTCCTTCCTCTACCGCTGCCTCAACTTCGACGCCAACACCAGCATTCAGGTCTTATACAACGGTGTCGTTGTCGGCACCGCCTCGAACTGTGTTAACAGCGCTGCTTTCTTCCGCCCCACCGGCATCCAATTTACGACGGACTCCACAGGCCGCGGTGAGCTCGAGATTCGCTTCCGCAATCCTAGCAATCAGCCGTACCTGTACTTTTACGCCGACGACTTCAAGGCCATTGCCGTCTAGGTCGAAGAGCGTCTTCAGGATAGGGGTATGCCTAGGTACCTTACCTTGTGACCTTTGTTGAGTTTGGCATCGTATGGGGTCCGGATGTGCTTGGCCCCGTCCGCCGGACGGGCTGCCTCCATGGATCTCCTGGGCTTTTATAGGGATAAAAGATTTGCCAAGCTTCTATGTATCTTGGTGAATACCGTCATATATGTACTGGGTACCTAGGTAGGTTACTTGTCGGATCACCCAGATTTGTTAGCAAGGGCATATGTGTTTGCAAATCGGTTTTAATGTAATCATGACCCCCGGACAACTACACTTCACATGATCATTGATGAATGGACAAGGCTTCCGAAAAAGGCGATGCCACAGGTGTATTGTTCAAGTTCCAGGGGCCAAGCGAGATGTGGTTCCCAAGGTTCAAGAAAGCAAACAAAAACCGTTCGCTTACCACAAATAACCACAATGAGAGATGTTATGCAAGACGCAGCTTATAGGGTGCGAAGAGTACCGGTCAGTGGAACGAACGGAAGAAAACATGCTGGGTGGGCCTGATTACTAGGTAGGGAGGTTATAGATGAGGGAAATTGTGTATAGCTGTAAACCTACACAGGCTACATGTACCATCAATCGTTGTACAAACTGGATACATCCTCCATCGGTATAGTGCTACGTAGTTCAACACATTCGTGTCTTATCAAGACGCCCACTTGGCTTATACAATCGCAGTCAAAACTGATCAAGTCACATCAGTCATAGACAGCAGGCTCGTGCAAAGCGTCTTCCAACTCAACCTCCGACTCATTGTCCACATCCTCCAAGACCTCCTGGCCATTAGGCTCTTTGAGCTCGACCAACATCGCTTTCTCAATCTCGAACAGAGCCTTGGCGTCACTCGATGACAGTTTATGAAGTGCACGCACAGGCGCGTAATCGACTGGAAGCTGCCCATGGGGCAAGCAGTCTTGCAGTAAGGTACTAACGACCAACTTGGTGCAATTATCCATACGAACCGTCGTTTTTCGAGCCACTTTATCAGTTTTACCCACCCAAAGATGATCGCCTCTATGGTTACTCAATGCCAGCCGCTGTGGAGAGAAGTGGGAAGGGCACTTGAATGGGGTGGCACTACCTTACATAGAGCAGGATGTGTCCTACCTAGGCGGAATGCGCAGAATGGCCGATAACTGAAATTATTGATCCATCTCAAGGTTGTGTAGAACTCTGCGAACTGTGGAGGTAATTCTTTATCTACATACGTCAACTTACCTAAAACCTGGGTGGGCGGTGTGCCTCGTGATCATGGAGCGAGGGAGGGCGGTGTGGCTTGGCCCGCTTGGGAGTCCCTGAAATTCGTTTTTACGCACACGAGGGTATCAGCATTATTCAAGTCGCTGGACAGGCAGACGACACTCTGTTTATCTTCAAGGCCCTGATGCAAGATGCACACTACATGTATGTACACTCTTACCCTCGATGGAAAGCCACCGCAACATCATTGCGAGGCCACACGGCCTTGTGCTGAACGGCCGGCAGGATGATACTGGGCCAGGCATCATCATACCCGAAGCCCTCACGATGATCGGCAGTGAAGGTTACCTCCATGGTATCTGACCATGGCCATTGCTTGGCGCAAGGCTTTCGATTCCAGTTTTTCTCTCCAGCTCAAGGAGGTCAACTTTGAAGAAGCATCAGATGAGCAAGACCTCGAGCTTTCGACTCGAAGCGGGGGTACAGATTTGACTTGGCCGAGTTCAGGTTTGTAGCGGTTATCAAACTTGGACGTTCATAGAGCCATTTGGTTACCCATACCAACTCCATACAAATTGCAAGTCTCATAGCGAAAGTGCTGGACTGTTGTCGGTGATGGTACCTAGCTTGGCTGAATTCGGGGTGGAGGCTCAACAGGACCATGAGACGTATTTATGCTGCGGCCGTGTTGACGTTGGCGTGTAGTGTCACAGGTTTCTGGAATTTTGAGCTCCCCAACCCCAGTCTGTCGGTTGGTGACGGCTGTGGTGTTGAGCCACCTTCCTTTCCGGGCCTAGCGCCGTCAGTGGCTGGCGAGATCCTGACGCCCCCCGCCCGTTTTTTTTCTGGGCATTTTGCTTGATCTTGGCCAAGTGTGCGCGATCAAAGCTTGTCTTGGATTCGCCAAGCTGCGCCCAGCAATGATGGATGTGATGTTCTCTGCCGGGAGAAGCGGAGGGATAAACTGCTTTGGGACACCGACGACAAACCATGGTCACTCCAGCTTGTTCTTCCACCGACGGCCCAGGCCCTTGGCTCTCTTGCGTGCTGACCGATGGACAGCCCCACTCACTGCGGGCGACTTCATTTGCTACCATCAGAATTGCCATCCTTTTGTCCATCGGTGATAGCTACCTAGGTAGGTATGCATCAGACACATGAAGCCATGCCTGATCTAGAATGTGACATATCTCAGCTTGGCTCACGAGCACGAGCTAAACGGCCGGAACACTGACGCCACAAAGTCCCCTCACGGCGGGCAACGATCCCTCGGGATAACTTGATTAGGAATGAGCCACAGCCACGATCTCTGGGAAGATACCGACCCCCATCTTATCACCGAGTCAAACGTCGTGACGGTTGGCCCCTCGGATGAAAGTAAGAGAGAGTACCAACGTCTCGCCGGCCCATCTTTTCCCTCATCTGGTTTGGCGGATCTGTCTTCGTGCATGCCCTGCCCTGTCATGTCTAAGACATCTTCCTGCCCCATACTCCCCCGCACCGCCTGCGTGTGTATGCCTGCCCGGCGATCTGATGTGCATGTTACTTCCCATATCTGAACTTGCTTTCCGTTTCGGCACACCGAGCCCTGCCATTGAACGACGGGGACGGGTATTGGCGGGGGAGGCCATGCGCGCGCATCCCATCCAAGTAGGTAGGTCGTACAGAAAATCGCAACGAGGTGGGGGAGCAGCAGCAAGCAGGAAAATATATTACTTTCTGGAACCCGACTTCGTCCATTAATCTGGGTTTCTTATCGCCTTTTCTTCCTCTTCTTCTTCTTCTTCTTCTTCTTCTTTCATTTCCCCCGTCCCCCTGCGCAACCCATTGCGAGTAGGCGCAAACACTCGCATCTACCCGCCAAGATGGCCTCCTTCTTCAGGAAACGCGGCATCGACGAAAAGCACCCCGACTCCCCCCTCCAGCGAACGCACCAGGCGCCCAAGATGTCAGTAGCAGCGAGGAAGCCGGTATCGTCGACGAGGGTGTCGAAGGCCCAGATGATTTACATCGCGGGATGAGGCCCAGACAGCTCAGTCAGTCTTCCCTCTGCCCACCACCCAATTTTCAATCAAATGCTGACAATTCCTAGACATGATGGCCATCGCAGGCGCAATCGGCACTGGCCTCATCATCGGTACCGGCACGACCCTCAAGTTCGGCCCCGGCTCCCTCCTGATTGGTTACGTCCTCATGGGCTTCGTCGTCTACATCGTCATGGTCGCGCTCGGTGAAATGGGCGCTTGGCTGCCGCACAAAAAGTCGTTTTCGGGGTACGCGACGAGGTTTGTGGACCCGGCCATGGGGTTTGCGACGGGGTGGAATTATTTCTTCAAATATGTGATTGTGCTGCCGAATAACTTGACGGCAACGGGCATCATATTGCAGTACTGGGTCAAGGATTTGAATGTTAGTGTGTGGATTGTGGTGTTTGGGGTGGTGATTATACTGCTGAATGTGAGTGTTCTTTTGCGTCAGAGAGGGGGTCTGGGAGAAAAAGTGCTAACACAAGGACAATAGCTCATTCACGTACGCTTCTTTGGCGAGGCAGAATTCTGGATGTCACTGGCGAAGGCGCTGGTTATCATCATGCTGATCTTGATGTGTTTCATCATCTCTCTGGGAGGTAGTCCCTCAGGGGTTAGATCAGGATTCTGGTACTGGACAGACCCGGGAGCGTTTGCCGAATACAACGTGCGCTGGAAGGACGACTATTTCTATGTCACTGGCTCGACTGGAAGATTCTTGGGCGTCTGGGCCTGCATCGTTCAGGCTACGTTTGCGTATCTGGGTACTGAGCTGGTTGGTGTGGCCTTTGGCGAGACGCCCGACCCGAGAAGAAACGTGCCGAGGGCGGTAAATCAGACCTTGCTGAGAATTGTCTTCTTTTACGTGGCGGGTGTGCTCGTCCTTGGAATGGCTGTGCCGTATAACAGCCCGGAGTTGTTGAGGGCGACAAGGGAAAGGATTGGTGGATGTAAGTTATGGACCCCTATCCGTGTCAAAGGTTTAAGCTGACAAGAAAAAGTGGCGTCCCCCTTTACGGTTGCTGCTCAACGCGCCGGTGTAAACAAGCTCGCTGACGCGGTCAACGGAATGTTGCTCGTCTTCACCATCAGCGCCGCCAACTCCGATATCTACCTTGCATCGCGCACTGTTTGGGCTTTGGCCAAGGACAGACAAGCACCAGAAATCATGGAGCGCACCAACAAGCGCGGTGTGCCGATTCCCGCCGTCGCCCTCTCGTCCATCTTCATCGCCCTCGGCTTCATGAACGCCACCAAGGATGCTGCGACTGTTTTCGGATACTTCGTCTCGCTTGTCACCGTGTTTGGCGCGCTGAACTGGGTAGCAGTGCTGGTCAGCTACATTTCTATGATCAGAGCCATGAAGGTTCAGGGCATCCCGCGGAGCATCATGCCTTATCGCAACCCGCTCTTGCCATGGGGCTCGTACATTGCGCTGGGGGTCACCTTTTTGGTGATCATTTTCAGCGGGTACTCGGCATTCATTCCCCAGTTCCAGATTGACAAGTTCATGACGAGCTATATTGGCATCCTGGTGTATGTGGTGAATATCTTGGTTTGGAAGTGGCTCAAGAAGACGAAGAGGGTCAGGCCAGAAGACATGGATCTCCTTACAGGCAGGAGAGCGTGAGAAATCCCAGGTGGAATGGGGGTATGAGGACTGCTTTGAGGGCAAGTGCATATATTGCGATAGATTTCAAATCTATGATTCTATTTTGAACAACTATTGGCTTATTATCCACTTTCTGGATACCTGGTATTCAAGAATGAATATTCCTGGGAGCAGGGGCTAACTGGGTACGATCAAATCTTTTCTACTAATAAGAACCTTTCTTAGCTCTTTCTCTAGGCTCGTCAGCCTCTTTCGGTCCTTTTTCTCTTGATCTTTCGTCGACACTCCCCCTTTGACGGAATTATCGGGACTTGCAACGAGACGCTCTAGAGTTGATAGCCGATTCTTTGCTGACGTCGGAGGAGAACTTGAATGCATAACCGCCAAGCTAGGCTGGTATTCCCGGACGGCACTGGTCCGGGAAGCGGGACGGCAGAGAAGCTGCATGGAAACTCGGTTGTCGCTTTTTTCGGTTGCGGCGCCGTGTTCCGTGTGTGCGGGATAAATTACCAGGGCGGGTATATCGTTATCCCTCTCCCCCTAGGTAGTTAACCGTTGACGATCGGATCCCACTTTGAGCGAATCTGGAGGATGTAGTACCGAAAAGGATCAGCGTTGCATTACGGGTTAGGGGGCTTGGTGTTGATTCACATAAACAACGCTTTCTATCTTACAGCACAGATGGGTATCCACCAAGCAGGAAAACCAGGTTCATATTGATTGTTGGCGGAGTCGCTGATCGGCTGGAGCCGAGCGATCTGGGGACAGGAGGGTGATTACGTTTGTACGGGCTGGGTAGACCTACGTTGCCTGCTTGAACTGTTGATCGACAGTTCTGGTGGGTTTCCTATTGCGGAAGTTGGGCATGGGGGAGGCTTGGATTTTGAATCTACGGGCCGCTGGAGCGGTAGATCTAATATCGAGGCGCAAGCAAGTCGGTGAAATTGTGGGGGAGGATATCTGAGGGTTGACAGGCAAAGGATGTCTAAGTCTTGGGGATATTAGAGTTCAAAAGGGATATATATATCCCTCCAGCGTCTCTTCCTGAAGTTTAGAAAGGACCACCCAGTAGCCTAATCAGCACATCTTGACCAAGTAACCGCCCATCATGAAGTCTGTTCTTGCCGCCGCTGGCGTGCTCGCCCCCCTGGCTGCTGCCCACAGCATCTTCCAACAAGCTGGCAGTGGATCGATTGACTTTGGCACTTCTTGCACTCGCATGCCGGTATAGACTTTAGTCTTCAGCTTCGTTGGTTGTACCAGTCACTAACAGATATCACCAGCCCAACAACTCCCCCGTCACAAGCGTTGGCAGCGCCGATCTCGCCTGCAATGTCGGTGGCTCGCGCGGTGTTGCTGGCCTCTGCGAAGTCAAGGGTATAATCTCATCTTTCCAGATCAGACTCTGACCCCGTCATAGTACTGACATCCACTTTCCAGCCGGCGACTCCTTCTTCGTCGAGATGCACGCCCAGCCCAACGACCGCTCCTGCGCCAACGAGGCCATCGGCGGCAACCACTTCGGCCCCGTCATCGTCTACATGGCCAAGGTCAGCGACGCCAAGACTGCCGACGGCGCCTCTGCCTCGTGGTTCAAGGTGGACGAGTTCGGCTACGATGCCGGCAGCAAGACCTGGGGCACAGACACCCTCAACAAGAACTGCGGCAAGCGGACGTTCAAGATCCCCAGCAAGATCCCCGCGGGGGATTACCTCGTCAGAGCGGAGGCTATTGCGCTTCATACCGCTGGCTCGAGCGGCGGTGCGCAGTTCTACATGAGCTGCTATGTGAGTCCTTTTTGCTGTTGTGGGGGGACGTAGTGGTTGATCGATGCTGATGTTTTGTGTACAATGAACAGCAAGTTAGGGTTGCTGGAAGCAGTGGTGGCCAGCTGCCTGCTGGTGTTAAGCTTCCGGGTGCTTACAGCGCTTCCGACCGTGAGTAAACCCCATTCGTGATGTTTTCTTGTGTACTCCAGGATGCCCTAGGGGTTAGTTTCTAGTCAGCTTTGCTAACCAGGCTGTGTAGCCGGTATTCTGATCAACATCTGGGGCGACTTTGGCACCTACAAGATTCCCGGACCTGCTGTTATTGACCAGAGCTACTTCTAAGCACCTGCCGGTTTGCAACGGAGAAAAGTGCGATGATGATGAAGCCATGCGGATCAGGGAAGGCCCCTGCTGGAGGAGTTTTCTTGAAGTCCTACTTCGAGTCGTAGACTTGATGTTTTCTGTACATATTTGATTGAGCCGTAAATACTCTAGATGTCCCAAGGCTCTTTGTGCCTGCCATCACCGCCCTGGAGACGGTGACGCAACCTGACCCACCACCCTGCATTCAGTGTCGACCCTGTCATCTGTTTCAGTCGCGAAAACCTCAAGAATTTGGGGAACCCTTTCGGATGGACCCAACTTAGAGTCTAAGACTATCATCCCATTCCTCGTTATTACTTTGTATTTTACTTGACGCCATCTTCTCGCCACAGGCCAAACATCTCATGCAATTGCGGGGCATCGTCCCTCGCCGCTCAGCAGCTCTCATCAGCCCCGCTTTGACTCGACCTCTTATGGACTTGTTCATTCCCTCTCTCACCACCAACCTCATTCTCCCCCCAACAAGCACACCATCTCAACTCATCACCAACCTACCAAGCCCCGCCGTACCTCTTTCACCAGCAGCATCAAGTCCAAAATGGCCCAAACAATCCACAAGAAGCAAGAACCAACCATCACCTCCGTCACCGACCTTCCCACCTCGGAAGCAAAATGGATCACACTCCAAAAGATTGAGTACACAGACCAAACCGGCAAAGCCAGAACATGGGAGGTCGCCTCCCGAAAGACCCGCGCTGCCAAAGCCGGCGTCGACGCGGTAGCGATAGGTAACATTCTGCTCTCTCCTAAAAAAGCCCCATCAACACTGCTGGTGATCCAGTACCGCCCCCCGCTGGACGCTTACACTGTCGAGTGGCCTGCCGGTCTCATCGATGAGAATGAAACGGCTGAGGAGGCGGCGGTGAGAGAGTTCAAAGAGGAGACGGGGTACGAGGTGTCCAAGGTTCTGAGTGTCAGCCCGGTGCAAGCGGCGGATCCCGGGTTGTCGAATGCGAATATGCAGATGGTGATGGTGGAGGTGGAGGTGCCGGAGCTGGAAGGGGAGGGGGAGCAGGCGCTGCCGGAGCAGAGGTTGGAGGATGGAGAGCATATTGAAAGGGTGGTTGTCCCGCTTGGAGAGCTGTATGAGAAGCTGGTGGAATATAGCAGCAGGGAGAGGTTTATTGTCGCCGCGAAGCTGTTTCATTTTGCGGCGGGGATGAATTTTATGAAGACGCAGAAGTATGGGCTTTGAGGTGCTGGTATTGGGTTTAAGAAGGGGATGGAAGCAAGCACGGAGTTGGCGAGCATTGTTCAGGTCTAAGGTATGGAAACCGGAGAGGGGGCTCTTCCTAGAGATGATAATTCTATAAACTCATGATAAACCTCCATCCCGCTGTTGAAGGTAGTTTGTCAAAGTTCATGGTCAACTGGGGCTTCCTCGAGCACTGACCCTAACCCTCGTTTCTGCTCGGGAACACCACCACAGTCGAGGTACCACAGCAGCACCAGAAATATGCAGGAACCGCGCTCTCCTCCTATAAAAATGACCAAGGCTCCAAAGCACACTTAACATCGTCATGTGTCTGCCACTTGGCAGCGCCAAGGATCATTGATCGGATGACCAGTCAACAAGCGAGCGGGACCGGAGACTGCCCACCTTGTGGTGAGCGGCATTGCTGCGACAAAAAAAGCGATATTCGGCAAATGCGCAAACCGTTTCAAATGCTGTGGACCGCGCGGCGCTGGCGATCCTGGGCTGCAGAAAGGATCGCTTTGTTAAGGCAAGACAGCGCAGCAAAGCAGGAGGCGCAACATATTTAGCATAGGGCAGGGCAGGGTCGGGGGGGACGGGCAGCGTCAGCGTCTGGTGGGGCAGAGTCGGCAATGGCAGCCCAGTGGTTCGGTGGCATGTCTGTCTTGAAGATCTGGTTGGATGGGAGTTAATGTGGTTCATCATGCTAAAACACCGGCAGCTAGCAGGTTGAAGAAAGACATGAGGAATCAACGGAGTAATGGTTGGGAATAGTGAAAGAACAAAGAAGTGTGAAGTTGTGTCATAGAATTAAAGAGAACTATATCCAAAAGGAAGGATGCTGAAGATGTGTTTGTTGATGATGTTGTTGACGATTTTGTTAATGGTGCACGGTTGCCATGGTGCCATTAGCGCATGCAAACGAGACGGAGAAGAGGGAGAGCCCACAGTGCCAAGGAAAACACCCAGCCCCGGGACTGGAGACGCTCGAGCATCCAACCTTCCTCCCGCCGACACTCGACCACCGACGACATCGCAATCGCCAACCTCGACGACACCCGGCATCAGGTATCTAGGTAAGTAGGTCGCGCAAAGCGATCACTCGACCCAGTCCACCGCCGGACCACTCGAAGCCCTTTCCGACAACCTACGACGCCGGCCGCGCGACGTCGGGTAAGCTGCTTCTTCTCTTCTTACCAGTCCCAGTCCCAGTCCCCCCGCGACCGCCTCCTCCTCACCCAAATTACACCTCACTCAGTTGTTGACGTCGTCGCTCAACATCAGGAAAACACCCCATCGCGGGAACTCGCAGCCGGCCATGACCTGCCGCATTTTCGCATAACGCCTCGAGCCTTCCCGTTGCATTTTACGATAACGATCCACGACTTTCATTCCGCTCCGTTTTTTGCTTCGCTGCCAACTGTCCGACGTTCTTTCCGACCGCCTTTTTCCTAGAGTTAATCCCACACATCACATGCGAGATTTGTCTTTTTTGCGCACAACAGCAACCGCATCTCGCCATATCGCATAGCAAAAATACCAAAAAAACATCAACAAATAATTACATCAAAAAATGTCGGAACCACCATCATCTCCTCCAAGCGCCGAAGCCAACCCCCAGGATGCGCTGGCCTGGTACAAGTCGCAATACGAGCTGCTCGAGCAGGAACTGTCGGAATTCCAGGCCTCAAGCAAAGAGCTAGAAGCCGAACTCGAAAAGGACCTGGATGCTGCCGACAAGCGGGAGAGGGCGCTGCAGAAGAAGGCCGAGAGCCTGAGCTACGAGGTGGAGGAGTGGAAGGTACTGTCAAATCTGATGACCCGATACGTGATAGCACTCAAATGGCGGCCTGGCTGACCTCCCCTACCAGCGAAAATACAAGGAATCCAAAGCCGAGGCAAATGCGGCGCAAAGCACCCTGGAGAAGGAGATTACCACCCTTCGCGAAACAAACCGGACCTTGCAGCTCAGATTGCGGGATATCGAGGTAGCAAACGACGACTTTGAGCGGCAAGCGCGCAACACGACCTCGTCACTAGAGGACCTCGAGTCCAAGTACAATGTCGCCATCGAAAGGGCCGTCTTGTTGGAGGAGGAGATCAAGATTGGAGAGCAGGAAAGGGAACAGCTTCGAGTGGAAACCCAGCGGTTGAGGGAGGAGTTGTCGGACTTGAAGATTGAGGCCGAGATTCTGCAACACAAGATCAAGAAGCAGGATGCCCGCCATTTGTCGACCCTTTCTACCGACCTTTCCCTACCCGGATCCCCACCGTTTGGCAGCTCGCCTCATTCAACCGCAAGCTCACCCATGATCACCACGCCACCAGATACCAAGTCGCTCTCTACTGCTGATACCTTGTCCGAACTCCAAGACCCACCATCACCATCCATTTCTGAAATCTCGCAATTGTCCCGCTCAAGACTCAGCGTTACGAAAGCACCCACTTCTCAAAGGAAATCCCGACTACCCTCTGCCGACAGCAGCATGACGCCCAAGCCTAGGTCGATTGGTGCATCCAGCTCCTCAGCCCGCGGAACTCGTGTAGCGACCGCCTCTGCGGCACTGCGCACGCCAGCCCAGAGGAATTCGACAGCGAAGCCACCCCCAAGCACGAGGGCGCATAAGATTCCGCCCTCAAACTCACTCACTCACATCCGGACGCTCACAGCACAAATGCAACGTCTGGAAGCCCGCGTGCAGTCTGCCCGGTCCAAGCTTCCTGCAGGCTCGGCCACCACCCCACCACGCGGATCACCGAGAGCAGTCCCCAGCGTACCATCTTCGGTCACGATACGCAGTAGGAAGCGTAACACCGGTTCCACAGCATCGTCGACAATTAGCAATGGAGACGACAAGTCAACGCCATCCAACTTTCGCACCAGTCTCTCGAGTTCAACCGCCAATAAGCACGTCCCTCGGCTTAGTACGTCGGGCGTTTCGCGATTGTCCTTTGGCCCGCTGCCCAACCGCAACCCTAATCACCCAGCTAACAACTCCCATGCCGACGCCTCGGAAATTTCACGGCCCAGCAGCCGAGCTAGTCTCTCGAGCTACGCACGGCCGGTTAGCAGGCAGGAATCCCACGGCGGCGCTCCCTTGAGCGGCATTATGCCACCTCCTAGGCCGATGAGCAGAGCTAGCCTTACGGGGACACGAACACCCCTAGGCAGGCCGAGGAGTAGTCTGGGCATGCACAGCGGAAGAGAACCACACCATGGCCACAACCCAAGTCACAGTGTTAGTTACAGCACCCTCGAGCTAGACGAGGGAGACACTGGGGATTTCCGAACGCCTAGCAGACGGGGAACCTTCAGTAGGATGGAAGAGGCTGGGTTTAGCGCAATTCCCGTACCAAGCGGAATTCCGGCGCCCAGGAGACGAAGCGGAGGTTCGGGGGGTATTGGGTTGCGGAGAACTAGTAGTGCTAGTGCTGCCGGACCAGCCGTGAGCTTGGTAACGGGAGGGATGCATGGGAGGGTGCTGGAAGATTTAGGGGAGACTTATTAAGCTAGGTCCGTCGAGCAGCAAGCTGTGGCGGAGGGGGGAAGAGAGTCGAGAGAAGCCTATAATTTACAATTATGCTGGAGACAAAGGGCACGCGGAAGAGTGGCTTGCTGGCTGAATGGACGGGCGAGGGATGGATGATACCTTTTTGACTTTGGCGCTCACAAACAGGAACAGGAAAGGGGGAGGGGGGGGGGGGGGGCAAATGGGGGTTCAAATCGCAACTCTCTCTGGTTTTTTGATTTTGCCTTTTTATTTTTGACTGAGGCGGAAGAAGAATGGGAGGAACACGGAAGGGCCTTGTGTGAGTGAGAGTGATGATGGGAATTGGTGCTTGATATACACTTTTCAATACTTGATACCTATTTTTTTCTTTTGTGCATTTTGCATTTGCATTACTATTACCTTGTTTTTGTTTTCTGTCTTATTGTCGTGATGGGAAAGTTTCATGATGAGCCCTGAGAAAGAAGAGCATTACCTGGCCTGGTTTGTGCCAGGTTTGGTGGTCATGGTTGATATCATTCTTGTTAGGTATGTACCTGTGCATTTTTATTCTAGCGATTCTGAACTTTTTTGTCATTTACGAGGAAGCGCATTGTTGAACACGACCTACTACACTCCTATTTCAAGTGCGTTGTATATATACCCTCATATTTCCTCCCCTCATTCCCCTGTTTTGCGTGACTTTCTGATACCTGTGAGCATGCACGCAATGGTTCTGCCCATGGGTTTTAGCTTCCACCCCTCCTTCCGGGCGTATCTTCTCAGACGTGACAAGAACCAGGCTGTGTGTGTGTGGGTGGTGTTTGATGTTTGCATTAACATACATTCAGCTCATGATCAAGGTAAGGTAGATAGATCCATTAGACATTTAGATACCCACCTCACAGGTTCGTTTTCGTTTCGGAGGGCAGTCGGATCATTACCTAGGCTTCACGTTGTGACAATCCATGTAGTGTATACCAGGCCGCATCATAGTCGGTGGAAGAGTAGTCAGTGGGTGATGTGGAGAAGCTGAGTGGTGGTTGGGGAGACAGCGAGCCTGGGTCAGGTAGGTAGTGAAGACCGCTCGACAAAAAATGGTTATTACCTATGTATAAAGTAGGCAGGTCAGTGGGTTCAAATCTCAGGTGGTATCAGTGTCAATGTGGGTTGAAAGGATGGTTGGATCGTGAAATTGGACCATGATGCCGCTGATACTCGAGAATGATATCCCCATTTTGCGCCAACTTGGATGCAAGCTCACCCATGTGATGCCCAAGGGATAGGTACTAATTACAATGTGTAGGTGATGGACGGATATTTGTAGACGAAGAAAGAAAAGACACTTGATGGCGCTGAGAAATCCGTGAATGTTTTGCGATGACAAAGGTCTGATACACGGGCACTTACAATAGCTAAACCCTTTCGTCCATGTGCAGCGAAACTTGGTGAAACTCGAGGTTGTACCTCAACCAACAGATGCACAGTACCTCTGTGTTAATGACTTGCGGATATAAGGCTGAGCTTCTTTCTGTTTATGCATGTTGTACCTGGGAGGCTTGGACCGGTCTAGCCCCCCCGTTGACCTCGTCTGAAAGGGGTCCAAGGAAAAATCGTACGATTCTGATGTCAGTCCGGTATGCTGTGGGGCCTGGTTCTTCTTCCTGCCCTTCCGTCGGGTCGGATCGATCTGTCAAGATTCGGCACTGCTTCCGATCTGCTGGATGCTTGTTTGCTGCAGGCGGTTGCAGAAGGTGTGGTTTGGATTACACGTACACCTCGAGGTGAACGGAGAGGGTGATGGATGGTTGGGTCCCGGTTGTTGGATGTTGCGGTTAACCACTTGGGATGTTGTACATGGACCGGTAAGATGGTCTTGTAACCGACAAGCTCAAGATTCATGATTCATCAAGGCGAGAAGAGAGCCTGGGACCATATCACGACGGTCAATGTCCTTTGTGGCTAGACTTGTGGTCCCTGATGGCGGGAAGGTTTCTCCAGCGCGGAGCGGCCCGGCGACGACTGTACACTAATCTTGAAGACTAACAAGGGTCTTTGTGACGACGGCAGTGTTCATCGCGAATGCTGAGGTGGCATGTGATCCATTTACAGCATGTACGGTTGTCGGTCGACAAGTGGTGACAGCACACTGCAATATCCACAATTGGTGACACGGCGATAACTCTACAGCTGCACCTTGAACACTTGGATGCAACGGGGTATGGTTCCTCGTTAGACCTGATGTCGAATATTGCTCTCGATGAAAGTAAACAAAGTCCGAACGCAGGCGATGGTAATCCTTCCTATCAACACGGATCAACTCGCAAGGGCCGAGTCCGAGTCGGACAACATGACCGAACGGCGTCTTCTCTCGGGAGTTGAGCATCCAGGTTCTGGCCACGGTGCCGGACGGATGGAAGCCGGGAATTGTCGGCCGCTACGAATGTGTTGACGAGCCGAGTCAGTGTTGGAACTTGTCGTGGAGCAGAGCAGAGGCCGTCGAAGTGGTTGTTGACGGATCGCTGAGCACAACCAAGGCACGGAAACGTCTGGGAGAGAGATCAAAATGCAAGTCTAGCCCGGAAGGGGTAATTTCTGGGCGGACAAGATGTTGGGGATCTGCGGGTCCGACTCCGGTCTTTTGCACTAATAATTTCCTGTCAATCAAGGGACCCGGGGTTTCCGGCATAACTCGAGGGACGACGGGAACTCAACAATTGGGGCATGTTTGTCCACAGTTGATTGCCACTTTCCCAGTCCCAACACTGGACATAATTTCACAATTTTCCAGTGGCTGGGACTTGTGAGCGTGTCTCCTAGGGATGATGCGCATTCTCCCTCGAGAGTGATTACTGATGATGTCTTGCTCAGTGTTGTCTGTTCATCGAGCTGATCCAAAACCTCAGAATGCCATGTTCCCTTGGTTTCGGCGGTCCGCTGTCAGCCATGAGCGCCCAGAAACTTTCCCCAGGTTCCACCAGGCTGAGATCGGACCAGGGGCCCCGAGTGCCACAAGCACAGGCCATGAGGAGTCAGTTGCAAAAGGGTTGAACCGATCGGGGTTGGTTATGTTGAGACTGACTGCTGCTGGTCACTTTGTTAGTGCACGCCTGAGAACAAGGTACCTTGCTGCCGAAACGCCATCCTGTTGCATTTTCGATCTCGATCTTTCGTAGGGCGCAAAAACCGGAATCAGATATGGAAAAGTAGGCCTCGTTATTCAGAAATATGCAATTTCTTTGTCGAGATATCTCCAAGGCATCAAGGAAGGGATTCGGACAGCAGCTGGCGGTGCCCGAGCGCCGAAGCGGGATCGTCGGCGAAACACTGAATCCCAAACCCGCCGTGTGCTGCCCCGAGGCTGACATGAGATAGCCATGCGGCTGGGTTGAACACCGGGAGTCTCGGGCGGTGGCAGAGAAGGATGCAGGAACAAGAATGCCAATCTGGGGAGACGGGAGAGCGAGGGGCTTGAAATAGTAGGTGGTCAAAATTGAAGCCAATGCCGTCGGTGTTGCTCAGAGTGAAAGAGTCGATGTATCTGGTGGGTTCCCGGGAGTGTCTTCGGTGATATCCATCCCTTAACGGAGGTACCTCGCCTGAACCCCGAACTGTGGTGGAGGGGTACTCTTCTGCAGGCTGACGTTTTCTGCCACTTTGAATTTCTGGATGGCCCGGCAAGCGGGAAGACGGCGTGCTGTGGGAGTTTCCCCAACATGGCGGCTCGGTCGGCGGTGTGAGCGATGATTGGTCTGATTCGCCCGAGTTCAGATGTCAGTGGTCACTGAGTAGCTCGGGGCGGGAAGCAGAGGGACGAGGCCAGGGGGTGTTGAGGGGTGCAGAAAAAAAAAGTTACAGTGGTGAAGTCGCTGGGTTGCTCGCATGCGGATGGCTCCAATTTTGGAGTCCCCACCTCCCACCTTTCCAGGTTCCCACCACCTCAGCCCCGGCTGTCACCAGAAGTTTAGAACAGGAACGAACCAGCGCCTCACCCAGAAAGCCAAACTCGGCGCAATTATCTACCCCAAACTCCTCCCCTCTCGCCCGAAGTAAGGACTTCTCTTTCCTTCCCTTCCTTCTCCTCTCCATTCCTTCTGAATCTCCTCCCTTCACTCCTTGCCTGGCTCTGAACCAACCCTGGGAGGCACCTGGCCGACTCCCCTTCCCTTCGTCCCCCGTCTGTTCTGCTGCATTTTGCACACTATCACCGTCGTAATATTCTGATTGTGGTCGTGTTGGTCTCATTCCAGCCTATTGATAGACAGATCCCTTGCAGGAGGATAAGGTTATACCGGTCCACATCCAGGTTCGTTCGGACTCCACGGATACAAATCAAAAGCCCAGTCGCCAAGCACAGAGATTCGCTGACACCGGGGCATCCGCCAGTTAGCCCAGCTCAGCAGACACCGCCGCGTCCCAGCATCATCCCCTCCACCGCCCCCTTTCTTCTTATCGGCGTCTGGTTTGGGAAAATATCCGATTGCCTGTGTCGAATTGCTCGACACTACACCGCCTGGCGCTACCTACTACGTACTTTAATGATTGAGTAGACGACAGTCTTCTCCTATTTTCGAACGAAGCCCCGCCAAATCCCAACAAACGAGTCTGCAAACCCCCCAGCAGCAATCATGGGAGACACATCCGCCCCAGGCACGCAACGAAACGGCGTTGTGGTGCCCAAGTCCAACGGCAAGGTTTCGTATGCCGAGAAACACAAGATCGCCTCCCACTTTATCGGCGGCAACAGGCTGGAAAATGCCCCGCCATCCAAGGTGAAGGACTTTATCGCCAACCACGACGGCCACACCGTCATTACAAACGTGAGCTCTCTTACCTGGCTGTTTTTTTGACAGAATGTCTCTAACCGGTTCTTTCCACAGGTATTGATTGCCAACAACGGTATCGCCGCCGTCAAGGAAATTCGATCAGTGCGAAAATGGGCCTACGAGACGTTTGGCGACGAACGGGCCATCAAGTTCACCGTGATGGCCACGCCAGAAGATCTGCAAGCGAACGCCGACTACATCCGTATGGCGGACCACTACGTTGAGGTTCCCGGCGGCACAAACAACCACAACTATGCCAACGTCGAGCTTATTGTTGACATTGCAGAGCGTATGGACGTGCACGCCGTGTGGGCTGGATGGGGTCACGCTTCAGAAAACCCCAAGCTTCCAGAGTCCCTTGCTGCGTCACCAAAGAAGATTGTCTTCATTGGTCCTCCAGGCTCTGCCATGCGCTCTCTTGGTGATAAGATCTCTTCCACCATCGTAGCCCAGCACGCCGATGTCCCATGTATCCCTTGGTCTGGTACAGGCGTTTCCCAGGTCAGTGTGGACGAGGAAGGCATTGTCACAGTTCCGGATGATGTCTACCTCAAGGGCTGCGTAAGCTCGTGGCAAGAGGGCTTGGAGAAGGCGAAGCAGATTGGGTTCCCAGTGATGGTCAAGGCTTCTGAAGGTGGTGGTGGTAAGGGTATTCGCAAGGTCGTCAACGAGGAGACCTTCGAGGAGCTTTACAAGGCGGCGGCGAGCGAAATCCCCGGTTCTCCCATTTTTGTCATGAAGTTGGCCGACAGTGCGAGACATTTGGAGGTCCAATTGCTTGCTGATCAGTATGGCAACAACATCTCTCTCTTTGGCAGAGATTGCTCGGTCCAGCGAAGACATCAAAAGATTATCGAAGAAGCCCCCGTTACCATTGCCAAGCCAAACACGTTCAAGGCAATGGAGGAGGCTGCTGTCCGCCTCGGCAAGCTCGTCGGTTACGTTTCTGCCGGTACCGTCGAGTACTTGTACTCCCACGCAGATGACAAGTTTTACTTCTTGGAGTTGAACCCCCGTCTGCAGGTCGAGCATCCCACCACCGAAATGGTCAGCGGTGTTAACCTCCCTGCCGCCCAACTTCAGATTGCCATGGGTATCCCACTTCACCGGATTCAGGATATCCGTCTGTTGTATGGCGTGGATCCCAAGACGGCGACTGAAATCGACTTCCAGTTTCAAAACCCCGAAAGTGAAAAGACACAACGGAGGCCAACGCCAAAGGGCCACACCACGGCCTGCCGTATCACATCCGAAGACCCCGGTGAGGGCTTCAAGCCATCCAACGGTGTGCTCCACGACTTGAACTTCCGCTCGAGTTCCAACGTTTGGGGTTACTTCTCCGTCGGTTCCGCTGGTGGTATCCACAGTTTCTCAGACTCTCAGTTCGGTCACATTTTTGCTTATGGCGAGAATCGTGCCGCTTCCAGGAAACACATGGTTGTGGCCCTGAAGGAGCTGAGCATTCGTGGTGACTTCCGCACTACTGTTGAGTACCTGATCAAGCTGCTCGAGACGGAGGCTTTCGAGGACAACACCATCACCACGGGCTGGCTTGATGAGCTGATCTCCAAGAAGCTCACTGCTGAGAGACCAGATCCCATGCTGGCTGTCGTGTGCGGTGCTGTCACCAAAGCTCACATTGCCAGCGAGAACTGCATTGCCGAGTACCGAGCTGGTCTGGAGAAGGGTCAGGTGCCCTCGAAGGACATCCTCAAGACCGTCTTCCCTGTGGATTTCATCTATGAGGGCTTCCGGTACAAGTTCACCGTCAGTCGGTCCAGCGCCGACAGCTACCACCTCTTTATCAACGGTTCCAAGTGCACAGTCGGTGTTCGCGCGCTCAGCGACGGCGGTCTTCTGGTGCTCCTCGATGGACGCAGCCACAACGTGTACTGGAAGGAAGAAGCTGCCGCCACCCGCATTTCCGTCGACAGCAAGACCTGCCTGTTGGAGCAAGAGAACGACCCCACCCAGCTCCGCACACCTTCTCCCGGTAAGCTTGTCAAGTACTCCGTGGAGAACGGTGCCCATGTGCGTGCTGGCCAAACCTTCGCCGAGGTTGAGGTCATGAAGATGTACATGCCTCTCATCGCCCAAGAGGACGGTATCGTGCAGCTCATCAAGCAGCCGGGAGCTACTCTCGAGGCCGGTGACATCCTCGGTATCTTGGCTCTCGATGACCCCAACCGCGTCAAGCAGGCCCAGTCATTCATCGGCCAGCTTCCCGAGTACGGCCCTCCCGTGGTGGTTGGTAACAAGCCCGCCCAGAAGTTCACCCTTCTCTTCAACACTCTCAAGAACATTCTTATGGGCTTCGACAACCAGGTGATCATGCTGCAGACCCTGAAGGGACTCATCGAGGTTCTCCGTGACCCTAAGCTTCCCTACAGCGAGTTCTCGGCTCAGTTCTCTGCTCTGCATGCGCGCATGCCTCAGAAGCTTGACGCCCAGTTCAGCTCCGTGCTCGAGCGCGCGTCATCCCGTCAAGCCGAGTTCCCTGCCCGCAACCTGGCCAAGGTCTTCCAGAAGTTCCTTGACGATAATATCACGTCCAAGAATGACGCCGACGTGCTCAAGACCACCCTTCAGCCCCTGACCGACGTACTCGACATGTATGCCGAAGGCCAGAAGGTGCGCGAGTTGACCGTCATTGCCGATCTCTTGAACATGTACGCCGAGGTTGAGCGCTTGTTTTCTGGTCGCCGGTCACAAGACGAGGAGGTCATCTTGCAGCTGCGTGACGAGAACAAAGAGGACACCTCCAAGGTTGTGCAGACCGTGTTGTCTCACACGAGGGTTGCGGCCAAGAACTCGCTCGTGCTCGCCATTCTGGAGGAGTACCGTCCCAACAAGCCCAACGTTGGCAATGTCGGCAAGTACCTTCGCCCAGTTCTTCGCAAGATGGCTGAGCTCGAGTCCCGCCAAACTGCCAAGGTCTCGCTCAAGGCTCGTGAGATTCTCATCCAGTGCGCCCTCCCGTCCCTCGAGGAGAGAACCGCTCAGATGGAGCACATCCTGCGCTCTTCTGTGGTCGAATCCCGCTACGGCGAGACTGGCTGGGATCACCGGGAGCCCAACCTTGAGGTCATCAAGGAGGTGGTCGACTCAAAGTACACTGTCTTCGATGTGCTGACGCTGTTCTTCGCTCACGAGGACCCGTGGGTCTCTCTGGCGGCTCTGGAGGTTTACGTCCGCCGTGCCTATCGTGCCTATGTCTTGAAGAAGATTGAGTACCACACCGATGAGACTGAGACGCCCTCCTTTGTTTCTTGGGACTTTGCTTTGCGCAAGATTGGTCAGACGGAGTTTGGACTGCCCTTGCAATCTGCAGCTCCTTCCTCTCCGGCCACCCCAGTTGATAACAGCTTCAAGCGTATCCACTCCATCAGCGACATGTCTTATCTCGAGAGGAAGACCCAGGAGGAGCCCACCCGTAAGGGTGTGATTGTGCCTTGCAAGTACCTCGAGGATGCGGACGATTTGCTTTCGAGAGCTCTCGACACCCTCCCGGTCATGAACGGCGCCAAGAAGAAGACTCCTGGTCTCATTCCTGACCTCAGCGGCAAGCGTCGCCCGCCCCCTCCTCCTCGTCTTGACAGCATCGATGAGCTTTCGGCCGTCGTCAATGTTGCCATCCGCGATGCTGAGGGCCGCAGCGATGATGAGATTCTTAAAGAGATCTTGCCCTTGGTCCATCAGTTCAAGGATGACCTGTTCGCCCGCCGCGTGCGTCGTCTGACCTTCATCTGCGGCCGCAATGATGGCTCATACCCAGGATACTACACCTTCCGTGGCCCCGAGTACATTGAGGATGACAGCATTCGTCACATCGAGCCTTCTCTTGCTTTCCAGCTTGAATTGGCCCGTCTCTCCAAGTTCAAGATCAAGCCCGTTTTCACCGAAAATAAGAACATCCACATGTACGAGGGTGTTGGAAAGGGTGTTGAGACTGATAGGCGCTTCTTCACTCGCGCTGTCATTCGTCCTGGGAGACTTCGGGACGAGATCCCCACCGCCGAGTACCTGATTTCGGAAGCTGACCGTGTGATCAACGATATCTTCGACGCTCTCGAGATTATCGGCACCCACAACTCGGATTTGAACCACATGTTCATCAACTTCACTCCCGTTTTCCAACTTCAGCCTCAGGAAGTCGAGCAGTCGCTCCAGGGCTTCTTGGATCGCTTCGGCCCCCGCGCTTGGCGTCTCCGTGTCGCCCAGGTCGAAATCCGCATCATTTGCACGGATCCATCGACCGGCATGCCTTACCCTCTGCGTGTGATCATCACCAACACCTCTGGCTATGTCATCCAGGTTGAGATGTATGCGGAGCGCAAGTCTGACAAGGGCGACTGGGTCTTCTACTCTACTGGTGGCACCACCAAGATTGGCTCGATGCATCTTCTCCCCGTCTCGACCCCCTACCCTACCAAGAACTGGCTCCAGCCCAAGCGCTACAAGGCTCACTTGATGGGTACTCAGTATGTGTACGATTTCCCCGAGCTCTTCCGCCAGGCCATTCAAAACAGCTGGACCAATGCTGTCAAGAAGGTCCCCTCCATGGCCGAGAAGCAACCCCCAGTTGGCGAGTGCATCGAGTTCAACGAGCTTGTCCTGGATGATCATGACAACTTGGCCGAGGTCTCTCGTGACCCAGGCACCAACACGTGCGGCATGGTCGGTTGGCTCATCAGCGCCCGTACCCCTGAGTACCCCAAGGGCCGCAAGTTTGTTGTCGTCGCCAACGACATCACCTTCAACATTGGTTCATTCGGGCCTAAGGAGGACAATTTCTTCTTCAAGTGCACAGAGCTTGCTCGCAAGCTGGGCGTTCCCCGCATCTACTTGTCTGCTAACTCGGGTGCTCGCTTGGGTCTGGCCAACGAGCTGATGCCACACTTCAGCGTCGCCTGGAACGAGGAGGGCAAGCCCGAGGCTGGCTTCAAGTACCTCTATCTTAACGACGAAGCCAGGAAGAGGTTTGAGCACACTGTTCTCACCGAGGAGGTCTCTGAGGGCGGCGAGAAGCGTCACAAGATCGTCACCATTATCGGTGCTGAAGACGGCTTGGGTGTCGAGTGCCTGCGCGGTTCCGGTCTCATCGCCGGTGCCACCAGCAGAGCCTACCAAGATATCTTCACTTGCACACTCGTCACCTGCCGCTCTGTTGGTAAGTCTTTTCTACCTTTGTTTGTTGGTCTGGTTCATCTTGTACTGACTGCTTTCAGGTATCGGTGCCTATCTTGTCCGCCTTGGCCAGCGTGCCGTGCAGATTGAGGGCCAGCCCATCATTTTGACTGGTGCCCCCGCTCTCAACAACCTGTTGGGCCGTGAAGTGTACACCTCTAATCTCCAGCTCGGTGGCACACAAATCATGTACCGCAACGGCGTTTCTCATTTGACTGCCAACGACGACTTTGCCGGCGTGTCCAAGATTGTTGAGTGGATGTCCTTTGTCCCGGACAAGCGCAACAACCCCGTACCCATCAGCCTTGGCATCGACAGCTGGGATCGTGATGTCGTCTTCACTCCAGAGCAGAAGAAGCCATATGATGTCAGATGGATGATTGCCGGCAAGCAAGACGAGGATGGTTTCCAACCTGGTTTGTTTGACAAGGATTCCTTCGTGGAGACCCTTGGCGGTTGGGCCCGCACTGTTGTCGTCGGTCGTGCTCGTCTCGGTGGCATCCCCATGGGTGTCATCGGTGTTGAGACGCGCTCAGTCGAGAACATCACACCCGCTGATCCTGCCAACCCCGACTCTATCGAACAAGTGAGCAACGAGGCTGGTGGTGTTTGGTACCCCAACTCCGCCTTTAAGACTGCCCAGGCCATCAACGACTTCAACTACGGTGAGCAGCTTCCACTGATGATCCTTGCCAACTGGCGTGGTTTCTCGGGCGGTCAGCGCGACATGTACAACGAGGTTCTCAAGTATGGTTCCTACATTGTCGATGCCCTGGTCAAGTTTGAGCAGCCCGTCTTCATCTACATCCCGCCATTCGGTGAGCTCCGTGGTGGTTCGTGGGTCGTCGTCGACCCCACCATCAACCCAACTGCCATGGAGATGTACGCCGATGTCGAAGCCCGCGGTGGTGTCTTGGAGCCTGAGGGTATTGTCGGTATCAAGTATCGCAAGGACAAGCAGCTCGAGACCATGGCCCGCCTTGACCCCGTCTACGCCGGTCTTAAGAAGCAAATCGCCGACACCTCGCTCTCCAAGGAGGAGATTGATGAGATCAAGAAGAAGATGACAGAGCGGGAACAGGAGCTCCTCCCTGTCTATGCTCAAATCAGCCTGCAGTTCGCCGATCTCCACGATCGCGCTGGCCGCATGAAGGCCAAGGGCGTTATTCGCGAGGCCCTGGAGTGGCGCAACTCCCGCCGTTTCTTCTACTGGCGTGTGCGCAGAAGGTTGAACGAGGAGTACATCCTCCGCCGCCTCGCATCTGCGGCTGCTGCTTCGGGCATTCACGGCAAGAATGCGGCGGCTACTGCTCAGGCCCGCGCCCGTCACCTTTCTTTGCTCGAATCCTGGTGCGGCATTCCCCACTTCGACAGGTCGGATCGTGAGGTTGCCATCTGGTACGAGGAGAACCGCAAGGTGGTACACGAGAAGGTCGAGCACCTCAAGGCCGAGGCTCTGCAGGCCGAGATGCGTGAGCTCGTCCGCCTTGGTAGCAACTCAACGGATGATTCGGTCAACAACCCTGCCTGGAAGGGTATCCGCGACATCCTTCACACCATGCCGGTTCAGGAGCGGGAGAAGATGATCCAGTACCTCAAGCAGGTGTAATGTGACGATAATATCGATATGAATGGGTCGGTGCATGGTGGGTTTGGCAAGGAAACGAAAAGGCTTGAAGAGAAATATATATGATGGCGATGATTGTACGAGACAAAAATGTTGTTTTTACTCTACTGTATTGCATGCATATGGTGGATGGATGGTTCGAGAGCGGTGTTTCTCATTTTCTTTTCTCATCTTCTTTTCTCATTTTTGGGCATGGTCGGGATTGGACAATACCGTCAGCGATAGTAACAATACACGTTCATCAATTATATTCATGTCTTCCGAGCCATTGTATGTGTCTGGGCTGGGTATGTTTTCAAACCCTGTGTCGGGATTTCGCATACAAAAGCATGGAGCGTTGATAAGGGAGCTTTTCTGTCGATGCTGTGTAGGCCTTGAAAATATTACATGACATATTTTTCTTTTGTCCCATGGTCACTTTCGGAGCTTGCCCATCTATGATGTACACTAAGGTTGGTGTCGGAAGCCAACAAAACATAGCCTGCCCGGCTAGCTCAATCGGTAGAGCGTGAGACTCTTAAGGAGTGCTCCGAAATCTCAAGGTTGTGGGTTCGACCCCCACGTCGGGCTCAATTCCCGTCGAACGACATTATTTTGTCATTTTTGTCCTTTCTATATGGACTTAGTTATGAGCGAGCCTGTTCTATTTCTTTTGGGCTTAGGTTATGTTACCGGCGCAGGGTAGATTGTGTTTGTTGGGGGCTTCTGTGTGAAGTGTGATTGAGAGCGCGAGTGAGTACGGAGTATCATTTCCCCTTTTTTCTCGGCCACAACCCGCGAGAAGGGAAAGTTACTCGGCTCCGAGCTGAGAGTGAGACCGGGCTGGGGGAGTGAGTAAGGAAGTATCCGTAAGCATGCAAGTGCGAGATGAGAGAGAGTATTTTTTACTGTTTTTGTTGATCCGATCCGTGACGAGTGGGAAGCACCACCCTATCGGACTTTTTGAGGGTGTTTATGCCAGTTTTGGCCGTATAAGTGGATGAAAAGGGTAACGTGAGCGGGTACGTCAGCCAGGGTGGTACACACCCACAAGTGCCAGCCTTGTCACTTTGGTGATGTTGGTGATGGGAGTCCGCCGTATCTGTGTGGATGATGTGTGACAGTGTGATTTGCAAAAGATCTTGCAGGGTTGGGTTCCAAGATTTTGGGTCCGGCTTCTCAGGGTTCCGTTGATTTGATCATATGGGCCATTGGTGTTCCTGACCGATGAGGCCCTTAGTCTTGGGGGTGAATTGGCCAATCAGCGGTTGGGATTGGAAAAGGCGATGAAGGAGTCACAGCTGACAAGCTGACCTGTTGCCTTGTTTTGGTGTGCTCACATGGTGATTGCATCATTTGATGTAAGAGAGAGTTGGACGGAGGATGAGAAAAAGAAATTTTGGGGTGGTGCTAAATTAGTGGCGGAAAGCCATGTACCGACGTGATGGGTCTTGGGTTGGAAAAGGGGGCTTCAAAAGCAATTAAACGGGTGAACAATTGAGAAGGGATGGAAAGGATGTATGACTTCGACGTCAGTGGCTTTTTTTTAAAGGTATGATGTGGAAAGCGGAGATATCAACTTATTTCTAGGCTTTGGCCTTGAATCTCGCGTGTGTGATTCGGAGATGGCGGGAAAGAAGAAAGGAGGCTGTTGACCCGGGGCCGAAATGGCAGTGATGACAGTGACGATGTGCTCGCTTTTTCTTTTGGGACTTGACATGATGAATGAGGCCATCTCGATTAGACAGAATCTAGTAATAAAGCATTGAAAGTGTGACTGAAACTCGTCGTGCACATGACCGACTTCTCAAGACTTCGAGCCCAGCATGAAGTTGGTCGTGGAGTCGTTTGATCAGGTCGTGAAAGAATTGTCAAGAAAGGAGATCGATCGTAAAGGTTGGGCTGACTACATCTTCTACTGCATAATCGGCAGATGCCCGTCAATCGGAATCGATGGAAACAAGTGGCTTGCTCCCCCCTGAGCCCTTATCCCACGTGGATGTTGGTGGCTACACGGTCAACAGCTGATATTCTCAGCCTCATCCAACCCAAATGACGTATGGGGTCTCTTTGACTTTTTCAGAATGTTTCACAATGCATCCCGTCAAGTTTATCATATTTTATCCGAGTTGTGTAGGGAGGTTCCTGTGGCTTTTGCACATGCACCCACCGCTGAATCGAGGAATTTTCCAGGAGTGAAGATGAGCATCGAAGATTCCAGGGAACCAGGAAACTTGAACGATGCGGCTCTCAAATCAGATTTCGGTATTATTATCACCTCCAAGACTACCTAGATAAGGAATAATGAAATACGTGCCAATTCAATCAAGGCCACGAACTACAACCAGTTATCCATCCAGACTCAAAACGACGAGGCGCGTATATGAGCCTCACCATGAGCCGGCTCAGTTCAACTCCAGTAAATCTGATGCTATTGGTTAGTACTGGCCTATCTTATTACCAGGTATGGAGAAGACTTGAGATGCGTACGTGTATCTTGATTCATGATTTGAGACCAGAGATTTAGGTGACCCAAAAGCCCGTCGTCCAGGCAGAGGCAAGGATTTCATAGTAGCCTGCGTCGGTCAGGTACGAGACAGTGACCTGGAGGTAATATTCCCCAGCATATTCGACAGAAGCGTGCGCGAAAGTGAAATGCACAACTTCAACCGTTGTCCACTCATTGGGCGAAGCGTTGACTGCCCCTTTCAGTCCCGCAACTGGAATTTCCGTGCTGCTTGAGTGATACAGGATAATTGTGGCCATCAACTTGGTGTAATCGTTAATAGCTACTCCACCCGTGTACTCTGCAGGAGTGAATGAGGCTGTTATTGCAGGGCTCATAGGCGTATTGCGCGCCACTACCTGGGGGGGGTCCGCAGTGATCCTGACGGGACCTTGGTTCAGGACGTCCATGATGGTGATGTGGGAGGTTGTGGCAGGTGAAGGCTCTTGGTATTTGGCCGAGTATGCTGCTGTTTGCTGAGCAGTTTGATGAGCGATGGCGATGGTGGTGAATGAGGAAGGGAAGGTACAGCTTCTTATACTTTTTCTAGAGCTTGATTTGGTTACCATCGATTGTTGGAGGGCTGCGAGATACATATTGTTCTCGTGCTGGTTTTCGGTCACTTTGATGCCAGGAATCAACCAACCGGGTATCAGTCGACATCAGATACCGATGAGAGTGTTCCGGTGGACTGGCGTCAAAGACAAGGGGCAAACGCGTGGGGCATTTCGAACCCAAAGGGTGTCAAGAGGGTGTCAGATTCCTTTCGTTCACACCCCCCCCCCTCCCCCCCGCCCCTCATCATCACCAGCAAAGCCCTTGTGCATGGGTACATGTGGTGAACCATCAGGGCAAACTTCGAAAAATTGAAGAACGGAGCTGAGTTGGTGCGGACCCCTGCTCTCGGCTGTCAGTTGGCGGGGGAGAAGAAGGGAAAGGGAGAAGGAGGGGCAAGAGTCTCTCCCCTGGTTCCCAATGTCCAACAGATCTCGGTCGCTGTGGCCCCCATAATGCCCTTGACCCCCTGGGACGTCTCAAATACTGAGAATTTCAAACAGAATTCCTTTCCATCTCTTCTTGTTTGTGCCAAGCTTGTAGCTGTTGAATACTAAATTCAATTCCGTTCACCTGTCATTGACTGTTCAAGGATGTGTAAGTGGACTCCCGAGGCTCTGGAAACTGGAGCGCCACTGTCTCCGCTAATTATGATTTATCACTTGTGGCGTTCAGGTCCTGAGAAATTGAATTGTCCAATAGGAACTGGTTCTGAGCAGCTCATCGCGGGGATGGCAGCAAAAAGAACCCATGGCCGAGCGGTGTAATCATGGTGAGTGTTGTTGTTGGTCTTGGAAGTTCGAAAGAGCTGAGTACATGTATTGAGTCCAACCAAGCTAACTACCTTGGTCAGGCCCCAGAGGGTTTGCCGGTTATAGTTTAGGGAACCAACGTTTTAGCTCCGATGCTCAAAAGAATCCTACCTAGATATTCAGATCAGAACTGGAACAGGGCTGACCTAGAGCTCCCAAGAGAGCAGCCCAACTGAGCAAACATGCCGTGGTAAGACAATAGTTGAATACGGTAGGTTGAAATCGGCTGTCTATCGTCCAGTATAATTTTGATATCCAGAATTCCTATGTAATGATTGGTTACTCATGGTGAAGACGTCAGAAACTTAAAGGTCTCCTGCCAGATCTGAGATAGCGCCACCCCTGCCATATGCAGCCGCTTCATCTCACATTTATCTTCGATCATGGCGTTTCGGTTAACAGGTGCAGATCATAAAATGCTTCTCAACGGTAGGTACGTACAGTACACCCATGATTTGTCAAGCCACAAATTTGTTCTGTTTGAACTCCTTTGGCCACCCCATATGATTTGCCATCGGGGCCTCGGAGAGTCCTCCGAGACGTGGGGATTCGTGCGGGTGTTTCTGTCGTTTTCCGAAAACTGATAGTGGGAGGTGGCGTTAAGGTGGCAGCAGAGGCTCCGGGTGGGATGCCATGCACATATGTGGTGGAACGTCCAGGGTCCTCATGACGCAGACCATGCGACAATGGCTGCTGTGATACGACCTACCCGAGACTCGAATCCTGTGCCGAGAGGCTGGTGAGAAGGATAAAGTCGTACCGCAAGTCGTCGGCAACCTCATATCGCTGCCCATGAGCACCTGATCACACGAGGTTGAAGAGGGATGGGTGCGCCTAGACAAAGGCAAAAAGTGTGGTTGGTGACAGGTGGAGCTGGGTACTGTGCCAGAAGCAAGCCGGCAGAGGAGCTCCTGAGGGTCCAACCCTCTGGCGGCCCTCCCTTGCGTGATTGATAATGGAGATAACTGGCGTCAGCAAACGGAGCCTTTGTAACCGATCAGTGTTCAAACATGGCGTGGCCGGAAGTCTCGTTTGTAGCGCGGAGCAGAACAAGACAGGACGAAAGGCTCCCAGGCCGCGAACAAAAGAATAGGTACTGCTTCGCAAGTCAACGCTAATAACGATGTAAACTATGCTTTTGAGAATGGTAGATACCTACGTCTATCACACTACTTAATAGACCTTAACAGATAGTTAGTAGGCTTAAGAAGCAGTAGATTTGCCTAAAAGGATGGTTCAGCAGGCCTTCAATGCAATCGGAACGCCGATATCTCGCCGTTCCCATGTGGTGGGTCCTGCAGCAGTCCCCAAGGTACATTTCTGTTCACGTCATGCCTCCCTTCTGAGTCACGAGGAAGCCTCGAGACTGCTTTCAAGTTATGTTATCACCGGGGCGGTAGGAGACCCCGAGGTTGACTAGGTACCTACGTCGTAACGTGGTACTACTTCCTGATTCCGACTTCAAACAAGCCAGTCCTTCGAAGCTGTTTCACAGAAAGTTGCATGGTAACTTTGCTTGTGGGCGGAAGGCACTACCAAAATTGATTGATGAGAACGAAACAATCTCAAACCTTTAACTCCAGCGGTGCTGGCCTCACAGAATGCCTCTGGGGCGGGGGGGGGGACAATCATGCAAGAGCTTCCCAAGAACACATTCAGCATACCTTACCCTACTCATCCAACATACCTAGCACATTGAGCACACCTTTCACATTCAACACACCTTAGGTACACACCAACTGGTCCATAGAACCGCCCGGGGCATTAAAGCATCATTCAAACAATCAAAGCTCACTTCAGCAAAACATCTGTCTACTTCGTTTAGCGTACACCGACCAAGTCACCATTCTCGCTCTATACCCCCTCATTTTCAAATCTCTTCCGTCTTTTCACAGGCAAGCCATTGTTATAACAACGCTAACCCCCGTTTTCTTGCCATTATCGCCCGGGTACGCACAAGTCCTATCGTTTACTTATCCATTACCTCTCTGTCCTCCAAAACAAACCACCATGCCCCCTAGACTCACTCCGAGATCGTACACTATCCAGGCAAACGTTCTGTAGCCACGCGCCCTGCTTCTCAAACGAACGATAGCACATTCGAAGCTTTGCTGCTTATCAAGAAATTTCCACAGCAAAATGAAGGCTACGATGCGCGCTTCGAGCCATGTTGTAAACCTCGAAAGCAGAGAAGAATACGTGGCACATTGTTTTCAATTATCCTTTGTTTCTTATACTCAGACAGACTTACACACGCTACCAATGTAAACAAATCCCTTCCTCAAGCTGACCCTCTGAAATCCTCCCCCCCCCTATTCCCCCCTTTCGCCAGGTTCACCCATAACGTTAAAAGCCCACCCCCACAAACACTCCCAGGAAGGTATCACCATAAACGACTTTTTGCTTTGATTTACTTCTTGTTCCTAAATTCCACTTCCAACTACTCCATAGAACCCTTCGTGCCAGCTGTAGCCAATTATCAATGTGCAAAGAAAAGATAAGCTCCCTGCCCAAGGTTGAGAGACGAGGAAAAAAATACATTTTGATACATGATAGTGAAAAAGGTATGTGTGGCAACTAAACACGGCGCATGTGTGGTATAAGCCCGCGCGAAAATAAACCAGAAAGGGGCAAGGATAGCAAAATCTTGCAAAAACGCCGTCGCTTTCCTTTCTCTTCCAAAGTTGTTCTTCCTCTGCCCGTGTGGTATTGGTAGAGTTGAAGTGATGGGTATCCATTATCTGCCTCCGTTCCTTTCCTAGTGTATCGCGCCGTTGTCGGCTTCGCGGTTGTGGTATCGCCTCAACAAACAACCTTAAGCATTGGTGGCGCTGCTGTGACGAGGCCGCTTCCTCGCGCTGCCAGCCGCGGGGTGCATCTTCTCGTTGCGCTCCCTCTTGAGCTTCTCGTCCAATACGCGGGCTGTAATTCTATCGTTAGTCCTCTCCTCAAGTATACCCAGATCATATAACAGAAAAACGTACTGAGAACATCGTAACCGAACTGGGGAAACTCCAAGCACAAGTTCCTGAACTCGTCCTCGGCCTCGGCGCGCAGGGTGTGCGACCTCGTGGCCCAAAAGTTGGCGACAGGGGCACGGATGCTCGTGTCGTCCTTGGGGGTGAACTCGTAGACGTACCGCGCGTAGGCGATCTCGCCCTTGGCGGTGGAGTTGACGCAGTGGATCTTGCTCGAGGCCAGGTTCTTGAGGTTGTTGAGGCCAAACTTCTCGGCCAGGGTGTAGACCTTGGCGTGCTTGAGCAGCTGCTCGCCCGTGTAGTCGACGTCGGGGATGGAGGCGTCCTTCTCGAGGCTGCGCTGGCCGGCGATCTTCTTGGGGAAGTAGTCGCCCGTGTAGAGGAACTCGAGGAAGCAGCCCATGGCGTCCAGGTCTTCGTTGGGGAGCTCGATTTGACGGGGCTAGAGAGTGACATGAAATCAGCACGCATCCTACCCCAGAGCGCGCAAAGGTCGCAGCAAAGTGAGACTTGCGCTTCCATCATCAGCAAACTCAGCGATGCGATCCGCGAAATACGGGCTCTGGGTCAGTAGCCCCTGGTGAGCCGTCAAGATGGTCTCGTCATCGTTGGTGCCGATTAGCAGAGTCACGATGGGGCTCGTCAGGTACTGCAAGAAGGTGATGCGCGGCGCGGGGGCATCATCGGGACCGCCCTCAGCAAAAGGCAGATCAGCATTGTCGGTGGTCGCGGCAGCAGCGGCAGGAGCATCGCCTCCCTCAGCCATCTCGACATCGCCAGTCTGCTGGGTGGCCGGAGTGTCTTCGACTATCTCCTCGTTGAAGCTATCGGCCATTGTGTCGGTTTGAGATAATGTTAAAGAGTAAAGTTAATTGGTCGGCGCGAATTGAACAAGTCTAGTTGGTTGGCGCGATTTGAATGCTTGGTTTGGAGAACCGTTGGGGTCTCCAGCTAGTCTTCAAGCCCGCTGATGATGATGCGCCGATAAGAAAGCGAGCGTGAAGAATACAATGGAATTGATTGAGACGGATGATTCTCCACCAGTGGGGTTGAGGCTGATGGTTGTCCGAGGGACGATGGGCTGTCGCAAAAGAGTGAGAGGGAAAGGAAGCTCTCTCTTTTCCACCGAGCTGCCGACCGCAAAGCTGTGGAGCTCCTGCATTGGTTGCCCAAGAGACAAAGGACAAAGGCTGTGTGGGTGCCTGGAATACTAGGCACACTAACAGAGAAGCACCTTGATGGCTCGAGCGTTTCCTGGTGGGCTTGTTCCGGTTTCAGGGGCAGATCAACAGACCATCACCAGTGCAAAATGTGTAAGGCGTAAAATGTTGGAGAATATTCTTTTGTGTTTTCTGCTATGTTCTCAGCGTAATTATGAAATTCCCGGGTGGAGTGCAACGCTCGTCACCCTCGATATCCCCGACACAGCAAACGCAGCAAGTGTATAAAATCTGTTCTTCCGAGCCAAAGATAACCATTATATAACCGCTATTCCCATCGCCTAATATACAGAGTCTCAAAAGCATTAACCATGCTCATCCCGATATCATGAACGTCTTCGCTCTTCATGCATCCTCAATGACCTTCGCGCTCGCCCTACGAGCCCGACCACTACGCCGAACTCCATCGTGGGCAGCGTTCGCTGTCACCTCTACCTTTGGGACCAAACTCTCCCGGACTCTGGCCCTACCCCTTTGCGGAGGATTGTTCCCCCCTTCGGTATCTATGGTCGACTCCCTCTGCGAGCCTGCCCGCCAAAACTTCTTCCCCCGCGCCCTAGCCTCGTCTTCTGGATCCAGGAAACGATTGATGAGTCTGTGGTCCAGAATGCGTTCCTCCTTATCGTTCTTGCCTGCCGGCTGGGTCTTGGGCCAGACGTAGCCATACAGCTTGGAATGGCGCTCGCAGCGGGGACAATTAGCTCTGGTGAAGTAAGCATCTTTCTGAACAAAGGCTGCGTTGCAGTTGGTGCAGTGAATCCATGCCGTCTCGGGCTCTGAGAGCAACAGAGGCGTGAGGGTGTAGTCCCCTGGCACGCGGCCCTTTTGCGCAGGTGGTGGCGAGGATGGACGAGCGGCTTGTCCTTTCTTGAGAGCCTTCGCCTTTGCTACCGGTGTCGTTGGAGCTGTAGCATCGCTGGAGGGTGGCATTGGGACTACTACTTCAGCTGTTGGTGTAGCTTCCGCCGACTCAGTGTTGTTGTTCAGCTCTTCAGCTGGAGGAGTAATTTCCGTTGTGGGCAAAATCTCTGGGAAGTCGTACGACCTTTGAGGAATCGGGGAGATGGCCTCGGGAAGCTGCTGTACGTCGATCTCAGCGGCAGACTGCTCAATTTTCAGGATCTCAATCGCCTGCTTGATGGGCGTAGGGTCAGGTGAAAGAATCAGGCCTTCTGGCGAGCCTGAAGAGGGTGTCGTGACATCAGTGAAATTCGCGCTGCCAGCCTCAGATGAAAGCGGGCTGCGCGAAAGTTCGGATTCTGAGCTTCCTCTCGAAATTGGCGACCCGATTGTTGTAGGTACAAGGTCAAAATGCATAGTTTTGAGTCGCTTAGCTGGGGTGATGGGCGGGGTGCCGAGGGTTGCTGTTGCCGCATCTCTTTTGCGAACCTGGCCCGAACCTTCTGAGCGCCCGGTATCTGCCGACTCAACTGTTGATTGCCTATCTCCCAGCCTCATTTGGCTGCCCCGTTTCTTGGGAATCCTCGGACGGATGTCCGGGGTTACGGACGGAGTTCGAGAGCCCGATCCGGCCACGCTCTCATCCCGCAACCTCCGCCGGAACGAATAACCCTGTGAAGCAGCCAAATCGTCCTCAATGCTCCGCTTTACCGAAGCGCTCCCCTCCTCTTGTTGCCAGCCATTGACCTGTCTGTCCTCGCACGTCTGGCACAAGCACTCGCAATTGTCCTCCCCAAAGTAGCTCTCGCTGTAGCTGACTGTGATCTCCTCGCCGACCCCAATGTCCCTGCATGCAATAATCTCAATCCCTGCCTGGCCGCAAGTAACGAGCCGGGCATTCGCGTTACAGTCGTGATTGGCAAACCGGGCAGGACCCATGAACAAGCTGGTCGATTTGCTCCTGCTGCTGACCACCAGGCTGAAATCCTTCTTGCGCGACGCCATCTCCGCCTCCTCCTCAGGGGTAATTGTCACCTGGATTCCGGCCAGATATTTGATTGTCTCATTTCGCCTGATGAAGCGCCGGGCTGTGATGCTGGCCTCGTATGTGACAATGGTGTAGCGATTGGTCGCATTGACTTCGAAGGGGCAGTCTGGAAGGTATGTCGACATGTAGCGCCGTAGGTGGGCCTTGAAGTCATCCTTTTCCCTGGGAGTTTTGAGGCCATTGTAGAATCGTTTCAAGCCGTCGGTCGCAAGCAGTTTCTCTTCGGCTGTTTTGAGATCCGAGTTGATGATGAGGTGAGTTTGGATAAGCTTGGCAATCTCTTCCTCTTTGACGCCCCGCGAGGGGTGGTATGATGTGCGATTTTTGGGAATGGTGGTCCAGTAGTAGGTGCGGTCGATCAGGGCATCGGTCAAGATGTCATCGTAAGCGGCCAGTTGGGCAAGCGTGAGCTTCTTCTTTTGACCTTGGGCCGGTGTCCGGGGCGGCATGTTGTACTCCGTAGGTAGGGATGTCTGTCGTGTGTTGAGGGTTTGGTGAGAACGAAAAAGTTGTGGGGGTGAGTGACGAAAACGAAAGTTGAAGTCGGGTCGGGTGTCGGCGGAAGAAAGAAGGAGTGAGTGAGTGGACGAAGGGGGTCAATCTTTGATGCGAGACTTGACTGCCTTCATGCGACCAGATCGGGTCGGCCCCAAGTGCCAATAATGGCTTTTTTAGGTTCCTTTGTAGGAAGGGAAGAGGAGCCGACCTGCAGCGGCTGGGCCGACAATTAGATGTGTGTGGTATGACAGATGCACCTCAAACCTCGGGCTCAGCCTCTAGCTGCAATTGACGTGCCAATGCCAGTTGTCGTCATAAGCTGAGGTACGTATTCCGAATATAGAGATCGATAGAGACTAGGAGTGACTTGACCTTTGACTCCCGAAACCGAAACCTGGGACTGTGCATCAGGGAAGAAGGTCAGACGGGAAAAGGGGGAAAACGACGGCGAGAGAGAGAGGATCCTCTCGCGGTCTGCGTGGTTGCCGTCTCGTTGCCAGGGAAATTGAGGGGGCTAGGCGAGTTGACCACCAAATCTGGCGGAATCTGGCGGGGACAGCGCGTGCCAACAAGCTGATCCCCGTCGCGAGATTTTGCGCTTTGCTTCTCATTGGTCAACTTCCATCCTGGCTGGGTCCACGGTCGCCGGTACATCGGTACAAGCTAAAGAGCTTGCATGAGGATCCCGATTCGGCATGGTTTCATCAGCAACCATCTCTTCGTCCTTACATAAGCACAGCCTTGTGCTCCTCGGGTCGGCGCGAACAATTTTCCACAGCCAGGACATCGCGACATGGCAATTGGTCGGCCACACTGGACTCGGGAGCTTCACGATCAACAACGACACCATCTAGGCACGGTCTGGCCGTCCGACGACAAGATGATTCAATTAAAGGTATTCTTCGCTTCTTATGCTACCCCAAAAACCAAAAGAAGCTAACTGTGTGTGGTAGAGCATGCTTAACTGCATCGACAACTCTGGCGCCGCCATTGTTGAATGCGCCATGGTCATCGGCCAAAAGAGACATGCCTCGATCGGTACGACGATTTACGCTGTAAACCTCCGAAGAAACATCACATAACTAACAACCACAGGCGACCGGATCGTGGTGGTGGTGCAGAAGCAGAGAGATGCGGGAGCTGCCGGTATGGCCGCTGCCTCGGGCGCCAAGGTCAAGCGTGGTGATATCAGACATGCCGTGGTAGTGCGGACGAAGCAAAAGGTCACCCGGAGAGACGGAAGCTGCATCAAGTTCGACGACAACGCCTGTGTCCTGATCAACAAGTCTGGCGATCCCATTGGATCTCGTATCAACGGTGTCGTGGGCATGGAGTTGCGCAAGAAGAAGTGGAGCAGAATTCTCAGCATGGCCCCCTCACAGGCATGAATCAAGACCAACAACAATAAAAAATGTAAAAAGCAAATGACAAAACGGATCATCAGGGTGTATCATATCATTGTGTCACGGGGCAGTGGCATCAGAACGGCGTTATACGGCGTCCTGTAGACTACTTGTACAACTTCCATACAGGCCAAACTACTCCAATCACCTCCTTCACGTCATGTTTTTTCAGTCCAACAATACAGCGGCCCAGTAATAAAGATTAATTTCCATCGGATGGTGCCTCCTACCCTCAAAGCCAAGTTTTGTTTTCCCTAGTAAAGTAATAAACGTCTCCTCGCTCCCTATAGCAATCTCGCCAAACGCCGTGGTATGCAAATGTTCCCTTGCCCGCTGATATACAGGTCTACGATGCGACAAGTCCACAGAAAATCCTTCTCTGATCGCCATCAAGCTGGGGGTACCGTCGAAGAATCAAACTCTTATTGGTAAATGTTACCGCAATAGCAGCACACATAAAAGAGTTTCTGATAGGGTCAGTAACTTGTGGGCGTCGAGCATGTCAAGTCTGGGGCTTCTCACCATTCCCGTTTCAGCGCTTCGCTGCTGCGACTGAAAGAAGACGGCCTCCTGATGGTTGCAAGAGGGGCAAGTGCGCTGTTCTCTTGGCAGCTAGAGCAGAAACCCCGTCAGCCACTGGCCCAAATACCGCAAACGTGAAAAACCCAATGGCCCTCCTTCGCCTTTAACCAAATAAACACCGGAACTCCAGCCCGCTGTCTAACTGTGTATGTGTGCGGGGTATGATGGTCGAGAAAAAGGAATAGTCGTGTATGTCGCTGGACTAAGAGAAAAACGCCGTGTTTCCCAGGGATGTTATACAATTGTACATCAAATCATGTCGTCATCGTGGTCGTCGTGTCAAGTGGTGCGTATCGAGAGTACCTTCGAGACTACACCGCAGCACTCTGAGCGAACGCGTATTGTGACACGGTGTTGTTCTCGGGTTCAAACCCCATGGCCTCCTCTTCATCCTCCTCCATCAAGTCTCCGAAGTATTGCTCGCTCCGGGCCATGAAATCGGCAAGGTTATCGCGGTTGTCTTGCCAGGCGCAAATGTCGGCGTCACCCTGATCAAGTCGCAAGAAGTCCTGGAGCGGCACCGTCGCGGCGGGGTTGTGGGCATCGGCGGGAAGAACGGAGAGGCGATCTTTGCATATCTCGCACGAGATCATGCGGCCGCACGTCAGGCAGCAGACAAAAGCGCAGTGATCCGGGTTCCGGTTTTCAGACGAGCTAGCATGATGAGAGGCAACAGAAGATTCACCCACCGTAGGATCAGAGCCAACATCCTGAGTCACGCCGGCCGTCTCGCCAGCGGCGTTGTTGAGGATATTGCGGAAGATGCACGACGAGGTAGCCTCTTCGGAGAAGTTGCAGGTGCGGCACGTAAACATCAGCCTGCGGTCGGCCTCATCTTCCTTGGGGTAGAGCATGTTGCTGCATTCCGAGCAGAAGCGAAATGTGATTTGCTCGAGGGGCTTCTGGCCATGGGACTGCGACTGGTCGCCCGAAGCCGAGGGTGCTGGTGATGAAGCCATTGCTGATGCGTTGTGGTAGAGTGTGTGTTGTAGTGGGAGAAAGTTGGGTGCAGAGACCTGAAACTTTTTTTTTTTTTTTTGGCAGTGGAAGTGATGTCGTTGGTATGTGGTGTTTTGGTGGTAAGTGTTGAGTGGAAGCGTTGCAGTCGGCGGTTCCAGGTTGTCTTTTTGAAGAGGAGAGAACAGGCTGCTAGATGGTCCAAGCACGTGATACCAGGTGAGCTCAACAGAAGATGCAGATTGTAAAGTGAATGTTACCTGCTGCAGAAAATTATTTGTGGTCGAGTGAATCTTTTTGGGGGAATGGGGAGCGTGTTGAAGATGTTCTTTTCTATGGATGGGGGGGTTCAGAGGGAATGAAAGCTTGGGGGTGAAAACCAACCAACACTTGGGAGCACACGCGCCTTGCCATTTCCGGCTGCCTGCCCCTCTTGCAACGCCCAAGGTTCAGCGGCCAACCGGGGCGCCCCACTTGGCTTATTCAGGCACTGACAACTCACAGCTCGAGGCTTCCCACCCGCCACCTCAGTTCCATGACAACTGCCTAGGTGATGAATACGGCAGTCAACCAAGTGTACCTTATGTAGGATGACTAAGAGCAGCAGCAGGCTGAAGCAGACACTCACTCCTGCGTCACGTCGCATCCATCACTTGCCGTCCCGGGACAGCCAACCTGGACGAGCAGCATCAGCTGGAGACCTCGTGATTCACGGTACATAAAGTAAGTGGCACACCTTGGGACCAGTGGAACCAGGTGATGGTCTCAGCGGAGCTGCCCTGTGAGGTACTCCGAACAAGACGGCAGCGCCAAGATATCTGCAGAGCGGGGTGGTCTCCCGCCCAGTCGTCCATTGCTGCACTCCGCAATCCATCCAAAGGTTTCCATTGCACTTGACCCCCCTCAGTGCAACCCCCCTCTACGTTTCCCAACCTTTCCCTTGGCCCTGGCTTGACTTGACTTTGCGTTGTGGTAGCAGCACGTCATTCTTCTCTTCTCTCTGTTCCCTAGAATCTTATATACATACTACCTCTTATTTTTGGTAGTATTTCACCCATCAATTTGTCCATCCACTCCAAACCAACCGTTTAAAAACGGTCCACAGCCGTTGCCCCTCCAAGTCCCACCAGTTCAACCCGCCAGCGTCTCGTCTCGTCTCGTAGCCTTGTTGCCCTTTCTCCAACAACCAACCGACCAAACCAAGTAGTAGCCATTGGTATTTGCCCAGTATAAACTCCAAGCAGTCATCATGAACGGCGTATGTTTCTTTTTCCCTGCGTCGTACAGACACAATCTTAAGTTTGATATCCGGAAACTAACGATATGGCCCCAACCAACCTAGTCTTCGCAGGAAACTGGTCTCCCCCCGCACTGGGAGGTCCGCCACTCCAACTCCAAGAACCTGCCCTACTACTTCAACTCCCAAGACCGCACCTCGCGATGGGAGCCCCCCGCCGGCACCGACACGGAGAAGCTCAAGATCTACATGGCGACCTACCACTCGGCCAAGGGACCCCTCGTGACCGGCGATGCCCAGTCCGGTAAGATCAGGGCGGCGCATCTGCTGGTCAAGCACAGGGACAGCCGGAGGGCCTCCAGCTGGCGGGAGGTATGTTATTCTACATCCGACCCTTCTTGAAGAGCAATGACTAATGGCTGACTGTCGCAACAGAACGAAATCACTCGCTCCAAGGAAGAAGCCTTCGAGATCATCAAGGCCCACGAGCAAAAGATCAAGAGCGGAGAGACCACCCTGGGAGAGTTGGCCCTGACGGAATCGGACTGTAGTTCAGCGCGCAAGCGGGGCGACCTCGGGTACTTTGGACGGGGGGATATGCAGAAGGAGTTCGAGGAGGCTGCCTTTGCGCTGCGGCCAGGGGAGATCTCGGGTGTGGTTGATACGGCGAGTGGGTTGCACTTGATTGAAAGGTGAGTTTTGTTATTGTGTTTGTTGTGTTTCTCTTCGGATCAATGCTAACGGGGTCATAAACAGAATCGAGTAAAAATAGGATCATACCTTAGAACGAAAAGAAAAGGAACTGGGAGCAATGTTTTGAAGGGTAGGATGAGAGGATATCCGAGGTCCAGTCTCGGTAGCCAACAGAGGAGACGAAATCGACAATAGATCACCGTTCGGTGTTCAAAGACTGGTTGCATATTGCGAGTGCTGCGAGTGCTGTGATTCTTTTTTACATGGACTGCCCCTTATTTCCTCAATGACGAATGGCCCTGGGGACCGAAGAATCACTAGGCGCATCTTGGAGGAATTCAGACATTATGGTCACGCAAGCAATGTCAAATCACGAGTGCTATCCAACAGCCAAAAGCAGGTACAATAACCCACTTGTCTGGCTTGCTCCATTGCTATCACCCCAAGATTCCCACATACATTACAATACATAACTCCACGCCAATGCTGCCACCGAAAAATGGAAAAGTAAAAAGCAGAGGACCGCACAACGGGAGACAGAGCTCTGAAACCGTTCCAATCTAGAAACTGCACAATGGGGTATAATATAGCCAGCAAAGTCGCCAACGCCTATCCCATCATATCCCTGATAAAAAACGCCAGCCCATTTCACATTTCACACACCCATTCCCTTTACCATACCCCACCATGTCGAAGGTGATGTTTTTGTCTTGCAAGCCGTGGGCTCTCCAGGAGCCCCGAAGCAACGTGATTAGCCGCCTTTCAGCCGGTTGTAGTTGTTTTTGTTGTAGTAGTAGTTGTATTACCCCCTCCGATGATCTCACCTTGCCAAAACCCCAACAGTCCAAGTTCGGAATGATATCCAAACTGCACACCAAAGAAATGTTGTTGCCCAGGTTCCAGTCACGTAGCACCACCCACACTCCCCAGCACCCACCCTGCCAGCGGCCCAATCGTCGAGAACACCACCGTCATAATCCCCAGCGCCATCATCGAAAGCGCAGAATACGGCGCCGCCTCGCTCTTCGTCTCGTAAAGATATGCCGTCCCCATCGCCGCAGCATTAATCCCCACCGTCACCCCCGCCGCCACGGTCCTGGGGTCGTTTTCCCGCTTGTGTGTTTTTTCCCCTCCCGGCGGCAGGCCAATATTAACCAGATTCCTCTCCATAACCCGGCCAATCCCAAACCCGAGTCCCATCTGGAACACAATCCCGCTGATGACCACCATCGCCGCGTTGAGAGACTTGTCAGCGTGTAGTGTATCTAAGACGGGGTTGCCTAACGCCAAAGTGACGCTTCTCGCGGCGAAAGCCAAGGCGCGGTTTTGGGGGGCGACGCCCATGGTATGGGCTAGTAAGGGGCCACAGGAGATGTTGCCTAGCGCGAGGAGGGAAGAGACGGTGAACACTGTCAGCCCGGCGCGGGATAACAGTTGGAGGCGGTATTCGTAGAGCTTGAGCCCCCAGGACACGAGACCGGCGTTGAGGATGGAGAGAGCCACGTCGCCGGCTGTCATGGGGACGGAGAAATTCTTGACGAGAGAGGAGGAGAAGGGGTTGTCGGTTCTGAGGGTGGAGAGCATATCTTGGAGGGTGCGGGAGGAGAGGTGGCCGTCGAGGAGGAGGTAGGCTGCCATGGAGAGGGAGGTCCAGAGGACCGCGTTGAAGAGGCCGGATAGGAGGGTGCGGAGGAAGGGGCCGAGACGGGGTGAGGGTTTGAGGGCGGATTGGATGGATAGGGTTGATAGCCAGAGCGAGAATAACAGTAAGGTTGAGAGGGGGGTGTCAAGAGCAAGGCAGAGCCGGAGGGGTAGTCCAACGGTAAGTGTGAGGGTCCATGTGAGGAGGAGCATAGGGTTCGCCAAAGTCCATAGCTTAAGTGTTGTTAAGCCAGATACGGACTGAATTGTTGTGACTTCAGTTTCAGGAGTTGCTGGCTCAGGTGGGGCGACAGCCAAGGCGAAGTCATCTGTGTCCATCGAATCGCAAAATGATTGGACTGGTAGACGAAGTTTAGAGTTTTGTCTTTGTTGTTGTTCTGCTCTTGATATCCCCTTTTCGATGTCTGACAAAGTCCAACTGCCAGAATCCCAGCGCACCATGAGGCATTGAAGTGGAAGGGCCAAAACATAGGAGATGATTGTGTTAAAGAGGCCGGTGAGGACTAGTCAAGTCAGTCTTCCCGGTCTCTCTTCGCTCGACAGAGGATGTCCTACCAAAGCAACCAATAATCGGGCCAATAACCCAAACATCTTTGAGCGAGCCGTTGCAGATCATGAGGAAGGGGATCGTGAAACCAATAGACATGTGCCGGTTGAGGAGATCGGCCTTGTGGTTCCTGGTTAGCCTTCTGTTGTGGGATAGTCAAGTGTCAACACGACAAGTCTTACCGGTCTCTTGAGTCGGTTCCGGTAAAAGTCCTCTGTCCCAGGAAAGATACACCCAAACACACAAAACAAGCCAAAGATAGCTGCCATTGCTACAACTGATGGGGGAAATTCAACCTTATTGCTCACACTCAACACCAGTTGGATCCCAGCCATCAAGAACTGAGCCACAAAAGCAATCCCAACAGCAATCCCACCATCATATGCTCGGGATAGTAGCTCCCGATACGGCCGTGGAGGAACCGTGCCGGTCCTTGGTGGCGGTGATAACAATAACTGTACTGAATCGGTGGCCATGACTGTGGAAGAGCAAGTGGGAGGCGAGTGGACAATTGCTTGTGAAGCCATCCCCAATATTGTTGCAAGACCCAGCACCACGGCAGCGGTGCTCGGGTCCAAGGGAGCTAGCTAGTGTAGGATCAACGAGAAACAAAGAGAAGGTCGAAACGACTTTCTTCGGGATCGGAAGAGAGGACAACAGAAGTAAGTGTGTTTGCTTCTCACGCAAAGCTGTACATATGCCGAAGCAGTGAGACAAGACCAGCCGTGGAGGATATCCGAGAAGACGGTAGAGACGGGAGCAGAAAAACGAAGAGAAGGGGATGGCGATAGTCACACTTAAAGGGGACTGCATTGGCAAGTCTCTTTTGTCAGAACCTCGTGGTGTCTGGGACACGCACTGCAGCCGGCCTTCGCGTTTGTATTCCCCGGCGCCCATGTGGAAATGCGAATCAGTATCAGTCATGGAGTGGAGCGGAGTTTGATGTTGTTCCTTGTGCCCAGTCTACCTAGCTGTGGGAAGCGAGGCGGTCAAGGGGCGGACTGGGGAAAGAGCACATTTTCCAGCTTCGGCTGGAGGTGAAGGTGCTCCCTTCCAGGTTCCCTTCCTCCCGCCCGCGCACCCGCCGCCGAGGATTAGGTAGGGAAGGAGACAAAAAAAGAAGAGAAGGAAGGTGCTGCCCCGCAACCAAACGCTGTGCTCTTGTTGATAAGGAGCTTTTCGATATGCTTCACCTGTGATTCGAGCAGGCTTGTGGCCCAGTGCGTGCCACCGGAGCTTTCTTCCCAGTCCATCCTTATCCAACCCACAGATCGAGTAAATGGTCACGGCGCCCAGGCCGTGGTGCCCGTGGTGGTGCCGTGGTGTGTTTGCCGGCTGGGCTTCACAGCATGGGCGGATGGTGGTAGGTGATGTAATAGGACGACACGTCAACTTGTCGGTGTAGGCTACCCATCTCCTGGAGCCCCCCTTCTCTCATCTGTACTGTACGGCCCGCGATGACCTGCATGCTTGGGTCAAACAGAGACGGCACACAAGGGTATCTGGAAACCAGGAACATCTTGGGAGACCGAGTGTTTGTGCTTTCAGTCTCCAAGCAACCGGAACGGCAGGAGTTCTGTGCCGCCGGGAACCTGGCCCCATTGCAATATGACCATCCCAGCACCGAACGGTTGGCTCGAGGGGTGACGTTCTCGTTTTACACGTCCGGGGTGTGCAAGGACCCTGGCATTTCTTCACTGGGAATATGCACATACGAGTTAGTACATACAGAAAAGGTCTACACATGCTTACCTAGACAGCATACATGAGGCTCGGTCCACCAGCCCACGCCCGCATCCTCGCAGCCACGCACCACCCAAACACGCATCCAAGCGAGGGATTTTGTCTTGACTGTCATAAAAATGACGGACAGGAGGCCCCACATACAGGGCCGGGGAGGGGGGGCCGAAGCCGCATAGGCTACCCGATACATTCACAATATATCAAGCCACTGCAACGCCCCGCAAACAGATACCGGTGTGGCTGCCAGCCAGCCAAACGGCAGTAAGCAATCAAATAATCTCTAGCCTGCGTTAGGCTAGAGACAGGAGCATGTCAGATCTGACAAGCGCCAGCATCCGGGTGCTTCCGTGGTGGGCTGCGACGTAGAGGGTGGAAATCAGGGGGGCATCAACAACCGCCCACCGGTGCCCAATCGGGAAATCAACGCAAACCGAGCAGCCAAGACGGCGTCTCTGTTCTTCAGGCCTCAAACGAAAGCAGAGATAGCAGTCCAGTGAAGAAGCATCGTGAGCTCGGGGATGTGGCGGTGGATATGCAGCTTTCCGCCCCGAAACAACGGTTTCCTGCGGCTCGAGCCGCCTCCTGGCCCAAGCGTGATAAGCAGCAATGTTTTCACTGAGAGCACAGCAGGTACGGCGCATGTACATCGTAAAAGAAAAAAGAGTGTGCGGTGGTTGGTGGTGGTGGTGTGCTTGGTGCGCTGAGTGGTGTGTGTGCCGTATTCTCCCTGTGTTGTGTGCTGGTGCGATTGGGTTGGCTCGTGGGAGAATAGTAATGGCGAAGGGCATCGGAGAGGGTGGTCCAGCCGTCGTACGTCTCCTGTCCACAACGGCTTGTGCTTGTGCTTCCCGGAGAAGCTAATTCAGACGATCGTCTTCGAAACGCTGGTCGAGGCCCTGAAGAGCTGAGCCTCTGCTGTTTCCTATTCTCATCCTCCAACGGCAGCTTAGTTCGGGCTGCGAGATGACTGTTCCCCACGATCGGCGACATCCTGGGCGCATGCTGCTGTCGGTCGGCCTTTGAGCGTGTCCGTTTCGTCGCAACCACTGCATTCGCTCCATGTTGTACGACTGGATCGCGACAAGAAGGGGAAAAGAGAGCCTGGGACTCGCTGCGCTGGCATCACCACAAGGCTGACGTTCCTGTCGAGCACGCATGAGCTAGCCCAACCAATACGCTGTGCATCACGCTGCTGCAACCAGCTCTGCTGCGAAAGACGCCGTGATTAGCCCGCTGGGCAAGTCGGGTCCGAGTCCTGGGTTTCCGAAAAGGCTTCACGATGGGCTCCGAATGTTGCCGGTGGTTCGCGAAAGGGCAGGCGCACCCGCTGCTTTTGTTTTCCTTGGCCATTTTGGAGGCGAACACGAGCTCGCAACAGGGCAGCGACGGATTCGGGGCCGAATCACTGACTTCCGATGGAGGAAAACATCTTCTGCCCCACGATCGCCCTCTCCGATCAGAGAATTGGTTGACCAGGATTCCTCCGTCTCGGTTAGGTTTGCCAACTGCAGAAGTTCCCTTTACAGAGTCTTCGAGAAGGGCAGTCAACAGGGCCATTCCAGGCCAGCCATGGAAATGTTGGCAGAGAGCGTGTGTTACCGGCGGCTGGGAGAGTGATCGGGGTGATCGATGGTGGCAGGGCTCCGGGGCCAGCGGCAGAGCGGGCGGTTGAGAGAAGGCGAGAAAGAAAAAGACAGGTATTCTCCGCATGGGTCACCGAGGGAGAGATATGCAGGGACTTCCTCAGTCATGTTGGGCAAGAACGTGGCTGGCCGACGCGCACTCGCTGGTCAATTTCGGCACACCGCAGTCAGATATTTCATGGTGTGTTGTGTGCTGTTGGAGATAGAAATGCCATGTTGAGGGCTACGGGCGTAAGAGAAGAGGAAACTAAATCGAGTCCCGTCGTCGTCGAGATAAGATCTGCAATCTGGGGAACATCCATGACGAGGGGTATGTACATGACGAGATGATGGAGCGGAAGCCTTCCCCGAATCTTGGCGCGTCGTGGGGTGGGAGACAGGGGCAGGCAGCAGCGCTTGGGCCACATGGTTTCTCAGGCGGGGTTGGATGTGCTGTAAAGTGTACCTAAAGTCAACAGAAACGAAACACCAAAACGCCACATATCACCACACTCGACTCGTGGATGCAGGATTTTGCTCTGAGCTGCTGCTGTGTCTCTCTGTCTGCTGACCCATCCCTGCCCCGATGGACCCTGAATATCTCGTCAAATTGCTGCGGGCGTACGACGCGTCATTCGATGCAGCAGCGGTGAAGGCCGCCTTCAACGGCTCATCCACGGGCAGCCAGTTCGTGCAGTGGGCAGCCTCCCATCTCACCCCAGACACCCTCCTCACCCTGGACGAGTTCAACCAGTAGGTCACCTTCCTTTCTGTCGATATCATGCTGACTCTTTACGAGATATGCTGCACTGGAAAAGGCGGGCATCGCCGACAAGCTGGCATCATCCTCGGATCTGGCTGCCGTCCAGGGGCTCACGGATGAGAATGTCAGAAACGCCATCGAACAGCTTAACAGGTCTACCCAAGCCATCACCAAGCAGACCGAGACCCTGAAGCAGCAACGAGAAGCCCTTGACCGCCTCGTGACAGCGGATCGTCAGACCCGTCAGGAAAGGCGTGTCTTTGAGTCGGAGCAGGACCGAAGATATGAGTCCCAACGTAGGGATCTCACTCTGGCCGTGCGTACCGAAACACACACATCCCCTCCTATCTCGACCCTTGCGAGCTTGGTAATGACAAGGTGCCCAGGTTGAAGAGCTGTCTCAGTCCCTGGATTCTCAAATTCTCGAGTTGGAACAGCAAACCACAGGGGCCGGCCCAGCCATCCAGCAGACCGTCGACACCTTGTTCCGCTCAGACGACAAGCTCCTGGCAAGCCTCCAGAAACTGGGGTGGGAACTGGGTACAGAAGACCCTGAAGAGCAAAATCATGTCGTCATGCTGCGTGAGACATGTGCGAGGTGCGAACCCTTATTACCTGTTGTTTCCTTCTCGATTCAGGGACTCACGCTAGGGCAGGCTGATCAAGTTCACGGTGGAGGGGGTCCGGACGAGACTCGATCGTATCTATCTTGAGACTCTGGAGAGAAATTCAGGGTCCAACAGCCGAGTCTCACCTGGAGAGGTCTCCTCCCTGCAGGAAGAGGTGGAATCACTCTACTCCGAGATCCTTCCCGTTGCACAGATGTCGGTTGAGCAGCAGTTTCTTGAGCCGGCGTTGAAGAAGGTGGAGGCCAAGAATGGCCAGGAGCAGGCCAAGTCGAAACAGGCAACTGGATATGTGGGTGGCTTGAACACTGCAGTAGGGGTCTTCGGGCTAACCGCGGACTAGATTCACGACTGTCTCGACTACCTCCTCGATCATGTGCAAGATCTTAGCGCACGCCTCGAAGCCTTCAAGGCTTACCAACTCGCTGCTGATTCTCTCCTCGAGATAGCCCAGTCAGAGGTTGCCACAAAGGTCGCACTCGCAACACCTCGGCCACGTCGTCCAACAGTTGGTCAACGCGGTGTCATGGACAGTCCAGTTCGTCCTCGGCCTAGACATGCACGCCGCTCTTCTGGGATAGGTGGAGCTATGGAAGAGTCGCCACTGGACGAGATACTGCGATCGCTTGCTATCAGTCTACCCCAGGAGGAAGAGGGGACTCCTGACTTCCCAGCTCAGGCAAGGGAACTGGCAGGTATTCTTGCTGAAAGGCGCAGCAAAACCGAGGATGTTGCCAAGAACGTACAGGAATCATTTGAGTACATAGCCACCAAGCAGATTGCTGACGGCAAGCTTGCCATCCAACTTGTTCGTGACTCGATCTTGGCCGAAAGCCCCTTCGGAGAGGTTCGGCTTGTGGACCCTGAGATCGAGAGTTCGATTGCCGTGCTCTCCCAGGAGCTGGAAAAGATTCATCGAGAAAAGGACGGGGTCGATAACAGAATGGCCAAACTCAGGGCCAGAAACGCAAAGAAAGATGAGCTCATTGCTCGTTGGGGTTCATGAGGCTTCTCCACGGTGCACTGCCCCTGATCTGCCCGTATTAAAGGCCCCACTTCATCTGATCGCTGGGTTCTGATGATATCAGCCAAGCATTTCCATCTTGGCACCATCGTGGAGTTGTGCCGATGATGACATGACGATGATTGCACAGATTGGCTGGAATGGCAGAAAGATAAATTTTAGACTGGGCCTGGTTTCGATTGAATTGGACACTTGACTCACACATACTACATACATTGGCAATCTCGGCTCAAGTTACAACAAAAGGAAAACACTATCACAATGGACAAAATCAAAGACACAATGCGGAAGGGGTTTGAGAAGGCGACAAAGATCAACGACGAGCGTATGTCTTCCCTGTTTGTTTGTATTGGGGCTCCAGAGACTGACCTGGGTTGTTCGTATAGCGGCTCCCGAAAAGAGGCACCATGCACTCAACACCACATACCCCGCCCAAGCCCATCAGCCAAGCATGGTTGGCGGAACCGATACGCATTTCAACAACGCAGCGCATACAGGTCAGACTGAGTTGGGCAAGAGCTCGCTGGGGCAACCAAGCAGTAAGCCTTGATGCTTCAGCGCTGGCTTTGGTGTTTGGGTTGAATGTTTCTTGTGTTCTGTCAGCTGGTTGGGAATGCAAACCTGATAACATTGTATCCTGGAAAGCATTGTCGGATCATCTGGAGGAAAGCCAGAGGGCAAAGCGTGGGGCTGGTCCGTCGGGCGTAATGACTGCGATGGGGGAGCACTTTGAGCAGCCCTGATGAGTTAGGTATGAAGCATGGAAAACCATATATTGTACAGAGAGCACAAATGTTGTTCTGAATAATTTGACCAAGCTTTCATTCAACTTTCAAAGCTGAAGGGGTGTTGTCCAGATATAAGAATCAGGTTCCAACTGATCAGCCCCTGTGGACCTGTATAGTCCTAGCCTCACCAGACACTTCTCCGGCTCATCCGAGCATAGCCGTCATCGTTCTTCAACTGATCTTCAACTCGATCAAGTTTCCACCACATATGTCCTCAGTGCAGTGCGCTCGGGAATAAGCCTCGGAATTGATGTCTGTGCAGTATTACCGTAAACAAAACAATCTTCAGTTAATAGCAACTTGTCTCGTAAGACCTTGACCTCAGCGAAGGATCTACCTTATGCAGTTAAAATGCTGTAAATAGCCACCAAATCATACAGAGCCCGGAGATGAGGTGGCACAAGAAAACAGAGGATACGAATTCACCGAGCGGTCAGGTGAGCCACCTGACCGGGGGGTAGTTGGGGGAATACGAAGGCCGAAGTAACGTCGCAGCATGCCTCCCCACTATAACTCCTCACCGTGCTCGCAACTATGCCGGATGAGTTGGGAGACCAACCTCAATGGAACTATGATTCTCGTGTTGCGGCCTGTCGATGCTTGCATATTCGGCATGGGCTATCCGGGGGTCTTAGGTCAGATCATGTTCACATATACGTCAGGAGAGTAGGTAAAGTTGTTGAATTGTATGTGTCTGAGTAGTTATAAAAGGGACTTGAAAGTCTGCATTCTGAATCCAATTTCTTCATCTCATCACCATCAGTCAGCCTCACAATCAGACTAGAATATCAACCACACTTGATCGCACTCCAATCAATTCCCATAATCAAAATGCAACTCACCACCGTCCTTCTCGGCCTCGTCGGCACCGCCGTCGCCGCTCCCGCCCTCGAAGCCCGCGGCAACACCGTCTCTGCCATGGCTCCCACCCCTCAATGGGCCATCAAGTCCTTCACCCGCACCTGCAACAAGACCGACACCTCGTGCCAGGTCACCTTCGCCGTCGACACCCAGTCCGGAGCCCCCGCCACCAACTGCGCCTACACCGTCACCGGCACCCCCGCCAGCCGCGCCCCCACCAACGGTGTCACCTGCGGCCCTTACACCCTCAGCTCGTCCTGGAGCGGACATTTTGGCGAGGGCAACGGGTTCACCACCTGGTCGCTGGTGGACTGGAGCAAGAAGCAGATCGTTTGGCCTGCTTATGCCGACTGGGAGCTGGTGAACGGGAAGGCGGTTGTGCCGGATAAGAGTTATGCTCCTCAGACTTTGGCTTAATTGAAGTGCCACGATGGGGAAGATTATGTTCATGGAGGGTACCTTAATTATAAACTGATGGGTTATGACTAAAGGGTTGCTTGACGAGGGAACCGTGGCGAAGCAAAGGGTGGAGAAAGGGATACAAGCAAGGCATTAGGTTTCAAGTTGTTGTGGTTTAATTCGATAGACTTGCTGTTTAATGTGTAGTTACCTACTGTCACTCTCCTTCAAATGCTGGAAAGCTATGTTATTATTCTGTTCCACAAGGCTTGAGATCGTGTGTAGGTGATATGGATACCTAAGTAGGCAGCTGGACTAGGCAAATGTGATCTCCAGTTTCCCAAGTCACGGTGTTTAGTCACGGTGTTTGTCACATGAGTCTCCATGGTTATCCAAAGATGTACATACCTTTCCACCACTAATCACTACCATATCGCCTATCTATATGTATCCGATTGCTGCTAGCAGACTGTCGAAAACACACTAAGGTATCCAAAAGAGAGCATGTCTCAACACACGGAAGAACCTAGGTAATTGGACTTGGTATGAGCCACTGAGCATCCTCACTCTCCTTGGGGCCGCTTCAATATGTTGACAGCCCCATTTTCCCATGCGTGCCCTTCACCAATCATGCTCTATCTTTTCACCGGCCTATTCGATTTGGGCTTTTTCTCCTTCTTCTTCTTTCCTTCCTCTTCATCTTTTTTCCGTTTCTCCTCTTCTTTAGCTTCTTTCTCTTTTCTCTCCTCTTCCTCTTTCTTCAGGCGCTGTGCTTCCGACTCTTTGGTGTTGCCACAGTAGGGACACACACTCCCGCGGACGACAGAGGGGGGGAAATTTTCACCGCAGGTTTCGTATTTCTGATAGTGCCCCTTATTAACGCACCTCGTAAAAAATACCTTGTAGCAACATGGGTATGCTATAAATCAAGCAAGTAGTAAGCCTTACTAGAGCTTCAATCCATATGGGGTGGACGAACCAGTGATACGTGTGTGACCCGCCCATCGTAAGGTACATCAGGGCCAAGGTCTGAAACTAGAATGGGCTTTCAGCGGGTATTACTAACACGCCAGAGCTCAAGATTGAAGGAGAACCGAGGTGAGGGCTTCGACAAGGCCTAGGATCTATAAGATATTATAGGTAGTAAATAGTGTCGCAAAGAACTAGTTAATACTACATTTTAGGTCAAATACTGTAGGCCCTAGGCGGTCTTTATTCTACATTAGCTGGATATCCTCCGCTAATCAAGCCCCCGAGTCTTTCAATCGGCTCTCTTTCAATAGTACGGATCCTAAAGGCCGAGCAGCTAACCTCTATACAACTCTCGTACTTAGATACCTTTCCAGAGCCGTCATAGCCAGGCTGCCATAGCACCAATGGTACAAAGTAATCGCGGTGAGGACAAAGTCCTTTGACGGCGGGGCTCGATAGGCTTGAGAGCCTATTGCATCTACTCATTAACAGAACGGGACATCGTTTTGACGTGGTCCTAGAAGTCGCCAACACTAACGTAAGTGGGCTCATTACACTGCCTTCCGGTCTCTACCAAATTAGAAGCCTTCCCGGTGTTCTCTGCTTACTTGCTAAACGTTTTAATTCGAGTTTCATTGAGATAGGCGTCAGAAAACAGAATGTGATTGGTCTACATCTAAGTGTTAGCAACTACAACGAGCATCTGTCTGAGCTTGCTCTGCAAAATAGTCCAATCCTCGTCACGTATCCATTCCGCTCCGATGCTGTGCAGCACAGTCAATGCATCCGTGTCATCCCCCACGGCGACCTGAACAAACTTGCGGCAGATCTCAAGGCGGTTCCTATACAAAAGCGCGGCATTCCAGACTGCCTCGAAAAGGTGTGACTTCTGGTTGAAAACCAGGGACAAACATTCCCAATCACCTTTCCTGGAGAGGGCCTGGCCGAGCCTTCTGTGGTAGTACTCGCGGTATTTCTCCAGCAGTTCGGGGGAATCTTCTCTATCCGGGTTCTGGGGCCAGGTGTACATTAGGGGATCCCAATCGCGGGTTATCCAGCCGGGATGTCTGGCATAACCCACATATCGGGGCACCGTCTGAACGAGGTCCCAGTCGACAAGCCCAGTCACGTTGCCCTTGGGATCAACCAAAACGTTTTGAAGGTCAAAGTCTGGAAAGTCGAGAACAAAAGTGTGCTGCGCTGGTAAAGAGTCGATATGAGTGTCGCCAACACCTTGTCGCTTCCCCGGCGATGCGGGTTTTTGCCGGGAGCTGGAGCCGCGTGATGCTGAAGATAGCGAAAGGCAGTGTCGAAAGGACCAGAGGCGACAACCTGGAGCCCACCATCATCCTTCTCATCCCATTCATAGCAGGGGCCGAGGGTTGTTCCGCCTAAGCCGTCATCCTGGATGGACCCCATCTTGTCAAAGGTCAAGGATGAGAGCTTAGCCATAGCATTGGCCACGCTGGTTAAGATGTTGAGGCGAAGTTGCTCCCGCGTAAGTTTACGGCGACTTTTCTGAGGCGAGAACCAGAGCTTGTATGCGGGCTGTCCAGGCATGAAGCTCATACATATGTACGGCGCACCGATCTCGTTCTTGCTGGTCGTGTCATGAGAATAGACCTCTGGAACAGGAAGCGACGTCTTCTTCCGAATAACTCGCAAAGTAGCGACCTGCGATTCCAGGGCTTGCGCCGCGATTGCTGTCATTCTCGAGCCGAAGCCTATAGCAGGAATGCGGACCACGAGCTTGATTGACCCAAAGTCAACGGTGTGGATAAGGTTGTTTGATCCCTCGAGCCGTTCCAGCAATTTGCCCTTTGTGCGTGGTTTCAAGCCTTTTTGAGTTGCGACATCGTGAGCAAGCTTGATGATTGACGGTGGTGGGATACTCAGCAGCGGACCAAACCGGTCCTTCATACCGTCCAAACTGTCTGAGCCCAACATTTTGCTGTTGTTCTTGTGGTCAAGAAGATTTAGAGCCAGAGAATCTGTCGATTTTGGGAGGATTGCAAGCGAGGTAAGAAGATGTTGGAAGCAAATTGGGGTGTGGTGTTTGTCTTCCAGCATGAGCATATCCATTAGCTATCCCTAACCCTATCTATCATATTGCTATCTCATGCTCATGCTCTTACAACCTCATGTGCCGAGTTTTCACTTTAGCTGTCACTCGCAAACTCGAAATGCCAATTCATCCTGGTTTAGTCATCGGTGAAACACTGCCCACCTCGACCTCAACCTCACACTCTGTTTGACAAGCAGTGACCATGCATCAAGTACAGTGCGTCTAAATTCTTTGGATATATACACATACAAAGTAAATCTTGCTTTGAAAAAGGATCGCGCCACCCAATGCAATGCATGCTGTACATGTAATGCCATGCTTTGGACATTCCGCAATGCCGTCCCATCCAACACCACACAAAGCCATCCCAACCCCCCTTTCTTCCCGCAACACTTTGCAAAAAGATCTTACACCGCCGTCCTTTCCGTCTCGTAGTATCCGGTCCATATTGGCGTAGCTCTAAAAAAATTGGTATCCTTGACCCGGGAGGGTGCTGAATTTCAGGTTCCGTTCCTGTCCATGAATGGTGTGGCAGTTTTGAAACCCTCGACTTTCATTAGTGAAGGGTTTTGCGTCGCCGTTTCCGCCGTTGTTCCTCCTTTTTTTTCTTCAAAGAAAAAAGAGAAAACAAGTTGAAAAAAATATGCTGGCTTTTAGCTGCTTGACTTTGTTCAAGCAGCCTTGGCCTTCATGCTATCAAATTCTCGCTGACTAAATTCATCCCAAACAAAAGCAAAACGCAGCAGTTTTTGATCAGCTTCTAACTCCTTGTTAAAAACAACAGACGCAAGGAAAAAGAGAAGAATCCAGGGAGGGTCCAGGTTGGTCCAGGGTGAACAGTTGGGTCCGGGAGGTCCAGGATGGGTGTTGGTTGTGATGGGGAGAAATTATTCTTCGTACCTTCCCCCAGTGATGATCGATGGCCCGCTCTTCTCGAGCTTCTCCTTCAGGTACTCGTAGACGGTAAAAGTGACGGCCTGACCAGGGGCAACACGCATGATTCTAGGAGTGATGCCCTTGTAGAAAGCGTGGAATCCTTCTTGCCTGTTTTTATGGGTCAGTGATCTTCCATAATGGAAGTGGTAGGGAAAAGGAGGAAACATACTTGAACATCTCGCCGGCAATCTTGGTGATTCTCTGCAGGGCAGAGGTGCCCTCCTCAGCCTTCATCTTCTGAAGTCTAGTCTTGATGGTATCGATAGGGGCGTTGCTCAGGGGGCCCATGGCGCCGGAAACAAGACCGATCAGAGTGGTCTGGTAGCTGGGAAGGTTGCCGCCCTGGTACTCGGGCTGCCACTGGTAGAGCCACTCCTTGAAGTAGGTGTAGGCGGTGAAGTTGACAGCCTGGTTGCTACCTTGTCTGAGCGCAGTAAGCGAGACACCTCTGTACAGAGCACCGAAACCTTCCTCCTTCACGACAGTGTAGAGAGCGTGAGCAGCGTTGCGGTACTTGGGCACGTCAAGGGGATCGGCCATAGAATGGTGTTGCGCCTGGAGGCGAATCTTGATGACCTCCATTGGGGTGACGACGGCGACGGCCTCGGTGACACCGGCGGAGAGACCAGCAAGGAAGAGAGCTTGGCCAGAAACAACACCGGTCTCCTTGTTGGCGAGGAGCTGCTTGTACCACTCGAACGAAGTGAAACGGATGGCCATCTTGGGCACGATACCCGTGAGCACGGCACCAAGACCCTTGTACAAGCCAAGGGCGGTCTCCTTCTGAACAATCTCGACACCAGTTTTGATGAAGCCGCGCTTGGCCTGGCCTGGTACTCTGCCACGCTTGGAGAGCTGCATGCGCACCTTGATGGTGTCTATGTGCTATCGTCAGCATGCAGTTCCTTGCCGCGGCGCATTCCCAGAACGAATCAGATAAAACATACCAAGAGGATGGCACACCAAAGCCTCCATCATACCAGCACCACCACCAGCTGTTCTTCTTGTCAGCATACCAGATTCCCCCCCGTGTTCCTGGCTCGGGGCTCGAGCTCACCGATCAGGTTGGTTGCGGCCGAGGTAGGCTTCTTCTGGCCATTGTTGCCGCCTGATACTTTTGTCGCCATCTTTGCGGTGCTGCGTGTGTGTGTGTGTGTGTGTGTGTGTGTGTGTGTGTGTGTGTGTGTGTGTGTGTGTGTGTGTGTGTGTGTGTGTGATGTGTGGTTTGAAACCGGTATTTCCTATTGGCTGGCTATGCCTTTTTTCTTCGTCTTTCGTCCTCCGCAGTAAGTCTGCCTAACAGAGACTCAAGATTTGACTGATATCCAAGAAAACTCTTTGGGTAGTCGTTACGTGTTTGATCGTATGTACCGGGTCTTCGTGGGGGGAGGTGAGAGGAGGAAGGGGGGCTCGCCAAGCAGCAAGAAGTCCGTCGTTTCGTGAGAGCGTTGGATGAATAACGAGCTCAACGGTCGAGTGTCCAGGCGAGTGGGAAAAGGTAGGCCTTTGTGTAATTTCTGGCCGAAAATCTCTTAACAGCGAGTTATGGCCGGCCGGCGCTCGACACGAGTCAAGAGGTCCCAAGACTGGGGACGGGTTATGGAGCTGAACGACACCGGGAAAATAGCACGGGATCCACCTCCGCAACTGGGAATGTGGAAGCACAATGTTAAAAAAAAAACGGGGGAAAGCCGGCTAACGGGGATGAACGGCGGGGCTATCAAACGGGGACCTGGAACAAAGGAAGAGGGAAGACGAGTAACTGTGGGTGGGTGGGCAGGAGATACAGGAGAGACAGCAGGACAATGACTCCAAATATCCTCTGGATGATCTCGAGTCCCAGAGCAAGCAACAACCGCCAGATCGGATCTAATGACGGGAGCCGAGCCGAAGAGGCAGGAAAACCGAGCAAGACCAGGTACCAGTACACTTGTAGCCGGTACATGCAGTTTTTAACAAGACCGAAAGACCCGACCCCTTCCCGTTCGGCTTGTAACGAAACGAGGGACAAGAAAGAGATCCCCACCATAATTGTGGGTTGAGTCAGAAGATGGTTCCCAGTCCTTGCTGAAGCAACCGACCTTTTACCCGTGATGTGGCCAGGGAACCGTGGAGGAGAGCTGTTTTGGCATGTACAGTACCGTGAGTACCTGGCGGAAAAAGTAGTGTACATGCTGAGCTGGTGATGGGTGAGAGAGAAACAAAAAAGCCAGAGAGATCTGCAAGGGCCATGACGGGATGTGACGGATTGAGAGCATGGAAGCGTCGAAAAAAACATGCCGGGCACACGGGGAGCGATTGAACGTGGATGGTGGGGTTGCTGAGGTCGAATCTCGTATGTGATTGGCTGTTTCGTCCCATCGGCGCAGCGGAGCTTTGTTTTGGTTCGAGGTCTCTGCCGTTTTCCCTGTCCATGTTGTGTGATTACGGTAATGTATCTTTGACCCCAAGTTATATCTGCCATGGCAAGTGCTGTCTCTGGTGTGATTTTGCTGATTTATATGCAAGCCGGAATGGCATTTGACACTCTGGTTGACAGTGGTGTTCTCGTTGTCTCTGTTGCGTTCTTCCTGGAAATTGGACCACCCCGCCCTCATTGAACGATGCCCCTGAAACTGAACGAGCTGGAGCACTTCACCGAAGGCGGCTTCACCTGAACGATGGCATTGAGCTCCTCAATTGGCAGTCCTCGTGACGTCCTGCTGCGTTCAGGGTCAACGGCGATGGCAACGGCCCAGTGCGGTCCAAAAGTCTGAACTGGCTTGTGATCTACCAGTGACGTATTTACCATAACCGACCCCAAGCCGAGCTTGTGATACTGCGGGGAAGCTTGCTGCAGCGAGGGGTGCTGTCCCACATTCCCTCCACACTCTGGACCACAGAGTCGGACGCTTCCGGGATCGCCCTCGACGTCCGCAACCATCACAATGCCGAGGTCATTGAGCGCGTGTGCCGAAAGGTCAAAACCCAGACCCTGGATTCCTCGAGACATGTCCACAATCCCCCGACCGTCCGCTGCCATGCGCTGCCATGCGCTGCCATCCCACTGAAATGCCGTCGCAGCACCCGGAGAACCACATGACTCAGCTGCGAACCGCTCCGGCCTTCAGCTCTAACGCCGTCCGACCCCCGGCCCGCCCTGGGAAAACACACTCACTTGAGAGACGTGTTCCAAAATAATAATATGATTCTTCTGTAGAGGGTATTGAACAAACAACCAAGTTTAACTCCGTCATGCCGTCCCATGCCTGATCATGATGAAAATGCCGACAAGCCTCTTTCTAAGTGCTTTTTATGTCCTTTTCCCCAGGTTCCATGCGCGCAAGTAAACACAACAGATACGCCCAAGAAAAATGCCCATAGCCAACCGTGCCACCCCCAAAAGCAAATGCTGATTTTCGTGTGCGTACAGCTGCAACAAAGACTCCCCAAAAAAACCAAAAAAAAAACCGAGTGCTTACTTCGTAGATCAAAGCAGATCAAAGATAGATATCAAAAGACCAAGGATAATAAACGCCTTTTCGGTGTGTGCCCCTGCTCCGATAACCCCGCCAACCGCCGCCCTATCGCTTAGCGGCCCGTGGTTGTTGAAACGCCGTCTAGCTTGGAGCCTTGAAAGAATAAAGGCGCACCTCACCGTCTTCGCTCCCGCTCGCCAGAAGGCTGTCGTTGAGACCCACACACGTTACTGGACCCCTATGCCCCGTATAAGTGGCGTCGCACTTGCCGCTTCGTGGCTCCCAGCACTTCACCATGCCGTCGTTGGCTCCACTGATGACGCGGATCGTGTCGCCGGCCAACGCCCAAATTCCCTCTAGATGGCCAAACATCGTCTTCAAACATCTGCCCGTTGCGCTATCCCAAAGCCGGATCGTGCTGTCTAGTCCGCCCGAGAGGAAATAGCGGGCCGGCAGCGGGCGGGTGGTTTCAGACTCGAAACCTGGGCCATAAAGCGCCCGAAGTTCACCGTCTCGCGAAGGCGAGCTGGTAGGGCGGTCCGCGTGCACAAAGGAAACTGTGGGGGTGCCGCCGCGCCCGCTCGAAACCGACACCGAGTCCGAGTTGTCGCCGGTACCGTTGAGCCCGTTCAGAATCTCATCATCGGGTTCGTACTCTGGTGGGAGAAGAAGCACCTGTTGAACATGACCAACATGTCCCTCAAAGGTCCTGATCACCCGTCGTGTGTCCAAATCCCATAGTTTGATGGTGGTGTCGTCCGAGGCCGACATCACGGTCCGGCTGGCCGTGTCGAGCCGCGTGCAGTTGACCCAGTCGGTGTGGCCCTTGAGACAAAACGCCTCTTTGGAGTTGAAGTCGAAAATTTTGACGCTCTTGTCTATGGAGCCGCTTGCCAACAGTTGGCCTTCGAAATGCAAGCTGACAACGCCGTCGGTGTGGCCCTGCAGAGTGGAGATGCACTCGCCTGTGTGCCAGTTCCAGATTTTGATGGTGTTGTCGAGACTGCCGCTAATCAGTTTGGAGTCGTCAAACTGCAATGCACGGATGCCCCGGGTGTGCCCCCTGAGTGTCCGGATCTCTTCGCCGGTCTCGATATTCCCTACACTTTGTTAGTACACGCGCTGGAACAAGACATAAATTGGGGGTTGGAATAGCATACAGATCTTGATGGTTGCGTCATAGGAACCCGTCGCCAAGATATGGTCATCGAGTTGGAGGCAGGTCACGCCATTTGTATGGCCTCTCAGAGTATGCACGGTGCATCGTCCAACCTTCCAGTTGTAGCCGACTTCCCACCGATCCTTGTACACGTCCTTCCACTTGCGCTGCTTGAATTCAGACTCGTCAACGCGGCGGCGCTTCCCATCCGGTTCATCATCGGACGAATCCGCCAGTCGCTTGCCATTGTGGGTGACACCATTGGTTTCCTCCGATTCGTGGAGCTCCTGAATTCTTCCATTCGAATTGTCCTTGGCCATTTGCCGTTGTCTTGTATAGTTGCGCAATCGTTTGCGCTCCAGCAGAGGCAACCCCCAGCCGCACTTGGTACATTTCCTGTTCACATGTTGCTCGCACATGAAAACCCAGACAGCATCCGAGTCGGCCAGCTCGCGCCACCGTTGGCTGACTTGGGCAGCCTTGGTGAGGCTCACGGTGTCAAGGTAACATAGAATCTTTTGAGATAGTTCGACGGGGAGAGCGTTGATAAAGTCGATCTTGAGGGCCTCGTTGACCTCTCTCGAGATGAGGGAAAGCTGAGGGAAGCAGAGCTGGGACAAGACACCCTGCAACATGAGCTCGCGATGGCGGGCAGGGGCGGCAGAGAACAAGGACCACACATGGGTGATGGCTTGTTGATCCTATACCTCTTTCGTCAGTATTCAGGGACCATGATGATAGCCAACCACAAACCGCGGCACCAAAGAAAGAAACAGACAAACATACTGCTGGGGTGAGCTTGTCCAGCTCGTTTTGGATCATAATCATCTTTGCTTCGTCGGCAGCTCGTCGACACTTGGAGTCTGGTCGGTGCCGGTAGCAGTATCTGGTGTTGGGGTTCTTGGCCTTGGCTGTCTCTTCATTGTTTGGCTTGCCGATAGGGGCGTAGAGGCTGGGAATGTGTTCTCTCAGAAAGGGGGTGACAGTCTTTCCTATTAATAACGACGACATGCTGGTCATGCTGTCTCGAGGACGGAGCCTCTTCTCCTCTTCCGGGCGCAGACGATCGCAACTTTTGGCTGTGTCTGGGGTCTCGATGTCGGCGCCAGTAGGTTGGGGATCTTCGTCCGCGTCGAGCTCGACGGGGGAGGGAGGAGCAACGGTTTTGTGAGGTGCTGTGGCGTGGCGTGCTACAAGGTAAGCCGGTGCGGCGTCATTTGGGGAGTGATGAATGCCATCGTGCTGGGTAGGTGTATAGTTTGGTTGCGGTGGACGACCATAGGCGATCGTGCTAGAAGAGGAGTCGTCCATAGGGGGCACGGCCAAACGGCGGTCCGGTCCTTGCGTCTTCAGAACGTTAAATGGGGCAAGCAGGCATTGGGCTCGCTTGCCAGCATCTATCAGGCTGAGGGCGAATTGCGTGCTGGCCAGGAGGGCTGTTGGAGGGCTGCGCTGCGCCCAAGACCGGGCGGAACTCGGGGGCGGTCAAGCGATCGGGACGTCAGAAACAGGACGGCACAGTGGCACGCAATGCGCGGCAGCTGGTTCGCAATCGGCTCTGCAGGACTTCAAGGGAGCTTGATCTCGGTCGAGGTTCCACAAGACGGGAGTCAGAGGCAGAGACGGGCCAGGGAGGGGGTGGCGATCAACAAGATGTTGCTTTGCTGGGTAGAGAGAAGTGTAGTAAAAGCACGATATCGCCGAAAAAAGGATGTGCCAAAGGGCCCTAGCGACAGAGTTGAGCTGTAGCTGGGCGTTGGCGGTACCTTAGCTACCAGGTAGTAGGTATGGTGCTGTGGTCTCGATGGGGGTTTGCAGTCGCGATGCACTTTGTTGCAAGATTCTCGAAGAATGGCGAAATCGGGTCGGGTGGAGCCCCTGCTGTGCTTTGCACCAAGAATGGCGTTATCCTCTTGTCACTCAGCTGGACCTCTCCACTACCCGAAGATTTGGTTGCGGGGAAAGTCGCTCCTGTTAGTGATGCCAGAGACATCAGCATTGCTGTTCGACCGCTAAAACCCCCATCAAACCCGTGCTCGTTGGAGATTTGGAGAGAAGAGTGCTGCTTTTTAGGAGGCCATCGCCATAATAATCATGCCTCCACTTTCACGTCTCGTTTTCCCCAAGAAGCTGACGCTCACATGTATTTTGGTCGCTGGTCATCAAGGTTCTTGGCGTCACCCGGACCATCTGTCGCCCTTAACACCGATCACTTTCCGGGTGTGGGCCGCGACCGGCGAGGCGAGCATCACGTGATTCGATGGTCTCATCAGCTTGTGACCAGGGTAACCAACCCGATTTTCACTCATGGATCCGGCTTCGGCGTCACGACATTACTGTCTTGCTCATGGCGTACAGTTTCTGACCTGGTTGGGCAGTTATACACAAATTGAACACCCGACAAGAGGTGATTTTGCGCAATGTTGTGCCACCCACCGGCAATCACACCTGCAGAGACAGCTTCCACGGAGCACATCTCAAGGGTCAACGCCTGGCGGCAAAAAAAAGGGGGTCATATGTATTTCTGTCGTCTGACTCCTCAATCTTCCCTCCGTTTTCAGGTTAACCGTGTTGGTGATACTAGTATAAGGTTTCAGAATTCACGCTAGAAACCTTTCCGAAGCTGAATCACGACATGGACACTAGGAATTCTCCCCCTGAAAGCTTATCATGAGCCATGCATGACTAGTAGAGCAAGATTGCTTCGATTTTTGCCTCGCCACCGATGCATTCAAGATAATCATACTAGTTACATACCTTACATCAAGGGGGACGTTACTGCAGCTTCTCTCGATCCGGAAAACCCTCCTCTATCATGATCCAAAGTCCCCGATGCCGGCACTCTCGGTCTTGTTTCCTCCGTTCGAGCCCATCTTTGCCGAGATCTCTGTCTTTCTCACAACATCCTGAACGAATCAACCGGTGCCTGTGCTCAGCCATGGAGATATCCGGCAGCCTGTTTGGCGTTTCCCATTTGGTGTAGCATTGCGCCATTCCTTGGCGAGATGGCATCGATAGCAAACGAGTGGTTGCACAAGGACCCCACCATGAAAACAGCCTTCAAGATAAGAGAGGACCCAAAGTTGCGAGTGTTTTTGGGATGGAGCCCACCGATGATGACAGTTGTCCATGTAAGTTGGTTTGGGCACCCATCCGTTCCCACCTCTGTTCGTCTCGATATAAGCTGTTACCCAAAGAATGTCACGGCAGTTTCGTTGGGTGGATAAGAGCGTGGGCGCGAACGAAACCTGGAAAACGCCATGCTGACATGTCAAGGTGAGAAATTAATACTTCGAGTCCGGCTGGGTAAGAAATGTTGCAATCGAACCCAGGTCCGTCACAATCAAAGCGGGCTGTTAGTCACGGTTACCATTGGACTTGGTCAGGGAGCCCGGGCTTCCCCCGAGCTGCCCCTGAATGCCAGACTGTTGCCAAAAGCTGTCAGATTATCAAGCCATCAATGTCTTAGACCCTTCGACAGATCCTAGACTACCTACGCACTACCCGACCAAGTCAGCCATGAGCAGCTCATCCAGAAATCCCACCCCGTTTTGTCAATGAACTATACATTGAAGGCTCGGTCTCAAAGTTGCACATCTTGATATCAATCAACTCGATCTTTGTTGTTATTAGTTGACATTGCCCCACTTCCACCCCTGATTTACCCCTGAATTTGCTCATGTTGCATTTTACCCCAGGAAAACTCGAGGACTGTGTTTGAAATGTCGAAGAATGGCGGGAGTGGATAGATCTTGAAAGTTTGCAAAAGTTGTGAGAAAGTAACAAGAGCAACATGATGAAAATAGCGCAACGAGAATATCTTATATCTATTGGTGTATGGGAGATCATCGCTATCTAACTTGACTCTGCATTCAGGGCAAGGCCCGCTCTTTGGTCAGCCATACATTCTCTTCTTTACCAGGTAAGTCAACATACCTTAGACCAATGTCCCGCCTACTTGGTCAAGTTCTCATTGGAGGCAGCATCACCGCTTTCTCGAGCAGCAACAGAAACGGTGCTGTTTGGAACCCAGTTGGGCGCATCGCCCAATGTATCAGCCGTCAGCCCAGCCCGCCCTGGCTTCTTCATCCCAGCTTCGAGCTGTCTCTGATAGGAGACATTCCGCAATCTATCGGCTTCAGCTGGTGTGAGATGTAGCTGTTGAACCGTCAGTAACTCAATCTGTGTCAACCTTAATAAAGAAGGACTCACATAGATTTCCACGCCAGCTGCATGCAGAGCAACGGACAGCCAGAACCCAGCACCAAAGATCATATTATACAACGCCGTCACCTCCGCCAAATCTCCATTCATATCCGCCGCCACAGCAACCGCCTGTCCTGGCACCGACCCATCAAAGAACTGTGCGCAAGCAGGGTACTTCTTCAGTATCCGCTCCACCTGCCCAAACATCAAGTATGTAACCTTGACACAGGGCATGGCATGGCTATACCCCTTCCCCAGATGATCATAGTTGCTCAGGACATGCGCAATCGCCATCAGGACCAGTCTCATGGTCACGATAGAACCGGCATAAGACCAAGCCCGCAGCATCCAGGCGCGGTGCTGCTCAATCTGGAGCCGCTTGATGTTGTACACAGCCAGCCCCAAGCTGACGATGAACATGAAGGATAAGACGCCAATGCCGAGCTGGGTTTCGATGGGGCCGCCCTGGGTGTTGCGGACAAGCATCAGGGCACCGGCAGTGGAGATGAACGAGAGAAGAACAATAATGTAGCCGTTCACTCGGTGAAATAGGAGGAGCTTGTGGCGGATTACCGGGACAAATTGGAAGAACGCTAGAAATGAAGCCGGGAGAATGGTGCCGAGATGGATTTGGATGCCGATTTTGTCAAGAGACCCCGGGGTATAGTAGAAGCTGCGTTTTGTCAATACTCAAATGCCTTCAGAACACAATCAACTCGGCCATACCAGTCCAGGGTGCCTCCCCCTTGAGGACACAATCCATGGTCAAAGGAGAGGTACTGAAAGCGGGCGAGAGTGAAGCCCAAGAGAGCACCACCAAAAATGAAAAACAGGACAAAATTATAGAACTTGTTGAAGCCAATAGGATTGTAAATCTTGCGAGCCGCATTGGCCATCTTTTCTTTCGTCGAGGGTTGTGCCATGGTTTGGGCTCTGAACTCTGCGTTGGTGCGCAGCTCACAGTCTTCGAGTGTAATGAGTCTGAACACAACCAGACTGTTGGGGACCGCAATCCTACTTTAATACCTGTTCCTGCAGCAGCCTCCAAATCTTTGAGGCTCGCTGCATGACCTGATCCGTTCCAACAACTGCTACGCAGCCGATATGCTTACATACGTGCCTGCGTATTCATCGAATGCTAGGTGCTCGTAGCTGAGCCCTCGCTCGGACTTTAGGTGACCAAGAAAGGCTAGGTCTTCTAGGACTACGTGCGAATGGGCGCAAAATCCTTCCATTTTGGGGCATGCGAGTGACTCGCTTGACGTTCATTGGACAGCCCCGGACAGTCATGGGGATGACAGCCGCATTGGTTGTGACGTAAGCTTCCTACGACAACCTCAACAATTTGAAGCTGATAAATAGAAACCGTAGCCAGCATTCCCATTCTGAAGACATTTTGCGCCCAGCCGTCCGAGCTAAAGTAATAGGAGATCCGATTCACCCGCTCTCGCATCACTTGAAAGACGAAAAGCAAAATGGTTGGGGTTCCAGGGCGTTCCAAAGCATGCCACACATGCCGCCGACGCAGAAAGGGGGTAGGACTCTCCACTCGCTTGACATAGTTGCCTTGCGTACTGACCGATAAACAGTGCGATTTTGAACGTCCTTCCTGTGGCCAATGCAGGCGTCTAGGACTCCAATGTGACGGGTACGAGCGCAAGACCTTGTTTGTCCATACCGATCCTGCAGCAGTTGGCACCAACAAGACCACCACTCCTACTCTGGTCAAACCACCACTGTCAGCCAATGGAGCCAACAATTATCCCGTCGGGCCAAAGCGAACAGCGTTGACTCTTCTCCCCACCAGCCTTGTCTCCTCTGCTTACAAGTGCAACTATGTTGGGCTTTTTTGGGATATGTACAATCCCAACTCAGACCTTCAACGAGACTTGGACAATGCCTTATCAACAACAACCTGGTTGGTAGGAATTCAGTCCGACAAAAGTTACCACAGCAGTCCCCTCCTCCAAACCTCTTTCCTCGCCTTTTGTCTGGGTTCTGTCGGGCACCGCCTCAACCAAAAACACATCATTCAAAATGGGATGAAAGCCTACAATGACGCCCTCCGCGGGCTGTCCAAATCCCTCGCTATTCAAGCCCAAAAGCACCAAATCCCAGACGACGCAACTATCGCCACGACCCGCATCTTAAGCCTATACGAAGTCTTCTTCGGAAGCGACCCCTTATCGCACACGTCAACATATTCATGCCCTGACGAAACCGCCGTCTGTAAGCCAGAGGGCCTACTCGGTAAGCCATTGTTCATGTCCTACAGCCAAGCGGACGCCTGGCGCCGCCACCGATTCGGCGAGCTGGCTTTGCTCGAGTCTCAGTCCCCAGAGATGTACAAAGAGGGTATCGCGCACCGCATGCTCGCTGATGGTAGGCTGAGCATCACCATCGCCGCGGTGGGAGTGCACCGATCAACTATTTTGGCCAGGGAGGACTGGTTAACTGTTCCCTGGACTGGCTCTCACAAGAAAACAAGTCGAGATCTGCTGCTCGACATCTTTGTTCAACTGCCAGGCTGTCTGGAGGATATGACCAGGATCGAGCTCGACCCAAACATGAATCTTGACCAGTCCTTTCAAGCAACCGCAACGAGAATCATGGCCAGCGACAGAAAACAAGCGTTGGTGACCATGTTGATCCAAAAATGTCAGCATCTATTGTACCAACTGGAATTATGGTTCGAGAATGACGCCCCTCCGCTGTGGAAAAAGTTTCTTTCCCCGTCATCACATCCGCGGCCATCAAATATGGCTTATCCAACATCAGAGGAACCCCCTTCTGCCGACGACATCTCCGCCGCCCACTTGCTATGTCTCTTCTGGGCCACCAGGATCAAGATCACGACCATTGTTCTCAAAGTAAGGAGGTACCTCGCTGTTTCTGTAGAGGGCATCGATCAACAGACTGCTTTCACAGACAGCCGGAGCTCACTCAAGACCATTATTGTGCAGGATTCGAACCACATCATGAGGACAGCGCCCATTTTCTTTCAAAAAGGGGCCGGCATCGCGGGCAGTCACATCGCTATTTTCCCGCTGACGATCGCGCTCAAGGCGCTGGTGCTGATGGGACAGATTGGAGTTGCGGAGCAGAGAGCGATGGTAAAGGAGCTGCTGGTGAAGCGGGCGGGGGAATCGGGGCTGTCGGTTGGGGGGTTTGTGGGGAGTTTGCATGTCTTGGAAGGTAGTTGATGTATGAAGATTCTACTACCTTCCAGGTTGTCATGACTTGTTAGGTACGATGATAGCTGGCACACGATGACCAAGAAATACCAATGTTTGTCCTCACATTAACAGATAGATATCCCGAATAAACCCCCTGCTCTAAAAACGGACTCCACCAAACTCCAGTCCTTATCCCAAACCCAATCAATCCCATAAATCCCAATAGAATACCTACCAAGCCAGCGTCCCAACTCCTAGACACAAACCTATCACTTCTCTACCACTCCGTTCTCGCCCGAACCACATCCTCCCTTGCCCTCTTCGTTCTCATGCAAATCAATAAACTCCGAAAAATCCACTCCCACCAAACCCCCTGAACTCTCTCCCATGGTCACCTCCCCACCCCCCAAATTCAGCTGCGAGAACAAGCCCAACTCTGGATCCAAGTACGCCTCCATGATCATCGGCTCCGTCACGCCGTCAAAAGAATTCAGGTACTCGTTGTTATTGTTGTCGTCCTCATTGAGCCATGTGCCATAGTTAACACCTGTAGCCTGCTGCTGGTGACGGTCATGGTGGTAGTTGTACTGTTGATAGTGGTAATGATGGCGGCTCTGAGGACCGGTAGCGTCCCAGCTGCTGCTGCTGCTGCTGCTGCTGTTGTTGTTATTATTGTTGGAGAGTGATGGGGCTGGGTAATCACCCAGCGTAGATGACAGTGATGTGGCTGGGAGGAGCAGGAGTTGTGACGGTGATTCTGGAAGAGGTTGTTGAAGCACCGCTGCTGATGCTGATGATGACAGGGAGAGCCATTGGGCTGGTGGGACGTTGGCTAGGAGTGGATGGAGTTGGTAGGATTGTTGGACTTCCACTGCTTGTGTGAACATGCTGCTGCCAGGTGAGGATTGAAGATAGCCGAGAGGAGGGGAAGATCGTGCGGGTATAGGTATGGAACCTGATGAGTTCCTCGGTGCTTGGGGTGGGTGATGATGGTCGAGAGTAAAGTAGTCTGCGGAGTAGTGCAGTTGTTCCCGGGGCAGGGTATGACGGCCGTGCTCCTCTTGTCGTGGCTGTTGTTGCTCAGCGTTTTGTGAGTCTGTACCGGTAAGCCCCCCCTGAGGAGACAACAGAGGAGACTGAGGAGGTCGAGTAGATCGAGCAGTCGTTGACAGCCGGATTTCGGTCATCTTATCCAGGGCCTCAAGATTAATGTCATGTTTTCTGCTAGGACCCAGCATTCTTTGACCACCTGAATGCCGCTGGTCGAGTTGAAGGCTGTCAATGAGCGTCATGTACATTCTGTCTCTGGTGCCAGCACCGGTTTTGTCATGTGTGGGCTGAAGGGTGGCAGTAGTTGCAGCCGGAAGGGTGGATGACCGGGTCCGTGTTTTGCCTGTTGTGCTTTCACCGTATGCTTTGGAGCTTGTGCTCGGCTGTGGTCCCTCACTTCGCATCTTAGGTTGAATCCCATCATGCTTCTCCTCCGCAATTGTCTGCAGCTTCACGCCCGATGTTGCAGCCTTCGACGCCTTCTGTTTGGCCTGGTATCTCTTAGCTCGCTCGTTATTAGCCCTTCGGCAGCCAGAGCACTTGGAGAAGTGAGGGTCGTCTACAGGCTTGTGGCAGTTGGTGCACATTCTAAGTGCTTTGGAGATTGCCAGATCAGCGGCTGCCCTTGCGGGCTGCCTAGACGGTCTCACACCTGGAACGGGAGCGAGATGAGGAATGATCACACCATGACTAGCTATCTCTTCTGGGTCAGGGCGCTCTCCATGAGGTGGGAGTGGTGGTGGGTTGGGTAGATCGATACGGAGGCCTTCAGCTCGACGACCAGGGCCTCTGCGACGTGATTGAGTCTTTTGAATGACAGTTGAGGTCGGCTGTGCCAGGGGAGGTTGCTGTGACGATGATTCGCTCTGACGAGGTTGCTTGTGTGCTAGAGGTGAGGCTGGACAAGAGTCTATGGGCTGGTAGTCCTGATTGTACTCCGCGGGGGGGGCGGGGATAATCTAGGCCGATGCGCATCAGAAGGTGGTGTCAGGGGTAGCTGAATGTTGGTATCGGACTCATCCTTCAGAATCTTATTTAATAGGGTGGTCCTGATCGCTAATTCCACCTCGTCGTCTTTCAAGGATGGCGTATTTTGTGTCTGGCCATGTCCTGGTCGGTGGAGCGAGCAGTAATTCTCTCTAGAGTCGGTATTTTGCTCTAGATGTGCACAGAGGCCGCAAAAGACATATTCTTGTGACTGTCCATCGCTAGCAGCCAAGGGAACATACCCTAAATGAGGCATGATGACGACCTGAAGATCCTAGACGACATGTATGAAAGGGGTCTTCAAGGTATCTTGATGGAGGTTTACTGAGTGAAGGTCTGGATAGTCGTGAGTAGACGTCTACCTATATAATGATTTTCAGACAGCTGGATTGTCAGACTCTCGTGAAAGAATCTGGAGTGAGAGATGCCTTGTACATACTGGCACTGAATGCCGCTCATGGTGATGATCTTTCTTCGTTGCTTTCATCATTGTTACCCACAGCAAGAGTCTTGTAGCCAAATTCACCAGGACAATGGCAAGCTCAATGCTTCAGTAGTCTTGTCTGGCTACCTAGGGGGGCATTATACCTAGGCAGCAGAACTAAGGTACCCACAAAAGTGTTTATGATGCCAGAGGTGATTTGAAAACCATGCAATTGTCTACCAAGCATACTAGACTCCTGGCTTCTTTCCTCTTCGATGAGGTCACTATGGTTTTTCTTTGGTAACCTTCCCCGGAGGTCAAAGATCATGAAGGGCTCGCCACTACCAGGTAGTCGTTACGGTCTTGTTTCTGTGATAAACAGGCTAGATTTTTTTTGTGGCTGCAGCCATTGAGTTATAAGAAAGTCTTCAACAAGTTACAATGAATTTCTACTAATTGTACACCAACCTATGAGAGAGAGCTTTGTCCTTAGATTCTCTTTGGGATTGTGCATGAGTTTTTGAAGACAAAAGCTTGGGTGGTGTGGCTGGTGTTCCATTTGAGCCTGACTTAGGTATGCTTTTGAAGCAGATATGTCTTGGGGTATGGTTTAGAACCGTTAAGGTACCCAGGTAGGTACCTTAGGTAGGTGGCCTTCTTCGACTTAAAGTAGCATGGATGGTCCTTTGTAACTCTGTCGATTAGATCATGACTTTATGGATATCCTCGTTGATGCCTGTTCAAATTGAGAGAGCGAAAGAGTGAAGAGAGGGTGTCCTCGGCCTTTGATGTCCGAAACGAGAGCGGGGGTCATTAAACCGCAAATGTTATGTAACTAGAGCCGTGCTATAGGGAGCAAGGTCAAGGATGTATTGTAGAGAGAGTTACAAATTATAGCGAAGTACCAACAATACGTTCCTATTGTTGTGGTCAAACTTGAAGCACAATTTGGAATTGTTGCATAAAAAGGATGCATGTTGTTTGCTCCATATTGACTCCATGAACCAAGGGTACACTATGAAGCCACAAAGCGGTGAATGCCGGCCCCTAGAAACTCTGATGATCAAGAATGCTCACCTGCTAGCGCCGCCCATCACTCCCCAATGGAGCATTCGCCGGCACTCACGGGGGAGGGTGCATGCAAGTGTTGGTCCCTGAAAATCGGGAAAATCGGGAAAATCGGGAAAATCGGAGATGAAGATGCACCTCGATCGAAATGGAAAGGAAAAAAGGGTCGACCATTGTCGGCATGAATAGCAGGCACTAACAAAAGAAGATATGTTTGAAGAAAAGAACGCTAGGGCCGGAATCTCCCCCACATTCCGAAGTGACCCAAGACGCGATTGCCCGCTTCGCTTGCTGACCGTTTTTCTTGGCCCCTGAATTCGTGAGATGACCACAAGCTTCTCTGCTGGGGCATTTTGACATTTGGTGCGGTGGACAGTTTTGAAATCCAATGTGATGCCATCAGCTGACCAAGAGCTGACGGGAGGCGAACAAAAAGAAGTTCAGACGAAAGCCGGTGTGTTTGCATGCGTGCTTGCTCGAGCGCGCATGTTTTCAGGGGAGATGGGATGCAGAATAAACTACCAGGTACATACTGTAAAATTTCAAGTCAGCACTTTAAGTTTTTCTTGGTTAGACTGGCGACTCTAATTGCTCCTTTTCCCTTCGGCCAATCAGCGCCAACGGAGACACGGCAAGGCCAAGAAGAGGCTGTCAAGATGCCCAGCGCGTGAGACTTGTCAGTCAAGCCTGTCCGTACCGTTGGTGACACGTCATGTGAAAGGCAGGTCGGACATGAAGTAATGAAGTCTCGGATCCGCGAGGGATCATCGCTGGGCGTGCTCGGTTTCTGCCGTTTCATCGTCGCAGGCTCACAGCAGGAAAAGAAGTTCGAGAACGATTTCGGTGTGGAGGCTCTGTGGGCAGTGTGGATATGTATGTACCCACAAGAACGGGTGGAGAAACCTGGAACTTGGAAGTGAGGAATTGACATCCCACACTCGCTGCACACGGTTTCAGAGATTATTTCCGTGTGTGTGTGTTGTTTCTCCCCGAAGGACTGGGTTCGGGGTGTTTGTCTGCGATTCGGTGGCTCGCTGATGCAGCTGACGGGAGCGGTGTTGATATTGCCAAGATGTTAGGCGATGCCCCCCTTTTCTTCAGCGGGTACCTGGCAGCGCTAACACTGAGGATGACCCGTTCTGTTGTGTCGCGTGCTCTAGGCCGATGCGGAGCTGTTGCTGACGGTAAAGACGGAGGCCAGAAGACGACAGCGATAACGATGACGGCGAGTATTCCATCCGGGCGCTTTTGCGGCAATCTTGATTTCTTCTCTTGGTATCGAGATGCTGGCGGTCAACACAAAGTCCCGGCAGCGGCATCGTTGGCGGGTGTGGGGTTGAGACCTGTGGTAAATGCCAAGCCCAGACTCTGGTGGTACATAAGGTACGGTGCACTGCCCGTGTGTCTAACCTGTGTGTCGGCAAAACGGCAAATCCTCTGTGCCGTGGCCGCGCAACGACAAACTTGAATGGAAGACGACGTTGCATTCTGCTCGCTGACGGAGGATATCGAAGAGGAAGTCGGCCCGGGGGCTCATCAAAAGTTGAGGAAGACAAGAACAAATCAAAGTTGGGATGACATTCAACGGCCCGCAAACTATTCTTTGCAGAGGAAAAAGCAGGGACAGATCAGCGGTGCACGCCCACACCGCACGACAGCGGGAAGAAAGGCAGCCACACCCGTTGGTGTAGTGTATCCCCAAGACAAGACAGCGATCAATCAAGCAGAGGCCGCAACATCGAGCCTAGGTAGTGTACACTCCGTACTCGTTCTTTTTATACCGGGCACTCCATGTGGTGGGCTCTGATGAATGAGGTGGCACTGGCCATCCATCTCCCAATTTTCTGTTCCAGTCCAGGGGCTGTCCCAGGTGGCTGCATTGGTGTGGCTGCGCGGGCTTTCCTGATCAGCTTCGGAGGCGACTCTTGGAGCCAGATGATAACGAATAAAAAAGGGTCTCCCCTGAAAAGCAATCAGATGCAGTCAAGCGCAGTGGTGTGTTGTTAGAGACCTCTCGGCACTCTTGGCGGATGCTGGGCGTTCTAGGCGTGCTGGGGGCTCGCTGTGGTTCCATGCCATCTCCCTGTAACATGGAAAAATATAGGCCGGCCTGATGCATCGCCTCTGGCCCTTTTCCACCTCTTCAATAATCCGCCACCAAATTCGCGCCCTGCCTCCACACCTCTACCTAGTGTAGGTCGACCGACCTTTTTAATCTTGGGGCGCCCTCGACGAATCCCCTTCTTGTGGCTTCTGCCCTCCAAATCACCCAATTCCCCGACGACGCCAACATCCGACCCAGCCTCAGCAGTGCGACGCGAGCACAAGCAATCACGGCGCAGGGGAAAGTCCAGAAACGAACGAAGCCTCACCAGCTCCCAATTTGACAAGCTCTGCGCAACTCCAGATGCAACGGGCCTTGCTGTCTCTTTGCAACTACGACAATAGCAACGTCGACATCGACCGAACCACGAGCTCCATCTCTCGATGCCCCGCTGCCAATAATAATTAGTGCCTCTCTTTTTGTTTTGTTCCTCCGTCGGCATCTGGAACCTTTGGGACCATCCATATCGGCGCCGACCACCGACTCGGGCTCCTCTATTTTTGCGGCTTCTCCACTTCCATTCACCACACTCCTTTGGGGGCGACACATACCAGGTAGCCGCGACGACCGAACTCCCTTGTGGCTTGCTGTCTCCTTTTTTCCCAGCTCAGGCTATTGTGGGGGAGGGATCATCTTATTGGGATTGACTTGTATTAACTTTTTCCCCGATTTCTTTTCCCAGCCTTGAAGGCATCGCTCTTTTCGACCGTTCACCATGGCTGCTCGACCGAATTCACGAAACATCAAGTGGGTGGAGGTACGTGGCAACATTTTTCTCGGATTTTGTCGACCCCTCGGGTGCCCCCGTGCCTGTGTCCGCCTTTACCTTCGAGGCCACCTCCGAGTCTAGGTCCGGGCGGCCCTGCATGTTCCGGCGACGATAGACGGCAGCGTCCCCAATTTCAACCCGTCTTGTGCTGACAGTTTTTCTTCTCACGCCCACAGGGTCTTCGAGGTGTCACATCGGCTCTCGTCATCACCACCCACATTGCCCGCGCCCTGGATTTTCCGCTTTTTTGGCCAGCCGACTCTAAGGGAGAGGCGCCAAGATTGCTGCAATATCCTTACCTGCGGATTCCGTACCAAGGACGAATTGGTGTGCCAATCTTTGCCTTCCTGACGGGCTTTGTGTGCGCCAACAAGCCACTGAAGCTCGCCTATCAACAAGGCAATGCGCCCGCCGCGCTCAAGACGATTGCGAGAAGCGCTTTCCGCCGCCCGCCACGGCTGATGCTTCCAGCCCTTATCGCAACCCTGATCAGCTTCTTCCTGTCGGTTCTGGGAGCCTATCGAGCTGCGAACCGTTGTGACGCCTTCTGGGTGCGCTTCGATGCGCCCGACCCGGTGCCGCTCGGCGACAACATCCGGAGACTGTTCCGTTCCTCGTTGACGACATGGACCAACACGGAGAACGTTTATGACCGGCATCAATGGGCCATGCGACCGCTGCTCATCGGAGCGTTCCAGGTGTACATTGTTCTGGCTGCCACCATCGGGATGCGTTTCAAGTACCGCGTGCTTGTGCATATTCTCCTGATCACCTACTGGCTGATGAACGTTGGACATTTGACTGGTACGTCATTGTCTGTGCACGGACCAATCATCCGATTGCAACCTCGACTTGCTTGACTCGGACGTGACATGAAGCTGACAGAATGACAGAAACCTTTGGCGCCATGCTTGCGCTTGGCACGCTCCTCGCCGAACTCTCCCAGCATCGTCCTACCCAAAACTTCATTACCTCGCACCAGCGCCTTCTCACCTGTATTGTCGCGCCCATCCTCCTCCTGGTTGGTGGCTATGTTGGTTCCTACCCGCAGGAGCATGAGGATTGGGCGCCTTGGTCCATGAGCCTGCACAATTTCCTCCTGAATCCGGTCGGTGATCAGAACATGGGCAGTCTTTTGGTACCTAAGGGGTCTAATGTCCATCGACGTACCTCGGCCTTTTTCATCATGTGCACCTCCATCTCCATCTTCATCTCGCCATTCATTCAGAAGCTGCTCTCTCACCGCCTTCTGATCTGGCTCGGCCACCACTCGTTTGCCGTCTACCTGACCCACGGAACCATCCTCCGCACTGTCGGCATGTGGATTGTGTATGGAATTTCTGGAGAGCCCTGGGAACCCGCCGGTAAGAACGAAGACGGGTCGCCCAAGCAACAACAGTACCTTCAACCCAAGTCACGCGCGCACAAGATGGCCTCGATTCTGGTTTTCACTGTTCTGACGTACATTGCCGCCTGGGCCTGGATGAAGTACGTCGACACGGCCTGCGCCAGAGCCACACAATGGTTGGAGAAGAAGGTGTTTGATGACGACAACGAAGAGGGCAAGTCTGGCTTGGCTGAGAAGGGTTACCTCCTCAACGGCAACGGGACACGCCCAGAAGGGGAGAGGCCAAAGGAGGCTCAGTCATGATGATGTTCAATCCAGCATAATAATTCCTTCACTTCTAGATTTTGTTTGGATACCATGTGAGATTTGGGAAGTAGGATCCCAGGGGGCATAAAAGGGAGACTTTATGGGAGGCTTTTCGGAAGAAAATAGAAGCTCAGTGGCCATATCGGTCCAACTCTTTTCTATCTGCATCAACACCATCAAGCAATACCCGGGACACATGTGAGGGTTGTCACCAAACGGGGTGACATGTATGAATGCGGGGGGGGGGCGGTGCATACGAGGGACAATAATACAGTTGCAATCGATTGCTCCTGATTGTGGAACAAGAAGATTTGTCAGTGGTCTGTGTGTGATCCTCGACGGCCGTCTCCTTTGTCATCAATGCTCGCCAACCAATTCTATTTCTGTCTTGGATAACCTCGGGCAGGAGCACTCAAGTCGTCATACTCAAGGGAACGGGCTGTTTATGTTCTGCTTTGTTTCAACATACCATGTTTATTATACACTACAATATGTATTATGTATATACGAGCACATAAGCATCTGCATGATGGACGGTCATTTGGAGAGCAGGGGAAGGATTTTGTATAGGTACCTGTTCCCTTCCATGTTTGAGTAGGTAGTCAAGAATCATAAAAGTTAATGTTGATTGTCTATGATACTGTCAATACGGCATTTCTTTTTCCGTTCTGTTCGAGTCTCATCAAGAACTTGATATGCATTCGTGCTGCAGTCAATCAGCAGGCGGCACATTGAGTTCGTCCGTCTCACTCGGCCCAACCACACCTGTGCCGCCGCTCCCGAGAAGCCCACCTCCAGCCCAGCATCTCGGCAGTTGATGAGGATCGTATCAAGAATACGACCCAAGAAGAAGGAATGGCGTTGGTGGCTCCTTCCCCCAGCTTTGCTGTTGTTAGTTCGAAGATTGAGTCCGAGTTCGGATTTTAAGATGGATGTCTTGGAACTGACGACATATGCGCGGATAACGTGTTTGTTTATCTTGGAGAGATGCAACTCAGTTTCCTGGTCTTTGTGAGTGGGAATGGGGTCTATACCTTGATTCGTGATCCTGGCTATTCAACCTGAAAAGTTATGGTACAGTCATAACCTAAAGCCACCGAGGAAGCTCGAAACTGACAAGTCAACAAAGCGTAGCTCAGCTCCATTCGTATGCAGATGCAAGTGGCATAGTCTAGATACACAAGTCACCGCTGTATTGTTGGTACTATGCCTATGTGAACAAAACTCTAAACTATCTAGTATCTTCCATCCCAAGTCTAAAATCGCTCATGCATTCTCCATCACACTCACCAGTACTCAGGCCCGGGCCTCGGGCAAACTTGGTACACGGGTATATCCCTCTTGGGCCGTTCCTCCTGCTCCTCCTCCACCTCGTCACAGTCCACTTCAAACACCACCCCCTTCTCCTCAAACGCGAGCTTCACCCCCAAAAAGTGCTCCTCAGCCTCCACGGCCCCCTCCAGCACCCACGTCCACGGAATCTTGCACACGAGCATCACCTTCCTCAGCCTGTTCGAGGTCACATCAATCGACCGCGCAAACTTCATCAGCATCTCCACCGCCGCCCTCCTGTACTCTTTTTCTTTCGTGTAATGCTCCACCCTCTGTTTGCGCTTCCACTTCTTCATGTCAAAGTAGAGCTTCTCGTACCGCCACCACCATTCCTCGATTGTTAACTCAACCAGATTAGGCGGGAGTAATGACAGCAAAGGTAGAGTGGCGGCGTTTTTCATGTTGCCATACAACGGCTCGAGCTGGATGCACAGCTTCTCGAGGGTTGCCAACTCTGGCAGGCAGACGATCCTCCCCTCTGGGCCGAGCAGCTTCTCCATGTTTTTTAGGCTTGTCCACGTGACATCCAAGTTCTTGAGGCGCTTCTTGCCGTAATTCAGCAGACCCAAGTTGAGCGACTCGTGGTCTTCCTCCTCGCCCAGGCCGGGGGCGCGGGGCCACCTGACTGGTCCTTGCTCTTCGATCCGACGGGGAGTGACGTACAACGTCTCGAGCTGGGGCGCGAATTTCAAGAGGAGGTGAAGGTGGTGGGGCAAGACCATGCTGTTGTGGAGGTAGATGTGCTTGATTCCAGCGAGGTAGGCCTGGTCGGGGAACGCTTTCGCCCAAAAGTCGGGCGAGTTGGTGATGCTGCGGTTGCGGTCCGCCTGCGTGAGCAGGTTGGCCCAGTCGCCGCTGTCGCAGGTGACTTCGAGAGTGGTAAGCTTTGGAAGGACGGCGAACAGGGGGAAGTAGCTGTTGCACTTGACGCCGTAGAGTTCGGGTATGTCGCAGTCGCACTCGTCAATTTCGAGGTGCTTGATCATTTCGGTGTCGCCCTGGAGGAGGACGGTGTGGATATGTTGGTAAGGGCGCTCTTCACTTTCGTCATAATCCAACATGTGCCCGTGGTCAATATCAAACACGTCCCTGTGAAGCATGTTGAACAGGATGTTGTAGTCGCCCTGGTCGTCGCAGATGGGGACCTCCAAGAGCAGAGTCTCAACCCTCTTGCAGGTGCCGAGAACCAAGGAGAAGAGGCCCTGGGGCAGACCGTCAAAGTAAGGCTGTAGGTTCAAGGCGCACAATTTACGTGATTGCTCCATTGTAATGCGGATCGAGGTGGCGATGACACCTTTGGCGTTTGATGTCTTGATTTTGTCAAGCTGCCCACGCATGGCTTCTCGCACCCCATGAATGACGTTGTTCCGTGTCAAAGTCATGTGGCATGAGAGGAAACGGGTATGTAGCCCGTGGTCTGGGAACTCAGCCAGAGTGCGGAAGAAGAGAAGCAGGGTTTGGGGGTTGGTGACGGCGACGACGCGGTAGAGGAGTGGGTGAGCCATTTCGCGAAAGGGTTTCGACACCAGGCAGAGGCTGGCGAGGGCCCGGCGGCATAAGATGAATTCGTACCACGGCTCCCCCTCAAACATTTGTTCGAGGGCGACGGGGCCCGTCTCTCCTATTTCTGGAGGAGTGGGAATGAGACAGTCGAAGACGCCCATGAGAATTTCTGGCGGGAGCGTTGCCAGAGTGAGCGGGGCACGCGTATCGTTGTGGGTGGCATCCATCCTGAAGGTTGATATATTCATAAACCTTCAAACAAAAGTGAGTCGGTGCTCTACAAGATGCAAGGCGTAAGGGAAATTGTTGAAGTCCAGAGGGTGGTTTCCAGGCTTCACCGACATCAGAGCAGGAAGTGGGGTATTTTGGTGAATCAATCTCCGATAAGATAGGGACCCTAACCCTTCTGCTATCTTTTAACATGAGTCGACCCCAAGAATGCTCATGCGACTGTGTATGGGTCAACCAACTGTCAAACCACCCTGCAAACAGCAAAAGTATTCTGCTTGTAGAATGGTTTGACAGTTAGCTCAACAAACGGCCGGCTTGCTGAGGCTCACCCATAGTTCTAACATGACGGCATTGATGGATGACAACAACATCTCAGCTCGCTTCTCCCGAAAGTCTCGCCGCCGTATAAGATGGTCACCGAATAGGTAGGCAGGCTCTACAAGATTGTCACTGATGGCTGGAAAATAAAGTTGGGGTCTCTCGACTATTTTATAAGGTCTCTCCATTGTCTTACAAGGCCTCTTTACTAGGTATCTTGTAAGGCCTTTCTACGATCTTCTAAAGCCACTCAGCTATGTTTCAAGGCCTCTCGACTATCATTTACGGCCTCTCGGCTATTTTCTACCATCTTTTACCCATCTTTCAGGGCCTCTCGACTATCCTTCAGGACCTTATGACTATCCGTCTATCTGTCGCATGTTCCCTCCCATCGAGGTATGTATGTGTTATCATAGTCACTCAAATAACCTAAGGTAATGTTTCACCACTTCAAACTGGCGCACGTCTCGCTTCCCAGACCGGTCCATCGCAGCCTTATCATGACCGTGGCGGCCCCTCCTTGGCTGCCTGCACGCAACATCACCTACCCTTTACTGCCGACATGATAAAGTACAAGCATGATCACGTGGTTATATTTCCAGCTACCGGTAGGTTATCCTCACACTCTGCTGCAATTATAAATGTCGTCACAGATGCCGACTCGGATGGTTAGCATTTTATCCGCCCGCTGTAGATACACCATTGGAGCTCTTTAACAAGCGGCAAACGACACCAGAGCTTCGTGATGCCTTCCATGATATGCTTCAGAGTATCAAAAGCGATTCAATCGATCATGGCCTGACGGATGATGAGTCGAGTGATGCGGATTTCTTCGATGCTTACGAGAATGTGGCCAGCACATAAGACCTCTTCATCAGAGGAGGAATATCATTGACTAGGTACCTACCCAATGAATTAGTGCGAAACTTTGTGTCACTCGGTATTGGAAGATACCTTTGGTCGTTACCTCGGGTCAGCAATATCTTCACTTACTCGACAAGATCACGACGGTTGGCAGGCCGTTGTGAACCAGCTTTTGCACCGGGGCCTGAACGCGGCATCTAACAGCAAGACCATCAAGGTTCATGAGGGCGGACCGAAAACCCTGACTCGAGCCTCAAGAGTTGTTCGAATTGAGAGATACAGCCGGTCTCTCTGCACAGACAGTATGTGTCGAGATGTCTTGTCTCAACTTTTGACCCTGAATTGTGACACACCGTCGGGCTGTCAACCTGTCAATCTGTCACTCAAATAGCGGGCTGGGCTAGGAACGGCCTACTTGGCAATGACAGGAAACGGCCTGACCAGTTTACGGCGGGGAGTAGAGCCACATGGGATCTAGATAAGAAGAGCAACCCCCTGTCGCTTTCTTTTGGGCATGAGATTTCTTCCCAGCCACGATCTAGGAACCCCTCACACTCCCTTCACCATGCGGCCTTCACTCCTTTCTTCGGCCCTACTCACTGGCGTTGCCATTCCACTCCTTGTAAATTCCTTATCAATCCCTTCCTCATCATCCTTATCATCATCAAAACGGCTTCAAGAAAGAGACGAGCTCGACAAACCTCCCATCAAGCCTGCCTTCTCCGAAGAGGTTCAAGATAAGCACCTCCGGTCTGACTACCCAAGGGGGCCCTGGAAGTCCAAGCCATGGGCAGACGGTTGGCTCCCCAATCATTGCATCGAGGAAGCAGAGTTCAACAAGCTGTACCCCCTCGACTTTGAAGTGAGAGATGTGTGGTTCAAAGACTGCGGCGTGCCATGGACAGTCTGCAGGCACAAGGACGCAAAGGAAAAATGGCGGAGTATCTTGGATGTTTGTTTTACCACAATCCATGTTTCCTATGCCTGATAGCACCCTGCTGACACTGCACCAGACTCTCAGCGCGGTCCCCGTAGGCATGCGCCAGTACATCGCCAACCTCGTCATCCTCCCTGGCGCTACCGAGGCCGGCCAGAACGCCACTATTCAAGCCGCCGCCTACACCCGTGGTTCCGTTCTGGTGTTCACACCCACTTACTTCAAGCTCGGGGTTTTGTTCCACGAGGTCACCCACATCATGGACATGGTTGCCCTCGCCCCTTTTCTCCAGCAGCAGGGGTTCCCCGAGGGTATGCCGTTCTCAAGAACAAAGTACTGGAAATACGCATACGGAAATGACACTGCTGTTCCCACTCCTTACTCGAGGGCATCGTGGCAGGAAGACTTTGCTGACGCGGGGAGGTGGGCGATGAGCCACGTCAGCAGGTTTAGAGGCTTGAGAGAGTACAGCAAAGGGTGGGAGGCGTGTAGGACGCAGATCGAGGCGTTTGAGTGGTGGATGATGGGGAGAATTTTCCTGAAGAAGGGGATATGCACGGGGAAGGTGGAAGGGGGCGAGGCAGTGAGAGTAGTCGAGGTCTTGGAGGAAGAACAGAGGAAGCCAGAGACAAAGGTGGCGGGCTCTGGCGTTGAACAGATTGTTTTACCTGCCGGAGCGGCCAATATGTTCTTTGCTTACCATGGAGGGATTTAAGGGTTATTTCGTCAAAAGTTTGCATGCATGTTGGGATAAAAGGCGGGTAGAATACCTAAGGTATCGGGTCGGTGCTCTGGTCTTCCGTTTAGAAAGTCTATACAAAAAATAGCGCTTGTCGATAGAAAAGCATAGGAAGCCTTTCCTTCATGAACTTAATGAACAAGAGATGATTCAATTTTCCACAGGTTGAAGGGATGCAAGCCTCATCCACGGGAGAGAGAAGCAGAGTGGCTCGTATGAACATTTGAGCCCCTGGGATCCAGGTCCTCATTTTCCCACAGTAGCAAGTGGAAAAACAAAACCGAAGTCGGTCTTAGATTCGAAGAACAAAAATAAAAGACAAGACCGCACAGCACCATCAGCGTACCTTAGCAACATTCAACAGGGGAGAGATCGACTCCACTCACGGCCCCTCACCCCTGACTGTTGCCCCAACAACTTTCTCCTCAGGTTTGATAGCAATGACACACCTTTTCCCCTTCCCATTCCAGTACACACTTTTACACCTTTCATCACTGGGAACATCAACCCATTGGTTCGCGTACTTGATCCAGGCATTGTCGAACGCCTCCCACCAGAAATCTGTTGTAATGCAGGCATTGCCACCGTGAATGGAGATTATATAAGGGAGCCCGGGCGTGTTTTCAACAGCTTTCCACGCGTCCCCGTGATTTGAACAATTGAGCATGAAATTCGTCTGGAAACCTGGCAGACGGACGGTAGTGTATGGTTTGTTGCCCCAGATACCGCCATCGCCAAAGGTGACGGTGAAAGTGCCGCTAGTCCCGGGGATACGTCAGTCGGAGTACCCAAAGCTGGGAGATGGGCAGACAGTGGACAGTATCTCTTACCATGCAGCTTCACCTAGAGAGTCATCCCAGGTACACGGCTTGTCATCGAGGGAATGGAAGTGTTCTTGGTCCAGACTGGGTACGTCAGATGAGACTTCTGTCAGATGATCTCCTGAATGTGGAGGTGCTGCGAAGACCGTCAAGGCGCAATACGCCAGGACAATGAGGGACAGCTTCAGCATTATTCTCGAACTGTGGGATGGAGTTTTGCAAAGAGTGCGTGGCTGGGTCTGTGATAGGATCAATACAGTCGGATGCAAGACGGATATCGAGCATTTTATACTGGGTAGGTGTCGCCACCCATGTCAGCCCGAAGGACCTTTTGAGGGATACACTGAATACGGTACCGGGTGGTCACATAGGTACCTGCAGACGGACACGATGAAGACAACCATGGTGACAGGAGCGAGTGTCTCACTTCACCCTGAGACATCATCCACAAATGAACTGCCCTATGTATGAGGAAGGTAGTCGGGATGGTTGTATCGGTAACCAGAGACCACCGGTATGTGACCCAGCATAACGCTGAAGACCCGCAGAAAAGCTGGCCCCTGAGGACACACAAGAACTTGGCATAGCAATCACCTACAATGTTTCGGTTAACTCGGACAGGAATGAGGGATATCAATCACACTCTGTTCCAGCCTTGTCAAACAATGTCTTATTTGTATGCCTTTAAAGTCCAGGAGTGTAACCAGACAATGCTTCAACGCTCAATATCTGTGCCGAGTCCCAAATCGAGCAATTTATTTGTCCAACTCTTCAGCACTACCATAAAACAAGATTGCCCAGTTTACACAGCCCACACTCGGTCCGATGTTCAAAAGTCGCTCACCTGATCATTTCTCTGCCACACGGTGATGGCGAAAAGATAGGTACCTAAGGTAGGCAAGCACATTGCTTTCTCATCATGGTTTCATACCGAAGTTAACGCCTACAGAAATGAGGGAGCCTACTCCTACAGGGATGCCCTCCCCATTTGCCATCATCCCTTCCACTCCACCCACTCCTCTTCCTCTTCCGCCGGACAAACCGCGCACCCAACCTTGAAATCCGTATGGTCACAAGGCTCCACCAGCGGCACCCAAGCTAACCCCCCGCCTCCATCCCCCGAACCACTCACTCGATCCGCGCAAACCCTCCCAACCGGCGCACCCAAACCTGACGCGTCCTTTCCATCGTTTCTCGGCAGCCTGCACCACCAAATCCGGTCTTTCAACTCGCACTGCCTTGCGCACCTCGTCTCCAACCCCAATTCCTCGCATCGATAATGGGGCTTGATGCTCCCATAAGCGCAACCCTCTTCCCCTTCTGGACCGGGGCAGATGGGTGGTACGTAAGGGGACATGTCAAAAGCTTGGACTGCCCATAAGGACCAGTTCAGTGTTGTGCTGGAAGGCGGGGAGATAGCAGTGGAGGAGGGGGACGAGATGACTGTACGGGAGATAATTTCTGTTTGGGTGAGGGGGTAGGGGAAGATGACTTCGAAGTCAGGGGAGACAGGCCAAGGGTCAATGAGGGTGATGTGATCGATGGTGGTGGCGGAGGGCGTGGATGGATTGGTGTATGTTGTTGTGAGAGTGGTTGTTATGGTGGTCGGGTAGGAGGTTCTGGTGCTGGGAGCCGGCTGGGCGATGGCGGGCCAGATGAGGGCCACGATGAGCCATAACCGGGTTGACAGGCCCATATCTAGTCCAGGTTGCTCAGGGTGGCTTATCTCAAGGCGCCAGATTGCTCAGGGGTGTTCAAAGACTAGGTACTGTAAGATTCCTTTAGGCCTACAGTCCAGCTTGGCGTATTGCTTCGCCTTATAAACGGCGTTAAAATGCAGCGCCTGCTCATGAGACGCAAGTGTCCGCATGATGAAAATACCCGGCTACCGTAGGTAGTGTCGGTGGAAGATGCTGAAGCTTAGCCGAGGACTGACGCTCTTTACCCGTCAAGTTGCGGACCAAGGAAGAACTTTCGAAGCCGGCAGATGCCCACACTCCAAGTCTCCAACACTACAGCTCAGAGAAAGGACTGTAGAAGCTTACAACAAGCAGTGCACAAACTAAAGGATGATACAAGAGAGCTTAGTTAGGTAAGAGACTACCACTTGCATGTGTTTAGACTTCTAGGTACACTGCACCCCAGGACTATATCGTAGCCCCAATGATCTGGACGGTATAGTCAACCCCTGTATTGGTCTCGGCCGTCAACTTGAATGGATCAAACAATACCAAGTTCGCAGGTGTATTCACCACGACCAGCATCACCTCCTCGCCATTCCCAACAGCGACGTTCCCGCTTCCCTTCACCAACTCCACGTATCTCACTGCCCCACTAGCCTGTCTAACCGCAAGGGTAGACGTCAACCTCCCCGCACCAGAAATCGTGATGGTGACGCTGACGTTCACCGCCCCGTTTGTCTTGAGCGGAATGATGTTGGCCCCCATGTACCTCGGCCGCCTCGCACTCTTGACTCTATACTGTCCATTCCCTTGACTATCCAGATTCGCATAGATGATCTGTGATCTCTGGCTTCTCCATATGGCCTGAGCTTGAGGATGGTTGATGTCCACGAATGCCATTCGAGCCCAGTACTTGCCGACCACGGCTTGAATCTTTGTACCCCCCGGGGCGATGAGGCGCTCGAGGACATGAAGAGGGGTTTCATCGCTGTACCGCTTGTACTGTGTCCAGACTCCAGGGAAGATGCTGGTCCCCAGCCCCTGAATCTGGTCAGGGTTGTTGTGGAGGTATGTCAGGAAGGGGAAGGCCTGGTAGTGGTTGGCTGTATTGGCAGTGCCGTCAACGATGACCTGGAAGGAGTCTCCGATAACCTTTTTGAGCTCGATGATGGTGTTGCCTTCAGGCTGGTTGTATTTTGCGCGGGCAGGGGCGCAGTGAGGGGAGGTGAGGTAGGTGTCTGCGACGAAGTTGGCGACGGTTTCCCACCAGGCGCCGGTGCGGTATTGGTCAATCCACCAGCGGGCTGAGTACGTGAGGGCATGTCCAAACTCATGAACGACGACACCTGGCTCTGTCATCCAGGTCTTCACCACGTTGAGCCATGCCAGGCCTAGGTTGAGGTCAGTCGGGGTGTTGGCGGCAGCTCCAGGGAGGGTTTCCAGCTGGTAGACGTTGAGCTTATGCCAGGGCCCATTATCGTGGTCTTGCCTGAAGCTCAGTCCAGGACTGCGCCATCCAAGATCATCAACGAAGCAAGTGTAGGCGGCCTCGAGCATGGCGATGGTTCTGTCGGCTACGGCATCGCTCGTTGCGCCGTAGATGCGGAAGTGGGGCGAGTCCTTCCATCGAGAGCCACCAGGGCCAACGTTAGGGTTCGCTGTGAAGTCTGCTGGTGGTACTCTTGGGGTAATCAGCCCGGTGGAAGGTAGGGCATCAACAAGTGTTGAAACTCCTGACAAGAGCACTACCTGGGTCAAGGTCTTCATGATTGTTAGCCCACAGTGATAGCAGTGTTGTCATACATAGGTATCATGTTGAACTAGCAGTGCTATGACTTCAATATGTAGAACTATCAGCATGCACAAGTACCGGCATACGTATCGTCTGCTTCTTGTTTTGGAACCTTTTCATTCGTGGGCTTTTGCGGGCAGAATAGATTGGCGAGTGATCAGGGGCATGACGGAGTTGGAAATGCGGAGGATGCTTGACATGAATAGTACCCCAGGCCAAAACCTCCTGCACCGAATGCTACATTGCCCATTTGGCTGTACCATTTTCCCCTACTCCTTTAGGGCTCTTGTGCAACTTGGCGAACACTCTTGCAACTGCACTTACAGACGCCTTGGGACTTGTCTTTCTCTGGGCTGCTAACTTCACACTGAGAAAAAAGCGAGTTAGTTAAAAATATCCGTCAGTTAACAATATCTCACTCACAGTCGAGTCTAAACAGTGGGCTAGGTCCATGATCAACAGTTCTTCCCGCAGGTAGCTCAAGCAGGCGTCACCACACCACTGGTCGCAGTTATGTCTGGTTCGTTTTGGTAGGCTTGAATCACAGCTGCAAGCAATAGGGTCACCTATCGCTGTGATGGTTGCCGAAAAGGCGATGACAACGGCAAGACAGCTGGAGATGTTGTAAAATTTCATGTTCAGACCTTGAGGAGTGCTGGATGCGACCTGAAAGGCGGGGGATGGCTGTCAATAAGAGAACATTTAAGAGAGCAAGAGGCAGGGGAATGATGGAATGGGAGCAACCTTGATATTTAGGCTGGGGCAAGTTGTACAATACCTTGGGAGTTTGAGTAAGGTAGCGCTCTCGTCTCGAAGGCTGGATAAAGTCGACGGGTCTCATTCCTGTCCGGATTTGGTAGGCACGCAACATCGTGAAGACAAGGAGCTGGCAGCTGCTGGCAGTTGCTGGCAGTTGCTTTCATCTGACAGTGCCAAAGTATCACTGTTGTTGCCCCTGAATCCACTCTTGTTGGCGTTGTGGTTGCCAGTTGTACCTAAATCGCTGAGCTGCCTGACAAGGTCATTTGGAATACTTCAAAAAATGTCAGGGGAAACCCCAGACTCCGGATGCAAGGCTCTATCCAGATATTGGAGTGTATATTACGACCTTTTCTTCTCATGAACATTCGCTTTCAACAAACTCAAGATCTCAAGCTGCGTCTTCCATGCCACAAGAACTTTTCCGACCTCAGTATGCAGACAGAAGGGGTATATGAGATGTCATAGGAGGCCTGAGGCTGATGCAATTAAAATCAGGAGCTGTTTGGTGATCCTCACAATTTCAATACGGTTCCCAAAACATCAGACCATCACATTCAGTTCGCGGGAAGGATGCAAGAGAGAGTGAAGTTTGGTAATATCAGTTCTATTTCCATGCTGCAAGGCAACCCCATTCACCCAACCCATCCATTATACTACTAGTACATTGAAGCGATCAAATTCCCAAACCCTAACGCCCATTGCCCATCCCATTACATTATCCCATTAGTTGTCCATCAACAGCTGCCCTTTAGAAGATGGTGATGCGTCTCCTCTCATAAGCCTTGGCCTTGGGGACCCGGATTCTGAGGATGCCATTCTCAAGCGCGGCGGTGACCTCGTCAGTGTCGACGCGGCCAGGGAACTGGAACGTCCGGGAGAACTCGCCAACGTTTCTCTCCTGGAGCCAGTACTTGACAGGCGCTGATGTCTGTTGAGCTTGTTGCTGGGCAGGTTGCTTCGCGATCTCAGTTGCGGTAGGAGTGGCAGGACGGCTGGTCACAGGGGTGACAGCGTCGTACTCGTCCTCGGTGTCATCCTCGACGGTAGCCTGGTAAGGGCTTCGTGGTCTTGGCTGTTCCTCGGGGTTCTCGGAGGTGGGCTCCGGGGATGAGGCAAAGAGCTGCTCGTAATTGCGCTCAACTTTGCCGGAGATGGTGATTGTCTGGGGCTCAGGGAACTCAATGCTGATGTTCTCCTTCGCAACACCAGGAAGGTCGGCGTAGAGCTCGTAAGCATCTTCTACTTCCCGGACATCAAATGCTGGCTGGAAGCGCTGAGGTTGAGCCTGGGGAAGAGCCTTCTGTCGTGGTTTCTGTTGCTGTTGCTGTTGCTGGGGCTGTTGCTTCTTGGGGCGCTGTTGTTGCTGCTTGCGCTCAGGCTGCTGCTGCTGCTGGGCCTGTTCCCACTCGTCAAGGAAGCGGAACAGAGGCATGAAGTTGGGCTCCTCAGGAGCGCAGAAGGCGGGGGCAAAGAACATCGACATGTTGATTGTTGGGGAGTTTTTGTTGATGTGTGAGGTAGAGTTTACGTTGCGGTGTTGTATCCGAGCGATGCTCTTGTTGCTGAGACCGGGAGCTATGATGATGCTGATGAGAATGATGGGACAAAGACAGCGAAAAACTGACAACTTATGTATTCAATTGAGATGCACTTGAACCACCTAATCTACACAGCATTACGAAGCCTTGCAGGCGTCGCGAATGCTCCAGAACTGACTTGTTGGAACGCGACAGTCTGATGCCTTGGGTAGTGCATCGCTGAAAGCAGGCCAGTCACCGCTGGAAAAGGCTGGAAACTGCTGGACCCCAGTGGCTGGAATTAGGTATGCTTGGAGATACACGAAGCTTCCAGAAATCGTGGCGCATAAAGGAATGCACAGGCCACCCGCCCTGCCAAGGCTGCCCACTGCTGCCTGAAGTTCAGGCCGTTCGGACACCGAAGATACCTACCTTACCGGGATTCCAATCCATCGTATTAGTCAGAAAAAATAATCTTAACCCCTGTCCGCAACCATGAACCGCATCATGGTTTTCCCACACCATCTGTGACAACGGTTTCCTGCTCTCTTCCTCGCCACTTTCGTTCATCACAATTTATGTATCGCCAACTACAGTCACTCATTTAAAAAGCAACATTCACAAGATGCATCTTCCTATGCAACTCCTGGCCACCGCGGCACTCCTCCTTCCCAACCCCGGCGTTCTCGCCCGCGGCCCGCCTGGCTCAGGCCCTCCATCTGCCGAAGATGGCCCTGACAAGCTTGAAAAGTGCGGCTGCACCAAGATCGCCAACGCCATCCTGAAGTGTCAGAGCATCGACTGGATGAAGACCAAATCGCAAAAGGAGATCCGTGATTGCGTCTGCATATCAAACGAAGATCGTGAAAACGCCTGGTACGGATACATCCACAACTGCCGCGCTTGCCTCAGCCCCGGCAGCTACGACATCAATGACTTTTTCGACAACTTCTCGCGCACTCTTTCGCAACTTTCTGTCTCCTGCACCAATGCCGGTGGAGGTGTCACTGCCGACGGAAACAGCATTTGCGCCAGCAATTACTATTTCGAGGGTTGTGCTTCTCTCAAACCCAGTGGCAAGGACAGCTGGGCCAGCTATGAGGTTTTCGGCCGGAATGGCGACGAGGCTCAGAAAGGCAATGGGACTAGGGCGCTCAACCTCGTGAACCCCAACGGCGATGACACGGACACGGACTCGGATGACGAAGGAAGCAGCACGGCTACATCCTCAACCTCGACTGCTCTTACAAGCTCAAGCACAGCTCCGGCTGGAGAGGACCGGACCTCGACGACTCAAACTCAGGACGCTGCAACCAACACTGAGACCACGGCTGCTGTCACCACCACCCCTGCTGGATCTTCCGGTGTGACTGGTGCTATTATTCCTGGATTTGGATTGGCTCTTGTTTTGGGCGTGGGAACCATGATGATCTAAAGAGTAGGTACCAGGTAGGTACCTTGGTGTCCAGTGGTATGTCCTTGGCTACTTAGGGGTAAATAAGGGGCAATAAACAAAGAAGCTACACGGCGCAATGCAGAATTAATGTGAATCATATGTCACGTTGACAGTTTTGGTCGTTTTGATCATGGTCTTCATTTCCTCACGATACCACACTGACAACTGGGAAAAAACAAGGGAGATATGATGTAACAGTTTGTATCGATACTATGGAATCAGCAACCTTAATCAAGCTCCTGTGCCATGAAACCCCTCCATTTGCCTGCAACGCCCTCGAGCTAAGGTACATTATTTCCAACAAACCAACATTCTGTTTCTTTCAAGCCGGAGGCGGCCTTTTCACCGGTTTCTCTGTAATGGGCTTGACTTCCTCCTCCTTGTCCCATTGCAACGGGTCCTCCGTGCCATCATTTTCCGTCAAAAGTCTATGCAGCGTCTCGTTCGTCTCCACGATCGTGCGCCGAGCCTCCTCGATCTCCCACTTCAGCTCTTGGACCACAAAGACGAGGTCAGAGACTCTCTGCCTCGCCTTTTCGACGATGTCGGACGTCCTGTTGGAAACCTCTTTGGCGATATCCCTGGTGGCTGGGTACGCAACACGAAGAACCTTGGTGTAGGCATCGCTAATGGCGTTGAGGGCCCTAAAGCCCCCGGTTGGCGCCTCGTAGACTGGTTCGCTGGCCATTTTGGATGTCGATCACTTGTTCTGGTGGTTTGTCAGTGAATGTTGGCGCTACCGTGACCAGCGCAGGTGTGGGTTCCAGGCCTCGAACTCACAGGATGGTATTTCCTCAAATGCGCAAGAATGATGAAGAGGCGAGGTGCTGAAGAGCTACCACTGTGTTTCGGATGCTGCGTTCAAGTTGAGATGTGTGTTTGTTTGCCTTGTTGGACTCTTGTTACTAGGTACATCATGGCCAGAAGGATCGCATATCACTTATAGACGTGTGAAACCGTCCATATCACGATCCTCCCCCGCCTTTGGCGCCGTAGAAGCCAAAGCTTGCGACTTCGGATGAATTCTGAAGCCGTCGATGCTCGTCAAAAACGGAATGCACTCATGCCTAACTGCCTACTTTCTTTATTCCTCATTTTTGAGGAACTTGACGCAAGGCTGGGACAGCTGGCACCGTCTAAGCTGCATTGGGTCAGAAATTACCAGGTAGCCCACAGATTACTGGTGGGCTGATATTTGACACGCAAGAGATAGATAGGTAGCGTGGCGGTTCTGCTCAACATGGCAAAACCTAAATTCCATGCATATCTACTCTGGGTTGGGTGCGTGCCTAGTAAGGCCGTTATCAACCCCTGGGTTCCAAACTTGAACATTGCGTCAAAGATGGAGATGCCATGTGGAAAATCTGTGATGCACCTTTGAGGGTCGTGGGGGAGCACAGCTGCCCGACGCAACCCACGTGCAGATGACAGGAGTCTTGGCAAACATGTTTGGTCTGATTCTGATCACGCGGCGCAAAGAAACTCTTGGGGTCATGTTTTGTATGACTCCAATGTGGGCTTGATACTTGCATTGTCTCACTACCTCATCAAGTAAGCTGCCTACCTAAAGTACCTGGTACCTAATTGACAATGGTCTCAAGCAGTGGAAAAGCTCGGGCCGATCCTGTACAATCTCTGCCGCTCATACGGACTTTGATCGGGTCCTACTAGCCCGGTACCGTATCCCACCCTCCAACTCCCGTACTCGCTCCTCGAGTAAATTTTCCAAGGCGGTCGGAGCAATCCTTGGCGTGAATTCGGCGTCGTTTACATGAATTTGGTTTCTCAGCCGTGTTTTGAGTCTCCAAATCTCCTCCCGGTGATCCTCGCATAGATACGTAAGCTCCCAGTTTAGAGATACTTCTTGGGCAAGTCTCTGCTCCAACTTCTTGATTTTGGTTCCGAGTTCCCGAACCCTGTTTTGCAGGCTAACCTCGAGCGATGTTGCGGGTATTTGGTTTGGGTTTCGGGGGTCGCTAAGGGGCACGCTATCTCTGAGCTGCGCTTTAAGTCTGCGGACTTCATCGGCCAAGTCGTTGCACCGATACTCTAGCTCCCACTTCTTGGAGGTATTTTCCTTTGTTATTATCTCCAGCCGCGATACTCGCTCCAGTGCTAGACGAGCCTGTGGGTTGAGTTGGGCGTTTGCGTCCATGACGATGTGTTTGTCGATGTGATGTACCTTGGGATGGAGCTGTCAAGTTTGAGTTGGCACGTTGGCAAGGTGCAGAGTTGAAATCGGAGTACATGGAGAGCTGGTGATGTATTTCCCGCACCTTGGAACTGTGACGTCGCTCTTCAGGTACACGAAAAAGTTTTTCTATGCCACATGAGACTTGACAATCTTTCTGCCTTAACCTAGTCATGTGCTTACTAAAGTCGGCGCAGCGAACCGGCAGGGGCCGTTCCGATGTCGAGCATTGGGTTGGGCACCAGTGAACACAACAACCCAATCCTCACGGCGCCAAGTGCCTTGACAGATACCCCACCCCCCCCACTGTGCATGCCATCCCCACCAGGTCTTGGGGTAACCTGGTATCCAGTAAGAAGGCTTCCCATGAGCCTCACTGTGATGAGTCGATGTGAGAAGCGACCGTTTCACTTAACTTGCACGGAATGATGCAGAAAAATGGGTTCACCATGGTGACCATGCCCATCAAGCTGCTGGTACCCCCGAACTTAGCCCCATAATTCCCGAACTCCACAATTCCGATTTCACCATGGAGACTTTGAAGAGATTCGGGCCTTCAGTGAACAGACTTGGGGGCGATACGAGTTGTATCGACGATGGCGATGACATCTCGTCTATCAGGATCCTTCATCCCAAGAATGAACCCACAGCCAAGGTGCAGGCCGAGTAAGTCTCCAAAGAACAGCCTGAGAGTCTGAGACATGAAAAGCTTTTCCGTGGCTGGTGCTAAGATAAGCAACAGTGTCGTTCTTGTTCCCGGGCTTGGTGGACACTTCATCAGGACCTGGCAGGGGGAGGACAGAACTGTATGGCCTCGCGATCTTTTACCTGGGCATATTTCGGAGATCAGGGTCTTGTCATTTCGATACAACACATCACTCAATGGCACCATGAGCAGGCTTGGAATAGAAGAGCATGCGAATGACTTGTTGACTTGGCTGTACAATAATCGAGAGGACGATCAACCCGCCACACTGCGCCCAATAATCTTTGTCGGCCACAGCTTGGGAGGGATGGTGATCAAGAGGGCATTGTACATGGCTGCATTTACCAAGCAGAGGTTCAGGGGCTTGCGGCATGCATGTCGGGGTGTTGTATGTTCCGTGTTTCTGTCGTTCGACCTCGACCGTTTCGAGAGTGATTGGAGCTGATGGAGTCTTAGATGTTCTTTGCAACCCCCCACCTTGGCCTTGACAGTGCAATGTGGAAGGACTTTGCCCGATTTGTTCTCCAACACGATGCCCCAGTCAGAGGAGCATTACCAACCCGATCCATGGTGCAGGAGCTCGAAGCCAATAGCGAAACTCTTCTGGAGATCACAGAAGACTTCAAGTCTCTGTATCCATACCTGGCATTCGTTACTTTCATTGAAGGAGAACCAATGCCGGAGTTGAAAAAAGTGGTATGTACCTTACCCTATTTACCTACCTTACCTACCTACCTTACCTACCTTACCTTTGCCACCAACGACCCAAGACTTGAACTTGGCCTTTTCTGATGAATCTACTAGCTTGTCAACGGTGTGTTCGGGAAGATGCATGACGGCCATGAGAAACACGAAATGCTCTCAGGCAATCACCTCACGATCTGCCGATTCACCCGGATGGAAACCGAGGCGTTTCACTCCGTCTGGAAGGGAGTCGAATTCCTCAAGGAGGATAAGCCAAATGCTCTGGGTATGCTTCCAATAACAAATCAGATAGAATCCATTATCTCGCGACAGAAGGATGCTAATAAAGCATGGTGCGTGCTTACAGACGCAGCCGGGTATCCAGCCAAGAGAGCTCTGTACTCACTGTCCTCTGACAAATTCCACGCTTATTTTCTCGAGCGACCACAGACGCATGGAACTGGCAACTGGATACTAGAACGACGCGAATTCAAGAAATGGCTCCGCGGAAAGCCTGGGAAGGAGAGGCTTTGGATTTATGGTCGAGAGGGTTGTGGTAAAAGTTTCCTGACCAAGCACATTATCACCGACATCATCCCGACTGAGGCCAAACAGGAGGTGATTCATTGCTTCCTCAGTAACATGTATTCATCTAGAAACAACATTCAGCCACTTCTACAATCCACCTTGCATCAGGCATTGCGACTCCAGCCCCAATTCATCAATGAATTCCTCCAGTCAACGTTCGACAAAGCGCAAGCACGCGAGAAACAGAACGAAGCCGTTTGGACAACTGAAAAGCTGGTAGCTCTGTGGCCCGAAACAATGGCCAAAGTGATCACGAAACATCAGAATCCTCTGACACTCATTGTTGATGGGCTAGATGAGATCGAGCCCAACGACCAGGAGACCTTTTTCCAATGTCTCGAGGATCTCAGCAAAAGGCTCATCCAGGTACAAAAATTGAGGTTGTTGCTTGTTTCTCAACATCACTCAACAATCCAGAGACACACCGAGAGCTTGGAGTTTGACACCTACTCCATCCAGTCACAAGATATAGAGGCGGACGTCACCAGCAGCATCGATAGCCGTCTCAACCACTTATTCAACACGATAGTGCCAGGTGACGAGGAGCTAAAGAATACGGTTATGAGGGATATAAAGGGAAACATGGATAATGACCGATATCTTCGGGCGATTTTGAGAAGTGAAGAGCTGAGACGGACACGCATTAATGATCAATCTGACATCTTCGAAGTCTTGAAAAGAACGCCAGATGACACAGAGGATCTTTGCCATCACATTGTAGGCCGTATGCTTAGCAGCCACGATCAACAGACGTCTCACTTCATCAGACAAGTGCTCACTTGGGCTGCCTTTCAAGAGGACGCACTCAGTATCACGGAACTCAACACTGCGCTGGCGGTGGCGAAGGCGATGCGAACTTGTCCTGGACAAACTATCACAGAGAAACAGCTAGCCGATTGCCTCGACGAAAATCTCAAGGCCAAAGTCGATTTCTACTGCGGACCCCTTGTCAATCTTTCTGATGGACGCCTTTCGCCTCTTCATCAAAGTGTCAAAACTCATATCGCGGCCCACCTTGAGGATGATCCTGGGGGAGGTACTACCCCACAAGGACTGCTTGCAAGCACTTGCACAATGTACCTCAGCATGGCAGAGGCGAAACCACCTTCCAAAGGCGAGGTTGAGACCACTTGGGAGTCTAGAGTCCGAAAGACAATGAAGGAGCGCCCATTCATGCGTTACGCGTCGCTCTATTGGCACAAACACCTTCAGAAAGCCGGGGATGGCATCGACTCAGACACCCAACAACGGAAAGAAACACTCACCCAGGCAGGCAGTGAGCAGGCCAAGTCTTGGACCGAAGCGTGGTGGTTCATGGCAAGGGGATCGGCACAGGAATTCCCCGACGAAGACCTTCGTCTGGCGGACAAGATCGTGAACCGCCTGCCCGACGACCAAGACGGTGGGGACGTCCAATGCATTGGACGCCTCGCAAGTAACAGCGGTGTGTCTTCAACTCGAAACCGACCAGTCCGGCGCCAACCTCGTACACCAAATGGGGCCACCCCTCAGAAACAGAACGCATTTGGGCAAACAGAAAAGGGAGCTTTCATGACAGATGACGTCTCAGAAACCTCAGTACCGATAATTCTGACGATTATTGAGACGGAGTTCATTGAGGTTGAGAAAGAGGTTGTCAAGGGAGTTCCAGTCGAGAAAGAGGTTGAAAAGGAGGTTGTGAAGGAAGTTGTAAAGGAGGTTGTCAAAGAGGTTACAGTTGTCAAAGAGATTGAGGTAGAAGTTGTGAGAGAAGTCGAGAGGCAAGTTGTGAGGGAGCTTGTAAAACCGGAAGTGCAAATGGTCGACAGAATAGAATACGTTGCGGTAGTCGGTAAGAAGGAGAAGAAACAGCGCTTGGGTTACTTCAAAAATCTTAAGAAGGCTATGGGAGGTGTTGGTACGTCGAAGTCATTTTCCCAACCCTTTCCGTCCAAGATAGGTAGCAGCTAACCAACATATCACAGTGAAAGCAGTGAAGGGGAAGGAACAGGTCGACTAAGACTAAGGTTTAATATTCTATTGATGTCTTGTCTCTACATCTACAGCAATGCCGATAGATTCATCAAAGCTTATGTCCCCAACTCTCCGACCACTCTTTGCTGCTGGAAATCACATCAAGCCTTGGATCCTGGAGAATCAAGTCCACAGGGCCTCAGTCATTTCGTATTTAACGAGCTACCAAGGTCGGCTTTGTGCGGAGACGACCAGCGACACGTTTAAAGATATTTGGTCTCCGCGTTCCCTGTCCAGAGCCATTTCGTCCGGCAGAAGTCTCCTCGCTTGCTCTCCAAGGAATTTCTTCCGCTTCCATGGCCGGAGCTCCCTCGATCTGCTTTGGAGCGCGGGGTTCAATGCCTCTCACAGAGTCATCCCCAACCTCTTGAACACGACTGATTTCTAGGCTCCCCCCATCTCCGCTGTCGACCATCTGAGACCTCTGATGATTGTGCACCTGCCCAACCGAACCATCGCCAAGCACAGTTTGCCTCTCGTACTCTGTCACTCTGACCCTTTCCGTGACAGCAGAAAAAGACTGCTGCATTCCAATACCAGGGATGCGTCTCTGAACCTTCGATGCCTCGCCAGCCTGTATCTGTTGGGAAAGTATCATTTCCCCAAGTTCACTACTTCCCCTATCAACCCGAATCTGTCTCACCTGCTCTCCGAGTGCCGCCCCGACATGCTTCAACAGCTCCTGCAGTGTTTGATCGTCTTTGTCTGCAAATCGACACATGTTGACGTGATGAGCTTCAGCCGGCAAAGAAACTTCATCCGCACCACTCATCATTCTTGTGCTCGTTTGGTCGACGATACACTTTTTTGTTCCTGGCCAGACCACAGTCTCATACCATGTCACAATGAGATAGTGCGCCGTGAGCTCGACAAAGTCATCGCACATCTTGCCCAGCTTGGGTGCAGAGGTGGTGATCGCGTCGACAAGGGGTGCCACTGCGCCCCTGCGGGACCTGGGACTGGGGGATAGGGCAGAGTAATCTTCTGCGATGCGTTTCCAGTCCTTTTTGTTTGCTCCGGAGTGGGGGGTGCCAAAGAAGAACTGGAAATGTCAGCAATCACTGTGGTTGATTGGAGCAAAGCGATAGGGGGAATGCACTTACCACGGCTTTCGTAGCAGAGCCAATGTTGCAAAACTGGGGTTCAGCGCGGGCGAAACACAATGCTTGTTTGGCTATCAGCCCGCCTAGGCAGTGTGCCACGAAGATTATGGGGCGTTGGGGGTCGGAGTCACGACGCGTATCAAGGTTGGAAAGGATGGATCTAGCCATGTCTCGGATGTTGGCGGCTGAGTTGTTGAGATAGATGTCACCGTTATAACCGTAGGACAGGACTCTGGTGTTGGGCCGGGCATCTGGCAAAAATTCTTGCGGCCAGAGCTTTTTGGTGTCCTGATGACGCCATGTCTCGATTGGATCGCCGTTGAGACCGTGAATGAGGACAAGACTGATGTCGATGGGGTCAGCATAATCTGCATGTGCTGTGGGGAGGACCAATACTTAAACACACGTACTCAAGGTCAGGGGCACAGTTCTTCGGAGTGTACAGTTCCTTGATAAGCATTCGTTTGGGCTGGGCCATTGCTATTGTTGGGAAGAGCCAGACGAAAGCCTTGGAGGTCTTTGAGAGAGAATGTAGGATGGGGTGAAATGAAGTGAAGGTCAGGTGTGGCTGTTATCTCTAATGATGTCTTGTTGAAGGAACTGATTGTGTCGAACACTGGATGAAACGACTTTGGTGGTTTAATATCTAATCGCATTCCGTGTTTGATGACCGAACTTCAGAGAACTGTACTCCTACGAAAATATCACAGCTACTTTTGCCAGCTGTAAGGCTACAAAGAAGATGTGGAGCCAAATACTCAGCCAACTCATCGACTGCCCTAAGGAATTGTCGCGGCAAGTTCGGGCTGCTATAAGTTATTTCTGTCCCCACCATGTTGACTTGTTCGGCCCTGCGCAGTCGCAAAAGGGTAGCGTGACCACCTCTGCCAAGCAAAAGGATGGTCCAGCTGTTCCCTCGTCGAATCAAATCCAAGATAGGTAGACATCACTGCCTGATACCTGCCCGACTTGTGGTCTTGCATCCTGAAAGTTGCTGCGTATGTCTACCGTAGGCGGGTCATTACATGTATGTGGCTGGCATCTCGAAAATACTTAGATGACAAGTAGAGGTACAAGGCAGTAACCTAAAACAGTGAATTTGAACTCAACCACTCACTGTTTATAGAACCTAGAGCTCTGTTGTCATGAAATGGGTGCCCGACGGAAGGGTGAGGGCGAAGAAAACCCACCACGCCGATTGACACAAACATATACCTGTCGATGTTGTTGAAATCCTGATTCGATCAATGCCTTCCACATTCCAGGCATAATACCCCTTTCTCTTCTACTTTGCTTCATGATTCCGTGCTACCAGGTACCTTTCACAATCCAACGCGTCTTCACTTTGAGCACTACCTAGGTAATCATGGGAGACAACTCACAACAATCGGGATCCATCCACATCCTACACACCCCTGAGAATATCCCTACTGAGCTTGAGTAAGTTTTGACCGCCTCTGCCAGCGTGCAATGGCACTGACTTTCATGACTGTAAGCATCATTGCTGTTCATGGCCTAAACGGGCACTATCTTGACACATGGACTCACACTGGCGCGCCAACTAAACCCACAAGTCGCTGGGGTAAATTACTTGGAAAACATGAAGGCGCCAGTAACCAAGACACAGTGTGGTTGCGTGATCTGCTGCCCCAGAAATTACCAAACGCTCGCGTCATGACGTTCGAATATGACTCATCGGTCTTTGGCAATAAATCAGCCTTTGGGGTGGAAGAGAACGCCCAGTCACTTCTTCGAGAGCTGAGAGATGTGCGAGAAGAGGTATGCAAGTCCTTGGTGAGGACAACTTTACACATTAGGTACTGACACCATGTCGCAGGGAGGAGAAGGACGCTCGATTGTCTTGATCGGCCATAGTCTAGGTGGCATTGTCATTAAGCAGGCAATAGCCACAGCCAACCAGAATCGACGACGTGCTTCTTGGTACGCTGACATAGCGGACTCTACCAAGGGGATAGTCAGTAGCCCATATCCTATTCTCACCGGTCCGTACTAACAGAGGACAGGTCTTCTTCGGAACCCCCCACCGTGGCGCCGACAAGACAAAGTGGCTCGGGCTTGTGTCTGGCATTGTCCAAACGGCCACCAACCAGCCCAAGTCGAAATTTATCAATGTTCTGGAGACCCATTCAGCAGATTTGCTGGAGTTCTCCGAGGACTTCAAGCCTTATGTCAACAAATATGCAATTGTGAGCTTCTACGAGGAGCGCCCACACCGCATCTTGGGTAGCTTGGTTGTGGAGAAGATGTCTGCTGTGTTGTGGCTTGCGCACGAGGAGGCGGTCAAGATTGGTGGTGATCATTCGAGCATGTGCAAGTTTGGGAAGAATGATACAAGGTTTGACCTTGCTTGGAGGGCTATCAGACGGGCTTCCAAGGGAAGGGTTGGAGTTTGAAGGTCATAGAGATGCTTGATGCTTGAGGTGTCGAGATCTGAACCAGGAGTATATCTCGACATGTTGACACGTGTTCAGGGGTAGTGTAAGGGGACTCAGGGGTACCATGAAACTCCAGTCGGTTGTAGGTCATGATCAAACATACAACTGCCGCCTTTATGTCTGTAACTCGAATTGAATAAGACTTGAAAAGACACTTGACTATCATGATAGGTAGCCCCTTTCACCTGTCATTTGGCAGGCCTAGGCGGGTCAGCAGCTCAGCAGGGCCTTGATCTGTCCACTTCTTCACTCTCTCCTCTTCTGAAACCCACACCATGCCCAAGTATCCCGCAGCATTGGCGTCCGCCCCGTTGATCCCAGCCTTCGTCCTCGGGATCACCACAAGCCACTCCCGCGAGAGAATAACATTGTGTGGAACTATCGTGGTCAGATCGGTTCCAGACGGCCCGTTGGGAACATGACCAGCATCTGTCAGTGCTCGGTGCGTATTACATGTAAACTCGAGGTACTTTGTCCAGGCGGTTTGTTCCCGTGAGGCCTCGTTCAACTGCCCATCAATATCATGTTGGTAATACTTGAACGGAATGCGCTTTCGATCTCGGTGCTTTGAGACTGAGTCCGGCCACAGTCCTAAGTCGACCTCCTCCGGAGCAGCAAACACCTGCATGTGCTTGTGCAACCTGCTGCATCCGCTATCGATCCCACAGTTGAATGTGCCCAGATATCGCCTTGCGCCCGGCTTCTTCGCTTCCCAATCCTTGTTCAACACCGCCAAGACACCCCATAGAGTGCGAAAATCGCCTACGTCCAGGCTCTCATGCTGTCGCCGGTGGCCATTCTGCGTCAGGAGCAAGTAATGGGGACGGGCAGCGCAAAACTTGTTGAAAATCATGTAGTGTGCGGGGCCAACATCAGCACTGGAGTTGCGAATTTCGAAACCAGTGAGACTAATATCGCTTCCTGGCAGGTATTTGGGTGTTTTTGGCCGCGCGATCGTCGACTCGGATGAGCCATTGGAGCCATTGATCGGAGATAGGATAGGTGGATCGCCAGAGCTGGAAACGTCGGGTTTAGATGCGTGTCCTGCGAAAATGCGAAATTCGAACTGAAGGCAGTGGTGGTCAATGACTCATCCTAATGCTGTAGCTTGACGATTGACGTACCGGGAAGCCACTGTAGGTCTCTCTGACGACTCGATGGTCGTCGTTGTAGACTACGACTCCGTCTTTGACTCGCTGATCGAATTCCTCCAGAAGAGCACGCTCGTCAAGATCAAGATGAGCGGGATCTGGATAGTCCATTGTTGGGGATCAGTCAGGTACTCATGACGAGAGACAGAAATGTGAATTGTTTCGGTTGGATGAAGTTGGTGGCTCACACGGTGGCGTCAGCTTTCCCAAGAAACTGCCCAAGTGGGTCCGTTGGTTGGTTGCTAGTCCACCAATCGTCGCTTGGGGTGGCTGGCCGCCATCTCTCACGAAGGCTCCACTGCAAGAACATTCATGGGGGGGTGGTTGTCTTCATCAGTCTTGTCTCTGGTTTTCTATTTGGTCTCCCTCAGGTTTGGTTTCTTCGGTCATAGCCACCGCAGCCCGGATGCTCCGGATCGAGCTATCTTGGATGATCGAGCCTGCATACATACATACGATACATCCTGGGGTCATTAGTTCTGAGGGGAAATGGGCCGCCACCGGCGTAGTCGAACGGCAGGAAGAGCTGTAACATGACCTTTTGGGGTTTCTTCACTACAAATCGCTCAGGTTACACTTTTGATGATGGTGGTAGAAAAACATACAACAAAACAATCAAGGAGATGCCGAGAATGCGGATGTTCATGGCGTAAGCATCAATGTGAGCAGCCTGGGCAATCCTGATGTCATCCTCCCACTGAGCATGAGTCCAGGAAGCTGCGTTCTCAACCTGTGCGCGAGCTCAGCTGCCGTACATGTAAGGTACCTAGGCAAGGTAGGTAAGGTAGTGACAGGGTTGGGAAGTTCCTCCCATGAAATGGACAAACACAGCCTTGGTTTGGACTTGGGGGAGCAGGTGCAACAGCACCGCCAACAAGAAGGACCACATCATCACGGGAGGCCTGTATCTGCAGAGCGTCGAGCCTCGTGTGGATGAGAATCATGAGATCTGATGGAAGTGGCAGTAGTGAGCGTGGCATGTAAGGTGCCTTATGTACGATTCTCCCCCCCCTATAGGAACATGAAATCCGGGTCAGCGGCAAACCCATTTGATGGCCCAGCCTTCCCCTGCACCGTGAATCTCAGTCAGATGGTCATCCAGGCCGCTGCTGCCGCCGATACCGCTGCGCGCTCGACAAGCATTTCCAATACCTAGGTAATACGACAGTAATACCGCATCATCTCACGCTATCTCAAACATGCAGTGAGAACAGAATGAAAGAAATGATAGGTAGGAACCGCCGCCGAGAGTTCAATGTCCGGGACGGGGCAGTCATGGTCGTGAGGGAAGTAGAAGGGGAAGCGGGATGCCGACACCCATCTGCCTTTAACAATGCCCTCGAGCTAGGCAAGGCTCCTTAGACGCTTGAGTTCCCCTTCCCGCACCAGTTATGCTTTTCGCGCCGTGCTTTCTTCCCTGGCGCTCCTTATCCAAATCGAAATACCTACCAGACACTCGCCATGGCTCATCTGGCTCGTGTTCCCCTGTACGGCTTGCTTGCCCTTGTCTTTGCCGGGCTGGCACAGCCAACCGAGTTGAACGAACTCTTCACGATATAGAACAGGACCGACAGAGGCGGCTGCCAGGCCTATCTCGGTACAGATCCCGACACACCAGGCTTGCTCGACAACTGGCACCAGGAGGTGTACGACATGGTCGAAGCCGCCGTCAGAGGATTGGACGAGTACGCCAACGTTCCCCAAGTCCAGATGGCGGTCTAGTACTCTTTCTTAGGGGTCAAACCAAACGGTAATTCCGTACCTGGGCCGTTGCTCCCTCCTGACGGTGATATTTACGGTGAGCGATACCATCCAGAATCCCTTGGTTTCGAGGCTCTCAGTGGGCATTCGACTGCGTAAAGCAAAGCTCTCATTGAATTTGAAGTCGATCTGCCTGATATGCTGAATTGCTTTTGCGCGAGCAAACGAATAGTGATGCTGGGACGAAATGAATATATCGCGCTCGGAAACCATAGAGAGCTGATGCTGGGATGAAATCTGTCGCGCTCGGAAGCCCTAGATAGCGTCTGCTATCAAGCGCGCTCCGGCGCCTCCTCTTGCTCCTCGCATGCATGGCATAGAACAGAGCCGCTCGGAATCCCGTCACACCTACCGTCTCCGAGCGCCATTCATTCCCCGACTGAAGTGGACGCACTTTTATGTACCTAGGCTGTCCGCCTCCACCGTCCCCAAGCGCCATTCTGGCACAATGCATGGAGCGTGCGAGCGGCAAGCTCGGGAATCGAGACCCCCAGCGAAATCCGGACAGCTGGTCTTATTTTACGCTGGCCATGTATTATCTGTTCAATCCAGATTTAAATGGCAAAACCTGGGACTTCTCCACCGGGGGGGCGAAGGCAGTTTGAAAACGCAAGTTAGGATAGGCTCCAATAGTTAAGTTCAACCAAGCAATCCATCCCCTCCTCCAACAAAAACAACACAATGAGACTAAAATGAGCCTAGTGTAGTAATAAAGGGAATAGAGCAAATAAAAAAAAAATCCACAAAAGAAACGAAGTGTCAACAAGAATGAATATACCCCCCCTTTGTTTCGTCACACCCACCCCCTTCTCTGCATCACCAAACTCAGATTCACCCCTCCCCTCTTCCCCACCCTTGATTTTAGATCGTAAAGATCGTGAGTAGCAGTATCCAGAGCCAAAAGCTGATGAGCGGCCTACTCCTCATCAACGCCCCCCAACCCCACGACGCCATGTTGCTTATTGTGTTCCTTGCTACTCTTCTTACCCAGCCTCAGCAGACTCAACCTCTTCCGGACGCTCCCGCCCATAGTACTGCTACTATTAGTACTCTCCCTAGGCGTCTTTTCGCCGTTGCCATGGGGAGACTCCACCGCCGTGGCCGCTCCACTTAAGCCGCCACTCGGGGTGTAGACGCCGCCCATAAGGCTCCCCCCAGCTGAGTCGGTCACCCAGTCATTGTTGGTTGTTGTGGTGGCGGTGGTGAGGTGGCTGCCGCCTGTGATGCCACCAGGGGAGATGGAGAAACCGGCCCCGTCCATGCCGTTGGTTTGGACCGTGAGACTTGGGCGGGCATCTGTCGAATTAGAGTTTTGGGAGCGGAAGCCCGAGATGAAGCTGCGGCGGTTTTCTTTGGTGCTGGTGCTGTCTTTGGGAGAGTCTTCCTGCACGTCGCCATTGATGGTAGGTAATGGCGGGGAAGAGTCCTTAGATGGGTCCTTCTTACGGCCCCCGAGGAAGCTGAGACGGGCACCACGGCCCTGGCGGATCGAGACTGGTCGGACGACAGCGGTTTCTTCTGCTCCGGTGCCATTGGATAGTCCACTAATTGAAGGTTTTGGAAGATGGGGGATGCCGCCAATGGTGGATGGAGGGGAGCGCGGCCAGGTTGGTGAAGGAGTATTGCTTGCCTCGCGAACAGGCGGAGCAGCAGGGGTGAACAGCGCAATCTCGGTGGCATACGTAGTCTCAAAGACTGTACCAAAGGAATCTTGTTAGTATCCGCCCGGGTGGGCAAAGAAAGGGAGGAAAGAAAACTTACACTTTTGAAGATCCTCAACGTGTCTCGTGAGAATCTCCACACCAGTCTTCGAGAGAGTAGCCAAACACCTCTTAAGCAAGATAGCGTGATCAACCAAGGCCATTTTGATGGCATTCTCTTGAGGGTCAAGCTCCGGTGGCTCCAACTCCTCATCATCCACTTCGCTGTCCTTGGCAGGCGATTGCGCACCATGCCTGGTCATGCCAGGTATCAAATCTCGGTAGCAAACCACGCTGCTCTCAGAGTTGGGGTTGACGCTGATACCAACAGCATCAAACAACAACTGCACAGCTTCCTCGCCCCCTTCACCATCTGATATCTTCCGCTCCAGCGTGGACATCTCCGCCGTCTTGCGCACAATCCTCTCCAGTGCAGTTTCCTTGGGTGATAACCTCACATCACGCAGAGCAACAATCTCGCTCCTCCTCAAGATCGTCGGGAAAGGTTCCGCAGTCGTGTAGATGATCTTTTCGGCATAGTGTTCCTCCACAGGTCCCGTTGTGTTCCGCCTGCTGCTAACAGAAAACTCCTGTGGATGAGCAGAGACAAGATAGTCTCTGATAATCTGTGGAACCCTAGCGCGCTGGAAGACGTGATGTCCCAAATCACGATGAGGGCTCAGTGCAGAGACCACCAAGAATTGACCCTCCACATCGTCGATCTGGTCACTAAGCACAATCTGAGCTGAGGGATACATCTCCTGCATCCTGTCGGTGAACCCGGCGGTTCGTTCAGCAGGTGTGGCCTCAAAGACAAACTCCTTGTCGCGGACATTAGCCGGGAATCCCAAGCCCTTGTAGATGACTTTGAAGTATTTGGGCACCAGTTTGTCGCTCTTTGCAATGGTCTCGTAAATGTTGGCGATGGCCCTCTCGGTGCGAGCCAGCTTGGCAAAGTCAAAGATGTTCGTCTCGTACTGTTGCTGCAGCTCCTTGTATGCCGCCAACGCGCTGCTCCATGCTTCGCCGTCTTCAAAGTGCTTGATCATGTCGAAGTAGATGCGCTCCTTCCTCTCAAAGTGAGTTTGCGCAGGGAACTCGGGATCCAGCAATGGTGGTGTTGTCCTAAGCGGATCCCAGTCGTATAAGTCGGCATGCAGCCTCAGTGCCAGGCCTGCTTCAGCATGATTCCTCGCCTCGGCCTGCAAATTGGCCAGCTGGTGGACATAGCGGATGAAGATCTCCTCCTTCTGCATATCCCTGAGGAACTCCATCAGCCTCAGGCGGTGAATGAGGTGTGACGCCTCGCCCGATCCGTCGCCGCTATGTACTGCAACCAAGAGATCCAAGAACTCATCAACCGTGCCCATGAGCTCCCTGATGGCCTGATAGAGTGGCTCATCCTTTAACCTGCTTAGTGGCTCAAACCGCTCCAGTAATTCCCCAACAAACAGCTTCTGCAAGATACTCTCTGTCAGTGGCTTCTCCTTGAAGTACACATCCAGACAGTCTATCATCTCCGTTTGTATGACGCTCAAGTCCTCACTCAGAGTCCACTCGCTGACGATCATGGTCTGAAGAACCTCGACAGCCATGCGTCTGAGGCCCTCGTGAACACTCAAGCAAAGCTCAACAATGGGCCCGACCAATGTTGGTACGTACTGAACTTGATACCCGCCCATCTTGGAAAGGCCGTAACGGGCTCGCTCTTCGAGACTAGTCTCCCATCCAATAGCCTCCCATGTCCGTCGCAGGAGCTCAGCACCGTGTTCCCTTACATCACCCGCGATCTTCCATACTGCTCGACGCTTCTGTTCAGGAAATGTCTCGAGCGCAAGGGATGGGCTGCCGACCAGCTTGAGGAGGGTGGTGAAGAAGAGCTTCCACAGCTCGGTGCTAAAGTTCTCAGCCTCGTCAGGATGGGGTAAAAAGGACTCGAGGAGGATGCTGGCGAGGTACTGAAGGGTACGCATGGTGGACTTGTGGTGGAAGATGTGAACGCTGAGCCAGTTGGAAGGAAAGGTTTCGCCCTGAAGGATGCTCATGTGCACCCGGAGACAGTTCTCAACCACAATGTTGAGATCGTCCTCAGCTAGCTCGAGCTGCATTCCGCTCGGAGAAGTCGAAAGCGCAGAAAGAACGGCAGAAAGCTCGATGAGCGCTTCATCAAAAATTACTTCCCCTGTGATCGCTTTGCTTGGGAATGGGTACGAGGTAGGGAACAACAGAGAGAGCCGATCTTTTGGCTTCTTTGGTATCGCGTTGAGAGCAAGATAGGACTGGATGATTTTGGGGATGTAATCTGGAATCTCCGGGCCTAGATGGTCGACCTGGCTGGCGAGGACGGAGCAGCATAGACGGACCTGCTCTTTCCACTGTTCAGTAACCTCCTCGGTGTAGCCCCAGTGTGGTGCAATCCACCTGACGGTATTGGCGCTCAGGGCGGATCGCTGTTCTGGGTGGGAAAAGATGTCCAGTCTGGCGTAGTTGATGATGAGGACCAGCTTGTAAAGAACAAGCTTCCCCTTGACCATCGAACAGGAATCCATAAAGTCGATAGCAATATGGAGGATCTCCTCTGTAGTCAACAGTCCGGCCAGCTCCGGAAGCCATGTGTGAAAGTGCTGGACGGCGAGCGTCTGACTTCCTACCAGGACTGGAGCTGTGCTGCGCATCATGGCATCAAGGGCCTTGAAGATGCTTCGTAGATGGCGCGTAAACCCTGGGTTGGTACTAGTAATCCCAATGCCGGCCTCCTTCACCTTTTGTTGGTCGCGGGCATGTGTGATGAACTTGAGGATATGTCGTGCTACTTTGAACGTAGCCCGCAGTTTCCTCGCCGTCTCTGGTTCAGTTGGCTTGGACAAAAGTCTGGTAAACGACCTGACCAGGCAGGGTGTTGCAAAGGGATAGTTGAACTTGCTCTCAGCATATTGGTCGACCAGCGGAGACAGGTTGAATCGTCGGTCGTGCACAATATCCAACACCCTCACTAATGCGGCGAAGACCAGATCCTCGTAGTCATCATTACCGGAGTAGGCGACCAATATCCCGAACAAGGCGTCCAAAACATCGTTCAGCAACTTGACAACCTCGATCTCGGCCACGAAAATGAACTGTTTGAGAAGATCAGGAATTGATTCTTGGGCAGAGTCCTTCCACCCTAACAGTCGCAACATGATCTTGTCTTGGGAAAATCTTGTGCTGCAGAGATACGTCTCCACGCGAACCATGGCGATTGGACCAGTTACTTCTGCTTGATGCTCCTCCCTGCCCTTGGAGGCAAACGGTAGGTTGAGATACCCGCCCTTGCCCTGTGCGTTCTGCTGTGCAGAGACGGTGTTTTCATCTAACCGGTAGAGAATCAAGGCATGAGCCCCGTCATGGATGAAGGCCTGTTGATCCCATAGTGGCATGTGTGCGACAGCAAAAGGGCTGTTTGGCGCATCTGCCAGCTGCATGACAACATGCGCTTGGTGTACGTCGGTAGGCGCGATAACAAGCTTGATGGTTTGCTTCCATGGCTCCCCACGTTCGGCTGCAACCGTCTTCCAAGTGCTGATGCCCTCCCTGTTGGACGAGGGAAAGATGCAATTGTCGATAGGCTCGCCTGACTGCCTCCTTACTTCGAGCGTGAGCTGCAGATTGTTCCCGTGGATACTACTCGGAAGGGATGCTGGACTGCCGCCATATCGAGACAAAAGTGTTTGGCGGGTCAGTGCCGCTTCGTCGATTGTCAAGTAGATGTCGGACCTCGGTTTTGTCGGTGCCCCGAGAATCCCATCTTGTTTGTTTTGCAGATACCCGCCAACACGGTCGGTGTGGCTTTGATCAGTGCATCCGCATCCGGGTTGTTGAAGGCACGCAAATGCAACTGCAGCCGCTCGGCTCTCCTCGACTTCTCATAAGACCCGGGTTTGCTGTCCAAGATTTCGCGTATTACCGGGTCCCATTCCTCCCCATCTCCACGATCCGTCGCAAACCGGGCAGACGGGGCCCAGAGGGTCACAATATGTTCCACCTCGTCCTCCTGCTTCATGACAGAGTTCAGCTTGAGCACGCCGACTCCTACTGTCCTATCAGCAGTCTGGGTGACGTAGCCGTCCACCGAAGACCGCCCGCCCTTGGAATTGGCTGTGCTGGGCGGATGACCGTCTATGCTCTCGGCCCCTGCTGTGTTGGGTGATACTACCTCCTCCGGCTGCTCAGAGAGCGAATCAAGCTTATTGTTGCCTCTGGAGAATGCGGACCTTGTGCTCTTACCCGCCCACATTAAGCTCCTACGCATTGACTTGTTCCCGGAAGACAATGGCGGTTTTGTTGGATCCTTGGAGAACTGCGGCAAGCTCTGCGACATCGACCCAGACCTGGAGCTAGGCTTAGTAGCAACCACCTGTTGCGGCGCGCGAATCTTGACGATGAGGAACAATTCTGAGTCGATCGATGAAACGTCCCCAATTTCTGCGGCGGTGAGGTCGGAAAAAAGCGTGCGCATCTGGTGGTTTCTTGCCAAGTGGCTCATTTGCCCACCGCCAGGCATCTCAACAATGTAGCTCTCCGATATGGTGGTGAGCTTGCCACCCGAGGTTTTCGTCGCCAAGTACAGCACCAGAGTGGTCGCTTCGGTCGATGCGCCGGCCAATCCCTTGATATCTACCAGTAGGTGATGCAGCGCCGTCAGCTCGACGGTGGGGGTTGGTGTCTCGTCCAACAGACTCATGATGGACTGCAGCCTCGTTATTTCCACCACGGAGTCATCCCCGGTGAGGACTCTTCCCCGAGCGTACGGGTCACGCACGATAACCTCTCCGCCGCACAGCTTGTTGACCCGGACCAAGTCCCAGACTGTCTTCTCGCGCAAATTCTCGTATTCCCACGTCGTTAGGACATCATGCAGAAACTGCTGTCTCGAAAAGTTGAGGGTAACGATGAGCTGCGAAAGGTTATCTAGTTTGGCGTATTGTCGGGACAGGAGCAGCTCGTGGAGGTTTGTCGAGTGCCATTCTCGAAGGCAAGACGCGATTTCGTCAATGAGTGGTTCGGAGGCTGAGGTGGGCGTCTCGTCGCCAATCTTGAGCATCGGTACTGGGGCTGGCTGACGAGGCGCATTCGGATCCCGCTGCACCGGCACCGAGAGCAGCCCTTGTGTTCCATTCTTCTGCGGTCCCCTACTCCTGTCTTTCCTCCTCTTCTTCTCGCCATTGGGGACCAGTCCACTTTTGGCAGAATCGCTGCCGATGTACGGCAGCTCTATCGCCGCGCCATCTTCACTGTCGACCTCGTTGTCGTCTGTTTCGTCGCTCTCGCCAAGCACCTCACGTACTTCGACGCAACTTCGCGGAAAGATGCCGCTGAACACACGGGCCTCGAGGGTTTGGCCCTTTACGCTTGTCAAACCGGCAAGCAAACTCGGTGGTGAAACCAGGTACCCGCGAAACCAGTGGCCGTCGGGTGTCTCTTCAATAATGTACAGTTCGTCGCCCAATTCGAGGGGCAAGTCGGCAGGACTTGAGGCAGCGAAGGGGTAGGTCGCTACGGCGAAGGCGATGCGAGGCAGTGGTTGCCAGGGCATTGTGTCCAACTGGAAGGCATCTATGGTCTCTCAGGTCGCGGATTATGGCGGCACTGGTGAATATAACGAGCGCAGCACAGGCGATGAAGATTGTTCGGGGATGGTCCCTGGAGGGAAAATAGGCGATTGCACGTGCGCCTTTCCGTCAAGGAGAGCGATGGGTCGCCCGGGCCCGTCCCAAAATGTCCAAATTGATGTGCTTTTCCGTCACTAATGCGGGCGCTATGATAATTTTGTGTCGGTCGGGACGATAATGACGGATCGGCCGGTCGGGTCGAGGTGTCGTGAGGTTCGTCGCGCAAAACGAAATTATCAATGTCGTCTGATGGCGGCTCCTTGAAAGTTGAAGATGTCGGAAGAAAGCGTTGACGTCGACCTGGGGAGCGGGCACGGCAGCGGCGCAGGGAAGGGGCTGCTTTTGTATTTTAGCAAGCTTCCAGCTGCGCGGATTCCGGGCGCTGCAGGCCACGGAGCGGTTCAGAGTCTGGGGAAAAACGAGTGTGGGAATGATAAAATTGGCGAGAAGGAGCGAATGAATGGAATTAGCTAGTAGAAGAACTCACCCCTGAAGCAAATCGACGTGCGTTGAAGTTGAGGGGGAAGCCACTTTTGCAGGGGTCTCACTTTTAACCCAAGTGAGTTAGTTGTTGACAACAGCGGCAGTCTTTGGGGTTTCGATTTAAGGTTCAAACGCAAGCCAGAGAGCGCGTTTTGGTTGAGAAAGTGGCCGGTTCACTGTTTGTAGTGTAAACACGGCAGACATTGGCCTTGTTTGCGGCCAGCAGTTGTGCTGAAGACTTGTGTGATATTTTTTTCTTCTTTCCCACCTTTTTCTCGCAGCAGCGGCAAGCTCCATGTCTCACAATATGACAACTTTTGGATGGACGACTTCTTTCCAAATTGGCACCCACTGGTTGGTCGGATTGAGACAAAGTTCGTGATCTGCGCGCACCTCTGCGGCTACGGGCCGTCGAGTGAGGTGACTGGCCCCTGAGCTGCTGCGTATTTTGTGAGAACTCATCTCCCCACAGTCAACAACCACTCGCCTGACATCTTCTCCTCACTCCACGATGTTCAAGAGGCCCCTCTATCAAGACCGTATCTGTCTCCCTGTACAACACACGATATCAATCTGCAAAATCTCAGCCGACGTGGAAGCACTGATGCCAAACGCTCAGACCCTCCGGATCGCTGCATCAGCCAATCCCCCACACTCCGCACCAGTGGGTCTGTGCTCATCCATACCCCGGTCTGGTCTGGACTTGCTGGAATGGACTCAATCTCCAACAGGAGTTTGAGAGTTAAGAGATCTCCCAGATTGCTTTGAATACCGTCTTCTTGTAGCTTTCGTAGCGCAACATATTCGATCTAAGTCTTCTTGACATCGAACCATGTAACAAACCACATGGCTTAAGATTAAAATTAAGTGGACCTAGCTTTCGGTTCCTGCATCAGCGACCAGGATCGTGGGCAACAGCCAGCTACATCTCGGGTTAGGGTTATGTGCATGTTCAACAGACATCAACCAGCACAACCAACAGCACGCAAAGATGGATGCCTTGTGCATATACCCCGCTTGATAGTCGTATATATTGACCATTCTACCCGGGATCTCGGGTCATGGCTGCCGTTAGGATATCAGGTACAAACCTCATCACTCCAATTTGAAATCATCTCAAAACGATGGCCGAAGTCCTGGGCATTGTCACAGGCGTCTTTCAGTTAATTCCCCTTTGCAGTGGTATGAACCGTGAATCTTAAACTTCTCGTACTTGTTCCAGTACTCTAACAAGTAACAGAGGGATTTGTCATGATCAAGAATGTTGTGCACGCAAAGCAAAAGTTGAGCGAGCAGGTCATAAGAATCCAATACCACCACGACGTACGACAGCCTCTCATAAGGCAAGGGCATTGGCTGACCTCAAACGTTCAGCACTTTCGATCTTGGTACGAAATATGGGGGACTCTAACTACACGGGAGCGAAGATTCAAACAGTACGCCGAGGAGCGACCCCTGAGCGCCAAAGCTGTCCTGCGTCAGCTAGCTCTTTACTCCCGCTTGTTTTACGATTTGAAAGCTCTCGAAAGATACGGCTTCAAGGTTGACAGCGCAGTACCTCCGCAACACCGCATTCAACTGGTTGACGACTTTCACTTTGAGACTGACGCCGATCTCAGCCCACACAACATTGGCCGGTTTGAGGCCAAATGCAACTCTAATCTCTCATTGATGAAAAAGATCAAGTTCATCCTGGGTAAACGGGACAAGGATGTCGACGAACTGATTGTGAGACTCCGAGAGTACAACGAAGTCTTGTGGAGATACGGCCCGCCGTTGGAAGTGTCTCGGCTGGATAAGGGCGTCTACGACAACCTCGGCCACGTGGTAGCAGATCAGTTGAAACTGTTCTTCAATGCGTACGCTCGAGAAGCTGAGACCGCAACGGACCCAGAAAGCGCGAGAAAATATCGCGCGTTAGCAAAGATGGCTAACTTTCGCTCCCATGTTCGTGAGGCATCAAGACGCCCCCAGTTTTTCCGGGCCAGTTCCTTCTACATGGCAGACAATTACAAAATCGACAGTCGCGGAATGTCAACGATGGCACTTTTCTATGACTATGCATCCAAAGGCGATCATCGTGTCGTGCTCATCGAATGGATACAGAATCCACAGCTTTCAGGCAAGAAACGGGAGACGGAAAAGCTAGCACTCTTGCTGAATGTCCCCAAGCCCGACGAGATGTCTGTACTTGACTGCTACGGAATACTCGATGATGTCGAACGCACCAACCGACTTGGCCTTGTTCTAAAACCTCCCGACTACGTCCGGATTAATCTTCCTAGCCCGTTATCACCGGGGGGTATTTCAGAACGACGGATGCCTATCAACCTGAGGCAACTCATCAAGACTCGTGATAGCTTGGACCTAGGTGCAAGATTCGACATCGCAAAGAAACTTGTCGATACCATCCACATGATCCATGCTGTGGATTGGGTGCACAAGTTTGTTTCCCTCGCCGCACCATCAGGTGTCCTTATCCTTGACCTAGCTAACCTATCTACTCAGAAATATCCGCTCCAACAGTGTTCTGTTCTTTCCTCTCGGCAAGATCGACGACACGAGCTCAGCCCGGGCCCCTTACCAAGTCTTTGACTTCTCCAGCCCACTAATCGCCGGCTTCAGCAACGCCCGATCCGATGACAAGCCTAGTAGCAACTATGGCCCCGGCCAGACAAGAGAGGCAACAAACTTGACGCTAGACTACTACCAGCATCCAGCCAAGCTCAATGACCCTCACGTAGCCTACCGACGTCTTTTTGACCTTTACAGTCTGGGCTGTGTCCTGCTTGAGTTGGCATTATGGACAACATTGGCCAGGCAGATAGGACATGACCCTGCCAGCAGAGAGGTGCATTACAAGTTCATTCGAGAACTGGCCCTCAAGCCTACATTGGACAGGTCAGTACTATATCAACTCACCTTCCACAAACCTCATGATGATATGCTGACAACTTCAATGAAGAATGGTCGGCAAGATCTTTGCGGGTGTCATCCGTGACTGTATTGCTCTAGGTGAGAAGAACACACTCGATAATCCAGCAAGGTTTGGTACGGACATCGCGTCCAGGTTGGCTCAGTGTGTTGCTTGAGTTTAAGTCATCGATGTATACACAAGGCCGTTTGAAAATTCACCAAATCTCTATTCATGCTATAGGCAGTTGTATCCGCATTGTGAATAAACACATCTGCCATCCTAGGTGGGCATCAGACGGAGAGCCTTCCATATTACCCTCCATCCTTCCCCATCCCTAAAAGCCCTAAAGAGTAATCAAATCCATCTTCTCAACCCCCACATATCCTTCCTCACCCGCCACTCCCTTTTCATTCTCAACAGCGACCCCCTCTTCCTCGCCTGCATCCCCAACACCAACAACACCAACACCCCCATTCTCCCTTGCCGCCATCTCCAACCACACCCTCCTTCTCTCCCTCGCCCTCCTCACCAAAGAGCACCATTCCGTAAACACCATCAACCCCGGCGCCCCAAACGTAATAGAAATCAGCACCGGCCCATGCCACCACCACCCCGGATCCTCCTCGTTAAAAAAGTAATTAAACACCCTGATCATCACCCCCGAGAAGAAAACCAAAAAACAGATTGCCATCCCCTCAATCCCGTCCCTCATGTCATCCTCGTGCATCCCTGGCTCGATGGGCAAAGGGTGGAAAACCCGGATGCATTGCGGAACTCGCAGGAAGGATTCGGTGCCGCGGCCGAGGCGGATGATGGCCGAGCTCAAGTGGGGGATTATGAACTTGTCGAGGAGAAAGGCCACTACATTAAGGTAGGGGCCGATGAGGAGATTGAAGAGGAAGCCTGTAGGGTCGCTTGGGTCTCTGGCTGAGCGATGGCGAGGCATTTTCGTTTCTGGGGGGGGAGTCGTGAGGTGAGAATGGTGTTGTGACCAGCAATCTGCACGGTAGGTAAGAGAGGTGCTTGTGTGAGGGCGTTTTGTTCAATTTATGGTCGGTAAAACTAAGGTAGTCTTATCAAAAGTGGATGGTGGTCTGACGTGGAAGATTGTATACCGCGGGAAATGGTAAATAGCAACTGTGCTCTCCTGTGTCGTTGTAGAGGAAGAAAGGGAAGGGAATTTAAGCAGAAGCACGAATGCATTATGGGCTGTGCTAAACCTTAAAAATTAATTTTTTCACCGTGGCAATGTTCCACAAAGCTACCGAGAATTTAAGGTCGTTACCTAAATTCTCCCTTGTTGGTAAGGTAGGTTACACTTCTGATGGCACTCTCAAATTTCCACCCATGTGATCAATCTTCGAAGAACATGGGGCTAAGGTATGTGTTGCTGCCGGGTAGCCTTCCAGCTCGTGACCTTTTTACCTTCAACACCATATGTCCATACCTACTGGAAAACGTGCCCCAATCAACCCAGCCAACTAAGGTATCTTCCCCTTGGCACCACGAAGCGGTGATCAAAGTGAAAAAAGAGTATACGTGAGCTGACGCTCAAATCTCCACAGAGAGAGAAAGCCCCCAGATGATTCAATAAGCGCCCTCAAGTTTGAAAAGCCCCCAGAGTAGCAAAGCCCTCACCCACGATCGATAGGCCACGGAAAGACTGGAGAAAGTGTAATACCAGTCGACCCAAATGAAAAGTCATCCGAAGATGAGAAAAAGGTCCCAAAAATTCTCGGAGGAAGACGGGTGACAAAAATTGGGGCCTACCGGTCACCATGCCCGGCAGAGCCCCTACCAGTTCGAAACCCCCCCCTCAAAGAGGAGAGGGCCACCAGGCGCGAATCAATGACCCCCAAAGGAGGCCAAAGACCGCCGGTGCCAGGCCGACGAGTGAATACTCAAGGAACCGGTCGGGAGGCTCCGAACCTTCCACGTACCCATGATCCAAGAATATCCACTCCACTCCCAGTCGATACAGGCAAGGGATGCCGAGCATAACGGCGAGACGGCAAAGCCAAAGAAGGATGTCAAAGAAGGATGTCAAAGAAGGATGTCAAAGAAGGATGACATTTCGCTGTTTTTTTTAACGCTGTTGTTGTGATCAAACAAAGGTTGATGAAGAAGAAGAGAAACGTTTCAAAAGCTGGGATGGAAAAGGTCCTTTTAACCCAATGCCAGCGTCAACCTGCGCCTTCTACACTGAATGCGAAGCCGGAATTCAACTCGTCATCCTGACATGGCGTCACCTGCGAGGGATAAACTGGAAAGTCCTCAGGAAAGCATAGAGGGACGATGGGTGCTGAAGGAACGGTGGGTTACAAAGGAAGGATGGAAGATGAAGAAGCATGAACTCACTCATCACCAGTGTCTCTTCCAACTTCGGAACTGACACTCAACCGAACGCACCAGCAGATTCAATCTTGAGCTGCTGCGCGTGCGAATGTGCAACAGCAGGTACTGGATTGGCAACCTGGAAGTACACACCTATCATGGCTAATACACAATTGACACAATTGATCTCACACCAGACATGGCTTCAATGCGAGCAGAGGGATTTTGTAAAAGCCTATTTTACACACTGTAAGCTCATAGATTGAACATGATCTCGTCTGGGTCACGGGCACATGATGTACCCCTTACAGCCCCTGTGCCCCTGAGGTAAAACCCTTGACAACCGAAGTAACTGCAACAGTCTTTCGCCCACGTGCCCCAGAAATCACAAAAGCTGCTTTGGGCCTGTCAAACTGCTGGCGTCGCTGCTGTATTCGCGTACCAATGTTCTCTGTTAGTACCTGCTTGTCAACTTCAAGTTGCCTCCTGCCGGTGGATGTCCGATGAGCAAGCATGCGGGTACGATAGGGAAAGAGGTACATAGATGAGCAAGGATGGTCACGAGAGACAGTCGGGGACTTTCACAGACGTATGACTACTCACTCGGTCGAGTTACTTCCCATCTGCTCAGAAAGCTGCAGCTACATCCACAGATTTCCGGCTCGGCCGAATGAGCAAGCTTTAATCCATCGCGGACTGTCAAAGCCCTTCCTGCCCTGACAATATCAACCGGAAAAGATCACCCGATAAGTCCACATTCGTGCATTCAATCGCCTCTTGCTGTCTCTTTCCGCTTTCTTCTTTCTCAAACAACAACATGTCATTACCTTCGTCCTTGTGTGCCGGGTTCAATTGTTCACTGATGTGGCCCGGGGTATTCCCGAGAGGTTGGAAATGGTAGTTACCTACCTAAGTAATCATTGCTTCCGTCATCCTTCACTAGCAACCGGCCGTATCTTGAACATTGTACGTCTTCTTTTTCAAGTTGTGCTTGCTATCTGCATGTTGGTGCAATCCGGGTGAATGAGAGGAGCGCCTGACACTTGTGGAGAGTTCACTCCGGCTCAGCGCAAGACGGGAGGCATGGACGACTTGACGATGGATACTGAAGCGGACAGATACAAGGATCGGGAGCTTCTGGTAGATGAGAAGGAGCAACAGATTGCGTGGAGTCGAGAGCAGTATACACACTGCAACTCAGAACACCATGGCTCGGCGGCATCCGAACTTGGAGCTTCCGAATAACCTCATGCTGGCGCGCCAATGGTTTCGCACTCTGGGTCGATGGAAGATTTCACAATTGGATGACCAATTGATGGAAGGCAAGGTCGAAGACCGAATTCTTGAGCACTCATCTGCATACCTATATTGATTTGACTGCTACATTCATTTGATGCCAGATTTATTTTGTTGGACAGATCTTCCAATACTGATTCAACTCTCGCATACTACCTGTAGGCCTTTTTCCCCACCACAGACTCTTTCTATTGCTGTCTGCTTCCATTTGGTCTTCGTGTCATGGATCGCGAAGCGTGGGGATTTCGCCTCATCGCAAAATACTTAGGCAGTCAAGGCCCACTCTAAAGGCCCATGAACGCCCACAGTACCTAGTTTGTTTAAGGCCTAGTCAGGACAACAATACCTGTTTTCACTAACTGTTTCACTCGAGAATTGGTCAAAATTTTGTCAGGTATACAGCGGCATTCAATCAAGGGGCTTATGTGATAACTAGCTACGTTTGGTAAAGCAGTTATGGGGGATTGACGGCAGAGTCATGAGATACATGGACGCATATCGTCTGACCAGAAGAAATCCTCCAGAATAAGCGTACAAAGCCGGAAATTGGAACAATACACACATAAAGATGCTCGCGAACTCGGCCTTTCGGCTTCGCTAATTTTCACCTGCTCGTCAAAGTGTAGACTTACATCAAACCCTAATCATGTCATTCTACCGCACTAACGTGAGGCTATTCGCAAGCCCAACGAGAGCATGACACATGGCTGAGTCACGCAACGAAGTCAACAACGCCATTTTATTCAATGCAATTACAACCCAATCCAACGCAACCCGGCTGAAATGGTGGTCTACCTGCTTTTTTGAATAGTTTAATTTTGTTGGTTAAAGTTGACTGCACCCCAATATATCCACCTTTCTTAGCGGTAAGCCACACTACTAGCCTCAAGCTTCCATACCTTAGCCACCCCGCTCGCCATATGTAACCTAGCTCCTAACCCTGACCTTAGAAACGAAGTCCGTAGTATATTGTGTAGGAGTTGGGTATGTACAGGCTTGGAATATCCAATCTCCACTAGTAAGTCATATCCCAGACCAATGTAAAAGATCCTCTCCTCCTCTACCTTAAAAGTATCAGGCTAACTCGCTCGCGCAGGGGTAATATTGTAGGTAAGGGCTTTCAAAATTGATGCTAAAAGGGATGTCAGAATCGTCGAAAGAAGAAAGGTCCTAGAGCTTTATCTTAAGGTAGTAAGTGCTTAGCCAGAAAGGTCAGATCGATATATCGGTTAATGTCAAAGCCACGACAAGCACTGTCAACGAGTTTAAGATAGGTTATAAGCATCCCGACCCAGTTGTCACGTATAGGCACCTCGTTAAGGGCCTTAAGATCGGAGAGGCGCTTCACCTTAAGGACCAGTGAAAGGTAGTAGGTGCTTAACCATTAAGGTCAGATTGATATATCGGTCAATGCCAAAGCCGCAACAAGCATTGTCAGAAATAGATTGTAGGCATTCCGATGATATGGATTCTCTCGCCATAGCTCAGGGTCAAATGCTATCCGACCTAGTCGTTGCGAATAGGCACCTCGTTAAGGGCCGCACGATCGGAGAGGCGCTTCACTGGAGGTAGTGGGTGCAACCAAGAAGGTCAGATCGATGTATCGGTCAATGCCAAAGCCACAACGAGCACTGTCAACGAGTTTGAAATAGGCTGTAGACATTCCATTGATGCGGATTCCCTCGCTATGGCTCAGGATCAAATGCTGTCCGACCCAGTCGTCGCGAATGGGCACCTCGTTGAGGGCCTTACGATCGGAGAGTATCGATTCCGGAAAGGATTCCGGAAAGCAAAGTCATCGAAGCTGACAGGGTATGTTAGCCATGAAAAATGCACGTCAAGTGCCAAAAAGGCCTACTGATATGTCGGATGGGCCTCAAAAGCAGATTTCCAAAGGTTTACAGACCTCATGTGGCCAGCGGTTGCGCTGGCCTTTCCCTTGGGGATGCTGTTTGTGTTCCAGGTTGCTGGGGCCTTTCCCTTGGGGATGTTGTGGGTGCCGCTGAAGCCTTTCCCTTGGGATGCTGTTTACGTTGCTGGAGCCTTTCCCTTGGGGATGTTGTGGGTATCCTGCCCTGGACATGACTGAGGCGGGCAAGGAAGTACTGGAAAAGAGTAATAAATTTGGTGATTGTGGAAGGAAAAGGCCGCAGTTTAGTGTGCTGGAAGAAGAGCAGGACAAGCGGGCCACTTCCCACACGTGAGTCTACGTTCTTCGTGGGGGTAGTAGAAGTGGGAGGCAGCATTACTCTGATGGTCAGGCACACCGTGTGAAGCTCTGATCTATCGTGCCTGGCTGATATCAACTAAATGTCTTCCTTCCTTCAGATCTATTGTGTTTTGAATGGCTACAAGCAATCGGCCATTGAGCTCGAACGGTGCACCTACCCTACTCTGCACAGCATCAGTGGTGGCCGGTGTCAATTCGGCCATCTCGACCATCTCGGCCGTCTCGGCCATCTCAAACACGCTTCCTTCCGTTCAAGTCTTCATAACTTCTTCTTCACAACCGGAAAATCCCACGAATTGGCTGACACGGCAGAGACACTACGTCACTCCATCCATTTCGCCCGACTTGAGGTAGGTATAAAACTCCTTGCTCTCTCCCATCCGTCGGATTCCCTACTCTTCTCTTTTCACCTCTCCTCCGATCTCAAACAGCGAAACATCGACAATTTTTGGAATCTTTGACGCTTGTGCAATTTTTCAATTTTTGGACCTGTTTTACATCAGACACTTCAGTGTTATAGTCATATCTACTTGGAGCTGAACTTGCCGGTATTACACTTCCTCCAGCAGCGTTCTGACGTACGTTTTACATCGCATCTTTGGTTTTCGGACTGGTGATGAAGATGCCATTTCTTTTCACTTTGCTCATCGCTTTGTGATGACGAGGGGAAGAGAATAGCCTTGAGAACGGGGATCTTCTGTAACAATCAGGGAATTGATGCTTGAGAGTGAACCCGGATCGGGAATGCAACTGCTTGATCACCTCACTTGCCGAGAAGTATGAGGGATGCGGTGGAGCGGGAAGCATGGCACTGACCTGCCCACCATGATTCCGAGGAAGCAATTCATTCCAACTTTAGCCTGTAATAGGATTTAATTAATTGCGTTGAATAATTGAAGCCACTTCTTGGCAATTGGGGAGGAGGACCATGGGCAACAGCAGTACTCACTGCACCAATAGCAACAGCCTTCTACACGTACGTGTCGAACAAACCTCAGTCAAGGCACAGCAACATTGGGTAATGGCACCATGACCAATTATTTTTTCGACTACGACCAATGAACAAAACCATGTACTTTTCCGCGCCCGCGCTCCCTACTGTATCCTTTGGTCTGCCTTGACTCTTGCCCAACCTTCTCTTGTCTATTCATGACAACGCTCGCATGTAAATTTTGAAATTCCGAAAAAAACCTCAGTTCGCCACAGCATATTCACTCTTTCGACACTCCCCTCTCCCCCAAATTCTTCCTCGTCCCCCCTTCAAAGGCTCTCATCTGGTACCACAACCTGCGCCTCACCTCTCTCGTTTGGTTCCCTGTAGTAAGGGAGGTACTGGCTCAGGGTCTTGGGGCCAAAATGTCTAACCAGCGCATCCATCACGGTGATAGCAGCCATGGCCTCAACAATGGGGATGGCACGGGGCACAACGCAGGGGTCGTGTCTCCCCTTGGCAGCCAAAACACCCTCCAACTCGCCATCGTAGGTGGCTGTGAACTGATCCTGGCCGATAGTGGCAGGGGGCTTGAAGCCGACCTTGAAGTAAATGGGGGCACCGTTGGTGATACCGCCCTGAATACCGCCGGAGAAGTTAGTCTTGGTGGTGAGCTTGGGGCGAGTGAATCCCTTCAGATAAGCACCGCTCTTGGCGACTGATGGTGGGACGTCCTTGCCCTTGGTTGAGACGAAGGGGTCGTTGTGGATGGAGCCGGGGATGGTGCAGGCGGTAAGACCAGAGCCAATTTCGAAGCTCTTGGTGGCCGGAATGCTGAGCATGGCATGGGCGAGCATGGCCTCAAGCTTGTCAAAGGCGGGCTCACCGAGACCAACGGGGGCGTTGCGGATCACGCAGGTAACAGTGCCGCCAATGCTGTTGTTGCGCTCCTTGAAGTCGGTGATTAACTCAACCATCTTATCTGAAATCGCCTGCTCGGGGCACCGGACGGGGAGGAACTTGTCGACGGTCTCGCGGGTGATGTTGTCGAGGAATTCGTGGAACTTGGGGTCGGTGACGGGGGTTGGGTGCTCGGGAGTAGGGGGAAAGAGATCAATGCCGCCGATGGAGCTGGTGAAGGCAACAATCTCGATACCGAAAGCGTCCATCATGTACTTCTCGGCAACAGCGCCAGCAGCGACACGGGCGATAGTCTCACGGGCACTGCTTCTGCCACCTCCACTTTCCGACTTGATTCCGTATTTCGCCTGGGTGGTGAAGTCGGCATGGCTGGGTCTTGGGTACATGTCCATTGTCTTGTTCCCATAGTCTGCACACCAGTGTCAGCGTCGGGACAGAAGATAGGTTGACATGGTGCTACCTACCCTTGGGACGCTGGTCCTCGTTCTTAACCACCATCATCATGGGGAGACCGAGAGAGATGCCATGTTGGACACCCGACTGGATCTCAACTCTGTCCTTCTCGTCGCGGGGGGTTGTGATGTTGCTCTGGCCGGGGCGGCGGCGGGTCAATTGTGGTTGGACATCGGCCTCGGTGATCCTCAGCTGGGCGGGAACATTTCCAATTGTGCAGCCGACAGACTTTCCATGGGACTCTCCCCAGCTGCGCGCAACTATGTGTTAGTGATGCCATGCTCTGGCGCATAGTTGGGCACTAGGAATTGACACATACGTGGTGACTGTATAGCCCTTGCCAAAAGTGTTTCCGTCCATTATCTGGTGGTTGTGCCGGTGGTACAAAACTGACTGTGTACTCAACGTCTAGTAGTAAATATAGCCAAGGTAAAACAATTCGAGGCTTCTTTGTTTCTTTTGGTCAAAGATGTCGGTGAGTCAGTGGCACGATGCTGGGTAAATTTTTGGGAGCAGCGCACGACACAGGCCACTGGAAAAGCTCATACCCGCCATAACCCCTCCATGCCGCCTCCGTCATCGGCTCCCCGCAGGGACTTGGCTCTGTCGCAGGGATCAACGGTCCCGTGTGGGGGACGCTACCTAGGCGAATCCCTGTGAGCGTTCCTGGTTCCCGGGCCGCAAATGTTTTTGGCGCAGGCCGTTAAGGTTGTCTTTGAAGTGGCATTTCGCCAACATTTCCAACCGCAAAACTTGGTCCAATGGCCACACCTGCCATCCGAAATGCCTGGCGCATACGATCGATATTCTCAACGAGGCACGCAAGGCCAATAACCACCGATGCCCTGTCTCGCAAGTTCCAGATCTACACCTCCAGAACCACAAACCCTTACCTCAATCTTTCCATCGAGCACCACCTCCTCGAGAAATCCAACCCCGGCTCGACCATCTTGTTCCTATACACCAACGACCCATGCGTAGTCATTGGTCGCAATCAAAACCCATGGACCGAGGTTAATCTACCCCAGTTGGCAAAGACTAGAATAAAGCACGGCAAGCCCAAGCATTACCTCGTTCGCCGTCGCTCAGGAGGAGGAACCGTCGTCCACGACAGCGGGAACGCGAACTGGTCCGTCATATGGCCTAAAGATGACTTCGAGAGGGATAAACACGCGCGCATGGTGGTAGAGGCGCTGAAAAATATGGGAATAAAGGGCGTCAGTGTCAACGAGAGGCATGACATTGTCCAAGAAGTTCACGATCCCGAAGCACCCGAACCTCAGCCATCGGTTTTTAAGATCTCAGGTTCAGCATACAAACTGACTGGGAAGCGCGCCCTACACCACGGCACACTGTTACTCAACTCCGACCTGACCGACATATCTGGTTTATTGCGCAGCCCGGCAGCGCCATACATTGCTGCGCAAGGCGTGGAGAGCGTCCGGAGCCCAGTTTGCAACGTGGGGGTGGAACAAAACACCGATTTTTACAACGCGGTCATTGATCAGTTCAAGACTATGTACCCAGACGGACAACGGACCAAGGTAATAGAGGTGGGAAAGCACGAGGCGCTGAAACGTGACAATATCTGGAAGGGGTTACAAGAGCTATTGGTACTACGTTTCCTCCCTCCAAAACCTTCCATCGCATAAAGTACTAACTGTTCAATACCCAGTCCCCAAAATGGCTCTGGGAATCAACCCCAAAATTCCGCCTCTCCTCCCACCCAAGCCCAGAAGACCCCCGGCCACGTCCCGACCCCCCAACTGACGTAAGTTCATGCCTTTATGCCTCTTACATCGCTTCTGATAATGAAATCCTCACCCACCTTTCCAGTTCCGAATAGCCCTCACAGCCCGCCACTCCGAAATCCTCGACCTCCAAATCGCTGCCCTTGACCTCCTCACACCAAACCACACCGCCTCCCTCAACTTCTTCCTCAAAAAGAAAATCCACGAAATCCCAAAGTACCACGAGCTCAGAGACTGGGAAGCCTACCTCGACTTTCGGGTGGACAACGGCAAGACTCTCGCCTTAAGAAACGAGATGCTGAGAAGGATGTGTCAGTGGTTGGTGAGCGATGAGATGCTTGCCACCGGGCCGGTGAGGGGGATAACCCGGAGCTTGAAGACGACGTTGAGGGAGTTTAGACGCGATAGGGAGATTGGGGTGTATTTAAAACAGGCGAAATAAAAATGGTGAGAGTGATGACAAAACTGTACATTATGTGTTGGATAATTAGATCTATTTCCTGGGCCGCAGAAGTACGTGTGGCAGAGTCTGAAAACTAAAACATCGGGATCTGGTTGGTCTCCTGGCACTTCTTCTGCAAATCATCAACTCAGGTTGAGGTATCGAAAGATCAAAAGCAAGCAAGCTACAAAAAGCTCACTGCCCCCTCTCTCTACCGATCGTTTGGTAGAGAAGAGATGGGTCAGCTACGAAAACTGTTTTCAGTTTTTGCCTCCATCGTGGGAGCATGTAGCATTCCTCACATGAAAGTAGTATTTTGATCCTCACTTTCAAGAGAGGCGAGGCCGACTCACTTTGGAGTCGAACCCCAAGGCTTCGTCAGAGGTGACGGAAGACTGGGGTATCCTCTACCCATACCGTTGCGCTACGACGGTTGGGGGTGCCAGTTCTTCTGGCGGAAGGAGGTGTCCGAAACTCAGTAGATCAACCCCCCGCCCGTGCTCTTTCCTCAGTCCTCCCGTCCTTCCCGGGTTTTGGCCAACCCAGCATCGCACAAAAGAGAAAGCACACCTACTGATAAAACACCGCCTCTGTTGAACAAGAAAACCAACTTAATAATCATTATCTCATACCCTACCCTTACCCTAATAACCTACTCAACCCCCGCCGTCCCCCCCATCACGCCCCGTCCAAACCACTCCGCCGCAGTCCTAAACCTGTCCTCACTCCCCTCCAAATCAGCCCTAAACAAATCATGCCTCTCCGCGTTCTCCTCCTGGCTCTTCTTCAGCGCCCGAATAGTAGCATTATCCATCGCGCAAATCGGGCACTCCCCCACATCCTCGCCATTATCCGCATTCCCTAACCCCGTAACCCGCAAACACCTCCTGTGAAAACTATGCTTGCACAAGAAGTGCACAACCGGCAACTCCAACGCGCCCGAGCACTGCCCGCACCTCGTCGCCTGGAAAACCGCCGGCTTTCCCCCCAAATCCGCAATCTCTTGCCGTCTGGCCAGCGTTTCCGTTCGGAACTGGTTCACAACCCGCTTGTTCTCTTGAATGTCCAACCTCTCGGCTTCTATCCGTTTGGCTAGATAGGGCTTGATCATCCCCATGCTCGCGACGCTATTCTTGCTTAGGGTTTGAACCACTTGCAATGGAGCCATCAACCCTCCCTTGTCAATCTTCTCCAGGACAGAAGCGAGCTCATCGGGGCCGGCTTCATCAAGGATTTTGGCGTCGGAGGTGAGATAAGACAACGCAGCTGGATAGAGTTGCGGTTCTTCAGGGCCATATTTAGCTAGGGCTTTGATCGCGCCCTTGGTGTCCTTTGCTGAGGTATAGGACCGGAAGATGTCAAACAGTAAACCGGATTGTTCTTTTACCAGGCTGGTGCCATCCCTGAAATTCGAGAGATGGGACAGCAATAAAACGTTGGAGTTTTCGATTTGGGGCTTTTCTTGCGTTAAAGGTAGGGATTTGTCGGCTTCGATGAGGGACTTTGCCTTGGCTTCCCACTTTTCGCGGTGAGAATCCGATTTCTTCTCGTTGGATTTGTGGAGGTACATCTCAAACAAGGTGGTGTAGATGTCGGTTTTGTCTTCTTTTGACAGGGCGTCATCTTGGAGGCAGGCTTCAAGAAAGATGATGAACTCGTCTGGGTGGTCGATGAATGACGAAAAGGCTGTTCGTGGCTTGGGAGGGGTGTACTTAATGGCGATGACTTCCTGCTTGATGGCCAGGTCGCCGACGGTGGGTTTGGCATTAGCGTTGTTGTTATTTGCTACCACGGTTGTGTTCATGTAGGGTAGTGGTAATAGACTGCTGAGGTTCGACACTGCACTGGCCGCTCCCGCTGCAAACCCTCCGTTTGCTGTTGCTGGTGTAGCCTCGGCCGTGACTGGGATATCGACTCTTGGCTTATACTTGCCAGTGTAATAGTCGATGAAGAGCTGCGTAGCATCTGAGGGGCAGTGCTCGATCAGAACACGTGCATACTTCATCAAACAGGGGTGAGCTGTATCTGGGTCCAAATGCCAAATGAAGTCCAGCGCCTCGTTATAGGCCTTGGAATCCTCAATAAGGATATCCACCACCAAGTCATGCTCCCCGTGCTTCTTCGCAAGATACGCGGCTTGCTCGTAGTAGCCACCCTGCCGGCACATGGAAATGGCCGTGTCAAGGTCAAACTTGAGATCTCCTTCCGACTTGATGAACTTCTCCAGCTTATCAATGTCCTTTAACTTGGCGTAGCAGTTCAACAACAGCGTTGTATGGTCTGATGTCGCCTTGTGATGCTCATGCAGCTCTTCCAAGTACTCGATCAAGTTGTGTATCCTCTGTGTGTCCAGGAACTTTCTGATGACCTGCGAAGGTTCTGTGCTGTCAATGGCCTTGATGTATTGTGTCATGGCCTCGTCGTAGTTGCCCTTCTGATAGAGATAGTCTCCATATTTGCGATAAATGACGTTCTGCTGCTGAGCATCCATTCCACACTTTTGGGCGAGATCCACGGCAAGGGTGTAGAGATTGCGCTGATAGAGCATATCTAACCGTTGCTGTAGCGTCTTTTCATGATACCGGAAGATCTGTTCAGATTAGCCATCATCCTCACCCAGCCTTTTGGAATGAACAAACGAACCTTTCCATCCAGCGTAAGCATATACAAATCCCCCCACAGTGCAAAAATATGCTTCACATCCGCCAACACCGTCTCACTGTGCGCAATGATCCTCAAATCCGGATGAATCAGCGTAAAAGTATAAATACTATCCGCCGCACCCCCAAAAAACCTCCTTCTCATCGTATCCGTCTCCCCCGCCGGCGTAGGAGGCGAAACCAACGCAACATAATCCCCATAAACCGCAACCAGCTTCTTCGCCCCCTCATACGCCGTCGGCGGGCCCCTCCCCTCCAGCGTATAGTAATAAACCGCATCCTCCCTCGCCACCACAATCTCCCCCGTCCTCCTATCAACCACCATACACCCCACCCCACACCCCTCATCCTCCACCGTCTTGGGCGGCTGCCCGTGCCCCTTCCCTGAAATCACCACTTTCAGCACCCTCGCCGTCGTAGCGACAAACAACGTCGTCAACCCCACCCCTTGCTCAACATGCATCTCCACCCCCGTAATCGGCTCATCGCTCTCATAAATAACCCTCTGCTTCGTCCCCAAATCATGAATCAAATCCCCCCTAATCACCACTACCGCCCCATTCGCAAAACCCACTGCCAGCTGCGTCAGGTCCTCCGTCGCGGTAAACGCCGAAATAGGAAACGGCCGCTTGCCATTATTCACCACCACAGTGCTCAGCAACCCCGGCGCGCCATCTTTCTTGTTGACTTTATCCAAACTCCACACCTTGATCACCGGCTGTCCTGGCTCCAAGTCTTCCCCCGCCCCGCCCTCCCCAATGGTGACGAGCAGGCTCGTCCCTTCCACCTGCCTCATGTGCGTGACGGAGCTGCCATTGTCGTAGGCGGTGAACTGTCGCAGGATTTTGAAGTTGGGCCCGATGATCCTCACGGTGCCGTCGAAGCCGCCGAGGAAGAGAGATTCAGAACCTGAGCACACTGACGCGATGGACTGGGAGAAGCCGGAAGGGTTCTCGAAAAAGGAGCGCGAGGACGGGTCGGAGGGGGTTATGGGGGTTGACTCGAAGAAGTCGAAGGAGCGCCACTACAGAGGGGACATCATGTTAGTCCAGCGAGGCAAACAAGTAGGTTGGATGGAGGGAGACAAACCGTTAGCGCCATGGCCGCATCTTTCAGCTTTTGCGCTGATGTCTATACGTTAGAGCTGAGAGTGATAGTGAAAAAGAACAACCCAAGTCCAATGTTTGTCTGTGAATGCGCTCCGGCTGTTGATGGCGACCTGGAGCTTGTGACGCCAGCTTTGGGGACCTTGTTGGGGTTGGAGCTCCAAGCTCCCCACCTGGGATCTTGGCAACTGATTAGATAACCATCCGCCACCTTGGCAGTTTCAAGTGGCAACCCTAACCCAGTAAGCCAGCTCGCAAGCCAACCCCTGAAAGCTACCAAAAAAGTATGAAAAAGATCCACGAGCAGGAAAGCCACGAAGAAACCAAAGGAAAAAATGACAAAAGATTTAGCTGCGACTCGTTTCGATCGAGTGACCTCCGGGTTATGAGCCCGGCGCGCTTCCGCTGCGCCACGCAGCTTATTGAGCTGTTGTTGAATATCAAGGTCCCAAACGCTCTACAAAGGTGGGTTGCTCCAGTGTGACTCATCCGTCTCATGCCATTTTGCCAAAACAATCACATCTTACTATTGTGCTCCCACATGAATGCGCTTTTAATTCTCACTCGTCCTGTTCATACTGTCCTTCCACTTCCGGATACCACGCAAGAGCCGTTTCTTTCCCTTCTTTTCCTCGCCCATACCAAAAGACCCAATACCGTTGCTCGGCCCGAGATGCACCAGTGGCACCATCGACGGTCTGCCGTGGGCACACTGGAACGGGAAGGCACATGCAGCCAGTTTCTGCACCAGTTCTGAGCATTGCGCTGTGGTCAGAACATCATTGAACATGATGGCGCCTGAAGGTACTTGTTAGTTCAACCCTTATCAACAGCCTAAGCAAACTTACTTCGGCAAGCCCTGGAATTGATCAACTCAATGATACCCTCCGGACAGTTGTGGAACCTTGCGAACCATTGATGATCCGCCTCGTCATCGATCGGGAGCCGTGACACTTTGCCAGCTTGTCTGCTGGGGTTTTCATGCAGCTTCCAGATCTCATTTCGGAGCAGTTCAATGAGAAGTCTTGGTTCCAGGCGACATCGTTCCGAGATACTGGGCGGCAGGGCTTGAACCTCAACCGTAACCCTTGATGCTTGTACTGACCGTCCTGCCTGGTCTTGAGTGGTCACCTCATAGAAAACGCCCCAATAGGTAAAATGCCGTTTAAACCTCGCAAGCAGCTCTCCTTCTTGCTTCGACAAGTCAAAGAACAAACTTTTGTCCAGGTTCGTTGTAGCCGCCACCAAGTTTCTGTTGTCAACTGGGTCTATCACAAAGTACTCCTGGAGCAGACTTTCAACTCGGTAACGCTCGTCAGCAGCATGTTGGTCAATAATTACCAACAGCGGTGCATCGTCGACATCTTCCGTCTGGCTGGTTGTATCTCGGTTGCTGATTTTGACCAACACAAACTTCTCATCGACTTGGCTGACCACCTCGGCTTTTCGGAGGGTCTCCTTGGTTATTCGACCCTCCAGTGCTGTCGATATACTGTTGCTGTCGTTTTCAAGAGCGATTTTCCCCAGTCCATGGCAATCGCGTTCCCCTCTTTCACAGCCAAGAGTATCCGATTCCTGCGGAAGACGAGGGATGGGCTGCTCAGTTGGCAGGAAAAAGGACTGGCTTCGGTTAGTTGTTCCAGGTTTCCAATGCCTGAGACCTGCCGAGCCTCTTGCTTCCTCCAGCCTAGGTCTTTTATTGGTATTCAATTTTGGTTTCATCGCGAAATCTGTGCGAGGATCGATGATTGACTTGATCTTGGTAGCAGGGTCAACCCAAATCATCGGCTTGTTCGGATCATCGCCCTCCGTATCTGCGTGCCCCCTGGGTTCTTGATCCGAGTCCAAGTTCGACAACAGATGCGTAGCTCGTTTGGCTTCAAATGGGTTTCGTGTGATCTTACCAGACGTGCAAAAGACTGGAGTCTGCCGTTGCGCAACCATTTCGGATTCACGAGATACCACACTCGGGATATCAGTCAAGGACGTCCTACTCATGGCGTGAATCAGAGGGGATGACACCGTTCGCTTAAGCTCGGCATGTGGTTTGGCAGCAGGTTTAGTCTTGGACCATGATGAGAACGGTGATGCCGATCGCGCCCCAGAGCCCCGTATGCCGGAGTGTTGCGAAACCCTTTTGTGGATGCTGACGCTTGAAGTGGTCAGCTTCGCAGCAGTTTCGGTACTGGGAAAACCTGTAACTGCCGGCTGATTTCCTTTGAAAGAAAGGTCAGAGGTTGAGACCTTCCCGGCTTTGAGCCTCTCAATGGCGTGAACAGATCTTGGCCGAAACATGTGTTTCTTCAAGAATTCGTATGCCATGACTTGAAGGAGGTCCACGATGATGGAGAGATTCGGACGTCTTTCGTCAAAGAAATCACCCGCATCCACCCCATGCATCTCCCCATCCAATATGATTTGAATGAAAAACATGGGCCACCTGTCCACTCCTTTCCTTGGCTTCAATTCTTTTCGTGTGAATCCAGCCATCTTTTGTGGGCGGCCATCATCATCAACGCCAACTTCCTCGATGGTACCAAAGCTGGAGTTGGCAAACACATTGTTGACTTCATCGTAAAGAAAATTCGAGTGGCCTTCGTTGAGAAATGGCTGTATTCCAAGGGCAATAAACTGCACCCTCTTGGTAGCTGCTGGTTCTAGTGAAACACAGCCTCTTACCGTGATGCCCGGGGCAGTGGCACCAATGGAAACCCAGGACTTCGAAGTTTCCTGCTCCACCAAAGATGCTGCAGAAAGAAGTTTGGGTGTTCGCAGAAGAATATCTCGAGCCGACTGCCGCTCGTGCCTGTCTTTATCGGTGATTGCAGACGTGTGAAGGGACACGGCTCGCCGAGCAATCGAGTCTTGAATATTGATAGCAACTTCCCCTGGCCAAGCAAGAAGAAGACCAACAGCTTCGTGGATCAAGTGGTCAAAATACCTAGCAGTGCCCAATCGTTCCACTTCTGAAGCTCTCTGTTTGACACGGACAGGCATGGAACCGAAAAGATCACGGACGACAACATGGGTCCCACTGGTAAAGCCCAATATTCGCTGGCTAGGCAAGGCTGGAATGTTTCGTGCCACCACATTGGACTTGTGGATGGTAAGCGAGTTGTGTGACCGATAATCACGGTGATGTGACGTGACGGTCAACAGGGAGAGAGCGCCCAAAGATGCCAGGAACTCGCCATGCTTGCCATGGCAGTCTGTGACGGGCGGGTGTTTGGAAGTATCTAGGGCAACAATGTCAGATGAAACCCGAACGGACATTGCCCAAGCGGCATGACGTACAGTGCAGTTGACCTAATCCTCCACCTTCATAAAAGTTGGATGGAGGAATTCCAACGCCATTGTCTTCAACAGAGCAGTTTCCACGACTATAGTCAACTGATATGTTGATTTTGCTTGAGCCGGCATCCAAAGAGTTTCGAACCAGACCACACACGGCGTTGTTCAGCGAGGTAATGATGGTTGAGGATTTGATTTGAGCAACGACGTCCCCGGGCAGTTGCTGTATCGACATGGTGGTTGTGAGCCCAACATCTCGTTAGCCAGCCCGTAAATTGCTGTCGATGAAACACTAGAAGGTGTGCATCTGCATCCAACCTTAAAACGGTCGAACACGACAGGATTATCCAAAAGGGAATTCGTGAAATGGGAAAGTGAAACTCACAAGATACCTTACTTCAATGAAGTGAGGTCTTGGCCAGTTCCACCAGCTGTGGTAACACGTGATGTGCCAAGACCGCTGTGGATGGGACCCACACCATCTCGCGCCCGCACCCCGGCTTCGTCATTGAAACCCCTGTGGAGTGTGCGGAACCACAACCGAAAGCTTGGGACGTTTCTGAGCTTCTAGATAACAACGACCCTTCTTGGCTCTGCCATTGTTCAATTCCGACATCACTTGCCTTTTCCAGCTACCTACCAGCCATTCATTTTGAGTTGCGCGCCGCCTGCGAAGCCGCATGGTTATCGTCTTGGGTGATCCGTCGACGCCACGGCCTGTGCGACCTTTCCGCGCGGCTTTCCAAACGATTCATGAACCGACCCATCTCGAGCACCAAGAAATAAACCTGCTCGCCGTCTCACTTCAACCTTCTTCCTCTACAACGACCACATTCGACGATCAGACTTTGTGCTCCCTATATTTCCCGACGTGTACCAGAATCCAGCAGAGCTCAGGCGGCCGCGACTAGGTAGAAACTTGACTTGCCGCCACCGACGACCACCTTCTTTCATTCAAGCTCCTCGTTGCGCAAGGTCGAGACGGTTTCCCCACTTCTAGCGTACCAGACAAACTGCGATGACGGAGGCTGCGGCTGCGGCTCATGGTAATTAATACCCTTTCCCCAGCTACTTTGTGATATTAAGGCGCCGAATGGCGATACCAATCCTCCATCGTCACCTTTCGCAATTGTTTGGCTCGTTCTAGCGGTACAGCAAAACTGACATAATGTCAGATCGCCCAGGCCGATTAGGCCGACGACGGCCCTTTTCCACGTTGATGAAGAAGTTGGCGAATTTCAAAGCTGCTTCCACGGGCGATGGTCACCGACATGCAAAGGATAGCGCAAAGGTGCGCCCCTCCAAGAACAACAACCCATACCCCGAGTCCGGTCGGGTTGCGCCGCCTGTAACAGCGAATCGAGAGAGTCAATATACAGAATCTACGGGTCCTAGCAGGAGATCGTCGAGTATTGTGTCGGTGGATCAAAATGTTTCCGTCAGAATATCCGATGAAGGGCAACCGCCTCCAACAACAGGAGCTCGTTCCATGGCGCCGACAGTATCAGAGCACGACACCTCGCGATCAATGACGGCTACTTCCCGCGGAGTACCGTCAATCACAAATACGACCTGCACCGTAAATGGCCGGCGAGGAGGCGATAGCACCTTCTCGTCCCCGGCGCCCTCGGTCAGGTCGCTCACAACAACTCTCACAACCATCCAAACAGCCGCTCCCAACACCGCCGGCGGTGGCGGGCAAAACACAACCCCAGCAACCAACGGCAACCACTCCAACTCCCACATCATCCACTTCAACCAACCTTTCCCGACCGCCTCCCCTGCCTCTGCCATCCCGCCTCACCTCGCAACCTCGGGCGCCAACACCACCGGTCACCCAACAACCTACCACACCGCCACAGCCAACAACCTCTTGACTGACAACGCCTCCATCCTAACTCTTGCTTCTTCTTCTAAGCGAGGCCGTCGCCGGTCGTTTGATACCGACGCCTCGGTACGCGCGCTGGCCCCATCCTCGCTGTGGGGAGGAAGTAGGGAATCCCTGCCTCTGAGCGTGCTAAGCGCCAACCTGGAAAACCCGGGCGTACCTACCACACCCGGGCTCCACCGGACGGGTACCGGTGGGGTGGGTGGCACCGCCGAACGGGCGAGCATTTACAGCGCGACGACGGGGAACTTTGGGGTGAGCAGTGAGAGAAACAGCTTTTATGCGAAGCAGGGCCTTGGGAGTGTAGTTGGCGGTGGAGATAGGGACACGGCGAGCGTGAGGAGCGGGTTGTTGGGCCACGGCAGAGCGGAGAGTATCAGTGGGAGTATCGGGGGTTTTGCCAGGCAGGAGAGTCAGACGGCTGGAGCTGCTGCTGCTCCTAGTCCGTTGATTGGTCCTAGGGAGAGGGAGGTGCAGGCTTATGTTGTTGAGGCTGAGGAGGATGAGGGGAGGGTCAATGGTAGTGCGGAAAGGGGTGGAACTACTACCAAGGAATGAACGGGAGATGGATGGTCTTTGGGATGAAATAGGATGAATGGGTGGGATAAGCGCTTTTGGTATCTTTTGAGGGTCAGGGCGGTAGTCTGGAGTTTTCTCGTTTCTCGTTTCATGTCTGTTGCGTTTTCAGTTACGGGCAACAACAACCACAACAACAACAAATGAGCGGTAATGGTGTTTTTCCTTGGGAGTGATGAGTCCTATTGTTACTATTCTACCAGTCAGGAAACGGGTTTTCTTTTTTCTCTCTCTCTTTTCACAGTTATGTCTCTCTGTGCAGTATAGATATCCATTCCTTTTTCTATTATGCTTCTTCTCATCAAACAGACAAAATAGTAAGGATTGCGCAAGCATTATTTCTTTTCAGTTTCATCTACTTGGTTGATAGGTTATTTTGCTGTGGATGTTATTTTCTGTTTTCTGCTTATACATTCAAGACAAAAAAACCCATGATACCCAACCTTAACTGCTCAATACAAATACACATTTCATGATGCCTTCCTTACCGATCCTTACAATCTCCCGTGTACCTAAACTGTACCTGCTTCAATAAGGCAAAGGACTCAAATCCAACCCCTTGACCCTAAACTCAAAAGAATCATTCCGCGAGTAACTCCCCGCCGTGTCCAGGTCCAACCTTCCACGGATACAATCCTCAAAGTCGACGTCGGTGTAGATGATGCCTTGGTTATCCTCCCACTGAGGTCCAGACAAAACTTCTCCAAAGGGGGAGATGATGGAAGAGCCGCCTTTGCAGATCCATTCCCCACTTCCCGCGAGTCCTTCTCTTCTTGGGCCTGACTGAGAAAATGCTCTTGGGGGAGGGGCCATTGGCTGCGAAGAAGACGAAGTGGCGTGGGAAGGCTTTTTGCAGCAGAGGACGATCTCGTTGCCGTCTTCGTCGAATATCGAGGTGCGGCGTTTGGAGGAGGGGGTGAATGTGTTTACTGTTGAGGTAGTGGTGCGAGTAGGGGAGGGGGTGCTGCGGTTTGTGCTGGATGTGGTTGCAGCCCCACCAGGAGACTTGGGGCGGGGGAGGGCGATCTCGAAGCCTTCTTCTGTGAGGCAGGAGGCGCGTCTGTTGCTGTGGTGTTTGGGGGCGAAGGGAGAGGGGTCTGAGAAAACGGTAGAGGCGTTGTCGTCGTCGTGGTCGGGCTCTTCGGTGATGGCAGAAGAGTCATTCGGGTGGGAATATCCGTTGGCTTGGTTAGCTATTGATGTGTCGGCGGTGGCGGAAGCAGGCGGAACAGCCATATTAGAAGAAATGACGAAGCAACGGCCTTCGATGGCTACTGTTCTCATCAACGACAGCCAGGTATCACGCCCGTCGGCGGTGGGAGCGAGGTAAAGGTTGATATTTTGGCTGTAGAGCGATTGCCGGACGAGCGGCATGTAATTCTCCCAGCAAATAGCTGCGGCGAGGTTGATGCGGACGCCACGGATCGTGGTGCTTACTGCGCGGAGGGTGGAAGGAGAGCCCTGAGCCCAGACTAAACGCTCTGTACCGGTCTGTTATTGGGAAGTTAGTATCGAGCAGAGGGAAAGGGGTCGAAAAGGGGTAACCTACAGGCATCACCTTCCGACGCTTGCCGATTATTCCCTGCTTGGGACAAACATATACCACAGAGCAGTACATGCTTCCTCCGGCTTTCTCAATCAACCCAGTGACAATAAAGACCCCTGTTTCACGAGCAATTCTCTCCAGTTGTTCCCTGGTACCATCGCCCCGCTTGTTCACTGCTGGCGCCTTTACAGTCTCATTTGGCCCGGGGACCACATCGCTGGGCAAGGTACGTTTGATCCAGGCTTCTCCAGCACCAGCTCCATCACCAACGGTATCGCCCAGGTCGACGGCGTTTTGGAAATATCGGAGATACTCTTCTCTGCCTTCAGCCGTGCGGGAGCCAATGACGCAGCCGAAGTGTGTTCCGCGAGGATATCCTCCAATGTAAGCTTCTGGGAGCAGGAGGACGTCAATCTTCTTGGAGGCGGCGCGACGAGTGATGTGTTCGAGTTGAGCAATAGTTTCGGGAGTGGTAGCTTGCGTGCTAGGGGAAGCTGTCCCTAGGCGAATGGTAGTTGGCGACATGGTTGTGGTAAGCGGGTGATGAAAGGGGGTAGATGGAAACTCTTCTAAAAGAAATACAAGAGCTGGCAGAGTTCAGAGTCAAAACACCTTCGTTTCAGGTCTTCTATTAATACTTTCCAATTGAGGTCAAGTCACGCCACTGAATTGATGGAAGGTCGGTACACTAGGATGCAATATGTACCCCGCTGAGAGCTCTCCATGTGACCGCTGCACAGGACCAAAACCGTCACCGTTTGCGGGGGACGTCAAGAGGTTGGAAATGCGAGGCGCAAAGAGGTCGACCGTCGCGGGTGCGGGTGACGTAACAAAGAGCCCCCCACGGTCCACGGGGACCCGCTCGCAACATAGAGTTGGAGAAGTTCCAGAGAAGCATTTCTCAGAAGCCAGACAGTCTTCTGCTTAACATAAAACCCTCATCATTGTTTGACAGGAACAAAATATGATGAGCGGGAAAAGGAGAGGAATGTGACGGGCCCATAAGAACAATCTAGCAGTGACATGAAGGTCTTGATAACAGCTTCAGCGTGTGCATCATTGTAACTCAAACTCGAAGAAACCAGATGGAAGCTCCGAGGTCACCAATGGCCAATCGGCAGGCGATGGTGGGCCGAGCCAGGGCATCCAGGAACTGCCGAACCGGGAAGGAACTCGCGGTTGTCATCGGGGTGGGATTTGGGAATATTGGCGGAAGCTCACTCACCTTCGAGGTTCCTGAAGCATAGAATCTGCAGGCCGAAGTGATCGTTGACCGTTACGTATGTACATTAATGATCTAGGTATGCTTCGAAGACAAGACCAATGGCATCTGCCAACACCAAACAGGAGCAATGTTCAACGACTGATGATACGGAGTAGAAGAACCCTTACCCACCGGGTAGATTAGCCGGTTAGGGAGATTGACTGGTTAGTCAGCTATGGTACACATAACACGGACCCCACCTTTTGACAGGAGAAATTCGTGGCATTTTCAGTGGATGGGGGCTAGCGCCGTCTATCCGTCAACCCTTTCACAATCGACGCGTCGACGCGCTCGCTCCAGCATGGAAGTGAGCCTTAATCCTCCTGACGACGACATGGCCGATCGACTCACCCAGCAACAATTCGCTCCGCCCACCTACACCTCCCTCGAGGTGCCCTATGCTCCCCTCGTGCACCGCAATGCCCTGCCAGAAACCCGCATTGCAGAACCAGGTCCGAAAAAGAAGGGCAAGCGAAAGTCCACAGCTGCCGAAGCCGATGCCAATGGCTCGACCGACTCCCCCAAAGAAAAGAAGCAGCGCATCTCGCGGTCCTGTGACCAATGCCATGGAAAACGTATGAAGTGCAGCGGCTTCAAGCCCTGCAACAACTGCACGAAACGGGAGAGAACCTGCACCTATGACAGACCTTATGTTAGAGGCATCGCAAAGACCCCTCCGCCTCCTCCCGCCGATGGCCAGGCCCGCAACCTTGCCCAACCAGTGGACGAGTTCGGGAGGGAGGTTCGCGACAGGAGCTGGGCTCTGCGTGCCTGTGATCTCTGCCGCACTCAGAAGGTGTCTTGCTCGGGCAAGCTACCTTGTGAGAACTGCTTCAACTCTCGTGTTGCATGCACCTTTAAGCTACGCGCGAAGCAACGAGACTCCATGCCACCGGGCGAAGGCGGTGAGGAAGGCGAGGGCGAGGGTGAGGACTCCGAAGCAGAAGGTGATGGAACAGAGCTGCAAAATGCCCAAGATGGAGGGAATGAAGCCACCGAGTATGGAGGGACCTTCGCGGTCAGGCGCATTCCTCTTCAGGATCATGAAACCTACATGCTCCCCCATCGCTATTCAGATCCCGAGACGCCACCACTAGCTTTTCTTCACAAGGCCTGGGAGAGGATGGCTTATTACTGCAAAACGCCCAGTCGCTACGGACAGGAGTTTGGCGTCCAAGGCGACCTTGTCCTCCCGCTTAGTGATCAACCTTTCGACACTACAAAGCCCCTAGAGTTCCCGGAGAGTCCGGTGAAATGGTTCGAGATGCACAACGCCTTTCAAAACGGATGGACCGAGACGTTCCACTTTTTACATCGGCCCACGGTCAAATCGTGGCTGGAAAGAGTATGGAAGAATTGGACTGCAAATGTACCCCTGGAAAATGACCTTGGCCCAGCAAAAGCCACCATTGCCCTCATGTGCATGTCCATCGGCACTATGTTCTACGACAGACCATGGCGGGAAGCCGTCAGACAAAAGATGTGGGATCGCCTCTGGACACTCAATATGGGAGACCAGTTGTTTTTAACAACAATCCGGTTGACAGATGCTGAACCAGGGCCGCCAAAGTTGGAGTCCATCCAAGCCCGTCTCCTCCAAACGCTGTACCTCCTTTGCACATGTCGCCTCAGTCAAGCTTGGTATATATTTGGGAACGCCGTTCACATGTTGACTCAACTTGGTCTTCACCGTCGTCGTGGTAGAAATCGTGGTCTCGGTCCGGACATCACCGACAACCCCGACTATGCAAAGGTCCAGTGTGAGAGGCGGACTTTCTGGGCTACCTACATCATCGATAAGGAAATTTCTTTGATGTCTGGCAGGCCCTGTCATTTTTCCAACGAAGCCGTGGACCAGGAGTTCCCGGATCCTGTTAACGACGAGGATATGGGTCCTGAGGGACCCTTCCGGCCCCATTTAGGCGATTGCTATCTGGAGGCAGGGACTGAGCAAGCAAAGTTGAACCAAATTATTGACAAGGTTATGCGGGATGTCTATACTTTTCGGGAGATACCCGATGAATGGAGACTGGAGAGCGCTTGGCGGCTGGGGAATGAGTTGGAGCAGTGGAAAGACCAGCTGCCATTCATGATGTGCCACCTCAAGCCTTCGATGTTGCACACCATCTTCCGTCGGCAGTCCACTCTCTTGACCTTGGCCCATTGCCACGCCGCGATTCTCATCTATCGCCCGTTCATGACCGCGCCAAACCCCGCTGATGGAGACAAGAAGCAGACTGCAGACTCTGCTGTGCGCAAGCTGATCGACGCTGCTCGCGTGGCTGTGAACATGTGCCTTGCCTTGGCCCGAGATCAGGACAAACGGGATAAGAGTCACTTCCAGGCTATATTCTTCGCACATCATGTCTGCTTCTGCGCCGCTGCAGTTATCTTCCTTCTTCCGCACATTCGAACACGGCAAGCCATGTACGGAGGCTCTCATTTCAGAGGTTACGGAAAGATGGATGCCAAACTCACCGAGCTCGCAGAGAAGGCCATTGTCGCATTAGTGGGGCAGACGAACCGCTATTCACCGTCGCGTAGATGGGCCATTATATTAGAAGAACTTCGGGATGAAGCAGTTCGCCAGGTGAACGGGGTCGGACGAACACCAGCCGAGCAAGGCCAGGCTCAGACCCAGCCTGAACGTGAGGCCTCTGAAGAGGGTAGCGACGAAGCGGATGATCAATCTCCTAATGATCAGCTCTTGGAAGACGCACTCCGTGCCCACTGGGAAGCCGATTTGGCTCGTCATGCACTACCTAATCAGGCCTCTGCTGGTGAGGTCACCGAACCACCACCTCCCCCAACGGTCCACCGGCTATGGGACAAGTGGAAGACAACCGACTGGCTTGACCTTGATTCCGCCGTAAGTTACTCGAGCTTCTCCACAAGGTCAGACTAACAAGGTATCAGGCATTTGGGCCGATCTCCAACTTTGAACCCCCGCCACCAACACCCCCGTCACAGCCAGCACCACAACCAGCAACATCACCATTACCAGCACCACAAACCGATCAGAACCCAGTTCAATAATGTTTAATCATATTAGACTCCCCAACGCCTTATCCCTAATATACGTTTCCCACCATCATCTTATCTCAGCGAGACCTTTCGGATGACGGTGAAATTTCATCCATCAGACTTTCCACTTCATCCTTCACTGCTCGGGCCCGGCCTACAATATCCGCAAGATTCAACCCCTTCAGCAGCCGATCTTGAACTTCCCCATTACTGAGTAGATATTTCTGCATGGAATAGGAGGGCTCGTTCGTCGATGTTCGTCTATGGGAAGATTAGTCTCATACTGCGATGATCAAGACATGTTCAACTCACTCATCGCCCGACAACTGAAGGCCAGTACCCATCCTTTGCGACATCTTGAGAAGTTTTTGCAGGAGTAGATGGTCAGTCTTATTTTTGACAGCTTGGTGGTCACAAAACGTGATGTGTGTTGTTCGTTTGATGGTCGAGGGATCTCTGTGTTTCGTGAGGAAACAGTCAACTTTTATCTGTTGGACTCCATCTTCTTTTGGTCATCTTCATGAAGCAACATGGCGCGCAGGGTGATCCTGTCTGGCGCTCTTGTTGGCATATTGACATCCCCTTTCCAGCGTCATCCCGCGTTTGAGCATATCAAAGACGGAAACCCACGAACAGGCCTCCACGAAAGGCATAACCACGCATCGCTCTACCACGGCATGCTCCTCCCGACGAGGCTGTGATATCGCTGGGCTGGCATCTCAATGATGACACATCTGGTTCGAGACGCGGGCTGCTGTTCGCAATTGAGCTGTCTCTTGAAACGAGCTTGCTCTATTGTCTTGCCTGGTTTCCCCGAAGTAGTCGGCTCAGTCACGTCCCTGATTTTGGACACTGCGCGTCATCACCGGATCAATTCGATACCAACCATCCCTTGCAGCAAACGCCATGCTGCCGAGCCGGCCGATTGGGAATAGTGTCGTCCCCTTCCCCACTCTCAGCCTTATCTACGGGCCCAGAAGATTCCCAAAAGACAAGAGACCTTTCGCATTTGAGCACTTGGATCTTGCGCAGGCATAGCCACCATTGGGGAATGCAGATGGATAGGCATACCACCAGGCACGCGCGTGATTTTCCCTGTTGGGCCTGTACTGCGTGTCATCGGATGTCCTGTCCAATGCTTGAGCGGCCTTAGGGTGGTTCAACTCTGCCGATGCATGTGCCCCGAGTGGGAGCACGCCATTGGAGAATGGCCGTTCTGATCTCTCGGGAGCCGGAGGAAGGGTGTGTATCAGCAAGCCCCGAGCTCTGCTTGTTCTCCGCATTTGCGCAAAAGGATCACGGCTCATGTATATAATGCCATCCCAGAGTCATGGTTTGCCTCAATGGGGCCTGCCTTTTGTCACCGCCCACTCGGAGTTTCTGGGGTTCAGCATCACATTCGAGACATCTTACACACCTATTGGCGCCTTCCTTCGTCAAAGACTCGGACTTGTTCTAGGTTTAACACAATCCCTTTTCGGCCTATTTCCCCTCACTTATAAGCCTGCTTATTGCCACAACCTTATCAGGTTGTGCGACTCCCTGGTATCAGCACCCGACACTCAGAGCAAGCTTCAGACACACCACCAGACTGAACTGAGATTCCTACCGCTACGTATGGCCTGAATCTCATGTTACGAGATCCAGGGTCTTCAGTGTAAAACAGATTCGACCCTGTCACCTTCATGGCATCCCGCGGCTCAAGCAACCCGACACCTTCGGAGTTATTCGTCGCAAAGAAAAAGAAAGAGATTCTAGACAGATCTATGGCTCTCATCCTCAAGAGATTGGACGAATGCCTTGAAAACCCCATTCCAGCAGCACCAAGGCGCCGGGTGGCGAAGCGGGCGAGAGACGACCAGGAGACTGCAGTTGCCGACGACCGCACCACTGCTGGTGCCACAGATGACGCTATCGACCCACGCAACAAGAAGAAGCTCAAGCAGGACACGACAGCTGGACGCCGGTTCGCCTGCCCCTTCTTCAAGCACAATGCGGCCAAATACAAGCTTGTCAAAACCTGCTGCGGCCCGGGATGGCGGGATGTACATCGAGTGAAGGAGCATCTTTACCGCCGTCACTCGGCAAAGAACTCATGCGCCAGGTGTTTCGAGCAGTTTGACGATGAAGCCGCTCTCAAAGCCCACCAGCGGTCCGAGGAGCCATGCAAGCTTCAAAAGAACAACATTCACGAATTCATCAGTGAGGAAAAGGAGAAGCTCCTGCACCTCAGAGCCAAGGCTGGCAGTTCTGAGGAGGACAAGTGGCTCGAGATGTACCGCATCATCTTCCCCAACGAGAAGGTCCCCTCGCCTTACTACGACGGCGCAGACGGCGCAGATGTCCAGAACGATAATGGCACTTCGTCGAGAGACTGGGAGGAGTTCAAGAAGTTCGCCAAGCAGGAAGTACCCAAACTGGTGAAGCCGCTTCTGCAACAGTACATAGACCAGTATTTCCAGGACTTTGATGAGAAGATGGCCCAGAAGTCAATCGAAATCACCAAGGTGGTTGAGAACCAGGTCTTGCGGACGTGGCTCTACAACGAGGAACAACAAAACTTGTATGCTCCTGGAGGTGCGGCGCCCTCTCCCCCTCCGTCCGTCTCGGCCAGAGCGTCCAGCCCGGAACCTGAAGCCAAACCGGTTAACTACAACAATTTGATGAACGAGTGGAAGGACAATCACCACAGCGAGGAGTTGTGGGCTGACATCATGAACGGGCCCCTTGCGCTGGACAACTTCCTGGATGCCAGTCATATGGGGCTGGGGTGCGGTAACGACAGCTTCAGCACTGACTCGGCCTACTTTACTTGCTCTGATAGGGGAGGGGCATCTGGTCTTCACCAGGTTGCCGGGTCTGCGGTGGGTGCTGCTATGGGTACTGCTCCGTTGTATCCTCCGTATACCAGGGGGCTGTCATTCGAGTAGGGCGGTTCTTGGATCTGTTCAGCTGTGATGTCTCTCCTATGTATTCACTGTGTCGTTGCCTTCATCATTGAGGTCTCCTTGCTTTTGTCATATCACTTTGCAATGGAATGGGAGGGACACTCATTATTCCGTCGACTTATTTCTTTCTGTTCCCCATATTTTTCACACGCTGTTGATCAGGTGCGTCGTATCGGTACGATAGTTGAACATGAATACAAGGCTTTTCTTGACCACAATCTCGCCATCATCACGCCCTTGGTGGTTGTTTCTTGATGAACCAACTAAACAACCCAATTGCCCTCCAACAACTACCCCTCATTTTCAGCCCCCAACTCGCTCTCTCATGTGAATTACCCCTCCCCCGCATCATTTTTACGCATTTCCCTATCTTATCACCCCTCACCCAGTCACAGAACTCAAGACCGTGAGACAGGAAGGTATATTCAGTCAAGTATGCATCAAACCTCGTCCGGCCTTCCCGCTCTTCCGGCTGGCAGTGAGTGGCAGGTGATAGTGATCACATATATTTATTGCATAGAAGGCATGAAGAGACAAATTAATTGGACGGGCTTGGGCGAAGGATATGACACCACGTCACTTTTGTCACCACCATCTTCATCACCATTATGATCACTTGACTGGGACGATCTCGACAACAAAACACAACGAGACGCGACGCGACAAGAGACAAAACAATATTGAAGAAATCGGTCAACCAAGGGATGTTTATTGGCCATCCTGCTGGTACTGCAGTGTTCGTGACGACAAGTCTGGCGCTCTCCCATCCCACTCACGGTCCCACATGCAACCCTGTGTTGCAGTAAAGACCCGATGACATGCTTGATGCAGAGATCTCCCCCAATTCCTTCCACACATCCTTCCATACGACCCTACTTCCGTAAACCTGCAGAATAGACAATCTTGCTGTTTCAGCTCATGCGGTGCTTACACGGTACTTTTTGCCTGTTGCCTCTCAAAATGCGGGGCTGGCCGCGGGGGAGGTTCGGTCGGTCTCTCGGAGTCATCACACTCTCATTGCGACAGAGGGGTGGGGTCCCGATCGGTATCAAGATGAGGCTCTGCTATCAGTTGTGGGTGATTATAAAGCTGTCCGTACAGGTGGAAGTAAGTTTGCGCGGATGCGCAATTGCAAAAACTTGAGGTGATCATTTCACAGTTACAGCATCACGGGATGGACCTTTGAGTGGTTCAGAGGTGGGAGGTAGGAGGTGAAGTAGGTGGGGTGGTGGTGACACAAGCAACTCCCATCTTCCATCTCCATGTTCCTCGGATCAGCTCCGAGATTGCCCAGTTTTTGAGCAATGCGAACTGCGCGCAGCAAAGCATTTATGTCGATCTTGGTGATCATCCTGAATTGGTGGCGAGCCAAAAGCAGCATGGTGGTTCATATGGTTGACGTTCATGCCGACAAGCAAGCTACGATGAGTGCCCACACTCATAAATCTTCCGTAGTATAGTAGTCAGTATGTGAGCTTGTCAATTCTATCGACTCCACCAAAGTCAAAGAATAACAACGCTCGAGACCCGGGTTCAATTCCCGGCGGGAGAGTAACCACACTTATTTTTTCCATCTTATCTCTCCATACTCATTATGGTGCAGTCAAAAGGGTTGGTGTGGTGGGCGTTTGACGTTCTATTGTGTTCGTTGTTGGCGAAAGACGGTTGGTTGCTCAAGCTCGAGGAAGAAAGTGAAAGGCGAACTCAGGGGTCAGCAACACGGTCTCGCATCACTTTTGCTGTGTGACTCTATTTAATAGATAGAATCTTTGCTTTATCACTGGTTGGTTCGCAAATGGAGCTATTGCAACTCAGCCCAGCGTCAGAAATTTTAAACCCCCGAGTCAAGTCAAAAACCCTTACACCAAAAAGGTTACCCCTGCTTGTAAAGCTCAACCCCACACCCAAAACACAAAGTCCATCCAAAAGATGGGTTTTTATCTCGACGTGGGCCTGATTCGAACAGACGCTCCCGAAGGAACAAGATTTCTAGTCTTGCGCATTAGACCACTCTGCCACCACGCCTTTTTTGGATGTTAACCCTCGCCGGATCATCACACCACACAAGCAGAACGCGCCAAAGCGGGAGAGAGAGTGTGTGGTGATGCTCAACAGCTAGAGACTCTTGTTGTTCTTATTACTTTACGCAAAAAGAACCCCTTCCTTCCTTACAACGTTCAAGAAGGGAACAGGCACAAAGGCAAGGTAAAAAAAAAAGAAATATTAAGGAGCGAAGAGTTGTGCTATTCATACTTTTTCGAATCATTTGTCATTGTCGTTGCATTCGTGAAAGTGGCAAGGAAGCTACTTCGCTAGCGGAGTGGGACTTTTGGGTGGTATATAAAGTGTGATCTCAAGAGTTAGGAGTTTGGAGGTGTAATGACTCAATTAGTCACTATATGGACCCAAAAGGCTCAGTTTGTCATACATCGTAATTGCTTTAGTGTTTGCGCGGATGTGATTGATGCTGCACTCACAGTCAAGAGCAAGGGTAGAAATGGAGACAAAGACGACTTTTTCGTACATGGCAAAGCTAAATGAGATCGAAAAACATCAAACAAAAAGAGCCCCTATATATCCTAATATGCCTGTCCATGACCTTGATACCCCTGGTGCTGATGTTGGTACTGATTCTGGTGTAGCAAATTCCCACTCCCACTCGCATTCCCATAATTATTCCCAGTAGCATAACCCCCATTGCCACCTCCATTTCCATATTCATTCCCAGCTGGTCCCTCCCCCTCCCAGAATCCACCTTGCTGCTGCCCCTCCTGCTTCTCAGACCCCTGACCCTCTTCCTCATCACCAGTCCAAACCCTCCACTTAAATCGAATAATCTCATAAATCTGCACCAACTGCTGCTGGCCTTGGACACCCCCTTGCTGTTGCCCCTGACCCTGACCCTGGGCCCCAGCCCAAAAGATAGGCGTCCGCACCACCTCCCACACAACCCCCTCCCTTTCTCTCTTCTGCCACAGCCAAACCCTAAACCCAACCCAGTACACCCCGGCAGCCACCAGCACAGCCATAGCCGTCATCTGAGGAGCAAACCAGTCCACCTTGTCACTGGAATGCGCAATATACCTCTGCGCAGGATCATATATCCATATAGTCACCAGCGGCACGATGTTGGTAGCGGTAAAGATAACTGCCGCGATGACCCCAACAACGTGCGGAATAGGGGACTTGTACCTCCACTTCGATCCCGGCCACAGCCGGAGATATAGCATCCCCACCCCAATGCACGAGAACCAAATCACGTCCAGCCCATAGGCATACGCCATCAGCAACAGCGAGTACCCCGGTAAATGTGAAAAGATTGGGGAGTCAGTCGATAACATGGCAGCAAGGATGAGAACAGAGGTAACCGTCCAGTGCAGCCCCAACGCCGCAGCGGGGGACTTTTCAGTATGCAAGAACCCGCCGGCTTGGTGGTCTGGTATACGGCGGAAGCCATGGCGAAAAGTAAACTCATAGGAGGAAGCGAGATAGATACTGCCGGGGAGAACACCTTCTTTGGCAACTTCTTGCTTGACGCGAGCGGCGGTGAAGGTGAAGACAATGACGTTTCCTATGGCGGAGAGGGCGCGCAGGGAGCCACAGGCGGCTCTGACCTGGTTTTCATCTACGCCAGACCCGACGGTACGCTTGAAGAAATTGAACGCAATGTCAAGATCGACGGAGAAAAGGTCGGCTTTGGGGATTATAGCTGCCTGTTTCCGGTATGATGGTCAGTTCGATCATCGCAAAAGGTAGAGAGAGGTAAGCAAGGGGGTAAACCGTACATAGAGAATATTGATCGTCATGAAGAGACAGCAGATGAACAAGACACCAAAACCTGATGTTTTGGCAAAGTTCTTGTGTGGGGCTTTGATCTCAGCCAGAACCTGGTCCCTTGTCAGCTACCACGGTAAATCACATCAAATTAGAGGGAGACGTACGTAGTTGGCCTGATGAAACCCACCAAAGGGAAAAATAGCATATATCAACGCCTCTGCATACTTGTAGACACCCCACTGAGTGTTGTCGGCTCTTTTGAGGGATGTACTGGAATCGAAGTTGTCTCTCGCCACGTCCAGGTTTAGCCAGCGAAGTCCGAAAATGACCATGATAACAAGCATGGTCACCTTCAGAGAACCCAAAAGATTGTTGAGCCGGATGCCCCATCTTCTAGACATGCTGTGAAGTAGACAAGAAAAGGTGTTCACGGCTAAAGCAATGGCCACCATTCGACCTGCCGTTTGGTTGGTACCTGATGCCTGGAGGACTGCCGCGGCAAAGGCGATTGAATTTGTGGCCGTATTACCAAAGACAAGGAAGGATACTCCAAAAAGGCATGTAGCGAGAAACCGAGGAAGTTTAAGGAAGTAGTTCAACTACATTTTGTCAGTAACCTTTTTACATTCGCTTTATCGAACACAGGGCTTACATAAGGCAGTTCACCACCACTTCTTGGAGTTGAAATCTTGGTGCCATCTGGTCTTTGCCATCTCGGGACTGTCAAACCCAGCTCGATGTAGAGAATGACACCCGACAAGGCAACAGCAACACCGCACAGCCACAGTAACAACGTGACACCCACGCTCTGGGTGTTGTAAAATATTTGGGAAGAGGCATTGAAAATTCCGGACCCTATCATGCGGTTGAAAATTAGGCAAAGAACCGAGAACCGACCCAAGCTGTCTTTCTCTGATGGAATCTCTTCGACAATGGCATCGCGGTCTTCTCTCGCTTCGTATAGAGCTTGTTGATCTTGTGGGTCCAAGCCTGGAGCCCAATCTGATGTCTCTGGAGGAGGTTGGGCCTGGTTGAAACCAAATCCCGAGCCTGGCTCTGGCTCAATGGTTGCTGTCTGTTGATACATGGTAAAGTACGGTTATGTCCAATGGAGAAGAACCGTCATCATAGTTGGCTTGAAGAGTGGTTTCGAGGCAAGATGTATGGAACTTAAGCACCTGGGACATCTAGAGATGATGGGGGACAAGACGAGACTCGTCTGGTTAAACGCGGGGAAGCGACGCCTAGTTCAACCCATCGTGGTCAAACAGAGCCTTGTCTGGGCACCGGAGCAAAAGTCGCCATGCCCGCCATGGTCACCGGCAAGTTCAAGCGTAGGCTGCCTCCTGCATAGCATTTCAGCAAGTGAACCACTTTGTTTTGGAAGTATTGGACCTCAACGTGAGCCGATTGGATGGAGATGCAGACGGAGCCAAACCGTGATGAGAATCCAAGCGCGATTTCTTGGTTCGCAACCTTCAGCTGAAGCTAGCCAGAGCTGCGCCGTCCAATGCTTTCAGCCACCCGCATCGGTGGGCGCATCTGGAACCCGGTGACTGAGGTTGATTGCGAATGCTTTCGAGGAAATCTGCCTTGCGATGCTGCAAGCCGATGCAGTGTTGATGTGTGTGCCTGCGAGGATGCGTGCGCCACCCGTGATATTTGATTGCTATTAACCAGCTTCTTCGATTTTCAGGGCGGACGGTAGGAAATGCCATGTCCGCGCAAAGACGGGCAGGACAAGGCTCTGGATGAGAATGCGGGGTGGGCCTCTTCCCTTTTCCGTCCTCCTTGCACTTGCCCTCGCATTCAGTTCTGACTTGGCTACTTTCCCCATGATTTGCCCTCCACTGACGGGCTGAGGCCGTTTACCTTATCTGAGCTGTTCCCACCTGCCGATCCTGTCTTCCATGCTCCCCACATGGACCTGTCACTTTGATCTGTCCGCATCCATCAACTCGAGGTGGAGCGATGTCGCTGCCCTTTGAGATATCGCAAATTCATGGTGCACTCGCTCTCGCCTACCGGGTCATTGACATCGGATGGAGTGACGTTCACGACGCCCACCAGCAATACATCGAGTTTCGACATGATGTCGAAGATCTGACCAACAATCTTCACAACCTCGCTGGTGCCATCGGTCAGGCACGCCGCGGATCCCTGCTGGGCAACAATAGGCCATCCACAGCAACAACCAACAATTTCCACCATGTCCTCGGCAGCTTCACCGCCGTCCTCGAGGACTGTCTACGACTACTGGAGCGTCAGACATCGTATGGCGTCAACCGAGGCCCGGTATACAATCTGCGATGGTTTCTCCTCGTCAAGGACGACGTCATGATGTTGAGGGATCGTATTTCTTTCCTCAATATCAAACTCTCTGTAGCCTTCAAGGCTCTGGAAATGTAAGTTATCAGCCAGCTTACCTGGTGCAGGAATCATGACAACGGCGCTAACACAAGCAAGTGAAACGAGTGACGGCACACGCAGGTTGGTTGTCGGCGTTGGCGAGTTACTCCTCCAACGTATTGACTTGTTTGAGGCGAGAATGTCAACAATCCTTGGCCAGCCTCGACCAACTGAGCCTGAACGGGTTCTGGATATTCCACAGCCACTTGAAGATCTTTTGGTCACCATCGCTGTCTCGAGATACGGGAGCCTCAGCAGAATTCCCTTAACGCAGGGGATTGACGAAACCATCTTCTACCTTGATAGAGCCACACGCTGGCACGTCAGAAGACAAGCAGGGCAACCTACCGAACATATTTTGGCTTCGCAGTTCGCCAACATGATTCGGGCATATTGGACCCTCCAGGCTACAAAGTCGTGCGATGAATATGTCGCAGTATCATCACGGGCTACCATTGATGACTTTGAGACAACCTTTCCACGCCTTGGAATGACTGTCCAAAGATACCTGTACAAACTTGGAGAAGTAAGCACCTGTTCGTACCAACTTTTGAACATACCTAACCGTCTTACAGAGAATATTCGAAGCCCATGATGCCCTGGCTCAGAGTGGAGACCAAGCGCCGACTTTGGCTCAGGTACAAGAAGCTTTGCACCGGGAAATACATAGCTGGGATCATCACTGTGGCTGGAGACCACACCAACATGACGATGATGATCCTAGGCGAGGTGAAAAGATCTTCAGCTGGTGAGTTATAAAGTATAGATATGCACACGGCGTTGTGTTAACATTTTCTAGCCGTTTGCAAGATATCAATGCTGCTGAGCAAAATATGGAGATATGGCAGCACGACGACAAAAATGATCAGCAATTGACAATGATTACCTGTGGCACCAACAGAGCAGACAGAGTCTATCAGGTCGATCGTACAAGTCTAATACTGATACCTTCAGATGAGTCCTTGGTCCCAGGCAACGACTTTTACTCGGTGGTTGTGAACCCTGGCCAAACAGGTGGACAGACTGGATTCAGGTTGGCGTTTCATAGCAAAGGGGCCCTATTCAACTTTCAGCAGTTTTTCACAGGGTACAAAGTGGTTGATGATCTTTTCGGAGCAAAAGTCATTCTTCAGCAGGCAGAGGGTGTCTTTGGAGGAACACAACGGCGAAGCATAGGCCGGATTCAACTTTGGTCCTCGACAATCAGGCCTACTGGTAGAGCCCTACCAAAAGAGCTCCTGAATTCATCAACAAGTACATTGCGAAACTTGCCTGGCTTGGGATTCAGTTCAAACACACCACCGCCAATATTGCCTCCGTTGGACTCCTTTTCGAGGTTAACCTTGTCGCAAGAGCCCGTCTTGACGCCTGCAACCAGCCCAAATAGCTCCACTCCAAGTGTCGAAACACCGCCCCCAATGATGTCTTCATTTTCTCCGTCTCAATTCAATCCAAGGCGACAAACGCCATCTCCAAATAACAACAGATATTCAAGCAACTCACACTCCTCTTGGGGGCAACCCACACTTCTGGCCCAAGCCAGCGGAGGCACTCAGTCACCGTCCGCCAATCCACGGTATTCGACTCGAGGTAACGAGTTCCAACAACCAGATGCCTACCCTTCATCGCCCATCCAGAGAAACAATTCAAATGCGGCCCCCCCACTTCCCAGGCGTTCGTCAATGGCGCTTTCTGTTATGTCACATTCTTCGGGAGTTTCCATTGCCAGCACCGCACATACTGCAAACTTGATCCAAGTCGACTCTCGAGGTACCTTGGGCTGCATTATTGGCGCTCCTGAGCCACCTCGGTTAGTGCTTTTCTTCAAGGGCAGGACGCCTACAGAGCCACATAGTCTGGTTGTCATCGACAGTACGTATCTTCCCCGTTGCCTCTTCCGGCATGGACTGACACAGACAGTCAATTCAAATGTCCGAATCAACCCAGACCTCTGCTCTTGTCGTCACGGGCAAACTGAACACCCCCGCGCTCGGCAGCAAGCAGTCCCATCACAGTGCTGCAAGGTTGTGCTTCAGGCAACAGGCGGAAGGACCAAAATCTATGCGAAGGAGACTGCCACTGTCGATGAAGCAAAAGATGACCATAAAAAGAATAATACCAGCAACGGGAACGGGGCAGGGGGAATAGCACCGTGGAATCTGGCCAGTGCTGGCAGGTTTCAACAGAATAATGCTTCAGAGAAGGGTGGAATGAAGGATGTCAAGAGGCTGAAGCTGGTGACGATTGAGTTCGCCAATGTTGAGGGTATGTTTGCTTCCTGTCTCGCTACATCTCAATGTTTTTAACAAGGTTTTAGCTCGGCGGCGCTTCGTTACAAACTTCAATGATTTGCAAGAGTTGTATTCTAGGTACGCGGTGGTTTGATTGGCGTGTTTATAGGCTTGTAATACTGGCTACACGGCATATATGGATGGATATACCCGGATTTGATTTGGCATTCTGATTGAGCTTTCTGTTTTGGCTACAAATTAGGTAGTATTGAACCATATAACCTGGAATCATGGATGCCGCATATATACAAAATGTTTGGAGGCTTAACTAAAAGGAAAGGCTTATATTTGTACTGACAAGCCCATGCTGTGGACAAAAAACTGGTACTGCAAGTGTTTAACAGGCATCAAAACACAGTTAACAGGCTATATAAGATAGCCGTTAAGTGTCGAAAGATAGTCAGTAGACCTTTAAAGATAGTCGACAGGCTTTAAAATAGTATAATAGGCCTTTAAATACAATTGCAACGCCTGTATTTAATAGTCTATGTAGTATAGTAGGCTGTGCATGTAGCGGTGCCAGTTTTTTTGTCCAGGGCGTGAAGCTCAGCGATTCGGCGACCGGGACAACGCTCTACCGATCTGACTACCCACCTATATCCAATACATTGGATGTCACATTCCTCTATGCCCAAGCAGGCAGCCGTTCACATCTCTCTGGTGTTCTTTCATCAAAACTTGTGAATTTGACCCATTCACATTTTTAAGCTGCTCTTTTCCTTTTTTACTTTCTCTTTCTTTCCCTTTATCTTGCAACGTTCCTCCTCACATCCAAGACCCAAACTGCCAAACCAAGGCAATCTCAACTACCAAAATGCCCCGCCAAGTGAGATACAACCTCGCCTGCTCCCTCGACGGCTTCATAGCCGCTCCGGACGGCTCCTATAGCTGGATCGTCGACGACAAGACCATCGATTTTGAGGCATTGTACAATGAATTCGAATACTTTCTCATGGGGCGGACGACGTGGGAGACGTATCTTGCTATGGGTCCAACAGAAGACCCGCTGGGGAGGTATTATCGGACGGGGAGGGTGGTTGTTGTCAGTGATACTCTCAGCCAAAGTTCAGATGACGTGAGGGTGGTGAAGGTGGGGGAGCTGGAGGGGGTTGTGAGGGGTCTGAGGGCAACTCAGGGGGCAGAGGAAGGCAAAGATAAAGATATCTGGCTTATGGGTGGGGGAAAGCTGGCGGGGTTGATGATGGAATTGGGGTTGGTGGATGTTGTCGAGGCGGCGGTTATGCCGGTGATTTTGGGGGAGGGGGTCAAGATGGTTGATGTTGTGGGAGAGGGGAGGGAAAATGGTTGGAGGTTGGAGTTACAGGGTGTGGAAAAGAAGGAGACGGGGATTTTGATGACGAGGTATAAGGTGGTGAGGTTAGAGGAGAAGTGAACTTGGTACTCATGTTGCAAAGAATTCAAGATATGCCGAGTCTCGACAAGCTTTGGAATTGTTTGCCACCCGTCCGTGTAACTTCTGTAGGTACAAATTTAAATGCATAGTTTCATGTTCTAAAATAAGAGAATTGCTAGGTGCGCATTACCCTTTTTGCTATATGCGCATTACCCCCTATAATATATGGCCTTTAAAATTAACATAATATTTCCTAAGACTTTTTCCTATTATAACTACTATTAATAACTACAATTGTTATTATACTGTATTTTCTCCTATACAAAGTCCTATATAAATCAATATTTATAAATACTAAAATTAAATTACAATATTAAAACGATTTTATTATTTATAAGCTAATATACTATATAAACTACTAGCTAAATTATTAACTAAATTACCTATATTCTTACTTTAATTAAAGAGCTTAAAAAACGCGTTTTCTAAGCCTTTAGTGTTTAGATTCTATTTTTTAAATGCCTTTTTTTATATTTAAAAGTAAACTAAAGGCCTTCTTTACTTATACTATAAACTAAACCTACCTACTAGACTAAATAATTATAGTATTTTACTTTTACTGCTTCTTTTACTTTTACTTTTTTTACTAATTATTAAGCTAATTATCGAAAGTAATAAGTATTAATTAATACCGGCACTTAAGTAATTGTAGGATTTATTAAGGTAGCTTTAAAAAAGTAAATACTTTAAAAAAAGGTAACTATATAGGAATTAATTTAAGGGCTAGTTTAAAGATAGTATTTCTTTTATATTATAAAAGCTTATATTAAATAAAAGATTTAAGTTAAAAGGCATTGTCTTTTAAAAGGCTAAGCTTAGTTTTCTTTACCGGTACCTTCTTTAGCTTTTTAATAGATATTTTAACCAGTATTTTCTTCAAAGCTTTCTACTTAACCGACACTTTTTAAACCTCTTTATTAATAGACATTCTTTAACTGCTATTTTTTAATTAGCCTTTTAAAACTGCTTTATAAAGGTTTTTATATTTAATATAAAGATCTATTTTATCTTATTATAAAAACATTAAGTTAGTAATTAATATTTAAATAAAATAAAAAAAGGCCTATTTACTAGTCTTTGTTTTAATATATAAAATAAATTAAAATATTTTAATGTTAATTCTTCTTCCTTAAATAATAAAATATAGATATTATAGCTATAGGATATATTATATTAATGCTTAACTATATACTTATTATTATAGTCTTTTAAAGCCTTTTTTAATAGCTTATTACTAACCGGTATTAAGGCTTTAGCAATAAGATATTGCTTATTAAGTAATTTAAGCTTAATAAAGGAAAGGTTCTAAACGATATAGTAAAAATACTGGTTATTTAAGTAGTTTTATTAGGTTTTTATTTACTAATCGGTTGTCAGGGTGCAATTCAGGTAGGCCTAGAGGACAGAGGTTCTGGGCTGGCAGTAGCAGTGCCCGACAGTTAGCGACTGGCAGACCTTTCGGGGTTTGCTAATATAGCGTAAGCGACGTAGTTGCAATAGCTAAATACCTATATATACACCTAGTTAATGGTTAGATTAGAGTAAGCTATAGGATCCTATAGCAGAAAGAGGTCCCTAAAGAAGGTAGCCGAGCCCAAGTTACTGGTAAAGTATATAGGGTAGTATAGTAGATTTAGGATTTTAAAAAGGCTAGAGTTTAATGTAAGTAGAATAATATACTTATATTAAACTACTATTGTCTTCTTATTATAAACCCATCGTATATATAGTATAGGCTACTTATTTAGCCTTATATTCTAATATATAGAACCCTCCTTAATATATTAAACTTTCTACCTTTAAAGGAAGTTAGACTGTAAAGTAAGTAAGATAGTTAACCTTTATAGTAGCTATAACTTACGTACTTTATTTAAGCTAACTAAGCGCTTTACTTAAATACTTACCTTATTGTAAAAGCCTACTATTATTTAAGCCTCTTTATTAACCTAAGCGTCGTCCTCTATCCTTTAAGTTATTTAACTGCCTTGGAATTTAACGTAGACTTAGACTTTTAAAGCTCTATCCTTTAAGAACGACCTTACTGCAATCGAAGTTTAAATCATTAATATACGATATACGCTTTTTTTATATTAAAAAGCTACTAAGTTGGAAGCTTTAAAGGCTTAGCTAGTTAATCTGGCCCTTAACTACTTTTTCCTTACTTCTATTATTATAACCTCTATTGCTTTCTATACTGCTGTCTTTATTACTATTATATCTAGTACTTTACTGTTTATAATCCTTCTGACTTAAATAGCCGGGCTTAACTACTTTATAGATATATCGCCCTCGACTTATTAACGCTTTCTTTCTATATTAAACCTAACTTATAATAGCTTTTTAGTTTAAGACTTAAGATACTTTTTATACAACTGTAAGACCTATTTTTAAATTATAAGGACCTTTTAAGAAAACTAAAATTAAGTAGTTTATACTATAAACTGCTTTAAAGGTACTTTTAAGAACGTTTAGGTTAAGTATATTACCGATTAAAAGTCTCTTAACCTTTATTTTAACCTTAATTAAATTACTTAAGTTAATTTAAAAACGTTTTTATATAGCCTATTTGCCGACTTTAAAACCCAATACCTTATAGTATCTATATAGCTTTATTCTATTATATAAGCGGTAGATAAGACTGTTTAGGAATTTTATAAACAGTTTATTAATATTATTGCCGACTTAAATTATCTTTTACCTTTTAAATAGTGTATTGTCTTTTTTATCTTTAAGCTTTATTAAAAAATTTATATTGCTTTAGCCGGCGTTTAAATCCTTTAAGATTTTATAGAATTAGTAGGTTAAGCTAAATATATTGAAGATAGTTAATAAAAGGTAGGATTTTTAAGTTATAACCTAAAATTAAAGAGGGCTAAATTACTAACCCTTTCTTCTTTAAGTAAGTACTTTAAGTACAATATACCCTTACTTTAAAACCGCTACTATTACCATTATAACTAGTTCAGTTATATTTAGCGCTTTTATTTTAATCTTACTTTTAATGCTACTGCTTTTTAGCTTTTTACTTACAATCCTATATTTCCCTATTTTCTTTTAAAGAAAGTCTAGTACTACCTTTATAAGTAAAAGGGCTACTATATTATTACCTGCCTTTAAGCCATTTACTTTTTTTATAATAACTATAGTTACTTATTTAGAAAATACTAGCTTAATTAACTTTAGGCTTTTACTTTTTTTATACCTGCTATTATAGGTATAAATATAAAGCCTTTAGGGAGTATAAACGGCATTAGCATTAATAGCTAAGCGGTAGTAGCTAATTAGGGATATACTGAGTATATTCTATTATATTTAGAAATTACAGTTTAGTTATATTTAAATAGTTTATAGAAATTAGCTAAGGCCTTTTTAAACTTTAAGTTAGACCTTAATTTAATTAACTATAAGCTTATTGTTTTTATCTTTTAATTTTTAAATTATAAGAAGCTTCTGGTATTACCGAAGTTGACGGTAAAGCTATATAAGTATTTGGATTATACTCTTTTTTAATATAAGTTATTGATTTTAAAGGTATAACGCGAAGGTAGTTTATATACTTTATAGTTACTGATATTGCGCCTTTTTAAGTAGTTTTTAGGCTTCTTTAATTAGACCTAGTAGAACTGTAAATCTAATAGAAGGTATAGATATAGGCTTACTTTAATATAGTTAGTAGTATATACCTGGTTAGGAAAGAAGAACTTTATTTATTTACTGGTTTTTTTATAGCCTATATTTGCCTTTAAGTAAAGGGTAAAAAGCCCTTTAAACCCTTACAATTTTTAAATACTGCCTTTAATAATAACCTTAATAAGTTTACTGCCGTTCTTTTTAAATATTACAATTTCCTTAATATCTTTACTATTAATTAAGACCTTTTACTACTATTTTATTTAACATTAGAATATAGGATTGAATTAATGTTAAAGGTAACGTTCTTTTAAGAGCCTATCTACCCTTTAAAGGAAACTAAGTTAAAGACTTTATAAAAGTAGCTTACTACTATTAAGTAAAAGGGATAGATCTAACTGTTAATTAGTTTAGCCGGTACCTCTATTCTCTTTATACTTAAAAAGGATAGTTTAATATGCCTTTACGTCGATTACCAAGTACTGAATAAAATTACCTTTAAGAACTAAGCCCCTTTACTTTTAATTGGAGAAATCCTTAACCGACTTTCTATAGTTAAAATGTATATTAAGATCGACTTAAAGGATATTTATTACTGGATGTAAATTTATAAAGGAGATGAATGGAAAATAGCTTTCTAAACCTATTATAGCTACTATAAATAGAAAGTAATGCCGTTTAGGCTTATTAATATACCTATAATCTTTTAAATATATATTAATTAAGCTTTAACCGGCCTTATAGATATGGTTCATATTGTATATTTGGATAATATTTTAATCTTTAGTAACGACTTTAACTAGTATACGATGTATATATGTAATATACTATAGTAGTTATATAAGTAGGATTTTTATATTAACCTTAAGAAGTATAAGTTTAGTATTACCGAAGTATCCTTTTTAAGGTATATAATTTTACTTAAGAAGATTAGTATAGAGCCGAACTGTATTTAGTTTATTATTAAGTAGCCTGTCTTTTAAAGTGTTAAGGACCTATAGGTTTTCTTAAGATTTGTAAGGTTTTATTGTTACTTTATATAGAATTATTTGAAAATTACCGTACTTATAACCGACCTACTTAAAAAAGTAGGTATATTGCCTTTTATATTCTTAAACTGTATATATACTATATTTATATAGTTATTACGGTAATTTTAAAAGGCGCTGATTTTACTATACTTCGATCTTACTTTACTAATCTATTTAAAAACTAATGTCTTAATCTTTACTATTAAAACAATACTCTTTTAAAAATAAGGAGACCGTTAGTACTTTATAGCCTTTTACTTATGTAAACTAATACTTATAAAAACCTAGTACAATATTAGAGATTAGAAGTTGCTAGCTCTAATCGATATATTTTAGGTTTAAAGGTAATATCTATTATATATATCTGTTTTTATTATTGTACTTACTGATTACTTAAATTTAAAGTACTTAAAGACTAAACGTAAGCTAAGTCCTTATTAATTAAAGTAGAGCGACAACTTAATAGCCTTTAACTTTATAATCTAGTACTGTTTAAAGGCTTAAAATCCTATAAATAGCCTATTCTATAGGCCTAACTATACGCTAAATTTGCGTACCGTCTTTAAAATAAACCTGTTAACTAACCTTTTAAAGTCTTAGCTATTATATTTAAAAAAGAGCTTAAGCTTATCTATTTTCTATATACTATCCTACTATATAAAGGTCCTGGAAAAGAGGCCTCTATTAATAGTAAACAAATCCTTCTTTAATTATAGTTAGAACAGGTATTTAGTTTTAAAAAAGGACTTTATAGTTAACTGTAAAGATTTTATAAGTAAAAAGTATACTTTAATCTCTTTCTTTATACTTTCCTTTCCTTACCTTCTTACCTTTAATAGTATTGTACTATCGGTAAAGGCGTTCTACTAACAAAGGATTACTATAGTATTTGTATTTATACTTAGGATATAATTAGACTATAGAGGGCTAACTACTAGTAGAAGAGTTCTGGCTATACTGTCATTAACCCTTTATAGGAAGAGATTATAGGATTAATAACCTTTTAAGGAAAGATAACCTTTATAATTAGGATTGTTAACCCTTTAAAGAAAGATAATCTATTGGGATTAATAACTTTTTAAAAAGAGATAATCTATTAGGATTAATAACCTTTTAGGAAGAGATAATCTATTTTATATTAGTAAATACTTATATAATATTAGAGAATAGTTATTAAGTTAGGGATTAAAAATATACTTAAGGTATATAAAGAAAGTACTGTTAGGACAGCTATATAGAAATTGCAATTAGAAGATGCTATATTTCCTTATACTAGTGATTTAAAAGGGGATTACTTAAATAGTTTTAATAATAAAGAGCTTTTTATAAACTAATTAGTTATAAGGACAGTATAAGCTGTTTTTACAATAGAAGAGTTAGCTAAAGGTATAGACAATTAATTACTTTAAGAATAGTAGGCTGACTTTAAGATATAAAAGCTTACTAATAACCTTAATTGCTATTAAGTAAAGGATAAATAAGGCCTTCTTTAATATACTAGTAAAATCTATATACCGGTATATATATAGTAAGCGACGTTTTAGCGCTACTATAATAACCAGACTGTAAGTTACTATAAGGGTAAAAAGATAGAAAAGGCCTTAAAGTGTTATTTCTATTAGTTGGTTATAAAGAAAGATGTTAAGGCTTTTATTAAACTCTATATCCTTTATTAAAGGATTAAGCTTTATTTATACTACTTTTATAGATTACTATTATCGCTTTCTGTCTTGTCTTGACCTTAGGAATATATTATAGTAGACTTTATTACCGGGTTATCTACTTTAATTAACTAAAGGAATAATTAGCTATATAATACTATCTTAATAATAGTAAATAAGTTTATTAAGTTTACTTTCTATATTATTACCATTAATAAGCTTATAGTTTTAAGCTTTATAGACCTATTCTTAAACTATATTTACCGTCCCTATAGTCTCCTGGAGTATATTACTTTAAATAAAAGCTTGTTATTTACTAGTAATTTCTAAGCCTACCTTTATAAATACCTATCGGTCTTCTATTACTTAAATACTATATACTATTTGCAAACTAACAGTTAAACCGAATAGCAAAACTAGATCTTAAAGTACTATCTATATATATATTGCTTTTACAATTAATTAGATTAAGCTAATTATCTTTTCTTAATAGAAAATACTTACAATACCTTTTAATACTTTACTATTTATAATAGCCTAACTTACTTCCTATATAGATACTACCTTAAGTAGCTTAGCGACCTAACTGCGCTAGTTAAAAGCGACGTCCTTACTATAGATAATTACTTTAATAATATAGTATAATACTGTAAGTAGGTAGTAAAGATATTAAAGTATATTAATTAGTTATATATTAAGTATTATAATAAGAAAAGGAAGGATTGGCATTTTAAGGAGTAGGACTGGGTTATATTATTAACTAAGAACTTTAATTAATAGCGCCTTAATTGGAAGCTTTTAGATAAGTTTATTAGGCCTTTTTAAGTATTTAAGGTTATAGGGGATTGGAAAATAGCCTATTAGTTAGATCTTTTTAAACGATTCTATATTTATAATGTCTTTTCTATCTTTACTTTAGAACTATTTGTAGGGGATTAAGTGACTGCTGTTTAATAGTGAAAAGCTATAGATGTTGAATTTTAACTTTAAAGCTATAAGGTAGAGAGTATTATAAGGTATTAAGGCCCTTTTAAAAGCTGTTAATACCTAGTAAAGTGGTTAGGATTCTTAAGGAAGACAATTTATAGAAGCTTTAAGAGAATTTCAATAGGAATTTAGTAGATTAGTATAAAACGTTTTTATATAAAGGTTATTAAAAGAAAGGAAAGGTTAAGGTAAGTATTAGTATTAAGATAAAAAAGCGGATAGGGCTATAGTATTTATATAGTAAAGGTATAGAAGAAAAACTATTCTTATAAAAACAATAAAGAAAATAGAAAAGGAGAGGACAGTATAGTAGTAAATAATAATATTATTAAACCTGGTATTATAGTTTTGGCCTTTAAGCTAACCTTTTAAAGTAAGGAAGGAAGGGAAAAGGAAGGAGTAAAATCCTATAGGTAGTTAATAATATTTCTATATAGTAGGAATAATAGACTTATAAAAGAGCGATGTTCTTTTTAATCTTTATAAAGGAAGGAGGTAGTAGTAGGGAACTTTTAAAGGGAAATGGTAGTAGGATATATAGAAATAGTATAAACGGTATAGCTATTATATAAGGCAAAACTATACTATCTTAAAGGGTTAGGACTTAAAAGATTAGTACTAGGGGTATAACCTTAGTATATTATTAAAGTACTAACATTTAAAGAAGGGACTTCTTTTTAAAAGTTAACTTCTTAAAATATATTAAAAGCATACGACGGTTATAAGTAAAGTATATTTACAGAGTAAGTAAAGAAGAAGGCTATATTAAGTATAAGGAAGTTGAACTGTATAAGCTTAAAGTAGTTAGTATAATAGAGGATTCTTTTTAAGGTCTTACTTTAAATAACGATAGTATACCTTAGTGTGACGAACCCCTGTACAGAACCTCTGAAAGGGATATTCGGTTGAAGGTAACTTCTGACAATTGGTTCGGTGCAGCTAAACAGTGCACAACAAGATGTCTCAATGTAAACACAAGATACCGTGAATACAAGCTGTGATTGCATACTGCGGAACTATCTACAAGCTATCTAGTTCCTCCGTATATATAGACCCATGGATCACCTGGATCACGTTCCCTATAGGTGATCTGGATCGCCTTTCCTTCCTGTGGCTCACTACGCTCACCGTGATCCTGTCGCCCTGCTCACCGGGATCACCGTGAGCCCGTCGCTCCACTCCCGATTGGTCCATAATGATTGGCTAGGAGCGGCCCGCGCTCCGTGCGTTAGTTCTTCATCAACGATTGTGACACGATGCCCCTCCTTCCAGGCCGACGTCCCGACGGCCTTGGTTTACTTCTTCCTACTCAATCCTTCTTTCCTTCCGTAAGTCCCCCTTACTCTCTTGCGCTGCTCCTCGTGTCTTCACTATGTCTAATCGCATCTCCAAAGCTCCCAGCTCGAAATCCTCTCAGCGCGCGTCTCTGGCTGCCGCTATACTTCAGTTTGGATACGAAACCATGCCGTGCTCTTTCTGTTTTTCCAAAGGTTTTACGTGTAAGATGGCGGAACGTTCTTCTCGTTGTGGTGAATGTGTCCGTCGTGGGCGTGCTTGTGATGGTACTGGTGTGCCGGCCTTGGCGCGTAAGTGTGCATGCGGGTTCCTCTCCTCCTATAGTTTGTACCTAACCCCTGGTCTAGTGGATCGCATTGTCGCCGAGTCTCAACGCCTGGCTCGCGAGGAGGAACTCGCAGAGGAACGCCTCCAACGCAGCCAGCGTGAAGCCCAAGAGGCCCTCGCCACGTTGTCTCGACTCCGGCGTCAGCGCCAGCACTTGTCGTCGCGGGGTAATGAAATGGTTCGTCGGGGACTCGCCTCGCTGGACGAGCTCGAGGAGGCGGAACGTTGTGAATCAGAGGCCGTCATAAACGCCCAGTTCCATGGCGCCTTAGACACTATTGATTGGAACGCCGTGTTGGGCGACGCTCCCCCGATCGACCACCTCCTGGCCGCCCAGGCCCAGGTCGCCCCGGGTTCCTCCGATGGAAGTCCTCCAGTTTCTCAGGGCAGTTGAGGTTCGTTGCTGGTTCCCATGAGTTGTCTGTGTCCGGGTAGTCCAGCCAGCTGACTAAATACTCCAGTTGTCCGCTACTAATACGAGAGTCTAGTACCTCTTCCACGTCGTACTCTTCTTCTTCGTCCTCGGCTTCTACTTGTGTGTCTGGGCTGGCAGCCCGTGGTGCCGGTTCCAAGAGTGAAATGTGGAAGACGTTTGACCGTAGCCGCATAGTACTTGGTAGCTTAAGCCTGAATGCTGTTTCCGATATTTTCTCCTCGACCGTAAAAGGTCCCACCCTCCTGTGGTCCAGCTTCTTACTTGGTCGTTTTGTGCGCAAATTTCGTGTTGAAAGAAACACTTTATCCCCCCTCTTCAAGCGAGGTCCCTCGAGCCGTTTGACGTTGTAGTACTTGCGCATGCGTTCCCGAACGAACTCGAGTTCTTCCTTGAGTTTGGCGTGCAGCATGTGTAGCTTCCCTGCTTTGGCTGCCGCCCTAGGCACTCTTGCCTCTGGTCCTTGCCGTAGATCCGCCTCGAATCCATAATTCGCGAAGAATGGCGTGACTTTTGTTGTTTCTGTGGGCGCCGTGTTGTAGGCGAGTTGTGCTGCTGGCAAAAGTTCAACCCAGTTGTCTTGTTCGAAATTGATGTAGTTCCGAAGATACTGTTCAACAATCTGGTTGAGTCTCTCCGTCTGGCCGTCCGTCTGCGGGTGGTACGCTGACGACGCCTTGCTCTTCACTCCCACTTGCTCCATCAGAGCCTTCCAAAACTTCGACACGAACTTGGTATCGCGATCCGTGATGAACTCTCTTGGCCATGTGTGTGTCGCCGTGACGTTCCGAAACACTACATCCGCCAATTGTTCTGCCGTCCAAGTCTCCCTGTAGGGCAGGAAGTATGCCCACTTGGTGAGCCTGTCGACGACCGTGAGGATGCTGTCGTACTTGACTCCTGTGACCGTGTCCTTGGAATGTGGTAGCTTGGTGATAAAGTCCATCGTCACTGAGCTCCATGGATGTTCTGCCACTGGTAATGGCTCCAAGAATCCGTAAGGCTTGTGTCTCTCTGCCTTCGTTCTCCTGCAAAGGTCACATTCTCGCAGCGTTTCCTCAACATCCTTCCTCAGTCCTGGCCAATTGAAGTGTTGTTTGATCTTCTCTGTTGTCTTGGCCACTCCCATGTGTCCACCGAGCTTCGACTCGTGGATCTCCCGAATCAATGCCTTCCGTTGCTCTGGTTCGACATAAGCTCGGTTGTGATACCAGAGCCGGTAGCTGTCGTCCTTCTGGATCCCCAAAGATTCCAGTTCAGCCCATCGTTCCTGCTCGTTGTTGCCGATGTTGCTCTGATACTTGTTGGCTGTTGATTCTTCTCGGTACACCGCGCAACACTCAGCCCACTGCTGGAGCGGGTGCCTCAGTGTGCCTTCTGCTGTCTCCTGCAGCAAGGGTGGTGACTCCTCCGCCACCTTTTCTTCGTGGTGGTCTGCCCTTCTGCTTAGAGCGTCCGCTCTCGCGTTCTCAGATCCCTTCTTGTAATGGATCTGAAAATTGAACTCAGACAGGAATTCCGACCACCTGCCTTGCCTGGCGTTGAGGACCTTGGTAGTAGTGAAATATTTCAAATTTTTGTGATCCGTGTAGACCTGGACCTCGTAGTTGGTTCCGCTGAGATATGGTCTCCATTCCTCAAAAGCCTCGATGATGGCAAGCAGCTCCTTGTCGTGGATTGGGTAGTTCTTGCGTGGTCCCTCCAGCTTCTTCGAAAAGAATGCTACCGGGTGCAACTTCCCGTCCTGGTCTCGCTGTCCTAGCTGTCCTCCTATGGCGTAGTCGGAAGCGTCTGTCTCAACTTCGAAAGGTCGTCCTGGATCCGGAAGTTTGAGTACTGGGTCCGCCGTAATGGCATTCTTGATGGCTTGAAAAGCCTCTTCCTGTTCTTCCTTCCATTTGAACTCGGCGTCCTTCTTGGTTAGGTCGTTCAATGGTTTTGCAATGGCGCCGTAGTTCCGTATGAACATTCGATAAAAATTGGTGAATCCCAGAAACTCTCGAACCCTTGTCTTTAGTTGTTCGGGTGTTTCTCCCTGTGGTCTCGGCCAGTCCTTGACTGCCGCGATCTTCCCTGGTTCCATTCGCACTTCTCCTGGCGAGATCAGATATCCGAGATAGACCGTCTCCTGCACATGGAACTCGCTCTTGTCCTTGTTGACCGATAGTCCTGCTCCATGTAGCGCGTCCAAAATTTCCTTGACGTGCTGTTTGTGTTCTTCCAGAGTGCGTGAGTAGATGAGAACGTCGTCGAGGTAGCAAACTGCTGTTTTGTCGAGATACTGGCGAATCGTGTGATCAACGAGGGCCTGGAAAGTCGCTGGCGCATTTGTAAGCCCAAACGGCATAACGAGATACTCGAAATGCCCGTAAGGCGTGCGAAAAGCCGTCTTCCATTCGTCTCCCTCCTTGATTCGTATGTGCGCGTACCCAACTGGCATATCAAGTCTGGTGAACCATTGTGCCCCTGACAGTTGACTTCGCAGCCGCGAAATCAGCGGTAGTGGGTAACCGTTCTTCACCGTCTCCTGATTTAGCTGTCGATAATCCACACACAGTCGTGGACTCCCATCCTTCTTCGGTACGAAGAAAACAGGATATCCAGCTGGCGATGTGGATGGTCTGATGTGTCCTCTCTTGAGATTCTCGTCCAAATACTTCCGCAACTCTTCACTCTGTTTGTCGTTGGTGTGGTAGACCTGAAAGAGCTTGAGCTTTGCTCCGTCCTTGAGCTTGATCTCGTGGTCCCATGGTCCCCTATCTGGTAGACCCTGAAGGTGTTTTGCTGTGAACGCCGGATGCCCTTGATATTCCGGCGGTACCTCCTTTTTCTCGCTTTTCTTCAAGTTGTTGTAATAAGCGTATTTGTCCTTCATTGCTGCCGCAATCTCCACCAACGCAACTGTTCCTACCAACCCTACTTCTTCGATCTTGCCGCCTGTGTCGATCGAGTACACCAATATTTCTCGTGTCTCTTGCGGTGGTGCCGTGGAGGGTGCTTGTCTTGCACTCTGCTCCTGCCGTGCTCCTGATCTCCCATCGTTGGTTGGATACTCCCGATATGTCCTCGGTCGTAGGTGGCCACCATCCTTCCAACGGATGTCTGGGTCGTAGTCCTCGTGCCATGGCTGCCCTAGGATCATGTCCTTCTCTGGCCCCATATCCACGATGTCGAAAATCACTGTCGTTGTTTTTCCTGACACTGTGATGTCCAGTGGCAACGTCTCTCTGGTTACCAACTGTGTAGGGAAGGGTCCCTTCATGACGACCTCTTCCTCCTTCTTTTTCCATGGAACCCGGGCTTGTTGCACAAATCTTGGTGAAATCAAGTCCGCTTCTGCTCCACTGTCCACGAGTGCTTGCGTTTGGAAACCCTTCCAACGCGCTGCTACTCGCAATCTTTTGTCTTTCATGCCCCTCCTCTGTACAGCAGCGACCTCGCTGATGCGTAGCTCGTGGTCCTTTAGAGGTTTGCGGCCTCCGCGAAAGGCCGTGACCCTTTTCCCGACTGTTGTTGAGCCTCCAGAGCGTCCTCCTTCGCCGAACTGTCCAGCAGCTCGAAACCGGCTAACCATTGTCGTTGGGCTTCTTTCCATTCCTCGCTGTCAGATGGGCGTTCATCTATCCCATAGGCTTCTCCCCATGTGATGTTTCTTTCCGCGTGGTATGCCCGCACCTTCATTCTCAAGTGAAGTGCGCAATCCTTGCTTGGGCAATAAGCCATGTCCTTATCGGGGTTATCCACGCAGCATCGAGCCTCTCTTGGCCAAAACTGAATGACCTGTCGGACATTGTCGGGTCGAACCGGATCCCCTTGTCTCCACAAGAAATAGTCGTTTAATTCCTCGTCCGGGGCTCCCCATCTTGCGAGTGTCCTCGATACTGGTGCTGGTTGTCCTGTCTGGGTAACCTCCCTGATCGGCCAATGCCTGTTAAGGGCTTTCAACTGGTAATGTTCCGCGCATCCGTGAGCGATGCACTGGAACCATGGCATTCTTCTGTGCTCTGGGTGTTTTGGGTGAACCTGTGGCGTGTCTCCTTCGCAAGGAGTATACCACCCCTGTGTTGGGACCTCTTCTGGCGTCAGTGCGAGTCCCACGCTGGCCACTGGTCGCGCTGCCCAAAATTCATCCCAAGTCTCTCCATACTCGTTGAGCCGCATAAGGTCTCCAACGAACTCTTCCTCCGGAATGATCCAGCGTTCATTGCCCTGCCCGAGCTGTGCAAGCGGTGGGCTGTCGGTCGTGGCTTGCGCCATCTTGTCCTCGAGGTCGCGATAGTGTCGTTCAATCGCTTCTCGCTGGTTCCGAAGTTCTTCCACCTCTTTCTCGAGTCTTTGAACCCGTTCCTCGGCTTGCCTTAGGGTCTCTCCCGTGTCTAAACTCGAGAGGGCGGTCGTGACGAAAACCCGCCTTAGTCTCCGCAAGGTTTCCTCAGAGGGTCCTGGAGCCGTGTTTTCCTCTAGCCTGGTGGCTCCCCTGGTTGGCAGTTCTTGTCCCACAACACGGTCTTCTCCCTCAGAGTCGACTGTTAATTCTCCTTCCTGAGTCTCATGCTCGTAGTCGCTGTCGGTGTAGTCGTCCGCTGAGTCCAGGAATCCATCGTTGCCGTACTCAATGCTTGAGATCTCAACAACCCGCGTTGTCTTCGCAACTGCCGCCGCCTCCTTTTCCTTCCAGCTGAGCTGCTTGGGTGCCCGACAGTCTCTCTTGAAATGCCCCGTCTTCCCGCAGTTGAAGCACTTGACGTTGTTCTTCCCCTTGAACCGCTTCTGAACTGCGTCAATCTCCATAGGTCCCGCGTGAGTGGTTCCAGACACGCTTGTGGTGTAGCGTTTCTTCTTGTCGTTGGCTCGGTAGCCTCCGGAGCCACGGTGTTGTCCTGGGTTTGCACGCGTTCCTCTTTTCTCCATCCGGCGTTGAAACTGCCGGTCGTCGATACGAATGGCTGTAGCGATGTACTTGTCGATGGTGTCCGGTCTCTCCTCCTTGTACAACTCGTCCTTCACTTCATCCTTGAGTCCGTTGTAGAAAAGCTGCATCAAGCCTTCGTCATTAATCTCGCTGCGCAGGGCGTCGGTCTTGAAGGTGGCAGCATAGTCGGCTGCCGACCGGGTCTGGCGCAAGTTGGCGAGTCTCTCCTGGGCTCGGCGAGCTTCGTCGTACTCTCCGAAGACTTCCTTGATGCGGGTCTCGAACTTCTTGAAGGTCTCGAAGCACTCCCTAGTGATGTCCTTCCTGGTGCCTGCGTCGTCGTTCTCGTAATAGTCGTCCAGGATGGGCTCGAACCACGCGAGAGCCTTGTCCTTGAGTCGAGATGCCGCGTAGGTGACCTTGGACTCCTCGTCGGGGAAGCGAGTAGGGTAGTACCGAAAATAGGTCTTGAGCTGGATCAGGAACCCTCCAAGCTCCCCCTTTCCGCCACCATAGCGTTCGGGGGCCTCAATCTTGGCCAGCTGGCTACCGCGGTGATCCAGGTGACCAACGGCGACGACTTGGTCCTGGGTCTGTTGAACCGCATCCTCGAGCTCCTTGACGCGAGCGTTGAGTCGGGCCAGAATGGCTTGAGGGCTTTCTTTGTTGTCCGCCATGGTGATGGGTACCTTCAACTTATCCGTGACAGAGTTGAAGTGAGTATGCAACGTGTGACGAACCCCTGTACAGAACCTCTGAAAGGGATATTCGGTTGAAGGTAACTTCTGATAATAACGGTTCGGTGCAGCTAAACAGTGCACAACAAGATGTCTCAATGTAAACACAAGATACCGTGAATACAAGCTGTGATTGCATACTGCGGAACTATCTACAAGCTATCTAGTTCCTCCGTATATATAGACCCATGGATCACCTGGATCACGTTCCCTATAGGTGATCTGGATCGCCTTTCCTTCCTGTGGCTCACTACGCTCACCGTGATCCTGTCGCCCTGCTCACCGGGATCACCGTGAGCCCGTCGCTCCACTCCCGATTGGTCCATAATGATTGGCTAGGAGCGGCCCGCGCTCCGTGCGTTAGTTCTTCATCAACGATTGTGACACTTAGCTATATATTCTTAACGTACTTAGCAGTAAGGAAGGCGGTAAGATTTTAAAGTATCTGCTCTATATTTTTAAAGTAGAAGGCTATAGTATTAGCAAAGTAAGTAGAGGTTATATTTAAGACGGAGGCAATAGCGATAATTGGAACGATAAGGGCAATAATAGAGATAGTAGAAGTAAGTAAAAAAGGAAGGATAGTAGTTAAGGTCTTTTTATATAGTAAAGGGTATATTAGGTTTAAGCTTAGGCTTTAACGATATTTTAAAGGTATTACTACTTTATAATTACGGTATTAGTAAAAAGATAGCTTTTAGTCTTTTAAAAGAAGCAGACGGCAGCGGCTTTATAAAAATGGAAGTCCTTTAATAAGTTTAAATTCTATTTTATAAAGTCAGTACGGCCAAACCGAATATAATAAAAAGGCGAAATTTTTTATTTTTTTCCTTATATTGTTATAATATTGGAGGTTAAAGAGTTTGTTTTTAACTGCTATTAAATAGAATATAGCCTACTAAGATATTTAGGGGATTTAGTATACTTTATTAAAACATTTATATTATATAAAGACTGTACTTTCTTTTAAAGGAGGGTAGGTTTATAGGATTATAGGGCTTTTTCTTTATAGTATAATCTATATAATAGTATTTTATCTTATTAGTTAATACAGTGTTTATAATAAGAAGATAACGATCCTATCTTTTTTATTAGCTTAAAGCCGATAGAGGTATTTTACCTCTTCCTTTATTTAAAGGATATATTAAATATAATTAGCTATAGATTAGTATAGTACTTATAATATAAAGACAATAGGGCTTATAGTATAAAGGTAAAGAGGGGATTATTATTATTATTATTATTATCATTATCGTCGTTATCGTCGTTATTATCCTTCTATAAGTTATAGTTAGAATGTATATACTATAGAAGTAAGTAGGAAGTGTTTACTATATAGCGGTATTTATAAAAGGAAGAGGAGGTTAGAGGACCTTTTTTATTATTATCCTTAAAGGGGTTATCTTTAAAGGTATTAGTAGCGGCGGTAATAGTATTGATAATCGGAAGAAGGGTAATTACAGTAGATATAGTATTAGTATTATTAGCCGATAGTTAGATTGTATTTTTAATATATATAGCTTATTTTTACTATAGTATTTACTTATAAGTTTAAAAGAAGAATTACTATAGGTATAGGGTTAGTTACTTATTTAATAAGGTATTAGAGATAGGTATAGATACTTATAAAGAAAAGGAAGGGTTTATTTATATTTTAAAAAAACGCTAAGTTAATGACTGTAAGACGATCTATAAATAAAGTGACTTATAAAATAAAGAGAAAAACCTTATAGAAGGTTAGAAATTAATAATAAGATTAAAATTCTATTAATTAATTAGTTATTGATAGTTATAAAGCTATTGCTAATAAGGTAAGTACAGTATAGTAGCTATAGGAGGAAGATTTACTGAAGTATAAAAGGTTAAAGGAAGAAAGGAAGTAAGGCGGTAGCAGTTATAAAGAAATAACGGAATAATTAGGAATTAGAAATTAAGAGCTTAGGTCTTTAAGCAATTATTTACTTTATAACCTTAATAACTTAGGGCTAGACTGTAAGCTATAGTTATATAGTGGTAATAGGCGTTAGAAAGAAGGAACCGGGCTTACTATCAAGGGGGGTTCTTTAAGAAGTATATTTAAAAGGTAGCTAATTTATAAATACCTTAAGTACTATTTAATAGCGACCGATAAAAAAAGGTTTATTTACTTTTCCTTTTTATTTTTCTACCCTTTCTTTACCTTACTTAACTTTTCCTTTAACCCTTTCTTTTACCTTATACTCTACCCTATAATATCTTTTTAAATTACTTACAATATATTTACTAATAAACTACTATTATTATATAAGGTTACTTAACCTTATAACTCTATTATCTTTACCTTATTTATAATATAAAAATATACCGTTTATAACTTACTTTTATTACCCTTTAGTCTTTAAATACTATCCTATTTTACTATTTAGTTTATACCGTCTTTATATCTTCTTTAAAGGAACGACCGTCTAATACCTTTTCTATCGGTAGCCCTATCTTTTTTAACTCTATATATCTATTACTATTACTTTATTTACAATATAGAAGTATCTAATTTACAACCTATTACTACTGCCTTTTTCTACTATAGAATATACTTAACTTCTATTTCCTTTTCTTTACTAACTTCGTTACCGTCCTATTTATAATAAAGGGCCGACCTTCCTATATCCTCTATTTAACTAATAGCCCTTTAATTACTTAGCTTTTTTATTAATCCTATTACTATAAAGAGCCTTAAGGGCGGTTTTTAAAGATAGGAACTTAAAAAAGAGGAGGCTTTATTAGGGTGTAATTTAGATAGGCTTAGAGGATAGAGGTTTTAGGCTAGTAGTAGTAGTGTTTGATAGTTAGTAATTGGCAGATCTTTCGGGGTTTGCTAATGTAGTATAAGTAATATAGTTACAATAGCTAAATGCCTATATATATACCTAGTTAATGGTTAGATTAGAGTAAGCTGTAGGATCCTATAGTAAAAAGAGGTCTCTGAAGGAGGTAGCCGAGCCTAGGTTACCGGTAAGGTATATAGGGTAATATGGTAGACCTGGGATTCTAGGAAGGCCAGAGTTCAGTGTAGGTGGAATAATATACCTATATTAAACCACTATCGTCTTCTTGTTGTGAACCCGTTGTATACGCAGTATAGGCTACTTACTTAGCCTTACACTCTGACGTGTGGAACCTCCCCTGACATCGGTATAAAGTTTTAAAAGCTATTAAAGCTAATTAAATACCATTTCCTATATATAGTTTATAACCTTTATAATATTTCTTTAATTAATAAGTAAATAGCTTTTAATAACAGTATTTACTAACTTTATAAGTAAAGTTGTCGTTATATTTTAATTTCAATACCTCTTTATAAAGTAATATACTTAATACTTCTTTAAAGATATCTATTGCTTTTAAATATAAATTAAAGTTCTATTTTACTTAATAAATAGCTTATAAATAGCATCCTATATTATTTAGAATTGGTTTTAAGTCTTAGTTTAAAATAAAGTTTTAAATTAAATTAAAAAACTATAGTAATTATAGAGCTACTTTTTAAAAATAAAGCTATTGTTTTTACCGCTAATATATTAAAAGAAAGTAATATAAAAGTAATAGTTTTAATAATTTAAGGTTTATTTAGTACCCTATATTATACTGTTTTTATTATTTTAATCCTCTTTAATACTATTACTATCTTCCTTATTATTTTAATTCCTATCTTTTTACTTATTAATTTACTTTTCCCTAGCTTTAAAAAGGACTTTAAAAGTAATATAGTAAATATAGATTTATTATTAAGTATTAGAAAAAACCTCTACTATAGTTATTTATATTTCTTTTTATTAGTTTATAATAATAATCTTTAAGTTTTAAACGCTAACCTTTTCTAATAAAGACTTAATAGCTTTAAATAACTAAATAAAGGTTTCCTCTATTTTATTATTATAGAAGTTAAAGAATAAAGAAAGATTACTATTAAAAGGAGTTTTAATTATAGTATAAAAAAAAGAAAGGTCTTACTTATTAGTATAGTAAGTTAGGTTAATAGAAAGAACCTTATTAAACTACTTAATATAATAGACTATATTAAAATAGTAAAATACTAATGCTTTAAATCGATTTAAATCCTTAGCTTTTTATTATATATAGTAGTTAACTTTTTCTTTATTAAACTGCTTAATAACTATATTAATACCAGTATAACCACTACTTTCTTCTTTATATTTAAGAATCTAATAATTATAAACGTCTTTTATAAAAATAATAAAGCCTTCGATCTATTTATAAACTATAGACTTAATCTCTTTTAAGTAAATAGCCTAATACTTATCGGTACTTTCAATAACTTCTTTTTTAACAATAGTAAGCTTTTAATATTATAAATAAGTATAGAGGTTAGAAGACAGTTTATAGTTATAAATCTAGTACTTAAGCTTTTTATAATTATTAAAGATCTAACCTTTTAAAGTCTTTATTACTACTTCCTTTTACTTATAACTATATTTATATAAAAGAAAGATATAAAGATTAGTCCTTTAAGATAGTTTAATATTACTATAGTAATTATAAGTAATATTATATTAAGTATAGTTTTATTAAAGGCCTTACCTATTATATTTATTCTACTTAATAATAGTAAAGCTATATTACTTAATAAATAAATTTAAATTATTACAAAGCTTCTATATATTTAATATAAAAACTTTAAAACTAAAGCAGTTAAGAAGGTTTATAATAATATAGTCTTTGGCTTTTTTAAGTAGTCGCTTAAGGCCTTTAGAATCTATCGTTTAAACTACTTCTTTACCGTTAAAATTATAAAATAAAGGTATAATAAGTATACTTATAGCCTTATATATATTTTTCTAATCTATTAATAATAGAATTTATAGAAGTAGCTATATTTAAGTAAGGTTGTAATAGGAAGAAAAAGCTATTGTAGCGATAAAATCTGTACTAAAGGTTAAATTGCAAGTAAGTAGGCCTTTAGAAGCAGTATGGCCGGTAGAAGCAAGTAGTTAATAATAAAGTTCAAATTTCAAGGGCTATATATAACCCTAACCCCTGTGGGGGGTAATGCGTACGTAGTAAAAAGGGTAATACGCACCTAGCAATTCTCTAAAATAAAGCCAAATCGTATTCCAACGCCCTGTATGCCAATCCCTCTCTAAAACCTCTATCCAAGATACCATACCCAAGATCAAGCAACCTTATTCCCCTCACTATCAAACCCAACAGAATAGGGCCACCTTCGCCTCCTCAAATCCCACCAACTAGCCCTATGCCGCGCCGCCGGCTGCTGCATTTTCTCTAAACATATTCCCCTATTATTCCTTTTTCTCCAATCACCCTTCTTTCCCAACCCGCACTCACACCTACACCCAAACCCCCCTTGTTGTTCCTCACTCATCCCTTCTGTTGGTTTCCCAATCATCTCATTATCCAACAGCTGCTTCCCTTTTGCATTCTGGGGACACTGCCAAAACGGCTCATGGTAATACGCTATATCACTGAAATGATGCAGCTCTTTCGCCTCAAGCAATAAATGCACTGCTAGGGAATGCACAGGCGCATCGCCCCATCTCTCCCGGTAGAAACCTCCCGTCTTATCCAAATGCTTGAACAATTTTTGGTATTGCTCCCCCCTGAAGAAGTCCAAGTCGGCAATCTCAAAATTGGACCAGTAATGACACAGGTTCCATTTCTCGCCCTTGATGTTGTAGTGCTCTCGCCGGAGGATTTTCCCTAGCAGCCAACGGATAGGTGCTGGCTTCAACAGCCAGTTTGATTCTGTGTCGATCATGGCTTTCCAGTTTGGGTGCATGGGAATGTTGTTTTGTGTCCGGAAATCATCGACGGTTCGGAACAGTGAAGGGCAAGTGTTGGGTTCCTCCCACAGGGCAACCGTGTAGCCGTATTTCTTGCCACGGCGGGCCATTTCGACAAAGGGGTCGTAGGTGAGGGAGCAGCCGTAGCTTACACCTGGTTCGAGTCGCCAGTAGTATTTGTATTCTTTTAGCGCGTCGAGGTTGTAAAACTCGCTGTTTTCACGGTCAGGTATCGTCCTTTTGTTTAAGGATGAAAATGTAGGTGGAAAGCAGAGACTTACCCCGAATAAAACCGGCACATATGATGATAGCCTTCTATCTCCCCCTTATACACCCCGTCTGCCTCCTGCTGCTTCAAATACTCCCCCATCACCTCTTTGGTCAGCCCTTCAGAAGGCCCCCAAGTACCCCCCGGTATGACTTCAAACTTCGCCTCCCCACTAACAGTCCCCTTCAATGCTCTCACAAACTCCTCGCTCCAGGGCTCATTATTCAGAAACAACACCGGGTAATTAAACCACCTGTTGAACCTGTCCTCCACATTTTCCATCGTCCTTTTTGCTTCTTTCAGCTCATTGTTCCTCGCCAGCATGACCAGTACCGCCTTCTCCCTCGGCCGAGTCACCAGTTTTGAAACATCTTGGCACCCAATTGAGAACGGCTCGTCGAGATCGTTGGGTCCGACCGGGCGGGGAATTGAGAGGGAGACCTGGCTGTGGTAGTAGGCTTCGAGAACGGAAAGGAGGAGGATCAGCGCCGAGACTTTGAGGAGGAGGTTCACGCGGCGGGAGCGGAGCAGGCTGCGGGTGATTGATATTGGGGGACCGAGGAGGGACGAAGAGAGGAATTTCATCGTTTCGGGAGGCGGCGATGGTGGGAGTGCCGTGGCGGGGGCATTTTGGGAGGGGGTTGTTGAGTTCAAAAGTTCAAACGCGAGAAACCTGAGTCGAGATTGGGATCACGTCTCCCAGGATGATGATGGAGCTAGACAGGGGTTCAGCTCCTTTGCAGGGATCCGTCAGCGTGGCATTGGGGGCTTGGGGCCAAGATGTCGAGAACTGCCAAGATGATGCCAAGATGTAAATCGACCTTTTAACCCCAACCCAGGATTGGGATGACTTGGCTTTAGTTTTGACCTGATCCAATCCTACCCCACGCCTTTGATCGAATGATGAAGCCATGATGATAGACTGATCGGCCAAACCAGCGGCGTCTGCTAGCGGGAATTGGGGTTCTATCTAGAGACCAGAATACTGTATGAATCTTCTTGAGATGTGGTAAAGTTGTGATGTTGGTCTCCCAGGTCCATCCGTATTCGACTTCCAGAAAATCAGTCAGCACCTGCGCCAAAAATCGTCAGAGAGGGAGGCATGTGAGCCGATAGTCGGTTCGGTCGCAAAGATGTTCGTAGGTCTGCAGATTGCCACTGCCCAGTGGTCGCCTGTCGCGGGTCGAAATATAGTGAGTGCCCAACCGCTGGAGGCGGTGGGCAAGGGCCAACGAACCCGAAGAACGGTAGATATTCGGGTGTGAAGCTCGGGCATCACTGGAGCAGATGTGATTTAAAAGCTTGCGTGGCTTGCTTCCGGTGCGGGATGTGGCTGACCAATGGTACTGCCCCATTGGTTCAAGAATGAGGGGCTGGGAACTGAGTCTTTTCAGCTGTGCTCAAGCATCAACGAACAATGTGACTGAATGGGACCTCAACATGAAGAATTATGAGTCGAGATAAAAGGCCACACCTAGAACTTCATTACCGATGAGGCTGACAGTCTAAATTCATTAGCCGGAAACAAAATGGCAACGGTAGGTGAGCAAAACAGAAGCGTGCAACTTGTCCCTGTTTGCTTACTGAAAATCAGGCCAGCCCAAAACCTTTCATCAGAAACGAGGCGGCAGCATCCAGAACGACATCCATTGATGAAGACACACCGATTTCACTGAGCACAAGGTCCCTTTTTCTGTTCCAAAAAAGTCCGCTTCGTAAACAAAGCACGGTTCCATCTCAGTCAACTTGTGAACTTATTAAAGGGCCTTTAGGTCTGATCCTTCTTCACGAGCCATCTGAACCACGCATAGATTTCATTTTCGTTCATGGTCTTGGTGGAGGTTCAAGAAAAACATGGAGCTTCTCCCCGGAGGAGGCCATGTTCTGGCCCAAGGAATGGCTTCCGACTGAAGTCGGATTTGAGCATGTGCGTATCCATAGCTTTGGCTACAACTCGGATTGGACTACAAGGAAAGAGAGCCTCTTGACAGTCCACGACTTCGGACAAGCCTTGATTGCCGATATCTACAACTCGCCACACCTACACAAGAACGGAGAGGTGAGGTGCCCTGGCCCACCGATTGCCTGCTTCACGTTAAACAAGTTCACAGACACCTATCGTATTTGTGGCCCACAGTATGGGGGGTCTAGTCGTGAAGAAGGTATGTGTTGGGTTACCGGATCTGACTAGTCTCCAGCTGACAACTCCAGGCCTACCTTCTGGCTCTACACAGCCCAGTTTATAATGCCATGTCTCAACGAATCCACACCATATACTTTCTGGGCACTCCCCACCGTGGAGCCGATTCTGCGCAGTTCACCAAGCTTCTCCGGTATGTGGCAGGCAATGGAACCAAATCCTTCATTGACGATCTTGTTCCTGGGAACCGGACCATTGATGTAGGTCCTTTCTCCTGCTCCTTGTTTTCCGGGAGACTATCTAACAACAGTATCAGCAACTCAATGATGAATTCCGCCATGTGTATAACAAAGTACAAATCTGGTCTTTCTTTGAAAGTATTCCTATGAGCTTTGGTCTCGTGGTAGAAAAGGAATCCGCAGTCCTGGGTGGGTTGCATCACTCTGTTTCGCTTGGCTTGGTCGTCGTCTAACTGAGAAGTCAAGGCCTTCCCGGAGAGCATGTTCGCTACATGGAGGCCGATCATCGTCATCTTTGCAAATTCGACAGCCCCGATAGCCCAAACTACATAGTCTTGTACAATTCTTTTCTGTCCACCATCGGGCAATTGGGAGAACACAGTAGGTACACACACTCGGACCCAATGCAAAGGTACATGTTTGCTAATAGGCGCTCAATAGACTTGCATCAACTAACAAAGCTGCATCGGTCACAGATGAAACAGGTGTCCTGTTTTCTCCGGGTAGACCAACGGCCCGAGTCAGTTTTACTTGCTCTCAACGAGAAGCAGCACCGTGGTTCCTGCCAATGGTTGACCAACAACGATATTTTCCAGGCCTGGGTTAACGGCCATGTGAATGTCAAATTTGGGGATGCGTCTGGATCACCTGAGAGCTCGATAGGCCATTGCCCTCGGATCTTGTGGCTATCTGGTCGACCAGGAACGGGCAAATCCGTTGCTTCCACCCATGTCATCAAATATCTGGAATCCCGCAAACTCGACTGCAGTTTCTATTTCTTTCGGCATAATGATCAATCTGGCGCTAATGTTGCATCGCTATTGCGATCACTGGCTTTTCAGATGGCTGAATTAAACCCCCAAGCTAGGCAAGCCATTATGAGGATGGTAGAAGATGATGTTGTGATCGATGAGGACGACCATTACACACTGATGAGCAGGCTCTTCGCCAACGGTATTTTCGGGATCCAATTTTGGACGCCTCACTTTTGGGTCATCGACGCTGTCGACGAGTGCGCGGAGGAGTCCCTATCACTCTTTATCTCAATGATATCCAAATTGGACCAGACTGTGCCGCTGCGCATCTTCATCACCAGTCGGCCCGGTGGTCAACTACAAAAGCTCTTCAAACATGAAGGCACTCGATTTTTCGATCTTTCAACCGGCCTGTCTGGGTCATTAAATGATATCGAAACTTTCATTCGTGCTAGATGCCCTCAGTTGGAGGACAATCAAACTCGCGAGTCTTTCGTGTCTGAGATCCTGTTGAAGTCGAAAGGGAGCTTTCTCTGGGCTTCATTGACGATGGCAAGACTGGAAGATTCGTACAGTTTTGAAGATATGCGAGAAGCTCTAAGGGGGATACCGTCCAAAATGAGCGCGCTCTATTCACGCATCACAAAATCCCTGAAGGACTCACCGAGTTATGAGCTTGTAAAATGCATACTCGACTGGGTCATTTGCGCGCAACGGCCATTACTTATGACAGAGCTCTCGGAAGCCGTCAAACTCGACGTTGGCCGTACGCTCACAGCATCCCCAGCTCAGCTCGAGTCTTTTACTGGGCACCTGCTTTTCGTAGACAGGGAATCTCGGGTTCAAGTAACACACGAAACAACTTCAGCTTTCCTTCTTGAACAGGGTGAAGGTCTCTGGATCGACCGACAAGCAGCCCATGCAAGGATTTCAAAGGTCTGCCTGACCACTCTATGCGGTAGCGACTTCACACCGCCGACGAGTCGTCAGTTCGCTCCGGAAACGACAAAGAACATTTCGCCCTTTGCCACATACGCGATTGCCAGCTTCTCATTTCACTTTACCCACGGAACGTTATCGAGGGACACCCTGGCGCTACTGGACAAGTTTCTTCGATCAAATGTATTGACATGGATTGAAAATATTGCTAGGCTCGGGGATGTGTCTATACTCCAGGAGGCCAATCATCGATTGAATGGCTATCTAGCAGCGCAAACTAATGATCCACAACACGACAACATCGAAATCGACAATTTGGCAGCATGGGTGACAGATATTGATCGCATAATCGCGACGTTTCAATCATGTCTCCTGGCGTCACCCCGAGCCATTCACTTTCTGGTCCCTTATTTATGTCCACCTACTTCAATTGTCAACCAGTTATTTTCGAAGCCTAGCACGCGGTTCAGAATAAAAGGGCTTGCCGAGAAGGGTTGGGGTGATCGCTTGACGTGCTACCTCTTCTCGGAACACCCTACCGCTGTCGCTTGCAGCGATCGTTTACTGGCCATTGGGCTGTTTGACGGTCAAGTAATGATCTATCAGAACACGGAATTCAATTCCTTTGAGCCTGTCAGTACAGTGTCCCATGGAACAAGGGTACGACAGGTGGCATTTGATCCCAGAGCGTCAGTTCTAGCGTCATGTAGCGCTCGCAGGCTTGCTCTCTGGGACGTGCACTTGGTTGATGGGCCGTCGTTTCCCTGCATCTGGTCACAGTCTCTCGACTTTCTTCCTTGTGAGGTGGCTTTCAACCCAGATGGAGAGTTCATTGTACTTGCGCATGCTCGTCTGAAAGCACTCGTCCGTTGCAGCAGACAGGACGGTTCGAGGGAGACGCTTTCCTTGATACAGGACTCAGATTCGGATTCTTCAGACGGTGAGATGGACAGCATGAGTAAGGTTGGGCTCACAGCCTGGTCCATGAAGCTCGGTTCGACACAGAAGATTGCCGCGCTAGTCTATGGATCTTCGAAGCTTGAGCTTTGGAACTTGGAAGCGAATGAGAAGATCGGTAATCTCCAGCGGCAATGGAAGAAAAACACCCATGCTGCCGTTCGTGGGGTGATATTGAAGCACATACACGGGGCTGATCTGCTAGCTGTGTCATACGACGACGGTGATGTCGTTACTTATAATCCCTGGACACTGGAGAAAGTCGAGGAACGCCACTTCCACACCGCTTTTGACAACCTGAGCGCAACATCCGATGGCCGCGTCCTAGTGGGCGCGGCGGATGATGGATCGATCCACCTGCTTTTGTTCGAGAGTCTTCAGTCATTATACCGTATCCCGCCATTCGAGGGGGATGCCTATGAACCAAGTCGCGGCCTCACATTTTCCGCCGACAACCTGAAACTTTTTGATCTTCGTGTCAAATGCTGCAACATTTGGACGCCTTCAGTTCTCTTATCAGAGTGCTACGGTCATAACAAGCGGCTGGATACGACTTCCAGGAGCAAGTCCTCCCCCAGCCGACATGACCTGAGCGGCACCATGATTCCCTTACATGCATCTGACTTGGCCCCCCCTGCCAACATCAAACGTATCTTGGCGCCCAAGGGACCGGTCTTCTTTCTCGGAAGAATGGATGGAACCATAGAGGCCTATGAAGCCGGCACGGGCGATCTTGTCAAAAGATTTCAGCCCCTTCACCATTCTAGATTTGGCACCCATTGGGCTGTCCCATGCAACTGGAACAATAGCAAGAAGCTGCTCCTCAGCATCGGCTGGAAGGGCCAATGCATTGTGATCTCGCCTCTGGACCACTCCCAACAAGGGAGCTCGGTTATTTCGAGCATTCATTGTCGTCGCCGCTATCGTGAGGGAGCATCGCCTTTTTGGCAGGGAATTATTAGCCCTGATGGCACGCGTGTGCTGCTCGCCTATGAAAGTACAGCCGAACTGATTGCCACCAACTATCCCCAATCAGAGATTGGCAATAGCGACCGAACTGATAGTGACGAGGGGACTGATGATGAGAACGAGACTGATGATGACTGTGAGCTGGACAAGGGCGTGGAGATACAGAAGGCCGAAGTTGGTGCGTTTTGGGGGACTGACCCGTCCGACGCCTCCCGTTTGCTCGCCATCGAAGGCGGCGTTGTCCATCTGTTTGATTGGCATTCTCTCCGGAGACTGTCTGACCCGATCGACCTTGGAATTCCCGAAGGACTGCGCGCAAACTTGAGGGGTAAACAGTCCTGGATCACACATCCAAAATCGCAGTACTATGTACTCAATACAAACAGCCAAGGAAATGGAACAACAAACTGTTTCGCTGTGCTGGATACATCTAGACTGGCGAATGGCACCCAACATTCCACAGCATTCAGATACCGTGCCTTTAGCGACATTGAAATCCTGAGGGTTGTTGGAATCCTTCGGTCAACCATCTATTTCCTCGACACAAAGCAGTGGATATGTTCCATCAGTGTGAAGAACTTGGAGGAAACGACGGCGCATAATTATTCGAGGCACTTTTTCATCCCGCCCACGTGGCACACGGGAGATAACATCCCGGTGATAGGAATTATTTCCAAGAGTCTGATGACGATTGCGGTGGGTTCCCAGCTGGTTTGGGTTCATGGGTTCATGGAGTATGACGAGAAGGTACCCCTGATTCCTGTGTGAGCTAAGGCGAGGCAACAGGAAATCACTGGCGGGAGGGCATGTTGTGGAGAAATGAAAGCTGCTGAAGGTTAGACTTTACAAAAGCTAAGCATATAGCAGTTGATGAGAATTGGAACGCCGATATTTAGTGGCTCCTTTGGGTGGGGAGCGGTTTGACGGTGTGTAGTTAGTGATCACAGTGTGGGTTGGCAGGCGACTGCAGTTTGGGAGTGTCAATCGAGGGGATGACGACAGGCCACAACCGACGGAAGGCAGCGTGCTGGCTGGGCTACAGAATCGACGACATGAGCGACTGCTTCCCAAGAATCCCATTTCCCATTTCATCCCGTTTTGTCCCAAACATCTGCCATATCATGCATCCGTATGCGAGTCAACCCACCTACTTGTAACATTCATCGCTCTTAATATTGTACATTTGTATGTAGAACTCGACGCTCTCTGGAAAGATGCATCCTCGTGCTGTCAAGACGCCCCCGTCTCAGGCGCTCTCTCTCTCTATCAATACTGACACAGGCTAGCCAATTTCACCATCCCAGTCTCATTCATTCGTGCTTTGAGCACCAACAACTGGGACGTCGTACCTGACTTTTCGCACCTCCAGAGCGGGATATGGGCATAACTAAGCAAGTATGATATGGCAATCTATTCTTACAACGTACGGATCCTAACATGGAGGGTAGTCGCGACGAAATAAAATGGTCGAGGTCCTCAAACTCAACAAGCCTCAACAAAGTGTAGAGGCGGAGATCTTCAACTTCGACGTGAAGGGCAAAGATGACATGATCGAGGCGGCGGCGAGGTTTGGCCAGACTCGCCCACTACATGCACTGATCCTCGTTATTGGTATGGCAACACCTTCCTTACTCTACAGTTTGATGTACTGATAAATCACCCAAAGTACAGGGCTCGAACCGTTCAAGTACCTCGGCCCCGCTAACAATCTTCTGGATGATAGTCTGTTGTGTCTCAAGTTCAAGAAACATTTCAAGGCAAGTAACGTGACTCTTTCGTATCGTCAATTGTTATGTTAGAACCTGAAGCTGACTGGTTTGTACGGCTGGCAGCCCCTTCATGCCTTCTATCCGAATCTTCAAATGGGCAGAGGTACTATAGTCAACATGGCTTTCTGCCTCGAGAACAGATCGAGGAGTAGGGAAACGCCCTGTTCTTTCACCGTGGCGCCTGTGAATTGGTTCTTGCTAATACAATTGCAGTGTGGTGTCCAACCATCAATGAAGTCTTTCCGATGTCTCCTTGTTTGGCAATGTCCTTCCTGGAGGTAGTGACGTCAAAAATGATCTCAGACCTCTGGAAGGAGGACGACAAGACGACAATCATCAGGGTGGGGCTTGGCCATGTATCTCAACCCGAAGGTGTATTCGAGCGTTTGGTTAAGTTTGCTGAGGTTATGAATAAGTTGGATTGCGTCCTTGAGGGCCGCGGTATCCCGCACGAATCGTATTTGCAATGGGGAAGGGGTTTAAGTGTTGTTTCCAAAAGTTTGCAGGAAGTTAGAGATTGAAGATGGATCCCTGACATGAGCGGATATATTTGGCGTTCTTTATCAAGACGGTCTTGTTGTTTCTAGACAGAGCAATTGAAGAGATCAAGTATTTCTTTGGCGGTGTGTAGCAGTCTTTTTGGTTCTGGGAAACTCAAACTCTGCTTGTTCGATACCCGATCAATTATTTTTCAAGACCTGTTTCTTGGAATGAGAGCCCTGGTTAATTTTTCAAGAAGAGATGGGAAATTAACCTGCTTTGTTATCTAGCGTCGACTTGCTGACACCAAAACTGGCATTAACTCTCACCTCCTGTGCTATCTTAAAAGTTTCTGAGCCATACGCCAAACGCCAAGTCCCGAGTCCCAACCAGACGCCCAGAAAGCCCAGCAATTACTCTGCCCCAACCGCAATGCCCTGATCAACCTCACCACCCTTATCCATAGGTGACAGGTTTGCCTTTGCAGGTCCATTCACGCAAACGCCCTCCTTGGAGAATCGGCTGCCATGTACCGGGCAGTCAAAGCTCTTCTCGGCCGAGTTCCAACAAACGACACCCTTGAGATGAGGGCAGAGAGCGCTGTACGTGTGGACCTGACCATTCTCGTCCTTGTAGACAGCCATGGGCTTCTTGGTTTTCTGTGACACTGTCAGCTATACCGTCCTTAAAAGGCTTCTTTCCAAAGAACACACCGGATTCAACACGCCGCCACAGCCAGGAGCGAGGTCCTCAATATCCGTGATGTCGGTCTGTAAGAAACGCTTGTACTGGGCGTTGATCTGCAGATCATGCGAAATCAATGTTGGAAGGCTCTTCAGGATGCTCCCAATTCTGTTTGGGGCATAGAGCGTGGCCCAGTCGTTGGTGACAGTGTCACCTTCGATCTCATCGGCAATAAGCTTCCCGGCAAGGGTACCGTGCGTGAGCCCATCGCCAGAGTCGCCCGTTACGATATAAACCTTATCACAGCCCTGGTTCTTGCCAATGAACCCCAGGTAGTCAACTGGCTCGAAGATCTGCCCGCTCCACTGGTAATCGATCTTGCCGGCCTGCGGGAACCGCTCCCGAGTCCACTGCTCCAGCTCAGCGTACCGCGGGGTCGTCTCTTCCTGGCCAACCTTGTGATCACAACCACCAACAACCAAGTAATCATCCTTGTCGTCACAAGCTGTCAGGCGGACATACTTGTACTCCTCGGCATTGTCATACAGCAAACAGTCCTCAACACTGCCTTTGGGGACGCGAATAGCAATGCAGTAACTCCGGTAGAACTCGAGCTCCGTGATGACTGACAGCTTTTGCAGTGGTACGCACGTCGCTTCAACCGCGTTTTCAGCTTTCACTGTGTGTCCGTCCTCCGTCTGAATCTCGACCGTCTTGTGGCCCATGCCGAGCATCTCGACGCCCTTTTCCGCCACCGACATGACCCGAGTACGGGTGTAACACTGGAAATTGGGCTGCTGCTTCAGCCAGTTCAGCACGCCAACCAGATACTTGGTCGGATGAAATGTTGCCTGATTTTCAACCACCATTCCACCTCGCTGATCGATCTTTCCACTCCAGCCTTTCACCTTCAGATTGGGCTGTTTTCATGATCAGGTTCGTCAGAATACTTTCTTGGTTCATAATTTCAGCTTTGGTGAAAGGAATCAACTCACATCAAACCTGGTTTGCATCCCAATCTTCTTCTGCATTTCAGTCTCCTGTTTCAGCTCATCGATCTCCTGGTCGTGCTTTTCCTGCCCAACCGGAAACTGGCTGATGTCATAAGCAGGCAAACGTCGGTATTCACACTCAATTCCAAGCTCTTGGGCGATCTCTCCAATCCTGTCCCTTGCCCAGGCGTGACTCTCAGCGGCAATCTTGGCGCCGCCCTCTCCGTGCTTCTTTGCAATCTCAATATACCCATCGTCCAGGTCGTTGGTTAAATGGCCGCTTGTTCGGCCGGTCTCACCAGATAGAACATCGCGCGCCTCCAGCATGACGACATTCTTGCCGCGGCGGACGAACTCGTAGGCAGTGGTGATTCCAGCGATGCCGGCGCCGACGATAGCCACATCTGTTTTAAGATCGCGGTCGAGGGTGTGAAACTTGGGATATTGGTCGTAAGGCACTTTATGGATCCAAACCGAGTCGCTTGCACCGGAGGTCTGCATTGTGTGCTGGGGGTTTGAACTTGCAATGGTCGCCATGGTTGCTGCGAGGGGGAATTTGATGACTTGAGAGTAGCGGGGAAAGAATTGGAGTCGTGGGGGGAGGTTGCGGGAGGAGGATGTGGTGGTGGTTTTTCGGGGTGAAGTCGTGTGCATATATGCGGCTGCGAGGGGTGCTGTTGATGATGTGATGACGTCACCACATACGGGTAGTGACAGGCGAGAAGTCGCGGATTGTTTTGTTATGAGATTTCTTTGAATGGCTCTAGCCGTTGTGCGGGAGGAAAGTGAGAGTGTTGAGAGCGCCATCTCTCAAGTGTAATTGGGGGTAGCGGGTAGGATATAAGTGTGACTTTGCTAATGAGAAGGGGGTGGTATGGCTGCCTGGGCAGGTTGAGAATATCAGGAAGTTTCACACGCGGCTTGGGAACATCAATTGTCTCATTGGCAGGTGGTTGACAAGTTGTTTAATACAAAGATGGTCATGAGGGTGGATAGTCAAATGCATGACGACACCACTTCATGATGCCGGAGAAAACAAGCCGGGAGCTGCAGGAGCAGCGGATAAGAGTGGGGCACATGCTGCAAAGGTCAATCTTGGCAACCACCATTCCTGGCTGCAATCTCCATCACCAACCTCGCCGTCGTCAAACATGATCCTACTCGGCTCCAGCCGAATTTGTAGGGTTAATCGGCCTTGTGGGCGGCCGGCCTTCTTTTCGACTGTGTCAGCTCGTTTATTCTCCGGCCAGATCATTTTTTGCACCCCTGTTGCGAGGTTGGTTTCTGGGCCGCAGCACGAGGCCCCGCATAGGCGGCTCGCAGAGACACATCGTTCCAAGATCCCCCTGTCCAGATGGGGTTATAAGCCGCGACATTGCTATATACACGTTGTACCTTACCTCGAACGAACAGTCACCGCCAAGATGGCGATGGCGAACGAGCCAATGATAAACTAACTCAGTGCGGCCTTCACCAAACTCCACATTCAGCATGAATTGGTTAAGACCGTTACGCAGGGGATGCGAGGTTTGCATTCCTTTTAACTTCGCCGCTTCGCCTGTGCCTGACAAGGTACACGTCTCTTCCAGACATTTTTCTCAGTCCTGCTTTGGCTCAACGTCTTCTTTGTTACGAGTTGTCCGTCGAGCAAAGACGGTTCTTTCAGAATGGCATCCCTCAAGTTCTTTTTTTATCACTTACGATACTGATAGATCATTGTGCTGTCTCGCAAAAATCAGTCAGCAGATGCTATTACCCCAATGGCAACGAAGCCCGCAACGATTTCCCATGCAATCAGGATGCAGATGGCGCATCGACTTGCTGCAACGGCGATATGGGGTACACCTGTATGACAAACAAGTACTGTCGTAGCCCAAAGGGCGACCTCGTGAGGGGAGCATGTACCGATCCATCATTCTCCTCTCCCGAGTGCCCAAAACCATGCGGGAACGGAACGCCGGGCGAAATCATCTCGTGCTCCAACGTGACCAGCACCGATACCTCCTTCTGCTGCCCAGGAAACGCGGGCTGCTGAGACAGCGGGATAGGCCGGTTCGAAGTGCTCGCTTCGCAAGCCAGAATCTGGGCGGAATGGTCAAAGTCAGCCAAAAGGTTCATCGTCTTGGAAGATCCTGAACCAGCAGCCGCCAGCACTTCTACATCCACACGTGTCTCGACATCTTCTACATCGCTCGCGGAAACAGAGTCAACAACAACCACTTCACAAAACCAAGCAACCGACTCCTTGTCCCCATCCTCCACCCCCAACTCCTCGAATTCCTCCCAATTCGACGCCTCACCCTCGTCAGCCCAGTCATCATCAGACAGCCTCTCCCCCGCCGCAAAAGCTGGAATCGCAGTCGGTACCATCGCCAGTGCCCTCCTTCTCTTAGTAGTTTTGGTAATGAGCTACAAACTGAAAAAATACAAACAAGGACAGCAACAAACTCCGCCGCCAGAGCACGGCGGGTATGATGCAACTGGGAGGAACTACACACCAAGCCACTCCAACTGGAGCACTGCTGTCACGGAGGCTGACGGCAACAACGGGACCGGATATGTCTACGGGACTGCACCAAAGGAACTGCCGTCTGCACGGGAAAGGCCGGTCAATGCGCAAGAGATGTATGACAATACCAATGGGAATTATCACAATCGGCCGGTGCCGCCATATAGGCAGGATTCAGGGACGTTGGGAGATGGGAGGGTGCATGGTGCGGTTGAGATGGATGGGCAGGGATACAGGTGATCACTGACCGTCTCTTATGGGGACTTGGGTTATCTATTGTGGTTGTTACTTCTTGAATTGCGATGATTGGTGGTGTAGAATAGATGGACTCAATCACTAAACGAGAGAACAGTCATGACAATATTCCAAATGTTGTTGAAGAATATGCATTTAAATAAAAAGCAAAATCAGTAATTAAAAGCCCGAAAAAGAATGTATCGAAACCCGAGGCTGAAGCGGAGACCTCAAGACCCATCGTCAGTTGAGCAATATTGCAGCTAAAATGTCTTCATGGGCCAGTTAACCAAAGTCGAGTGGTAGCTTAACATGGCCCACTTCTACATCATTGGCACATACGCGGGGTGGATCGGTTCTTTCTCTCCGAGACAGTTGATTTACGATCGAACATGAAACTGTTGATTTGATGCGCGAAGTATCCTTTGCATAAACCAAAACCTGCGACCTGGAAGGCTGAACCCGCCCCAAGACCGGGTGTCCAACCGGTCCCAAGTCTATGCAGTCTTCCAAATCTCAGCACTATCCAACCCACCCCAAAATCATTCACGAAGATACCCCGTCGCCCCCAGAACATTTACCTTCCTCTCAAACCTAACCTCAACCTTCTCCTTCACCACCTCCAGCCCCAGCTTCACCACAACAGAGTAATCCCTCTTAATGTTAAATGTCATAAAATCAGGAAACAAATCTCCCGCCTTGCTCAGGCCCCAGCTACCACCTCTGTATTGCTCCACTGAATATCTATTACCACAAATCTCGAACCCTTTCATGTTGAATCGTATCCCTAGTAGTGCACCCAGATCCATCATTTTGCCGTTGTCCTTTGCTTTTCCTTTGCCCTTGCCAGAGTCATATGCTGGTGGGGCATCTTCCGCTGGTTGACGTGACTCAGATAGGCTCTCCTCGGATATAAATGGGATTCCGATCCCGTTAGCGTCGCCTCCTGGCAGGCTGAGAGCAGGGGCAGTGAGTTCGAGTTTGGCGATGTCAGTATCTTTGGTCGTGTCATAATTGGTGAGCATCCGGCCCTGAACCGACACCGTAGTGGTGGCTTTGATCTTGATTTTGAGGCTGGTAAGACGAATCTTAACGTCGTTATCTGCTCCGTGTGGTTGTTCCTGGGTCGAACTCTCTCCCTGAGCGGAGCTCTCTCCTTGCTCGTACTGTGGGAGACCGTCTTCTGCCGACCGCCTTTCCGCCTCCTGTTCCATTTTGCCCTTCTTCTTTTCTTCTGGGTATTTCTCGTCGTCATCTTCATCCCCTAAACCGCCTGTAAGCTCATGCAACCTAAACACACCTACCCTCAGCCCAATCATCTCCCCCAACTGTATCCCTCCCGGCAAATCAGCCACAACCCTAAACCCCAACCTCGGCACCCTCGAGCTCCTCACCATTTTCAACATCTTTTCCTTAAAACTGAGCTTATCCCCCTCCCTCCCCGCCAGCAACCTCTGCGATCGTATCACCTGGTTCTCCGACCAAAACCTCAACATCTGGATCGGCTGCACCCCCGCCAAAGGCATCGGATAAACAACCACCGGCAACCGTGACTTGGCCACATGCTTGACATAGCCATTAAATGGAGAGGCATCATAGAGATGCGCCTCAAGCCAGTACTCCACCCACGTCATCTGCTTACTGGAACCATACCCCTGTTGCGACCAAGCTGAGCAAGGTAGCGGAATTTGTGGGCTATCGAGAGGGATAAAAGCCCGGTCGGGACTCTGGGGGTTCCGCGTCCACCATTTTCCATCCTTTGTCTCGTTTACCAGTCGAGGGCTGAGGCAATGGCTTGGTATCTGCAACTGGAATTGCCATGCTTGTCCCTGGGGGTCATCAGGCGGGATGTGAATTGGGCTGCCATTGATGCAAGTTAGTTGCCGAGGCGGGAAAAGCGAGTATTGCGTGTTGTAGTGGTGCGTGGTCTGGCTCTCCCCCGAGCCGGTCTGCTTCTCGATGCGGGCGACGGAGCGGCCGTGGAGGGTGAGGACGAGCCATACTTCTGGGCGGACGATGTGCTCTTGTCTTCGGATTTGACCGGTCAAGGTTTCGCCTGGGAAAAAAACATTTCTGTCTGCGGTGGGTGCATGGATGTGAATTGAGAGGCCTGGTGAGGCTTTCACGGGAGTTGGTTGCAAGGCCCAAGGGAGATTAACCATGCTGAAAGTGTGATGCTGGATGAAATACTGAAAAAAAGGATGGTTCGGTGATGCATTGCCTTTTTACTAGATGATCACAGTAACTTGCTCTTGGATGGAGAATGAGGCGTGAGGTCGTTATAAAGTTTAGGGCCATCTCGGCGTTGAGTTGAGGGTGTCATGTGGGCCGTGGCTATGTTTGGCTCCGCCACGTCCCGTTACATTGTTCGCATTCCTCGCGTTCAATCAGGCTTACCCGTGTGACCATCGGATCCGGGCAGTGCGGCGCCGATCCCGCTCTCCACTGACGTCCGGGAATAGTGGGACTTTTCGGCGCCGGGATGACGGCAGCAGCCAACGGACTAAAAGTTCCGAGCAAGCCTGACTTGTCGTTCCCAACCACGTGGTTTCGATGCGGCTCCCCTGAAATTTGTTGTTGTGTGCTCCGTCCACTATTGACAGCCCTGCCCGGTTTTGGCTAGCGCCCGCAGCTGCAATGTCCGCTGACAAGCTTAACCCCTGAACGACCCCTTGTTTACTGACTTCCAGAGTCCAGACCGACGGCGCCTCTGCAAATGTCTTTGCCAAGCTTTCCCTGTTTGAGAGTCTCACACAGCTGTTCAGAGAGTATAAACATCATGGCTCACCCCATTGCGAACCACCGTCTGCCTTCTCGGACCAGGCAACTGTCATTCATTCGTTGATCAGCCAGGACAACTTTTGTCCGTTCCATTCTTTACCAGTTTGCCCCAGCCACTCATTGATTCGTTTCAACATGCCTTCCTCCAAACTTTTGTCACTCCTCGCCCTCCTCCCGGCTGCGGCTCTCGCCACCGATAATGCTGCGGTTCAGCCTTCCGGGTTGGTTCGTCACTCTCTGACGGCCCAAGAGGGTGGCTCTCTCTTCAGCAGACACTCCAAGAGGCAGCTGGCAACCGCCTCCTCGACAAAGCGCGCTGGCACTTTGTACACAATCAGCGTCAAGTTCGGAACGCCTGGCCAATCCGTCCCCGTGCAGATCGATACCACTCAGTCCGAGCTTTTCGCCAATCCCGTCTGCTCCAAGTCATCGAATCCATCTTTCTGCAGCAGCCAGCCAAGATTCACCATGTCAAGCAGCCTCGTCGACCTTGGTGTGCAAGGGCATCTGAGTCTCCGTGACGGCGGCTATGCCGACTTTACATATGTCTCCGACTACATCGGCATTGAATGTAGGCTATACCGTCTTTCCCAGTTGATTTCAGGACACGTGATGCTGATGAGCTTGCGTTTCTAGCCGCCAGGATCACTCAACAAATCTTTGGAGTCGCATACGACACCTCCGGCCCCACGAATTCCATACTTGGTCTCGGCCCATCCCTTGAGGGCTGGACCAGTAGCTATCCCTCACTTCTTGATAATCTCAAGTCGCAAGGACACATCGGAAGTCGGGTTTGGAGTTTGGATGTGAAGGGGTTTGAAAGTCAGAGCGGTTCAGTAATCTTTGGTGGCATCGATACCAGCAAGTACACCGGAGACTTGGCCAAGATCCCCATTGTCCCAGCTGCTCAATCCCCTGATGGCTGGACAAGATATTGGATCCGTCTCGATGGTCTCTCCGTTGTTCACAATGATGGCCATGACACCGTCGATGATGTTTGGACTAAACCTGATGGCGGAGTTGGTCAGGCTTTCCTCATTGACAGCGGCGCCAGTCTCACCGCTCTCCCCTCGTCCATCTACAACCGATTCATCACGGCCTTCTCAGGCGCAACTCCCAACAGCGACGGCACCTTGACGATCCAATGCCCTACCGGAGGCGAGACAGAGACTATTGACTTTACCTTTAATGGCAAGGTTATCAGCGTGCCCTTCAACGACTTTGTCGTTCGTGTTCCAGATTCCAACACCTGTCTCCTCGGAGTCTATGAGGACAGCTTCCCTGTCCTTGGCGCCAACTTCCTTCGGGCCGCATACGTCGTGTTTGACCATGACAATCGCAACATCCACCTTGCTCAATCTGATGATTGCGGCGCATCGTCGCTTGTCGCTGTCGGTACGGGCGCCGATGCTGTCCCGTCGGTCGCTGGATGTGCGCCCCCAGCGACTTCAACCACCACAGCCGAGTCCTCCACAACCACCGAGGAGGCCACTACCACAACTGAGGAGGTCGCTACCACCACCGAAGAGGCCGCAACCACCACCGAGGACGCCACGACTACCACTGAGGAGGCTACCACTACTACTGAGGAAGCTATTACGACTACTGAGGATATTGCCGCCACCACTACTGAGGAAGCCAGCGAGACTGCTACTGAGTCCGCCACTGAGACCGAGTCTGACGACGAGTGTCCCATCGAAACTGGCACTGAGTCTGTTACCGAGACCACCACCGATTCAGCCACCCAGACTGCCACCGAGTCTGTCACTGAGACCTCCGTTGCCGAGCCCTCCATCACTGCAACTGAGACCTCTGCCATCGAGACCACTGCCGTGGAGACCACCTCGTTCCCCGTTACTACCACAGCTCCTCCTCTCCTGACCATTACCTATACCGAGACCTCGACGTCGACGATCACTTCTTGCCCTCCCACCGTCCCCAAGTGCCCCGTGGGATCTGTCACCATTGTCACTCAGGTCATCACCGCCACTACTTCAGTCTGCCCCCAGACGACTGCCACCTACACCTTCCCTGCTGCCGGTCCATCCCAACCCCCTGTTGTGGTTACACTCACTCCGGTCGAGCCCCTGCCTGCTCCTGTCACTGTCCCCGGATGCAGCTGTACTGCTCCTCCTTTCCCCTCCGGAACTGGATCTGTGCCCACTCAACCCACGACTTTGGCTACCCTGCCTCATGTTCCCGGCACCGGTGTTCCCCATGTTCCAGGCACCAGTGTACCTCACGTCCCCGGCACCGGTGTACCCCACGTCCCCGGCACCAGTGTACCCCACGTCCCCGGCACTTCCCCAGTTGCTACCCACCCCACGACTCTGGCTACGCTGCCCCATCTCCCAGGCACTGGTGTACCTCATCTCCCGGGTACTGGTGCTCCCCCTGCCGCCACTCACCCTGGACATGGCGGCCACAACGGTACCGCCGTCGTCCCTACCGTTGTTCCTACTCAACCTACTGACCCTGTAACGGCTGGATCTGCCAAGATCTCGGGCATGATGAGCTGGGGAGTGGCGGCTGTGGTCGGTGGTGTGCTCGCTGCTATGCTGTAATGGAAATGGGTTGCTAAATGTGTATCCTTGGTTTTGGGGGTTTTGATAGTTGAATAGCCAATTCTTCAGCATATTCGGTTCAGGTACTTGATGTTCTTGGTGTTCAGCATTTAGACAAGAGAAATAATTTTATTGATAATTGTAAAGTTTAAGTCGTAACAAAGGCCAAATCTTGAACAGCTTGGCTCACCATGGCCGCTGTCAATGTCTCAAACACAGGTTCATCAACCATTCCCCTCAATATTGTGGCTCCAAAGGAATTCGGTATTTCAATAAGCCCTCGGCCATTGTCATTCGCTGGTGCCCGATCGGACAAAACAAACCATCGGTTTCCGAGAGTCAAGAGACGGAGATTGAGCACCAGCAGCATCTGCCAACAGTAAATATGCCCATGAGTCATGCAATCACTGCAGCCAAATCTTCTGTCCTCTCGCTCTTAGGTCTGCCAGTGTAACAGGAAAGCCACTGATCGCGAACCTTTTTCCCTTCCATCTTTCATTTTCTTGCTCGCTGATACTCCTTGCGTCATTGTCGTCATCGCCCTGAAACTCAACCGCGACGACTTGTAATGCCGCCTTATCCTTAACCCGCAACTCAAAGTCAAGCCTAAACTGCGCTATTCCGTTTCCATCTGCGTTTCTTTCCCTCACTCTGACCATGTCTCTCGGGTTCACCAAACCACTGGTGATATCCGCTAGTGTTTTCCACTGCCTGTTTGCCGCTCCCAGACTCTTTACTTCGTCTGCCGCCTCTTCGACCGTCAACTCTGAGTGGTAAAACCCCTTGATCTTCCTCAACAACTCCGCAACAGCTGGGCTCTGGTGTCTCAACCGACACCTAATCGATCCTCGAAGCAACTTCCCATCCGCTCCCCCACCCCCAACGCCTTGCTGAGACAAAGAAGAGGAAGGAGAATGAGAATCAGCCACCTCATAGAAAAACATCCCCGCCATCAGCACCCTCGCCACATTTCTAATCTTTTCCCTGCCTGGCCCAAGTGCACCAGCCCACTCGGTAGTCTCCCTCAGCAACCTAGGCACCTCCTCACACTGATACAGCTCCACATACTTGGGCTTGATCTCCGGGTTCAACCTAAACAGCCTCCCCCTCTGCGAGTTTTCCGCCCCGGCAACCACCCCCTCCCACAACCGCTCCGTGTCGAGCTGCCGCCTAATCATCTTCTGCAAAGTCGTGAACCCCCTAAACTTTGACGCAAAGGGCATCTTGTCCGGTTTTGGACCTTGCTTGCCCGTGCCAAGAGAGACAAAAGCGTCAAGCACAACGTCGCTGCTGCCGCCGTCCCCGTGACGAGACGACGACCAAATCTTAGCCTTCTCATCCATCGCCACCCTCGCCGGACAGTTCGCATACACCGCACCATCTATATAATCCCCGCCCATCTCAGCCTTGGTAAAAGGAGGCAGGTAAAACGGCGCCGCCGCCGTCGCCATGGCCGCCTCCCAGATCCTAAAGTCCTTTTCGAGATCGTCTTCCCGCTCAAAGCCTGATCTGTTGTTATTGTTACTACCGTTTTCGCCACCCGCGTTTGTTGTTGTGGTTGTGGTCAAAGGCCGGTTATAATTCCCAATCACCACCTCCGTGTCACCGTCGTCCCTCGTGCTGGTGACCGCAACTCTGATCCCCGATCCCAAGGTTGTACTAGCTGATGGCCTCTCGCTGTTGAATGCCGCCGGGGCGAAAAGGCTCGTCTTGTCCCCGAAATACTCTTCCAGCCCGGCACGGAGAGGTTTCTCGCTGTAGACGCTTTCTACCCTCCGAAAAATCATCGCTCCTCTGCTCAGAACTCTGGAGCCGAGCCTGGGGTGTTCAAACGTGTTTTTGCTCACTTGCTTGAAGAAGTCGATCATGTCTTCCATTCGGGTGTCGATGCCACTGCTTCGTCTTTTGAGATTCTCATTTTTCTCTCCCTTTTTCTTTTCCTTGTTGATCCTACCCGGGAAGGTTAGCGCGAGGGCGATTATCCCGCCTGTGCTGGTGCCGACTATGAGGTCGAACATCTCTGCCAAGCGGAGGTTGGTAAGTCCAATTTCCTGTTCCAAAGCTTGGACGAGTCCCAGCTCGACAATGCCCCTGACGCCGCCTCCATCGAGAGTTAGAATTCTTACTCCGGCACAGCGGGGTTTGAACTGGATTGTTTGGTTGTGGTTGGGATCTTGATAGTCGCAGAGAATGCAGGAGTGAATGTCAAAAGCGCATTCTTTCCATTGGGAGGGGGTAGAAAGTTCTTGAATGCAGCGGGGGCAGTAGGCGTGCCCGCAGGAGAGGACGTGATCGGGCGAGGAGAGGAGACATGACAGGCAGGTTTTGGTGCTGAAGAGATGGGTGAAGAGGGGTTTTATTTCTGAGGTTAGTTCGCGGCGAAGAGCGAGGACAGAAGAGTCGACTAAGAGGTCGGGTTTCCTTTGTTGAGGCTGTTGTGGTTGTCGGGGTTGTTGATATTGGTCCTGATAAAGCCCATGTTGATAGCGGTCCTGAGATGGAGCTGAGAGATACACTCGGCGGTAGAACTGACAAAAGCGATCTTGTATTCTCTTTCTCCACGCCTCTTTGTTCCATGGGTGTCCTGGAACAAAATCGCCAGCTATGGAGTGAAGGTTGTGTTTCCTTTGGCCAAGGTCAGGAGGTGCCGGGACATGAAATTGGTGTTTGGCTCCTCGACCTTGGCAGGCACAAGGGATCTGGACACCTTGAGTGGTGGTAAACATGTAAGCACACTGCTCGTGGAGCCGTTGATACAAGTTCAGCCCGTCGTCCCAGTATTTCCCCAAGTCCTGGGCAAACTTGACTTCAGGAGTGAAGGTAGCCGAGTCCTGCCTCCGCGCGAGAACTAAAAGAGACACTGCGATGGCGCTCTCGACCATGCTTTCAATTTGGCCGTGATGAACCATATTCTTGCGGTCAAAGGCCAGCCTCAAAAAGTTGGCAATGTGTTCTCTGAGATTGGTAGGCGTGTGATTGTCCCGACAGGTCGCCTTGTAAAAGTCAAGGGGCGCGCTTGACACTGTAAAGTGTTGGAATGTGCGAGACAAAAAGTGGGAGAGCTCGGCGACGTTATACCGGATCAGGCTCTGTGCTCTGATATCCCTCTCTTCAGCGACGGACCTGTCCAGGACATGCTTGAGCTGCTGAAAATGCTCGAGCAACTTCTCTGGCTGACCGTGGACATCGACATGGTCCTTGTCGGGGATGTAGCAAAAGTGAATGCTGCGGAAGAGCTCATCATAAAGGTCGCTGTTGCCCCGTATCATCCTCCGCAAGGTCGTGGTGGCATTGAAACGCTCAACAAAAGTGGCAATAATTCCAGGTTTCTTCCATAGGTTTGGCTCTTGGGCCAGAAGGAACCTCTCTTTGAGGCGCTCGGGCGTTCTGTCTGACTCGTCGGGTGTGTATTTGTTGCAGACTACAATTAGTGTCTTGCCAGAGGGTTGGTTGAAGGTTTTGAGCATTGCTCCAGCAGCCCACTCGAGGATTCGAGGAAAGTCGTCACCCTTGGACTTGGGATTCTGCGTGACAAAGACTACGACATCGCTGACAGCGTACAGAAGCCTGGCATAGAAGAGGTCGATACCTGCTTTATCCGTTCCATAATCATCAGCCGTGATAGTGATCGTCTCCACTTGCTCCTCAGGGTCATCCGTGTCTGGGACGTCCTTTTCAGCATTGGTGGGGGCAAAACCAGCTCTGAAACCCTCGCAGTCGGCTAGAAGTAAAGGATACTGTGGGTTTGTAGATGGATCTGGTGCAGGGACGGTATTGTTGCGATACAAGTGGACGCCAAAAGTGGTAGGGTCGAGTCCTCCCTGTGAGACGGGTAGCTCATATGCCTCAGGATGCTCCAGTGCCGTGAGAGCCAGGTTAAACAACATATCCTCGCGATTCGAGGCTTCTGAAGAACCGGCAGAAGTATGCAGTTGCTCGGCTAATCCCAGTAACAGCATCGCGCGGACGACCGTTGACTTTCCAGCGGATGTGTTCCCGATAAAAGATACAATGCTGGGGTAATGATTTCCTGTTGCTCGGTTGCCAGTGGCGTACGGGTCACAAAGGCGTCGAAACCGGTCGTAGAGCCAGAGTTCGGGTTTGTCATCAGCGTCCTTTCCCTTCTTCACGCTAAACCAGCGGGCAAGCTTATCATGGGCATGGAGCTCTTTGATTGCAACATCGGACAGCCCCGAGCAGGTGATGGCCTTGATGAACAGTTCTGCTGTCGGGTTGACCGGTTGGTGGAGACTTTGTAGCTCTTCCATGGTTCCCCTGATGTGTTTGACCCAACATGATGGGTGATCAGGGCAAGGAACTTCCCCGCAGTCTTGATCGCATGAAATACAAAAGTAAAGGTTGCACTGGACGCAGCGCCGACCCCGGGGAATCCCATGATGGCTGGCAAGTTTCTTGCATAAGATACAGTTCATCTTGATGCACTGTTGCGATATGGGTTAGAGCGACAGTGGGGTGGCAACATCCAGAGCAGGATGTAAAGGAATGAGGATTGGGGGACTATAAGAACATGCTCAACTACAAGCCGGCTTTGGAGCCTGAATATGAACGATGGGAGTTATTGCAAGGGGGATGGATTGGATGTACCAGCCTCGACAGCTGAATCCACTGGTCGATAGGGGTGACGCAAGCCAGTTGCCGAGCCGCCACGGATGGTCCGCGAACAATCCAGCCGGTCCCGTTGCCTTGTGCCGAAGCTGAATCCGATGTGGATGTGGCTGTCTTATGTGGGGGTCAGCGTCTATTGATCTCTAGGAAAAGGACTTTGCAGCTCACCGAATTCCAATTCCTCAAAAGAACCATAATAATGCATTGAGGTTCAAGATGACTCATCAATTATACATTATCAAGTTAAGTTGGTTACCTATCCAGCTTTTCTTAACCTTTCCATTTAGCTGAGTGCTCGGGCTGCGATAGCCAGCCTGGCCACGTCAGCCATATCTAGCTAAGCCGTTCGTCCAGCCGCTGGACAGGTCTTGACTCCTGGCATGGTGCAGACTCGCCTGTTGTGGATTGTGCAGACTTCCCAGCTGCGAATAATGCAAACTTTCCAGCTGTGGAGGCCTCGAACTTGATATCGACTGCGGAGCTGACGCTTCACCGTTCTCGACAGGCACGTTCTCGCTGTTGGCCACTGGGCCCATTTCTACGCCATTTTCAGCGTCACCACGTGCCCAGTTGTGGCGATCTGTCGCTCGTAGGCGATCCTCAATGGAGGGATTTCCGTCTTCTCCAAATTTGAACACATTGGCTTTGTTCCAAGCTTCCCGAGGGCCGTCTTGCAGGTTTCGAGCCCAAGCCACGGCAAATATGAGAAGTTTACCGATCATAAGAATGGTTATCGTTCCGGCGAAGCTGTAAGCAAAACCGGATGCCGCGTCTGCCATCTGAATCCTGTGATGTGTCAGTTAGGTCTGAGTCCCTCAAGGCTTCAAGTGCTACATACCCTAGACGCTCAGATATTGATCTTTCCGTCCATACCGAGAAGCCATCTGACTCAACCACCTCCTGGCTGTTTATTTTGCCATGTTAGTTGTTTTGAAAGCTTTACCCTGTCTTATGTGCTTACCTAGCGACCCAGCCAGTCATGAACATGCCAATAAAGCCACCAATGGTGTGAACGAGGTACACCTTGAGCTCGTCGTCGCGCAAGTAACGCGAGGTATCAGGTTTCATGAAAATCACAACGGCACTGGAGACGAGCCCGAATACCGCAGATTTGGAAACGGGAACCTTGTAATGTCAGCAGGAACTCCAAGGCTGAAGTATTACCACTTACATATCCGCTTCCTGGAGTAATAGACACAAGACCAGCAATAGCTCCGTCACAAAAGTGGATGGCTGTCAGTCTCCGAAACTCATGTGGGTTATACGATCGGCCTTCCTTCTTCTTGGTCCATTGCTTCAAGATCCATTGAAGAAATACAGCCGTCATACCTCCTGAACAAGCTGCCACATGAGTTGAGAGGACCGCAGAAACAGCTCGGTTATTTGCCCCTAATGCTGAGCCACCATTGAAGCCAAACCTGCAAATGAATTAGATGGGCATTATAAAGGGACGATGCGATGAACAAAGTCGATTACATACCAGCCAAACCAAAGTAAACCCGTACCAAAAACTGCCTGGTTGACGTCGTAGACCTCTGGTTCCCTGTCGGGAAGAATCTCTCCTGGTTCAGCACTGGGCCTCAAAGGCTCCATCCCGAACACCCTGTGCATGACCGCCATTCCCAGAGCCCAAGGAATACTGTCGTCAATACGTTCCTTTGTCGTGCCAACCAAGTGTCTGATCGCTCTGTAGAGCCCATTAGACTCGAAAAAGAAGAACAGGGCCATGGCGGCAACAGCTGCTCCGCTCGCAATATGCACAGGGGTACCGCCAGCGAAGTCCATGCTGCCGCGTTGATGGGACCATCCTTCGCTATACCAAGACCAGCGGGCTATCGGGATATAAATAACGATTGACCAAACGCTGATGAATAGCAAATATCTTGCCGAGTGCATTTTCTTTATTGTCCCTGCGCAAACAAGAGCGGCACTGGTTCCTTCATGTCAGCTCCCTCACCTCAGTAGGATATCACCAAAGGACCTACGTGAAAGAAGCAAACATGCCTTGAAACAAAGCAAAGGCAGGCTCCGGTAGATGCTGTGTGGACGATCCGTCGGTTGACGAGAATACACTGTTAGGGGACATCTGCAGTGCATTGGATGTTGACAGGCTGCCGAACCATGTGTTTCCTGGAGTAAAAGTCAAGGTATAACCCCAAAGATACCACTATTCTGGTCAGAGCTGGTTTCGGGATGATGATTCCACTGTTGGAGAACTTTACCTGGAAGCCGATCATGGCGCCGGTGATGATGGGTTGCTTAAACAGTGTAATGGCGAATAAAGGACTCCCCAGTCCTGAGTAAACTAAACATAACGAGACAACCATCAAAAAAACAAGGGCAGAGCATATCATAAGCCATGCCGTGTCGGCTTTCTGTTGGATTTTGCGCAAGAGGGTCAGTCGTTGGCCAAATCAGGCAAATCAGATGAAGGAAGCTCTCCTGGTACTTACATCAAGCACGACATCGGCGCGCTGGGACAGGTGTAACACCATGACTGGAGTTCATTAAAGGACTTTTGCCAAATGCTGAAAAGTTCTCTCAGGCTCGTTTTTTCAAGAATACTCTTCTGGGTGAACAGATCGTGGACACTCATCATGCCCAGACACTGCGGCGAGAAGGCGTCATCGTCTATTATCAGGAGCCACACCGCACGGCCAGCGGCAGCCTTATGCGCTTTGGCTCCCAGGGGATCAGGGGGTGTGGGTGTGTGGGCAGCATCGTAACCGAGGAGCGGGCAGCGGCAAAGCGGTGGTGGCTTCGGTGTGATATTGTCGATAACGGGATGATTGGATGGCAACGATTGGCGACAAAGCTTCAATTGGCAATATTGTCACTGCCAGGACCAAACAAGTCTAGATTGACCAATTTCCATTTCCACCTCGAACTCATCCCACGTCCATGGGACAGGTATCTCGGTATCATCAGCGGGATGTGCCGTGCTCGTGGGCGATGAGTGGCCGGCGGTACACAGTCGGTCCGGAAACCCATCAGTGACTCCATCGACCTTGGCTCTCAGGCAACCGGCGGCCTTGTGTCGGGTCGGTGACTGTGCCTGCCGCATTCCATGTTTTCCGTTCTGGGACGAGGGGAGGTGACGAAATCGGGAGGGGCAACCATGTCCCTGATAAGAAGAAGGGAAGGGGCGGGGGCTGAAGCTGTTCCCACACCGAAAATGACCCCCCACCCAAGCTGCAGCATGAATGCGAGACATCCGTCCTCTACAGTAAGAGTCAGGGTAGCAGGTCCTCGGGAGTCCTCCTATTGCATCCAGGTGCTCCCGACTCCCAGTTAGTCTCATTCTTTTCCCCAGAAAAGCAAGAGTGGTCTCCTATCGCCAGACAAAACTGTTTAATCGGACCCTTGAGAACCCTGCGTCAGCGCCATACACGATGTCCTCGTGGATGGCTGAACACGACAATCTCGACGCTACACGGATCAAACATGACAAACCTCATTTGCAACAGATTTCTCTTTCGACATGACAATGACATAGTCGAGCCACTTCTCGAGTCGCGCGCTACTTGGACATTGCCGCAACTCGACCTTGTCAAAAAACGGAGCGCGTTCTTCAAGCCTCTCATACTTTACCTTCAGGATGATCCTCTCCGAAGGCCTGAAGAGATAGGATTCTACACGCCGGTTAATGAGTCCGATAACGATCACTTTGGCCAAGGCCATGCCGACACCTTCAGTCCAACGTCGCTACCCCATTGCGTCGACTTCGAGAACGACTTTAGGGGCTTCTTGAGAGACCTTGTCTCAACAGAGGCGATAAGCAACTCCCTCGACCACTTGGCCCCTTTTTGCAAGTGTGCCTGGATGTGCAAATGCCCACCTGAAGTATTTCAGATTCCCACGACCATCCTCAACCGCAGACGCAGAGTGGTTGTGATTTCGCCCACATCGAGTCCACAGGTCACCAATAATGTCATGACACCGCCATCATCACCCGCGCGACCATGGGACCTCACTCGGCAATGCGGTTGTAACGACGATGCATGCACCTGCAGCCTGGAACTCGCCCATGTTTGCCTCTGGCTGGGCTGGGAGCAAGAGTTCAAGAAGCATTTGAAGGCAGCTATCTGGTCAGCATCATACGCAGGAGTCGCCATCAGAACGCCTATCAAGCAACTCCGAAATCTCTGGGGTAGTGTTCAAGTTCCATAATGCTTTGGTGAGGATAGAACAGTAGCTAATTTGATGCCTCCTAGAAATCAGAAATGAAGCAGCTGAAATGCTACGAGCCGATCTCGAGCAGTACCTCGAAGACCACGAGCAAGAATATGAGGACGCCATCAAAAAACAGCCAAGAGGCAAGATCAAAAGCTATCTCAAAACCAAGGAGTCGTTCCCTGGGAGCGTGGGACGTGCGATTGAGAAGTTGTTTCTGAGCAGCGCAGATACAAACGACGTTTCACCACAAGCTGCACGCCCGAATCACAACCGCAGAGTTTCTGTTCACACCAGCGGCGAGACATCATTGAGCTCAGCAGGAAGCGGTGTTGGGCAGCAAAACCCGGGCCAAGTAAAACATGCTGCAAAGGACGCTTACGACTTTGGGATCGCGGGTAGTGTATGGAACTGGATAGAAAAGTCCAAGTCGTCGAGTCAGGATAAATATAACACGTTCGTGAAGGGGGTGTTTGATCACTTGACGGAGAAGATCGATGCCAGACAAGAGGCACTCGCAAACTCGATCTGGGAGTGGCGAGAAAGAGAGATGAGAGAATGGAAATGGGTCTTGGGGATATAATAGACAAAATACTGTCTTTTAATACACTTGGCATTGATGTGCCTCCCATAACACAATGTTCAACGGCCTCTTCCATTCTTCCATGCCCTCCTCACCTTGGCGTCGAGCCCCTTTTTCATGGTGGGTCTGACCTGCTGGTGGGACGATCAGATAGAACCCTAACCCCCCGGAGCTCCCCCACCCGAGCATGAGTGGGCTACAAACTCATCAATTGCTCCAAACTGGACATCCAAAGATTTATTACAAACATGATCTTTACGTGTTCCGTCGTTGAGAGCGTCACCTCCAATGTTGTTCTTTGGCAAAGAGGGTTGTCGGACAGGGGCCACGTGATGTTCCGCCCGTGTATTTTGTTCTGTCAGTTGCGGCGCACCAGGTCTTGGAACTCGTCACCTCAATAACGCGTCACGCCTTGGTAGATGCCAGCATCACCATGGAGTCCAAACCAATCAACGACACGGCTTACAATCGCTTTATGACGCTTCTTCTATTCCGACTCAATTCCAACAAGTGGATGCGCCGTCTCCGAAAATCGCCGTGGGGTATCGTCTGCGTGTCGTCGAAGCGATGCATCAAGGCGGGGGAGTCCATGGCTCTGGCCGAAGCCAACGCAACGTGATTTGTGGCCGAAAACACATCGATTCCAGTTCCCAAGGTCTACTGCAGTTTTAAGCGCGGTGATCGGGTGTACATCTTGATGGAAAGGGTTCCTGGTCGCACCCTCTCCGAAGACTGGATCGGGAGGTCAGAGGAATCCAGACTTCGCATTCTTGAACAGCTGCGTGGCATGGTTGATGAGCTCCGGAGCCTGTCCCCGCCAAATCATATCACTGGAGTTGCCAACGTGGATAATATCAAAACTATTATGCACCAGGAAACGCTTCAGTCTTTGAGAACAGTGAAGGGCAGCATCATGGAGAAATATGCCCAGTCCCTGAACATTTTATAGGCGATTATCATGGCAAAAAAATCCCTTTTCTGGACCAAGGCTCTCATTTGGCTGTGTTTCAAACTTGCTACATGTCGGGCCTCCAGCTCCGCGGTTCGCTGCATATGGAAGCCCTGAGAGATGCAAGTTGGAGGGCGGAACACCAAAAAACACCTTGACATACCCAGAGGGCTGAAACCGAGAACTACCAACACAGCCTTATACAACTACTGATGGACATGACTGGCCGCCACTGTTTCAACTGGCGCTGCTGCTTTTTATATCTATCTGCCCTCAAGAAGGAGCCCAGAAGTTTACTTTGAGTGGTCACACTTTGAACCCTTTCGGCCATTGGTTAGCAGTCTAAAATGGCCAATGCGAGCATGACAACACGCAATCTGCCCAGTAAAAGCTGCCGAATCATATGAGGATTGCAACTGTCGTATGCCTCTTTTCTGGAGCCTCACTTGGATTGGGTTGGGAAACGCGGTAGGCCTCAGGCGGGGTAATCCTGCCGTTGACGTCGTGATGCAGCTATACGTCGACCTCAAATTCTCAACTTCGGACGGCAAACAAAAACCACAATTCTTTCTTTGCTATTATTTTCGGGCTCACCCAAACTTCATATTCATTTCATTCGGTTCAGCAGCAGTTCCTCTGCTCGCATTGCTTTAACAAGACCTCACCTGCACACCATGGCTCTCCTCCTGGTCCTCTACGCTCTTGTACGACCCAACTTATCCTCATAAAATCCCATACTAACAATCCACAGCTTATAATCTCCCTAACCGGTCTCACCATGTCCGTCCCCCCCTTTCCCCTTTTTGTCTCCCCCAAATAACTAACCCCCCTCCCCGCTGTATCAGATACGAACACCTAACCACAACCACTCTCTCCCTCCCCCTATCCCCCACCCTCACAATCCTCACCATCCTCCTCCCCTTATTCTCCCTCCTAACCACCTCCGTAACCTCCTTCTCCCTCTCCCCCCACCGAAACCGAACAAGCAAACCCCTCTTCCCACTCCTCTCCAACCTCTTCCAATTCATCCTCACCATCATTTTGACCACCTTGTACGGTTCCACCCTCACCACCCGTTACACCCCCTGCGCCCTCGAAACTAAATGGAAGGACTTCTGGACCTCCCACGATTCCAATCGCATCCGCACCATCCAAGACGCGCTAAACTGCTGCGGCTTCCGCACAACAAAGGACATGGCCTGGCCCTTTCCCTCTGGCAAAAACGGCGGGGACGTCATGACGTGCGAGAGGCAGTTTGGTCGGCACACCCCCTGCGCGGGGGTCTGGGAGGACCAACTCAACAAGACTGCTGCGGTGGAGCTAGGGGTGGTGGTGCTGGTGGGTGTGGTGCAGATTTTATCGCTGGTGTTGTTTAGAGGGGGGAAACAACAACGACGACGGGGAAAGGCAAAGGATAATAACAGATCGGAATGGTTGGGGAGGGTGGTGGAGATTATCACGGGGGGTGGGAGTGGAGAGGAGGATGAAGGGGCAAGGAGGCCGCTGTTGACGGGTGGTGCTGGGAGGGGAAGTGAGAGGTATCTGACTGCCACCACGGCGAATGGTCATAGCGTGGGGCAGGATGAGAATCACGATAGCTCAGAGGACGAGGGCGAGCATGCAAATGGCGACACGGCGGACAGGGCCGGATATGAAGGGGCAGCCCGCACTGCTCAGCAGCCACAGACTCGCACAGACAACGACAACGGCGGGGGACCAAGGGTGGAAGTCTCTCATCATGACCCTTGGGCCGGGGCCGAGAGGGTCTGAGTTGAGGAACTGGAAGGAGCAAAAGGTTGTAAGGCTGTAGAGTGGGCTCAGTCATGGACCAAAAGACTTCAAAGTTTGGGATATTGTAACAATCTAGCTTTAATTGCTTGTCCGTTGCTCATTTTAACATTGTATACATGATCTTCTTTACAAGAACAGCGTGCATCACGCACCCCAAAACTCCATGAAACCCCAAAATCAATGCATACATTTTTTGACCGTGCTCTTTGTCTCGTCTATAGTTCATCATGGCCCTCCTCCTTCTTCTCCTCTACTGGCTTCTCAAACACGGGCTCCTGCGTCTCCTGCTGGTTCTCTTGCTGCTGCTGGTCCAAGAAATCCTTGAGCATCTCGTTCAGCTCCTCCTGGCTTGGCATCTTTCCGTCCTTGCCAGGCTGCAACTTGATAGTCGGGGCCACCGGCTTGCCGTTCTTAAGGGTAGACGTCGACTTCGACTTGGTAGTCTTTGTCTTGGACTTGGTCTTGGCCTTCTTGGCCTTTTCCCGCTTCTCAAAGTTGCGGACGCCCTTCATGGCAAGGTCCATGCCCGCCTTGTCGAGCTTCTCCCTGCGCTCGGTGAGGTCTTTGATCAGCAAGACGGGGTCATCCGTCTCACCGAGCTTCTCCTGGGCGCCAAGCTTCTCCTCGAGCCAGGTGGAAATGGAAACGTAGAGCTCCTCGCTCTCCTTAAGATCCTCGAGAACATAAACAGGAGGGACAGGGCCGCGCTCCTTGTTGAGGTCTTCCATGCTAGTGGCGGTGGAAGTGGCGCTAGACTCTTCCTCAAGGCCGTCAAAATCGCCGGCAGAAGAGGCAGGGGCCTCGGTGACTGTCGAGGTCTCGGTGCTGGTAGTGGAGGATGAAGCCGACGCCGAAGCTTGGGCGGCAAGGAATGCCTCGTGATCCGCAATTTGCTTCTTGATGTCGACAATAAAGTGCTGAGTGCTGTTGAGAGCGTCCTTGAGATCCTTGATGAGCTCAGGTCTCTTGGCCGACTCCTCAATCCTCTGCTGAATAGGGGTGACAAGCTTCTGGAGATCCTTCAGACGCTGCCTGAGCACCTTCTCGGTGGCATCGGCGCCATCGCCATACAGCCAGTCGCTGACCTCGCTGGTCTGCTTCTCAATCTTGGCCCTCTCCTCGGCGGTGGAGACACGGATGAAGTCCTCATTCTCGATAATATCCCGAACCCTGTAGGTATAAGACTCGAGCTGGTTCAGGGCCTCTTCGCGCTGTTTCCGCGCGCGATCAGACGCTTCGAAGGCCTTGAGACGGTCCTTGAGAGCGGTAAGATCGGCCTTAGACAGCTCGGGAATACCGGTCTTCTCAAGAGTAAATTTAACTGGGATAATGATGAGTTCCTTCTTCGGCTCGGCAGGCTTGCCATCGGTGGAGGCCGAAGCAGAAGCAGAGGCAGAAGAAGCAACAGAGGATGAAGCAACGGTGGTGCTCGAGGTAGGATCGACGGTGGATGACGAGGACGCATCGGCGCTTTCACTTTCGGACTCACCTTCCAGCGGTTTCTGTTCTTTCTTCCCGAAACCAAACAGGTTCTTGACACCATCGACGATACCGGCCTTCTCTACGGTCTCCGTTTCGCACTCGACAGTGACCTTGGTGACGTCCACCTCGCCATCCTCGTTGGTGAGACGGACGCCCACCTTGACCTTGATGTCGGCCTTGTCACACTTGTGCTTCTCAACGAGCTCCGCGACAGTGGCAGTCAAGTTCTGGGTGGTCAAAACCTTGGTATCAGCCTCACCAGACGGTAAATCCTGGTAAAAGTTGACGGAAAAGTCCTCCTTGTTGGTAAAGGTGAGCTCCTTGGCAGGGGCGCCAAAGTACGAGCTGGCAGTCCACAGGCGCTGGTGCTTGGGCTTGCCCTCGTCAGTTTTCCATCTCATGCCGGCAGGGTACACGGCAGCCTCAAAGATGCGAATCTCCTTGACACGGAAACTGGGGCTGATCTCAGCAGCCCTGAAGCCTGCGCCGAACACAGCAGCCTCATCCGAGTTGACGTTGGTGCGGAGCTTGTCAGCACCACCAAGAGCCTTCTCGAGCTGCTTCTGGACAAAAGGAATGCGGGAAGCGCCGCCGTGGAGGATAACAGAGCCGAGATCCTTAACCTCAAGTCCGGCGGCGGTGAGCGCATTTTGAACGGCAATGCTGACTCTTTCAATCTGCGAAGAAGCCATCTCTTCGAAGTCGGCGCGGGTAAGCGTGTATTTGAAGTCAATGTCATCGTAGAGGCCTTCGAAGTTAGTGCCGGTGACCTGGTTGGCGCTGAGAACGTGCCTGACCTTTTCGGCGGATGCTGTAAGCTTTGCAATGGCACGGCCGTGGGCGGCAACACCCTCAGCGGTCACAGAAGCCTTCTGGGCCTTGGGAGACTCGACAAACTTGGAGATCATGTCGTCCACAATCAGATAGTTGAGCGCATCACCGCCGAGGGTGCGGTCCCAGCCACTGCCTAGAACTTGAATCTCCTGGACAGTCTTGTTGAACTTGCCAATGTCCTTGACCGTCCTGCTCTGGAACTTGAGCACGGTGGCTGTGGTGGAGCCAGCACCCATATCGAAAATCATGTGGTGTTCGGGCTTTCCCCCCTCGTTGAGGTTGGGGAACTGTCTGTTGGTCGCATAGTTGAGACCCACAGCCAGACCTTCGGTAATGAGCGAGAGAACCTTGAGACCAGCGAGTTCGGCGGCCAATTCGATGGCGCGCTTCTCCTCAATGGTGTAGAAGGGAGGAATGCTGAAGACAACAGAGCGGACAGAGCTTCCCTTTCCAGCAAGCTCCTCGGCATTGGCGCGAATAGCCTGGAGCTCCATGGCCAGCAATTCCTCAACCAGCCATGCCTCCTCTTCCGGTGTGAATGCGGCAGCACTCTTGAAAGCCGCGGTTCCCCTCACCTTGTGGGCGACCAGTTGAAGTGCCGGGTGGCGCTTCGCATATTCTTTTACTTCGGCGGCGTCGACGGGCAGACCCAGGAGGGGCTTGAGGTTCGGGAAGGTATCGCCAGGGAATCGCGGGGCAAGGGCCATGGCGTCAGAGCCAAAGGCGCGCTCGGGATAGGTGCCCTTCTTGGGGCCATTCGGAGAGGGCTTGAAGGTGACGGCCGAGATCTCTTTTCTCCTCGAGTCTTTTGTGAGGACGATTTCGAGGGGAATGCCTGGCTTCACCAGGGCCGCCTTGATGTACTCGGTGCCCAAATCAACGCCCAGGACGGCTGAAACGGCGAAGACATGGGGCGAGAAGAGGAAGATGGCGGATAATAATATTGACAACGGCGATAATGTTGGCCGCGCCATGGTGGGCGAGTGTGTTGGAACAACAATCGAGTCGATCGAGTCGGTGTTGTGTTGCTGCTGTGTAGGTGTTGGTGGGATAGTAGAGCTCCAGCCAGCTGTCACCCAAAAGGTACTTGTTTGAGTTCCCCGCCAATCTCTAGCTATGGTTGAAATTGAATGAATGCACCGCTATGCAAGACCCAAAGCAGACGGCAGGCGACGGGAAATATCGCAGAGAAAGGAGTAAAAATAAAACTGTGGCCTCAACTGGAATGTCGTTGACCTTCCTCTTCGTCTTCGGGATGCTGTTTCTTGTCTATCAAAATGGCGCCTCTTGTTCAAAGTGGCTACGCTGTTCACAACGTCACAGCGCCCGCCTTCTCAAAAGGACAACTTGGAGAAACCGCCCACAGACCCCTGTCCATTGATGCGGCATCCAAGCTTGAGGAAGCTTTGGCCAATCAGAGACCGGCCTGTCACAGTGGGCCACTGATTAGCTAATTGCCAAGATCCTGGACTGGCACCAAGAGGCAGCTGTCATTCTTCGGTGAATCGCAGAGAGAAAAACTGGAGCTGGTGTCCAATTTGACATCTTTGATGTCCGAACCTTTCTGTTAGGCTTGTTTTACGGTCTTTACTGTGTACTCTTTCCGGTGAGCGATACGGAGGTCTTCACCGAGCCGGAGCCGTGAAGTGGGGCCGTTAGACCGGCGAATCCGGCAGATATCCCGGGACGTCTCATTACGTACAGATTACCACAATGTTACGTTTCGACCATTTCGTCAACAGGCACTGGTCAGTCTCTGTTTTAGAATGCTCTAGAATTACCATGTATAGTCTTTTCCAAAGATATCCTCTATGTCTACAGTGCATATCGAGGTTGTGACACCAGTTATGTATGCAATTAGTTCAGTGGTCAGATCTCATCTAGACACCCTTTCACTACATGATAGCCAGTGTTACTTCTTCAACACCTCCCTCTTCCCCTTATTCCCCCTGGAAAATGTGGCTTCCTGCTGCAGCTGCGCCAAAGCCTTCTCATAAGCCTGCACCCTCTCCTCACTGAAATCATCCTCCTTACCGTCTTCCTTCTCCTCGCCCGCCTTTTCGCCCTTCTTGGCCAGACGAATCCTCTCAACTGGAGTACTGCGTAAGATATTGGTAGAAGCCCCCTTTCCTTCACCAGCAAAGTCTCTCCAGAACCGTCTAGCCTCGGAATGTTCCAACAAAGTCCACGCGGCACCTGCTCTACCAGCACGGGCTGTTCTTCCGACGCGGTGAACATATGCTGTTTCACTGATTGGAAGGTCGTAATTTATAACATGCTCCAGGTTTGGCAAATCAAGACCACGCGAGGCGATGTCAGACGCCACAAGGATTCGGAGTCTGCCCTGAGTAAAAGATCGCAGTGTACGCGTACGGCGGATGGTCTTCGTTGTCGAGGTTAGGGTGCCGATCAGATGCGCCAGACTGGGCACCAGGAGGGCCAAAAGGCGGGATAGACGGAGAGCCGCTTCGTTTGATTTGGTGAAGATGAGGGCGCTGGTGCTGAATTTGCCTTGCTTGGCAACAGACCGTGGCTTGCTCTTTGGTTTAGGTTCATCATCCTCTGATTCTGAGGATGACTCGGAGCCAGAAAAAGAGCTAGAATCGGAGTCAGAGTCAGAACCAGACTCGGAATCGGAATCGGAACTGGAATCGGAATCTGTTGAGGAGTCCGAGTCGGTGGTCTCTGATGTAGACGCTGCGTCGTCCTCTGCTGTCTTTGTATCCTTTGGAACAGCCGCCAAAAGCTCACTCTGAAGCAGGTCGACCAAGTACAGCGGCTTGAGACTGGGTTCGCGGACCTTGATGGCGTATTCTTTGAGGAGAGGCGGGAGCGACTGGTCACCAGCCTTTGTACCTTCCAAGACGACCAGTTTCGGCCTTGACAGCTTCAGCAGATTAAGCATACTAATGTCCTGGGTCATGGTAGCACTCAGAATGACTTTCCGTACGCCCTTCTTGTTTGACTTGGGGAACAGCCGTCGCGATGGCTTGTGCTCAACGCTCAATTTTTCCAATACCAGATTCAACCACTGTTGGAAGTCCTGAGCGAGCAACTTATCAGCCTCGTCCACAACCAACCAGCGAACATAATCCAGGGTGAATCCTGGGGTTTGCTTGATATGTTCAACAAGGCGACCAGGTGTGCAGATAAGCACATCAACCTTAGACGCATAGTCATCAGGATTAACAGTCTCGCTCGTGGTCCAGCTTGAGAGATTTTTGTTAGACTGGCCATCCTCAGCCATATCATACCTCTGCTTCTTTTCCACAATCGCTGATTGCTCCTCCTTGAACACCTTGTTACCCACAGCAGTTCCAATTTTGACGCGTTTCCCGCCATTAGAAGCAAAAGCAGCTGCACACGCCTCGCAAGTCTGCTGTACTTGCTGAACAAGATCTCTTGTTGGCAGTACAATCAGAGCCCGAAGGTTGGTGATCCGGCCATAACTAATGTCTTGGATCATGGGCAGAACATAAGATAACGTCTTTCCAGAACCAGTAGGAGCAGCCACCACAACATCCCCTTGTCTTTCTGGATTTGGCAAAAGCAGTGGTAAGACAGCAGTTTGGACTGCGAACGCCTCCTTAAATTCTTTGGACTGAAGAATCTTGGCAGGCTCAGCAGCAATCTTTAGCTCTTCAAACGACTTGGTCGTACTTTCGGTAACTCGAATCGGGGAGGCAATCCATTGCGGCAGTGTTTCGTATGTCAATTTAGACTCGTCGAAAACCACCGGTGTTGGTTGAGGAAGCGGTTCAAGGCCATGTTCCACCACAGGCTCCTCCTCTTCTCCTGGTTCAGCGCCATCCACGTCCATCTTGTCGTCGTCTTCCTCGGGAGCCTGGGCTTGAAGCGCCTTTGCAACCTTTTCAAACACGGATTTGTGCCTACTTCGGACTGCACTGTCGTCCTCTTCCGTTTCGTCCGATTTTGGCTTTTTCTTCTTTTCTCGTTTTGGCTTCCGTGGCTCTTTTTGTTCCTCTACGTTATTGTTCTCATTTGGTGTGGTTCCCGCTTGCCCATCGGCTTCCTCTACTTCAGCTGCAGGCTCCTCTTTTCCCTCCTGCTCGTCATCCTCCGCTACCCTCCTCCGCTTCTTTGGCTTTTCCTCTGTATCCTCATCTTCACCCTTAGTCTTCTTGTTCTTCTTGCTCTTTGATTTCTTTGGCGTCTTCCCTTCCTCTTCAAGAGCCCCGTTGGGCGCGTCGTCCACTGGGCGCGAGCTTTGCGCGCTTAGGGCTAGAGGATCGTCATCGCCGAATACAATTTTAGTCGGCTGCGAGGCAATCGTGGGATCGATGCGCTTGGCGTATGGTTGGAGCCATGAGGACGTTTGTACTGGTACAGGGGCGGGCTCTTCATATTCTGGTTCTGGCTCTGGCTCTCGGTACACTGGCGGAGGTCGCACAGGTATGTCGGATGGCCGCGACGCCTTTGGTTTTGGTGGAGGAATATATCTGTTGTACATTTTCGTGTCTCTTGAAGGTCACTGTTCTTCAGCAGTATGATATGAGGGCGGTAATTAATGGAAGGTCATTGGCCTCTGGTTCGCTGCAAAATGGAACTGGCGCAAAGAAAGTCAACACTGAAGGGGTCCCAACTTTTTTCTGGGGCCCTTCCAAATTGCCGGCGTTGACCGCTCTGCGCATCCCTGCTTATCGCTTATCGAGCCGTTTCCAGGCGGGCCCAGCTGTTCTTGGCATCTCCAAAACACCGTCACAGGCCAACACGCGCGCCATCCAATCACTGGAATTCAGGGGACACTGTTCTGGAGACGTGGGATGAAGCATCTCAAGCTCACTCAAACACTCACTCTTGTCTTCATGGTACCTCGATGATACCACTGTTTCTCTCCAGAAAATGAGAGCCGTCTCACAACCACAGCAGCAAAGATGGCGCCGACATACAACATCGCCATGGTCAGCGACTTCTTCTACCCGCAGCCAGGAGGAGTAGAGAGCCACATCTACCAGCTCTCAACCAAACTCATGGACAGGGGCCACAAAGTCATCATCATCACACACGCTTATGAGGGCCGCACCGGCGTGCGCTACCTCACCAACGGCCTCAAGGTCTATCACGTTCCCTTTCTGGTCATCTTTCGATCAGCCACCTTCCCGACCGTCTTCTCTTTTTTTCCCATATTTCGCAACATCGTCCTCCGGGAGCGCATCGACATTGTCCACGGTCATGCCAGTTTGAGCAACTTTTGCCATGAAGCCATCCTCCACGCTAGAACCATGGGTCTTCGAACTGTCTTTACCGATCACTCTCTCTTTGGCTTTGCCGATGCCGCCAGCATCTTGACCAACAAGTTGTTGAAATTCACCCTGAGCGATGTGGACCATGTCATTTGTGTGAGCCACACATGGTGAGCTACCCCTGAGCCCCTTTTCGTGCTTTCATCACTAATACTTTTTACAGCAAAGAAAACACCGTCCTCCGCGCCTCCCTCGACCCCCTAATGGTCTCCGTAATCCCCAACGCAGTTGTAGCAGAAAACTTCAAACCCGTCTCCCCCTCCGAAAACCCCAGCTACCCACCCCCGCCCGCCCCTTAGGTCCCCACGACATCATCACCATCGTGGTCATCTCCCGTCTCTTCTACAACAAAGGAACCGACCTCCTCACCGCCGCCATTCCCCGCATCTTGGAAAACCACCCCAACACCCGGTTCATCATTGCTGGTTCCGGTCCCAAATCTATCGACCTGGAGCAAATGATTGAGCAAAACGTTCTCCAAGACAGAGTGGAAATGCTCGGTCCCATCCGTCACGAAGAAGTGCGGGATGTGATGGTGAGGGGCCATATCTATCTCCACCCGTCATTAACAGAAGCCTTCGGGACGGTAATAGTAGAAGCAGCCAGTTGCGGGCTGTATGTTGTTTGCACGCAAGTCGGTGGGATTCCCGAGGTGTTACCCAGCCACATGACCGTCTTTGCCAAGCCGGAAGAAGACGACCTCGTCACCGCCACGGGCAAAGCCATCGCCGCGCTCAGGGCGAATAAAGTTCGCACGGAGCTGTTCCACGAGCAGGTGAAGACGATGTACTCGTGGGAGAATGTCGCTGTCAGAACGGAGAGGGTGTACAATGGGATCTGTGGGGCGATTTCGGAAGGGGAGTTTTATGGGTATTATGAGGGTGACAATAACAGTAACAGTTGGAGCGCGACGAGGGGGCGGTCGGGGGTGCAGAGTTTTGCGCTGATTGATCGGTTGAAGAGGTATTATGGGTGCGGGATATGGGCGGGGAAGCTGTTTTGCTTGTGCGTGATTGTGGATTATTTGCTGTTTTTGTTTTTGGAGCTGTGGTTTCCGAGGGAGAGGATTGATGTTTGTCCGGATTGGCCGAGGAAGAAAAGGAAGGATAGTGGGAGGGAGTAGATTTGTTTTGTGTCTGCTGTTTTGGCTGGGATAAAGCGGGTGTTTTGGATGGGTTGGGAGTTTTGTATTTAGGACGGGTATGTGTACACGGTACATAATGTTAATACCCAGCAAGTTGGGATATTCTGGTGTTTCTGGTCTTGGTAAAGCATAAAAAGGCAGGTATATTCCCATTCATATATAACAACGCTGTCATGTGTACTAACATTCGACCAGGCTTTCAAATAAAACGATGGAAAAAACACACGAGATCAAGGGTATCAAATCCTCAACATCCCCTTTTTGGCATCCACCACCCAACTTTACCATCCTCTCCCCCTATTGCTGCCGAAATCCCTGCCCCCCACCCATCCCAAAAGGCCTCAGCATGCTCAAGTTCTGCGTAATCAGCTCCAGCTCCATCCTCTCCTCCTCGCTCCAGTACATCTGCCCTCTCGCAATCGAATTCTGCCAGTCGCCCACCATGTTCTGGATGTCCCGCAGCAAATCGTCCGCCTGCGCCATGTTCTCGATCGTCTTTGGGTGCGTGGACCAGTGCGACTCCTGCGCGGACCATATCTTCATCCGCAGCTTGAAGAGGGCGCGGAGGAGCTTGATGCACCGCTGGACTTCGAGCGGGGAGGCTTTGGCCTGCTGGGCGAAGTCGCTTGGCTTGGGGAGGGGGTTGTTGGAGGGTTGGGGTTGGGGTTTCTTGAGGGTGAAGGGTCGAGGTGGGTGGGTGTTGTTGGTGTGGGTGTTGGTGTTGTGGGGATTGGGGGGAGGAGGAGGGGGCGGGTGGTTGGGAAGGGTGTAGCCGCGGCTGGTGTTGCTTAGGCTGTCGCTGCTGTATCTGGTGTCCGGGGTGGTGACTCCTCCTCCTCCGTAGGAATTGGCGCTGCTGCTGCTGTTTGTGTAGAGGTTGCGCAGGCTGTTGTGTTGGCTGCTTGGTGTTGGGGGAGTCCCAGGGGGTGGTGGTTGTGGCTGGTATTGGTTTGGTTGGAGGTGCTGAGAAAAGCTTTGTGTCGGAGGAGGAGCATACCCAGCAGAGGAAGACGACGAGTATTGAACCGGAACCGGGGGAGCAGAGTGTTGAACAGGTGTCGGTTGTGGTCGATTGTAGCCCAGGTCATATTGTGGTGATGTTGGTGGGAGAGGACTCTGAGCTGGGGGGCGGTATGGCTGAAATCCGCCGTTACTGTCTTCCTCGATAGGACCAAGACTACGGCCTGGGACACTCCCAGAGTATCGAGATGAGACAGACACGCTAGAATACCTTCCTGCATTCAAGCCCGAGTTTCTCGGGGTTGACGAGTTGTAGGCCGTTCCATAAGAAGCGGCATCGTTGGAGGGTGCTGGTGAGGACGTGTTAAGGGCACTCATGCTCCTCCTGCGGTTGAGCCTGTCCAGGGTTCCTTTGAGAAAGTTGCCCATGGTTGCTGTTATCACGGGTCGTTACAGAAAGGGAATGAATGATAGATCTTTGAGAAACAATGGTCGGGAACTGCCTGAAGAAACATCAACCTGGACAATCAAGATGTATACTGGTTCCGCATAAAAGGGCGAGCCAGGGGGAAAGGCCGCAAGCTGAGAGAAAAGATGAAAGCTTGCCGACCACCAGTTCGCGCCCATGGCCTCGAGGCAAACCAGGCGACTTTTGCTGGTCGCATAGCCCTTACCCCGAGTAAGCTCCCCTGGATGGGTAGTACTGCGTTTCGGTGCCGCACTGTGTACAGGTTGTCAGTGTAAGCCGTGTGCAAGAACAGCCGCTCGTCTTATCCCTGCATGTTAGAAATGGGGGCTTGCATTAGGTCGCCTGCAGCTAGGTTGTCTTTAGAGGCGCCGTACCACGGTCGGATTGGGCACGTCGCACAAGGCTCTCAGAGAAAGCCCTGATGTTGGAAAATGGATCGTTCCAGCCCCCAAGGTAGACTCGTTCTTGAACGAAAATGGAGCATCCGTCTTGATTTGGTGATTATCAAGACCAGCCGACATTCCGTGCCCAATCTACCTAACTTCCCCTCGAGGAGCGTGCAGGCCGAGTTGATTCGCTCCTTATCTCGCTCCTCTGGCATGGTCTCAATCCCGCGCTGAGTCTTTAAGGGATATCTGCACCAAAAATGGGGTCATCCGAATACACCAAGAGAGCACAAGGACTGCGCTTAGGAGTCTGACCAACTGATCTCAATGTCTCCAAACAACTACAACTACCTATTCAAGGTCTATTTTCTTTGACGCCAGTACAGTGTCTCCGCTCTTGATACTCATGGTCACCTGGTCAAGCACCTGTATCTCAACCACGACATGGAACTGCAGCTGCCTTCCTTGCTGCTTGTTTCCCGTTTCCACTTGCACAATGTGTGCTTGCGGGACATCTGTCAAATTGACCTTCAAGGTGTACATTTGCTCTGACTCTGGATTGAGCGTCAGCCAGACCAATCATGATGTATATAAGGACGACTGTTACGTACCCTCTTTAACCATGCTCATCGCTGTCGGTGCCTTGTCTCGCGACGAGGATAAAAAGACAACATCCCTAAAGACGGCGGCCGGCTGTTGCAGTACTCCACGCCCGCCTCGTTTATTTTGCGGTTGAGCGGTAGGGAAATCGTTGGCACTCATCGAAAAGTGCAACTCGTACTTTGCCACTGTGGGTTTGTTGGGGAAAAGTGCATCGCCTTTGTGGATGAACCAGCGAATCTGATCTGTTGCCCACTGGATTCCCTGGGCGTCGACATCGATATCGCTTCGGGCGTGGTTTTCGTACGAGGCGAATGGCCGCCGCACCTTGATGCCATAGTGTCGTGGACTGCCAAGAACAAACTTGGGCTTCTCGGTATAGATTCCCAGAGATTTGATGATGGCGCCTCTCGCAACGGCAGCCCAGGAGCCGTTGCCTTCCTCGAGAGCAATCTTTTGCTTGGTACAAAATTCCTTGACCCTCTGGATCAGGTATTTGTTTTGGGCAAATCCGCCAGAAAGAAAGATGGTCTTCAGAGTTGCACTTTAGTGCCCAGGGCCACCAAAAACGTTATTGGAATGGCAGTTTACTAACCTTGACTGGAAGCTCCTCCCCAAGTTTAACCTGAGTGACTGCTTGCTGAATCAGATAGAGTGTCTTGTTGACTGATCGGTCAAACATCTTTTTCAAGTCGGCCCTGATGCATAGCTTGTCAGAAATCACCAGCACAGCTTCATCACCTGCACCATGACTTACGGAGTGATACTCAATGCCCCCTTCGAGACCCCCTTCATCTCCTCCGAGATGGCGAAGCTCTTGGGCAAATAGATAGGGGCCGTCAATCCACTTTCTTTGCCGTCATAACTGTGTTTGATGACCTGGAACTTGTCTTGTATACCACGAAGTGTGGGCCTCATGATCGTGTGCCCTCCAGCGGCATGCTTGGCGCCTTCCGTTGTGAGTTGTTCCCAGGCTTTCTCCCCTAATTGGTACGCTGCGAATGCCTCAAAATCATCATCTACGCAGGTTGACCCACAAGTAGCACCTGGAGAGGTTAGCGAACACGCACGTCCAGGCAGCGAAGGCTCGAAGAGCTTACCCAAGGGATTCCCAACTTGGTCAAGTTTCATCTCCTTTTTGTCATAGTCAATGCTCACGACTTTGTAGCACGCAAGATCCTACTGCCCAGTTAGTCTCGGTACCTGGCTTGCCTGCTGTCCAGGAACACTCACAACGGTCCCACCACCAGCATCAACCACAATGAAGCAATCGTTCTATTTCACTTATTAGGGAAGTCCACCATTAGCTGATCAACAGAGGGCCCCTACCTTTCTAAATCGCACCCGGTTGTTTTTCCATGCCTCACGAAGGGTAAAGTGGGCACAAGCAACGGGCTCCGAGACGAAGGAAATGTTTTCTAGCTTGGGGAAGAGATCGTGGTTGAACGCTGCCCGAACAGCACGGTATGTCGAGTTGAGAGCTCGGTCGGACCATATCTTTTTGTTGGGTTAGCAGCAGGCCATTAGAGGCACGTCAATTCTTCACAACTTACTGCTGGATGGGTGACAACTAAATCTATAGCAACGTTTGACAACACATGTCTGCCTAGATCAGTGTTGATCACCTTGTGTGTCTTCTCAGCAATCTCGTCCAAGTAGTCTTTGACGATCTCTTCGGGTTCTTTTGCAAGATGCTCGGGAATACCGTTCTCGATCACTTCCTCTTCGCTCAAGTCAAGGTCACGGAGTTCCTTGAGCAGCTCGCTCAGAGTGCGTAATTCTTCGAGGCGGCTCCCCATTGCCTCGAGCTGAATCTTTGTCTTTTTCAGCACAAGCGAGTTGTCGTCAATATCGTAACCGTATTGTTCACAGCCTTTGGGTGTGACTGAGTATGATAATTGTGATGGGACCTTTTCCTGCTCTTCTTTAGGTGGCCAAGCTGTGATCACCTTGATATCCTCTGTGAACTCTTCTAGGCCCCGTTGCTTCAGGTTGATGGCAGACACAGGCAAATAAGCAACACCTGATTTCATTCACATCATCAGCGCAAGGTTAAACATAACACGGCCAAGGACCTCCAACATACCAGTGTAGGTGGTGCCATAATCTAGGGCAATTTGCAGGCGTGTCTCGCCCGTCGGAACAGCGGCAGCTTGTACCGGCTGTCCAGGTTGTGGTTTGGCATCTGGCGTTCTCTGGCCCTGGAATTGCAGTTTGCCCTCAAACGATGGTTGACCCTGGCCAACCTGGGTTTGTAGATGGGCCTGCCCTCCGAATGAAGGAGAAGGGGCTATTAGAGGCGGCATGGGGCCGAGGCTTGCCGGGCCCGGGGGCTGCCATTGAGACGGCGGGGCCGATGCTGGAGGACGAAGCTGTATCTGAGGAACGTAGGCTGATGCTGAGAGCTTGTATGAAGACGGAGACGCCGCCGGGACTGGGGAATTACTTGAACTTCGGGCAGCGGGTGAAGCGGTTCGTTGCGGAGCTGTGGGTTTAGCCGAGAAGAGTCCAGGAGGCAATCCCGTGAATGTGAACTGGCCAAATGCTTCTGATGTTGACCCTGACTGTAAGGGCGGAGGAGGTGGTGGATCAGAGGTAGGAGGCGGTGGTGTTGAGGAAGCCATGGTCACAGCAAGTTGGAGCGGTTCTGATCTTCAGATGGGAAAATCTCAAAGTCAAGACCAAAAGATATGTACATTCACACGAAAAGAAAAGAAGCTGGAAAGATAAGAAAGGCACCTCATAAGATGAGAATAAAGTGGTAGGTAGGCATTGGAGGGGGTTGCCTTGGGTCTCAGCGGCCCCCAAGTCTGCCACCCCCAAGTCTGCCACCCCCAGGCTGGACCTATGGAATGATCCATATCGGTCAGAACTTTTGGTCAATCAAGGTCGAGTCTGCGGGAAGACAGACACAAGTACGAATGAGGCTGGATGATGGATGCGCGCACCACAACGCGCCGAATGGTACCACTCGCTGCATGTGGCGTCTGCTAGCGCAATGTGCTGCGCCTTCAGCCTTTGGGGAGCTACCTTATGAGAAGGAGGGGCAGCACCACTCCGTTCTATGCACTGTGTGCAGCAACAGCAACTGCATGGGCGCCTGCTGATGGAAAATCACCTTTTTTTCAGCTGCGGGGGTTCGGCGACGCATACAAGGCAGATACGGATAAGGTATGGGTGGTCAGGCTGTCGAGGATGCATCTTTCTTGGGGTGTCCGTCTCCGATCTTCATCGCAACAGTCATGCCACGGCGATAGCATCTGTCCTCTCTATTCAGGATTGTTAACCCTTGGACTTATTTATTGCTGTTTTGATAGCTCTCGTTACCGATGAACAACTCATCTGGCGGTGTCCCTAGAGACAACCGCCTTCAGCAGCCCGACATAACTCCCCGCACATCGTCGATGACTTCCCAGAGTCGGGAGTCTGCAAATACTTCCAGCTGGAGAGCGGTGACTACTTTTGTGAAAAATGGGGTCAACCCAAAGAAGAAATCCAGTCCAAGGACCCTCGGGAATGTCGAAAAGAAGCTGGTTCATCGTGCTACAAAGGACTTAAAAAGCGACCCCGATGTCCTATCACGACTCTCACCCGAGGTCGTGGAAAATCTACCCGACTCCGCATTGAACGAGCTGCCCCCAGAGAGGCTTCATCTTCTTCCCGAACATGTTCTTGAGAGAGTCTCGGCGAAGAGGATAGTCCAGATGCCAGACCTGGGAATGGTGGCAAAACAGTACCCGGAGAAGCTCGTTGTGATCCTGCGCAAAAACCCAAATCTGGTGGACAACCTCAAAGACGACGCCATCAGCTCTCTGAGGAAAATCGAGTCCAGCATATTCATCACGCTGCCCGAAAAGGTGCAAGCGAGCTTCAAAAGAATATTGCCAGATATCTATGCCCAAAAACTGGCCGAAACCCAACCCACTCCCCCTCTTCCTCCTCGTCAAACAGCAAGTAGCAGCTCGAGCTATCCTGAGGAAACCCAAGGTCCGCCGGCCCAGTCATCACCGACCGAATCACCCCCATATCTGCCCCCTCTATCCGTTTCCCACGGGTCTCGGGGGACCTCGAGTTTCGCGCAAGACGCCTTTATTCATCTGGATGCCACTGTTCAGGGTGCTTGGAGTAGCTCTGACCCAACCTCTACGATGCAGCCAACACCATCGATTAACCCTGTGCCCCGGACTTCCTCTCATCCGCAGACCAGCCCTTACGGACAAACTTCTGGCAGTCAGACGAACTCTTCCAATCCCGGAAGTTCCTTTAGCTCTCCAAACACTTACAACTCTCCAAGCACCTTCACTCCCCCTCCAAATACCTTCAGCCCTCCAAACACGTACAGTTCTTCAAACACTTACAGCAAGCCACACACATTCAGCCCTCCAAACACATACAACTCTCCACACAACTTCAATCCTACAGGCACCTTCAGCCCTGCCAATTCTTACAATCCTTCAAGTTCCTTCAATCCCATAACCCCCTACGTCCCTACGAGATACGAAACTTCAACCCCTCAACCTCAAACCAGTCCTCCTGGCCAAGCTTCCGGGAGTCCTTTTTCACAACCTGTGGGACCTTCAAGGTCTTCCAGCCCTCTCGGGTACAACCATTCGCCTTCCCCACCATACATGAGTCTGCCAAACTCGTGGAGTCCTGCAAACGGTGCCAAACCATTGCAGCATCCCGAGTCGAGATTACTTCCAGCTATCCCCGGGCAGGACCCTGATCCTCAAAGCTTTCAGGCACGTCTCAACGCCCAGATTCAAACTCCCCAGGGTCAAAGAGAGTCGGTTTTACCTATTCAGAACCCTGACCCTCCAAGCCTTCAAGCGCAGCAGAATGCGCCAGCTCAAAGAGATCCCACCGAAACCCAAACCCAAATCCATGATGCGACAATCCGAGAACTGGAGTTGAAAGTGGAGAACTGGGGCAAAGAGAAGAATACACTGTCCCAGCAGGTGGCGACCCTAACGGAAAAAATAGCGGAAGAGAAGGAGCAGCTCAAGAGTGAGCGTCAGAAGACAGACACTCTAAACAAGAGTATAGGTCGCCTGGAAGGAGACATGGCGCGCTTACAAAGCGAAAAGCAAGCTTTGGAACTCGAGAAGCAACGCCTGGTAACCGAGAAGGAGGTCACAGAGAGAGTAGAGGCGAGCATTACCTCCTACTTGAACGCCAGGAAGTGGAAAGGGGTGAAACAAGGGTCGAGAAATCCCTTTGACATGATTTTTGACTTTTGTAACGAACAAGTTAGATTGGTGATACAGTACAAGGAGTGGTACGAGGCACAAAAGGAGGTTGCGGATGAGTTGGAGAAAGAGAAGGGCCGTCTGAAGCAAAAGCTAAAGAACCAAGACGATCTTATTGCAGAGCGCAATGACTGGTACACCAAATTCAAGGAGCTGGAGACGCACCTCAAGGGGATAAATAGCGATCATCAACATCAACTCGAGACGGAGAGAAGACACCATCAACAACAACTCGAAGAGGAGAGAAGACTTAATCAGCAACAGCTCGAAATAGAGAGAAATCAGCACCAAGCGGATACTAACGAGCTGAGGAAGAGACTCGACAACCATGAAGCTCGACACAAGGCTGCCACCGATGATCTCCGAGCAGTTCTTGAAGCCGACAAGCAGAACTTGCGGGAGATAATCAATGACTTGGAACGGGATAAGGAACAATTGCAGGAACAACATCAGCTGCGGTATAATGGATACCAGGAGGAGCTTCAGAGATTAAACGACGAGCATGAGGCAAATTTGGGGCAGCGGAATGTTGCGCATCAGCAAGAATTAAAGGCGTTGGCAGATCATTGTCAGCAGCTCCTGGATAATGTCGGGTATCAGTATGAGCTGAACAAACAACAAGCCGTCAAGGATCTTGAGAACAAGGTTCGGTTGCTGGAAAGCAGCCTGGTGGACAATTCAGATGACTACCGGCCGGCAACCGATGACCATCTCCAAGTCGATTTCGACCAGATCAATCTTGACATCAACAAGATCAACCATAACTTGCCCGCGGTCGACTTTTTCCAAATCAGTCAGTTCGACCCTGGCGGGTTCTTGGAAAGAGAAGGGAGGGATCAGTTGAGGTTTTTGCTGCAGAGCATCTTCTGGGAGAAAATAAAATCGGGCTTCTTCTCTTCTCCATTTGGACTCGGTGCCTTGGGTCCACGAGATGGAAAGCGGAGGCTTTTGGAAGTCTGGATTGCCTACCGAAAATTGCTCAGGACAGGAGCGTCTAATGGTATGTGACAGATCATGATCACGCATCTTCCCAGAAGCTAACAACATCGGTTACTAATACAGTTCATTTACCTATTGGAGACTACGATCTGCCTGCCGTCGAACAAGGCTACATTGAGTTTCTTCGAAAGGACAAGGAAACCAACAAATGGAGGTCCTCCACATTCCAAGCCGTTATGGCCGCCCTGCTGCCGAAAAAGGACAAGGAGAATTCACCTTTGACCGAATATCTAAGTTCACCCTTTTTCCACAACCGCAACCATGTCCGCGAAAGTATCCTCACGGTACTCCGTCAAATCTGCGTTGGTGGGATCTCGCAAGCCATTGAACAAACGGTGGAAAACATGGTGAACAAGGCTAGCGAACTCGCTCTCCAATTCGGTATGCAGCGGGCAGAGCTTGGTCTTGACATGCCTGAGAAGAACACTCTCGTCACGATAGGCCAAGGGTTCGTGATCTGCTACGATAATGACGCCGAGCATGGGATGGAGAGGCCTGTGTTCATTGGTGTCTCTCCGACGTGTTACAAGACTGGAGATGGGAGGAATGATACGACCACAACGAAGTTCATTTCACCAGGGCACATTTATCCATATGCCCACTAAGGAGATTGCGGGGTTGGGGATACTAGAAATCGAAATATGGATTGAGTTGTGATCACGGTCTGTCGACAATTATGCTCAGAGAAAATAAGCCATTCCGTTAGGTTGAGTAATACCCAGCTAATTACTTATTTGAACCAATTCCCGAAGCCTTGGAGTCTTTGATCCTCCACCATTCATGTTCCAGGTCGATGCTAACCACGTCGATCTTTGAACAGTCGAGTCCATCAGGGGTTTAGGGCTAAGGGTGAGACATTGTTAAACCTCAGGTTTACCACAGATCAGTCATAGCATCAGCATCAACAAGTCAAAATCCAAGTCTAGATTATGGGAATGATATGACACACGTGGAACCCAGACTGTTTGTGAAAATGATGGCTTCCCGTGTTGAAAGGACCCCCTATTTATGAGCTAACAGATCTGATAGTAGTTTTGTGTAGGATCTGTTAGCTCTCAGCCCTAGACCACTTCCCCACCACCACCCAGAAACGCAGCCCCACTCTCTGTGCAGTCTGGAATCTCGGTCCTCTTCATGGCATCCATCCCGAATCTCGATCTTTCTCAATATTTCCCCTCGCCGCACCAAAAGGACACCACATTATCAGCAGTTTCCCGGATAGCCCTTGTTCTGGCCGGTTTGGCTCAATAACCGATGAACGAACCCCTCACCTGTGGCGTCTGACTGCATATGTTTGTGTCGCTATGGGCGGTTCTCGAGACGAGGCTCTGGCCAAACCATCGATAACACCAATCCAGAACGAGTCCTCACGATTTGGCCGCACAGTGCGGGTGTTTCAACCCTCCAGCTTGGGTACCACGACTAGAAGTACTGCCCTCCTTATCATGGCGCAGCAGTTCTAGCGCAGTCGAGACCCAAGCAAGCTGTCGGACCTGATGAAAGCTCTCTCGTCCGTCATTGGTCCTTCTTCTCGACATCCCGCCAAGAAGGATGAAGCCGCATTTCCTCTTACAGATACAATGGTGTGGGCTCAGCTGAAATGGTTCGCTCCGACAGATCAAACCATCACATTGTTGAGGGCGATGGCGGCATGCTGGCCCAAGGCAGACTTCCCGAGACACCACCAGCCTCGACCAAGTCCACGGGCCGAGGTTTGTGTGCGCACTTGGTGTGGCCCTTGACGGTTGTCCAATAACAACAACATCGCACTGACTGGATCGTGAGGATGGACTCATGAGGAGAAGTGCAACAGTAACCTCATCATCTGTGAATTTACACACCCTTCTCCAGTAAATCGAAATACAACATTACTCACATCGTTGGATTCTTACCAACTTCGACTGATCAATCTATGGGGCAGACAGCCTATACGATGAGTTGGAAAGCTGGAGACGGCTTTACACCCAATCCATCATTCATTTAGTAATGGCCCATTTTCTGCGCCCACCACGGGAGATATGGCATCGACAAATTATCAACACCGGTGCCAGACTCCATCTAGGCTCTACCCAAGATTTCCCTTATAGTGCGATCAAAGACGTCACAGATGCATTCGTTGATAGGCAAGGACTTGTTCTGGGTACGCCAAAATGCGATTCAGCGCTTCGGGAGTTGGTATTGGAGCATGCCACGCGGGAAGACGGTTCGGAGAGGGTTGGTCTCGTCGCCTGTCTTCACGCCCTTTCTCCCTCCGTTGGGACGACGCTGCTTATAGCGATGAGGGAGAAATGCTTGGTCGAAGCAACGAGCCCGCGATTCTTGAGCTGCTTGAGTCTTGGAATTCACGCAAACCCGTCACTCATCAAGACAACCGATTGTCAAGTTGCCAATGTCCTCCTGAGCTTGCTAGCGGGGACCGAATTTCTCCCAGCTATTAAGCAGCTGTTCCAAAGCCTCGAGGAAGGCCCCGATCCATACCTTCTCCCGTCTTCTTATATCATCATCCTTCTGAGGATGATAGACTTTTCCACAGCTTTCAGAACACATTTGGACATCTTACAACAACAACGAAAATACATGAGCCTGTACAATGCGGTTTCTTGGCTTCGGTCAGTGTCTAGCCAGCCTGAAACCTCCACTGCAAAGACAGTAGCGTCCGCTCTGGTACCGGACATGATATTTTGGGCTAGCTGGAGACCAAATCAGGCGCGGCTGAGAAAATGGGAAGAAGGCAACTTTTCAGAAGTCCAGAGACAAAAGCTATGTTATGTATTTGATCTCGAGGGGCCAGACATCACCGGGTTGGGATATCCATCTCTGAAAGACTCTGTACCTGGATGTTTCAACGCGGTGCAAGTCGTCAACCACGACGTCTCATTACTCCACCGCCTGTTGACCAATCTGGACAAGGCACAACGTATTCCTGGCTCACATGCCATCAATCTCATCATCCACCTCTGCACCAACAAGACCAGCCCTCTCAACAATGACCTCCTTTCACTCACTGAGGCAATCCTGGAAACTGACGATGACGACTCTATTCACTCGATCCTCATGTGGCTTCAAACTTACCAGTCCGGGTTCGACATTCGAATGACAGCTCTGACGAGGACACTCCCCATCCTAGAGGTTTACGCCAACCTCCAACGTTTGCTTGCGGGGTATGTTAGCTTGGACGTGGACCAGGTCATGCAAGCAGCCAGGGAAGAATACAAATCTGTTCTCAAAACGGACGTTGCTGAAAACCTCGCCATGAGGATACATGCCTTTGGGATGGCCATCTTGAATGCAAATTGGCTTCACGGGTCTCTGTCACCAGAGCTCTGGCAAAGTCTGCAGCAACTACCCCCTAAAGAGACCCTGGACGAGATTTTTGAGGCGCTCGAGACATCTCATATCATGACTGAGGACATCGCGACGTATCTTAGGGTGGTGATCGGCGGAGAGACGCGCAACGATTCTCCTCCTACCGAAGCTTTGCTAGCAGTCGTCCGCCAGACTGTTAGGTTCTACGCCCGAGGCGTCGAGCCCGAAAGAGCAAAGCTTGCCACAGAGATCGAACCGCTACGCTATCATGACCCAAAGGCATACGACACCTGCCTTGATCAGATTTTGGTCGAAGACATCGTTCTTGTAAGGGATATTCTTCCCCTCATCCGGTCCGAGAGCCATTCTTCCTGTGTCGAATTTGCGCGCCTGTTAGCCCAGCGTCAACAGTTACGTTGTCATACGCATGAATGCTGGCATCATTTGCTGTTCTTCCGGCTGTTTCAACGGAGACAAGAGGTGCTGGTATGGTCAGCTACTGAGCTGCCTTTGCAGAATTGGTTTCAGTGGGTGACTGATCTCGGAACTTTATTTTCGCCATCAAAAAGCAGCGGTAGCAGTGACTTCTGGAGGCCATCATTATCAGATCTCGGGTTTACGCCAGAGCGATATCAGTGGTGGGGCGTACTCCAAAACCAGTTCCCCAGTGCGGTTGCCATCCTGGCACATCTTCATCAGGAAGGTCGGGGAAGTCTGAAGTGGCTGTGGCTGCAAGAAATACCCGAAACGGTTGTTTTGTTGGATATCCTGCAACACCAACACAAGATTTTGCCTCAGGATTCCGTTGTGATGTCGCTCTTTCAGCCGGAACCATATACCCTCAGTCTTATATGCATGGTTCTGGCTGGCTTGCGTCGCGCGGCTCCCTCGGCGAAGATGGCTCTTCAGAGTATGTGCGCCCGGGAGAAGCAACTCGGTTCTGGAAAGTGGACAAGGCCGGCAACACAGGTCTTGAGCTACTGCTGGAGGCGCTCACCCGAGATCAATGTTGACGATGCTGCTCGCAATGCCATCTGGGCGTTGACAGCTCTGTTGGGGCTAAGGGATGACGTTGACGGCCATGGTCTGCAAGTTGCCAGGGAATGCATCATGAATGACTACGCAAACCTAGTCCTTCTGGCAAAAAGCCTTCTCGAAATGCAAATTCTGCTTCGGACTCATGATGTGGACAGAACGACGACATTCATGGAGGAGCTTGGCGTAGAGGATGCCCCTTCAGTGGAAGCGCTGCGTCCGGGGGCGGACATGATCCCCGCCCACCTTAGCAGCTTCATCGAAACCACCGGCGACAGCCAATGGGAGCTGTGCTTCCCTCTCAACCAGATCACTGCCCACAAAAGACGGACAGTCGGTATCGACCTGTCCGCTCGTTTGCTCCTGGTGAGGATATCCCTCTTGGAGCAGCAACCCGCCTTTTGCATCCACTTTTACCCCAGCAGCAACGACAGCAATAGTCGTACGCACGGACTATGGCATGTAAACGGCCTCGACATGCCGGACGGTATAATCTGCTGGGCCAAACCATCGTTATTTACCTACCTACTCAGTCGTAGATTATCCAATTTTCTTTCCTCATTGTCACAGGACAATAACATCAGTGGCGGTGTCGATCAGGGGCAACAGCTAGAGAAAACCTACGGCTTTATCTCAACAGTTATCTCTTCTACCACATCCCACTGTCCGGTATGTGTCGAACAGCTACACTGCCTCGTTCATCGACCTACCATCTGCGGCTCTCAATTCTGCGACAAGGCCTTCCTACGCGCTCCCCTTGAAGTTAGAGCCCACCACCTTTTGTCCGATCCGGCTGTCCTGGACTTTTTGCTGGGTTGTCTCTATTCGGCCGATATATCACTTCCAGATTTGGAAGCAGATGTGAAATCAGTGATCAATTCGTTCCCTGCTTTGACTGGGGCGAGCTCCCCACCAGGGGATACACTATCCCAAATCTTGAAGGGCGAGCCCGGAGGAGGCGATAGAAGCGGTGCCCTGTCAGCAGACAGGGAGGCACTGCTCTCTTGGATAAGCAGTCAGTTTAAGGGATGCCTTATTTCTGCCCCGGCTGGGTCAAAGATACCCGCGATGCCGGGGGTTACACAGTTGCTTCTGGGGAGTAGGGATCCAAAACTCGAGAGGGCATGGAACCAAAACCAGAATTACACAGAGGGCGGTGCGGGGAAGATCAAATTCCTGTGGGGCGAGGTGAAAGTTGAGGGCATGTGGAAGGTCTTGTGTCACGGTCTGGACGCTCGCAGCAGCGATGAGCATCAGCCCGCTACAGAAGTGGGTGAAGATGAACCGCCTCTGGATTTGGAGGCTTTTGAGACGACGGGGTTCATGTGGCAGAGGAGCTCGCTCAGGAACCAGGGAATGTTTCTTGCCGGTGAGGACTTTGGGAATGGGAGGATCGTAATTAGATATATCTTCTTGTGTCCAGAAGGATGTGTACCGCCCCGGATGAGGGTTATTGGGGATGCTTTGAGGCAAAGCTTTGCTGCTTTGCGGGCTGGGAGGCTGATCAAGGAGAGTTGAGTGGTAAATGAAATAATATTTGATACCATTTACCTTAAGCATCGGGAACACAGAAATCCTGATATCCTCAAATTTGTACACCTGAACCACACAAGGGACAGATTCAACACTCTCTCGGACACACGTGATATTTGTGATATGGTCTGCGAAGGGTGTCTGTAGCCGCCCAGTTCGCGCAGCTGAGGTACCTAGCAATTCAGCTCCCCCCGGCAGACAACTTGCAAACCAGGCAGACTGACAGGACAAAAAAACCGGTATTGCAAGTGTTTAACAGGCATTAAAACATAGTTAATAGACTATATAAGATAGCCATAAGGCCTCGAAAGATAGTCGGTAGACCTTTAAAGATAGTCAATAGGCCTAAAAATAGTGTAATAGGCCTTTAAATACGATCGGAACGCCTGTATCGACAAGTTTATATAGTTAGCTATACAGGTAGCAGTGCCAGTCTTTTTGTCCAGGGCGTGCCATACCTACACCCACACCCACACCCACACCCACACCCGCACCCACACTATATGGTCGTCCCCTCTTCTCTTCAGCTTCCTTCTCCATTCCCACGTTCATTCCCTTGACGCAACTCCCTCATTCAACTTCTAAATACCAAACCTGGACAACAATGGCGTCGCTTTTTACCCATCTGGGCGCGCATCGCTCCAGCCATACTCTACCACCACCAACACCAACATCAATCAACACTGATCTGTCTCGTCACACCTCGGTCCAATCCCGCTCATCACGTTCCCCCACCACCTGGTCCCCCGGGCTTCCCCAGCGTTCACTGCCCCTCCAACAACAACATCAGCGGCCAGTTAGCGAAACACCACTCGCAATGACACCAGAACAGAGAACAGCACTCGAGCATCAATTCGCCGGCCTCCACGCCGACCTCACCAGCGAAGCGAGGCTTTTGCTTGGAGAAATTCAAGCAATCCAGCAAACCCTCCCCGGTTCCCTGTCAGAAACCGAAAAGGACGAGGACATCATCACATTCTTGCAAAATCTGGTGCACGGGAAGATCTCCTCTGCTCTCTCCCCGCCAACACCTTCTTTCCAGCCTGGCAAAGACAGCCACATCAAAAGTGACAAACCACTAAGAGCAATCCGTACCATCTCACGGGACATTGAAACACGACTAGGAAAAGAAGATCGCTTTGGCGCCATCGGGGTAGCAATCGACGACCTCCGTTCAGCTGTAGGAGACGACGCGGACTACCCAGACGAGGAACGCGAACGAAGAGCATGGGAGAGGATGGAGCTGATACAATCCGCCATGCCTGAAGGGGAGACATATGACAAGTTCTGGGTTGAGGTCGCGATGCACCTTGATCATGAGCTTCCGATACCTGCTTCTGCTGAGTATTCTAACCTGGCAACGTTCAACGCGGGGGTTCCGGTGAGAGACATACCGAGGGAGCGGTTTTTGGCGACGAATGATGGGTATGCGTGGGATATGGAGGAGCTGGCTGGGGAGATTGTGGCAAGGGGTGGGGAGTTTAACAATCCGGTGACGGGGAGAAAATTTGAGGAGGAGGATGTGGAACTGATAAAGGGGCATCCGTTAGGGAGGTCAATTGACGAGGCTGTACGTGTTGCTGCTCGACAGCAGGAAGAAATACAAGGAAAGGCTGAGATGGATGGTCAAGGGAAGGAGGAGGAGAGATGGGAGGCAAAGTTGTCGGCGCAGTGGGCTAAGCAGATGCACCAGACCATAAAGGAGAAGGCGGCAAAGGAGAGAGAATCGGTGGGCTTGATCTCGGGAGGGAAGCTGAAGTTGCACGTCTCGTCGCCGGGGCATACAAGGGCATCTGCTGTTGAACTACCCTCAGCAACGACGCCAGGGTCACAAGTTGGACCCTCCAAAACCATCTCCTTTCAAGCACAACTCAAGAAGGGATCATCGTTCCCTGACTGGACAACCATTGCAGAGTTACCTGGCTCCAGCGCAAGAGAGAATGATCTTGCACAACCTGTAGGTCGGGAGGCAAGCGCTGGGCAGAATCCATTGAAAGATGATGTTGGCCCTGAGTCAAAATCAGATAAGTAGAATAACAAGGAATGTAGATTGCCCCCATTGTGAAGACATCTTTGATACCTATGCTCCTTCCCTTGATCGTGAATGTGCTTATCAACAGTCAGTATCTGCGATAATCGGCTTGAGTGGAGGCATTGTCTGATTTGAGTTTGAGCCGACCAGTTCAATGCTGCAACAATGGGGTGTTCAAGCCAGGCACCAACACTCCTCTTCTGAGAGAAGAAGGTGCTTTAATCACCCTTCCGCAAAATGACCCCACTATCCCGGCCAATCCCGTTCAGGCTTCCGGGAGTCACCTTCCTCCCGGTCGGCACTGTGCCGAAATCTGGTCTGTGCACTCCGAAAATGCGGAGCGGCATTGGCAGGTTCGGAGCACCGAAGTCCAATATTTGGAAGGAACGACGGCCACTATCACCACACATCCTTTGGGGCCCCTCCAGTTCTGGTGACTCACATTGTCTTTTCATCTTCCCTCAAACTTTCTCATCTCCTTCTTTTCTGATCCGAACTTCAAAGCAGCACAAGAGAGGGGTAAACAGCAGACCTCGTCTCTAAAGCACCCAGTCATCCTGGTGGCATTGATTTTTCTGGTCACAGGTTGCCTCGACGGTCGTCACCAGCTGCCACTCACTCAACAACTTCAGACCTCTGTTTTATTCCTGGTCAAAACCAAGTCCTGCAATCCACTCGACTCCTGTTCAGCCCTCATTCAGACAACATGACAAACATGACCATGGACACGAGTTCTTTCCGCTCGTTTACTCCCCGGGAGCCTCACACCGGTACCCCAAGGGAGCCAGCCCCTCCCACTCCCTTTATCTCTTTTGTCAAGCCCCAAGGCCAGCTGTACAATTACGACCGGCACAAACCCCACAAAGATCAGCCAGTGAACATCCCTAAGGGCTTTCTCGATGCCATGAGCGTCCGGGAGAAGGTCTATGTCGAGGAGCAAGGGGTTGCCTTGGAGAATGAGTTTGACAATGACGATCATCGGAGCTGGTATGTATCTCTCGTGATCACCCTTGTTCAATCTCAACCCACACCTAGCTAATATCGTTGTCATAGCCACTGGGTAATCTACGCCTCCGTAAACGAAACCATCTCTCCCGCGGTCCTAGACCCTCAGACCGGCGCCCTCCTCCGCGCCCGGCGAAGCACCTCTACGGCCCTTCCCATCGGCACCATCCGCCTGGTCCCCTTCCCCCACGAAGCCCACCCTCGCAACGGCGGCATCTACCTCAACGGAGTCCTCACCAACGTAGGCGACCCGGTCCGACCTAGAAGCAGCGAGACCGTTAAGGCCCTCGAGCCCCAGGAGATCCAAGGCGGCAACCGCCGCAACTCGCTCTACATTCGCGACTTCCCCACCACCTTTCACAACGGTCAGGAGCCGTACGTGAAGCTCGGTCGTCTGGCTGTGCTGAAGGAGTACCGTAACAAGGGAATCGCGGGCCAGCTCGTCCGCACCGCCATCTCCTGGATGCAGACGCACTACACCGTCTTCAACCCCAGCCCGACGGTGCTCGGGTTTGACCGGCTCGGGGTGGATGTGACGGGCCAGTTGCCTAAGTGGCGGGGGCTGTTTTGCATTCACGCCCAGGAGGACGCTGTCAAAATCTGGGAGAGGTATGGGTTCCAGGTGGATGACAAAATGGGGAAATGGTTCGAGGAGGGGATTCCGCACGTGGGCATGTGGCTGAGGGTGGAGGTTGGGAAGGGGGGTCACACTGTTATCTGAGTTGAACGAGCGCTGATGTTCAGTTCGTTCAGTCAGGGGTTGATTTGTTTCCTGCTGGCATTCTTCACAACCTGGAGAGGAGGCTTATTGCAATGGCGTTTTTGGAGCATGAGGAAGAGGAAAAGAATACGGGCTTGACTGGCTTTATGATATCCCTGGGAGATGGGCCATTTCTTCGGAGCCTCTGTGCATCTGTCTGAGATCGAGGTCATCTTTGCAATGTGTAGAGGCGCTGGAGGCACTGGAGGTTCTTTGCTTTTGCTTCGTAGATTCATGGGAAACAGGTCTCCAATCACTGAGACACAGATTATAGTCCCCATCTCTAAAAGTAAAATAAAAAAAAACCGGAAACAAAATACATGAGATGTAGAGGCAACATGACACACAGAAGACACTTGCACATCTGCATGGTTTTTTTGACACCTTGGACGCCTTTCGGAAATTCACGATTTGCTCCCATTTTATGATGAGAGACCCCTATTTGTGCCTGTTTAACAAGAGTGCCGTGCAGCCATCCCAGACCGTAATGCGCAAATGCAGCCCTGCAAAACAAGCCGTAAAATCCGTCCGACGCCGAACCACATGCCACCCACCAAAGAAACCATTTACCGGTTGCTCTTGGCGACACGCTCCAACTCGTCCTTCTTCTTGATGGCGTACGAGTTGCTGCTGCCCTTGGCAGCGTTGATGAGCTCCTCAGCAAGGCACTCGGCAATCGACTTGACGTTGCGGAAACTGGCCTCGCGCGCACCAGTGGTGAGAAGAGCGATGGCCTGGTTGACACGGCGGAGGGGAGAGACATCGACGGCCTGTCTGCGGACGGTACCAGCCGAGCCGATACGGGTGCTGTCTTCGCGGGGACCGCAGTTGACAATGGCGTCAACGGCAATCTGGATGGGGTTCTGGTCGGTCATGAGGTGGATCTGAGTGAAGGTGTTAGCTTTCCCTTGCCATGTTCCGCAACTTGCTTCATGACTGGGCAGTGCTCACGATCTCGAAGGCATGGGCGACGATGCGGACAGCCATCATCTTCTTGCCGTTGTTGCGGCCGTGCATCATGAGAGAGTTGGTGAGACGCTCAATGATGGGGCAGTTGGCCTTGCGGAAACGCTTGGCGGCATAGCGACCGGCGGAGTGAGGGAGGTAGACGGGAGACCGGATCTGGATGTAGTCGCTGTGAAGCACAAACTCCCGTTAGCCTCCAATTCCCAGCCATAGAGCAGAAACACCTGAAGCCTGCGTCCTGAATCTCGAATATCTTTCGTTTGTTCGACTCGCGCGCGCGTAGCTCTGTATTGGTGTTCCTGCTCGGTTTTTGCGACAAGGTAGGCTCTTACGTCAAGGAGATATCCCGGATCTCAACATCATCGTAGCTCCAACGGTCTGTAATTGACACCAGTCAGCGCCTTGTTCCGATCCTCGAATTTTGGCCGATATCTTATTCGAGATCGTCTCAATCGAGATTTGTGGCTCAACAACGGGCAAAACATACTGAAGAGCTTGATGCTGCCAACCTCAGCGGCAACCTCCTTGGGGAGGACCTCGTAGGCCTGAACTTCAACGCCGGCGTCAGACATGATTGCGGTTGGGTGACTGGCTGTCGTGGTGGTGGATGAATTGAAGTTGGCGTTCCAGGCGGGCTGCACAGCAAGTCTTCTGAGTTCGGGAGTCGTGAATTTTTTGGTGGCCCCGCTTGGGGTGGTCAGGGCGGCCCACCAGCCACTCACGGGGCCGCATTCACCTTAGGGCTCGGTTGACCTAAGCTTTCCCAGGGAGCAGCGAACCTCTGTCAGAAAAAACTCCCCGCCTTTTGCATTGCGACCGCTGGACCTTGACCAACGAACCGTTCACCAAACCACCAGAACAGACATTCAAAATGGCTCCCGCGGCAACTGGTGCGAAGAAGCAGAAGAAGAAGTGGTCCAAGGGAAAGGGTAAGCTCGTTCACGTCAAAATTTTGATGCCTCCGCAATTTGGCTGACTTGGGATTTTTCGACGCGAGATAGTCAAGGACAAGGCCCAGCACGCCGTCATCCTCGACAAGACCATTTCCGACAAGCTTTATAAGGATGTCCAGTCCTACCGCCTCGTGACTGTCGCCACCCTCGTCGACAGACTCAAGATCAACGGCTCCCTCGCCCGGACGTGCCTTAAGGACTTGGAGGAGAAGGGCCAGATCAAGCAGGTTGTTGGCCACAGCAAGATGAAGATCTACAGTATGTTTGGTCGATGGGGCGCACGATGGATGGAACGATACTAACAGACTCTAGCTCGCGCCGTTACCGCCGCTGAGTAAATATCCCCACCAAAAACTTCATAACAACGGACCTGGCGGGCAGGAAATTTTACGACTTTTGTTCACGGCGGTTCGCTTGGGGTTTAACGGTTACTCGGATATTTATGGCTACGTCTCTGGGAAATGGGATCGTTTTTCAGCACGGTGTAGCATAGGGATCGGAAGCGCTCCAGGATTCCTTAGATCGGAATTGCATCAAGATACGAACAGAAACGCCGCTCCGCCCGGCAGCCCGGAGCATGGAGATGTGATACCACAATAAAGTCAGCATGCCCAAACTGATGACGTGACGAGAACCTTGATGGAATTGGGGGCGGAGTGTCATGTCGGCCGCGGAAGGCAAAGGAACCACGCAGGTCAAGACAGAAATCCAAAACGATACCCAATGTACTGTGCCAGTTTTGATTCAAGTGCGGTGCTGGATAGGAGAACTGCCAAACTAATGACATCACCTTTGGGAACCGCGCGACCACGCGTTAAGCGTACACAGTAGAGAAAAAGGTCTATTCTCAATATACCAAGATGTGAGGCTCTGGTATCGCTGGAGCGTATCAGCACCCTCCCCGTAGCAATCTACGCCAGGTGGTTGTAGTGGTCGTACGCTTCCCTGTACAAAGTCGGGGTCTCTTTGTCACTGAATCTTTATCCATTGTTCGATACGGTCTTCCAGCATGCGAACCCCGATAAAGAGAGCAACTGTGTAATCCTCATGCTACTGATTCCAAGACACCGGGTCATTCCGGAGGATCAGGTCTCGGCCCTGAGGTGAGTTGGCAAGGAGCCACACACAGGTGTTGATATTGGTACCCAAATAAACGTGGAGAGACAGGCAAAATCAACCACAGTCCCAAAAGCCTTCATGTGTCCGCATCAAGAAAGCAGAGGATCGTTGCCCTGTCCGGCAAGTGCCGTTTGCCTCTTGCCACTGGATCTTGACGTTGCCAAGACCGGGAAGCCTGGGGAAAGTGTGGGATGCTGACAGTCTGCGAGGTCAAAACATGGGAGGACGATGCCATCTGGAACGTCAAAACCGAGGGTTCACCTTGTTTATAAACCCGTCAGGATGTCAAGTCTTCAAGGTCTTTTTCCAACTCCAATTCGAACAAACACAGCAAGTGGATCTGGCCGATTGGTTATCCGCGGTGTTGATCGGAAACTTTTATTAGCCCTCGTGGAACCTTTTCAACCGAACGGGGCTTGAAGAGTTGGGAGCGATCCTTGAATTTTTTACCGTGATCTTCACCCGGCCGGTGATAACCATTTCAAGGGGGCGGCAAATCCCACGTAAAAACTGAGCTTGAAACTTCGGTTGAGAATGAAGCTACCGGGCACAAATAGAGTTTGAACACACCTGTCAAACCCTCAGTTATGGATTAGACTTGCGGTGACGGCTGCGGCATGTGAGAGTAACAGCCACAACGCATCCTGGGGCCCCGTTGATGCGATTCCAGGCAAAATCCTGCCACAGGAAAATGGCTCCCATTCGGCCGTCACTATCAGAGAAAGAAAAAGACTGGAGCCTCGGGCTTAACCGGCAACGGCATTGCTGTTAGCGCTGCTGCGCCGGCCAGTGATAAGGCTGGAAATGGAGCAAAAGGGCAGCGGATGGCTGGCGATGGCCCGTGCTCAGCACTGACAAGGGGCGCCGGGAAGACTCGCAGAGCTCAAAAGCTGGTCACTTCCAAGGCCCACTTGCGAATTTTTTTCCCTCTCCCCCCCAAACCCTCTCGTCCGCAGAATTTAATTCTCGCGACCTCCCCATCTCCTCCCGTTTCCAATCTCTCACCGCAGAGATCTCTCCACTCATTCTTTTCTAATCGAGGCCGACTTGATCAGAAATCTTCAAAATGTCTGACGTTAAGCCGCACGTTTTGGGCATGCCCGTAAGTCAACCTCTTTACCGCCATCATCTCCGTTAATTCCCTCGCATCCGTCAACGCCGGCGCCCACGAACCCCTCAGAGCTTTGTCGTCATGACTTCCATCATCAATTGACTTGGCCGTCTCGGAGTAATGGTTTTTTGATTGATGTCCGAATATGATGGCAAGGGGCTCAGGTTTTGTCGGGCACCAGTTGCAGCAGATACGATACCCCTCCAACGGGACGATATCAGAAGTGTGCGCAGCTTTGCTAACATATTATTCAACAGCCCTTCGTGGTGGACTTCTTGAGTACGTAGTACCCGCAACCAACGACCGTTCGAAGACATCGGCTTCCTCTTCCTTGAGAGATGCTGGGTGTTGGATATTCTCGCTGCGCCGCAGTTGGTTCGACCTCAAAGTGTGGCAGGATGCTGACGATATACTTTAGTGGGTGGTGTCTCCGCCGCCGTCTCGAAGACCGCTGCTGCTCCTATCGAGCGCATCAAGCTTCTCGTCCAGAACCAGGTACGTTCTTCTCCGGCACACTTTTGCCCTGCCTGATTGCCCTCCTGTGGGGGGCTGGAGATGCATGTGCAACAGTAGATCAATCTGATTTCCGCTGTCACGTGCAGACGCCTTCAGCCCTCCCTGGGAAGCGGAGGGTCCCGCAACCACCACATATCTGACGGATTGCTAACAACCTCCCAGGATGAGATGATCAAGGCCGGCCGCCTCGACCGCCGCTATGCTGGTATCACCGACTGCTTCAAGCGTGTCGTCGCTGAGGAGGGTGTCATGTCCCTGTGGCGTGGCAACACCGCCAACGTCATCCGTTACTTCCCTACCCAAGCCCTGAACTTCGCTTTCCGTGACAAGTTCAAGAAGATGTTCGGCTACAAGAAGGACAAGGATGGCTACGCCAAGTGGATGGCTGGTAACCTTGCCTCCGGTGGTGTAAGTTTTGGCCTGCATTCGGAGCACATTGGTGTTTCATGCTGACATTTCTCCCTTTAGGCCGCTGGTGCCACTTCCCTCCTCTTCGTCTACTCCCTTGACTACGCCCGTACCCGTCTTGCCAACGACTCCAAGTCTGCCAAGAGCGGTGGTGCCCGCCAGTTCAACGGTCTCATTGACGTCTACAAGAAGACCCTTGCCGCTGACGGCATCCGCGGTCTCTACCGTGGCTTCGGTCCCTCCGTTGCCGGTATCGTCGTCTACCGCGGTCTCTACTTCGGCATGTACGACTCCATCAAGCCCGTCCTCCTTGTTGGTGACCTCCAGAACAACTTCCTTGCCTCTTTCGCCCTCGGTTGGTGCGTCACCACCGGTGCCGGTATCGCCTCGTACCCCCTTGATACCGTCCGTCGTCGCATGATGATGACTTCCGGTGAGGCCGTCAAGTACAAGAGCTCTTTCGATGCCTTCCAGCAGATCGTTGCCAAGGAGGGTGTCAAGTCCCTCTTCAAGGGTGCCGGTGCCAACATCCTCCGTGGTGTTGCCGGTGCTGGTGTCTTGTCCATCTATGACCAGCTCCAGGTTCTCATGTTCGGCAAGGCCTTCAAGGGCGGCTCCGGCTAAATGCACCTAGCCACTGTACAAAAACAAACAATGATGGGGAAGGATGGTGGCGGTTTGGGGGACAGAAGAGATGGGTAGACAGGATGGATCCGTTCGTGGCCGCATGGACGTGCTGGGACGGTGGAAAAACACTTGCGGGTTAAAATTGGGCATGTCTGGCGTTATGGGACGCGGATGGGCCGAGGGTTACTCGCTGTAATTTATACTCTTTCAGCCATTCCTGGTGTATTCCTCGTCACGATGGGATTGCTTTGCCACTCCTGGCTATTTCCTTTTGGTTGCATGCGAATCATAGATCCTTGACAGTACTGAATTTGTGATTTTAGAGTAACTGGTCTTGTAATCGCTTGCCCGTGAAACGCTGATGACATGCTTCCATGTGAAGTAGAGACTTTTTTTCCAGGTCTCAACACCAAGTTGGCTAACGATCTGTGAGAGACATATGTGTAGGTTATGATGCTACAACTAGCAAGCGGTTATGTTACGTAATTGGCCAGCCGCGACGCGCTTTCCAACTTCAACCTTTCACCTCCAAAATCAACAATTGATTGCCCCCAACCACAGCTTTGTCTTTGCTACGACACTTACCAACCCATCTTCAATTTCCTTCGAGCCACCGCTCATCAGTCCTCAGAAATCGACGTTTGTTGACTTGCTTCAGAAAATCAACATGCCGCCAAAACAGTCCACTGGCTCTGGCGGGCGCGGTCGACCAGGTGCAGCCGCAAGCAAGTCCGGCGCTGTTTCCAAGACAGCAGCAAATACAAGCAAACGCGCGACAGGCAAGACCAGTACTACTTCAGCAACTGGTCGTGGAAGTGGTGCGAACAAGAAGCAAAAGACAATTACCCTCGACGATGATGATGACGATGCCAACAGAGGCCAAGCACAACCAGAGGGCGAAGACCAGGAGATGGCAGAGGAAGAGGACGAGGAGGAGGACGAGAGGGAGTCGATCCCACCTGATCTACTCTCGAGGATAGTTCACGAACTGTTTGAGCACAAGGAGACCAAGATCACCAAGGACGCTAACAACGCCTTGTCGGGGTACATTGATGTTTTTGTGAGAGAAGCCATCGCGCGGGCTGCGCAAAAGAGGAGGGGAGGGTTTTTGGAAGTGGAGGATTTGGAGAAGATTGCGCCGCAGTTGGTTTTGGATCTTTGAAGATGGGGTTACGATACGATATCAACGCCAGGCCGGCATCGACATCACACTAGCGCGACGAGGCTGAAGTATACAAATACGAAGTGGAGCAGTGAACGCGAGGCTATTAATACAGTATCACAAGGGCAAGGCAAGGTGGGTAGCTGCCGACAACATGGTTCACAGCAGTGGAAGGTCGAAATGATCATGGAAAAAAAGAACAAGGGCTTTCCAATCCGGTACATCCGGGCGATCATCTCTTCAGATGCCGGCAATCAAGGAACGGAACAGGTTGGGTGTTTAAGCCGGGGCCAATACCGGTGCAGGAGGTTGATGTTTCTTGGCCCTTTGCTTTGTTGTTTCTGCTTATCTAGGGTTGGGCTATGTTGGGATAGGAAAAGAAGATTGCGATGTTCTAGAGAAGGCCTATGGACTTGTAGTAGGGTTAGCGTGGAGAGGAGATGGTGCAAAAGGCGAAGCAGTAAGAGACCCCTCTACGAAAAAAAAAAGTAATAATAGAATCAAGTCTCCAGACATGACTCTCTTGATGGCACCTTGACACAGAACGACACCAAAACATGAATCGAAGGAGTTAGTTCGGATGAGAAGCTCAGGAAATGATGGTTTCCGCCACCACCCATGAGCATCACCAGAGTCGGTGCGTATGCATGTTTGGTAGATCCTGTTGAATCTTGGGGCCTTTCAATGAGAAACAAAAACGACGCTGTGAATAATCCTCCTTGCTTTTGCTGTGATGTTTCGACAAGGTGACTTGCTGTTACGGCTTCTGCACTCCGGAGGGGAGCCAAGACATGGAGTTGTTGCCATGGACAAATAACCCAGAAGCGCCGACAAGATGTCGCAGAACTGTGGGCGCAAATCGTGGTAAAGTATTTTGTCGCTGGCGAGCCGAGGCGCTTGGGCGAGAAGGCTGAAACTCAGAGGTGTTTGACATGCGTCACAGAACCCGCACTCTGTGGCAGCAGAAGCCCGTGCTCTGGTGGGCGGCCCCCCTGTCAACCCCTGTTCGACCCTGTCTTTTTTCCTGGAGAGCCACAGAGCCTCTACGGTCACCCGCTCTTCCAGCGGGCGCGAACTGGCAACGGCAAACCTTATTTCGGCTCCAGCTGTGTCCGAATTTCTCCCATGCTGGCCACGGCCGCCCCAGGCCCACGATGGCGGCAACCGCTGTGGCTTGCTCCCCGGCTGGCGATGGCACTGGACCAGAGGCTTCATCGACGGCCGGCACTTGCAGCTTCCTTTCACCACGGCGTTTATCCTCTCGTGCTCGCTGTCTTGATTTTGCATTTCCTTGACTAAGACCTGGCCACGCAACAATAAGCCCACGACAAGCCGACAGGTTATTCCAAGACCAACAAAGCCACACGGATGACAGTGACATCCGGGCGGCTGCTATGAATATATACGACATTGACAGGGTGCTAACGAAGAGCCACAGGTACTGGCGTAGCCAAGCAAGGGAAATGTATTGGTGAAACGCCGCATCGAGGCGGGGCGAGATGGCCTGTTCCCAGCAGTCTGGGAACAGCGAGATCTCATCCATGTCCCCTCAAAACACCATCCCATGATCAAGGGCAAACACACAGACGAGCCCATGACGCGCTGTCAGCGAGATCAATTGCAAGTTGCAAACGTGAACAAGATCTCGGACAGCATTGATCCTTGATATAAGCTAATTTCCTGTCTGTTTTTCTGGTGGTATCGCAGGTTTCCAAGCCTAGCGCCGAGAGGTTGCGGTCAAAACGTCGAGACGTTTCAAAGACCTCACCTTGGACCCCCCGGCCCTTGCAACCACCCCCTGTCCCCCCTACCATTCGGATGTCTCGAGATGCGATGCGGGTGGATGCGTGGATGCGTGCGCGGGGGGTGCACCTTCGGACGATCCTTCACTTTCCCGCCGGAACCATCTTCATGCTTTAAATCATGGCACATCCCAGACCTCCTGGCCTGGCCTTCTCTTTTTTCCTCTTCATCTGTCCATAGTATTCAGTTCAGGTGTCGTCCTGTTTTCTTAATCTTCTTCTTCTCTCTTCTCTTCTTCGCCGTCAACCATTCTTTTGACCTTATACCAACACCAGGCTAGACCTGTAATATTCACAAGCGCCAGTCGCTTTATTTTCAAACAAAAACCTACAATCACTCTCTTTCTCGACGAGCCGGACACTCACTTCAATCTCCTTTTTTATCTTTAAACAACACACACATATCTCAAAATGCAGTTCACAACACTTGTCCTTGCCGCTCTCACGAGCCTGGCCTCCGCTCAAAGAACCTGGGTTGTCTCCGTTGCTGGAAACGGCAGCCTCACCTTCTCTCCCGACAACATCAAGGCCGCCCCTGGCGAGTTTGTTCAGTTCCAGTTCCTCGCTGGCAACCACACCGTCACCCAGTCCACCTTTGACAAGCCATGCCAGCCCATCGCCATGCACAGCAACGCTACTGGCTTCCACTCTGGCTTCCAGCCCGTGGCTGCCTCGGCCTCGATGGGCATGATCCCCACCTACACCATTCAGATCAACAACACCAACCCTCTCTGGCTTTACTGCGCTCAGGGCCGTCACTGCGAGAACGGCATGTCCATGGTCATTAACGAGCCGTATGTTCTATCTCCCTGCACACGTTAACTCAGGATCTCATAACTAACATGTTGAACAGAGCAACCAACCCCAACCGGACCCTCACCAACTACAAGGCCCTCGCGGCTCAGGCTCAAACCATCCTCCCCGGCGGCAGCGCCTCTGGCGGCCAGACCGGCAGCACCGACTCCCCCAACACTACTCCCAGCGGCACCACCCCCGACTCGGGAACCGCTCCCGGCACCGAGACCTCCGGCTCCGCTTCCCCAAGCGTCACCGCCGGTGCTGGCATGCTCGCCGCGCCAGGGACATTTGTTCTCCTCGCCGCCGGTGCCGTTGCCATGCTCCTTTAATATCTTCCCTGCCATCATATTTTTTGCTGGATGGGGATATTATTAGAGTGATGTCGAGAATTTTTTCAATTTCAAAAGGGGAACGGGGAGGATTAATAATTTTCTAAAAGATGGGATAGGGTCCGATTTTATACACAAGAGGGTTCAGAGGCTAGCCCTCAGGTTGAGGGGTGGGGAGGGATGATTGATACCAAAGCCTGGTGAATGGAGTCGTCTTTTTTGTTGTTGATTTTCACTTCTTTCTTGAAAGACACATGATGTACGAGGGGGGATATCTGGTCATGAGATTCATGTGTACATATTGTTGCATGATATCCCCCGGTGTTCTTTGCTTGGTGCGTTGGATCAAGTGTTATTTATTGCATTAGCTGTATTAAAATTTTATGTGATGTTGTTGATGGTACTTTTTGGTCGAACAATTTGCAAGGTGTGATCTCGAAAATGCAATTCGATTTCTCTCAAAGCTTGAAATAGGTTGGGCAAAAAAAGCCCATGTATGATACCGACAAGTTTTTTCCCTCAGAAAATGCCAAAAGGAAATTCACCCAGATCCCATCGTACAGCTCTTATTCCTCCTTGGCCCCCGGAATCTTCCTCACCTTCCTCCCCTTCGCGGCAGTCTCACACAGCGGCCTCCTCGGCTCGGTCCCCGGCCACCCCTTGGGCATCTTGACGTACCCAACCCTCCTGTACTTGTCACTCTTGGCAAAGAAGTCCACCCAGTGCTTCAGCCCGTCGTGAACCTTCTTGAGCGCCTCCTCTCTCTCCTTCGTCTTGAGCTCCCTCAGATCTTGGCGGGACCAGTGCTTGTCGACGTTGGGATCGTCCAGAGGGAGGTACATCTCCTCTACTCCCCTCATGTCAGGCGATCTGTCTTCAGCAAAACAGCCAGTGACGTAGGCACGGGCGGCGTCGCAGCCGGCAAAGTAGTGGTAGGAGCCCCCGGGGCCGTAGGTGCGGGGGTTGGAGGAGACGTCGTAGATGGTCCAGTTGATGGCGAGGTAGATGGGGAGGTTGGGGTCGGTGCCGTCGTAGAGGGCGAGCTCGGAGGGGGTGAGGTAGAGGGGCCCTCTCTAGACAGAATTGTTAGTCACGGAAGACATTAGGGGTACCCTAAAAGGGGCTCAGGGGCAGACGAACAATGAGCTCCTTGTAGTAAGCTTTAGTTAAATACTTTGGTGGGTTGGACATGCCCCAAAAGAACGTCTCGCCATTAGAAACGAGGTAGCTCAACCCGCAAGAAGCAAGGAACAAGAAAGAGACGACGCGGACAATGTCCAGTGCGATGTTCCAGCCATCGTAGTCGTCTTCTTCTTCGGCAGCTTTGGATTTTTTCTTTTTGGATTTTGGTTGCTTTTGCACCGCTGTCTTCTTTTTGGTGTCGTCGGAATCCGAAGAAAGTGTCTGGACTCTTTTGAGGGCTTGTTCGGTTTCTGAGGCAGATGAATCCTTGGACTCGGGCTTGCGCCGCCGGACTGTGGGTTCGGGGGAGGCCATTTGGATTTACAAGACTCAGTGAAGGATTGGTCACGAGTAGTTCATTCAATTGGTGTTTTAGCGACGAGAGACTGGCAAAGATACAGTGCGAAAATAAGAGAAAGAGAAAGTCCGGTATGGCCAGATCTCCAACGTCTTTAACCGGTCATGCGAGGCTGAGAAGGTGGGATGGACGGAGGGATGGGAATTGACGGTCCGCGATTGCTGGATCAGTGACCTCACCCCCTGTGCTCTGCTTCGGTAAGCCGTTCCGTAATCTTGGATTGGACCGTGCTGGGCTATCTGGGCACGTCGAGAAGCGAGGCTGCAGCAGTGCAGAAGACTGATAACCCCACTTTGGCGAGTGTGCTTGGTAGCTCACGCGTCGCCCATAGCAACTCCCCACACCAAGGTTCGCCGGGTTATGGTTGGCCAAAATGCTGAAGAAAGCTGGGCAGGTCAGTGGTAAATACGGCAACCCTGTAAATTAACACGCCTTTAACACACTCTGCCTCTGTCTGCCCCCGGTTCGATCAGTGGGACAATTTCCAGATTATCAATCCCCCAAGATTGCGATCACGACTTTTATGACTGACCTTACCATTACATGGCATCGGCCCTTGCTGTCGCACATTTCACTGATACCAACAAAATCGCTCATGCTGCACGTCTAACAAACTTTTACACCCGTACATTATCGATCCGAACCCCCGAATGCAAACGAGTAAATAGACTTCGACGCACGGAAAAGGACCCTCCCACCACACAGCACCACCCCCAAAGATAAAGACAGCACGCTGTCGTCATTCGCGCACCCAGCAGTCCTTGACAGAATCGCTTTGCATGACACCACAATAACATATATCTACCATACTCGACCATGTCCATGCCGTCGAGTCCTGCCGGTGGCGGCACCACCACCACAAAGCCCCTCCAACCAATGTCGCATAACCCACAACGCGAGCGCGAATCCGCTCTCTTCTCACCGTCCCAGAGCAGAGGGCGCGGCCTCACTCTCGGAGCCGTCGACAACGCGCGCGACAGCTCCGTTCACGAAAAGATTAACCAGTTCAACTCGCTTGCCGTGCAATCAAAACAACTCGAGCGCAAGACCGCCGATGCCGCCCTAAAGCGCGCCATGCTCGGTCGGGAGGAGGCCGAGAGCGAGATGCGCCGTTACCGCGACGAGTGTAGAATGCTCAGGAGGGCAGTCGAGGAAGGCAGAGAAAGAGAGCGGAAAGTGGGTGAGAGGCTGGAGACCGTGATGGTATGTTGACGCTGTTTCCCCAACTGCTGATCCGAGCCAAGAGAACAAAGACTAATGCGGGAATAAACAAACAGGAGAGCTACGGACGCGCAAAGGAGACACACGAACACACCAAAGAACTCTGGGAGAAGGAGATTCGCCGCGCCCGAAAGGAAACCTTCAAGACTCAGAGCGCCTTTGTCAAGCTCCAGGAGGAGCTCAAATCTTCTCGGATAGCCCACAAGTCGACCGAGGAAGAGCTCCATCGCGAGAAACAGCTGTGCTCTGAACGGGCACAGGAAGCATTTACTGTCAAATACCAGCTTGTTGCACTTCAGGGACAACTCGACCAAGCCCTCGAAAAGATCAAGTCCCTCGAACAAGAACGAGACTCCTTCAAGAAAATGGCCGAACAAGAGCAGCAACTCCGGCTCATTGCCGAAGAAAGCAAACGTCCCGCATCCGACGACGAGAGAATTACGCCTCGTAAGCGACCACGGACATCCTCGATCAGCTCATCATCATCCGACGTACCCGATTTCGAGGAGATTACCCGGCTCTGGCAATGGGAGAAGCAGCGGGCCGACAGGGCGGTCCAGCAAGTGCAATTCCTCGAGACAGAATGCCGGTTAAGAGTTTGCGCAGCGGCAAAGGCCTTCCGTCGGAGCAGTTCGAGCCGAGGGAGCACGAGCACAAGCCGGCGATCTAGCCCTCGTCGCAAGCGTCCCAGTCTCCTGAGAATCGCAGATGCTGCCGATGCCATGATCATTGGAGGAAACGCCGAGGCATCTCCAGAGCTCCCTTCACCAAAGCGTTCCAAGACCGATATGCTCAGGGAGGAGATGGGCTCACGGAATGACAGGTTCTTTACACCGGTTGAGCAACCCGTACGTTTTTCTCGCACACCGAGTGTTGAGCCGCCAGATTTCGCGATGCTTGATAAGGACAGGACATCGCTACTGTCGTTGCTCGATGCTCCCCATAGAGAGGAAAGCCCAGCGTTGACGTTTAGCATCCCCACCGTACCAGCACCTCCCCCAGCCACAGTAAGGCAGGTTCAGCAAGAGCAAGAGACTCAGCAGCAAGTCTCTGAGCCAGAATCAGATGTCGAGGTTCATAGATCGGCCCCGCATCCCGAACCATCGCCCGTGGTGCCCGTCCACCAAGAGCCCTCCCCTCGCTCAGCCGCCCCTTCAACCGACCCTCTCCCCTCTACCAAAACCCTCAGCAACGACCTTCCCCCTATGGCTCCCCGCCCTCACACGTCGACTTCCTTCCACCGCTTCCAGCAAGCAGCAGCCAAGGCGGCCCTCACCGTCGTCACCACCACAACAAAAGTCCCCTTGAAGGAAGAGAACAAGGACCCCAACCTCGCCTCCAAGATCATGAAGATGCAAAAGGAGCAACAACAATACCAGACCCCAGCCCGGGGGAATGCTTCCACCGGCTCAGCAGGGGAGAACGACTGGGACAAGCCCAGCTTCGACGTGACGAACCCGGCTCTTACCCCGACTATGACGAGGGAGGAGGCTCTAGCGCAGATAAGAGATCGAAGAGTCCGCGCTAGGAGTGTCGGGCGTCCTGGTACTGCTGCTCAGGGTGGCACGTTGAGCAGGAAGGTCTCGACCGAGACGATTAAGAACGGATCGGGGCCGAGGGGCAGAGAGCAGGACAGGCGAGATATTAGTGTGCAGAGCGCGCCTACTGTTTTGCATGGGAGAGAGAATAGGGAGAGGAGCAGGGGTGTTGCGTCGGGTGCGAGGAGGGTCAGGAGTTGATTTCCGGCATGACGACTAATGAATGAAGATTTTTGTGGGAGAAGAAGAGTTGGAAAGGGGAAGCTTTGTCAGGATATGACATTCTGTGGTTTTATTTTTATCGATTTGGCTTTGGTTGGTTTGCGATTGTATACACGCACCCCTCAACCCACACACAACACCCGGTTTGGTTTGGTTTGGTTTGGTTTGGTTCGGTTCTACGGTCAGGTTTTCAGCATTATCATCATCACAGGGTAACAGGACAAGGCATCATCTCAGGAGTTTCTGGCTTTCAGGGTTCTCCGGGGGCGGGGCGTCTTTATCTCTCTGGGTTCTGGATACCAGCACACATAAACGACTGGACTGGAAATCACTGAAACTGGACAAAACTGGGGATACTCGGCGTTTGGTTTTCTATTTTCACTGGATGGAGCATGGATGGCAGGCAGGCAAACTTCTATAATACCCCTAACCTTTTGCGTCTTTTGTTTGTTGGCTAAGCTTTTTGAGCATGCATGGGTGGGGAGACTGACCAGCGTTGCGTTCAGGGGTTGGTTGGTCGTTGATGGGGTACTGTTGACAGGCTTCACTGGTTGTTTAATTGACATTTACATTGTTCTTATGACTACTTTGCATACCGAAGTTGATGCTGGTGTAATTCACAACGTATTATTACTGAGACTATCATCATCATGAGATGCTATGTAAACCAGGACCCATACATGTCAAGAGATATGAAACAGTCATTATCATCATCAGTCATATCGAGTCTCTCCCACCCTGAAACTATCACGTGTACCCAAAATCAGTGTCCTGTACCAAGCCCTTGATCTCGACTCGGTCTCAGCTTCCCTTTGAGCCATTTCCAACCTGCGGGGATAAAAAAGACCCAGAGCGACTCGCAACACTCCCATTCTCACTGAAAGAATGCCCAGCATTAGACATGGTTCTCGATTTTCTCTTGTTGTCTCTCGCGGACCTGTGTTGGTCCCTGGAAGCAGGCAGTTCTTTCTGCTCCATCATTGCTGTCGCGATCTCGCCGGCGGTGAGGAAGTACCCCAGCGACAATATCGCCGTGTCGTTCTCCCTCTCGGCCGTCGCCGCTGGCCAGACCACCACAACATCCAGAAAACTTGCTGCTTCGACTGGTGACTGGGGAGGAGAAGCTGACCCGGCTGAGGCCGTTCCTTTGGTACCCTTGGCACCTGAAGATGCGTTTCTGGAACTGCCGTTGGCGTGAGATTTAGCAGGCGATGACGCAGGCGAAGTCGAGGACTTGGTGCTGAGCGGCAGCCAACACTTCTTGTCCTTCAAGTCATTGTCATCGGGCCCGGTCTCAAATTCCACTCTTCGTTCGAGCTTCTGGATGTACTCCCACTCCTGGCAAGCCTTTGCGCAATAGGTCTTCAACTCAGAGATGAATGGCTGGCGCTTGGCCTCGAGCACAAGGCTCTCGACGCAGCTTGCAACGGTTCCGACGACAGACTTGGTGCATTTGGTGCTGACTGAGTTTGTGAGGCTTTTGAACTCGACGAGGGCTCGGAGGAGTACCGAACGCAGGTGAGCTTCGGCTTCTTCGTCCTCGCTGGCGAGATCATTGAGGAACTTGTTGAGTTCAGAGGATTCATGGAGTAGGTAGACCGGTTGAAAGATGTGGTTCCGCAGTTCGTGCCCCAGGATAGCTAGGAAAGCGGCCACTCTCATGTGTTTGGCGACTTGGGAATTTGAGACTGGGAGAGGAAATATGCGGTCGGTGCCGCTGAGAGCAGTGTGGCTCTTGATGGCACTACAGTTGATGCCGTTCAGGGGTAAATCATCGCACAGGTAAGTTTCAGCCAGTTTGACGGCCGATGTGCGGACGGAGTCCAGAATACTGCAACTTTGTCCCCCTCAAAGTTAGCGTCTTTGTCAGGACCGGCTCAGGTACCTTGAGCATAGGAAGGGCATACATGTGTCTGTAGTTTTCCATGATGGGAACCAGCTTGGTCGAGAAAGCTGACAGTCTTTGAAGTTCCCCACGCTCGTGGTACAGCTCCTGTTTCACGGAGTCGATTTGCTGCTGCATTCTGTCCCTCTCCTCTCCCAAGTTCTTCTCATTCTCGGCGAGCTTCTTCTTGGCATCCTGGTATTGAGAGGCAAGAGCTTGCTTTTCCTTCAAGTTATCCTGAAGCCTTTTGGAGACATCGGCGCCTTCCTTCTTCGCTGTCTCCAGAGTTGTCTTGAGTCTAGCCACTTGGTTGAGTGTGTGGTTATTGTCGCTTTCGAGGTCCTGGTATTCCTTTCGAAGTTTCTTGTTTTCAGCACTGATAGCAGCAAGGTTTTTGACTTCGGGGTGGGATACCAAGGTCTCAAACAGACTCTCAATATCGGCCAGTTGATGTGTGTTTGACGAAGGGGCGTTGGAGGAGAGCGGTGTCAGGGTGGTTGTGGCCATGGTGATCAAGTGGCTGACTTGGTACTGAATCAATCGGCAGTGCGTGGGGCACTGAGATGGGGGAGTTGCTCAAGGGGGAAGGTATATTGAATAGTATGAGATCACCGGGGACCGAAATGTTCTCCGAGTTGAAAACTGGGAAGGAGGCAACATGGAGGTAACCACTTTCTTTTCAACTCATCCAACATCTTGACCATGATGCACCATTGCTTGCCAGATCGATGACTGATTTCCTGCAACAACAACTCTGTGCCACCCCCATTCTCTCTCCTGGCCAATAATGGCACAGTTGGCCTCAGTGCGTTGATTGTCCAGCAACTTGCCACATGAAGTTCAGCCTTCTATATCATAATTTGACCCTGTTGCAGCAACCCCGCGTCTTAATCAGTCTCTGTAGGGTCGGCCGCCATGACCAAGACATGGGGTGGGCCAGTGAGGCGAAGAAGTCATCCTCCAAGTTGACTGCAGGCCACCGTCGAAATCCGCCTCCGCTACCAATCACATCTGAAAACGTCTCCGGATAAACAGCCAGTTCCGGACCACCGGGACAAACGGGGAGGCAGCATTTACATATTTGTAAATTTGTATGCCCCTTTCCATCGGAATGGCGTTGTGATATGACAAACTTGTATGAGGGCCAAATGTTTGACAATGAATTGTGATGAAAAAGCGGGAGCTCTTTTGGTAAATTGAGACAGACCTGTCATGACGGAATGCCGTTTCATATTTGGAAGCAAACCGGCGCCTTATTCTGCAGCCCTCCGTGATCACGCGGGTTTGATTTCGAGATGTCTTCACATCCAGAGCTTTTCGAACAAACGGATCAAAGTGGCCTGGACCATGACATTGGTCAATTCATAAGTTTTGACTAGTGGATTTGTGAAACTGCAAGCCATTGTGCTGTGCTGTGTAACCCCTGATTTCGTTTGATAGGGGGCACCTGCATCTCTAGCTGAGGTTCTCCAACGCGAATCTTCGAGAATAATTTCAACAACAACAACAACAACAACAACAACAACAACACATACAAGGCGCGATTAGTTCAGTGGTTAGAATATTCGCTTCCCATCATGTCTTGTTTAGCGAGGGACCCGAGTTCGAATCTCGGATCGCGCAACTACCCTTGGTTTCTTTCTTTTTGACTTTGTTGCTAGCCATGGCAAGCGTGGTCAACGTCTTTTTGGCAGCAGAAGGAGCGGAGGTGAAGAGAGGATGTGGCGTATGGACTGTTATCAACCCGGACCTTCTCGGAGCTCATTAATATCAGTGCCAAAGTGTGAGGGATGAACAGAAGCTAAACGTATAAAGAGACAATGGTTAGGCAGCGCTTGATGGTAGAGAATGTGCTTCGAATATTAAGGCTTGTATCGAGTACTGAATATCATGATAGAGGCGACAGTAAGAGTCGGCACCTGGCTTTATAACATAAGCATTGTCGTGCTTCTGTCTGTCTTTATAATGCCATACCAAATCAAGGTGATTACTCACTGTGAGATTAAGAATGCTCAATTTTGGATGCAGTCATGTCTTCTGTCGAGCATTTGTGGAACAGTGAGAAATCGTGCCATTTTCTGTAGACTTACAAGCCCGAGACTTTCAGGAGAGCAACGAGTTTTAAAAAGATACTTGAATATGTAGCAGAATGAAAAGGACTGTTTTATCGTATAAAAGGCCGAAGTTTAATCGCTGGGGCTTAGATGAGCCTTGGGGGGATGGAGCAGATTGATGCAACTCGATATTTCATTGGCTGCAATACTGAGCTCTGCCACAGAGTAGAGGTCGCCCATTTCGCGGCAGCCAATGCACGTCAGATTTTACATGACCGACCCAGCATCTACGCCTCCTACGTGCCTTTTCTTCGTGGGTGCGAAGTCGCCGGCTTGAAGAGGAAGTTCAATGGTGGTGCGGCCCGAGCTCCTTTTGTGAAACATCACAAGTGTCGAAGACAAAGGACACGAGCCACCATGCGCCACGAGCCACGCATCCGGCAACATTGCGGAAGCCTCCCGCCACCATTTTTGAGCTCCGAACAAGATGGACGGGAGCTCGAAGCACACCCCTGTCATCATGCTGCTGACATTTAAGGCTTCAATATTTCCAACTGCTGAGCCTACCCTGACAAACTAATGTAACCCAATTGGATTTTTATAATGGTGTTGAGAAGATCTGCCTTTATCATGTCTTTTTTATTTCCTCCCTGCGATGAGTAACAAATGAATGGATGAAAGCGCCGCCTAATCGATGAACCCCGCCGTGTTACCATCTTCTTGTTTATCCCGAAACCACTGAGAGCTAGGAAGCAGAACCACTCACTCGGCTCAATGGCCAAACCGGCCGGCGAACACCTGAATGCTCACGCAGCACCAGCAACAAATGGTCAGATGGGCGTCCAACCACCGCCTTCTCAACCACTCTCCACCACGCAGCTTATCACTCACATCCCCAAAATCCTGCCACATGAGCGCGTCTTTCCGATACAAATAGGGTCTGAGCTCTTCAAACTATCCGGCGCATCGCTTTCATCTGACGGTGTGTGTTCTGTCTGTACGTCTGGAGATGGCCAATAAATTGACTGACATGCACAGCGCCGTCGTATTTCTCTCAGTATTTCCTATGCCAGATAAGACAGGCTGAGGAAAATGGACAAGATATTACAACCGCCATCAGGACGCTCTCCATCGATCGTGACCCAGACACGTTTAGAGACATTTCTTTACACCTTCAGGGGTATCATGTGAAACCGCGGGACGCAACGCACTTTGTGCGCCTATTTGCCGACGCACAGTTTTACAGACGTGAGACAACGCTGCCCCTCACTGCAAGTTCGAAGACATCCTGGCTAACGTCCTAGCTTGCTAGTCCCCAAATTCATGTCCCAGTTGTACGAGGAAAGCATCTTTACTACCATTGGGGAGCGCCAGTTCGAAATACCACGAGAGCTATTCTCCGATGCAGGGAACTCACCCAACTTTTTCTCTTTAGGCTTCGCCGTCTTCTTTTCCTCACCAGATGAGCTCTTCCCTGGCCTAGACAGAGAAGGTCTCCTTCGCCCGCCCTCGATCGTGCCGCCTGCTGTGCCGGGTCGCAATGGGGACATATTTGCCGAACTGCTCGATCTTCTTCGAGGATATCCGGTTAATATTCGCGACGAAGGTCACCGGGCACTGTTACTTCGCGATTGCCGGTACTTCAATTTCAAAGGCCTAGAGCAGCGTCTAATCCCGCATCACATCTCTTATAACCTGTCCCGTAGGCGAGACGAAATTGTCCTTCGCCTCAGGGACATCCTCAAAAGCGGCATAACTGTAGCTCCCGAGCCTACCGCACTTGACCCTGCGGCCGGATGGGTCAATTACGCCCGCCCATTCGTCGACGACCGGCCTTACGAATTAATCCTCGAGATTGGCGACGAGAGCACGAGGTTGCAGTTTGGGCCCAATGGATCGACGACCAACATGAGGGCCGAGTTCTTTGGGGAGGTCAAGATTCGAGTGGCGAAGCTATTTGAGGTGATCTCTACTAAACTCAACCTGCCGCCCACAACCCAACCGCTCGGATTGTTAATGGCGCAAGGAGGGGCGAGCAGTCAGCCCGCTACACCGGGGAATACACCGCTCAGCGAGGATTTGGTGAGAGTTGTGATGGACCCTGAGGCAAGCGTCTTGCTGGACGGGAAGGCTTGGAGCTTGGAAGAGGCGGGAAATATCTCGGTCCCATCATCTGCAGGGGGACTGGGGGCTACGAATAGCGGTGGTGAACAGAATTCGCCCACGCCCTTACAGTTGTCTGTTCCGGGCTCCCAGCCGTTTTCAAGGAAGAGGAGGAGAGTGGATATGAATGGGGGATTGGAGGAATGGATCGTGCGGAGTGGGCAGTGGCGGCTGAGGATTCAAGGGGTCAAAAATGGGAAGGCGGCGGTCGAGTGCTGTTTGGTGGCGGTCAAGCTTGATGCCATGAGTTCAGAGCATGCTAGGAATGTGCAGAGGCCATTTTTAGGAGGCTGATTTTGGGTTTGCCGGGAAGAGATACCGTTGGATATGATGATGTTTATATGTTGGTACCGTACTTTGGAAGTGACGGTATCTGATATTCGTATTCATTTGTTATTATTAATCAGGAAAGTTCTTTGACAACAGACAGCTGGAAACAGCCGTAACAGTTCAGTGAGGCAACAGAGCGGTTGCACTGCTGATTCCATGTTCCAGTGGGTCCTTGGCCATCAGATGTTGCTGGCAAAAAGATGGGTCCCTCCAAATTGAGATTGACCTATCAATTTGGACCATGTCATGAGGCCCCCTCATTCATTGTCCAGCCATATTCTCTCAGGTGGGTGAGTTTTGTTGATATAGGGTCGGGATGTGTATGTGTATGTACGTGTCTGTAAGGTACGGACGTACAGCTGTTGGGTATTTGTAGGGAGTGAAGCAGTCGGGGCAAGATCTAGACTCCCGGCATCCCGGACCCAGCCAGTTGGGGCAACCGATGGGCACGACGCTTGGACCAGTCCGCGAGACGAGCGCGGTGTGGGCGGGTGTGCTTTCTGCGGTCAAGAAAATGCACGGCAGTGACTGGCTGGACGGGGCTCGACTGGCTGATAAAGCATGGGCAAGGAGAGAAGCGCGCTTGCCTGATTCGGGAAACGCCTCTGTCAACAATCAAATTTCCCCACCACTGTCACCCAAGTTCGACCTTCAGGCTTCCGACACCAACCTCAAACTTCCACTTCCCAGCAAACCCCAAGTTGTTGTCTCTTGACCCAGCTGTTGCCTTTGGTTTTGCTAACAGGCTATATTCATATTGCACTCCTTTTTGCAACTTCCGATTCCCCAGCTAGTCCATCAAGATGCGTGAGATCATCAGCTTGAACGGTATGTTTTTGCCCCTACAAACCTGAAGCTCCTTTTTTTTTTTCCTGGCGTGGCGCGCGTCTTTGGCCTCACCGCATCGGTTGGGGGCCCTCGATATCAGCGCATACTACCGACTCAACACCACCCTTCTTGAAGATCTTCGGTACTTTGAATACATACTGACATCCTCTGTCTACAGTCGGCCAGGCCGGTTGCCAAATCGCCAACTCCTGCTGGGAGGTACGTACAACAAAAGCCCTCTCGACTCGTCCTCGGTTGCCCGCATCGTCATCAGAGCTGCCCGTTACAAAACACGAGACCACGAGACGATCGACATCATGACTACACTATCCTGACACCAAACGCTTGACATGCTTGATGGATATGGACTATATTTACTGACTTGCTATGCTTAGCTTTACTGCCTCGAGCACGGAATCCAGGTATGCTCGCCCCTGATGTTTAGCTTTGGAGAACACCATGATACTGACAGTTCACGTCATTAGCCTGATGGATACCTCACTGAGGAGCGCAAGGCTGCTGACCCCGACCATGGCTTCAGCACCTTCTTTTCGGAAACTGGTGCGTAATGGGATAGATGATACAGCATGCTTACTCCTTCTTCCGGCCTGGCTGACGATGAATGCCCAAGCAGGAAATGGCAAATATGTTCCCCGGACAATCTACTGCGATCTCGAGCCCAACGTCGTCGACGAGGTCCGCACTGGTGCCTACCGTGGCCTTTTCCATCCCGAGCACATGATTACCGGAAAGGAGGATGCCTCCAACAACTACGCCCGCGGTCACTACACTGTCGGCAAGGAGCTTATTGATCAGGTGCTCGACAAGGTCCGCCGCGTGGCCGACAACTGCAGTGGTCTTCAGGGTTTCCTCGTTTTCCACTCCTTCGGTGGTGGTACCGGTTCTGGTTTCGGTGCTCTGTTGATGGAGCGCCTCTCGGTTGACTATGGCAAGAAGTCAAAGCTCGAGTTTTGCGTCTATCCTGCTCCTCAGACCGCCACCTCCGTTGTTGAGCCTTACAATTCTATTCTCACCACCCACACTACCCTTGAGCACGCCGACTGCTCCTTCATGGTCGACAACGAGGCCATCTACGATATCTGCCGTCGCAACCTCGGTCTCGAGCGCCCCAACTATGAGAACCTCAACCGTCTCATTGCTCAGGGTATGTTCCAGAAGATATCAGATATATATCTGGGCACAAGCTAACATTACATCCAGTCGTCTCTTCCATCACCGCCTCGCTCCGCTTCGATGGCTCCCTGAACGTCGATCTCAACGAGTTCCAGACCAACTTGGTCCCCTACCCCCGCATTCACTTCCCTCTGGTTGCTTATGCTCCTGTCATCTCGGCTGCCAAGGCTGCCCACGAGGCCAACTCTGTTATGGAGATGACCATGTCCTGCTTCGAGCCCAACAACCAGATGGTCAAGTGCGACCCCCGCAATGGCAAGTACATGGCCACCTGCCTGTTGTACCGCGGTGACGTCGTCCCCAACGACGCCCACGCTGCCGTCGCCACCCTCAAGACCAAGCGCACCATCCAGTTCGTCGACTGGTGCCCTACCGGCTTCAAGCTTGGTATCTGCTACCAGCCCCCTCACCAGGTGCCCAACGGCGATCTGGCCAAGGTTAACCGTGCTGTGTACGTATCCCTGAAGTATTATTCGTTCTGTTCGGATCAAGTGCTAACTATGTCTCTAGCTGCATGCTTTCCAACACTACCGCCATTGCCGAGGCCTGGTCCGCTCTGTCGCACAAGTTCGATCTCATGTACTCCAAGCGCGCTTTCGTCCACTGGTACGTTGGTGAGGGTATGGAGGAGGGTGAGTTCTCTGAGGCTCGCGAGGATCTTGCGGCTCTGGAGCGCGATTACGAGGAGGTTGCTGCCGATTCGATGGAGGGTGAGGATGTCGAGGCCGAGTACTAAAGTACAGAGCGAGCATGTGTGGATACTCTTGTGGTGGGCAAAGTTTGGTATGTTTGATGTGGACGAATCACCTTGGTGGACGATGTGTTGTTGTTGCACCGAGTCCTTTTAGTCATCCCCTTTAGGCCCGCGATATCCCGTTGCAAAAAGAGGTCCTCTGCGTTTTCATGGGTATACTTCCTTGGCAAGCGCGGACCCGTGAATTTAATTTTGTTAGATGGAAAGTGAATAGTGAATTTTAATGGAGAACAGAAAGCTATTTGGAGGGATATCGCATTTTTTTTTATTTTTTTTTTGGCTTTTTTTTTCTTTCAGGTGCGTTCCAGGTTTGTGGCGATGCGGAACAGACTGTGTACATAGGAGCCCATGGAGTAGTACTTGTCACTCACATACAACTACAGAATGCCAGTAATGATTGATTATCGCGCAGTCTCAGCATCTACGGAGAAAAGAGAAAAGACGGGATGTCGTCTGCATCTGCAACAGCTGCCATCTGCAAGACTGCTGCAGTCGCCGTTGGCTGGAGTGCTTGGGGGTTGCTGCAGCTTTGGCAGGAAGAGCTTGGTTGGACCCTTGGGACCCAATCACGGGTTGGGTAGCTGCCAAGGCGCTGTGACGAACGAGGCATCCCCACTCTGCGGACTTTCCCGCCAGCTGTTTGGCTTCTTGTTGCCCAAGGGAGCTTGGGGAGTCGCAATCCCAGCCTCACAACGTTGCCAGACGGAGACTTGAAGCACACTGCGTAGGGCGCTGTTGATTCTCCCCCACTCAACTCGCACTGCAACTTCGAATGCGCGCATGCTACTTCGAAGTATGCTTGCATGATTCTTGTTCTCTTTCTTTTCTGATTCCCAGGCGTCTCTCCCGTCTTTTGATTCCATCCATTCCCCCGTTGTAATACACGCATCTCCCGTTCCCTCGCACGAACCGCGACTGCCAGCGAGCGACCCGACCGACCGGACAAGACAAACAGACATCACCACCACCAAAGTACGACTTGGCAACAACTTTGGTCTTTTCTCGCAACAAACGGCACACCTGGTCCTCGCCATGGCCGAATCATCCTCTGCCGCCGATGCCGGTAAGTTATTCTGGAAACACCGGGCAGCATATCAACTTTTGGGCACGGGCACGGGCTAACCGGAAATGATGGATTTAGGGGCACCGAACCTCAACCTCACACCGGAAGAGAAACGAGTGTACGGCCAGCTGTTCCGGGCAGCTGATTCAGAGAGCGTCGGAGTCGTCACTGGGGAAATTGCTGTCAAATTCTTTGAAAAGACAAGATTAGACTCGAGAGTCTTGGGCGAGGTTCGTCTTTCAGGGGCTGCATCCCCACCAGCCAGGCTTGGAAACCACCAAACGCTGACAATATTCTACAGATTTGGCAGATTGCAGATAAAGAAAACAGAGGCTTCCTCACACCAGCTGGGTTCGGTATCGTCTTGAGGCTTATTGGGCATGCGCAAGCCGGCCGCGAGCCAACTGCCGAGTTGGCCCTCCAGCAAGGTCCCATCCCACGATTCGATGGCTTCACACCAACCCCCGCCCCTATCCCGCCGCCGCCTGCGCTGCAGGCTCAAACGACAGGCGCCCCTGGCCCTATTCGCATCCCACCGTTGACTCCCGAGAAGGTTGCCCAGTATGCTGGACTGTTCGAGAGACAACCTCTTCAGGCTGGCGGCATGCTTCCTGGAGACCAGGCCAAGCAGATCTTTGAGAAGTCCGGCCTTCCAAACGAGGTCCTCGGTCGTATTTGGATGCTCGCCGATACAGAACAGCGCGGAGCCCTCGTCCTGACCGAGTTTGTGATTGCCATGCACTTGCTTTCTTCTATGAAGACTGGTGCTTTGCGAGGGTTGCCCAACATCCTGCCTGCTGCCCTTTACGAGGCGGCTACTCGCCGTGCACCCCTCGGCGCCAGCATCCCTAGACAACAATCTCCCACGACAGCTACACCACCCATCTCGGCCGTTCCGCGACAGCTGACAGGCCCGGCGCCCCTCCAACAGATGCGCACTGGAAGCCCTCTTGGCCGCCCGCCAATTGTTGCACAAACGACTGGAGAATGGCTGGTCACCCCACAGGATAAGGCTCGGTTTGATCAACTGTACGATGAGCTCGACAAGACAAAAAAAGGATTCATTACTGGTGAAGAAGCGGTCGGGTTTTTCAGTCAGTCTAATCTTTCCGAGGACGCTCTGGCTCAGATTTGGGACCTTGCCGACATCAACTCTGCGGGCCGCCTAACCAGGGATGAGTTTGCTGTCGCCATGTATCTTATCCGGCAGCAACGCACCAAGCCGGGCGCAAACACGTTGCCTACCACTCTCCCAGCCAACCTCATCCCGCCGAGTATGCGGGCTCAACCCGTTAGACCCCCAACGGCAACAGGGGCTTCTGCCTTTGACGCTCCTCCACGGCCTCAGCCGAAGCCCTCTGCGCTTGAAGACTTATTTGGTCTTGATGATCCCCAACCGCCAGCGCCAACTCAGGTTGCGTTGGCTACAGGCGGATCAGCTGGAGGAGATCCTTTTGCTGCCAGCGTCAGCCCTCCTGCGCCCGCATCGCCAGCCAGACCATCTCCTTCTACATCCACCTTCAAGCCTTTCGTTCCGTCTTCGTCCTTTGGCCGCGGCCTCACTACGCAGCCTACCGGTGGCTCGAACGCGTCCGCTTCGGGTTCCGTTACTAATTTGCCGGCAAGGCCTGCTGTTCCCTCGTTTGATGACGATCTGCTTGGCGATGCGGAACCCGAGGTCAGCAAGAATCTGTCGAGCGAGACTACTGAGCTTGCCAACTTGTCCAACCAGATTGGGTCTTTGACAAAGCAGGTGCAAGATGTACAGGGACAACGTGCGGCCACCCAGAACGAGCTTAGTCAAGCCAGCATCCAGAAAAAGAACTTTGAGCAGCGTCTGGCTCAGCTGCGCGCCATGTACGAGAAGGAGGCGCAGGATGTCCGGTCGCTTGAGACACAGCTCACAGCCTCGAAGAATGAGACCAAGAAGCTGCAGACCGAGTTTGCCATGATCGATGCCAGCTACCAAGATATCCAGAACCAGCACCGGACCGTCGTGGCGGCGCTGCAGGCGGATCAACAGGAAAACGCAAGCCTTAAGGAGCGGATCCGTGTGGTGAACGCCGAGATTGCACAGTTGAAGCCTCAAGTTGAGAAGCTCAAGTCCGAAGCCCGGCAGCAAAAGGGGCTCGTCGCCATTAACAAGAAGCAGCTCGTTACCAACGAGGCCGAACGGGACAAGTTGAAGACTGAGGTGGAGGACCTCACCAAGAGCAATGAAGAGCTTGCCCGTCAAGCCAACAGCAGCTCGCCGGGTTTGGCTCAGGTCGGAAGCCCTGCCCTTTCCACCACGAGCGCTAATAACCCGTTCTTCCGGCGGACGGGAAGCACCGATATCACCGGAGCTTTCGCATCCCCTCCCATCCGGTCTTTCAGCAATCAGAGCTTCGACGATGTCTTCGGTCCCAGCCTGAACGTTCGGGATACGAGCACGCCTCCTCCCCCAGCTGCCACTGCTATCCCGGCACAGTTCACCGGCACCTCCACCGGTAGCGGTTCTTTCGCCACCCCTGGCTCGAGCAGTCCTAATGTCAGCCGTCAAGCTACCCTGGCAACCGATTCACCCACGGTTCCGGAGCCCAGACAGATCAGCTCTGCATTTTTGCCATTTCCCGAACCCGCCGACTCTCTGAGCACCTCCCGCCAGGCTTCGCCGGCCCTGAGCCGCACGGAAACTAACCAAGAGTCGCAACCCATTCGTGCCGCTTCGCCGATTGAAGCTCTCAAGACTGGACAAAGCCTTGCCTCTGGCTCCGGCTCTGACCGACCCAGAGCCCCCTCGGTCGCGTCGGACAAGCCTTCCAACGTCTTTGGTTCTGTCTCTGAAGAGACAATTCAACGTCCCGCCACCAGTGGTAATGTGGATCCCTTCGCCGTGGACCAGCAAAAGGCCAAGGAGGATTTTGAATCGGCTTTTGCCAGCTTCAAACAGGCCAAGGCTGCCGCTCCCTCGTCGGGCGCGGATACAACCAAGGCATTCTCAACCTTCAACAACGAGTTCCCCCCTATTTCGGAACTCGAGCGTGACGACGAGTCGGATAGCGAGAGTGAGCGCGGCGGGTTCGATGACGACTTTGCACCTGTTTCGCCGCCTCCTAAGGCAGTCGAAAAGAGCATTGAGTCCAGATCGGCCTCCCCGACCATTACCACCAAGTCTGCGCCAGACGCTGCTGCGGCTGCGGGACCCTCCCAAAGCCCGGCTCCTGAGCAGCATGCTGCGAGGTACGACCAACGTCGTTTAGTCTCGTTTTTGCTCCAGCCCACCCTGTATCATTACACAGAGACTGACATTATTTCCAGCGAGAAACCCGCCGCCACTACGGTCTCCCCGACTAACCTTACCAAACTCTCTAGTTCGAATGTAGACGACATCTTTGGCTCAGCTCTCGCGACCCAGCCCGCTGCTGCTGCCGCTACAACGAACAACGGCCCCGGCACTGCAACCAATGCTGTCCCCAAGGGCGCGTTTGATGACCTCGATGATGATTTCGAGGGCCTCGAGGACGCCAAGGAGGGCTCCGCCGACGATGACTTTGCCAACATTTCTCGTTCCGGCCTCGACGACTTCAACCCTGTGTTTGACAGCAGCCCGCCGCCCAGCCAGCCCAAGAGCGATTCAGCCGCCACTAGCGGGGCCTTTGGCGGCGAGAGCAGTTTCGATTTTGCCTCGCTGTCAACCACTTCGGCTGCCAACAGCACGGCTGGACCTGCGTCGACATCAGGCCCCGGCAAAGCCAAGGGTGATGCCCACGACTGGGATGCCATCTTTGCGGGTTTAGAGGAGACGCCCACCGCATCGTCAGTGACGTTGGCAAGTGGGAACGACAGCGCCAAGGAGGCTCCGGCAAGGCCGACTCCCGGCAGAGCGCTGACGGAGGAGGGAGAGCATGACGATCCGATTCTGAAGAACCTTACGAGCATGGGGTACTCCCGGACGGATGCGCTAGCGGCGCTGGAGAAATATGATTACAACTTGGAGAGGGTAAGCAGCAAGACCAAGACTGGATTTCCTTCTCAGAATAGGAGGGTGAGGACGTGAGGCTGACTTAAGGTTTTCTTTTTCTGAATAGGCGGCGAATTATCTTGCCAGTCAGTCTTAGGCACAGATCCCAGTTGGGATAGTGCCAATGAGAGATTTCCTCTTGGATCTTGTTGCGATCTGTGATGGAGGGGGAAAAGAGGGAGTGAGGAGGGCATGATAACTATTATGGCCCAGTGAGGGGATCAGTTGGTTGGTTGGTTTGTTGGTTGTCAGTTGGTTGTCTGTCTTTGATGATGAGTGATACCTTTTCCTTTGTCCTTTCTACTTTTTCCTTCAACGACCCCTGTTTCATCATCACTCTGTCCTATTGCCTTTTTCCGCGTTGCATTAGCTGGACAATCACTCTCTTGAACACCTTTCCCTTAATTCTTAATTTATTGTCTTCACTTCACTCTATATCTCGTACCATTTCCTTGCCGTGCTGTCCCGGTCGGTGGTGTCAGGGAATTTCTGTAGTGTATACACTGCTTCTGTAGCGTAGTTATTGCGTATGCTGATTGCTGGTGGTGGTCTTTTACCCCTGAGCCCCTTTTTTTGCCCAAGAAACCATGCAAGTGAAGTGTGTGGGGCGTCGCCCGTTGACTGTGGATCCAACCAAAGGGCGCAGAATTTACCCCGCGCCAAGCCGACCCTAAGCAGCAGGCATTAATTATTTCATTGCACTCTTTGCCCCTCTAAACTTTTTCTTGACAAAGTCGACAAGATCCAGCCGCGCAAAGGATTACTGCCTCCCGTGTCGCAATACAAGCACACAAAATTCGACAACCGAAAATGGCCGACGACGAGCAGCTCTCCATCTACGACGAGGTCGAGATCGAGGACATGACCTTTGACGAGGCGTTGCAGACCTACCACTACCCATGCCCCTGCGGCGACAAGTTCGAGATTGCGCTCTGCGACTTGCAGGACGGTGCCGACATCGCGGTCTGCCCTAGCTGCAGCTTGATGATCAGGGTGATATTTGAGGTGGAGGACTTGCCCAAGGCGAAGGGGATGGAGGAGGCGAAGGCAGCAGAGGCGATTGCTGCTTCTGCTTAAGAGGGGGATCCAGACTGCGGAATAATATTTGGGGCTGTGTCAAAGATGGGCTGTACGATTGCAGGAGCGAGTCCACAATCAAGGAAAACCGACGCGAACGAGCTTGCGGCCAATCATCGACACTTTGAGACCCTTCTACGGCGAGTTGCATGGCTATAAGATTGGCAACAGCAGCTTGACTCACCAGCCCAAAGACCACTCATCACAGCTCACGGTTGCCCTTGGGGGCCGCCGCAGGAAGTTGATCAACGTTTGTGTAAAATATGCAATTACTCTCCAGCCCCGGCGACCTATTGTTATACCTATAATACATCACACCACATCACCAGCGTCAGCACCACCTTCACATTTCCTCCGCGGCTTCATCTTCAACCCCTCCTCCTTCATCACGGTCATCCTTCCCGCCTCGAAGTAACTTCAGACCAACCCAACAGCCATAACAGCAAACACGACCAACCCTGCAAGCGGGCCCTCGACTCCGGCGGCGTGGCGGCCTGCTCCGTTGGTGGGCACGACGGAAGCGGTTGCTATTTTCAGTTCATCACAGTCAGCTTCCCGCCACTAACTTTGGTTGACCGACGGCGAGTTCATAACCTGTGGGGAACACTGTGGTGATGATGGGATATGGGGGAGAAGAAGCAGAGGAAACAGAGGGGCGAGGAAAAGCGGAAAGGAAGAGCAACGGACTGGTGGTGGCAGGCGTAGCGGTGGGGCTTGCTGTTGTTGTGCCGGGAAAGACGGTCGTCACCGAGGTGTAGCTCGAGACGGTGCCCGTTTCGGTGGTAGTCGTGGTAGTTTGGCCTGATACGAGGCTTGTGAGGCCTGCCGCGCCGAGGAGGAAGAGGGAGGTGGGACGCATTTTGGTGGGGTTGGATGGTGGTAAAGGGGCTGGGTTGGGTATCTCAGGTGACTAAGGGGGGAGGTAGATCAAAAGATGGATGAATTGGAGATTTGTGTTGGGTATTATACAGGGGTAAAGTGAGTGAAGATATCGAGGAGAGAAGTGTTGGGTTGAGAGGCGAGGGAATGGGACGTATTTGAGTGCGGCTGAAGCCAAATCATATGTGAGGGAAAGGAGTTATCATCCGAATACTGCATGCCTACAGAACTGTGCACCCGTATCCTCCGGTTCCAGCGAGACATCATGCTTCCATAGGTTTTCTTCTTTTCGAATTGAACAGATCCTTGCTAGTTCAGAGAGCCTGGGAAGTAAATTCCTTGAAACTTGATATTCGAGAAAGTTTGCTAGGTATGGAGAAAATTCCCGCTTTTTTTCTTGCTCTATCAATGCAGCAAGGGGGATAGCATCCAAGACTCACCCTAGCGGGGAAAGCCTCCGGGACTATAAATCACGAGCTTACGCAGCTCTCAAGAAAGCTTGGGTGAGAACAGTGAATGATATAGCTGTGATGTAAAGTGGTGGCTTTGACCCCTATTCAAATAAGACTCGGAGTTCGTCATCAATGAAAAGCACATGGACAAAATCTTGGAAGAATCTTGTCAAAGCGAGTCTCTTCTATAACCTACGTATCCTAGGCAAGTCACAACCAGGCACCGCAAAGAAACCGACACGCTATACCCTGTAACCCTTGAGCATGACTCCGACAGCAAGTTTTTTTTTTCCTTTTTACCTTTTTCCTTCCCTCCGCCTGCATCTAAACGTTGGTGAAGAAGAAGCTTGGCTGGCCAGGCAGCGCAGCCTCAGCAACAGGGGCAGTGACCTCCACCTCCTCACCACCAGTAGTCAAATCCTTGCCCTTCTTGCTTCCTTCCTGCACGGCGACGATCTGGACTGACTCGAGACCAGCAGCGCGCTTGAGACCGGGCACCATGGCCTAGAAAGAAAAGGTTGTCAGTTTTCTCGTCATTCTCATTCACAGATACAAGAAAGGGGGGCTACTCACCAGCAGAGTCTTTTTCTCGTCAAACGCCAACTTGCGCTCCAGCACAGTGCTAGCAGGCTCACCATCTCTCAGACGCTTCTTTAGCGCCTGAACAAAAGGCATGGCCTTCTTCATCTCGCCCATTTTGCCGATCCGGCCGTTGAGCTCCTTGTCGTCAATCTTCTGGCTATTGGTACTCGGGTCCCAGACCTCCTTCAGGAGCTCGATATACTTGGCCTGCCAGGTGGGGAAGTCCTCGGTCAGGAAGATGGTGAGCTTCTTGGGCTTCTTGGGGTCAAAGTCGCTTTGCCTGCCCTTGGCCATCTTCTTGAGCTGCGACGCCTCGGCAGAGTTGATGTTGGACGACGTCTGGCGGACGTACTCGCGAGCCGCCGTCAGAGCAGCGTCGGAGGCGGGCACCTCGGGCCATCTCGCGAACTGAATAGAGGTCTTCTCGCCCAGGATCTCCTGCCAGACAAAGTCGGCCCAGTGAGGGGCGATGGGGGTAAGCAGGAGGGCCTGAAGCCTGATGTACTTGAACACGAGGTCCTTGTGCAGAGGAATACCGGCAGCGGTGCAGGCCTCACGGTAGGTGTCGCGAGCATTGAGGAAATCGTAGTGGGCGGCCTTGAGGGCGAGCTTGTACGATGTCTCCTCGTAGTGCTTCTTGGCCTCGGCGACCAAGGCGTTCATCTCGTTGTCGAACAGCACGTCCTGGAAATCGTTGAGCTCACCTGTTCTCAGACTCTCGTCCTTGACGGTGTCCTCAATCCACTCCTTGTTGGTGTAGAATCTCAAGATGGTGTTGTCGGCCACATCCTCGACAAAGTTAGAGTCGGCGATGGTGTCGCCGGCATCGGCAAGAGCCACACGGGCGGCATCAGCACCATACTTCTTGACGACATCATCCAGTGTCATGAAGTTGCCAGTGGACTTGGCCATCTTGGCACCGTTGAGCTGGAGATGGCCATTGGCACGAACGGAACGAGGCCAGAACTCGCGGGGGAAGAGAGCAATGTGGTTGTAGAGCCAGAAGGTGAGATGGTTGGGAATCAAGTCCTTGCCACTGACACGGAGATCAAGCGGATAGAAGTACTCAAAGTCTCTGCGCATGCCCTCGAGAGTCTCCTTGGGAATACCAGACTTGGTAACGAGCTCGTCGGTCAACTGTGTCCTGGCAAAGACGTAATCCCAGACCTCGTCAATCATCTGCTCAGGGGCAATCTTGCCCTTGCCCTGTTCCCGACCGAACAGATCCTTGTGCAGCCATGGTACGAGAGTATAATAAGCCATGTAGATAGTAGAGTCACTCAAACTCTCGACAAGGAAGGTAGGATCCCAAGGAAGCTTAGAGCCCAAACCATAGGTTCTCGCGCAAGCCCACTGCTTGAGCCAGTTGAGCACACCCTTGAAGGCATGCTGAGTGTCAGGGGAGTAGGTCTCGAGACCCTTGCCGTCCTTGTTCTCAACATAGTCATAGGCAATAGTGCGCCACGAGTCCTCACCATAGTCAATGTACCACTGGTCCATGAGAGCGACGGTGCTGTTGAATTTGTTAGCAACACCTTCCACTCACTAGCGTAAGTCAATTAACTTACCACTCATCGCCGGATCTAGACACGACCTTGTTCTCAGGCTCGGAATAGGCGAAAGCCTCGCCAGCCTTGATCAGTTGCTCTCTGACCTTGGGCTTAGCAGCTTCGACCTTCTCGCCGGCAAACTCGCCAACCTTCATCACACCCTGGTAGAAGCCTTCCTTGTACGCAAGCTCCTTGGCCTCCAGGAGCTGCTTGACATCCTTTGGAGAGGCGATCTTGAGCTTCTTGACGAGATAAGGAGCCAGAAGATCAGAGCTAGGGGTTTGAATGATGGGAATAATGTCCAGTTCGGCCCACTCCTTCTTGATGCCGTAGAACTCGGCCTTCTTCGCAAGCTCGGTGACCATGGCATAATCATCTGGGGAGTCGGAGGGCACAGATGTGACAACACCGGTACCCTTGGTGGCGAGGACCGACTCCATGGGGAGAACACGAACCTCCTTGTGGAAGCTGAGAGGGGGGTTTACAACGGTTCCGATGAGATCGGAGCCCAGGATATCGGCGGCCTTCTCAGGAACGCCCTCCTTTTCGAAGATGCCCTGATAGGCCATGTTTCTGGCAGCACGCTCGGTGATGACAAAGTACTCCTTTTCAGAAGCCCTGTACACGCCATAGCTGATGCTAGGACCGACAAAGCAGCAGGTTTGACCATACATGGTCTCGGCTCTGAGGGTAGCAGGGACAAGGAACACCTTGGCATCCTCGGGAATCTTGCCCTTGACAGCCTCAGCGGCCTTGGGCGCCCACTCGACTACCTTGAGTTTGAGAGCAGTGTACTCCTGGGGGAGAACACCCTCACCCTCACTTCGGTCATGGTCCATGCAGGGCTGGCCATCCTTGATGGAGTAGATGGTGTAGCGCTTGCCGAACTTGATCTTCTCCAGCTCCTTCAAGCGGATCATTTGCCACCTGACGAAGGCATCGTAATACGGATTCGCATCAGTTGTTACGAACTGACGTCTCCAGTCAATGCGGGCGCCGAAGTTTGTAAGGTCCTTCTTGCACTCTGGCGGGAAGAATTGGAGCCTGCAGCGGTAGCGTTAGTAAACCCCTGAACAACATTCTAGGCAAAGAGCCAACATACCAGTACTGAGGGTCGGCGAAGTGGTGAATCTCTTCCAGCGGGATACCGACAGAATTCAAGATCTGGAACTGGTACTTGGCCTTGACGGTCTTCGCCGCAGCCTTGCCCTTCTTGGCATTGAACTTAGACAAGTCCTCCTTTGGCCCCTTGGCAGCGACAGGGGCTTCCTCAACCTCATCTTCCTCCCTGTGGTTCTCGAAATCACGGCCAAACATCTGAACTTCTTTTACAAGCTTGTCGGCGGAGGCTTTGATGGGTAGACCAGTGCAGTGGTAACCGAGAGGGAACAGGGCACGCTTGCCCTGCATCCTGGCGTAACCGGCATGAAACTCGACTATGCAACGTTAGTACTGAATGCGCCGAGTTGGAGCTTGAATGATTCGTACTTTTGCTGAAGCTGAAGGCATGACCAGCGTGGAGACGGCCGTTCATGTAAGCTACATATCCAGTCAGTGAATGGTCTACGAACATGTCCGGCGAGAACAAACATACGGTACGCGATCGTGCCAAAGAACTTGGGGAACCTGTCGAGCTACATCAGCATCCAGTTCTTGAGCCATGCGCAAAGCCCTTTGAGCGCAGATTCCCTCCTCTTCCTAGATTGGTATCTTTCCCGCACCCCACCAGAATGTTGGACGTACTTCTCGCGCAGCTCATCGGCGGTGATGGAGTCTAGGGGAAACTCGTCGATAGATGGTGCATCAACCTCGAACACATGATCCTCCTCCCACTTGAGTTGATATTTCTATAAATCGAGGCGCATTGGCCGCAAGTCAGTCCAGCTTCTTTGGTTTTCCAGGTGGTGATTCTTTCTTCGGATGGAGGGCGAACCTTCTCAATCTCGATCAGAGCATCTCGCTTCTCGGTGCCCCTGAGCTCCTTGGTCTTGGAGGAGACAGCCAAGGTCTCCATGGCCTTGGGCAGGGTGGTGTCGGCCATACTGTTGTGTTGTCGCAAAACTCGATCGTGTGGGACGTTCGAACGGCTTGCTAGAATTGGGTTTGTAAGTGGTGCCCCAGGCTATCTGAGAGACGGGAGGAAAGCGAACGGCTCTTGGGCAGAGAATAAACCGGGGACCCGATTTCGCAACGGCGGCGACAGGGACTAAACACACTTTGGACTGTTTTGAGTCAGGGACACGGGACACGGAACACACTCACACACTGTCGTAGGCAGGGGAAATTTTGGCGGGATGACTCCGCTGTCCGGCTGGCGACGGTACGGCACCAGGAATGGAGGGGCACTGAGCAACGCGGGGTTGATTCAAAAATCTAGGTGGGGTTCCTACCTGGTAGCCTTGGAACGCCAAGATGTCAGTGCCCACCCAGCACATGTGTGGCGGACAGGGGTTAACTGTGGCTTCACTGGAATTATAGCCACATTTCTGCTCAGCTTTGCCGACAAGGCAATTCCTTCTCTTGGCATTCTTAAACGGTCTTCGTCAGTCTGGAGTCAGTTCCGTTCCAGCCTTGGACCTCTCTGTCTCTTCGATAGCTCCCACGGCTTTCTCGGTTGGTCACACCACGCCGCCCATAATGTTTCCCACCCTCGTCAGACGCCTTGCGCAGGCGCCCAAACCGAAAATCCTCGAATCTGTAGCGAAGGCCGCGACCGAAGCAACTTCGAGTCCACCTAAAACGAAGCTCAAGAAAGTCTGGCCACCTGACATGATGACCATGTCCCCACAACAGCAGCTCAGGTTCGAGAAAAAGTACAAGAGGAGGCTTAAGATGGCGACTCTCCGACCTAGGTGGGATAAGGGAGTGCGGCTGGCGCAATATTTCACAATTACATGTGGGTAATTCTCTGGATGTCTGTGAACTGCCGGATAGTCTTGTATTAATTCGGTTCTCCGTAGTCGTGCTTGTATACACGGGCCTTTTTATGGACTGGAGGGATATGCCAAATCCTTATGGCGGAGTAAGTCCCCAAGCCCTTCCTTTGCATCTGATCAGTCCCTCTGACAGCGTCTCGACAAAAGCTCCGAGAGACATTCTGGGGCTTCTTGGGCTCCTTCACCCAGGAGACACGAGCGCTGGAACCGAGCGAGCAGCCCAAACACAGGAGGCCATAAGGTTTCACCCAATTCCCCCCTGTTATCTGTATAATAATGTCCTCATCATCTGGAGTTATGGCGTCGGGATACCCTGCAATAAATGGCGGCCGTCTGTATACCAACATATCGATGTTTTGTTCTTCGTGTCCGGGTTATGTATCTTCCTCGTGTCATCGCGAATATCACCTGCCATGCCAAACAAAGTTCCCGCCCATTCCCTGAAACCCAGCAGCGGCCATGGCTCCCAGTCCGGCTCCTCCTCCACCTCTTGATCCCTCATTGACCGGCCGCTTGGCCACCGCTCCCTGCGCTCGAACACCGGCAACAATCCGCTCCATATTCGTTTCTATTACCACACCGCCAACGATCATTTCGCCCAGTGTGGCATGTAGCGTCTCAAAGTTGAAGATCAAGTCCAGCTCGCAAACATTCTCAAATAATCTGTCCAACGCCTCGACGTAGACTTGAATAAGATCGATCAGCGCTAGCGGGGATTCCGTCGATGTTGAAATGACAATGAAGTAGAGGGTAGCGTAGTGGCGGTATGTTACGAGGGAGGGGACGTCGTTTTGTTCCGTGGCCGAAGACGAAGACGAGGAGGTACCCGATGCGGCGAGTAACGGAGGTAGGGGTAGAAAGTTGCAGGAACCGGGGGCGCGGTTGGAGACCAGAGTGAAAATTTCGGATATGAGGCGCTGTTGGATAGATGTTTCCTGCAAATAAACAAGACCAAAGGTTAGAGGGGTGAACAAGGCAGGTTGGAGAGGAATGAGCAGGGGAATAGCACACCAGTTGGGTGTAGAATTTTGTTAGACGGGGCTGGCCTTGGCCGTTGAAAACTAGGAATGCGTTGATCATTGTTGGCTCTGGGCGAGGTGGGTTGATTTGTTGCGACTGATGCTTTTCCAATGCGATGAACGTGGTTCCTGCGTTGGTTGGCCGGGGGGGGATGACGTGAGGGTCCCAGCTAGCGAGGGACCTTGATAGCCCAGCGGACCGTGCACTTGACCTCAGGTACCGTCTTATTGGCTGAATCCTGCCTGCCGCGAGCGGATCAAAGGAAGCTGTGGGGTAGCTGCTTCTCAAGCTCCCCGTCACTGTCATGGAAGCAAGCTTGATTGATCCTCGTTCAACTTTAACCAACCCAACATCTTCGTTCTGTACTTTCGGCCACTCTAGTTCTTGGTTTGACAGCATCAGCAACCAGCATCTCGCATTTTGACAACTCGTCTATTTCAATTCTTCAGCACAGCAACTACTTTCAACACTCTCATCTGCAATGGCTCGCTCAGGTCTCGCCAAGCTTACCCGGGTGGTCGCCAGCCGTGGCATCCAGACGACTCGTGCCTCGCGCGCCACCCTTCCCAGCCTCTCGGCGGCTCCCATTCTCACTCAGGCATTGCCACGGATCTCTACTCTCTCTGTCCGTTTCATTTCCAAGAGCTCGGCCAGTCACCACCAGGGCATTACCCCAGACAATCAGGATGTCGCACCCAAAGAGACTCCCAAGCCCATCCAGACCCCAGCCGATATCACAGACTCACAATATAATGTTCTCGCGGATGAATACATGGACAGACTCTTGTATCATCTGGAAATCTTGGCCGAAGAGAGAAGCGACATGGATGTTGAGTACTCTGTACGTCGATTCCCCTCGCCCCATGGGTTATGCCACTAACATCCAATCCCAAGGCTGGTGTCATGACAGTCGACTTTGGCCGCAACACCGGCGGCACGTATGTAATCAACAAGCAGCCTCCCAACAAGCAGATCTGGCTCTCATCACCCAAGTCGGGCCCCAAACGGTACGACTATGTTGTCCTTGGCGAAGGCCAACATGAGAAGCAAGATACCGCGGCTGGAGATTGGGTGTACCTTCGGGATGGCACCACCTTGTCTGAACTTTTCCGTGATGAAATTGGCGTTGATATTAGTATGTCAATCGGTCACTATGACGGCGAACTGTATCGTTAGGTTTTGCGGGTCACTCTGATGAGTTTATGAGTATGGGCATGGATATGAACATGTCAGCGTTGTTTTGACTGGATTTTGGGCTTGCTGGCTACTTATGGGATTACCATAACAGAGGTTATGGTCATGGGGTTGACAAGGATTTGTACAACAGTGTATTACCATATGGCAATCAATGATGGAAATTGCCCAAAACAAGTAGGGGTATTTCATAGCCCTAACAAATGTGCGTTGAACTTCTTTTGCGGGCATGCCAACTGTAAAATGGTCGCTTCTTGTGTTAGTTCTGTTGGCATTTGACTTTGTAATTCCGCATGATCTGTCTGTGGAAAGAGATGAGAGTTCGCCAACTTCAGCTCAGTCAGCCAGCACAACAAACCTGGCCACCTCAATGTAGGTATGTTGTGCTGTCAATAAATTCCACATTGACACGCGGCCTCGACAGTTACTTGTTGGTGCAGATATAAATATAACCGTAAGTTCCCTTGCTCAAATCGTAGCTTGAAGGCATACTTCACATTAAGCTTTCCAGCCATTTCTTTACATTGAATCCCCAATCCAGGCATACACAGTCGCCCACAAAAGTTCGCCCAATATGTCGAGAATCCCGACTCTAAAGCGTGAGAACGCTACTCTTTATGAGCCAAAGCCCAAGACTACATCCCCAACCCCAACATCGTCAACAACAGCAGCCTCTGGAACCAACACCACGAGCTCTACAAGCAAGGGGAGCAGTAGTAATGGCATCAATGGCTCGACGGCGGGAGGTGGGAAATAACCGATAAAGGGAAGTTTTCTCTGATAGCAAATAAGTAGCAGTTAGGTTAGCTATGAAGTGCGTTGTCATTTTCTAAGTAGATTGTCTCTGATTCTAGAAAGCTCAAACACTTGTGCTTGTCGTCTCCATGCATCCTGTCAATAACTTATTGATGATCGTGCGGTCCTCAAAACTGAGAAACTCCACCTACTTGGATTCGCACCTGTTTTCCTCTTCCTTTTTCTAGATCTTCACATTGCAGGTCATATTCAAATAGCCATATAAATCTTGGTGTCCATGATACACATACGACGGCCCGTTGAAGGCCTAAGGAATAAAGGTACCTACAGGCAGCAGATACTGACAGGCCTGAAGAAAATAGTGACAGGCCTAATTTGATGCCCTATAGGCCTTCAAAGAACGGTGACATGTGTCAGTTGGTGCATTAAACAAATAAAATTGCTCTTTCAACACCCGCTACTATAGCGGGCCGCGTGTGATGTTCAGCCCATGGCCTAATGAAGATCCTTTTCAGGTCCCTACTTGTTTTTCTGGCGTTAATTGTGCAGCTTCAGGTGCTCAGATACCTGGTATCTTAAAAAGGCATTAAAGACACTTTGAAGGCGTTAGCTCAGCTTTCATGGACGTATAGAAATGCAACAGACCGCTTCACAAAACATTAGGAGGCACGCGCCAGACAAGATCATGTAAAATTAGGGACCAAGTTGATCAAACAAATTGAGCCACCAACTCCTCCATTCTACATAGATAACAGATTCTTCATCCCAGATGCCAGAGTTTGATCTACCATGTATTGGTCCAATCAGAGGTCCAGATCCTTATGTGCAAATCCTATACGGCCACCAGCAACGTCAAAGACGGCGTACACGGCCTTGAGAAAAATGTCACCCAAAATGCCAAAGTCCTCGCTATAAAATGGCTGCAAGGCCCCCATACATTGCCCTGGCATATCCTCGAAAACGGTGTAATTGATGTATTTGCCCGGTACTGTAGCCACCCAGCCATTGGCAAGACCAAGCTCGAAGTCGGGCAGCGTCGTATTGCAAGGAAAGTGCCACACGCCGCCGAGGGAGCGGTCCTGCCTGGACGTGGGCACCGAACTGTAGTACATGTCGACGACATCTGGTGACAACAGCATGAAGGTGGTGCCCGTGTCGGCTATCACTCGCCAATTCTGAAGATACCAGATATTTTGGCCGGCAACATGCACGCCGGTCAAGTTGAACTCCCAAAAGGTTGAGTTTGGCAGGAGAGCAGTGTACTTGATTTCATCGATGTGACGGTCCGAATCGATATACCCAAAGGTGTACGCCCCTTCGTCGGATCGGTATTTCAGGTCAGCCGTGAACAATGGCTTGTCGAGGTGCGCCTGGAGAGTTTCGAGGACGGTGGGCTGCTTGGGGATGACTTGACTGTGCAGCTTGTAGGCCATGCCAAAAATACCGTCAATATCTTTGTCGGCCGAGAGTGAATGGGAGACTGCCACCGCGGACTGAACCACCGCATTGTGGAGAGGGATTCCGCCAATATCGATGCTATCATGGAAAGCGTGACCCCAAGCGTAACTGCTGTCGGCGTATGTGATCATCCATGTGGTCCCATTCAGGAGCTTGGCCGTGGACGACTTTTCCACGACAAAGATGTCTTCACGTGGCTCCTCGACCTTGGTTTCGGAAGAATATACCCAACTGTGCGAAGAAGATCAGCTTCCCTGTCCTGTTAAGAAAAATTGTTCTGACTTACACATCAGCGCTCCCAGTGTCTAGATCGACGTTTAGGTATTGGAAAGGCGTTCCGAATCCCACACGGCTGAGATATTCTCGGTCGCCCATGATGCTGGCCGCATTCACATCACCGGCTAGTTATCACAAGTCAGCTTCAAATATCTCGGCAAATGGAACGGGTAGTATCCACTTACTCTCCCCCCCTCTGAAGCTGTTCGTCACATCATCCACGTCCCCCGGTACGGCGACGCCCCATTTCTTGAGTGCGCGAGAATACTGGCGAGGACCGTTAGGAGCATAGGCTGGGTTGCGGGGAAGGTCGACAGTAACAGAGCGGCGACTGATGCCCTGGCTGGTCGAGGTAGGTATGGCGTGGATGAAAGTCGAAAAGATGCTCATCAAGAGCAACAAAATAAAGGTCGCCATCGTACTGGCGAATGGAGGTGGGCGTCAACCGAGAAAATGAATGGAGAAGAAGGACTGACTGTGGTAAAAAAAAAAACAAAAAAAAACACGGGAGGGAGTGGACGACTATTGTTTGGTCGAGAAGAGAGGTAAAGAATGGTCGGTCAAGCCGTGCCAGGTTGAAGTTGGCAGACAGGTGCCACAAGTTGACGAGTTTCTCTTCCCCGGCGGCTACTCACAGGTTAGGAAATAAAGAATCTGGGATGGATGGAAAAGAAGAAATCTGCAAACAAAGCGGAACGTGTAAATAAGATCCCCGGCCATGTGCCACACCGGCTTTTCAGAAAGAGCAGGTACACAAGCGGGGGAAGGAACCACGCACTCAACAATGCTTATTAGGAGCAACAAGATGGGATCGAATTACCATTCTTTTTGCTCTCAAAATATTGACCCTTACCAATCAGATCCTCGACAGACACTCGGGCTGCTCTCCGAATCTCAAGGCAACGAGGACGAGAGAAATATCCTCTTCCGAGCTTTTTTACTCATGCCCTCCCGGGCATTCCATCCTCGCCAACCCCTTTATTTCCCTCTGTCTCATCTCAGCGCTCCGTCCTCGAGACCATATATATACCAGTCTCCGTGTCACCACAGGGGTTCTTTCCTGTCAAACCTCAAGCCCCAAACTCCCCTGCGTGGACCTTCCACAAAAACGGCCATCCACATTATTTCCACGACTTGGAACACACGCTGCGTACAAAGCAACGCACATGTACGTCAGTCAGCCTGCTTACCCCTACCATTCCACCGCTTGCCCGCATGGCCCTGTAGGTCTTATATGTCACAAGAAAAACCCCAACAGGAAAGAAAAAGAACAACAGGCGGCTAGCCGCTGTCGTGACCACTGCTTGTCCACCCCAACCGCACCAAAGCGGAAAAAGGAGGGAGGGAGGCGAGTCACACTCGATCACCAAGCACTTGCTTGTACACAGATCTGGTTGGGATACCGATACCTGCAAAGCCAGATTTCTGGATACCCGCAGCTCCCATCACACGAGACACAAGGAATTAGGAAACAGAAGAAGGAACGGAGAATCCCGGCCAGGCAGGAAATCGACACTACACACCAAGATGACAGGATACCTGCAGTCAACTGCCCATCTGGCTTGCAACACAACACAAAACACAGGCATATAAACACTCACACGAGTTATGTAGTCGGCTCAAAAGGGATTCTCGGGTGTCACCCATGGCATGTGGAAGAATTGCTGGAGCCAAGTCTCATCGGACATTGTGAACTCCGCCGGACCAGCGCATGATTTGATGAGTTTTGTTGGTAGTTGGAGTAAGTAGTGCAGAGACAACTCCATGATGCCGACATGCTGTTGCGGTGAGAGATGCGTTTATGTACAATATGTCCTCTCCCACTCTGGCTTGACCTATCATTCTTCCCACCGCCCATCCCCGTCTGCCCACGACTGCTCCCCAAACCAGATATATGACCATGTATATTACCTGATCTATATTCCATTCACTGTTTTCTTTCTCCCTTCGTTTCTTTCCCTATTCTTTTCTGCGGTTCCAATTGATACCCAAAGGTCTGTCAAAACCCAAGTTCATCCAAACACAAACAAACGAATGTCAGTGTGAAAAAGAAATGCACCAAAGAACAGAGAACAAAAACTACCAAGAGATAATCAATGACTATGTGGTGAAAAGGGGTTCACGAGCAGGCGGAGGCTTTGGCGGTTTGACGGCGGGGACGAGGAAACAAGGCGAGCTTGGCGTGCATTGGGCTGATGGGGCGCTTTATCCACATGGGGACGTGGAGTAAACGCCAAAGCTGCAACTGGTCGCGTGGCAACGACGAGGATGCTGAAAATGTGGGGGTATTATTAGAAATGTTTCTCGCGTGCGTTGCGTGGCATGGCGTAGCGGTTGGTGGGTATTATGCGCCGTGGGAAAAAGTCATCATCGATGATATGTGTAGCTGTATGGTTTGTATGATATGGTCGTCGCGTGAAAAGTGATGGCCGTGAGGCTCGTATATGGTGGACTGATAGAAAACAACTGGAACAGGAGGGAGGAAAACCTAAGAATCCTGCCGTCTTTCGCGATCACCGTCTGAAAAGCCGGGAACAATCACATAGTCAGCAAATGTTGTACTCGAGGATATGGACGACGCGGTCATGGATTTGATCGAGTCGGCGTCCCCTCCGATGGGCGCAGAGGGAGGAGGATGAGGATTGGGGACTCGTGCAGGTGCAGCAGAAGGGTGCGCATGCAGGTGCGTCTGAGCTTGTGCATGGGCATAGCTTAGTGCTGTTGTGGCTCCTGTCGACCGGGGATGGTGGTGATGAGGACGGAGGACGAGATGGCGATATTCACCTTCGCTTTCCACGGGTGTGGGCGGGAGAGCTCCCGGAACGGCCTGCTGGCCTTGCCTTGCAGTTCCTGGCCGGCTGCCACCGTACTTTTGCTGGTCTTTCTCGGACGGCGGCACTGCTGTCCTCGAGCTACCGCCACCACTGGTCTGAGTGTTACCCCCCTTGAGCCGCTCTTCCATCTCACGAATGCGCCGTTCGAGAGCTTCGAGCTCCGAGGTCTGATGATCGATCTCCTTCTTTCTGTGGATGGATGCGACGTATTAGTGCCCATGCTTAGGATCGTGAGGGGTTGCTTGCTGCACCGCGCGCGCGCCGCCCGAGCTCTTGGTGGGGTTTAGGGATGGGAGCTGCCACTGACCGTTTGTCGACTTGCTCGTCGAGGTCTGCGACACTGTTGTCGATACGGAATATGTTCATGAGCTCTTCAGAAAACACTTTGGCAATAGTCCTGCATGGATTGCGCAGACGCTGTCAGCTTTTAAAACCTCTTTGGCGGCGGGCATCAAGCAAGCTTTATGGGGTAACGCACGATTGCGGGCGGCGGCCGTTGGGCTTCCAGTCGCGGTCGAGCTCTTCGTCGGTGGGCGACATTTTGGTGAAAATTATGGGACGGTGTGATGGTTGGGCGGTTGGAGAAAAGCCGTTGGAATGGAGGAGATCGTAAGGTTTGCAGACGTGGAAGAGCGGGCGGTGGTGGAAGAACGGTGTCGGGTCGAGTCGAGGTCGAGGTCGAGTCGAGCGACGGGAGGTTGCCAGTTTCAAGGCAAGTCCCGTTCATAATTAAAGGGTCCCAGCTGGCTGGCAAGCGGCAGGGGTATTTAGTGGCCTTGTGCTGTGCACTGCGACCCAAGCGTGTCACCAGCCCAAGAGCCTAATTTGGGATGGTCGCGCCGATAGCCAGGGGTTTAGTGCGCATGGACAATGCAATGTCTGGAGATCAAAAGCATGTCGGAATAAAGAACGATGAAATCGGAATCGTCGTGAACGGTAGCTGGGCTGCACTGGCGGGTGATCTTTGCTGCTGTCCACATCCGTCCAGATGACGAGGCATGATGATGTCTGGTGTGCGTCGTGAAGGCTGTCCCTCCCGATTCTGACTCGAAGATGCCCTGAAGGAACTGGCACGGCAATTCATATCCGGCGAGTGTCTCCGTCGATGCGGTCATGCCGAGTTGTTTTCTGTTCATAATAAAACAACGTTGCGCCAAGATGTGTTTGCCAATGTGTCTCTCGACGAGTGGGCGGCAAATGTTTGTGGGATCACTGAGATTTGGATCATCTCCACGAAGCCCCACTGTGAGATTAGCATAAGTTGGAGACGGAATTTTGTGCTCGTGGCTGCCGTTTCGCACCCGCAGAACCGAAATCATGGGCGCATGAATCTTCATTTCTTCAACACCTGACACCAGCACAAGAATAGCATATCACGGGTTGGGTGGGTGAGGTGAGGCACTCCGTTAAGGAATGATACCAAAGAGATGGGATTCGCGCGGCACTAGGTTACCACGCAACACTAACCATCACGGCCAGAACGCCTAACAATAGTTTCAACACATGACCCTTCCTGCCAACCGTCACCACCACATCTCAAATGACCAGCCAAGTTGAAATTCCAAGAAAGCTGCAAAACAACGACTCAGTATCGAACGCACATTTGCTTTCATCCCAAATACTACCGACTTGTTTACCTACTTTGACCATCCCATAATCTGTCCATCCCCTACCTCTCAGCAACCCCATGCCAAGGATTCAGGGGCGGGAGTAACCCCCCTGAGAGCACAGACCACTCAATGGAATTGATGCTATCACGACACTTCGACGTTTCAGTGAAGGCTTCCTGGGCTGTTCCATTCTAACGAAAAATAGGAGTGCCACCATAAACTAGTATGTTGGTGGGTAGTGTCGATGCAAGGGCCTGGCAAGTAAAGGTCTTGCTCCGAGAACATGAAGGGTTGCACAAGTCATAGCAAGACACCAAACCGCCAGTGAGCTTCAAGATGCCTACGCCCACGTTTTGGCAACAAAGGTAAACTCCTTGAGGACCACGGTCCCCATCACTACTTCAGCCTCATGGGAGTTTGGTTTCGCAAAGAGAAGATGCTAGTGATGAGCAAGGCAGTTGTCTTTATAATTGTTCGCTTTGCGCCGCTACTGTATCTTCAGTTGCCAAACATATCGATGAGACTGGTATCTTGTAACAATGGATAGCATCACTGTTGAAGTTTATCATTCTCAAATTTCACGTTGGGGACTTCTTCTTGCTGCTGTTGTCGGAGCCAAGGATCCAGGCGTATTTGGATATACTGATGCAAAAACTGATGGAGAGAGCGGCACTGGCGAAACAAGAGGCTGTGATCAAGGCCATGGATAGTAGGTAATGGATTGGGTTAATTGGTTTGCTTTTGACCTGGCCGGTGAACTTGCGCTGGGAGAGTCTTTTGGCTGTTTGGAACAGACACGCGGCCACCCCAGCGTCAAGATGATCTCAAGCGCCTTTGAAGATGCGTGCACTTGGTAGAGCTGAAAGGCCAAACGAGTGTAATTCGATGTCTAATGCTAAATCTACTTGGCCTTGACATTGGCAGGTGTAAACCGATACTATTACGGTTTTGAAGATATGCCCATGAAGGTTATCCCACCAGTTCTCCGCAACATACCAATGAAACACTACCAATCCGCGTCGACAGCATCCATCGACGGTTGGCTGACCCATACGACCGTGAGGACTTCCTCAGTCACATGGTGGACCAGTCGACCAACCCTAACATGGGGAAGACGAGCATGTCGAAAGTCGAGTCCACCATGTCCATGTCTCTCATCGCCGGCAGCGAGACTACCGCAACTGTTATCTGTGGCATACTCAACGAGCTGGTGTGGGACGAGCTCAAGACGTATTATATGTGGTGCAAAAGGAGCCCATGTATATTACCATCAGACCCAGATTCCGATAACATCTCAACTTGCCTGCCAGCATGTCGACCAGTTATTTCAGACCGCTTCATCGTAGTTGGAAGGGGTTTCTCCATCTTTATATTTTGCAACCTGGGATGATTAAAGACTTAAGTGGGTCTGTCTTTTGTAAAAAGACGGAAGACTGTTCCGGGCAGGTTGATGGGAAAGGAGGCATGTGCATGTTTGTGGGGTGGAAAAGTCGTCAATGACGTGGTGATCTTATCTTATCTGAGAGCAGGGATAAAGGGTTCTTAGCCATCGAGACACTGAAATGATAACTTGGCTGGACTGAAATCAAGATTGTCTTTTGCAGCGTCTCAAAAGTTGCAATGCCTTCTTACCTTACGTACCCAGTTCTCGGAACATGGATGTGGAATACATATCGGGTTAGGGTTATGGCTCTCTTCTCAAATTTTGGCAACCCTGCTACTCACCCACGTGACAGCTGGGCCCGGCGCTGGCTTCTGTCGCTGAGCTCTGGGCTGCATTCCCCTCAGCGCGCGCTCGAGTCTTTTGATTGCACCACCAACACGGCCTCGGGGAATTCCATCACAGCGCTCGACCGCATCAAGAATCAGAGTGAATCAACGACACCAACCGCCAACTCACGTGATCATCCCGTCGCGACCGAAAAAAAATCTATCACGAGCGACACAACCAGAAGCAACAGCCGAGACCCGCCGACAAGAACCTCGACAGCCGCACGCTCCCCAACCAATTCAGGCATTTGACCTATTCGCTATTGTTGATACCCCCGGAGCCTTGAGCTCAGGCTGCCGGTGAGTTGAGAGAGTCTTGGCGCGCCCACGCGTACAGCGACGCACAATTCAGTCTTCCCAAGAGCATAGCGTTGCTGACCTTGGCCGCAACTCCAGATCGTGGCGCCCGTACATCTTCTCCCCCAGAGGCGTGACAGCTCCTTCGGTCCCCCACCGGGTGGAGTCTGGGGCATGAATACTCCGGCGAACCCGACGACATACCCAGTTTCGTCCTTCACATCGCTCGAGCTCGTCTTCTTATTCCGTGGCGTGAACAAGTACGGCCTTGACCCGACTGCTTTCCCGCAAATCTCCAATGTTCTACGAGATAACAGTGGCCTTAAAAGGCAACCAACCTTCGATGCCCAAAGGCTGAGCCCTGAGGCTCTGCAGAAGGTCTTCTTATATCTCGTTGGCCAAGAGATCAGGGCGGACCATGTCAGCACAACACTTGGGCCGGATGGCCCTCTCTCCCCCGCGTCTAAGAAACGAAGGCTGGAAGCCCTCCCGTTGCCGAGCTGGAACGATGTCCTTCAACATGTCGACAAGATTCAGCAAGCCTACGATAAGATCTTCGACTTATACATCGAGGGTGCTGTTCAGGAGATTGATCATTTGGAGGAGCAGTACAAGAGGGCACAGACAGAGTTAGAGCAACTCCAACTTGCCGAGGTCCGGGATCTTGAGGAGGCCAAGCAACAAAGACAAGATGCTGTCGAGGAGAACGGGGCGCATCAGAACGGAGTTCCAGAAGTCAAAGGGAAGCCAGGTCCAGCGGTCGTGAATGGGGCCCATCCATCTCCAAAGGCCTCGCCCAAGCCATCACCACAGCTCCCACAGTCCCAGCTGCCACACCAATTCCAGCAACAGCCCCGGCAACATCCCCAGCAATATCCCCAACAGCATCCCCAGCAGCATACCCAGCAGCATACCCAGCAACAGCCTCCGCAACAGCCTTTACAGCAGCCTCTACAACGGCCACAGCAGTTGACTCCACAGCCCCATGTGCCTCAGGTATCTCCACTGTCTCAACCACCGCAACCTCCTCTGCCACCACAATTACCCCAATTGTCGCAGCTACAGCAACCATTACAGTCACCGCAACCACTACATCAAGTGCAACCACCACAACATGGACAGGCGCCGCAGCAAGGTCAGCTACAGCAAGGCCAACTGCCACAGCAAGGGCTGTCACAGCAGGGACAACTGCCGCAGGGACAGGGGCAACCACCGCAACAGCAAGGGCAGCCACCGCAGCAGGTACAGGCGTTGCAACAACCACACCTGCCACCGCAGACACAGCAGCCCCAGCAATCCCAGCCGCCTCTGCGGCCGCTGCAACCTCTGCTCCCCCATCTTGCGCCCCGCCAAGATGTCAGAAACGGACTTGGCTCCCCGCATTCGCAGCACGCTACTCTAGACAAACCAGTCTCGACTCCTCGCCCTCCAACGTTGAACCACCCACCCATCACTCGCTCACCGCAGCTTGGCCATCCTGACATCTCGAGGGTTCCTTCTGTAAGACCTTCCGAACCGCCCAAGTCTCTCAGTGGATCACCGCAAGTCCTTCAAGCACCACAGGGCGTGCCTTCTTTTCAACCACTGTCCCAATCGCCTGGTCCAGCTGTTACCCCGGATGGCTTGCAGCGGCCAGATGGTGTTGCGAGAGCACAGCAGTCTCCGGGCCCTTTGCCTGCCAATGCTCATTTGCCGCCGTCACAGTCACAATTGAAATGGGAGCCACCATATCAGCCACATGCTTCAGGCGCTCGGCCACCTATCAACGCGCAATCCCCACAACACGGCCCAAACGTTTTTTCTCCTCCGCATATGGTCTCTGCCCAGCGGCCACCACAGATTCCGTCTCCCTTGCAGACACAAGCAAACAGGACGTTGCCACAGCAGGTGCTGCACCCTCCTCATACTCATACAACGGGCCAGTTTGTCCCTCTTCAACCAACACCCGTTCGGCCAGTTGTAGATGCAGGAAACAGACAACCGCCGCCAGTTTCGAGTCCAGGACAGAGCAGCACCATACAATCTCCTTTCCATCCTGGGCCATATCACAGCTATTCTATTCCGCCATCCTCTCATCCGCCTCAACCTCAGCCGCACCTTGCTCAGGCTCCTCAACATGGTGCCGTTGCACATTCTGCTCCCGTACGGAGCCCGGCCGTTGCTTCGCCAACTCCGCCGTCAGGGGCTCATCTACCAAGACCTAATCAAGGGTTAGCGGCTCCCTCCCAGCAACGACCTCAACCACCTCCTCATCTGCAAGCGCCTTCGCCGTATCCCCAAGCCACACATCCTTCTGTTGCGCCATCGCCGACTGCTGCCCAAAATGATGCGTCACGAGCTTACAATTCCCCTTACCATCCTCCCCGACCTGCCCCAGTGGACCGCATTCACCCACGTGCGCCTGTGACAACGACGCCTGTCCCTCCCGCTAGATTCGGGCCTGCACCTTCTGCCCCTCAGACGCCCGCCGCCATGCAACAGCAACTCTTCAGTGTTTCGGCCAAGATGACAAAGTGGAAGATTGCATCTACTCCTTCAACGCCCAAGCCTGGAGTTGAGTTACAACTTGGGTGGGATGTAATGCCGAGCCCGGCCTTTGAGTCTATCAGCCCGATCCTAGAGCCAGCACCCTTGTCTTCGGCCACACCCCAAGAGGCACAAAAGAAGGTACAAGATCAACCACAGACCAAGGAAACGCCGGGTTCCTCAGGTAAGCTCGGCAGGTCACGGGCTTCTCAGTCGATTAGAGACGCAATCTCACCATCTCCAGCGTCGTCAGGGGTAAGAAATCAATCTGGAAAAGATGCCGAAGATGTGGTACCGTCGAGAGTCGAGTCGGAAGCGCCCAAAATTAAGGACGAGGCCATGACACCGCGCCCAACTACCGAAACTGGCGATACTACTGCAGATGAGAGTGTCCCTAACAAACCGAACCCAGCACGCTCGACCAAGCGGAAGCGCGATGACTTTACGCCAGCCTCAGTGCACTCCCCGACAGAAAGACAATTGACAGATGCGCCCCGTGATGATTCGATGCCGCCCAATATGCCAAATGTTGTCCTGTGGACCCGCTCGTTTCACAAGGTTAGCGGTTCTGCCATGGAGTCGATTGTCGGCCACCGATCGGCCAACATGTTCGCTGCTCCTATCCGCGAGAAGGATGCCCCTGGCTACCACAAAGTGATCAAGCAGCCACAGGACCTGAAAACCATCCGTAGTGCCATCGCCCACGGAAACAAAGCTGCCGCTCAAGCGGCCGCCGCTTTACCGGGGGGTGACCCGGGCGGTAGCTGCTGGCTACCTCGCACAGAGGAGCTAGTCCCACCAAAGAGCATCATCAATTCGGGCCAACTTGACCGCGAACTCTCTCACATATTTGCCAATTGCATCATGTATAATCCCGATCCGTGGCATGGACCAGGTCCTGCTTTCTTGCCCCAGGAGGATGATTCCGAAGGTCAAGAAACTGGCGCGCATCAGGATAACGTGGTGGGCTACAAGGTGGACGAGTTCGGCATCGTGAACGATGCCCGCGCCATGTTTATCGAAGTCGAGCAGCATGTTAGTGAGTTGCGCTCAGCCGAGAAGCGTAGTGCGCCTCCCGGGCACGGCATGGGCATAGAAGGTCTGTTTACAGGGACCAGCACTCGTCAAGCTAGTGTCGCAGCGCATGGTGATGGCGCCAAAGACGAAGCTGCTGCCATTGAGGACCAGGACGAGCAGACGGCCACAGAAACGGAAAATAATGATGGGAGATCAAAAAGGCGGCGAACTGGGCGAGCCTGAACCTGAGCACATCTTGCAGCAACATTGCGGTAAATAGGCCATGAGAGGCATATGAGCCTGAAGAGCAAGAGGAGTTTAGAGAAATCCAGTACCCAGACAAAGAGCTTCTGGCGAGCGCTGGCCGGTGCCGCACCCTCAAGTTGAGGTCTGTTTGTATTCGTGTATCAATGAATGGGTGGAAATCGATTTGACGACCACCACTGCATTATTTGCAACCTGGTGTCGCCCGTATTTTCTACAAGCTAGGGCGCACTTGTATCAATGTAATGACCACTTGTGCCCAGGCCCTTGTTCGAAGAATTTACACGTGTGAAGGTGATTTGGACTTGTCGAAGACTTTAAGGAGACTGCACCCGGAAACACGTCTGGATTACAGAACTCAGGAGGGAGTTCGAGGAAGAAACATATTGGGGCTAATCTACCGTCAGTGCTTGCGCTTCCTCCTACTCTTTTTTAACCCGCAGAGTTGTTGACAAGCGTCCAACCTCTTGGATCAATGATAGCAAGGCAAAATACCTAACTTCATTGGTTCCAGAACGCCCTCCCTCCTTTTCGCAGCCCCCCTTTCCCCCTTCGAAGTTTCCCCACATTTTCCAACCTTTATTCTTTTCTTTCATCAAGATCGAAGCCAAGTTCGAGGCCGATGGAATGGTCAGTAGTAGTCGTAGGTGATCTTGATGTCGTCGTAGCGCTTGCCACCGAGGTACAGGACATATTCCATGTCGGCGGAGCGGTCTATTTGAAGCCATCATGTTAGAAAACCAGACTTGTTGAATCACACACAGAGCGGTCTACAATTGTAGCAAGGAAAGGCAGAGCAAGCACTTACGGGTAACTTTGATATCGCCATTCAAGATGTAGTACAACTGATGGAAAGCAAAAACATCTCAGTACGGACTGCTTCATGAGTTCGATCAACCGTCGGAAGGGGCCGAGTAACGAGACATACCTCACCATCCTTCCCTTTCTTCTGGGGCCTCTCTGCCTCGGGAATCTTGGACACGTCGGCCGAAAGAATGCACAGATTCTTGACCTTGCCATCCACGTCCAACACGGGTGCGCGATCGTTGCGGTCCATGCGAATTGTGTTCACCAACTTGCTGAACCAGCCCTTCTCAACGAGTTGTTGGTAATAGAACGGAAACGAAATGGACTTGTTCTCGTCGAGGTCATCGCCCCTCTTGTAAAACCATTGCATCGCGCTGACCCTGTAGTAGCCAGAGTATCCATCCCAATACTTCTTGTGCTCCAGGCTCGCGAACATCTTCTGGTTAAAGCACATGTCCCGGCGCTCGCCAATGTGGTGGCGGGCCTTGCGGCTCGTCACCTTGATTTTGGTCAGGCCGGCGGGGTCAGCGAGAGAAAGGCCTTTCTTGATGGCACCGTAGGTGACGGCGAGCTCTGGCTCACTGGGGTGGAAGAATGCAATCCTGGGGTCAACGGCTGCTCGGAGCTCGTTATAGAGATAAAGAGAGTTTGAGAAGCCTCCGACCAGGACAACCGCCTTGATGGGGGCGCTGCTTTCCCAGATTTGCTGCTGGACTTGGTGCACAATTGCCGAGACGGTGGGCTTAAAATGGGCCTCGAGATGCTCGGACTTGATTTTGAGGCGGCCATCTTTGATGCCGGCTTTGTCATCGTCTGGCAGCGAGATGGGGAGTTCACATGTACCGGAATTCTTCGTGAAATCACGCTTGGTCTTCGAACGGCAGGTTAGCAATGCAATGGATTCCAAGGTGGAAATTGACAGAGCAGAAGACTTACCGTCGTTTCGAACTCAGTCATGGCCTTGTGAATGGCAGTCTTACGCATGCGATCCGTCATCGCTCGGAACTCCGGTACGCGTAAAAGTATGGTCTCAAGATAGGCTTCGAATCTCATGTTGAGCTGAGCGGAACCGGCCATATCGCCACCGCCTGGAGAAGCCTCCTTGACCTCCAGGGGATTGACGTTGGTGACTGTGTAGGTGATCAGATCCACAGTACCACCACCAGCATCGCAAACCACGAACCTGTAGGTCTCGATTAGCACACATGCTTTTGTTTGTTTGTCACATACAGAGAACACACGCACGTATTGCCAGGCTTGATTATCTCTCTAGCCATGCCAGAGGATTCAGACCACTTAGAGAGGACATGAATGGCAGCAGCCTCGGGTTCCGAGAGAAGGTGGACAGTCCCTTCCCGCAAACCTGCCTCCTGCATACTGTTCACGAAGGCTGTCCTGGTCTTCTCCTTGGATTCGTCGGACCAGACGGCCGGGACAGTGACAACATACTCGTAGCTGTCAGGTAAAGAGGCAGAGTGCAGCTGCTCTTTAGCATACGCCAAAAGTTCCGTCAGATATTTCTTGGTTAATGCCTCGGGGCTCGTATTCTTCATCAGGAACGCTTGTGCCAATGGCGGGGCCGAGTTGACCCAAGGGTAAAGGCCACTACATTGATGCCGAAGTTAGAGATCCAAAGAGAGGTACGTGTTTGCATAGAGAGCTGATATCCTTGGGCACTTACAGCTTGAACCACTGCTTCACCTCGTCCTGAGGGACGTCAAAAGGGATGTCGAAGCCCCATTTGCCTCTCAAAGTCAACTTGGTAGGGACTCTGCTGGCGTCCACTCTGCCCTCGGGTGATGGCCAATCTCGGAGGACATTGACCGACTCGGGGCTAGTGGTACTGGCCCAAGCAACACTGGAGAAGGTTGTGCCCAGGTCGACGCTGACAATAGTCGAAGGCTTCAGGTTCTGAGCAGCCATTTTATCAACGTGTGTTGGTTCCCAGGTGCCAGGAATTTGATTGATGGGAAGAAGAAGCGGCAGTGTCAAGTGTCGAAAAGACGACGAGAAGGTTGGGAGGAGAGTGAGACAAAGGGACAGGGAAATTGCCTTACCTCGTGTTCCTATCAGCCCTTTCTCAGCCATCAGGGCCTCCTTCCACGCCCAGAGTGCGGAACAGCAAGCCATCGTGCGGAGCCGTGACACCATTGATGATTGAGCGCGTGGCAAACACATACTGAAGGACTAAGCAAGCCTGGGGCTTGGCCTAGGCCCTGAATAAGCTTTTGCAACCCTCACACATCCATCTCTCGATACGAACGCTCCACACCTCCTCAGATAGGCTGAGAAGATGGCTTACATTGTCGCATCATATATTTATCAGACTTTTTCACGAGCCCCGAGGCAAGGGAAAGCTACGCTTCACACAGGACACAAGGTGCATTACCGGAACCTGGTATCTCGACACCCTCGCGGATTTTTAAAAGCGTGAGCACATCTAAGTCAAAACTGGCTTCCGTGTGACCGGAAGCCTCAAGGCAATGGTCTGGTGTGGAGAGGTCCGCTAGCAGAAATATATTTAGGTATGTTTGGACACTTTTTTCCGGCTTTTGGTTTCCTGTTTTCTACCATGTTTCCGTCAATGTTATTGATAATACCATAGCAAAACATCGGGTATTTTGAGGATGTTTCGTTTGCTTCAGTGACAAGTCGACTCGGTTTATCGAACCTCCAAGGAAAATAGGTACAGAGGAAATGAGCAAGGGGCGCTCAAGCTCAGCCTTCTGAAGGCTCGCAACACCCACCACCAGAGTTGGCCCTCTCAGTTAAAACTGTCAGGATACGAATGGCCTTCAGGACCTTGTGGGAGCGCCCTAGCTAAGTCACCCCTGTCTTTTATCATCAAGACACTCCAAATTCATCATCGATGTTAATAGTATGCCATAATCGGCCACTGGGCTTTGGAAGAAATGTCGTATTCCTGTGTCATAATCCTGCTTCTCTGGGACATTACGATCTCTGCGAACATCTGCTCTGTTCGCTTTGGCTGTTGCTATCTTAAGGATGGTGACAGGTTCCCATAGTCAGGTGACAGAACCTTGATGGGCACGACAGTGTTGCTGTCTGATACCTGAAGTGGTTGGGTGAGGGCATTCACAAAGTTCTTATCTCTTATCTCTTATCTGGCTATTGGCCCAGTCAAAGAGATCCACCACTTCACGCATCCTACTTCAGGAGCACTGTTTGACAGATTCTATTCCAATTCATCACCTTTTCCCACACTTTCTTCTTACCTATTAGTTCAACTAATGGACCACTGTATCACTGTCCCTCAGTGATGCCTTGACCGCGAGTCTTCAAACAAGAAACCGCGTGTCTGCCATATTGTGTTAACCCGCGCCCCTTCTCCCCCACCGAAAAAGATGAGTAAAGAAAAGTAAAGAATAAAAAAAGCAAACAGAAAAGGGAACCAGGGATCAAGTGAAGTTCAAGGGCCGTTAAGGATGACCGAAGCTTTATCACTTTGTTGGAGCTTACCAATTCACCAGGTACCTACCTAGCAAGCCACTCGATGACCCACGACTTCTTGGCTGAAGTTCGCAACGGCATGAGCGTATTTACCCTGTTTACCAATAAACACAACATCAGTATCTTGGTCTCCGGGTGCAAGAATCAAGTCTTCGGCGTCACAATCCGAAATGAGATATCGTCGTTTGGTTCAGCAGACGAGAAAATGGTTACAATATCATCAGCCTCGAGTATTTTCGGTTGGCGTCGATAACCTTCCGAGTCAACGAAGCATGTTCCGCCAAAAAGGTACTGAATGGCCCTCACGTCATACGCCAAAGCCGAGTCTATCTGCGATACACCAAGTCTCTCATTATTGTGTTTGTGGGGCGATGAACGCTGGTACCTGGCGGGATCAGAAGTTCCACGTCGGCATGCCAGCGCCACGGCTGATTATACTCCAAGAGACTTCTTTCATGTGCTCCCCTCACTCCACCATCTCAAAGTCGAACGGACGCACGTGGGTATCTGGATGAGCCCGGCGGCGGATCCGCATCAGAAAGGCCACAAAATGTCAATCCCTCAAATACTAGCCCAATAACTATACTTTTTTGTTTACATACCTATCCCGGAATATTTCACTCTCCCCGTAGACACAACCAACGCCAATTTACTCGGCATTGGGGTGAAACCTGGGGGTTATCACTGAGCCCGTTACGTTTGCTTCCAACTTTGGGGTCTCGGTGGCATGAGATCATCTACCTGCCGAGACCCACAGAATATTTCTAAGTATCGTTTCTTGGGGAGCTGCCAAGATGGAGCCGTCCACCGACCTGTGAGTTCCTTGTTGATGCGCGTTTTCCCGTATATTTTGGGGCTCGAATCTCTCCAAGAATATACCCCATTCTCAGATCTTTTGCAAGAGCTGTTGTTCGAGTTCCGTTACTAACTGTGCGGTGATATTCCAGTCCGGCGGAGGTCGAGGGCCCCCATCGGGTAGCTCTGCTACAGGTGACGGGAAGACGCCCTTGCTTCAATTGCTCGACCTGGAAACCTGCATCTGAGTTCCCTCCTGTAGTCATCACTACGGCCTGCAATCACTGTCCATACACATGCTACGAGTGCTTATCAAAGGCGTCTGAGCTCTGTTACCCGTGGGGTCCCGGACCAAAGACGTGTCCTCACCCTGGCTGTAGCAAACCTGTGACCGAAAATGACATATAAGTGCAAGGCCTCTGTGCGCCTATACGTTACTGGGCCATATAGTAATTCTGACTCTCATACCAAATATAGGGCTATAATTGGATTCCTACGTCGTCTTTGGGAAGAGCTGAACTCATCCCGCTGCCCATACTCTTCGGGGTGTTGCTGTGAACCAGATAGAGTCATATTCCCAATGGTGAGACTACTACAGCTGCTCACTGAGGAAGAACTGCTTGCACGTAGCATAGCTGAGCTTGAAAACCCAAGCCCGAGTCCAGCACAAGCTCAGGAGGTTCGCAGCTGCTTACCACCCCGTCCCGCCTGCGTCAGCTGGTCCCAGGACGCCCACTTCGATTCGAACAAGCTCATATGGGTTGGCAATATGACGGGCCCAGAGTTCCTGACGTTTGACGTTGAACTTGATCCAGAGACGATTGAGATTATATTCGTATTAACATAAGCCTGGACCAAGCCTTCATGTTGACAGACGTGAGAAGTTGGACTGTTGTGGTCTCTCTGAAAGTGAGCTCGACAGCGTTAAGCCTATTGCAATGATCTTCAGGACGAACTAAATATTTGAAGCTTCTTGGGATTTGAGTGGCGGATGTTGGAACTTGCTTCTTTCTGCTATGAACGTTGTAATTTGATGTGGTGTATGGTGTCAGTATCTGGCTTAGGTTCTGTTGAAAACTGGGCGGGGGTTCTCAAAAACATAAATGAAGGAAAAAAAACGGAAAATAAAAAAGCCAACGAAAAAATCCAGAAAAGGGAAAACCGAACAAAAAAACCGGAAAAAGGAAAAGGCGAGCTGTGGTGGACAAAAATACTTCTGGGGGTGCTGGCGTTCAGGTGTATATTATTTTTTGGACGAGTTCCGCTGATACGTTGGAAATCTACGCTGGGGATTATCCTCTTTTAATCTCTCAGTTTCTTTCCTGTTACAAAGCGAGGTCTGAACAAATTCAGGAGTTCTGTATGTACCTATTACAGTGCGCGCCTTTTGAGAAGTGAGAGCTGACACGGTGCCAAGGACACGCGCGGAAAAATCGCGGCGCCGCTGAAATTTTCTGCGCTAGAACCGAACACCGACAAAATTCCAAAATTCTTCCTTTGGTCTCGCGCTTTCCTTCCTTGCTTTCCCACTGTTCTCCCACAGCCCCGGCGGCGAGCTGGGAGATGCGACTTTTTCTCGTGCGACACGGGGAGACGGTCGACAATGTAGCTGGTCTTTAGTAGGTGGCACTCTTGCTTTTATCCTTCTTGTTTCTAGCACGAGGTGAAGTGCTAACCGGCTGCCAGCGCAGGTATCCGCGACTCTCCGCTCACTGCCCACGGCGTTTTGCAGGCACGACGTCTTGGGGAGTACCTCGCGAAGAACCACCGTGTTACCCACGTTTTCTCTTCGGATCTTCAGAGGGCCGTCGACACTGCCGTGAAGGTTGTCGATGCTCAGCTATTCCGGAGAACAAAGCAAGACGGGAACAATGGCGATGTGCCGGACTCCACGGACCAGCTGAAGCCTCTTCAACTTCGTGATTTGCGTGAGCGCGACTTCCGATCGGCAGAGGGCAAGAAGTTTGGCACGCCTCATGGTGACGCCGAAACACACGAGGAGATGAGGCTGAGGGCTGCCAGCTTTGTCCAAGGACACCTGGTTCCGTTGTTGACGACCGAAGAGGCCGACGCCATTGTGGTTGTGATTGCCCATGGCTTGATTCTCAACTCGCTCTTTCGGGTCTTGCAGGCGAGGTTTGGTACCGAGCCTCGGGGGTCTGAAATGGCAGCTGCCTGGAGCAACACCGGCTATCTTGAGGCTGTGGTCAAGGCTACGGCTGCTGACAAGGCGGGATCTACTGCTGAGGCTTCTGGTGATAGGAAGACAAAGCAGCCACAGTTCACCTTGACTGTGGTGGGGGTGAACGTGCTCTGCCACCTCGAGGGCTTGAAAAAGACCAGAGGCGGGATTGGCAGTGCACAGTTCGACAAGAGGCAGCGGACCATGGACTCGTTCTTTGGTCCCGCCTCGAAAAAGCCGAGGGTTGACCGGGAGTCTAAGAAATCTTGACACGGTCACCCTCGTTGACATGCAATGGTACGTCCGCATCTTCCTTCTTTGGCGCATCACACCGTCCCCCGGATTTTATGATGAGAGAAACAAGTTCACAGACCTGTACCGAAAGTATACATGTGGAAAAACTTTGTCCAACCGCTATCTGAGAAATCATCCAACCTTTTATTCTATTGCATTGGTTTGGGAGCTGCAGTTGCTAACTGTTGAAAAGACAGGCACGATATCTTCTTTTCCCGCGAGACCAGGTTCAATCGCTCAGATAGTTGACAAGAATTGACAGCATGACAGCAACCGGTTCTCTTCCTGATTCACCGTGACCCATCTCCATCACTCCCCTTCCCAACCCTGACGTTCACCCCAAATTGACCTATCTCCCCATGGTCCTTTCGGGTTTATTTTTTGTTCAGGAAGAATGATGTCTGCGTCCGATTACTCACCATGGCTTTCGTGGGCACTTGTGCTATGGAAGTCAAGGTCCATATTTTGGTCGACATTTCTTGCATGTACTACTCGTAATTTCTTTGGTCTGTTCACTCAGACTCTCCGTCGTCATCGTCACTATCGTCTGGAATCACCCCTGCTGCCTCTTCGGAGGGCAACAGACGCGGGAACCAACCGAATTCTGCAAAATCTACCATGAGTTCCCCGAGCGCTCCTGTGGTGACAGCAACACCCTCAGCCTGCAAGTTTGCGGCTTGATTGCGAGCCCCTTCTGGCTGTGATCTGCTCTCTGTCAGTATTGCACTCGATGTACCTGGCTGGCAATGGAATGCACACCTTGGAGATATGATGCCCTTTCCGTTGATTACTCTCTGCCATGGGACATTGTCGTGATGGTACCGGAGCGAGGTGTCTGAAGGGAGGTGCTTGAGGGCTGTGCCTACTTGCCGGGGCCGCTGGGCTACATTATGGTCAGATAGAACGCGATAGATACTAAATAGACAAAATAAACACTGCCAAAAAAATGCGTACGGGTCCCTATCAGCTTCGCGATGTGACCATAGGTCGTGACTTTGCCTTCGGGGATCTCTTGGACGGCAGCGTACACCGCATGGAAGAAGGCCTGGGCTTCGGGCGTGCGGGGCATTGTTGTTAACTGCGATTGACGGGTAGTGTCGCGGAATGAAACTGGCGCGTTGATAGAGATGAGCCTCAGTAGCCGCCGTCTCGTTATGGTAAAAATCGCGATGGATGATGTTTCTTGGATGCGACAGTTCGCTGTGGTTTGGCAGAGAATGGCGGGCATTTGGCCCCGCTTAGGTGCCAAGTCATCATATGAAGCCAACAAATAATAAGGGTGTATGGTCTAGTGGTATGATTTTCGCTTCGCACCTTCTTGAAGGCACGATTACCTGTGAAAGGTCCCCGGTTCAATCCCGGGTGCATCCAAATCTTTTGCCAGTTCTTCCTTCTGCCTTCTTCTTGAAAAAGGCAAGGCTTCGGACGTTTCTATACCTTTGACCAGGGTTGGGATTAGTCTAGTCTAGTCTAGTATAAGACCCATACTAGTACTAGACTAGGCTAGTTTAGTACGAAAGCCCTCCTAGTACTAGTAATACTAGGACTAAATACTAGTACTAGAGGCCTATTTTAGTCCAAATAAGTACGAAATACTAAGTCCTTGGCTAGTACAATTAGTACGAATTAATACTAAATTAGTACTAATTAGTACAATAATTATATGTATTATAAGGGTTATTAGTAGTATATATTAGAGTTATATATAGTAATAGTATATATGTTAGGATATATATTAGTATATATATTAGTATATATATTAGTATATATATTAGTAAATATATTAGTAGATATATTAGTAGATGTATTAGTAGATATATTAGTAGATATATTATTAGATATATTAGTAGATATATTAGTAAATATATTAGTAGATATATTGGTAAATATATTGGTAAATATATTAGTAGATATATACCACTGGGCAGATTAAAGGGTAATGGCTAATAATAACCCTTATTGTTAGAGGCCTGTAATATAGTTAGAGAAATAAATATTTTTTATTTATTTATTTATATATATATTTCAAAATATATATATAATATATTTTTATTTAATTAATATAATATATATTGGTTCTTATTAGTTTATAATAGTTTATACTGGTCTATACTAATTTGTACTAGTCTATACTAGTCTATACTAGTTTATACTAGTCTATACTAATCTATACTAATCTGTACTAGTCTGTACTATTTTAAATTAATTAAACCTTAACAATTTTTAACTTTTCATATTTAGTATTTTTTATTATTTTTTCTTTACTTTAAATACCTATTTTTTATTAATATATTCCTTTTTATTATTTAAATATATATTATTTTCTATTTTTTTGTAAAATCAATATCAGAAACTTAATAATATAGTACAAAACCATTAATAAATAAATAACTAAAACTCTAAGCTTACTAGTCCAATATCATTATATATATAAAAAGAATAATAAAAAATACTTTATAAAAGAATACCTACTTTTATATAATTAGTACCACTAGTACTAGTATTGTACTAGACTAGCCTAGTCTAGTACGGAGGCTATACTAGTACTAGACTAAACTAGTAATACTAGTACTAGTACTAAATACTAGTGGACTAATTCCCACCTCTGTGTCACAACCCTGGTATATGGACGAGAATAACGATTGGTTGTGGAACCACGGGAGGTAAGGACCAATCAGGAATGCACCTAGGAGAGCCAATCAAAGTAAGGAACGGTTGATCAGTGTGTTCAGGGCGCTGAGCAGACTGAGTGGGATGATCAGTCTGCTTGGAGCACTGAGCAGACCAAGCAGAGTGATCAGTGTGCTCGGGGCACTGAGCAAGGTGAGCACGACTAGGAAAGGGTCTATATATACGGAGGAACTAGATAGCTTGTAGATAGTTCCGCAGTATGCAATCACAGCTTGTATTCACGGTATCTTGTGTTTACATTGAGACATCTTGTTGTGCACTGTTTAGCTGCACCGAACCATTATTATCAGAAGTTACCTTCAACTGTGTATCCCTTTCAGAGGTTCTGATCAGGGGTTCGTCACACTCTGCCTTTGACGGCTTCAGGAGCATGTACCTAGTTTTGAAGAGGGGTGGTAGAAATTTCACCCGAATTTGTTGTTAACATGTTCTCTCAAAAATCCCGGTTAGCTAGGCAATCTTTTGGTGGACTTCTACTTTCGTCTGGTCTTTTTTCCGTCTGGTCATAACCGCCGGCGGTCCTTATCCCCGATTCTACGAACAAACATCAAATCTGACGTGCATAGGTACGTACTCGCTGGCGAGGCTGGCACATGCTGAACGTATTCGGGAATAGGAGCGGGTGATACTATCCATCGCCGTCAGTTCGGCGTTCGTCACCGAGGTGGTACAAGTTGAGCCCAGCCACAACAGACGCACATCACTCTGCATATGCAGGTATGTCCTCGGTCTTTATTCTCGGATTCTCGGATCTTGTATGGAAGCTTTTGTGTATCTGGATGATGAAGAACCTCCCCAAAAATAGAACTAGTAAAGGACTTCGAGGCCCAAGGCAGATTTTGAAGTTTGGTCTTTTGCTCATCACGAGAAAACCTACTTTTCTTTCGAGGGATGAGTTGTCCGCTATGCATGCCAAGAATTGGGACGCGCACCAACCGGTTGAGGACGGAGGTGGGAGGCAGGTAGACAGGTCGCTGGTGGCGAGTCCCTTTTTTCGTCACGGCTGGTGCTTACTGAGCAATGCTGAAGGGAAAACTTTTAGCTAGGTAGGTAGGTACCTCACATAGCCTCATTCAACGTTTCGTGCCGGCGGCGGCAGTTGGGCGGGTCTGTGTTACCTCACTGACAGCGGCAAGTTGGAGATACATTTCCCCGGTGAACTGTGGGGGCTGGAGTCCCTCAGATTTCGGAATGAAGTGACTCAGATTCAGCACGTGGGTTCTGTTTTTGGGGTCCCGATTGGGATACCTGCTGGGAGCTTTAGAAGGCTTGTAAGATTATTGGTTTCATACTACCTAGTAAACCAAATCAACATATCGCCGTATTTTCGGGGCTTGGACACTGGGAACATGACGAAGTGAGGACTAGAGAGAGGCAAGGCGCACAAAATTGGAGCGCGCATGGCATTCATGTACGGATGAGTTAGAATTCCCGACCTGCACACCTAAGGTATCTATGTTTACTAGGTAAACTAGCCGGAACAGCCAGCAAGAACCCGCTTGGTCTGGCTTCAAGTGTAGTAGACATTCCCCAGAGTTGAGGCATCCTCCTCTATACTTCAACTATGTGCATCTGTTCGTCCGCCATTCGTATCGTAACAAAGGCCACCCCTATTTTCCACCACTTCTACAGAGCCCAAGCTGCGAACCTGTGACTATTCCCAGGTCCATCTGACCAAACAGACACGGCGCATCAGATCGACTTGTGCTTTGTCTTAAAGTGACGCAAGACATTGTCCTTTCTTCCTCGGTGCTTGCATCCTGGAAATGGACATGCCATCTCCTCACTCCGCACCACCCTGTTCTCTTGTGCCCACTCTCTGTGCGCAGCCCAAATGTGCCGATTGAGGGCACGAGCTTCTCCCAGGTTGAGGTTACAGCCCGGATGGAGGCATTGGAACCTGGGATTGAGTTTTCTCTTGCTGGTTGTTTCGGGTCTTCTCGTTAGCTATGATGTTGACGATGACTCTTGTTCGGTTTGGTAGGTTCCATTTGACGACATGTGCTTACATCGAGGTGGCTTTCTTTTCTTTCTTTTGGCGTGTGCCAGATGATTCATAACTTGATGCAACAATGGGCTCGGGCCCAGGTTGATGCATATATGTCGGAACAGAACTGATGATTGGGGGGGAGGGTCCTGTGTCGTGTGCAGGCGGCGCTAAGGGGGCCGCGGCGAAAGGAATGGGTGCTGGCTGTGGTGGCAGAAAGGTCGGGGGCCCCAAGCCTGTAGTGTTGAATAAGGGCAGTAGTGTAAACGTCTGGTCAGGGACCTGTGGATAGTCGTTCTGCTCGGGGACAGGGGAAGCGTGGCTCTCATCGAGCGTCATGAGTGAAAGCTCAAGCTGGAGGTCGTAATGGTGCCATGGGGTATATGATATTGTGGCACGGTTGAGTTCGGGACTCAAGACCGTCATTGGGACTGTCGTGGTGGATGCTGTCTCTTTCGACAAAGGGGTGCAGTACTGGGCGGATGGCATAAACCACGCCCTTCCAGAAGTGTCTTGTCCATTGGTATCTTCAGCAAACATCATAGGCTTATGTCACCTTGAACACTCAGACAACTCTGACTAAGTATGAGAAAGATAATAGAGAACTGGGCATATGAGGGTTGAGTATCATGTTCATTGAAGACGGAGTTTGATTGATATAGGTATGCTCCAAGATCTCTTCTCCCTCGGTTGGCCGGTGAGGCAAGAACCAATGTTGCTTTTCCACCTAGATACAGGTAGTTCTCTGCACATGAATCGAGGCAGATTTCGGACTTCGTAGAATCTATCTAGAAAGATTCCTCACAAACTTCAGCTACATTAGGTCAGCAACCGGTGAGTGTGGTGTTTATCGCCACATCTGACTCGGATACCCGCTCTTTTGGGTGTGTGTGACCAGTGCTGCCTCTTAAAAAAGGCGGCAGAAAATAGGCTGTAATCCCTTGTGTTGTTGTTGGATAGGATCCCTGATTTGTCCCATGCTATACATGACTAACTCTCCATCGATTGGGCATCCGCGCCTGACAGGTGGGTATTCCGTGGTTGCCGACTGGTTGGAACATGTACTTACTACGTTCTCTACACAACCTCGCCAACATTTAAGCTTAATACTTGCGGCCCGTGGCGCGGTTCCAGAACGCTTTTGAGCTACGGCCGATGGCCCCGGCTCCGTTGCGTAGGTACCTACCCCTCTCAACCATTCCTGCTCGCTAGTAAGTGACATCAGAATCTCACCTGCAGGATGATTACACAGCCATTCTTTGGTCCGTGGATATCAACCTGCTTTCTGATTGGTAGCCTGCTTGTATGCCGCTTCCCCAGAGGCCTCATGGTGCATAAAGTAGGGAGGCAGGTGAAAGTATTTGCGCATGGGTATGATGAAGAGTCAGCTCTTCGGCCTTCGTAAAGAGAAAATTCCGAGCGGCAGAATGTACCTATGTGAAGTGACCAAATGGTGGCGATACGTTTCATTCTTTACTGATGCATTGCGTGGTTGCGTCCTTGAACTGTGAGGGGGTCTTCAGCTGAGCCGCAGTGTAACCGAAGAACTGCTGCGCCAAGAAACGAATTGCAGGTGCATCGAACAACCACTGTTTGCCTAGGTACCTGAGAAATTTTCCGTATTTGTAATCGAATAGACCTGTGAGGCATCATCTTTTAAATCCTAATCATCTTCCTCGAAGGATCAACGTCAAAGGCCAAGGATGGATAACAGTTTGTTGACCCAGCAACAAAGCCCCTGAGCCCCTGAACCGAGAGTCTTTCAACCATCTGGAGAAAACTCCATGTTTGCATATAGTGGATTCAACAAAAGTTTGTTTTGCAGCAATATGGTATTGTCTCTCCTCATCTGACCTGTGATAGACCCAACTCGTCAGTTCATTGTTCACATTTGCGTAGAAGGCCACCGTCGCGATCAGCAATTTTGGTAAGGTATGCCAGTCGTACGAATGAAATGACTCTGTAACTGATGTCACAGCGCCGCTTCGCGCCTTCTTCCTGGCGGCTATACCCGCCGCTAAAAGCTATCTACTGAGGCGTAAAATATCACTGCGTTCAGAGGCGCGGCCTTGATGTTCATCTACGGCGTTGTCCATGATACTAGCTCGCCGTGCCCCAAGGCCTTAGTCCGCGTCGGTCCGGACCCGGTAGGAGAACGATCGCCGAATATCTCCCGAGGCGTGCCACATGAGGTCTTCACGATGTACTAGGTGGCAGTGGCGTGACAGGTATAGTCGATTATGGACCGGCATCGGGAGCATGTAGCTCAGAGACAGCTACATCTGAAGGACCGAATCAGACACGGGCAGGTGGCTATTGTAGAAATAATAAGCGTGTGCTGTAAGGTAGTGATACAGTGGTCCATTAGTTGAACTAATAGGACAGAAGAAAGTGTGGAAAAAAGGTGATGAATTGAAATTGAATCTGTGAAACAGTGCTCCTCGAAGTAGGATGCGTGAAGTCCACCACTCTGTGACTGGGCCAATAGTGGGGGACAGCCAGATAAGAGATAAGAGATAAGATAAGGACTTGTGAATGCCCTCACCCAACCACTTCAGGTATCAGGTAGTAAACGCATGGAGATGTAACAACGAACAAAAATCCTCTCAATTTGCATTACCCCAAAATCTTCGCTATATGTTACTATCTGCAAGTACATGTCCTGCGTCCTATATATTATCCGTAACTGGGTACTGGCTGTGCTGTGTCTTGTAGTGACGGGACACATTATCCTTCCTTCCTGTATACCGGCAACCGGGGAATGGACAAGCCTCTAATTCAGATGGAATATTGTTTTGCTTCGCGTACCCTTTGTGCTCGGACCATATGTGACGATTCTTAGCACGGGTCTCGCCGCAGTTGATGTTGCAAACTGGGCATTGGAAGTTCGGGTTGAACACACGGCTCTGTTTCCTGCCAGATGAAAATGGTTAGAAAAAGCGATAGACACAGAACTGTTCCAAGTCATTAACTCACACAGTGGTGTGAGTCTTGCTTGAGCTTCCATGATGGGTCCCATATGCAAGCGATTGCTGATGGGCTTCGTCAGCGACAGGTTGAGAAGCAAAACTATCCATTGGAATAAGCGCTTGGCCATGATTCTGAGAGGCATCGTGAAGATCAAGGGAACCGAAGACTGAAGGCTGAAGTAAAGAAGAATAGTAATACCCGGAATTGGTTGGAAACTGTCCCAATTCATCTATAGAGAGCTTAAGTCCAGTGTGGAGATGAACATTGGCCGGCGTGGGACTTGAAGCTGCCGAAATATCTTGAAAACATGCACAACACATGTTCTGGTCAAAGTGTCGAGTTGGCTGTTGGCCACAAAACCAACAGTTCATTTTGAGGTCGTTGCTATTGTCGAACCTGTTGAACGCGGGGATAGAATGATACAATGTACGTCGAGCCAGGCCTTGTTGGGCAAGTCTCGAATTTATGTAGATACCGTTATGAAGTACTGATATCTAGGGATGCGAAGTCGGTCGCTGAAGTAGTAGGTAAGATTCACACCGGCGTTATCTGGGGTGCGGACCATGCGCTTCGATGCAGAAGCGGTTGTCTACGTAACTATCCGCCTCATATTTGAAGCTACATGCAGGTGCACTCTGCGAACTACGATTATCCAACCAGAAGGCTTCGAAAGAAGGGGCCTAGAACAACCGTTTTGTTGATGCTGACTGGCAATGGCCATCATCCATTCTGGCTATGGTATAGGGCGTAGTTTTACGCCACATCTGCACATTGAATATTCCCCAGGAATTCCAAGATCTGATGCTCAGCCCTATTCCCTGTGTTACTGCTTTTTGACGTTGTGTCCGGTAGTTCGAGATGTTGGTTGGCCCCCAACAGCTGGATCCTGCCCGATCCGGAGGATAGCGCCAAGGTAATTCCCAGGACTGGAAGGATTGTGTACGGCACTGACTCTCCATCGTTATAGTATTTTGAGCCGCATCAGGACTTACTCTCCTGAGCCGAAACTCAGGTTGGGCCATCAACTGTCGATCCGGAAGCCGGTAGGCGGAACGGGCAATTCCAACCGCTACACCTCTGTGCCATCCGCCTCACCGACATCTTACTCACGGCACCGTACATACTGTGCCCCCGCCTCATAGCCTGATCTTGCCAGCCAGGCACCTGCAAAATCAATCACTGAAGAGAGGAATGCGGACTGCTTGTTTCCATATTTAGCTATCTTTGTGGCGATCTTTCCCAACTTTGTCTCCGGCACTGCTTGCCTTACACGTGATCTCTTCTTGACTTGGCAATCTCAAGAGGCGCCATTTGGAGGAAGTATTTTCCGGGAACGGGCGGTGTTTAGGATTTGGGAGATGGAGGAAGGGGCGCAGGACGTTGATGTCGTGACCGCGAATCCATTGTGGGAGGTCGCACACGGCCTGACGCTTGTTCATGTCGGGTGCATCTGCGCCGGCGCGGCTTCACTTGTAGTGGGCAACGACGGGATGTGGATACCAAAGCGATGTGTGATAACACCTGAGGCAGGTGTGACAGTTAGGGGTGGCAGTGGTAAGAGCTTGAGATGGGCGGTGCTTGACGGCAGCGGCCTGAAATGCAAGTAGCTCCACCTCAGACGGTGGTGACAGCAAGTCTCTGACAGAGACCCTTGCTGTATGACAGCAATGTAGCAGAAAGTGCGCGTGACGACAGTGGCGTAAGAGCCATGGCAGTTAGGTGTTGTCAGCCACTGCGCTTGACAGCACCTTTGCTTCGTGCGGGGAGTACGTGTCAAGCTCACAGCAACTGCCTGACATTAAGTACCTACCTAACCGCGACTACTTATGAGCAAGTGCGTGTCAAATCTTAACAGCAAGTCCTTGTGCCATGGCAGAAGGAGCATGGGTGTCTGACTGCAAGGCTCTTGTTAAAAAGCACTTGAGGGCAGTCGAGAGGACGATTTCCCCAGACTGAACTTTGGGGCGTGCTCACATTCCTTCAAATGGGCGTGAGTTCATCAACGACCCCAGAGTAAGGGTCCTTCAACCGAAAAGTTCTCAAGACTGTCTCTGAACATGGAATGGCATAACAACTCTTCATTACGCTTGCACGTTATTGACTTTTGGTGATGCATAAAAGGCCTGATTTGCCTGTACATTCAGCATACCGTAGCACTTACGAAACGACTGAACCGATTTTAATTAAAGACCTCTCAATCTATCGTTCTAGGTTCGTCGCCTAGCTACCGTCCCAACTTAGTCAAGGTACATACCCCATGAAACCAGCACACCACTTATACCAGCACACTTATGGCCCCCTTGTCTCTTTGTTGACTATCTTGCAGCTTGACATCTTGTGATACCTACCAAGCCAGCATCCTAATCCCCAAATGCCGTTATCCATCCCCTTCAGGTATAATGGAATTGTATGCCAGTTCACTGCAAATAGTACCCGGAGAATTCACTCTTAATCCAATCAGCAATGTCAGACCCGATATCCTCTAAATGAGGGTGATAGACCTTGGTATCTCCGTGATATGCATGGTTAGCTTGGAGTTTTAGGTTTCGAAGTCCCACAAACTGGGGAAGTACAGTGGCCAACACTGCACTGAGTTGCTCAGTATTATTAAAGGTCTGATCAAAATAGTGCCCAACAAATACGCGGAATGACAAGGTGTGTAACGTCTCTTTTAGTGGCAGTAAGCCTTTCAGTATCTGGTCCATTATCAAAGCATGTTCTCTTAAATTAATATTGGTATATGGAGGGTATGCATAGAATGTCCATGCCAAAGATTGGAGCCGCTTGCAAGATTGCCCTATCGCGGAAAAGTCATCCGGTGAGATAACCATGATATTTTCTAGGACGAGGTTTTCCAAATTGGGAAGACTGTGCCAAGTTTTTGATCCATTCGTTTCGGGGTTGTATTGTCCCAGATACAACCTGCGAATATTCCGAAAAGGTTCGTTGCGAAGGGGTGAAGTGAACTGGAGATTAGAAAACCCGATGGAGACCCTTCGCATCAGTTGATCAACGCGCTCAATGCCAGCCAGACTTCCAACCATAAGCAACGTGTTGAGACTTTTGAGGCTGAATATAAGGGATGCAATGTTGTCAGCGACACCGTGCGTTTTGATGAGAGCCCCAGTGTCAAAAATTGACTTGAGTCCCATTGCCCGTATTCCCAAATCCGCACTGTTAATTGAGCAAGTCTTCACCATGACGCCAATGGTGGGATACCGGTTAAAAAAGTCAATCATCAAGCCCAAGCTAGTGTTGCTGCCTCCCCGACCTGCAACGACGATACGTCTATGCATGATAGGTAATGCGATATTTCGCAGCTTTTTACACGTTTGTGCGACGCCTACAAGAATCTGCCCAGAGGACAGCGGCGGGTACACTGCTCCTGTCCTAAACACCGTGGTAGGTCTGATCCAAGGAAACCATTTACGTGGGGAATAGGAATATGGACTGTAGCCTTCAGTACATGAATTTTCGCATTCTGCCATAAGATGGTCGTAAATTTCGAGAATAATCTCGTCTGGAATGGCAAGGAGCCGAGATAACATGACATTTCGTCTCTTAGCAAGCGGAACAACTGAAGATAGTTGCTTCATTGGAGTTCAGCACCTAGTGCCCTGCATCTATCATGTCAAGCTTGAGCAGAAATCTTCAGAGTTGAGACCCGGAGATAGGGTATTTTGGGAGAACACCGAGCGTTGAAATAGGCCGAGAGTTCTGCTCAGCAAAGAGTCAGGCAGTAAGAGCGTACCTAGGGAGTCAGAGCAAAAAAGCGCCTGGTACATCGCTTTGAGCAAACCGTTGAGGACCGACGTTGACAATCTCACTATCTGAGGTAGGGACATTTGTTAGTGATAAATTGGGTTATAGGAAGAGGAAACTCAGTTTTAACACAATCCATCAACAAGCCTGAGAGTACCGTCTCCCAGCGTGACAAACACCTGACAATCCAGATCAAGCATCAGGACCGAAAAATACCCGTGGCCAAATATTCATCCCAGTCTTGACTCCTCCCTTAACAGACAACCCAGCATGAACAGTCCTCGCGTCTCCCGTGCCATTCGGCATCAAGTTAACCCAGAATATCGCGTTCCTCGGGATAGGCTTGAAAGCCAAGCCCCCATTCTCATGCTCCCTCCACACCCGGCCTCCCTCTGCTGTGGTACCGGTAGGATGAGGCGTGATCGGCTTCACCTTTGGGAACCACGTTTCTCCCGACCCCTCGGTCACATTACTCTGCAACACCACAAAGAATGTCGCGACACGGTTGTACAACCTGCGCCTGCCAGTCTCGCGGTCCTCATCGGTGATACGCGGGCGGGAAAACCAGTCGGTGTGTAGGTCGAATTTCTGGGAGTCGGTGTATCGGACTACTTGGGCCGGTCCCATTTCATCGCGGCCCGGGGAGAGAAGAGTGCCCAGGAAGGAGGAGGAGCGGGATAAGATGCAATTTACCAGGCCCGAGTCCTCAGGCAGGGGGGCGCTCCATGAAGTTCGGGCTTGGGAGCCGGCAGAGTCTGAGCCACGGGAGACGATAGGGGATGGTTCCATTAGAGGACTTGAAAGTTCGATGAGGGACTGGGACTCGGATTGTGAGACGAAGTTGGAGATGTAGATTAGGAGAGGGTCGAGAGAGATGAGGTGAGTGGTGTAGGTGTGTTCTGGGCATCTCTGATCTGTTGTTAAGGGTGTCCGAAAGATAGACAGAACGGGTGCCAGTAGGAATGAGAGATCCACATTGGTAAGGTGATGCTGAATAAACTGGCTTGGGATGAAGTGACTGAGAAGGAGAGGACCGAGGTACGCGCTCAAGGCCACGGTCACTGAGATTGTGATTAGATGGAGTGGTCTGGCCATGATGACTCTTCTCTTGAACGGATTGCTTCAGGTAAGGTAGCCAATTGGACTCATATCTTACCGTCAACAGTTTAACAAGCAAAACTTCAAAATGCCAGATCCCAGACAAGAAGCTCCATGACAGGTGTCGCCAGGTTGAGCCGCGTCGGTTAAAATGCCTGTCTTGGCACATTGCTCCTCTGTCATACAAAAGGTGACAAAAGGTGACAATGTATTCTAGTTACCAGCCTTTTTTGCATCTGAAACGACAAAAAGTATTAGGTATTCTTGGGCAAAGAAGTCTGGCCAAGCACTCCAATTGCAAAGTTCTAGATAAGACTTAATTTCGTAGGTATGTTGCTAAAACCCCGATTTAACTCCATTTTGCATACACAACCCTGAACCTCCATTGACTCCACAAAAGGGCAAGCCAGAAAAGGGGCAAGCCAAAAGGGGAAAAAAAGGGGCAGGCCACCATCCCCAGAAAAAAAAAAGAGAAAAAGACCCTTGTTTCCGTCGTCATTCATCTCATCATTTCTTCGCTTTAAGAGCTTTGATGACCCTCTTCAGATCATCCGCCCCGTCAGCCTTGAAGCCCTCAACCTCTTCCAGTGCCTTCTCGAACCACTCCACTGCCTCCTTCTTCTTTCCCCAGGCTTGATACAAGCGTCCCATAATCTCGTAGTAATCTCCCATATGTGGCAAGATCTCTTCGTCCGTGAGAGCTTGGATCATTTCCGTATTTAGCTTGACTGCCTCATCGAACTTTCCTTCTTCAACTAGTTCCACAATTTCAGGGCCAAGGTCATCCACTTTCCGGCGGCGGGCGTCTGATGCAGCCAAGAGTTCTGGAGGACCAGCACAGAGGTCACACGAGCAGTCAAAGCCCCAGAGCTTCTTGAGGCGGGGGAGACGAATGTGGGATTGCAGATTGAAAGCAGTGTCTTTTTCGGTTAGTCATGACTAAAAATATCGAGACAGAGAGGTAATACTCACAGCTGATAGTAATCTCCTCTCCAGGCAGAATGTCGCGGAAGGCAGTGATAGTTTTGGACAGCGCAGTTGCGTTGAAGCCAGTGATAGCACTGTATCTCTCTGTCAACGCCGATGAAATGAGTCGACCAGAACAGGGAGCACTTACTTTGGCTTACAGGCATGGTTCATTCTCTACGGTAGGCATAGTTAGAAACACTTCTCGCTTCTCAGGGCACCGAATTGAGACGAGCAGTTGGCGCAAAACAGGGGACTCACCGAAACATCCGGAAACAGCGCAACATAACCATGCCCTCCAGCCTCGACACTGAAGCTATTTGTCTTCATCACATCCTCCGCAGCTGGTACATCCTGCGGCCTGGTGCTGCTTCTTGCCAGTTTGAGAACCCTATCCGGGTAGGGCAATCTCACAACCGCCTCGCTGAGAAGCAGTCTCCCTTGCTCCATCCGGAGGTTAGAAGCAAAGTCTTTATCAGCCATCAAGGTGGCATAATCCGTCATGAATATCGACCCTCGTGGGATTTTTCTTGTGGCGATCAACCCATACCCCTTCCCGTCAATTGTCCTCAGCGCATAAGGGGGATCCTCCAAGTCTTCGCCTACCGCGATGAAGTCGTCTTTGGCTTTGGGTGACGTGAGTAAAATCTGTTCGATCTTGGCCAAGGAAGAGGAGGCATTATTCGACAAGGGTGCGATGATGCTGATGCCTCGTTTTGGCCCCTGAAAGTTGGATGCTGTGAAGACGCAGTAAGGGGTCCCAGAAGTGGTGTCCAGGCAGAAGGGCGTGTGTGTCCAGGGCTTTTCTTGGCCTCCTTTGAGTGTTTCGTTGGACACAAAGACAGTTTCACAAGAGGGTAATAGGTCGTTTTTGAGGGGCCCTGGGAGACAGTCGCTTGTCTGTGAGGATAGAGGCGGTAGGATGTGTTGTTTTGGGGGCTGAGATTGGATGTTTGCTGATGCCATCCCCGAGAGGAGCAGAAGCAAAGTTGTTAGCGTTGACGACGTCATGTTGGAGGCGGCATGTAATCAAAACAACGCCGAAACAAATCAGAATAATGTGTGATAGTTACAAGGGCAACTACACTGCCGTGTCATAAAAGTCATTAAACGATATAGAAATGAATAAAAAACCAAAAACTGATTTCTACCACCAAAAAGACACCGTTTTGACTGCAATCGTCACATATCTGTCCTGAGTGTCACAACCCGCTCCAAGAGTCTTGGAATCTTGGAATCTGGGATTCACCTGCCACCGGCCGTCTTTGTTTGTCAGAAGTTGACGGTGAACCAGCAGTTTTGTACTATTAGCCGTGGTAGCGATTCGTGCTGATCAGCAGAATGCCGTCCGTTCTGTGACTTCGGATCATCCGGCCGAGCGCCAAGACTCTCGGCGATTCCTGGGCATCTCTTCCGGTTGTACGTAGATATGCTCATGCTAAGGGAGGGCCAATGTGATAGAACGGTGGTATGATGATAGGTCTTAGGTCTGATGAGGCTCTCCTTCAGTCTGGTGCCAGAGGGTTTATGACTGTTAGGAGCCGACTTTCCCAACATATATGAGCCCATTTCTCTTGCTCTGGTGACATTCCAGGGTTTTAATCCTGCCAATGGGTCAAAGAATACCCTTTGACTTATAGCCTGCGCTGTTCCCGATACTTGACGGCAAGTTCAAGCCCAAAACAAACACCTCTGATTTACGCGCTTACCTCAGGCTCCATCCCTTTCTTGCCCAACACGAAAAACAACCTGATTCATGCGCTTAGACGCCGCGTTATTCACCATTCAAAAAAAAACATCTCATGATCACAGACAGCGAATCTCATTGACGATGGCCAAACTCAGCATTCCGGCTAAATCAGGGCGAGTCAAATCACGGCCAACGGGTCCAAAACCGGGACACCATCCCGGACTTTTCTTCCAGTCTCTTTCAAGCCGCGTCACTCTTGCCTGTCATTTTCATTTTGCCGGCTCAGTACTTGTATGCTCAAGATTGCAAACCCATCAAGGATCAATATCCGCCGCCCAGGGAGCTGGGGAGGTCATTCTGTCTCAAACATTGGGCTGAGATGGTGAGAGCGAGAATAACCGCTGAGGGATAGGATGGCAACCAGCGTTTAATATCGGGCAAATTTACCCCACAATTTCAATACCGTTGCTTGTCGCTGCACGGTAACGTGGGGTTCTATTCTTCCAGAGTGACGCCAAGCGATGCCGGTACTTAGTAACCACCCTTTTCTCCGCTAAATTGCCATTCTGGGGCTGCCAATCCGGGGGTGGCGTATACTTGCGTGTACATGGTGGTGTAAGGCACCACCAACTGTATGGCTGTATGGATGATTGACATTGATGCTCATATCCGCCTTGTATGAGGAAGGGAGCGATGAAAGATGGCTGTGTCAGGTATATAAGGTTGGGTGATAATCCCGTTCGGTTGCTGATCATCACCACCACAGTCAAGACACCTCGTCCTCGACGTCTTTGAGAGAACAAGACAAAATGGTCTCCTTTGCCTCCATTTTCACGGCCCTCGCTGCGGCGGCAACCGTCGTTGCCAGCCCACTTGAGCTTGCCCTCCGTGGCATCCAGCCCGGTCAGGGAACTCACGACGGCTATTTCTACTCCTACTGGACTGACGGCCAGGGCTCTGTTGACTACAACAACGGCCCCCGTGGCTCGTACAAGGTCAGCTGGAGGAACGTCGGTAACTGGGTCGGTGGCAAGGGATGGAACCCTGGTCCTTCTCGCACTATTGCCTATAACGGCACATGGAACAACTACAACGTCAACTCCTGTATGTTTCTTTCATCCTATTTCTCTCCCTTCCATAAGGTATGCTAACAAAAGCCTAGACCTCGCCCTCTACGGCTGGACTGTCAACCCCCTCGTGGAGTACTACATTGTTGAAGCCTATGGCAACTACAACCCCTCGGCCGGCACGACCAAGTTCCGCACTCTTCAGTCCGATGGCGGCACCTACGACGTTTACCGCACCCGCCGTGTGAACCAGCCTTCCATCCAGGGAACTGCTACCTTCGACCAGTACTGGTCCGTCCGCCAGGTCAAGCGCGTCGGCGGTACCATCAGTGTGCAGAACCACTTCGACGCCTGGACTGCTTCCGGGCTGAAGCTGGGCAGCTGGAACTACATGATCATGGCAACGGAAGGCTATGGCAGCACTGGTTCGGCTGAGATCGAAGTCAGAGAGGTCCGCTAAGCTGGACCGAGGATCTTGGGATACTGTACATACCTAGTGAAAAGTCGAGGCGATCGGGGTGGTGATGACGACAACGATGGTTGTGATTTCAAATCACAACCATCAGAAGTCACGGGGCTATGCCGAGGTGGATACCACGAATTTCAACAAATCCCCACCTGGCTGTGCCCGACTCTGAATTGCATCCAACCCATTTTCGTGGAACTATTCCAAATGCTAGCGTTGATCGTCATCACGAATCATAATCCTGGATTTTTAAGCCTTTCAACCAATCATCGTTGTTGATCCTTTGTTGTCGGTCCACGTTGCATTGCTCACGGAGACACTAATTCTTCTTGGCAGTCGACCTGGAGTTTGGTCTGGTTTCGGCTTGTGTTACCCCTCCTTCTATTTTGTTTTACCTTCACTTTTTTTTTTTTTTTTGTCTCTCACTAGGTACCAAAAATCCAAGACATTATTACCTGATACAGGCAATGGCAGCAACAACTACCGTTACGGTCCCCCATATGGGAGGGATCAAAGTTGGTTACCGCCTCTCCTCCCCATCGGGGTCAATCGACAAAAACAAGCCGACAGTGGTTCTCATCAACTCGATGTGCACTACCGTCTCCCTTTTCGACCAGCAGTTTTCCTCCCAAGAACTGACTTCAGCTGTGAACCTCTTGGCCATTGAGCCCCTCGGCCATGGCTCAACCTTTGCCCTTAAAAGAGAAAGCTTTACCTACTGGGACACCGCCGAGATGGCGCTCCAGGTCATGGATGCCTTGAAAGTCGAGAAGGCTTTTGCTGTGGGGACCAGCCAGGGCGGGTGGTATGTTCTTCAGCGCATGCATGTTAAGAAGAGTGTTAACCAAAGTCACAGGATGGTCGTTCGAATGGCGCTTCTTGCTCCAGGTCGGGTATGCCAACCATTAGCTAGCGATTCATTCCCGATCATAATGTTTCTGACAAAAGTTTATAGATTCTTGGCCTCCTCCCTCTCGGAACATCAATGGATTCAGAATCGGCCGAGTCTCGCTCCAAAGGCGGGTGGGATCCAGCCTCTGTTCTTAGCCCATGGCTTGAGAAATGGACATCTGCCACGCCCACCCCAGATTTCGTTGTTGACGAACAATGGAGAGGCATGGTTACGGCTCTGGGTTTTGGAGCTGCCCCTAAACCTGAGCTGCTGCGCTTCTGGGACGAAACGCTTAAGCAAGTCTACGTGGGAGACGAAGGGAGAAAGAAGGTTAAGATGGCCCTGATTAATTTGCTCGAGAGGGATGGTCTGCTGCGCAGATTAGGATATGTGAAGTGTCCCGTCTACTGGTTGCAGGTGAGTTCACTCTCCCCTGGTTGGACTGCGTGAAGGGAGCTGACACAATGAAAAGGGCGAGCAAGATCCGGTGTTTGGAAGCGTCTTGCCAGCGGAGCATATCAAGCTGTTTACTAGTGCCCCTGAGGCTACGTTGACGTTCGTGCCAGAGGGAGGGCACTTCTTGAATGCGACGAGTCCGCGCGAGGTGGAGGAGGCGCTCTTGAGGATGGTTAGCAAGTATTCTGCTTGAGGAATGGTGATAATTCGGATCGTCCTTGTGGCGACGGACATAATGGTGTAGAAACTACGTAGCCCCGAGATAACCGCAATAAATCAAGGAACAGCTCTTCCTCTTGTTGTCATTGTCTCCACCTCTTGACAAACTTGACCTCTCAAGTGCCATAATTCAAACCACCCCGCATTAACGTGCGTCAACGCCACCAACAGGGGTTTAGCCTCACCGCGTCGCCATGACATTCATTCTTGATCAGTGTTCACTCTGCCAAAACAACCACCCCAACCCGAGCACCACTGAGCAGGCCCGAGTCAAAAATGTCTGAAGTGAAGAATATCATCATCACCGGCGCTTCCGGCCTTGTCGGCCCGCTCCTCGCTTCCCGTCTCCTGAACTCCCCTGAATACCGCCTCTTTCTCACGGACCTCTACCCCCCTATCCTCCCTCAAAATGTCACCTATCCCGAAAATGCCACCCCTATACAAGGCGACATCACCTCGCCAGCCTTCATAACCTCCCTCCTCGAAGCCGCCCAGCCCCTCCATGCGGTCTTCCTTTTCCACGGGATCATGTCTGCCGCCTCCGAAGCCAACTACGACCTCTCCCTCAAAGTAAATGTCGATTCCGTCCGCCTCCTAGCCGACCAGCTGCGCGCGACTAACCCCAGCTGCCGCGTCATTTACGCTTCCTCCCAAGCCGTCTTCGGGCAACCTCTACCTCCTGGGAAAATAACCGACGACGTCCTCCCCACCCCAGAAAGCACCTACGGTTGTCACAAGCTCATGACGGAGACTTATCTCACCTCCCTTCATCGAAAGGGCTACCTGGATGTGTTCATTGCCCGCTTCCCCACCATCAGCGTTCGCCCTGGCAAGCCAACGGCTGCTGCTTCGAGTTTCTTATCTGGGATCATCAGAGAACCGATGGCAGGGCAGGAGTGCATTGTTCCGATTCAGGACCGGGACTTTAAAAGCTTTCTCGCCTCACCCAAAACGATTGCGGAGAATCTGATCCGGACGTTGAAGCTGAAAAGTGATGTTTTACCCATGCACAAGAGGGTGATTCAATTTCCGGGGGTAAGCGTTTCGATTCAAGAGATGATGGATGCGCTGGCAAAGTACGGTGGGGAGGGAAAGCTGCGGTTGGTGAAAGAAGTGCAAGATGAGAATTTGGAGCGGATCTTGAGGAGCTGGCCGACGGATTTCGACTTGAGCACGGCCGAGAAGTTGGGACTGGTGGTTGATGAGGGACCTGGAGCTGAGGGAATTGTTGGGGAGTACGTTAAGGGCCTAAGCCATACGTGAGAGTATCGACAAGGATGTATTGGGATAGTGACTGGACATCGGTAGACACAGGGGCTATTTCCTTTGACACAAGGGCAAATTCCTCCACAGTAAATTCACAGTCCGCCAACCTTCTCCAAGACCCCGGTCCTCAGGAACGGAACATCCAAACCTATGACCTCCCCCGTAACCGCATCCTTGACAAATACAATCCTATCAATCGGCTCGCTCCCGTAATGCAGCCAGTCCACCAGCGTCCAACTCAAACAGTCATTCCCCGCTAGTCGAGCGCCTGGCAGCTCCGACTCCAGCGCCAGCCTGACATCCCACTGCAGCCTCCAGTCTTCCCTTACCACCTCCCGGCCCCCCATCACCCCCTGTTTCTCCACCATCGCGGGGAATGCCCTGTATGTCTCGCCCAGCGTACTCGGCAGCCACTCATTCGCCGTGACAGCCCAAATCTCCCTAATCGCTTGAAGCATATCCTTGCCCTCCCTCCACAGTCCTGTAATCTTGAGTCCCTCACCGTCCACCTCCACCGTGGCATTTAACCCGCTCCCCTCCCAGACACCCGCATATCTCGCTGCCGCTTGCTCCCGCGCCACACGATCCGCAATCGGGATTAGGGTGCTCAGCACCGCATTCTGCACAATCGCAACGGCGTTCTCCCCGCCGGCTGTGAGCACCACCACGCCCAGGCCGTACTCCTCCACGAGGCCGACCCACGACGCGTAGCCGTACGCGCCGCCACCCTTGCCGTGGATCGTCACGGTGTGTCCTTCCCCATCCGGGAAAAGCAGCTCCGGTTCCGGGCGGAAGATCTCCCACGGCGTGCCGACAAAACTCGACCGTGAGCCGGTGAAGGAGCGCGGTTTCAGCCACTCTTGTACTGCCCTCTCGCTCAGACCTAGTGCCGGGGCGCGGGTTAGGATCGCGTGGAGGAAAACAGACAAGTCGGAGAGCGTTGAGACCAGTCCCCCGCCTGGGGCGGAGTCACCGTAGGTGGAGCCCCAGCTGTTGGATACGGGGGGAATTACAGCGAGCGAGTCGTTTCCTGGGTCGGGAGATGTCGAGGACATGCCCAGGGGGGTTGTCAGCAGCGTGGAGAGGAGGTCGGCGTATGAGGTGTTGGTGCGTGCGGTGAGGGCATAGGAGAGGAGGGTAAAGGCGACGTTGGAATAGACTGGGTGAGTTTGCGGGGTCGTGGTGGGATAAGAGGCCAGGAGGCCCTGGAGGAGCTCTAGGGGCCCAGAGTTAGCGGCGGGAAAGGTATTGGGATGGGAGAAAGCGACGAACCGTCTTTGCTACAGCCCTTGTTGAGGCCGATTACGCCGCAGGGAGGGTAGCTCGAGTTTTCTACTGGAGGGAAGCCAAGGAGCTCAAAGTAGAAATTTATGTAGTAGTACTCCTATGAACCAGGGTTAGTTGGTTGTGTCGAGCTGCGGGGTTGGTACATACAGAGAAGCCATCTGGATGCATGTGACATTAGTTGAGAAGGGTGCATACCAGGTGTTGAGGTGTTCTTACAATTGGTAGGAATGCCGGCTAACTGCTCGGCCAGATCCCGCAAGGCAATATCCCCCCACTGGATCAAGGACTCGCCAGCTAACTGGGGAATGAAGCTGGTAACCGGCTCGTCAATGTCGACTCCGCTCCTCAACACCAACGCATCTGTAATGACCTTGGACACCGATCCAATGAGGTACTGCGAGTTCTTGTCGACCCTCTTGGTCCCGTTGACGTTTCCTGGCGCCAGATGATGATACTCCCAGATAGGAACATTGGGGTTCTCTTGATCAAAGCTCACGATACCGACAGACATGGAGGTGTTGTTGATGTCCCAGCCGGCGAGGATGTCGCCTTTGGCGGCGGCGTCGAGCTTCTGTGTGAGGCCTGATAGGGCATTTTGGAAGGCTTCGGACTGACCGAGGTTGCGTGCAGGAGGGAGGATGGGATCAGAGTGGCACTCCAGCGCAGTGACGCTATGGCCTATTGCAAGAGCAAAGATGGTCAGGAATCGCATCTCGGAAGATATCAGCGAGTTTAACAGTCACTTGGAGCTTGTCGCACATGTCTTGAGGCAGTGGAGGACGGTATTATGGTACCTATATATGTTGTGTTGTATTTAGGTAAGGACTACCTACCTTACGGGTAGGCTAGTTCTGTTGAAATGCTAAGGTCTACCTCTGTTCAAAGCCAGGGGAGATAAACGAGGAATACGAGTGAGCGTCTGCTGTGGCTCAGGGATGTGCATGGTGCAAAGGTTAACGAGGAATACGAGCGGTTTTGATTGGTCCCTTATGTGAAGGCGATTCACATCCCGTCTCGGCACTGATCGCTTGGTAAGGTAAGGTAGCTAGTTTAAAATGCGAAATACGGGCATTAGGTTGGTTTAGTGCACCCATCACACCTCTAAGTTGTCCTGCTTACACCTCACGCAGTGGACAAAAAAACCGGTACTGCAAGTGTTCAACAGGCATCAAAACACAGTTGACAGATCACACAAGATAGCCGTTAGTCCTTGAAAGATAGTCGGTAGGCCTTTAAAGATAGTCGGCAGGCCTTTAAAGATAGTCGACTGGCCTTGAAAATAGCGTAATAAGCATTTAAATAAATTCGGAGCGCCTGTATTTAGTAGTGTATGTGGTAGGTTGTGCAGCTAGCGGTGCCGGCTTTTTTGTCCAGGGCGTGCACCTCTAAACAAGATTTCTTATGTCTTGCAGAAATGCATCATCACCCCAACATACACAGAGCGTTAGGCAGCTCTTATGAAGAACCTAGAAGGGGAAGAACACAGCCCCTGAGAAGAACCCAACATGCTGAGAGGGCGCGTCTGTGCCCTATTCAGCTTCCACACAGTCGGGTTTAGATCGGTAAGGTCAACTAACTGTGTAACACTGCTATCTGGTGATAGGTAGTGGCGGACTTAGCTACGTTGGTTTACAGGAAGATACCCAACTCTGGAAGTTATCTTGAACTCCTCTCCGTTCAGCACAGACAACGCCGCAATTCCATTTGGATAACCAGCCATTTCACGCAGCCTCAGTGGCGGTGCACCAAGTGCATGTGATGACAATGCAACCAGCAGATGGCGGAGCAGGCTATGGTGACAGCGAAAATTGATAACCGAGCACGATTCTACTGGCTGGCGACCGCCAAAGGCATTCACATGTCGGCATCTATTGGATCTAACGGCTCCGACATATCACGGCTCTCTATCCCGCCCTTACGCCCTGCTTCAGTGACACAGCCAGTGCCCATACCTATCTGATAAACTGAGAAAGACCGCGGCCTCTTTCGCAGTCGCGATCCAGTCATCAATTGTTTCGCAATGGCAACTTCCCACCTCCCAGCAATCATCAATGCCATCCTCTCAACATCGTCAAGATGTATCCTCCACAAAGACCTCCAGAGCTCTCAGACGACAGGCCGCAAGATCGCCTTCGACCCGGCCTACTGAACCTGGTACACCGAAATCCCGTCCTCGGATTTTGACATTCGATACCAACACAGAGCCTCGCAAGTCCTGGAAACCACGGAAATTTCACAAATGGGAATCGCCTCTGCTGATGATTTCGTTCTTCGTTCTCGGGCTGGTGTTTAGCATTTCTCATTGCGTGTTGTATGCTTCTCTTGACGGTGCTATTGTCGGCAGCGCCGCTCATCAAGAGTCGAACCTCAGGCAAGTATTTCGAAGGTATAGCCCAATTCACCCATCTCAGCATTGACTAGGTACTGGGACTGTAGAATAGGGACAGCCCTGGCCTTCCTTGCACAGATCACCTTGACGGCCAGCGTCTGGCAAACATACCATCAGTTGATTTGGCGATCGGTGAAAAAAGGACCAATAAGAATGTCCACACTCAACGACATCTTTGGCGCCGAGACTTCGGTCTTGTCATTTCTGAACCTTGACATGCTGAAGAAGTTTAGACTTGGATATGGAATGGCACTGTTTGCATGGTGGGTGTGAATAGGTACCTTTCCACTGTACGGACGGTGCTGAACCGATTTTAAGGTCTCTCATCTTGCCACCTTTCTTCACTCCTGGTACGCTCGTTGTTTACGATAGCACTCAAGAGACTTCGAGTCCGCGACTGGTACCATACTTGGCCATCGCCAACAGCAGTAATGGCCACTCGTTCTCCTTCTCGCCGTCGGAAAAGGGTGACCGCTTTGATTATAAAGATGTACTTACTAGAGTATTTTACGGCCCGCGAACTACCATCACGTTGCTTGCTACCGCCACTGCCTCTCGGGGGGAGATCCTCCCACTCTCAAAGCCGGGAAATCACTCCACGTACACACTAAAGTTTTTTGGACCATCCGTGCAGTGCAACCGGGCCAACTCGTCGACAGAAGAGGTAATCACACAAAAGCTTTTCCAGCGGATGAACCGGTCGACCTCAGAGTCAATCAGAGAAGTTCAGAACGCATACTACGCCTTCGTCCCCATGTTGGAAGCAAACGGTGATATCAGAGCGCAGGACGAGGTCCGATTCCAGACACCGACCCCCGCATTCAATGAGGTCTGGATGGTGTTTGAGCGATACCGTGATTTTACAAAGACTACCGCGAACTGCGAACATGACAAGTACTTTCAAGTTTGTCAGCTATGGAACGCAACCTACGACCTGAATCTCTCATGGGAGAACGGGATCCAGACGGTGACCGGGACGAGAGAGCTCATGCATCCGGTCTCGTTTCCGCCCATGGATCCACCGGGCGAGGTGACAGAGATGGCAAGGCATGCCTACTCGGCGTACTTTTGGGTGCTTGCAGATCAGCTTGTGGGGTCATTCTCCCTGTTCGAGGAGACAGAGGGTGGGACGGCAAACCAGACGAGACATTTCCCTGTCATCCGGTGCCGAATCCAAGACAGTGCGCTGCTCGGGTCCCCGGATTTGGCGGTCTTTTTTGACTACAACGAGGACGCGGGTGCGTGTCAGATCCCATATGGCAACCTGTCGGCGCAAAGACGGCGGGATGTCAACCTCGCCCGTGGAAGACACCTTGGGCCGCTGATTGAAGAATTGGGGTTTAATGTGACGATTAGCTTGATGCACAACGAACTTCTAACGTATGTATCTGCCCATGGTTTTGTTTCTCCCGTTCTTATCCTTGGCTTGGTCTAACTGAGTGGGTGGAGCATTGTCTTCTAACTGGCTTGTGACACAGAAACAAGACCGAAAGGGTCGTAACGGAGTGGCTCAGCGTTAACCGATACGGATATGACCGGCGAGGTCTCTGGATTCCCTACGGACTCGCCTGCGCCTTCACGTGTGTTACAATTATCATTGGAATGGTGATGTTTGCAAGACATGGTGTCATGCCGGGGAACAAATTCCAGGATATATTGGCCGCGGCAGACAGTAATGTTATTCAAGTCGCTCGGAGTCCAGATCTTTCTCAATTTCGGCCCGTTACAGCGGAGATCAAGGCCGGGGCGCATGTTCTCCAGGTTGGAGGTGATAGGTGACTGGAATATGGGTAGTTTTAGCATTCTTCTACCATGTGCACCCTCTAGTAAGCTACTCTCTAATTTAAAGGACTATGTAAAGAAAGGAAACATTCAATTGCTTGTTTACAAAAGTTTCACACCTCCACCCGTTCCCAAATGCTGGAGGCCAACATCCCGTAGGATTCTTGCATGAAATGGTTTGCTGGGCTGCGAAACAACTATGTTCAACGGCCCGGATTTGGTGCTGAGGCGGTGAAAGAGCTCCAAAATGTTTCTTGGACAGTCAGCTTATCTTAATGCCCTTGTATACTCATATTGAGAATGGCGGCGATCAAGAAGAGGGCGTTGCGGGTTTAATCCAATGTCAGCCCCACCACAAGCTTGCTTGTACCCCTCCCGGTTTTAAAACGCTCCTTTCACCATCCAGCAGCCCCATCACCGCAGACTCAGCTCCTTTCGTGCGATTGACTAACGCCCAGCCGAATTAAACCGAACTACGTACCGACGAAAGGCTAGGGCTTGCCACAGGCAGCAGCAGTTTGAGTGTTCATGTGATGGCACCGACCATCACTTGCCATCCGCCACTGGGTTCCATCCACGTTCTCGACCCAGATGTGTCGCTGGTCTGTCTAAACGACTCCGAGACGCCGATTCAATTACTGATGTAGCAACTAGGTTCGATTCGTGGTCGGGATTCCATCCAGTGACGCCGAGCTCCCAAACTTGAATGGCGTCGCAATTGTTGATGTTAGCGTTTGGCACAACTGCACACCTACCCAGGAGTGGTCAGAGCTGGGCCTCACTGAAGTTCCCATCACCTAGAAACAATTGCGAGGTTCAAAATGTGTTGACTGATACCTAGACCACGGCCCTCCCTCTGCTTTATAACCGCCCCGACCGCAGGTATTTCACAGGTGTAATAACGCTCGCTGAGACGCCCCAGTCGAAAGGGCTTTCCAAATTCACCGTCAAGTTTCGGACCAACAAGGACGCGTCCTGGCTTTGGATCAGAGATGTCGACGGGAGCGAAGACGGCGAACTTGTGCTTCCTACGCGGCATCCACCCAGCAGCAGCTTGTCAAGCTATTTGCACGGTGCCAGTAACGACATCCTGGTACATGAGCAAGCAGCCACCGCTCTAGCGACGCATACTGCGTGGGAGATCAGAAAGCGTATACCTGCTGCCCAAGGCCGAGCCTCTGGGCGTGCATCCTGCTCTCTAGGTAAAGCGGTCGAATGCATTCGATGGTTTGCTATTGTTCGCCACGCCGATGCTTGGTTCGGTCCGCGACATGGCCGAGAGGTTTTCTCACTCAAGGAGGAAGGTGTGATGCTTTCATTTCTTAGGCGAGATGGGCTACATGTCACTGTCGTTGCCGTCAGCGGGATCGAAGACGTGTCAACCACGATGGTTTCAGGCAAAGACGGAGATATTGTCATCTGTTCAAGGAACGAAGGCCCCAATTCTGTCGACGCCTGTGTGTTTGTTGCTGTTGCAAAGACCTGCCAGGAAGCTATCGCCGGCACCATGAGCCTGGTTCGGGACTTTGTCCGGAGCCATAGGAACAGCTTTGTGGACGAAGACCTTCAAGAAGCAGTTTTGCAGAACACAGATGAAGCAACTCGACTTCAAGACTGGTATGATGGCTTTGCTTACTGCACCTGGAACGGACTGGGGCAGTATCTCTCACCAAGCAAAATCTTCGACGCTCTTACTAACCTACACGAGAGGGGAGTGAGGCTGTCAAGTCTCATCATTGACGATAACTGGCAATCGGTCCAGCTGGAACCCGGGAAGTCTGACTTTTACAGGCAGTGGTATGATTTTGAAGCGAACAAGGAGCATTTCCCTGGCGGCCTGAAGGAACTCGTCACCAATATCCGCTCCAGGTTCCCGTACATTCAATTCATTGCCGTCTGGCATGGTATATTTGGTCACTGGGGCGGAATTGCACCCGATGGAAATATCGCAAAGGCTTACACAACGAGGACCTTTATGAGGCGTGAGGGCATCTTCTTAGGTGGAGGAACCTTGACGGCAGTTGAAGGAGCCGATGCTGAGAGGCTGTATGATGACTTTTACAGGTTTGTACCAACTCGCTGAAAGATGCCATCTTCAAAACCTAAAGCTGATAAATGAACAGGTTTCTGGCTGGTGCTGGGGTTGACGGAGTCAAGGTCGACACGCAAAGCTTCCTGGATTATCCAGAGCACGCAAACGACAGGCTCGCCTTGACCACAGCATACCAAAATGCCTGGAGGCTGGCATCGCTCAAATATTTCGGTGGTAGGGCAATCGCTTGCATGGCACAGATTCCGCAGACGGTGTTCTATTCTTTCCTACGGGACGACCTCCCGAAGCCAATGGTGCGAGTTTCTGACGACTTCTTCCCGGACGACCCGAGGTTAGTCCCATCAGATTATTGCTCGCATCGAGTGCTTGGTTCTGACCTTCAATTTCAGCTCTCACTCCTGGCATGTTTTCTGCAACGCCCACAACGCGCTTCTGATGCAGCACTTTTCCCTCCTGCCAGACTGGGACATGTTCCAGACAAGTCATCAGTTCTCGCGCTTCCACGCCGCAGCACGATGTGTTTCTGGTGGCCCTATTTACATAACCGATGTGCCGGGTGAGCATGACATCGACCTCATCGAGCAGATGACTGCGAAGGTTCCAAACGGCAGACTTGTGGTGCTTCGAACTGAGCAGCTCGGGCGGACGGTGGAAATGTATAGCGGACACTCGGAAGCACAGTTCCTGCAAATCAGCGCCAAACATCAAGAGGCTGTTGTCACAGCAATCTTCAACCTTCTTGGCGAGCCTCGAAGGAAGCTGATTTCCTTGGGTTGTCTCCACCCAAATCCAGTGGATGAGACACTCTACTTATTCCGTGTCCACAGCTCTGGTAGAGTCTTCAGACACGATGCTTCGTCCCAAGATGCAGAATTGGCCATCATGGAACTTCACCTCGAGGGGCATGACTGTGATATTATCACCAAGTACCCAGTCCACAGGTTTCAAAAAACCGATGTGGCCGTGTTGGGGTTGCTAGGCAAGATGGCAGCAGCAGCAGCTGTGCTGTCGGCCACTTACACCGTACTTCAGGAAACATCAGAAATGCAGGTAGAAATTCACTTGAGGGCACTGGGCATGCTGGGTAAGCGGTGTATCTCGGACAGTCGTTACCTTCATGAAATACTAACCTAAGCTTCGCAGGAGTCTACGTGTTGGCCAATGGCCGTCCACTCTCCAGCCCCGTCAAACTCAGTATTGGGGACGGCGCAATGCCTGAAGTCAAGCCTTTCATAGCTGCAGACCCCTTTGTTCTCGCGTTTGACCTAGAAACGATGTGGAACTCATCTGATAGGAATCATAGGATTCATTGTGGTGATGGGCGCGCCCAGGTGATAGTTACTCTGATGTTTCCGCAGGCTTGATAGGGGTCCGGGGATGCGGAAATACAATATCCCAATAATTCATGTGATCCGACAAATTGGTTTGAGTCTAGCCTGGAAGGTAACATAAGTCACGAGAGAAGAGGAAGCAGTCCCTAACCCTCAACTTGCGAGCCTGCCTTGGGTTGGCGAGACAACTGCTCGAGTGGGCACAGACCAACCAACAACAAGCCAATGCCAAAATGCCGCGATATGTTTCATTAGCAATCCACCCAGCCAGTTCCAACCTTCTTGCTCATCGCATCCATTTCATGACAACACACCCAAGATGCAATTGCGTCCCGCTGCAAACGAGCCCGGATCTCATCCGAACTACAGCCCTGCGACAGCGCAGCAGCCCAGCATTGTCGACTTCCTCCACCCTGGCTACCCTGAAGGCGAAGCAGTGCTTCTCTCACTACCTGCACTCGATGACGGCGGTATCGACTTTGACACGGCGCTGGCTGCCTGCGGCCTCATTGCCGGCAACCGGTGGAGTGATGGGTTTTTCTCATTGGAACGCGGCGGCGCTGTGAGTGTGGAGCGCCCGGATGACGGCATCCTGCGCGAGCCGCAATATTTCTTTCACCTTCCCGGCCCGCTTGACCCTCCGTACCCCATCGTGCCGCGTTTCTCACACTGGCGATTCCCCCATAATAATTTGCCACCTTTGTGGCAAAAATGGGCGGCAAATGCGGCGGCGACACAACGTATCGGAGGAAACGTGCCTCGATGCTGCATACTCTCCAACTACGGCGACGGCCTTGAGATGGCGCATCTGCTACCGACCAGGGAGGACGATTGGTGGCTTTTGAACAATATGCAACGGTACTCGCGCACCCAGCAGTTTTCAAGCAACCCGATTGACGGACCAGCGAACCTCGTGACTCTGCGGGCAGATCTCCATCGCGTCTTTGACGAGAGGCATTTTTGTTTTGTTCCCAAGGTTGGGGAAAAGAATGTGGGGGACGCTGAGGCGGATGCAGGTCGCGACGAAGCCACAGTAGAGCGGAAGCCGCCGCAGCTTGTTGTACACGTCTTCAACTCGACGCCAACCGGACAGCTCCCAATCCTCTGGCATAACCGCGCCCTTCACCCCATCCCCGCTACGGTGGCGGTACAGTGTCTCTTCACCCGTTTTGCCTGGACCGTTTTAAGCCCTTCTATCTTCGATGAGTTCCTCCCCTCGTCCTCTATGCCGAGGCGCCTGCTCCTCTGGAGCCCAGAAGAGCGTAAATGGAAGACCGAAGAGGCAAGTCCCGAGATGTGCAGGCAGATGTGGACGAATGCCAGGTCACGCTCTCCTAAGAAGAGAAGCGCAGCGAGGTCCGCCGATGCCGCTGACGAAATACTAGCAATGGAAAGCCGCAGTCTGCATGACAGCGGCTACTTTGGAAGAGATACCTTTGAGAACGATGGCTACTATGATGACGATCTCGGCCCTGCTGAGCAAGATGAGGAGGAGCATCGGGGGCGCTCACGGAAACGGAGGCGCAGGACCGAGGAGGAGCAAGACTTGTTCCAGAAATGAATTACATAAAGCCTCAGCCTATACATCGCAATAATAGTATATGATACTACAGGTAGACCCATCGATACCTGAACCAAGAAGAAAAGTACCTTATGATTCCAACAGCTCGCCGAAAACAGTACACGGTAAAACGGAAAAGGAAAGCAAACTATCTCTAGCCTTAGCGAAAGTGAAACCTTGCACCCTACTGCTTGCCGCTAGTGGTGAAGTCAAACTTGGAACTGCCTTTGAACAGCCTATCGGGAGAAAAGGCGTCTGATGAGGGCGGGTTCCCAGGAGAGAATATGAATGATGGAGGAGGATTCGAGGTAGCAAAATTAGAAAATAATGATCCCGAGTTGGAACTGGAGGGATTGGCGAATAGTGAAAAGGGGTTTGGGGCTGGTTGAGCCGCAAACAATGAAGACGTCGTCGAAGCAGGAGGATTCGTGGCAAACGATCCGCGGGACGTGGAAGCCGGGGGGTTAGTCGCGAGAGATGAAGGGGCGGTTGGAGCAGGGACAGACGGGTCAGCGAGCAGCGCAGCCGCTTCGGGGGCTGTTGACGGGGAAGATCGCGTAGATGGGGGCGAAGGTGTGCGGCCGACAGTGGCGGTTGACTGTCGGCCCCCCGGCGTTACTGAAGTCTCAACTTCGACAGTTGGAATTGGAGTTGGACTCAAACTAGGGCCCCGTCTCAACACAAAACCGGACCCAGCAACTGCCAACCCATTTCTGCCGGATGACGAGAACAACGGTGCATCTCTCGGCTGGAATGCTCTACACGCAGCATGCCCACTCAGGAGTTTGGCGAGCTGGACTTGAAGTTCCTCTCTCTCTTGCCTGACCGGGCGCGACTCGGCGGCCACTTTTTCCACGTCTGTGTCTGTCATACTGGGCACCATATCGGGATCGAGGATGGTGGGGAGATGTCGCAGGAGACAGTTTTCCAACCCAAGGACCACAACATTGTCAATGAAAATATCAAGTGATCTCTGCGAGAAGAACGTCAGCTGAAATAGTACAAAGATGAGACAAAGGCTGACTAAAAAGCCTCCAGCTGAAACACTTACATCATAATAGTTGGCCATGCTGTCAATGATTTTGTCCGTTCCAAAATCACTAGAGGGGTTTGCCTGAGATGCTGCTTCCAACACAGCCCTAGCCACATGCTCATGGGTCAAATCTTCCAGGTTTGGGTACACCCTCTCGAGTTGACGGGCAGTTTGTTGAACTTGTCTCTCACCACCTCTCCTGCTTTGGGTACTCTTGAGCAAAGGGAGGGGATCGTATCCATACATGTAGTGATACAACAGCTCTTGAAGCTTGATGTCTAGCAAAGACTTCCTTTTCTGAAAGAAGGGGTCGACATACTCTCTGAGGAGTGCCTGTGCCGTTTTGGAGTCCCCTCCGACAATATGATCGATAAGCTTCTCCGTAAAGCGCTGGGATATTTCCGTGATCAGCTTGAGATGACATTTGGCAATATCCTCCCAAGGTTGTGATTGGTCCCTGAAAAGACGTAGAGTTAATCGATCGTTTGGGGAGCCTGGGAACTCGGTGCCTTGGTTCTCGGAAGCCATGGCTACCAGCTCACCCTTGAGATTCGCAAGTGAAACGGTTGCTGGGTCTTCGAACGGGTAGTGTTCAAGGAGCTGGTGAAGGTGGCGTGGAAGTTCTGGTTCCGGGAGACCGGTACCTGCTGAGCCTTCGTTATGATATTCTTCGTTGTCAGAGTCCTCGTCCTGGCTTTCCTCCTCCCAGAGAATTTTGCGCCTGTTTCCTTTGACTAGTAAGACGTACGCAAACGCCCTGTTGAGATCCCTCACCAAGGCACGCAGCTTTTTGATTCGGGCATCAGTGTACTCGCTCGAGTCTGGGTCCGGGTAAAGCCCTCCAAAGAAATCGTCAAGGTAGTTTCCTCTGACCGCTTCGCTAGCCAGCTCACGGAAACGTGAACTAATCTTGGTGAGATAGGTCCTCATAGCCTGTGGGGTTGAGCGTTGTTCACCCAGCTCCTTGAGTCGGAGTTGACGTTGTTTGATCAGCTGCTCAATGTCCTCGACGAGCCCCGGAAGTTTGCGTTGGATGTGTGCCAGGAGGACTTGACTGAGTTTGTCCCGGAGAGCCTCGATTCCCCCGTCCTGAGACTTGACTCTTGCCCATACTCCGTTTTGAAAGAAAGTCCTCTCGGTCTCGTCACGATCTGCATCCGTCGAAGCTGTCTCCATGTGTGTTCGGTTACGGAGTACGTGCCAGCCGAGCGCCAGCTTGTGAGAGCCCTCTTTATTCTCCGCGAGGCGTAAATACTGCCCTTCGTTGTGAGACCCCTCATCAACCTTGTCGGGCTTGGTGATGATTCCTAGTGTCCGTTCACGGGCAGAGTCGTGTTTCTTTGCTTCATTCAAGACTTTCTGGGCGGCCAGCTCGCTTTGGGCCGAGACAACGGCCAGGATGATGCTGTTTTCTTGCCGCATGTATCTTTCTGCAAGCCGATTGACCACAGCAACGCCACCAGCCTCTTGGTTCTCTGTCTCGTTATGATAGAAACCTGGGAGGTCAACGAGCGTCAACTGTGGGACACCAGGTCCGGAAATCTCCACCCGGAGGACCTGTTCTGAAAATGTGTTCGATCCGGCCCCGACGCCCATAACCTGTTTGGCCTCTTCAATGATAGCAGGAAGGTCGTCGTTGCTCAGTCCAGTTCTGTCAAAAATATGGCTGTCATCCAAATCACCAGCATCGTTTTGGACCTGGACGTTGACTCTTGTTTCAGTGGCTTGGCGAAGCACCAACTCGGTTGCAAAGCGTGTGCAGAGGCCGTCTTTGATGGGAAATCGAACACGAGAGATGGCCTCTAGAACGGAGCTCTTGCCGGATGATTGGTCTCCAACTACAATGAGTTGAGGAAGCTGGACAAATTTGCCCAAGCCAAGCTTGCGAAGTTCGTCAATGGTGTCAAGGAGGGCGCGCTGCTCCGCCGCGAGCTGCTGCACTGCAGCGAAGTCGAATTGAGCAGGAGCCATGTTTCCTTTTGTCTGTTCACTGTCAGGGCCGAAGATCTTGAGAAGGCTTTTCGGAGGAAAGTAAGGGCATGGACAAGTTTAGGTAGTGCGAAGAAATATATAGACCAGCTTGAAGTTGACAGACAAGCCTGGGGTTAACCCCCTGCATACCCCCGCGTTGTGCTGTGCCACCCTTGATCTCAACTCCTAACCGCCTGAACATGCTAAACGAAACACACATCATGTCCCCTTGTCTACCTGCAAGTCAATAGCACCAAGCCACGACCCCGTGCCCGTTCGTGTTTTGGCCAAGATCTTGGTGACGGCTGGGCCAGTTGACAGCCAGTCACCGTGTGACCAGACGTGCATATGAGTACTCTTGAGTGCAGATTACCCACAAAATAGCTAGCCAAGGATGACCTCCTTCCAGACCGGGCCAGGTCCCAGCGACTCAGTCCAATCTTCCTTTCCAATCGACCCAACTGCAACACGCTCTGCATACGTGCTCGGAATGGAACCCATTGCCTCCCTGCCACCCTTCCCATCCCGCCATTCCAACATCATCACCATATACCTCCACCCAGGCTCCTCGTCAATCGAATCATGGCTTTCCGCCCTCTCGTCTCTTGCCTCGCAGAGCAAAATGAACTCCCTTTCTTCGGGGACGGGGTGCTCATCAAGCCAAGCAGGCTGTACCCTGATGGTACCAAGCTCGCGTCCGCTTGAACCAAAAATACCGAATCGCTTTCGTTTGTCAGTAGGACCCTTGTAGGTGTCTTCTGATGTCGGCTCTGCTATTCGCAAGATGACCGACAGAGTCCAGAACTGAAGCAAACCTGAGCCACTGTGATGACTGACGATGTCAGGCGCGTAGTTTGGGGGGTTGGCGTTGGTCAAGTTAACCTTGGTCGGCTCCCTTCGCGAGCAGTTGATGCTCCCAAAGCGTCCTTTTTGGAACCTGTGACCATAGAAGTTTCTGCGGTCGACGTTGAAGGTGGGCTCGACAGCAACGCCTTTGTCATCGTTGAACCTCACGAGACGTTCGCATTCTGTTGTGTCGTGCGCTTGCCGTTGATACCAAACAATCCAAGATCTTCTGGGTATTCCCTTGTCGATACGCTCAATGCTCCTATTGTACCAATCCCACATGTGTGACCAAGAACAGCCAACCCATCCCGACCAAGACCAGCTGGGGCCCACGGGGCGACCAGTTGCTTCTGAGAGGCGTCGAGATTGAAGAGAAAGCGGGCGCCAGAGGAGAAACCAGTCAAAGTAGGTGGTGGGCAGACCATGACAAATGTCGGTGTCCAGCTGACACATGATTTGCCGTGACACACCAGCAAACGCATTGTACACGTCGGCTTGAAATGACAAGACTCGGGAAGAATATTCTTGCATCAGACCTTCAAACCGACCGATATCGTCGCGTTCTAATGACATCAGTGCCTGTCCTTCACCGCTCACCTCGTTTTCGGGTTCAAAAACGTGCTCCTCCCAGGCATCATTGTTTCGACACCGGAAAACTGCACCGCCGTTGATAAAGATCAGCGTCCGGGGCGCAAAGTGGAATTCTTGAAACCTGTGCAAACTGTTAGCTATGACGTTTTGGGACAGATAGAGACATTGTGAAACTTACGTCCAGGCTCGGGTAGAGTATGGCACCTTTTGTAGAGCATCTTGATATCTTGACCTAGCGGCCAAGCGAAATCCTGGGGCTATTTCTTCGACCAACTGAGTGGTCCCTCTGGTCCCAGGATAGACGCCTGCAATGCCCGCATCGGCATGCTCACTTCCGGCAGCCATAATCACCAAGTCGGCGGCGCTGTATACCATGTCCATTGCCTTGATAGCAGCCGCCTTCGTCTCGAACTCGTCTTGAACGATGCAAAGGCTGTCCACCCAAAGGTATCTCATGCCAATTTCCTTCATGACTTGTATGGAATCCATGATGGTGGCTGGGATTTTATCCCGATACTCAGGGCTCACTAGTGCTTGTGGCCTTTCGAGAGACCTGAGGTTTGCCTTGACAGTCATGAACTTCCTTCCCTGGCCCCAAACATAGCTCAGTGTAGCATAACGTGAGCCCTGCGGCAGTCGCACTAAACAGTTTTGCTCAACGTCAATGCACCGAAAGCCGGGGACTTCCTTGGACGGGTGGGAACGATTCAACTCCTTCAGGGTGAGATTCCTCCAACACTTTTTACCGTGATGTGCCTGGCAATACCCCAGCCACTTCCGTACCAAGGAAAAGTCGATCATGTTGGGGCGGATGGGACGGATAAAATACGAAATCGAGTCCGTCGGAGAATCATTGGCCAACAGAGTAATTTCCGGAAAGAGGTTGAGGCCATCGACGTACTGTCCGCTCTCTGTTTGGACGTAGGGCCGCAAGATTCGAACTTCGGGAATGTGGTTCCAGGGTGCGTTCGGGTCAGGATGACGGCCATTTGTATTCCAGCTCATCACCACGACAACTGACTCCCCATCCACCTCGGTGGGAACTTGGTTGGGGTCGCCTAAGGACCGTAGAACCAGGCGACACAGGGGGCAGCCGGTTTTCTTCTTCATGTCGAGCACCTTGCCGAGGGGCATGCTTAACTTGTCGGGCTTGTTACGCTTGTTCCACTCCTTGTCTCCTGGCAAGACGACAAAGCGCCGAGGGCTTAGTTTGAGCTTTTCGCAGACATCACAGAGCTTATCGCCGGGCCGAGGGGCGACGTGGCTGGGAATGGGCAGAAGCTCTCGGTCGGCATAAGCTACATCGTCGTCGTCAGACGCTTCACTGTGGCCTTCAGATGCAGTTTCCCAGAAGTCGGATCCAGAATCATGGTTGGTAATGGAAGTCATGTTGGTTTGTTATCAGGTACCGCGATCTGTGCTGATCAGTTGTAGTGCGATGGCAGAAGCTGGGCATAAATTGGGCGCCACAAGAAGAAAATGGTGGATGCGGGGCTCGTTCTGGCGGGCCAGCAGTGGCTCGCAACGCGGCGGAAATGGCGCATTTCGGAAAATGATGCAGCAAATAGAAGGGGGAAAATCGGGTGGGCGTGAATGGAGCAGTGCTGGTGCTGGTTAAAGAAGCCAGTCTCTTGTCGGGTAGAGATGTTGTGAAACCTCGACAGGACAAGAAGTACATAGTACGGTGATTGGCTGAAAAAAGTCCTCCCACACGCCACACCCAACCCTCGTCCCCTACTTACACTGATTATCAGCATTAACCCTGAGAAGCCAGGATCTTGTCAGACCGGCCAAACACTTGCCCGTCAGGCGAACTTGAACCACGCATTGCGCCCTGCCAAGCCTTCGCGACCATGGAACCGAGTCCTTCATTTGCCTGCCGGTGTCGAAACAACATGGCGCAGCATTGAAAGGAGAGGCCTCGTCAAACTGTGATCAGAAAGAGATGGCTCTTTATCACCGCCAGTTCACCTGGCGACCTGGACATTGAGCAGGAAGTCCTCCATCTTTCCACTCATCATGGCAAGGGGATTAAAGAGCGGCAGCTACATCAGTGACGCCCCTTTAGTATTCGCTGTCAGCGCCATCGTCGAGGGTCTCGTCACGCTTGCTCTCGCGTCCATTTTCGTGTTCAGCATCCTGCGAATATCGACCAGATCCCGCCCAATATGGTACTTTTACGCCACCATGTCGACTTTGTTCATGTAAGCCCTCCCCTTCAATCACATAGCTAACATTCAGGCACTCACATATCAATTACAGTGGCTACACTCTCCGCATGGCTTCCTTCTCCGTCTACGCCTACTATGACAAGCCCGAGGTCTATCTCTCCTTCGAGGACCGTTACCTGTTTATGCTCCTGTCTGCCAAAAGATTGGAACCGGTCGCCCGCCTGTTCCGCCATCTAGGAGCCGCTCTCTGCAGTGTGACGCTTGTTGAGCTTGGTCAACGCTACATCTGGGGATCGAATCAGCGGACACCTCTCCAGATTGGGAGGGCGGCTGTATGGACGTCAGCAGGCGTAGCGAGTGCCTTGGCCTTGACACATTGCATCTTGGCCCAGAGAGAGATTGATCCCGACTTGATGGCTGTCGAACGCCTGGGACTGCCACGAGTGCCACGACTGGATGAGGTGTTCAATGGCAACAGGGTGGTTGCCGTCGTTATTTGTGCAGCGCTGCTTGTCCTTTTTGCTGGGGGTATAGCAGTGTTAGGGATGGCGATCTACGCATCTTGTATAACCCCTGGTGAAGAAAAGAGGGCTGCGGCATCTGTCGATGTCAGTACATTCCAAAGCGTTTTCTTCTCACTTGGCCTGAATACTAACAGAATACCTCGCAGATCTCGCTCATGCTCGTTGTTGCCTCTGTCATCTTGGTCATTGTCCGAGGCTGGAACATGGCCGAGGTTCACTTGCTCTTGAATCCTTACCGAAGGGTCCAGAGTAAGCATATGGATTGGTGGTACTGGTGTGAGCTTGTTCTAGATCGCGTTGCCACCTCGTTAATTCTCCTTTTGGTCTACAATATCGGGAAGAAAGCATCAGTTCTCGACACGCAGTAGAGAGAGTCTAGTAGGTCTTTCGTGTTGAAACGGACTCCTTAGTAAGGCACATGTAACCACCCTCTCTTCATGTTATATTGCACCTATCCATAGCTCTATAAGGTAGATACCCGCCGATACCTCTCTGTCCCTAGTTCTCCATCTGGACAAACTCATCCTCCTCCGCAGCCTCGACGTGTTCCGTGGTTCCCACCTCCTTTGCGTCAACAATCTCGAAGCCTTGGGCCTCCGCTAGCTCGTCGACGAGCTTGTCATTCTTGACCTGCAACTCCCGGCGCTCACTGCGTAGCTCCTGGTAAACGAGGCGCAACACGTTGTGCTCGTCCTTCAAGGCGTCATGCTCGTCCTTCAAGGCGTCATGCTCGTTGCACAACGCGTCGTACTCGCCATCCAACGCGTCGTATTTGCCCTGCAATGTCTCATTTTCGCCGTGCAACTCGTTCCAGCTGGATTCCAGCACCTCATGCGCAACACGCAACGCGTCGTGGTCGCCGCCCAACTTGTTGTATTTGCCTGACAACTCTTCTTTTTCGTCACGCAACGCCTTGGCGTTGCATTTCACATTCCTGTACCGGTCAAAAAGCTCCTCATTATGATACCTCAACCTCTCATTCAAAGTCACCATCTTATCGAAGCGAGCCTTGTCTTCCTTTGCTTTCTTCTCCTTCTGCTCCGTAACCAGCTTCAGTTGCACTTCCAGATCCTTTCTAGTCACCGTGAATTGTTCCACCTGCTTGACCATATCCTGATTGTGCTGCTCAGCCCGGCGGAGCTCCTCAAGACTAGAGGACCACGCTTGAGAAACCTCAGAGAGTTCCCGCTGGCCCTTCTCGCGCATCTCGGCCATTTCGTCGTGATGGTCTTCACGGCAGCTGTTGAGCTCAGCCTCCAAGTCGGAGATGGTCTTCTTGTGTCGAGCATCCAAATCGGCAATGGCCTGCTGGTGCTTTGATTCCAAGTCAGAGATGTGTTGAGTGTGGCGTAGCTCCAGCCCAACAATAAACTCCTGGTTCTCCCACTCCAGCTTGGCGAGCTCCTGCTCGACCTTCAACTCCAACTGGGCAAAGGCATCTTTGTGACCCGATTGAACCATGGTAATCTCCTGCTTGTGTTTTGCCTCCAGGTCGATGACATCCTTCTTGAATTCCCTCTTGCTTTGTTTCTCCACATAGGCGATGAGATGGTCGATTTGCTGTTCATTCTCTTGTTGATGCTCAATAATGACCTCGTCCAGCTCGTTCCTATGGCTCGATTCCAAGTCGGAGATCTTCTGCTCGTAGCGTGACTCGAGCTTCGCAAGTTGCTCTTCATAGTCCTGCACGGTGACGAAAAGCTCTTGATCGTATTGCTTCTTGAGATCGGCTACTTCTTGTCTGGAGCCAGCTAACTCGAGCTCAAGAAGACTCTTGAGCTGATGCATTTCGCCTGTCTGCACGTGGGCGCTCCAGCGAATGATCTCCTGGGTCAGCGCTTGCTTTTCAGCCTCGTGAGCTTTCTTTTCGGTCTCACGAGCGTCTTTCTCAGCGGCCATGGTTTTGGTGAGCTCCTCAGTCCGTTGCTGCGAGTTACGTGCAAAATCGACCACTGCTGAAACGTGGCTCCTGAGCTGAGCAACCTTGCGCGCCACATCGGCGAACTCGTCGTTGGCAGCCATTTTTTCCTGTCACGGCGTATTCTGATGGAAGACGACAAGGTTAACGAAAAAGGTTATCTAGAGAGTTTGCGAGATGAATCAAGCACCTAGAAGTGGATAATCCATTGATAAAGTAGACAGGTATTGGGACTGGGGGCTTACCTGCTGGTACCTATTGATACCTACCTTAAGTATGAAAAGATTGTCGAGTGATGAAGAATGGAGAGAAAGTAGGTAGGTCGAAGGATCAGGCTGCGAGCTTTTAAGCCAGGAAATATCTGTGAGACTTTGGTGGCTTTTTCTTTTTTCCTGGGCCAATCACTTTCAGGAAAGTGAATAAAAGCTTGAAACCGCCAGGCTCCCAAACGTAAGGTAGAGTTTCTTCCGGCGCAGTGATCCCCACTTATCGAATTTGCAAGGTTCGTTAGGTATATCAAGTGACCAGGAGGAGCAATGCGAAGCCTTCATGAGAGCCTGCGTCTTCAGACTGTGACACAGGTGGCGCTGGAAGAGGAATGGGAATCATTTGTTTCACCATCTTGGGCTATCTTGTTCTTGCAAGCACATGGATCATGGATGCCTTCCATACCGTTCGCACGATCTTAGGTGCTGAAAATGGTATGCTCGGCGCGCTAATTGCCGTGGCTTGCGAGCAAAGCTTTGTCAACTGGCGGCCCACATCATGACTTCAGCACGCTGTAGACAAAAAAACTGGTACTGCAAGTGTTCAACAGGCATCAAAACACCGTTGACAGACCACATAAGATAGCTGTAAAGCCTTGAAAGATAGTCGGTAGACCTCAAAAGATAGTCGGTAGACCTCTAAAGATAGTTAATAGGCCTAAAAATGGTACCATAGGCCTTTAAAGATAGTCGATAGGCCTTTAAATACAATCGGAACGTCTATATCTACTAGTTTATATGGTTAGCTGTGCAGGTAGCGGTGCCAGTTTTTTTGTCCAGGGCGTGATCAGAACGTTCACCTGAACCTTCCGACAGTCAGCTTCAGACGAGGGCCACGGAACCTTGTGAGATAACGCCAACTTTCTATTCGTGGTGGGAGGATAACCTTAGGATGTCCCAAACCTTGTCCACGCAGTAGGTGTAAAACACACTTGAGCAGCTCTTTTCAAAATCTTTGACCTCGAGGGTCAGGAAGAAGGGCGGAGTTGGATACGTGCCATCCCAGATGCAATTGTGGGGATGGCCTCAGGGGTAAAAGGGGGGACAATGGCTGCGAGGCGGTAACCCTTCTGATGTCCATTGTCCGATATCATCAATGAAAGTTGTGCGCCTGAGCAGCAGGGACGTTTTGAAGCTACTTCAAGTTGAACATGTTGTCTCGTATCTTACAGGTCGAAACTGGGAACGGTTCCCTCTACCACCGTTGAAGTCGGGCCTGGGCTTCTAGGACGTGCTCTAGTGGTTTCTCGACTCACATCGACTTTTTTGATTGGCTCCATGAAAAACGTCGGTTTCAAACGTTTGCTTTGGCTACCTGATAAAGATCAGCAAACACGTATCCCGCCAGCTGCGTCTTGAGTTGGCGGAGCAACTCAGACGCTCTCATCTGCCGGATCCAAGCAACTGACTGGCCTGGCGGTCAGGATAAGAGCTGCTATTGAATTGCCTACAATACGGAGCAACGAGCAAGTGAATTGAAAATTTGATGAGAGCGGGACCCGCTTCTCTGCCTCTCGCGGTACCATCTCCAAGTATAAATCTTCTGTCTGTCCCCTCTGCCCCGATTCGATAGGCTCTCTTCCACCTTTCATCAGCAAGCCTTCTTCTTACTTTCTACGTCGCTACGGCTTTGTTGGCAACAACTCACTCACAACAAATACCACACTTTGTCATCATGCAAGTCATCAAGACTGCCCTGGCTGTTGGCAGCCTCATCCTTGCCGCTGACTGCGCACTGAATACCTCGACCTCGACCTCTGTTGTCGGCACCGCCCTCACGACTTCAGTTGTCAGTTACGAGCTATCCACAGTTGGCACTACCTTGCCTTCTGCTTCGCCGGCCGTCAACATTACCATCTCTGTCGACACAGCCGACGCCACCGGTCTTAACAAGCCCCACCCTACCGTCCACATCCCCGCCGATTCCGTTCTGGCTTGTGGTGAGACCTCTGTCATCAACCAGTACAGCTACGGCTCTCCCTTGGTGAGTGACTGCTGGGACCTCTACGACAAGTTGGACCACAAGGCCTCCGCTTGGTAAGTAGCCGTCGTGCTTGTTTAGACCACGGGTCCTATCCTGATTGCGGCGACTGACCAAACGGTACTTTCTACAGGGTCCTTGATCACATGTGGGAGCAGCGTGCTTTCATGTCGTCCGGCACCTGCGTCATTGGCGCCCAGATCGTCAGCGAAACTCAATACCCCTCGTACGTTGGAAGCGAGGACTTCCGTCAGGCTATCAAGAAGTCCATCAAGCAGTTTGCCAAGAAGGACAACAAGGGTCGGGAGCTTGTTGGCACCAAGGGTTACATGCAATGCGGTATGTTATTTTCGTACTAGTCCCAATGTTCGACAGATCATGGAAAGCTAATGATGTTTTTTGCAGAGCCCTGGCACGCCACCATCGAGTGGGGTCTCTATCACACATAATAGGCACGCCTGAGGTGATATGATCGCCGCCTCGAGTTGCCCGCGTGGAGAGCTAGCCCGGCAGTGGTGATGAGTTTGGGATTACGGGTACCTTGCAAAAGGATGGGAGCACGACAACAGAGGGTAAAGATAGTCGCATTCGATGCTCATCAGCATAATAATAGGAGGACAGTGAAATAAACCTTTACACAAAGGCTTGCTGTTACCTTAACATGTTTTTGGTCCTGTGAACAAAAGATGAAGGACGTGACAAGAATCTGAGAAGTGTCATTACAGGTATCTATCGCCCTGCCTTGAAGCGGTTTTTTCGAGTCTTCGATTCTGCTTTTGTCTACTCCGAACCCTAAGGTACCTGTCTATTTTACATCCCCATACCGCTCCTGCAGTGCAGCATGCAGCTTCCCAAACACCCCATCATGCCATTCCTCAATCTGCTTCCACTCACTCTCCGGCAGCGTCTTGTGCTGCATGCGCAACCAACCACCCACAATGAAATCCGCGTGAGAAGCCTGGTTGCCGAGCAGGAACGGCCCCGACGTGTCCCGCTTATACAACGCCGCCAAATCCGTCAGCGTCTCCCGCAGCGACACCAGCAGCTTCTCCCTCGCCTCGCCATACACCCCCATATCCTCCCACGACTTGGCCCCCAAGCGGCGGACAAACTCCGCCTTGACCTGCTCCTCCACCTCGGGATCGAACCGCATCCCGGTTCCCATCAGCTGAGCATGAATAGTAAACGCCCAGTCGACATTCGTGTTGAACTTGGAGTAGTCCTTGTGAGCCACATCTTCACGCTTGGACAGAGGAACAAGAATCTCGAGAGCTCCAGGGCAGACAAAGTTGAGATCCTGCGGCGGGAAGAGATCACCGCCCGCATCGGGGAATGTCTCTTGAAGGTACAACGCAATGTCGAACGAGTCACCAACGATAGCCCCAGTGCTGGAGTCCTTCAACACAGGCAGGGTGTAAAAGTCGGTGCCGTCGGCAAACTTGCGGCAGGGTGACGCCCCCAAGCTTGTTCGCACCTTGGTGATGTCAGGCATCTGCACCCATTCTGTCGAGTAGGGGACTCCCTTGAAATTGAGGGCGTAGCGGGCTTTCCACGGGTTGGGTGCCGCCGTGTTCTCCTCGCGGGGCCGGGCAAAGGCGATGTCGTAGAAGACGAGGCGGGGTGAGTCGCTGGTGGCAGTGAAGTCGGATGCCATGGTGTGCTTGTCCTCGGTTGTCTGAATCGATTTGTGGGCCGAATAGAGACCTCAAAAGCTGAGTGATGATTGTTGGAAATGGTGTGCTCACATCAACACATGACAGTCCCCCGCACCTTGATATTTATCTGTACAGTACCCCCCTGGTTTGTTTGTCTAGCGTGGTACACTCGGTGGATTTGAACAGGGGTTTCGGGCCACTGAGGACTCCCCAAAAAAACGGCTGCCAGGGTTGAATATGGCGTGTCAAGGGTTGAACTTGGCTTCTTTTTCGCTTGCTAGGGTCTTTTCTGAATCAGACTTCCTGTTTGGTATGGTGGCCTTCGATAATTGCCCACCTAGCGATAGTGGGCTTGGCTGTACCGCACTAGACAAACAAACCAGGGGGGTAGTGTACAACCCTCCACGGTTTGAAAGGTTAAAAGTTGTGAATACCAAGACCACCGACAAGGGGGGTTAGCCAGGTTACTTGGTCAGTAATTTCGCTGGCCGAGTACTTCCAGAGCCTTCGACGCTATGGCCATCACCCTCTTCCCAGCCAAGAAAGCAACAACTACCTACAAGGCCACAATAAATTGCCAACTTTCTAGCTATTCCAGCCCTGCTTTATTGTCCACCTCCCCCCTTGTCGTCAGGCCTTGGCAGGTAGACAAATAACCTTTCAAACCGTGGAGGGTTGTAGTCTTTGGATGAAATCTCAGTCTAGCCAAGTTTGGATGATTCAGGGTGAAATCATAACAAATCAAATCTGCTGTGACTCGCTTGTGGTCACAGCTCGACCCCCGCAGTCCAATCAGCACTTTCGCGTGGGTCGTCCAGGGGAAGCCGATCGGGTGCCAAGCCACGTGGCGATGCTTGTCATCCGAGGTGCGTTGCCAAGTTGTATGTAGAGATACTCCGTACACTCCTCCATCACCCAACGTCAAGAGTCTTTTACGATGATTCAAAGGGACAGACCAAGATTTGCTCGGCCACATCGCCACATGCATCTGCTGTCTGAGTTCTGCGCAAGGCAAACATTGTGTTAAGGTTGGTTTGTCATTGTAACTAAACTTCCCGCTATGGCCATTATCCGTCCTTGATCGCATACTTCGTATCCATGTAAATCCAAAAGCAAACCCTCATTTTCATCGCTTGATTAATTGCAACACACCGTCGGCTCTTCCGTGGCACTCGTTTGACCAACACTGGAATCCAAGTTAGCGAGGCTGTGTGTTGATGTTGTGATACAGAAGGCTTGAAGGTGACACACTGGTTGGACTCACGCCTTAGCGCTGATCGGCTCCCAGTGGAACAGTAAAGACCCGAAATACGCCCCAATCAAAATGCAAAGAATGAGGTACCCGTTGTAATACATGGCCAACCTGTTATCCACCGTTATGTTAGCATCCTGCTTCTTTCGTCGAGAAAGAATAGGGAAGTAAAAGAAATACTCACAGCATCACAAGGTATCCCACCCCAAACTGTACCATATGCAGCAGCGCCCTGACCATTTGCTCCCATATTGTCGGCCTGTATCCCAGAGTGAGATCCACACCGTCGTTCCCTTGCACACTGTTTTGATATCTCTTGAACAAGAATCTGTCGTACTCCTTGACCACCCTCCTCAAGAATTCCAGCGACGCCGTGAGCAGCAAGACGCCAATGCACGACCCCGCAAACATGCTGACCGATGTGATCTTCCATGATGAGGCGATAAAGCACGAGTCGATGGTGTTCCAGTTCCAAAGCATGCTAATTTTGCATCCGGTACCCCCGCCCATGCCGTGCCCGACACCGCCGGCGGCCGCGGCAGCGGTTGAGGTCGTGGCGGCAATGACGCTAGCAACGGTAGAGGATGGTGTCATATCCATGCCGCCGCTCATGTCGTGGTTGGAGTGGTCCATTCTGACGGTATTAAGAGTTGGGCGTAAGCTGTTACTGTATCAAAACTGAGCAAAATTGATGAGCGAAGAAATCGTCGCGAAACGAGAGTTTTCTGGGCAAGTTGTCTGATCTGATTCTAAATGATCAAGGTGATGTATTAATTCCCTCGGGAAATGCCCACAAGCGACGCCGAAACCGTAAAAGTCGTTCGGATGGCGACGAGTCGGTCCCAGGGCAGGAGTAAATAAGGTAAGGTTGGGGGGGAAGAACGCCCCTTGCGACGGTGTTCCAGGAAAGGGGGAAGGACGGTGGGTGACTGGACAGTACCAAAGAAGGGGGAAGAACGGTGGACAGAGACCAAGTAAATATACACAACAGCGTGATGATTTCGCGAGACACAGCGAGTTCTTTTTTTGGGAATAAACATCTAAATTTGTCGAGGTCTATCTGCTGTGAACAATTAATTAGCATGTTGTGATGGGTTCAATGCTGCAGACATGGAGAATATGGTGATAACTGGTGAGCATTCACCCTGACTTGACGGAAACAGGTGGGGCCAGGACCCCCAGATGGGGCCACATTGAGCACGTTTGAGCGAGTAGATAGCTCCTTGAACCTCTGCAACCAACGGTGTGGCGTGGGCATTGCCAATGAATGCAGAGAAGGGATGGAACTGGAAACTTGCTGTGGCTGCGGCGGGCCAGCAGCTACCTTAGAATGTTGTGCCTTTCTTGGCGCTCGAGTCTCGCGTGGAAGGGGCCACAAGATAAGTCGGGGACGTTGCACGTAAAAAAGCTGGTCTGCAGTTGCGGTCGGCATCGTGGACCCGGAACTCGGGACTCGGGAGCTTCTCCAGTTCATTTTGCAGGTCAGTTGGCAGGTGTATTGCTGGCAACCTCTGTGTCAAGAGCAACTGAAGCCTCCATGGGCGTATATTTTGCTCAAAGCAACTCATGCGCATAACCACGGCAGGTATCACGGTGGATGCCCAGGCAAACTTTGCCGGCTGTCTTCCGGGTGCTCTGTCCTCATGGGTTCCACGTGGGATGGTTGTTGTGCAACCAACAAAGGTACCCTGTCTTACTTGCAGTTGACACCTAAAGGAGATGCAGGAAGGAGAAATAAATTAATTTTTTGTGAAAGTCCTCACCCTCACAGATCCCGTGGACACTAAGACGATTGACGGGAGCAGGTATTGACTCGCCCATGGTCTCACTAGATATGTGGACAACAAACCAACATCGTCTTGCGACCTAATCCCCAAATCAGCCATCAACTACCACATACGGCCATACCTGGCAGAAAACTCGGGATCCCGTCCGCTCTCCCCTAGATAAGCTTCCAAGGGGCCGGACTAGTACTCAGGTGGGTGACCACTGGGGAATCCCTGGTGTTGTATGTTTTGCTATCGATGTCATGTTTTCAGTTTTTGTTCCTTTTCTCTCCTCTCCTTGCGAGACTCGGTACTTCATTGTCTGGTTGTACCAGGAAGCTCATACACGCGCCTCGGAGCCTCAAATTCATGCACATTTGCTCTGGCACCTAGTTCAGTCCTTGGCACGTCACCCCCTTGAAGCTCTACCTCTTGTTGTTGCTCCTCCCGGACCTTCTCATGTTCTGAATGTCGAGGCCCGAAAAAGGTGCCGGGTGGTGTTTTTGATGCGCGCATGAACCGGACGAAAAAGTACACTGCTACACCAATTGCAATCATGGCTACTCCAACAGAGATACCAATTCCAATTTTGGCCCCAGTGGACAAGTCAGAGGACTGTGTACCGGGCTGGGAGTCTGGTGGGCTTTGGCCGCCAGTGCTCGATGGTATCGCGTCTCCTGACAATGTTGAAACTGAGCCTCCTGGTCCGGTGACTGTGCGGAATATTGTCTGGCCGGTTGGAAGCCTTGAAGACGTTGTTGTTGGCGCGACGAGAAGTGGATTGGCCGTCTGCCACCAGTTGACGACTGCGGTGTCACTCTCCTGCCACATGATCGGTATTCCCTTGGCCAACACCATCAGCCTCGTGCTTGCTATGATATTTGACAAGGCTCCCACTGGCTCAGTGGTCATCCAGACGTTGGTCATTGTTGAATGGCGCGGAATGGTTGAGGCGCAGTCTCTGGTGTTGTACCACAAGGTTGATGACCATGGCCTGTCAGGGGTAAACCCTCTGTTTCAACCATCAGTAAGAAGAATTATATAGGGGAATATGAGCAAAACTAAACATACGAAGGGCAGCATAGCCAAGCCGTTGTTCCTTTGGGGGCCAGCGCCTTTTGTGAGTAGTCAGATGCTGTTATGGGGAAGTCGCTTTCCATGGAAGCCACAGGCGCCCACCCGCTGGGGCAGATTCCAGGTGAGTAGTAGTAAATTGTATGCAGGTCGAGTGACTGAGTCCCAGGCGGATAGCATTCAGTGACATCAGACCAGAAGGCCGCGACATAAAACCCCGCAATTCCATTTCCGATGAACGAAGTTGTTGACAGGCATGTTGACGGGCCGGTGAAAACCGTCGTGACGGGCCCGACATTGTCTAGTGGCGAAGCCATTGTTTACCGCGAAAGTTCAGACGACGTGAAGCTATCGCGAAGGAGAAGGGACTGGAAGTCAGAATCCATCTTGCATCCGTGATTGGGGACGCGGCTGGCTATTTACCCGTCTTACCAGCACCTGGGACTAGAGATTAGACGATGTTGCTATTGGGCCTCGATTCAGGGGTGAAGGGGGTCTGAAACGCGAACATGATTGGACTCGCATGCAAGTTGTCGGAGATATGTACGCACTGGGCGGCTACTACTTACACCACTCGCCCTGTGTGTAGCACTGAGGGAAATAATATCATTCAGCTGTTCTGTGTGCCGGATAATTTCGCACGTCGAAACATGCAAGCTTCCAAGCCCCAGTACCTATTCTGGGGGACCGATCCAATGACCGATGGATAATACAGAGCTTTTCCAGCATTCGTTGATCACGGGATACCAGAGAAACTTCTTGACATACACCTTTGAGGGGTTCCTCGGCCCTGGAGCCCCTGAACCCCTGGAGGCTTGGCCCTGAAATGTGGGGCCAGACCCTAGAGAGTAACTTCACATGCAGACTCAAACGCAATATTCGAAGTTTGCGGAGTACCGTATGATGAGAATCCGAACTGGCGTATGACATGTCTGGGCTGAATGTCGCTCATATAAATGTAGTACAAGTGTTGCAGGACTCTGTAAGGCTGGGCAAGATGTGAGAGCTTCCTACCTCAGCGAGCAAGAGACGAATCTGAGAGCGGCTTCCTGACTTGCAGGTCTAGACCGTGTTCCACAGATCTAGACCACGAGCTCGACCTCTGCAGTCATCTCCCAGGCGTGTTACGATACCTCTGTTTGGCAATCAAGGTGCCAAAGGGACCGCGTAAGGTAGACATGGTGCCACCATACATATTTGGGACGGTAGAAGAACTTCCCGGCGTTGCGAGGCTCAACTTCGAATGACATTCTTCGGCGACGTCAGACACTCCCGAGGTCACACAAATCGCCTGGCGAAATACCACTTCGTGTGCTGTGTATCGCGAGCGACCCCTCACGCTCAAACAGAGAGGGTTAAGAAGTTTTGATCGAGGCTTCCGATGGTTCATTCCACTGCATGAAGGTCGTTGGCTCACAGTTAGACCGTCCAAACTTCCAAACAGACTCGGTTTGTCCGTGTGTCGCATTGACGTCACCGTCGTTTGATCAATATAGTGAGGCATTGTCATTAACATCGAAACGAGAACTCGGGGAGCAAGGAGACCCCATTAAACAAGTATAAGAGTCGCGCTGATCCTCAACCAGCAAAGGGATATTCACTTGACACCATTCCACACTTCCATATTACATCACGAACAAGGACACAAAAGCTATTACACCACGCGAACCCTAACTTCAACTTCACAATGTCAGACAAAGACAACGGCTCCGACGACAAATACTTGAAGCCAAAGGCGAATGTCGGCGGCGGTGGCGGCGGGGGCGGTGGTGATGGTGATGGTGGTGGTGGTGGTGGTGACGGCGGCGATTCAAACACCAGCTCCTCTGCCAATTCGACTTATTCAGGAACTACTGTGGCCGGCTCCGAGACCTCCGAAGCCTCTAATCTGTCGGGAAAGACTCTCTAGCCACAGAGCTCACCGAGCATTTCTAAATTACATCGTCCGTAAGTCAAAAATGCAGTTTACCTGGGTAACTAGTATGAAGTGCTTCAACTAATGAGTTGATTCGCAAGCGAATGGGCTGGATCCCAACAACGATGTATTTTTTGGACGTGGTAAATGGTGACTGGAAAGGGGATCTGAGAAAGGAGGGGTGAAGAATGGAAAACAACAAATAGCTAGCAAGTCTGGCGTAGAATAACAGCATTGGCCCCAATTCATTTTTTTGAACCACCATCTCTGCTTACTTGCCTGCCCGTCTGAGATCGTAATGCGATGATCAATAATGTCCTTCTCAATGCACTTGAGCCGCTCCTTTGCTTCCCTCCCTGTTTCGAAACACTCAATACTCATGTACTCCTTTGCGTCTTCCAGTGATCAAGTGCTGCTATCCTGCCCGCTCAGAGGCTTCTTGCTCGTCTTAGCTTTAAGATCCTGTTTTGAGTTCCCGACATCGATAAACAAAGAAGGCAAGGTGGCAGGGGCGATCCATGGGTGCGCTCATTGTCACGGTCTTGTTTTGCGAAGTGGAGTCTGATTCATAGATTGGGAGGGAAGAAAGAAGCCGAGACACCACCACCAGGGTACCACTGATTACGATGGTCTTCTTCATATATGCCGTCAGTGAGACAACCAGTGACATGGTTTTGGGAGTCGCAGCATCTTCACCCAACAATGATGCCGTATTCGGTTATATTCGCATTCCACACATCCCGGCCTGATGATTTCACTCCCCGGCTGCTTCTCAATCGTCTCCATCTGTCTTCAACCCATGGTAGGTCCCCCAGGATCCAATATCACTCCCCGGAAAGGAGCTGCCTTTGGCCGTTGCAACCTTCCCTGAAGTAGCCTCTTACTGAAATAGAGATAAGAGGTGTCGTCAGTAGACAGATAGGAATAGCCACGGGATGAACTCCAGATTTCTCGATGGGAAATCCTGCAGCAGCATCACCAACGATAATAATAGATAACATAATCTAAATCAGCCAATGGGTTGTTACAAGACGGCAGACCTTTCCCCGAATCATGAAATCCGGTATCTATCGTTTGGCCAGCACCAGGAGCTAGCTATGTTAATGACAGTGACAACAAGCCAGAATTGATAAGAATGACCAATACTCCAAAGAGTCTCAACATGAAATATGACCCAGTGTGCTCTCACTGCAGGTTAGTAAGAACACTTGCCACAGTATCCGCAGTCATGTGCCGAACAAGCCGTGTAATCTAGGGGTCCCTCGTCCTCGTCGTGATTGTAGCGGTAGTCGTCATAATAGTGATCATAATCATCATCGCTATCATCTGTATCCACCTCTGCCATGAAGCCGGAAGGGCCACGGTCCGTTGCTCCATCTCCATGCTTGTTGCCTCCCTTTCCGCTTTCATCGGTCGAGTCCTCGTCATTTTCACTTTCGTGTGACGTCGACGCCTCCCACCGACCCTTGACCACAGTAGAAAGCGCAGCCTCCATATCCTCAAGCTGCTCGCGCACTTCCAGTCCACCCTCTCCAGTGTACCGCAGCTCCATCTTCTGGTTGGTCATGTCGGTGACAATATCGGTGATCATATCGATCAGCTTAGCGAGCTGTGCGAGTTCAGGCTGATGGTCTTCCTCCCACCTTTGTACATCCTGTCGAACATCCCTGATCTGAATGTCTCCCTCCTTGAAGAGTCCCTGGGTGTGAAAGGCAAGGATAAAAGTGGGAATCTGTGAGACCCACAGACGAGGTAGTTCTTCGGCCAAATGACCCTTCTTCTCTTTGGTGTAGATGCTGCGAGTCTTGAGGTCAAAGACTTGGGCCTGAGGAATGAGCTCACCGCCAGACTTGACACTGACGGTGGAGTCAGACAACAAGGCATTGAACTTGGATGCAAGGCGCATATCGGTCTGTGAAAGCAAGTCCGCAAGGGATGCCTGGTCATTGATGCTTGCAGATGAGGTGATGGTGGCCGAAGACGAGCCCTGGCCCCTGGGCCTGATATACCCGTCTGCTTCAAACCGAACAAGAAAGCGACGATCGCCGAAGGTGTACCGAATGAGGCGTTGATGCGAAGCTGATCCCTTGACATCAGCTTCCCAGATGGTATTGGCTTCTGGAAAGCTGTGGCCATACCCGCGAACTCCTGGTATCAGTTCCGTTGGTGTATTTTCACGTCGAGTGAAGAAGACGGTGTTGTGAATCTTTTCGACAAGGATCCGAAATGGCTTGTCCTGCCTGCGAACGAATCGAAGCAGATTGCCCAGCGTGCTTCCACAGGCAACAACATCGATCCCGGAAGAAATGTTGCCATCTGCCTCCAGCGCAGCAATGACGCACGGCTCCAAGGGGTGCTTTGGAAATCGGGCGGCGTTCTTGTCTCGAAAGTACGACCCGTTATCTTCATTGAGACGAGATGGAGATGCGACAGGAGTCCACAGAGGTGGTTTGCCTGTTCCCCGCAATGGGATGTTGTCAGTAACAATATCTCTGATCCATGTGTGGGCAGAATGAACGTACCTGGAACCAGGATGGTGGGCACAGTTTCCTTCACATCGAGCCAGTTGTACGAGGTGATAAGTCTGCAATCACGGATCTTGGGTGAGACAACATTGCTGCTGGGGTTGACGTCAAGATCTGACATCTCGAGAGTTTGTACCAGGTCTCCTAAAGGAGGAGGGGGAGATGCTTGAACCGTCGCAACATCGTCACTCTTGCGCCGATTGTAGTGGCTTCGAGGCTGATACCAGTGCGACGCCATGATGTGATCGATAAGATGCTGTCAAGACGATATGCGAGGCAAAAGAACAAAAAAGGAGTTGTCTGGCAGTCTATGTCGTAGCTCTGGCGGTCTGAAGACATGGAGGGAAGAGACGGGGAAAACCCAGGAATAAATATCCGTCTCCGACTGGCGTAGCCATTCATCGATGCTCCCCATGTTGGGTGTGAATGGGTGGCTGTTCCCTGCCGGGGACTCGATCTCGTTGCGTTTGCACGAGCAGGTACATTGTTGTCTATCGCCACTCCTACTGTATATGTAATAAATCAGCCTTGCCCTGAATCACAGGGTGTGCATTGTGTACAACACAACGCCCCAGAGTGCGGTGAGTGCGCACCCCCACTGTTATGAGAACGCCACACGGGAGGGAGCGGCATCATGTTCGGGATATGATACAGGGAGTGAATGTTACCCAGTGATAACACCGCATTCGAGGACGCTGGGCCAAATAAATGAATCAAGGCACATGCTGAGGCATTCCGATTGTCGTCTTGCGCAGCATACAAACACTTTAGGCATCTGTTGCCTTCGATGCAGTGAGGCCTGCCGCCAACACAGCACGAGACGCAGCACAACAATCAATTTGATTCGTTGCGGCGGAATGGTGGCCGTCCTCGTTGGCCAGGACGAGGCTTTGCGGGGCCGGTATCCTGGTCACACAAGGCGGCATACAGCATGTTCCAAGATGGGCCAATTACAGACAGTGTTGTATCTGTAGGCAAACAGAGCTGTGTGCCTCCGAGTTGAGGGATGGAAGGACATCATATCCCAATAATAACCACCTTGAACATCATCTCTTCTCTCAAAGTTCTGCAGACAACCTTTTCAGCCACTGTGTCTCCGTCAAACAGATCACTCACCATCACTTTGGCCCAGAGCCCCTACCCCTTGTGCACCAACTTAGTTGAGTTCGATATGGCGTCGACGACTGATAACTCCGCCAGAGCCGCTCGCCTACGGACCCTCTTCCGGGAGACTATCTCGGGGACCCGCCAGGTCAGGACTCCACAGAGTGCTCAACTGTTCCTCGAAGCCATTCGCATTCAGGAACATCCCAGCTCCTGCATTGAAACCATAATCGGGAGTACCGCCGGTCTCGACGCTATGAGGGACTCAGTTCGAGCCGATCTGTCGTTGCGCTTCCTGATTGCGAGCACTCTTCCATTCCTGCAATATCTGTCCAACCCTGGCATCAAGGCGCTGGCCGACGGACAACTGTTGCAACAGGTCCTTTTGGTGATTGCACACCCGCCAACCGTGTGGAACACCCTTGTGAAGTTCTTCAAAAGCCACGAGATTCCGGACAACAGTCTTTCGGGGTTCGCCTGGCTGGCTTTGGAGCTTCTCCTTCTCCCCCCCACTGCCAACGTGGACGTGATCGATGATGTGCGGTCCATCTCTGAGTCAAAGGCGCTCCTCAAGTCTGAAGGCCATGTCGCGCGCGAATATGGCTACATGATCCAAAAGGTCTTGCGTATCCGGGGCTCGTTGGACGGTGGGGCTCCAGGCACTGCAGGACCGGGAGGACGACACGACAATGACCTGGCAGACTTCCGGCGTATTAGCATCTATCCGACCACTGATGAGTTCCTCTCGACGCAGCTGCCGTTTTACCAGACGGCGGTTGACGTGCGCGAGACAGACCTGGAGAAGCGACCGAGCGTGCACCTGGACAACCAGTTCCGGCTGCTGCGTGAGGATATGTTGGCTGAGCTCAGGGAGGATTTGCAGGTGGCAATGGGCAGCAAGAAGGGAGGCAATCGGAGATCATTCATGCTGGGCCGACTTGAGCCGGCGGGGTTCGACACTGGCGACAGTTCGAGGGGCAGGTACAAGCCCTGCACCCTTCTGGTCAGGTGCTTCGAGGGCCTGCACTTTCTCGAGAGGATGAAGCCCGAGGAGCGGAAAAAGTACCTCAAGGACGAACCGGGTCTCCTTCGACACCAGGCATTTGGCGTCCTCTGTCGCGACAAGGAGATTTTTGGGTTTGCTTTCGTCGACCGCGACCCCGACAATCTTGCCAAATCGCCTCCTATCGTGTCGCTGCAGTTCACCGACGACAATGGCCTGCGCAATGCCATTCTCGCTCTTACACTGCCCAAACGCGAGTTGGTTCAGTTTATCTTGGTAGGAACTCCAGTGTTCGCCTATGAGCCCGTCCTGCTGGGCCTCCAACGATCAACAGACTTGGCCCTTCTCGACCTGTTGGTAAACCCTTCGAGCATTGCAACGTCCGACTTCACGATAAAGGCCGGCTTGCGACCTCTGGTAGCGAAACTTCTTAGGGGCAGCAAAGCTTTGGAGGACGACGGCACCGTTGATATCGATACCCGTAACGGCACCATCTCGATCGACAAATCCCAACTGATCGCCCTGATCACCTCCTTGACGAGGCCTGTGAGTCTCGTACAAGGCCCGCCAGGTACCGGAAAGTCCTTCATCGGCGCCCAGATTGCCCGTTGCCTATATGAGGCTGGTCTGAGGATCCTAGTCCTCAGCTACACGAATCATGCCCTCGACCAGTTCATGGAGGATCTTCTCGACGTTGCCATCCCGGCAGAAGCAATGGTTCGTATCGGGTCAAAAGCCAAGTGCACCGACAGGACCACCGCTCTTCTTCTCTCAGAGCAAAAAGGCAACTATCGACGGAGCCGGGATGGATGGCTGATTGTCGACAACTTCAAGCAAAAAGCAGCAAAACTGGCCGCTGAGCTTCAGCAAATGCTGCAGAACTATTTCCGTTCGACATTTCAGTGGCAGGAGATTTCTGAGTACCTGGAGTTCTCGGACCCGGATGCCCATTTCCTGAAGGCTCTTCAGGTGCCTGAGGACGAAAATGGGTGGCGACGAACTGGGAAAGGGGGCAAGGAAGTGGGCGAGGACTATCTCTACAAGCAGTGGGTGAGTGGGAACGGGCCCGGCGTTTTCAAGAATAACATCCCCAGCAGCGCCCGTGGGATATGGAACATGCCTCGCGAAGTTCGACTACGCCATATCGAAAGGTGGACTAGGGCAATGGCCGAGGAACGGCTACACACCCTGCAGGAGGTAGCACGCCAATATGCAGAGGTTCAGAGGGACCTTGATGTTCAATTCAGCCAGTCCGACAACCACATCGTGCGTCAAAAAAGCATTATTGGGTGCACGACCACTGGTGCTGCCAAACATGTTCGGTTGATCCGTGCTGCCGAACCGGACGTTATTCTGGTGGAAGAAGCCGGCGAGATTCTAGAGAGCCACATTCTGACGGCGCTCTCATCCACTGTCAAGCAGCTGGTTCTCATCGGTGATCATAAGCAACTTCGGCCCAAGATCAACAACTATGCCCTGTCTGTCGAGAGAGGTGACGGGTTTGACCTCAACCGATCTCTTTTTGAGAGATTGATCCTTCAGGGAGCCGAACACGCAACTCTTCAAAAGCAACATCGCATGATTCCAGAGATATCTTGTTTTGCCCGCGAGCTTACATACCCTGAGCTACTCGATGGTCCCAAAACAAGCGGGCGGGAGCGCATTCGTGGGCTGCAGAACAGAGTGGTTTTTCTGAGCCATACGAAGCCCGAAGACGTTGACAAAGCTATCAAGGATCGTCGCGACCCCGGCGCCAAAGAGAGCAAGAAGAACCAGTTCGAAGCCGAGATGGTCTTGCGTTGCGTCAAGTACTTCGGACAACAAGGCTACAGCTCTAACCGGATCGTCGTCTTGACTCCCTACTTAGGCCAGCTCCGTGTTTTGCGAGACGTCTTCTCCAAAAACAAACACGATCTTGAGATCAGCGAAATGGACAAAGCCGAGTTGATCAGAGCCGGGTTGATATCAGAGGCTGCTGCTAAAGTTGACAAAAAGCCTGTCCGGATATCAACGATTGGTAAGGCAAACTCCAGATACGCCTGTAGAACCCCACCGAATGCGTCAAGGCTAACAATGAATGCATGCAGACAACTACCAAGGAGAGGAGAGCGACATTGTTATTGCATCTCTCACACGCAGCAACAGCTCAGGAGACATCGGTTTCATGTCTGCCCCAGAGAGACTTAATGTCCTGATTACACGGGCTCGAAACTGCCTGGTGCTTATCGGCAACATGGAGACCTTCAAGCAAAGCAAGAAGGGAAGAGCAACCTGGGTTCCGTTCTTTGATCTTTTGAACAAGAACGGAAATCTCTACGACGGACTTCCAGTCAGGTGTGAAAAACACCCACAGACTGTGGCTTTGCTAAAGGAGCCTCTCGACTTTGACAAATCATGCCCAGACGGCGGGTGCACTGAACCCTGGTACGTGATGGCCCATTCATATCCTCCTTCACGGTTGAGACTGACCAAGTAACGCACAGCGAGGCGCTCCTCAAATGTGGTGTTCACAAGTGTCGATCGCGCTGCCACCGTATTGACGATCATACCAAGGCGGAGTGCAATCAACTCATCACTCGGGTTTGTGCCAGGCAACACAAGGCCAAGGTACGATGTGGCAGGCAGAATGAGGGGTGTGTCCACTGGTATGTTGCTCCATCAACCTGTTCGCTTGATGATTATAGCGCACGGGAGGACTATAACTGACACCCTTGTAGCATCAAAGAGGACCAGGAGATGGAACGCAAAGCCAAGCGAGACTTGAAGCTCGAAGAGGATCGCAAGGCTCGCGAGGAGGCTTATACTCGTACCCTGAAAGAGATACAAGACGAGATCGAACATCAAAAGCGTGTCAACAAGTACCACGCCGAGGAACGCCACCGTAGCGAGACCATTGAGCAGCAAAAGGCGGACTTGGAAGCCTTGAAAGAGGCAGAAATCAAGCTCCGTCAACAAAACAAGCAACGGGCAGAAGCTCAATCCCGATCGAAGGCTGCGAGCGCCTCCCAGACAGCCAAAAAGGCACCAATCAATGCTTCTGAGGACTGGTCGAGCGATGCAAGAGCAGAATGGGAGTTCCTCAAGGAATCGGAGCCCGGGACCTACAGCAAGGCACTTGATGAGCTCATGAGCATGATCGGATTGGAGGACGTCAAACAGGAGTTCTTGAATATCAAATCCAAGGTGGATACGGCATTGCGGCAGGATGTGTCGCTGGCCAAGGAGAGGTTCAGCTGCTCCATGCTAGGGAATCCTGGAACTGGTATGACACCCACAGCATCTCACTGTTCCGAGCTGACCTTTGTATAGGCAAGACCACTGTCGCCCGTCTTTACGCCGAATTCCTCACCGAGCTGTGTGTCATTCCTGGCAACTGTTTCAAAGAAAATACAGGCGCAGGTCTGGCAAATATTGGGGTTTCTGGTTGCACAAAGCTCATCGATGAAATTCTCAATGCGGGAGGCGGCGTCCTCTTTATTGATGAAGCTTACCAACTCACTTCTGGCAACAACCCTGGTGGCGCTGCTGTTCTCGACTATCTCCTTGCCGAAGTCGAGAATCAAAGAGGCAAGATCGTCTTTATTCTGGCTGGCTACAGCAAACAGATGGAGAGCTTTTTTGCGCACAATCCTGGACTGCCCAGTCGATTCCCGGTCGACATGACTTTCGCCGATTACACCGACGAAGAACTGCAGAGGATCCTCGAGCTCAAGATCAATCAGAAATACAGCGGCGCGATGGACTGTGCTGATGGTTTACGAGGGCTGTTCTGTCGGATTGTGAGTCGGCGTATCGGTCGAGGGCGTGGTAAAGAAGGATTCGGCAATGCGCGCTCCGTCGAAAACACGCTGGACATCATCTCGAGAAGACAAGCCAATCGCCTTCGAGGCGAGAGGAAAGGAGGTGCCAAGCCAAACGACTTGTTCTTCACGAAAGAGGATCTCATCGGCCCAGAGCCTGCTGAAGCATTGACGAAGTGTGGGGCGTGGAAAGAGCTCCAGCGTTTGACCGGCCTTCAGTCTGTCAAGGAAGCTGTACGTTCGCTTGTTGATAGCATCCAGCAGAACTATCTAAGAGAGTTGGAAGAGAAACCTCCCATCGAATACTCTCTCAACAAGGTGTTCATGGGGAACCCGGGCACTGGCAAGACGACGGTGGCGAAACTGTATGGGGCAATTTTGGTGAAGCTCGGTTTGCTTTCCAAGGGCGAAGGTACGTGTTTTCGATCTGTGGAATAGCCTCTTCCTCTATGTGACGTTGGGGCCTCTGGCGGTTTATTTCAGTATTTCCAGTTAAGAAACTAACTCTTGGCAGTTGTGGTGAAAAACCCCTCAGACTTTGTTGGTGGGGCTCTTGGTCAGTCGGAACAGCAAACCAAGGGCATCTTGGCGGCAACTGTTGGAAAGGTCTTGGTTATTGACGAAGCCTATGGGCTCTATGGAGGAGGAAACAGCCAGGGCTCGATTTCGGACCCTTACAAAACGGCTGTCATTGACACCATTGTGGCTGAGGTTCAGAGTGTCCCTGGCGATGACCGCTGTGTTCTCCTGTTGGGATACAAAGACCAGATGGAGACAATGTTCCAGAATGTCAACCCCGGTCTGAGCCGGCGCTTCCCCATTGCTTCTGGCTTCGCCTTCGAGGACTTCTCCGATGAGGATATTCTCAAGATCTTTCACCTCAAGCTCAAAAAGCAAGGATATAAGGCAACTCCCCAGGCTATCGATGTCGCGATGGAGATCATCAAGAGGGCTCGCAACCGCCCCAATTTTGGGAATGCAGGTGAAATCGACATTCTTCTCGACGCAGCGAAGGCTCGACATCAGCGCCGATTCAGCAAAGGCGAGACGAAAGACGACAGCCTCTTTGACGCTGTGGACTTTGACGAGAATTTCGACCGTGCGAACAAGTCGACTGCCAGCGTGAAACAACTGTTTGAGGGAACCGTGGGGTGTGAGGACACTGTCAAGCTTCTTGAGGGGTATCAAGACATAGTCCGCACTCTAAAACCACTTGATATGGACCCCAAGGAAAACATTCCTTTCAACTTCCTGTTCCGAGGGCCCCCTGGCACTGGAAAGACGACGACCGCCAAGAAGATGGGCAAAGTGTTTTATGACATGGGGTTCTTGTCGACGGACGAAGTGGTGGAGTGCTCTGCTACTGACCTCATTGGGCAGTACGTCGGTCAGACCGGACCCAAGGTTCAGCACCTGTTAGACAAGGCGCTTGGGAAAGTGTTGTTCGTGGATGAGGCGTATCGTCTAGCCGAGGGACACTTCGCCAAGGAGGCTATGGACGAGCTGGTCGACTCTGTCACAAAGGATCGGTACTTCAAGAAGCTGATCATCATTTTGGCTGGTTACGAAAATGACATCAATCGCTTAATGTCGGTCAACTCGGGCCTGACCTCCCGCTTCCCGGCTGTGATCGATTTCCGATCATTGACAGCTGATGAGTGTTTGACACTTCTCTGCCAATTACTCAGAAAGCAAAAGCTGGGACTCAAGAGCAGGGGCAAAGACTTGGACCTAACATGCTTAGTTGCAGCAACCAGTGCATTCAGGAGGGAGGTCATCAATTACTTTACTCACCTCACGGCGCAGGACAACTGGGCCAGCGCGCGTGATGTTCAGAGCGTGTCCAGAGCCATCTTCAACAAGCTCCTGAAGGACAAGACCGGCCTTGCCAGCGGTCGTCTTGTGTTGACGGAAGCCGTCGTCACCGCCGAGCTCCGGGCCATGCTCGATGAGCGGGCTTCTCGAAGCAACTTTGCTGCACCCGAGATCAACCTCCAAGAGCTCCTTCGCGCACCACCACCCTTGCCACCGCAGAACCTTCCTTATCGACCTGCTATGCACACCACCACAACTGCGCACTTGCATCAGACCGAGCTTGAAGCACAACCCCTTGCCGAAGAGCCAGAGAAAGAGCAGCCCAAAGCCCCCGAGATCAAGCCAGTGGATCCGAATAACGGGGATTCCTGGATCAAGCGAGACGCAGGTGTTAGTGATGCAGTGTGGGAACAGCTTCAGCGCGATCGTCAGGCGGAGGAGCAGCGTGATGAAGAGTACAGGAAGTTGCTGGAGGCTAAGGAGAATGCGACGGAGGCTGCTAGGGAGAAAATTGTGGCTAGACTTTTGGAAGAGGAAGCTCGGAGGCGGAAGGAGGAGGCTGTCAAGGAGAAGTTGAAGGCCATGGGTGTCTGTCCAGTGGGGTTTCCATGGATCAAGCAGGCTGAAGGATATCGCTGCGCGGGAGGTTCGCATTTTATCGGGAATGTGGATTTGGGAAAGTTGTGAGGGTAGAATAAGACATTGGGGGGTTTCATCTCGGGAAGCCGAGTTGTTCGGTTTTGGATATCCATATGCTTTGCTCTAACCCGTAATCTTCCCCCTATTTGCCAACTGGGGAAGTTTCGTTTCTTCCCTTCCAGATGCTCTCTAGAGTAATTTTGATTCGCTTGTAAAGAAACTGACCTGGAAATTCTCAGTGAGGTTGTCAGCGGTAGTGACTATGCCTCTTTGGTCAGAGTTCCCATGGCGCCACAGCCCAATTAACCAGATGCACACGGTCGGTAGGTATGCCACTTTGTAACGACAGGCCAACCAGAGAGCAAAAGAAAGCAAGTTGGTAAAGTTGGGGCAATGTTCTGGGCTCCGAGGCTCAGAGTTGCGCAATATGGCGCTGAGATCAAATGCTGTGAAGTTTTATGTGTCAATCGAAGAAGGCAGGTGGGTGTTGGCTGCAAGTTGACAGCCGTTGTGAATCGTTGGCTGCATGGTCCCAGCTGTTGGAGAGATAGGCTAAGACGGTGACAAGGTAGGCAGGACTTGTTTGATTTCGGCCTCACAAGTTTTGCCGTTAGCAGTTAGAATCTTCCCCTTTCCTGATCCCACACTGAGGAACTAGCTGGGATACCCACCAGCTACGAGCGCATGTGGCGTGCATGCGACGTGCCAATCAAGGAAGCGCCAGACCTGTACATACCAGTGGTAACCTGCATCTGCGAGTGTCCAGGATGTTTACACTACCTAGTCAGATATGGTTGGATGATGATTATTCGTAACTCCCCGCGGCATCTGTCCTCCTGTCTTACCTACCCCAACGTTGTGGACAAAAGATAGAGACTGTTGCATAAAACAAAGCTCTTAAAAGACAGTGGATAGGCCTTTATAGATAGTTGCAAAGCCTTAAAAGTAGTTAATAGGCATTCCAATTACATCCGAACGCCTATTAAATCATCTTTAAAACGTATCGACTATCTTTCAACGCCTCATCACTATCTTTGAAGGCCTTTGTTTTATGTAGCAGTCTCTATTTTTTTTGTCCATAACGTGCCCCCCTGCCATCTACTGCAAGGCTAATCTACGCAGTAGGGACCCGAAAACTTTCCGTCCTAAGTGCGTAACTTTCATAGGGCTCTCAGAAACCGAATATGAAAAACTATCCACCTATATATCTTAAATACCATCAACACTCATTCACGGTGCCATGTATCTCTTTGTCATGTCGTAACTGTTCTGAAGACCCAAGTCCATCACTTTCACACATTGATCATTGTGTCATTTGCTTTCTTCAACTTCTTAATATTGCACCCGATGACCCAATTTGCCTCGCTAGAAGAGATTAACAAAGATGTAGGACCTAATGGACAGTATGGCAGGAGCAAGCTGGCGGTACTCCTCTACTCGTGCTACTTCAACCGCAAAGTAACGCAGAATGGGCATCCAAATGTGCTAATGAATGCTACACACCCAGGTTTCGTGAGTACGAAGCAGAGCAGGCAGGATATCTTGGAGCCGTACCCCTTGGGTGGATACGCCATGAAGTATGGCTTGGAACCGCTCAAAAAGGATCAGTTTGAGGGAGCAGTGCCGACGATGTTTTGCGTAACGAAGACGGAGGATTTTGGGCAGTATATATGCCCGCCATGCATCCCCGAAGAAGGAAGCGAGATGTCGCAGAGCGATGAGCTAGCAGATAGACTGATGGAGCTGATGAGGAATATCGTTGTTGAGAAGATGAAGATGGATTCGGTCGAGAGGAGATGTCCGATGGATGATACTGTTGTACATTAAATTACCTGCCCCTTTTACCCCTGACTTTGGGGTCTTTTGAGGGATCTTCACCTGCATCATGCAGGCAGCACGGGATGTCAACAACCAACCAAGCGGCGCAAGAGAAAAGTTCAGGGTCGTAATTTTTCAAATCGAAGAATTTGTGTGGTTATTGGTTACTTGCGTGAGAGGCCCTGTTGCATATGCATTCGGGCGAACTCCGATGGGGTGAATGTGCTCGATAAGCCGCGGCGTTTCATTGCGTGGCATGAACCAAACAAAAGGAGGGGAAAGAACGATCACAAGTGCTGTGTGGAAACGAAACGGCGTTTATGTTTCCACGAGGAGGGGCTTGCCTTGACGTAATCGTGTGTGGGGAGAATTGTTTTGGCGTTCGTTTGCTGGGAGCTCGACAAGCCAGGGATGAACCTTGGTAGATTGCCGAGGAACAAGAGATACTCCGCAAGTCTGGACAAGTCATCTTTGTTCAACCTCGAGTTTGGGAGAAGGAAAGTCTTCTTGTGAGAGCCGCCGCGTGAGCTTCTCACACTTCTTCTCAAGGCGCAACCAGGAGGTGTTGATGAGCAAAAGTCGGTGGATGTGATGTGCCGCGCTGTGACCGCCTCACAGCCCAAGTGGGGTTGCATTCGGAACCAGCTTCCAGCACGCTGGAACCGAGTGACCGGTATTTTGATTGGTCGACATTTGGGGACGACCCCTGCCGAGATATATGTACTAAGGAGGGGATCACATCCCGACTCTGCCTTGCGGTAGCAAGGGGAACGAAGGATGAGATGGTAAAAAGGGATCCCCGGAGTTAGCTGAAAAAATACCAACGGTTCAGTAGCATCTTAAGAGAGTTGCTATCTGGCAAACAGAAGAAATTGTTCGGATTGGAGGTGCGAGCGGGATGGAATGGGCTCAATGTCAAAGCTGCTGTCACCCTGCAGCGACCCACTGGGTGCCTGCGGGCCGAGTACGCTAGGCCTGAATAAGCGACGGTCGACCATTTATGGAAAGGTCCCTGAAATTCATTGGCTTGCCCCACGCCAATTGAACGGCGGGTGGACCCCACAACCACAGCCAACACCAATTGACTTTCACTTTTATCCTTCCTTCCATTGCTTCTTTTTTTTTTTTTTTTTTTTTTTTTTTGCGAAACAAATCCCCTTTGCCGACTGTCTTCTCTGCTTTCCTGTTGAACCACTGTCCTCGTCTTTGTCATCGCACGGCTGGTCCTGTGTCTCGTCGATCTTGAATCCCTCGTTCCTCGTGCTGCCTTCTTCGTGTCATGTCCAGCGTTTCCTAGGTATCGCGACTTGCCCATTCCTCAAAGTTCCGAGATAAGGTCGCACCACTTTCACCTTGAGCGACTCAAAAACAAAATCAGCAACCTGGCCCGTCATCGTCTCGTGGGACGGCCTTTCTCGGTAACACGGTCCTCGCACTCATTTCTCATCAGTGGGAAGCTCTCTCCTCATGATTTGAAAGCTTCTCGAGGGGTTTAGAGGTCGGCGATAGGCACGCCTTCACAGGGAACCCGAACCGCCACATACAAAGCACGGTCTGCTGTACAGGTGGTGTGGGCAACCGCCAAAGTTTCGATTTGGCCTTGCTCTGGTTGTGATCCCTGGGACGAAACCTCTGCTCCGTACAGGCATCACCCTTGAGAAGCATCTCCCTTCCTTTATCTCGAACTGACTGGTCAGCTTTTGCCGGGTTTCCGTATCGCGAGGGCTTCGGCCGTTTGTCGACGTTCCCACCCACTTGACATCTGCAACTGACCCACCCTAGCCCTGGTACTCAAACCAGCTTCGTTTGTGTCTGCCCAACATGAACGGCAATAGCGCACAAGGTCAATTGACTGATCCATCTGAACCCCCTTCTCGCCCAAGGGCAGGTTCACCAACCAGCTACAGCTCCTCTTCGACATCCCAAACAGCTTCCACACACTCACACCGCCACCATCACAGTCGCTGCGGTGAACGACCAAAATCGCATCTGTCGCGAGAGCTTTCTGACAGCGCGAGCCCCGCCGTTACACCAATGTCCGCATTGTTACAGGAGCGACTGGAGCGGGAGCGGAGGGTCGAGAGCGAGCGCGCGTCGAGTAGGACAGTCAACGATCTCCTCCATTCTTCGGTCGACAGCCGAGCGGTCCGCAGCCCGTCTCCCGCCGACAGTCGTCCCATCTCAAGTCAGAGCTCCGACTCAGCTAGGAAGAAGGGTCTGGGAGTCAAGGAAATGGAACAGACTCTTTCAAATTTGCACAAACAGAACTTTGACCTGAAGCTTGAGCTCTACCATCGGCGGGAGAGGCAGACGGTATTGGAGGAGCGCCTTGAGAAACTGGAGCTCCAAAAGGCCGAGACGGACCAAATGAATGGCAGACTTGTGCAAGAGCTGGAAAAAAGGGACAAGGCAGTGGAAGAAGCTGTCGGCATGATTGTGGTCTTGGAAGCGCGGGTTGAGCAATTGCTTAGGGAGCGAGAGATGGTCCGCCAAGTCGAGGCCCAAGGGTTGCCAGGTGTGGAGTCAACGCCCAAACACAAGGTCTTTCTGCCGTCGGGATCCGATGAGACTAAGACCCTCGATCGTATGCCCAGTTTTATCTCTGAGCACAATAAGAGCACCGAAAACCTTCGCCATGTGTATACAGGGGCCCGTGGCAGCGTGCCTAGTCTTCCCACCATGCCCGAAGCCACCCCCGACACGACACGTGGGACCATCAGGCTCGACAGCCCCACGCTCAGTATCTTGAGCGAAAGTTCTTTTGTGAGCATATACGGTCGACCTAAGTCGCCTGACACATCGTCACCAAAGGATGGAAGCCCCTTGCTCATGGATACGCCTTCCCAGCAGCGCATGCTTGCCCTGGAATCACCAACTAGAGTTCGGAGCGCCACTCCAAAGCACCGTCCTGGAACAGCTCGAGCCGCCTCCAACGGGCACACGCATTTCCACACCATCATTGATGTTCTCGACACAGGAGGCTCGCCGCTTCGTCAGCTGGAAAAGATTGCTCTCCAGGATGCCGTGAGAGCACAAACCACAAGCAACGATTTCTCGCCTTTTGCCCGCCCGCCGTCTTCCATGGCGAAGCGCAAGACAAAGCAGGAGAAACGGGACGCTCTGGAAAGAGTCCTAACGCAAGGGAGTTTGGGAAGAGAACGCGGGCTCCCTCCGACGCCTGATACGATTTCGACAACAACACTGCGACTGTACAAGAACTCCAACGACACCTTATCCTATGATCAAGGTTTGACAAATGAGCGCAGTTACCTAGCTCTCTCCGAAACCACGGCTTCGCAACATTCGGTACCTGATGAGCATGGTACTGGTTTGGAACCTCGAACGCAGACGACCAATACACAGCCGGCATCGACAACGGCTTTCGACAGTCGCAAACTAACTGGTACAAACGCAGAATACGAGCCGCAATCATCAGGATCCCAATCCCAACGACCCCAGTCGGCAGGGGATGCTTTGCGCCATCACAAGAGTATCGAGTGGAGTGGTGAAGACCTTCATGAACAGGATGCAGACGGGGCTGAATCAGTTGCGTCAAGTGTTGATACCTGGCTTTGGGAAAGCATGAAGCCAGCACGGAACACCCCGCTCGATCCGATGAGTTCAGTTTCGCAAGCCCATCCAAACTACAAAGCAGATCGCGCTTCGCCGGATCTGTTCTCCTTCCCATCTTCCACAAAGGGTTGGGCGATCAATGCCATGTTTGGCTCGCTGCAAGGCACAGGGTACTTGGAGGCGGGCGGGAAGGGCTTGTCAAGCGCGCCTATGGCCGACACTCTCGATGCGATTGGAAAATCATTGCCTGCGCCCGTAGTTAGCTCAGGGGTATCGACACCGGCTCTGGACTCAGTCAACTCTGCACCTCCGCCTCCAAATCGCAGGTCAAGTCTCTTTGCCAAGACGGGATCTGAGTTCTCAGGCTCCTCATCAGCCTCTCCCGCGCGACCTTCCCCGTCTTCAAGGTTGAAGAAAAGTCCCGCAAAGGGAAGCAGGGCCAGAAGTAACAGCATAGATATCAGGCCCCCGTCTCGTCACCTGACAGATATGGGCAGGGCGCAGAGCCGAGCGATGACGGTGCCACCAAAACAGGTTCATCAACCACCACCACCACCACCTCCTAGAAAGGTTTCACACGGTCATTCCGACACACAAGGGACACCATCACAGTCCTCATCAAAGCAACGCCATTACCCCCCCACCTCAAGTCAGGCCACGGCTGCTGCCCCTCCGCCTCGACCCCGGTCCCGCGGATTGAACCACTTCTTCCGCCGTTCCACCGGCTCAGCCGAACCACCTCTTGCGGCACCATCCAGCGCACCGGCTACAGAGACGACCTTCAAAGAGGAGAAGCCGTTGATTGGGATACCATCTTGGGGACGACGCAGCTCGCTTGTTGATGATGAACGGGTTAACTCTAGCGCTACGCCGCCGCCCATCTTGAGGAGTAGGGCTCCGCAAAGAAGAGTCGAGTTCGACGATGACGGAGGCGTGGAGCTTGAGCCGCAGGGGAATGATGGGGCGCCGATTGGGAACATGCCCGACGGCGGAGGTTCGACGGCGGATCGGGGTGGCGGGGTGCCGATTGCCAGCGGTGGAGCTCCCGTTGGAGGTGGAAAGAGAAAGTGGCTTAATCTAGCAAGAGTTGGAAGCTTGAGGAACCGTTGAGTTTGAAGAAGAGAAGAGCATGGCGTACTTTTGATTAATTCACAAACATGAAGATGAATGGCACGCATTGCACAACACATCAACAAGCAGGGGCGTATTTTCTTTTGGAGTGTGATATTCTTTCTTGGTATGGGTTATTTGGTATTAATTGTCCGGAGAATATTTATGGGATGGCGGGAGTCTTATTTTCTTTCGGCTTGGGTTCTCGGTGTTTTGGGCTACAGGTTATCGGCACGACGCAACAGTCTTTGACTGCAAAAAAACGAACACAAGCAAAAGATGGGGTCAAGCCAACAGCGCGAGCCTTGTGTCCCGGTCACAGAAAGGCGGGCGACGAAACGAAGACCGATGATATAGAAAAGGGGATCGACATGTATAACATTCAACTCTGGGATAGGATGCCAGAGTTGATCATGAGATATGAAATGGACAAATTTTGGGATCAACATGATGGTGATGGATTGATGTGAGGTTTTGGTGAGAGTTGTATTCAGGTGGCTCAGTATGATATCCTTTCTTCCAACAACGTGAACCGCCTCATGTGATATGCTGGCTCTGTCCGTCTCCCTCGCCCTAATGCTGTTTCTTCTGGCTGATGAACAAGGTCGTTGGTGTTGGGTACAACATCCGGGTGGCTGAGTCTAGATTTCTGACGGTGTAATGGTAGTAGAGCAGCTGTGGGAAATCGAGTGTCAGTACTTAATCGGAACGGTGGAGATAGTGAGGAGGGAAGGTTGTCAAACAACTTTGATGTCCTTGTTGTCTTATGCACTACATGGCCGATGTGGTTGACAGCCATGTGCTTGTCCACTCCATACGAGGTGAGTTCAGCAGACATGATGCCCCGGCCGGAATTGTTGACGAGGATGTCGAGACGGCCGCTATCGCGTTTGATGGTCTCGGCCACTTCTTTGACGCGGCGCCAGTCGCTCTGTGGTATTCCTTCTTAGTAGCTGACGTACCTAGCGAGCGGGAAGAGGGGGCAACATACAAGGTCACACTTCATCCATACCATCCGATCGGCCTTGTCCTGTCCAAGCTCATCAGCAATGACATTTCTGGCGCCTTGAAAGATTTCCTCGTTGACCGAGATGATGTAGAGCCAAGGGATCAATGCACAGAAACTTACTCCAAACTTCTGCATGGTAGATGAGACCACCCCGTTGAACACGGCTGTCGACTTGAATGAGCGTGTCCGCGGCCTGTAGTGATCTGAGTTCACAAAGGCCGGGTTAATAAATTGGTTGACTCTTCCAGTGCAACGGTGAACAGACAAGAGTGTTGCGTTGGCATGCCGTGTAACCAGTCGTTGTGCCATTTGATGTCAAGGATGCCAATTCCATTCAATACGCATTAAAATGCCTGAGCAAGCAGAGAGCGCTTCCTCTTATGCGATCATGCCTCCGACATGGTGAGCCAGACGAAGCTCACTCATGACGTATCTTGATCGCAGGAGCTTCCCTGGCCCCGTTGAGATCGTGTCAGGAACTGCACCTCAGCTCTTAGCTCAGGGTAGATTTGAGCTTTTCACTGCCCAAGTCAGATGAATATTGACGCAAAGACTTGAAGGAGTGTCAGATGTGCTGCTGTGCGATCGCAGGTTCGCGACCTGTGCCTGAAGTTATGCATGACTGAGGGTACCACCTCAAAAATAGGGACCTGCTGTATGACGGGCAGCCTTACTCTGATGAAATCCTCGGCGCTTGCGCCAGATTGCTGTGGTGAGTGCCGTGTAGCCTCAATCGAGCTCATTGACGTCATGGATGTTTGAAGCCGATGTGGAAGCAACGTGGGAGAGGGTGTTAAGGATCGTAGTCAAGAAGGGAGATATGGAGATACATCGCATTGAGCGGAAGCTGTTGGAAGAGTTCTAAGTCAAGATGCCACCTTCAAAACTGTTTGGTGAGAGGACAGCGCGTTGCTGACGGAGTGAGGGGCAGGTTGCAGGCATTAGTGGGGGAGCTGGAGGGGCAGGCAGACACACAACCTTAACACCTCACGTCCGGTCAATTTCTGCCCAAAACGTCCCAACAGTCTCCTCCGCTGACACGTAGGCACTTTATCCCCCATCACTGAAACCATCCTAAACCTGCCACGATCCAATCAAAAACCATCATGTATATAGTAGTGCCAACTCACCACTGACAACAAACGTCCTGCTAATACCCACCTAAAAATCAGCCTTCCATCCAGCAAGTCCTCGTCCTTCTCCGTCTGTTTCTTTCCCCTTTGGGGGCATTTTTACGAGACAACCCACTCAAACCTCCCCTGACTACGCCACCAAACCGCATCCCCGTGGAACGCCCCTTCTCCCCTCTGTAACTGTTGCCCCCTGCCCCGCTTATCGAGTGCTTGGTGTTTGCTTGGCTCGATTGGGAATCGAGGAGGAGCGAGGGCGTGGTGTAGCGACACACAAAAGATACACAAGAACCCTTTCTTGACAATGTTCCTGACTGAGGTGGTGTTGAGGTGCCATTCGGAATTGCCGTGCTGGCTTGGGAACGACATCAAAATCCAACATGAACTGAGATGCAACCCTATGGGGTAGTAATGATTTATTGCAGTGCAGATCCAACGTTCTTACCGCTGTTTGTGCCGATTTACCGTTGGAAATCACAAAACATGTACCATGTTGAGTGTGTGTTGGTAGAATATGCACAAATTTGGAATAAGAAATCAAATATACATTAGAAACGAACGATATATGTGGCTGGTCTGCCGCCTATCATAATCAGACACCATCCTGTCCCAATAATCGCTTCAATGTCATCATCTGTTCTCTCGCGCGGACCTGCCGCTGCTCCACCTGGATGAGAATCATGCTGACCACTCCCCCGTCCTTTGGTTGTGGCGTCAATCTTGTGTTCTTTTGGCCTTCGAAGCTGGGGTTTTGGGAAATTTGACTGGCTTCTGGAGGATGACCACAAGCCAACTCGTGATCAAACCCACCGTCATGTGTCGAAGCCGCCGCCGCCGCCGCCGCCGCCGCCGCCGCCACGGTAAGCCCTCCGGAACTTTCGGCTGTGTCTTGTTGAGCCGCCAGCGATTGCAGGACACGGTCGAGCTGTTCCATGAGATGACTGATTAGGTTTGCCATAGCGGGCATCTGACTGTGTGATGATCCGAAAAATACCCCGCCGGTTGACGGCGTATTGGGTGGTGTGGTCGGACGTCCTCTATTGATTCTGAAAAGGAAAGAGGTACACAGATCTTCAAAGATGCCTAGGAGCAGTTGATGGGATGCCAGAACTACAAGGGAGATTGACGTCTCTGCTGCGCTATTGATGGGGGATGAGCTGCTGAAGCCGTGTAATGAGTGTCCGGGGACTGAACTTCTTATCGTGGCAGGCCCAATTTGATATGCGTCGGACCCTGTCCTCGTCTTGTCCAGCAATGATGCCTCAGGTGATATCATCTGTCGAGTAACGTAGCGGTCCACGAAACTTATTAGAGAGCAGGCTGCGTCGAATACCTCATTGATTGCCGGTGATGATATTGTTAACAATGTCCGAGTTAGAGGTAGCAACATTCGTCCTGCACGATGGATGCGGAGGTTAATTTGTGTGGCTTCCTGGAGGTAGCCTTCTGATGAACTAGGATACATCCATGGATTGTCACTAGTCGTGGAAGTTGCGCTGAGAAGGTTCTCGGAAAACGTAGGCGCACATTGGGCGCTAGAGCCTCCCGTAGAATGGGAGAATGTTTGGAAGTGGTCATGATGAACGGGAAAATGGTCGTGGTTTACCGGGAGCCCAAAGCTCGACATTAGTGTTGCTGGCGTACCGAGATCAGCTCCTCCCTGACTCGAATAGTCCCCGTCAAGGTTGGGTGGTACGATTGTCGACAAAAGTAAGGGCGCTGTTTGTGGATGGGAGTACGTTTCGAGTTCTGGTCTGGTACTGGATGGTAGAAAGTTGAACATAGACGGTCGCGGTGACAAGGATTTTGAGTGAGTTGGAGAAAGCTCGGTGGGCGAAGAAGAACATTTTGATGATCTCCTAGCTCTTTTTCTAGCTGGATGTCGGTGGACCCTTGGACGTCCTGAACGAAGTTGGGCTATGGGTGGCGTTAGGAGATCATCGTTCGTGAGTGCCCCAGATAATGGACTTACGACTAAAGATGCAAACTGCACCCGCCTTCGAACACCTTACACAAGGTATCGGTGCTATCACGGACCTCCCGCGAGTTGCTTCACTCTCTTCCCCTATGCCCCCTAGTCCCAACGTGTCGTCATACCCATCCGTGACGCAGCGAACCTTTAGTTCGTGGCAGCGATCGCAGGATTGCCTCCGGGGCATGGGTGGTAAAGCTGGCTCAACTATAGGCGGCTGCCCTTGCGATGGAAGGCTTGACATGGTGGAGCCGCGGACCCTAGAACCAGGGATGGAACCAGGCTCCTTGACGGCGTCTGTGCTTCCCTCAAAAGCTCTTATATCGGCTCCAAATTCGCTACGCGGTGGTGGCGTAAGGCGAGAGTTTCGACAGGCCATTCTATGACATCCCCGTCCTTTGGGTCTCGGCTAAGGCAGGGGAGACGGGAGTTCGACCGAGCCGTTGGAAAGGAGGTTCAGGGATGTGGACAGAGCCTGAGCCTTATGGAATCGTTTTCGCCTCAAAATCCTTGTCAAATCTGTGAAACGGGGGGGAGGCCCGGGAGGGGGCAAGCAAGAGTTCTTAGGGGCAGCATCCGCTTCTCAGCGGCGCTGCTGCAGAAGGGCAGCATCGAATGGGGTGGTGATCCTTCCGTGAGAACCAAACAACGCCCCCATGCCGCAGAAATGTCCGCCTATCAACAGGCACAGTCATTCGTAAGACCAGTTCCACATGAGGATGTATCCGTTTGGCCTGGCCCAGTTTGGGAAATGCTGCCGTGCAGGGCTTTGCCACCAGGATAAAAAGGCAAGCAGGAAAAGTTGTCGTCTTTGCCTAGATGTTTCGAACTGGCGATGGCTTGCATGCAGGTGTGAAGTTCCCAGGCGCCACGCGGTTTGCTGTTGAGTGGGATTCGGTCAGGCGTTCTTTTGTTGATGGCAAGCCCCATGCGCCGCTCGCGTACTCGGTCTTTTCCACCTCATGGTCTAAGATCTCAACTGGGCCAGTCAGCACTGAGGTTATATACGAAGTTCCAGCTTATGGCACACTAGGTACGAGCCAATCGCGTTAAAGAACACCAATAACACTAGTGACCGTCACTTACGACATTATCAATCTGTTCAAATGTTTCATTCGGGTTTTCTGTCGAGGAAGGACGGTCCATCGAGCTGTTCCTTCGGGATGAGCGAGGAAAGTGGGGGGAGGGGGAGATGGGACATCGGACGGGTAGTCCCGGGTGCATTTATGATGTCTGCACGTGGTGGTCGGCCTTGCTTGCTCGAGACAGCAAACGAGGCTGTATGCTAGGGTTTAGACATGCAGGAACAGGTCGAAGGATCTTTTCAATGCAACCGATGCACGTGTGTGGTGTGGTGTTGTTCAAACCTTGAGGATGGACGGGAAGAAACCACGCGACTGAGACCGCGACGATGACTGGGCTCGATTAGCGGGCTTATGCTGGCGCTTAGCACTGATTTTTGACGCCGTGCCGCGCTCTTCCGCTAGAATGACGCTATCGTGTGGCATTCCCCACTCATCACTCACGAAAACAGGGGAGCTGATCCTTTCCAGCGTCCTTCCCGTTGATGGTACTCTGTAAAATGCAAGATTTCCTCTTAACGTCTTTGCTTCTTAAAGGCGGTGACTGTGGCGGGTCACTTTCAAATAACCGCTCTTCAATGTCAACCTCGTGACTAACTAAACAATATGGGATTATTATCTGATTACTCCCACTGAGCCCTGGTGAGACAGGTTGAAGAAACAGCATTTAAGATATTTCAAGTGTGCTGTCGATTGGACCGAAATTCCGCAGGATTCCAAAGTAACCTTCCTGAACAGATATCCTCTGCATGCAGATATTAAATCGTCACCCTCCTTAGAATCCATGACACGAGAGCAGGGATTATTAGAAGGGAGACCTTGCGTGTAAGCTCCGGCCTCGAAATTCCATTAGGGGAGGGACAAAGCATGTTGACTGCACACCAGAGCATCCATCTCTTGATCACGGGGAATGCAAAACGCCCATGGCCGAGGACCGTCGGTAAAGAAACAAGTCAGCAATAAAAGCAAAAGTAAAGTTGTCGACTTTGTCGCCCACCCACGTGGTGCCGCAGCCCAGGCTTGGGGGCGGAATTGAGAGAGTGAAATACAACACGCCGGGTCGGACGGTGGGTGTTTCTGTTGTGGCCCCCAAGGGGGGATAAGGGCTCCTCTTCTGTTTGAGGATGGAATGGTGACGCAGATGCCCGACAAGAGGTTAGTTGGAGGCTGAGGTCAGCGATTAACCGGCACATACTCAGTAGGTTTGAATTGCTGAGTCATGAACAGGGTATCATGATGTCGGGTGAGACCGTGAGAAAGTGTAGCTCCCGGTATTCCAATGGTGGAAAAGACCGAGGGGAGGGGAATGATTGGTCGCCCTACAGTTACGTTGAAGGACGGGAAGATGACCAGGGGCGGGAAGCTGCAGCCTGCCTGGGCTGGCCTGGGCTGGGTGGGATGACTTGCGATTTCAGCTTGGGAAGAATCCGAGGGATGGGTTGAGATCGGGATTTCAAGATCATATGAACATGCATCGGGGAAGATGAAGCCGTGTTATCATTACACACTTTCAATTCTCCCATACATCTAAAGAAATGACTGAATGGTCAACGACTGGATGAGATCCCCCGTGAACCCCAGGACTTGAAGCATGTTCGTTTTCCTGCCAGATGCACCTACCCACTTACACCTTCCCATTTGACATCCCCACCTGACTCGGACTCATCAACTCGTATCAACAATATCTCCTTCGTTTTCTTTTCAACCAATCTTACATCATTTTTCCTGACAACCTCTCCCTTTTCCAAATTCAGCCCTCACCTCCGCCCCCCCATCTTCAACCCCTTAAACGCCCTCGTCACCTCCGTAACCGCATTTTCCACCGGCAACCTCTCAATCGAACTCGCCCCATAGAAACCATGCACACCCTTCGTCCGCCCAAGTACATACCCCGCATCCTTCGGCGTGGCCATCGCCCCGCCATGACAAAGCACGATAATCTGCGGATTAACCCCTTGCACCGCATCCCGAATCGCCTGCACCCTCTCCACGCAGTCATCCAACGCCTTCTCCCTCTTCTCCCCTACCGCCTTAGCAGCACCAATCGACCCTCCCGTTGTCAACCCCATGTGTGCCACGATGATATCCGCCCCGGCCTTGGCCATCTTTTTGGCTTCCTCTGGGTTGAACACGTAGGGCGTGGTGAGCATTTCTAGCGCGCGGGCTTCTTTGACGAGGTTGACTTCGAGGTCGTACCCCATGCCGGTTTGCTCGAGGTGAGCCCGGAATTGCCCATCGATGAGGCCGACGGTGGGGAAGTTTTGGACGCCGCAGAGGCCGAGGGATTTGAGATGACGAAGGTAGGATGGGAGGGAGGGAGGGAGGTAGGGGTCGGAGGCGCAGATGCCGGCTAGGACGGGGGTGTGCTGGATGATGGGGAGGATTTCTTTGGCCTGTTGGGGAGGGAGGGAGGTGAGTATGTGGAAGGGGTGGGGGTGAAAAGGGGAGGAGCTGACTGACCATCTCGAGCATGATGTCGTTGGCGTTGCCGTAGGGCATGAGGCCGGCGAGGGAGCCGCGGCCGGCCATGCGGAAGCGGCCGCTGTTGTAGATTATTATGAGGTCGCCGCCGCCGGACTCGACGAATTTGGCGGAGAGGCCGATGCCGGCTCCGGAGCCGAGGATGGGGATGCCGGCGGCGATTTGGGAGCGGAGGTGGCGGAGGATTTCGTCGCGGTCGGTGGGGGGTGCCATTTTAGTAGGTCTTGGAGTTGCCGAACCCCGTTTGGATATGTTTCAGTGGGCTACTCACCATGTAAGTTTTATATTGCCGATTGTTCAACTGATATAAGATGGGGATCGTAATCACGCTGAACACGTATGTACATGGTACGTCACTGTGTCTCGGATCGGATGACAGACTTCCGACCGGAGCCACCAGAAGGGAGCACTGCATACATCCGTACATTGCACGCCAACCCTGATTGAACGTCTTTATAATGAGGCACCTAATCATCTCATCTAGGTTCAGGTAGTTTCCTTCATCTATAAACTGTTGTGCTTAAGCTCGCCGCCATCATGCCTACCATCCTCATCATCGGAACCTGTGACACCAAACTCGATGAGCTCCTTTTTCTCCGGGAATCAATCCTTTCTTTTCCTTTACCTGTCCCTGATCTGAACGTCATCCTAATGGACGTCGGCCGGCACCCTGTAAAACACGAAGCCATCACAATATCACAGAGCGAGCTCCGTCTGGATGACACAGACCTATCCCACCTTTCCCGCAACGACTTCATCACCACTATCTCTAACCGCACTTCCAATGTTGTGGCTGGTCTTGCCAAATCTTCAAACATGCTACACGGGGTTATTGCCTTGGGCGGGTCGTGTGGAACGACCATCGCGGCGAACATCATGCGGTCTTTGCCGCTGGGTCTGCCAAAGATTATTGTCAGTACGGTTGCCAGCGGGGATACAGGGCCGTATGTGGGGGAGGCTGATATCACGATGGTGAATTCGGTGGTGGATATTGCGGGTTTGAATGGGGTGTTGAGGGGGGTGATGTGGAATGCGGCGGGGGAGGTGGTTGGTGGGGCTGTTGCGTATCAACACCACCACAAAGACCACATTAATAAAAGAGAAGAGGAGAGGAAGAGAAGGGTGGGGATAACTATGTTTGGAGTTACTACGCCGGCGGTGGAGACTATACGGAGGTGTTTCAAGGAGTGGTATGGAGATGAGGTGGAGGTGTACGTTTTTCATGCTACGGGCCATGGGGGGAAGGCGATGGAGGGGATGGTGGAAAGGGGGGAGCTGGATGCGGTGCTGGATTTGACCACGACGGAGGTGGCGGATTTTGTGGTGGGGGGTGTGATGAGTGCTGGGGGGGAGAGGATGGCTGCTGCGGGGGAGAAGGGGGTTCCGTGGGTGGTTTCGCTGGGGGCGATAGAGATGGTTAATTTTGGGGGGAGGGAGACGGTGCCGGAGAGGTTTAGGGGGAGGAGGTTGGTGGAGCATAATGCTACTGTTACTGTTATGAGGACTAGTAAAGAGGAAGCAAGGGAGATTGGGAGGTTTATGGTGGGGAAGTTGAGGGGGAGTAAGAGGCCGGAGGTGGTGAAGGTGGTTATTCCGAGGGGGGGGACGAGTTTGCTTTCGAGGGCTGGGGGGGTGTTTGAGGATCGGGAGGTGGATGGGGTTTTGTTTGGTGTTTTAAGGGAGGGGTTGGAGGGGAGTGGGGTTGAGGTTGTGGAGGATGAGAGGGATATTAATGATGAAGGTTTCGCGAGGATGATTGCTGGATTGATGAGGGGGTTGATGGGCTAGGCTGTGTTTTGATGCCGGTTGAACACTTGCAGTACCGGTTCTTTTGTCCACCGCGTGTCTACCTAGTCATTACCACTAGACGAAGAATAGGGGCCGTGTTTCTTGATGTTGAGAAGCTAATATCTACAGGCGTTAAGTTTTCATAAGAAGGGGTGCGATGATCAACGGGTTTGATTCACATAAAGAAACCCGCACACCATGCATTGTGCATGTTCCTCTGAGAGGATAGTGGATCAAACAATCAGGGCAATCGGCATGCTTTGAAAAGCAGAAGAAAAGAACCACGTCATTGCTAACTGTCACATTTCAGGCTTGCAAGGCTCTGAATCCTCAATGACCGTGTATTGGTTTGTCAAACTAGTTGTTATACTAACCCAACCAGCCCTCCCCTTCCCCCTCCCCCTTAAAGCCCGACCCCCAGAGTTGGGTAGGTACGTAGACATCGATAAAAAAGAGTGGTGTTTCCCCCACGCCGCGCTCTCATGCTGCAAATACCTACTACTAGTCCCCACGGCCACCGCCACCAGAACGGCCCCCCCCACCGCCATTGCCAAAGAGATGGTTCCCCCCACCCCTACCAAAGGGGTCTGGCTGTGAGCCCGTCGCTGCGGCTGGAGGTGGCATCGTGCCTGTCGTCGGGGGTGGATGCTGTGACCGCTGGTAGGTTTGCGTGTATGAAACCGAAAAGAAGAGTGGATTACGGTAGAAGGAATACATGTCAGACGAGAAATTGCGATAATATAGGTTGCGCGCTCTCACCCTGGGTCACACACTTTATCAATTCTGATTTTATCGTCTTCTTCCATTTATCCTCTATTTACTAGGGATTACTAATAGTTATCAATCACCATCCCCCAAACCTCCTCTAACGAGACGCTCCACCCGCCTGACAGTCTCTTCCGTCGTCGTCTGTCCAGCCATCAAGTACAGCACATTGCCCAGAACACGGCTATGCACACCACCATCACTGCTAGACCCTCTCAGTAAAGCAGCCTGAAGGCCCCTAGCAGCGTTGCTCTTGTACCCCGCGGAATCACCGCCAGCTCTGCCCATGTGGATTGCCAGGACCGTCCCGAGCGCCCACACCCCTTCAACACCTTTTTCCCATGACAACCATTCGACCAACTCGGAACTCCAAACAGACCAAACCCTGGATCCCACCACCCGGCGATCAGGCTGCGGAAAACTCGCAACACCGTGTGACTGATCACCACCTTTGTTGCGCTTTGTCGAAACAGCCCAATCCCACTCCCCGTTCCTTTCCATTTTCATCAACTGCCTCAAACTCTCCAGAGCCACCTGACACCCAACAGCGTGAGCCGTGTAGCTATGTCCGTGTAAAAGGGCCTCGCTCTTATCGTCACTCAGAAACGACCGGAATATGCTCTCAGACGCCAGCGTGGCACTGAGCGGCAGCAGACCGCCGGTCAACAGCTTTGCATGGACTGATATATCGGGATCGACGCCAAGAAACGAGGCAGCACTGAAGCGACCGAGACGATAGAGTCCTGTAAAGACTTCGTCATAGACAACCGGAAGACCGCTCCAATCCAGCTCGTCGTTGGAGCCATGCGTGTGGCCGTGTTTTCCGGCGAACAATTCCGGTGAAGCCCGGACGACCTTGACCAGTGTCCTCTGGAAGAGGGGATCCCTAAGCAAATGATCAGTTAAACAGCTCCCACGACATGTGTCTCAGTGAGAGAAGTTTCTTACACCAAATGCATCCCACCCGCCCCTAAAACAACCGGCTCCAGCATCAACGCCCCAAACCTCCTCCCTTCCTCACCAGTAAGCCTCTCCAAAGTCTCCCTTATCACCTTCTCATACCCCCTCCCCTCCCCTCTTCCCTCCCTTCCCTCCAAATCAAAAACCTCCCCCAACGTCCCAAACTCCCTTCTCCCCTCCCCCGCTGTGCTCTCAACCACCCACACTCCCCTCTCACACCTCACCCCCGGCCCCTCCAACCAAGCCCCCTCCCTTCATACCACTCCACCTTTTCATTATAAACCCCCGGCTCACTGCAATCCATCGCACCAATCGTATCCCCATGATAACTCCCCTTCAAGCCTATCACCCCAGCCTTCTCCTTCCCTTCCCAGCCATACCTCCCCCTCGAAGCCCTCAACGCCATCTTCACCGCCACCTCCACCCCCGTGCTCCCGTTATCCGAGTAAAACACTCTCTTCAACCTCTGGTTCCCCATCCCAGACAACAGCGTCTCGGCCAGCGCCAGCGCCGGCTCGTGGATCGCCTCTGCGAACATGACGTGTCCGTAGCGACCCGCCGCGTACGCCGCCGCGAGGGAGAGATGCTGGTTACCGTGGCCGAGGCCTTGAGTCCACCAGGAGGCTGAGCCGTCGAAGGAGGGACGGAGGACGGGCCCAGGAGAGGAGGGGACAAAGGTGTCAAAGTGGGAGTCTTTGGCCGAGTCGATAACCGTGATTTTGTCGGGGGTGAGGTGTTGATGCTGGGTGAAGGGGTACCAGATTGTTTGGGATGCAGTGGTGGGCATGGATTGGAGGCGGGAGATGCGGTTCGCGTGGGAGGAGGAGAGGAGGGAGGGGATGGAAGATAGGGAGGGGAGGGTGCCGGTGTAGTAGGCTTGCATGTTGCCGGTGTCAGATTGAGGGTTGGGAGACAAAGGAGGAGGGAGGGGGGCGGTTTTGACCGGGATGGAGTGGTGGTCTTGAAAGTAAGAGGTGAGGTAGGAGTGGTTTTGGTAGGTGTCGTTGTGGAATAAAAGGATCAGCTCGACGTCGTAGCCGCGGGCTTTGAGTGATTCAAAGGCAGAAATGGTCTGGGAAATGCCGCCTAGTTTGGCGTCTCCGATGAGGACTGCTGGGAGGCGGAGTGGGCGGTATAGATCGGCTTGTGTGGTGCCGGAAGGGCCTGGTGAGTGCACGCCGCCGGCTGTTTCGATGAAGAGCCATCCGGGGCTGGGCGAAGCGTGATAGGAAGCAAACTCGGAAATCCTAGACAGGATCTCTCTGTCGGAAGGTGTGTTCTGGAATCGTCAAAAGGGGTCCGAGTGCGCGGGTTGAGAAGTTGTCATACCTTTTGCGAGACATGGGCCGCAAGATGGGGGCTGACGGGAAGATCGAACTGGTATAGTGTCTCTGAATGAACGCCCGGCAGAAATCTTGGAATATGGCTAAGCAAATATCAGAGCTGTCCGCTTGAACTATCTTGTTGGGATGCCAACAGAGAAGGGCTAGACATCTGTGATGCGAATTAGCAAAAGCCTCACCCTCAAGCTGTAAAGGTCCCCCATACACCGATCGTCTGCTTCCTGTAATGGTCCAGTGGAAACCGGTTTCAGGAATGTTGTTTTCTCATCCGGCCTATACTTGGTGGTAACCCCGCAGAGGATGGTGCTGAAGACAGTTTTGCCGACTTCTGTGTTTGCTCCCCATATTTGGTACACACGCAACGAGCGATGCAATAGAGCGCCCAATTGCGGCGATACTGTCATTTTTGTTTCGACGTTGCGTGTTTTTTCGCCCCATCCCACATGTACCGCGAAAGTGAGTTCAAGACGAACTAGAGTCGTAACGAGCAGTTAAGATGCAAACGCATTTTGACTTGACTCGGCATAGACCCACCCCGTGCCGAGATCGGGTCAGTTTCTCTGTGGAACCGTGACAGGATATTTTTGTGGAACATGATATTTCGTTTTCTTGCTGAGAAAGATCATGCCAGTATTATAGGAAGTCCAATCACATCAACCTATATCAACATGTCGCAAATCAAGCGCCTAGACGCCTCTCTCACCAAACACTTGGATCGCCGAAAATCCCGCGACACATTGCGCAGTCTGACCCTCGTACCTCCTGGCATGGCAGATTTCTCATCTAATGCGTACCTCTCCCTCTCTGCTCAGCCATCAGTCAAAGCCGCGTTCCTGGCACGTCTGCAAGCTGCTGCACAAGTACCCCCCTCCGCCAACCCTCCACCTCTTTTGGGCTCAGGAGGCTCTCGTCTTCTTGACGGAAACTCAGCCAGGGCAGAGTTGTTGGAGCAAACCCTTGCAGCCTTCCACAATGCCCCGGCTGCCCTGCTCTTCAACTCGGCCATGGACGCGAATGTAGGGTTATTCAGCTGTGTGCCCCAGCCAGACGATGTCATTCTATACGACGAGTTAGTTCATGCCAGCATCCACGACGGGATGCGTCTTAGCCGTGCAGGAAAAAAGATACCGTTTCTGCACAACGCGGTGTGGAGCGGCGAGGAGACGGCGTCGCATGTTGGCTCAGGTGACGGGGAGCCTAGGCCGCTGGAAGCGGTTTTAGTTGGCCTTCTGAATGGACCGGGCGGGCATCTCTTCAGTTCCGGAGACAGAAATGTCTTTGTTGCTGTTGAGGGTGTCTACAGCATGGATGGGGATGCGGCCCCTCTAAGAGAAGTCACGGCTTGTGTAGAGCGTTGGCTTCCGCAGGGAAATGGGTTTGTTGTTGTCGACGAGGCTCACTCAGTAGGAGTTTTCGGGGATAGTGGTCAAGGTCTGGTGTGCGAGCTGGGTCTCGAGGATCGAGTATGGGCGAGGGTGTTGGGGTTTGGTAAAGCGATGGGCTGTTCAGGCGGTACGTATGACTTGCATACCATCCGCTAGTAATGTGGTTCTGACATGTCCAGGACTCATCCTGTGTTCCGAGGTCACACGATCGTATTTGATCAACTATGCTCGCACTCTCATCTACACAACCGCTATGGCGTTTCCTTCTTTGATCAGCATCGAAGTCAGTTACGAATTCATCATGAACGGCGGAGCTGAGCCACTAGTTCGACACCTGCGAGCTCTCGTCAAGCAAGCTCACCGCCTGCTACTGGCGGTGTGCGAGCGACAGAAGCCTCCGTCTCATCTACTGCGCGTCAGCTCCATCGAGCCAAAATCCCCCATCATCCCAGCCTTTACCGACCATCCTCGCAGCTTGGCAAGTCACTGTCAACGAAACGGATTCATGGTACGCCCTATAGTCGCCCCCACAGTGCCCAAAGGAACGGAGAGGATACGACTATGTCTTCACGCTGCCAACACTGCAAGCGAGGTCATTGGGATAGTTGCGGCGATAGAAGACTGGTTGGTTGCTCAGATAGACGAGGCAAGGCGGGTTGATGCGCTCAAGCAAAATGTTTTCTCAAAGTCAAAGATCTAGCTATCAGGTTATAGATCAGGGTCCACAACCGTGTCTGGTGCCGCCGACTTTGCAAAACTCTTCATCGGCTGCAAGCCCCAACGCTGGAACAAGACAGCATCGTCGTCCCACCCATTACACTCTGTCGTAAGCATCTTCTCCCCCGTAAAGACAGCATTAGCTCCAGCCATAAAGCACAGCGCCTGCTGCTCCTCAGTCATGGTCTTACGACCCGCGGCGATACGAATAATGGTAGCCGGCATGATGATCCTTGCCGCGGCAATGGTGCGCAGCATGCTCGTGAACTCGATCGGCTTTCTGTCACCCAACGGCGTGCCCTTGATAGGGACAAGCGCATTGACGGGGAAACTCTCGGGGTGACTGGGCAGCGTGGCAGCGGTATGCAATAAACCGATCCTATCCTGATCCGTCTCGCCCAAACCCAGAATTCCCCCCGAGCAGACGTTTATTCCGGCATCACGAACATGGCCGAGCGTGGCAAGACGCTCGTCGTAGGTGCGGGTGCTGATGATACTCGGGTAGAATTCGCGGCTCGTGTCGAGATTGTGGTTGTAGGCTGTGAGGCCGGCCTCCTTGAGCTCTTGCGCCTGGGCGGCATCGATCATTCCTAGCGTCACACAAGCCTCCATGCCCAGGGCGCGCACTCCCGATATCATTTCTTTGACGTTGCGCAGGCTGTTGTTGCGGCCGCGCATGTCGCGCCAGGCGGCGCCCATGCAGAAACGCGTGCTGCCGTTTGCCTTGGCTATGCGGGCGGCTTCGAGAACAGACTCGACAGTTTCGACGCGCTTGGCTTTGAGACCGGTGCCCTTTTGGTAGCGGGTTGACTGAGCACAGTAGGAACAGTCCTCGCTGCATCCACCTGTCTTGATGTTCATGAGGGTGCAGAGCTGCACTTCGGAGGGGTCGTGAAACCGACGGTGGACTTTGGCCTGTGTTTGTTGGACGGCTAGCGTCAGTAATAACGTTCGAGTGGCACCGAAGGGACATATCTCACAGCTTGATATGCGAGGTCCATGAGAGGTTGGTGGTAGATGGCCGCAGTCTCCTCTCTTGACCAGCTGTGCCTCGGCGCCGTGGCGGCAACCGCATCCTGCAAGACTTGCCTCGCCCACTGCTGCTGGTGCTTTGCGTCGCCTGGGCTGGACTCTACATCGCGGGTAGAGGTAGGAAGGCTAACGGGCAGAACACTCGGGGTTGCGGTTGCAGTTGCGGTTGCGGTCGAGAGTTGCCGTCGGCGGCTGGCGGCCCTCAGCCAGCGGGCTCCGAGTATCGGAGACTGCCCCCGCATTTGGAATGGGGGACGTCGACAGAGGGCTCTTGATGAAGACCGGGCTAGCATCATCGGGGCCGTCACTGCGAACGCGAGGGTAAAGAAAATATGCTGGGCAATGTGATTGACTCAGCTGTGTATAACGAGAGACGGAGATCCGCCTGTGATTTCACGCCACCACGCTTCAGCAGCCGTTGTAGTAATCATGCAACACTGATTGGCGATGTCGTACATTGGCGGGGCCAACCCGCGTTATTAGGTAAATCGTGATCTGGTAGATTTCGCTCTTTCCTTTATCGATGTACTCCACAGTACCGATAAACACTTTTAAGATTGCGCCTATCGATATCAGGTAGTTCAACAAAATGTGTGTGGGGACTTGAGGTAAGCGCCCTACCACCTTCTTGCCCACGCCTGATACTCCTGACATGTCCCTGAGGAACAAGGTCTGCTATGAAAGGCGATTGAGACGCTGAGGTCTCCCCGTCAGTCAGGGCACAAGTGGGAGCTGCTCATAGCATTCGGAGAGGATACTTTCATCGCGGTGGGAGGATCATTTTCCAACTCTGGGTCGCAGAAAAGTAAGGTAGTTCATAGAGAATGGGAGTGTGTAGAGGACAAGAGTTCATACAGGGGCAGTGCTAGATCAGGTATCAGTACGAACTGGTTAGATTGATGTCGTGAATGCATCGAGCCATGTGTCATGCCCTCTGTGAGGCACATGAGAAACAATCTTGTGCCACGGGGTGTATCTGTGTCTTGGGTAGGCATTAATACAAAGATTGGGATGTGTCAAATGGAGATCAGAAGGTACCTAACGACGGCCTCACCACCATGCCCCCGGGCATCACCACTTTTTGTGGGCTTCAAAATTGTAGGACTTGATGAGCCCTCAAGCCGAGCCAAGAGGAAGGCTTGATTGGCTCAGGCAAATATATGGTAGATTTGACTTGGCTCACCGACTTGACTTGCAAGTCAAGTCAAGTTTGGCTCAGATCATTGACCACGCTGACTCAGGATAACAGCATGCTGCTCACCACCGATCCGGTTAAGCTTTTCGTGGAAGTGCAAGCCATGAATGAGATGTACTCTTGGGTGCGCAACATGAAGCGTGGGATCTTCATCCCGCTGGTTATGATTCTTTTGAGAGCGAGGAAGGCTTGGTACGTTATCCCTGTGTTTAATTTGTCTAAAGTTGGAACTGGGATTATTGACATCGTGCTGGTGGTAATGACAGGATGGATACACCACGCCCACATTTTGAGCCTGGTCAGCAGTGCCGACTTGCCAAGGTTATTGACGACTTTCTTGCTGTTGAGAGCTTCGACTGGAATCACCCGGGTTTGGCGAAATTCGAATTTCCTGGGCACCTCAGGGTTCTACGGTTGGTGATCTGGGCATTGAGGATAAGGACGTGGTCATCAAGCGTGAAGAGGATGGTGGGTTTCTATCACAACACAGGTGTGTGGAGAGACAGACTGACACTCAGGTAGACCAGGACCTAATGTTGATGGAGATCGAGGAGTACGCCATGCCCAGCTCAAGCACTGCCGTTCTGCTCCCGATCCGCTCAATGGCTGGAATGAGTCTGAGTTAGGGGATTCTTCTACCTATCAGAGGAAAACCGGCGGGTGGATCACAGAAGCTGGGATTGACGGTCACAGGAAGGCCGTGGCGATACTATAGCTCGACGAGATATTATAACACCAAGAAGTTAGGTAGCTATTCATTTTGAAGCACCGACGGGTTCCCCCTCCTTCTTTATCTCTTTCTCACCCAGGACATCCTTCCTATACAGCAGCTCGTACGGAGCACCAAACAGCTCCGGTGTCTTTGCATTATACTTTCCCTTGAGCTTCCGGGGTCCATTATCTCGTGCACTGTCTTCTTGGATCCTCTCAATGGCAAAATTCAGCGCGATTTCGGCCTTGGTCTGCTTCGTAACCACCTCATTCAATGCCTTCTCCGCCAACGTGACTTTGTCTCTTGGCTCCGCCGACCGCTGCATCACTCTCGCCAGTTCAAGGTTATCCTGGGCGTCTGCCTGCTTGTCCTTCAGCCCTTGCAGCTCCTTCCAGCATTTCTTGGCTTCGACGATGAGGGGTTGGTCCTTATCGTTGGTCCAATCTGCAACAGTGTTGGCATATGTCATGGGGGTGTGCTCAATCTCGACTTCAAACAACCCCGTCTTGTCATTCTTTGTTTTCAACAATTCCTCAGCATGGTCCTTGGTGGCAAGCAACCCTCCAAGCAGAAACACTTCCATGACCTTTGCCAGCTGTTCGGTGTTGATCCCGCCCATGTCATCTGCTGCGCGGCCAAAGACTCGGTGCACACTTTTGTTATACTCGGGTATCGGATCTTGCAAGATGCCAAAGGATCTCATGAAATCATCGCCTACCGCGCCGACAGCAGCGCAGCAGTCATAGGCGATGACCTTGATCAGAGGGATTATCTCTTTGAAGGGAGGGATCGACTTGACATATTGCTGAAATAGCTCGGAATCCTTTTTCAGGCCAAGACGTGTACTGAGGTACCAACCGACGTCGAGATGCGGCATATACGGGTCGTTAATAGGGTCGTAGTAGAACTTGAACTCTTGTCTCAACCACATCCACTCGAGATGAGCCCCAATTGGGCCCAGTTGGAATAGCTTCTGAAAGAATGACCCCTCGAGACGAGCACGCTTGGCAGCTTCTCGAGACCACGCGTCGGATCTTAGATTGATGGCCGGGGAGCTGAGCGTTCGGGTGTAGTTCTTCGCGGCCTGGCGATGGAACTTGTTGTTCATCATGCCCATCTCAGGCCAGAGTTGTCCGTTCTCCAACTTGTACCCACCCTGAGAGACGAACTTTTCGAATTTGTCCTTGGGGAATGGTGCGTCAGGCACTGACTTCCACCGGTCGAAGGCTTCGCTTATGTCTTGCAACGAGGAAATGAGGAGGACGGTGAGTTTTTGTTTGGGTAATTCCCCTGGTTTTGTTACTTTGCCTGATTGGTCGACTAGGAAGTTGATCAACTCTTCGCCGTTATACACGGGCGTCGACCTTTGTTCGGCGTGTTCAGCGAATGTTTTGTTCTTGAGACCGTAGTAGAGATCTGGGGCGTGAGCTGAAATGTCACTGGCACCCTTAGTGCCAATGGCAACTGGTACATCCGCTAGATTGAGGCAGTCGAGGGTAGTTCGAAGGAACTTGGCGCGTTTATCTGCGGGATGATGGTTTGCTACGCAGCCGGCAAGTTCGATGGCACCCATGCGGTGCATCTCGCTGAGGAAGATAATGGCGAGGAGGTCATCGTAGTCCTGTTCGATGTCTGTGATAACGAGAATTCGGGGTTTCATATCGGGGAAGCGGGATCTGACAACATTTTGGAGGTTTTCGTAGTAACCATACTCCTCGGTGCCCTCAGGGAAGGGGATTCGCGGCCCTGTTGTTGGTGACATTTTGCTTTAAACTTGCCGGCCGAACCGTCGCGAGTATTGCGGCAGTCAGCTATCGTCTGGGGTGAGCACCTGTCTTATAGTGAAGATACAGGCGTTGATATTCAAAGTCAGCCTGGTGATGTGCGCGTCTTGTGGTTGATGTTGAGCTGAGGTGCGTCACAGGGAGTCTGACGAGGGGAACCAATTTCAAAGTGTGAATCAAAGACAGTCGTCTCAAAGAAGTAATTGACACCGTTTGTGTGAATTTCATCTCATCAGGTAGTGGCTTTGTCGTCCACCGTTCGCGGCGATGGACGGCTCGGCCCGTCAACAGTGTGGGACCTCGACTAGGTCTTGAATGACCTGAAAAGCGTAATCCAGAACACCAGGCTCTTCAATATTGTGACCAACTCAGGCCGTGTTTACTTTCGCTTTCACACTCGTCTAGAACGTCCAATGCATTGACCCCAAGGTCTACCTAGCAAGTGAGGTCACTGGCCATGAACGTCCCCACCATGGCAGTGGCAGACGGAGCGCCGAACCTGGCGACAACCAGATCACCACTTCGATTTTCTAATAACTCCTTGGAAGATCCAGAACCTTTTCACTGATGTAGTTCAGAATCATCTCCCGGCTGACGGGCGCAATCCTCGGCACCAAACACTCTCGAAAAAACCTCTCGACATCATACTCAACAGCGTATCCCATTCCCCCATGTGTCAATACCGCTCTTTCGCACGCTGAGAAAGCTGCCTCGGCCGCCAAATACTTTGCGCTATTGCAAGCCACACCCACCGCATCTTGCCGAACCATCTTATCGGTCTTGCTAGAGTCGTACAATCTGGCAGCATGATACGTCGCTAGCTTGGCTGCCTCAAGTTGCATGTATACCTCTGCCAGAGGATGAGCGATACCCTGATTCTGCCCGATCGGCCTCTTGAAGACGTTGCGTTCCCGAGCATATGTGGCCGCTTTGCCCAGCGCTGCGTATCCCAGACCGAGAGCCTCACCGGCAAGCAGACATCGTTCAGCATTCATACCGTGGAGGATGATCTTGAAGCCCTGCCCTTCCTCGCCAATCAATGAATCAGCATCGATTGAATAATTGTCGAAGAAAACCTCATTGGCATCAACGGCTCTTCCACCCATCTTCTTGATCCGTCGAAGTTCCAGACCAGGTCTAGTGCGGTCAAGATCGATGCAAAACAATGACAGCCCCTCGCTCGGCTTCTTAACCTCCCCCAAGGGCGTTGTTCGCGCCAGCAAAATCATTTTAGAAGCCACTTGAGCACAAGTGATCCAGATCTTTTGGCCCGTCACCTTGTAAGAGCCATCACTCTGTTTCACGGCCCTTGTTGACAGCCTCAGCGTATCCAGTCCCGCATTGGGTTCAGTCACGCCAAAACAGACACGCCACTCCCCTGAGATGATTTTCGGAATGGTGCTTTCGAGCTGGGCGGTGCTTCCAAACTTGGCAAGCGGTTGCGTTGCATATACATTTGCGTGTATGCTTTGGGCACCCGCCATTCCTGCCCCGGACTCGGCAATGGTCTGCATCATCATGGTGGCCTCAGAAATTCCCAATCCGGACCCGCCGAGAGATTCTGGCAGAGCAATCCCGAGCCAGCCGTCTCTAGCCAGAGCAGCGTGGAACTCCTTGGGATCTTGTTCATTTTGATCGCGCTCCTGCCAATATGTGTTGGGAAATCCCGAGCAGACCTGCGCGACGGCTTCTCGCACGGTGAGCTGTGTCTCGGTGAAGCCTGTTGTTGACATCAGGGGGCGCCGGGCCGAGGTGGAGAATGGATGACGATGGGCCAGCCGGTGGGTGGAAGCCAGGCGCGTCAGCCGCGCGATCATGCGAGGGGATACCTGTGACATTGGGACGTCGAGGAACTGAAGCTTCGATATTCACAAGGAACACCGGGACGAGCTTGGTTTCATATTAATGTTCGTGTCGTTGATGAACTTCGCAACGGTTTTCTCGGGGAAGCGGGGAAAGTGGACCCCCCCGAGGCACCCTGTTTCGCACCCCTATCCGGAAAGCAGTCCCGCTTTTGACATCTGATCAAACATCGCCAACTGCCTCTTCTGGCGTTCAAGAATTGACTTTGTGCACGATCATTAGCCCTGGGGTAATGATCAACTTTTCTTCCAGTTAAAGATATGTCTCTTTTTCAGCGTCCCGCGCGCATCGTTCGCCGCATTCAACTGAGCTTGGTGACGATGAGCACCCCCTGCCAAGCCCCTGGTCGCCATGTCCACAGCTCCGCCCAAATCGCCACCACTGAGCTACTCACCAAGGTCAAAGGCCACAAATTCATCCGCAAGCAACTTCTCGATGGCAATCAGCTCCAGAAACTTTCCCTTACTCTTGGGCGCCGCTCAGAGTCCTCGACCGAGGAGCCGCCAGACGGCACACCCCTCCCTTATGGCCACCACCTCATCTACTTCACCCCATCCCAGTTCGAGTCAGAGTTGGGTGCAGATGGCTCAGATACAACATTCAATTCACCAGCCCCGTTCACCCGAAGAATGTGGGCTGGCGGGCAGATGGAATGGAATCCAGACATTTCCCTGAAAATTGGTGAGAGAGTTGAGGAAACTACTGAGATCCTCGATGCCACGGCAAAGAAGAGCCGCGACGGGAGCGAGATGGTTCTAGTGGATGTTGAGAAACGCTTTGTTACCCCTCGAGGGCTAGCTCTCACAGACAGACGGTCAGTCAGGTTCAGCCATCCTGCTTTTCTGTTCAGTTTGCTAATACAAACAGATCTTGGATCTTCCGCCAACCTCTGAATGCACCTCCCCCGTCCCCATCCACCCCCATCAGCACAATACCCACCACAAAATCCCACACTCAGGATGCCTTAAGTCCACAGAACGAATATCCCATACGTCACTTGGTTTGGTCACCTGTTGCCCTGTTTCGGTTCTCAGCTCTGACCTTCAATGCCCACATGATTCACTTCAATGAGACCTGGACGCGGCAGGTGGAGGGTCATCCAAATGTTGTTGTACATGGGCCGCTGAATTTGATTAATATGATGGATTATTGGCGGGATGTTCACTCACTGGAAGGGGAAGTGAAGGCGAAGGGGATTAGTTACCGGGCTTTGTCTCCGTTGTATGCGGGGGAGGAGTACACTATTGGGACGGAAGCAGTTGAGGGAGGAAGTGGGGGAGAGGGGAGATATGGGCTGGTGGTGAAGAAGGGGGAGGTGGTGTGCATGAGAGGGGAGGTTGTTGGTGTCAAGGTGTGATTCCGCGGTTGTTGGTCAGTCAGACATACCGGCACCTAAACTGGATTTTCAATTGCAAGAATGGACCGACTGAAGGGAATGGTTGATGAATAACTTATATGTGCCCATTATTTCCTTTGTTACCCTACCCCATCGATATACCCCTAGCCCAATTTCTAACCCCAAACTCCCAAGCGCCTAGGTAGCCAAGTACTCTTCGTCTTGAACCCCCCCGTACCTATGTTTACACCATTATACAAATGACAACATCAAGTTTGCCTACACAACAAACTTACCACTAGCTACCCTCTTCTGCCCCTGCGGCCCCAGTCCAGCCCTCCTCCTCGCCTGTTCGGCTTCGATCGTCCGCCAAAACTCCTTTGTATCCCTCACCAACCTCGCCCGCTGGATCTCCTCCTCCATCTGCTGAATCTTTCTCACTCGCTTCTCGTTTAGCTTTCGGTAGTTTCTTGTCCTGGTACCAAACGAAGCTGGTTGAAGGAGGGCAATGCGAGTCATGACCCACTTGGTGGGGACCTTGATGCAGTAGAGGAGGAGGGCGAGGGAGAACTTGTCGAAGGCGAGGAGGAGGGAGAGGAAGATTACTATTATTGAGACGCCGACTAAAGGGGGTGTTAGCGGTGATACAGAAGGGGGAAAGAAAGGGGGGGAGGACTTACAAACATAATACAGTTCTTGGGCGAGGGTGCCGAGACCGATGCGGTAGTCTTGGATGTTCATGCCGAAGATGCTGGTGATGAAAGAGAGGGGGAGCTGGGGTTTGTTAGATCTGGTAATAAGGGGGGAAAGGGAAGGGGAAGGGGAAGGGGGGGCTTACGAAAATGATACTCAACACTGAGAAGAGCATGATGGACTTTCCCTGGTTGCCTTGCTCGATGCTATTGGCTACGGCTTCCCATGCTCCGACGATGCCGGCGTATTTGTTTTTTGTTTCGAGGAGTTCTTCTAGGCGTTTTTGGCAGTGCTCAGCTGCTTTGTACAAGCGGTCGATTTGGCGGTATTGATCTGCGAGGAACATTTCTGAGTCATCTGCGCAGGATAGAGTCCAGCTCACGACGGACTTAGTTTCTTCGGAGATGTCTTGGTCGTCACGGAGGGATTCCTGCATGCGTTTAACTTCCTTCAGGCCTGGAGTGTGGGGTTCGAAGCCGGCGCGGAGCGCGTAGTTGGGGACGAGAACCCGGGCAACGTTGACGTGGTATTGCTTGAGGACTTCTTGCTGGACGATCTTGATCTGGCGGATGATGCTGAGGTCGCTGAGGATGTTGTCTACTTGGCGGAGGAGGCCGGCTTCGGGGTTGATGTTCATTACTGCTTTGTGGGCTTCGGCGATTTGGGTCTTGTCTGGGGAGCGGTAGGCTGCGAGGATTGTTTGGGCGAGCTGGGAAAGTTCCTGGCGCGCGGCGAGTTCTCGGGTTGTCTATATGGGTTGTCAGTCTTGGGTTTGAATGGAGAGGTGTTGGAAGTACTTACTACGAAGTTGATTGAATCAGAAAAGATGTAGTTGAGCATAGGCTGCCGGTCTGCAAACTTGATATTTTCGTAGAACACCCGGCTGCAGACGTTGAAGATCTTGAGGACAAGATCGTAAGAGCTGCTGACGCCATCACGCTCACTCTCGAGCTGGTTCCGGACCCGAGAATAGATTCCTGATGGGTCACTCGTGAAGTAGGAGCCCCAGCGTTGTGGGAAGCTTGTGATGACGGTGTCTTTTCAGAAATATTAGCACAAATTATAATACTGCTATGGCAGGGCACCCACTCTCGTCCAAAACAAAAACCCAAAGCTGATCCACCATCAACAACCTGGGAACAGTAGCTCGGGCACTCGTGCAGTCAGAGCACTGGCAATACTCGCTACATTGCTGGCGGGTCGGATCCTTGAGCCCAGCCGTGGCTCTGTACACGATCTGGTCCTTATCCAGGCGCTCGGTATCCCGCAAGAAGTTGGAGTACTCGTTCAAGGACTGGTGCAGTGTCCTTCGAGGGTGGAGTGGCGGGTTTGCATACAAGTACTTGCTCACGAGCTCGTCATCCTCGTAAGACATCATCAGCTTCGCGATCCTGGCGGCGCAGAACAAGATTCTTCCAACAACACCACGGCGGGTAGTCGCTCGCATTGTCATAGACCGGAAGTGATTGGTCGAAGAGACGATGGTCTCACGAGCAACGGACGAGAGGGATGTGTTGTTCACCTGGTGGACCTGAAGCTCTTGGTGAAAGGTGTCTTCAGCCCGGTCCTGATCTTGCATACCTGCGGCATGCTGGAGAATGGCCGACCTGGTGGTCCTCTCGATGGATTTGGTTTGTCTTTCCCATCCCAGTGCCGTCTCCCAGTGAAGGTAAGGGGTCTATTAGCCTGGTTAGCACGTCTTCTACTTCGTTGAAGGTCAGGGTTGGCATACAAAGAGACACATTGCGTTTGGGTTGTTGTGGTGACCACTTTTGATGACCTCGCATCCAGGGTTTAGCTGGCGAGTGTGGGGTGGGCTGTTAGGATCAACACCCTCCCGGGAGTGGCCTCGCCAGCCGACCCGTCGAAGGATCTCATGTGTCTTGGAGCTGGTCTTTGGCTTTCCGAATAGGTCTTCTCTTGGCGGACGATCCTCATTGTAGTGACGGGCAATAGCTTCCTGGTTGTTGTCAGCCATGCACCGAAATTATCATCCATCTAAACAGACTTACCTCAACCCAGGCCATATTATTGGATGGAATATGAAACCATCTCAGCATCCCTTCTTCACAAGCTTCTTTGAGCAGACTCTTATCACCTTCCTTTGAGAGCAAATCGCCCAACGGGGTGGTTTGATTTGGGAAACTGCCGTCCAACTCCGGATGGGAATAAGGGACGCCATTCTTGAAGAAGACCGCACCAGCCTGGAGACCTTTGTATGGGTGCTCTTTTGTGTCCTGAAATGTAGGGGATGGATTGGCTGAAAGCACCTCTGCGATATTGGGTGTTGATAGGGTCTTCCCGCCAAGACGAATTTCCGGAACATCAAGACGGCTGGTCCGGCTCAGGTTGGTTCGGCTGGCAATGTGAAAGCGGGAAAGAGTGGCGGCAAGTGGTGATCGTTCCGTCTTCTTTGGTTGTGGTTTTGATCTCAAGTCAGACATGTGGTCGGCAAGCCTGGAGGTCCAGAACTCTCCATCGGGTCGGTCGTCAATCTCGGACCGAACATGCTCAACTCGGGACAACAAATGGCCCACCTGACTGCGGAGATGTTCCGGGGCATTCTGGACATATTTCTCTCTCTCTTCGTACTTGAGACAACGGCTAAAGTGCAACAGATCGTCATGTGGAACGGGAAGACATCCGCCTGGCTTTACCACCCCCTTTGCTTGCTCTTGTACGCCCATGACGGATGTCACTCGTCAGATACTCTGTGTTGTTCGTGTCGTGCCGTGGTTGTGGCGTCCGCTGATGTCGTACTAATGCGGCTCTAGCGAACAATGATGAGCTCAACTTCAGCTTCGGATGGTTGAGATTCGGAAGCTTTGTGGAGGGCCGAACGGCCGTCTTAAGGTCAGGGACCATGGCCATCTAGGGAGTAAACGAGCGGGCGTCGCTGTGCCGCCAGTCGCATGTTGGACGTTGGAGCTTCAAGTCAGTCAGCAGTAAATCGTCAATTGCCCTATTTCCGGCATTCTCATCCTCTTCAACCCCATGTGGCTTTCAGGCTGTAATCATCGTTTTTGTTGCAGGTCTTGCAGTTGGATCTGTTAACCCCGGATTAAGTCGAAGGGTGCCGCCAACATTTTCGACTGGGATTGTTGTTAATTGGTTGAAGGGTGGTTGTGCCGTGAAGCTGTGCCATCCAAACATGTTCTTGGCAGGCCCCTGAGTCGTTGGACCTGTTCCATGTATTTTTGGAGGGGCGCCGCGCTCACTCACGCGCCCCAACTCGTTGATCCAAATGCTTGGGAAACCGAAGCTTTTTTCAGAGACAAGTCGCGCTGTCAAAGCTTCTAGTTAACATCTAGAAGCACGGGTGGAGATGGCGAAATCCATCTAGCGTCCGGCACTGGCACGTGGGGCATTGGATGTCAAACCCCCTCTTACCTGCCAGGAAACGTCAGCATGTGGGGCCGGACATGATGGGCAAGAAGAGGGGGTTTCCTTCTGTCATCACGCAGTTGATTGATCGTTGGAGTTGGGACACTCGAGACCAACCGCTCAGATATTTACACGCCTCATAATGTCCGTCGGCAAAGCTGCATCCGGCCGTCAATGGTGGAAAGAAGCTGTGGTGTATCAAGTAGGACATTCTTTCTGACGGGTGCCGTAGACAATGAGCTGACTACCTATGCATTCAGATCTACCCGGCCTCCTTCAATGATACCAACAACGATGGCAGAGGCGATGTCAATGGCGTTACTGAGAAGCTTGATTACCTAAAAGAACTTGGAGGCACGAAGCGCCCTGTATCTTTGCCGCTCACTCTCACGATCCTTTGCTGACAGTGTGGCACAGTTGATGTTGTCTGGCTGTCTCCAAGTAAGACCTACCCTCGCATTCCTTTTGACGAATTACATTGCTAATTTAAGGACAAATGTAGTTTATGACAGTCCTCAGGTGGACAATGGATATGATATTGTATGTTGTTCTTGACAAAGTTCAGTTACTACTATCTAACAGGTTTCCAGGCCGATTACAAAAAGATATATCCTCCCTATGGTACACTCGAAGATGTTGACCGTCTGATCCAGGAGTTGGGCCGACGTGGGATGAAGTTGGTGATGGATCTGGTTGTGAACCACACATCTGATCAGCACCCTTGGTTCTCAGAATCCCGCTCGTCCAAGACAAACCCGAAGCGTGACTGGTATATTTGGAAGAAACCCAAGTATAATGCTGAGGGAAAGCCGGGGCCGCCTAACAATTGGTAGTGTTCCTTTTTCCATCTCTGTTCTCCGTGTCCGAGTGAGCGGAAAGCGAGGTGCTGACATGGTGCTGCAGGAACCAGATTCTGGGAGAGGCGCATTCGGCATGGATCTTTGATGAGGCGACCGAGGAGTGTTACTTTGCCGCATTCACGCCGCAACAACCTGATCTCAACTGGGAGAATCCAGACGTCCGAGCGGCAGTCTATGATATTTTGCGCTTCTGGCTGGACCGAGGTGTTGCCGGGTTTCGGATGGACGTCATCAACCTCATTTCAAAGGACCAAAGCTTTCCTGATGCAGAGATTGTCATCCCTGGTCAGCCGTACCAGCCGGCGACGCAGCACTTTGCCAATGGCCCGCGGCTGCACGAGTTTCTTGGGGAGATACGGCGTGAGGTCCTTGATAAGTATGATCAGATGACGGTTGGTGAGATGCCGTTTGTCTATGATGAGAAGGAATTTCTCAAGATTGTGCATCAGAACGACGGTTTCTTGAACATGGTCTTCCACTTTGAGCTTGTGGACATTGACTCGAAACGAGGAGATGTTCCTGGAGATTCTCGAATGTCAATCGGCCATTGGGATGTCTCGGATCTGCGCCGGATTATTGCACGATGGCAAAGGCGGATGCTAGATGGTGGTGGCTGGAACTCTCTTTACTGCGAGAACCATGACCAACCGAGATCCGTGTCGCACTTCTGTGATGACAGTGACGAGTATAGAGAGTACGGATCTAAGCTGCTTGCCTTGATGGAGACCACGCTGAGCGGAACCATTTTCGTATACCAAGGCGAGGAGCTAGGCATGAGGAATGTGCCGGTGGAATGGGGACCGGAGGAGTACAAGGATATCGAGTCGCTCAATTACTGGAAAAAGTCTCTCGTCCACATTTCCTTTGTTGTATCCGAGCGCTTGCTAACCTAACTTGCTTTTCAGGGTGAATGAAATGTATCCCAACGACCAAGATAAACTTCTCAAGGCCCGTCGAGCCCTTCAAGCCAAAGCCCGAGACAATGGACGTACACCAATGCAATGGGATAGCAGTGCAAATGGCGGCTTCTGTCCAGCAGGTGTCACTTCTTGGATGCGGGTGAACGATGACTATCCAACTGTCAATGCCGCAGCACAGACAGCTCCAGAAGCCACGTCTTCCGTCTACCACTTTTGGCAGAGGTTGCTGGCGCTTCGCAAAGAGAACGCTGACACCTTCGTCCATGGCGGCTTCGAACTTGTCGACGAGACAAACCCGAACGTCTTCTCGTACGTTCGGGAGGCGGACTCCGGCCAGAAATGGGTGGTCGTGCTTAATTTCACTGGGCAGCCGGCCGCCTGGGAGATGCCAAAATGGGGTTTGAAGTGGATGCTGGGTAATTATGCTGATGGTCTGGACAAGGCACAAGGAAACGGCGAACACTTAGTGCTCAGGCCTTGGGAAGGCCTCCTTGCGCGGCAGGTGTGTAATTAGTCGGCAGGCGGTTTGTTACGAATCGTTGGGAGGACTGAGAGAACATCACGCAATTCACTTTAGACAGAATCACCCCAATTCATCACCATCTCAAACCATTTGATTATCCTACACAGTTAGAGGTGAAGCCTGGTGAGGGCCACCTCCAACGCCTCCCGGTCGATATCAACGCGCACGCGAGCGAGCGTCTCCTCGACCTCCTCCCGGGTCAGTAGCTTTTGGGGAGGAGCAGACTATGTTTGTGTTAGCAGGTTTCAAGACAAAAAAGAACAAATCAGTGAACTTACGGTCTCTACCTCCATCGCATCACCATTTTCCTCCTCCTCATCCTCCTCCTCCGCACCAACAAAGATATCGACGACCTCGTCGTCTTGCTCCGCTCCTCCGCCCACACCCAAATCACCCAATCCACCCCGCGTCACCCACTGGACCATGGCAAAGTCCCCCCAGTTCACCATGTCCACTTCGAAGAAGCGGTCAATGTTGCGCGCGAGGGCGCAGTGCTCCTCCACCGCAAACGGCTCCCGCGGCGCGTCAAACCAGCACCGCCGAGCAGCCCGCAAGATCATAAAGATCTTGAAGAACAGCTCGGACGGCAGCAGCCTCGCCCACGAACCAACTCCCATGCTCGTCCCACCGCCAGCCAACGCCACTGGCACCGTCCCAACACGCAACTTCAACTTATTCAGAAACACCATCGTATCGGCGTTTTGTTCAATCTCCCCTGACTCGATAATCTCCCGAGTTAACTCGGTTGCCGCTGCAAAAATTGACGCCAGGGCTTTGTCGACAATGGATTTGGTCAAGCTCAGCTTGACCACAGAGACTTCGAGTGTGGAAGCCTATACAGCCAACATTTTATTAGCAAAAACGCTCCTTATACCTAACCCTATCCCTTGGACCTTCCAGGTTATCGGTTAGGGAGATAAAAACATACCCAGGAGTGCTTGATCGCTCGGGCCACCTTGTTGTCGACGCTGGTCCGGTCCAGCAGCAGATGTTTGTTGGCTGCAACCAAATCTCGTTAGCCATGTGATCGTGGCCACGTTTCAAAACCAATCAGGGCCGTGACTTTGGCTGTTGGTGTGAGGGAGGGGGAGGAATTGTTGAAGAGCAGGTGGATGTCTGTGGCCCCTTTTATATTGATATCAGGTCACCTGACCTCTATACCATCCCAGGTGGCCGCACTTGCCCTTGTGATTGACAACTGACATGTCTGTGACCTTTTTGATAGACAGGATGGCTACTTGTGACTGGTGATGTGTGGGGGAGGATGGGAATGGGGCCAGACAAGCAAGTTGCTTGGTGGTTGAACCCACTTTGGATGTGAAGGTTGTCAAAGATCCCGAGACCAGCCAAGTGAAGATGTTCAAGATCTTCGACCTGACTAAACGGCGAGGCAGAAACGATGATAGAACACAATCAAACAAAACCAAAAACACTTACCATAAACCATCCCAGCTTTGGGAAGCAGGGCGCCAAGACGCTCTTGGGCAGGCGGGCGAGCGGCGGACGACCCGGCAGACCGACTGGTTTGGCCGCGCCGGTTGGCACGGCGGCGGCGCGAGGCGACGGAGGACATGATGATTTTTTAAAAAAATAAATCGAGAGAGAGGCGCAAGCAAACGTGATGTTTGAAAAAAAAAATCGAAGACGGGAGCGCGAGCGAGCGTTGGTGTCTTTCGTTGCTTGGATAAAAAAAAGAAAAAGTATTCCAAGACCTTCACAACACTTATATTATTTTCGCAGCCTTTCAATTGTTCTGGGTGTGATCTATTACTGCTGGCCAATGGGAGCAACTTGTTTACTTATCTCAGGAGGTCATTCATCAACACGGCCTTCATGTTTGGAGCATGACTCCCGCTGCATGGGCCAGGTTGGTATCCAAGCACTTCAGATAGAGGAACAAGCTCTGACCCCATCATTCTCTCTCCAGAGCTGATATCACTCTTGATTGGGAAAGAGATTTTGAAGTCATGAAGCACTAGCAGATATGGTCGTACGCTGGATCCTTGGTACGAAGCTTTTCAGCCACCTGAAACGTGAAAGTAGCGGCAGAGAGCAGATGGCATTCCGTAGCAAGTGAACTCCAAGTAGAGCACATCATCGCAAAATCGCAAGATTGCAAAGATTGCTAAGGGTGATAATTTGGAAGGCTCTGATCATCCGACATGAGCGGCCACAATGGAGGCACGATATGTCGATGGATTCTGAGTATAAACTATATCCCATGTATCCCTTCTTATCTCAACCAGAGCGAAGACAAACAAAGCTTGAAGATGACACAATGGTAGACAGGTGGGAAGAGCAATGGCTTGTTAAAAGCAGCGGCATCATCATGGACGAGCCCTGGAGCAACCTCAGATCTTGCAACACCTACAGTGTCAGGCACCACCAAGTCGCGCCTTCCCCACTTCCTGCTCCTGCTCCTGCTCCTGCTCCTGCTCACGGTATATATATTAGTTTCAACATACACAGTGTCAACAAAGAACCAGAGGGTTTGGCTTAGCGGTCAGGCTCCGAGGTTCACATTCTCATCGCTGCGCGTTGTTAGGCCAACTCCCAACACCGCGTGGTTGTGGGTTCGATTCAAGGTTGTTGCCAACCAATACCCCCTTCTGACCGGGTTAGTACTGCTAACCCCCGTCGACCCCCTAGGCCCCTACCTAGGGGCGGGTGTTGGTGAAGCTTCAATCTTGCAATCATGTGGGATTATTGTACGATCTGGGGGATATAGGGGACCTGGGTGATGCCAGGGACGATCCTAGGATGAGAATTTCTTTTTTGTCGTTTTTTCTTTCTTTCTTTCTTTTTCTTTTCCTGTAACATTATATCAACACATTTATCATGGCTTGGCCGGCCTTACCTCTCAACACCACCATTGTTGACACCGGCTCATCATAAAAGCAAGGTGCCTATCAATTTCCACCCCTTACGTCCTTCGCATTGTCAAGCTAAGTCAATGAGATCCTGATGTGCCGTTATTAGATCTTGGCCATGAGCTTTTGTCAGATAGGAAGACCGCATCCCCAACACGCATTCAAGCTTTGTGCAGAGGGGTATCACAATGCAAGAACTCGGACAAGGAGCAACATCCGAGACCTTGTCATCGTCTATGTCGTCTTTCATTATGTTTCTTCTGCAATGAGCCTCATCCATCAATCCTAAAAGCCCACCACCTCCATCACCTAGCATCTAACCATGCCCGTGTACTGTACCCGCACACGATCCTGCCATCAATCCCTATCTCATGTCAGGCACACGTCCCCGTATTACCTACAAGACATCACTCCCAGCTAGTCTAAAGCAGATCCATGACCCGGATCGCAAGGACAAGCTAGACGGGCAAGTTTCAACAGGTGGCTTTGTGGGGAGAGGCATGAAGACTAGTCGCCGTCGTTTCAGCAAAACTCAAACCAAGGAAAAGAAGACCTCTCATGGCGCTTCTATTTACACCTGTGGATGACATGATCCTGGTGCCACTGCTAGTACTTCGATTACCGACCCCATCATTATAAACAGGCAGACTCCCGGTGTCTCCACCTGTGGCTCTTAGCAGCGACGGTTCTGCGGCGGTTGATCCCATTGTGATCAACCAAGAGGAAGCAAGCTTGACCATGATTCTGAGGTTGTGTTTAGCCCTTTTGACTATTTTAGTCGAGAGCTCTGGAGAGATTTTGGGTACCTTAGGTAGAGTTTTACTTCTGTCACAGCTGCCAGACCAGGTACCTCTCCTTCCGTCCCGACGCGTAAACCAACTACTCCCAGACAACGGGGCTGCTGTGAGTATCCCCTCTGGCATTTTGGGCCCGTCAATGAGAGTAGACAGCCTGTTGAGTTACCCGATTGATACTAATCTTGATGCGTGGTGGTTTTTGTGTGAGCGTATCGGCAACAACCCCCATCTTAATGGAGGCACTTATCAATACCTGTAGACGGATTCATGCTCATCATGGCTTGCCTGCTGATGTGATAATGGTTGCACGCTCTACCGATATAACTGGAAAATCACCAACAAGATCCATCCACACGCAAACACAGCAAGAAAACTCCTGACTCGGTAGACACCAATAGCTACGGTACCTAGCTGATATCTAAGGTAGGTATACTCTTAGCAGAACATTGCGTACCTCTGTAATGCTGTTGATCCTCTCTACTTCTTAAATCTTCCGTCCAATTGTTAGAAGCATTTCTTGTGTTCTCCCCTTCGGCTTCAATGTCCCGATAACACTGATAAACGTCGTTCAAACCGCGTATGTGTAGACAATTAATCCTGCACCAGTTTTTGCGAAATCATACCCCGAAATGCACCACGTCCCACAACCTGCCTTCCAACAAACAACCTCAAAAAGCACGTGAAATCTCACCATCCCCCAACCACTGCCAACACCCGTTACACACAACCTCCCTCAAATTCCCTGCCCATCAACCCCCGGCTTACCTCTTCCAGTATCCAGCTCTCACCTACGTGTCACACCACACAAGACACACAATCAATGAGACAAGCGCGCATCCGAAAACCTCTACATCAGAAAGAACGATCCAGCCCACTCATAACCCATCCTGTGAAAACACATCATTTTCATCCTTCTTCAGCAAATCTGCACAGCACACCTACATGACAGCTACATATCAGCAAATCAATCCCTGTCCACAGAACCCCTCCTCACATCACGTCACCCAACCAGTGTCCACCGCCACCAAACCTCCCCTGAACCCGGCCAAAACCCTCCTTTCCTCCCACGTTACACATACTCTGATACCCACCCCCACCACTAGCTTACCTGAACCAAAAGAAATAGTGCCTATTGCTGACATCTTATCCGCTTCAATCACATCCCTCTGTCATTTTCCATCTGCCGGATCTGACATCCAACACGCTCTGGTAGCTAGGGTATCACTCACCACGTTCCATACAGCAATCACGCCCATCAGCACGGCTCGAAAGGACCACAAAAAAGTCAGAAGATGATGAGCATAGTAACTCCAACCACCAGAACCAACACCGAATGAAACCCCAGCCGTGTGAGGTCTACGACGTTGCATACGGCTCACAGATATATACACTCGCCGGGTTGCAGTCAATACAAGCCCGTGCAGGACGGACGGGCGGGGCGGCGCCTGCATCTTGCCCCCCCTCTCACCCTGCTCGGCACCGGCCGCACATCGAACTGGATCAGGAAAGCCTGCGTTGCAAAACCCGAAATGTTGGTGTGTGGGAGGTTATGCCGGGTTGGATTGGGCTGGACTCGGCTTCGATTTCTTCAACTGCCTAAAGTAAACCGTCCCGTCCTGTTCGAGGTCAAATATCCTTTGATTTTCTTTCTCGGTTCGTGCCGGTTCTTTCGTCGTTGATATTGAAGGTCGTGTGATCATTGCATTTGATATTTCTCCAGTGAAAGCGGTTTTGTTTCTTTGACATTCGACGTGGTCCAGAACCGGCATTTACCTCGGGATCTCCTCAACGCGCCATGCTCACCCAGGGTTCATCTTCGGACGGCACAGCAGAAACGCGCTCGTAAACAAGAACGGGTGGGGGCGGGGCTGTTCGGGACATGGGTAGTGGTGTGAAAACGAGTGGGAGAGACATTCTGTTTGGTTGGCAAAAAGCTGAAAAGGAGGTTGACCGCTCTCTGATTTCCATGGCTCCTTCCTGTGCTGATTCGGTAGTGGGCCGGTCATCGTGGCCATCTACTGCCAGATGGAGAACACATCGATCATCTGCTCTTATCAGCGATGACTAGATGACCCACATTCCCACACACGGAATTCGCCATGGGGTTCCTGTCTGGGATAGGTAACTGCAGACCTGCGGTGAGAGAGGAGCCAATCCTCCAAGGAAAAAGTAACACGATGGCTTTTGACGGTTGGAGGAGCCGAGCGCGCAACAAATAGGACCTGTACGACAGGGAATAGCGCTTGAGTTGAAGTCCAAAAGTGGGAGTCTAGTGATGTATCAGGCATGCACGGGGTCATGCACCAACCCCTGCTGCAGAATCTTGGTGTTTTCGTGCTTATTGAATCGCCCGAAAAGAGCCAAGGTCATTCAGAACCAAAGGACTTTGACTCTTCATCGTAGCCAACGGCAGTCTCTAATGCGCCATGGCCTGCCGGAAAATTCTCTCGATCTGGACAAGTGCACCGCATCCGTTAGGTGTCAACAGCTTATGGATAAGACCAGGAGAGGTGACAGGTCATTTTACCTCCCGAGCTTTCCGGTCGGGCTCGAGGTGTTCGGTAGTTTTCGGTTCGTCTGGGCGTCTATTTGCTTCTTGGGGTGACACAAACCTTCCAGGTACTTGTGGGACATCAACTCCCCACGTTTTCTTTGGCATGCTTACTCGCATTACATGTTCTTTGCCACGAACTCGGGTTTTGGGTACTGGAGGGGGAGTGTTGGATCTTATCTTGATTAGTGAGGCTCTCCGCAGCTCCCTTTGGTAAGATTCGTTGACCTGTCATACCTGCTCGCTGCTCTGCTGACGCCCAACGTTCCGAGGTGTTCTCTCGTGTGGATCTGCCCAGGATATTAGTGTGCTAGGTCTGCTGCCGTGATCTGGGAAGTAGTCTGTCGAATTCGTGCTCCTTTCTTGGTTGAAACCACAAGTCTCGGAATAGAGGGCACTGAGGGCCATGAGGGTGATTGAACATCGATATATTCTGTCTTTTCCAGCCGAAAATCCAGATCAATTTGATTTGCTGCCACCGCCAGATGATGAGACGGCAGCTCAGCACCATGGGCAGGTGGCCTGTGGACTTGCCAGCGCCTACCGCGGTTGTGGAACAGGAGCTCAAAGCTCGGGGACTATGGGACTTTCTGGGATGCTTTTGTCGAGCTGTGAAAGGGACCCCTGTGTCAGAAAGGATCTCCTACATCTTCGACCACCACACTGCCGAGGTGGAAAGTGATGAGTATGCGGACAGGCCTGAAGACCTTACGCTGGCAGTTGAGCTCAAGTATCTCTACCCACTTCTGATGCCAGGCTTCGCAGACCCTGAGCCTGGTGATCACCGGCCTATCCAGCCAGCACTCTACCCCGACGACAAACCTGCTAGTCAACAGCAGGTCATGGCTCTCCTGGCCCAAACAATCAGAGAGACGGGAGAGGAAGCCATCACCAAGGTTGAGATTGAAGAAGGAGGGCAGAAGGAGAGCGAGTTTTGGGCGTCGAGCTGGATTGTGAAAAAGGCCGGATCTCCTGAACCACTGGAGAAGGAAAAGCTTCTGGAAGGATACATGTGGGCTTCGGCCGAGATTTGCTCGCCCAAAATGTTGGCGAAGGATGTGCAAACTCATCACCGCGTTCAGAAGGTCTTAGAGGCGTTGATGTCGAACCACCGGCTGGTCATCAACGGGAGCTGTGACACGCACTGTCATTTGGGACGTGTTGATGATCGACCCTACACCCTGTCGACCCTAAAGAGACTTGCCACTATCCTCTGGGTGTCCGAACCTATCCTGCGCAGCACCAGAGACCCCAAGTCTCCCAACTACGACAATGTGTATTCGTGGGGCTTCGAACTGGTGAAGCACAGTCGGCTGGCTAAACGTCTCGAAGGAGCGGATGGGGTCCTGACCGGCGAGGCTGTTGCCAGAGAGGCACATGAATTTCCAGATGGGCAAATTGTGCGGGCAATCTGTGGGCAAAGTCGCGTCTCGGCAAAGTGTTTGGCTGCCTTTCGGGAGATATGGAGCAAGGCCTCGCATGAGGAGCTCGGCAAGTTGCTATCTGGCGATACTCGAATGCACCGACGACTAGGCTTCAACTTCAGCGCTTTTGGCCTCGAGGACGAGCGAGCCAGAACGAACCCAAGGACCATTGAATTCCGGTTCATGGAAGGATCAACCAACATTGATATGGTGCTGGGATGGCTCACGATTGGCGCAACCATTGTCGAGGTTGCGGCCTCCAAATCGGATGCTCGCTTCGAGGTTGCCTTGAGTCGCGTGTTGCAAACGTTGCAAGAGGGCGAGCAGGAGACAGTGGTTGGGCGGGAGACGCGGGGAGATCGCTTAGGGCGGGACTTTGCTCAGTTGATTGAGGACCTGGGCCTGTCGCACGACATGTCCCGTGGCTTTGTAGAAAAGATCACACGGGAGAATTAAAACAAATTGCCTGCATTTGTGCCACGCAAGGCAGTGCAACGAAGGAAACGGGATTGGGGGCGGTTCAGAGGACACACAGAAAGAACTGCATTCGGGGGCGTTTGACTTCACACATGAGCATCGATTTCTCTAGAGTAGACACGTCATCTCTTAGGGCAAGGAGGGCTTGGATGTGTCGACCGTACCTTCCTCCAGTGGCCTTTATCCATTTTGATATTCCCACATAATTATTTGTTACGGCGGAACAGGTCTTGTCTTATCGCAAATTTAACAGTAGAGAGTCAATGATCATGTCTATAGATAGACCAACAAATACGATCATATTCCGATGATGATGCCTATTGTATTCCACAGCAAGCTTGGGCATACACTCTATCAGGAGAACAGGAGTGAAAAGACAGCATTTTATACTAAGAATTCTTATTGTGATCCCATCACCATGACCGAATGCCAAAAGAGATGTCACGCTATCTGCTCTGTTCTAAAACACACCCTCCAGACCATATACAATATACACACCGCCAAGCAACAAACAGAGGAACATGACAAAAAGAAACAAAAGCTAACCATGTAACTAGCCACCGGGTGTAAAGTAATGCACTTGCTTTGCAAACCCCAGAAAGAAATAAAACGCCATGCCAGCCCGCCTACCAGCCGTTTTAAAACATGGACCATTGCCTTCCATATATCATCCATGACTCTGAGCAGAACAGAACAACACCATATGACCCACGTCAAAACTCTAACAAAAACCACAGATAACAACCTTCAGTTCCTGCTGTACATATATCCCCTTCAAAACACAATCACATCCATTCCATCATCAAAAACCCCCTATTTCATATCCATATTCCATCACAAATCCATCAAACCATTACCCATATCATCAACAACGCATGTCCCACCTCATCAACCAACCCTCCGCCCCCCGCAATCAGGAATCGTAACCCCCGGCTTCAAATTCCTATTCACATCCATCAACCCCCACTGATCCTCCCACTCCTTCCCCGGTTCGTTAAACGCGATCTTCCACGGCTCGTCAAACGCCGAAAACCAGAAATAGTTAATATCCTCGTCCAAGGCCCTGCAAACCCAATCCTCCAGCAGCTCATTCATCTCCTTGACCCCCGCCACCGCCTTTTGCGGGCAGTTCGTCTCAAACGCGTTTCCGCATCCCATACCGCCCTTCGATGGCCACCCAATCTCCGAGATGATGTTCATCGATTTGTCCTTCTTGAGAAAAGTGCCCGCCTTGTTCTCCCAAAAGGTCAATGTCCAGTTCGCGGCGTTTCTGGCCGGCTCGCCGGCGAAGAAGGGGTGGATGTTGCCCATGATGGCGTCGGATTGTGCGGCCAAAGAAGAGTCCCACTTGTCGCCCAGATCAGATGTGGCCACAGGGAGTGACAGGCCCTTGGCAGTGAGGTTGGTCCGGACTTCGGCAAGGAGCTCACCGAGCGCAGTGAGGGTCATTTGCTCGCGGAAGAGGATCTCGTTGGCGACGATGATGCCCTTGAAGTAGCTATCGCCATACTGGTCGAGGATATCCCACATCTGATCGAGCTGGCGCTTGTTGGTCGTGCTGTTAGCATCTTGCCAAACACCAAGCCAGATCTTGACGTCATCCTTGAGCTTGAGCTGGTCAACGGCGTGGATGAGCATCTGGGTTTGGTTGCAATCCGTTCCGTACAAGCGCACAACGTTGGTCAGCTGGGAAAGAACAGCCAAATCGCGGGTAACATTATTCTGGGAAGGCGGGAACTTGACGCAATCGGGATACTGCGAGTGAATTGGGGTGTAATCCATTCCGGGGAAAACCTTCTTCAGGTCGTTGTTGCCCATCAGAGCCTTGATCTCGGCCGAGTTGATGTTGAGGTCACCGTTATTCGCAAAGTCATCCTCCGCCGATTCCCCCGAGTTAGATGCCGCTCCGTCGCCGCCGCCCTTTTTGAAGACAGCACCGAAGAGGACACCAAGTACGATGCCGACGATGCAAAGAAGAGCGACGACGATGATGATAGCTAGTCGCCACTTCTTCCCGTTGCTCTTGGCCGCGTGCTTTTCGTTGTAGACATGGTCATAGCCACCAACGCCTCTACCAGAGCCTGACGACCCATCACCACCGTTGTTCACGGGAGCATATTGGTTGTTGACGTCACCACTCCCATTGCGGCTCGCTAGCCCGGAGATAGCGCCAGCAGCCAGGGCACCACCGGCTACACCACCGGCAACGGCGGCACCCCCTGGTCCACTTCTGTGACTGGACCCCAGACTCAGCATGCTAGTCCTTGGTCCTTTCTTGGGACCATAGTGAAGCCCATCATCGCCATCATCCTCAATTTCAAGGGGGTTGACCACGCCGAGATTTGGATCCGAGGGCCGAATGTAGACCTGCGTTGGATCGTCTGTGTAGGGGTCAGCAGCAAAGCCGTACGGACTCCTGGATGGTGTTGTGTCCCTCTGGTGATTGTGATGAGCTGCTTGCGAACTAGACCTTGAGCTCCATCCCTCACCAGGATGACCTCCTGGTCCTAGCCGACCTCTTTCACCATGTCCCTGTCCCTCTTCTTGCCATTGACCTTGCTGACGGTATGTTTGCTGTGGATAATGAGGATCCCGCGCATTCTGATCCGCAACGTTCATCGCGATGCCCGCCATACCTCCGGCGGCCGCAGTGTTGCCGAAGTTGTCGGCTCCGGGGGTGATGTTGCTCTGGGGAATGGGACGCTGAGGAGGATACCCAGACTGGTTGCCCCAAGACCCTCCGTCCGTGTTGTTGCGGTGCGGAGGTGGTTTCGGTGGAGAAGAGGCGTTTTGTTGTTGGTAGGCGCCGTAGCTATCGGCTGCCGTCGCATGTGGTCCCCTGACTGCCGGTTCTTGGCTCTGTCGTCGCTGGTGTCGGAGGTGGTGAAAAGAAGAATCGGGATGCGCACCGGGGCGAGTTCGCGGCGAAGACGGGTTGTAGGTGTCTTGCGGGTAATGGTTTCGGCGCGGTGAAGGGGGATTCGGGTGACTTAGAGGTTGGCGTTCAGCCATTTGGTCCTCTGTATAATATCTTGGCTGCGCCATCATCGAATTCGGGCTGAGGCGCAGCGCAAGCGAAATCGTTGTTTGCAGCACGCGTCACCTGAGAATTGCCCAAGGAGTTCGTGTTGCCCAGTGGGTCGCGCTGTCAAGAGTTGTCGTGTTTTGCCTTAAAGTTGGTGAATCGAAAACGGATTCTGGGTCTGAATCTTCCAGCAGGAGAGAACTGTGCCCGGATTCTGAATAGGGGTACACCGGATTGGGAGTGAGACAGTGGCCGGGACGCAGTTGTGCCGTGTGTGCGGCGTCAAGGCTCGTGGAGGTATTGATCCCTAGGCCCCACCAAGGTGTCGCAGTTTGTTTCGCCTCGCCCGGCTGCCCTCTGTTGTTGCTTTCGAAGTGGACAAGTGCGCCAACAGCAGCACGCAAAGAGCGCCGGATGTCGAGTTCCTTGACCGTTGAGCTGGACTCAAAAAGGTGAATGGTGTGATTTTGGTAAACTCTTTTGCCGTTGTGGGTATCGTGTTGGGAAAGCGCTCAGTCAACACGGGGTCTCGTATTTTGGGCTGTGTTGCGGTTGCCCCCTGTCGTCGTCGTTGCCGGGTTGGTTCCAGACTCTGGTCAGGTAATCCGCGAATCCTTCAACTGCAACCCATATCCAACACCACGAAAACTTCCGCAGGTCGCTGGAAGGAAAAAGCGATTGACGACGGTCTCGGCAGAACGACCGAAAAAAAAGAGACGAAGGAAAGTGGAACACGAAAAGCAGGCAGATGAGCAAGGCACGAAGCAAGAAACAGGAGGAGGAAATCAGATCGACGCCACAACAGGGGTCTACATACCGGATTTAGGGAGCGAAAATGCGGCTGGCGGCCTGCAGCAACAACGGCCTGGTTGCAAAGGAGACCCGACAAGTTCCCGTCGGCCTCAAGGCTCAAGTCGGCCACCATCGCGCACCAGAAGCGGCCAAGCGCCGGAAAAAACAGTGGTGGTTGGTGGTGGCTCCCACACTTCAATTGGCCGAAAGTGGTTGGCGGGACATTGGAGCACCAGTCAACCAGCCACCTGTTACCTGACTGTGTATAGCTGATCTTTTCCTGACTCCTTTTTGTCCTGGTTGACGGCGTTTCAGTGTCTATGGGCAGATTTTCCCCCGCCGCCATGTCGTGGAATCGATCCCCAGCTTGCACGGCTTGGCTACGACGTCAAATCAGCCCCGCTTTCGATCCGATCTTGACAACAAAAGATAGGTCGCGAGGCTTGGCTGAATGGCGGACTGCTTGCAGACCTGTTGTGAAGGCGGCTATCTTGGTAGTCTCTGTGGTCTCGTATGTGACGGGCTGCGGGTAGTTCCTCCCGTCATCTTGTCGTCTGTTCTTTTCTCCATTGCCGGTCGACCTGCTCGACCAGGCCAGGGAAGTGTTGGAAGCGAAGATGTTCACTGGGGCCGCCCTTGGCAACGTCCCGCTCTTTGGCAGAAACTACCCCGCTATATTACATCATGCCGTGTTCCAAGGAGCACCTCGTCCACTTGTGTCCTTGCTTGCGACAATTTTGGGCTCGGGTGACGCGTGGCTCCTTGGGTGATTCTGTCTCAAGCTTGCTGGACTTTGACCCACCTCTTTTCAAGAAGTCAACGGCTCTACGGCATTCGGCATGCTGTCTGCCGGGGGTATCCACTTCTCCGGTGATAGTGTCCGGACAGTAACCTCACCGTCTGCCGGCTCGGCACAGACCCGGAGGACTGGTCCGGCCACTGTTCTTGGCATACCCGTCTTAACCTTTGTGACTGAGGGGTACAGCATGGGATAATCCCAAGTGCCTACCATCCATTTGCTAATTATCAATTTGTGTTGTAGGAAGTGCCTCTCTGATATCATGAGTCCCCCGCTCGGTTCCATCGATGATGTATGTGTGCAAGTCATCTTGACATCATCGACTGCGACGTATATCAGTAGAAAGCGTACATTGTAAAGGAGCACTGTTCTTCTCTCTAACCATCAAGCGCATTGGACTGAAGCTCTTGATGCTTTTTTGATTCTCGAAGCCATCAAGCCTCTATCATCTACAAAATGTCCGCAAACCCTGATTCCGTGGCCAACCAAGGGGAATTCCATTCCAGGGTTCCTCCTTCGAGGCCGATAGACCACCATGGCGTTAGTACTTCCCCTTAATATTTCTTGCCCTCCTTACTAACAGCCTTTCCCAGCACCAAATCGGCCAACCCATCGGCAAAGAAGCCGTCCACGAATTCCACGCCAAAACATACCCTCCTGGCTCCGCCCCCCCAGAGTCAACTTTCTATCCAAACCCCATCCATGAGATCCCCGGCCAGGCTATGAACCCAGATATGGACCCTTCCTTACGTACCGGTGCTCTGGATATCCCCGGTGCCGATAGCCGAGAAATTTACAATGAGTCTGGAGCCGGTTCCCGACCGATTGGACCGAGGGAGACGGTTCACGAGTTGAGGCACCTAGGTGGTGGAAGGAAGCCGAAGAAGGACAGAAGTGGTGTTGCGGCGCGTGGTGGTACGGACATAACGGGGGATGGTTCGATTGAGGTAAAGATGAGAATGGTTGATAAGGACAGGAAGGTCCTGGGAAGGGGAATCCCGGCGGAGGAGAGGATCCCGGCGTCGGCGGAGGAGATTGGGTCGGGTGGGAGACCGACTTCGAAACGTTAGGTTGTCGTACTGGCAGGGATAGTGTATGGTACTGTCGTGAGAATAGGTTGAATATCTCTTCAATAATTTTGATCATGAGCAGTGATTATCAGTGTGCTTACCTAATCCCTTTCACAGCGCCAGTGGTTTAGTGGTAAAATCCATCGTTGCCATCGATGGGCCCCGCGTTTGATTCGCGGCTGGCGCATCCTTTGGCTTCTTGCCCCCCAAGTTGCCTTTTTGGGATCCAAGCGCAAGGAGTTGATCGTCCTACACCTGTCCAGATCTGCTACTTTGAAGGACCTGCAATGAGCGTTCTCTCCAGTGTCAGCAAGATTCTATTGTATACTTGTTGAACAAAACGAATGTGTTGACAAGGAGAGAGTGAGGAGGGTGTCAGTCCAAGGAAGGACAGCTAGGCTGCTTGTTCCACATAAAATATTCAGAACGGCGAGTGAAAAGGTTTCGTCATCCAACCAGCCTCGACTCTGAGAAGAACAAGAAAGATGAAATGGAAGAAATATTCGCCTTACTTGTATAATCCTAGGCCTCTGGGTGTTCACTGTCTAGATTGCTCATTGCCAATCCATAAATCGGCAAAATAAGTTGAACTTTCACTGTGACATTTTTTATTCAAAATCATCTACTTGATCTACCTTATATACTTTTTTCTTTAGGTGGACATCGTGAAGGCCAAACAAGGCCGTACCAACCAGGTAGGTACCAGGTACTCGTCCAAAAGCGGTAGACCGTTGCCGTGTGAGTCAACCCCGAATAACCAAACCAACAGCCAAGCCAGCAAGAAGCTCAGTCTGCAACAGAACATCTTCAACCAATGAAGGAGAAATCTGACTATAGCTTCTCGCCAATTACCCTCGTGTGTGCGACCCTCCCGATTCCCGGAAGATGTTCAAGGGCACTCATCTGTAACCGTCCACGCCCTCCAGGGAGCTCCGACCTCAAGTGGAGTCCAGCCAGTAACACCCCATTGGTCAACAAAAACAACTCATCAGAGACCTGCAAGCAACTTCGGGGCAAAGGAAAACAATGCTAGCAAACAATGCCTTGTAGTGTAAAATAGAGACAAGAAAGAAATTGTCGTTTGCTGAAGAAATGCAGGAACCTCAGTCGTTCCTGCAGCGATCCCCTTTCCGAATGCGGGGCACCTTCCCCTGACCCCTTCTCGATTGCTCTCTATGACATCACTGGCTCTGACCGGAGCGCTCCTGCTCGACTCGCCCGCCCAGCACGTGAAAGAGGAATTCACACTTCTGCATAACCAAGAGTAACAAGTCAGTCAAATCACTTACCCCTTTTCATTACTTCGACATGGCTCCCAAAATCAGCAATCGCTTAAGATGACGACTACCACGAGATCCTCAGCCAGAGAGCACGCTGATTCCGCCAACGGAGCTCCTCCTGCCTCAAAGGCGCAGCCCGGCTCCAAGCACAAGGCCGAGGAAGGGGCCCAGTTACCGGAAGCCAAGCGGGCCAAGAAGTCGGACGAGAAGGAGCAAAAGACCATTGAAGAGACAATTGGCGGGTATGTGCCTTCTGATCCGTGATTGCCTTGAATTTTATCTAACCATCACACCCACAAGCAGCGAGCAAGCCAAGCGGGAGAAACAGGAAGAGAAGCCAGAACAAGAAGAGGAAATAACGGACGACACCAAGAAAGGGGCTGCGAAAGCCAAGAAGGAAGCTGACACTGGAGATGCCGTTGAGCCTCATGGGCGCGAAGATGCCGAATCCATTCCCTCCAGTATCCTGGAAAAGGGGATCATCTACTTTTTCTTCCGCGGTCGGGTTGGAATAGACGAACCTTCAGAAGTAGATGAGATCGCCCGCAGCTACATCATCCTCAGACCGATCGCCAAAGATGCCAAGCTTGGGAGCGGCCCGATAGGTGACGCCGGCAATAGCAGGGTGTGCGTCGTGCCCAAAAAGGTGCTCCCGAAGACTGGCAAAGATCGATGGATCTCCTTTGTCGAGAAAACCGGGGCATCTTTCAAGGACCTCAGGGAAGAGTTTTTGAGGTCAAATGATTACGAGACCAAGACTGCTGGCACAAGACATACCCCGGCTGCGACTCCTGTTGCCGAAGGGGTTTATGCCATCACTAGTACCGGGCGCGACAGCCATCTGGCATACATATTGACTCTTCCTGACAAGCTTGGCGAGGTACAGAAGGAGATTGGTCTGAAGGAAAAGGGAAGCTTCATTATCAGCACCAGGAATCCGCAGTATGAGGCCCCCAAGAATGCCAGGCTGCCAAAGGGGCCAGAGTACCCTAAAGAGTAAGTCATATGTCTATCATGTCGCGCAATGCGGGTTGTTAACTGTTTGATGCTGCAGACTTCTCGACGAGTTTCGTTCGCTGCGCTGGGCTCCCACTCAGCCGGCCCATTTGGACTACGTCAACACACAGTTCCTTCTCGTCGGCGAATCTTCCGGCATCGGCAAGGCACTGGAGCCACAGAAAAAAGACGAAAAGGAAGGCAAGAACGAGCCTGCCGAGGAATTGGAGCAGTTGGAGGAAGAGGACGCGCAACGGATGAAGGATCTCAGTGACAATGACTCAGCTCGCATTTTTGCGGATTTGCAGGCAGATGCCGGAGACTACCCCAAGCTTCCTACCACGTTTTGATTGTAGTGGGCAAGAGGGTAAGAAGCCCTAGGAATTTGGCTTCGTGCGATAGACTTGGCTGGCGCCGAAATGGGTTGATAAGGGCGGTTGCTATTGATCTTTGGTTGCTCGTGAGCGAAGTGTGCCTCCATTGATACCTTAGGGTTGCTACACCTTTCTAATCCACGTGGGAGCGTTTTAGTGATATGACAATCGATGAGAATTTTGTGTCTCAGACCCAGTTCAGGTAGATGATCTGAAAATTTCCATTCACGTGCTGGAGGATGTGGCGCATCGTGGTGAAGATTCCGGGCCACTGTAAACTTTGGAGAGTTTCTCAGACTACCAATGTACTGAAGACGTTATCTGATAACTAAAGTAAAATCGAAAGAGTGAAGCCACTTGCGACCTGCAGTTAGGTAGACTGACTGAGTTGGCATTCGCTAAGCTCTTGAGGAAGAATCATGCTGAAATAACGATTAGGACTGTCAATACAGGTGAAACATAATGTTCTACTTGAATAGCAAACAGAAACCTCAACGGTATCTGGAACGGGATTCCAAAGACTGGACTCAACGAAGCTGCAGCCTGGTGAAAGCACGCCATTAGCGTCTAAAAAAGCCTATCAGTCTTCAACCGTAAACCAACCAACCGAACCCAGAGTCCGGGTGTGGACGTTTGGCGTTCATGGTAGGTAGGTATCTCAAAGTCTGACTGCCACAAATATTTGTCCCCGCTGTCGTTTTCACGTCCTCTTGTTTATAAACCCTTCAACTTGACTTCTTCTCTTCCGTCAAGTTTCTCAACTTCCTTTTCTCTTTTCATAGCAAACGGCAGACAAAAGACAAGAGCCGCAGCCGCTGCCATGCGTGTGTTACACTTGCTCTCCCTGTGCGCAGCGGCGTACGCTGCCGCCGTCAGCCCCGAGCTTTCCGCCGCCCCCGCCGCCAGTCCGGACCATCCCTACCAGCAGGAGTTCACCAACCTCCTGCTGAACCCCGCCAACGCGCACCCCGAGCCGTCGCCGTTCAACATAACGGCGCTGTTGAACCTGGCTGCTGCCGCTCCTAATCCTATCGACTTGGGGCCACACTGGCCCTTGCCCATCGACAAAGTAAGCCTCCCTGTGCAGACTACGAGGCATTCAAGACTGCTGACACTGGGATGAACTTGATAGATTGAGTGTGACACAACCCACGCGTACAACAACAAGTACGCCTTTGTCTGGGCGCTCGTCAGGACACAGATCGAGTGGATCAGAGAGGAGGGACCCAAGTATTGGCGCCTTGATGAATCGATGCAAAACGGACAGATTCTCAAGATTGGCTGCTGTAACGAAGCCGCGTTCGTTATCGTCGCTCAACGGAAAGACAAGGCTGGAAATCCGGTCCGTCTTGGAAAGACGATCATGGTCTCGGGCGCGGAGATTACTACCATGGGGATGGCCGTGGCGGACGCTTGCAGACAGGGCGACTTCGCCAAGGGGAGGGCGTGGTCGAGGTACAGGGACTTCACTGTTGAGGTCTTCCACGACGACTACAAGTGTGGAAGAAAGTGTTGGCAGGGGGATTGAATTTGGGTGGTTTATATTTGCCTATTTTTGATGTCGGATTGACTGGAGTCTGGGGGCTTTATATTTGCTATTGTTACTGTCGCTCTATTATCATACCCTGTTGGTAGTCAAAATGAACAGGACTCTGAAATATCTGTTGTCCCCTCGTGCCAAATCATCGTGTCAAACATGAATCAGCTCATCTTGACCCATACTGTCTGTGGCCAGTCAGTTGAGGGTTGTGACTGTTATCATATGGATATCAAACGCCATTCCCGATATCCGACGCCACATTTAACGGGCCGGGGAGTTCAGGACAAACTATAATCGCGCTCAACAAACTGTCAAGAAGCCACTTTGATGTCAGACTTTAGCAAACCCAAAGCCACTGGCAACAGTCCCGTCATCAGTCACGCTGCTCGTATCCCGCCAAAAAAGGCCAGCCCCGTCCCACTTCCACACAAACAACGGACAGCGGGTGCAACTCAACAGGCTGTCGTATCGTGCCACTATCGTGGATCCATCAAAAACATGAACATGCAGGCGCTCGGCAAGCCCGCGTCGATCTGTGCACAACTTGGGCGCTTTTGGGCGTTGAACACAAATTATGGGCTTTTACGAGGACCGATCGTCAGTGTCCCTCATATGGATCTCTTATCGATGACCCTAATTGATACCTGTCCTGGTTTGTGCGATGTGTCAACGGCATGTGACAGGGCTTATACATTCTGCCGTTCCTTCCTTCCTTCCTTCCTCTTCGATAACTGAAGCAGCGCGCCAGTGCCCTAACCCATATTAGTCATTCCTCCACAAAGTCCCTCCGTCAAAAGCTCTTACAAATCCACACCCGCCTCCGTCTGAGTTGGACATTGTCGTCCTGTATTCAACGACGTAGGACTCGCCCAAAGATGTGAGACAGCTTGCTGCCGGCCATCGGTAGCACTTCTGCCACGTTGATTGACACCCCCCCTTCTACGTATTTCCCTCACGTTTCGCTCCTAGCTTGGCTGACGTTCCAGCAGATGTCCCATCTCATCACTCCCGAATGTGTGTGATCCCGTCTGTCCTCACAGTCTTTCGGGTAGTGCGTTTTGCTTTTGCGTGAAATAACTCTCCTGTTTTTACCCGTTTGGACTGTCATCGTGTGACAATGTAGCTACTTACTCATATAGAATACAATCCCGCCGTTTTTTTGAATCTCTACTGTCATCTCGTTTTTCTCCGATAGTTGTCTCAACTCGCCTTTTGTTACTTACTACCCAGAAATTATCCGGCTCTCTGAGCCTTCTGGAATCATGGCATCCTCACTTCTCTCATCGCCTACCCTGCTGTTCACCCTCCCGGTGACAAGCTCAACACCAACAGCCTCTTCAGACCCCTTCATTACCACGACCGCCACCCCTACCTCTCCCGACGGTTCAGACCAGCTGCCGCACAATGGAACTTCCCACGAGGAAACGCCCTTGACCCCCATCATCTACGGCTTTTCAGCCTCTTCTTTCAGTTTAGCCCTCAGCACAGCAATTATTTTCTTAATTTTGTCCCTCCTGCACACATATCTCTGCGTCAAGAAGAAGACAGTCTTCTTCGCTATCACAATCTATGCTTCATTAGGTCTGTCCTTTCCCCTCCCCTTTTGTACTTCCCCCCCCCCCCCTTCCACCTTTACCCCCTTGTGAACCCTACTAACCTCCCACCTCTGTGTCCGTCCCTCCAGCAATGACATCCTCCCTAACCCTAAAAACCTACCTCATCAACCTCCAATCCCTCCTCTTATCCTCCCCCACAACTTCCACCCCCATGGCCGAAGTCGAACGCGCGGACATTCTCCTCGTCGTCATGGATTTGTTGGAGGCCATCCCCGCTTCTGCGATGGGCTTTTTATTGATGATGACGTACACACGGTTGACGTGGTTGATTGTCCCCAAGTCAGCGAGGAGCGGAAATAAAGGACAAAAGGTGCTGGGGTTGCCGGTGAGGTGGCAGACGAGTGTGCTGGCGATGGGGCAGATGGTGGGGGATGGGATGGTGGGGGTGGGGAATTGGTATGGGGTGCATTTTTTGGAGAGTTTAGGGGGTATTGTGGGGGTGGGGAGTTGGGGGTTGTTGGGGGGGTTGTGGTTAGGTTGGGGAGGGGGAGGTGGCTGAAGGAAGGGGAGGGGGAAAAGGGGGTGAAGAAGTTGGTGAGGGCTGTGGGTGCTGGGGTGGGGTTGTTGTTGGTGAGTATACCTTCACTGGCAGTTGGGGAGAGGGAAAGAATGCTAACGAAACGGATACTTAGGTATGTGGGATTTCAAGAGTCATCAGACGAGAGCAGGTGTCATACTATAACGAGATGCCGCCGTGGATCTCGTCGGAGGATGATGAACAGCTGTTTTTTGTGGTGTCAGAGTGGCCGGTTTATGTGTTTCAGCACTTGCCGATTGCGTTGATATTGGTTCTTTTGGCGATTTATCACCCGGGAGACTACCTGCCCAGGCGGTTGACCGGGTGGAGATTGAACACGAAGAGGTTGTTGAGGGAGGAGAAGATGAGGGAGGACGTAGAGAGCCTCAGGGTTCTAACTAGGAAGGATTCAAAGAGCTCGTCGGTGCAGGGTAGTGAGCTGGATTGTTTTGAAAGGATTGATCTTGATAAGGAGACCAAGTAAACAAACACACAGCGTCACGTAGGTTACAGGACGAGCTTGGAAAGGAATGGCGTTGTGTTTTAGTATTGTTATGCGTTTATTTGTTTATTTCAGGCATTCAGGAGTAAGGGCATTGGATAGGTCTTATAGAAAAGATTTCGAAAAACAACCGTAAAGGCTGGTCCAACATGGTTTTTATTACTTCAAACTTTTCCGGAATCTATCCCAGTAGTCTATCCCAACCTATACCGCCTCATCCAAAGCCGGATCAGCCGGCCAAAACAGCCAAATCACCACCACAATCAACTTCAACCCCGCCGCCGCCCACAACGCACCCGCAACCCCAAACTCGGTGTTCGCCAGCTTTCCCCCCAAAAACGCGCCAAGCAAAAGCGACAGCGGCGCGACCGTCCTCCGATTCCGCTCCGCATTGTGCAACGCAAACAGATCCGCATCGGAGAACAAGTCGCAGTAGATGCTCGTCAGCACCACGCTCGTGAGAGCATTGTACTTGAGCGCCCTGCTCATGACCGCCTGGCCGCAGCTCTGAAACGCGACCAGCGCGATGGGCACGAGAACGTACCAGGCGATGGACTCTGGGTCCACGTCCGAGCCGGCCTGTGTGACCATGCACGCGGCCGCGACGATGAGCAGGACCTGGGCGGTGAAGGACGCGCAGAGGACCCAGCGGCGCTTGGCCGAGAAGAAGCGGTGGAAGCGGCTGAAGACGAAGGAGCCGAGGAGGAAGGAGAGGAGGGAGCTGCTGGATTTGATCCAGCGGTTTGAGGCGCTGGGGTCGGCGAAGCCGAGGCCGATGTAGACGGTGTTGCCTATTTTCTGTCAGTTTTGTGATGCTAGATTTGTGAGATTGAAGAAAAAGGAGGGAAAACTTACCGGTTTGCATGGACACAAAACTCCCCCATACTGATATCGAAGCGCTGTCGAGCAGGCCGGTGATGAGATAGCAGAGAAGGAGGATGAGATCGGCCCAGTCACGGCTCACATCGACCATGAAGTAATTGCGCCATCTTCGCAGCGTGGAAGCATCTTTTGGCGGTCCCATTTGCGGCTGCAGCAGAGGGGTCTCTTCGTCGGCGACAATCTCGCCGTTTGGAGGGTTGTTGCCAGTTGATGATGAGCGCGTCATCATGGTGCCGGGCGAATTTTTTTTATATCGCTTTTCTTTATGTCTTGAAAACGCCCTTGGGCAGGGGTGTCGATCACCTTACACTAGCCAACAGTAATTCAAAGTGAGTCAACAAAAAGGTCGAAGCGGGACTTGGCAGCATCACTGTTCCATGTTCCAGAAGCGGGAGTTAGGTAGACGAAGGCGTGATCGGGAGGCGGCCCAAAACCCCCATGTTCTAGCCTTTAGCTCTTATCGGTTCGATGCCGCCCTTGAGGTAAGGGATGTCGTCTATCTCGGTGCCGGGACCCGGTGTTGGCGCGGGGGGGTTCATGGAAAGAGGAGTGGGATCTCTTGGATCTTTATCACTGACGGCAGGGCTGAAGCTGCCCAATCAGAGATCAAGATCATGATGTCATGGACGCCTAGCCAAGACAGGAACTCAATTTCGTCGCGATCAACCTCACGTTCAATTGATGAGTAACAACATCTGCGACCTTCCTGCCGACAACGCCGACATTTTTGGAGGATTCCATCAATCATGGTGCTGAGATCGAGCGTCGACGGGAATCTCTCGGTGGCTATTCGGTATCGCAAAGCCAATTGGACACACCGGCACACTTTTGCCGCGTTAGCAATCGCTGTGATGTCCAAGTTGGGATGAGCCCCTCACCTTTCCAAGGAAGGTCACAGCTGCCACAGCTGCTTCAGGGGAAGCCAAAGCTACCCCTCCACTGGACACATCAAGTGGTGATGCCACAAAGAAGCAAGACTTCGTCACCGAAAGCCGTATATCCGAATGCGATGGCTGTAGTCAGCAACTAGATGCCGAAATGGAGTGGTATAAGACCTAGATATGAATGGCCACCTTAACTGACCTTGTAAATCCCGTCTCGCAGTTCCAAATATTGTGTATTCGTGCAGGTTCAAGGCCCAAAATGCGCATTTTCAGCAAATCCCTCCTCCTTGGAGCAGCTCTTGTCTCTTCCATTCCAGTCCAGGACAGTCCCCGTCAAAGACTCCTCGACGGCAAGCCTCTTCCAGCCATGTACCGCAGCAAGAACCCCCCATACACACCCGGCCACCGTGATCCCTACGACAGCGCCGTTGATGCCATTGGCGAGGGGCTCGACCCCTTGCCCTGGCGCAATGGCGACGGTGCCTCTGTGCTAGGTCCCTGGAACAGAGACAGAGCAAGACAAAACCCAGATCTCATCCGTCCCCCTTCCACAGACAGCGGTAACATCCCCAACCTCCGCTGGAGCTTCGTAGACTCCCACATCAGAATCGAGGTATGCCCCCCCACCCTTCCCCCTTTCACCTCCCCACCCCACTAATGTTGTTGTTTCCCCCCCCAAAAAGGAAGGAGGCTGGACCCGCCAAACCACCATCCGCGAGCTCCCCACCTCGATCGAACTAGCAGGCGTAAACATGCGCCTCGACCACGGCGCCATCCGCGAGCTCCACTGGCACAAAGAAGCCGAATGGGCCTACGTCTTGTCCGGCTCCGTCCGCGTCACAGCCCTCGACTACGAAGGCGGCAACTTCATCGATGACCTCTCCCAAGGCGACCTGTGGTACTTCCCCTCTGGCGTCCCGCACTCCCTCCAAGGCCTCAACCCAAACGGCACCGAGTTCCTCCTCATCTTTGACGACGGGAATTTCTCCGAGGAAAGCACATTCATCCTGACGGATTGGTTCGCCCACACCCCCAAGAGTGTCATCAGCAAGAACTTCCATCTCGCGCCGGAGGTGTTTGATACAGTCCCAAAAAAAGAAAAATATATCTTCCAGGGGTCCAAACCAGGGAGTATAGACGACGAGAGACCAAAAGGGAAGAATGTCAAGAAGAGTAAATATAACTTTACGCATAGGATGTTAGAGCAGGAGCCGCATGTTACATCTGGGGGGAAGGTAAGAGTGACGGACTCGAGGAATTTTGAGATTAGCAAGAGGGTGGCGGCCGCGCATTTGGAGATGGAGGTGGGGAGCTTGAGGGAGATGCATTGGCATCCGAATGCGGATGAGTGGAGTTTTTTTATTAGGGGAAGGGCGAGGGTGACGGTTTTTGCGGCGGAGGGGACGGCGAGGACGTTTGACTACCAGGCGGGGGATGTTGGGATTGTGCCCAAGAACATGGGGCATTTTATTGAGAATATTGGAGATGAGCCCTTGGAGGTGCTGGAGATTTTTAGGGCGGATGAGTTTAGGGACTTTTCGCTGTTTCAGTGGCTTGGGGAGACGCCGAGGAGGATGGTGGTTGATACGCTTTTTGCGGAGGATAGGGAGGCAGGAGAAAAGTTTTTGAGGGAGATTGAGGATCCGGTGAAGGATGAGATTACGCTGCCGGATGTTAAGGAGGAGGAGGGGGAGGTGGGTGAGTTGTAGGCGTACTTGAGAAGAGGGTATCATGAGATGGGAAGGAGGTTTGTTCATGTCATCGTATTGAAGTTTTAAATCCTGAGAAATTGTCTTGAACCGAGAAAGAACCCAACGAGATGCCCCTGTTCATCACCGTGACCTATAAGCCCGCAAACGCCGCGCTCCCATATCCCAAACCGTATACAAGACATCTAGATTACATGTAGTGCATCATCTCCTGAGGGGCCTCAGGGCGCTTCTTCTCAATGATGAGGACTGTCTCGATGAACTGCCTCTCCAAGGTCTCGCTCTTCCTCCGCCTGGCCAATAAGCTTGCCGTCTTGAGCACATTCTTGATCTGTCGCCCGTTGAGCTTGAGCTCGGCAAGCTCGTTGATGTCCTTGTCGGTGAGGTTGCTCTGAATGGTCGAGTTGCGGAGGAAGTTCTTCCAGATGACCCGGCGGGCAGATACCGTGAGGTCTGGGTACTCGATGCTGACGTGGATACGCGACTGGAAGGCAGCATCGATCTCACCGCAGCGGTTGGTCGTCAGGAACATGATACCCTCGTAGTACTCGAGAGTCCTCAGGAAGATGGTGACAATCTTGTTGCGCTCGATTTCGTGGTTGCTGCGTGCCTCGAGGAAGACATCGCACTCATCCAGAAGCAAGACCGCGTTCCAGCGCGAGACCAGCTCCAGGATGGAGTTCAGCTCCCGCTCAACCTCCCATGGGTCAGACCCGAGGTCACCAGAGCTCAGCATGTGCAGTGGCACCTTGAGGTTCTCTGCCACAGCCTCAGCTGTCAACGTCTTACCCACACCAGGAGGGCCGGAGAGCAGGCAGATGATACCCTTGCCTTTGCCAGCGATGATATCGTCAAAGCTATCACCAGAGAGCTGGGCCTCGGTGAAGGACAGGATGAGTTCTTTCTGATCGGCTGGAAGTACCAGTCTGTCAAAAGCAGTTGTGTTCCACCTCACATCTGTGATCTGCTCGAGGAAAAAGTCGACCCACTTCTTGTACTTGAGACTGTACCCGCGAGTTCGTGATCGGCAGAGCATCTTGTAGTAATCTGGCATCACAAACTCCTCGCTCTCGATCTTGTTTTCCACCTTGTGTTTGTTGAAGCGCTCAATATCGGTTGCGTTGAAGTCGTTGAGGTAGCGCACGCGCCAAGGGCTGAAGCGGTTGAAACTCTCAATGTCGACCACAATTCTACCAGTGATCTGGCATTCGACCTCATTGCCTTCCCTGTTCCATGTGATGGCCTTGCCAGAGTACTCCCTGTAGTGATGGCCGGCCAGCTTCTCGAAGATCGTGCCACGCTTAAGGAGCTTAGCGGTGATCTCCTCCTTCTTCTCGTGGAAGTGGAAGGGGTAGACCTTGAGGCCGGTGATCTTTTTGGTGCCGAGGAACTCGGGGATGTTGATGGCCTCCTGGTAGCGGCCGAACTCCTTGCCACCATAGTCGACGCAGTCGCAGCGAACTTGCAGAAACTTGCCGCAATTATTTGCCATGTACTCGGTCTCGACCATCTCGAAGCCGGACACTGGACCGAGGTAGGCCGAGAGGACAATGGTTCCGGGCTGGAAGATCATCCACAGATCCTTGAAGCAGACGACACCATTCTTGACATAGTCCTGGAAGGTCTTGATGTTGTCGCCAATCTCGTAGTTGAGGATGTCGAAGAGAATCTTCAGGTGCTCCTTGGTCTTTTCGTCCAGGTCAGGCTTCTCCATGTACTTGGTGAACTCGGCCCATCTGTGAACAAACGGTTTGAAAGGTGCCTCGAACTCTAGGCGGCTGAGCTCACAAGCAACACCGGGGTAGTCCGCCATGATTTCCGTAAGGGCGGTGCGGAGCCATGGGCTCTGTACCACGATGCTGTGCGCCTCGAGCTTCTTGCGACTGTCGTGACTCTTTTGGTTGCGGACAACAACGGCGTAGGTGGCCGTCTCCTCATTCTCAGCAGCCTCCTCAACACCATCAGGATACTTGTCTACCCAGGTCCACTCTCCGTCTTCCACTGGACCCTTGTAGATGTCCTTCTTTGCACTGATGCTCCCAACTTGGACCTTGGGCTTCTCCTCTTCCTCCTTGTCTTCGTCGCTCTTCTCCTCATCTTTCTTGTCTTCTGTCTTTTCCTCCTCCTTCTTTTCCTCTTCCTTCTTGTCTTCCTTCTTCTCCTCCTTCTTCTCCTCCTCTGATTGTTCGATCTTGGACTTTTCGGCGGCGGTGGACCCGGATGTGAGAGAAGTAGCGGATCCACTCTTTGTCGATTTCTCGGCGGTGCCCTTCTTGGAGCGGCGGGGCCAGCAGCGAACCATGGTCAAAGCTTTGGTGGAGTCGCGCTGGGTGTAAGTGATAAGGGAAGAATTGGAGAAAGACTGAAGAAACCCGTGGCGGGATAGGTTCTTCAATGGGTATATGAGATGATGAAGAGATCTTGTGTTAATCCCAATTGCTGGAGGACTGGAATGTGTTCCCTTATGTATGTTTGCTCAGGGCAAGCCTCGTCCATTGTCCTGGTTCAGCTCTCACACAGTCCCGGAAACAGGCAGCACAGGGCAGGAATCTCCACTTCCCGGGGCCTTAAGCGGCTAGTGACTCACTGCGGTAACTGGCTCCACCCGGCCGAGCTCGAGCTTGCAGCGGCTGCCTCCACTCGGCTGCCTCCACTCGGCTGCCGTCCTCAGATCCCATCACCACTAAGCGATGTTCGTGTTTGCATGGATTGGTATGCAATGCGAAAGTGTAATTTATCCAGTCCTCAAAGGCAAACTGCGAGGAGAACTCGAGGAATCCGCTTTCCACATCACAATCCTCAAAATGTCACCCGGTGAGTGCGGGGTCAAGGGCTGAGTCGCCCGGGGAAGGGAGCTCGGGAGGCCCTGTCCTCAGACGCCCCCCGAAGATCCCCGCACGCCACAGCAAGATTCCTCTCCAACTGGGACGACAAACCCCAACCTGAAAGCTTCGTCACCGCCTCCAGCACATCGATGCAATCACCGTCCAATCATTAATTCGCACACACGAGGCCTCTGCAGCCCTCTGCAGGCCACCGGTTGGAAGCCTGGCGCTCCAGGCATGAGACGAGGGAGGAAAAGCAAGCACTGCGCATGCAGGACGACGGCCTTCAGGGCTGGCTATCCGACCTTCCCCAAACCGCCACGTCTTGATGCCAAGTGGACTCGTCTCACATCAGCGCCATCGTCAATTTGTCAATCGCTGATTCAACGGCGAGTTATAGCTGCATATTTGTTTGTGTTACTGACAATTCAGACAGGCATCCGTTGCCATCAACGCTTCCGCACTCTCGTGGCCCTCCCAGGTGATGTTCAGCAGATGGCCCTGCATACGGGATCAACTTCCTGGTTCTTGGTTCCAACAATCCTTCGGATATTTCCCCATTTCTTGATAGGGCTTAGGGCCCCACAAGGCTGTGCCTCTGACCTGCAGTACCTTATCGGTTGTGTGACTTGGTATTCACATCGGTCCAAGGCAGGCCATGACAACAACCCACTGCGGAACTCTGAACCCACCACCAGCATTGCCCCTTTTCAGCCCCCTTTTCATGCACATCACCAACCGACAAACCCGCTGATAAAGTCCGCCTTCCCCAATGGCACGCCCTTAGCCCGTAGGATGGAATACGCAGTCGTGATGTGGAATATAAAGTTGGGTATCCCATGTAACCGGACTGCTTCGCTCACAGTGAGCCTGATGGGGCGGCCACCCGCCAGTCTTGGCAAGCGTCAACATCATACTTTGCAGATCATTTTCTGAGCATCACTCACAGGTTTATTATCTCGCTATCCTTCTTCTCTTCAGGCTGATTCTCCATCACAGACCTCACCTCCAACGTAGCCAGGCGGACTAGGTGGATCATGTCCCCAAATGTCTTCTCGTTATTCCCCTGATTTAGGTCAAGGGGCAGTTCCTTGCCTGTCAATCTGTTGAGATTGATCATGACTGTTTTGACGGCATTTTGGATCTGGAATACAAGAGGGAGCTGGTCGTCTATCAATCGGGCTTGGACGTAGGCTTCGTCGGGATTGAGACCTTGGGTCGGGGCAAAGGATTTGGCGCTCTCAAGGATGTGGGTGAGGGAGTGGAGACCGTTGTGGAAGATGGGGAGTGCAAAGTCGCAGAGGGAGGGCGGGGATGATGTTGAAGATGACGACATGATGGTATACCGACGGTGGGTAGGGACTTGAAGAGGGTAGCTTTTGGGAGGTTGACCACAAGGTAGGTAGGGCTGTGTTGCTGATAATTGGTGAACTTCTCATAAGCGTAACTTTTGTTGTGAAGAGAACAGTTGAACAAGTCCCTCCTCGATATTAGTGAGAACGGTAACAGTTGGCCGATCGGCTATATTAATAACTCCGGGGTGGGATCTGGGAACACTTCCATTGTGTTATGTCTGTGATGTCTCCCACAAAGTCGTGTGTAAGTTGAGCAGAGCACATGCAAATACTCGATGGGTTCCCTAATAGACTCATATTTACACCCATCTGACGTTATTCTGTCCCTGCTTATGAAACCAGTGACGGAGAAAACAAGACCTTAAGTGTCGTCCAAATTATATATTATTATAGGCAGTAGTAGCCCTGAAGTGGAACCACTTGGGGATCAAATTTACATGAGAAACATATCAAAAGCAAAACCCACCGAACCTCCCAGCCGAATCCAACCGTGTTAACAAAAAGCGCCTCTTCCCCATCTCGTACTTCACATCTAATAATAACCGCTCCGGTAGCCACTCGGATGCCCCGACCACCACCTCGAATAACTGCTGGTATCTGCAACCTGTTAGTAACTGAAGCCTTTCTGAACCCAGAAAAGAAACAAGCAAGAAGGAAACCTACCTCTCACCGGACTAATCCCCAACTGCTCCGCCACATTCACATACCCATCCGCATTCTTCTTCCCCTTCTCCTTCTTGACCTTCTTCATCATCTCCCCCTCCGTCTCCTTCTCCCAAACACTCCTACAATACGGACACGTCACCTCCCCCTCCCCTGCCCCTTCTTCGTTGCAGCCCACATGTCAAAACACTGCTTGTGAATATTCTGCCCGCACGCAGCCTTGCACCAGACAATCTCCTCGTTATTTTTCTCATTTGCAGAAAACTCCTCAAAGCAAATAGGGCAATCACCCTCTACCGGTTTGCGTTTGCCATCGCTATTGTCCCCCACCTCACCGGTGTTTGCACTGAGATTGTTGATGATGGGTGGGGCGCCGGCAAAGATCTCTTCCAGCTCGGTAGTGAGAAAGGCGAGCTGGTAGATGTAATCGAATTTGGCGCGGAGGACGCGGGAGAGGACGTAGATGATGTGTTTGCACTGCGGCGCTTTGCCGGAGGAGAAGTGGGGGCAGGTGCAGGAGGGGAGTTGGGAGATGGTGATGGTGTAGATGTTGCCTGTTGAGCCGGTGAGCTCGATTGCTTCGGAGGGGGCAATGGTGGGTTCGAGGGAGGAGGGGGTGGTGCGCGTGCGGGAGAGGATGTAGAAGCGTTGGGTTAGGGCGCGGGAGTAGAGGTCGTGGAAGGATTTGGGGGGTTTGGCGCGGAAACTAAAAGGGGGGTTGTTAGAGATGGAGGGGATGGGAACCGGGATGTGGGTGGGGGAGTTTACCGGCGGAGTCGTTTTTCTTCTTTTGGTTTGGCGATGCGCTGTTTCTTGGTGGGTGTGTGCTCCTGGTCATCGCTTCTTGCAGAGGCATGGGGTTGCTTGCGTTTGGGAGCTGGTTTGGGGGTGGTGTTTGATGACGTCGCGGCGAGGGTGGGCTTCTTGGGGGCGCCCATTTTGGTGACGGTAGAAGGAGTTCGGTGTAAGTGGTCTCAAATTGCTATTATTGAAACTATTTCGTGAGATGTGAAGTGTGTAGTCTGTTAAGGGGTGGCGGAAAGTTAGATGCCTGCGCGGGACTACGAGAGCATGGCAGGCCCCACTTTTGCTGTCAGTGGCGACTGGACATCACGGAGCCTGCGCGAAGTCACCTGACGAAGGACCTGTATAACCCTAACCCACCTACCAAAGGGCCACTTTCAGATTGTGGTCCACGATCAGGGTTGTCGACGTTGAACGAAAGAATGTGATGAATTCTCTTGGATGGATGTGAACATATCATAACCCCCATCTTTATTTACTATGGTCTACTTGATAAGGTATGTATGTACTATGATCAGTCAAACACCGTCAAACGGCTGAAGTCCACATCCGCATGTGTGATCAAACCAAGATTGTCAATAAAGACCAGCCATAGGAGATCACACAAAATAATTTTGTATCTGAATTTTAGCTTTGATCTAGGAAATTGTCTCTTCTTATGCATTTGGTGGTAAACATAATCAGTCTTGTACTCATTTCAACGGCAGGAGTTATTGGAATATCGAGTTCCAGGGTTCATGCTGAGAGGAAAGGAAGGTGCGAGCAGGACAAGGTCACAAAGCTCGGAGAACGGGAACACGACGCCGAATCTTTCCTTCCTCTTCTGAGCCTGGCTGGGCCAAAAAAGCAATCAAAACAATAAGATTACATCACATGAAACTTGTAATATCTGGTGTGCTTTTGAAAAATCTCCACCCACATTCTCTCGAATCTTTTGATCTTTCTCCCTCATTTCTATGGCCTGGAGGCGCGTGCAGACGCTTCAACAGCATATCATCGCCCGTATCGAAGCGCTTCACTTTTAACACTCTGTCCCTCCCATCCCACCCATGACTGATCTTGGCCAGTTCTTGATTACAAGAGAATGCAACCAATCCGCTGCCGCCTGCCTTGATCGGACCAAGGCCTGCTTTGCCTGTGGGCGGCAGCATGCCGCGGCGCGTGGCGAGAGCTGCACCGCCCGACAGGGACGAGAACGGAGCCTTGGATCCCACGCCGCCGCGAGCCTGGAATCCCACACCGCCGGCCTTGTGCTCCTGGGCATGCGGACCGAGGAGCTGGGCGATGCCGGCTGCGGAGCCAGCGCAGGACCTTGATGCGTCCGCACTGTGATCCATGATCGACGCCGACCTTACACCCAACCAGGTCCAGCACAGGTTGGCGCTGACATGCAACAACATGCTATCCGAGAGGAAGCAATGATGGTGTGCTAGACCCAGATGGGTACGCAGGTACGTTATCTCTTTATGACTGTCAAACTCCACCTGCGCAAAAATCAAACCAAAACACATCTGCCTCTTAGCTTCCTCAATTTATCTTAGAGAATACTCCACTTGAAAGTTTCAGGTCAGTGCCTGATTCTTCAAGTTGTCAAGTGACCGCCCTTGGTGGTTTCCATGGCGAAAACCTGGTTGCTTGAGGAATCACGGATGGCTGCACGCAAACACAGCCGTTGCCCGTTTTCTCTCATGTTCGCTTCCCATCATCTTCAAACCAGAAGAGCTGGATCAAGATATCCACTTATTCAGGCTATCAGAACACCAGACTGGATATGGTTGCCTGCATCCAGACCAGGCCACAAAAACAGTGGTCGTTGCCTCTGACCACCCTCGTCCCTTCCTATTCCAACACCTGCAACGCTCTCCCCACCAGTGGTGGAAAGTTGTTCCTTCCCTCTCACACTTGGTGTCCCCCACCCAAACACACCAAAAAATTGACTTCTGCCAGCACCAGATTTTCTCTAGATACAATTAAAACTGTCACCTCGTATCAGCCCTATTTTCCTAACTAGGGGTAAAGAGAAGACGCTCAAAACATCCATGGATCCTCCTACTGAGGAGAGGCAGACGGCCTCTGAGGCAAGTGACCTCCTCAAAGCAATTCACTCCCCTCGAATCACCCCTCTAACCCACATATCTGCAGACCGCATTTGAAATCATCAAAGACCATGTCTTCTACCGGCCGGCTGAGGGTCAGGGCTGGAAATCGATGCCAGAGCTTCCAACCCCGACGGAGGTCCTGAAAATGGCATGCGATGACCCGCCATCAAATCCAGTGGACTGCCCCTGGCCGTCCAAGGATGCTTACCTCGCCGCTCAGTATGGTCTGGTGAGATTCGATGCAATCGAGGGCTTGCGGTTCTCGGTCAGAAGATACATTGATGCCTGCCAAAATGGCGTCAGAGTGGTTCTTGATGATCAATATTGCAGTGTGTATGATGAGGTACGCAAGTGCAGAGACATGTCATCGCGGATTGTTGCTAACCCTCAACTTGCAGGTCCGCGTCAGAGGCTTCTTTACGGCTAGGAGTGCTCTTCTTTCCAGAGTCGAGTTCTCAACACCCTACAATGTCCAATGGAAAACAACCAAGCGACTCATGGATGGGAACTTGGTGGCCCTGTCAACAAAGCAAGACAACTTTCGGACGATATGCAAGATTGCGACGGTGGCTCAGCGTCCGTACGCCGTTGGAAAAGACTTTGATCCGATGGTTGCAGTGGATTTGATTTGGGCCAACCCAGAAGATGCTGTTATCGACCCAGCTCTGGAGATGGTCATGATTGAATCGCGAAATGGGTACTTCGAAGCGTCGCGTCACACGATGTTGGGCCTTCAGCATTTTGCACAGACCGAGTAAGCTACATTGAGCCCAAGTATTCATATCGTTCGCTTTTGAGTTCTAACAATATGACAATAAAGATCCCCGCTTGACAAATACCTCATAGGCACCCATACCATGGACACTCTACCAGAGTCCATTCGCGAGAATCCCGTCATGAACTTATCGTCGTTGGTTCCTGTCACGGCGAGCAATGGTTCACAGGCTCTCCTGGACTTGAAGAACACCTTGAAAAACTACGACATTATGAACAAAGGCTTCCCGACCCTGCATGATGTTGCAGCTCTGGATGAGTCCCAATTGGATGGACTCCATCGCGTCCTCTCCAACGAACTCGCCATTGTTCAAGGACCACCGGGCACAGGCAAGACATTTACCTCGGTACAAGCCCTCAAAGTCCTCGTGGCCAATCGGCGGAAACATGGTGGTCCACCTATCATCGTCGCGGCTCATACAAACCACGCGCTGGACCAATTATTGACATTTTGTTTGGAGTTCGAAGTGCTGCGACTGGGCGGCTTCACAAAAAGCGAGGACATCAAGAAATGCACCACGTTCGAGAGGCAACGCGCTGAGCGAGGCAGCCGACAATCAGATACTAGGTCAAGATACAACGAGAAGCGAAGACTGGAGAGGCGACAGAAAGAGCTGATTCAGGATATCAAGATAATGCTACAAGATGTCTTTTGTGACCGTCTGATTGACCCTGACAGATTGTTGGAGGCTGGTGTTATCACGCAAGAACAGCACGACTCCTTGAAAATCGACTCCCGAGCGACCAACCCCCTCGCCTCTCTTGAACCTTGGCTCGGTGAGAGTCTTGTTCGCATGGAAATATTGCGCAGCGGCTACCTGACCCGATTCGAGTTTGATGAGGCGGATCTCTGCAAGCATGAAGAGGAATATGAACTGGATGAAAATGACATGGTACATGCCACGAGTGACCAAGAAGAGGAACAGCTTCGAATCAAAGGGGAATTCGTGCCGTTGGAATATGTTTGGTCTGCCAAGTCGGCAGCTGCATTGTCAACCTCAACCCGGGCTGCTCTGAAGAACTCGAAGGAGCCAAACCTGTATTCCATCAAGAAAAGTGTTCGGGGCGAGGTCTACCGGTACTTACAGACTGAGCTGTTGAAACACACAACACGCAAGTTCGCCAGCCTTCTTGGGCAGTATACCGACATCTGCAAGCAGCTCAAGGCGCTCTCCGAGCTGCAAAAATGGGAACTGGTCCAGAGACAGAAAATCGACATCGTTGGATGCACGACGACGGGTCTCACAAAGTACCGTGGCCTTCTTGCGGCCCTTCAACCAAAGTCACTCTTGATCGAGGAAGCGGCGGAGACTCGAGAAGTAGACATTGTGTCTGCTTTGTATCCATCAATCGAGCAGCTCATCTTGATCGGTGATCACCAGCAACTGCAACCGAAATGCAACGTCCTATGGCTTGCCTCACCGCCGCAAAACTTCACCGTATCGCTCTTTGAAAGGCTGGTGAACCTCGGAATGCGCTATACAATGCTTCGGCAACAGCGCCGCATGAAACCAGAGCTCCGAATGATCCTGGACCCATTTTATCCTGGGCTGCTTGATCACCCTGTGGTTCTGTCTCCTGACAGCCGCCCTGACGTCCCAGGAATGGGTGATAGAAGTTCTTGGCTCTTCCACCACGAGTGGCCGGAGGAGACAAGCTCTGACTCTAGCAAGTTCAATCGCGAAGAGGCCAGGATGATTACTCACTTCGCCTCCTATCTTGTCAAGAACGACACTCCGCCGGCGAGTATCACAGTCCTCACCTTTTACAATGGACAGCGCATGCTACTGAATAAGCTGAAAGAGTACGAGTACAAGATCTCGACAGTGGATTCTTACCAAGGGGAGGAGAACGACATTGTGATTCTGTCACTTGTTCGAAGCCCAGGGGACTATCGCCGCTGGCGGTGCGGCTTTCTGGAAGATAAGCACCGTGCAGTGGTGGCAATCAGTCGTGCTCGTCGAGGCTTTTATGTGTTTGGCAACTTTTTGAATGTCCTCCATTCGGCCCAGGACCCGTGGGCACCCATCTATGACGGGTTTGCCATTCAGAAAAGGTTTGAACTTGAGGGAATTCCACTGACTTGCAAGGCTCATGGCAACGAAGTTTGGGTGAGAACGGTGGATGATTGGGGCGACAATGCAGGAGGCTGCAATGAGCCTTGTGGACAGACGCGGCCATGTGGCCACCCATGCACCATCAAGTGCCACCCGTAAGGATACTCAGCAGTCTCCAGGATTCTAGGACCATCTGCTGATATATTTGTTTAGGACTTCCCACAGTCGCCTACGCTGTAGCCAGCCCTGCCTCGAGAAGCTGCCGTGTGGCCATGGTTGTCAAAACTATTGCAGTCAAGTCTGCGCTTGTGACTGTGTCGCTTTCCGAGCTATTTCGGCCGGTAATGTAGCAGTCGGACCATCTAGATCGGCCAACGCATCAATGTCTTTGGAGAGGCGAATGCAGCAGATAAGTATCCAGGAAGATGGTCCGCCCAGCCAGTCGATAGAGCGAGACTTGACTCATGCCTCGAACAAATGGCGGCACTTTCCTGCCAACGTTCAGCGTCACGACGTCGATCTGCATCGAGGGCAAGTCTCCTCAAGCGCTCAGGATGCTTTGACTCTCAACGTTCGGGATACGTACCAGCAAACCACGCTGGTGAATGGTCGTCGTTCCAACCTGGGTGCTCGAAATGTTCGTGCCATTCAGTCGAACAAGTCTAACCGTCGGCCGCCTCGGTCCCAAGGGCCATCGCCAGTCAAGGCAGGCACCGGCAATTCGCGAAACAACGCTGCCACGCCACCCGCCGTCCAAAATGTCGCCAGTCAAAGCCCAGCCCAGTACGTCACGGATCAAGTCCCTGCTACCCAGCAGCAGCAGCAGCAGGCTGTGTCAAACCCGGTTCCGGCGTCAGATGTACTTGTGGATTTTGGTGAAGTCGTTTCTTCTCAACACGTCATGGTGAACCGTGTCTCGGCAGAGGCGCCAGTTGTTGCAGTTCAACCAGCTCAAGACGTTGAGGAGCTATTGATCGAGCTTTAGTCATTCTATGTGTGTTGCGTTGGCGAATTTGGGTTTGCCTTTCACATGGAATATCCGTAACAACCGAATTCTGCTTCGGTATGATAGGAAGAGCCGACATCGAAGGATCAAAAAGCGACGTCGCTATGAACGCTTGGCCGCCACAAGGCACTTGGGTGATGGTTAGAGATGGATGGGGCATGGAGGCTGGTGTTACTGAGCTGGACTTCTGTGTCGGGGATATTAATGTTCCGTAGGTGATGGATTCATGATCAGAGTGAGCATGTCATGATTAGCACAAACCGACAGCGATTTGTATTTGTAGCCTGTACCGTTACCCTTTCGCCTTGATAACCTGAATTAGTGGCAGATGTACCCGTTCGATGGCAGTGATGATATGTGTAAAGGCAAACCATTCAACAACAATACACTATCCGATTGGGTATTATCCTAGATGATGAACGCCTACAACTAATCTAGTAACAAAATATTAACATCCCACATATCCCATCCTGCCTACGCTGAATCCAACAAAAATACTCGCCATCCGGATCACAGATGGATAACATTTCCGAAACATCCCAATCAACAACCCACCCCCATCCATTCCCATTCCCATCACCCACCCGTTTCAGCCTCCACTCAGTTCGAGTTCTCATTTATTAGCATGAATCTCATACCCGACCAGCACCTCGGTGCTCGTCCCATCCCACCCCCTCGTCCCCGCCGCCGAGACCATCACCCGCGAAGTAGGATCGATATACAAGCAGCTAATCACCCCCGCCCTAGGGGGCCCAGGTACAATGGTAAACGGCACTTTACTGCTCTTTTGCGCTTTGAGATCAATCTCATGCTGGAGGTCATACAACCGGAGAATGTCGTGCGACGCGCAGATGATGTGCCTCCCGTTGGGCATTGGTCTGACAGCGGATACTGCCCCGGAGCCATTGGGGAGTTTGAGGGCGCGGGTGGGCTGCCAGGAGGAGGAGGCTTTGTGGATGGAGAATTCTTCTACTGTGCCGTTGCGTCGGCCGCAGTAGATTTCGTTTCCCGAGAGGGACCAGCAGGCGCCCATGCACCAGGGGGGAACGCCGCGGCGGTTGTTGATGCGGGCGACGGGGTCGGGGGCGCGTTTATCCCAGATGCGGAGGATGCCGTCTATGGAGGCGGAGAGGAAGGTGGAGGGGGAGGTTTGGTTGGGGTTGTGGGGGTTGGAGGAGGAGGAGGAGGAGGAGAAGACGATGGTGGGGGATCGAGGGATGGCGGGGGGTTGAGGGCCGGTTGGGGCGTCGGGGAGGGAGGTGTCGGTGTTTTGAGTGCCAGGGGGAGGGGGGTCGTTGGTGGTGAAGTCGAGGGACATGGAGATGTTGGTTTCGTCTGGGTTGTTGCTCTGGAGGGTGTGGCTGCTAGCCTCGGATATGGCGTTGACATCTGTTGGATGCGTGGCAGTGGTTCCGTTTTGGGTTGGGGGTGGTGCGGTGGTGTTACCACCCGAGGTTTCTGATGCGGTGTTAACGCCTATTGGATTGGTGGTGGTTCCCTTCGCGTGGGAATCGGTATGGGAAGTATCAAGAGGGGGCGCGTTGGACATGTTGACGTCCTCCAACGAGAAGTCGGTTGCTTGGCCCATGCCGTTGTGGGAGTGCTGGTTCATCTCCATGTCCATGGCGCGTGAGAACTCATTGTCATCATCATCCCCAAAGGCACCGCCCCCGCCACCTATAGTGTCGTTGTCTCCAAACAGAGACCCTGCGGGACTGCCAAAGAGAGACTCGTGCTCGGGGGAGCCGGGATTATCCGCGCCGTCTGTCTGGCCCATGGCATTGGCACCCATGGTTCCTCCAGCAGACGCGGTGCTATAGAAGTTGCCGATTGGTGGTTTATCATTGTTGCTCTCGAAGGTATCGCTCTTGGCCAGCTCGCTGGCTTCCGCTGGGATGGGTGCGGCGCCAGTCGGCCGGAGCTCAATAGCAGATATTTGACCTCCACTCCCATCAAATCGCCGAATTATCTGCCCATTGTTGAGATCCCAGTCTAGACAGGTCTTGTCCCAACTACCGCTCAAGACACTCTTCTCGTCTGGGGCTAGCTGCAAGACACTGACAGCGTTGGTGTGGCCCCCCTCACGCAGGCAGACGATCCTCTTACCCTCATCGTGCCGGACACTGTACAGATTGATACCACCACTCTCCAAACCACTTAGCAGCCAGAGCGCCTCGCTGTGCACTGCCAAGCTGTACACCGGCGACAACACCGCCTCCTCAGCGCGTGTCCCAGGTGGCATCGGCTCCTCATTCCCCCAGTAACCCATCAAAATCCCAGCTTTCACCACACTGTCGACAAAGGGATGCCTCTGAGCCACCGTCAACTGTTGTTTCCCATTGATCGTCCCAATCCCATCATATTTCCGAATATAACCATCAGAACCCCCCGTCATCCAGTACCGCTGATCCGGTGTGATCGCAATCGCATTGATACTCGTCGCCTGAGGCGCAGCCATAGTCGGTACAATATCGTAAAACGCAGCAGTCGTATATTCCGGCCGTATTACCGGCCTATATTTCATCCCCGCCACCGGACTCCCGCTCGCGGCAGATGCGCGCCTTGTTGTGTCTTGGTCGCGTGTTGGGCCGTCGGGGGCAGATTGGGAATTATCGTAGGGCTCGTTCTCAGCTTCTGGTTCTGGTTCTGGCTCGGCTTCGGCGTCGGCCTCGGGCTCTTCCTCGTCCTCCTGCTCGTCATCTTCCTGCTCGTTGTCATCTTCGGCATCATTGTCGGCCTCGATGTCCTCGGCTTCCTCCATGAGCTCGTCGGCCTCGTTCTCCGAACTCGCGTAATCGTCGTCCATCGCGTCCGGGATTGATGGTCTTTGGCAAGTTGCGCGCGTTGTGTAATAGCTTTGAAACTTGTAGACTTTGAGTTAAAGGGAAATCCAGGAGATAAAAGCGCTATCGGTCAAGAAGTAAAAATGCAGCAAAGCAATGATGTGTATGGTACTTTGTAGTTGTGGAGGATTTTGGCGGGGATGATGCTTGATCGTTGCTCAGAGGAGCTCTTGACCAGGGTCCCCTGAAGACCGGTTTGCGATGGAATCGGTACGTACCTTGGTGGGGGACCTGTCACCCCGCAACTCCACGTCCCTTGATCAACAAAACATCAGGGGCTCAGTTATCGACACTGACATAAGCAGTAACGTAATGAGGAAAGATTCTCAAGGTTAAAGCAAGATGTATTATTTTTGTTGTAGCTATTTTTGATCACCGCCCTTCTTGTAGACCCCCATACGAAAATGCAGCTCATAATGCGGACCTTACAAGACCAGCAACCCAAATAGGGAATATGTACCAACGCTCAAAAAGATAAATAATCGACTCCAAAATCAATAGCATTAAAAAAATCCCTTGGTTGACCAACCGTTGTCTATAACAGAACCAAACGTAACCTCTTGTGCCCGTATGCAACCCAAGCAGGCGGGAATACTCTATAACAAAGTCGTGTCGTAATAAAAGCGGCGTTGTGCCAACCCTCAACCTCGTCCAGTTGCCTTCTTTGCACTGATTCTATTCAACGCAGATCGGCGGAGAAATTCTCCAAGCCTCAGTTTGTCAACAATCTCCGTTTCGGCGGGATAGGATGAGAGATCCGAATGTGGTTTCCTATTTTCTTGACCATTGAGATGCAATCCCTCACGAGCTGAAACGGGATGAGAAGCGGTGCCTACACAGGCCGCCATATTTGATGCTCGTGTTCGGAGAGGAGAATAGCTGAGGAGGAGATCAGCATTCGTATCTACAAGAGACGGAATGAGAGTCCCGGCACCTGAGTTGTCCACAGTTGAAGTGATGATGTTTTGAGCGGATGGGGAGTCGTGCGGATGGAGAGGCTCCTCCTAGTCCGTGCTCCCCGACACGCCTCCTCTCCAAAGCCCGTAGAATCCTTCGCAGTTCTTCCACATCTTGATGGTTCCATCCTCAGACCCCGTGGCGTAAAGGTTGCCATCGGGGGAGAAAGCAATCGACCAAATGGGCCCATGGTGGCCCTTGAGAACATCCAGCTCCTTGCCGTCTTCCCAGCTGTAGACATGAGCCCAGGTGCCGGGGTCCTCTCCCACCACAAACTTCTTGCCCTTCAAGTCGAGCCCCACGCTCGCAATGCCATGTGTCAGTTTGAACTGCTTGAGCTCGTCCTGTGCCTTGAGCCCACCCCAGAAATAGGCAGTCTTTCCAGCCGCAACGGCGAGAACAGGTTGGCCGCCACCGATATCTGTGGGAGAGCTGTGGGATGGCGCAAGCGAGACGAGTTCGCAAGACTTGATTTCGGCCTCGAGCTTGATGGCACGTGTGCACTGCCTGGTGGGCAGGTCAAACCACCGAAGTGTGTCTCCCGAGGCCGTAATGAGCACGCTGGGATCCTTGGCCCAGACAATAAACTTGATCGGTTGAGTGTGAACGCCTTCGCCAATCTCGAACGCCTGAGAAGTCGCAATGGTGACTGGGCTCGCGGCACCCTCGGGGTTGATAGACGTAGCTACCTGCTCGTGCAAGTCAAAGATGCGGAGCTTTTTCTCAAAGCCTCCAGTGGCCAGCATCCTGGACTGATCGAAGGGGTAGGCGATAGCGCGGACGATGTGATCGTGTTGAAGAACAAACAGCAGCTCGCCAGTATGAGTATCCCAAACCTTGGCGGTGAAGTCTGCCGATGCAGTTGCGGCAGCCGTGGCATCTGGGCTCAGTCTTCCTTGCCATACCGCACCCTTGTGGCCGAGGAAGGTACCTATCCAATCGCCGGTCTGACCATCACGAAGCATGGGGTTGCCATCTGAGAACGAGAACGGACTGTCAGTATTGATTTGACCGCATGAAAGAAGGAGTTTTGCACAAACCTTTACAGGCAGAAATCATGTAGTAAATCTCTTCCTTTTCCAACGGAGAGAAGCTGATGTGGGGAACTGGGCGCGAGTGACCGTGGCAGGTCAAGGGGACACATGGTCGGGGGGTTGGAACGTCACCCATCTTGAGAAACTCGGGTATCGAGAAGAGCGTGGGGGGTTATGTCGTCGAGAAAAAGATGTTTCGAGCACCCAAAGAAAGTTTAGAGAGTTTTGGCGAGCAAGGAGCCACAAAGTTGAGAATGTGGAGGGCGAACCGATCGATAGAGTTGGGAAGATATTTCTCTTCTGCGGCAGACTTTGGCAGGGCGTTGCGACGGGCAAATCTAGTAGAGGCGAAACACAAGCGACGAAGGAAAAAGGAGCGAAAAAAAGTCGTAACAGGTCGTCAGAAAAAATCGTTAAGGAATCGTGAGATTAGGAGGGCAGGATGGTCGTGTCCCGCAATGGGCCAAATTTTGCGGTGGACTGGGAAAGATCAATGTCAGTCCTGCGACAAACCCTCCTTGCGGGCGTCTGCACGCTGGTGGGCGGGGTGTCCGGTGCCAAGAGGCGGACGTACCCCTCGTTGATCTGGGCGTCCAAGCCAGGGGCTGTCATTCCCCCACTGCCAGATCGATGGTGCAAGAGCAACACAAGAGTTTGTGTAATCTACCTGGTAGGAAAGAACTGCTGGTTTTGTTTTTGCTTGATTGATGCTGGTAGGTTGAAGCTGAGGTCGCAAACACTATCTGCCCTGATGATCTACTGGGCTTCCACAGCATCAGAACCCATTCATCTTCCTACCTTCTTCACTTAATTACTTATCCAGCTACCAAGTGCCAGACAGTTGAGACGAACAGTGGGCTCAAAAGATGCAAGAGCCAGCATATAGAGCTCATCTACATCACCACAATAGTTTATATATTACCAAATTATGAGACGAAAGAAAGAACAGGGTTCTATGTCCTTTACTGGCCACCTCATGTGGTTGAAGCCTGACAGGATGGAGCTCCATGAGGCCCGTGCTGAGAGCTTCCCCTGGGACCCATCGCTCCGTCCAATGCCCACGCCGTGCCTGTGGGCTGCTGGTCAGCCCCTCCAGGAGCAACAAGCTCATTGACTTTGATCTTCCAATCTTTTCCATTCCACTATTTACCGTTTGCCTGACAAATCGGTAGCACCATTACTCGGCTTCCAGGCAATATTTTCTGTCCACCGTCTCGAATCACCGCCGACATTGCATAGACAACCGGCCTTGCGACGACCACCTGCTGCCGTCATTGCTCCACCACCAGCGCTGTCGATTACACCCGTCACTACAATACCCCGCCCAAGCTCCCGGAGAGCCCAACCGAGATCGCGATGCCGGACTTCAAGCTCTCGGCCCAACTGAAGGAGCACGAAGCCGATGTAAGTTGTGTTTGGGTCTTTGGGGGATATATGGAGCTAACGGAGAGTTTGCAGGTTCGCGCCGTTGCTTTCCCATCAGCGAATCTCGTCGTTTCAACCTCCCGCGATCGAACGGTCCGCCTCTGGCGCAAGACAGCTCTGCAGCCCCCGACATTCGACGAGACCATTGGAAGTCAGGGACATGGGTACATCAACTCTGTTGCCTTTCTGCCACCATCTTCGGAGTGGCCAGAGGGCCTTGTTATCTCAGCCGGTTACGAGGCTATCATCGAGGTCAAACGCCCAAGTTTAACATCCAGCGACAATGCCGATCGCCTGCTCGTGGGGCATGGCCACAATGTCTGCACACTTGATGTGTCTCCGGCGGGGAAATATCTTGTTTCTGGAGGATGGGATGGAAAGGCCATTATCTGGAGTACGGACAAGTGGGAGCAGACCGCACAGCTTGCCCATGATGGCGAAGTCAAAACCATCTGGACAGTCTTGGCGTTCGATGAGAATACCGTCATAACTGGCAGTGCCGATGCGCACATCCGCATCTATGACCTACGCAAGGTCAACCACGCCAACGAGGTGGAGCCGAGACGCACTCTCACCACCAACTCTGTTGTACGCGCCTTGTGCAAACTTCCAGGTGGCCTGAAGAAGCACCCAAGCGGTGCTGACTTTGCGAGTGCGGACAATGATGGCATCATCAGGTTGTGGAAACTTGATGGTACAGAGGTGGGCGAACTACGAGGGCATGACAGTTTCATCTACTCTCTTGCCTCTCTCCCCAACGGAGAGATTGTCAGCGGTGGTGAGGACCGAACTGTCCGGATATGGAGGGGGTCGGAGTGTATTCAGACCATAACACACCCTGCGATCTCGGTATGGACCGTTGCTGTCTGCCCTGAGAATGGGGATATCGTATCTGGTGCGAGCGACCATACTGTCCGTGTTTTCACACGCAACCTCGACCGGGCAGCGGACGCCGAAGCCTTGGCCCAGTTCGAGGAAGCCGTTCGTTCATCGGCGATACCCCAGCAACAGCTTGGTCCTTCAATCAACAAGGAACAGCTGGATCCTCATACATGGCTTCAAACGAACTCTGGACAGAAGGATGGTCAGGTGAAAACAGTTCTGGAAGAAAATGGTACCATTGGGGCCTACCAGTGGTCAAGGGGTAAGTTGCTTGTTGTGGTATGGTAAATGCGAGTTGCAGAAGCTAACATTTTGTAGGCGAGCAGCGTTGGGTACATGTCGGCACAGTCGTCGACTCGACAGGGAGTACCGGGCGCAAGGTTCCATACAATGGTCAAGAATACGACTATGTCTTTGATGTGGACATTGAGGAGGGGAAACCACCACTCAAGCTCCCCTACAACCTGTCCCAAAACCCCTACGAGGCGGCAACCAAGTTCCTGGGTGACAACGAGCTTCCCATATCATATCTCGACCAAGTGGCCCAGTTCATTACCACAAATACCAAAGGTGCGACAATTGGCCAGACTTCGGGGTTGTCTGATCCATATGGAACAGAGGCCCAATCCACAGCCGATCAATCATCACAGTCCTCGACCAAATTCCTTCCTCACACCGACTACCTCGCTCTAGCTCAGGCCAAGTCCGAGCCTGTGTTGAAAAAGCTCAAGAGTCTCAACGAGAAGCATCTGCTGGCTGGCAATAAGCACATCGCTATGAATCCTAATGGCCTCAGTGTTGTTGAGCAGGTTCTCCAGGCCACCATGGGTGTATCAGCCGCTGGCCAGAAAGGAAAGACGCCACCAGCACTCAACGAAGCCGCGCAGACGGTCTATAGCATTGCCACTCAGTGGCCATACGGTGACCGACTTCCTGCTCTCGACGCACTTCGGTGCTTGGTGACCTGGCCAGGTGTCGCTACTGTAGCCGATCCCAGCGCCGGAGATGCAGCCAACACTGCGCTCAGAAGTGCCCTGGATGTTCAGTCACCAATCCAAAGCGATATCCCTCTAACCCAGTTGGCCCAAGGGATAGATGTGTCAGGTATCAATCCCAACAATGTCATGATGGCGCTTCGGACAATCACAAACTTGTTTGCCACAATTGAAGGTAGACAGCTGGTAATATCAGACGCCACCAACATTACCACCGTCCTCGGCCGGATCGCGGGTCTAGGGGAAGGCGTAAACCCAATCGGCGCCGAGAACAACAACGTCCAAATTGCGTTGACATCAGCCATCTTTAACTTTGCCTGCCTAGGTTTCAACGAGCGGAGCACCGTCAACTTTACCGTCGTGTCCAACATCTGCGAGATTGCCGCGGCGGTTATTAGCAGGCAGAGCGACCCTGAAGTTCTGTTCCGGGCGGTCATGACGCTTGGTATGGTTCTGGCTACTGGTGGTCAAGCTCACCAGGTAGCCAAGGCACTTGAGGTTGGGGAGGCGATCGGTGAAGCGGCCAAGAAGTCGGGCGAAGCGAGGATTAAGTCGCTGGCTAAGGAGTGCTTCGCCTATCTGAAGCAATGAAGGGGGTTGGAAGTGTGAGGGTTGTATTGTATATATGAGGTTACCCAGCTACCTCTTTCACTTAGCTAGTACAGCAATGGCAAATGCAATAAAAAGATGGAGAGGTTAAGTAGAGCAAGGAACAGAGAGAGCGTTACAGCAGCCACCCATTAGTTAGATCAACTCCTTCTCATCTTTTCTTTTGACAGGTCCATCTGGTGTTGTGTGTCTTTTGACTAAATTACATGGGCAGTCTATGCCCTCTGGCCATCATGCCACCCCTTCTCCCTAGGTTAAGAAAGCCCAGCCGGAGGGCCATGCAAACTCGGGTTAAAAGTAGGAAAAGTAAGGGAAGCTAGGATCAACTATTGTCCAGGCCTGGATTAGAGGCGACGAAAGCTGAGGTCGAGGACAATATTATGCAGCTTGGGTTAAAGGTCAGAAAAGCTTTGATCAAGTGACTTCTCTCCGTGGAAAGGGCTTTTTTACTTTTCAGCATCTTTCTGACCTCTTCCTGTCGCTAATGCAGGAGTAAAAAGCCTTCTGGTGTTTTTGTACTTGGAGTATTTGGGGTTCCCTGCAAGGTACTTAATCAGGCACACAAGTCACTCCGGGTCCTCCTGTCGTCGGTCGGATACCAGCAACGTGTAAGCTGTATATCGCTGGTTGACTGGCTGACTGGCTTTGATTGTGTTTTGGGCGTGGTGGGAGATGTGTATCTGCTGGCGCCCGCCGCAACGGTGATGAGCGTGATGACGGGGAGGTGATTTGAGCCGCTCTCTTCCCGAACACGCCACACCACAGTGACCGAAACCCGGGCCAGGGTGCACCGAAAAGCTTGTTTCTGTCTTGGTCTGGCATTTGTCACCTGTCTCGTGCACTTTTGGGCGGCTGATGAAGCGGGGTGGGCTTCAGAGTTGAATCCAAATTTTGTGTGTTCTCCATATGATAACTTGGCAGGAAGTCTGGGCCATCTCCAAAGTCTCTGGAACCTGTCTGAAGGGTTTACTCAGGAGTATTAGGACCACGTCTTGAGTTCGAGATTTTGAAGGTTGGTGAAACAAGATCGGTCATCAGATCAGAATGCCCTCGAAACAGTGCAGCTCGAAATTGATGTTCCTTGAATTCTTTCTTTTTTGTTATTGTCTTTTCTGACAATTCCATCCGCGATTCAAGCGTGATCCCAATTCTGACACTTCCTACCCCAGTGACAAAATCACCCCCCTCCCAGCTCTCCGTGACAGAGAAAAAAAAAGTGGTGAGAAATATTAAACAACAAGAAAAGAAAAGACCAAAAAAACACAAGGCACGTTTTGTCTCTGAAAACGGCCGAATATAGTAGTACCCCCAAAATTTGTTTCCCTCACCCTTGAACGCCGCCCGTAATGCCAACAAATCCCTTCTTTTCCCCCGCTTCATCAAAAATATACAATTGCCACCCTCCATGGCAGCCATCCCCAGTTTCCCCACCGCATCTCTTGTCAGAAGACTAAAGCAATGCCCACAAACCACCAAGTGCTAGTGGGACATAGCCAAGCCACGCAAGTGTAATGCCGCTGATGGTCAAAGATCGTGTCGCATCGCTCGTGAGGTTGACAGCGCCCTGGCCGGAAGCACGGAGGGTAAGAGTGTACACATCCGCGACGCCGATATCCGTGCTGTTGAAGCAGTTGGTGTCGTTGACCTCTGCCAATCTCGAATCGCCTGGCTCGACAAAGGTGATATCGACGCACTATCCAATTTTTGTTAGTGCTTTATCCGCCTGACTTTTGTAGTTCAAGAAGTACATACCGAGTAGAGAGCAGCACCATGTACAGCCAACTCAACAACCTGAATTGTCGCATTATCCCCAGCCTTCACCGTCGCGTTCACCGGCAGTGGTACTTGAGGAAGGCAGACAGTGCCGGGATACGGGTTCTTTGATGGGCCGAGAAGCTGGAAAGGAGGAACCATCGGGAAAGACATGTTGGGAGGACCGCCCTTAGGACCTCCTTCGGGGCCTTCTGTGCCGAAGCCCATGTTGACGTAGACCATGGCTGTTGCGTGGCCTTGGAACCATCCGGGTTGGAAGGCAATGGCGCCGCCTTTTGTTGACCAGTAGGTTCGGTTTGTTGTTGCTTCCATGCCGCCGCCTGGAGTGAAATAGGTCAGTAACTGATGTCTTGGGTTGTGTAACGAGGGGAGGGGTAGTGAGAGAAAGAAAAGATGGGGAGAGCTTACATGGATACATCCATTGCATGCCGTATGGGAAGGTTGAGTTTGTGATCAGATTGTTGCCTCTCCATCCTGGATATGTGATGACAATGTGGGCGGAGGCGACGGCAGCTGTTGTCAAAGCCGTGAGAAATGTTGATGTGAGCATTTTGACGATGTGTGTCGCTAATTGCGAGATATGTGAAAGGGTGTCCAAGAAATTTGCGCGATCAGAGCCTCACGAGGGCTTTCCCTTCAATTCCGGCTCTCTTTTTCTCTTCCAGCAAAAACTCTCAGTCGAATGTCTCAATTCCTCCTTCTGGATCACCAGTCCTTGTCGATCAGTATCTGTGTCACTGTCCCGGTGGTGATAGTCCCAGTGTCGTTCAACGCAACATATGTACTGAGGCCGAAAACTGTTTAAATTGGTATAAGAAAGACAACTGCAGAACAAGTGAAGCAGGGAAAAGGCCAGAAGAACAGGTCGCGCTGGGCAGACGGGAGGGTAATATCTGTGGTGGTGGCCCATCGGCCCTGTGTATGCAGCCATTCCCCTCTCCTCTCCAGCCGCCCAATGGTCCCTGTCGCCCCCCAGGTCCAGTCACTTTCACACCCTTCCACCACCGTGACCCGACTTTGCCATGCCGAAGCACGAAGCACCAACGGGCACAGCAATCTGGGCGGCTTTTTGGCAGCAGCATGCACTTGAGCATCCCAACCACTCAGAGGGCACGAAAACGACTGAAGGGGTGCGAGCCGTGCATGCCGACCCTGCCGACCCCCTGTCACGATGGGAGTCTGCGGCCAATGGGGGGACAAACCTGGCCGCTCGGCTGCGGGCAAGTCGCTAACCTGGGGCGAGTGCAGGTCAATGACCTGGCCAATATCGTTGAGCCTTCATGCTCGAATCTGCACGCTATCACCATTCAACGCCAACAGCTCTCCCGATTGAGAATTATGGGGGTCCTGATTGAAAAGCGGCCGCGAAAAAGCAGAGATTTTGGGGACTTTTCTGGTGCTCAGTAGCGGGTTGCACAGAGGTTTGTGGTGTGCTTGGCGGGATTCCAGTCACATCAAGCTCATCACAGAGCCATCTCCACCGTGTGCCGTCTCTCCTCCAACCTTTCCTCACAGCTAAGCGCCCAGCCAGGAGTCTGGGAACCAATCAACATCAGGCGTGCGAACGGTTTGGGGGCGATTTGTCAACCCTCGGTTTTTCTTTCTTCAGCAAAAACCCTCGACCGATTTATTGTCCGTGGAAGGTGGTGGGCTTCTTGATGCGGTGCGACTCTGCGAAGAGCTATTTCTGATTGAATGCATTCTTTGGTTCTGCCGTCCTGGTTCTCAGAAGGCGCAGCCACTGTAGATCGATCGGTGAATCATGGCCATCTTTGGTGGAAGCTGATTCATTGCGAGACAGCCTTATGCCAGTGGGAGACTCTACCGCAAGAACTCATAGTCTTCGCCATTTTCAACAGCCGGATGTTCGGACGAATGACTTGCATGTTCGTGGGATGGCCAAAATAGGGGCCGCGTCAACAGTTTGGCAGGTGTAACGCTTCTGCAGCACAGATGAAGTAAGCTGACCGCTTGTACCTGAGCTCGACACTGATGGTAAAGGAAGCATAATTTGGAATAAGAAGAAAACTGGAATAAGAGATGCTTGCTTTCTTTTAGAGATGGGGAGAGAATCAGGTGCAGTGCCCGGTGGATTGCGGGAAGCATCGAGATCAAAAGTGGGCCAATCCTGGTCCTTGCTCTTCCCCGCATGAACCAGGGACAGCTGTATTTGGAAGGCGGTGAACCTATTGCTGCCTATCGCATTTCTTATCGCACAACTGCCCCTCGGTATCGCTTCTTCACGGCAAGCCCCTGTGTGAATAACGAAGACATCACTGAACTTAAACTCTTACTGGTCTTGAATTTCCTCTGAAATCTTTCCATCTTTCCATTGCTGAATCTCACTCTTTCGACACTCTGGCCCCGTGATCGATTATGGCTGACTCGGGAGGGGAGTGGAATCAGGTCAAACGAAAGGGCAGAAAGCTTCGTCATGTATCCAAACCAGTAGCTGACGAAAATGCCCCCTCGGACAATCTTCAGCCAAATTCCAAGCCAGAATATTCCATCGATAATGTCGCAAAATACCACGACAATGTGAGCAAGAGATTCGAGGAATCTCCATGCTGGGATGAACTACAAAAGCTTCTCGAGTCTGCCTTCTCTTCACACAAAATACCACATATCACCAAAGCAGTGTGTCTAGGGACAGGACCATATGATCCAGCAGATGGCAGTTCTCAGGCGAGGAGGACAGCCCACATACAAACAGTCGCATTCTGTGCCATCATTAACCAAATTCGTGGGTCATGATACAATGGGCGACCCCCGAGTGCAAACTAATCAGAGAGCAGGAGCCAAAACAAAACAAGAAATCAAGTGCTTCATTCAAGAGCCTCGGTTCACTCAAATCGACAAGGAATTCTGCGCCAAACTCGATCTTGAGGCCGTCGACAGTCCGGGTGGGTTCGATCTCGTAGATGAAAATACGCTGCTTTTTGCTATTCATCTTGAACTCGAACTCTGCAACCTAGCCATGAGAAAGACATTACCGGCCATTTTCATCGGCACTGGTTTGGAAGAATGGTTACGGGTAGTAGATGGCACCAAGGAAAGGCCTGGGCCGCTCCATCGGTTTTTTAAACTGGAGGGCAACTACCAAAAACTCGCCTTTCCGGACCTGGATTACATTTTTTCAAGTACCAGCATATACTGGAAAGGCACAGACAGTCTATCAGAAGCAATATCTGGTACAGTGGACGAAAAGGCAGTGGACCAAAAGACACTGGACCAAGAGAAAGCTGAGTCTTCTGAAGACTAATAGGCTGCTATTGATAGCGATGACGATTGGATCTAGTTTTTCGAGACCTGATGAGTTCGTATTTTGGCCCTGGGCTAAAGACTTACGCAGGTATCATCTCTCTGCTACCCAAGCTTTCTTCAGACACAGCCCGAACCTGGTCTGTCTTCGATATTAGCTCTTTTGCTCCTGATCAGAGCTCGAGCCTTTCAGGACACCTCATTTGCCTTCTTCTTCAACAATACCCTCCAAGCTACAAGACAACATGCCAAAGTAGACCGTCAACATCTCTATCAACACCGCCTTCCTGGTGCGTCTGCTCAATCGGCGTTGCTACCCTTGGCTGGTAGCGCAACTGTCAAAGTCTTGGAAGATGACCACGGTGTTGGAGGGTCGGCGAATCAGGTCTCGGTTATCGACTTGGATGGGAAAGTGGACCATTGCAGCAGAGGGGAAACCGGGAAACACGCAATGTGGATTCTCGATCCTTCCCACTTGTCAACGTTCATCAACTTGTGACGTTATCGCCTTTTTTGCGCCGCAAGACGCCGCACACAGCATGCAGGATCACGGAGAGTTTTTGCAATTGAGCTCTCAACGAGTCTCGTTTTTGTGCCACCACATGAGTCCTGTCGCGCTGCCCGCTGTGCGACATGTTGCTGTTGCAGCTCCCCCACACTGAATACCACCAGGCCCACAGCCAGAGTTGCGAGGTCAAAGCGCGGCACTCACGATCCAATTTTTGCGAAATTGCGATGACATGGGTTGAGGGTTGATTCTCCTAGACTTGGCGTTGCCATGTCCAGGGCTGAGATGGCTGCATGGGAAGCCCTGATCTCCCTTGATTCTCACCTTTCTTTCGTTTTGCACTCCAGCCAACGCGCTCCGGCGCCATCAGAGTGACAAACATCCAATCTCGCGAAGCCGGCCGACGGCTGAGTAATGGAATCGAGCGACCGACAACGATATCGACTGAGCGAGATGGACCCGCGGGTTTAACCGAGTCATGACGGAGCCCTCAGCGCGTCAGGGATCCTCGTCCCACCCTGACAACATTGCCAACGACAACGACCACAATAACCACCGTGTGCGGTTTGCTGAGGAGGGACCAGAGCCTGTCATCTACCAACACAACCCGAGACGACTGCAAGATGACGAGCCTTCACCACCGCCAGGACCTGCTGTGTACTGGGATGAGAACGAGAGCATCGCTCCAACCAGGAATCAAGATCGGAACAGCATCGCAAACACGGCCGACACAGCAAATCTAGCCCAGTATACCTTCTACCGCGAACCAACTCCGCCTCCCTACAGGCCAGAAGAGAAGGCCTTTGGGAACGATGCGGCCAGCGGCAGGATAGCTCCAACATCGAGTGCTGGGGGGATTCCAGAAAGCGAACGTCAGCTTCATCTTCAGCCCCAGAGAAGCAACTGGAGTGAAGACGAAGAAATGTCTCCGGTGGCTAAAAGAAAACTCCTCTGGATTATCATCGGGATTGCAATTGTGATCATTGGCGTTGCCGTAGGTGTGGGAGTCGGGGTTGGTGTGTCGGTGGCTCGCAAGTCGTCTGCGGAAGCTCAAGAACAGTCCGAGTCTTCCACCACTCCGCCAGTCTCGGTAATAGGCTCCAGTCCCACACCAACACCATCAGCGACACTTGATCTCGACAGCTCGGCAACATCGTCGGCATCTTCATATACATACACTCCTTCAACGGTTTCTTCATCCACACTCGCTATCCCCTCCCGACGACCAAACCCTCATTCTGACTGTCCTGCGGCAAACAACACCATGTATCAAGTCCCAGGCTCTCACAAACACTTTCTTCGCCTATGCGGCGTCGACTACCACGGTAGCAGTTCGTCCCGCGATTTATCACACATGTACACTGCCTCTATGGCGGATTGCATGAACAGCTGTGCTTCTTTTGACCAGTGCACAGCTGTTGGATGGGGTTTTCTTCCTGGTGACACCGGCAAAGAGCATCGCTGTTACATGAAGACAGACCTCAAGGCTGGTCATGCAGCTACCAGCGACTGGTGTTTCGCCATCTTACAATAACCACCAACCACCAAACCTACGGCATTTTATTTTCGCCTTGAACCTATATTATATTTGCAACCTTCGACACACGCATTTTGGCGTCGGATAGACTCGCCATCGGCGAACAGATACCCCGTTGTACATGACACTCACACTCCTACCCCCACGCTTACGCGGAAAATACAACACACACAGACGGCTTTTAAGACTTTACAATAATTCATAATGATGTTATTATGCCACTTTGGAGATGGAAATGGAAGGCGAGCAAGGAGTTGAGTCTCGGTGCCCTCGACGAGAGGTGTCGGACGCTGAGGTGTGGGGTCCTTCAAAATGGAGGAGGCGAGTACCATCCTCCTCCATTTTGAAGGACCCCACACCTCAGCGTCCGACACCTCTCGTCGAGGGCACCAGGGATAGAGCTAAGGAGGAGGAGGCTCGTATAGTTAGCTGGAGTTTTTAGCGCCAAGTTAAATATATTTGGGCAACCATATATCATACCCATGATGTGATGACCTAAACTCGTTGACATCAAGGGGGTGACTATTTGTGTGTTTGCCAGGTTTTCCTAGAGACCATTACAACCTGTATACTTCCTCTTGTAGGACAAGACTCGATAATGGTATATGTATTTGCCTCTTAGTGAGGCGCTGAACAGATTAAGTTGCTGTCGAGTCCCGCTGCCTAGGTACCTTGTGATCAGCGTCGCGCCGATGGTATGTATGTCCCATACCAAACTAAGGAGGGAGCGTACCTTACATAGTATGCTCCTGTCGTTGGGCAGTTTCTCTGTTTCTAGTCATCTCTTCTCTTTACTACCAGTCCACCAATTTTCTTTTCCTTTCTTCTTCATCGAGGGTCTGACAAGACTCCTAGAACCATTTCTAGCTCTCTACCGCTTCTTCACCACCTCCCCGTCTACTGAAGGCAAAGTTAAGTTCATCAGTGATTCATCAGCCCGAACAAGAAACCTGGCCCTTAGATTCGCTGACCAAACTCAGGAAAGGTTTCTACACGACTTGTAGTCGCTGAAGCAGAGCACACAATAAACTTCCGTCACTCCGCTCCCAAACCTGCCCCCAAAAAGTCGCATCACGGCATCACCAGCTATCAACCATGGCCAAAACTATCACGGACTTCTCCAACAAAGGCTTGCCTTTTCTCCTGGCCCGAAGCTCAAACACCTCAAAGATGGAGGCCGAGAGCTGGATTTCGCCGAACGGCAGGTCATCTCTGCGCTCGTCGAGAAGATGATGGCAATCGGGGTTGAGGCGATCTGGAACATATTGGATGAACACCAATGTAAGAGATATGCTAATGTCCATAAATTCCATCTACTGACAAACTACCAACAGGTTATCCAACGTGCTCTGACCACTGCTTCCATCTGCGGCAACGGCGTCGAAATTGGACTTGAGTGGGACACAGAGACTGACAATCAACTCCTCGCTGCCGCGCTGTACATGTTCTGCGACCGCCAAGAGACAAAAGTCAAATGCGAGCAGTGCTCAAAGCGGGTGACACCTTGCCCCGACAGCTACTTGCCTCAGGTAACCCTTGCCGCTTGTGTCAGTTGCACTTACTGGCTGTGAGGATACCTGTTTTACTGTTGATATTCATTCAGCTAACATGTGGCACATAGATGAAGAGAAGGAGGCGGAGGAGTTCTTTGAGAAGTATGGTTGCTACCCGCTTACTCGGTTCAGAATCAGGGGTGCATCTACGGAGGATTTGGAGTGCGTGCTACGCCAGATCGATACAGAGTTGCTTAGACGGGGCTGTAGAGAGCGGCAGGCGATTCGAGGGTCTGATAATATGGGTGCACATTGAGAAAATGTCTTGCGCTTTCAAAGAGCAGTCTAGGTCTGACTAGCTAGGTACCTAACTCCTCGACGTCTTCGTCCTCCAGGACTGCGCTGAATATTATTTCACAAAATCTTCCACCTTGTCATCAAGCCGGAATCTTGAAGGTATACTCCTGTCGCGCGGATGAAATCCAAACGCCACTCTAAAGTTCGCCCCCGGCCCAACTCTGTAATCAACCTTTTTCAAGACGCGCAACTGCTCGATAGCCGGCATATTAAAGTAAGGACGATCCAAAACAGAGAGATAGCCCTGTCCTTCTGGGGCGTAGGCAAGATCGGGATCATGCTTGAGAAGGACTTCAATGACTTCAGTTGCCTTTGTCGCAATGGCGTGGGAGATGGAGGCGTCGGCGAGGAGTTGCCGAGTGCTGGTGATATCTGTAGAGCGCTGCCAGATGGGGTGGAGGAGGACTTTTTCCTGGCCTTGCAGCAATTGGCCTGGTTTTTGGAGGATGTCGAATTCGTCTGGTGTCCAGATTGGCTCTAGGGCGGTGTCTTGAGGAAATTCTGAGTCGAGGATGGATAGGAGGGCTTGCCAGATGGGTTGGTCTTGAGGTTTGTTGCTGTTGTGCTGGTCGTGGACTAGTGATCTGGCTAGGATGTCACGGATGAGGTCTGGGTGATTTGATAGTTTGTCTGAGGCGTCGAGGTTGAGGAGTGATCGTGGGACAACATCGTTGACATGCTTGAGGAGGGTGTTGGTGGTTGAGGATCTGAGGAGGGCGTCTTGAAGCTTGGTGCGGTATGCTCGGGTGCTCTGTCTTGATCTAGGTGGTCTTGTTGCCTTCTTCTTGGCGATGCGATGTCCGGGCCAGAGCCAACAGTTTGGGTCGTGGAGACACATGCTGGTTGTTTTGTTGGGATGATAGGTTGCTATGCTGTGATTGTTGACTTGTTCAAGACAAAGATGCATAAAGGGAACCTTGGGCCTTTTATGCTCCTTCTCTGATCCGTAACAAGTTAACATCTGTGGTGGTTCGGCTTGGAGAACCGAAAGCGGAACGCTAAGACATTGTTGCCTGGGCTGCCTTGGGCTGCCTGGGGTTGATTCAGGGGTTCAGGGGCTAGAGGTGGAGAGGGTTAGGGTTTTGGGCGCGTGATGCACAGAGTCAATGTAGATGACAGAACAAAGACCACTGGCCATTCCTTGATCAAGCAATGCTGTTGTTCACAGTGACGTTACCAGCGACTAGATTTAACATCACTAGTTCCGACGAAAACTACCAGGACAGCAGCAAACCTAAATTGGAAAATGGTGGTCATGTTAATGATCTTGGTGGGATTGGTATGATGAGAGTAGTGGCAGCCTGAGACTTACGCAGCAGTAGCAGCAAAGATATCCTTGACGCGTGCTGAAGTAAAGAGACTGAGTGCGAAAGAAAAGAGCGCGGTGAGTGCTGAGATGGCAGCCATGCGGCCTTCCATGGTCTCAATATGATACAGGACATGGATGCCGAGTATTGGCAATAGAGACGCCGTAATGGTGCAGATAATTTTGAGTACTCGAAAGATGCCTTCATTGGTATATCTGATGGTGTTAGGAAGAAATTCTCGTGTATCTGGTTTCTGAACGGGAATATTTCTGTTAGCGCTATCGTGTCTTGAATGTGTGCATGATAAGGGCTTACATGGACATGTCTTCCTATGAGTTGATTGTAGTAATCAACCAGGCCCACGGTAAACGGATTGGTAAAACTTTGCTCCTCTGAAGGAACTTCGAGAGAGACTAAATCTTCTAGGGTCGTGGGATCTTTCCAGATATTTCTATCGGCGCCGAGTAAGAACACGTTGCCCCTATCTGGACGTTCCATCCAGCTATTAAGTGCTTTGACTTGACGCGGAATAGCAGGACCAAGGGCAAGAACCCGGCGATGACGGAGAAGAGCCTCTTGATAGTCCTTCAGCTTTTCCCGAATCTCCAAGATGGTATCCCATTGAGCACTATCATTTCCTTCGGCCGCATCATCGGCACCGGAGCGCTGAAGTGCGTCCCAGTCCAAAGCGTAGTCCTCACGATCCTGATGGCCTGACTGCTTGTCTTCCTTTTGAAACCGTCTGAGGGCTGCCTCCAACTCTTGCAGCTCAGCTTGTCGGTAAAGAAGATCCTCGGCAGACAGCACGCCAAAACGTCGGAACATAGCCATTTCGGGGAGGGACCCCATCATCCGGGCCAGCCGGTCGTACCCCTCAGGCCGACGCAGTGCTGGGGTGTTCACATGATTTCCCGTTTCGAGTTGACGTGGAGTTTGTGCTGATTCCGAATTCGACATGGTCAGAGGTGTGGTTTCGTTAACATCTCGCCTCAAAGTCATGTCAAAGGGCCGTGGGGCTGCATTCGAGTTTTATCGCTTCAGAAGACTTAAAGTGAGATGAGGGGAAAGTGCAGAAATCTCCTGTCCGTGGTTGGGCCAATGGGTTAGAGTCCGTGGCAAGTGGCTTAACGCAAAGTCCCCAACCTTTTTTCTTCGCCGGTCATGGTTTGGACCAATCGTATCATCCAAGGCTGTCGTGGAATGGTTAGGTCGCGAGCCACACACCAAATGCATTCCCGGCCCCGGTGATACAACATGCCGACCTTGGAAAAGCAGGGCTGGTGGTCCATCCTTCAACAACATTCGCGGACAAAGCGTGGATCGTCTGGTAATCGTTTGCCCACTTGTCGTTTTAAACAGGTTCTGACTGCTCGTGTACAGACTGTATGGTTTACCTATCGCTTATCTTTTAACGACAGGGTGCGTTGGAGGGCCACAACGTGGACTCGCCGAGAACAGTGTTATCCCCACTGCCAAATAAATGTTTGAAGTGCAATAAGGCTGGGCTTGGCGCTTACATCTTGATGGGGGGCAACACAGACCTGGAACTTTCACTTTCTTCGTGGCTGCTGCGAAATAAAGCTGGGAGCCTGATCCAGCCCATGCATCCATCCCACACCACATGCAAAGGCGGAAAGACCTGCCAACACATTGCCTAAAAATGAAGTACCTACCTTCTTCATTCTACGTTGATGTACCCCGCTGCAGCCGCCCACGTTTCTCCCCGCGGCCTCCTTGACTTGAACAGGTCCCAACAATCTCATGTTCACTTCTCCTGGCTTAGCAGAATGCCCCAGCTTGCTGGCTCAGACCGCATGCAAAAAAAATAATGTCGTCCTCAGGCTCTGATCAACCACCCTACAACCAATTTTACGACGAACCATGGAGTCCTCCGGTGCCCACCGGCGAGTCGTGGGAGTCAAGGCCTACCGATCTATCCTCTGGTGCCGATCAGGAAGCCTATTTCCGAGGGAGCTCTGTGGCTCTGAGCTACCCAGACAACGAGGATTACTACCGTGGCAGCACAGTAGAATATCCTTCGCAAAATGAATACCTCCCTCGAGATGAATACCCCTCCCAGGATGAACATCTCCTCCGGGATAGGTATCCCTCTCGAAACGACTTGAGCTCTGGCAATGGATTTGTATCTGAGCCCATGGTTTACAGCAACCCAAGTTATGTCCCCAGAGATGTTGAAGATAACCAAAACGATTCTTACAGAGCCACCTTGGATTTGGACTTTTCGCGACTCAGACTGGAGGAAGTTGATCAAGACTATGGCTCCGGGCAAGCAGATGCTTTGAGAGCCGGTCCATGGGCAGGAGAAGAAGAGATTCTAGCAGGGGCAGGCACATCTAGCAATGCCATCATCCCAAGTATGTACGGCATGTACCAGAACCAGGAGCAGCCTTCTCTATTACCTGGCGATAACTACATCCTTTCGAACTCCGATGAACCAGCTCGCAATATGCCCGGAAGCTCAAAACGAAAACATACCACTTCACACACCAGCAAAACACCAAAAGAATCAAAAGGACATGGCCACAAAGCCACCCCAGCCTCTTTCCCCAGAGACGTAAATAAGCCATCACTCCCTTTGTCTACATTTCCAAGACTGACAGTTGCTACTGGAAAATACAGGAATGGGACACATGGATCTACTTATCGGCTCCGGCGCAGTCGTCCTCTAGCGCGTCGGCGATACCCGCAAAGGCACGATACGATAACAGCAATACTTTCGGTCCTATCATTAAGAGCAAACTGGCTTACAAGATGGGTTTTGACGAGAGTACACCTCTTGAAAACAGGGCTCGACGGAGCTACGAGACACCAGGCCCAGAAAAGTTTGCCTACACAGTGGGAACTATATCTCTGGGCATGCAGTTCGATAATCATACATCATCTCCTGGTCTTATACTAGATTTTCACATGATGGACAGGACATATATGGACTACGACGTCTTACTCCCTGTCCAGATGATTCCCGGAAATAGTGGCAGTTATTATGATGATTCGGTGCCAGCGGTTGCTGCTACTCAACACGCTAAATATGCAATGGATAAAGGTAGCTATGTCTCTCCCTCGTTCTTGGCATTTAAAGTATAAAAATGGAAGAGGTATTTGACTGACCAACGCTTATGTATCAAGAAACTGAAGAAGAAATGCTTGAACGCAAGCGACGCCAAGAAGAAGAAGCAGAAAGGAAAGAGAGGGAGAGGCAGGCACGCAGAGAGGCAGCAAGGGCAGCGAAGAAACAAAAGAGGTAAACGGAACTTAGTACATGAAGGCCAACTTACCTAGGTAGATATACGTTACAAATATTGGCTAGATAAGGTTCATAGCGATGTCTCAAGTCAAGGCGCAACTAAATGTAGTTCTTTCCTAGGTACCCTTACAACCAGAAGTATCTATTAACTTAAGCTCCGATTGCAAGTTAGAACGCTAAGATAAAGGTCAAGTGAAGTTTGGACTCTAGTAAGGGAAGCTCAGAAGTGAGATACTTCAAGCTCGGACATATAGTAATAAAGCTCAGATAGGTAATACCCGCTTGCTTAGGTCCAGAATCAAAGCCAAAATGGTATGTGTTATCCCTTATCCTCTTTGGGCAGAAAGGCGGGCTGGGGCTTTCAGCCAGCTGGTCCTCGGCGTTTCAATATTACACTTTTGACAGCCGAAGGAGGCCATTTAGAAGCTCTTTCTCTTGTGGACAGATACATCCACTGATTCAAAAAACGAAGACAATCCTTTCGACGCACAGCGTGAAACCTGGTATGGGAGCAGGTTTTCAACTCTAAAGTCTCAAGTGCAAAAGATTGTACTTTTTATATCTACTACCGCACAACCGTTTCCCCCTTGTTTCGCACAGAAGCAATATAGTTCCGGAGATTGAGCTCAACAAAAGTGTATTCATCTATGGACATGTTAATCGCCGCCCCAGGGCCACGGTCCGCCCAAGGAATGTTGAATCCAGGCAAAAAAAGGAACCAATGGCCACCGTGGGCGATGAGACAAAATCGAATCATCTGAGCACCAAGCAGCCTTCCCCAAGAATGAAAGTGTGGATGTGGGCGTCGCCACTTTTAAACACTCCTTATCGTCCGTCGTACCTAAGTTACCAACCTGGCATCTCTTTTAATTCTGCTTCAGCTCGAAGCAGGTGGTGGATGCAATCTGCCAGCAGGTACCGGCTGAAACCAAGTTAGCAAAGGGTGCTCCGAGTCTTCTAATTTAGTCGATCTGATGATTCATGTAGGTATGTACATACGAGAAGTAGGGCCGTTAATGCTTCCGTGCCACGTTGTGCACCGATCGCCATTGAATGGGCCGCGTCTCAGTTGGACATACTCGTTGGCTCGAAGCGTGCGGGATGAGAAGCCAATGCTGAACCAGAATGCATTCTCGATCGGCACCCAGCGAGAGTTGTACGCTGGGTTTGTAAAGTGCCAGGCGGTACCAGTGCCTAGGTAGATAAAAAGGACAAACCACATTAGCCTCCGTTCTCACCGGGGATTTGGAGTACGACTAATAGTTCTAATCACTTACACCAGTCACCAGAGTATGTGTTCACAATGATGCTTGTGCTCTGGCGCTTTTCAATGGCAGCGGTAGGCAGCAATCCTCGGGTTTCAAGTTCCTTCTCGTATTCCCCGAGATCCTGCTGGGCACGAATCCAGGCCCAACCGAGAGTGCCTGGCTCGGCGGTGTAGTAGCCATCACCCTCGGTGGCGTCGTCAGGGATGGGACCCCAAACATCAACACCCAGAGCGGTGGCATTGGCGATCGACTCGGGAACGAGCTTAGCTGGGATGGCGACGGGATTCTCTCTGGGTGTGAGCTCATTCGGAGCAGCAAACACCGATATCGAGAACAAGGCGACGGCCCCGGAGATTGCGGTAGAGAAGTGCATCTTGATGAGGGTGTTGAAGTACCTAGGCAGAGGGTTGATTGGGATGGTGCCGATGAAGGTGATGACAATATTGATGCTTTGTTGCGGAAGACCATGGGCCTCTTTATACCCAACTCCTCGTGGTGTCCAGGTCCTCGTCAGTAACGTGAAAATCCCCTCAGAAGTCTCATCGGCGACGTGACAGGTGTGCCCTCGGTCAGGCCTCCTCGTATTCATAATATTTTCACGTAATCTTTCCAGGGCTGGCAGAGCCGATGCTAGTATCAGCGTGTGCAATACAACCTTGAAAAGACACTCCCCCGTTACAGTTGTTGATGACCAAGATCATAAACTGCAGTCATCTTTATAAGCAAACAATGCGACCTTGTCAAAAGCTATGGTGAAGGGGTTTCAAGAGTGTAGCTAGTCAGACGAACGAATGACAGGCTGATTGATAAGCTTCCAAGAAAGCTAGGTAAGGTAGCTAGGCAGGGAGAAAGTCAGCATTGGCGTCAGCCATGCAGGAGCATCTACTGAACATCGGATCAGAATGGTCCCATTGCGCTTATCCTATACTAATATTAAAACTAAGTTGAGAGTCATCTAGGTAGGCACGTCGTGGATAAAAAATGGAGACTGCTACTGAAAGAAGGTCTTGCAAGATAACTATTAGGTATTGAAAGATAGTTGATGGGTATTAAATATGGTTTAGTATGGATTTAAGTGCACTTAGAACGCCTATTAAGTATCTTTTAAGGCCAATCGACTATCCTTGAACGCATTCTTTTAGTAGCAGTCTCTACTTTTTGTCCACAGCGTGGTAGGTTCACAGATTCCGAGCCCTCGTCCAAGCCTCTTGCCCTCGGTACGCTGCCACCCAGCCTCTTCATCCCAGAGCTACCAGTCATCAATGCGTCTTCGGTAGCACCTTCGCAGCCTCCAACTCCCCAAACACATCTGAGAATGCCTTCCAGGAATCTTGGTATCTGTCAGTCATGATATGTTAGCACCCGATCCACAGCATTCACAAAAGGAACATGAAGAAAACTCACCCACTCCACCCATACTCCCTCGCCTTACTCATACTAACCACACAATCAAAATCCCTCCCCAGCTCAAAATCAACAAACTTCCACGTCCCCTTCTCCAACCCATCCTTCTGCAACCCCTCCCTCTCCGCCAACCTCTCCCACGCCTTCTTCACCTCCTCCTGCTGAGCCCACTTAACCATACTCACCCTCTGACTCAGCACATTCCTCTTCACTCTCCCCTCCAGTCCCAATTCCTTCTCCCAAATCTTAATCGGCGGCGTCTCATTCATCTCCACCTTAGCCCCCAACTTCATGTCCACCTCCTGTTGAAACTGCCCAGCATCAACCTCCATCCCAAACCTCCTCGCCAGCCTAGGCCACATATCCTCCCAAGCCTGCACATCCCCATTCACCACATTAAACGCCTGATTCCTCGCCTTCTCCTCCAGCACAACCCACTCGCAAAACTCGGCATGTAACTTCGAACTCGTAAAACAATCAAACCCACTATAAAACCTCTCCGCCCCAGGAAAAGCCAGCTTCTGCCCCAGTTCCTTGCTAACAGCGGCATAGATACCGAGACCGGAGGCAAGGTTCATGAAGTTACCGTGCGCAAAACCGATGACGTCGTTGGGGTACGTCACGTTCCATCCGATATGGGGGTTCTCCTTGCAGAAATCGTGGAGGATGTTTTGCTGCCGGTAGTAGAAATTGGGGGGGTAGACGCTCTGGTCTGTCAGCCAGGGGTCGGATTCGAGCATGGGGAGCTTGGGACGGCCGAGGTGCACGCCGTAGTGCTTGCAGCCTGTGACGAGGAGGATGCGTTTGAGGGACTTGGTGGCGCCGGTGAAGGTGAGGGCGTTGAGGAAGTTTTGGAGCATGTCGCCGTTGACCTTCCAGTTTTCTGCCTCGGTGGCCTGCTCCATGTAAGCGGCGAAGAAGACGTACTCGGCGGAGACGTCTTTGAGCTCGGCAGCCATCTCCTCGGCGGAGTGGAGGAGGTCGATGTGGTTGTGGATGACGTTGGAGGGGTAATCATCCTTCTTGCTGCGGGAGAGGGCGTGGATGGTTTTCCATTTCTGGGGGTTGGAGGCGAGAAGGGAGACGATTTCTCGGCCGAGGATGCCTTTGTGATTGTTAGTGGGAGGTTGGGGTTGGATAGGTGTACAGAAGTAGGGGATGAAGCATCACATACCGGTTGCGCCGCAGACGATTGCTGTGGACATTTTGACTGGATTCAGGTTACTATAGACGATTGGGAAGTGTTAAACTGAAGAATTGGGACTCTTTTCGGTCTTGAGGTCGAAATAATGAACTTCGTGTATTGTGAAGGTCTACAAAACGTCAAGGTTTGGGGATGTGAGATTGGTGTGGTTCCAGTCTGATAGTTAAAAATGATGACGTCAAATCGACGAAGTCCCAAGATCTTCACCACAATGCAACCCTATACGTGTTAATGAGATCACCACAAAGAGCTGCGGAGACCATCTGATTTTACCATATGCTACTACAAATACATGTATGTACCACCAAGCAGCCGCCGCCATCAATGGAGGTTCGTTGCTGCCAAACCAGAAAGGCGTCCTCGACTGTTTTGATAGCCCTGTCAGGGGCGGCTCAGGGGCTCAGGGGCACTGAACCGCCCTTGTCTTACTCTCTTTAAGGCACCCCAAATTCGGTTTGAGCTTATTTTGACGACCACTACAGGCAGCAGCAATCATAAGTCCCAGCAACACCTGAAGGTATTTTGGAGTGGGACCCGGAGACGGCGTCGGGGTTCTTATGAAGCGGCACGGACTGGTGAAACCAAGATCTCGACTTGGAGCCAGAAATTCCCCAACAAATCGGCGATCACAGCGGGAAACTGGTAGCGGATGGTTGAGAATAAGTTCTGATGTGAGATGATGGTTCCTGGCGGCGTGTGGCCCTTCAAGTCTGGAGTCCAATCAGTTTGATATTTGAGACATGACCAGGACATAATGAGGCGGAGAAATCGTTTGTTCGCCGACCATCTGGAGTACTCAGGACTGAGGATGTTACAGGAAGGTGTTACCACTCAAGCAGAAGGTTACAGCATGTGATTTGCGTTTCTCGTGTAGTTGCCGAGATGGCTCGGCATAGATCTCCAGACCGTTTGTTGATGTGGTGATGGACCAGCTTCGATGTAACTCAGGTACCGCAGTCTCATGACTTGTGTTATGATGCTCATGCAAGGAGCAAATTCTGCGTTTCACCGCATAGAACTGCAAGTGCAACGTTTGATACCCGGCGATGGTCTAGAACTTTTCAAAATGGGGGACAAGAAAGATCCAGCATCATACCACCTCGCCTGATGCCGGTGATACATTACCGTTCTCTTCACCGATCATATGATATCATGGCGACGATCCTCAACTTCAAAGCCTCAATGCTGTCATGGTTGACCTTTTGACTTGTCAAGAATGAAAGTTCGCTGGGATAACCCAGTCATCGCCGAATCTGCCGTGAGGTCGGCGACCTGGACGAAGTGGCGAGATCTGAGCAATAGCCGGCCGGTTCTTAATTCTACTTTCAATGCGGCGCTGTGGGTCAGGTATTAACAGTAGAATTAAGGATATTGTCATCGGACCGAGACCTGATTCCCTCAAGGGTATCTCCGGGGTTCGGATCGCGCATGTCACGTTGAGTCTTCTGGAAGATTATCAGGGTTTTCGATGATATGGGGTAGATGTTGTAGCATGAGGAGGCTGTGCATCATCAAAAAGAAGAGCGGTCACCCAAGCGAGCAAATAAGGCTGCAGCGACTTCTGCATGGGGCTTGGTGCATGCCGTATCTTCCAATTCGTCGTTTCTTGGTTCCGTTTGTTTACAAATTATCCGGCTGGTCAAGAGAATGAATCAGTTTTCGCGCTTGCCCCAAAGCCATGCCGGGGCGCAATCGAGACCTTTGCTGTCCAGACGTTCCACGGCAGAAGCCACTATCTCCTGCATTCCGGCCTGGCGCAGCCCAGTCACTGTGCAGCTTTGGGGCAGCACCCGACCTAACTCTCGTGCTGCAAGACGGCTAAGTGATAGGTCGGGGATCCACTGGACAGAGACCGCCGGAGAAGGGCTCAACTGGGTAATAGACCGCAGGGCAACAGTGCAACAGTGCAAGTGCCCGATCACCGCCCGCTTTGTGAAGCTCCTCCTGCACGACAGAAAACTTCACTCAATCGAGAAGACAGTATATTATCTTTCAGGTTACGGTCAAGTAGCTTCAATTACTGTACTTCCCAGTGGCTACTACCTTGCCAGTTTTGGCCTCAATGGCGCCGGCATCGCCGCCAGGTGGAGAGCTGGTGCTCCTCATTCCCATCTCTAGGGCTGCAGAAAGTGCAGGAGGCGTGCATCACTAGCTCCCAGAGACTCGGGAAATGGAGCATCTCATCCAACAGAACCCAATGGCCGTTGAAAACCGGGGAATCTGGAGGAGCGACCGACTGCCGCTCGACATCAATACCCCCACCTCAAACCGCAACAATCCACCCTTGGTCGGCCGCTTTGACGACCGAGATATCCTTCAGCCGTCACATCGTGAACATGGGCTATAAGCTTCCTGCCTGATCGGGTTGCACTTTGTGAGCTGAAAGACAGCCGAGACCAGCGACAGGCCAATCACTGTCACGCCGCAATGCTGAATCCCCACGATCCCACAGAAGAGAGGCCGAGAGGGAGCTCGAAGCCAATCACAGCGCCCGATTTCTCATGCCGGCAGGTCCAGCACCACGGGTCTGGCACGCAACCCTCAACTTGACCGCCACGTTGCTTGCCTTCTGACATTCAATCTGGGCAGGGATCCATCCATAGGGCTGATGTGCACTGCATAGTATCTCCCTGGCCAAGGTCACCAGGTATGTACCACACGGGAACTGGCGAGCACTGCAAGTAATGTTCGTGTTTCATCACCAGACGCTTTCTATGTACATTGCTGCCATGCATCATTGCTTGATTGCTCGGAGCATGCCGCAGCATTTCCCTCAGGTGTCACTCAGATCGTGGCGAAGGCCAAGAGATTCCCTCTCTACTCGATGCTTTCTGGGGCTCAGCATGAGTCTCCTTATACATAAGTAGGGGACGATACCTGCCCGATCAGGCTTCAATTTTGACGCCATATCAACTCGTATCAAGCAGCATACCCATTAATGTTTTAGTATTATTGAACCTACACATCCTAGTATCTCCCTCATTATACGTAATTACGTTTGGGTCAAGCCTCAGCTACACAATGTCTCCCACCTCATCAGCCGGTTCGAAACAAAAGGCTCGACAGGTGTGGACTCCTGAGGAGGACCATATTCTTTCAGAAGCTGTTAGGGCTGGTAAGTGTGTCCCAGCAGGCAAACACCCCGCCTTTGTCCCACCACCTGTATCTAACAGGTAACCCCCGCAGAAACCCCAGCACATGGTCCTATCAGCTGGCACAAGGTCGCCGCTCATTTACCAGGGCGGAATAACAAGGACTGTCGCAAGCGATGGCATTATAGCATTATCAATACGATCCGGAAGGGTACATGGACCAAGGACGAGGATCAAAAGCTCAAGGCTGCGGTCGAATTATACGGGGCACGATGGAGTAAGATTGCAGAGGCTGTGGGGACTCGCAATGGAGATCAGTGCTGGAAGCGGTGGTACGACTGTCTTGATCCCAGCATCGACAAGAGCCCTTGGACATCAGAAGAGGTACGTCTTCTAGTGCGACATGATGGTAACAGTACCCGTGGTCTGACTGGGTTGTATCCAGGACGCGAGACTTCTCCAACAAGTGAGCAAGAATGGCCGAAACTGGAGCGAAATCGTGCACAAGCACTTCCCAAATCGCACTTCCCTATCCGCAAAGAACCGGTACAGCATCCTCCAGCGCAAGCAAGAAAATGCTTCCAAATCCTCGTCCAAAAAGTCATCGGCCGCCTATTCCGCAGCTTCAAGCCCAAGCCCAGGCCCAAGTCTCAGCTACCTCGGCACCCCTTCCATCGCATCCAGCACGAGCACCCCTGAGCCAGAATCCTACCCAGATTGGTTTGTCAACAGCCAGCCCACAAACTCTGGAATGGACTTCAGTCTAGACCAGGGGTACTCGCAACCAAATGGGTGGTACCAAGGTGGCACGATGAGCACATCACACTCTCCGAGCCCGCAACTGGGCGTCAATTTGGAATGGACTGACTCCAGCACGACTTGGAGCTCCCCGGATATGAGCTTCTCGCAGGGGTATTCACCTGCACCCCCGACACTTCTACCTCAACAATCATTGAGTTTCTCAGAGATCGATTACGTCCAAATCCAACAGCCACCACAGCAAATGTATGAGCAGTTGCCTGTCGATGGCGGGTTGTCTGGGTTTAACATGCTCGGGATCTATCAAACCGATCCACTAGTTTACGATCAAGGCCAACAACCTCTCATGGACTTTTCTCAGCCGGTGGGGTATGGTGGTGGGCAATGGTAATGCATCTGATGTCAGGTTCGGACAGGCACGAGAGAGAGAGAGAGGGAGTGGTCTAAAAGCTGCACTGGATGCATTATCTTTGTCTTGTCTGATGACGGACAAAAGTTCATGGTTGCATGGGTTTGGAGTTTTCGCATGTCTGGGCTGGTGCTCTGCTTTTTGGATTCATCTTTACTTTAGCACCGAATTCTCTGCTTGACATCAAAAATAGAGAAAATTCACAGTTAATTTAACCTTATCTTGCATATTCCAGAAGAAACTCGGCTTAGTTTCCCGTGAAATGCGCTCTCCAAAGGCCAGATATTGAGCATACCAATAACACGATACTTGGTAACAACCCAGCTACAAAGACTCCAACACCTCCCATCCGATATCTTCACCATGCAATAACAACATCACCCACCCCCTCCCTATAATAAAACAACACCACCCCTAACAAACAATCAATCAATTAGCCCACCCCTTCCCTTCATCTTGCTAAAACAGTCAAAACATTGACGACAGTTCACCCACCTATCATAAACCACGACGGTCCACCCCCCGAACAGTCCACAATTTCCTGGAAACCAGACAACACGAGAGCTTCCGCTAGCTCTGGCAGACAATCCAATATTGCCCATCGAAAGACTTTGAATTCGTCAATGTTGGCGAACAACATTGGGGGCATGTGGAAGTTGCGTAAGGTAGCCATGAGGGGAGGGGGGTGGTGAGGCGGGATAGGGGAGTTGGGTTGGTTTCCGATCCAGGGGGTTCACTGGTGGGATTTGAGGATCCCATCAGGTTGTCCTTGGGTTTTAGGGAGGAAAGGTGAGTTGTGGGTATGAAGAGAGAGATATTTTCATCACCTTCACGTTGTTTACCTAGATTTGAGAATTGAGATGGTTTCTTGGCGACCTGCAGCTGAAGGGGGATGAGCACCCAATAGTGCCAGTGTGCATGGCGAAGCTGAGGATGGTTTGGTCTGGGGCAGCATTCTGGTGATATCTAAATAGATGTAAAGTACCACCAACGAGAAACACTTAGAGATATTGTCAATTGAACAAAATGCCACTGATATGGCAAGATAGGTAAGTATTTAGTGAACGGCGCTTGGACCGCAAGCCCCTGAACCCCTGAGCCCCTGAAATCCGGCGCAGCCGACCAACTCGGAACGGTCCATGAAAACATGAGAAGGTGACCAATATAAGACGAGTACTCTCAAACAAGCCATTCCATTTTTAAAGTTCATGACATCTTCGGGAGGCGGTATACAAAAAGAAATAAATTGCCAGTAGGACATAGCAGCCCAGGACCCAAAGCCAAAGAGAAGAAAACCCCGAATATATCAACTCCGTTATCCCTTGGAAACCTTTGACCGGAACCTTCTCATATCCAGCAGTCTTGCCAAGGATAGCCACAGACGAAGAGGAGAAAATCCCGAGATAATGTTTGCTGTGCCCTTGGCTGAAGACCTCAGTTTAGAGAGAAGTAACAGTGCTGAGGAGATATTAGCCTTCTTGAGAGCTTCTCAGTTCTTGGCTTTTGTGGGGATGACTTACCAACCAGAACCCAGGGCAATGCCGAGTTGGATAGCCATGCTGTTGTTCGGAGCTGGATGAGGAAACTGGTTAAAGAGATGCGGTGGCTTGTTGTGGGGGCCCACCAAGGCCAGGATATCGCAGATGTGGTTTGTGGCGGGTCTTGGTTGACATGACGACTATCGCTCGTCTCTATATCTTCATCTTTTGGCCTATGGTCGAGTTTGGACTCGGCATCTCGTTCGTCCAGAATCCTCAAAATCGCCTCTCTGTCTTCCTTGTATGGGTGCCAGCATTTGGTGCGAACAGATCCGGATGCATCTTCGCTGCTTGAATCTTCCGAGCCGGAATCTTCCGAGTCGGTATCTTCCGAGTCGGAATCCTCTATTTTTGGGCATTCGCAATTGTCTCTGTCGCAGGTGAGGAAGGTTCGGGGATTCACCAGATTTCCATCTAGCCGAACGAGACAATTACCCCTAGGCAAGCGGTTATGAAGAGTGATACCTCGAATGGGAATTTCGTACCGATCTTCCCCAACAAATAGATGCAAGTCTTCCATGACATCTCTACACTCCCAGAATGGTGCCGGAAGACCGAATTCCAAGCCGAACCGGACCAGTTTCCACATCAAAGTGTGAGCGTTTTGAATCAGAGAGCTAAGTACAACCCCCCACATTGTGGTCTCGGCGTTCGACACTCTGTAATTGAGATCCAATCCTCGATCCATGAGATCTTTGATTAGTGCTATCCTTTTGAGGGGTTTTCGGCGATCACCACTGGCATAGATTCTGCGCAATACCGATCCTTCCAAATATCTCTCCGCAAGTATTGTGTGATGTGGGAGCTGACGGCCTCCCAGAATTGATGCTGCGAGACAAAAGCTCTCCGGGCCTTTAAGAAGGTGAGGATCTTTCCCAGTTTTCCAATGTATATAGCCGGTGATCTCGAAATCGGAGGCCATGTAGAGGGGACAAACTTCATAAACGGACGAGCGGCTGCCCTCCCAGTTGCTTTCTTGTTTAGCTTGTTCGTGTTGATATTTCCCAAGAATGGCTGTGTGAATGGCGTCGATATCGTTGAAGTATGTCGTGAAGTCTTGTGCGAAAGATTTTAGGTGCTTATGCGTAGCCTTTACTGTGGGAAGCACTATGTTGTCACACAAACGGATCGAGCTGAACTCAATCGCATTTCGTAGAGTGTGTAAATAAGCAGCGAGAGCATCAAACTGACCATTACCGTCACTCAGGTGTCGACGGGCAACGAGATCGGATCGAAGGAACTCACGAAGGAATTCTGGAATCGAACGGTGAATGAAGTAGAAGTAGGGGGTCCCTTCTCTAGTTTCGAACATTATCGTCAGGAGGTTTCGGGAACGTGCCAGCATCTGTGTCCCAGCCTTCATGATCCGCTCTTCAATCTCTTCTTCACACATATTCCCGGAACATCTGGTGAGCTCGTTAGAGCCTGACATGTACTCATCTAAGAACGAGAGTTGAAACAATGAGCAATCTACATTTGCTATATCACCGCTCTGGTTTCTTTTCGCGGTAATTCCTGTCGCGATTAATGCATAGGATAGAGTGCAGTAAGAATCCTTCAGTTGCGATTCCGGGATCGACTTGAGAATGGATCCAAAGAGATCTTGAAGTTTTTGGGGCAGCAAATCCACTTTCTTGCGGATGCTGGTAAGAGAATCATGACATTCAAGTGATTCGGCCACAGTCTTGAGAGTCAGGACTACCCAGAGAAACACACCCTCCGATTTTTTTGCCAGTTCTTCTATGAGGAGTTGGCACTCGTCGGGGTATCTCCGCTTTAGCGCGTGGAACTCTGCGTTTCCGTCTAGTCCCTGCCTAATAACTTTCAGAATATCGGCCGCGTTGAGTTCGTGCAGGCGGATTCTCTGTTTGACGCTGAGCCGCTTCATGAAAATAGGGAATTCCCTACTTGAAACGCAAAGCTTCAGGCAACCGTGGGATTTGTCGACCCAGTCTAGCATATCGTTCAGTAGATTGTGATAGGAGTATAAGTCGTCCTCAAACTCATCCAGGCCATCGATGAAAATGATAAGGCGGCGACGGTTGTAGATACTGACGTTACATAATAGTTCTTTCAGCCCATCCGAGATCTCTTTATCCCCAATCATAACCTCTGGCGGCTGAATCCCCGGCTGGTATTGTGAAAGGTCCCAGTGTTGTGGAAAGATATTGTGTATAACTTCCGGGCATTGCTGCAAGACATTATAGAGCAGCGCGCGTCTCAAGCCTGAGAAGGATTTCTGCAGCGCGCTGCCTTCCCTCCAGAAGAAAAACCGGCCAAACACCAGATCGTTGCCAAAGCCGGCCCATTCCTGTAGTATGGACTGGGTCATCTGATTCTCGCAAAGGTATTTCATGAGGGTCGACTTTCCGGCACCAGGCTTTCCAGAAACGTGAAAGATGCCGCTACCCGTTCTTAGCCACTCCTTGAAAGGATGTACCGATTCCCTCTTTTGTCGGTCTTTATCCTTGACGCTATCATCATGGTATTGTTCAGCTTTGTCTTGATCCCCGTTGTCGTTGTCGACCTTGTCCTCGTTCTTAGGATTATCATTTTCATTCTCCCCGTCATCTTGATCAGAGTCATTATGATCAGAGCCATCATAAATCCATGCATACGTGTTATCTGCTGCAGTGGCAACTTCCTGGAACCTCCGATCAAGAATGTCAAATTGTAGTGCAGATAAAATGTTGCGCTGATTTGACAGCTCTCTGTACTTCTGGGCTGTTTGGGCAAGGTCTTCAGAGGCTGTCTGGATGCGAATGAGAACCCGATCGATTTCGTCATGGATCTCTCTGCCGAGTGTCTGGCTGTTATATCACGATCAGATTTCATGCCCAAAGCCTGCCACCCGGCAAGAATTCACGACAAGGGCGACTCACCGATTTCGGATAGACAAATACAGGTGCAGCTGGCCACAGCAACTATCAAGCCGTCTTTGCAACTGTTTAATCTCATCGCCAGACAGCAAGTCTTTAACAGCCGCTGTGAAGACATCGCGCCGCCTTCGACTCTTTGGCTGAAGCCTAGAGGTTTTCACACCGATCTTCAAAGAGATCTTATAGCATTCGTTGGCAAGGTCAGAGATACTGGCGTCCACTGCCGACAACGTCGTCGTGGAGTTTGGCTGATCCGGCCCGCCTTGGAGTATCTCGAGGGACGATTGCTGCATTCGTTTCCAAACTACTTCGGCCTCGTCGTAGGCGGTGTTGGAGCCATCCTTGCCCAAGGAATAAACAAGAGAGACGAATTTGTATATGACCTCCACAAAGGTGATGACGCTGCTGGCGACGCCAATTGCGCTGGCGGGATCCATAGTAGGTGATACTCATGAACAGTATGAGAAGGATGTTATGTCTCAGAGAAAAGTTCAGGTAGGTTCTGCCATGACAGAAAGTTGGGCAGCGGCTGTTCAACCCCTCCAAGTTTGACGAATAATCGTTCCTGCCTGACCGAATCTGAGCCACAGCCACTGATATGCAGGTTGGACCAATCGTGACACAAAACGTCAGCAGCGACAGTAGCTGAAAGCGCTTAAAAGGTATCACACCAGGTCAGAGCGAGAGAGCATGAGAATGTGCAGCGTACGGAAGTGCCTTCTTCTCTGCCAAGCATGATCATTTTCACCCTGAAACCTCAGCGGCCCCCTCATCCTCCTCCCACCCCTTCAACGACCACATCGTCTATTAAATCCCCTCCTTACTCAATTCAGCACTCACCCAACTATCCCTATATGTATCCCCCGCTTTCAATTTCCCTCTTTGACAATTTCCCCTTCGGATTGTAACCCACCAGGGGCGAGGAAAACTGGCGAAAGACTGAACGACGCGCTGCATAAAAAGCACGTCAAGTCACGATGCAAGAGCGCGAAACTGGCCCGACCTGTTTGCGGGCAACTCCTCACTACCGACGAAGTGATAGTCATCGATGTCTTCGACTGGACCAACACTCAGTAACAGCCGAGGGTCAAATGAGATGAGTCACCAAACCTAAACACAGCCATACTATCTGCCTACGGCCGACATATAAGCCCGCCAACACCCTCCCAAACAAACACTAGTAGCCAAGCGCACTAGAGACAGAAGAGAGAGGAAAAAACGCTGCGTGGCAGAGTGGGAATGCACCATGATCTACCTCGTGTAGGCATTGGACTTCGCTGGTTCGATCCCAGCCGCAGCAAGAACGTCTTTCTCTTCTTTTGTTTGTCCTCTATTTTTGACGTGCCCTCCAGGCCATATCACTACATACCAACTCTCAAGAGTTTAATAACCAACATGTCCTACTTTGGACTCCCCCCAGAACTAAACACAGAGTCAAAATTTCGACTGCCCCCCAGAACCCAGTCCACCACTAGAAGCCTTTGGAGTCTGAAAAGAAAAGTCAAACATACTACCCACCTTTTCCCCCGAGCCTTCTTCCCCCTTTCTCTTATCACCCTCATCAGAAAGTTCACCCTCATCTGCCGAACCACCACGAGAGCCAGCGTCACGCAGTGACCCTTCCCCTCTTGTCTGAACACTCCCAGCCCCTAATCCCATCGGCCTCGGCGTACTCCCCTTCTCAAGCTTCAGCTTCAGCCTCTCAATACTCTCCCCCAAACCCGTGAGTTCATTTTCTGTCTCCCTCAGCACCTTCTCATCCATCTTCTCCTTCGCATCGCCATGCATTGTCAATACTCTACTCTGCTCATCCACGCCCTCCCTCAGATCCTTCAGCCATCGCCGCTGAGACTCAAGACTTTGGCGGTTTGTCATGTCGCTGAGGCGGCGCTCAAACTCTGAGATCTCTTCCTTTTGATCAGTCGGGAGCTTGGAAGGGGTCGATGAGCTGGAGAAGACAAAGGAAGGGCTACTCTCGCCAGGGCTGAGGGTTGGAACTGAGGAGTGTGATCTGTCTGCTGTGCTTGAGGCGCCAGGGGTTTTGGACGGGGGTTCTTCGATGGCAGAGTTGAAGGTTGCCGGGGAAGGTGTGGATTTCTGTGGGTTGACTGTGGGCTTGTGGGAGCTAGGGGTTTTGAAGAGCTGGGTGAAGTCAAAGGTAGGGGTAGGTTTGCTGGCTTCGGGAGACTTGGATGGCGTGGCTTCTGGCACTGAAGCGCCTTCCTGAGAGTCGTGCGGTGAGACTGATGTTGCGCCCTCCGATTCCTTGGAGCTGGTGGGCGGTGACTGGAGCTGCGTGTTGACGTTGAGTCCCTTACTTGCGCTTTCGCTAGCTGGGGTTGGTCTCAAACTTGTATCAGTACTCGGCGTTTCCTTTTGAGCACTCGATTCTCTGGCAAGACCCTTGGAATCTGGGCTGGGAAGCTCCTTTGACGGAGTTTCTTGCGTCTTCTGATATTGAGAACGGGCTTTTTGGAACGCAGTCTTCCATTGCCCCACCAGGGTCTCTGCGGTATCGTCATCGTCGTGATCTCGGCACAGACACTCGTAGCTTAACTGGCTCAGGAGCTTTGCCTCTAGGTCGCCGTCCTTGGGTTTAGATATGTCAAGATTTGGAAGTATCTTCATGATGGCTTCCCTCTTGGCCTGACTCAGGATTCGTCGACAACGGCGGCCTGCTTGCGTCGAACCAAGACATGACCACCCCCGAGTGTCTGGATTCCATAACTCCAGGACGACTGATGGTTCCCATGGTGAAAGCGAACTAGGCGGCTGTTTCGAGAGCTCTATCAAATCGGCCATATCGAAGTTGATAGGCCATGATGATCAAACATATCGAAAGAAAGCGTTGGATGATCAGAACTGGACAGATCATTTTGTCAGAGAACATCAACAGCACGTCATGAAGGTGCCACAAAATATACTTCGACTTGGGGCCGGAGCGTCCCTGTGTGGAACAGTTTGAGTTTGGGACCTGCATTATGCTGCCATACACTGTCGCTGAAGTGTTATCAGCCATCATCTGATGTTCCTGAAGATGCTACCAGTATGAGGATCTCTTCAACTGCCATGAAGTCGTCGTAATGTGGGAGATGCCCAGCCGAACCTAAGACCCTTGGTGCGTGCATCAAGCTTGGCCAAGTTGATGCATGTGACGATATCTTGGGCGAATGGCAGCGCCTAAAACGGAAGTTCCAAAATACAAGAGAGGAAAGGTTGCAATGCCCCGCGATGGTTGAAGCACGAGGCCCGAGCGGTGTGGACTGAGGGGCACGCGGGGGCGTAAGGGTCCCTAGGGTCTCTTTTTCGGTGGATCTGAGGATATCAACGGTCGTATGTAATGCCCAGGAATCTCGACGAACCCCGTTGGATTTTGTGAAGGTCAAACCTGGAACAGACGATAACATGGCTCGGGAGCCCAGTCCTGGTTAGCAACTGTGGACATCTCGAGAGAGCTTGGCGCCGGATGGTGAGAGCTCATCCCTGCTCGGCAGCCTGCTGCTCAGCTGTTTCTCCAATGAGATGGCGCCACCGCGGGAAAGGTGGAGTCCTTAAGCGGGGGAGATTGGAGAAGCAGTCCTGGTTAGCCAAAACGGAACCCCCACCTGATTTTCAGCGACAGATCTGCCTGCCAGTGAGGCGCCCGACAACCAGCCTCCGCAAAGATAACTGGCTGTGGTGCCATTGTTTTTTGTCATCTGGACTTTCTCTTCGTCGTCATGCTCCGCTAAGAGGCGAGCGTTGGCATGCAATTTTGACTGCCTCGGCGAGGTGAGGTCCATGGCACAAATATCTACACCGGCCGGCCGAGCTCAGAGCCCAGTCTCAGACCGCTCAGGTCATGGACACGAAAACAACGACGATCCCGGTGCTTCTTCCACGCGACGGGAACACAAGGACGGGGACGACGCGCTGGTAACGCCGAAACTCGAACATCATCAGATGGAAGACGAAACTGCTCCCGACAGGTCTGGCGATGCTGGCATTGCCACCGATATGCCAACCGCAACACTACCTTCACCGGCCATCCCAACCTCAGAGGACCTTCCTGGCTCACACTCCACCACAACCATATTACGAGACTCACCAAGAACAACCACTGGCCCAGCAAAGATGTTCTTTCTCGTTTCTCTGGCAAAATTTGCCGCCTTTACAGATGTCTTTCTTACGGGACTTGTGCGTACTTGCATCGCCTAAAAGAAATAAGGGCCTGCCACTGACTTTAATCAGCTTGTTCCCTTGGTCCCTACCATTATCCAGGAAAAGACAAACGCTCCGCCAGCACAAGGTAGGCACGCTGCAAGACCTCTGTTTGGAGAGACAGCGCTTTGCTAACACAGTCAAACAGTCCAAGTATGGATTGCTGTCTTTCTCGCAGCAGCTGGCGGAACAGCCGCTGTGGTGTCCCGTATGTTCTCTTTACCTTTCCATTGGGGACTTGCCTGACTGTTGATAGCCTTGATGCCCTTTTTAACCCGGCAGGGACCCTTGACCTGGGTTATTCTGCTTGCAGGACTTGCATCTGCAGGAGCTTCGTTTACGCTGATCCAGTCTACTACCAGCCTTCAGGTTTTGATCGCTGCCCGAGCCCTCCAGGGTGTTTCCTCAGCAGCAACAACCGGTGCATGCTCTGGCATGCTGGCAACAGCAGTTGCCGTCGATGGTAGGGCACCAATCCTGTCTTGGATCTCACCTGCCTTCATTCAGGGCTTGGCCTTGACTGGAGCACCTGTGCTTTCCGGCTTTCTCTACACGCACCAAGGTCCCGAAACCGTCTTCTATGTTGCCTATGCCCTCATCGCTTCGACCTTTTTCCTCACATTAGTTGCCGCCGCCATCACTCCGAGCGTCGAAATCAATGCCCCGAACTCCCACATCGGCAACAGCGCGGACGAGACTCCAGCAACAGAGCCTCACGGCTACGGCACCATGACCCCTGAGGTTGGGAACCCAGAACCCGCTATTCGCAGCAGCAGACGTTCCGAAAGATCGAGATCCCCACTTTCGGTATCATCTGTGAGGTCGAGCAGAAGTAGTGCTTCTACTATTCTTACAGAGCCATCCACCTGGAGCCTCCGGCTTTTGGTGGCAGTATACGGCTACTTTGCGCTCAACGTCTTGTCGACTGCTCTCCAAACCGTACTCCCCCTGCGAATCATCCGGAAACTTGGGTGGGGCGAGTTAGGGGCTGGGTTGCTATTTGTGTGGCTATCGGCTCCGGCCGTGGTGGTTGGTGTTTTGGCTGGTGCCTTGACTGCTCGAGTTCCCGGGTCGGCTCGTTGGTTGACAGCCATTGGGTTTTTGGCATCGGTTCCCGGCATTCTGTCGCTTGTCTCAGCGACAGGACAGACCACAGAAGACAACCATGGCATTCTCACGAATCCATTGCTTCTGACACTTGCTGCCATATCTTTCGCTATTGGATTGTGCGGGGATCCGCTGATCAAGGAGATCACAAACGTGGTGGGGCCTTTGGCGGTCACCGACCCGTCGAGTGCGGCTGCCCAAGCATCTAGTCTTCCGAATATTGCGGCTGCTTGGGGAAGCTTGGTAGGACCTTTATTTGCCGGTGCCATTACCTGGGTCTGGGGGTTCCAAATTTTGGTCCAGTCCCTTGCCCTGGTCGCTGCATCTACTGGTCTGCTGGCCGTAATCTTTGTGCAAGGCTGGCCTGGCAGTCCTGACACCAACGCGGGTCGTCATCGCGCGCATCCTGCTACAGACGAAGAAGCAGCCCCTCTTCTGGCTAACGCCCATCCAGATGGCAGATCGTATCGTGTGCGAAGGCAAGCGGGATCAAGCCGAATCAAAAAGAACAAGCCTTTTGCGGACACTCCAGGCTCTCCCAGCAACCGCAAGAACCGCAGCCACCGTCGCCATTTCAGTGTCGACAACATTTCGGTTACAACCGCAACTGGACCGGGAAGTGCTGATAAGCCACCTCGTCAAGTCCGCTTCCAGGCCGCCCTTGAGGATAGTCCCGAAGGGCTTGGATCAGACCGGCCGTCAACGAGAGAAAGCAGCAGCAAACCCAATTCAGAACGTCGTTATGTCATGAGAGAAGCTCCCCACGCACCGACAACTGATCCTCTTTTGGCCACCGGAAGCCGGTACGTTATTGACGAAGAGCGGTCGGTTGTTGCTGATAACGAGAGACCGAAGCGGCATGTCGTGGTGTTTGCCGAGGGGACAGCGCCGCCAGAGTTGTTGGCGCGTCATCGGCACCACATCGTTGCGATCAATGCTCTGGACGGAACTACTCAAATAGTATCCAACAGCACCAATGACCACGCTGTCTCGGTGACAGAGGACGGGGAGGATGGGCCCGAGTTTTCCGAAGCGACTTCGCGGCGCTACGTCGTTGTGGTTGTGGACGAGGGTGAGGGTGAAGGTGAAGGTGAGGGTGAAGGTGAGCAGAGTCGATGAGCATGGGGGACGGAAATAAAACCTGCGCTGGATTGAGGATGTGACCGCCATGTTTTGTTGATATGACAGGAACACGATGTGATGCAATGTACATAACGAAGATCAGAATGATTAATCATATACCCCGGGAATTGAGGACAGTGACGCAGTCATTGCAGTTCTCAGTGCCAAGCTTGAGAAGCCCACCCACCAAATGTGACGAGGCTCTGTGATGTGGGAAGGAGCATCAGGATTGATGTTTTCTCACAACATTCCATTGACTGCGGGGTTCAAATGGGTTCAGGGAGGTGTTTCGGATGACGGCGATGTGGCTTCTTGACCGACCCGGGCAAACGAGAGCAGGTCAAAAAGGTATACGAAAATTGGTGTCCAGGCAAGCGAAAACATTGGGGTGAGCATTCACAGAGGTTTTAATCTTTTGGTACGGGACCGTCGGCTTGATGGTGAGTCTCCTCTCCCCACCACTGACAACCCGAGTCGTGGCGGCATTTTCAGTGTGTTTAGTCAAGGGCACTCTGACCGGCCGGACAGATGCCGCCATCTTTGGCATCTGCGGACGTCCGACTTGGAAGCGAGCTTTCCGTCATAGCACGAACGCTGCGCCATGCCCGTTCCTACTCGTACGCGATCGAGCAGCTGGCCGACAGAGAGGGGGAAGCCTGGGCAGTTGACGGGCCAGTGGAGGAGCTACCGCCAGTGACAGCACCAGTCACTGAGGCTAGACCGCAGAGCTCAGGGGTGGTAGATGGACGAGGCGGCCCGAATCGACGGCAACGACATCGGCAGGATAATAACAATACTACCTCGAGCGATAACGAGGAACGGCTGATGGCGGACGAGCCCCTTCCTGTTTACACACCATACACCGAAATTGTCCGCAATGATGCCGTCGCCGATCACATAGGTGAGGATAACGAGGAAGACAGTCCGGAGCCTGTATATCCCACTGTGCTATCCCCCCCTCCTCCATACCATGCTGGCGCCGGAAGTCAGCGAGATCCACCGGTATAAACCCCTTGGAGACGCTGTGGCTCTGCCAGTTCGCTGACCGCGGAGGGGTTGTGCTTAGACCTACAATGTAGCGATCCCAACTCTCCAGTCGGAGCGCCGTCGTGAGCTACGAGTGCAATGGGCGTCGTATACGGAGGGGAAGCGATTCGAGCATCGACGAAACTACGTGGTATGGAAGAGAGCGCGAGGTATAACACCGAGCAACAGCGCGTCTGATATATCTTCTGCGACACTTGCCGGTACTCCAAGTCCTTCGTTGCCTGCAATCCCCAATTCCCCGCCATCTGTCCCGGCTGCAACGCCCGTGACGGCTCCTCCTCCTCCTCCTCCTCCTCCTCCTCCACCACCGACAGCAGTTCCTCTGACAACCCGTCAGCGAGCCAAGCGCGCCCTCATCCAGCTGCCGGCTAAACTAGGGCGCTCCCTCGCCAAAATAATCATGCTCGACAAGATGGCCTCCCGGGCAGCCAAGACGAGGCACTGGAAAAAGACAAAGCGGGACTATGTCAAGGAAGTGTCTGAGGAGCGGAGTCTCTTCGTCGGTGCTGTTAAAACAGTGTCTCGTGAACAGCAACCTGTCCCAGCTATGGTTTCACCTCGTTCATCTACTCCAGCTGCGCAAACGGCGCCGCTGCTTGCTGACTCGGTGATGGGTTCCTCCTCGTCCAGCGTCGTTGGTGCTGGAACCGAGCAAGGCGGTAGAGGGCATCAATACGGGGACGGGGCGCGCGAGTCACGGCCAGGGACTGTGACAGGTCCCGAACGCTCGAGTTCATTGCTTAGGAGGGTTGGGGGTTTGTCGAAAGGGAAAAAGAAGAATGAAGAGGAGGAGGATTTTCCCATTCCGGAGTTAGGGAGGAGGCCGAGTAGGAGACGGCCTGAGGAGAGTCACGAGTTGTCGGGGACTCAGGGTGGTGTTGTTGCTTGAGGGGCAGAGACTTTTACATATATTGCTTCAGAATGATGGATACACGCAGCGCAGGCAAGGAAAAGTTTACTTTGAAGTCAAAAACATTGAATCGTCAAGGAGTTTGGCGCCATTTGCTTTTTTGCATATTCACACAACTACAACAGCGGCAACAACCAGGGCATTACGGAATTATATCAGAATAACAAAATATATATAGATCAACTCGTAAATACCTTCTTTTCTTTTCATCACCACCTCGTTGAGGCCACCAGCTGTTTGCCACAAAACGGGTTAGGGTCGGTGCAGCATCAAACGGAACTCACCCCTGCCCTGCAAGGTACATACCCCGCCAAGGGTCCATTTGACGTCAGCACAGCCCCCAGCGCAGGCACACCTGGAGGCTCTTTCCCAAACATCACTTGAACATTTTGATACAAACAAGTTGCAATGCAAATGCCATCCCAAATTTGACACACAGGAATGTGAAATTAGGGAAATGACCCGCTGGCGTTTGACAGCCCTGTGGCTCCTAGTATTTATCATGTCCATCCTCCCTCCAACTCTCTACAAAGCCCACCCTTTATTGCTTTCTAATCTTAAAAACAAGTTCACACCAATAACAGCAACATCATTTCCCAATTTCCTTTTTCGTTCAACTTACAACCACAACAACAACAACTTTCACACCACCACCACCACCACCACCACCACCACCACGGCCAAAATGTCGTCAACCTTCCACCACCCCTCCCACCCCAACATCCCAATCACCCTCCCCCGGGACTAACCCAATCCCAAGTCCTCAGTTTCCACCCATTCAACGTATGTCCCCCCTCCCCCCGCCTTTCCCTCCCCTATATACCCTATATACCCCCCCCCCCCCATCACTAACATTTTCACACTCCAGTCCTGGCTTTCCACCCTCCTCACCTCCCTCTCCCACCAATCCCTCCCCTCCCACCCTTTCCATCCCTCCCCATACACCCTCCACTCCATCAAAATCCAATCCTTCGACCTCTTCCCCCCCTCCTCCCGCATCGGTTTTTTAAAACTCCAAGCCACTGTCAAGAACGAACAAGGAGAATGGCTCCCCGGCGCGGTCTTCCTCCGCGGTCCGTCAGTAGCTATGCTCGTCTTTCTCATACCCGATGACACCCCCCCGACACAGACGAGAGGTATGTCCTATTGACAGTACAACCGCGCATCGCGGCAGGGAGTTTAAGCTTTGTTGAGCTCCCTGCGGGCATGGTGGATGAGGAGGGGGAATTTGCGGGGACGGCGGCGAGGGAGATTGAAGAGGAACTGGGGATGAGGATATCGGAGGGGGAGTTGGTGAATTTGAGCCAACTGGCCTTGGAGGAGGCGGTGGGGGGGCAAGGACAAGCGCAAGGGGGAGGGGGAACAGGAACAGGAACAGGAACAGCAAAAGAAAAGTTGGGGGAGGGGGTCTACCCCAGTCCGGGGGCGTGCGATGAGTTTATTCCTGTTTTTATGCATGAGAGGAGGGTGCCGAGACGGCAACTAAACGAGTGGGAAGGGAGGTTGACGGGGTTGAGGGAGCATGGGGAGAGGATTTCGCTTAGGTTGGTGAAGATGCGGGATTTGTGGAGGGTTGGGGGGAGGGATGGGAAGACGTTGGCTGCGGTTGCGCTTTGGGAGGGATTGAGGAGGGAGGGGAGGGTTTAATGGGGTGTGATAGTGAGGGAGGGGGGGTTTGGTGTTGCGGTTGTTGTTGTCGAGGGGATGTGGTCATTGCTGCAGTGCTTGGCATGTTCAGTTCAAGACTCAAGCTTATAAGATGCAGATCCGGAGGTGATGGTAACAGGAAATAAACACAGGGCGTATGGTCTAGTGGTACGACGTCTCAGTTGCAAAAAAATGTTTGAGGTCCTTGAAGCTGTTAGAAGTAGACACAGCTTGATAGGGTTCGAATGTTGCAATGCTCCTTGAGAAGGTCCCAGGTTCGAACCCTGGTACGTCCACTTTTTGCGACTCTTTTTAGAACTGTTGCTTTATACAATCAATTCTCTATTATATCCAATCTTTATTAATGTTGTACTCTTTGTCTACCTGAACTTCATGCTCTGAATCCCTTCGATTAACATTACTATTTCTTACTCAACTTTCTTCCACCTATCTCCCCGGTTGATGACCCACCCTCACAGCTTAAACTTCTTCGCAATCTCAATCCCCTCGGCCAGATTGGCTATCCTAGCGTCAATCGCGTACCCTTCTGCCTCCAACCTAATGCACTCCTCCCACAGGTCAACAAGCCTGACGTGAAACACCTCGATAAACTCGTTCTCTTCCAGCTCGGGCTCGAGGTGTTGGTTTTGCGGTAGGGACATGTCGACGCTCACGTGGACCATCTTGAGGTTGGTGTTGGTGAAGCCGGGGTCGTTGAACATGACGGGGGACGACTCTATCACCTCGCAGACGTAGCCGGTTTCTTCTTTTAGCTCGCGGACGGCGGCCTGCTCGGCGGTTTCGCCTTCGTCGATGAGGCCGGCGGGGAGCTCGATGACGATTTTGTCGAGGGGGGGCGGTATTGTTTTTGGAGGACTACTTCGGGGCCTGGGAGGGGGGATGTGGTTGGTTGGTAAAGGACTGGACAGGAAGGGAGAGGGAGGGCGCTGGTGGGAGAGGGGGGGAAGAATATTTACCTGTTGGTTTCTCAAGAATGGCAACGATTCCTACGCCGTCGATGCCGCTTGCTTTGGGCCGGGTGCGCCGCTCGGCGGATTCCCATGTTCGGGTTATGCCTTTGGGGTCTCGGTATATTTTTCTTTTTTTGCAGACGGTTAGGATCTGATATTCGATCAATGACGTGGTGTAGAAGAAAGGGTATTACATCGTGGATGTTTACACACTTACTTGACGAGTTTGGTCCACACCGCTTCACTGTCTAGCTATGGACACAACATGTTGGTTGGTATAAATATCCCAGTGTTTGTTTGTTTTGGTTCAAGGGATGCTGGGGTATATCTAAAAAGATAATAAAAACTTACAAGAGGCTCAGTAGCTATTACTTTTGCTGCGCCTTCAGGTGCTGCCAGAACCATCTTGGATTGCACTGGAAAGTAACTTTCGTCTGACTTTGCTATCATTTTTGTTTGTTGGTGGTGTGTTTGCGAGGTGTCCTGGTGACAATGTCGGTGTGTAAGTCGAGTTTCTTGGGCGAGTTTCCGAGGGAGGTAGTGTAGGCACCTCTTTGGCCAGGGCTCCACTAAGACCGATAGGGGAAGAAGAACAGGTGCTGGGGTCACCGCAGCTTCGGGGAGGGGATCCGCTGTGACCCACTGTACCTAACCACATGGCATCGTGGTGTTGCAACTCCCCACCGGCCAATTGTGATGGACGAGGGGACGGGGAGGTGCGTGATGCGCTGGCTGTTTTCAAGACACTTTTCTGCATACAATATCTACCATACAGACGACAATTGGGATGCTGGTCATGTGCTTCATGACCGACTGGAATTATCGTGGATTGATTGGATCTCCGGGAGCGGCCGGGTCTGATATGCCGGGCAGTGGGTAACTGCAAGGGCGACGGGACTCGGGTACTGCTTTCTGTTCACCGAAAGATCGAGATTCTGGGAGTGGTCAAGCAATGTTGCGTCCTCGTTGTCGTCTCCCGCCGGCCCAGGTCTTGTATGCGGCAGCATGACGGGAATGCTAATTGACGTTCGGCCTGACGCGTGCAACGACGGCAGAAGCCAGAAATGGTTGGTACGGAGTGAGCTGTCCTGCAGAGATCGTGATTGCCTCATGTTACAAGATCCAACAGTGTAACTGAGAGTTGGATACTTTCTTCCATGTCCCATTTTGGTGCTCCTTGACTGTTAATCTATGATTTAGATACTGGTGAGGCTCAGCAACTCATTGCAGCACTTAAAAACTCAGACATTGCTTCCTCGTCTCTAAAAGTCAAGAATCAATGTTCTGGAACTTCCCGGTAAGGCTATGCAAGGATTTTAAAAGAGGGCCACGATAAGGCCGCGTTTATCACAACCTTGTCTCTGCACCAGGAAAATTAACATGCAATTCCCTACGAATCAATTCATGTGCTTCTGAGAAACGCTCAATTGGGCATCTGACCTGCCTGTTTCGGCCTCAATTTTCTCGTTTATGTTGGCTGCATTGCGAAAAAGATGGGACGGAAATGGGGCGGCGGGCATATTAACTGCCGCGCCGCTCGCCTGTCCTGACGTCTCTGTGCCTTGTTTTTAATGCGCGTCATATGAAGCTTGTTTCGACCTCTTTCCATCTCTCACTGACAGCTCCATATTCTCATTTTCGCCAATTTCTATTTCTATTGTGTATCAATTCATCAGCGAATCCATTTTCTTTTCTTTAGTGTTTTTCTCATAAGGGGATCAATTAGCACCTCGCTGCCGTCGCAATGGCAGCCAACAACGACAGAGCCTCCATCACAACAACAGAAGAAACCCCCCTCCTATCCGGCTCCCCTCCCCCATCATCACCTCACCCCAACCACAACCACCCCGAGCACAGCCAGCCCCCTCTCACATCCACCATCTCCAAAAATGACCAACAACGCAACCTCATCCGCCCCCGGGTGATAATCCTCACCTTCATCACCCTCTTCCTCATCGAGCTCGGCATCGGCATCACCGTCGCCCCCATAAACGCCATCATGGAGTCCATCATCTGCCGGCAACACTACCCCAGGTTACCATCACTCTCCCCACTGTTAGACATGTTACCACCAATAAAGCAATTCGCAGGAGGTGTCACACTGATAGACGACCCCATCTGCAAATCGCCCGACGTGCAAGGAGAGCTGGCTATGCTGAGAGGGTGGGCGGCCACGTTTGAGTGTATTCCTGGTATCCTCGGTGCTGTGCCATACGGCATTCTATCCGACAGATGGGGACGGAGACCGGTGCTGGCCTTGAGTTTGCTGGGATGTTTGCTCTCGGTGGGGTTCATGTATCTGGTTTGTAAGTCTACCCCGAGCTTTGCGGGATATGAGATGATGAAAAGGGGGGATCATGCTGATAAAACGGGTAATAGTCTACTTCTCGGACGTGGTGCCTTTGTGGTGGTTTTGGTGGTCATCGGCGTTTGAGCTGTAAGTTATCTCGTTTGATCCGAAAGTTGGGGGTTTGAGGTTGAAATAAACATGGTGGCTAACATGAACGGTCAAATAGCATCGGTGGCGGCGGCGCCGTTCTAGTGGCTATGCTTTACACTTTTGTGGCAGACGTTGTCCCCGTTGACGGGCGTGCAACGGTTTTCCTGCAGCTAACGGCCGTGTTTTTGGGCTCGCAGATGGTTGCTGGACCGCTGGGGGGAATCATGATGGTAGATGACCCATGGATTCCGGTGTGGGCGTCGCTGGTCATAATAGGGGTTGCGAATTTGTTGATCCTGGTTTTCCCGGAGACGTTGCATCTTCATGACAAAAAGGATGTGGCAACCGGCTCGGAGGACGACAGTGATGACGAGAGATCCGGAGTGCAACAGCTCTTACACAAGGCAAAGACTGGGTTGGAAGAGGTTTGGGAGTTCATCCTTGGAAACAAGAGCGTGGGCTTGTTGATCATATCCATGACATTTGTCATTCTTGGTAGGTTTGTGGGCGAGCTCCTCCTTCAGTATGCTACAGAGAGGTATCACTGGAGTTGGAGCAGAGCGTCAATCCAACTCGTGATTCGGAATGCTTTCAGCATGGTCACGCTTCTGGTCCTGATGCCTTTTGCCAGCTGGTTTTGCCTTCAGCATCTCGGCATGTCCGCGCTGGAAAAGGACGTTTGGCTCGGCCGGTGGTCCGGTATCATCACGGTGGCGGGTTGTCTGATCATCGCTGGAGCGACCAACGGGGTACTCTTCTCTGTAGGACTGATCTGGTTTGCGCTTGGCTCGGGGATTACGTCCGTGATTCGGTCACTGCTGAACGGCCTGGTGGAGGAGCATCATGTTGGTACGGTCAACACCCTGGTCGGCTTCATGGAGAATGTTGGGATGATGGCGGCTGGCCCTCTCCTGGCTAAGAGCCTTAGCCTTGGGCTCGAGCTGGGAGGGATTTGGGCCGGCCTCCCCTTTGTTACAGCCGGACTGTTCATCACGACTTCTACGGCGATTCTGTGGATCTTTCGATTACCGAGACGGCCGTCGTTGGTGGATCTAGGAGCCTAAAAGCGATGCGGCCAGATCTTCCAGAAATTCCATCGCGATTCGCCGAGAGGTCATCTCAGCTGAAGCGGGACTCGAAAGCTTCCAGAAGACGTTGATCCCCCGGGCATCGTCAAAATAGACCCGATGGCAAACTAGGATGAACCCAGAATGCCACGATCTCTGGGAGGGTCCGGTCTACCGGGAATTGGCCGTTTGTGAAATCCGTGCAAGTTATGGATTAGGGCCGAAATGTGGCCTCATTTGAATCGTTAGTTGAACGAAGGAGAAATGAGTTTTTTGGACCATGAAGAAATCGGTATGTAGTTCGAGTCAGCATGGAAGCAACAACTCATTTGAGGAAGAAATGCAAGCTGCAAGGGGCTTGTGCCGTTCAGCAAGCCACAGCTGCCAAACTGCAGGTAGCCGGAAATATCTAGCACAGACCACATGCCACCACACTGGCAGCCGCAAGTGCACATACTATTGATTCTCCTTTCCACAGGCACTTTTCAGGTTGAGGCCGGAAAAAAACATGTGCAACGTTTGCTGCGAGAAGAGCACAACGTCCTTCCCGTCCGGGTGCGACCTGAAACGTCGTCCAAGTCGATCAACGATTCGATATAATTGTGATTGTCAGTCCACCCACGGATTTGTCTCACACCCCGCTGTTCCCGCCTTGGAAGGACGGCACGGGAGGGGTGATGAACCACTACCAATACAACCTCACCAGCAGACGCATACAGCCATCATAACGACGCTGCGAGGACGTCATATAAAGCTTTTCTCCTGAACCCCTCGCCGCAGCCATGCGCCAGCGACCAGCTTCCAAGCGACCAATCTCCTTATCGCTTCCCCTGCAAACCCCGTCCGATAGCCGACCACCCTCTTCTTCCTTTTGGAAACCATGCAAGCCTCACGGTCCAGGCTCAAGAAGAGGTGCCAAGTGGTATTATCGGACCTGTTTCTCAGAACCAGCTCCCATTGCACAATGGAATTCCGCACTGAACTCCCCAAAGCGGCTGGCTGGGACCCCTGGTTCGCCAACATGCCAGGGCTCTCCTGCTAGCGCTGCCACCTCGTGCGAATCATCTCCACCAGCGCGTAGCTCCAGTCCCCAACTGTGAAAGAGATGCGACCATTTTCCCCCTCTCCATTCCTCTCTCTTCAGCTTTCGGTCTGGGTGATTTCTCTCTGGTCTGTTTTCCGTCCTCTTGCTGGCTTTTACCTGCCGTGTCTCTCATTTACAAACATCTCACCACCCGTCGTTCATTTACTTCTTTTGGACCGTACAAAGTCTCTGTCACCGCCCAGACCGACTGACCCCACGCTGCCCCTTTCCCGGGCTTTGATCTCAAAAAGCGCTCGGGCTTCCATGCCGGGAGCTTTGCAAACGACTCAGAGTTGAACAAAGTCCGCACTTTTACACAAGCGACGCGTTGTTACGTTTCCAGCCCCTGCCATATCCCGACCGAGTAGTACCTCGGACGGCCCGGGGTAGCATTGGATTGCTCGGTTTTTATAAGGTAGTGTGGGTTCGCCAGAAGAACCCCCCTCTCAACTTCGTCATCCTGACTTTTTCTTTCCCAGTAATGTATTAGTCTAAACAATAATCACTATTCGAAAATGGTGTCCTTCTTCGGCCTCAAGGTTGGGGGCAAGAAAAAGTGAGTGGTTATGGAGTCCATGCTGGAGAAACACGCGCCAACCGTTGATGCTACAGGAAGGCCGAAAACAAAGCAGCCGCGAAGGAGCCTGAGAGGCCAAAACGGATCGATCAGAATACTCTGGGAGAGGGCCAATTCTTTGGAGTCAACACCGACCAAAAGAGCGTATTCAATGAAGGCAGTATCCGATCCGTGTCCCGCGCCGGGGCTGGAACGCCCCAGGCAGGCACCAGGAGCCCATACACCCAGACGCGCGAGACGCACAACCTTGCCGCGGTGAGCATGTTCGACCTGGGCACTGCCTCTCGCAGCGGCAGCCAGGCCAGTTTTCGGCCAGACTTGAAGACGCATGCTTCCGACATGAACTTGGCCATGCGGTTCGGTGCGAATAACGAGTCCTCGACAAGTCTTGCCATCCCACCAAACTTCAACTCGGGTCCCCCCTCGAGAATGGGCTCGAGACCAGGAACACCAAGCGGGAGAAATAAGGCCTGGGTTAATCCTTTGGATGTTCACTTTGCGAGAGGTGCACCGACAGCACCGACACCGTTAAAGGTGCACCCTCTGGCACAATCTAGCATCGAGCTTCCTCCCCCAACGCCAACCAGGTCTGAGACGGGCTCAGTTTTCGGCGAAGAGGCAGATGATATGGTGGACGCCGTGATGGCCTCGGTGAAGAAACAGGAGGAGGAAGACGCAAAGGAAAAGGAGAAAGCGCGGGAACTAGAGAAGAAGAAGGAGACAGCACGGTTGGAGTTGGAGAGGCTGGAAAGACAAAAGTCAAATGAGTCCATGCTGCCAAAGTCACCAGTTGAGAGGCAACATCAGCTGTCTTTTTTCGACAGACCACAAAATAGCCCGACATTGCCAGGGCCAATGTTCCGCGGCAACATTGACCAACGGCCCGGCAGTCGAGGCGGGCTACGCCAGGATAGCCCAATTAGCCCAACTGGAGGTCAGTCACCTACTATTTATCAAGGGCCCCCCCCTACAGGCCCTCCTACCCAATGTCTTCCCCAACCTCCCGGACAGGGACCGCCGCGTCAAGGACCACGAGGACCTAATGAAGTTTTGGGGTCTCAGCAGAGCAACACTCCTCCGTATAGCCCCAATCACAGTCCGACTGAGGCATCCCGAGGCGGCTTTCCCCCAAAGGCTGGTCAAGGTCCAAGTCAGCAGGGCCCTTCACAAGGCCCTCGCGATTCTCCTCCCGGCCCTCGGAACGGACCGATTCCTCCACATAACGGCCCCCAGAGCTCCCACCTACGCGGTCCTCAACAGCGCAGCTCTCCCCCACCAGGTGCTGGCCCTTGTCGGCCTCCCCCCGGATCTCACAATGCTGGACCAAGGAATGGTGCTCCTGGCCCTGGCCCGCGAGGTCCCGGCTTCAACGGACTACGGTCCGAGAGCCCGATGCGCAGGCCGATGGCGCCAGGGCAGTTCCGATCTGAAAGTCCTGCGCGCGGGCTAATGGGTCAAGGAGGTCGCTCAGAGAGTCCCGGGCCTCGGTTTATGGGCAACCATGGTCCTCGCTCAGAAAGCCCTGGCCCAAGGTTCCGGGGAAATAACGGGTTTCGATCAGAAAGCCCTAGGCACATCCCTATGGGGAACAATGGCTCAGCTTCTCAGCAGTATGGATCGGGGACGGGCCCTCACCCATCTGGGCCTGGCCCGATGCCTCGTCCGCAGGTTGATACAACCTTTGTCCCTCATCCTCAAGTCGATACCGCGATTGTCTCAAGCCCACAGGTTGATGTCGCCCCCGAGCTCCCAACACCAGCAACTGAGACCAAAAAGACACCACCCCTTATTTCAACACTGACGTCCCCCACGCCATCAACCGCGAGATCATCGGTTGATGATGAGTTTCTGGACCAGCTTACCACTCCACCCGTTATTCGGGATGTCAGTGCTAAGCGGGATACCCTTACCCTGACTCATCGTGCTGAGCAGAGCTTGTCCATGAAGATTGAGGAATTGGAAAAGACGATTCTTTCCCAGCATGTCCTGAAACCAAGACCCACAAACCTCGCACCCGCACCCGTCAACCACAGAATTAGCACCGCCAGCAGCTGCTACAGCAACGACATGCCCGACTTGAAGGACGACGAGGACGACAACGATGAGCCGATTCTTTCCATCCAGCCAGCTCCGTTACGCATCCCTTCTCCACTGCCTCCGCCTGTGACTGCTGCGATAACAAGTCCAATCCAGTCCCCCGGAAGCCCCATCCGAGTCCCCAAGGCAGGCCAAAGACCAAGACGTCCCGGTCTCGAAGAGTACGGCGTCTCCAGCACCCAACTAAGCAACTCTCCCCGCGCCCGTGTTCCCACCCCAGCATCCTCCGCCACCCTCACCAGCCCAACAGACGCCGGCAGCATCCGCAGCTTCCACACCGCCAACAACTCCCCCCTTCCCGATCAACCACCCCTCTCATCAAGCCCAAAACCAGCCTCCCCATCCTCGCCCCTTCTTCCATCACATCAACCAGCAGCACCACCTCCCCTGTTGAACCCCCCAAACCACCCATCCCCTTCATCGACACCGGCTTCCAATTCGACTTTGGCACCACCACCACCACCACCACCACCGGCCCCCTAACCCCCGACTCCTCCCACTGGCACCTCAACTCCCCCACCACCGACTCCAACTCCGCCCCAGGGGTAGCCATCGCTGCCCCCCTCCCCCTCCCCCCGCCATCTCTGATGAACCAGAAGATCCCCCCCTCCCGAAATTCACCCGCCCCAACGTCCCCCCACCCCTCAAGCTCAAATTCTTCAACTTCTCCCCCGACGCCTCCTCCCGCGATCCCACTCTGGGGAAACTCACTCCACCTTTACATTCAGCGCCCCCAATGATTGCCGTGAACGACGGCCGACCTTCCACATCAGCTGGGTTTTCTTCTTCCTCTTCCACTACCCTGCCCAGTGGTGGTGGTGGTGGTGGTCTGCAAGCCTCCCCGCAGTTGATCTCCCAGTTCCCGGATGGCATGAAAGATGAGAACAGGCTGAGCTTCATGGGGATTGGCGTGGCGAGGGGGCCGAGTATCAGGGAGGTGATGAGGAGGCCTGGGACGAGCCATGGGACGGGGCAGGGGCAGGGGCAGGGGCAGGGGCAGGGGCAGAGTGGGAAAGGGCAAGGGCAAGGGCAAGGGCATAGGATGGTGGATAGTTTTGGGACGGGGTTTATTTGAACAGACAAACACACACACACACACACACACACACACACACACACACACACTCGTTATGTTTTTCTTGATTTGTTTGAGCCTTCTTGTAAATATTTATGTGTATAACCCCCCTTTTTTGTCATGACGACAGAACGACATCTAGGATTGGGTTAGAAATTAGGTAGGCATTGGGATACCAAGAAAGAGCAGGAGAAATCATCATCATCATCATAATCAGTATCAGCATCGTGTCATCTCATGGCTGCTGTTTTCACAGAGTCAAAACAATAAAAAACTTGAATTAAATCATTCATCATTTACTATTCACCCGCTAAATGTCCAAAACTACCTGCCCACTTCTAATCTCCATTTATATCCCTACTATATACACACTTGAAGCTGCAACACAAAATCACCCCAAAAAGTTCCTCACCATCCCCCCCACATTCTTCACATCCAACAAGAACGTATCATGCCCAAACAAGCTCTGCTCCTCGCTCAGCTCGTAATGCGCCACGTTCCTATTCCCCGCCATCTTCAGCGCCTCCGCAATCTCCCTCTGCTGCCACGCCGGAAACAAAATATCGCTCGCCACCCCCATCACCAGCACCGGGTGGTCCCACAGCACCGACAACCCCGCCACCAAATCCGCCGGCGGCTTCTGCCCCGGTCCCGAATAACTACTACTGCTCCCCCTGTACCCAAACCCCCCCCACCAAACCCAAGCCCATCCCTCTCAAACTCATCATGATGCCCCTGGTGCTGCCCCGGCTGCTCCTCATAAGGCTCATCCGGCAGCGTCAAGCTACACGCATCCTGATGATACCCCTCCCCCCCTTGTCCCCCACCCCCCTCCCTTAGCCTTGCCTCCCTCTCAGCCCTCTTCGCAGCAATAGCCACCTGGTTCTCCCTCCCCAAATCAAACAAATCCATCGCCTTGCTCACATAAATCAAACTATTCGGATCATACGTCAAGCAAAACTTCTCCCCCGCATGATCCAAATACGTCTCCACCAAAAAATCCGGACACAACGCAGGCGGCTTGTCTCTATCCGCCCTTCTCCTCCCAAACCTCTGCTCCCACTCCGGACCAGACCTATACGTAATCGTCGCAATCTCCCTCGCGAGCTTCATGCCAACATGCGGGGGGATGTTCCCGTAGTAATACCCCCTGTTCCAATTCGGGTCGTTCAATATCGCTTTCCGCTGGACATACCTCATGGCAATACTATACGGGTGACTCCTCGCGCAGGCGGAAATACTCACGATCCTACCCACCCTTTCTGGGAACGTCACCGCCGCAGAGAGGGATTGCATACCCCCCATGCTACTCCCCACGCTGGCATGTAGTTTCTCCACTCCTAGATGATCCAGCAGTCGAAACTGCGCCCTGACCATATCGGTTATTGTCAGGAGCGGGAAACGAGTGGCGTATCTCTTGCCGTCTGAGGGGTCGATGCTGCTCGGCCCTGTGGAGCCGTAGCACCCACCGATGACGTTTGTGCAAATGACAAAGTACTTGCTCGTATCCAGTGCCAGCCCGGGGCCGATGAACTTTTCCCACCAACCCGGTTGGGGGTTGGCGGGGGTGGAGTGCGCGTGGGAGGAGGCGGATAAGCCGGTGTGAAGGAGAATAACGTTGGAGCGGTCGGCGTTTAGCTCTCCCCAGGTCTCGTAGGCAATGTTGAATTCGACGAGCTGGCCGCCGTGGTCGAGGAGGAGGGGGGAGGTGGAGTGGAAGATTTGGGTTGCGCCTACGGTGTAGGAGGGTTCGGGGCCGGATTCGGAGGAGCGGGAGCGGGGGGTTGTTGAGGAGGAGGCAGAGGCAGCGGCGGCGGCGGCGGCGGCTTGCTGGCGGAGGGTTGCGGAGCGGGATTCGAGGGCGTCGACGCAGGGGAAGGTCATGGCGGGGTTGGAGGGGGCGCCGCTGCGGCGGGGGGATTGGTCGTGGAGGCTGCGCCGGGGTTGTTGGCGACCTGATGTTAAGAGTCGCATACCCGTTGCCGGCGGTATTGAAGTCGCCGCATTGTGACAGACGGGCGCCGGAGGCTTGCCGGCGGCGCGGGTGAGGGCGGCGGTGGCTTGTCGGAGACTGGATGTAACTCTGGTTCGCGACTTCATGACGTCTTGTGTAGTTTGTATTTCTGGTGGTCTGGCAAGGGACACACACTGGACGCAAGAACTCAGTCAATGGCAGGTGAGAAGTGATATGATTCAGGTCCAAGATCAGACGCCGACTTAGAAATCATGGTGGAGATCTCGATTATCAATGCCGTGGGCTGCCGTTGCCGGCGCCCTTCATGTCCATTTTGTTCGAGCTCGACATCGAATCGAGCGAATTGTTGCATGGGGGCAGCATTACGTGCTTTCACGTGCATCCAGGGGTTCTCGTGGGGTGGGTCTTGGCAGACCCCCCGGGGGTTAACCTACAAAACCCCAGAATCCCATTCTTATCTTATCAGTGGAGTGATATCACTGCTGCTGTCCCGCCAATGACGTTGCCCAACCTTCAGAGCGGGTTCTAGATGTCCCCCTCGAGAGCTGTCCGATACGCACACCTGAGCAACTGCACTGTCTTATTCGTACAACTTGCACTGCCCAGGCCATCCTAAGGCTGCGTTGGGTCTCAAGCAACTGAATAAACACTACATTATAACACGCGTCAAATCCCGTTCTTGCATTCCTGAGGAATCTCATATTCTCGCTTCCTTCCTAGAACCGTGTTAGCAAGCACAAATCACCCCACTTCAGCACGTACTGTAAACATCACCAACCCGGCAACAGCGACGCTACTACCGCTTTCATCAGAACTTTTACTCAACTTTCAGTTTGGACCTTTGTGCCCAGCATGTGGAACGCCGTCAATCATATATTGACCAGCGTACTGCCTCCCGTACTGCCCATTCGGCCTCATCCAGATTCTCAAGCCGCTCCCGCCCACGGTACCACGGCAAAGGACCCAACCACTGGCAAAATGGACGCGGAAGGAGTATACAAACCCAGCATCACCGACGTTATTGTCGTCAAGGCTATGCTTGTGAAGGGCCTCGGAATCCCTGTTGAGCTGGTGGACAGCATTGTTGAGCTCGCCGAGTACTGGCCCCATGTCACCGCCGAGGTCAGTTGGGGGGATGAGCGCCCAAACCAAGTACATAGCGGCCCGGGCTCAGAAAATCAGTTCTTGGTAAGTCAAACAACATTTTTTCCAAAATATCCCTAATCGTCACTAACCGTACCGCTCCAGCTCCGTACACCACCCCTAGGGTTTCCAGATTGGGGAGCCGACTCGACGACAACGTACACCAGAACCATCCGCCCCCAGCCCCCCGGGGAAGATTTCTCAACCTCGAGCTTTCAAAAACTGGCCAAATCCCCAATGACCCTTCTGGCCCAGCCCTGCCGTCGCGTCGTTTTCACTATACGATCCAAAGACCAAGGCTGGGGCGGCAGTTATGAGGATCAAGACACGTACAGAGGCTCCTGGACATGGTTTGAAGCTGGGCTTGAGAGGTGGTGCAAGAAGACCCAGGTCTCGTCACAACAAGAACAACAACAACAACCATCTGCATCGGATGAATCAGATCCGAAGGAAGATGACAATGAGGACGATGGTCAGCAACAGCAGCCATCACTGAAGCTAGAGGACTTGTCAACTGTGATCCCGCAGGTCGTGGTAGACCCGCAAGACAACGAGTTCAAATTCAACCATCCTCTGCTGCCCGAAGAGCACGTCAAGATCCAGTGCAACAAGTTGACAGAAAGGGAGTACATCACGCATAGAGTGGAGTGGAGTTATGACGATGATATCGATCCTGAGGATGAGGTGGCCGCGAAGAAACTACATGAGGTGGGAAGGGGGGAGCGCACGGGGAATGGGGAGTTTGTGAAGAATATGAAGATTGGAGATGTGGTGACTGTGTGGGGGAAGGCGAGGTTTGGGGGGTGGGTGAATAATATCTCGTCGGTGAAGGTGGAGGTTTATTGGGCGGTATAAAGGGCGTACGTACCAAGCTTGATGGCTGGACCTGATGAGCATTGATACCTATTTTATCAACAGTGATTTTCTATTTCATCCCTAGTCTCTTCTTCCTTGCCTTGAGTCTAGACCGTGTCAACGATCTTAGTCCTATCCGATTCGCCTTATCACGATAAAGTTCTTTGAAGTCAGCTGAGATTCGGGAGCGCCTTACCGGCTCTCTCTCGGGGCAAAGTACCCGGACAATGACAAGTAGAATCCAGCCGATCAGCGTCGGCACGGTTGACAACAAAGAATGAACAACAAACTGTAGGTGACTAGGTAAGGCAAGCAGAGGGTCCGAGGCTGAGTGAGACAACACTGGCAAGTCGGCCCATGAGGAAGAAGACAACATGGTTGACCGACTTGTGGAAATAGGAGTGTGATATAGAACACAAAGAGTTAAGAGTGAGTTGACTCTTGAAAGGTGCCCCGGGGGTGTGGGTGGAAGTTTCGAGGACAGACGGCATCTCCCGTCCCGCCCAGTCCTCCAGGGCACAACGTCCAGACCTGATCAAGCTAATACTTACTGTCTCATATCTGTGGCTTGAATAGTTATCTTTTGGCATTGTGGTCTCTTATCGACAGGACCCAAGTATCAGGAACGGGTCAACCGCTGCTGCTCGGCCACTGTCATAGGGGCATGCATAGCTGAGAGCCTTTGTACCCACCTGTAGCCACCCCTCCGTGAGACAAATAGCACCATCTCAATAAGCTGCTGCCCCGTCCTATAAGATTACTGGCCTGAACTCACGTACAATCTTTTATGTTGACAACAACACTTTTCTTTGTTTTATGTTCGAGGTCTCAGTCCAAGAGTTGATGATGCCAAGAACCACGCAACACCATCGAAACGCTTGAAAGATCACACATTATCCGCATAAATTGGATCGACCTTAGATTGCACTTTGCTGGCATTATGAGAATCCTGAGGACCTTGATAGCCTCTTCCCCCCCCACGTCCCGCGTCCAGGTCTCACGTCGGAGGGGGCCCATGCGTGGTTCATTCAGTTGAGGCGTTTGAGATATTTTGTGGTGTTCTGGGGTGTTTTCTTGTGTCCTGCCTGTTGAGGGATTCACCGAGAAGCAACTGCTAGTTTGGTTTGGCCAAGACTGGGAGAGAGGAAAGAGGGGTTGCTGTCAGTTCTTATCGAAGGGTTGATGGAACCATGCATGGAAGCTGCGCTCTTCCCGCACTAGTAATATTCTGGACCTGCCACTTTTGGCTACCTACTTGGTGTTTGCCTAGGTAGCCAGTGCTATCCTGCAGAAACACAATGCGATTCTATTTAAAAGCAGGAACCCCGATGCAATGCCGTGATGTCGAAATGCACGCACGCACACACATGCACGGGCGAGGGGTAATGCCGACGCGGGAGCGGGAGGGGGATGCAGTTGGGAAGGGAAGGAGGTGTGTGTCCCAAGGTGGGATGGGATGGGATGGGATGGTGATGGTGATGGTGGGATGAACGGCCCCCGCGCCATGGGCGGCTTCTTGAGGAAAACAACGGCTTTTAGGTTTGGGGTATTTTCGGTATGTATTTTTGACCATGATCTGCGCGGGTGTGGTGGATTAAGCCGTGAAGGTCAAGAATAGTGTCCCTATTAATCCTTCAAGCGGTCGAACTGCCGAGTGTCAATGATGACATATCACTCAGTCTATCCCAAAAAAAAAAGTGTCGAAATACTTTTTTTCTCTATTTTGTTTGTGTTGTTGTTTAGTACAAAAAACACATTTGCGTTGTTTCATCCCCCCAACAGTATCCCATTTCTAGTACTCAAGCCCCTAAACTCACAACTTCCTCCCAAATTGCCCCCCTTTGGTATCACGTATATATGTCGAAAAAAAAATATCCCACCCTACCAAACACAAATAAACAGAGAAAAAAGAGGAATAAATGAGAAAGAGGTGCCATGATCCTAAGCACGAAAAAAATCCCACATTTGCGGTGCTGAGAAATGAGATGCTTCCCCCTCAATGATCCGATGCGATGTGTGCTTTGATTTTAATGTGCGTACGTGTGTGTGTGTGTCATGATCTCCCCATCGCTATGGTGTTAAACATCCCCCCTTTTCATATCATATCATCCTCGTTATCATAAACCCAAGAAAGAGATCATCACCATCTCCTGCAGGTGTGCGGTTCACATGCTGTGGGATATATATAACAATTCATGACATGTGTGTGTGTGTGTGTTTCCCTCACCCATCGTTGCAAAATGACTTATCACAGAGAACCACCGGAAAAACAACACTCAAAAATAACACTCAAAAAGTAAACAAGAAACCAAAAAAAAACACATTTTTTGCTCGCTACTTTCCATTGATTCCTTTGTGGTATACTATAAGTTTCATGACACAACCAGCAACACGCAACCCAACACACAGCCAAAAACACTGAAGAAAAAAAGAAAAAACGCCCCTTGTGTATGTATATGTAAATGCCCACTTTACCCACTTGAATGAAAAAAAAAAAAAAAAAAAAAAAAAAAACCCAATGCAATTCTTGCTGCTTCTTCTTCTTGACAACATTCATTCAACACAGGGGGGGTAATAAACCGAAAAAAGAAAAGAGAAAAGAGAAAAAAGCACACTTATTCGCCCCATGATGAACTTGCTTTGTGAAAAAAAAAAACCCCCCCCCACCAAAAGCCATCAATACAAGAGACACATTTGACCGTGTGCGCAAAAAAACAAGATATTTAGTTCTTCTTTTCTTCTTCATCATCTCTTTTTTTTTTACCGGACCCCTTCTTCCCCCCCTTCTTCATCTTCATATTGGGCCCTGTACAAAATTTCATTTCGTTGTTCGTCTTCAATTATCCTCCAATCATATATCAGGTCTTGAGAGTTCCCATGTCTGTCTCCCGTGGTTTGCTGCCCATTCTCCCGGTCCTTCTTCCAGACGGCCGAACAAGAGCTGCTGCGTCAGTCCCACAGGAAACCAGACCAGACAGGTCCCAAACCTCTAGGTAGCAAAATCCAACCGGTACGCCATTTGCCGTGCTATTCCGCTTCCTGTTTTGCTCCTTGACTGGGGTATGAACACGCTTTCCCTTTGCCCTGTGGGTCTCCTCAATGAACCTGAAATTCCCCGTCTATAGACCATAATGCGCAAAACATGTGAACGAGAATATGCATAAAGAAAGCGCTGTTGGGGTAGCGAAAAGAGACGGCAATGAGGCGGTTGGCCGCTCGTGGGGGCTGGAATCGTCCTTCGGTATCTTCGGCCTCGTTCCATATTCAGTATCCGAACGATACTTGTCCTTCTCTTCGCACAATCGTGCTAAAGAGGTCCATGTTCCCCTAAGCTCCGCTCGCTCCATGTCCCTCAGGTAGGTAATCATAACATATGATACAGTTTCGAACTCCAGGCAGGCTGGCGTGCGCCGTAGATGACTATTATGCTGCATGCACCTCCGATGGCGAGATCCTGAACAAGCTGTCCAATATAGAGCTTCATCTTTGGTCGGGTGGACCCGGACTGGGAACAAGTATCCAAGAAAGCCCTGTCTTGTCTTGTTGCGCAATCCAGGGTCGGTAGCAAGCGGTCAGCGGCGTAAAGACACCGCTTTTTCGAGCGGGATCTTCCTTTACCGTCAACTTTCATTTCCTTGCTCAACCACCTTTGCGATCGGCTTCATTCTTGGGCAGTTGCTCACTGTGCGCAACGCCGTTGGCCGCATGCTTGAGGTCTGACACACCCTTCTTGCGCGGCTTGGACTTTTGCCAGTTGCTGAAATTATCAGTCGGGCTCTTGCCAAGACGCGGATTACCAGACTCCCTCGAGGTCCCATTGGCACGATGCTCCAAAACGGGCGATCGGTTGGAGGTCTCGTGCTGCTTGGCAGAAGGTCCTGTTGGTGGCGTCTTCTGCGTCCCTGAACGGAAGTCTCGATTTCCAACTCGTGGCGACTGCGCGACGACCGGGGGTTCAAACTTTCGCAGGACGGTGGGGGATGGTGTTCGGTGCTCGTAAACTGGCGAAAGGTGCGGCATGTCTTGTGCAACCGAGTACTCGTTCGTGGCTAAATCCAGCGGCGCAAGTTGACGAGTATTCAAGCGAGACAAGCCCAGAATATTGTTAGGGTCATAACCCATAGGAGAGTAGTAGAGATGAGTAGGAACGGCGGCCATGGCCACCCGCTGATGAAATGACGCATCGCCGTGGTTCAACGCTGAAGATGGGGACCTGTTTGCCGTTGAGCCGTTCACAATCACAGGGCGATCAGGCACAGTGAGTGAAACAGGCTCCGCAGAACTGGCAGCATAAGACCCTGACTGGTCGTTCCACGAGTTGCTGGGGCTCGAGCCTTGTTGGATATAAAGCGAGTTGCTGTGCTGGTTGTCCTCCGCTATCGTGGTCTCAATGCCGAGCGGCGAGCGGTTGGAACTTGACGCCTGAGCCATCTTGGGCACCGAACCATTCACCACAACAGGCTTTGCAGACAGCTGCCCGTTGGTCTGCGAGAAGGGTGCCGATGGGAGCGGCGCAGACATTCCCGCAGAGATAGTCCGAGCATGCCCGAGGGGTGATGGTGATCGCGACGTCCGCTTCATTCTCCGATCCAAGACAGCCTGGGGTCCTTGATCCGTGGATAACCGACGACGGCCCTGACTACTTTGGCTGAGCGTGTTGAACGCCGGTGTCGCACTTGGGAACCCATTGACCTTGCGATTGGGACTGGCATGACCGTTGGTGTAATATCCTGCATAACGCGTGCCATCGTCTTCTGGAGAATCAGCCAAAACCTTGGGATCTTCATAATCGGTCTCGGAGAGCTCATCTGGGGTGTAGTTGGACATTGGAACACCGTTGACTTGTCGTGGAGGGACAGATGAGACGCCGTTCTGTGCCTGGCTGGCCGAGTACGCTGCCGCCGCCGACATGGCCTGTTGAACTGTCATCGAACCTCTCGAAGCTGGCTGGGACTGCGACCTAAGTGCTCCGCCAGAGGAGACGCCCGTCTCACGCACATTTCTCCGGAATTCAGGAAGCCCGTTCGCCGTAGTGGCTGCCGACGTCCCCGAAGCGGGGGACGAAGGATATGTGGTGAAGCCGGGGTGGAAGTAGGCCGGGGGCTGCATCGGAAAGCCGTAGCCATACATCAATTCTGGCCGAATTGGAGCCGTCAGTGGCGGATTGTCAAAGGAATTCGTCCGGGACCTGTCTGAGCCTGAGCTACCCTGCATTCGCTGGGCGTGAGCAAGGGCTTGTGCTTGATTAATTTGCTGGGCATGGGTGAACAGCTGGAATCTCAAGTTTGTATCGTGTGCTGCAAGTGCATTGAGCGAGGTTTGTAGGATCTCCTGGGGAACTCCAATCTGTGGGTTTTGAGCCTGATACCACACCAAATCTTGCGGATTCATCGTCGTGGGCATGCCGGCCTGCGCAAAAGGTAGGCTCTGTTCGTAGGGCTGGTGATTGGACCCGCGGCGGTTACCCTGGTTACCGTTGCGCTGATAATTCCTTTGACTTCGATTGTTGAAGTTATTACGCTGTTGCGGCCTTGATTGCTGTTGCGAGGCACTCCTAAGAAGCACGGGCCGTGGAGGCGCCGACGGCTTTTCCCATCTTCTTTCTTCCTCCTTGGGGTATACGTACTGCTCCCAACACTCAGCAAACTTGCCCTTGGCAAGAAGATCAAAAGCTCTCCTCAGTTCAAGATGAAGACCACGGAACGAAGTGTCATCGGCCGTATTGCCAAGGTTTCGTATTACATTGAATGGCTCCTCGATGCACAGAGTATTGTTGGTGCCGATGTGCCATTTCTTCTCCGTCTTGGTCAGGAGCTTGCCCACTCGTATTGATAATGCAAACTTGTCGTAGTCAAACTCGTATGCGTAAAACCGGAAGAAGTGGAACAGTAGGTTTGCTAAGCTCTCCTTGTTCTTGGCACCAAAACCCGTCAGCTTTGAAAGGTCGTCGGCGAATTCACTTCGAGTGCCGTCGCTTTTGAGAAGCTTCTCCTTGTGTCGTTGGTGGAGCGCTGGTAATACTGGTGGGTCGCGTAGCTGGAGAAATGCGATAATCATGCATATCCAGGTATAGGAGCTCAGGGTTCCACCAAAAGCTGCGTCATTGACAATTCTCCTCCGCGTCCAGTATTTGATGATCATGGCCAAAGGTCGGACTCTTTCGTCGATGCTAACATATGTCCGCACCATTCGTGTGTTCTCCAGGGCCAGGGTATTGTTAACGTTCATGTCGCAAGCCAGTTTGAGCTCGGGATCCCAAATCTTGACGATTGGTACTTTGGCTGCAGAGATACAAACCACGTCCTGCATGCCATGTCTGTCGAGGAGGTCCGCTATTAGGCATACATGCTCCAATCCTTTCCACGGTGTTGTAATGCAAATATCAACTGTAAATATGTTGTCAGAAACCCGGTTCGCCGCGGTCAAGGAGCCCAGGAATACTCACCATCAGAGTCATCAGAGCACAGCAAGTTGCCTGAAGAGCCAAACAAGTGCACCTTGATATCATGACCGGGCCACTCGTCATTGAACAGCTTCTCCAACTTTGTAACCAGCTTTTGCCGCTTTGTTTCAACCGCGTCGGTTGGTAATAACACCTTGAACAAGCCATTCATCTCCGCCTCCAGACTCTTCTCATTTTCCTCGGATAACTTACTTGATATCCTTTCGAGGTCGCCCTTTTCTAGCCTATCAGTTCCCAGGTTGTATGGCATGCGCCGGCGAGAGTGGGGAATGGCAGTCTCAAAACGGCAACCGCCTAACCTAGGAGGAAGCGGACGTAATGAGGGGACATTTCCGTTCGTCTCTGAGTAGGCTGATCGTGGGGAATGATTTTGTGTAGCGTTTGGTGACGGTTCCCGGGACTCGAATGAGAATTTGCGGGCGTGCTGATGTGGCGTTGACGGTACCGAGCTCGATTGGGCTGGATGAACAGTACCGTTCTGGCTGACAGGGGGTGGTGGTCGTACCGGCACACCATTGCTGGCCGGCTGCTCAGATGACTTCTTGGCTGGCATTTTCGATGTCTGGTCCTTCCCTGATGTTATAAGCGCGCGGTCGGCGTTGTCTGAAGGCTTTGCTGGTCTGCTCCCATGACCGGTCTGGGCACCAGATTTGCTAAGAGTGTTGTCTTTGTTCGACACTTTGGAAGATGATCTCGACCGCGTTATCGCTTTGGTCGACGGAGACGAGAGCACTGGAGGGAGCGGGGGAGCTTGCAACCCACCTCCACCACCGCGACCACCAGAAACGAGTCTGTTGTACTGGAGCAGCTTGTCTTGATAGACGTGTTGTGACAGGATGGGCAGAATGTCGGTGTAGTAGCTCGGGGAGTAGTCAGGTGTCGCGGCCGTGTTTACCCTGGGAGTTGTCGAGTTTGACGTCACGCCGGGCCACGGATGGGTCTGGTAAAGATGTTTGGTTTCAGCCGCGGTGGGCTGGCCGTCCATTAAGCTTGAACACTGCAGAATGACAGTCGAAACGGTTCAGAGCTGCGCGGTGATGCGAAGCCGATGAGAGGTCGACAAAGACACTCGCTTCGAAATCCAGGAGCCGATGCCTTCGGCTGCTGCTATTTGCGCTACCGGTAGCGATGCGGTGATTGACGAAATGAAAAAGCAGTTGAATGTCGTAATATGTTTGAGGCCGAGGTTGATTGAGGGTGTAGTTGCACCTTTGGTTGTGTCGGTCGTGGGCCCTTTTTGGTTGTTTTTCCCCTGCTGTCTGGTGAAAAGGCTCCAAGTGTTCCCTGCAACTAATGCCGCGGAGAGATGTCCCAAGATCTGCCCTGTAAGCACCGCAGTCAGGTGTCGGAAAGCAGCAGGTGCAGTTGTCGCGGTCCGAATCCAGAGGCACCCGACAAGAGTGCAAATGGCAGAAAATCCGCTACACCTGGGATGTGGGTATTATGACGGATCGAAGAGCGATTTCAGTGGCGACAGACCCGTGCCGGCAATTTCCCAATGCCAAAATGCAAACCCGGATATGGGCAGCTGTGGTATGCTCCAGTGTCGTCCTCTTCAGGAGTACTCGGGCTCGTCAATCAGCTTCGCGCAACAGATGGCTCTGGAAGGGTCGGTGAGCGGCAGCAGGTAGGAAGATGCAAATGAGTGCTCGAGATTGGCGGGCAGATTCGCAGGATCCGAGAAAGCCAGACGGGCAAACAAGTTCGCCGTTACTGATCGCAAACTAAGAACGAGTCGTAGACGGATCGTGTCGTATGGTGGGTTAACCGCGAGCGACGGCGAAAGAGGGCACGGTTGGCATGGAAGGAATAACGCGCGAGGTTGGCTAACGAACGCGAGACATGCGGTGTCTGGTGTCGAGGCAGAGAAAACACACAAAAAAGAATAAGTAATACAGGGAATCAGACCGTGATGATACTGAGGCGTGACCGACCGACCGAACGCGTGACGCCGTCGACTTCGTTGCTGGCAGCGGGAAGCGGATAGAGAGAGCCGGTGAGCCCGGGAAAAGGAGCAGGACTGATGATGTATGCTGTAGTATGGGGGTGGGTGCCAGCGTCGAGCTGGAAGCGCAAGCCAAGTCTCGGGTTCAGGGTAAGGTTCGAGAAAGTGTAGAGAGAGAGTGAGTGGTGAGAGACTGGTCGAGGTTGGATTTAGAATCGCAGTCGGCTCGCTTCCATTGAGAGAAGATGCGGCCCTACCAAGGTTGGATAGCGAGGTGTGGTTGCGGGAAACCTTGGGTGTGTTGCTCTGCTTTGCTCTGCTTTGCTTTGCCAGCAGCAGCAGCAGCAGCAGCAGCAGCGGAGCGACCAGGAGCCAGCAAGTGCCACACACAACCGACCAGGGCCAAGGCTAACAAAAAGGAGCACAATCCAATATTAAGCCAGGCGACTCCTTGCTCCACCAACCCGCACTCTTCAGCCAGTCAGAAGACGTTCCTCAGCCAGAAGTGTGCCCGCCCCGCTAAAAGGAAAGCGATCGAGGCACCTCTGCACAGTGTCTGCAGTGTCTGCAACAGATGTTCTCTGAACATCTGACACTCCACATTCCAGAGGAGAGCAAGCACCGAGCATTACCTAGGAAGTAGTCTCAACTCTGTTGGTCACCATCGCCCACTATGATCAGCACCAATGGGCAACGGTTGTCCTCAATTGAAAGAGAAAAGAGTGGGGAGCCAGGGAGCAAGCAGCCCGGCCCCGGCTTGCTTACCTGCGACTCAGGCGCCCCTTGGCTCATGTGCGCCGGATACCTGTGCTTTGTTCCCAACGCCTCTTCTTTACACTCCTCTCTTTTTCCTCTCTCCCGAGACGCTTTCTTTGGGGCAATGCAATGCAACGCAGAAAGCCTAAAGTGCAGAGGTGCCCGGGAAGTGTTCGTCGGCTCTTGGCGGGGTATGATCTCACTGCAGATGCCAGTCTGGCAGCAGCACATCAACAGCATCTTACCTTACAGCCACTATCTGCCCATTCCTTTCCCGAAAGGGCATCTCCAAGAGTCAGTCCTTTGCTATCATGTTCAAGAGTCCCTTGACCACGACCCAGGTAGAACCTCGGGCTAGATGTCTCAGCATCCGGGACCACACAGACAGCGGTTTCGTTTCACGCCCACTTGTGGATTTCATCCCAACTTGCCGTTGCAAAAACCCACAAGTTTCACAGCATGATGCAGGAAACCTGGGATCTGGGATTCCCTTTTCGTCGAGTCCAGCCCTGTGACCTAACATCAGGTTTATTTCCCAAGGTTCTCGCTCCTGTCGTCCCAAGCCAGGAGCCGTCAATGCCGTCAATGCCGTCACTCTCAGTCTATCCAACAGCTCGTGACAGTTGTGATGCTCAGTCCAACATGCATTTGGACGGTCGCCGCCTCAACTGAGCCGCAGAAGAGAATACGGCACCAGGAAGCTGGGCCTTTCCCCGGATTTCCGGGCTCGGATCAGTCATCACCCACAGAACAGCCACAGACTTGCACGACGGGAGATGTACGGTGCAGTGCGACTTGGGGGCCCAAGGACAAACCAGGCACCCAGTTCCCTCCTAGGCCCCAAGCATCTGGGTCCAACGCTCCTGGTGGCAAAGCCATCTACCTACACAGTAGTCCAAAGAAGACGGTGCCATTACAACCCTCCAGGATCACAAACGTTAGTGCGCCACAGCTTAGGCCACCAAAATAAATAACGTTTGTGATCCTGGAGGGTTGTACCATGCTCATCAAGTCACCGGACCCAATCAGGATCAGCAGCCGGTGAAGAATCACTAGGCGGTGCTCAACGTATACGCGAGGGCCGTATCCAGAACCATAACCTCAATTCGCCGAACCCCTCTAGAGCCTCAGGTGAGCCGCAGAGTACGCCAAAAGTGAAGGGCATTCAGGGTCGCAGCTGGTGCTTCATAATCGCCAATTGTGAGGACGGTGTGGCTTGCCTATGATGCAGGACAATGTCACCTTGCCCGAAGGCTGTTGCTCCCCAAGACCGTCATCTGAAGTTTGCTTGGCCTGCGCTGCTGATGCCCGGACATTGATGACACCTAGCCGCACCTCTTTGGATGAGCCGGTCTACCCCTCCTGCAAGGCACCGCACATCATCGGAACTGCTTTCTTACTTACCTCACAGCTAGTTGCTGGGCAGTCGAGGGCAGCTGCGGCATTGCTGACAGCTAAGCAGCAGTATCGGCACAAACCTCTTTGGCAAACCGTTGCTCCTTTGCAGTCAGCACTTGGCAGTGTTTGCCATCTTACCTACTGACTGACAAGGTAGCCATGATCGTAGGGTTACGCTCTCATGCTCTTCGATACAGCCAAATTTCCGACAGTCCGGCCGCCACCACACTGTCCCAGAGGCTGCCTTTGAACGGATTGCCTTACCCTTGAGTTTTTAGGAATGCTACAATTATGCAGGCCTCCTAACGTGTGATTCTAGGTCAAGCGGATCATCGCCTGTGCGGCTGGGCTAGCGTCAAGCCACCCGTTGAGCTTCTTGTCTTTCTTCAACCGTTGCGGATTCGGATCCCGACTCGGAGGACGGAAGCTGGGGTATCAACAAGCTGTGCTTCTTTGGAAACTCGGAGGCGCCGTTCCCTTCCTCGACAGATGCTGCTGCTTCATCGGATGCACCTCTGTAGTGATACCGTTCTCCACACTAACTTCTCTTTAGTTATTCTCTCTTTCGCATGTCTCAATTTGCGTCCCTTTCTCCAGTTGCTGGAAACTGATCGTCCCACCGTTACGCAGCCGGATCCCCCGCGTCGAGGGCCCTAGAGGCATAGCGTGCTGCTTGCAAGCGTTGGATGATCCAGAGTTGAGAGCGTATCGCTTCTTTTTTTCTAATTAGCCTGGCACCGTCCTTTTTCTATTTAACTTAAACAAGGTTGCGCGTCCCCCCTTGGCTTGGGCCCTGGGACAGCTGCTCGCAGTTCAAGCTGCAGGTCCTCAGCGGGAACACGCGAACCAAAGCCGATGTACCGAAGTTGGCGTGGAATTTGTCGACCAATATAGACAAGGCAATCTAAACGCTGGACATGCTAATGTTGTGCGGTGGTTTCTATTTCTAGCCGCTTCTTTGTCTTCTCTCGAAAGTTTGGGAGGCTACTGTACACTACGGTATGTTCCTTGCAGGGAAAGATTCTTGACAGATAGAGGGGATACAACATCACTGGCATCATGCTGTGGTTTGTTGAACATGAGCACGGGCATACACTACACCTGCAAAGGGATCAACTTTGTGTGTATGTGTGTGTAGGTTCATTCCCCACAATCTAGATCTATCGCCTTAGGGAATGGCGATCATAGCCAGAGACCGATGACGATATTTTTCTTGTCCTCCCTCCCCGGCATGTGGTTCACACACTGTGGTGTGTGTGTCGGGTAGGGGAAGCTTGAAACTTGACAAGAATTCACACGACATTCCGGTCAGCAATGACAGAAGTTGAGGGGAGGTTGGCGTCACCATGTTCTGGTCATTTCTCAAGTCTTCGATTGAGATACCATTCAATTGAGGCTAATTGACCACAATAGTTCACGATCTTATCGATTGTTTGACGTCAACAAGTAACACACAGCATTCTTTGTTCGACTGTTGTAAAACCGTTGAAGAAAATGGAGCCAGGAACCGCCCTTGGAACCCCGCAATTCACCCAGCCAATCGGGGCTCGGGGGAGCCGCTGACATCAGCAAGCATGGATGGGGACAAGGGGGGCCGTCAGTTAACCCCAACCCCGAGCTAGGGCCCCTCCTCAACGAACACACGTGGTGAGTGGGGCAGCTGAGTTCCACTTGCTCAACGGCCGGTTGGTCTTGTCAGGGTCTCTTGGTCAGGGGTAGGGTTGACTTTGGACAGGGCCCTCTTCCAGACACGACGACCTGTGACGTGAACTGCTTCAAGAGTCTCGACGGTACCGATGAGATGGGGTTTTCTGTTTCATGATTGCCATCTTGGTTTCTTTTGGTTCCCTTTGATAGGACGATCTTGTTTCTCCTTTTTCGTCTCATTCAGGGGTTTGGTGAAGCGTTTGTCACGACCGATCGCTCGGTTGTTCATCTCCTTGAACCCTGAAATAAGCATTTGACGCGATTGATATCAAGCACCCTGTCCCCCCCTTTTTCTTTTCTTGACCTTGCAAAGTGCAACCGTCATTTCTTTTGGGTTTTTCTTTTCGGTCGTTCTTTCTTTCTGGGCATTCCGGAACATTCCGCTTTGGCAAGAACCACACAGTTGGATTCGGGGCGTTCTCGAAGTTGACATCATTTCCGAAATTACAGTACATATCTGTCTCTCCTACCAGTACCTAGGTATCATCGATACATTCGAAGTCGTATCACAACATACCGAGAACTTCATCAAGATGTTTTCCGGTCTAGCCCAAAAAGCGGCCCTCAAAAAAATCGGCTTGCCTTCGGATACATTCTCACAAATCTCCAACGCCTTCAACGGTGACACCTCACCACGACCACCACCAAACAAACTCAAAAAGTCCCCTCCAACAAACAACAACCCCAATGACACCTCCAACAACGACAACAGCAAATCATGGTTCTCAGTCTCCTCCCTCCCACTAACAGTCCAACCCTGGTTCTCCCCCCCACCACCCCCCATCCCAGTCTCTACGCCCCCCAAGATCGGCGACCTAGCACCCACAGACCCAGACCGTGTACTCTCATCACAGCTCGGTTCATCAGGCGGCAACCGCAAAACCATCGTCGTCTTCCTCCGCTGCGTCGGTTGTGCTTGTAGGCCCCACTTCCCCCCCCCCCCCATATCTTATCTTATCTAGCTATCTAACAACCCCATAGTCGCACAACAAACCTTCACCGACCTCCGCGCCCTCTCCCTCCAGCACCGCGATCTTTCCTTCATCGCAATCTCCCACTCCTCTCCCGCCGCAACCGAGAAATGGATTTCTCTGATAGGCGGCAAGGGCAGCAACATCAAGCTCGTCTACGACCCCTCCCGCAAAATCTACGCCAGCTGGGGGCTGGGGACGGGAGGGTGGGGTTACGTGCTGAATGTGGGGACGCAGGTGAATGGGTTTAAAACCAAGGGCTGGTTGGGGGGGAAGGTGGCGGAGAGTGTGGAACGGACGGAGGGGTTTAGTTCTGTGAGGAGACAGGAAAAGGGGGAGGGGGTGGAAGAAGGGATGAAGATGGGGAATAAATGGCAGGAGGCGGGGGGTGGGCGGTGGATGGGAGGGGGAGGGTGGTTTGGGGGGGAGGTTGGGGAGGGCGGATGAGGTGATGGGGTTGGGGGAGGGGGTTAGGTTGTTGAGGATGTGATGGGGGAGGGGGGGGGTTGTGGTGTTGGTTTTTGTTGTGGGATACGAAGAGAGGAGAGCGGTGATTCAGCTGGGGGGAAGGTTTGGCAGGAACAATGATTGCCGGCTGGGAATGGCTAGGATACGACGGGTGATTGATCAGGTTCTGTCACGATATGGTTGGTGTTTTTGTGGGTTGGTTTGGCGTCTGGCGCTTGGTTTACTTCACTGGTGGGTGGTGAAGGGTTTGTCAACATGGCTTTCGGTTCCGGCTTTGGGGGTCAACATTCAGCATTGGTTGTCACATAGCGTCGGAGATGCTGTACAATAGGAGCAGGTTCAATTTTGGCTGTTGATTTTGGGAGCAGCATTGTCACATTGCAGGTGTGTACCAGACTGCTGGGTTCGGGAGTGCAGTATGTGGTTTCCAATCTCAACAACACGTCCGGTCAAATCACAGCCATGTTCCTCTCGGTTCATATCCAAATCAAGGCATGTTTGTCCATCTCATCACGACATACATCACGGAGTAAATCTCAAAGTAGGTACTAGTGCTTTTGCGGTGATCATGCAGCATTTTACCTGCGGCATGAGTAGTAGGGCTGCCAGGTGAGCTTTTTGCCCCCTTCTTCTCTTTCCTTTTAAATAATGGGGGTAAGTCAAGCATGAAGTGTTAAGCGCGCGGAAGTGGTGTAGACCAAGTAATACTATTTTGGTCACAGAACACACCATTGATCATCTAACTCCTATCTCGCCTAGGTAGTATGGAAGCGGCTGAAAAAAGGGGCTAGGTCTCACACCATGCAGTCAGTCAGTTGCTGAATCATCCATCTCACTCACCTCAACCCCCTACCACTGTTCTTAGAACCATATCTACTTCTTATTGATTCTCATAAGTTATACACGCCCATTGCAGAATGTATTGGCTGACATTTATCCGTACCTAGGTAGTGCGTCAAAATTTCCTATGTAGGTCGCCGACCTCGGTCATCACAACCACCCAACCCACCCCCAGAAACACAAATCATCGACCACGGTCCAGATTCCGCCAACTTTTGTGGCAACAAGGCCAGATCACCCCCCGGCCCGGTAGCCACCTGCGGCTACGTGCAGAAGACACAGTGATCAAGGTACAAACCTACATAGAAGATACCTCACTCATGTGAATTGGCCGCAAAAGCCGGCCCCAGACCTGCCTTGACCACCCCCCTGACCCGACCCGGCCGAGAAAGCTGCACAATCCTTACCTTGCCGCAGTCCTAACGCCATCTAAACGGTTCAGCCCTCAGTATCCTTTCATCAGCCAAACATAAAGTTTCTGCCTTCGGATGTTACAAGGCAGAGAAATTTATCAGGAGGACTTCGTGGTGGTGATTTGTGGTGGTGGTGGTGGTAGTGGTGGTGGTGGCTGCTGTTGATGAGTAACACAACCAACCCTACCCACCTTACACAGCACCGCACAGCACAGCACAACAACAACACTTGACAAGTCGATGCCTACCGGATAAACCTCGTGAAACCTCCTCAATACGAAATCCAGTCATTCACCCATTTACCCCCCCCATCGAAATCATGTCATTGATGCCTTGGTACCTATTTCCATCAAGGCAGGCAAAAGTTCTTTTTTCCGTCCTCAAGTTCAGTTTGCAATGTGAGAAGTGCATAATGTTTGCTTAGCATCAAAAACACATAGTCACACATACACTCCTACTATGACATGATCAACGCGCCACAAACAACAACGTCATTATCAGGCTTTGTGCAACGCCCTCCCCACCCCCCCCACTGTAAATTCAGCCTGTCTCTAGAAACCAACCAAGAATTGAACTTTGACAGCCAGACAAGTCAGTGTTCACTTTATTCCACGGACGGGAATCCGGAGAAAAGATTTCCTACCGGGATGTTTGTTGTTGTACACTACGGCAGCAGCAGGCACCCGAGACTTCACGGCTAGGTAGGCGGAGTGAGTGAAACTGCAAGCGAGAAGTTAACCAGCAACAAGACAACGACTGGGACATGAGACAAAGTCATGTTTTTGTCTTTTCCCCTTTGTCTCTCCCTTGCGACTTGTGTTGCAAGAGGGCGTCCAATTGTCTTATCAACAGCTAGGGTCAGATAAAAAAGGGGGTTTGTTTACATCCCCCATCCCCCATCCCCCCTCTCCCCAGCCCTATCACCCCCACCACCACCACCACCATCACCATCACATTCAAAACATTGAGACCCAAAAATGAACTTATATTATTAGAGGTAATAAGTAAAGCAGTAATCAGTGTAGTGTAGTGTAGTGTAGTGCAATCCAATATAAATATGATGTGATCTGATATACCAGTACTCCTCAATCGTCATATATTTCCAAACCAAAACCGTGCACACTGTTTCAAGAGTCTTTGGTGGTTGGTGTAGATTCACAACCTCAACCTCCAGCCTCCAGCCCAGCTCCAGCCCAGCTCCAGCCCAGAACCAAAAAGCAAATAACGCGCGCGCCTCCAGAAGTGACCCCGATGTTGTTATTATTGCTCCCGTTATCCACACCCTTCCCCTTCCCACCTGTCAAACCTTTCCAACAAAAAAACCAGAAACATTCCCTATCCCTACTCCCCCATAGGTACCCACCCACCCGACAGAACCTCAACCATAAAAGATTGAAAGCAACCATCCAACCCAACAAAAACCCCCCACCATGGTGTGAACCAACCCCCCCTCTTCCCATCCTCCCTCCATCCCATTCCATCCATCCCATCCATCCAAACTCCCACCCAACCACAAAACCCCTTCTTTTTTATCCGCCCCCCCCCTTTCCCCGCCAATACCTGCCACCAGGCTATATACTAATCTCCCTATCCCCCCAAAGAACCCCCTTTCCCTACCAATATCCCCCACCTGACCATACACCAATATATCCCCTCAACCCCCCACCACCACCGACCACCAATTCAACCACCACTCATCCTTATAATCACCTCTTCTCTTCATCCAACCTCAAACAAAGCAATAAACAAGCAACAAGCAATCGAAACAAAACCGCTTGTCATTGTCTAAGCCAAGGTTGTGTAACATACTACAACAACAACAAAGTAGTAGTAGTACTACCAGGTAGTTTTATAAGAATTATTCCCCTCCCCCTCCCCCCCCCCCCCCCCACCGCGTGCAAAAAACAAAAACAAAAACCCATATACCCCCCTACCCCCTTTCCTCCGCTCCTCTGTTCCATAACATAACATAGGGAACAACAGCCAATTTCCGCTCCGAACCCCCCCACCCCCCCGTCCTCTCTTCAGAACAAACAAACAACAAGAAAAACATAAAATCAAAACACTGAACCCCAAAACTCATGAAAAAAAAAAAAAAAAAAAAAAAAAAAAGAATCCCGGGAATAAACCCCCCACACCAACCACCAACCCCAAAACCTCCATGTGCGTTGTTGTTGTAGTAGTAGTAGTAGTTGTAGTAGTTGCCTTGCCTTGCCCTCTTCTGTTCTCTCAACAAGTAAAAGGATCCCAAGCCATGCGCCGCCTGTCTGCCTCCCTTTTCTCCATCAACCCCCCCCCCCCCTGAGCAAGTGAGGAAAAAAAAAAAAGAGTCAAGTGTTGTTCTCTCGTCAAAGACGCCGTCCGTGTAGAGATCAATGTGAATGCCCCCCACCCCCACCGATGCAGAAACAAAAAAAGCAGCAAAAAACCCTGATGTTGTTGAACACAATCGATCCCGTTGTTCTCCCCCCCCCAACTCTTTTCCCACCTTTAAAAACCCCCATCGCCCTCCATACAAACACCCCCCCCATGTTACGTGTCCCCAAAAGTACACTTAACGCGCGCCTCCCACCGTTTCCCAATAATGATGCCCGAAAACATGTAAAACACCGGTGTCGTCCCTTCACTTTTAAACCCTTTACCGCCCAGCCCCCTATGCCCATCCTGTTTGTTGTGTGTGTGTGTATGGTGCACCAAAAACCCCCCACCCCTTGGACTCCGTCAAAAAATCGAAAGTGTCTGCAAGCACACCCAGGGCAGCCTACATTAGTGTAATTGGAAACCACTACTCGTCTGCTCTTGATTAACCCCAGACGCTAGCTTGAGGCTTGCTGTTGCCCCAGCCGGCACGACCACCCCAACCAGACATCCCAACATTAGCCGTCTCGGCCGTCGCCGAAGCCGGAGCAAGAGCAGCGCCCTCCCCATCATTAGCCCCAGCAGTATACCCCTGACTCAACGGCGAAGGCAGAGGAGTTGTAGACCTCTTGTTCAGAGCCGGATTGGAGGGGGCACCGCTCACCAAAGGCCGAGTCCCAATGGGAGCAACAGAGCCCTGCCCCAGCTTGCCGCCCTGAGCAGCTTGGCGAGGCGGGGACCCTCCGGGAGAAGAAGCGCTGGTGCGTGTCGTCTGCTGGGCCAGAGGAGCGTCGTAGATGCCAGTGGCTCCACCGCCAGGGTTGGACTGAGGGCTCGAGTTGCTGTTGGCGCGCGATTGGTCGTTGACACCGGCAGATTGAGGTCCCTGTCCTCCCTCAACCGGGCCCTGGGCGTTGGCATCGGGCTGACCCAGAGGCGCACGGCCATGACCATACAAGGGACCCGAACCATAGAAGCCGCGAGCCTGAGGAGGGCCAGCGGGAAATTCACCTTCACCATACAGGGCGTTGCGCTGCTGAGCAATGAGCTTGCGGCGCTCCTCCTCGGGCATGCTGTTTGGGCTCAGGGTGCGGTCGGGCTTATTGAACCCAGCAGGATCGACGAGGGCGGCTAAAGGAAGCGGTGGCGTTAGCTTATAATCTTCCAGATTGATCTGTTGAGAACAGGTATAAAAGATATAGATAAGAGCACAGGATGGATATCCCCCAAACAGCCTCTTTACACAGTTTAGGAGCACAGGACCATGAGGCGTCGGACCGCACTTGTGGCACAACACAATTTGGGGACAGAAACGATGAAGCCTGTAGAGGTGCCAAGCGCTTCTATTTTTTGAAATTTTTTTGTTTGTTTTTGCTGTGATATGGTAGGAAGGTTCTGATGCTATACAGAAGAGGGCGGCCTACTTCGGTTGTATTGCTGCTCCTGATGGTAATTACGAAGCTCACGCTCCCGCTGAGCGGCCATTCTCCTCTTGGCCTGCATCATCTGCTCCGCCTCGTTCGAGCCGCGTGAGGTCTGGTGCCGCTGCGATGCGTAGAAGTTCTGCAGGTTCGTCGGGTTCTGGTGAGGAGGGCCGCGGGCATCACCAAAGTCGGCCACGGAGTGGGGGCGAGACCCGGGACCACCGCCGGGAGCACGGGGATCTAAACAAATCAGATGTCAGTGGGTCGGGGCTCATCAGCACTGGCCCGGCCAGTCCCAGACTATACTCACCGAAGCCTGGGTATCTCCTGGGTGCAGCGAGATTAGGAGGAACAAACTCACGACGACCAACCCCAGGCGCTCCATACATCTTGCCGCTCTTCAGCAGGTTGTCGATGGCACGGTCAACCTCTGCACGATATCAATGTCAGCAAACACCTTCGTGAATCTTGACCCGAGTTCCTGTCTCATCAAAGCTTCCACCATTCCACCCACAAAACCTTGTTGTTCTTGGGTGGGCCGGGTCGGGGCGGTGTCGTGATGGCAGAGACAGGCCATAACAAAGGTTCAGGGTCAAAACATACCGTCGAGTTGGTGGGAAAAGGCCGTAGGCTCCTCGCGGGGGATGACGGAACTGGCACCTGAATGGGGGTTGGGCGGTCAGCAAAAGGAACGATATCTTGGGGATGGGGACAATGGGAGGCCAAAAAAAAGAGGGTGTTGAGTGTACATACCGGACCGCGCGGGAGGAGGGGTCTGGTGATCCCAACCACCACCGACCTGTGGAGGAGCGGGAGGCCATTGCGATTGCGAGTTCTCGTAGTATTGCGCCATGGTGTCGAGATGATGTTTTGATCAAGTTCTGGGCCGGGAAGTTCACAGCAGAAACGTGCCGGACAGAAAGTGACGGGGGAGTCGGAGATCCGATCAGGGATTGACTCTACAACGGGTTTTCAGTCAGTGTCAAAGATGATTTGGTAAGATCATGTAAACAATAAGAGAACAGAAAACAAAGTTTGGGAGGCGGGCGACGGAATTCAACAACACGAAAGCCCCAGAGCCAAAAGCTTGCTTCGGGCGTTCCTTCGTCAAAAAAAGAGGTTGAGGTTGAGGTGAGGCGCGACTTGCGCAGTCGAGCCGTTAGGGTGAGAAAAATTCGATTGCCGCCCCCGACCGACAGTCGCTTCCCTTTTCGACGGCCTTTCCCGTACAACCAGACACTGGCAACCCAGCATCAAGCACCAAGCACCAAGCACCAAGCACCAAGCACCAAGCACTAAGCACCAAGCACCAGTGACCACCAAGTGATCAGACACCCGACACAGCGTGGACACACAACGCCTCAGGCCGCCTGCCAGCTCAGCCCAATCCAAGGTAAGGCGGGAGGTAGGGACGACAGCACAAGGCACTCACCTAAAAGAAAAAATGTCAACTCGCACCTTTCGCTGAAAGGTCCCGATGTGATTCAAAACTGTTGGCAAGTGGCAACAACACTCGATAGAGCCCCGAGGAGGAGGAGGAGAGGGAAAGAAAGAAAAAAAAAAGGTCGCACGCACCCCAACGCGCCAGGTAATTTTAGTCGCTGGCTGAGAGTGGAGGGTTGCGTTAGGATGAAAAGACCGGGGAGATGGAGGTTCTTAGGCCCCGGCGCAAAGGACGGGACGTGGGTCGATCGGCCTGACGTGGGTTGCAGAGCCTTGTCCAAGTGATTCCCCCCTTTTCCAAAGTATGTATTTTATATATCAGATATGTGTATGTGAATCAGAAGTTCTGGAAGCTGCCTGCTCGGGAAGTCAGGTACCTATGTATCCCTGATAAAAAAGTAGGTCGGGGCCAGCTCATGTCAGCCATCAAAGCCCAGGCAGGCCACAGCATTCTTCAACAAATCTGCCCTGCCCTACCGAGTGCTCACCAACAGATTGCTGTTGATGAAAGAGTTCGCCGCCGCAACCACCTGCGTCACGCTCCGGTAGACAGACTTGCAGAATTACGCGGGGGGCCGCCACACCACACACTGAGTGGTTGTCACTTCTGCAGAAGAAACGCTAGCGACGTCCAGGGTGACCTGGAAAGCCTTTCCGCCATCAAAACGTGGTAACGGAGAACGGAAATGACGACGATGAGAAAGTCACGCCAGTTTCTATGAGCGAAACATCGGCAATGTCTATCAGTTGTAATGATGGTCACCTACGGAGTTTGGAAGATAGGGGTCTGGGGATCCATGGGACTGGTCTCGGTGGCTGGAGGGCTTGCAACACAGCAACCTCTCAACTCTCTTCGGCTTGGAGGCTTTAGTTGACGGTTGGGCACCCGCAGGTTCATTCTCACCAGATCTCATCCAACATGCCCAAGGTAATTCCATGTGAACCGAGAGGTGACACAAAGGCTGTTGCGGCGAGTGTCGAGATGAGAAATCCAGAGATGCATCAACCAACTCGATGAACCCAGGACCTTGGCCAAGCGGGTTCGGCACAGACCAAGGTGGGTACCCGATACCTCTCCGCGATAGCGTCACAGCTTGGGCTCCCGAAAAGGGAAGGCCGCACCGCGAATAGGGGAAGCCGGCGGTCGTTGCCGTCTGGAACCTGGAAAGAACCTGAAGAACTGATTCTTCAATGACGCCTGCTGTGCGCGGCAGCCCAACAATTAAGCCAACGTTGATCTCTTGAAGCACCTGATATCTCCAGATATCCAATTACATAACTTCAAGGCACACGTTTCTTCGAAGGAGTTCCCAGCAGCGTGGTGAGTGCTGCGGGCCCTACACTACACTAGAAGTAGTCCACTAGCGCCTCCGTAGGGGTCATCTTCCTGGGAAGCGGTAAGGTAGTCGGGTATAATTAGGACCTGGTATTGTTACCTTGCCTCTAAGGCGTGTTTTCTGTAGCCAGGCCTTTTATTTTCGGATTATTCGGGCTCTGTACCGGAAGCACATCACTCTTTGCTTTGCATCGGCATTACGTTGCAAAAGCGTTTCGAAAGCTTCAGACAGCGGCATGTGGACTTTTTGTGCCGACTTTTAGGGAAAAGTGTGGGGTTGGGTGAGGGGTAGTTGTCCCCCAACTTCAACATCATCTGCTGCCAGTGTTAACCTCCGAGTCGGCTTTACAAACACATTGACCTGGGCGGAACATGAACTGTCACAGCTTTATTATCTTATTATCACACAATAAGACTCGATCTGCCGTCTTGTAAACCATTCCTGGTATCGGCTAGCACTTATCTCCGAACGACTTACTCACCTGCCTATAGGACCGCACCTAGCAAGCAGCCCAAGGCGCACACATGTCCTACCCTTGAGGTCCAGGAGGCACGTGGGATGCCATACAGAGCGGCATCGGATTGACTCACTAGGAAATCCTACAGGCTGTCCGGAAGCTTGCCTACCCGGTTCATCTGCTCAACAACACTCTATCTTGAGCTAATCATTCTCTGCTTACTCCCGACTACCGGCTCTGGTTGCGATATCCCGAACACTAGTGCCTCTTGTATTGGAACGCCAAAGATACAATTCGACACTCTCAGTATCAACTGGAAGCTACAAGCTCATAGTGTAGAAACGCTCGAGCTGTTTGAAACCAAGCTGGAACAAGCTCGCCGGAAGCTACCATAACTTGGGTTCCGTCAATCACACACCAGGAACCTGTTTGGTGGAGCCACTCCATTGGGATCTCAAGAGCCTGGTATTCGACCTTGGGATACCTGGGTCATGACAATTCTCAACCGCGCCTCCTCGTGTACATGATGACTACACTACACAGCCACCGCTGACACGGCTTTTGGCCCTCGACGCTCACCACCGCTTGATAAGAAGCTGACCAGGCAGAATGGTCTCTTCAAAGAATAAAGACTGCTACGTTACGCAAGAAATCCCGAGGATCCCCAGCGGGCCGATTTCGATTTTTCCCGAGGCGCGCTGCACTCCGCGTTTTAAAGAGCACCAACTGCCAGCAAACTTCACACCAGCCTTCGATCCCAAATGAGAGGCTTTGGCCGTGCCAATAAAGTTCAAGTCGTCAGGCAAATAGCGTGAGGGAATGCATCACTCGCATCCGCGCACTACATGTGCATCACGGCTAACTGGGCGGCCCAAAGAGGTCATCACGTTTCTATCGACCAATGTCGTGGAACCGTTGTCGACCCACCGTTCCATTTAACGCGCCACTGTAGGCCCGAGTCCCATTTTGGATTCATGACTACCACCGACCCAGCCCAGGATGTTGAGAAAGCGTGGGGTTTGGCTTGAGGGGAAGATGAGACATATGCAGTGTCTTCAGACAAGCTGTCAAGGAACTCACAGACATCACCAGACCGGCACAGCATACCCCCCTCCCCTTTCAAATTCGCCTAATACCGTCACGGAACTCAAGGGCTCTGATCCGGTTGAGCAACAATGAGATGCAGATTGTGAATGCGCGGCCTCTTACTGTGCCGTCCTTTAACAGTATTGCCCTCATTACGCCAAGATGGCGGCCACCATTTTTTGTCGGCGGTTATGGTTTGGTTTTGACCATCGGTCACCCTGCCCGAGAGCGGAAGGTCACTCTTAGACGTCACTCTCGGACGGGCAAGCTCTGACACACTCAGCCTGCCTTCCAGAGGCTTCCGTGCAGGTGGTTCTCTGCATGCCGCCGAACAAGACTTGGAATTCGTGGGTGTTTGTTCCGCAGTAACCCCGCAGCATCACATGCCTATTATTGGCTTGTTTCCTGTGTGGCGTCTCCTGTACCACTTCATCAAGACCATCTGTTGTTGACTTTGGATCATGCCCAAGGGGCATCATTTCAGAGTCCGCTTTCGGCCCCTTGATGTTGATACGCTTCCTGCCCAAGGACCAAAAACCGAGGGTCGGCGTGGCCTCGTGGGGACAATATGGCATGTATAACAAAATCTGTCTGGGTAGGACCGAAACTTGAATCTCTGGTTGTGTTAACCACAAGCCTTTCCGTCTGGTTCTAGCTATCTATCCTTCAGAGGCACCCAGCCAGCTCATCCGGGACTGATGCAGAGAGAGCACTCATATTACCGGGTTGTGTCATACCAAAGTTGTGGGAGGGCATACAAACACCTCTGAGCCTCCTGTGTGGCGGGCTGAACGGTAATACAGTGGTTGCAGATTGCCACATGGCATCCATGTCCATGGTCGATGCTGGAGATGGTGTTTTCTCTACTGATCTCTGTGAAACATCAGTCAAAGGGAGCGCCGACAACTGCCGTTAGAAAGTTGAACGCTGAAACGGCACACAAGTCGCTCCCGGTCTCCTGGAAATGAAGGCAAGTATGACAATGGCCAACAAACTTCTCGTGTGTTCACATGGGGGGTTGGAACTTTGGGGTTTGGAGGCGGAGGTGACACAACACCCTCAATTCTAGACTTGATCTTTCTTCTACTACTACGCCTTGAAGGCAAAAAAGATACCAACTATCCCCAGGCCGAGGGAGTGATTCATGTCCGGCGGGGGGTTCGTGCCGGCCTGACAGGGGTTTGTATAATTCCCGGCACATACCACGGACCGGCCCGCCGCCTCCCGGTCCCCGCTCTCCCCGCTCCGGGTTTGGTTTGTTTATAATTCTAGAAACACCATCCAACACCACCACCACCATCACCACAACAACAACAACAATGTCAAACTCCTTTTCACCCCTCCAACCCAGGCACAACCCCATAGCTAACCCTCGAACACCCCTTACTCCTCCCAATCTTCCTCACCTTCACCTCCTCCCCACACAAATCCGTCCTCTCCACGTGCGTCCCGCCACAGGGGTAAACCTCCGCCCCGACAATCCTAACCACCCTCCACTTCTTTCCTCTTCCCCCTTCCGGCTTGATTACATTCTCCCCCTCCCCATCCCGTGGAAGAATCAACCTCTCCAACCCCTCCCTTGCAAAATCCTGCTGATCCCACCAGTCAATCTCCACTGGCATTTTTGCCTGTAGAAACTCGTTCACCTTGTCCTGAATCGGCCCCTTCCACTTGCCTTCGATCAACCCCCTAAACTCACATGCTGCCGAATCAGGGAAATGCGAGGCTTTGAGCTCGTCGAACCCTTCGATGTGGGACTCGAGGAGGTGCCGGACTGCGGAACCGAGGATGTGGCCTGCGGTGTGGAGGCGGGAGTAATACAACCTCTTTTTCACGTCAATCGCCTGGGTTACTTCATCCCCGGGACGAAAAACAGCATCTGGAGAAGGGAAGGTGCCCAAGTGGAGGACTTGGGAGGGGGAGGTGAGGGAGTGACGGACGGAGGTTACTGTGAATGACACTCCAGAGGAGGAGGAGGAGGAGGTGATTGTGCCCTCGTCTGAGGGCTGGCCTCCGCCTTGGGGGTGGAAAATTGTTGACGGGAACGTGAGGACGAAGGCGTTTTGTTTTTCTAAGGGGGGGGATGATTTGAAGAGGGATTGGTCTGGTTCTGGTAGGAGCGCAAAGGGGGTGATGGTGAGGAGGGTGGTGGGGTGGGTGGTGAGGGTTGAGTTGTGGTGGAAGAGGAGTTCGGTGGGAGGGGGGGTGGTCTAGGTAGGTTTGATCAGTGATTTGTTCAGGCTAGAAATTGGGGGGGTTTGGACTCACCATTTTGGAAGCTGATGCCCGGAACAGGCGGTGTTGGAGGGGGGTGGTAGGTGAGTTGAGATGTGATCTGAATGTGTCGCTGAAAATGCGCCTAGAACGGCTTTTATTCAGTGAAGGTGAAGAATACAAAGACCGGTGACGGGGAGATGAGATGGTGAGTCCGGGCAATCTGGCACGCCCTTGCATTGACAGGTCGTGACAGCGTCGAATGTTCTGGAAGCCTTCAAAGGCTCCAGGGATGCTGTTGCAGATGAACCAACGGGAAATATGACGTGCAGTTTGTTGAAAATTCGGGAAGGAAATAAACAGGGAAATATAGATGCAGAAATTTGGACGAGAAATTCAGCGGGCTGTTGAGCCTGTGTGTTGAACTTGGGTTAGGGTTGGGTAAGTATCGACTTGAACATGCTGATGATGCTCCGAGTCCCAAGTTTCACGTTTAAACGACGATTCACGGTTTCGTTCTGGGTACCTAAGTTCCAGAATGCTTTTATCACTGCCTACGATCCCACACTACAGACGGCATCCTTAATGGAAGTTGAGAAAAGTAATACATAACACAGCCGACAAGCGCCGACTGTGGCCAAGTCTCCAACTTATACCACGAGACCAAATGCTTCCACGTCTCTCCCATTCTCATTCCCACAAATAAATAACATCTTCACGTTATCCCACAAGTCACTCGACTCGGGAGGATTTCCTCACCCAAGTCTCCGGATTTAACGTCCCCATCCAGCACAAGCGTCCCGATCCAAACATCCATTGTCCTAGCATAAGAGATATCCTCCGCCTTCCTTATAATACCACCTCCCTTTTTGATGAGCGTTCCTCTTCTATAACCGCCTCCCCTTATAGGTTCCACATAACTCCTGAGCGCAGCAGCAGTAGCATCCCTCATCGACCTCAACACAGTCCTCATCTGGTCACCCCCTTCCAACCCCAACCCCTCAATCTCCCTCTCAAAACCCTCCCCCACAACCGAGTTTGTCTCCCAATCCCCATCACCCAGCTCTATCTCAGGCACCACCACCCCCTCCCTCTCCAACTTCCACCCCGTCTCCCTCGCAACCTGTTTGATCCCCTCGGGACTAACCAAACACCTCATATTTTCCGTGCTGCTCTCTACCCCCCTCTCTAGTTTTAACCCCTCCAAAGTCCCCCTCGCAATCGCAGCAAAAACATGCGGCAGTGCTTCTTTAACTGTAGCATGCAACGCAAACTCCGCAATCAACACCCTCTTCACCCTCCCCTTCAAGCTCTGCAGTATCTCAGCCAAACTGTCGACATCGCGAAAATACCAGACGGAATGAACCAGCACCGCCACGTCCCACTTCTTGTTCTTGTTTCTCTCGTCCTCGGCGAGAAGAAACTGGACTGGATCAGCTTGGTGGAAGGTGATGAGCTCGGGGAAGCCATATCCAGGTGAGGTCAGATAGGCTTGGGCCTGACCCAACGTGAACGGAGAGCAGCCGTCAGACTGGTATGTATGTTTTTCGAGTGAGAACACTTGTGAGAGCGGGGCAGGGTCGAGAGCGTCGATGTGCCCGTGGGGGGAGTGGGATAAGACGAGACGGGCGAGGGCATCGGTGGTGGTGCCCTGCCCGCAGCCGATTTCCAGGACACGGGTTGGGCGTTCGGGCAGGTGATCTTTGAGGAGGTTGTGGCGGTATTCAAGTTGGGCGTCGTATTGCTGGGACGAGAAGTAGCTGGGGCGGAGGTGGTGGTAGCCTTTTGTTTTGTTGGCGTCGTCGGGCATCTTGTACTGGGCGGTTACCTAGTTGGCTTGAGTTGCTTTTGTTGGGTCAGATGATGGGAGAGTAGATTGGATGAAGGTGTTGGTTGCTCCTGCCCTTTTTTACTCTTGCCTGAGATATCCGGGTGAGGTGCTTGTGTGGAGGTCTTGTCAGTGAGGAAAGTGCTCTGGTACTGTCATGAGGAAAGTGAGAACATCTTTTGAGTCGTCAGTCCCGTCAACCATGGGTCATCTTGACTCATCTGGTATACCTGTCACTATGTATTCTCTCATGGTGATGAGTAGAGATACAGCTCATAATCTGCCAATTTCATGATTCAGGGTCTCATTCCAATATGACAATCATGAATAAGTATATAGTGAGACATGCCTTAAGCATTATCCTCATTTTCATGCAGTAGCACAAGCGCCTGGCAACATCAAACATGTCACCAAGATGCCTTCAACCACGCCGAGCTATATGACAAAACAGTGCATCGGGAACAATACTAACAGAACACTCAACGCCTCATTCAGATTTATGGAGCACCAAACACACTTTTGGTTTCCGGAGCCCCAATGTCCGGATTCCCAATCCGTTCCCTTCATAACCCCCCTCCACAACTCCCACATACACTTAACATCCAAACCCAGCCCGCTTGGCTCAGTGGTAGAGCGTATCACTAGTAAGAAAAAAGTCGGAAAGTGGATCACATCCACCTCCACCTACCTTCAACACACTAGGTCAATGACAAGGTCATTAGTTCAATTCTGATAGTGGGCATCATATTTTGCTTCCATTCCTGTCTACTTTTTTCTTTTTTTTCTTTTTTTGTCGCTATTCCCCCACCTACATTCTCAATCATTTCCTCCCCTCCCAAACCTCCCTCAAACTCTTCACACCGCCACCACTCACCAAATCAACCCCCGAACCCACCGCCTCAGCCGTAACCTTCCTCCCCCCCGCCGGAATAACCGCACTCTCATCCCTAAACCCCCCGCCTGCCTCTCCGCCAACCTCTTCACCTCCTCTGCCTTCTCCCCCTCCCCTTCCTCAGGTATATACCCCCTCAACACCTCCCTCACATAACCCCCCGGCACCCCCTCCCTCAACGCATCCTCAATCCCCCTGTTCATCCTCACAATATACTCCTCCCTCGGTTTATAACCCCCCTGATCCCTCTTGAAATCAATATACACCAGCATCTCCACCTCCTCCCCCTTCCCCTTCTCCTCCTTCCCCTCCTTCCCCTCCTTCCCCTTTGTCCTCCCTACATCATCCGCCGTACCGTGACCCGCACCCTTCCCCCAAAACTCCACCGCAATCACCCTCTTCTCATACGCATACGGAACCCCTTCGTTAAGATCCAGCATTTTCTCGTCTTCTGGCGTAAGCCGATACACCAACCCCCACACCTCATCAGCTTCCGAAGGTGGCTCATCGAGAAAAGTCGGCGAGCGGGCCACGTTGGCGTACCCCCTCGCGTTGATGAACCACTTGTAGTTTCTTAGGCGGCCGAGGCCGATATACGCCGAAGAAGGGCAGCGGCGGGCCATCTGGTCGAGCCAGAGGTTGGAGCCGTAGGCGAAGTAGATTTTGTTGTCTGTGGTGCCCATGGTGAGTGAGGGGTGAGTGATGGTGTTATAAGTGGAAGGTGTAAGTTCGGGAAGAGTGGACGAAGATGGGTTAATGGGAGCGGTTTGGGATGATCTATATAAAGGAGGTGTGTATCTGAGTCCAAACTTTAAACACGGTTTCTTTGATAAGATTCTGCGCTGGATGAGTAACAGATCGAGTCAATAAGCGGGGTTTATTAAGGCGCAATTGCAATAGCTGTTTGGTTGGTGGCTGCCGCCATTGAAACTTGACCAAAGCCCTAACCCTGAGACTTACACCAGTTTAATAACCACCAGTTTCTGTGACATTAAACCCCTGATCATAAACAAGAGAGTTCCTGCAAGGGAAACTCAAAGAAGAGAATATACATCAGCAACATCGAGATGCGCTGGCAACATGTGTAACATGGTCCCCTCCATACGCCCACATTGACCCGCATGAGAACCCCTAACCCCCTTCTCACCATCCCTCAACAACCCCCAGCGGACGCCCAGCCACCCCTAAGCCTCCCCAGCACCCTCCTCCCTCGCCAACCCCTTCCTCCTCGCCTCATTCAACGCCTTCAACTTCGCCGTCCCAATCCCCGCCACCCCATCCCTCTGATTATCCCCCAACCAAGGCTTCTTCGAATCCCCCAGCACCGTCCCCGCCAAAAAATACACCACCATCCCAAAAATAATCAGCACAAACGCAATCGGATACATCCAGTGAATCGTGTACCCAAACACCCTCGTCCCAATAATCACCCCCCAAAAGTTCGCCGTCAACAAATTCACATCAAAAATCGCCGCGCTCCCCATCCGCAAAATCAGCGGCACCAACGAGTAGAAAATGAACAGACAAAAAGTATACCCCACCAACCACCCAGCCACATCCCCATTCCACGTCGCGCCCGCAAAGCTGTTCCTGTCAAAAATAGCCGCCTGAACGCCGTTGATGCACACCCCAAAGATGCCTAGAAAGCCCAAGACTTCATACATTGGCCTCTTGGAGACGAACCACTCCTCGTAGACATTCGAAACGCCGTACAGCGTCGCTCCCAAAAGACCAAAGAGATCGCCTTTGATCATGTCCTTCCCGTTGCCGCCGTTGGTGCCATTGATGTGATCGCTTGCAAGCAAGACACCCATGCCGCCGCAGCAGATGAGGATACCTGCTATCTGGACGATTCTATACCTGACTTTGAGGAGGAAGAAAGACAGAATGACAACGCAAACAATAGCCCAAAAGTTGAGCAGCTGGGCAGACAAGATGTTGGTGTACTCGTAGGCCAAAACAGTAAAGTAGTTTCCCTGGACGTCGAGGAAGGACAAGATGAAATACTTCCAGCCGTCGCGCCAGAGGATGGACCGGTATTTCTCCCAGCCGTGCTTGTAGATGGTGTACGGGAGGTAAACTATCGTTAAAAGGGCGTAGTTGAAGAGAGTCTGGAAGGCTGGAATGATGGTGTTGACCGAGCTCAGGAAGGAGGTGAAGGTGTTGGAGCCGGTGATGCAGAGCGCGAGGATCTGGCCTAGGGCGATGATGGCCCAGAAGTCGACGGTCATGAGGTAGGAGTACCACTTGACATCCTGATTCTCGAGGTGCTTGAGGCCTGCGGCGACGGCGGCAGACTCAGAGTCGCTGTCGGTTGCGTGGCCCTCGGCGCTGATGCTGGTGGTGGTGGCGTGAGCGGTGGTCCCGTAGTCACCGGTGCCGTCTGTTTTGGCCATGACAGGCTCGACGGCGGTGTGAATGGTGTTGTTGTTATTGTCAGGCATGATGATTGTGTTGTTTCAAGTCCCCTAGAAAGTAGTTCTCTTGTAGTTGAAGTACTGGCTGTCTTAATATGTGGTAGTTCCTCGACCACAACTTGGTTAAATATAGATTACGCAGAGAATGTGTTTTCTCTGGATAAGTCTTTCTTACGTCCCCTCGAGCAAGCGCAAAGACTCAAAGTCGCCTGCCGTGAAGTTACTGATGTTTGGCTCGACGCATGAACGGGTGCGTCGAGAAGCGGAGAAAGTCGAGGGGCGCTTTGGATCGAGAAAAGCACATATAGTATTAGGTGAAGGTTAGGGTAGGAAAGAGAGCAAAACAACAGACGGTCAAACTTCCGTCGCGAGTTATTCTAGGTTCTAGAAAGAGCTGACTGGAGTATCAAGGACTTTTGAGCTTTTGAGTGAAGCAAGAGGGGAAAAAAAGAGAGGGCTCTGAGCGGGGTTTGTTGTTTCCCGCTAGAATATGAAGAGCGATTCTTGGCGAGCAAGCCACGGTGAGTTAGTGATCGTGGGTGGGCGGCAACCCTTGAAAATATTTGCAAAAAAAAACCGTTGAGTGGAAGGAGCCCAGCGGGGCCGGGTTGATGTCCGTTAAAGTTCGCCGGGATTTGTCTTGGCACCCGCGGGCGGAGCTGTGGGGGCATCAAAAGCGGGGTGCATTCGGGAGGCCGGTTTCGGTGGGCCCCCCGAGGCACCGCATTTTGGTCGATGTTCCGTACATACGGCTAACACCATCTATGCCGAAGTGGCTTACCGGAATTAAGACGGCTAATGACCGAGTCAGTCTTGGATGTCGTCCTAATAAGCTTCCACAGACTTGCTCACCTCGCAGAGTGTCTATCGCTTCATCTGCCGTATAATCTCATCATGTTTAGCTCATCGGCAAACCTCCTAAAGACAGTCAACCATGGTAATCGAAGCGAAACCGAAACCGAAAATATTGCCAACATGAACATCCTTCAAGAACACCTTTATACCCGAGTGACCTCGGACTTGCCGGACTCATGCTTACAAATGTTATCTCTTACCAGTTGATCAAGATGTCATCATGGCTTATTGATCAGGTCTCTGGAGGGGTATAAAACACTCACAATCAACCAGCGTCTCAGTTGGCAGCATCACCTCTCGACTTCTTTGCTTCACCCTCAAGCTTCACTTGTTAGTCTTCGCCATGGCTCCTTCTGCTTACCACAAGCTCCAATCCAAGCATGTCCTCATCCTTGGAGGAAGTTCAGGAATAGGGACGCTGTAGCAGATGGCTCACTTGCCTCTGGGGCCAAAGTAACCATCTCCTCCTCGTCTCAAACCAAGGTTGGCGCCGCCGTTTCCCGTCTCAAGTCAGAGTATCCTTCTCAGCCAGACACGATTACTGGCATTCCCGCCGACCTCTCCAATCCAGCCACGGTGGAAGATGTCCTTGACAGTTTGTTCAAGAAAGCCGAGTCCAGCCACGGTACCATCCATCATGTCGTTCTCACAGCTCCGTCCTCCCTTGTCCTCGGGCCCGTGGAAACTATGTCTGTAGATGACATCCTCTCGACTTCTCACATGCGCCTCGTTCTTCCCATTATTCTAGGCAAAGTCGCATCTCGATACCTTCCAAAGGAAAACACTTCCAGCATCATCATCACCAGTGGCGCTGTCACCAAAAAGCCAGGCAAGGGGTGGACTTTGATGAGCTACTATGGCGGTGGACTCTCAACTTTGGCCAAGGCGCTGGCGGTTGATCTCGCGCCGATTAGAGCCAATGTTGTTCGGCCTGGATATGTTGAAACAGAAATGTGGACTGAAGAGCATAAGGCTGTCATGCCGGAGGTTGTCGCCAAGACAACGCTCACTGGTATACCCGCTAAAGGGGAGGCTGTCGCGGAGGCGTATCTGTGGTTGATGAAAGACAGCAATGTGACTGGGGCGGCAGCGGAGACGGATTCTGGTGGGCTGTTGGCTTGATATGGCTGAGTTGATCCTGATATCTAGATGGTGGGCTGTGAATGAGAATGTTAGTGAAATTGCAAAACATCGAAATGTCAGCCGCCATATGCATCGATCGGTTGATGAGAAAAAATGACCCGCTTGACACCTGCCGGAGCCCTTGTCAGGGATCTTCCCATGTTTTGCAGAGAGACACAAGTTTCAATGTCCTACAAAGAGTAGAGCAATTAGTATGATGTTTCTCCCTTCGTTCGACTACAATCAACAAGTCCCCAGAATCTCATAACTTACCTCTGTTCCTCGATCCTTTGGCCCGTCCATCGTATATTTTTCGAGTTATAGCAAGGCGGTATCCAATTGCGCGTCCCATTTCCGGGCCTTGCTCCCACTTTATTTCTCTGTGTACGTCTGACAATGGAATTGTCTCGTGTTGGAGATGACGCGGCTTACACGAGCTCGTTTAAGTGTACTCCACGTGCAGGGTTCGTGTTGACATTCCATGCCCAGCCAACTGCTCCTTCTTCCTCCCATCAGCTGGAATGTTGCTCCTTCGCTCCTTCCCCCTGATTTTGAGGCCACCAAATATGACGTCCCAAAGATGAGCGGGCTGTGTGAGTGCGGAATGGGCAAGGCGCGCGTTTGTCTGCGACGTCCCTGTCAATTGGCACAGAATTGGTTTTGGATTTATCATCTGTTTGCACCACCATGACACAACCGGCTCAGGAGACATCCCGAGGAGCGCCTTCTTCAAGAGCCAGTCACTCCTCAAATACCCCAGCACGTGATGTTGCTTTTTCTTTTGTTATTGTTCCCTTGGTCGTTCAAGGCGAGTGAGTGCTGCCGTGGATACTACCATCCCAACAAGTCGCCATACGGCCGGTGCAACGAAGCGTCTCACAACCAAGACAATACCTACCCGCCATCTCTCCGTCTTTACAGGTCTGGCGGTCTGGCTTCTCTGTCAAGGAGACCCGTTTCCCAGTGGCTAGAGCAGTTCCGTTCTCCAAGCTCTTTTCATCCCATCTTATCGCCAACTTGAACTCGGTTAGAAACCGGATTTCGTTCGCCAGTTCTCATCGAGGCAGAATAACGACATCTCCTTTGCAGCGCGGGTAGCTGCAATTCTCCTGCATCATCTCGATTTCACCCTCACCACGAAGGCTGCCGCATTAGAGACTGCTGTCAGTTCCCTGTGTCACCATTGCGTCTCGACAGCAGCCACCCGAACAACACACACAAGTAAGTGGGCCATTTGCCCTGCTCGATCCCTTTCACTCCTATTCTCTCGCATACCTGCCTTCCCGATAGGTTTCATCATGTTGGCATACCTTCTGTAACGCACTACTTTCAAGTGCGCATCACGACCCCCCTCCCACTTCTGACTTGTACACCCGCACTTGATCATACCAGTCTGATATATCGAAGCATTAATTGACCAACTGACCGGCAGACCAACCATCTCACTCCGATCTCTGTAAAATGACCACATCACCCTCCCAAAGTCCTGGCCCAGGAGACCGACCTGTCTCAGACCTACTAGATTCACCCACTGCCCGTTCTTCACCACCACCGCCTCCTCGAAAAGAATTCAAGGCTTACGGTCAAGACTACCAATACGCCGAAACGTGGTCAAATCCTCTTCCGGAGTTTATCGTCCACAACCGTGGTAGCAAGGACTACCATCCCGGGGCGCTAGAAGCAGGGACCGCCGGAGTTCCGGGGGGAATAGGAGCAGCAACAGGAGCGGGGCCCGGACCCGAGAGCGTCGACGGCACTCAAGATACTGGCGCCAGCATGGATTACCACGAGAGTGTTTCCCAGCATCGTCCCGATACTGTCGGGTCTAAGGGCTCCGTCATAAGGGAAGCGGTTTGGGTGCCTCCTCCTGAGAAACCCTGGTATAGAAAGCTCTCCCACCTCCAGTGGCTCATCGGCACCGTCACCGTCCTGGGCATTCTTGCAGTCGTTCTTGCAATTCTAGGAGCCATGGGCATCCTCAGCGGGACAGCGTAAGTGACGATCTCTCAAGTCTGCTGCTCCTGTTTTCGCCTGCTAACATAGCTCCGTTAGTGGTACCGAGTCGACTTCTGATGCTGCCAACAGCACGACGAGTGCCATCCCGACATCAACGTCAACAACGTCATCAACCGCGGCACGACCAACCCCAACAGTAAGTGCTTCTTTCTTCACGATTGTCCCTCCTCCAAAAGACTAACACTGGCATCTTAGAACCTCAACGACTTCTGCAAGGACTCATCGTCCTTTCTCAGTGACGTCGATCCGTTCAACACCAAAGCCGACGGCGACAGCGGTAAAGTCGCCTGGTCATTGGACTCGTCGGCTTCTGCGGAGGTCTGCTGTAACACATGCTTCAACACTCCTGATTGCGCAGGCTGGATCTACACTGGCGTGGATTTCACACCCTGCACGCTGTTCACTCTGAAGGGTACCTTTGCCGAGTCAAAAGACAGGGACACGTGCCCAAGTGGCCAGGCCGGCATGATCACTTTTGGGCGTAAGAATGGGGAGAAGGCCACTGCGGGGAGGGGACCATGTAGCAACGATTTCAAGTTGGGCTGATGAGGATGTTCGAATGGCGTTATTGTTGAGTAGTATGTCTTGTAATTTTTGGGGGGTTTAGTTGGATGGCTATTTGTTACTTTTGTTCACTCACTTGAGGGAGGATTGGGAGGGGGTGAGGGGGGAGAGTGGGGAATATTTGCCTTGACAAAAAGGTTCCGGCCAGATACTGATAGATATTGGTCGCTGGGACACACGCATCATCTTGGGGACTTTGAAGCACATTGATGATATTTGACCATGACGGGGAAAAGGGTTCTCGATGAGAACGATGCTCTCTGTCTGTGTATAATATACTTCCATTTGCGTTGAATAAAAATTTTCCCTTCATGATCTTTCTATTAGCAGTCGACAATGACAATGCTTTTGCGACATTTGACAATACATACATTCTCACAGGACAGAAGATGAGCAAAGAAAGAAAAGAAGCAGCACGAGTTACAAGTACAAATAACATCTCTTTTTTGTTTCCCCAGAAGGAAAAAAACCTGTCTATTTCGCCGATTATTTCACCGTTTCCTTCACCCACCGCGAGCAACAATGAATCCAACGAGACCGTCCGTGTTGTAGTATGATGGGAACAACAAGAAAAGACAAAAAGACAAGAAGAAAAAAAGGCAAAGTTTGGAAAAAATTCTAGTTCTTCATGGGCTTTTTTGCATTCCTGGTTTTGTTTGTTTGTTTGTTGTGTGTTTGTGTGTTTGTGTGTCCTTCCTGTACCTGAATCCGACCATCCCATCCCCCATCCCCCCCCAAGCCAACCCTTCCTTGCATTAGCCCACTGACACACATATTTCCCCCCTTCCCCAAGCCAGCCCCCCTATTCTAAATTGTTTATGATTTTTGCAGAATGGTGGGGCTAACCTAAAGACGAAGAATCTTGACAGCCTGCTGCTCAATCGTCCCCTCAGCAGGGAAACTCATCTCCTCCAGCTTCTGGGCATACGGCGTGGGCACATCGGCACCGGTGACTCTGGCAGCGGGGGCATCCAAGTAGTCGAAAGCGTACTCCATCGTCAGGGCGAGAATCTCGGCACCGACGCCAAAGGCAGGGAAACCGGACTCGACGGCCATGAGACGGTGGGTCTTCTTGACGGACTTGACGATAGACTCGATATCAAGAGGCTTGATGGATCTGAGGTTGATGACCTCGACATCGACGCCGTACTTCTTCTTGAGGTTCTCAGCCGCGACGAGAGACTGCCCGACGCAGCGGGAGAGGGTGACGAGAGTCAGATCCTTGCCGGCGCGCTCAATCTTGGCCTTGCCAAAGGGGATGACGAAATCGTCCTTTTGGGCGGCGGCAGACATGGGGAAGGACTGGCCGTACATGAGCTCGTTTTCGAGGACGACGACGGGGTTGGGGTCGCGGATGGCGGCCTTGAGGAGGCCCTTGGCGTCTTCGGCGGACCAGGGGGAGACGACCTTGAGGCCGGGGATGGAGCCGTACCAGGCGGAGAAATCCTGGGAGTGCTGGGCGCCGACGCCGGCGGCGAAGCCGTTGGGGCCGCGGAAGGTGATGTTGCAGGGCTGGATGCCGCCTGACATGTAAAGGGTCTTGGCGGCCGAGTTGACGATTTGATCGATGGCCTGCATGGCGAAGTTCCAGGTCATGAACTCGCACTAGGAAGTCATTGTTACGTTAGCGGCATGTTGGGAGGGTGAATTGAGTTTGAGTGTTGACATTTTTGACAGCTGTAGTCGTAGTGCGGTGATGTTGCGCGCTTGTGGTGGGGGGATGCGGTGCAAAGGCGGGATGCTGCAATGTGAGGCACTTACAACTGGGTGCAGACCGCTCAGGGCGGCACCGACGGCCAGACCGCAGAAACCGGACTCGGTGATGGGTGTGTCGATGACACGCCTCTCGCCGAAGCGGTCCAAGAGGTTCTTGGTGACCTTGTATGCGCCATTATACTGGGCAACCTCCTCGCCCAGAATGAAGACCTTGTCGTTTTGCTCAAGCTCCTCGGCGAGCGCCTCGTTCAGGGCATCGCGGACTGTGTACTCCTTGACGCCGGAAGCGTCGGCATATGTCCGTCTTTGTACGCCGGTGATGGCGGCGGCCCCGGAGAGGAATGGCGATGTGGTGGCCGGGCGGAAGGCGGAGGTCCTCGCGGTGGCAGCAAGGCGAGCCGCTGGTCGGAGATAACGCGACATGACTTATTTTTTGATGGGGAAAAAAAAAAGGGAATCCACAGGGGCACTAAGTCGCAGGAGGGAGAGCGGCCTTTGAGTGCTGAGCTCGCTCGATGGAAACGGGCCCGCTCGGAAGAGGTTGAGGCACAAACGAGTGCAAGATCCGCGAGGTCCGGAGGAGGAGTAAAAGTGGTGATGCAAGAGGTGAAGGTTGTCAGCGCCAGAGGGAATTTTTTGTCTTTCACCTAATCGATGGAAGCTTGGGACAGCTCAGTCGGACTCTGGAGCGTTGAACCCCCAACGACCAATCCGCGCTAGCTCAGGATCGGCTTAGTGAGCTGAATCCCTGTCCCTGTTCTGGTCCGCGCTCGGGAGCTTGGCCGGGCAAACCCACGCCAGACTTTCCACTTGACAGCTCCCAGGGTCCACTGAAGCTGAACCAGTGGAGTGTTCAACACTTGTCTTGATGAGATTGATAACTCCGTAACAGCATAGAAATTGGAAATAATGACACGTTGATATCTGGACATATTCGGCACATTGCAATAGTAGCTCCAGTTGGTTGGGGATCGGGTCCGGAGATCCGGTATGAACCTCGCCTACCTACGGTATACTTTTTTCCTCGGGGCTTATCTACCTTAGGTGTTACAGCGACCAGACAGGATTGGGTAACCAAATCTGAGTTGCCCTGACCGCAGGACCCGCAACGGAAAACTTGGAGGCAAAAGCCGAAAGATGCTGACAAGTCAAACGACAACATACAAAGAGGAAGTCGCTTGGGTTCAAACGAATAAGATGATATTATATATACAACGAATATCGAGCCAAGATGGTGCTGCCAGAACCCTAAATGACAACCCTCCGGTACTCGGTGACTATTATAAACAATACAGGTTCTATATCTCCAATGCAGAGGGCCGTTCCCATCCTTTTCCTCCGCATTATTATGCGGCCCTAGGTCATCCAGTCGTGTATCGAGATCTTCATCAAGGGTAATCTTTTAGTTGAGAGGCTTCTGGCCGACCATGAGGTACATTGGTGTGAAGAGGTCCAACTTGGCCCCAGCGACCAGGCCATCGGCACCCTTGGCGAGGGAGTCGGCGGTCTTCTTGGTTCCCTTGGGCGCAAGGCCAAGGATCTCAAGGAAACCGGTGAACACGTGCACGGCGCGGCGGCCGGCGTGGGTCATGCGGAGCACGGTGAAGAGATCAAAGTACGACTGCATGTACTTGGTCTCACCGGCAATACCCCAGTACCAGGGAATGGGGTCGTCGCGCTTCGCGAGATCCTCGTGGTGGAGGAGGTTGAAGCCAGCATCCTTCATGGCCTGGAGACCCTCGGAGATGGTGACCATGTTGGAGATGCCGTTACCCTCCTCGATGGCGAGACGGATGTCCCTGTGCTCGAGGTTGTTGTTGTCGTAGTTGTCGGTCATCAACCACTCGTACACACCGAACTTGCCACCAGGCTTGAGCACTCTGTAGATTTCGCTATAGACGCCAACAAGCTTGGGGGCGTGGACGGTAGCCTCGATGGCATAGACGGCATCGAAAGAGTTGTCGGGGAAAGACATTTGCTGGTAATTGTCAACACTACTGCTTGAGAAATGCTGTCCCAAATTCTCGACATACCATGAAATCACCCTTGACATATTTGAGCTGGCCAGAGAGACCCTCCTTGACGGCGTACCGGGTGGCACGCTCAATCTGGTAGTCGTTGTTGTTAAGACCGGTGATGTGCGCATCGGTGAACTTGGCGATCTCTCTGGCGGGACCACCGATACCGCAACCAACATCAAGCACCTTGTCACCGGCGTTGATGCCAATCTTCATGGCAAGGTAGTGCTCGTGGCGAGCAATGGCCTGGTAGAAACCCTCACCGAGGGAGTACCGGCAGAAGTGGAAGGACTGACCCCAGCCATACTCGTACAAATCGGTCGCCAAGTTGTAGTAGTGTCTGGTCAAAGTCGCGTACTCCTTGGTGCGGGCCTGGATAGCATGATTGTCAGTCCACGCGTTGCAGGGAGAGGGGCGCGCAATTGTGGATACCCACCTCTCTGTCGGCATCGGTCTCGGTGGCAGCAGTCTTGTTGTCGAAGTGCTTGAAGTACTCATCAACGGCGAGCTTCTTCGCCTCCTTGTCCTTGGAAAGCATGGCGGCGAAACCACCCTTGGCCTCGGTGGACTTGCCGTGGAGGGCCTTCATGAACTGAGCATCGCGCTGGTGGTCCTCCTTCTCGAGGGGAACGACGGGAGTGGCGGAAACCATGTTGAATGTTGAATTAGAAGGGAGTGAACCGAAAAATTAAACCGAGTACTGTTGGTATAAGCAGACAGGGAGAATGAAGATGCGCAAAGACAAGGACAGCGGGATGATGGAGCGGTGGGCGGGCTCCTAATTTATGTAGGGAAAAAGTTTCACGGCCCCTTATTGAGGTCGACAGGCCAGCAATCTCCCGGCGCGCTGGAGTGCGGTAGCTGCCAGTGAAGCCCCACAGACCAGATCCATCGGATCCAGGAACAAGCACTTCCATAGGTAGTCGAGAACGCAATCCTATTGGCCAATTGCTGCACTAATGCCGAATACGGTAACCAGTTGGAAGTCGTTGCTGCTGTGAGCCAAGCATAACAACCTCCCGTCTGATCAATTGCATGTGCTCAGGAAACTTCCGCCCCTTTTTCGCAACCGTACTCGGATACAACGGAATACAATATTTAGCTGCGATATTTCTATGGTGTTTGAGAAGCGCTGGAGGCCATATCCGACTAGTCATGCGCTGCCAGCGAACACGCATTGGTGTTGACTGCCAGCTTTGTTGGTGTATGCAGCTGGAGGCGGTGATGGCTCGCCTAGCAACTGTTGTCAAGTCGTGGCGGATGTGACATGCACCGCTTTTTGTTTCCAAGGAGCCGTAAAAGTCGTCGGATGACTTCTCGACGTCCTCTCCCTTGCTCACATGGCTCATGAGCTCTGTTCGAGAAAGATACAATATCGAAGTTTATGGAGGTGCTTCGCTGATATGAAATGCGAATGCGCATCATGCGAGTTCGAGGTCGATAGCATTCCGAATACGAATACGCTGCCAAGAACTACTTGAAAGCTTTGACCATCACATCAGCCACAGCTTGTCGTAACTTGTGGCGACCGATAAGCCGCTTATCGGCGTCGTCAGAGCCCTGCCAAATTTCCAGCCGCGACATCACCTCAACTCTCCAGCCTTGTCATCGCTTGCGATTTGCTGCAACATCACATCACCCCACGTCGCGCAGATTCATCATCAGCCTCCTTTTTCGCTCCAGTTTTTGCCATCACGATCCCGAGACTTACTCCGTAATATACCGAACATTCGTCATTCCCCACGCGCGATAGTCGCAAAAGGCCGACCAAGATGCCACCACAAATCAAACAAGACCTGAACCGATCCGGTTGGGAATCCACCGACTTCCCCTCCGTATGCGAAAACTGTCTGCCAACGAACCCCTACGTCAAGATGCTGAAAGAAGACTACGGCGCTGAATGCAAACTATGCACTAGACCATTCACCGTCTTCAGCTGGTCTGGCGAGGGTCGCGCACACGGCCGCAAGAAACGCACCAACATCTGCCTGACATGCGCCCGACTGAAAAACGCCTGCCAGTGCTGCATCATGGATCTGCAGTTCGGCTTACCCATCGTCATCAGAGATAAAGCGCTCGAACTCATCGCGCCCGGACCCCAGAGCGAGATTAACCGCGAGTACTTTGCGCAAAACAACGAGCAGGCCATCCAGGAAGGGAGAGCAGGCATCGAGGCCTACGAAAAGACAGACGAGAAAGCGAGGGAGCTACTTCGGCGGCTAGCGCAAAGCAAGCCCTACTTCAGGAAAGGCAAAGAGCTGGATTCCGATGGCAACCAAGTCTCCGGAGGCCCATCGGGGAGCAGCGGGAGCGCGACAGGTGGAAACCCGGCCGTTGGAGCAGGGCTTGGCGGTGCTGGACCGATCCGAACACGAGATTCACGGGCGGCAGCTGCCGTGGGAGCGAGACCAGGAGGTGGGAGGAGGGGACCGATCCCTGCGACTGCGCCTCCACCAGGACCCAAGGACTGGATGCCACCTGCGGATCCGACCATCATGTCGCTCTTCGTAACCGGTATCGAGGACGACCTTCCCGAATACAAGATCCGGGACTTCTTCAAGGCTTTTGGAAAGATCAAATCCCTGGTGGTGTCGCATATGACCCACTGCGCTTTCGTCAACTACGAGTCTCGCGAAGGAGCCGAGCAAGCTGCGGCTGAGTGCAAGGGACGTGCTGTCATTGCTGGCTGCCCTCTTCGGATTAGGTGGAGTGTGCCAAAGGCCATTGGCAACATGAATAGGGAGGAGAGGGGTCAGATGCTGCGCGATGGGCGGTCTGCCTTCCCCGAGGCGAAACGGAAGGTTAATCCCAAGGCGATCGAAGGTGGGAGTGCCCAGGACGGAGATGCCTCTGCGCAAGGTCAGGAACAAGGCGGGCTTCTTCTTGCGCCACCCCCAGGGCAGGATGACGTTCAATATGCTAGCTTGGCTGGAAACTAGAGAGGAAAAGTCTTTGTGTTACTGATTTCGGCATGGCGTTTGGGAGGCTATCATTGCCAAAGGACAGTTTAGGGTACGGGAGATATCACCACTGCATCTGCATCATGTCATGTTATACTATTGTTACATTGTTGTACACTGAGGGGTATCATAGACGGCTATACAATACAAGGCGAAATCATTTCGCTCTACGCCGGCAATCCTGCAATCTTTGCGCATTTGTTTCCTGTCCACCGTCATGGTCTACTACCTCTCAGAGCAGCACTTGAACCCGCCAACTCTTGGGCTCTTGCTTGCAAACTTGATGGACTCATTGTCGCCTCTTTCGGTGTGCTCGTGGATTCGGAGCTCTGAATATGAGGTTAGCACCACCTGCCCTTCCACTTGAGACTTTTCGTATTGGCAAACTCACTGTATGTGTCTCCCTCTTTGATTCCCTGAACGACGTTTGCCTTCAAGAAGCTGGCAACCTCCTCGGCATGCTTCAGTGCCGGCTCGATCGAGGGGTCTGAGGCTGGGAGGGTGGCCTTGTCACGGAAGCCCCTACGGATCGCATCGCGGGCGCCGGTGAGCATTCGAATATCGCCTGGCAAATAGAACTGTTAGCTAAATATTTGGACAACAATAGTTCGTATAGAACGTACCTTCGAAGGCAATCCTCGCGGCGCGCAGCAGATTTCTGTAGGATTGGACGGCGGCCATTGTGATATGTAGGACAGTTGCGGTTCAACTCGGGGAACAGGAACAATTCAAAAGTTCAAGACTTTGTTTCAGCATCTTGTCAGCCATTGGAAACGCCCCCGAATGGCCTGGAACAACGACGTTGCTGGGGATGCCCTGTGGACCTACAGTACAATCTGATAAAGCTGACTGGCCGGGAATAATTTAAGGTGGGGCTCCCTGTGAACTCGGCCCAAAAATTCTTGACCACCACCAAAAAAAAGTGCCCCTCCACCCCAAGTCAACTTGGGATCTCCAACAGCCTTTCGCTTTTGCAGAACTAAACACCGCAAAAATGGCCACCACCGCCGTTGTTCCAACTCCTCTCCTTGCCCTCCCTGAGGGATGGACTGCTGAGAAAGACATTCAGATTATTGGCAAGCTCAGCGGTGCCACTCAGCGCACCCTCGAGCCCGTTGGACCATACTTCCTGGCTCATGCCCGCCGTGCCCGCCATAAGCGCACCTTTTCCGAGGATGACCGCATCCAGGCTCAAGAAAGGGCCAAGAAGGTTGAGAACGACGAGGAGAGCGAGATCAGCGAGCCCGAGGACCCCATGATGCTGGCCCGTGATGCCAAGGACTGGAAGGTTAGTTGAAGTCACTTGTCTGGTGTGAAATTGGTCCGTCACTGACATCATTTCCTCCAATTTAGCAACAAGATCACTACAAGGTGCTCGGTATCTCCAAGTACCGCTGGAAGGCGACCGAGGAGCAGATCAAGCGTGCCCACCGCAAGAAGGTCCTCAAGCACCACCCCGACAAGAAGGCTGCCGCCGGCCGCACCGACGACGACAACTTCTTCAAGTGCATCCAAAAGGCCACCGAGGTCCTCCTCGACCCCATCAAGCGCCGCCAGTTCGACTCCGTCGACGAGGAGGCCGATGTCGAGCCCCCAACCAAGAAGCAGCTCCAAAAGGGCAACTTCTACAAGCTCTGGGGCAACGTCTTCAAGTCGGAGGCCCGCTTCAGCAAGAACCACCCCGTACCCATGCTGGGCGACGACAAGTCCACCAGGGAGGAGGTCGAAAACTTTTACAACTTCTGGTACAGCTTTGACTCCTGGAGGTCATTCGAGTACCTCGACGAGGATGTCCCCGATGACAACGAGAACCGTGACCAGAAGCGCCACACGGAGCGCAAGAACGCCAACGCCCGCAAGAAGAAGAAGGCTGAGGACAATGCCCGCCTCCGCAAGCTTCTCGACGACTGCTCCGCTGGTGACGAGCGCATCAAGCGTTTCCGCCAGGAGGCCAACGCCGCCAAGAACAAGAAGCGTCTTGAGAAGGAGGCTGCCGAGAAGAAGGCTGCTGAGGACGCCAAGGCTGCCAAGGAGGCTGCTGAGAAGGCGGCTAAGGAGGCCGAGGAGAAGGCCAAGGCTGACCGTGAGGCCAACAAGAAGGCTAAGGAGGCGGCCAAGAACGCTGTCAAGAAGAACAAGCGTGTTCTCCGTGGCTCGGTCAAGGACGCCAACTACTTTGTTGAGGGCGATGCTTCTCCTGCCACCATCGATGCCGTCCTTGGTGATGTTGAGCTCATCCAGGGCAAGATCGAGGCTGAGGAGATCGCCGATCTGGCTGGCAAGCTCAATGGCCTGAAGGTTGCTGATGAGATCAAGAGCGTCTGGAAGGCTGAGGCTGAGAGACTGATTGGTGCTGGGAAGATTAAGGAGGGAGAGATCAAGGCTCTCACTGCTTAGATGTGGTGTTTATAAGCGTACAAGCATTAGCATGTGAAGGGCGGGGATGATACCATGATGACTTATGGATAGAAAAATAGATGGGCTTAGCCAATAGAGCGAAGACAGTACTGTCATAACATTTGACTACCTTGCTTCTACGGGAATGACAATGAACTGATGAAATCTGAAGTAGATACGACCTGCATTCCCTTCAATAACCCACTATCCCACAACTAAACGCCAAAGATTGAGACCCCCTTGCTAAAACCAGACGCCCCTTGAAACCCTCCAGTTCTAGCCCGGGTACTACCGCTGCTAGCACTGCTGCTGCTACCGCCACCACCTGCTACGGCCTCTTCACCCTCCTCGTCTCTTTCTTTCTCTTTCTGTTTCTCGAGCTCCTCCTGCCTCTTGAAATACTCCTCCCGCGCCTCATCCGCCTCTTTCCGCTCTCTCCCCCACTTCTCCTTGTAAAACCGTTCAGCATACTCTCGTCGACCCGGCTTATACAAACACCTTTGTGGATCTTCCCTAACTCTTCCGTCGGTCCTCCGTAGGTAGGTGCTGTACTCTATCACCTTTTCCTTCTCTTTGCTCGTGGAGCTCCTAGAACTACTGCCTAGCTTTTGCCTCAAGCTATCAAACAAACCGGTTGGTGCTTGTGCCGGGACGACCGGGATCTTTTCGGTTGCGAGTTTAGAGTAGTGGGGTTCCCAGAAGGATTGACGCACACTCCAGCGGCTGTTGGGGAGAGGGACGCAGATGATATCTGGGCCTGGCGGGATGTTGTTGCCGGGGCTGCAGAGGTACAGGTCTACGGCGTCTTCCATCCAGGCTAAGAGGTGGATGATGCTGGAGGATTTGAGGGGGTCGGGGACGGAAGCGGATCGGGTGTGGGTGAGGTTGTGGCAGTACCAGAGGCCGGGGTAGGTTTTTGGGTGGTTGACTGACTTGGGTTTTTCGGGGCGGAAGACTAAGTCAAGGACTTCCTCTTGGAGGGCTTTGTAGTGCTGGACGATATCGGAGAGCCGTTCTTGGGTTGTGGTGGGCAGTTTGGGAATTTGAGGTTGGGATGGGTGGAAGTGATAGGTGATGAAGAAGTCGGTGATGGTTGAGAACTGGTCTATGGCAAAGTATTTGATGAACTGGCGAATTCGGGAGGCATCTTTGGGTTCTAGATGGGATCCGAGAATGCTGCTGGTTGAGGTGAAGTTGACTTTTATAGCTCGGTCCTCTGCGATTTGGTAGCGGCTTGCCTTCTTGTTTTTATGATGGTTGGTGATCCACTCGAAGCAAGCTGAGGCCAAGATTTCTGGCTTGCTGGTTGATGAGTTGGAAGCCTCGGCTACGAGGTAGAAGGAGCGAGGGTCCTGGGCACTGTATTTGATGTGCTCTTTGACAAGTGTCTGGAAGAGCTTGTAGTAAGGGTGTCCGGTGCCCTTGTTGGATAGGTCAGGGAACACATGGTTCCAGAGAGGCGAGTTGAGGTGCTGTTGTAGGTTCAACTCGTAGATGGCATCGACATCTTCTGCATTATCTGCGTTTGCGAAGCGGACATTGATGTCCGTGCCTGTTGTGACAGTGGTGTTCGTGGCGACATCTTCAGTAGTATTGTTCGCCATATCTGCTGTCAAGGTCGAGAGCCAGAATTGATTGAGGAAAGCATGCTGGTCAAAGGAACCACACTGACAAGAACATCCTTTTGTAGTGAAAAGTCTGACTTACCTACCAAAGTCTGGGAATATTTTACCAAACATGGCGAGACCCGGTGACAGCTGCCGGTTTCGTGATCACATCGGAACAAAGGTAAGGGCACCAACGAAGATTACACCTGTGTTGGTCATGGATTGACACCACATACACGCAGACTACAAAAACGAAAACCGACGATACCTCTCTAACAGCCTCTCCCTTGAAACATCTTCATGTTGGTCATTCTCAACAATGTGAAACTATTGCCACTCTCACTGCGGTCGGAACGGCTCCATTGTCGAGTCACACGGGATCTCTCCGAGGTCGAGAAGCTTGACATCTTTATTCTCATCCCAACATTTCCTAAACACACCACTGTTTTGTCACCGAGCCCATGCCTCACAGCAAAGCTGTCACTTGCTAGCCCCTGCAATCTTGATGAAGACTCTATTCTGCAATTTACGCATATTTCTTTTTCTAGTACTTTATCAGTTACCCATATCTTCAACTATCCAAACATTATGCACATGCCCCATCTTCATAATTACCTACCTGAACCAGGTAGTCAGTCGACCCTCTTACCTCAAGGCAAACCCCCCCTCCCCAACTGCCACGAAAAATACCCCACCCAAAAGTCCTCCCTCCCCCAACCCACCCCCTCCTGTTCCAGCATGTGTTGCCTCCTCCTCCTCCTCATCCTCGCCTCATTCACCCTCATCAACCTATACCTCTCCTCAGGCCCACACTTCACCCACTCCCCCCTCATCCTCCTCGCCTCCGTCCTCGCCTCCCGAAACCAGAGCTCATATCGTTCCATCACCTCCCTATCATCCCCCTCTCCGTCCTGAGACCCCAACCCCGACCCCAACCCCGACCCTGACCCAGAGCCAGAGCCAGCCACTTCAACAACAACAACCCCCTCCACCAACCTCCTCACCCTCCCATAACTATGCCCCTCCAAAAACCGTTCCGTAATCCCATTCTCAACCCAACCACGCGGCCTCAACAACGGAAACACCATCGCGACCCCATCCGGCCCGCCCAGGTGGTGGTGGTCAAGCTCATGAACCAGAGTTTTCGTTTTCGTTTTCTGGGTCGTCTCCCCGAGACTAACCACATCCAATTAAGCATCTCCCCCAGCGCAGCCTGCCTCCCTCCCGCATGACTCCCAGGGGCTCCCAGGGGCTCAACACAGTGAAGAAGGGGTGTTAGTCCACACCCCACTCCCATACCCCTCAAGATTAGAAATTCTATATACTTTGCCGTTGACGCAAGGATTTTGGATTGAAGACCCCAGCATGGACTGGAATGATGAGTTGGTTGGTGGATCGAAAGGAAAAAGGAAAGAAACAAAACAAGCTTTGGCTGTAGATTTACCTACCTGGTAGGCAGGGTGTAAACAAGGACTTTCTGATTGAGTGGCATGTGAATACCACAAACCGGAAGTTATAGGTGCCATAGGCCCAACTGGAGGACTCGAAGAGTCATTTCAGTTGGCTGCGAAAAATAATGACGTCGGAGGCAAAGATAACCCCAAGCCAACCTTCTATTTCAGAACTGTCCGAGCTGTAGGCACCAGGTGTAGCTGGACAAACAATAAATCAACACCTAGCATCAAGCCTCAAGGTCATTCTTGCAACAATAGCAAACTGTATTGACTCCGCACTGATAACGACTTCCTAGCTCACCATCCAACCAGCCCCTATCCAAAAGTACTTTCAAACCCTGCCCCTTATAGATCACTCATAAACATAGCAAAACGGCCCATCAACAATACTGTTCAAGTCCCGAATCTTGTAGACCTTATCCCCCACAATCCCCAAATCAACATTGTCATCCAAGCTCTGCTGCTTACCACCGCCACCAAAGCTCATCATTGACGTCCCACCAGCAATAGTCTGAATCCTGGTGTTGGTATCTTGACTCTGCCAGATGACCCAAGTACGATCAATCATGCCGTGGTGCACCCAGAAAGCAGGGTCGTTGGGGCTGGTGTAGAAGTCACCGCCTGGGTCACCACCGATGGTGAAGTGACCGGCGGCGTGGACTCCGATACCACCGCCAGCACCGCCAAATCCACCTCCAGCGCCCTGCATGACGTTCTGGAACGTGAGGACGTCACGGCTGCTGGTGATGAGGTTGGCGATATCTTGTGTGCGGGCGTAGCGGGAGGTCAAGTAGTTGGACATGTCGCGGCGGAGGCAGCGAATGTTCTCACCATAACCGTCAGAGCGGGGGTTGCGTGGGGGAGCAGGGTCGATGGCAGGGGAAACGGGGCCGAGACGGACGGTCATGCTGTAGTGATATGTGGTTAGAGGATGATTTTATGAAAATAAAAGGGAAAGGAAACAAACTTTTTGAACGGGCCAGTCTCGACACAGCCACCACCATTGCCAGCAGGGGCAATGCCAGAGGATCTGTGGCTGGTCTTCTTGCCGTTACCACTGAGAGAGGTGTCGCTCCCATCGAAGAGTGGCGACTTCTCGGGGTCTTGAGCCCAGCGGCCCCAGTCCCAGTACTATGTCCCAGTGTTAGCTTGAGAAGACATGTCAAAGCTTGATTCGGAAAACATACAGGGTGGCTCCCGTTGTAGTTGCACTCTTTGATGAGGGCCTGCTCAAAGGCCCACAGGTAGTACCGGTGCCATGAAAGGAAGCTTCCGGTGTTGTGGATGGACATGGTCTGCTGCATGTGGACGACGACGAAGTCTTCATATCTGGTCTTGGCTCCAGGGAACTGTGTAGGGTTGAGCTTCGACGGCTTCTCCATCAGGCACAGCAAGGCGGCGATGTAGGATTTCTTCTCTGCGGCAGAGATATCACCCCTGAATTTCAAATGTGTCTGTTAGATTCTGTCTCCAGAATGGTCCACAAAAGGGGCAAACTCACCACTCCCGGCGAACCTTCAAGTTGGCCTTGGTACAAGTCTTTGACTTGGCCAACAATGCGTCGATATTTGGGCGTCCCTTCTTCTCAAGATCTGACACGGCATCGCCAGAGACGAGGCCGGCAAGGAGGAGCCATGGCACTGCTAGGAGTGCAAAGACTGAAAAACGCGCCATGATGGAGCCGCGTTCCGAACAGGAGCTTGAACTGACAGGAAGGTCTCATGGACTCAGGAAGTCGGGGCACCGAGCTAGTGTTTATAAGCCCTCTCCCAGACGGTATCTTCCACAGTCCCACACATTGTTTCCTCTTCGAATTGCCCTACTTTGCCTGCCAGGAGCCACGACACCCCGGATAGCGTGCTCGGCAAATATCGTCCGCTCTAGATTCCCTAGCCTGTTTGTATGTACCAACTCTAGATGATGACCCAGAAAACAGGGGGCCGTATAAACAAGGATCTTCGCTAACGGCGGCTGCAACGTTGGGTAGTCCTGTATGGCTGGCGCCTTCGGATCACGGCAGATGGTCAGCGAGGCTTTGAATATGAAAGAAATTGCAGAGGGCTCATCTAAACGAGGCATATCCATCCGGCTTTGGACTTCGGTTGACCCGCCGAAAATAGTCATTGGGCATATGATGTCGACGGGAGAGGTAGGGTGCGGGCCACTTACCGGCGTAAGCAAGGGTGGGTGAAACAACATAGACCCCGTGAACTGCCATGAAAGTATCCAGCTCTCTGGGAGGATGGGAGGAGACGGCCGCAATGCTGCCGACTGGTCCGGAATCTTTTTGCCTCAATCTACCCAGTGGGTTTTCGTCAGCTGGCAAATCTGGGGTAATTAGCCTGAGTGACGGGGAGGTTGCGCCCCGCAATAGGGATTCCGTCTTAAGGTTGCCCCCGGATTCTTGACGACGTCTGCAGCTTCGGTTGCGTGGTTTGCATTTTCTGCGTCGTTGCATGCAGAATTGTACGTGGTACATGTGCCAAATGAAATCGTTGCTGTTGAGTTTATTGATGCCCGTGTCCTCGGTTGTACTGGAAGAAGCCGCGTCTGAATATTGCCATCGTCAGTTGCTAGTTCTTGTGGCCCGCATAGTAGTATTTCTATCTATCTGTTGTTTACGTGTGCTTGGCAGAACGTAGTTTTGGCCGTTGGTTGGACTGGTCCAATCTTTGATATTCGCTCAAGCACCTCGCAGCAATGCCACCGCCCTTCTTTTCCAGTCCCGTCCCGGCAGCCGAATACAATGGAACGCGAGCGCTGGGCGAAACGCTTTTTCCCGGGAGGGTGAAATGTCGGTGATGTTGAATCAAGGCATCCAGCGTGGGTCTCAACACACACACGGGTTCGGAACACTTCCGTGGGATAGTGCTGCTGGAAGCGGGAGGCCAATGGAAAGGAGGGGGAAATAAGCCAAAAGAGCAGAAATTACGCAGCCTCCATATATTGGACCTGCTTGGCTGTTGGACTTTGGTCAGAAAGAAAGTGACTCGCCTTGAATCGTTCATCTTGGAACGTGATCTGCACACCAAGGCCTTCTTGGGTCCCCTTGGGCTTCAATGTGGAATCGGCAGATATCTTGGTTCGGATGGCGTGCCGAATCTGAAAGTGACACTGAAGCCTTGCTTATGCTTCTTGGTTTGTTGGCGTTGGACGCCCAGGAAACTGTAGTTGGGACCATATTATCCATCAACAAGCCGAACATACGAGGAGAGACTGTTCTGGGTGAGGCGGCGGTGGATTGCTTGACCATCTGTGATGGAACTTCTGAGTCATCTGTCGGTCCTAGACAGTAAGACAATCAGAGTTGAAGTAGACCTTTGCTTGAGACTTATGAAAAATGTCAGGCTCCTGAGGGGCTGATTGAACCTTGGGCTCACACTTAGACAAGAAAGGTACTTTAATGTAACCACATGGGTGGTGGGCCGCAATAATTGCTGACGGATTAGCAGAGGATGGAGAGTGGTCACTTGAAGACGCACCTAATTGAGCGGGATCTATTCTGCTGGTTGCTGACATGACTGTTCAGGTGCACACGCGGCGGACAAAAAAACCGGTACTGCAAATGTTCAACAGGCATCAAAACACAGTTAACAGAGCCCACAAGATAGCCGCTAGACCTCGAAAGAGAGTCGGCAGGCTTTTAAAGATAGTCGATAGACCTTTAAAGATAATTGGTAGTTCATTAAAGATAACAGGCCTGTATTTAGCAGCGTATGTGGTAGGTTGTGCAGGTAGCGGTGCCAGTTTTTTGTCCAGGGCGCGGAGCAGTGGCAGTGGCCTGATGGGTGGCAAGAGCGACTGTCTCTATGGATCAATTTGGCTGGGGTTATGCTGCAGAACTCATTCCACAATAGCGTTCAATGATGACTGAATTCTGCCACAAGGCAGCTGTCAAGAAGTTGCCACATGACCAAATTTCTATGAGATTTTTTAGGCCTCAATAGCTGATAAGAAATTGGAAAGAACCATTGTGGCGTCTTTAATTGTGGGCGAAGGAGCAAAAATGAACGGCAGGAGTGCTCCTCAACTGTTATTTCATGATGCCGATACCGGCAAGCCTGGCGCGAATCATGAAGCCTACTAGGCAGCTCAATTCTCATCTGATATCTGCGTCTTTGTGAGCTTCCTGCTCATTGTAACACATCAAATTCTTCGTATTGCGACGCAGTGAGATGCTCTCAAAGCGTGCTTTCTTACTTCTCTTTCATCGCTCCTCGGCGAAAAAGCGAGAGATTCTTCATCCACTACAATAGAAGCAACAATCAAGGCAGGAGCAACGTACTGCCAATTGCAAGCAGCTGCGATGAAACAAAGATCTAAGCTCGTTATCATTTCTGCGATTGTTGAAGTGGACCTGGCAGGCCAAATGGTGGTTGACCTCTGCTTGAAAGCTTACATAATCGTTTTGTCTGAAAAGGGGTAAAAGGGGTAACTGGTTACACAACCAAGCTCACAAACCTGCTGAGCACATTGCGCAACCATCGTGGGACATCCCCAGTCACCTTTACTGTACCTTTAAATATTCTCAAGTGTCGGTCGAGATTATTGCTTGCAATGTGACAATCGCCCCCGAGCCCCGTGCCCCGGGCGCCCGGATGACCATCTCACGGCTTGAGTACTCGGTAGATATCAGTCATTAAACAATGCTTGATTACGCTTCACCCCTCCTTATCGCCTCTTCTGTCTTTGGGTGCAGTTATATGATCGGCGGAGACTCGTCCTTTCTTCATCCGAAGTGAGTAAGAGCAACTGACCTCGCCACGGTGATACCAGCTTCAAGAGTGCGTCACCCGGTCCCGAGACCAAACCCGGCGCCGGAGCTCTTGTGGGCCTTGACCTGTCCAGGTATTTATTCTTCGTCCCTGGAATTCGGCTTTCCAAAACCTCCTCCTACCACACCACATTTCATTAGCCCTGGGCATTCTCAACCGGCATCCTTCACCAGCCTTGCTCCACTCCCAAACGAGTGGTGGCATTTCTTTCGTTTGCGGGCCGCCCTTTGCTTTTTTTTTTTTTGGGCTTTTTCGGCAGCTCTTTTTATCTACAACTAGCGGCAGCAGACAATCACATCAAAAAGAAGCATCGCAGACAGTCAAGGAGACGATCACGAGTCAACAGGTGTGACTTGTACCCAGTAGCGCTAGCGGCAGTGAGTAGATCACACTCCCACCTAGCAAAGGATATTTCTGTTGCTGTTGCAACAATCTAACACATCATTGTGTTCCAGAATCGCAATTCTCCAAGATGGCCCCGCCAGTTCCAAGGGCCGACGCAGCGAAAAAAGTGCTTCACGGAGTTGAATACGAATACGGGTTCCCACCCTCGGAGCTATTCCATATTGTCAAGTTTAATACCAAACTGAAAAACTACGACCGCACGAATTCCTGGGGCGAGGTGTCGAGATCTGAATGGCGAAAATATATCAGCGTATATCCAAGACTCTACCAGGTTCGCCCAGTGTCAAAAGGCCGCATTGAGAAATGGCTCGGGATTGACGACAACCGGGCCACTTTCCAGTCATGGGGTTCGACGTTTCGCGCCTTCCTCCGGACTGAGTTGGAGGACCAGCGCACGAACACTCACGTGAGAAGACCGGGTATCCCACCCGAGGCAACGTGGCTGAACGAGGAGCACCGGTTGCGAGGTGAAGCCTTTGACATTAAGAAGCGCAGGCTGGTCACAGCCCCGGCCCAAGAGGAGGAGGAGGGTGATGATGCTAGCGAGGTGGCGGTGGAGGAGGAGGAAGAACAGAAACACCAAATCCCCGCTGGTGGCCAGCGTGAGAGCGAAGAAGCCGTCGAACAGGTGGGTGGTTGCCTAGAATTCTCAAACCCTTTGTTGACTGTATCAACTGACATGTATCTAGCCCCGCGGAACTACCCATGAGTCAAACAATGGGCCAAACATCAGCCAGCGACCGAACAAAAGGAAGCGAGAAGACCAGGATTTCTCGACAGTGGTGGGCACCCCGTTCCCGCCAGCACTGTTGGCGAGCCTTCCTCCTCACCTCAGAAACCAATCCAAGGAGCAATATGCGCACGCCGAGCTTCGGGCCGCCGCAGTAGGGTTCCGAAACCTGTACTCGGACGTTTTGCAGGTTGCTCAAGAGCTCGACGCCAGCGACCCTCTGCGCCCTTTATTGTCACACGTCGCCAATTCCGCAAGCCTCGATGTGGTTCGCGCAGAGCGGGCGGCCAGAACCTCGTCTGAGCTTCTAAAAAGCCTGGCAACGGCACAGGCCGAGGCGGTGAGGACCTATGAACCTGATGAAGAGATGAGAATCAAGCGCGCGCGGGCGAGAGCTGCCTATGAGATGCTCCCCAACGTCGCGCCTGCCCATTCCCATCGTCACCCGCAGCGTGAACACGCGCGGACAAGGCAGGTCCAGGGGCAAATTCCCAACCACAGCCTCACACGCGACAACAGTCAAGTCCCAGAGGCTGATGATAACGTCCGCAGCCTAACTGTGCCGCGTGAGGAGAGTTCCCCGTCTGGTGGCTACGAGCTACCAGACCACCTCGTCGACAACCTCCGCTACATGTTTGAGCCAAGTAGCTCCGATCGCTTTGGCCCTCCAAGCAGCCCGGCCGGAGGAGCGGGTGACTCTCACCCAAACACCGCCGCCGACGTTCAAAGTAGCCGTTCCCATAGCCGTGGGACGCCCGCCTTTGCCAGCACAGGAGTCTCATCTCATCACCGTGTGCCATCGGGGGAATTCAGCCCAGCCATCACCGTCGACAACAATAATGTCATAGCCCAGCAACCACCCCGGCTCCAACCCCAACCACGCCCCCAGCTGCGGCGAACAACGACCACAAGCTTTGACAGCATACCCGTCAACTCCGTCGAAGCGCCCAGTTACCACTCCCTCCCCTCATACCCCCCTCCTTCTCGGTCCCACTCCGAAAGACCACATGCCACCCACCAACCCCCAGCAGTCAACCTCCCCCGTCTCCCCCCAACCGTTGAGCCCACCCCCATCCAACCTCCTCCTTTAGGACCTCCCAGCTTCGGCCCCGCAAACCGCCGTATTACCACCCGCGCGACCTCCGCCCAAGCAGCCCCTCAACCCCAAACGCAGCAACCTCGGCGCGTCCAAACCTGGCAATCAAGCCAAGAAACACAGGCGTCATCAACCCGCCAAACAAGGCAATCAAGCCAGCAACCACAACCTGCCCCCTCTGTCGCCTCTTCCACCTCCTCCTCTTCCTTGTCGCGTGACCCCCTCCGCGCAACGGCAGGTCAAGCTCGTGGGCAGAGAAGTTTTAGAGGTAACAGGCAAAGGGGTGGTAAATCCAAGAGTGGGGGTGCTCATACAAGAATAGTAGAGGAGGTGGAGGAGGGCGAGGAGGGAGAGGAGGAGAATGAGAGGGAGGAATGATGCCATAATTACTCACCCAGTACAGAACAGCATCGCGGTATTTTATCGCGGCAAAACTGTTATTTCGGTTTAATGATACCATTGGCGTCCGATACGGGGTTCATGCAAGATGGATGGGGAAGTGAGGGCGGGCACAACTTCCTTTCTACCATCAACAGCTTTATTTTCCTGAAGCATCGCGTTGGGCATCATCACTAGCATGTTTCTTGGTGTTGGCGTTGGTTTGGCGAGGTGTCGTTGATGATACGTTCATATTGGGAGGAGAAAGGGGGATTTTGTCGATGAATTTCTGTTGGGTTTTGTTTTTCGGTTTTTTTTTTTTTTTTTTTTGTGGGGGGGGGGTGGGGGGAGGGCGGCGGGGTTTGTTTTGGTATGTTGCCATGGTCGATGGTTTTTATTTCGTTGGTGTGTTATGTTGTTCATTTTAAAAGCCCTTGAATTGGGGAAGGCAGGCAAGGCTGCTGCTAGTTTGTCCTTTCTTCTCGACAAACTTGAGAAGGGGGGATACAGCGATGTTTTTATGGGAGGGAAAAATGGAAATGGTGTTTGGGGAAGGCAACGAAAAAAAAAAAAGTGAAGGGTTATTCTGGTAGAGCGTCTTTGGTGGTCAGGGTCTTTGGTGAAGGGTTATTTATACCTTTACCATTATTATCACTGGGGGAAGGGGGATTTGGTGTAGGAGTGGTAGTGTTACTGTACCGGAATATCAGGAAGGGAGTGTATATTTATCAGTAGCTGTGACCATTTTCGATAGGTTCTCGCGATGTACTCTGAGGTTTGCTGAAGTTGAAGTTGATGTTGACGTTGATGTCATGGCCTGAGCTCGAGCAGTGGATGTGACTTGGCCAGGTGAGTGAAGTTTAAGTAGGTAAATCACAACAGCCGTCTCATGCCTTGTTGTATCGTCATGGTCACGGTATTGTCTTCCCAAAAGTAATGATATCCCGACGGAAACTCGTATTCGGTGTTCGCCTCGACTGCCTTGCCAAACCCTCTATATTCCCATTCCATATTTCCATACATTACAATAATATCCTAGTTTACCATGTCGTACACAACATAAATATCCCCCCCAAAAACAAAAACGCTATCGTCGATGTCCCGCTAATTTAGATTATATATGATATCCCGCCGTTTTGTGCAATTGCCCTTGGCCCTCGCTAAGGTCATTAATTCATACACGGCTCTATCCTCCTTTTTGTTGGTGGTGGTCGGTGATAGGATGTCGAGGCCGGAATCGCTCTTCTCGCTGCTCCCGAGCGTATACGTGCTCCTCCCCGGCTCCAAGGCTGGGGGAGCGAGAATGCTCCTATCGCTTAGGTTATCATCGGGGAAGTCCATGTGACGTCTTCTCTCTGCTGCCGCCGGAGAAGAGTAATGGAGGTTGGTACCCACCCTCGCGCTATCGTCATCGCTGGAATGGCGGAGGTTCTTGAAGAGATGCCTCAGCATCGGGATCGAGGCTGCCATGATGGTGCAGGCGGGCTCGATGAAGCCCCATAGGACGAGTGGAAGGGAATTATCTGTTGTAGGTGATGAGTAAGTGTAGTCGGGATATGGGCCAAAACAACGCGTTCTCACAGCTGAAATCTCCTTCTTCTAAAACCTTTACGGTTGTTAATCTGTTGGAAAAGGGGTTAGTGGCTCAGACCGACAACAACCATTCATTGAAAGAGGCTTACTTGATGATGCAAGTAATGCCGGCAAAAATACCCATCGACATGGCGATGGCTACGCCGATTTTTTCTCTGTTGTACATGTTGTATCGTAAAAGCAATCTCCAAGGGAGCAAAGCTAGCGCAAAATCACAAAAGGCCGAACATGCTGCAGAGATGCCAACGTCAGCTGAGAACGAGTCGGAGTCGAGGGCTTTGGTGGTTGCCTACATCCGACAAAAATGCTGAAGTTGACGGTAACCTTCGCCGGCCAGCATTCTCCGTCGAGCATCGGGTAATATGTTTTGGCCGGTGGGTCACAAGAAACCCAAAAGAATATGGCGCTCAAATAATGAGTGATGTTGAGCAGGGCGAGCAGCCCGTAGATGAACCACCGCGTCCAACCATCCTGACCCGTCAGACGCAGCAGGGTGATAGCAAAAGAGGTCTTGCTGCAGGCTACTGAGATGACGGATGAAAACCCGGATATATTGCTGATGATCCCAAAAACAGAAAAGTTCTCAATGGGTATCTGTTGAGTATGTAGACCAAAGCCCAGAAGGACATTAGTGGTTGTGGTGCAGCAACTCAACAAGAGCAGAATCTTGATAAACATAAAATCAGCTCTTGCAACGGTGACGTGTTGAGCATAAAAACATCACCATACCCACGAGATGATGATAAAATAATCATCCCACCACAATGCTCGTCGTCGAAAGGTTTTGCTGTATATTCGAAGGCCAAGGAAAATCCCAGAGAGTCCCGTAAGTGGCCAGAGCACGGCATAAATCGTGATACCCTTTGGGTTCTCTGAAAGAGGGACACTGGTGACCATGGCGGGTGTGTGATGTGAGGCCGGCAACCAGGCGCAATCCGGAGGTTTAGCCGGGCCGGAGCCGAACCCGGCGACGAGAAGGCGTGAATGGGACGATTATGGGCTGTGGTCTCGCTGTATCGTCCGAATCATGTCGTCCCCTTCTGCCTAGTAACGTGTGTGTGTCTGGTGATCTTGTTGTCGAGAGTCGTTCCTCATTGGCATGCTCATCGCGGTCCCAACTCCGTATACGTGTGGTCCCTCCAGCAAGTTGCAATTGCAACTTTACAGAATGACGACGGATGGTTCATGGAGGACCCTTGGATCTGGGGAGAAACAAGCGGGGACCGCTAGATTTAGTACGACCAGGGGTGGGTGCCTCGAAAGGGAACGCGATCGAGTGCCCAGGCTCGCCACCACTTGCAGGTGAGAGAGATTGGCAAATCTCAGCCCAAAAAGCCAAGGTTCACAGGGAAGTTTGGCAGCTGCAGAAGCGGGTGTTGGGGATTTCCTTCATCGTGTCCCCACACGACATGCCAAATCGGAAGCAGCCGCGGCCTCTTGTGTGCTTGACTGTGCTGGGTTGGTGACAATTTGCACCCCCCACATGCCGTGGCTGACACGCATATGGTTCACCAGCAGTCGGCAGCAAGTGGTGGGCAAGGGAACAATTGCTGCGCAGTGCGGGTTGTCGTCAGGGTCTGGCGTTGCATTCACGATTTCGATTTCCTCGGCCCGACAGTTTGGGTCGCAAGCGATCAACATGGGAACACTGAGCAAGGCTTCAAACCACATGGGATGAGCCAGAGGCTCCATGGTTGGGATGCCAAGGACCGGCCCCGTCCCTCCCACGCCTCCCACGCTTCTTCACACTAGTGCACCATAACTGCGTAACATCATAAATCTCAGTGGCTCGCGGCCAAGACATGGCTCGATCGACTGGGCTGTTCCTCGAATTCGACGACGGATTGGCTGGCAGCGGGTGATATGGCGCAGACTACGGATATGGAGCAACCATTAATGGTGGAAATTGGAGAATGCACCTGCAGGTGGTTCGTGGTTGGGAGGGGTCCACCACAGCGGTGCTCGTCAGCATCAAGAGGTCAAAGCGCACAGCCTCTTCAAGACCAACAGCACGTTGTCCTCCCGAATTCAGAACTCAACGACGTTCGTTCGGGTAACGACTTCGCAGAATCCGGTCAACTGACCATACGACCTATTTAAGAGGCCGCGCGGAACAACGGTCCCTAGCCCGGGCGCGGAACACGGCACAAACCACACTCCAACGATTCAATCATGGATGTCCAGACTCTGGAAATAATTCCTCTTCTATTCTTGCGCGGTTGCCTCCTTTCAAGAGTTCGAGCCCACGGGAAGGGTGATGGAGTCCAAATCAAAAGTGACCCAAGCGAGATGGCACCTTCAAGAAAAGCGAGAAGCGATCGATCTTGCAGCACCATCTGAATATTTATTCATGCGGGCGGCTCGCGTCAATCATAGGACCACCCTTCACCTCCAAGAGGTCTCTCAGAAAGGCCCAAGACATATTTCACGAGCTAAATGCAGCCGAATGGGTTTATGAGGTTCTAGTGTATAGGGGAGCTATGGCTGTAATGAGCAGCCAAGGAATGAGATACCCAAGCCTGGAAGCCAAGTCGAAATAAGCTTCACCGGCCAATCGTAGCCCGAGACATTACAGTCTTCGCGATATCATGACACATTTTATGAGAATCGGAGACTCATGATAAGTCTCGAATTGAGTTTATGCAGAGACAGGTAGGGCTGTCGAATTCTCAAATGCTGGTGCGGAATTCCCTGTCAGAGACTCTGAGAAGAGGGGCCGGGAATGAAACAAGCAACAAATCAACTATCATTGCAAAAGGCAAACATGAGCGGTTGGTTGGTCAACAAAGAGACTGGTTGCTTGAAGAACACTGAAGAATCCCAGTTACACTAAACAAGTTTCCAGGTTGAGTTGGCCAAGTTCCCAACCCTCTGCATAACTACCGCATGCAGGTTGTTGATGGGCGCTTATTACCAGCAACTTCAATGCGCAGGCAGCTCGGCCATTGTTGTTTTTCCGGCATCAAAGTCAATTATATCCCAAAGTGCCAAGGGCTATTCCAACATCTGGCGAGCCAGTCAGAGCTGGGCGCACAATCGACAGGTGATGTGACGATATGGTTTGGAAGAGTTGGATCGCTTGGTGCGACTGTACCTGCACATAATCGGGTCTTGGCAAGGGGTAACAACATATCATATTTGCCTCAGGTCAATAATCGGGGCTGTTTGGCTGCAGAAACACCTCACTTATAGTTATTTCGAGATCGTGAACCTTGTATCAGGTATTCGTACATACCGTTTCGTGGTCTGAATTGAGAACTGACCAGATAGCAGTTCATCGCAAACTTATGGCTAACCTTGATTCCCGTAAGCTTCTCCACTACCCGCAACCCCTGTTTAGACACAGGTCTGAAGATGATGTCAAGGCATGGTTCCCATCGATGAAAACCCAAACTTTCCTTCAGGTCACCAGTCGAGCAACTGGGTGAGATTATGTTAATTAATGTGACCTGCGTCAAAAACTGAGACGTCGTGTGAGAGTCTTTAGCAGCAGCAGAAGGGTGTGTGAGAACATCACGTTGCTGGAACAACTGGTTCAGAAGCAAAGTTTCGAGTTGGAGGTGGGAAGCTCATGCCAAGTTTTCCCAATCGCACCGATCGCAACCAGTCGCCGGGCGCAATCGAGGGGTTTCCAGGTGTGTCAGTCTCCCCAAGATTCCACCAAGATTCCTCGGCCGGGGATGCTTCCAGGTTCCCATTCCCTATCCGAAACACCTCATCTCATCAAAGACTCTGCTCTCTACAATCATCACCAAGCACGGTGTTGGGAACTGTGAACATCTACTTGGTAGGTAATTCTCCACTACCCAACTGTCAGGTCCACCAAAGCCTGATGATCTTCCTGGACCAGCCATCAGGGCATCTTCCCAAACCTACATCACAGTGCAGCAATGTGCACATGGCATACACCCCGAAGCGCCGTTTTCCCGTCGATGACGTCCTAATCAAGATTTTCACCACAGAGCCATTATTTCGTCTACAATTTTCTTAGGCCTGCAGGCCCTGAGCCTTGAAAAAGCTGAGCCCAATCGCTCAAGTTCGTTGCCCCTCATTCCAAGCCTCCCCTCCCCCGTCCATTGCCCTGTCAGCCCGCCCCAATCCAACCCGGCCCCGCGCCCGAAACCAGCCCGAGCCCGCCGCCATCGACAATCATACAGACACGCAACAAACACCTTGACCAGAGCTGTCGCGTTCCAACCGCTAAACGGCCCCAATCTATTGACTACACTAGGTGTTGGCGATTTACTGCTGAGGTTGGTTGACCCTCGATTTGCGCTGGGAACGGGTGTCTGCTGCGAGGGGTTGCATTTTTCCACGCTCGTGAGGCATATGGTCGCTTGCTCCGCCGATGAGCATCCACCACTTCTCCCCCATCGCCAGCCGACCGGCGAGGAGACCAGTCAGAAGCGCATCCAGCTTCTTTGCCGCGACCTAGCCACCCGAGCTGCTTCCTCCTACCGAACGACCCGCTCGCTGATGTCGAATCACTTTTCTTGCATATTAACCTGTCATGACCCAAGTCTCCTGGGCATCAAAGTGCTAACTCGAGGCATTCTTATTAGACAGGCATCAACATCTTTGCTTGCCACATATCACAACCATCGCTATCCTTACCGGGCAGTAGCATTGCCGCGCCAACCAACCACCAACCCAACGACCGACCTTCTTGTCTATTTGGCTTGGCTATCGATTTCGAGCTCCCCGATTCCACATAATGAACGGATCATCACAACAACCGAAAGACACTACGGCGCAAAAGGCATCATCAGGTGCGACTGCGCCGAATGTCGCGGCTGCTAATGGCAGCTCTGCGCTCAACAAGAAGAGGAAGAAGGACGGTCTGAAGCCCATCATCACCGCCGAGGGACCCGGGTACGTGCATTTTACCTCGATTCCTTATTTTCACTTGTTCCCGTCCCACTGGGCGATGATGCCGGCACCCTGCCGCAGTGAATACCGATGATGGTCGGGGATGGGATGCTGTCGACGTTTGCTGCGCCCAGCGAGTCTACTAGAGATGGCGGGGTGCAAAGCAAGGCGGGTCGCGGAGGGGAAAGCGCAACAGCGTCCATGCGTTGGGTGCTGCGACATCACCCAGAACAGGCGGGCGGCGCATGGTGAGTGGGCGGAAGCTCCCAGGGTTGAATATTTTGTTGTGCTGTGTGGCTCTAGTGAGCTGCAGCAGGTCTTGCATCGTCGCACCATCCTCCGACCCCCCTCTTACCGCTTTCCGACTCCCTTTCCCACTCGCCGCCTGCCAGACGAACTGCTGCCGTTGTCGTCAATTTGTATCAACAACCACCGATATTTTGACAGTCTCCACTAGCGCTCGCCTTGCCCAACGCTCTTCAAGATGAAAACAATGCTAAAGACAAGGTCCCCGCTTTTTCCTTTTTGAAACAAAGCCTGCCTTCCCCCATTATCGGGCCGTCGAAAGTTCGGCACTGTGCACAAACAGACCCGCGCCCAGCCAGTGTGCCCGCCCGACCCCGCCACCTGCCTTTGCTGCGCTGCGCAACCGCTCTCTGAGATTGCGCGATTGCTTATGCCGTCGACGTCGATGCTGTCATGTCATGTAGACCGTCTGCTCACACGTCTCTTACTATAGGGCTGCTCATTTAGCTTCAGCAATGTCGGGTTCGCCCACTTCGGTATCCTCCCCGGAGGACCCCGCCGAAAACACGGCCGACGAGGAAGATTCCGAGGATTATTGCAAAGGAGGCTACCACCCAGTCACGGTCGGGGAGTCATTCAAGGATGGGAAATATATCGTGGTGCGCAAGCTGGGATGGGGCCACTTCTCAACCGTATGGCTATCAAGGGACACCACCACCGGCAAACACGTCGCTCTCAAAGTTGTCAGATCTGCCGCCCACTACACCGAGACAGCCATCGACGAGATCAAGCTTCTCAACAAGATTGTCCAAGCGAATCCAAATCACCCAGGTCGCAAGCACGTCGTCAGTCTATTGGATTCATTCGAGCACAAGGGACCAAACGGCACCCATGTGTGCATGGTGTTTGAGGTGCTGGGAGAGAATCTGCTCGGTTTGATCAAGAAGTGGAATCACAGGGGTATTCCGATGCCACTCGTCAAGCAAATCACTAAGCAGGTTCTGTTGGGTCTCGACTACCTGCACCGGGAATGCGGCATCATTCACACCGATTTGAAGCCCGAAAACGTCCTGATTGAGATTGGGGACGTGGAGAAGATTGTTCAAAAGGTTGTCAACTCTAGCGCCGACGAGAAAGAGAACAACAGAAATGGGCGTCGGAGGCGTAGGACGCTTATTACTGGCAGCCAACCCTTACCTTCGCCGCTGAATGCTAGTTTCGATCGCGGCTCAATTTTCCCCTCTCCTGGTGCGCCAAGTCTTGGCCAGATGCTTCATGAAGGTAAGCACACATGTACTCACGCATGACACATCACCGAACACCGGTCACTAATTTTTCTCATAGCGGACTCAAAATCAAAGGAACCGTCTCCCAAGCGAGACAAGGAGAGTGGAGAGGACAAGCAGGGCCAACGAGAGAAAACTGCCGATATCTTGACTAAGGAAGTCTCGGGCATCTCGTTGGACAAAGCTACTCCTCTATCAACTGCGGGCGAGAAACGCAAGGCCGATGATATGCAATATGACATTATTAGCGTCAAGATTGCAGATTTAGGCAATGCGTGCTGGGTAAACCACCACTTTACCAACGACATCCAGACTCGTCAGTATCGCTCCCCAGAAGTTATTTTGGGTGCCAAGTGGGGAGCCAGCACAGATGTTTGGAGTATGGCGGCCATGGTATGTTGTGTTTTCTGTGTCGTGAATATCCTAGAGTGCGACTGACATGTTTCACCAGGTTTTTGAGCTCATCACGGGCGATTATCTATTTGATCCTCAATCGGGCACAAAATACGGCAAAGACGATGACCACATCGCCCAGATTATCGAACTTCTGGGCCAGTTCCCCAAGTCACTGTGCCTCTCGGGCAAGTGGTCACAGGAGATCTTCAACCGGCGTGGCGAGCTCCGGAATATCCACAGGCTACGACACTGGGCTCTCCCAGATGTATTGAAGGAGAAATACCACTTCAAGGAAGAGGACGCCAAGAAGATTGCCGACTTCTTAACCCCCCTGCTGGAACTTACGCCAGAAAAGCGAGCCAACGCTGGCGGCATGGCGAGTCACTCTTGGCTCGATGACACCCCGGGGATGAAGGGTATCAAGATCGAGGGGGTGGAGGTTGGCAGCAGAGGGGAGGGAATAGAGGGCTGGGCGACGGAAGTGAGGAAGCGGTAGAGTGCTTTTTGGCTACTGGTTGAGAGGACAAAGACGATAATGACCCAGGGTTGCGGGAACGATGCGGTCGATATACATGATGATAGTACACAAAGGCGTAAGCGGGAGACTGGGATGGTTGTGGGTTGGTAACACCGGGGTCGAAAATCAGTGTTGATTGTTCTCTCAAGTCTTTTTATTTTGAGTTGGGGGGTTGGGGTGTGTGTGTGTCTCCTCTGTCAATTTTTTTTTCTTGTTCAATTCAGCGAAATATTGCGATTTTACTATTTTTGGTTGTTTTTGTCCCTCCACATCAAGAGACCTTCTTCAGCTTTTCGATGTTCACTTGACCAAAGGCAAGCGCATGCAAAGCAAAAAAGACTTGCTCTCAACATGGGCCTTGTTCCCGATGTTTTATACCTTTTTCGTTTGTTATGGGAGAGGGGAAGGGAAGGGGGAGGGGGAAAGAAGCGTAAGGATAGACAGATGAAGTCAAAGGTTTTTTTCATCCTGAATGCGCACACACAGCTCATACACACACACACACACACATCTCATATACACACACAACCGAGAACACAACCCGAGTTTTTTTATGATCAGACCTTATGATGCTATTTATGTACTACGTTATATACTATTTCATGATCCTTTTGCTTTTTTTTTTTTTTGCTTTCTGTATTAGACGTTTTTGTATCAGCGAGGCGAGAGAGGGGAGCAGGGGGAGAGATAAAAAAAGTTTTAAACGTTGAATTTTATTGGTTTTTCTTTTCTTTTTGAAACAAACAAAACAGACTTTGAACTGCGTTTGCGTTGATGACAGATTGCACAGATCTATTCCAAGGTAGGTCGGTACTTCATAGGTAGGTACGCATAGGTATTTAATTGACAGCAGCATGTGCAACGGCAGGATAACACACACACACACACACCAAAGCGATCGATATATCGACGACCTAGGTACTTAGCTAGGTAAGTAACATGTACCATGAAAAAATCGAGAACCTCTCCTGTTTATTCTCTATAAAGCATATATTTTCTCTCATCAACATTCTTTCCGTGCCGCCTACCTACCCCTCGCACATACTCCATCTTCACTGAGAAAAAGAAATATATATATATAAAAGATGGGAACTACACTCAAAAATCGGACCCCTTGCAAAAGAACAAAAAAGAGAAAATAGAGTAAAAAAGCGAAGTCCGCTCTCCCTATTTTTATCCAACTTTAAGGTAGAATAGAACTCACATACCAGACCCTTCCTCCGTTGTTGTTCCGCTGTTTTTTTTTTTTTTTTTTTTTGGTGGGGGGGGTCAAGTTGTATCAAGCTACTTTCGCTGAGACGAGGCAGTGTCAAGGTTGTATATCAAGTATCGTTACCCCATGACTGTACTTGTGAGAAAAAGAGAGAGAAAGAGGTGGGTGACTCAGCCGTTGAAAACTGAGTGCCGGTGTTTGTTTGGCAATAAATCCATCATCATTGATATGACTAATACGATACCTACGCAAAAGACAGAGAGAGAAACAACGAAACCGGCAAACAACATCATGGATTTTGAAAGTAACTGCTATAGGAGATGGCACAACAACACAAGACGTTGTTGGTTCAACCGGCAACCTGGAACTTGACGCATAACAAAATATTATTTTTATCTCCCTCATCAATCTCAACGACTCCTGACGCCCTCATCTCAAAAGCTCCTGATAAAAGCCCGAATTTATTTAGCTATTGGTTTGCCGCCCTCTCGCCCTTTCCCTGCGCTTTTGGCCTTTTTTTTTTACACATTATCATGAATACACAAAAATCCCCCAAGCGTGCGAATGTCCCATAGCTATCAATTTGCGCGCGCACGAGGATGAAAAACACCAAATATCTGGGGTGGGCCGGTGCCTTTCCTGTAGTTGTAACCCCAGGTTTATGCTGCAACTTCCCAACTCATGCCCCATTCTCAGCCCCCCAACTGCAGAATTCCAGGCCAAACCTTGTTTCAAGAAACTTGGCTTAGCGTCTCACTCCCTTGTTCTTCTGCGTCATCTTCCTGAACGCCTCTATGCCGCCAGCACCAATAGGCCTGTGTTCGCTAGACCGGGCCGATCCATCGTAAGTGCTCCGCGGGGCAATGGTATAGCTCGTGGGCAAACCGGCAGGTTGGGCGCGGTTGGTCTTGGTCTCGGGGGCAAGGAGCCGCTCGCGCTCAAGCTCAAACCGGGTCTTGTTGCCGGCTGGTCGCTGGGTGAGTGTGATCTGGGAGCTACCCAGAGCCGCTTCTTGACGCTGGGACATTTTGGCCGCGCTATACAAAGAAAAATATTAGCAATGTCTCGAGACAACCGCCAGGAGTTGGAAGGATACGTACGCAATATCAAAGTCGCGGGTCTCAATCTGGCGCTTCTTGTAATCATCCGTCCTCTTCAAAATGGGCCGGCTCCATTCGCCCACAAGGCGCTCTGCGATGCGCTTGATACCAATCTCGGGTCGCTTGCTCTTGGTGTAGAAGTAGACGACCTTGCCGATACCGCTACTAAGGAGTACCTCTTTGTTGAGGGGCAGGCGGGTCAGGGCGTTGAAAATGTCGCGTTGAATGTTGTAGGCGGGCAGACTGCCATCGTTCAGGGGCTCCAAGAAGTATTTGACAGCCTGGAGGAAGTTGGTTTCGGGGTCGAGGATAGAATCTTGAACGGCCGTCCGGTTGAGAAGGGCCGTGACTTGAGGGAGGAGCTGAAGTTTGTGCGTAGCGGCAATGCCGTCCTCTCGGGCCTTGTTGTCGGCAACACATGCGTTCTCCATGGCGACTTTGAGATTGGCGATCTGTTCGTCGATTTCGTCCTCAAGATCCTAGATAGGCAAGTTAGGCAAGATCATAAATGATACCACAAATCCAGTAGCAAACAAACATACAATATCATCCTTCTTGCGTCTCCGCTTAGTGGTGGGCTTGAGTGCGGCATCCATGGCGCGTTCGAGGGCTCGACGCCGTCGCTCCTCTGGGGTAAGGTTCTCCTCTGGAATCTCTTCTTGCTGAGGAGCCTCCTTCTTGCCTGACCGGCGGCCAGACTCGCCTGCTCGTGACTTGCGCGGTCGACGGTCCCCGTCTTCAATAATGTCATTGGTATCCAGATCGTCATCGTCATCTCCTCTTGACCGTTTCTTGGGCCTGCGACCCTCTTTGGGCTTTTTGTTTGTCTCGGTATCGGTGATTTTTCTTCTGCTTGCTTTCAACCCCTTGGTGATGTTCTCGTCGATGATAATGTTGGCGGTCTGTCTTTTCTCCACATCGGGTTCATACTGCTCGAACTGATCCTCGTCGATTTCGGAAAGAATGTCATCGGACTCATTGCCTGCATCACCAGCGCCATCGTGGGAGTCGACGGGGACATCGTCCCCGCGGCCCTGTGGTGGAGAGGCAGGGTCGGACATGGCGCTGTGGGTTTGAGATTGTTGTAAGAATCAGTCGCAAAGCCGCAGTCGGCGACCAGCAAAGCTGAAGGTAAGTTGAATGGCTGCTTTGACTTCCGCGATTGGCGAAGAATTTGATAGAAGGCGAAAGCCCAAGGAAGGGTTACCGAAGAGACGCAGTAAACGAGTTTCAGGAATGAATAAGATGGAAACGTTGGGGTGAGGCTCGAGTTTGCAAAAAAATCGTTGTCGTTGGTCGCGGTTTATCGAGAGCAGGCAACTTTGAGTTGCTGACATGAAAGCGTGCCAGGCGCAGCGAGCCGTGCACTCAGCTCGGCCGGAGTTTTGCCGTACAGCTTGGCTTGGCTTGGCTTGGCTTGGCCGTTGCAAGAAAAAGGTGGAGTCAGGGATCAATTGAGCTGCCCGTGCATGTGGGGCGTTCCAGAAAAGTCCAGTCATTTGCGAGTGTTTATGTGCTTTCTCATGTCTCCCATATTGGTTGCCACTGACGACAACAATCCTCATCCCGCTGCACCTACCATCTCGAGAAACGCCGTAAAAGAGAGTGCCGCGCATCTCTACAGACCCCACCGAAGACTTTAGCTCTTTGCGATCACAGCCCGAGCCTATTTTTCTGCTGACCGCCCTTGATCTGCTTTGCGGCCGTATTTTGCACCATGGACCGCCGAGGGACGGAGGGCCTCATGGACTGGGAGCCAGAACGACAGCATGCTATTGACCCCTCAAGTCCCTTTGCAGCTCTGCCCAAAAAGTTTACACTCTGTAAGTTTTACTCTAGTTCTTCCCCACGACTCCTCCCACGACATAGCAACACCACCAGCCAGCTGTTTTGCCAACGCATCAATTTTCATCTCGTCCTGTCAATCCTTCAGCGCAATCATCATGGCATCAACTGACCGCGCGCCATTTCCTATAGCCTCGTTCGAAACCCCCGTCTCACGATTCAGCAAAGTCAGCAATGATCCATTCGCGAGTGTGGTGCGCAAAAGCTCTCCACTCAAACCGCAAGACCACCCGGCTCCTCCACATGCCTCATTCTTTGCGCCCCAACTGCACAACAAGCCGTCAGGCCCCGCATTTCGAAATCCAGCCTTCACGACACCGCAAAAGCGTTTCGAGGATACAGTCATGTCTGAAGTTTCGGACGCCGAATCAAGTCCCGCTATGACCGATACCTCGATTTTGCCAGCCGATACTCCAGACGTTGAGCACATTGGGATGAAGTCAGCCGCGACTCCGTCACCCATCAAATTGATGTGGAATCGTAACCTGGATCGAAATCGACTTGCCGGAAAAGGGGAGCTCCCGAAATCTGCCCCCCGTGATAAGGTCAGGAAGAGAAAACGGCTCTTTGGCGATAGAGATGTCGGCAGTGTCAGGTCCCGCCTCCAACACGACTCGGATGATTCGGATAGTGACTTGCCAGAGGGCTCCAGAGCGCTTGTGAAGAGTTCCAAGCAGAAAAAGGATAGGAAACGAGGCTGGTTGAGCAATTTCCTGGCGGCTCTTAGTGACAACCCCAGCGCGCCGGCGGTCTTGTCCAGGTGGTTGCAACTGGGGGCCAATATCGTTCTCATGTGTCTGGCATTTACCATTGTGTTTGGAGTCGTTGGGCAAGTACGGGACGATCTTTCACATGAGGCTGAACATGCGAGGGCTGCCCTTCAGACTAAAATCACCAAATGCGCCGAGGAATTCAGCAGGAACAATTGCTCCCCGAAAGCCCTCCGCCCACCTGCGCTGGACGTAATCTGCAATGAGTGGGAGACGTGCATGGCACAGGATCCCAATGGAATCGTCCAAACCAACATCTCAGTTCGCAAAGTGGCCGAGATTCTAAACGAGTTTGTTGGAGTCATGTCCTACAAGACCTGGGTAAGTCTTTGTTTGTCTCGAGTACCCCCATCTCAGATGTGCTGACATATTTTGCTAGGCCTTCCTTCTCACACTATTCCTTGGTACACTTTTTGCTACCAACATTGGTTTCGGTCGACTTCGTGATTCTGGGCCGTCACATCATTCCCATGCGCCAGCTCCTGCGCATCCACTACAATCACCTCCAGCCATGGCTCCAATGCTTCCGGTTTCCTCGGATGGCTACTTTTGGGCCCCTGTCGGTATGACACCCAAGAGTGTACGGAAGCAACTTCTTGGCGAGGCGACCGACACGGATAACTCACCCGATCAAAGAGCTATCATGCCGCCGCAGACCCCATCTCTGAGGAGAAGCCCCAGCAAAGAATACCGCGACAGGGAGCGAGAAAGGGACAGAAGTCCCTCCAAGGGTTCCAGACAGAGGAGTCCTAGCAAGAACTACTGAACGATGCACCTATTTCTTTGGTTTTACCGAGTTATCAGATTATTACGAGCACATGACAATACTTGTCATGGCCGTGTCACTGCATGTACTTATCATTTCCTAATTCTTATTTTCTTTTGTTTCGATAGTGCACTGAACAGCATGGAGGGAGCTTTGGCATATGGGCTGGTTGGACTGGCGATGTTGGCGTTGAGCGGTCGTGCTCTAGTGGGAGGGATTACATTGAATATCATCACTGTTTATACTCATTTGAAGCCATTACGAACCTCCAACGGAACCAGTTCCCAGTGAGCTGACAATGACATTGTCACCTAATACTGGCGCCATGTTCCTTAAGTGCTAGACCTCTTCTCTGGGCCTTCTATGAGCCGGTATCTGATATCGGTATCTGATATCTGGACCTGCACCTGAACCCTCACCCCTATTCAACTCAACCAGCATGTGAGAAGCAACCAATGCCATGCAAAGGCTCAAAGTTGTGCTAATTCCCGCCTACCCGGGCTGCCAAGTTGGGGTGCCCCCACAGCGGGCCGTGGTTCGCACACCGATTGGCAGTTTGAGGTTAATATGACGAGAGCCTAGAATTCGTCTTGCACACTAAATCGAACACCAGCCAACTCAAAAAAGCCCACTTCAGCCAGGTTTAGTCATCAAACACTAAATCGAACAGATCTGTGATTTTGTTCGAGACGATTTGAGACATATGCTCAAGTGAGAAGCTGAGAGTTCCAGAATCTCTTCCTTTTATTAAAACACGTTCCGTTTCCGGGGTGTAGCGCGGAACCGGAAACAAGGCACTAATCACCGCTTTACATTGAAAGGATGCCCCAAAAAGGGGCGTCATTTTGGCACGCAGCGTCGTCTTGCGGCCATTCCAGACGATGACTGGCTGCAGCGGGAATGGAAACAGTCCCTCGAATGGACTATTGGGTTGAGCCTCGCAAGAATCGCATGTTTCGTGTCGTGCCTCCTGCGGCTTTTCATTCTGAAGATTGGTCCGGACATCTACCCGTAGCCGCTGAACCAATTACCATGAAATTACCTAAGAATACAACAACCATAGATATAATGGATTCAGAAAAACTACCGGGACCATTGCTTCATCTGTGTCTCCCTTCTTTACTCTGGCGTGAATTTTGAAGGAATTACGCAAGAGGAACCGCAAATCTATTCAGTATCACAGGTTGATCCTGACATCAGGTAGAATCATTGGACCAACTATATGAAAGACTGATGAAGAGAACCTGGAAATAAAACTACCCTGATGCCACCCCCACCTAATAGTGGGATGTGGTCTTAGCTCCCCGGAGAAGTGGGGCAGCCCTTCAAGGTAGGTCCTTTAATTCTTGTGTTTTTTCGGCCCATGTCCATCCCAAACTTGCCGGCCGGTTTCCAAGAACGCGGTCATCGAGCTGCCCGAGCTGCCATCATACAAGACTCAACCACTGCGAGGTTCCCCAGTCGAGCCTGAGCGCGCATTGCGTGTTTTTGGACTTGGGTACCACGTCTCCCATATCTTTCCAACGAGGCATCACGTACCTATCTAGCCCCTAGAGCTGCCCCGCTGGCCTATCCGGCATGTGCATTTCCCACATGTCGTCTCTACATTCCCTTCCTCAACCCCAGTTCCAGACCTCACGGGATTCAGACACGTCGCAGACCTCGCCGTTTTGCTCTTGTTACGCCAGCTCGGGTATCCTTCGACCCACGCGATAGCAAGCTGGGAAGAGCCATTTACCCAAATTTGACGCCTTTTCTTGCACTGTCCGATGGTCCAAGAGCTCTAGTCCCGCCACTCGGAAGCTCCACGGCTGGTCAAGAATCTTCCTTGTTGTTAAGCATGTCGGCGCACACCACCACAGCCTTTCCAAATATTACGTTGCCGGCTCCGTGAGGCAGAGAAGATAGCAACCAGCGACGACGGCAAGAATGGATCCCATGGAAGAAGACCCGGAGGGCGGCAACCCGGTTCCATCGCTGCCGCCGCCCACTCCCGGCGGGACCAACCCGGCACCAGCTCTCAGTTCGTCGTCGGTTGCTACCCCATCGTCTGTCTCAGTCTCTGGCCCTGCTTCCCAGCACGCCGGTGTATCCAAAAGGAGGAGAGGTCTCGGGGTTGTGACACCCAATGCTTGCACAGAGTGTCGCAAGAAGCGTGCAAAGGTTCGTGCTTCCCACTTGACAGTCATCGTCCCATAGGCCTTGGCCTTTAAACTGACCATTGGTGCCCCCACCCAGTGCGACGGACAAAGACCATGCAGTCGGTGTAAATCTCAAAAAGATGTCGAATGCATCTACGAAATCCCGGTCCGCCAGTCCAAGGAGAACCTTCGGAACGAGATCGAGCAGCTTCGAAAGGCGCAACGCAGCAGCGACCAGGTCTTTACGGCCCTCACTCGAAGCGACCACTGGGAAGATGTTCTCAAGCGACTGCGCAACGGCCAGAGCGTCGACGATGTTTCGGAATGGCTGCATAGTCTTCACTCCCAGCAAGGGGCTGGTGCGCTTCCTCCCATCAGTCGCATCATGGTCTCCGCTGGTGTTGGTTATGGTAGCGTACCGCCCCCTCGCGGCATGACTGGCTTTCCTGCTGGATCATCGACTGGCTACATGCCATTACCTTCCGCGTACCATGCGGTCAGTCCGGTGTCCAGCCAGGCCCCCTATACCATTCACCCTGAAGATCATCAGAGCCCTTGGGGCGGTCACTTCTCAACCCAAAGTCATACTACTACTACACGTAGTGACTCGGCCCCAGACATTATGAACTGGAGTTCTTCAGAGACGATACGACCGCCTCCTCACTCGCGTGTTGGGTCGTGGATTGAAAGCCAAGGCAGCACTGCTGATGCTTCAAAGTTCCGTGGGCTGGAGAAGGTCTTACTTCCCGACATCCCAGAAATGCGAGTCCCAACGGCGACATGGACCAACATAGCATCGGACCCAGGCCTTGTCCAGCATCTTCTGGCGCTGTACTTTTGCTGGGAGTATCCCACCTTTGCGTCACTGAGTAAAGAGCATTTCCTGCGGGATTTCACCGACGGACGTCCACGGTTTTGTTCCTCTATTCTTGTGAACGCGTTGCTCGCATTGGGGTGTCGGTTCTCGAGTAAACCAAATACCCGGGCCAACCCAAATGATCCCTATACATCAGGAGATCACTTCTTCAAGGAGTGCCAGCGTCTTTTCTATCGGGAAACCGATCACCACAGTCTGACGACCATCCAGGCCCTTGGAATAATGTCCATTAGGGAAGCTAGTTGTGGGAGAGACTCGGAAAGTTGGTATTACGCTGGCCAGAGCATTCGTCTCGCGATTGAGATGGGGCTTCATCGTGTGGAGGACGACGGAAGAGATGACGATGTGGCCGCTGTCCAAGCAGCCACATTCTGGGGGGCGTTTGCTCTGGACCAGTAAGCACGCACATCCACTATTTATTTTGCTTTTCATCTTGTTTGATAAACCTAACGTCACATCTAGTGCATGGTCTTTGGCAACTGGATCTCTCCCTCAGTGCTCCTGCTTCCCACGACTTCCGCCAAAACCCGCAATCATAGACGACATTGAGGCCTCTTTATGGATTCCCTACACAGATGATGGTAAGGGAATCACCATAACCGGACCACCAACAACCGATGGAAGGCTAAATTCACCCTCAGGCACACCGCTCGAGAGATCGTGTGAGCAACCCTCAAATGTACGGTCAGTCTATAAATGTTTTTGCGAGCTCAGTGAGCTTGTACACCAATCCTTGTACATTATGCATTCTCCTGGGCGGCCACTCACCAGCAAGGACTTGCTTGCTATTTACACGCAATACTTAGACTGGTACGATCGGATCCCGGAAGTTCTCCGCCTGGGCCACAACTTCACCCCGGCGGTCTTGTTTGCGCAGTAAGTTCCCATGTCGATCTTTCTGCGAGTCTTTGTATTGATCTTTGCTCACACGGTTCTGTTTTGCAGCATGTACTATCACTTTGCCATTCTACTTCTTTTTCGGCCTCTAATCAAGCTTCGCATCATTGGCTCGCGTGTCTCTCCTCGGGATGTTTGCTCTCAAGCAGCAGACGCCATCTCTGGCCTCCTGCGTTCATATTCGCAGCTCTACACGCTGAGACGCACACCATCATTTGTTCCCTACTTTGTCCTCACGTCGACGATTATGCACCTGGCCATTGGAGCGGCACGGTCAGAGGAGAGTCAACGAGGCTCTGGTACCGGTGGCGATTCTGATCAGACCGTCAGGATAGCGGCGCAAATAGATCCGCGTATTGCTGATGCGCTCAGCCGTGGGATTGCTGACTTGACGGAGATGGCACCTTGTCACCATTTCGCAGAACAAGCGCTCAACATCCTCCGGTTTTTGGCCAAAAAGTGGGATATCAACGTGGATATACAGGCAGCTAAAGGGGAAGCATCTATGGAACGGTTACCAGATCTGGCGGACTCGTCGACTCGCCCATCAACGAGTAGTCTCAACTTTTTTGCGCCCAACTTCAATGAATCCGATTTCAGCAGCACGTGGGGTGAAGGTAACGGAACGGCGCCCGGTACTAAACAAGGACATGAGGATAAACCGGCGGGCGCTGAGAATATAGCCAGCAGTATGCAGAATCCTTTATTTTGGCCCTTCCCGATGCAAGGCCGACCGATGCTGGCCAGCGGGAAGGAATTGGAGGCGGCAGGCTTTGAATTGATATAGCAACACCCCTGGACTAATGCTAAGATGCTGCGCGGCCTCGGGGCCGGTCTTCATGACAGGATATGGAATAGTTCAGGCGAGCATGGGACCATCATGTGGAATACAGCAGAGCGAGATATATGGCGGAGTTTAACGGTCGGGTGTCATGGCTGTGTGGCGCTGGAGGCAGAAGGTCTGGAGATGGCACAAGGCGTTTGGCTTGCGACTCGATACCCCGATTTACACTATGAAAACATAAGATACAAGACATCGTTTTGTCCCTCTCCCGTCTTTGGCGTGGATCCGTCCCCGTTCCCAGGAGTCCTAAGAGCCGCAATTAATGGTTCCATTCGTTCCCGTTCCCCGCTTCCTGGCCGGGGGAGGTTGGGCTAGGCCGGTGATGTTATCCAGTCGTCTTTCTTCCTTCGAAACATCACCCGCTGTAGGGCACGGCTTACTTTTGGTCGCAGTTGACACGAAGAGCAGAAGCGGATGCACATTGCCCGAGCTGGCACGAAAAAGGCAGCTGCCGTCTGGATTTCCGGGCATACGCTGGATCGAGAGAGGTCATGCAATGCAGAGGCAGGTTCAGGTTAATGAAGTTCTCTTGTTTTCTACCTTCATGCTCCTCAAGGTTTCGGTAGTATCGGAGAGGCCCGCCCGGTTGTCGTTATTCTCCCCACGCTAGCAGCCCCTTGGTCCCTCTGCTACACGTGGTGTCAGGGGTCAGACGAAAATCTCTTTTGAGGAGAACAGCAGATTCTCGATCCTGATTGTGATGATGGGATGGACATGTGGAGAGATGTGAGACTCTGGGGACAACCCTTCGCAACCCCCTCTCATAAGCAGACTCATCGAGGGGCAGGCAGTCTCGAGGGGGCAAACAATGGACGAGGGAGCCAACATGTCCACACGCGTGATGATTGGATGACACCCTGCAGGCTTGGTGTTTCGAAACGCCAGAACCAGCGGCTTCCATGGTGCGGTGTTGCCTCCGGGGTTCGTTTCAGGTGGTCAGCCCCTCCAAACGCTTCCCCAATCAGAAAGGCTTGTCTGCTGAAGAAGCTTGCGAGCATGCTCCCGCGGACACACCTGCCCTACGATCTCCCGCACCCTGTCTGTCTTTCTCGCTGCCAGGTATGCGGCCCAATGGCTGCTCGAGGTGTCTTTTTTTTTGCTCGATTGACGTGGTCGACATTGTTTGTTCTCATGGTGTTTTTTTTCTTGCTTCCATTTTGTTCCCAGTGCGTCGGTGCCTCCGCCCAGACCAATCCAATCCACCCCCCTGGTCCCTGACCCTGGCTGTTGGTTAGAGTTGCACCATCTGATTTCCCTATTCCCTTCGAGAAGAGCTCGAAGCTCGTTACCTCGTATTATATCCTCCAGTGTCCCGCAGGCACACGCGCCTTGTCGTCTTGATCACCTTTTTTCCCTCCTTTTCGCCAAATCTTGCAATTGGCAGCTGCCATGACGGCCTGGTAGACCGGCCGCTTCTCTTCTTCACGTTTTACGCGTCTTTCAATTCGATTGTTTCCTTTGCCTTCTGAGCCCTCTTATCTCTTAGTTCATTCCTACCTTGGCTCAACAGCTTTTTCATCTGATTTTATTCTTGATGGATCCGTTTGGAGAACCAGCGGCCGACACCTTGGCCGCGGCTCGTCTTCACGTCCAAGCCCTCACTGACTGTGGACTTCCACGCGAGGCTCTTTTACGGGCGCTGCTTGAGAATTACGGTGATGGTATGTTTGGCGCGCCAATTTGCTGACTCAGTGCGAGTGTGTTGACGTGGGAATAGGGTCTTCAACTGGGACTGGGAACGCCAACACGGCGCCTGTGGGGATGGAGATGGGCGGCTACGCTCAACCACATCAGCAACCGCAGCAACATCACCAACAGCAGCAACCGCCACATCCGCACTTACAGCAGCAGCAGCCACCACAGCCTTCACCACAACTACAATCACAGGTGAACCAGCCAATTATTCCGGGGAAAATGATGCAACACAATTTTGGTTTCCATTCCGGCACACGGCTGTCCATATCGACGACATCGAGCTCGCAGTCATCAGCGTCAGGGAGGGCCAGCATACTATCAACAGCAACCACGATGAGCTCCGTCTCATCCCAAGCAGGAGGAGCCCAAGATATTGCGCCGCTGCCCACGCCGCCTGCGCCGCCCGTAAAGAGCAACAACCGGGGAACTTCCAAACCGCAAGGCGCCTACTGGTGCACCTTTTGTGACGTTGCTTTCCAACGCAAGTTTGACTGGAAACGCCATGAGGACGAGTTTCACGAGAGATACAAGCGCTATCCGTGTCCGAACTGCAATCGCATATTTTGGGGAGCCAATACCTTCAATCAGCACCACAAGAATGCCCACGGCTGCACGACATGCCCCCACGCAGATCGGGTGGTACGATACACACAGCGGAAAACCGCATGGTAAGTTCCGTCTCTTCATGTTGTTTTCTAATTTCTGCGCCATTCAATGTTTGTGAAGGAGGGGTAAGCAGCAGGATTCCTTCCCGATCCTTGCTCGGCCTTCCGCCCCCAAATAAGGCTGCCAGCTCGCGGCCACAGCTGGGACCCTTGATTTGGACAGCAGCGCGGACCATAGCGGGCAACTAACAGTCTATTTTCAGGGCTTGTGGTTTTTGCGGAGGTTTTCTTGCCAGCCGCGATCGGTATTTCGACCATGTCGCCCGCCATTATGAGGATGGATGCAACAAAGGACACTGGAACCACTCACTCGTCATCTACGGTCTACTTCATCAACCCTCGATCAGCCATGCCTGGAAGGAGCTCGATGCCGCACTCTACGGCCACTTGCCACGCGAACAGCAACCGATGCTTGAATGGGATATCAAGGTGACCGGCAACGCCCCCGGATTCTTGGAAGGTGAAAGCCCGGGAAAACTCCAGGATTTGCTCGAATTTTTTAACGAAAGTAATGATGACCCGCGATTTCTTGCACGACTCGCTCACGACCAGGCCAATATTCGATTTCGGCATGAGGTCTTACAGCCTGGTGGTCTGTCACCTACCGACGCAGTCTCGCGGCCTATTTCCGAGCCCCCGAAGCTGAAGTCCTCTGCTTCAGCTAAGCCACTTTTGTCGAATAAACACATGTCCACGCCACAGCCTTCGGGGGGACTTGATGGGCCTCCACCAGCTTACGACAGCAGTTCCGTGCAGCACGTTCTGAAGAAACAGCGGAGCCTGGCGCCTTCGATGGATGCATCGTACTCCAAGCCTCACATGTTTAGCACACCACCACCGCAACAGCAGCAATTACCTCAGCCGCCACAATTACCTTCTCACAAGCTGATCAATAACCCTTTTATTACCGCGGCCCCAGAACCTCAGCCTCCCAATTTGTTAGGAATTCAGCTCGAAACTACTGCACCCGGAGGATTCTACGATTTGACGCTTACACACGTGCACCCGCATATTCAGGGGCACAGCATGAACGACATTGCTCAGCAGCAACAGCAACAACAGCAGCAATTACTACAGCAGCAGCAACAACAGCAGCAACAACAACAGCAGCAACAACAACAGCAGCAACAACAACAGCAGCGACAGTTATCGCCGCAAGAACAACAGCCACAATTCCTTCCGCAGATTAATCCGATCAATCTATTCGACGACTGGAGCAGCATGGCGGGAACAATGGTGGACGACGGGACAGGAACGTGGTGGCAAACGGCGCAACACCCGAATACACACCAAGGGCCGCCGTAGTGATTTTATATATCATCGCTTTCGACTACATCGATTTTCATTTGTTTGGGGAATTTCTTGGATGGGACACGGGACTTGGAAAGCAGGCAAGGCGTTTTTTTGGGACAGTTTTCTTTTGCTTTGCCTTTTTTTTTTTTTGACTTCGAATACCCTTCTGAACATTTCTCTTCTTTTTTCCCTGCGGGTCTGTCATTACTATACCTTTTTTCACACACAACATTTTACCATTTTTACCTGTCGACTAGGTTATTTTTGTGTTATTTTAGTTTTTTTCATTTTTGGGGTTTATACACGAATCGGCAGGGATGAGGATGGGGTTGGGGTGGGCATGGAATTGGACAGAGTGGCAGGCAGACAAGGCAAATGCAAATTAGCAGCAATGGAGGCATGGAGGGAGAGGCATGGTTACACCACCCGTTGGTACGGATGAGTAGAGATGGAGCGGGGTGGATGCTCATTGGAATTATTCTTTTATTCCATTTTGAAAAATTTGGGGGGGGGGGGGGGCGGGGGGAGGGGAGGCGGAATCTGATCCGGGGAGCGGCAAAGTCAAAAGTAGGGTTGGGAATGTGGAGAAGAAAGAAGGGGAAGGTCAAGGGGACGACGTGTATTATATTTGCTCCGGTTCATATGGGCCTTTTTTTGAACCTGGAAAGGGAAGCGGTAGAGAGAGGGATGCATTTCTCGAGCTTTTTAACAAAAATAAAAATCTTTTGGACTGGCACCTTTAATGAACAGCACTACTACAAACTTGAAGAACATATTCCAACATCGAGCTCACCATATAAAATGAACTCCTGATCACAGATATATTTGTCTTGCACGGTAAACCCGAGTCCGGCCACTCCCTGATATCTCCGGGATGTGTTTTTACATCTTGTAAATCCTACCATTCAACCCCATCATCCAATTCTAGTCAATCCCAACCCCGACTACCCCCAAACCACCCCCCTTTCACCCCTATCATCACCTACCTACCTACTCAGTACAGTCCCACACCCCTAATTCCCGCGCTTGTTTCAGGTTCCCGCTAAACATTCGCGACACCTTCTCATTCTTACACTGCGGAGTTTACGGGGCTGGCGCGGAGCCTCCAAACAACCCCCCCTGCTTCGTTCCCAAGTTCGCTCGGCACCTAACGCGAGGGCAGATCTTTGTCGATCACATGCAATTCTACTGTGTAGGCTGCGGAATCTTTATTTTCACCGTCAACCGATTATATTTTCACCGTTGACCCACCATACTAACCGAGAGTGGTAATGTCTAACTATAACAGCCACACCTATTTTTCGCAGCAACCAACATATATTTGCATTTCACAATACCTTGCAAATACACTTAGTTAAAAAAAAAGTCAATCGCGACCATTAATAATTTAACAATTAAAGGCTAAATTCAATAGCCTCAACTATACGCAAATGCACCTTTTTAAAATGGTATAGGCAGCTATAGGTAGTTATGTAAAGTTAAGGTTATCTATAACTATATATTTTACTAACTACTTATTAAAGTACTACTTCTATATATACTGGGCTATATTTATAACTTCTACTAAGCTTGATTTAACTATTTAGCATTTTATATCTTTTTTTTAGAGTTTTCGGTATCTAACGACAATGTCAATTACTGCAAAAGTTGCCTATAGCTAGCATTATAGCTTAACTATTAGGCCTCTTCCTTTCCTGGCTAGTGTAGGCAGGTGACGGTGAAAATATAATCGATTGACGGTGAAAATAAAGATTCCGTGTAGGCTGCTGCTGCCACGCTGTGACGAACCCCTGATCAGAACCTCTGAAAGGGATACACAGTTGAAGGTAACTTCTGATAATAATGGTTCGGTGCAGCTAAACAGTGCACAACAAGATGTCTCAATGTAAACACAAGATACCGTGAATACAAGCTGTGATTGCATACTGCGGAACTATCTACAAGCTATCTAGTTCCTTCGTATATATAGACCATAAATCCCTAAGTACCTCCGTACCTGGATCACTCCGGATCACCAGCGACCGGTGGTGATCCTCTGGCGCTCACCACGCTCACCAGGTGATCGTGGTGATCCGGCTCACCTTTGCCAAGCAGTGAGCCTTCCTTGACCCTGCAGCCCTGCTGCCGTGTCTCCTTCCTCCGATTGGCAGGCATGGCTAGCTGCAGTCCCCACCTGGCCTTGCTATATGGTTGGTCTGTGACACACGCCTGCCTAAACAGGCTAAAGAACTTACACTAGTGTAGCCCCCAGTGATATCGGTACCGGAGTGTTGGAACGTTCCCGAGATGATCATCGTACGGACGGACCGGGACGGTGGAATTTTGACGAGAAATATACACAGCATAAAATATGCAGGCAGTTGGGGTTAAACGTTGTGACACCCATAATAGTGGTCCGATGGCAGAACTCTAGTAGCTCGTGGTATTCTAAGTGACGGCAGTTCTGTGATGACAAGGGGACCTTTTGATGAGCCTACAATAAGATCTCGAGAGGTAGTGGCTTAAATGAATGGAAATGATATTAACAGTCTTCAACAACCTTATCAAGTTGTCAACGCCTGGATTCTGAAGATGACCAACAATCTCGCATCGATCAAAAAGAACATGCTCGCTTTCCCGAGTGTTTCCCTTGATTCCGTTAGAAAAGTTGGAAGGTACGGTAGGTAACCGGTGAGGGCCCAGTCCGTGACTGTCATCATTTCAGCTGGCAGTTCCTTCCTCCTCGGACTCAACAAACTGGTGTCAGTGTCAAATGCAGACTGACCCATCCTGATAAGAAGATAAATCTCACTAATCACTGTTACAAGTCTCGCACGTTATTTAACTGGATAAGAAATCAATTCGATCCATTCAAGACTGATGCCATCAGACCTTTCTCGTCCCAGAGTGAAGCTCGATACTCGAGGATGATCAATCATGACGTCTTAAATCAACCCGACATTATCAAGCTTCGTAACAAACCGCCTGGCATTTCTCACGAACCGTATATCTCGTATGATTCACAAATATGCGAAGCACGTATGTACAACACCCAGCCTCGTCAAACCCACCCCATTCAAAAATCTGACATGAACGCCAGATAGGGCTTGGCTCAGCTTTCTCCCAATCAGCAATATGACACTGCTCGACTGATCCGGAGTCCAGACCCCCAACACACCGATCCCTCCTCCTCCTCCTCCTCCTCCTCCTCCTCCCAATCCAAACACGCCACACAATACATGCCGGCACTATCCAAGCAAGGCGTTTACTAGAGCAAAGAGACGCAGTGTTTTTGTGTGCGCTTACACATCTTCATTTGTTCCCGGCCCCATCACAAAAACAAAAAGGGGAGAACAAACCGCGATTCGCCCAACCAAACCTTGGACTCGCATTTTATGGGCTTGGCGCAGGTTTGCGCTGGTGCGTTGCGAGCCGGGTCGGGTTAGGTCAACGAGCCGAATATGCAAGGAGCTGTGCTTACTCTGTTGATATTAACCAACCGACTGTCCCGACTGGAAGGGACTATTGGGCGGGGATGTGGGAGGATGCGTGTGGGAGGGTGGATGGTAAGTTGTTTGATGTGACTGGAACCGGGGTGGGGGGGGGGGGGGGGGTCTGGATGGCTGTAGGCGAAGATATATATATGGGGTCTGTCAGCATGAATGGCATGGGTGGTTGTTCTCGGTTTTTCTCAGAGAGCTGGGGAGTTTGGATGATCATTTGAGGCTTTTTTTTGTGGGTCAAGAACAATGGTTCGGTTTTTGTTGTACTCGGTTCAGGTCCTCCTCGCGGCTGTTATTGCTGGTGTGGGGGCTCAACCGTCGAAGCCGCCGGTGGCTACGAGTTATGACTATGCAAGTGTTTCACAACTAGCCACAGATGAAATATTTAACTAACTCGTAAAAAAAGGTCATTGTGGGAGGTGGTACGGCTGGACTCGCGCTCGCTACTAGGTTGAGTCTCGGTTTGCCCAACGCCAAAATCGTTGTTATTGAGGCTGGCCCATCCGGTCTTCACGAGGATGGCATCAACATCCCGGGTCTCAAAGGAAGTACCCTGGGAGGAAAATATGACTGGTTTTTTCCAACGGTCCCCCAGACGGCCCTTAACAACAGAGTGGTTTTCAACCCTCGTGGTAAAGTGCTTGGTGGCTCCTCGGCCATCAACCTGATCACTTGGGACCGTCCGGCTGCGAGGGAGATTGAAAAGTGGAAAGAGCTTGGGAATCCAGGATGGGGTTGGAAGGAGATGGAGGCCGCCATGGAAAAGGCCGAGACCTTCATCGGCGGACCCCCTGGTTCAGGAACGAAGGGTCCGGTTTATGCCTTGTACAATCGAAAGCAAGCCCCCTTTTTGGAGGCTGTTGCTCCTGCTGTCTCCAGTCTTCACGGGATTCCGCTGAACTCGGACTCTATTCAGGGCAACCCCATCGGCATTGGATTTCAGCCTACAAATATCAACCCGACCTCGTACAACCGGTCTTACAGTACAACGGCTTACCTGCCCAAGGCAAAGTCCAACCTCGTGGTTCTGACCGAGACTCGTGTAGCCAAGGTCAACCTGCAAAAGAGCGGAAATCTCCAGCGTGCAACCGGTGTTACACTGACAGATGGCACCGTCATCACAGCTCGCAAGGAGGTCATCCTATCAGCCGGATCCATCCAATCACCCAACCTCCTCGAACTCTCCGGCATCGGCAGGGCCGACGTTCTCAAAGCAGCCAACATCAAACAGCTCATTGACCTTCCTGGCGTCGGCGAAAACTACCAGGAGCACCTCTTGGTGGCGATGAACTTTCAAGTCCGGGACGACTTCATCACCGGCGACAGAATCAACTACAACGCTACATACCGAGCCGAGCAGTGGAACCTCCGCCTCAACAACCAAACTTCCTGGTTCGATGACGCCCGTTTCTCGATTTTATTCGCCAACTGGAAGCAGATCATCGGTGGTTCTGACGACGCGCAAGTCGCTCTCGCCCGCGCTGCGCTTGCCGGATCATCAAAAGACGTAGGCCACAAGTGGAAACTGGAACAGCTCTCCGACCCCGAGATTCCCCAAATCGAAATGATTTTTACGTCTCGCTACCTTGGCAACAAGGGCTACCCCCCCGTTGGATCTCCCTTGTATGGAAAGGGGTACATGGCTGTTATCGCCGGGCTGATGCACCCCCTCTCCACGGGAAGCGTGCACATTGATCCTTCCAACCCTGTACTTGGCAACCCGATTATCGATCCCAAGTTCCTCAACAATGAGTATGATATTCAGGGTCTGATCCATGCGTTGAAGTTTGCGAGGAAGGTAGTTCAGACTGAACCGCTCAAGTCGGTGGTGGTGGCGGAGTATGAGCCGGGTTTGGATGCGGTCAAGACGGACGCGGACTGGAGGGGGTATGTGTTGGATAATATGGGGATTATTTTCCATCCGATGTGCACTGTGGCGATGCTGCCGAGGGGGGATGGCGGGGTGGTGGACCCGAGGCTGGTGGTGTATGGGACGGAGAATGTGAGGGTTGTGGATGCGAGTGTGATTCCGGTGCAGATTTCGGCGCATCCGCAGACGGTGGTGTATGGGATTGCGGAGAAGGGGGCGGAGATTGTTATTAGGGAGGCCAAAGGGAGGTGAAAAGGGGCCCAGGGGGGGTGGGATTGGGGGTTGGGGGATGTGGTTGAATAAAGGGGGGTGATTGAGATGAGGGTGAATAGGGGTTTGTATCTGAAGGTATGCCTTTTTGTACTTTGGAAACGGATCCGTTGTTTCCCCCGATTTACGCAGATGCTGTGCTGGGTGTTCTGGATGTGGACGAGAATGAATGTTAGACGTTTATTTGCTACTTAACTACCTTGTGGACAAAAGAAATAGAGACCGCTACTTGAAATAAAGGTCTCCAAAGATAATTATTAGGTATTGAAAGATAGTGGATAGGTCTTTTACATAACTTAGTAGGCATTTAAAGGTAATTAAAACGCCTATCAAGCATCTTTCAAGGCCTATCGATTATCTTTCAATGCCAATTCACCATCTTTTCGGGCTTTTTTTTAAGTAGTAGTCTCCATTCTTTTGTCCACAGCGTGTGTTAACTTGCAGTCCCTACTTAAGTATTATATCTCCAACATATTTAGATACATATATAGCTAGGCATATATCTGTGCTGTGAATAAGACTTTCAGTGAAACCTCCCATGTTCGTCTCACAGAGCAACAGACCCTCTGATATGGCCCAGTCCAGAAAGCCACCACCATCAACAGCAGCCAGTCATTATTATCCATACCCCATCACCTAACCCTCCATAGTCTTTTTCAGCTCCCCCTCACAAGCTTGTGACTGTTCCTGAATCCGCCGCAAGCCCCTAAACCTCATCTCGACCGTGTCCTTGACCCAACCCAAGCAGGTCTCGCAGCCCCGGATCTGCTCAAACCTCGGATCCATGATCGCGTCTTTGACATCATCGTTCACCCCGCAATCCTCCAGCACGGCATGCCACTCGGACTCGTCCTCGGACCAGGTGTCCTTTCTGTTTGTCACATGGTTGAGGACAAAGGTGAGGAATTCCGCGGGGTCGATCTTACGGTTGCGGGGCCAGAAGGATGATTCGTGGGAGGACCAGAGCTCGCGCGCTTTGGTGGGGGAGAGGCCGATGTACTGGAGGGTTTCGGAGGAGATGAGGTAGCGGGGGAGGAGTGCGAAGGCGGAGGGGTGGGAGGTGGGGGTGGTGTTGTGGAGGGGAAAGTCGCGGTATTCTTCTTCGGCGAATGGGAAGAGGCGGTGTTTGTGGAGGAGGTGGGTGTTGGGGGTGGTTCCTGGGTGGAGGAGGCCTTGGGAGGTGAGGTTGGCGGCGTCCAGGGGGGAGAGGAGGGGGGTCCGGACGAATGACGATGTGTCGTCGGGGGATGGGGATGACTGTGTAAAAGGGTATTATTCAGTAGATGCTCTTTGATATGGTAGCCATGAGGTGGGTTTGTTGTTAACTTACAGTGTTCATTTTGTCGGAAAAAAAGGTGTGAGTGAAATGTCGGGCTTGATAGAAGAAGCGAGTGTTTGAGTCTTTGTGTTTGAGTCTTGATATGGTTGGTGACACTGCGGAATGTTTTCCGTAGTAATGAGAAGCTGGTGAGAGTGTAAAGTTGAAAGGAGAGAAAACGTCTCAGTGAGCAGGATTAAATAGTTTTGGAACTGTCCATGAGTTAAATCTTGTTGATGACTCAAAAAGCTTCGTTCCCACTTGATACTTAATCTTGAACCGTTTCGTCGTCTGTGGCGCCCTATAGACTTTTGAACAGTCATCTCACCGAAAACCTTCGTTCAGCCTTCTCTCGTGGTTCCCACTCTTTTGTCACAAGTTTAGCCAGCCCATAGAAACAGATGAATAAGGCAACTGCTGACTTACTCAAAAGCGCTAGTTAAAGGACCTGAGAATCCGAAAATCCCCTGCTGGTCACAGCCAATAAGCTCCTCCTCCAAAACAAGTGTGCATGAGATAGCTATTTGAAAACTTTCTGGAGATTGTGAAGGTCCTCGTCGTATATCACTTTCCCCCCAGCCGCTTTTTACCATTCTCTCATTACACAAATAAGCTAACTCCTTATACCAACTCCAACACCAGCCACTGGTGCCGTCGGCGCTTTCAAAGCCGAAGGTTTCCTGAGGATCTCCTCACAGTTCGCCTCAAATCTCAAATTCCACAACCTCACCCCGACCATCCACTTTTCTGTCTTCTCCAACTCGTGCTCCTTGCCAAACATGGTTTTTATAAACTCAACCCCCGCCTCCTTGCCAAGCTTTCCCTCGTTCTTGGTGTGCAGCATGGGCTCTTCACACACCTTGAGGAGCTTGCGAAACTTGTCCGTCAGCCGGTCACCAGCCTCTATAAACTCTTCCACCATCTCCTTGTTATCTGGATCACGTATTCTGGGGATGGTTTCCTCAGAACGTTTAATTTTGCCTGCTAGCTGGATGAGAAGCAGCCACATCTCACCAGCCATGTCCGTAAGCGGCGCGCCAGCGCCATAGTGATGGACGGACCAGTCATAGATCCACTTGCCGATGGTGTTGGCGTCAAAAACCGAGCCTAGGAGAATGATGGGTTCTTCGGTGGGATCCCACTGTTTGAAGTTGTATCCTTGGGGAATTCGATGCTTCTGAGCGTCTGCGATAGTAGCAGTCCGTGGAGGTGGCGGCGGTCGGGGCCTGGTTTGGGCCTTTGAGTATTGGTATCTGGGCCTCACTGTGTGGTATGGGGCCCTGTCGCTCTTCATATTGGCGAAGGTAGCGCTTGGATGTACCGTGGACTCATATTTTGCTTCATATCTCGTAGGATTAGGATAAATCCCAGGCGTAGAAAAGTACGGACAATAGGAGTGTGTGTGTGTGTTCCATTTTAGGCCCTCCCGGCCGGAGGCCGGGTTGGAAGACTATCAGGTGATAGGTTCAGGCCGCGGTAGCTATGTTGTAATATATACATGATATGAAGCCATACCCAGGGCCATATAGGCCACACCCATATTACCGCACTCAAGCCTTTGCGTAGTCGCGAAGTCGTTGAGGTGGCCGATTTGGTGGAAAAAGGTGGTCTTTTTGGTGGGTCATACGGCCACTAACAGGCTGGGTAGGCCGCTTTGGCTTGGGCCCACTGTTAGCCCCCGTAACAGTGAGTGCCAAGAAAAGATTTTTAGAGGGGAAGGTGTACGGATAATAGGAACCATCCTTTTCCGTCGCATACTGTCCATGCGAAGTGTATCGTGGAGACGCCGGACGTTTGAGAGGGTGGCCCTTGGCATATTGTCCATCTAAAATGAAGTATGAAGATGTCGGAGATTTGGGAGAGTATGCCGTAGCATACTCTCCATCTGAAGTGTAGCGTGGAGATACCGGACGCGTGTGAGAGTATCCCGTAGCATACTCTTCATCGGCATTCTCTTCATCTGAAGTATAAGTATAACGCAGAGACTCAACACCGTTTGGAACGCTTGTGTCGGTCTTCTGAAACGGTTCAACTGGAGGTTCCTTAGGCTTTGGCTCGGTTTTGATGATTCGCATCTTCTTGGTTTGAAGAATGATATGAGCAAGACCAGCAACATCCTCCTCGTCCGAATCCGAGTCTGGGCCGTCGAGCGTTCGTTTCCTCTTCTGTTTCTGGCTGTCGCCTTGAGGTCGTTTTGGCTGATGACACTCGCTGCATTCATCACCGTTGAGATAGTTGTCCTCCGAAAACTCCACCGTGTGACCGGTTGTAGGCGGGGACGGTGCGGCGAGATCGTCATCAAGTTCGATTACGACCCGAGTGAAGTTCTTCTTGCAGGTTGGACACTGCACACGAGCTCCCAATTTGCCCGGCGAAACTGTATGACACCAGGGACAACTCGACAAACCAGTATCACCTGCGCCGTTAGCTTGCGGGACCTCTGGGGCTTTGCAAACTATGCTCATGTCAACCTTCTGGTAAGGCACGAACGCATCCTCGAATGTAGCCGACCGATCAATCTCTTGATGACTTGCACTCTCGTGAAGTGAGTAGAGTTTCCGTCTGATTCTGCGCTCCCCTTTCCTGCCCTTGAAGCGGTCGTTCAGAATGAATTCGAATGCCTCCCACGACGTAATTGTTTTGAGATGAATGGGAAATGCACGCCCTGTGGCGTCTTCAAGAACAAAGTGCTCGCCGTTGTCGATCCCTCTTTCAAGCCTTAAGAGTACCGCTCCCATGCTGGTCAGGTCTTGCGACATGGTGAACATCAGAGTGAGGATTTGAGATGCCGAACTTTTGAGATCAACTCCTAGCCCAGACAGAAAGTCAAGTTTTGACAAGATACATGATCCAAAGAATCTGACAGACTTTTCGATTGACTGGCCGTATCGCTGGACTGTAGTTGTTGTGGTCTTCTTAGATTCGTCAATTTGTTTGGCTGTCGCCTCTTGATTCTGCTGTATAAGGCGCCTGTGTTTCACGTCAGAGTGGTGTGATACAGTAATTCCATGAGAACCACTTACACAGCGGTAACATCGAGAAGAAGATTCAACGATACCGTGAGCCCTGCCACCTTCGCGCGGAACTGCTCGACATCCTTCTCTTCAAATTTCCACTGAATCTTCCGAGTAACATCTCTGATGATGTTTCCTGATCCGCCACTAGCCAGGCTTGAGCCGTATTTACTGCAAATCCTGTCTCGAAATTCCTGAAGAACTTCACAGATCTGGTTGACAGTGGCCTGGGCTATCGCTCCAAGGTCCTGTAAGCCATTTGCAAACCCAGGACCTTGATAAATCTTCTCCACCTGCTGGAGAGACTTCTCGAGAAGGGTGAGCCCCTCAATGAGATCGCGATATGTCTTGCTCGAACCACGGGAATCGTCCAATGCCGACCTGATGTCGTTTATCAACGAAAGAAGCGCTAGGAAGTCACCGACCGCGCCGAATGTTAGCGCGAACTCCATGACTTCCCAGAAAGTGGTCGATAACACTGTCCCTTGGTGTTGTGATGCATTCCTGAGGAGCTGAGATCGGGCATCGTGAAGGGTGCCAAGGTGTGTCACACCAGCGAGGCGCAGCACAGGCGTGAGCACTCTCTATTGGCCCAAACATTCAAGGCATACTCTACAGAAAATCCAATGGGGCGGTCGCAAGGGCTGACTGAATGGCAGAATATATTGTTCTTGCTTGTGGCGCTCAATTGGAAATCCTTGGGCAAGGCAGACAGAGTGGCCCATGACGTTTACATCCTGGGCGATTGATAGTTCGCGGAAGGAAGATGCACTTTTTGGAATCGCGGGACTTTGGAGATTCTTCGATAATGATGGGTGATGGTGAAGAACCTGAAAGAGAGATCCGCTTTCTTGAAAACAAGGACATGAAAAGAAAGAGACATTCTAGCCGGGCATTACCCTTTTGCTAACCGGGCATTACCCTTTTGCTAACCGGGCATTACCCCTTACATAGGTTAGGGTTATATATAGCCCCTAGAATTGCTATGACATTTTCCAAGACCTTTTCCTATCACAACTACCATCAGGAACCACAACTATCACTATACTATATTTTCTTCTATACAAATTCCTATATAAAGTAATGATTATAAATATTATAAATAAGCTATAATTAAAACCTAGATTTTACTATTTTAAATATTATATAGGTTTTAAATTTTTATTTAAATTAATACCTTTATTAAAGACTTTAAAAATATGTTTTTTGAGGTCTTTATAGTAAAGGCTTTAAAAATACGTTTTTTAGCCTATTCTTTTATATTAAAAAGCTGGCTTAAGGCTTTTTTTACTTTAATAGTAAGCTGGATTTATCTTTTAGATTGGATTTGTTAAGTATAGAGCCGTTTACTTACGATAGTTAATTTAGGCTAGGCTTTAGGTTATATTTAAAGGGTGGTATATTTAGATTTTATAGTCGACAGTAGTTTAGAAGTCTAGCTTTTTACTTTTATAGATGTTAGTACTGGACGTAGTAAAGGTTTAGGATCTAGTTTAGGGGCTGGCTTAGGGATAGCTTTCTATTTGTATTGTAAAAGTTAATATTTAATTAAAGGCGAAGCTGTTAGGAGTGTTTATGTCAGGGTGCAATTCGGGAGGCTCAGGAAATAGTAGTTCCGGGCTAAGGCGGCAGTGTCTATCAGCTAGCTCGAGATAGGCTAATCGGGCTTACCGATGTAGTATATATATTATAGCTACGATAATTAAATGCCCGCATTATATATTTAATTAACGGTTAGATTAAAGCGAGCTGAAAGATTCTAGGGCTAAAAGAGGTCCCCGAAGGACGTAGTTGAATCCGGGGGAGCCAGTAGGGTATATAAAATAGTACGGGAAGATAGGAATTTTAAGGAGGTTTAAAGTTTAATATAAGTAAAATAATATATTTATATTATATTATTATCGTATACTTATTATAAACGCCTTACTATTATAATGTAAATTATTTACTTAGCTTTATACTTTAATATATAAAAACTTTCTAATATATTAAACTCTTTACCCTTAAAGAAGTTAGACTGTAAAGTAAATAAAATAGTTAACTTTTATAATAATTACAATTCGTATACTCTATTTAAAGCCTTTAAACGTTTTACACTTACCTTATTTTAAAAACCTATTACTATTTAAGCCTCCTTATTAATTTAAATACTATCCTTTAATCTCTAAACCGCTTAATCGTTTTAAAATTTAACTTAAATCCAAACTCTTAAAGTATAATCTTCTAATAGCAATTTTACCGTTATTAAAATATAAATTACCAATATACAATATATACTTTTATTATATTAAAAAGCTATTAAATTAAAAGCTTTAAAAGCCTAACTTATCGACTTAACCTTTAATTACTTTTATTTTATTTCTATTATTATAATTCTTATCGCCTTTTAATTTACTATTTTTACCGTTATTATATTAAGTACTTTACCGTTTATTATAACTCCAATTTAAACAGTTAAATTCCTTTACTTTAAACATACGCTATTTACAATCTATTAACGCTCCTCTTTTATATTTAACTTAATTTATAAAAGCACTTTAATTTAAAATTTAAAATACTTTTTATATAATTATAAAACCTATTTTTAAATTATAAATACTTTTTAAAGGAACTTAAACTAAGTAACTTACGCTATTAATTACTTTAAAGGTATTTCTAAAAACGCCTAAATTAAATATATTATTAATTAAAAATCCTTTAACCTCTTTTTTAACTTTAATTAAATTATTTAAACTAACTTAAAGTCCTTTTTATTTAACTTACTTATTGACTTTAAAACCTAATACTTTATAATATTTATATAATTTTATTCTATCGTATAAATAACGGATAAAATTATTTAAAAATTCTATAAACGGTTTATTAACGTTATTACTGATTTAAATTACCTTTTATTTCCTAAATAATATATCGCTTTCTTTATTTTTAAGCTCTATTAAAAAATCCGTATTATTTTAATTAACGCCTAAATTCCTTAGGACTTTTAAAAGTTTATAAACCAAGTAAAGTATATTAAAGACAGTTAATAAAAGGCCGGATTTTTTAAATATAACTTATAATTAAAAAGGGCTAAACTGCTTACCTCCTTATTTATAAGTAAGCGCCTTAAATATAATATACCTTTATTTTATAAACACTATTATTATAATTATAATTAACTTAATTATATCTAACGCTTTTATTTTAACTTACCTTCCTTTACTTTTAATTTTATTACCTTTTAATTACTTAACCCTATTACTTTCCGTCCTTTTTTAAAAAACGTCCAGTATTACTTTTATAAATAAAAAGGCTACTATATAATTACTTACCTTTAAACTCTTTACTTCCTTTATAATAATCGAAATTATATTACTATTAAATACTAAATTAATTAATAATACGCTCCTACTCTTCCTATACTTACTACTAATAATATAAATAAAGAGTTATTAAAAGGCATAAACAATATTAGCGTTAATAGTTAAACTATAATTATTAATTAAAGGTATATAAAGAACGCCCTATTTTATTTAAAAATAGCAGTTTAATTATATTTAAATAATTTATAAAAGTTAATTAAAGCCTTTTTAAATTTAAAGTTAAATCTTAATTTAATTAATTATAACCTTATCATCTTTACTTTTTAATTCTTTAAACTATAGGAAACTTTTATATTATTAAAATAAATAATAAAGCTATATAAGTATTTAGAATATATTTCCTTTTTATATAAATTACTAATTTTAAAAGTATAATATATTAATAATTTATATACTTTATAATCGCTAATATTATACCTTTATAAATAGTTTTCAGATTTCCTTAACTTAATTTAATAAAGTTATAAATTTAATAAAAAGTATAAATATAAACTTATTCTAATATAGTAGGAAGTATATATTTAACCGGAGAAAATAAGCTTTATTTATTTATAAGTTTTTTTATAATTTATATCCATTTTTAACCTAAAAGGGAAGAGTCCTTTAAATCCTTATAACCCTTTAATTCGGCTTCAAACGATAACCTCGATAAATTTACCGCCGTCCCCTTTAAATATTACAATTTCTTTAATATTTTTACTATTAATTAAAACCTTCTATTATTACTTTATTTAATATTAGAATATAGAATTAACTTAGTCTTTAATATAAGGCTACTTTAAAGACCTATTTACCTTTTAAATAAGTTTAAGTTTAAAACTTTATAAAAATAGTTAATTATAATTAAATAAAAAGGATAGATTTAATTATTTGTAAACTTAGCCAACGCCCCTATTTTCTTTATATTTAAAAAGGACAGAATAATATGCCTCTATATAAATTACCAGATATTAAATAAAATCACCTTTAAAAATCGAACTCCGTTACTTTTAATAAGGAAGATTTTTAACCGCCTTTTTACTATTAAAATATATATTAAAATCGACCTTAAAGATATTTATTACTAAATATAAATTTATAAAGAAAATAAATAAAAGACTACTTTCTAAACCTAATATAAATACTATAAATAGAAGGTAATACCTTTTAAACTTATTAACACACTTGCAACTTTTTAAACGTACATTAATTAAACTTTAACTAGCTTTATAAATATAGTTTATATCGTATATTTAAATAATATCTTAATATTTAATAACAACCTTATTTAATATATAATATATATATATAATATATTATAGTAGCTTTATAAATAAAACCTTTATATTAACTTTAAAAAGTATAAGTTTAATATTATTAAAGTATCTTTCTTAAAGTATATAGTTTCTTTTAAAGGTATTAATATAGAATAGAACTATATTTAGTTTATTGTTAAATAGCCTATTCTTTAAAGTATTAAAAACCTATAAGTCTTTTTAAGATTTATAAGATTCTATTACTACTTTATATAAAATTACTTTAAAATTACTATACCTATAATTAACCTATTAAAAAAAGGAGGCTTATTGCCTTTTATATTCCTTAACCGTATATATACTACATTTATAAAGTTATTATAATAGTTTTAAAAAGTACTAATTTTATAATACTTTAATTTAACTTTACTTATTTACTTAAAAATTAATACCTCGATCTTTATTATTAAGACGGTACTTTCTTAAAAATAGAAAGACCGTTAATACCTAATAGCCTTCTATTCCTATAAACTAACCTTAATAAAAATCTAATATAATATTAAAAATTAAAAATTATTAACCTTAATAAATGCTTTTTAAGCTTAACAGTAATATCTATTATATATACCAATCCCTATTACTATACTTACCGATTATTTAAATCTAAAATACTTAAAAACTAAATATAAGCTTAATTTATAGTAATTAAAATAAAGTAATAACTTAATAGCTTTTAATTTTATAATCTAATACTACCTTAAAGTTTAAAACCTTATAAACAGTTTATCTTATAAATCCAATTATATATCGGATTTGTATATTATATTTAATATAAACCTACTAATTAATTTTTTAAAATCCCGGTTACTATACCCCGGTAAAAATTTAAATTTACCTATTTTTCAAACGCTAACTTATTACTTACAGATTATAAAGTAAAAGCCTCCTTTAATAATAAATAAAGCCTTCTTAAACGGTAATTAAAATAGAGGTTTAGTCTTTAAAAAGAATATCGTTATTAATTAAAAAAATATTATAAATATAAATACATACCTTTAAACTTATCCTTCTTATCCCTTCTTACTTCCTTATCCTTTATAATATCGTATTTTTAAAATAAACACTTTATTATTATAAGCTAATTAAAGCAATTACATCCTACCTCTTTATAGTCCATTAAAAAAAAGCAATTAAAAGCTTAATAACCTTTTAAAAAGTAATAACCTATTATATTAATATAAATTTAATAACCCTTTAAAAAGTAATAACCTATTACATTAATATAGACTTAATAACCCTTTAAAAAGTAATAACCTATTTAACGTTAATATAAACTTAATAATCCTTTAAAAAATAATAACCTATTATATTAATATAAACTTAATAACCTTTTAAAAAGTAATAACCTATATACGTTTATAAATACTTATATAATATTAAAAGACAGTTATTTAATTAAAGATTAAAAATAAACTTAAAAAATAAAAAAACAATATTAATAAAACGGACGTAAAGAAATTACAATTTATTAACGCCAAATCCCTCTATATAAATAATTTAAAAAAGGATATTAATAATAATAATAATAAAGGTCTTCTTTTAATTTAATAATTAATAATAATAGTATAAACTAGCTTTATAATTAAAGGATTAATCGAAAGTATAAATAATTAATTACTTTAAAAATAATAAGTTAATTTTAAAATATAAAAGCTTATTAATAAGTTTAATCGCCGGTAAGTAAAAGATAAGTACGGTCTTCTTTAATATGCCAGTAAAATCTATATACTGGTAAACGTATAATAGGCGATATTTTAATACTACTATAATAACTAAACGGTTAACTACTATAATAATAAAAAAATAGAAAAAGCTTTAAAATGTTATTTTTATTAACTGATTATAAATAAAAATATTAAGGCCTTTATTAAATTTTATATTTTTTATTAATAAATTAAACTATACTTATATTGCCTTTATAGACTATTTATTTCCTTCCTTATTCTATTATAATTATAAGAGTATATTATAGTAGATTTTATTACCAGCTTACCTACTTTTATTAACTAAAAAAGCAATTAACTATATAACGTTATTTTAATAATAATAAATAAGTTTATTAAATTTACCCTATATATTATTACTATTAATAAACTTATAACTTTAAGATTTATAAATCTATTTTTAAATTATATTTACCATCTTTATAGTTTTTTAAAATACATTACTTTAAATAAAAGCTTATTATTTATTAACAACTTTTAAGCTTATTTATATAAATACCTATTAATTTTTTATTATTTAAATACCGTATACTATTTATAGACTAACAGATAGACTAAACAGTAAAATTAAATTTTAAAGTATTATCTATATATATACTACTTTTATAATCAGTTTAATTAAACTAATTACCTTTTTTTAATTGAAAATACCTATAATACTTTTTAATATTTAATTACTTATAATAACTTGGTTTACTTTCTATATAAATACTATTTAAAATGACTTAATAATTTAATTATGCTAGTAATAAATAACATTTCTATTGTAAATAACCGCTTTAATAATATAGTATAATATTATAAGTAAATAATAAAGATATTAAAGTATATTAATAAATTATACGTTAAATATTATAATAAAAAAAGAAAGGATTGGTAATTTAAAAAGTAAGATTAGGTTATATTATTAATTAAAAACTTTAATTAAAAGCGCCTTAATAAAAAGCTTTTAAATAAGTTTATTAAGCCTTTTAAAGTATTTAAAGTTATAAAAGACCGGAAAATAACATACTAATTAAATCTTCCTTAACGATTTTATATTTATAATATCTTCCTTATTTTAACTTTAAAACCGTTTATAAATGATTAAACTACCATTACTCGGTAGTAAAAAACTATAAATATAAAGCCTTAACTTTAAAGTTATAAAATTAAAAGTATTTTAAAGCATTAAGGCCCTTTTCAAAGTTATTAATACTTTATTAAATAATTAAGGTTCTTAAAAAAAGATAATTTATAAAAACCTTAAAAGAATTTTAATAAGAACTTAATAAAATAATATAAAACAGTATTTTATAAAAGTTACTAATAAAAGAAGCCAATAATATAATAATAATAAAAAAGCAATAAGGTTATAGCATTTATATAATAAATATACTTAAAAGGTAAAAATTATTTTTATAAAAATAATAAAAAAAAAAACCTGGTGTTATAATTATAACTTTAAGGCTATTTTTTTAAAAAAAAGGAAGGGGAGAAAGAAATAGAGCAAAGGATTATAAAAGGTTAACGATAGTTTTATATTTTAAAGGCAATAGACTTATAAAAGAATAAAGTACTTTTACCTTTTACTTTTAAAGGTTAAATTACTTAATATAAAGGAAAGAGGTAATAATAAAAGACCTTTAAAAGAAAACGGTAATAAAATATAAAGGGATAGTATAAACGGTATAACTATTATATAAAGTAAAACTATATTATTTTAAAAGGTTAAGACTTAAAAGACTAATATTAAAGGTACGATCTTAATATATTATAAAAGGATCGACGTTTAAAAAAAAGACTTCTCTTTAAAAATTAACGTCTTAAAAGTATATTAAAAATATATAATAATTATAAATAAAGTATACTTATAAAATAAATAAAGAAGAAGGTTATATTAAATATAAAAAAGTTAAATTATATAAATTTAAAGTAAATAAATCGGTAAAAGATCCTTTTTAAAGTTTTACTTTAAATAACAATAGTATACTTTAACTATATATTTTTAATATATTCAGTAATAAAAAAAATAGCGAAGTCTTAAAATATTTACTCTATACTTTTAAAATAAAAGACTATAATATTAATAAAGTAAGTAAAGGTTATATTTAAAGTAAAGGTAATAATAATAATTAAAACGATAAAGGCGGTAATAGAAATAGTAATAGTAAAATAAAAGATAGCAATTAAAGTCCCTTTTATATAGTAAAAAGTATATTAAATATAAACTTAAACTTTAATAACGTTTTAAAAATACTAATACTTTATAATAACGATATTGGTAAAGAAGGTATTTTTAATTATTTAAAAAAAGTAAATAATAATAATACTAAAAAAGTAAAAGTCTTTTATTAAAGCCGAATTTTAAATTATAAAGTTAATATAGCCAAATCGAATATAATAAAGAAACGAAATTTTTCTTTTTATTTTTACATTATCGCTATACTTAAAGTTAAGAAATTTATCTTTAACCGTTATTAAGTAAAATACCGACTTTTATAAAGCTTTTAAAATTTATTTACTACTATTAATACAATTATAATATATAGAAATTACGCTTTCTTTTAAAAGTAAGTAGGCTTATAAAATTATATACTTTCCTTTTTATAATATAAGTATTATAATAATATTTTATTTTATTAATTAATATAATATTTATAATTAAAATATAATAATCTTACCTTTATTATTAAATTAAAGACAATAAAAATAACTTACCTCCTTCTTTATCCTATTAATATAATAGATATAATTAGTTATATATTAATATAATATATATAATGTATAAATAATAAGGCTTATAATATAAAAGTAAAGATAAGATTATTATTATTATTATCGTCGTTATTGTCGTCTTTATCTTTCTATAAATCGCGATTAAAGTATATACATTATAAAAGTTAAATAGAAAGTATTTATTATATAGCGGCGTTTATAAAAGGAAGAGAAAGCCGGAGGACCTTTTTTATTATTATCTTTAAAAGGATCACTTTTAAACGTATTAATAATAGTAGCGACGGTATCGACGATTAAAGGAAAGGTAATTATAATAAATATATTATTAATATTATTTATAGTTAATTAAATTATATTTTCGATATATATAGTTTACTTTTATTATAAAAACTACTTATAAGTTTAAAAAGTTTGCTAATAAGTATTAAGTTAATAGCTTATTTAGAAGGTACCTATAAAGAAGAGGTATTTATAAAGTAAAAAGAAGGTTATTAGTATTTTAAAAAAATATTAAGTTAGCGATTATTAAGTAATTAATAGATAAAGCGATTTATAAAATAAAAAGAAAAAAACCTTATAAAAGGCCTAAATTTAAAAAATAAAAATTCTATTATTAATTAATAATTAATAATTATAAAATTATTATTAATAAAGTAAATACTATATTGGCGATTATAAAGAAAAGTTTATTAAAATATAAAAAGTTATAAAAGGAAAGGAAGTAAGGTAATAACAGTTATAAGAATTTAATTAAAGTAATTGGGAATTAAAAGTTAAAAGTAAAAGCCTTAAATAACTATATATTATTAATAATAATAATTTAAAGTAATATAATAAGCTATATTTATTTAAATTATAATAATTGTTATAAAGAAAAATTACTTAATAGGAAAATCCTTTATATACATCCTTTATAAGTAAACAATTTATAAATACTATAAACACTATTTAAAGGTAATTAAGAAAAAAGAAGTTTATTAACTTTTTCTTTTTTACCTCTTCCTTTTCTTCCCTAACCCTATTTAACGTTCTTATCTTTCCTTTCTCTTTTCTATATTCCTACTTAATAATACTTTCTTTAATTTCTTATAATATATTTATTAAAAACTTACTATTATTATAAAGTCTTTTGGTTTTATAAATATATTTTTAAATTTTATTTATAATATAAAAGTAATTAACTGGTAATTATTTATCCCTTTTTAAATAAAAATATCGCCCCCTTTTATTAAATATTATTACTATACTTTTATTAAAGGACGTAATTATTTAACGCTTACTTTTAATAACGACCCTATTTTTAAAACCTCTATTATTAATAATTATAATATAGAAACATTTTATTTATAATTTATTAATTTTACTTTTTATAGTTTTTTCTATACTTTTTTTTTTTTCCGACTGTTACTACTACCGTATTTATAAAAGGAAGCTAATCTTCTTATACTTAAACCTATTATAATTCTATTAATTATTTAACCCTTTCGATTTAATTTACTATTATAAGAGGATTAAAGGCAGTTTTTAAAGATAAGAACCTAAAAAGGAAGAAGCCCTATTAAAGTATAATTTAAAAAGCCTAAAGAATAATAGTTTTAAGTTAAGGCGGTAATATCTATTAGCCAATTCGGAATAGGCCAATCAGGCTTACTAACATAACGTACGCACTATAACTACAATAATTAAACGCCTGTATTATATATTTAGTTAACAGTTAAATTAAAGTAAGCTAAAGGATTCTAAAGTTAAAAGAGGTCTCCGAAAGACATAGCCGAATCTAAAAGAGTTAATAGGGTATATAGGGTAGTATGGGAAGATAGGAATTTTAGGGGGGTTTAGAGTTTAGTATAGGTAGAATAATATACTTACATTGCACTATTATTATATACTTATCGTAAACGCCTCGCTATTGCAGCGCAAGCCATTTGCCTAGCCTTACACTCTGACATGTAGAAACCTCCTGACAGTTTATAAGGTAGTAGCTTTTAACTTTATTATAGTCAGAATCTATTGTTTAAACTATATTTTAATCATTAGAATTGTTAAACTATTATTAATTGAACATACTTACAATACTGGCTTGCGCTACTTACGTATATAATTACTAGCTTATTAACAATAGAATTTTCGGTAGTAGGCTTAATTAAACGTAGTTGTAATTAAACGTAGTTACAATTGAAAGTGGTCGCAATTAAAAGTAGTTTAATTAAGTATGGTTCAATTGGGTATGGAAGAAAAGGTGGCAATTCCAGGGGCCACATATAACCCTAACCCATGTAGGGGGTAATGCCCGGCTAGCAAAAGGGTAATGCCCGGCTAGAATGTCTCAAAAGAAATGACCCACCAACCCCAGAGAGCTCCTTCCATGGAGAGCTTCCAATTATAATATCATAACTGGGAATAAATCAACAGAAAGCAATCAACCAAAATGCAGGACAGGTTCTGCCTGCAACAGAAAATGGTATTAACATTGAAACTAAATAAGTAAAATAGCGGGTATCAGTCTATCCAATATCGTCTATAAATGCAGTTCATAACCTCGATCTCATCCCATCATCATCCCATCTTCCAGTCAGCAAGCAGAGAGCTTCTTCACCGCCTTCCGAGCAAACTCAAAGACAAGCAAGACGCCCCAGGTGTAGACAATCATGGATATATAGCTGTAAGCGAGGTATCCGTTGGGCCTATCGAAACGGCTGTCCAATATCTCCATGTAGGCGGCTCTGAAAACGATCCCGAGGATCATCATCACTGTCAGGATGGGCAGAGCGGCATATGTGAACATGTGCAAAGCACACCGTTCAGCCTGGAAAATGGACGAGATTTAGCGTCAAGTTATTTAAGGAACAAAGGGGTGAAGGGGCTTGGACCTACAGTAGGCACGTCGGCACGACGAGCATGAATGATCCTTCTGATCAGACCGACGCCGATAGCAAGGGTCGTCAGACCGAGTAGGCCAAAGTACACATGACCGATAATTGGCACAGCTCTGCGGAGGCGGCGGTAGGTATCCCAGCGTTCACCATGGATTCTGATAAGAGAAATAACTGTGTTAAAGATGATTCAAGGAGTCTTTATACTAAGGTTCGTTTGATGGTACAAAGTGAAGAGTCGATTACTCACTGGACAGCTTGAAGAATGAAAACAACCACCGCATATACTGTGATCAACCACATCAAAGTGGAGTACACACATGCAATCCGAGATGCCGACTTCCCCTTCAATGGTGGCGATGTGAGTGCCGTTGTCATAAGAATAGCCGTGATGAAAAGAAAGAGACCAGCGGCAATCGTAAAGAAGTTTTGAGCAGTGAAACGTGCCATAGCTTCCCTGTAGCCGTCGACAAGATACAGATTGACAATGTTGAGGATATTGTCAACGAAGTTGGTGATGACACCAGCTAGTGCGGCGAGCCGGACTGCTGTCAACCCTCGTCTGCTGTGGGAAGGAGTGTCGCTTTCGACATCGTCGTCGCGATGTTGCTTGCCGCCCGTCTTGTGTCGGGTGATCAGGTCGAGAATAAGGCGGGTTGCCACATAGAAACAACCAACGATTCCAATCCCAAATATGGCTGTCGTCGCGTACCCGTGGGCCGCCCAGTGGATAAAGGCCATGCTGGTAAGTGTTGTGGAAGAAGGGTGCTGATTGTGGTGGTTGTGATGTTGGTGACCTAGTTCGGATTTAACTGTGTATGGGCTGTCCCTGATATATACAACACACATGTCGTTGTTCACATGTGGTGATGCACTGTCTCCAAAGATACTTCATTGACAAGACAGCCGAGACACGGCCCGATGTGCCTTGACCCTTTGCCCCGTGGCGGTGCGGTGGAATACAAACGTTGTTGGTTGTAAGTTCTGAAAAGGATGGCCAGTGAAATGCAAGGCCAAGACAATAAAAACGACCATTCCGAACAATTGGGCTTAAGATTTCGACTCAGCCCCCAAAATTCATCTTCTGATTTTTCGGGCGGACACTCTCACTTGGTGACAGCGTTTTACGAGTGTACAAATTTGGTTAAAGGCCAGGCAGTGACCTTGTGTCTTTGGCTCTCTCATGACTATCACTCGTCCTCATCACAAGATGCCAGCTCATCATTCTCTACAAGTGCCAAGCCCTTGATTATCCTCGATCTGGACCCAAGTTTTCCGAATGGCCGTGTAGCACGTTAGCATCACCTTCATCAGTTCCTAGCACTGCCCTTCTTCTTGGTGACGACATGCTCACTCAATTCCGGACAAGAAAATGGTGAACAGGCAGTTTCGTCTCGAGTCTGCCAGATGCTTATGCCAAGGTTTCGACGCCATCTCGTGTAACCTAGCAAGGCCAGGCGCTTTCATACTCGTTGGTTATCAACCACTTCCACTTTTCGAGGGATCGTTATGGATGATGGCATAGCTAGATGGGATGTAGTATATCATCTGTCGTGCAGTAATGATAAGTTTGTGCAGCTTTCCTTGAACTTTTCCATGAGCCCAGCCCAAATGTCGCACACGACATGACCGCTACTGCCGTAGAATTTAGTACTCTACAGCAAGCACAGCCACATATGAGTAGCAACCTGGAGATAAAACATCATATCTTCGTCTCGAGAGGCCTCCGGAGCTGAAATTTGGCGCTTGCAACCCTGACCCTTGGGCCATCTTCGCACTGAAATGGAGGTGGCTGTTGAAGTAGTTGATGATTACGCCGCCTGAGCCTCAAGTTGTAACACCTTCCGTGAATATCAAACGTCATAATCTCGAAGAAAACGACATAATGAAGAAAGCCATGAGACGTGCATTGAAGCGGGCGACAGGACGATGGTATTGTGGTTGGGAAGAAATGCTGACACGGGAACAAGTCTCTGACGGTACACTACTCAACACATAGTCGTTGGAGGCCTCATTTAGATACCGACCTACCCAAGGTGGGCAAGTACCTTGGGAAGTCAGGGTAAATTGTTGAGATGCTTGCTGCATGTCTACCTGGGGGAGGTGTTGGTTGCATGTTGTCGATCAAATGTGATGACTCGGATCAAGGAAGTCGTTTGTTCAATTTGGGAACTTCACTGACTTCCGGAGGCGAAGGTCTCTTTGCTGCTAACCTCTCACTTTTCTCGACGTGACCGCAATGATGATGGAGCAGATGATGAAAATCAGCAGCGGTGAGACAATTTTTGCGTTTGAGCGGAGACACGCATGGCCAAAATGTTATTGGGAAGGAGCAACCAATGTGCCCAGGGTCCCAAGACAGACACCTACCCAGGCCAGAAATCCAAGCAACTGTGGCAAGACACAGTGCCAGTCACCAAAGGTCGCCATGCGTTCAGTTGAGAATTGACTCATAGATGCCAACTGATTGTATATCATTGGCAACCCAGAGTATTTCAAGCCATGCAGGGCATTTGATGCAGTGATTTTGAGGTCTGGACAGGTCGGTCTTACAGTAAAACTCTTACTTGGGAGCAAGGGGCCTTCTTTCTCCAACACTAGCTTGCCAATGTCTTTTCTATTGCTCCGTTCTTATATCGTTTAAATTAACAAATAGAATTGCTTGAAACTCATCTCTTATTGCGCTTATTTCGGTCTGTAAAATGGATTCCATCCAAGTTCCTATCCAGGCTAATGTAAGCCCCCAGGCCGATCTAAGCGCAAACGGCGACCCAACTCATCACCCGACGGCTTGGTTATAGTAAGAGACTTGTGTAACTCCCAAATTTCATGTGAAAAATCAACACTTGTCTTATGAATAGTTTCCACTCAGCGACTTATTCCCCAGCCCAAAACATGTTGTCGCATCAACCACCATCTTCAACCACCCTTGTCTTCAATCTTGGCATTTTCACACACCTTTCCCATCAAAGCCCGCCAAGCTGTCCTCACTCTGTCATCACTGTCTCCGCACCTCGGCGTCCGAGTTTATCTGATCATCTGATAAGATTCCGTCCCCTGATTAGGCAGCACCTCCCCTCATTTCACTCAACATCATTCATTGTTACTGTTTCACCACATGAGAATTGCCATCATTTATCCATACATCTCTTCCCTTTTTTTTTTCGGGAGGGAAACGATGGACCGCGCACAACTCTGCGCCCTCCCAGCGCAGCGGTTGTTGCCCAGTTTTATCCACGCGGTCTACTGCCAAGATGGCGCGCTGGGGATGCTGGAGGAAGGAACGGGAACTGGTGATCCGTTGGAAGGGTTGACGCCTGAGCAGCTGGAATATCTACGGCAGCTTATTGATGCCATTTATGAAGGAAGGGCGATAACCGCGAGTTATAATGTCTTTATCGTTGGGATCATTGCGGTGTTTACCGTGCTGCACTGGCGTGAGCAGGAGCGAGACAAGCAAAAATGGATGGCCATTCGACAAGCCACTTCAAGAAGGACAATCACGAGAAACAGCCGAATCGATGGATCAGGAACTTCCACCCCTTCAACCTCATCTTCATCGACCGTTGCCCAAACAACCCACATAAAAACCCCCCAAGACGACCTCAACCTCGACCTCGAACGCCTCCCCTTACTACCCAGCTCACCACCACTCTCAAACCACCCCCCCTCCCACCCCATAACCACCAAACTCAAATCCTGGCTCTTATACCAACCCCCACCCCTCCCCCTCATCAACCGCGTCCTCCCTTCCAACAGCACCACCCTCCTCATCCTCGCCTGGCTATCCCTCAACATCCTCATCCAACTCCACCGCCTCCCCCTCAAATGGTCCTTCTTCTTCATCTTCGCCGACAGGGCCGGCTTCCTCTTCATCGTCAACCTACCCCTCCTCTACCTCCTCTCCGCCAAAAACCAACCCCTACGTCGACTAACAGGCTACAGCTACGAAGCCCTCAACATCTTCCACCGGAGGGTAGGCGAGTGGATGTGTCTTGTTGCCGTCATCCACTTTGCCAGCATGGTACTCTACCAATTCGTCCTCGCTGAGGAGTGGTTACTCGCGTCACAATCCCCCAAGGCGTATTTCACCCACCCGCTTATCCTACTTGGTATTGGCGCGTTTGTAAGCTACGAGCTCTTGTTCTTTACGAGCTTGGGGAGTTTCAGACAGAGGTGGTATGAGATTTTCCTAGGGCTGCATGTTGTGCTGCAGGTGGCGGCGCTGGGGTTTTTATGGGGGCATTTTTACACCAGTCGCCCGTATGTGGTTGTTGCTTTGGCTATCTTTGTGATTGATAGGCTGGTTTGGAGGATGAGCGTCAAGAGAGTGGCGATGGAGATGGATTTGACGGTGCTGGACGGGGAGACTTTTTTGGTTTCGGGGGATTGGGATATTTTGCCTGGGGCAAAGGGGGTTTTGGCTGGTTGGGAACCGACAGATCATGTGTTTTTGACGGTGCCGGCTTTGGGGAGGAGTCATGCGTTGCAGGCGCATCCGTTTACTATTGCTTCTGCTGCTCCTGGAAAAGGGGTGGAAGGGGGGGGAGGAGGGGGAAGACATGCCTGGTTTAGCCTGTTGATCAGAGCCCAGTTTGGCAATTTTGATAGGGGTTTCACGGGACAGTTGCTCGAGTACGCGAAGATGCATAAGAGGGTGGAGGTGCAGCTGGATGGGCCCTATGGATCGCCTCGTGCGCTGAGTATGCTGAGAGCGTCTGGGAATGCGATTCTGGTTGCGGGAGGGAGTGGGATAGCGGTTACTTTTCCGCTGGTGTGGGCGCTTCTTCACGAGGCTGGATCTCAGTCTGAGGTGGATGGAGATGAGGACGAGGACAAGCAGGTGTTGGGCCTGAGGAAACAGAAGAAGAGAAGAGGAAGAAAATTACACATGCTCTGGGTCACGCATGCGCACTGGCACCAGAGATGGATCCCAAAGGAGCAGCTCGACGAGCTGGTGGCGCTGGGTCTGGATCTGGTTATCCCGCAACCGACGCTCGAAGCGGGGAGGCCGGATGTTGGTGGCATTGTGGGCCAATGGATTATGGACTCCGAAGGTGATACGAGCGTGGTTGTTTCTGGTCCCGATGGCTTGAATAGAGTTGTGAGGAACGTTGCGGCTGGCGCTGTGGGACAAGGAAAAGATGTCCGGATCGCAGTGGAGAAATTTGGATGGTGATTTTGAGTTCTTCGATAGCATGTGAAAGTGGCATTTACGGAGTTTTTATTTTTGGATACAACTTGGATGCATTCGAGCACGAAGCCAGCATACATTTTCGATAGAAAGACATCCCAGAGAAAGATTATTACAAGCCCATAGCCATAAATAATCATGACAAAAGACCTCCTCTAAACTTAAGAAGACTCAGAAGGCTTCTGAGTCTCCGACGTCTTCTGAGTCTCCGACGTCTTCTGAGTCTCCGACGTCTTCTGAGTCTCCGACGTCTTCATCTCCCCCGTATCCTTGACGCCCTGCGCGATACTCTGCACACCCTTCTCGACGCCCCCGGTAATGTTCTTGAGGCCATCGCCGACCGGCTTGCCAAGGTCGCCAGTAGCGGCGTTGATCGTGTCGCCCAAGCCGCGACCCGCTGCGCCGACGACGCCACCTGCCGTGTTGGCGAGTCCGCCGAGGGTGTGGCCTATAGTCGAGGTGGCGGTCTTGCCGACGCCGGTGATGCCGCCGGCGGTTTGGTCGGCGGTCTTTTTGGTGCCCTCCATGGTGGCTGTTTGCTAGGTAGTGTGGGGTGTGGCTTTTGGGTATTCTTGGGGAATTTTGGAATCTGGATTGTTGTTGTTCCTGAACAGCTCGCTACACAGTTTCGAAAGGGAACGTAGGGTGTTTGATGGGTTTGTGCTGAGTGGGCTTGCGAGCCATGAGCGACGTTAGATTGACGTCACTCACGTCATTTCGTGTTCATCGCATCAGTTGTGCGGTTTGGGAATGCGCGGTGATGGTGAGATTACTTCATTTTTTGTCAATTGGGATGTCAAAATGAGTTGGAGGATGGCAGGCTTGCTTTGCTGTCTTGAACAATTGCGAGCGCTGTGCTGTGTTGGTCTGAGCCATGGCGAGGAGTCGCTGTGTAGAGCGGTAAACTGATATACTGGGAGCAGAAGACAACGGAATGGCAGGATGAGGTAAATCTGTTTGACAACACCTTCAGTAACAGCCAGAGTACTCATCTGCTTCTAGCTGCATCTATTTCTGCCTGCAGAGGACCGGTTGAAGACATGAACATAATCGCTCTGCTTATGGCTGTTCAGTCTTTTGCTGCCAGGTCATCGCCCGATTTGGGGTGCAAAGATAGAGAAACAGCTGGCCGTAAGTTTGGACTCATTGAGAGAAGACTTGGTAGATATAAAGATAAGTGCGGCTTAACAATAGGGATCTGTGGCAAAGCCCAGACCGAGGTGGGCTCAGGGGTGAGCATCAGCCGCTGTCATGGGAATTTGAGCACCTCCGTCGTGCTTCTTTATGGCCGACTCTAAAGTGCAATGTTCCTTGGTAATCCTCTACCGTATCCATGGTTCTTGGAAACAAGGCGAGTCTTGGCTTGCGTGGCTCCAAGCCCCGTACCAGCTTCCTGGGCCTCGCGCTCACCACACCGAGATATCACTTCAAGCCCAAAACCAAACAGCCTCACCTATACGAGGTGTAAATAAAGCTTCTGGACTTCACGAAAACCTCATGCTTTAGTTGAACTAAGAGCAGGTGCTCTGCGTCAGCCCAATCCTCCAATGAAGTAAATGCCATGTCTCAACACCAAAGCTACCCCCCCTTCCTCTACAAACCCAATTTGCAACATCATCTCCCTCTCCGGATTCAACAACGATGATACTAAAATAGATACCCCCTCCTGTCCCGGTCCCCGGCGGCTCCCTTTTCCAGTCTCGATCTTCATCTCTAGTCTGTCTTCCAGTCCCCCGTGAGCTCTCGTCTCGGGACCTTGCTGTCGTTCCCTGTCAGTCTACACTCATTCCTTTCCAGCTTCACCGATTCAGGGTCACTCTTTAGCAGCCTCACCACAAGGGCGGGTGTCACTAGTCTCGACAATTACGATTCAAGTCCCTCATTTTAAGCCGCTCCAATTTTCCAACAAACTTTTCTCGATCTCTCGATCTTTCCTTGACCCAACATAGAATAGACAAGATGGTCCTCCCCACAATCACCCTCCGAGCCTTACTCACACTCTCCACCCTCACCCTCCCCATCCTCACCCTCCCAACCCTCATCCTCAAGTCATCCTCCTCCTCCATCATCTCCAAACGAGGCGTCTCCCACCGCTCCTCCGAGCTGGACAGCTCCTGGGACGACGCCGACAACTGGGCCCCCCACTCAGGATGGTACTCCTACAACGATGACTCTGCAGACTGGGACGACGACGATGAAGATGAAGATGAAGACGAAGACTGGGACGACGACGATGAAGATGAAGATGAAGACGAAGACTGGGACGTGGACAGCTGGGACGACAGCTATGACTATGACTACGACAACGATAACGATTACGAAGACTACAACGACTACGACGAGGAGGAAGAGTGGGATGAAGACGACGATGAGGGCGACTGGGAAAGTGGCGACGATTCCGACGACGACGAGTACGCGGGGCAGATTCACTACTGGGATAATGACTGGGAGCAGGAGGATTATCAGCCAAGCTATGACTACTCTTCTTCTTCTTCCTCCCCTGCTTCCCCCGTAACCTAGTAAGTCCCCTTCTCTCTTATTCCCCCTTCCACATCCACCCCCCTCCCTCCCTCCCTGAGTCCTCCCCTCTTGTTTAATCCCCCCATTCTATCACCCCTTCCACATCCCACCCCCCCCCTTCATTATCAGCCACTGACAGTTTGTTTGCCTGTAAAAGTTCCCCCCACCAAATCCTCCACTCCGGCATCGGAACAGTCTACGCCCAAAACGGCCACCCCGGCTCCTGCGGCAACCACCACGACGACACCGCCTTCATCGCCGCCCTCGGAAACGCCTGGATGCACCACCAGTACAAAGCCTCCGAATGCGGCCGCCAGATCCAAGTCACCAACAAAGGCTCCCACTCCCACGTCGGCGGCAAGGGCAACACCATCACCGTTACCGTCCAAGACACCTGCGCCAGCTGCGACGAGGGGCACGTCGACTTTAGTCATGCCGCGTGGGAGGCGCTGACGGATGGGAGCCCGCATGGGCAGATTGAGCTTGAGTGGTGAGTCCGCCTTTTCTGTTCTACCGTCATTGGGGAGGGGGTAACTAACGGGTTGTTAGGACTTGGCTTTAAGGATAGAAGATAGAACGGTAGAGGATAGAAGGGAGGGAGGTTGTATTTACTGGTTTAAAAAGGGTTATATAAACTTGTTTTTGCGGGACGTCATTGAACATAGATAGACGGGGGATGCTGTTATTGTCATTGTTATTGCTGTTGTTGCTTCACAGGCGGGAAAAAGCATTGCATTGCAGTTGTGTCATGGTCATACTTCTGAGAGCCAGGAAAGCAAGAAAAAGGAAAAAGACAACGCTTCTATACCATTGATGATGTCTGTCGTCTATCGATGATCAATGATCTCTCCCCCATGTGGTGATAACCTCTTCCATGTGTATACCCAGTGTGTGCCCTCTTCTGTCCCTGGTAGAACCAGGACCCATCAATACCAATGCCCATACCATTAAAACCCAACACATCTTTTCCATTGTATACCCCATTCCCATAAAACCCCATAACGCCACCTAAAAACAAAATTTGTCCATCTCAAGGACAGGTGAAAAAGGGTATCTAATCCATCCACCGATATATATCCCCCCTCTTTCATGTATCGTCTCCCTCCCTCTCGTGTACTGTTGTATGCGAATAATCGACAACTCAATCACTGCCAATCCAAACTCCCCGCCTGCCACCCCATCTTCTCGTTTCTTCTCGATTGCGTCTCCCTGCTCTCCTCCTTCGCCAAGCTCGCCTTGATCATCACACACTGTTGGCACCGCTGGGCCTTGTTCGACTTGCCCGTTCGCCCGACGTCAACCGCGCCGCAGTACTTGTGCGTGATCTCGTCCTCCCAGTTCTGGGGCTTTTGCGCCGCAACTTTCGGTTTGGAGTCGTATGTTTTGCCCATTTTGTTCTTTCTTGTGTTGTTCTGCCCCAGAAGGGAGGGGGATTCTTTGTGGGTGTTTGTGGTCGGGAACAGGTTTCCGCGGCTCGCAATCAGAATTTGTCGACGCGAGGGTGTGGTTTTGAGAAGGATGTAAATTCTCGAGTACAAATGAAGTAGGTACTCTTTTTGTTGTATTGTCTCTCGGCTCAGGGTTCTTTGTTGGCTTGAGGGGTCTCGCAGCTCGTGGTTGGAAAGTCAGGCAAGGCCGAAGTTGTTTGTGGGAAAGATGGAAGTTTGTCTTGAGGACGTTGTGCGCAGGAAATTTATGCTATTATCGCGTCCTCGAAGGTTTGGTGTGTTCCAAAGTCTAAGTGAAGTCGGTAGCACGTGGTTTGTTGTCAAGCTCGATGTTGAGAAAAGGGCAAAAAAGAGGCTTGAATAAACTGGCTGATAAATATAGAACAAAAAAGAAAAATCTACCGTTTTGTGCGCCGTGTGCCTGCCAAATCTGCCCAGATGAGTCGTCTGTGTGTTTGCACCTGGTGTGGTGTGACAAACGATGACAAAGGGGGCACCTGCCACGCTTGTGACGTCATATTACCACAGGAAGGTCTTTTCAGGGTCAGGGCCAAGCCTTTCGGGGTTAGGGCTATAGGTGACTCAGCTCGCCACAGCTTCGGTGTCTCCGGTTCAGTCATCAAACCCTTTAACATTGACATTGTGACTTTGACACAAGAAATGCAAAACAAGCTCAGTCTGCTGCTCAAGCAGTAACACAAGCTGCTCGTAGGTAACTCCGTATCACGAAAAAAGAACGACATAACGCATCCACCACCACAACGATTAAAAATAATGCAAAAGTAAAGTTGAATTGGGGCCACCCGGGGATTGAACCCGGGACCTCTCGCAAGCAATGCTTTAGGGTGAACCCTAAGCGAGAATCATACCACTAGACCAGCGGCCCTTTGTATTTGATGACGCTTCTGCTCAGAATACGGATTTATGTACTGCACAGCGTGACTGACAACAGCTTCACAAACCATTTCACCTTCTCCCAAGAACCATACCTCACCTCGATCCAAACCAAATCCCAAATTAAGGCAACCCCCTCCCCTCCCTCGTCGCCTTCCCAACCTCACTCCCCGTCTGATCCTCCGCATACCTCTTATAAACCCCCACATACTCCCCCTTCTCACTCCAAGTCCTCCTCACCCCCTCCCTCCCCATCACAGCCCCAACCCACCTCTCCCACCTCTCCCAAACCCTCCTCTCCTCCCCCCCCAACTTCTCCCTCTCTTCTTGTCCTGGAATCCCCACCCCACCCGCCTTATAATAATCAATCAACCACAACCTCCCCGCCCAAGGCACAAAACTCACATCCACCAACCCGAACCCCTCTTTCCTGAACCACCCCTCCCCCTCCTCATCCATCTCCCTGACAAAAGTCTTCAAGTTCCCCAAAAACTCCTCTCTGACCTCGTCGAGGGTGTAAGCCTTGTCAGGGGTGTGCTGAATAAACCTATACCACCCAGCAACAAGCTTCTTTTCCACAAAATTCACCCACAGTCTTGCTCTTGCCCTCTCGTAGGGGTCCGACGGCAGCAGCCTCGTTCCGCTGTTATATTGCTCATCAAGATACTCGCAGACAATCACGCTTTCGTAGAGAACCCTTTGCTTGCTGTCTTCACTGGGGGGCAGGACAAGCGTGGGGATTAGACCTCTTGGGTTGAGAGCGAGGAACTCGGGGGTTTTGTTGTAGGGGTTGATCTCGATGTATTGGTAGTCGATGTTCTTCTCTTGGAGGGTTATCCAGACTCGCTGGACAAAGGGGCAGAACCATCCCGCGTAGAGTTTCAGGGGGTGGTCGGAGGCGTGCTCGTTGGCGAGGTTGAGGGCGTCGCCGGTGGCGGAGGGGGAGATGGTGGTGTCTACTTGTTTGGGAGGCATTTTTACTTGGTTTATTATACTGAATTTGAGGTCATGAAAGGATGAGATGAGAACTATGCTTGCGCGAGTGAGTGAGTGAGCTCAGTTGGGTGCAACTGTCCATGACGTTAGGTACCTACTGACGTACGGGTCCAAGGCAAAAAGGCGGGGGGTGCGGGGGATAGCTCACCTCAGCAATCTTCACTGCAACCATGGGCCAAACACCAAACTGAAGAGAGATTGGTGAAAGAAAGAAGGATAAATATATGGGCTTAAGATATAAATCTACAGAAAGACAGTACTATTTACAGAACGCACAAACGCCCCCCCCCAATCGAGACTGGTCAACTCCCACGTACATTCACACACACACCACAGTTCGGTTCATGATCATCTAAGACTCGCTCAACCCCTCTAGCCATACCACCTAACACTGGTACTCGTCGTGTCCGTGGTCATGGTCTGCCTTGAAGCAATCGGCGGCGGAGGCTCCAGCTTAGGTACGGCCATCGTTCCAGGAATCGTAGTAGGCATGGGCGGTCTCTCAGCTTCCGAGTACATTGGGCTCGGGGGGAACACCGGTCCCTGTGACTGCCTTGGCGTCACAATACCTCCCAACCAGGTCGATACGGGCTTCTTTGGTGTCCTCGGGGTAAGATGACCAGCCAGGGCAACATAGGCCTTTTCGTCCAAGAAGTTGGGGTGGACCTCCTTCTGCTCGCGGGGGTAACCACCGTAGTATTCCATATCGTTGCTTCCGTTCTCAGCAGCATAGGCAGCCTTCATCATATCATCGATGATAGCCGTGTTGGTTTTGTCGCCGCCCTTACCAGGTGAGAGTGTTGCGTCCGAGTCGTAGTGGTCTTCCCGGTCCTTCTTCCAGGGGAGGACGCCCACTGGGAAGAAGGGAAGCCCCCGATCTCTCCTCCACTTGCGCCAGAAGAATGCCGCACCGATTAAGCAACCGATGATTGCTAGGTCCTAAAGTTAATTACTGTTTTGGCAGCGTGATGAGTTGGAGGACCTACCAAGTACGCCAATAACTATACCCACCACCGCACCTGTGTTCATTCTGCTTGGTGACGCCCCGAGTTGATCCGCCTCACTTACCGCACCGTTGGTTACTGGTGCCGTGGGCGAGACTTCGGGTAGCGCCAAAGTCGGCAAAGGTGTCGGGTCCGCGCTTATCGATGTCAAGACGTTGTCAAGGGTGGGAGTACTGGAAGCTGAATAAGAGCTGGTGCTGGTTTCAGTATTGGTAAACTCGCTGCTGCTGAAAGATTGGGTACTGGTAGATTGGCTGCTAGCAGAGTCGGTGCTGGAGGTGGATGAATCAGTGATGGTAGAAGTAGGTGCCCCGATAGTGGACGTCCCTGTTGTCGTAGAAGACCCGGTGGCCGGAGGAACGCTGCTCTCTTCTGCACCCTCATCCTCATCTGGAGAATCTTCATCACCCGAGTCGATGCCATCAGATACCAAGTCCTCACCCTCATCGGCTCCCAGAGTTCCACCGGGAGTGGGCAACAAATTAACCCCAGCGCCTGCGCCCACTGTTGGTACTGGAAGGGAAGGTCTTGGTACAGTTGGCACAGTGTCCTCCTCCTCATCAGCTGAATCCTCCCCAGAGTCGTCGTCAGAAGTCTCGCCACCCGGGTCCGAGGTTTCTTCTTCCTCCTCGATTTGTCGTCGAGTCCATCGCCTCTCACGGCTCCTCATCTCGAGCCAAGCATGGTTCCGCCGGCGAAGACCTGGTCCCGTAGCCCTCATATTGTCTCCGTCGTCCTGTCGTCGTTCGATATTTCAAAGATCCAAATCCACCCAAGTGCCGTCGTCCACAATCCAGCTTCGTCGGTTCCTGTCCGAACAAGAGGCTCGCTCAACTAGAAATACAAATACTGAATAAGAAGGGAAGAAAAGGAAATCTAAAGAGGGACAGTTACCAGCTAGCCAAGATTGCAGACCAGCTGCCCTTCCAAAAAGTGAGAAGAGAATAGGAAAAGAGACGGAAAGGAACAAGAGAAGTGATCTTCTCACGAAACAGGTGGGCGCCAAGCAGAAGTAATAAGGTGCCCGCCCTCCCTCAGCCGCCTCCCCTGAGAGGCAACGCAAACACAGCACCAAACGCTTCACCCTGGCGCCCATGTTCACCACCCCCCATCGGACATCTCGGCGGGGCTGGTACAGGAGGAAGGACGAGCCGAATTTGGAAATGCTCAACGCAACAGGCACTCGTTTTTCACCAATCCTCTGCCTCAGCCAGGTATGCGTGTTGCAACGATGCCCTCCCTGGAAGATGTATCAGATGGGGGTCATGGTGAGACGGCAGTACCGAGCGATCGCCAAGTTAGCCAAGCAAAAAATGGCTGTGTATTCTGCCCTCTGAAGGGTTCTTTTGCAAGAATCTGCCTGGCACTTCTGCCAAAGGCAGGAAGTCGATCAGACAGCGATCGGCTTTTGCAGTCGGAAGGTGGAGAAAGGGGAAGAAGTTAAAACGTCGGGTTTCTGGGGATCCCTGCAGAAAGAATGCTCCGGATTGGCCAAGACACAGCGCCCTGTGTGACTGAGACATAACGCCGCCAGCTATCGACAGGAGGACAACGTTCTTTTTGATGAAGCACGCGACCCCTTGCTGTTTCTGCTGTCGGTCAACCTCATATCAGAAACGATCACCAATTCTTCTTTTATCATCGTGCCGACGGCTGTCCAAGACCAGCCAATATCGAAGCGTTTCTCTGGACTATTTCATTTACCTTCAAATCACAGCAAAATTTTCAACAGTGCCATCCATCAGTTCGTACGAAGTATCTTCACGGGAAATTCGACCGAGAGCATCCTGGGAAACGCTGAGACGAATCTGTCTAGTCCTGCTGATGTCGGCGACACCAGCGTCCAACGGATTCTCCAACAAATCCCATTGCCGTATGTATAAGAGACAAGACCCGGTGCGGTGGCCAAATGGAGAAAACTGAACGAATGGTTATGATCTTGGCTGGCCTCCAAAGACTGCGACCGAAAGCCAAGTCGAGACAAGATGAGCAACTGGGCCCGGAGAAAACGCGCCGTTGAACCAAGACCGCTGAGGAAAGTCTAGCCGAACCCCTGGCAAAGCTCGCCTTTCCTTGGCTTCTTGGCCTTGAGCACAGGCCACATCTGGTTTCTCAGTCCCTCTTCTTCACTTTCGTCAAACGCTGCTTCGGATCCTACCATCCAGTCATCTCACTTTGAGCCACCTGATGCGGCAGTGAGAAGGTATGTACCAGTATCGTCGATATGTTTTATCTTATCAACATCTCAAATGAAAGTGGATGCCGTCCAGCCAAGTCCACCAACTGCTGACCACAGCTCCAAGGCAGGGTTCAGCACAAGGGGCTGGTGACGTTCACGCCCATCATTACAGAGGTCTATTGGACTCTGTTGAATGTCACCGAGAATCATGGTTCTCAACTGGTTTTCCTTCAGGCCGAGGCCCTCTCCGCCAGTTTCGCAACAACACTGAGGGCAAAAGGCGCTTAAATCCAGACCGATGAGACGAACCTCAAATCCAAGCCATCACAACCTCTGTCCAAGACATACCCAAGATAAGTCCCCCGCACCAAGGTCTCAGGAAGCCAAGGAGTGCCCAGAAGCGCCAATGTAAAACGCCGAGGCAAGGTGTGGGTGGATCGCCCTTGGTATCAGATCTGTGGAGCCGACCCTGGTTCAAGTCCCCCTGTTCACGCCGACGACAATGGCAAGTCGAGCCTAAACATGCTGCCTCGAGGTATATTCAACCACCAATATCGGATTGCATCTCATCTCAAGAGTTGTTGTATGTGGAGAGGTTGTTAAGCTTATTCGTCCCTTCACTTCCGTCAATGTTACTCCAAACGCCCAACATATTCGTAGAGCAGGAGCCAGTGCTCCCAAAGAGCCAAGCTTGGCCTTTTGGTTTTCCACATCCACAGATCATCGGGGCTATGAGTGCCCCTTTTCTCGCTTCAACTTGCATGACTTGCGCCACGATCTGGTTGACAGCGCCAAAGCAAACTCCAGGGACACTATCTGAATAGCCTCCTTGGCAATGTTTCGATCCTTGGGGTGAGGTGGGATAGGCCATGGGATGAACTTGTCCTGTTTTGGGACCTGTCATTTCACGATGGCAGGTCGGTATAAGTAAACCACACGGCCGCCGTTGAATAGAGCTTTCTTTTGACATTCCTTTCATCATCAGCCTCATCAGCAGTTGTTTCCATTCCCAACCCAACCTTCTTTCTTTCCCTTTTTCACAACTTCATTTCTTGGTTGGCTGGTCCATTCATTCATTGACAAGCTTCAAACTTACGATTACACTCTTTGACGTCTCTTTTTATTTCCATTTCCAACAAGACACACAAAACAAAGCCACCAAAATGAAGCTGTCCTGTGCTCTCTTCTCCGCCATCCTGGCTCTTTCAGCTTCGGCCCTTCCCGCTCCTCACAACGGCGGCAACCACGGAGTCGCTGCTGCCAACCGCCGAAGCAGAGCCTCGGCAGCCCCGTCTGCCGTAGCATCGGCTTCCGCTCCAGCAGCCACTGCTACCGCTGCCCCTGTTGCTGGGGGCGGTGGCGGCGGTGGCGGCGGTGAAGAAGCCGAGGAAGGAGCGGAGAACGAAGTCGAGCAAGAGGCTCAGTTCGGCGAGGAGGTTCAACTGGGCGGTGGTAACATCAAGACAGATATCCTCTTCCCCGCTGGCGTAAGTACCCGCTCTCAACTGCCGCTATTCCTTCGCACACCATCACTAACTTGATGTCTGACAGACCAACGGCGTCTTCGAAGTCGAGTTCCAAAACCAAGAAGGCCGAACCATGATCGTCACGGAAAACACAGCCCCCGCCGCCCCACCGCCTGGGTTCAAGGCCCTCGAGCCAGTCTCGTACAAGGTTGAGATTGGCGGTGGCGGCACTGCGGGTTTGACTCTGCAAAAGATTGATTACATCCTCACTGCTGGCAACGCTCTTGATATCAGCGCTGGGCAGATTGGTCGTTTCTGTCCTGAGGCTAACGGTTTCGTCATTGGTGCTGGGGTTGGCGAGCTGGAGTTTGAGGTGGAGGAGAATGAGCTTACGCTTACTGTTGAGAGTCTTGTTGGTGAATGGGGTATTTTTGTTCCTGATGCTGCTGGTGCTGGTGCAGGAGCTGGTGCGGGAGCTGGCGCTGGTGCGGGAGCTGGTGCTGAGTCTGGTGCCGATGCTGGTGCGGGAGCTGGTGCTGGGTCTGGTGCTGGGGCCGGGGGTGCGGCTGGTGGTGCCTGTGGTGCCGGGACTACTTGCCGGGCGCTGCTTGATGCTCTGCAGCGTTTGACAGGTGGTAGTGCCTAAGGGACTGTGTGTACAAGTAACGGGATAGGAAATGGGGTGAAAGGTGATGGCAGGAAAGGAGCTTGTTGATGAATTCAATCGGTGTGGAAGTTTTGGATAGGGGTGGGAGTTGGCTTTCGGGTTCTGTAAAATATTTCAATGGATATGACTTGAGCTGATGACACTTTTGATGTTCAACTTTTGCAAAATGTGATTTCAAGCTGCGTTGAAGTTTCGATTGAACCAGCTTGGTTGAAACAGTGGGACATGTTGGCCTTGGCGCACTCACTACCTACCCTAACCCTAGAAGCTGCCCAGCCCAGCCCCACATGCCACCCCATATCTCCAATCTTTTTTGCGATAAGCACAGTCTCTCACCGAGGCGATGATGTAACCCGGCAAGCAACCAAAGGATGCCGATGCGCTGAAGGCAGCAGCCATTCTTACCTAACGGAACCCCTTTATGACTCTATTGCCTTCTTTTACCCTCCTGTTTACAACCGCTTATATCCCTTCAAGTCTCCGCGTCATAAATATTCACTCACCTTCTCTCATCAAGCAAATTCTGACCTTTCACACCACATCATCTTCCCCTCATCCAACTCGGCGCCACCACCGCCACCACTCATCGCCCAAAATAGGCCGCCGCTCACAGCAAAGCCGGCCTCGCGCCAGCAGCCATAACAACACCAACGGGTCATCACATTTTGAAGACGACTTTGACAACCTCGACGACTTTTACCCCGGCGGCACCACCGATTTTCGCGTTCAAGGGAAACAACCCCACCAACCTCACAAACCCAAGAAGAAGAAGAAAAAGAAGGGCAGACGCAAAGGCGCAAAAATGGGCCAAGACCACTCCACCATCGACCCATCCACCCCCCCCTCACCCTCTCCTCTCGCTCCCTCTCCGCCGTAGCAGAATACATCCTCTCCGGCCAAGCCAAGCGCATCGTCGTCCTCACCGGCGCGGGCATCTCCACCGCGGCCGGGATCCCCGATTTCCGCTCCCCCGACACAGGGCTATACGCCAACCTCGCCTCGCTCGACCTCCCCGAGCCAGAAGCGGTGTTTGACTTGTCGTTTTTCAAGGTGAACCCCAAGCCGTTTTATGTCCTAGCGAAAGAGCTCTACCCGGGGAATTACTCTCCGACAATATCCCACGTTTTTGTGAGGTTGCTGGCGGAGAAGGGGTTGCTGCATCAGTTGTTTACGCAGAATATTGATTGCTTGGAGAGGGAGGCGGGGATAGACGAGGAGAAGATTGTTGAGGCGCATGGGAGTTTTGCGAGGCAGAGGTGTATTGAGTGTAAGAAAGAGTTTGATGGGGGGAGGATGAGGGAGTTTGTCAGGAGGGGGAGTGTGCCGAGGTGTGAGGGGGATGGGTGTGGGGGGTTGGTGAAGCCGGATATTGTATTTTTTGGGGAGCAGTTGCCAAAGGCGTTTTTTGAGAGGAAGGGGATGGCGGAGGAGGCGGATTTGGTGCTGGTTATGGGGACGAGTTTGCAGGTTCATCCTTTTGCGGGGTTGGTGAATTTGGCTGAGGAAAAGGTGCCGAGGGTGTTGTTTAATTTGGAGAGGGTGGGGAGTATGGGGAGTCAGGCGGATGATGTTTTGGTTTTGGGGGATTGTGATGAGGGGGTGAGGAAGTTGGCGGATGAGCTGGGGTGGAGGGAGGAGCTAGAGGAGAAGTGGAGGGGGTTGGTTGGGGAGAAGGAGGTGGAGAGGCAGTTGCAGGGGGCGAAGAAGAGGGTTGAGGCGTTGCATGATGAGGTTGCCAAGTTGGCGGAGGAGGTGGATGAGGTTTTGCATTTGGGGGAAAGGAAGGGGAAGGAAGAGACAGCGGAGAAGACGGAGGATGTCCCTGGTAGCTCTGTTGGGAGTGAGGTGAAGAACACGGATATCACCAAGACGGTGGAAGTAACTGTGGTAACAACGAGCACTTTAAACCCGGAGGACAAGCCAGATGGCGAGGGCAAGATAGTTGGTAAGGACGAAGCGGCTGGAAGTTGTTCAAAGAATACGGATATCACCAAGACGGTGGAGATGGTGGAATCAACGAGTACTTCGAACCCTGAAGACAAGCCCGACGGCGAAGGCAAGGTGGTTAATTAGGGCAAAGTAGGTGGTGGGAACTCGGAGGGGACGAAGAGCCCTCTCTAGGTGGCTGTTTTGTGGAGATATATACCCTGTGGCCTTGCCTGTAGGCAAGGATGTCCTTTTGGTACGACATGTTTTGTTATCGAGAAGTGTTTCTTGTCGATTAAGGTTCCAAGGTCACACGTGTGTTATGGATACCAATGGAGGTTTCAAGGGTCTACAACGTTGTTACATCAGCGGCTGGGGATCAGCCATGGGCGCTATCAGTTAGTTGGGCGTTTTGGGACTTCGGTTCATGTATGTACAACTAAAAATTCAACGACATGTTACGTCTTGTTCCAACATTTGAAAATAACCAACGCGCTGTTGGAACCCTGGGCTCCGAGGGTGTCGAGGATATTGGTTTTCATGTTCGGGAACAATGTCCAAGTTTTAACAAAGAACTCGGGGCCTGGGAAACTCTACATTCCAGCTATCGGGAACACAATAGCATTGTTGCGTCTTTGTTCATGGTGTTCACCGAATATTTTGAAGCCTCGACAGTGATATATAAGGTGAATTCGACGCCTCCATCAGGAAACAAATCTACACACCATCACCAACTATTCCGAGTGTGAAAGTGCAAGCTAAAGACATCGCATCAAGCAGTGCTTAAGTGATCAAATCCCAACTCTCACTTCCACACTCATCAACCACCGCTACTAACCAACAGATCTTCCACCATTTCCAACCATCCAAGATGGCCTCCAACACCTCTCCCGCTTCTTCCATGTGGTTGTCAGACTCGGAGTCATGCTATTCTCAACGAACCTCCTCCTCCTCCTCCTCCTCCTCCTCCCCCTTTAACCCACCGGCCTTCGCCGCCGCCGCCGTCCTCCTCGAGCAACGAACCCCCTCCCCCGAACTCCCCCAGCCCCACAGTCCTCGCCAGGCCGATCCCAGTCTCCTGTCTCAAGGCATCGCCGAGATGAGAACCCTCCAAGCAATGGCAGCCAGTAAGGAGAAGTTCATCCCTCCCACCCTCAAACCCAATACTAACACCTCACAGGATAACCCCCAAGCTGGTAAACCCACCACCACTATCCACCTCCCATCCCAATCCACCCTCCAAGCCGAGCAAGCCCGCATCGACGCCGAAACCCGCTCCCGCCTCGAAGAGAGACAGGAGAGGTTGAACAGGGCGGTTCAGCGGGAGAACTGGGCAAACAGCATGTTCTTTATGGATATGAGCGGGGAGAGGCTGGAGACGGAGAATGCTGGGGGGTGGGATAGCAGGGAGTGGGTTTGCTGCGGGTGCGAGGTGTATAATTCCGGGCATGAGTTCTTGTGCTCGCATTGTAGGGTTCATGCGAAGTGTGGGGGCTGTGAGAGGAGGGAAGAGGGGAGGTTGAGGCTGGAAGGGTTTGAGCCTGAGAATGAAGAGGGGGTGACGTACTTTTAGGTCTTGTCTCGGAGTTAATGAGGATGTGGTAAGTGAGGATCGTGATGGAAGAAGATGGTGGGTGTTTTTCTTTGGAAATCCGATAAAAATAAAAATACTTTCAAGAACAAAATTTGTGTACATTGATGAATTGTGAAAGAATCTGTTCTGGATTTTGTGTGAGCTGAGTCATCCGTGTCAATGATTGATGACGTGGCTAGGATTGACTGGGAGAAGCGAGAAGTGATAGTAGAGGTAAGGAAGCAAAGAAGTGGAAGACAACAGTCGAAAGTATGCTTAGAAGCCGGTTGAGTCTGATTTCGGTTTCAGTTTCGGCGTTCCCAGGCGTTCCCAGGCGTTCCGAGGCGTCCGGAGTTTGCGATATACAGTACACGACAGATTGCCTCAACAGTATGCTTTCCCACCGATGTATTTACCAACTGCACACACCTCTACGGCACAACAATTCCCTTTGTCAATACATGCACCAATAGTCCTATCCTACGAATACGACCACGTCAGTACGATATCTTGCCCCTCTCATTACCAGCAAGACGAATACTACGAGTAGTGGATGATGATGATGAGGAGGAGGAAGCTCAACTGTGAGTATACCATCCATCCCCTTCTCCTGAGAACTGACCAGACTGCTTGACCACACAAACCATTTTCTTTTTGTCAGAGTTTATTTTTTGCTGTGATGAAATTCTAGATAGTCTGCGGTGAACAACAAGATCTTCAAAATTTGCAGTTATCGGGTGAACAGCCCCAACTTGAAAATACTTATTAAGTTGAGAAAAAGTCGCACCACCCCAACCTCAGATCTCATTGTCCACACAGGGATGGTTGAGCAAGTAGTTCCCGACTCCAGTGATAGTCGTCGTCATCTCAGTTCTTGGAGATGGCATCAAGTTCCCAACAGCAGAACCAACTTCACAGAACTTGGAAAGGTTTCCTCACCTGGGGTTGTAGATGAAAGCATTTATCTAGGTAGTGCCACACCACTTGCTCGCAGCGACAAAATAAAAGTCTTGTTCTCATCATGTGTTTCCTCAGTTGGAGACAACCTACAGACCTTGGGCACACGACCTTGCCATCATAAGAACAAGACATTGCGAAAGAGCATTCATGCACACAACCCAAGAACCCGACTTGCACAACTTCCAGTCATAAAAATGTGACATGCCTTACAATGTGGCGCTAAAACATGTCATGACATGTGACACGGTGGACATGTGAAAAAACACGGTATATGTACAACTTTGCTCAAAGGCCAAATAACAAATACAAAACACAGGTCTCTGTGGTCAAGCGGTCTGAGTCTTGTCAACTACGACCCACTAACGCCACCTAACTAACGTGGCTTGCTTTAGGTTCACGGTTCGGCGTTGGGACGTTTGAGGCGTTGGGGCGTGTGGGTTTTCGGGCGATTAAGCGTTTGGGTGTGGCTTTCAGGTGTTCTGGGTTTGGGAGTTCTAGGTTTGGGAGTTCTACCTTAGGTTTGGGAGTTTGGAGTTCTAGGTTTTTGGGCCTGCCTCAAAGCCGTTTCGGCGTTGGGGAGTTTGGGCAATTGGTAAGTAATCGTCCCCCCTTCAGACAAAAGACCGCTTGACCATGAGACTTCTTTTTTGGCTTCATTATAAAATGATATTTTCATCATCATGAAAACATCAATACACACACACCATCTAGTAGTCAAAGAACACACTCAAGATAAATTACCAGTCCAATTTCCTCTTGTTGTACTACGCCCTCCAATCAAGCCCAACTAGGTACACATCCATTCACATATACCATACCATACACATGCGTCAAGTAACTCATATCACCGCCGCTAACCAAGATGTCATTCCTTTCTGTCGACCCAGCCCCAATCATCCATTCCCATATGCCCATTTCTCCCTCCATCACAACCCAAATAAACAACAAGTTAAACACAGACAAGCTTGAAATTCAAGGTAAAATGCTCCGCGAAACAAAAACATCATCAACTCCCCTATCCATCCCCAATATTCAACAAGACAACCCCAAAAGAAGCACAAAAACACATGGCAAAAAAAAAGACGAGAAAGAAGACGCCTGAATTTGAGTTGTTACATGTACAGATAATGATTTCCATTGAAAAGGAAAAAAGCAGTTATAAAAAGAAAAACGAGAGGCTGGCGATATTTCGCTGTTGTATGGTGTGTTTGGTGTGTCGAGTTCAACGCTACATGATAAGAAAAAGAAACATAAAAGAATTCCAGTTTATACGTTCCAGAAACGGTGTGGTGTAACAAAAGAAACCCAAGTTCAAGTCCAGTCCATTTCCGTCATCTCCCAAAGCTCAAAAAATAGGGTGGTAGGCGAAGGTGATTAAAAGTTGTTCTTGTGGTTGTGTTGTTTGTCTTTCTCATAATCATCATATCTTTTTTCTTGTTCTTGTGGGGTCGTCGTTGTGGTTGTGTGTGTGGAGCGTCTCAGCGCCGCCACCATCTCCCAAACCTGATCTACCGGTTCGAGTGCGGCTGCAGCTGCCAATCGTTAATGTACCCCATCAACCCCATTCCAAAGAGCACGACTCCAAATGCGGTCGCATACGGTAGTATTTGTATTATCGCCAGGGGACGCGGTCCATCGCCTTGCACCGCCAACGCACCCACCGAGGTAGGCTTTACCGTGGCCGCTCGTGAGACTGGCGAGATAGACTCGGCTTCGTCATCGGCTTCGGATGCCGGGCCGTCGATCTGCGAATGGGGCTTGATCGCGCTACCGTTAGTGGCGTGGCTCGACTTCTCATTGTCTCTTGGGCTTTGGCTCCGACCGCGTTGTCTGGCTTCCCTAGATCGTGACCTAGATTGCTTTTCCGCTGCCCGTTTCTTATCCTCCTCGTCACGTTGTTGGATTTGGAGGACCAGTTCCGCCAGGGTCTTGCGGTCAGCGTCTCTTTCAGCTTCGGCTGTCTCGGCCCTGATCCGGTAGCTCTCCAGGTGCTCCTTCATCTTGGCCATCTCCTGGGCCATTGTGTCGATTTGAGCTTGGTATGCGGCTACCATAGCTTCAGTCTTGTCGACGACAGGTGAGTAGCTTCCTGGCTCAGGGGCCTCAGCTGTTGAGTCAACTTCGACCTCTGGCGCTGGTTCGGCTGGAGGGTTGAAAGCTTTGTCAAGTTCAGAATGGCCGTTAGCAAGAGGAATGCCGGCAGTGCCATTAACTTTCGCGTGGGCGCTCTCTTCGTTCATCTTCTGTATCTGGCCCTCGACAAGTAGCCGTGCCTCGCGCTCCTTGTTTAGTAACTCCTCCAGATCCCGTGCCTTTTGGTTACTTTCGTCGAGAGCCTTTTTGGTATTGTTTAATTGTTCTGTGAGCTGTGAAATCTGGCGGAGGCTGTTGCTGTTATCGGGAAGAATGGGCGAGATGTTTGCAGGTTTTGGCTTCTCCGTTGGGCCTCGTTTCAGCGAAGCAACATCTGAAGATCCAGGGCGAACAGAATCTGGCTTTTCTGGAAGTGGTTGTGATGGGGGAGGCGCCGGGGGATCAGAAAACCTCGTTTTCCCACCATCGGATCGAAAAGAGACATTTCCGTTAACAAAGCTCTTTGGGGGTTCTGGCGCTTCGGGTTTGTCCATGTTCTTCACATCGTCCTTGGACATCAAAGCGTTCAGAAATTGACCTGTTCGGGCAATATCCCCCTGTTGCAATTTTGCATTCCGAAGCTCAGACTGCAAGTAAAGTTAGCAACAACAATTTTCCGCTCGTAAAAAGAGAGAATGACGTGCCTGAAGCCTCTTAATAATATGCTCCGTAGTGATGCCGTTATGCCAATATGGACGTGGCTGAGCAGGAACATTCCCTGGCATCCCAGCGTTACCTGGAGATACACGACTCCCTGTCAATGCCGGCTGGTTCCCCGGTCGCCCTCGGAACGGCACACCACTGAGCTGCATCATTGGGTTGTTCGAAGGGTCCAGGTCTCCAAAGCTCATCTCCATCACATTATTAGCTGGTGATATGAAGCCGGCATGCTCGACCTTGGCGGAAACTTTGTGGTGAACGACCGTCTTTTGGTCCTCACTCACGATATCGATTCCAAGCTCAAGGTGGTCGGACGTCTGTAGTTCGTGGGGTTCGGATTCTCGATTTTCAGGGGATAATCGACTCCCATTGACGAATGTGCCGTTGGAGGACTTGACATCCCGAATCCAAATCTTGCCGCTTGAGTCGGCCCAAATCTCAGCATGCTGTCGTGAAAGGACTTTACTGTCGAAGAATCCGTTGACAGGTGTTGGTACCGTCTTGTTATTTGTTTGTCGCCCGATACGCAGGGTCTCGGGATAGTAGGGGACGGAGATGGTCTTGCGCTCAAAGCTACCGTTGAGAGAAAGTAAGTATAACACAGGTTGCCGGCCTGAAGCGGCACCATCAGGGCCTCGTGGGAGTCCATTAGGAGCCATTAGTTGGTTCTGCGGTGTTGCTAGTATCGACTGTGGTGGGTGTAGTGATGTTGCACCATTGACACCGTTCGTCATGGGTGGGCGAATAGATGATGTTCTTGAGAATTCGTTTGTTCCTTCGGTTTTCGGATTTGGCCATGGGCCCTTTTGTTGGGGCCTCTTGCGTGGTGCACCGTTTGGCCACGCACCCGTGTCGCTGGCGGAAGGCACAGGACCGCCGTTTAATTGAGAACTGGCATTGGAAGTCACGGTGGATGTCGACCCATTCGAAGACGTCGACGAGACCGACGACGACGAGTTTGTTCGTTGCAGAGTTTTGCGAGGCATAAGCATGTTCATTCCTCTGGCATCGTCCGAGTTAATCGTGTTTAGAAGCTGGCCCCCATTCATCCATCCCGGTCGGTTGAGGTTTGGAAAACTAGGGGGACTCGCAACAGCCGTCATGGGGACGGCGTGGGCGATGGTCGGATGGTAGGCGGGTGACGACGATGCTGGTAGATAGGGATACCGCGCGGGGGAGGGGAGGACAGCGAGCTGTCGCGGGCGAGCTCCCCGTCGAGTTGAAATGAGAAGCCCCTTTCGGCCTTCAGCAGAGTTGGTGACAAGAAGGAGCGATTGATCTCTGGCAGTGGACCCACTCTAAAGGATACAAGGTGTCGTTGCAACCGCCCTTGGTGGAGATGTCAAGATTAGCACTGACGTCGAAGCGCAAATGCTGGCCCGGTCGGGGGTCTGCGGAGAAGGGATCGCGCCGAGAGCCGACGCGCACACCCTTGGAGTGCAAGAAGAGCGTATTCAAAAGACTGGCAAAGAGACCAGAAATAAGCCTGGCAGCGATGCCGGTTTTTCGCAGTGGGTTCGGGGTGGCAAGCACGATTTCGGAATGCGACTGCGCCAGGAGATGAGGTTGACAACCTTGAGAATTTGAGGCAAGGTCTCTCCTGGCCTGGGCGTTGGCCCTCGAGAGGCGCTTAGCGAGCGGGATGGGGGCCACAGAGTGGTCTGCGCGCACGCGCCTCCCCTGTTTTTCAAGCCACCTTTGGGTTTTCTGTCTGTTGCCTTTGACTGCTCCGATCATGGATGGGCATTTGCTCTGAGCCGTCCTCTGTTGATTTGCACATCTGTCCGCTTCAGCTGACAGTTACTTTTGGACTCGAGTCATCCTAACTGTCTTGGACAAATAATTGGACTTATGACCATGGTTGCCCCTCATGAACTGCCATGTCACGTGAGAACTGACTTGGAGGGAGCATCTCAACAACAAGCCACCAAAAGATTTGAAGAAGGCCCGAGCGTCTGATGCCGTTCTGCCCCGCCTCAAGCCCGCCTGGAAGTTAGCAAAAGATACAAAGACCGTTCCTAGTGCGCTTTGTGCCCAACAAACTACCATATGGGCGGTTTTTATTTTTCCTTCTAGAATGATATTATGAGAGAGACTGATCTCACAGCTCGAATTCATAGACATGTAGCTAATTTCAGAGCTCTCATCACAAGCTCAAGTGACTTAAAGACAGAAGACAGAAGCGTTTAGCGTCACTGCTACTCCCCAGATTAATTAATATTTTATCCACATTACATATGTTAGCGGGGAAATCCGTCATAATTGTAACTTTGGTAGCTTAGAACTGACCGCTTTCCATCGGCAAGGCTGAAGTAGCGTCAATTCCTGTCCGTGCGCCCGCATTTTGCCCACGGCAACTTCAACTGTCGATATCGCATCAGACCACAAAGTGCTTGCGCTGGCACGCTGGCCGTTTTCTGTCTCGATTTTGCCTTTGAACAGCAGCAGCTTGTTTCAACCGACCGTTGGCCTGACTAACCCTCAGTAACACGACAATGCCTCCTCCTCCTCAACATGGCGTCGGACAGTCGAATGTCGACAAGTGTATGGCAACAACCCCGCGGGACACCTCACAAACATAGGCATGGATCGGGCAACGGGCTAACTCAATGGAACAGTCAAGATGGGCATGCTGATGGGCGGCAGTATGTGCCTACATTGAGCAATTCAGTTTCCCTGACACTCTTCAGAAAGCTAACTGTCGCAACGTATAGCGGTCGGCTGCATTATTGGCTTCATCTTTGGTATGCGCTGCCGCTCCGGCAACCGAGCATCCTTGAGGTCATCTCTAATGTAGTCTAGGGACCGTCAACATCTTCAGATATGGCGCCGGGCCAAACGGCATCATGAGAACACTTGGGCAGTACATGCTGGGTTCCGGCGCGACATTTGGGTAGGCTACGGCCGCGCTGCCGTTTGGGCAACGCTCATGGCTAACACACTTTTGCTTCCTAGATTCTTCATGTCGATCGGCAGTGTCATTCGGTCGGACTCGTCGCCCATCATTCAAGAGGCCTATCTCCGCGCACAAAGACGCCCGATTATCATGGCCTCCGGCGCATTCCGCCCCTACCAACAACCCGTTCGCCGCAGCGATGACAACTAAAGAAATAATCAAACAGAAACAACAAGTCTGTGTCATTGACACATTGTATATAGGGATCACTCAGGGGGGCGAGTGGGAAGGCGTTTGGGGAGGGAAATCACGCCTGGGCAATTGTGCTATCTATTACCCTGTGCAGCTGGGAAGCACTCTGATGTCGGGAATATTACCGAGCTTAGCCAGGATCAAAGAAAAATCTCTGGAACCACAAGACTCTGCGGAATGTTTCTGGTCCATTTTGAATCATGCGCTCAAGGAACAATTTCTCCGCCTCGCCGCCAACATCGTCGGAAGATGAAGAGACGGTGACGGCATTGACTGACTAGAGGATGCAGAACTGCACATACATATGCGTTCTTCAACCTGGATCAAGCAATGCGACCAGAAGATCCGACCCTCGGAACTTTGCTCTTCACCGCGCTTTTGTGGTGTCACTACCCAGGCACTGTCTTTTTCCAAAGCGTGGTCTTTTGCTTCTCTTCTCGGAAATACGAAGCGTGTGAAACAGCGATCTGGGGAGTTGGACGGTGGATGTTAGGGTGGAGGGGCAGAATCAACGAGGCACGATTTCACCCCGGAACGGAAGAGGCCTGTTGTGTTGCACCGCCGTATCTTGGTCTGTCGGGCAATTTTAACATGCATCCCTGGTCTGCTAATTACCGAGAGAAGCATAGGTTGGCTGCTGCAGGGACGATCTCCCAAATCGATAGGCTCGTCTCCTCGAGAGAGTCAACTGCCGCCCGTGGTCTCTTCACGTCTACGCAGGCCGCCGCCTGCAGACACAACTGACACCTGTAGACACTAAGGTAGCTGATGGTTGACAGCAGCCGAATGCACCTCCTTTGCGAGAATTGCTTGGTTCTTGCCATAGTCGTCGTCAACACCTTTCGTGGAACCTCTATCTGTCTATAAGTCTCTTAACACATCAACTTGGATAACCTACAAACCCACGAAGCAAGGCAGGCAAGTGCCCGTGTTGCATAGAAAACCAGCAATCATCTATGGACGCATAGACGAGCATCTGGCTGCGCGATGGAGATGAGGGTATCCTGGTGGCCGGTGGGACGTTACGACTGAGACACCTCAAGCCGGCCATCAGTCCGTGTCCGACTCCCGCCCAAGTCCGAGCCCAGATTCTTTGAGCAGCCACAGCTCGGCCGAAGCGTCCACAAGAGCCACAAATGCGATGAAATATGCAAATAATCATTAGTCCTCATCAGCGAGCGGTGGACATGGCGATGTCAAGACGACCTGAAAGCCACCCAGTAAGCCACCGGATGTTCACCATGTTCTCTACGAGTTCTTGAAACACTGACCAGGACAAGAGATGTACCTGGCTTTGTGGCAACCGGGCTTCCAAAGTCTTGGTTTATTGGCTTCGATCTTGGTGTGTGCGGCTTCCGCTTTGGGGTGGCTGTGATGCAGCGTCCCGTCTAGCTGGAACTCTGCCCGCACAGGGCAGCAATTGCAACGCTCAGTGGCATCTAGTTCGCCGTCCCACCGTCTGGAAGATGCTTGTTTTTTCACCAAGACAATTCTACCTCAGCCATCCATGCCGTCAGCCCAGCAACCTCCTACACACCAGTGCCGAATCCTCGGGTAATTCTTCCGAACGCTGACTTGGCACGGACTTGCAAGGAAAACCGGCTCGGAAACTTTCGAGGGCCAAAGTCTTGTCCAGAAGTTAATTCTACGCGACGGTGGTTATGGAAATTATGGAAGCATTCGAAGCCTGGAGATTGGGGAGTGTGTAACTCGCCGAGTGAGGACCTCGAAAGGTGGATGTCCATGGACCAAAAGGGATACGAATGACCCTGCTGACTTCCTTTTCAGCGCTGAATCTGTTCAAATTTGCCGTGTCCACCAAGACACAGCAGCTCTGTCACAAACATGCTGAAGTTGTCAATGATGATCGCCTGGTGGTCGGACCTGCCCACAGCCCTTGCAGACGCGAGCGGCTCTGCGATAGGCCTCTTGGCACTCAGCTCACGGGCTCCTCCCGCGCCACCAAAGGGATCATCGTCCACCAGTTGCAGCATGCGGGTGATCGGACGGTGCAATCAGCCCAGCGGGCGGAAACCGCCGTTTTCTCGACTCTCCCTCATTGCTCACAAACCCCCTAGCCCCTTATTGCTTGGCATCACCCCTACCTCGCCGAAGCCTCTCCCGACCACAGCATGCGACCACCGACTGGGCGGTAACCCTCGCCCGAGGGATATCAATACTGAATTCAGGTCTATTGTCTTGGTTACCCTCTTTCAGGTCCGTTGTCCAACCCACCTCATCGACGGTCCAGCGATGCCCGTCAGAGCAGGGATGGGGGCCTGGGCATTGGAGACAAGGAGAGCAGGGCAGCCACAAGAAGGGCAATACCGGAGTTGATCGGGGTTGACAATTACTGCGCTGTTCTTCTGCCGTGTGAACTTCACCATGTGGCCGCGCAGGGGCAGACGCCATTGGCGTCACGACGGCCAAGTCCCACGGTCCAAGTCCGCTTTCTGGGCTTTTGTGGTCTATGCTCACGGACGTTCTCGAGACCTCTTAAGTATCCAGTGTCTCTCTCAGGCAATGCAAATCTTCTCGAGTCTTCAGCAGCGGTGTGACTTCCTTTCCATCAATCTTTTGTCACTGGGCTGGGCTTCTCTTTGTCCTTTCTGCCTCTCCCACTCAGTTGCCCATCATGGGTGTCATTGGCATCGTCAAGGGCCTTGCCAACTTTGCTGCCATCGTTCTTTCTAATACCAAACCGGCATTGCCTCAGAAGAAGACCAATGGGTGAGCAGGACCAGAAGCAGCAGACATCCGAAGCTGCAGACATCCGAAGCTAGACTAACATATACAACAACAGCGCCTCTCTTCTTGGGACATTATTATTCCCACTAATCCCTTTTATGCTTACCAACAACCCTCTTCCTGATGGCTATCCATGGGGGAAGCTCACAGACTCCGGAACCAATCCATACATTGGATACCCCAAGACCGGCGTAACGAGGTACTACGACTTCACCATCAGCCGTGGGCTTATTGCCCCAGATGGATACGAGCGCGAGGTACTTCTTGTCAATGGCGCTTTCCCTGGACCTCTGATCGAAGCGAACTGGGGCGATATGATCGTTGTGAATGTGAAGAACAACATCACCAACCCTGAGGATGGCACGGCTATTCACTGGCACGGCTTCTTGCAAACAGAAACCCCATGGGAAGATGGTGCTCCAGGTATCTCGCAATGTCCCATTCCGCCAGGGACTAGCTATCGTTACGAATTCCTTGCCAGTTTGTACGGTTCGACATGGTATCACGCTCATTACTCGGCCCAGTATGCTGGCGGTCTTGTGGGCCCAATGGTCATTCATGGTCCTACTCAGGCCAAGTACGATGTTGATCTTGGTCCTATCCTGTTGAGCGGTACGTTTCTGCCTGTCTCGATGCCAAGACTACAATCACTAACAAGACCTCGCTCTATAGATTGGTACCACAAGGAATACCACGACATTGTTGAAGAGATGCTCAAGCCTAACGGTAGTCCCCGCGTGGTTTCAGACAACAACCTAATCAATGGCAAGATGAACTTTGACTGCTCAACCGTTGCCCCCGGTGACAGAACACCCTGCACCAACAACGCCGGTATCTCCAAGTTCAAATTCCAGATAGGCAAGACCCACCGTCTCCGGCTGGTCAACACCGGCGGCGACGGTGTGCAACGCTTCACCATTGACGGCCACACCCTGACTGTCATCGCTGAAGATTTCACCCCTGTGAAGCCCTACAAGACCAACATGGTCATCCTCGGCGTCGGCCAACGCACTGACGTCCTCGTCACCGCCAACGTCGGCAAACCCGACTCGGCCTTCTGGATGCGCTCCAACTTGACAAATTGCTCGCCCAACCGCCAGCCCAACGCCGTGGCTGCTGTCTACTACGACAAGGCCGACACAGACAAGGCGCCAACCAGCCAGGCGTGGAATATCCCAGAGGATCCCACTTGCACCAACGAAGACCTGGCCAAGACAGAGCCGCTGTATCCGATGAAGGTGCCGAATCCGACCTACACCCAAACGATGGAGATTGAGCTCTTCAAGAACGCCTCTGATGTCACGCTATGGAAGTTTAATGGCGTATCCATGCGCACTCACTACAACGAACCTGTCCTCCTCGTGGCAAACGAAGGGAACTTCACCTTTCCTAGGGAGTGGAACGTGGTGAATTACTACAGCAACTCTTCTGTGAGAATCATAGTGCGAAACCGATCTGCTGGCCCGTAAGTCCTCCCTTACTCCCCCCCTTCCCCCTTCCCCCTTCCCCCTCCCCCCTTTCTTTCCCTCTTCCATCCCTTACTAAACCCCCCCTCCTGTGTCAGTCACCCCATGCACCTCCACGGCCACAACCCTTACATCCTCCACGAAGGGCCCGGTGACTGGGACGGTACCATCACCCGCCCTTCCAACCCTCACCGTCGTGATGTTCACATCGTGAGAGGCAACGGGCATCTAGTCATGCAGTTTGACGGCAACCCGGGGATCTGGGCTTTTCACTGCCACATTGTCTGGCATGCGTCCGGGGGGTTTTTGGCGAATTTGGTGGTGGAGCCGAAGAAGGTGGATTGGATGAGGATACCGAGGGATGTGGAGAGGAACTGCAGGGCGTGGGATTGGTGGACGAGGTTTAATGTTGTGCCGCAGATTGATAGTGGTGCGTAGACACTAAGGGGAAGTTGGGGGTGGTGTAAGATGGGGTGGTGAAAGGGGAGGGGAAGGGGGTGTTGGGTTCTGTTTCTTTTCGCTCACTTGTATTGTTTCGATATTGTCTTTTAGTGGGAGGATTTTAATTTGGTCTTGAGATGGATGAAGCCAGGGAGGGGAGGCCCAGGGGGAAGGGGGGGAGGAGTATCTAGAGTGTATACACATCGCACAACGGTCATTTACAAACACAAAACAAATAACTTTTTCTTCTTTTTCTTTAGCGTGTTGGTCTTGTCAAGGTGTTCCAGTTGCCTTTGCTCGAGCGTCTCTCTAACTCTGGGTTGTTAGTGCCAGGACTCGGAATGGCAGCCTGCACCCCAACCCCCTTTCTTACCACCGGAACTGAACACACTCAAGCACAATTCTTCCTTTATAATATCACGTTCAGACGCAAATAATCACATACGACCATATCCAGCTGAAAATTCGGGATCCCGTCCGCTCTCCCCTAAATAAACAACTTAAAAGGGTTCTTATCTTCGAAACAGACAAAAGGGGAAAAGAAAAAAAGGTTTCTAAGAAAAAGAAACAAGAACAAGGTGGAAAGACCAATGGATTCTCAACAACGCATAAAGATAGGTCACTTTGCCGCAAGCCTGGAGAAAATATGAGGCGCACCCGTCTTAACTGTCCAGCAACTGCCCTACGGTAGCCTTTATCGCCTGCCAAGTGCTCCGTTCCCTGGTACTTATTAGCATAAACTCTGGTGCTCATTCTCCACACCTGCAACCCACGCGTCGTAGAGATTATACCTGTTCGTTTCAGAGCGGCCCGTTCTCCCCTCAGTGGCCGCATAGCGCATGCCATGACTACCTGAGGTACTTACCTATATACAACTAGGCCGACGGGGACGATCGCGTTGTTCCAGTACACAACAGTCTCTGGGTAGTTGAGGCCTCCGCCATCGGACTTGGTCAATCCCTCAACCTAGAGTTTGTTTAACGGCTGCTGCTGTGCGCATGGTATACGGATACTAAGCTACATGTAGCCGAACTTACACTGTTGAATCCTGCCCTCACGCCGTTTTTTTCGTTGTCAGCTTTGGACAGGCGCTCTGGCCGGTTGGCGACAACACGACATATGAGGATGGCTCGATTCTCGCTGAGAGTATTGCTGTTGGTATAAATATTGGCTTCTGTAAATCGGGACAAGTTAGAGTCATTCGATTTTGACACATGTGGGGAGCGTTGGCTGGGGCAAAAGGTAGGTACTCGAGGATGCCCTGGTAGTGTAGATCCCTTTCCCGAACATTCCTTTGCTATTCGCCTTGCCGACGTCGAAGGAGGTCCGGAGGATGCTGCAGAGATAGCAGCCGGCCTGACCGCAGCGCCACAGTTCAGAGCCCGAGTCCCCGACCTTGCACAGCCGGGTTGTTCCATGGAAGCGCTCCACGAATTTCCCATTGCCGTATTTTTTTCTGAGGCAGTACGTCGTTTGGTTAGCTCTTTGGTGGCAAAAACATGGACGTATCGCTCTCATCTGGGAATGACACCTACCTCCACTTGTCGAAGCGTTTGCCACGGAAGGAGTTTTGTAACTCGGATTTGCTAGCAAGGTAGATGGCGGTGACAAGTGGTACAGTTTCTGGGTGAAGCCATCCTTCCTTAAACATTTGTTTGTCTAGCAGTTTCATATTACGATTAGCAACGAGTGACCCAAGATGTTGTTCGTGCTTGTTGTACTTACACCTTCGGTACTCGGGGTGGTCCTCCTTCAATCTCCACATTCTCTGAGCAACGTAATGAGTTTCAAGTGTTTGAGAGTGATATGGAGAGGAGGCTGTCTGACTTACTGGCGGCATTGTAGCGGTTCCGTTGTGAAATGGACCAAGGACGACAGCGAACTTGGTGAGTACAAAGCAGAAGGGGGGCTGGCTCTCTTTAATTCCCCAGTACTACAGGTAATTACATCCATGGATGCTTGCTGAACCCAGCTGGCCCTGAGCTGAGGTTGACCAGATCACTCGTGCAACGCCAACCTCTGAGGCTTGCCTCGAAACGAACCTCTATGGTCGCCATTCTCTTGCATGCATGTGCAGTGCTGTGTTGTTCGTCTCACGCAAGCCGGGCAACCTCACGCAAGCCGGGCAACCTCACGCAAGCCGGGCAACCAACCATTACGTGTTCAATTCTGCACATTCGCCCCAGACCTGAAATTGTGCGCCGCTGCCTACTTAGCTCAAGGAACCCCATTGGAATAACCAAAACCAACTGTGCTGAACGTGACCTGGCCTTCCTGGGTGAATGCAGCACAACACTTATGGCACCGCCGCTGCACCAAGATCATTCCATGAAATACTGCAGCATATTTCGAAACCTCATTGCTCCAACAGCAGAAAGAAAGCGCATCCGCGACCTATTCAGTTCCGGTTACAATGGGCCGATCCTGGTTTGGTCATCTCTACAAGTCGCGAGCAGAGTCGTCGTCAATGTCGCAGCCATCAACCCGCCATCGGCGACAAGCGTCCATGAGACAAGACAGGCCCCCATCGAGCGGAGAGCGTTGGTCTTCCCATACCGATCAGACTCTCCGCCACCAGCTCAGGAAAGTCGGCGAGCAGACCCGCCAAATCTTGCCTGCGCTGTTGCGCGAGCTAGGCACCACCAAGGATGCGGAAACCTCCTTCAAGTACACTCTAAGGCGGCATACCCGCCTTGATCCCCAACACTGTCCCTACTTCCCCCAACCAGCAACGATCCAAGTCATCAACGACGACACCATCAACGCCGCTATTAACCTGGGCGCCCAAAACCCCGCTCACGATAGCACTACGGGGCAGCAGCATAATTGGACTCCCATGATTTTAAACCATGCGGCAGAGAACACACCAGGCGGAGGATGGCTGAACGGTGCCCTCGCTCAGGAAGAATCCCTCTGCTATCGCAGCTCGCTGGCCATGAGCTTGGACCACAGACACTATCCGCTCGCGGACGGGGCCGTGTATAGCCCGTACGTGCTCGTCATTCGTGACGACCTGGCGAGCGGCCACCGCCTGTTCGACACCGCCCAGCCGCGCAGCCTCCCCGTCCTTGCCACCGCCTCCGCCGCCGCTCTCCGGGATCCAGCCGTGCGCACCTTCCGTGTTCCTGTTACTGTTTCTGGTGAGCAAGCACACGGCGGCGAGGCTCGCTGGAAGCACGTCTTCAAGCGGGATAGCGAACGCAGCTCGACGAAGGACAAGATGAGGCTGGTGCTCCGCATGGCTGCATACAACCGCCATCGCCGCCTCGTGCTGGGCGCTCTCGGCTGCGGGGTCTACGCCAACCCTCCCGAGGATGTGGCACATTGCTGGTTGGAGGTGCTGCGGGAAGACGAGTTTGCAGGCAACTGGTGGCACGATGTTTGTTTTGCGGTCTATGATCCTAAGAATCTGGGTAACTTCGAAGTCTTTTACCGGGTGATGCATGGGAAGAAGGTATGATGGATGCGGGGTCTGGCTTGGGCGAATAGAGTGTTTCCCAGCGATTGTTTCTCGAACGAGAAGATCGACGATGACGAGAAGTATTTTGAAGTACCTTAGCTTCCATGGTAGAAGAGCGTAAGGAGCGTGTGCTGTGGCTAGAATTATTAGTGTAGTAAACGCGGCGGCTGTGAGCCGATACTGTTTTCTGATTACATACCCTCACCCCTAACGCAAGGGGGATAAGGCTTTAGAGGACGGTTGATAGTTCGGAGATTTTACTCTTGTTAAGTGTTGGGGCCTTTGGTTGGCAGTCTTACGTCGGGTGCCTGGTGGGGGGTCTAGTGCGGGGCCGGAAGAGGTGTCGATTGTCCGGATTGCTGTGGGGCTCCAGGCGCCGTCCGGGTGGTGTTTCGCTAAGCTGATTACTTATGGTACGGAACTTACGACTACTTCCGTAGAAGTCGGTTTTTGGAAAGGCAAGTCACCACACAAACACACTGGTCAGGTAATTTGAGAAAATTACAAGAGATATAGGCTTCAATGACAAGGCATTATGTCACTATCTGCCTGTAGCCTATCGGCGAGGCAGAACTTCTCATTCGTGTGGAGGCCGGTGCTTGACAGCATAAGCCATCTCTTTCATTGTTGTTCGATGCATTCACTATAAGGGGCACAGGTAGTAGAAACGGGGTAAAAATATTTTGCTTGCTTGCTTGCTTGCTCGTTACTTGATCTTGACATCATGCCTACCATCTAACCACATAGGTATCGTTTCAAAACCTCAAATCATCCATTCGTCTGGTCATCAGCTGAGTAGCTTTTATTCCGAACCGCCAGCTGGCGCTGCTTCTGGGTCCTCAAATAGTACAAGAACAGTTCCAGCTTTGCAGATATCCTGTCAACGACGGTTAGCATTCTAATTGTTCTTGTAACCAGCCTTCAGTCAAGGGTCAGAAACTTACGCCTTCCTTGTGTGCCAGCTTCTTCACCGTGCCCTTCTGTGGTGACCGAATGACAGTTTCCATCTTCATTGACTCGATCCTATCCATCTTTGTTAGCAAAGTGAACAGCTGGGGAGGAGTAAAATGGAGCTTACACAACCAACGGTGCGCCCTTCTCCACCTCTTGTCCCTCCTGAACCTCATTCCTCAAAATCTTGCACGGCATCGGCGCCACCACGCTTGCAGCAGCTTCCTTCAAGCCGAGCGCCTTCTCAAACCAGCCTGGTGGCACAAGGGTAAGCTCTGTCTTCTCACCCAATTGGAAAATAGTTAGCTTCTCGGGGGCAGCTGGGTCCTGAACAAGTGTTGTTTCCACACGAGCCCGAGGGAAGAAGGTCGTAAGTTGTGACTTATTCGACGAGACCAACGACCCAGGTTCTGAGATAATATTCTCATAGACCTTTGGTGACGCCATTGAATCATCTGTGCTTCTGGAGACAGACACATTGTAGAGGGAGTGTCCCCGCTGGGTGACTTCCACCTGGACAACTTCAGGGGCTGCGTTTGATGCTTCAGCAGCCGCGTCATCCCGCTTGATCTGGAAGGCAAATTTCCTTGACCCTTGAGTGGCAGCCTCGCCGAATCCAAGAGTCTCGCCGTGAGGTCCTGATGCTGACTTTTTGGTTTGGGAGCTGAGAAGACCCAGGGCGGTTTGTGCAAACACCTCGTCTGAGATGTGCTTCCGCTGGAAAAGCTCGTCTTTCCACTTCTCGATGAAGCTTGTCTCGACGTCCCCTTCCACGAACGCCTTGCTTTGGCAGAGGCGCTTGAGGAACTCGATATTCGTGCTCAAGCCCACAACTTCATATTCTTGCAGGGCAAGCTCGAGCTTGCGGATGGCTGTCTCGCGATCACGACCACGGACGATCAGTTTCGCAATCATGCCGTCGTAGGCCTCGGAGACGGTGTCGCCCTCCACGAACCCGGCATCGATTCTGATATCCTCGCTGACCTTTGGTGTAACCAAGTGCACTAGCTTGCCTGAGTCGGGGAAGAACCCTTTGTCAGGGTTTTCAGCATAGATACGGGCCTCGATAGCCGCACCACGTTCATGGATACGTGCTTCGATCTCGTCTTGGGTCAAAGGAAGCCGCTCACCAGCAGCAACCCGGAACTGCCACTCGACGAGATCTGTGCCCGTAACCATCTCACTGACAGGGTGCTCAACCTGCAACCTCGTGTTCATCTCCATAAAGTAAAACTTCCCAGTGTCCTTGTCCAGGATAAACTCGACAGTCCCCGCCCCAACATATTCCACCGCCAGTGCCGCCTTCCTCGCCTTATCCCACAGATCATGCCTCGTCGCATCATCCAACACAGGCGCCGGGCTCTCCTCCAAAATCTTCTGATGTCTCCTCTGCACACTACAATCTCTCTCTCCCAGCGCCACACAGTTGCCATACCTATCCGCAAACACCTGCACCTCCACGTGCCTAGGCCGGACAACATACTTCTCCACAAGCATCACCTCCCCACCATCACCAAAACTCGCCCTAGCCTCCTGCCTTGCACTGGCAATCTGCGCCTCAAACTCCTCATCCTTGTGAACAATTCTCATCCCCTTCCCACCACCACCCTTGACACTCTTCAACAGCACCGGGTACCCAATCTCTCTCGCGTGCCCCCTCAGCTCCTCCACGCTCTGCTCCGGCCCATGATACCCGGGTACACACGGCACACCCGCCGCGTTCATGATAATCTTACTCCTCGCCTTATCGCCCATATCCAACATCGCCTTTGGCGGTGGTCCGACAAACACTATCCCCGCATCCTCGCACGCCTGGGCAAAAGTGGGGTTCTCACTTAGAAAGCCGTAGCCAGGGTGAAGCGCTTCGATGCCGTGCTTCTTTGCCAACTCGATGATCTGCGGACCATTGAGATACCCTTTTGTGTTTGGCCCAAGGGCAAGGGAGTGGGGGGTGCATTTGGCGTGCTGGGAGGAGGCGTCGATGTCGGTGTAGAGGGTTGTGGTGCGGATGCCCATGGAGGAGGCGGTGCGGGCGATGCGGAGGGCGATTTCGCCGCGGTTAGCGATGAGGAGGGACTTGATCGGGTTGATGACTGTCACGTCGTTGGAGGCGGAAGGGTGGGTTGATATTGGTGCTGAGAAGACCCTGGGGGGAGTTGGCACGGCGGTTGGTGGGCGTATCGCCCGGAGACGGTGGGAGCTGCGTTTGAGGGAGCGCATTGTGTTCTTGCGGTCGTGGAGGTTTACAAGATGCGCGGGATGAGTCTCAATGGATTGGTTTGGGTATCACAGATTTGGGAAGAGGGAGAAAAGAGGAGAGGATCGCAATGGCATTCCTGCGACTTTGTGGAAGGGAGGTGATAGTCCCGCGGTCAACTGGATACTAGATGTAGGGCCGAAGGTAGCCGTTCCCCTCCCCTTGCCGGCCAAGACTCTGATCGCTTCGGCTTTGCGCTCATGACCTGGGCGAGTTATTCTGAATTGGGAATGTGGTTGTGAATTTTTGTTTTCTGTCTAGTATCGTCTAAGATAAACCCAGTTTAATTTCTAGTACTTTGCTGTTGTTTTGCTGAGGGCTCTAAGGGTAGATTGAAGTCCACCTAGAAAACGGCTTCCCCAATGCCCAGATAGAACAACGTCATCGCTGCAGCGCAACAACCAGGGGCCTGGGCCCTCCCCCGCATTAGTCATCCCCAGCTGGGGTATCCAGAGCCCCGGAGGTTCATCACCCCACCCATCTCGACGACAGAAGATCTTGACACATCAAGGTCACCGTTAACCGTTGGCATTTTCTTTGTCGAAGCCGTGACTCAAGGCCTGACATTTCTCAACTTCTACAAGCTCTCAAAGCAGCTCTCTCATCACAATCTCATAGCAAGACCACTCAGCAACCCAACCACCATCAGGCCACCATCTACCAAGCACCACCACAACCAGCAACAATGGAACAGCAAATACCCCTCTCCCATGAAGCCTCCGCCGGCGACACCAACATGCGCGTCACCAACTCCCTGCCCGAAGAAGTAGTCCAATGCCTCGAAAACGCCCGCTTCCTCCACCTAGCCACCTGCCACGACAACGTCCCCCACGTCTCCCTCATGAACTACACCTACCTCCCCTCCTCCCCCTACAGCAACAACACCCCCGAGATCGTCATGACCACCAACCCAGCCTCCAAAAAGATGAACAACCTCGCCACCAACCCCAACGTCTCTTTGCTTGTCCACGACTGTAAGCCCCCTTCCCCAACCCCCCCTGATCATATTCTAACACCTAGTGAAAAAAAAAAGGGGTATCCCACCGCCCAACAACCACCTCCCAATCCCGCCGCCTCTCCAACGGCACCGGGCACTCCCCCTCCCGTCTCCCCGCCGAGCCCCCCTCCTCCCTCGCCGCTTTACTCTTCAACCTCAACACCTCGGCCGTCTCCTCCATCAGCGCGACCATAAACGGGTCCGCTCGCCTGGTGGAGCGCGGCAGCGAGGAAGAAAAGTACTACAGGGACATCCACCTGGCAAACAACACCTTTGATTCCGCCACCGGACCGGCTGAGGAGCCATCAGCAAGAGAAGACGACGAGCGGGCGAGGTTACACGACGCCAGAGTCATCGTGGTCGGGATACGGGACGTGAGAATTGCCGACTGGAAGGGCGCGGTGAGGGATTGGGTGATTTCCTCGCCGGAGGATGCTGCTAGGGGGCAGGTGAATGGGATTTAGATGTTTCAAGTGGGATATATATATATGGGGGAAAAGGATCGAGTCGAAAAAGTGGAATAAAACTCGAGGGGATAAACAACATTCAAATATGAGAGGTCACAAATCCAGGGGTAACATGTGAGCGTCACATAATAGCATCATCATCAAATTGTGGAAAGTCCAGCCGACTATATACTATTTAAATCACCGAGGTGAGATATAGCCTAAGAGTGTTAATCTTTATGTTTAGTAAATACAAGCACTGACAATTGTTAAGCTTTTCCGGTGTTTTCTATAGTATGAGGCAGCCACTAGCCAACTCCAAAAAGCCTACTTCAGCTAGGTTTAGTCATTAAACATAATAGCATCATTAAGGTATCATATCAACAATTGAATTCATAAAAGCGTTCACTGAACTCATTATTAACTTTCATAAAACCTCGTTGCTGTCCTCCTCCCCGAATACCCGCTCTCTGTCTCAGCCTAATTATACATGTGATATGCCTACTAGTACAGGATAAAAAACCAGAACAAAGAATACCAATACCCACCAAGCCAATAACACCAGTGACCAGAAGAACCAGTTCACCCGAACTTTTTCCTCGCGTTTGTTTGTATTAAACGCCACGCTACCGTCTCATTCTATGCTTGGTGTGTTCTTTATAGAACAGACGACCCAAAAAATAAGAAAAATTAAACGACGATTGGGCTAACCACCACCACCACCCTCCTCCCGTTACACTGTTTTCTTTTTACCCTCCGTGCTTTTCTTTTTTGTAGCCGTCTATGATGCCCAAAAGAGGGAAATGCTACCGGAAAAATTGAGAAACTGCTTTTACGCAGCCCACTCCAGCACCTCCAGAGCACACATCACCAGGACAAGTGTTGAAGGCAGGATCCTAGCACAGCCATTAGTATCATATCATCATGAGAGAGGAGTCAGTGGGAGAGAACATACCAAATCACATAGCTCTGAAACAGGATCCTCCCCATAACCCCCTCATAAACATTATTGATCTGGCAAATCTGCGCCAGCTGCAGCGCCGACGGCGCTCCCGTCAAAAGGAAGCACACCACCACAAAGATGGGATCGTCCAGAATGCTGACAGGAACATACTTGGCAAACACGGCCAAGATAGGCGCCATAATCAACGTAGGAAGCAACATCCTGCTGATCAAGCTCGCAATCAGCAGCTTTTTGCCAATCTCCTTCTCTTCCGGGTCCACAGTATCGTGATTCTGGGTATTGCGCGCCAAGTTCGCGCCGAGGACAACCAAGATCAACGGGACAGCCACGCCGGCCGAGGACCTGAGAGCAGCCGTGACCGACGTCTTCACAAAGGTGTCATCTTTAAAGAACAGCTCTTGAAGGTCTTTAATGGAGGCAACCAGGATGGCGAGGAGCATGGCCCATAGAGGGGGATTCATGAATTCCCAGAGGAAGTTGTAGACGCGCTGCCAGAGAGAGTAGATGCCTGATAGAAGGGACTGAACAGGGCGGGGGAGGGCATCGTAGGTTTGGCGGGCGACGTTGCAAATGTAGTTGGTCACGCGAGCTTGGTATTTCTTCGTGGCCCTGCTGATGCGCACAGGGAGGCCTTTGACACCGGTTGGGGTCTCAGCCTCGTCGTTGTTACGAATCCGAGGGAAGGACAAAATCCGGTTAAGCTCTTCTTCGTTGTCCCCGAACTGATTGAGAGTTCCGTCAACACTAGTGACACCAGCCACACCGTTGGCGTATGGTTTCTTCCAACCATCGTGGCCCTCATCCTCCGAGTCGTGCGGTGAGTGTCTCGAAGATCCAGCAATAGGAGTCCGACCGGCAGGTTCGTAAGCCGCCGAATCAACCGTATGGGTAGGACTAGAAGGGCGCTCCACGCCTACAGTATCTGGGTGAACGCCCTCAAGAAGGCCCTGGGTTTCCGTTGATCCGTCAGGTGTAAGCGCGCCGTATCGGCCTTCCTCGATCGTTTCATCGGCATATTCGTCATACTTGTCCTTTGGCGCCAAAAGTACGTGATACCCCCAACTCCATCTGACCAGCTGCCCGAGTTGCTGGAAAATCATGAGGTACAGAATACCTCTTGCGGCAACCTCTTCGTCATTGTCCTTTGGTATCCTGTCCCAGTGAAGGCCCTTCAACGTTTGTGACAGAGAAATAACGAGGGAGATTGGCAGAGAGTTCGAGTTTCCGAACACGCCCATGGCGGTGACAAAGTTGGAAGCGCGGCGGTTGAACCCGAAGCATTTTGAGACCCCACGAGAAACAAGATATGAAACTAGTGTTTGGATGACGAAGATGATGGGAATTACGCCCAATTCGATAAGTTTCTCGGCGTTTAATTGGGAGGCAAGCTTGGTGAAGACTACACAGCAGTCAGTATCCCACTCCGTTCACCGACCGATCTTTCAAGTAAGTGTTGATGACGTACTCAGGCATGGCGTGAAGAGCATAACATTGAGGTTGGCGAGAAACTTTTGCTTGTCGGCATCAAAGTGACCTAACCGAGCGATGACGTAGCCCGGCAAGCTGACGCAGACAACCTCGAGCACGGCGCCAAAAATGAGGAGTACTAGGTGGTCGACCGGTGGATGCGAGTCGTGAGACGAAGTGAGAATAGCAAGCGGCGACGAGCTTGATAGTGATATTTGGTTGTCCCACGGCTCGCCAGCGGCCATCATGGCCGAGCGCAACGCCGTGGGCGCCCGAAGTTCAAGAAAACCCATCAATATAGTTGTCGCCCTGGGTTGATATCCGGAGGTGGTTGTTTGGTGATGACGGAGAAAAAGAACGGCAAAGGAGAAATGGTTGTGGAAGGTACGGAACGGCGGATGTAAGCCTGGAAGGCTGTGGGGACGTGGGTGTGCCTAGTAATTTATGGGCGTGGTTGGTGATATGCACCCTGTGCAGATCGGGGCCGATTCTGATGGAAGTGTCCGGTAACGATTCCGTTGGTGGGACAGTGAAACGGTTAGCCGCGATGGGTGATGAGGATGGCCAGGAAGATCAAAGGAGGAAAGCTGTGATGGCGCCCAATGTTTAGTTGAGGAGCTTTCAACGACGACGGAATTGGGTCACTGGTCTGCCCTGATAAGAAACCGCCAGCCCTGGTCCTTTGAGATGACGGACCTGGCGTTCCTCAGACCTGTGGGCACAGCTGGGGCCCATCAGCCACCAACGATAAGGAAAAAAGCCACCCAACAAGAATTGTTAAGCAATACCTTCTTTGTTTGATGAACCGGCCAATGAGATCATCATCTCTTCCCATCCGCACGTATCTCAAAGGCCTTGGCCTGGTGTTTCCCAGATTCCGGCTAACAGTGGATCCCCGATTCTGAGTGGGTCGGCGGTGGTGGCCAAGGTCTTGTCAGTCGAAAGCCAAGAGTGCTGCGGCTGCTGAGGACGCCCGAAGAAGCAAAACGCAACACCAAGAGGCGATGACGTGAAGTGTGAGGTTTCTCTTGGCGTCGCGTTCCTTCCCGACGCTGCGGTCGTGCTCTGTGGGACAACTACGGCAACCAATTGCACAATGTAGGTCCACGAGAATGAGAGGAAACGTGTTTAACCCTCAGGCTCTCGTTGGCTGCTCTCTCAGCTAGGCCAATTGAGTGCAGGGCTGGCACTGGGACACAGCTTCGCCAAGGACGACGTTCAATGCCGCAAATGGATGTGGAGAACTGAGTGAATTCAAGGTTCTTGGATCGTGAAGAAAGCTTATTCCAAGTGTCAAAAGAATCTGTCATCTTTTTTGATTTCGTCGTTGACAGCAACAGATTGGGCCACGACGGCTTCTAGGGATTGCCTTGACGACATCGAGCAACACCATTATCCGCAGCGGCAGGATAATTCGTCCAGGCATGTGGTCCATGACGCATTCAACGGGCCTTGTCCCGCTCGCTGACACAATCATGTTTCCTTCAAAACACCAAGTGCATCAGCATCTTCAATCCACCTCACATGTCACTAGGAACCTTTGCCATTGTCTTCCACAGAATCCCCCCGAGTCATATATTTGTTTATCTTCGGTTATCATGTAGAGAGTTTCACAGTTCGGTGTAAAAGAGCCTGGATGCATCGAACAGGGAAACAAAGTTATCAATCAGCAATGCATATGCATTGCAAGGCAGTCGCATGCATAGTAGATCTGCAAGGGATCATGGCGTGTAACTTTGAATATCTATACCTAAGGTAGTGTAGGCTAGGTGCTAGGTTGCTGTCCAGCACATCAGGCATAAATCGGAAACAGGAGCAACGAGGCGTCTTAGACTCTTCGCCACTGCTATCCCAGGCGTCGCGTCCAGCAGCCCGAAACCACCATTGGCGGAGTGAAGAAGCAATACATACTTAAAGAAGACGCACATCATGAACGTACTGCGATACTACATCAACCTGGGGCGAACTTTTACGTGTCGTTTCCTTAATTTGGGGTTAGACTAGAAGCCTTGAATTGGTTGAAGTGCCTTTGGCAGCAAGATCGACGACATTTACAGCCGGGTTTGGCAAGCTGCTTCCAGACTCAATCATGCCTGTCGCCTTATGCATGTTGTGGCTTGTTTCAAAGAAGGCAAGGAGAATACCATCTTGATTTTTGACCCCTTGTGCAGCCCCTCGTGATAGTCAATCAGGCTGGAACAACCAATTCTAGTGTAGTTTGGTGTGGCTTGTACCGATGAAGATCTCTCGTCTTGGGCTTCGCTTGACCATAACCGCCTCGTCAACGTCAGTGGCCGCGTGCCTTGATGCATTCACCAGCCACATTTCGACGTCATAGCTTGCCATTGTCATCAGAGGTCAATTGCTCCCCTGTTTTGGTTGCCGCTTCAGCATTCAGGCCATTGGCGAAGCTGCACAGCGAAACCCCTTGCTTGTCCGCCAGTTCCTGTCAGTGTGGACAGGCGTCGCTTGTCTAGACCAAGTTACAGTTTCTCGTATACGGAGTCAATAATCCGCACTAAAAGTTGCGTCCTTCTTCTTTTGATCGTGGGTCAGGCGTCTTGGGTGCGTAAAGAGGCGAAGAAAATGGAGTCTGTTCCATGATTTTTTTTCAAGTTGGCCAGTGCCTGGAATTGCCAGCAGCGGGGCTTTTGCTGTCGCTGAGCTTAGGTCCTCGGCAGCGAACCAAAGTCAAACAACACAGCGGGGCTAAGGAGGGGTACACTCCGCGGAGCATTTGGCCCTGGCTGGACACCCCCAAAACTTCGCATCCTTTCTCGCCCGAAGATACCTACCCATCCCTATATCACACCTCAGCTTCAAGCGACTTTGTCAGGTTATCAGCTCTGCTCAACGAAGCCAGCAATTCTCCTCACATCCCTGAGCACACTGCACCACCGCAGATCAGTGGCCAATCACTTTGCTGCCCAAAATACCAAGGGACCTCCTGGTGCTTGGCTTGGTCATTGGCACCACCGAGCAGCACCCACTGGTGGGCATTTCAAGATCTCGATCCCACTTCCCCATCGCCCGCCCACCCGCTGTCCTCCCTCATATCAACAATCCCCTTCGCGCTCCAGTGCCTAGTGCAACCTCAACCTTACATCCGACGATCTCCCTTTGAATTTCAGTGTCATTCAACACAGATTCCAACCCTTACAACCAGAAACACAGTCCATGTCGGTTGCAAGGTAGAGCCGCACCTCTAATCGCAATCAACGCCTACCACACCGAGCCGGGAACAATGGCCGACGACAACCCCCGATCCGAGCCGGTAACTCCAGATGAGTTTGCCATGAGCAGCCCGACCTCGCCAGGCTCCGTTGACGAGTCCTCGGAAGCTAGCACGCCTCTCGACCCGCCCAGCTCAAGTTCTGATACCCAGCCATTTTCCTCACCTCCCAACGACTATCCCCGTCGTGTACCTTCTCTCAGGACAGTGTCCGATCCTCAAGGCAGCGCGCATATGAATCCGACCTCGAGTGTTGCCGGCATCTTGAACAATGCCAGGAGACCACCACCAAGTGCGAACAGTCTGCCGTTGGACATTATGCAGAAGGCACGAGCGCTGCAAGAACAGCGCATGGGCATGACGGCTCGCGCTGGTGCTTCCCCTATGGGCAGTATGAATATGGGTAGCATGAATATGGGCGGCATGAGCATGGGCGGCATGAGCATGGGCGGCATGAATATGAATATGGGAGGTATGGGAGGGCCAATACCGGGGTCAATGGGGGGACCGATGGCAGGTGGCTTACCGGGCGGTCTTCCAGGAAACCTAAAACTTCCTGGTGGCATGGTCCGTCCGTTGCCTCCTAGCTTTGCCAAGTCGGCGCCCGCTGTGCCGGGAACCGGACCAAGGAAGCCCCCAAGCCTGAGCGAGAGGAGAGCCATGAAGCTGGGTAACTTATCAGGGCCAGGAGGCCCTTCGCCAGCCGGTACACCTAAGCTCTCGGATATGAACCAGGGTGAAGGGCCAAAACGTCCATCCTTGAACGGCGAAAAGCATAGCTCAAAGCTTATGGACTTCAAGAACTATATCGACGCAGATAAGGGTTGGATCACCTTCGAGGGAGCGGCGACGATTACTCGCACGGGTGTCAACTTTGCCAGCGGACACACCTTTTCCATCTCATTAGATGAGATCGATGTCATGGACGAGCTTGGAAAGGGAAACTATGGCACCGTGTACAAAGTGCGCCACGCCCGGCCAAAGGCACCACGTTTTGGTCAAGGCTTGTCTCACTTCAAGCCGCTCTCTCGCCAGTCTTCACTGTCCGAGGACGATGCGACACCATTAAGTCCGGCCTCAAACGACGGGCGGTCTACATCAGGCGTCGTTATGGCCATGAAGGAGATCCGACTCGAGTTGGACGAAGCCAAGTTTACAACCATTCTCAAAGAGCTGGTTATTCTCCACGAGTGTGTGTCTCCATACATTATCGACTTTTATGGCGCTTTCTACCAGGAAGGTGCGGTGTACATGTGTATCGAGTATATGGATGGTGGCAGTATTGACAAGATCTATGCCGGCGGTATTCCTGAAAACGTACTACGAAAGATCACCTATGCTACGATTATGGGCCTCAAGACCCTCAAGGACGACCACAATATCATTCACCGCGACGTGAAGCCTACCAACATTCTTGTCAACACCAATGGACAGGTCAAGATATGCGACTTTGGTGTGTCGGGTAACCTCGTCGCAAGCATTGCAAAAACAAACATTGGCTGCCAGAGCTACATGGCCCCAGAACGCATCAGCGGTGGTGCCATGGCTGGTGCTGCGGATGGCTCTTACAATGTTCAAAGCGACATTTGGAGTTTGGGCCTGACTATTATCGAGTGTGCGATGGGAAGATATCCCTATCCACCCGAGATATCGAGCACAATTTTCAGTCAGCTCAGTGTAAGTAATTCATGACATTTTATCCTATCAGTGCCAGTTACTAACACTACCATCACTCTCAGGCCATCGTAGAGGGCGACCCGCCAGACCTCCCCAGCGACGGCTACTCCGCCGCTGCCAAAGATTTTGTCCGTTGTTGCCTCAACAAGATCCCCGCCAAGCGTCACACCTACCCCATGCTCCTCCAACACGCCTGGATCAAGTCTCTCGGCAAGCCCGAGACCATCGCAGAGGACGCCGAAGCCGAAGATGCGGCCGCAGATGACGAGCTTGTGGATGCTACGGGGGCGATGAGCATCGCTACCCCTTCAGGCCACGTGGGACAGGGTGACTATGAGGTGGCCGAGTGGGTGAATAGCGTGTTGGACCGCAAGAAGAAGGGGCTGCTGGACGACTCGGCCGAGAAGCCGGCTTTGCACGCAGCACCGCTGGATACGGTGAGCCCTGCGGGAAGCCCGATGGTTACTGCTTGAGGCAATGCCCTTGGGAGGAGGCAGAAAGTTTGTTTACTAGGTACGACGAGTAGCAAGGCACACAAGCTCCCCTTTTTCTCTTCTCCGGTTCTCCTGTATTCTTCTTCTTTTTCCTTCTCTTCTCTGTGAGAAATTCATTTTTTCTCTGGAGGAAATTTTACAAAAACCTTGCATACTGTTGGCATATTTGTTATTCAGTTTAAAGGGAGAGCGGTGCGGCTATCTTTAGGTGTGCGTGGGGATGAATTAGGGGTTTTTCTTTTTCTTTTTTTTGTTATTCTTCAGTTGGTGCAAAGCATGGGGGAATTGGGGGTGGGAAATAGAAATGATCAGAGCATATACGGAGAGAATTTCTATTTTCCATTTTCGTATTATTTATTTATCCTTTTTTTTTTTTTTTTTTTTTTTTTGAAAGTGTTGTTGTTTCTTACTGTGAGGTGTTAAAAGAAGAGAAATCACGAAATTGTCAGTTACATTTATTTCCTCCTTTTTGCGAATCTTGTCGTCGTCGTCGTCTGTATGATAGTTGAGTTGGTTGTCCCGAGAGCAATTGTCTACCTAGGAAATAGAACGTTGATACCTTAGTTTTTGATGATTCACACAACACACACGTGGTAAATGGCCTGCGCCTGTTTTGTAGTCAACTTTCACCTCTTCCATTACCAACAGCTTTTTCCAACTTCTCCCCAAACTTAAGCTACTAATCATACATAAATCCCACCTGCTGCTAAAATCATCACCGCCAAATCATAAAACATACAAGCATTTGCTTCTTGTCTTGTGTGTCAAGCTTTGCTCATCTCATTTCATTTCCTACCATTGCCATAACCACGCCCCTTTCTTTCAACGACGGACATATCTCACCTGACTCAAGCATACTCCTCCTTCACCCTCCGCCCATCATAACTCCTCCTCGACCCAGCCGTCCCCGAGCTCTTCCTACGATTCCCAAAGGTACTACCCGACCACCTCTTCGCACCACTCTCTCTATCCCCCCATGCCCCCTCCTCGCCAGACAAAACAACACCGTCGCGATAAACATCGCCGTCCAGCTCCCCCAGCTAAACCCAAACCCATACGCACCAAGATCAGCACTCCTCCCATCGGAAATAAAAGCATTCCTTGTCTTGACAAACGTCGCCGTCATGAGGGACACCGCCACCGAAAGGAAGACAAGTCCAACGAAGGAAACCAGCCCAATGATCCCTGCTCCCAATCTCCCCAAACAAGCCAACCAACTCCCGAGAAAGGTGCACGTCATAAAAAAGAGAGCGATAAGATAAAACACCCAGCCGAAGCGCCATAGGTACCAATATTGGCAACTTGTTGTGCCCCGCCGTAGCTCCCGATTAGCTCGGGGGGAACGCCGCTGGCGTCGGTGTCCCATGCGTCGCCTAGGGGTAGGCCGGGGCGGGAGGGGCCACAGTTGGTGTTGTCTAGCCCGCAGATGCGGAAGTAAGTCCATTGGGAGATGGGGCGGGCGCCGGAGATGCCAGAGGTGTCGGCGCGGAGGAAGTAAGTTTGTCGGAGGGGGGAGGTGGTGGTTATGCCCGAGAGGATGGTGAACCAGAGTAGGAGGAGGGAGACGCTTAAGAAGAGGAGGGCGAGGAAGGAGAGGAGGAGGCCTGGGGTTGGGGGGGGAGGGGTTGTTAGTGGGGGATAAGGGGAGATAGAGCGGGGAAGGGGGACTTACGGCCTGCTGCCATTTTTGGCGGTTTGGTGGTGTGGCCAGGTGTTGTAGGTGGTGGTGATAGGGCTGTAGGTTGGTTGTTAGGAATGTTGTTGTGAGAGTGGTAAGGGAAAAGCAGTTGAGATTTGAGTGAGTGACCCAAAGGAGTGGGAAGGGAAAAAGAAGGGTCGAACGACGTTGACGTTGTACTCGACCGGCTTGAGGTAGGGGTACCACTGGGGTAGTAGTAACAAAGGGAAACCCGAGCCAGAAAAACCGTTGCGTCACAACTATTGGGTTGGTGGATGAGATGGGGATGGGGACGGGATCGGATCGGATATGTGATCCGATGGGTTTGGGCGCGACGTGGGGACGTGTGTAATGTAAAGTGAGAAAAAACAGAGTTCGCGTACGGTACCTTGAGGGGGTTTTCGCGTAAAGTGGTTGTAGCAAGGGATGAGGAATGTGATCTAGGAGTAGGAGGGGAGCTCGGTTACGGTTCAAGAGAGAGCAGGATTAGGTATTAAGCATAAGATACACATAGGAGAGAGGAGATTTAGGTATGTGAGTGAGTTTGATTATTGATTATTAAGTAAATGGAAGCAACCGGGAGAAAGACCGGTGGGATATAGCAAGCAATGGGCCAAACGGGTAGCGGCGATGAGTGACGGGAGTGGATCATGCTCTTGCTTGTCATAGCTAAAGGCCAGTTAATATCAGGTGAGCATTTACACTACGGCTGGCCGCTGAGCTCACTAATATCAGGCCAAGCTCTGCGCATCCATCCATCTTTGCCAGCAAGACAGGCACGAAAAGCCAAGAACTCATGAGCTTTCACTGGAGCTTTCAGACTCGCTCGTGACATGGGATGAAAGGACGAAGCTGATGTGGGGACCTCTTGCATGGAATGACGCATGCGCTCCATCAATTTCATAGCGGTGCACCTTATTTTGACCAATCATATACCAGCCACAAAGCCCCTCACCAACTGGCGTCGATCAGAGGACCCCGCGATTGTGGAAAAGAATTCTTAGGGGACGTCATTCCATCTGTTGCATTTCTCTGCGGGAGCCGCGTTCCGAATGCATGATGCCGAGATGCATCCTTTGGAGAGACCCTTAAGGAATATTCTGAGAGCTTCTGCGCTGCCCGTCAAAGACTGAAAACCCAAAAATTGTCGGACGTTCACAAGATGCCGGAGACCTCAACCCTGTGCTTCCAGCTGTCACCCCGTTATTGGTGCTTCTTTACACCCTTATATTTAGGTTTGGCAGTAGTACGTGGCGTGACTCTACAAGGCCGAGAGCTAGACTATGGGTGAGACATAGCAAGAGACGAGAGCGCAGATCTAAAAGATGTCACTTGAGACATGAAGAGACTCGCGATTCTCGCGCAACCCGCGGTTCAGGTATTCGGAGTTCAGCCGGGACATGGATGCCAGTCAGTCAGCCCTGCCTGTCTCCATGGTCCATATGGTTCCAAGATTGATCTCGAAGAAAGTTGAATAGACCCACGGTCGGAGGAATGCAACATCAACTCCACTGCGATGATACACATGGAGCCAAACTCTATGCTTCAGAATATCAACATCCTCTGTGGCGCAATTGGCTAGCGCGTCTGACTGTTAATCAGGAGGTTGGAAGTTCGAGCCTTCCCGGAGGAGTTGCCATTTACTTTTACTTTTGAAGATAATTTTGTCATGATGACAGTCAAAACACGCTCATGATGCTATTCAGTTTTGTTAAGTCAATCCTTGGATGCAATGTAATAATATCACCAGTGTAGTTTCAAATATATACAGTAAAATCCACAAAACCCCTATTTCTCAACTCCCCGTTCACGCAAGTCCAGCGACACCCAACCCACCCGCCGCCAGATCATTCCCAAACTCCAAATCCAACCCCTTGAACCCATCCTCCACCAGCCACGACCTCCCCTTCTCAGGTGTATACAAAACCTCACAAGCCCTACCCACCACCAGCAACCCGGGCGGCCTGCTCCCCTCCTGCTCAATCGCCTCCGCAACCCTCTTCAACGTAGTCCTGATAACCCTCTGATCAGGGCAACTCGCCCTCTCAATCACCGCACAAGGCGTATCAACCGGCCACAACCTCCTCCTCCCCTTGTTGTCCCCATTTTGCTCCTCCTCCTCGGGAAGATACTCAGTCAGTTCCCCGACCAACCCGCTTATCCTATGCAGCGCCATCAAAAACACCACCGTCCTACTCTCCACAAACTCGGGCGGCACCGGTGCCTTCCCCTTTTTCCCCGTGCCAGTGCAAATCAGAACTTGATCAGCGACATCCCTCTGCGTAGGCGGCACACCCGCAAACAGCGGCGCCGATAGACTGCTTGTAATCCCGGGGAGGACTACCACCCGATCACCGAAGCCGTGCTGTCTAAAATACTGGACTTCCTCCCCTCCTCTGCCGTAAATAAACGGATCCCCTTGCTTCAACCTCAGAACCGTCTTGCCAGCTTTAACACCTGCCAAAGCCTGCTCAAGAAACTCCTCCTGAGCGCGATCAGCATTCCCAGGGAACTTCTTCGCAATGCTAACCGGTGTGCGCCTCGGGATGAGGTCCAACACCCCAGCAGGAACAAGCTTGTCAGCGAGGATGAGATCCGCAGATTGTATCGCTTTGTACGTTGCTCTCGTCAACAAATCCGGATGCCCCGGCCCAGACCCAGCCAAAATAACCCTCCCAATCCTGTCCTGACTCCCACTCCCACCGGGCCCAGGAGCGGGTTTCTGCTGCTGCTGCTGCTGCTGTTGATAAGAATTCAGCACCCCCTCCACAATCTCCTCCTCACTTATCCCCGCCAGCTTCCTCAACGGCCAGTACTCACAAACCTGACTCAACCACCTCACCCTCCTCGTCTTTTGCTCCTCCTCATTCTCCCTCCCTTCCAACACCAGCTTGTTGAAATCAGCCGTCTGATCCACGCTATCATCCAGCCCTTCCCCCTCCCCCAAAGCAGTTTTATCTTCTGTAATGATTTTCCTGCGAACATCACCCAACCGGGCAACTGCACCCCCCAACCCCTGGGGTAGGGCAGCAGCGATCTCCCTCCTTATCCTGGAGGCAAGCTTACATCCTTTGCCGTTGGTAGTAACACCAATCTGCAGCGGCCCGTCAACGTGCGTAGATAGCAGACTGAAGCTGCAGAGTGACGGGGCGTCGACTACGTTGATCGGGATGCGGTTTTCTTTGCACAGGGCAGAAATTGCTGGGACGGAGGGGTCTTTTGGGGGGAGGGTAACGAAGACTGCGTCGGCGACGTTGTTGACGGCGGAACGGCCGAGAGTGAAGAGATCGGAGGGGTCAAAGGCGCGGGGGAGGTGAGTGAGTTGGGAAGAGGTGATGTATTGAGTGAGGGTGTAGTGGAGTTCTGAGGAGGGAGTGGGGGAGATGAGGATTGGTTTTGCGCCGGAGGAGAGGGATTGGGTTGCTCGGGAGGCGGCGAGGGGGTTGGAGCCAATGATGAGGTGGGTGTGCCCGGTGGAGTGCTGGGCTGTGAGGAGGGAGATTTGTGGTGGTGGTGGTGATGGTGGTGGTGGTGATGGTGGTGGTGGTGGTGGTGGTGGTGGTGGTGGTGGTGGTGATGGTGGGTTGGCGGCCATGGTGAAATCTAAAAAGGTGTTGGTGATCCTGACACCGGCGGTGGTGATGTTGTAGTTGCCAATTGAGATAGCTTCAGATGACAATAATGAAGAGTTATCGTGAAAATAATGACTCGAGATTATGATGCTCAATTCAGAAACAAAGTTGAAGCTTAGTTGACCCAAAAAGTAAAATGAAAAGAGAAAACAATGGGGTGGTCAAGAACAAAGCCGGGTGGTTGAGAGATATCTTTAAGTATCCCGCCCCAGCAAACCGTTCAAACCTCCGAGAATTTACACCCTCCTCCCTGTCCAATGCCAAAGCTGTTCCTGGCTGCAACTCTACAAATTATCTTTGAATCTCCGCTGGTGACTCTTCCCACCACGCGTGGGATGCTCAAACTCTTTATGTAAGCCCATGAAGCACGCAAAGCCTCAGAGGGAAACCAGCCAGTCAGAGCCCTCGCTTCTCGACTTACACGAGTAAATTCTTTCTGCTTTGGCGGAGAAGCGCCCTCTTAGCACAGTTAGCGGCCGCTGACGCCATTTCACGGGTTTCCGAATTTCCAGGGGAAGACCCCCCATCTTATCGCCTTATCGCCACCCCGCGTTCGCTTGCTCCGATTAGGGGTCCGACTTCCAGTCTTCCACTCACCTCCGCGGGGAAAAGGGGTGAGATGCCGGAGATGTTGCCTCACTGTTTTTATCTCTCAGCTTTTTTTGATGAGTTGGTAACCAGTGGGATCGAGATCGTCGCTGTGCGTTATCAGTGCTGAAAACACTGAACATTGGCTTGTCGGCCGAGAACATAAACCGTAACTTTCACCAGGCAACGGAAGAAACGGACCAGATAATTCGAAAACAACAAGATGCTCGCTTTTCGCCCACATGATACATCCAATACAGTCATGTGTATAGCTGTAAACTCGATAGTGATCTAATTCTGTCGCGATAGCGGAATTCCTTCAACTCAGACAGAGCAGTCAACAAAACTAACAGGCCCAGAACGATTTTGACTGATTAAAACATTTTACAGAAGCGAATTCTCAGGCCCCCCCAACAAACAAACTGACAACCACCTGATGTCCCAGTACCGCACAGACGCCCCTTTTTTTACTCCCCCAATGACTCGTTCCGATGGCTTTTGTGCCTGTTATCTGGTTATTCGGGGACGGCCAGATGTCGGATTGGTGTTAGGCGGTATGTAGCGCCTCCCCCCGTCATTGTTGCAGAACCTGAATCAAAAATATATATATGTACAATACAAAAGAAAATGCCTCATGAAGCGCCGGAGCCGTCTGGATTGGCTAAGCCAAAAAACATCTGCGGAAGAATGATATCGAAAAACAAAAATTGGTTGTTGAGCACGCCGTAAAAAGACCAACGCCCGATGCTGTTGTAATGATATGGTCGTAAATATGGGACATAGACATTCGCATGTCTAGCTGATCCCCATGGATGGCATGGTGTTGGTCATGTTATCCGCTAGTCGAAGTAATTTCGAACACAAAGCGGACTCTGGTGTAGAGAGTGCCTACATAACGGTGCACTTGGACTCATCTCGTTCCTTCTTAACAGACAAGGCAACCCGCGCGGCTTCGGTGAAGGCTTCGTTAACTCCCCTATTGCGCATGGCCGAACACTCGAGATACCGGAGGGCGTGAATTCGGCGCGCGACCTCGAGCCCTTGGTCGTAGTTGATCATGGGCTTCTTTTCTCGTGGGTTGCCGTCCTCGTTGGTGCCATCCTCTTCCTCGTTCCCTTCGCGAAGATCGCACTTTAACGCAACCAGTACAAGCTTGACGCCCGGGCAATTGTCGGCGATTTCGCCCACCCATTTGCTCTCGACGTTTTCAAGGGAATCTTTGCTGTCGACGGAGTAGCAGAGCATGATCAAATCGGTGTCATCTGGTATGCTGTCAGTGCACTGTCAACCCATGACGCAGACCGCGGGCCTGTAAACCTACCATACGAAAGACTTCGTAGCCTGTCGAATTCTTCTTGCCCAGCTGTGTCCCATAGTGAAAGCTCAATGTGAACGTTGTCAACAAAAATGTCTATTCGCTTGTCAGTCAGCACGGTTCCTCGCTCTCACAGCCCCCATCTTGTATTTATCTAGGAACGCACCGTGGACGTAGTTTTCGAAAACCGTCGGCTCGTAGACCGTAGGGAAGTAGCTGTGAGTCAAGTTGAGTATATTGCTCGTCAAGAAAGGGGCAGCGACATCGCGCAGGCAGCAACATACCCTCTGGTGAAGACGTTGAGCAACGACGTCTTTCCGCAAGCACCGTCGCCTCTGTTACGGATCAACGTTAGATGGACTGCCCAGACATCATGGGTGAAAGCTCCGAGGTGATCCACAGGACCAATCGGGATAACTTACAGCAAGACGAGCTTGCGCTGCACCGTCTTGGAGCCCCCGAGACCGCAAGGCATTGTGCGAGTGTGGGCGAGACAGGAGATGGGAGAGATGTTTCGGTGTGTGGGTGGACTGTGTGTCGGGACGGCAGTGCTTGGTTATGGCAAAGACAAGCAGCAATAGGCAAAAGCAAGGTGGTTCGTTTCGTGCTTTGGCCGCGCGCGCGTGTGGTACTATCTCTATCGGAATCGGTTTCTTTGCGATGGACTTCGGACTGTGGATCAATCCGAACCGTCGGGGCGAAGATGATAGTAGTTGGAAAAGTAAGAGCAGTGGATGAAGGTTTTGGATTGCCAGAAGGCGCAGGTGACGGATGGCAGCCGGGTCAAATGTCAATTGAACAAAGTACTGGATACGCACATGGACGATGCGAATCGAAGAGGCATGCAGGCGCGTGCAGAAGAGACGGCGGTTTGGGCGGCCGCAAAGAGCGAATGTGTGTTACAGAATGCGCGACGCCAGTTTGAAGGCCAGAAATGAGCGGAAGGGACTTGGGAACGTGGGAGGCTCCAAGATCCGGGGGTGAAATTGAAGCCGGAGATGAAGTCAGTGAGATTGGCAGCGCACCAGTCACGACCGGTCAGGGGCCCACCACTGTTCATAGTGGACACCTGAGGTTCATGGCCAAGCCTTAGCGGCCTTCCAGCTTTCCAGTTCCAGACCGTGGAGACACGGTGCGGAATTGGAAAATGGGGGGTACGGTAGCGCTGCGGCTGTGGGGCGCGACTCAATTCTGTGTTAGCGCTCGCTAGCGCCTGCTGGCGACTTTATGAAGTCGGGTGGCTTTTTGTAGGGCTCTCCTGAACACTAGGTTCAGATAAGGTTGGTATTCTCAGATCAAGAAATTATCCTTAAAGCATACCTAGTCGCATAGCATTCTCTTCTTTCTCATATCATATTTAACAAAGTCATACATGATATGGTATACATCACTAACGTGGGTTTCTTCTTGTTCTGTATTTTGCTCAATATTATAAATCGATGACACCCTCATCCACCCCACCACCTTCCCGTCTGGATTCCCGCCAGACCTTGGACTTGCATCAATAAAGCCAGATATCGAATAATATAACTTGCTCAGCTCTCGGCAGCCTTCACATTTCCTCTCGATACTCATACACACAGATAGCATCTAGATCCTCCAGTGAGGTCAGCTCTACAACAAACTTGGAAATTCCTACCAACAGTTCCTTGTCCAACAATCCCTTCACCTAGTGCAGACACAATCCTGGCCTCGGCAGTGTAGTTGTGCTTCCTAGCATGACACTATGTAGAACCAGGATGCAATTCGTAACCACTTATGCACACTGTGACGAACCTTGTGCTTGCACATAAGCAGATTTTTGACCGACAGAGGCTCTACCTATCTTTACAGTTGTCTTAAAACTCATGATCTCCTGGTCGATGTCCATGATCAAAATCTTTGCGAGAACTGGCCAGTCCCCTGGGTATCAATTTGAATCACACCACAAACAATGCTTCGCCCAATACCAAATCCCACCTCTATAACCCTGTATAGATCCTTGAACCCTGGAATGCCGACATTCTCTACCGGCGCTCCATCCGATCCGCAATCTTCATCTCGGCAGCTCTGCTGTGAAGCTTGTTTGTAAACCCAGCATCACCACCATATCTCTTGTTACGCTGGCGAGCCAAGTCCTCTGCCTCCTTTTCTGCGCGCTCCCGGGCCTCAATAGCAGCAAGCCTCTCCTGGCGAGACTTGTCCAGATCAGTAGCCGCCTCTTGCATGGCGGCAAGCTTACGCGCACGCTCCTCTTCCTGCGCACTGCGGTCTTGGATGCCATTGCGATCTTCATAGTCTCGGCGAGGCCTGTCTCGTCTTTCGTTGTTGAGACGTCTGTCGCGGTTCTCTCGTCTATCGTGGCTGTCTTTCCTCTCGCGGCTACCACTTCTGTCGCGGCTACCTCTCCTCTCCCGACTATGTCTCCTGTCACGACTATCCCTCCTCTCATGGCTATCCTTTCTGTCGCGACTGTCCCTCCTGTCACGATTGTCCCTCCTATCGCGGCCGTCTCGCCCATCTCTACCGCTTCTCCTCTCCCGTTCTGCCGAGTTGGACCTGTGCCGTCGGCGGTCCGGTGAGTCTCTTCTGCGTCGTGTCCGGTCTTCCTCATCCCGAGAGTCGCGCCTTCGGGGGCTCCGGGACCTATCTCTAGATTCAGATCTGCGCCGGCGGGAGCGCCTCTCGCCATCTCGGTCCTCATCGCGGTGTCTGTGTGATCGATGGTGATGCGAGCGATGCTTGTGACGTCTTTCTTCCTTACTCTTTGATGGCTGGGGGTCTTCAATGCCCATCGACGCAAAAAGCTTTCTCCTTTCGATTGGGTTGTTCATCATCGCTTCGTATGCCTCTTGTTCGCGTCTCTTGATCGCAAGCAGCGGATCCTCCCTTATCTTGGCGGCAACATCTCGTGGATTGGCAATCGCAGGGGCTGCAGCGACATCTTCGATAGTTGGCTGCTTCGAGAGCTTCTTGACTTCATTGTCCTGGAGTAGTTTGTCGATTCGGCGCTTGCCTAGTAGGTAAGCCTCGTTTTCCGCGGCATCCCCAGCCTGCCCACTCGGGCCAGCGTACATCCATTCGACGCGATCGATCTTGCGCTTTCCGCCCGCTGCTTCGAGCGCCTTCTGAATCTCTTCCTTTTTTCGCTCCTCCTCAATCTCCTGGAGCCGCTGCTGGAGTTTCTTGCGTTCCGCGATCGCTTCGGCTTCGGCCTTTTGAGTGGCTGCGAGATTGGCTGACCGCTGGGGATGCCAGCTCTTTTTCATGTTAAGATCTCCGGAACCCATCTTGTCGGTTTTGACGCTGTCGCGTACAGGGCTGATAGGGTGGGTTTGTTGTTTATGCTCTCAGGACACGCTGGAGAGGGTGGGTGATGAAAGGAAGTCGGTGATGGAGTTTGATAGCAAAGGCTGGTGCAAGTGTTGGCATTTCACTGAAGAGGCGAATGTGACGGGTCTTTTGCGACTGAGCCAAATTGTGGGGCTAGTAGCAGAACTCTGATAAGCCGATATCAAACTTGGCAAACCGAACCATGAAGCGAGCCAAAACATACCAGTACATTTCGACTGTGCGAAAGTAGGAATTGGCAGAGATACGTGAAGTACTACAGCCATACTCTTTTCTTGAAATCAAATCATAAGAAGAAAGTGGATCATGTCATGTTTAGTTGACACCTCTACGCACCACCCAGAATTATGCAGTTATTGAGGGACCTCCTGCACCCTTGTCAGGACCCAGAGGCTTACCCCACACTTGGCATCTAGGTCCCCACCATAAATCACCAGCTTCAGCCTTACCACAACTGCTTGCCTGGAACAACCACCGGCAGAGAGCTATCTAGCTGCAAGCAACCACTCACGACTTCTCAAGCCCCCAAATTGCAGCATCCCGCCAACGCAGAAACAACCTCATATCAGGCAGACAGAGAAACCAGCCATCATGTCGGACGACGATTTTATGCAAGCCTCCGATGAGGACTACGACTTCGACTACGAAGACGAAGAGGAAGAGGACAATGGCGATGTCGACATTGAAAATACATACTACAACGCGAAACAGACCAAGACGAGCGACCCCGAGGAAGCAATCACAGAGTTTCTCAGCATTCCCTCGTTAGAGCCAGAGAAGGGAGAATGGGGATTCAAGGGCCTCAAACAAGCCATCAAGCTGGAGTTCAAGCTCGGTCGCTATCAGCAGGTCGGTCATTGTGGACAATTATACATTCGGAGGCACTTAACAGATGGCTGATAAGCTCTGAATATAGGCCCTCGAGCACTACAAGGAACTCCTTACATACGTCAAATCGTCCGTCACCAGAAACTACTCAGAGAAGTCGATCGACAACATGCTGAACTATGTCGAGAAAGGAGCCGACAACCCGGCAGCTGTCGAGATCATCGAGCAATTCTACTCCGAAACCCTCAAATGCTTCCAGAACACCAACAACGAGCGCCTATGGTTGAAAACGAATATCAAGCTCGCCAAACTGCTGCTGGATCGAAAGGACTATCACGCAATGGCCCGGAAGATTAAGGAACTTCACAAGACCTGCCAGAAGGAGGATGGAACCGACGATCCCAGCAAAGGCACATACTCGCTTGAGATCTACGCGCTAGAAATCCAGATGTATTCGGAGATGCGGAACAACAACCAACTCAAGATCCTCTACAACAAGGCACTGAAAGTCAAGTCGGCGGTACCTCATCCCAAGATTCAGGGCATCATCCGCGAGTGCGGGGGCAAGATGCACATGAGCGAGGAAAACTGGAAGGAGGCCCAAAGCGACTTTTTCGAAGCATTCCGAAACTACGATGAGGCGGGCGATCTCCGGCGTATCCAGGTGCTCAAATACCTGTTGTTGACGACCATGCTCATGAAGTCGGACATCAACCCCTTCGATAGCCAGGAAACCAAGCCATACAAGAACGATCCCCGCATCGCCGCCATGACAGACTTGGTAGACGCCTACCAGCGAGATGATATCTACAAGTACGAGGACGTTCTTCAGAAGAACACCGATCTGCTCGCAGACCCCTTCATCGCGGAGAACATTGACGAGGTCACCCGGAACATGCGCACCAAGGGCGTGCTCAAGCTCATTGCTCCATATACCCGTATGCGCCTGAGCTGGATCGCGAAGCAGTTGCAGATTAGCGAGGAGGAAGTCCAGGACCTTGTTAGCTATCTCATTGTCGACGGCCGGGTACAAGGTCGCATTGATGAGCATGCCGGCACGTTCGAGATCGAGTCCAAGGGCGATGCCGACCGTATCCAGGCAATCCAGACGTTGGCGAGCGCGGTGGGTGACCTGTATACGTCTGTGTTCAAGGATGCGGAGGGGTTCCGGATCGCGCCAGCGTATGATAGCATGATGGTGGATTTGCACGCAGGCGGTGATATAAGGCCGCCTGTGTACAGGCAGAGGGGGAACCGGAGTAGGGGTGGGGTGATGATTCACTGAGCCCGTCGCTAAGAGACGGGAATGGGCAGGGGAATATGACGATGATTATGAACAGGGTTTCGTATGCCACGACCAGAATAGCGATTTGCATTATGGAAGGGAAAGACAAGGAGGTTTAGAGGGAACCAGAGACGGGGTTAGTAACTTGGTATTGAGTTTAGATGTGTGTATTCCATTGATACCAGCCGAGAACATGGACAGTATTTGGTTGGCCTTCCCTCCCTGGGTTTGTTTACTGGTTCTAGTTTCAGTGCTAGGTGTATCTATCTACCTGCCTATCTGGGTATGCACTGCCAACTATCAGACTTCCTTCCTAGGTCATGTTTTTCCTGGGGTAGCGCAGTAGGTATTGACCTACTTCCCATACAGCATGTAGGTAATAGTCTAGGTTAATAAATCAATCAACAGCAACGAATATCAACTACCGAGATAGACAGCCGTTTACGTACCCCCACGTAAAACGGCACGTCAACCCAGCCTGCCAGCCCAGGCTCATCCCGTCCCGTTTGTTTACCGGCTGTGCCGTATCTGCCGTGCTGTGCCGTGTCCCGTTCCGTACTGGCTGTACCAGACTTGCAGAGGTACGGTATGTATCGATGTAAATAACCCCGACCCGTGGCTCGCCGGTTTCAATAATCTCGATGATCTGTGCGGGACAAGAGGAAAGAGCGGTAGCGAGGGTGGGAATTTTCTTCTATCTTGCTTCCTTGCCCGCGCCGGGGAAAGGTTCCGGAGGGGGAGGTGCATGGGAAGAAGGATTGTACACAGTACCTGACTGAGCTGGGTTGCTGGGCTTGGTTCGCGGATCTGGAACAGATGGATATATAGTTGTTCAAATCGGGCCGTTCTTATGGGGCGATCTTGGTTGGAGTTGTATTGGCGAGACTCCATTCAGTCAAGGTAGGGGCAGATATGTGTGTAGGTGGTTGTGAGTTCTCGTATGGTTAGATTGCTGGCTTTGTAGGGGTGGTGGTTTTGGGTGGGAGAATGGTGGATAATGATACTTGAAGTCACTGAAGTTGGGTGTTCTTGGATATCCCGTCTGGTCGGAGGTAGACCCTGGTGATAGGATGTGAAGTGGTTAGTTGTTGTCAAGCCGGTGGCGATTTTGTTGTTTGATAAATAGCCAGTGTCGGTCTAGGTGTATGAATGATAGTTCTGTGGATCAGAACCTGTGAGGTGGAAGTTGGATACCTGCAAAGTAAGGTAATTGGCATTAGGGGGGGACACCACCTACACAGGAAGGTGAACTACAATACCTTGGCTATGTCAATATATTGGCCGTTGTGCGTGGATAGATGTGGATGTCGGCATTTGTTCGGCTAGTGGCAAGTCCAGAGTGTTCAACAGCTCAGTTATTTCAGCTAGATACTGTTCGAGAGCTTTCCTCAGTACCTACCTGAGCCATGTCTGAGACTCAACGTGAGATGTTACCAAGGCCGAGGACCCCTGAATGATATCCAACCCCAAGTAAGTCATTACAGTAAGCACAACCCCGACTACAAGCACCAAGAGCCTGTCGTTGATTTATGCTCTAATGCACGAGCCTTACAAGCACGCCCTTTAATGCCACCCAACATCCACAGTCCAGTCAGAACACACGCCCTGCATAAACAACACAGCTTGGTAGGCGCTCTTACTGGTGCTCGGCAGACATGAATACTCCAACAAAGGGTGACATTATGACCACCTGCCGTTGCCCCCAGGACCCAATGATCTCAGTGACTTCCAGACAAGAGAGTAGCATTGCAGGTATTGGGTCTAGCTGAATCCGATGTGAATATGTAGGCTTACCTGTTTCCCGAAGTACAACCGCGCTGCGGGATTCTTGATCATTCATTCCTACCCAGCCAAGTCAGGGAGGTGATGTCCTTGAGTATGGACTTGTTGTGTTATCTCTCCAGCCTGATCAGGAGTCACACGCCTAGCATGAACAAAAAGCTTGCCACGGCACACAACAGCGTGGGATAAACCATCACAAACGGGGGTCAGCCATGTTTCTTCGGATACTTCCGCATATGCCTACCCCTCCCCTTCCCCATCTCTCCCATCATCGTTCTTGAATGCCTAGGCTTGCTTTGAAGTCACTCAGTCGCACCATGATCTCGATCTTAGCCTTTGACAAGCAACGACGATACTGCACACGCGCGCCGAAAGGTAGCATGTGCAGATACGATGCCAGGGAATGCTTGAGGAAAGGACATATCCCCAACATTCTAACAGACACACCGCTAGATAAAAACCTATCAATCATGCTTCAACCAATCGTGTATACGGGAGCTAATAGCAACTTGTGGGAAGTTTCCAGGGTAGATTATGCAACGGTTGTGCCCAGGGACACACTGGTTCTACAAAGGACGGCATGTTGCAGCGGCGGTGACGAATGGGGACCGTATTGCAGTTTGGAGTTCAAGAAACCTACCGTATGGCGCACACACGACCGACAGAGATGTGCGAATGGGGGAGGGGAATGTAAGTGTCACCGCCGTTTTTTGTCGCCGAGGGATATATGGAGTATACACTAGGGAGCAGGGATATAGCTCTGTCAAGAAGTCTCAAAGCTGCAACCCAGAAAGACATAGATAAGTCTGCACGTATAAGTTATTCATCACACGCTATGGGCAGTCATGTGCAGTTTCCCAATTGGCTCTCTGGCATGAGAGTCTTGGATATGTTTGGTTTGGTCTCCATGAGAAACAATCTAAACAAAGTTTTTAGCTGCTATCAGTCACTGTCACTGTCTGGGGTTGTCATAGTTGCAACCTCGATTGGTCGATCGGGAAAACTGCTCCGGAGGCTTCACTAGCAAGGGGACCCATGGCATGGGAGAATGGCGTGAAAATGCTTGCATGTTTACAGTAGCACCATCACTGTCCGGCCTTCTCTCTCGCCAATGCCTATCCCTTTGGTCCAAGGGCGTAGCACGACTCCGGGGAAGGCCTGTTGTGTGTAGGGAGGTGCCATCGTGACAGGCAAGCTTGGTGGTGAGACCCCACGCCAAGTCAAAGTCAACAAGTGCTTGCCGGCATACAGCACCACAAGAAGTGCAGAAGCTGATAAATTCCAGGGGGTCGGTGATTGGAGGGCATGTATCGGTTCGGCATTGGCTTGGTGGGGATTTACATTACCCTCAGTTTTCTATGGTGGCGCTGGGGCCGAGGGCATGATGGCCGGTTCGAGGCTCGATAGATGAGTTCATTTGTAAGATGTATCTGCTTCCCCGCAAGAGAACGTGGAAGAATGAAGAAGCGAAGGGCACAGCAGAGGCGAGCTACTAGCAAGTTCTTGATCAGCCGACACACCGAGAAGCACGGGAGTTGTCACAAGCAAGGTTGTGGCCATCCTTAGGATGGTTGTGACGACACGGGAAGCGGCAGGATGCTTCGGGAGCAACCTGGGAAAGTCCTGCATGATGTTTCGCGTTGCATATGGATGATGATATGGATGGAGGGCCTCGCAAGCTCCCTGCGAATTTGGAGCGGGGAGAGTGAAACGAAGCTGGGACGGGTTGAAGCGATGGTGGGCTAACTGGACTGAAGATTTGATAATAGATGGAATATGGACCGCCAAGATGGAGTGAGCGGGAGCTGCCCGATGGTCTCGCCGTGTCCAACGCAAGAATTCCCGCCCTCGAAGCGCGCGGAGGGGCTGAGGTGGTTGCATTCCATGGGAGGTCCTGGGTTGCAGCGGGTGGTCAAGATGCCAAGGGTGAGACCGAGAAATGGTGCGCACTTACACTAAGAACATACTGCGTGTAAGCGGGCAAAGAGCCTCTAGTACTTGTTTACTTTTCTGAGCTGCCCTTGAGGCGTCTAACGGACACCGGTAGTTCACTCTCGTTGTGGTTGTGGAGTGGTGTTCCTGTCAGGGGCAGCCAAGTCCCTGATGACGATGAGGTGGAGTCGGCGCTATTACCTACCCCATGGGGCTTTGGATACGCTTTGACCACTAGCGGGTTAGGGGAGAAGAACCCCAGAAAAAGTGCCTGGCTTGTGCTTTTTCCACTGAAGGCTCGGAGTGTGAAATTTTCAGTACGTACTCGTCCTGGCTAGACCGCACCGCATTTTTCCACCACTCCTCTCTTGCCGGATGGGCTGGACTGCGTTCTATCAATCTTGTCCTATCCCGGTTTCCTACTCCAACCTCCCCGCAGCATCTCTGCCGTGCGGTTGTGCAGCGGTGGGTGTGGTTTGGCGATGGGACGGCGAATATCGACAGCTCACGTACGTTACATCCTGACCTCGCCCCCCGCCAATTTGTAACCACGACGAGGTGGTAATTGGTGCCCCCGGCTACATCGTCGAGACCCCCTCCGTCTGGCTCCCGCAGCCCTTCAGATGAACGAAGGACTCTTCGTCTATCCAGACGACACATATTGTTGTGAGGAGAACGCCCTACAGCCCATTCCGTACCATCCTTCGCAATGCATCCATGTTTGATGCTTGATGCTTCTCAATGGCTCCAACAGTGTAGGGCACCACCATCGCCCAGCGAGCACGAATCGGATCGATGAGCTTCCCGACGGCTGCCGCCGGCATGACCCACTTGAGGAGTGCTCGCCAGTCAAAAGGTGCATCGCCATGCTATTCAAACGATTGACGTCTCTCGCGCAGCAAGCATACTTGACAACTAGCTCGACGCAAGCTGTGGCCGTCAGAGCAAACCATGCACCGGCCGATAGCGACATACCCTGGATTGGTCGATCTACAAGCCATCTGCATCTTGGAGCGGAGCAGACTTGTTGCAGTGACTGGCAATCAGACAGCAGGACTGAGTGTGAAAAGCTCACAAGTGGCGGTACAACACTCCAACGGCCGTTTCTCACGGGGGTTGGACACGGTTGATCATAGTTCAGAAACTTGACCACATCAACGCAGCACATCCACCAGTCCACACGGCAAGCATGTGGTGGGACTGGGGTACCAAACCGGCGACGAAACCGAGAAGCCACCACGACATCAAGCCTGGGGATGGAGATGGATCTAGTTCATGCTAGCCAACCATGGTGCATGAGCCTTCTTCCTACCAGCACACTTTGCGGCATGGGGTTTGTTCACCCTTAGCAGAGCAATTCTCAGCCATGAACCTGGGACCCCTTGTCAGGACCAATTAACGGTCGTCTCCTTCCACCCTTCAGCATCCTGAACCTGCTTCAAGGCCCGCCGCTGGTGAATTTTTCTCAACACTTTTGTCATCAGCCTGCGGGTACAGGCGCTAGCATCTTCGCTTCATCCAGAGTGCACATGGCACGTCGAGCTCCGGCTTGGCACTGCTACATTCTCCAGGTCATCAAGCAACTCCTGCTACGCTACACTAGGCTATCCCATGTCTCGGTTCGGTAGGGTAGGAGTCTTCAAACGGGGAACGGCGTTTGGACAGATCGACAATGCTCCCTTCTGTACTTGTCCGTGACTGATGAAGCGGACGCCGTTGTTTCCTCAGCACAGATCACCCAAGTTTTGGTACTCTGTTGTGGAAGAGGAAGGGATGATGAAAGGGCTTGCCTAGGGTTCCTGGTTCAGAGTATTCGTAATGGGGGGTATACGGTACTTGTTCTGGTTGGTATCAGCTACATAAGAAGACGGCGCCACTTCCCCAGTTGACTCGAGCTTCTTTTGAAGTTGTACGACCTGCGCCACCGAGCAGCATGAGGACATTTGATCTGACAGAACGTTAACAAAGTAAACCCATAGATTTGGAGCAGCTTCGTTGAACGGTCACTCGACATGTTGTCGCGCAACTGCCGGGGACCTCGACGTGTGCATTGAAGGTGCGGTTTACACTATAGGTTGTTTGCAGATGGCTTCAGACTCCAGATCCTCGGTAGTAGGTGGAGAAGCACAGATGCCAACTCCAGGGTCAGCAAGAAGACGCACAACACGGCTAACCTCCCCTGATGAGCGGCAGCTTGCAACGGATGTCGATCAGACCCGCTAGTCCGATCTGGAACCCGTTCTGCCAGTTCAATTCCGGGTTGTCCAGCACGCACGGTATCTGGCTAAGCAAAGCTCAGACCAAGTTTCTCCCTGGTTCAAGTTGACATAACATCACAGTTAATTTCCTTGGGAAGGCGGGTATAATGTGGCAGATAAAGACATAAGGTCCGTTCTCGGGCAACACGGACGGCTCTTTCGGTACATATAAATTAAATATTCAAGAGTGCCCTTTCCCATGACATGGGGAGGGCGGGCAGCGGGCGGGGAACTATGCCCGACTCCAACGAGCTCCGTGAACGGCAGGCATAGCAACATCTTCGCTATGCTATCCGATGCGGACCTGGGCAGGGCAAGAAGCGTTTCGTGAGGTTCCCTCGGCGGCCAGGGGCCTTGCAAAACAAACACAGGGCTCGTCCAGGAAGGCTGACCGGTAGTTATGGCATGTTGGCTCCTCACATCGAATCCGGCATTTGTATCTGATCTCGTCATGCCCCTGGTTGAATCAACAAATAGGTTAGTATCAGCGAGGCACGAGTGTCCCATCATAGGGTGCAGGGACCCGTTGGAGTTGCAATCTCGGACCAGGAGGTAGCAGCATCTTCTGAGCCCACGCCCATGGAGACAACCACACGCCTCTCCCGGCTACCTGCCCGCCGTGATCGTGTGGGAGCCAGCTGTCATGGCTGCATGCCGGGCATTTACGGCAGCTTGCAAGCCCTGGTCCAACACCCGCAGTGTGTTTTTGAACCAGTTTTTTGCTGGACGCCAGTAGCCAGCGCTGACATAAATGACTCGCCACGCCACAAACTGTTCAATGCGTTTGCATTGAGTACATAGATGCACCCAACGACAGCTGGGCATCGTGTGTGTGTGTCTTTACACTTCAAAACCTATAATTACCCGGCCCTGGACTCGGGAGGCTGGAGCTGCTCAACCACCCCTGTTCTTCCGGTTTTTGAAGTTGCGGGCAGCGGGCTCGAGTGTCTCGCAGGCCCCAGTACCCCAGCATCCCAGCAACACCCCTGGCATCCCAGTATCCAGGATCAGGGGCGCTGAGGATTCAAGAGAATCAGAGAAGTGACAGAACCACAAGCTCCCACACTTGCGAGAACGCTAAGGGCAGGAAGAGGGCTGCAAGACCCAGGCAGTTGGTCACTTCCCACGACGTCTACCCATGACTTCCACACATGGCACACACACACCATGGGGTTGAGATTTGTGAAAGGAAGTCTGTCGTGGGAGGTGCAGCAGTGTGGGAGCTCAGACCTCATGGTCCCCTGCCCGTCTCATCGTGGTTTGCTCGTTCATCGTCAACGGCAGTCCGGGAACCCCCGGCAAGCCTCATGGGCATGGGGACTTGCAGCTAAGGCCCGCCGAGAATTGGCAAATCCGACTCTGTTTTTGCGCTGGGCGGGCCAGTGCGTCCGGGGGTGTGGGAGGGGGGAGAGCAACAACAGGGTAAGGAGAGAGGGCCAGGGGGGGGTGGCATCTCTTGCGAAAGACGGAGCAACAAAAAAAGTTTCGACGACGGGTGGCCAGGGGGGTGTTCTCCAACAGGAACCGCCTTCACCTCATCACGGTGGAACAGGCAATGGAGAAATCAGTGGGCAGGGCAGCATAACTGCATGAGGAGGTTGACACCAGCCTGTAGGGTGCGGATTAATTGACAACAATAATTGGGGCCTAGCAGCAGCACTGCAGCAGCTAGCAGTGACGCTGTCTCCACCCGAGGGTCGACTTGGACGCTCGCTTGACTTTCCAATCTCTTCAGTCCCAGGTCGCCTTTTCTCTTTTTTTTCCTCGTGTGTGTGTCTGTCGCGCTTTTAATACCTGGGTAGTGTGTTATTATTATTATGCCCTTCCTCCCATCCCATCCCATCCCATCCCATCCCATCCCATCCCGTCTCTCCCGTCTCTTCTCCTCCTCCTTTCCATTTCTTCCCGTCCGATCCGCCCTTCCCCTTTACCTCTCCCAAGGTTGACGCCGTAGCTGGTCCTTGGTTGTGTGTGCCCGCCCGTCGCTCTCGCTCTCGCTCTTGGCTTTTTGGTTCCATCCGGTTGTGAAGTCGGTCGTTGTGAATCACTTTTTTTGTTTACTTTTACCCATACTTATCTGATCTTCTATTTCATGCGTACTTGCCCCCCTCGGTTTTACAAGTGTCGCTGGCGGTTCCGCTGTGGTTCCCCGATCCGATAATAAGAGACATAGCACACACGACGGTACGGTACATAACATATCACACCTTGACGGGCTACTGTGCAAACGAACGACGGGACGCTGGAGTAGCAACAAGCAACTGGGCAACACACACCAGACAGAGAGAAAGATAAAAACAAACCTGTTTTCTTAAACTACCTAGCTGAGGCTGCTGCTTGTGCTGCTGCCGCTCGCCGGTGCTCTCAAGTGCTTGCTGTTGCTTTTTGTTGTTGCACATGCCCCAGTAGCAGTGTAGAGCTGCTAATACAGCTACTACAGCACGCGCCATCAGATCAACCACCTGCACCTCCGGGTTGCCAACGCCAGACAGACGCCAGCGCCAACGCCAAAACGCCAAACCCAAGACACAGAAGAAAAGGGAATCCGGCATGTACGAACCAGACCCAGCAGCACAGTTCATCCACCAGGTGTCGGCTGGATACTCGCTGCCACAGACGCTGCCCGAGTACACGTTCGATGAGACACCGTTGCGCTTAACGGACCGGCGTGGACGCGGTGGTGGATACGGCGGACTGGGAGGGCCTGGGGCGGGAGGTGCGGCCGGCAGAGCTGCCGCTGGGTCCCTGCTTTATTCGCCCATTTTCAGCACACCAGCAAGCGCCAACAACGCGGCCGTCGGCCCCGCATCTTCTGCTGCCGGCCACTTCAACTTCCACACCACCTCCGCAACAACCGCTTCTGCTCTCACCTCGTCCGTCCCAGCCACCACACATCACCGGTCCTCGCCGCCTCATTTCGCCATTGGAAAGATGGAACCAACCCCCGAAGATCTTGTCGCCCAGGAGGCGGCTGCCAGAGAATATCAACCCCAACTCGAGGTATGTTTCTCTTTAGCACCCAAACTGTCTGTGCCTTACATATGCTCACCAATGTCTCTCTTGCCTCACATACAGGGCCCATTCGTTGGCGAAAAGACGCCCAGTACTGCCATCGCCAACGAATATGCCAAGGCCGACCCGATATACATTCAAAAGACGGCGGTACGTGCACGCATGCTGACGCTCATGCTGTCTCTTGCATCCATATACTTCGGACGACTTGGCTGACATGGCTTGACAGGTGTTACCCCAGACTTACTCGCATTACCGCCCGATCCAAGGTGACGGGAACTGTGGCTGGCGGGGTGAGTCGACAAGTTTCTTTTTATGCTTCTTCTGGGCCCACAATGTGCAGGTTTCGGGACTATGTGCTGACTGTCGTCATCAGCCATTGCCTTCGGCTACTTCGAGACGCTGGTCAATGGCGGTAACAAAGACCAGATTGTGGCCGAAAGGCTACGCCTCGAGGGCCTCAACAGCTACATCGAGACACAGGGCGGCCACTCCTCGTATGTGTACACTGACTTTGTCGAGGAGACATTATTCCTGTTGGACAGGGTAGCCGCACTTATTGGCAACCATGAACAAGCCATGGCGGAGGTGTATTCGTCTTTCAACGACCCAGAAATCGCCAACGCCATCATGTATCACTTCCGCCTGTTGGCGAGTTCCTACTTGAAGGGCAACCAAGGCTCGTATGCCGCCTTTGTTACGCATGAGGGGGGCGTGGATGGATATTGCAGCAGTACTCTGGAGCGCCATCATGTTGAGATCGACCAGATTGGTCTTTTACTGCTCGTCAACGTGCTCCTCAAGCCTGTTGGATTTGTTTTGCAAGTGGCCTATCTTGACCGCAGTCCCGGCTCCGAGGTCAACTCTTACCGGTTTCCCGAGGAGGCTAGGAACCAACATCCATCGACACTGGGCCCCATGATCCACCTCCTATACCGCCCTGATCATTACGACCTCCTTTATCCTGCCGAACCTGAGCCAATTCCCGAGCCGGTTACCGTGCAGGTTCACCGCGTCTCATTTTCACCGAGTTACGATATTGCCAGCGCCCCTGTTCCCATGCACAGCTATGGCATCAATATCGGAGCGCTTGCGATGCTTCCTGGGTTTGGAGCGCCACCACCAGGCCTAGCCCCCACTCTTCTGGATACCAGCCCCTCGCCCTTGTCAGCTTACAGCCCAAGCCCCACGTCGACCTGGATGACCTCGCCTTTTGCTGAGCCTCCTCAGCAAGCTTCGCCGGTTTCTGTACCACCGGTCCCGGTTCCCATGTCGATGCCCATTCATACAGCTCCAGCAGTCGCACCAGCACCACCCCTGCAAACTCACCCACTGCGTTTTAGCGAGTATTGCCAGCTTCCCGAGTACGTTGAGAACGATACCTGGCGCGAGCCCAGCTTCCAGACGTCGACGTTCCGGAACAGTCACTTCAATGTGGCTCATTATAATAACCCCAACTTCCAGCCAGAGGAATATCGGCCCGAGACCGAAGATTACGACGCACCACAACGTGGAAGCGGAAAGAAACGCGCCAGCGTCTAGCAATTACAGGAGAAGAGAAAGAGTTCGAGACATTGATGGATGGCTGTGCCAACCATTCACCTAGTACAGTGCACACAACAGTTTCGAAAAGACCCCGGTATTGGATTGGAGGAATATAATACCCAACATTGGCGAGGACGACAATTGATATAGTAGCCGCATCGGGAGTGGTAGGGGGGCGTTCGTTTATCCCAATCCCCGAAAGCACATGCACCATTTTCCGGTTTACTTCGACTACCTCTCAGCAAATCATTCAGGGGCGCCACGCAACGCTTGCTTTTGTTTTTTTTTTCGGTCCGGCAAATTCTACGATAATTCTCTCACCACAAAACCTTTCGGGCCATGGGAAAAGAAGCGAGGTTTTCTTACTGGCGGGCCCTTTTTTCCAGAAACCAGACTGGAAGCACAAGCCGAGCCCGCCTCCATGTCAATCGCATTCATCGGCATCATTGTTGACGGCAAAAGGGCATGCAACTAATGGAGATTGCAAGCGTATTTTGTTCTTTCTTGTTCTTTTACTTAGTATTTGTCTTTTTATTGTTGTTGATCTCTCTCATGATACACAGGTGTTCAGGAATGGGAATTGTAGCCTTTTTGTTTTTTTCCCCCTCGTCCTCTTTCTTGACTTGTTTCTGTGTTTTGTTTTTTTGCGGTTTATGGTTGCATCATTGTGAGTCAACATTCTGAGGCTGGACAAAAAGAGCAGTGGTTATGAAAGGGGTGTGGGAAATGGGGGTAGGGAATTAAAAGAGCCGAGAGCCACACCGGGGGGAGGGTGTTGTTTAAGGGGGGGAGCAGAAAGTATGATAATGCGGTCATGTCATCGGAGGAATAAGGAGGGGGAGGGTAGGGGGGTGGTAGGTTAGGCTTGCATATGCCAACGCGGAGACTACGGAGAATACGGAGAATTATTTCCCAGAAGAACAACAAGAAAAAGAAATTTTCCTATGGGTTGGACTGGATTCTTGGGTGTGTGTGCAAGTGCAATGCGTGATGTGTGTGTGCGTGTGGGTGATGATGAGAGGCGTAGCATGGCATGGCATGGCATGGCATGGCATGGCTGAATAACCACCGACCACCAAGCGAGCAAACCCCTTTCTGAGGTGAGCGGGGGCCTGGGCGGGAAATCAGGGCCGCGGGGCCGGGGCAGCGAGGACAACGTACATACTGAAGGAAGGACACGAGGAAAACTTGAGAAATATTCGGGCCGGTATGGGGAAGAGGGAAGCATGATGAAGCAATGGAATACTAGTGATGATTATTTTAGGATAATGGCATGTGAAGCGGTGAAGAGAATGCATATGATGTTGCTAAAGTATTGGAAGTGAAGAAGGCCCTAAAAGGGCAATAAAAGCAGCAGTAGTGTAGGCAGGGGATCAAAATTGCGTTTACTTCACGATCCATATGGAAGCCACATTGTCAGAACATTTTTTTGCTATTCCTCTTGCCGTTCCTGGCAGGCAGTGTCTTATGTGTTTTGTTATTGCTATTTAGTGGTGATGAATCATTGACTCAGACACATTTGTTCCAGAGTCGGTTCCATATGCAGGTTTCGATCTGGATATGGCAATAATCTTCATCTGCAGCGGAAACATATGTACAGAGATTGGATGGTCACGTAACGTCAGATCGATCTTTACCAACAAAAAGAAATTTTGCCTAATGAGAATCGACGATGCAAGCACACAGACGACACCATGTTCTTTACTGATAGTGAATGTTGAGAAGGTTTCTAATGTCCCGTCTGCAACAACACAGAGGTGTTTGCTTGTGTGTGTTGGTGATACATGATCAGACGAGGGTTGTGATGTTGGTTTTGATACTGGGTAGCTATGCGAAAACTTGAGTGGAATTGGAAATGACTTTTGAAAGAGCCGGCCAGGGAAGAGACGGGTATATCGGTGAGTGCGTGTTCTACTGACGAAGGTGAAGTAATGCTGGCTGTTGTGTTTAAGGTTCCTGTTGTGGTGCTTTATCTCCTGCTTGTCTGCTGCTGCGGGATGGGAGATATGTCATGCAAGATTGGATATTTATTATCTACCTAGGGGAGTGTTGCCCCGAGGGGCAAAAGCTTTCAGTCTGCATTTCATACAGGTACCTGCACGAGAGAGATAATAATCCAATTCAATTGAGCGGAAAATATCTTCCACTTCATAGCTTATAAAACCCAGTCTGTACCTTCCTCAAAATGGAGCCAAATGTCAGATATTTCTCTCATACTGGTTGGTGTTTGTTCTATGCGTTGTTCCCCAGGGGTTTCTGCGGTGTCGGAGGAAAAGTGAGCTGCAGAGCGCATGTCGAATGAGAAGGCACCTCATTCGCTGATGTGTATCATGCAGATGCCCATCGCAAATGTGTCAATCTTCCAGTCTGAGTTATGACAGGTCCTATATTTTGTGCTTTAATGTGCTTGTTTGCATTGATGACGTGCTTTTCTCAATGGGGTGCGAACACGACGACGGTGAGAAGTGATATCAGATCTCATTTTTGACCTTCCGTAAATGACAAGCATTTCGTGGTAATTTTTCCGATGAGATAGCCGAGCTTTGAAGATTTCAACCGAGTGGGTGCTGTACCCAGCGTTTTATTCCTCGGAAGTTTATGTAGCATAAATATCCCTGTATCTCGTCTAATTTATACACAATCATACCCAATATTTACAACCACCACCACCACCACCATCCTCAACCCCTTTATTCCCCCTTAATATCCCCTAACCACCCCCCTCCCCAACGCCTCCTCCACCCATCCCCCCTCCACCAACCCCCTCCTCACCTCATCTACATACCCCCCCTCCTCCCCCCTTTCCCCCCCTCCTCACTCTTCTCCATTGCCTCCCCCAACAACCTCACCACTTTTTCTCCCGAAATCTTCTCCACCCCATCAACCTCTATCCTCTCGGCGAGTTCCCTAGCCCAAGCATCAGCCACCTCCTCCGTCCCCCTCAGTACCCCCCCCGCGGCAGTTGCTCCCTAACACAGGTAACACCCCTCCCCTCAATCCCACAAGCCACAATCCTCTTCCACGGGTTTATCCTCTCATCAGTGACCTCAGTAGGCGGCATATCGACATTAATCGCCGTCCCCAACCCTGATACATGCCTCCTTAGGTGAACCCCCAACGCGGCGATTTTACGCTCTTCTTCCTCCTCCCCGACATTGGTCCAGACTCCCGGGTCGGCAGTGATGAAGGCTTTGATACTGAACATTTTCTCGAGGGTGGAGATGGTAGTCGACTCGAGAAGGCGGGAATAACACCTGACGGTGAACTGCTTGTGGTGTTTGGAGTGGATATCCAGCACCGGCCATAAGACGACTTGGCCAGGGCCGTGGTAGGTCGTTAGCCCGCCCCTGGGGGAGTGAGCGGTGCCCACTGGGAGGGTTGTGCCGGCGTAGGATAGCGGGTGGGATAGCCGGGTTAGTTCTGCGGGGGATAAAGGGGAGGATTGGCGGCGGCCGAGGGTGTAGATTGGTAGAGGGGTGAAGGTTATTAGTGCTGGTGGGGGTGGTGGTTGGTTGGAGGAGGGGGGTGAGTCTTTGAAGTTGAGGTGTTGGCGGCGGAGGAGGGTTTGGAGTTTGGAGGCTAGGGAGTAAGGGGGGAAGTGGGAGGGGGGGAGGGAGGGGAGGTGGAGGTGTTGGAGTCGTAAGGGGGGCATGGTTGACGGGTGAGGTTGGTGATGGTTGTGATGGTATCCCGCGAGGCTATCCCGTGAGGCTGGTGCGCAGTAGGTAATAGACGATGGTGATGGTTACGTAACCAGACACGGTCTAGACCCTGAGGAGGTGCTTGAGAAGAAGGTGATGGATTCAGAACCCTGGTCGCCTTTGCAAGTTCTCGTGAGAAAACTTGGTTCAGAGTCAGCCACCAGGGCACAGACCGCGTTGCTGGCGTTGATGAACGTTGAGAAAACCGGCCAGGTGGGAAGGTAGAACCGACCAGGTGGGAAGGTGTGTACACTCCAATCCCTGAAAGTTCGCTAGCGCGGAGCCGCCCCACAAAAAGAATCTACCTTCCCTCAACAACCATCATTTTTTTCGAGAAAAAAAGGGTCTTATTGAGCTCGAGATCCTTAATGCTACTATTTTATCCAATTTTCTGCTTCGTTGTAGCCTTTCTGAGGGAAATTCCATGGGGGTTTGAATTTGTTGGTCCGAGCGCCCGAGCTAACAAACTTTCAAGTCTTAGACTGTAAGTGGTCCCAAAGACGGAGAGTGCCGAAAGGGTGTGTGCCCAGTGATAGAGATCCCGGGCTCGAGCTGATGGTGGAGGTGGTATCGGCGCAAATGCGTGGTCACCGAGCACGCACACCGGAAGCTAGCGTACCCAAGTCACGCACTATTTCGTCCTCGTAACTAACGGTTTTATGGTCACAGTTGCGAGTGTGAGCCCGTTGATACCTCCGTCCGTCAGGGTAGTTTCGGTTTCAGGGGGCGTGTGACGTTCCGGTTCCTTTGTTGCGCGTGGTGGGGCCCGTGGGATTCGGACGCTACTGCTCGGGCCTCGCGGGTTATGCGGGTCTTGGGCCCTTGCTCGCCCTGGCTCTCGGGATGGGGTGGAGCTTGCGAGAATTCAAGCACAAAAAAAAAAAAACCGAAAAGTCGGGGCCGAACAGGTCGGCGTTCCTGCCCCACTCCGGCAGGCAGACCCTGGCAAGTGGGGCCTCTTATTTCTTTGGGAAGTTTGTGGGAGGTGGAGAACATTTCATGGCCCATCAACGGCATAAGCCGACCCAAGGTTGCAATTTTGTAGTTTTGACATCTCTTGGCACTGACCCCCCCTCCTCTCGATTGTACTGTATAGTATCTTTTACGAGATAGCGTATGCCCAACAAAATAGGTTCTTGAGGGTGGCACACAAACCGTTCTGCAAATGCAGAGCTAATGCCAGGTTATCACCCGGGAAAGAAAGGGGCTGGCACGGGAAGAGAGAAAAACCTCATTTTTCATCACGATCAACCTGCGTTGCTTCAAAGCGGTGTGCAGCCCCTACTGTAGACATCCAATAGACACACCATCTACCGTTGCAATTCCTGAGCGTTTGTCACAAGGCAGAGTAACATCGACTGATGCAGAAGTGGTGGTTTGCAGCAGCCCATCAACTAGTTTACTGCGTATGCAGCAACGGGAAAGAAAAAGCAACTTGTTGGGGCTGGCTGCCGTATGTAAGGACAACCCATACTTGGTCCAAAGGAGCAAAGTAGCGACAAAACATGCAGATGCCCCTCAACTAGTGTACACTCCTAGGACTACATAGCACCTTGTCGTGAACGCAGGCAAGTTGAACCACTGCCGTGTCTTCCGGTAGTCAAAACTCTTCCATCATGGTTTCATTCTACTATACAGGGGTATTATACAGGCCTAGACTTTGCCATTTTTGGTTCCATACATGAAGCCCAATTTTAATAGTCCTTGCTCTTCATGTACTCGGCATCTTCAATGTCATCCGGGTCAGGAAGCTCATTGGCGCCCATCTCGTCCATGAGATTCTCGATTCTGACCTTCTTGCCACCCTTGGTCCTCCTCTGCTCGGGTGCTCTGCCGCGAGAATGCTTCTCATATGCACCAGTGACACCAAACTGCGGATGCACATTGATCTCCACCACCTTGTCCCTCTTCCTACCCGCCGCCTCCAGCGCCCGCCGGGAGCGGACGCCGGCATCCTTCACTACCACGTCTTCCTGCCCGGCCCTGCCAAGCCGAACGTTGCGGAGGGTACGCGTCTTGGCGCCCAGAGCCCAGAGGTCGCCCCACTGAGCCTTGCGAGCGTCCCGGTATGCCTGCTTGGAGAACGACTTGGACACCACCCACCGCTCAATAGTAGCTTGCGGTGTGCACATGTCGAGTGTAACATGTCCATGGCGCTTGAGCGGTGGGAGGATGTTGCGAGGCAGCGAGAGCGGATGAGGCTGCTTGCTATCTTCCGCCTCGTAGCCCTCGAAAGCGAGATCCGAAGCCTCCTTGCCCTGCACGTAGACGGGTGCCTCAGAGGTCGACGGGCCGGCATCGGATGACACGTCAGCAGAGCCTGCCGACGACGGATGCCCCTCTGGGTAAGCACCCCTGCGCACCGCGATATAACTGAAGCTGATATCTTCGTGGCTGCGCCGAGAGGCACCAAGAATTTGCTGCAGGAAAGGAGGTCGGATGTAGCGTTGTTGAAAGTGACAGAAATCCTTGCGGCCGGGACTGAAGCCGGGATGGTGGTACATGGGGCACTTTGCGTGGTTGGTACAAGGAGCAATAATCATGCCAGGCTCGCGAACGTGCTGGGAAGAGGTCGGGACCTCTTCAGCGTGAGGCTCTGGATGGGGTGGGAGGATGAAGTGGTCCAAGAGGCGGTCCCTAGCGTCGGCTACGGCCTCGAAACCTCTCGGGTGGCCCTTCTCCAAGATAATAAGCACGCCACCTTCCGGATTGAGCATCTCCCAGAGGTTGTCCAACATGTCCTTGCGCTTGAACTCCTTGTCGAGCGGCATCATCAAGTGAGACGCAATGATAACGTCAAACACCTTCCGCGGCGCAGGCTTGTCGCCGACGCCAAGATCATGTTCATTGGCTACATGCAGATAATCCGGCAGACGGGGCAAGAATGTCGTATTGTGCAAGAAACGGGAGACACGATGCCGAAGGTGATCATTGCCAATGACTGTTGTCTTCTTTCCAGGGGGGTACCGACCCGTTACCTCCCCGTTTTCGCGGAGAATGTCCCACTCAGCCTGGAGCACCTGCTGCCAAGCTGCCAGAGCAGCACCGCCAGCTCCAACATCGAGCACTCGAGGGCCTTGCCCATCATCTCGTGCAAGTAGGCCCCTCAGCCACTCAGGTCCAAGCCTTTTTCTGACCTCCACCAGAGTGCTCATGGTCGTGGCATACACGGCGGGCATGATGGTAGCAAGAAATGTATCAGCCTCGATTTCAGACATCCACCCAACACTAGCTTGTAGCCCCAGTCCCTTTTGCGGGACGTTGACCTTTGACCGAGGCGATCCTGGTCCATGAGGGAAACCAGGGCCCCCGAGGTTCTCCTCTCCGCACTGCCTGATATGTGTCGAATCCGTACGTTTCAGAAGCGTGCTGATAGGTTCAACAAAGCTCATCTTGGGCAGATAGACCGTGCTCGGCGACGTCTTGAACTTCCCAATAGAAGTAAAGGGGTGCTCCCTTGCGTCGCGAGCCTCATCCACCTCGAATTCTGTCCCCGGGTCGTACTCATCATCCTCCTGGATCTCGTCCTCCTCCCTTGGATATTCCTGCTCAGTGATGTTCTCGTCTTCGTGGATCTCCTCATGAATCTCATCCACTGGGCGAAGCGCGGCAGCAGCCTCAAAATCTCGCTGCAGCTTTATCAGAGCATGGTACTCGCGGCTGTTATTGGCTGTAATATTGAGGTAGTCGAGGTGCGCATCGCTGAGTGGTGGGTGGGCGTCCTCTGTGGCTTGTACCTCAAGGGCGCTATCCTCCTCGGTCAATTCTTCGGTGAACTCCTCGACAGCATCAAATTCTACAGGCTCGACAGTCCCTTGTGGTAGCGAAGGGTTGATCCTATATTGAATTTGCTCGAAGTCTCCATGCTCCGTTTCCCGGAAAAGAGCGTGCTGTGGCGTCGACTCGTCGATAACCTCGCCGTGCTCGTCTCGAAGTGGAAGGCCAACATCCTCGGGCGCCGTCTCACGCAGCGGCGGTCCGTATAATCTTTCGTATACTTTGTATTCTTCGGCCGAAAGGTAGTCCTTAGGAAGTGTATTTCCAAACGTTTGCCTCGCCTGGCGCACTAGAAGTTCGATTTCCTCTGCTGTCGCCTCCCCTGATCTTTGTTGCGTGTGAAGGTCATTTTCTGTTGATTGTGATTCGGTATTCTTCTCGGTTGGTGGAACTTCATTGAAGGCTCGCTTGGTCGTCGAGAATTGTCTGATGGAGCTTGGGTGTCGGGCTCTCGAACCAGTAGCCATTGAGGTTGCTGATATTGGGGTCGCGCGCGGGCGCAAAAACGGCCGGGATGCAATGTTGCGCGGCTGCAAAAGAGCATCATAAAATCCCAGAATCTGGGCCCGGCACCCGGGACACCGGTTCTGGAGTTTGCCGGCCGAGATCATGGTCACCTGTTGTGTTGTTTATGGTGTTGTGAAGTGTTTTGGAGGTTCGAGGGGCGATCGTCATGGGTGAATTTTCAAGCTTGGAGGGGTCCAAGCTCGAGGGGCAAAGATCCAAACATCGGAGCTTCAAAATCTTACCTAACCCTGCGGGTGCGAAAACCCCTGTATATTTTCAACGAACTGTTACAATCTCCATAAACATAGAGGATTAATCCCGCCTTCATGTTCCGGTTGGTGATGATATTATGTTTTTGGGGGATAGTCGAGATGCTGGACTCTGAAATATCAGCGTCAAAGGTGTAAACCAGGCATGGTGTAAATGCGTCTCGGCCTATCTGTATCAGCCTACTGCTGTGTGTCTGCTCTTTTCTCGGCAGAACAAAAGTTTTGGGGGAATATCATCTCTGTAATCTTCGAGTGCCTAATGCAGGTCAAATCACCAAATAAAATCAATATTACATGTATTCATCAACTTGCTTGCTCCAAACGCCCGATCCCTTGTGGTCTGTTGCCATTCCCTTGCTAAAAACATCACTCACTTCCCAAATCATTCAGCGTCTTAAACGTCGCCCGTCCTGCCGGCTTCCCACCCGGCCCAGTAGCTGATCCAGCTTGTGGCGGTGGGTTCTTCTTGTTGTACCTGGAGTTCTCCGCTGCCTTGTACGGGTCGAGCTGCTCATTGTTAGCATCGCTGAGTGCCCCTTTTCCATCCTTGACATCCTTGCAAACTCACCGAGAATAGCGAAACGAAGTACAATCCCAAGAAATTCAGAATCGCATTGATCCACTGATTGATACCCCAGGATATGGGCCTCGCCACCGTCTGCCCTGTGCCTACCCTCTGACCCCCAGCTGGTGTCCCACCCAGTCTGTGACCTCCACTGCTGAACGATGAGCCCGATACAGCACCAGGACCAGCAAGTTTGACTGCAGCCTCGACGGCCGAGGTGAGAGCCGGAGGGTTGGCGCCTTGGATAGTCTTGATAACCGAGCCGTTGTGCAGGATCAGGAAGGTAGGCATGGCGCGCACGCCGTATTGCTGGGATACCTCGCCCTGAGTGTCGACGTTGACCTTCACGAATGCGATCTTGCGGGGCTTGGCATACTTGGTGGCGAGAGACTCGAAATGGGGGGCAATCATCTTACAAGGACCGCACCAATCGGCGTAGACTGGTTATTCATTTTGTTAGGCATGGTGATTGTGGCATTGATGATGCGCGGCGCAACAGTGGAGGGGCACTTACAATCAGCGACAACCACAGCATTGCTGCTGAGAGTTGAGCGCCAGTCCGCGGCGGAAGCAATCTGATCAGGCATTTTGGCTGTTTCTTAAAGAATCAAGAGCTTCGTACAACCGTGAAAGGATAATCCGTCGAGACTTTTGATGAAGGTATGGAAGTTGTTGTAATTGTCAGCAGCGCGGTGACACTGACGACATGCGATAAGGATCACGAAAGCTGTCCTTATCGGCAATTCAATTTCACAAGGGTTAGGGTTGACCCGAGAGTTTGGGGTGGCATCGGCCAGGAAGGCGGTCAAGTTTTTGGAAGCTTTCTGCCAATAGCTTCAGGCTGTCTGAAAACTTCTGTAATGTGCAACTTTCACCATCATCAACGCTCTTTACGATAATTCCGCTCCAGGATTTTGTTTTGCATAGTCTGAAGCAATGTCGAGCTGGGAACCACAATCCAAGGTCTGTTCACTCATTTTTGCTGATTCTCCGCTCCAACAGCGCTCATTTTCTCCGTGAGAGACACCCGAGTGTTCATCGCAAATCATCGAGTGGTGTTGAACCTTGTGTGTGGAATCTCATACTGAGTGCAACAGCTCCGAATGCAGACATAATTTGACAACTAGCTAACTGAATACAGAAACGTCGGCTGGACCCCGATTCCAGTATCGGCAATGGCATCCTCAATACCAAAGAGCGCTTTAGGCCGACAACTGCGAGAGATTGGACGATTTCGATTGCCGTACCTACCAGCATAATCACAAGGTATGTCTCACTCTTCAATCTTCACATGTGTTCATCTTACTAACAGTTACGGTAGCTGTGTAACAAGGGAGCAAAGGACAACTGCTGCAGGCTCCATTGCTAGGGCACTGGCCATTTTCTCCGTGGACGAGGTTGTCATCTTTGACGACAGCCCTCTTGATCAGCGTCCTAGAAACTTCGACCCAGATGCCTACACCGGCGACACAGAGCCAGCACACTTTCTGGAGCACCTTCTAAACTATTTGGAAACACCTCCATTCATGCGCAAAGTCCTGTTTCCCATCCACCCCAACCTCAGGTCTCAGGGCCTCCTCCCTAGTCTTGACATGCCACACCACCCCCACAAGGATGAATGGCTGCCATATCGCGAGGGTTTGACTCTCGAAGTCCCCCCACAGTCCGGCAAGGGGTAAGTTTTGTCTCTCTAATTCCTGTCTGATTTTCCATACTAATACACCCCAGAACCTCTGTCGACATCGGCATGCCCGAGACAGTCACCATCTCCGAAGACATCCCTCCCAAGACCCGTGTAACTCTCAAAATGCCCGACGACGCCCAGGGCCAGCCCGAGCCCGTCAACCCAGCCGAACCTCGAACCGAAGGCGGCTACTTCTGGGGCTACAGCGTGCGCAAAGCCAAGTCCCTCTCAGACGTTTTCACCTCCAGCGCTTACGAAGACGGCTACGACCTCTCCATCGGCTCCTCAGAGCGCGGCCTCCCCCTGTCTAAAGCCTTCCCCAACCGTGACCAGACCGCCACCTTCAACCACATGCTCATCGTCTTTGGCGGGCCTAGAGGACTGGAGTACGCGGCGATGAATGACCCGGATCTTGGGCAGATGGGTATTTCAGGGGCGAGGACGAAGGAGCTGTTTGATCACTGGGTGAATGTCCTGCCGAATCAGGGGACGAGGGGGATTAGGACGGACGAGAGCTTGTTGATAGCTCTGACGGGGTTGAGGAGGTTGTGGGATAACAGCTGATTCTGTTGACATGTCTCTTGTTATTTAGCGTGGGCAAAAATGGGATTTTACTGGTGCAATATCTGGCGCTTATCACCACTGCAATGGCCGTTAAGCGGCCCCTGATGGACCACACTATTCTATTCACAACCAGCGGAGCTGAGTAAGTGATGTTGTTTATCCTCTTGGAAGCTAACAGATGCCTTAGCTAAGAGCGGCGCAACACAACAGCACCCTTGATGGCCTTGGCTTTCGCTCTCTGTCACTTTATCCCGAGGTTTCGGACAAAATTCCCTCTTTTTGCTCTCTCTCCTCTTACATACCTTGTTTCTTCTTTTTTCGTGTTACACACTGTCAGCTTTGACATTTTTCCTACGTACCCCTGATAAGCAACCGGTATTGATGATTACTTGGGTCAGTTACACGGGTGTATTGTCCATGCATACATTAGAGCCACCCCTCTCTGGCAGGATCCCGCATGTTCTGGCTGACCAAGTTTCGGTAACGAAGGAAGGAAGGAAGGAAGGAAGCTTGAAATGCAGTCATCCTGCAAGGTGGGTGGGTTGATACCTACCTAGGTAAGCACCGTGGTTTATCTCGGCAGGCTCGGCTAGGAGACCACCCACCTCATGAACGAATGTTGGGCGGGGAAGGGGGCCTCGTTTATCTGTTTTGCGTTCGTTTATCTTGGTGGTACGAGGAATAAGTCCGGAGGGGAGGCTGGGTTGGGGTTTGTCAGTGCGTAGTTAATACCTGTGAGTAAACAACCCCCTGAAAGGCCCTGAAAAGGTTTTGGATAGAAACAGAGAGTTGGTGGGCACCTACTTGCCTGATGGGGATATCTTCCCACTTTCTTTTTACGGGGTTTGGCAAAAGGTAGCTCGAAGGCCGGCCGGTCGGTCGGTGTCTTCAGGAGCGCCGCTTGTATTCTGATGATGATGCTGATCTTGGAGGTGGGCCCGAGGGGCTAGATACTACACTAGGGGTTGGGTGTTGGTTCACGACGACTAGCACATGCTTACGCACGTGAGGTGAGCATACGTGGTATCGACCGGGTTAGCACTGGGCGTCGATGGAATCGATAGTTCCGGTTATGTGGAATGTTTGGTGTGGTTCGGAGGGACTTGGCTTTTTTGGGTGTTTGGATCCTGAAGAACCTTGCGTTGATGTTGTTAGTTATTGGGGATTAGGGCGATTCGTCGGTTGTTGGCTTGACTGTGTTGGCATCAACGCGAGGCTAGTGAGCTAGGATTGGTGTGTTACGAGACAGATGATCAGTTTGCGAGTAGTGATGACAGCAGACGGAAGGAGCCCCATCCACACATCTTTCTCCCGTGTGTGAGATAGCTGCGTATTGAACCCGGGGTGGGAATATGCTGTGAAACAGTCTGGAAAGTGACAGAATATCCGGCTGGGGTTCTATTTCTGTAGAAGACTGCCTTCAAACTTATCAAGATGGGAATATGATAATCGGGCGGAGAAGCGTGTAAGCCAACTGCACCAGTACCTGTTGCAGTTACACGAGCATAATCCGGCGCTATATGCTGGTATGTAATCCATCCAGGTCCCCAGTTGGGGGGGGGTCAAAGTGGAGAAGAGTGTTGGATATGATGATTTATTCTGGACCTTGGGTCTGGCGGTATTCCGCTCCTTACCGTCAGCTTGGGTGTGCATGAGGTGGTTGGCTGTCACCACAATAGCATGAGCGTGATAGCAAACGAAGCTGTTGAAGCTTGAGGCGTATCTGTGTATATTACACGCCTCACCGTCACATATACACTCAACCGAAAGCCAAGAAGCTTAAGCTGTGACGGCCCCAATAGACTGGTAGCGAGCTCTGGGCTTGCAGCCCCAAAATCTGGGATCGGTTTGTCACAGTGTGATGTCGGCCACAACTTCTGGTGCGGTAACACGCTCACATGGGCAGAGGAACTGTCTCCGTAGCCCGTCTCCTGACAATTGGCGTTCTACATACAGGTACAGACAGGGATTTCGGAAAGATGTGAGGCGCGGGTACGAGCGGTGAGCTCCTTCTCCTACCCTCGGTGCTTCCTTCCCATACTATCTGGGCGTGGTCTTCTTGGCACGGGAAAGCCTTCGGAGGGATTTCTGGTGACGAAATGCAAGACGTCGGCAGATGGCCACATTGTAGATGCAGCTTAGGGGCTCGGCACTGAATATCAGTCGGGTTCTCCAAGCGCCGTGGCCGTGGGTACGGTACCACTCCCGCCCACGGCATCCCTCTTCCTCTTTGTCGAGGGTGTGTGTCAACGAGCGGCGTAAAAATGTCGCCTGTCTCATCTGTCATGTTGGCTGTCTCGGTTATCGTGCCACATATGGTAGCCATGGTGAGATGAATGCCTTGTTCCCAGGATATGTACTGAAGACTAGAGATGGAAGTACCTTTGACAAAGAGCTGTACAAGCTCTGACATATCACGCTGAGCTTAAACACAAAACATGGCTAAACATATCGTTATATGCTACGGAAGAAAGAGATGAGCACCACGGTCAGCTTCCTTGTGTGAACCTTGCCTTCTTAGTCAACACACTGCTCTTCATCCCTCGTCCATGCTGATTATGGCAGGGTTTTCCCACAATACAACCACCTTTCTGCCCGCTTTTACTGATTCGTCCACATGAGAACTTGCCTCCCCAGAAAAAAAGGATCGAAGCTAAGCTCAACCCCTCTCCCATGGCCAAGCCATGATTTCCGGGACTATCGACGGGACACACTCATCCACCAACCAGATGCAAGCGGCAGAGCCGCAAGTACCAAACTTTTAACATAACATAAAGATCAACAACCGTCGCTTCATCATCACCGCAAAATTCAGCCAAGAAACCCACCAAATTGCATACAACACCAAGGATTCCCCAGTGGTCCACCGCTGAGTACCTCGATCATGTGTCCAAAAGATTGCTTCTATTGCTGGCTTGGGTAACCCACTTAGAAGTCATTCCGCCAGAAAAGGGGGACGACTTGTACCAACTCGAAACAAAGTGGAAGTGAACGTTCAAAAGAGCAAACTCGCAGTCAATTCCTAAAGATGGCCCAAAGCCCTTGCCCAACCCCTTGCCCAACCCCTTAAGATCATCCCCTCCAGTACCCTCCCACTCGAAAAAGAAGCCAAAGGGGCTTTGCAGAAACTGACGGTTTAAGTACTGTACATAAAGAAGCTGGACAGAGCCTGATGCCAAAGATCGATAGCTTGTCAGGCTGCGGCAACCCATCCCTTCATGATGCCACACCCATGCCCCTGGCATCCCCGAGCTCACGTTGTACCACTTCCTCCCAATGTCATCATTTAGCTGGCATTGATGCGGGCAATGAGGAATCTGGGAGCCTCGTTGCGAGCCTCATCACCGTAGGTAAGGTGAGCAGCAGTGACGATCAACTGGCCAGTGCAGACCAAGTCACCGACGGCGCAGTACACCTCAGTGCGCTCGCTGGGGTAGTTGGGGATCCTGCCCAAGTTCTGGAGGTTCTTGGTATAGCCAAAGAGGACAACGCCCTTGATCTGTTCCCGGATGGTGGCACTGCTGTCACGGATCGACGCGGCAGCAAGAGCAGCACCTTGGCTAAATGAGAGGGAAAAGATATAATCAGCATGGGACACTTGGTAAAAGGGGGAGCTGAAAGTGCTCATGTGGATGCTTGCTTACCTGTAACCACCAGCCACAATCTTGGCCGAGGGGCATCTGCTGTTGGCCAGGATGAAGAGATTCTTCATCTCAGTGATGGCCGCAGAAGTGGTACCATCAGGAAGCACGTTGTCGAGGATGTCGGCCGTGTAGGCGCCGCCAACACCCTGAACCCAGACATTGTTGGCGCCAAAACGGGCTTCGAGAGCATCACCAACCGAAGGGCCAAGTGTTCCCTATATCATCCTGTTAGGGCGTCTTGTTCTTCATCATGGAGAAAACTGGCATGCAGAATAGGCTGATACGTACAAGGTTACCGCTCTCAGTCGAGCCGCGAGCATAGATGAAGATGACCGGCGGGCAAGCCCCTCCATTCAAGAGCTCGTTCTTCGTGTTGCCAAGCAGCTGGCGGGCCTCGACAGACTCCTTCTGGTCCACGGGAAGCGCAGCAACAAGGCCAGCAAGGGCAAGGGCGGCGGTGAAGAACTGCATGGTGAAGAAGGGCGGGTGTTGAAGGCGAGAGAAGGCTGGTAGGCTGTGGTGGCTGAGGGTGATCTGAGGACTGAGTGCTCGAGTCTGGTCTGGTGGATTGTAAAAGTCGATGAAGGCAGGAAGACGTCGCCTTCTTATAGACGAGATGCCATCCAGATCTCTCCGTGAGCTTCATGTTGTTGCTCGTCTTCCCCCTCGCTATCGATGTCCTCGCAACGCTAACCGGTTTCTACATGCTTTCAGTTCCAGGCGTCGTAACAAGACTTGAGGCCCTCCACTTCGGCACTTACCCAGCAAAAGAAGGGGGGCTCGCTGCCGGCCTTCCCAAATTGAACATGGCCAGTGAGTCAACAGCATGTTTACACCAAGCCTTCAGTCTGTTTTACGTGAACATCTACAAACACCTAGCTCTGTCAACCTCGTGGCATCCACCTCCCTAAGGGCTGTGTGAGTGGGTACCTGTGGCAGACAGGCATTCCCCACGTTGGCAACGGCAGGTGTGGAGCTTCCCCAGATCGGCAACCGGAGGTGTAGGGTGACATCGGCGCACTTTGCTTCACCCAGAAACCCCGGAATATCTCCCATACGTGACAGCTGTTTCGAGTCCTAGACCTGGGCACGTTTGACGGCGCCATTTCCAAGCTCGCGGACCGAGGCATCTAGTCAAAACCGCCGACTCTCGCGAGTATTTACTATTTGGGTAAGTATGAAGCGCGGTCCAGACGCCCGAAAAGCTGCTAACCTACTCAATAACTGCACCAATAACACCCCGACCCTTCGAAACCTCCAAGATTTGTGTATAGCTTACTCCACCAAACCTCGGTCCAATTCCATCCTTCAGCAGTATCATCTAGGTTCTACAACCCTCTCTGCATCCACCGAGTCTGGTGATACCTGCTGTGCCAACATCACCCCTCCTTCACCATCCATCTCTCACAGCAAAGCCACCAAAAGAACCTCGGAAGTTTCAAAAACCCTCAGTATCTTTCGCTGTCGTCTCCTTTTTTTCTGTTTGAAGCCTCGGTCCACTCCACAACGCTACACCATGCCAGGATTCTTCCCCGCACTATTGACTTTCAGGGCATGGTGATTCTCGCAAGCTTCTCCCACCCCGCTACTACCGGGGCGGCGCCTCCCGAGCTCACGAACCGTTCCCCGCATTCTACTCCCCCTGCTCCCTGCACCATGCTTGCCTCCATGCCTTCGGCTGTGACAAGGTTCATGTACAGCCAAGTAAACAGCTTGGTACCCGTTCCAATGGGATAAGGATCGAAGGGGACGCTATGCTGCAGCCACAGTTCAACGGCCTTGCGCAGGGCACACACATGGCGGTTGTTGTTGCGGCGGCAACATACCAGAGCTTAGGAAACAAACCGGAGGGAGGGCGCCAGATCGTAGGTAAATAGCAGATACAAACTGATGTTGTTTTCTGTCTCAAGGTTTCCAGGTATTGTTGGTGGCAGCTTCGATTCTAATGGTAGCGAGGCCGTGGATCGCTGATCTACAAGCCAGGTAGGTCGGTTCGACAGCTGTCAAAATCTGAGAGAACCGCATGTTTGTGGGGACGGACTTCTCGCCAAATCCCATATAAAAAGTGGATCTGCAGTCGACAGTAACACTGGGGGGCGATCAAAACACGAGAGGAGAGACTGTCTCTTGAATATCCCCTACCAACCTTACCTAAGGTACCAAGGCAGGCAGTACATACTTTGGTGCTGGACTCCCTCGAGCAATTAATTGATGCTTAGCTCACACGTTCCGCCTTTCGAGCTTTCCTCTCTCATCCAACCTAGTGAAACAAGTTCATGATTTTGTTACTCGCATAACGGGATCTGAGAAGGTGTATGTGTGTAGTATACCTAAGCTTATGAAGTCTGGTGCCAGATGGATCCTTATCCTGGGTTGCCACGCAGGTTTCTGCTGATATGTAACAATGACCAACGGATTTGTATTTACCAAACTGCCGAGCACGTCCTCACATCCAGGCCAGAAAGAAGTGGGTAGCCAGAAAAGCCAACCAAGGGGATCTAAGCCATCCGTAATTTATAGATTCACTTGGGGCGTACACTAACAACTGCGCCGGCTTACCGCTCTTCCGAGTCTCCTCACTCTGCTCAAGATAATCCGGCACTCTCTGAGTCTCCTCACCCTCCTTCCTCTAGGTAAGGCTTAACTAAAGGATACATGGTCAACCGCCAATTACAACAGCCATAACCACCACAACACATGCTATCCAGCCCCTTTTGCGTCAAGAAGACGAACAACAGTATTTTGAATTTCCAATTCATCAATATTATAGATAGCAAAAAAAAAAAAAAAAAAAAAAAAAAAGGGCCAAAAACATACAACATCGAGGATTCCCCAGTGGTCACCCACCTGAGTACTAGTTCGACCCTCAACTGTTTGACTAGGGGAGAGCGGACGGGATCCCGTATTTTCAGCTGGGTATGGTCGTATGTGCTCTATCGCTCCAGATCATGGTCCTATGCTGGAAGGCCTATAATGGCAAGGCAGAAAAGGTTGGTATTTTTGGCTCTCCGCTATGGAAGGCCATGATAACTGATGCCGACACATACTCTGGCTGTTGTCACTTCCATCGCACCAAGAAGAAAACCGCTCAAGAATATGTCACAAGAGAGAAGAATTCTTCGAACTGGACGACGGTCTATATACGAAAACATGTCTGTCCCAAAGACGCAAACATACTCCCCAACTCGCTATGGAAATGCTGAAACCTGCCCCATATCATATCCAACACCGCCCCCCCATATATACAAAGAATGACCTCCCTCTCTGTTACACCCAACCCAGTTTGCTATACCTCCCTCCACATTACCCAATTCAAGCAGCAAACAACGCCCTCAACACCGTCCTCAACCTCCTCCACCTGGGCACAGTCGCCTTCCCCCTCTCCAGCTCCACCCCGCCCTCCCTCTCCCTCAGCACCCTCCCAATCTCCATATACGTCTCCACCGCTCCAATCATCGGCCCCTTGGCCTCCCTGGGGATCTGCTCCATCTCCGGCCTCGCCTGCTCATACAGCTTGAACGCCTCCCCAGCAACCTCCTTCTCAAATTCTCCACTTGCCTTCCCTCGGTTTGGCAACAACATCTTCTGGAGTTAACCCTTCTTCCTCGAGCCAGGTAGTAGGGAGGTACACCCTCCCCATCTCCGCATCAACAACAATATCCCTTGCAATATTCACATACTGCAGCGCTACCCCCATCGTCCTCGACGCGGCCATGAGTATTTTCTTTTGGGAGTCTGGTATCTCCGGGTCGCAGTGCTCGATGATCAAGGCTACGCAGAGCTCGCCCACGGTGCCGGCGACGCACTGGCCATAGTAGTTTAGTTTGCCCTCGTTGGTGATAGGGAATTTGGCGGACTCGGAGGAGTCGTGAAAGGAAAACTGGGAGTCGAGTTCGAAGCCCTCGATGAGTTGATATAGAGGTTGAGAAGGGAGGATGGATGCGGGAGGTACTTGAGGGCTGATTTCGCCTCGGGGGGAAATGCCTCGTCGATGAAGGAGTCGATGCGGGGTTTGTTGGCTTTGAGGTCGGATTTGTAGTGCAGATCGAGGAACTGGTTGAGTTTGGTGGTCCAGGATTTGACTTCGGTGCGGGATTTGGAGTCGTCGACTAGGTCGTCGGCTAGGCGGCAGAAGGAGTATCTTTGGGGAGTTTGTTAGTGTTTGTTGGGGGTTATGTGGAGAACGATTGGGAGACTTACAAAAGAATAAGGTCAATGCGAAGGCGGCCAGTAAACAGCGAGTTGGCGAGGTAGAAGCTTCTGCTCTTTGCCTTCAACCGAGCTACAGCGTCAGACAAGCCCGCGATCCTTTCGAGGTCGTATTGCGCAGTGTTTGAGAACCGGCTTTGGACCAGCATCAATGGTGTCGGGGACCGAGGAACTTTGGGGAACAGATGGGGGAATGCAAAAATGATGGCCAAATATTGGTCAAAGACTGCCATGCCAAACACGATGAGGATGTTAGTTGCCAGAAAGAAGGTGGCTTCTTCAATGTCGAGAACACCAAAAAGGCACCATCCGAGCTTGGTGCCTGACTCAATTGCCCATGTACCACGTCCCAAAGCCAGCTCGTCCACGAGCCATAAACAGATGGTTGGAATAATAACCGGAACCACAGTGGAGGTCAGGGGCAGGGTCAAAATGAACCTCCCAGCGACTGTGAACGTCAACAACGCAAACGGGAAGGCCCATGCCAGAATCAGTCCCAGGTAAGTGCCAGGACCTCCCGTTCGAATCTGATGCACTCCGTACAGCGTCAAGGCAATGAGGATACCCTGTCCAATAACCTTGCCCCTGGCAATCCATTGAGGCGGGTTTCTCTGGGTGCTGAGGTACAGAGGGTGAAACAGTGGCTTGCTGAGGAGGATGTAGAAAAGCGAAGTGATGTACGTTTGGATCACAAAGAAGAACAGCTCTTCAATTGGAATGCCCCAGAGGCGAGGCCCAATAATGGCGTCTGGTGGGTATGTCCAGATCTTGCTTCTGATCAAGTACGAGTCCCATGGTAGTGTCGCGAGAAACGAGACAACTATTAGACTCCCAATCTGCAAGAAGTGTGTTCGGTGAAATATTGGGTAGGCGAAAACTGTAAGCAACGCAGCAAGGGGTATCGTATATTTTAAATGTCTGAACCTTAAAGTCAGTCCAAGCTCTCTTCGTCCCATTGAGCTTCAGGGGGGGAGTGAAGTAAACAGAAGAGCTTACACAAAGGCATAATCGTAAGCCATGATGACAATCGTGTTCGAGTCGTCGTTTATGAGGTTATTCCGAAGCTGTCCTAAGCCTGACTCGTCTCCAAGGGCCCAAGTAATGAGAGGATGAAGCACGTGTCGATCCCAACGAAAAAAAAGGCGCGTTACAAGTCAATTCAGCGCGTCATGACAAGACTGTGGCAGACAGATCCGAGAGCGTTTGCGGTGAAAGAGAGAACAAAGTTACACATCCATGGGGGAGAAAGGACGGGACCCCAAGCAAAATGAACCTTTCGTCATCGATCAAAGAAAGGACCAGCCCTTTGGGCCCCTCGTGGCAGTGCCGCCGTTTTTCTTGGAGGACCCATATCCAACCACTCAAACCCACTGCAACATTTCTAGATGTAGGCGCCATTCTTGTCGATTTCGATGGGGGCAGACCCTGGCAGCTCTTGGACATCCATCGGCCGAACCGCACAGTAATCCTGATGTCAGTGCAAGAAGGGATGACCCGCATATATTCAGCCTCGATGAGCAACAGTCCCCCCCGACCTGTCAAATGCGGCCATGGATCGGACGGAATGCCCTGAAAGTCAAAAGCGCCGCCGGCAGTGGGATTGCCGGCAACAAAAGGACACCAGAGGCACACATGGAACGCATGGGACGGCAGTGACAGAAGTGGCTTCGATCTCTGGGAGTGCGACATGCGACGACATGACTAGGCCCAAGACAGCATAACTTGCGGGCTCCCTGGGTCATCAATCGTGAGTAATCGCTGCCAAATCAAAGCCAAGACTGACCCTCGATCTTCTCACCTGGGGGAATTGGGAAACAAATGGAAAACTGCATCCCATCATCGTCCGCATCAGGCTGTGATCGTTGATCTTCGAAAACGGTTGTGGATGTCCCAGATCGCACAAACCCCTGTCCCGATCGGCACTATTGCCAGCCAATCACAAGCAAGGCGCAAATCTCCATCTCGTCCCTGTCTCTCCTCGGCCTCGGCCCGGACGGAAACTGGAAATCGGCACGGCGCCGCAATCTCCTCGCTGCACCGTCTGATTCAACCAACCTTCCACCTCGCGCGCCCCGTGTCGCATCCGCCGAGTCGCCGAAGATCTACTGAATCACACAACCGAAAATGATCCCAAGGATACAACCATACCGTCCGCTCCTGCGGCTGGCCCAGCGCCATCTCTCCGCGCAACACCTCACCGTCGCGACTCCATTCTCAACCTCCCGCCCCTCCCGGCAACAACCACCACCACCATCCCAACCGCCCTCCGAGCCCCTCCCCGTAACCGAACCAGTCCCCCCGCCCTCCGAAACCCCCCCAGTCACCAATCCCACCCCAACCCCTCTTCCTCCCGCCCCGCCCCCGTCTAATCCCCTCCCTCGTCTTCGCCGGCACCTTCCTCCTCCTAGGCACAATAGCCGGCTCCACCCTCCGCCTCTTCCTCTCCCCCCGACCCCCCCAGCCCCAGGAACACCCGAAGACACCTACCTCACCGCCGACCTCCACACCCAAGCCTCCCGCCTCCCCATCGTCATCCAGCTCTCCTCCGACCCATCCTGGACCTCCTGGGACGCCTACAACACCCTCTCCCCCTCCCACAGAGCGCATCACATAACCGCTCACACCCTCCGCGGCTCCCGAGGAGTAGGCGGGTACCAGCGTATCTTCCACAACCCCTCCACGGGGGAGCTCGTCTCCGTCATTTTCTTTGGTCCCGCCACCATCGGCTGGCCTGGGGTTGTACACGGGGATGTTTAGCAACAATTCTAGATGAGAGTTGTGGAAGGGCAGCGTTCAAGCAGTGGGGGGGGATGGCGGGCGTGACTGCCAATCTTAATATTGAGTATAAGAAAGCGACGCTGGCGAATGGGTTTTATGTGATACGTGTGAGACCGAGGACGGAGGAGGAGCTGCCTGAGCGGGAGAGGGGGAAGAGGCACTACAAGAGTTGGGTGGATGCTGTGGTTGAGGACCCGGTTACGGGGCAGGTGACTGTCAAGGCGGAGGCGTTGTTTGTGGGGGGGAAGGGGAATGGGAAGAATGGGGGGAGGTTTAGCTGGGGGGGAAAGGTGCAGGAGTCGCATGCTGAGTTTTGAAGGGGATAATGGGGGTTGGTTGTGGGGTAATTGATGGGGGATATATTGTGGTGTTTAGAGACTAAACTATACGATGAGACCAGCGGTTGGACAAGGCATTCTTGGCGGGATATGATAGCAGTGGCCCATGTATAATTGACTTGAACGGCCTGGTAACAAGTAGAGTGGAGGGGTATGTTCAGCAAACATTATATTCTTGATCAAAACTGTTGGTATTCTTGTTCAAAGTCTGGCACCTCACTCCTCAACCAACCAGGTGAGAACGCGCTGGATCTGGAAACGACGAGATATGCGACCAACTACACATATGTACCACTTGTATAGCAAGCCCACATGGGCCAAGTTTGCACCTACCTATGCAAATAGTACCACAATCAGTACTTGTTGTAGCGCGTCATCGAGAGCAAACCGCGGCGACGGTCCCTCCCGTCGGAGCATCTTGCCCATCCCAACCCCCACGAACCACGTGGTAGCCTCGTGGCTTTGCTCACAGATTGCTCCTTCGTCCAACAAGGTCCAACAAGGGCCAATGGTGTTGACGCAGCATCTTACACGGGGTCGCCGAGCCGCTGATGCATATGACGCCCCGATCCGACAGTGGAACGGGGGATATCCCACATCGACATCAGCCCAAGTTCCTTCCGTAGTCAATATATATACATAAAAACAAACTCACTGCAGCGTCTATCCTAAGACTTTGGGGCCCTGAAAAAGGGTCACGCGGTAACAGAAGCCGCCCGAGTGATGCCTGTCGAACCTGCATCGTAACCTTGACGGACCAGCCCGAAAGGGTGATATTGATAACAAGAATGTTATTCAGCAACCAAGACATGAGTCTCGTTGTATCCTGTGAAATTGATAGTCCCGTAAATGTATGGCATGATGCCATCAACAAGTGAGTCCAGATCGACCACACCGACTTTTCGGTATGCCGTGCTGCAGTCACTCAGCTGGGTGTTCCTTAAGAGAACCAAACACTCCTAGCTGGCCGATGGTGAGTGGTGCAGGAGGGGGGACTGGAATCATAGGAAGACAATGAGTGTCGGCGAGTTGAAACGGCATCTTTGAACATGGGGTCTGGCTGAGAGAGCACACCCTCTCAGACCCAGATGCAAGGTCAGTGAAGGCTAGACCAACCCAGGTGTTGGAAGTGCCAGCCCAGCAGGGCTGTGAGAGAAGCAAGCTAGAAATCTAGATTCGACCGTCTCGTGTTTTAGAAATCGTGGATCTAATGCACGTGGCAGTCTCCAGCCCGTATCCCCGACCCAGGAAACCGGTCAGGGCTGGCTGAACGGCGAGTGAGCTCAGCTTCTCCGGCGCTTGACGGATTTCCCCAGACTAGGCAACACACGACCTTTTGAGGCTAAAGCTTCTTCGAGTCGTGTATCAATTCTCAAGCTTCGGGTCGCACAGCAGCGGCGCGACGAACACTGTGTAAGACACTGTCAGTTGAAATCGTGGTCTTGTCCCGCATTGACGTCAACTCCTCAGCATTCCCTACAGAGCATGCAGGCAACTTCAACAATGCCCTGGAAGTCGAGGCAATGGAGACATGATGTTGAGTCGGTCTATCAAAATGTCAGGGATCACGCCGTGCTGGTACTCAAGAGCTCAACAAGGACCGAGGCTTGGTCAGGAGAACCATGACAAGCTGTACACTATCGGTGTGGCTGATACCACCATGTGCGAGATACACGTGGTGTATCAACAATGAGCGCCACACCCAAGTTTGTCTTCGGGATCTCCAACTCAGAAAAACATTCGGTGAGGCTTGCAAGACAAACAAGCGTCAGCCTAGACCCCATCACATCCGGCCCTAGTGTAGGTAGACAAACCGATCAGGGTCCCGTCGACCTGTGAAATTCCAAGGCAATGACTTTCTGGAGAAGCAACGCAACTGGAGACATCTCCGGACCAGTGCAATGAGCATTTGCCCATCCAAAAATTAGAGTTGCACAGGGCATTTTGGGAATGGGAAAGTGACGTCCGGGGGGCCAAGGAGCCAACGCGGGGACCAATTCCGAGAACCTGGGCGACAGCCTTGGCTTGGATTTCAATGGCTGCTGATTGGCCAATTCCAACCCATCAGCAGAGATGGAAATCCTCTAGCCTTCTCTGAAAGAACCGACCAAACAAAGCTCCCGATCTTCGAAAGGCCCCATTCTTCTGAAGATCGGGAGAAATCGAGCTCTCTTATTCGTTCATTCTCAAGATCTCGCCCAAAGAGGCAGGATATCTCTTGGCATATTCCATTCGATTGCGCTCGCTCAGTCTGAGCACCCGGAATCGAGAAAGACAATTTCATGAGCGTTCCATGGTTGACATAATGGCACAAGTTCAAGTGCTTCCAATTCTTTACGAGCTCACGGCGCTATCATCGGATTCCTCCAGCGCCATATCTTCGGAGTAGAGTGATGAGGCAACGGAATTCCAATGGCAGGACGCCGGTGAGACCTTCCTCCCATCACGTTTTTAGATTTATATTTTGAACTGACCTGGGAAGGCTGACCCGATGGTCAGGGTGCTCATCCACCCCTCTCCATCCCACCCTGGCATCCCTCGCCTTCCCGCAATGCAGCCCGGCTCCTTACCCACCATCACCCTCAGGGGTACGTACCTTGTTTGACACTTGACCACTCAGGGCAGCAAGTTCCAAGATGTCGTACATCATCAATGCCCCCTTCCAGGTACCTACTTAGTCCATGTCCCGCCTCCCCATGGGTCCCTGTTCATGTACTCTTCACCTTCCTCACCTCTTCTCATTCCTTTCCCCAAAGACCCCAGGCGCTGCTAGGCTGACTGGTAAGAGCTTTCTAGATCTCTGGTCTTCAGTCAAGAGGTGTATTTGAACTTGCCATCCTCCTCCATTATCACTTTTTGACCAAACTTCCCCCAGTGGTATATCGGTCTGTTTGGATAGCCTTATCACTCTTGAACACCCTATAGCGTCAGTTATCTTTGACATTGAGGTCTCCATACCAGGATAGCCAATCTCGGTATTCCCAACTGCTGTCCGACGCCCCAGTGGCTGCGTGTTTCCACTTATCCGGTTACTCGTCAATAAGGTTTATACGAGCCAGGTCAGTCATTCCGTCGTCCCGTACTAATTTGGGTGTTCCTCGACGCACGCACGCACACTTCAACCGTTTCTCAAAACTTCCTATTACTCTCTTATCCCAGCCGTTTCCATGGCAGGGTAACATCGTCGACCCTCTTGACTGACCGGAACACAGATCCGCAAGCGACTAAAGGTTAGTGCATGCTGCTTTATCGAGGTATATCCTACGAGCAGCCATGACGGACACGAGAGCGCCCCAGAATACCGTCCTTCTCATCTTTCGCCGCGACCTTCGGTCGTCGGATAATCCCCTCTTGCACGCTGCGGCTACCGCACCCGACGGGGAGAAGTTTGATGCCCATCTTCCCCTTTATGTCTTCGACGCCGCTCAGGTTGACCTGTCGGGGTTCATCAAGGATAAAGATGCCGCAAACCCGTACAAGCCGCCCCGCAGCCAACTAGCGGGCTACCACCGATGCGGACCTTACCGGGCTGGGTTTGTTGGCCAGGCTGTCTGGGACCTGAAGGGGTCTTTGAAGCGTCTGGGATCAGACCTCTTCGTCCGTTTGGGCAATCTTCCCGAGGTGGTGAAGACTGTGGCTCGTGGGCTGGCTGAAAACGGCGCCAAAGTCGGTGCCGTTTGGATGACCAGCCACGAGGGCAGCGAGGAGAAGGCAGATGAAGAAGCTGTGGCCTCTTTGTGTGAAGAAATTGGGGCCAAGTTCAAGCTTTGGGTGGATGAAAAGTATTTTATTGATGAGTGAGTTGAGCCCTGTCGTGCTCTATTTCCGTTGGCTAATATGATGGTTTGTCAGTCGCGATACGGGTCTCGAATCTCTTGACAAGTTGCCTGATGTCTTCACCAATTACCGTAAGATGCAGGAGCCGCTTCGTGAGAAGCCCCGTGCGGTTCTCCCACCGATTGAAGAGGGCTCGCTGCCTCCTCTCGTTGATAGCTCCTTGGTTCCCGCACAGTCCGCCCCGTTCGCCATCCCCGACACACGTGAAGGCCTGGTTGATGCTCTGGTTACCCCTGTGAAACACATCCTCCCGAACATGCCCAACTTCCCGGAAAATGCAGAGTCGGCACATCCTTTCGAGGGAGGTGAAACCGCCGGCCACCAGCGGCTGCTACACATCATCATGTCTGGAGTTGCGAATAACTACCATTTAACCCGAAACGGTCTTAGCGGAACCGAATACAGCACCAAGCTCTCTGCCTGGTTGGCCCAGGGGTGCATCACGGCTCGTCAGATCCACGCGATGTTGGACGCTTTTGAGCGTGGTACTGACCCCAGGTTCAAGGATGTCAAGGGCTTTGGCGCGTACAAGGGCGAGCAAGACGAGATGGACAACGGTGGGATTCATGGAATCCGGACCGAGCTCTTGTGGCGCGACTACATGAGACTCTGCCACCAAAAATATGGGAACAAGTTTTACCGTCTGAAGGGCTTTGGGCAGGAGTATAACAACCGCCAGAGCATCAGCAGCACCGGAAGCGATGGGGATCAGAATGGGACCACCGGGAGACCCCAAAGGAAGATAGAGTGGAAGTCACCTGTCAAGGATAGGGCGCTGCCGACGCAGGAGCCCAGCGCGGAAGGGGTGGCGGAGATTTTGGAACGATTCAAGGCCGGGACGATGGGCATGAGTTTGATCGATGCTTCTCAGCGGGAGTTGCTGCATACGGGGTATACATCCAACCGTGCCCGGCAGAATGTGGCGAGTTTCTTGGCCAAGCAACTCAAGATTGATTGGAGGTATGGTGCGGAGTGGTACGAGATGTTGCTGGTCGACTATGATGTCTCGTCCAACTGGGCGAGCTGGCAGTATGTTTCTGGTGTTGGCAACGATCCTCGTAGCGAGATCAGAATTTTCAACCCGATAAAGCAGGCATTTGACTACGACAAGGACGGGAGTCATGTCCGCGCTTGGCTTCCCGAGGTGAGCAAGTTGAAGAGGCTGGAACATGTCTTTCAACCTTGTACCGCACCAGAGGAGGACCTGAAGGAGGCTCGACTGGTGAACAACATCATGGTTACGAAGCCTGTTTTGCGGATTGACTTTTATGTTGACGCTAAACCGCGGACCAACAAAAGGGGTGAATATCGGAGAGGCACACGACGTGGACGGGGAGGGGGTGTTGGTAGACACACTACCAATGGTCATGTTCATGGTGGGGAGTCGTTCAACGGAAGCCATGCGAATTGGAGTGGGTATACGCAGGATACTCAGGTGGATGCGCCCGTGGATGCGCCCGTGGATGCGCCCGTGGATGCGCCCGCGGATGCGCCCGCGGATGCGCCTGTTATGAATGGCACTACGAGAGGTCCTGGAGACCGAGCTGGAGAATATCGGCCGTTGTTTGTGGGACCCCGTGGGTCTCCAAGGGGCGGTCGAGGCGGACATCTTGGAGGTAGTAGCCGTTTTAATACCTGGTAGCCATAACCGTTTCAACCACAACAACAGCAGTGGCAACAGCAACAACGGGAGCAACAGCAACACCAACAACAGCGGCCAGTTCGGCCTGCTGTTCAACACGGGTGGTGGCGGTGCGCAATCTCCCAACTTCAACGGACAGAGGAATCGCGGTAGCAGCCAGCGGTTCACGTCTACGAGGAACTCACTCGGTGGTGCTGGCGGTGGTAGCTCTATCCGGGGTCGTCCCAACCATCACCAGGGTCCTCCTAATCATCACCAGGGTAACAGCAATGGGCCGCCATCTTCTTCTCCCAATAACCGCCAGGGTAAGGGTAATGGGCCGTCGTCTTCTTCTCAGAATAACCGCCAGGGTAAGGGTAATGGGCCGTCGTCATTTTCGCGTCGGGATTCTCAGGGGCGGAACTAGAAAAGGTCCGTTGACGGTCAGGATGGGAGCAGCGTGTTTATTGAGTGTGTTTATTGCCAGAATTTTGGAACAGAGTATGAATCAGGCGGTACCATGGGTGATGGCATGCCCATAGCGTCCTGTCCCTGTCCCTGCTATGTCTGTATGTATCAGGACAGTATAGTCAGCGGCGTGTATGTTTATGTTTGTTAGTTTATGGCTTGCTTTTATGGTTTATTGTCTTTGCACTTGTTTTGAGTCTTTATGTTGTTGTACTGGTATTGCCCCTTCTTGCGTTGCTTATCTGGTGTTGCCCTTCTGGAGCTGCTCGTCTGGAGTTGCTTTTTTGGGCCATATTCTTCAACAAAGTGGTATCTAGAAAAGGGTTTCTGGGTACCGCTTTTTTGGGGGGGGGTTACTCCTTTGGGATTGCTTTTCTTTGGGTGTTGCTCTTCTTTAGGTATGCCTTTTTTTATAGATATGCTCTTTTTCTGATGTACTCTTCTTCAGGTGATGTACTGGACGATTGCCGATTACTACAAGACGAAAGGAAAACGGAAAAAGAACGATGGCGAAAATCACCGGCGAGGCGAAACGAGAATGAGCACGGTTGTGGGAGGCTCGACGGAAAAAAGAGGAAGAAGAATGGAGTGGCGTATGAAATCGAGGTTTTACATGGTGACTTTGGCTTCGTGGGTTTGGCTTCATGGGTTTGGCTTCATGGGTTTGGCTTCATGGGTCTGGCTTCATGGGTTTGGCTTCATGGGTTTGGCTTCATGGGTTTGGCTTGATGGATTCGCTGTTTGGGAGATTTCTGATCACGAGATGTACGTTGGGGATCATACATCCTAAATACATCTAGCCAAAGGAAGCGAGCGGAAGGGCATGGCATGCCATGGCATACATTTGGTCTCACTGGAGACAAGACAACAAGCATAAAGGCATGGCATGGCATGGCATGGCATGGCGTTGGACTGACTCACTGGAGACACACGGGCTATCATGAGCGAACGAGCCTGACGACCGCTATGAAGAACAAAACGGGAAAAAGCACGGTTACAAGAATTGAATTGTGGAGGCATCGGGGGGGCTTTGAGTGCTTTCATGTTGGTTTTGATCTTGGGTTTTGATCAACATCATCGTGCCTGGGGTAGTAGGGGCTGGATGGATGGATGGCAGGGAGCGTTGTCTTTAAGGATGATACCCTCGTTTGAAGTCTAGGCTTGTTAGCAAACTCTTCTCAATCTCTTTTGTATATACTTCGGTAGATAGTTCTGAACTGGCTCAATGCTGGTTTACCTGATGGTTTTGCTTTGTGATTGATGTTGAGCGGTGAGTCAGGTACTTGTTTGTTCATGAAGGGCAGTGGATAATATAAGTGAAAAGAGCAAAAAAAGGGGGAAAAGACAAAAAGAACACCAAAACAAAATAAAATCCGAGGAAGGAAAAATCCTCAAAAACTTCCCGCCTTGTTTGAATTCTTTTGGTAAAAACAAGGACAGTCTCATGTCCCCCCGCCTTTCACAGGCTTACCACTCTCCTGAGTCTCCTTGCTCTCCTCTAGATAATCCGGGGAGGACTGGCTTAGCTATGGGAGAGCGGTCACTTTTTGGTTTTGGCACCCCTTTTTGCCGAGTCACCCCGCAGAGGCTTTGACTTCCAGAAAAGGTCTCCTATCAATATTCTACCCCTACACCGCGGTCTTCAATCATAGCCATTGCCGGAAACTCAGCGCTTTGGACTGGCCCTAAGTTCGCCTGGGTGATAAATCATCTAGAAATAGAAGGACTGCAAATCTTGTAGAGATGGTGACAAGACCTCCTACAGTCTAAGATTAATCTTGCCCACCTAGACGCATTATCAGCCTCCTGAGCTCTTCCCACTGTTCGACTTCCTCATCCAGATCCATCAACCTCCCAAACGTCTTGTCTACCGAAAAGATAGAGTAGCGGTCGTTTCCACCTCCTTCCACGATGGTGCGAAGGGCCTTCTTCATTCCTAAAGAGTATCTCAGTTCCTTCGATGCCCTGACATATTCGGCTTCGGAGCCATCGTTGATGTCGTTTCCATCATCGAACTTGCCACCAGCTCCTGCTCCTCCCGTGGCTCCCGCCTCCATTGCAAGCATTCTGGCCGCGTAGAGGAGAAGACTGACCAGTCCTGTTGCTAGACCACACGCTATCCAATCTCGGTAGCCGCCGAGAGCATCATTCCCGGCTTCTTCTTCTTCTTCTTCCCCGACAATCGTGATTCGTCCAGGAAATACAAAGTCCGAAACGATGGGATTTGTCCAGCCGGTTCGGACCGTGGCTTCACCAACGCTGGAGATGCGTATCGCATCATCGCCGAGCAGACCCAGGTCCTCGTCCCCCCCCTGTAAAACAATGAGACCCTGTTGTCTGCACATCTCCAAAGCGTTTTCATAATTGCGACGATCGTGGTCATCTGCATGGCGGGCGGTGGTGAACTTGCCAACCAGCGGTGACATGATGCACAGGATGTCCACCTTTTGCCTGGCATTCTCGAGGGCCTCCTATAGTGTCAGCTTCTTACCATAATTATTTAGGCTCAATGGTGACTCTTGACTCTGTAGAGAGGAAGTATGCCAAAGTCGTATACGCACCGCCGTCAAAGCCCTGAGATTTGTTCGGAGGGGATCCTGCACCCCTCCATCTGCCGGTCCTAGGACACCGTAAAAGTAGATGCGCGAAAATGGGGCGATTTGCACAATCGCTTCTGCCACTTCAGTGCAGTGTCCTGTGCGGGCGCCCCTCCATGTACTACCAGGCTCATTGTAATCAACCAGCTGAATCTTTGTCCTCAATATCGCGTTGCCGAGGACGTCCACATGATCTCCGAATAACCCAATCCTCGCCACCGGCACTGATAATTTCATACTCAGCCTGGTTACAATGTTTGAAACAATCTGCATTTTCGCGAACCATTTGAGCTCCGGATCATCTCGTTCTGATTGTCGCGGGAACACCGTGTGTATTTCGAGCCCGCGGCGCAACAGGTTTAGCCGTCGTTGGAAAACGAGTACGTTGTCTTGTATGTCTTTATGGTCCTCTAAGGGGTTTTCGACAAGTTTCAGCGTCAAGCGCTTAAGAAGGCGAAGTTGAGGGAGGGCATCTGGCTGGCTCCAAGCACGGAGAGCTACATTGCTGCCAGTCCAACAAAGCGTCAGCTGCCGCACATTTGGAGCTGCGTGAATGATGGTATCTGGACAAAGATCCGGCTTTGCCCATTCCAGTATCTCAATATCGAAGGGCAGAAGAGCGTTTCGGATGGCGTGGTCTGTGTGAGGACGATTGGGCTTTTCGGAAACGACAAGATGGAATATCTTTTGTACTCCAGCGCTGAGAAGATTCCCAAAGATGAAGGCAAGGTCATTCCGCCCGCGTCCCTCAGAGTGTGGTCGCAGGGCTTGATGGAGTCGCAGGGGTCGCCGCGCCGGTGTTGCAATTTGAAGCCTATCTCCAGGCAGGAGGACCAATGCGAGACGGGGGGCGGGGTTCTGCCCAAAGGTATCCACGTAATCCTGTGCCTTAAGGGCCTGGGAATCATCTTTGGGGGCCTGAGGAATGAAACAAAACAAAGCTGCGCAGCGGTTAGGTTAGGATTGTTAGCTATCTCCTCCGAAAAGAGGCGACCATGAAGATGTGCTAACCACAGGGATCACTTAGGTTCTTCCTTCCGATCAGACAATTCCCTCCTGAAAAGTAGCTCGGCGGCTCTTCGTTGAATCTGGGATGGGGAAAGTGGCGGGTTCATCTCGATGAGTCCTCGCAAGGTCAGAGCGGCTAGCAACTTGTTGATCTCCAAAAAGGTATATTGCCTTCCCCTGATAGATCCCACATCCCAGGAATCCTTCACAACTTCTTCCGCCATACTGTGCTCCGAGTTGCTATCGAGTGAGTTCTCGTTGTCCCGCGTGCTTTCCGGGCAACCCCAGAAATCGCCTGAGTTCCCTTCACGGCGGGAACCCAAGTGATAGAGGTAAACCGACATCGGATGCTGGAGTAATAACGCATCGCCGCAGCGGGTCGCTAACCTTGAAACGACTTCCTCCTGGGCATCCATGTAGAGATGGAAGTGGGTAACACGGTGCAATGGGGTGAGACCTTGTTTGTCTTGACACATCCACGCATCGGGCGGCACTCGATCGATCAGTGTCTCTAGGAGTCTCCGCCCGACGGCGTCCTTGGAATTGCGTACTGCCACATGCAGACATGAAGCACCGGAAAAATCTTGGGTTGCCAGAATCCCTTCGAGGCCATCTCTAACACAATCCAGCACCGCCTCGACAAAGGTTTCATTTCGACTCGCGATGGCGATGTGCAGTGGTGTCCTTCCATCTGGGTCCCGATGATTACTCAGTAGTGTGGGTAGTTGTCGAATAACAAAACGCAAAAGCAAGGCGACATCCTCCTTGGTTTGTTTACTCTCCGCCAGAATGTGCAGTACGTTCATCCGGCTGTTTGGTTGTACTAGATCCTCGAGGCTTTCACGGATGTGGCGGTGAAGTTCTTCTGGCGATTCAGAGAGCTTATCCCGTAGATTTTGCAGGATCCATTCCGCTGACTTTACTTTGGCGCGTGGCTCCATTTGATGCTGAGTTGTATCAGAACGTTCTTGCTTGTTCGACAGAAGTTGAGTCTAGTTTAAGATGTCTCTTTCCATGTTGAACAGCAAAATTGGGGTTGCAGGAAGGCAGAAGGTAGTATAGTTTTCATTGGCTCCTTCCCGCGACCCCAAACTCAGGCCTCGTTCATTCAGCCCCAATGCCATCTTCATAAATTTGGTCATCTTCTGCTACGCTCATTCTAGATATATCCTTCATGGCGGCCGCCAGCATTATCCTACCCTTGCTCGGACTGTTTCCTGGAAGTGTGTTCGCCGCAATCGAGCTCGCCTCATCAGATCAATGGGATGATTTTACCAACAATTTTGCTACCGATCTAGCTCCGATTATCACCCTCTTCGGCGAGCAAGCCACCAAACAGTTCTTAAGCGAGTCGACCAGTTTTTGGGAGAATATCCTCTTTGGCGTCGCACCTCTTGGAATCATCACTGCCCTTGTGTCTGTTATCCGCGTCTACGGCAATGCCTCCCTCAAAGCCTTTATTGGGAGAGCCCAAGAAGCCCCTGGACAAGCTGAAGCAGAGCTTTGCTCCTCGACAAGCGATGATGTATGCGAGCTCTGGTCCAACGACGGCATCTGTCGAGTGTTTGGTCGTCCAAAAATTATCGAGTTCTTTTACGACAAATCCTGCGCCCAATTCCAAAGCAAACTCACCTCTGAAGACGGCATTCACCTCCGTCCACCTCACTGTGGCATCCATATCCCGGAAGATGTGTTGGACAGTGCCTCTGACCATGTGGTCCGGTCCTCTTCAAATTGGGCCGAACACGCTTACAATAAGACCTCAGTCGAAAAGGGATTGGCGGCTGAGACGGGCGTGTCGGCCTTCGCTCCGCATCCCAATCTGTCATTGAACATTGGGATCAAGTCCTTCGGCAAAAGAACGCTCGTTGGAACTGTCTTCGCGGGCATCCTCCTCCAGTCAAGCTTTTTCGGATTCTCCACCTGGATCACATTTTACCGTCCTGACCTCTACGATGATGCGCAGCCACCACAGTTGTGGTCATTTATACTTGCGATGACAGGCACTGGCATGCTCGTGTCAGGCATGACCTTGTGTGCGTTGCTGATCGATCAAAGGTCAATCGAGAGGCGCTTTTCGCAGCCTCGACCATATAAGACGATCACGTTCTGGTTGCAGCCTGGTGGGCAGCGCATCGGAGACCAACTTTTCAACACGTTTTCTTATTGTGAGAAGAGGCCAAAATATGTCACCTCATGGAAGGCGGATGAGAATTCACCTAGGTACTACGCCTCCCCTTTCATCCTCTGGGTTACCCTCGTCTCAACATCTCTTGGGTTCATCTGCCAGTTCATCGGATTTCGAGGACTCCACGGCTCCATCACACTTTACCAGTTGGCGCTCACGCTGGTCATGTCAATTATTCGCGCAGGCTTGCGCAGCAGACGGTTAGGTCGTGAGAACAACGGCCTGGAGGTTCTTGGGCGAGATGTCGAGGGCCACGAACTTGACTGGCAGGCAATCCATCTTGAACAACAGGCGAATGGGGAGAGCGATGACACTGACAGCACTGCTCTGACGGAATGCGACAAAGTGTCCAACTGGTACATATTTGACTATCCCTCTCCCATTACCACACCCAAAGACCCACCAACGCCGACGCACGAAGCATCCAGTGGCGTTGATATCTACCTTGACGAGTCTGGAACGGCATTGCCACGAATCGCCGGGTTTCGCGTTAGAAAAGGCAAAGGACTCGCCGTCGATCCACTGGGCAGTGCAAACGAAGCCTTAAAGTGGGCAAAACACAACGAGTTGGACTGGAGCTCAGAAACACTGCCCAACCCTGCCGTCCGTGTCATGCTCTACCGGTCCCGGCTGGCTTATCTGACAGATGATGCCCTAAAATCAGCGGAGCGTAGATGGGATTCCGAGACGCGTAGGCTTGCGGACGCTTTGCAACAAGCTATCCAAGGCGCGGCTGAGTACATGTTCTCGAACATGAAGTTTAGCTCCTTGGGCTGGAATGAAGCGCAGGCGTTGCTTTGGTCGACTACCGTGACAGCGGAAGGATACACCCCAACCCTCGAATCTCTGCTTCCGATTCACTTTGGCATGTTTCGCGAGGCTGGTAGATGGAGCGTCAGCAAGTGGCAACTTGAGGCTGTCTTGGGGCTCTGGCACTGGTCCTTGTCAGAATTGCAGCGTGTTCAGGCCCCTGGATCTCACCGGTTACAAAGTGCAAAAGTCTTTGCACTTGCAAATGATGCAGAATTATCTGACCTTCGAGCCATGATCCGACTCTGGGTTACCCAATCGCACCAGATCATGGCAGATAAGATCCGCGTCCCCACGACGCTCCTTACAGGTGACGAGAACTCGCCTATGAGCAAACGGTCATTTAGCAGCTTGACAAACCCGCTCCGAGCTGTGGCTTTGCAGCGTGCCGGACCCCAAAGCACCGAATCGGACTCGCTCGAGGCCGTGATTTTATCTATAAAGTCCTCGAGCGGACTATTGGAGCTGCTTGCCCAGGACATCTTTGCCATATTCGTCAGCAGGATGGCGGACATCCTGACCCCCCTGGACAGCATACAGTCATGGACACCCGAGTCCGCAACCGCCACACTCTCGGTACAAAATCGGAGAGTGGGAAATACGGCAATCGTGAGCAACCTACACACGTCGTCTCTGGCCGACATATTCGTATCGGCGGGTCTAGGGTCTCCGGAGGATGCGTTATTCAGCATCCTCCCTCCGTTCTTTGCTCGGGGAAAATTACCGAGCCTAAGAACCGTGGCCACTACTCTTTTCCTGAACACCAAGTCCATGAGGTATGCGCGCGAGTTCAACACGGCAGAGAGGATTCTACTCAGGTTAACTGCTATCGAGGAGTTTGCTGAACAGGCGGTGCGCGAGTTATGCAAGCTCTACCGAAAGGCGCTGGGGTCGCGAGACGCATCTGAACGTAGATTCGGGGAGAGTGCATACTCGAAACCTTGGTCGGCCGCGCTGAGCGAGATGCAACAAGCTGGGGACGGCATTGATAAAGCCTCGCGTCGCTACGACATGGTATGGGAGTACTTCAAATCACGCAAGGACCCGGAGGACTGGTACCACCGCCATGCTGAGGAGCTCCAGGAGTATGAACTGGGTGCAGAGTTTCTTCCGACGGCTCTGACACTGAGCTGTCAGACCAATCTCGCGAAGGTGAGCACGCAATCTGTCAGGCTCTTGGTGAGGTGGGCTATTGAGCATGATTGCCAAGAGTTAATCGAAGACCTTTGGGAAGGTCGTCACGGACTGGTCAACCAGGAACTGGGCCTGGGCTCATTGCAGTCGACAACGTCGCCTCCTCTTGTCCTGGCTATCGACCGGCATACCTCCATCGAGACGATCGAGACGCTTTTGGACTGGCCTGGGGTTAACGTTGATGTTCAAGACAGAGAGGGGAGAACACCCTTGTTTGTTGCAACCGAGAAAGGTGCTGTGAAAACCGTGGAGATGCTTCTGAAGAGGGGTGTTGATGTCGACCTGGCGACTAAACAGGGGCAAACACCGTTAAGTCAAGCGATCTCCGATGGCAAGATCGAAATCATACGGTTACTGATTGCAGCGCGCGCCGAGACATATAACGCGCGGGACGCTGATGGAAGACCCATGTTGCATCTGGCGGTTGAGACCCCGAGTTGTGGAGAGGAGATATTCGAGCTTCTCCTACGAGGCAACGCCGAACCAGACAGAACAGATTCGGCAGGCACAACGGCACTAATCCGGGCTGCGAAAGTTCCGAACAGTACTGCTCTTCGGATCTTGCTTAAATACAAGGCAAGAGTCAATATCCGGGATCTGGAGGGAAGGACGGCATTGTTCCACGCGGTAGATCAGTCTCACAAAGCTGTTGCTGAAGAGCTCTTGAGAAACGGGGCCGAGGTCAACTTAACACCTCCGTATAACCCACTTCACCGAGCAGTCGAAAACCGTGATCGAGACATGGTCGAGTTGCTGCTCCAAAATCATGCTACGATCTTCCCACGGGGTGAACATGGAGATGACTTCATTTTTGAGGTTGTGCAGATGGGACATTATGGCGTCATTGAATTATTGCTCGTCGCAAGGAAGAAGTCGCTAGGACATCATCTCCAGAACGTGCCAGACCTATCTCCAGCGCTACCCATCGCTATTGAGGCGTCACGCCCGGACCTTGTGCGGCTCCTACTGGATCACGGGGCGAAACCTTCATGCAAGGAATTGATGGGGGCAGTACGCAGCAGGAACTGCACCATGGTGAAGATGCTGCTGAAGGCTGGGAATGACCGGATAAGCACCGATCAAGAACATCAAGACCTCCTGCTCGAGGCAATTCAGCAATGGCACGGACGAGAAAAAGATGAGTGGCAGGCAATAAAGGACCTTCTTGCCACTCGGTCTATCCTGAGGATGAGAGGGAAGAAGCGTACCTTAACGCTCTTCAGGCAGCGTCGCAATACGGACGGGAGGATATAGTCGGGTTGCTATTTGAGTCAGGGGCTAATGTGAATGCTGTCAATGGTGGTGAGCATGGCACGGCCCTAAGGGCAGCGGTCTACGGATGGGACGACGATATCATGATTGAGTTTCTCCTTCGGAAGGGAGCGGATATCAATGCTCACGCAGGTGCTTCCGGGACAGCCTTGCACGCCGCCATAGAACATGGCCGTGGGAGGGTATTCGAAGTCTTGCTTGCGCGAGGAGCTGACATGGAAGCACGGGACGAGGCCACAGGTCGGACAGCTCTCCTCTGGGCGGTGGAATTTGGTCGCGAGGAAATGGCACGGCGTCTTGTGGAAGCGAATGCTAACCTTGAAGCTACGGATAAGGCAGGAGCCACTTCACTTCTCATTGCCGTTGAGAAGGGCTTCTGCCGGATTGCAAAGATGCTGTTGCATAAGGGAGCGGATGTGGAAAGATGCCTCGACGGAGATGACAGAACACCGCTGATTATCGCGGCGGAAAGGTTTGACGAGGAGATGATGGAAGTGCTGCTTGATGCAGAGAACAAGCCGGATGTCAATGCCCGAGGGGGGTTATACGGGAACGCTCTCACGGCGGTTCGGTACTGGGGGAGCAGCATCAGTAGCAACAGCCGGATCGAGGAGAAACTCTTGGAGGCAGGGGCCAAGTAGACGTGCTGCTGGCTTCCACTCGCGAGGGCGCTCACGAAATGCCTCGTTTGACCTAAAATTCGCCTTCCAACTTTCCAAACTCACGAGCAGAGAGTATCAGGGTAGACATTCTGGGAGGGATGACTGCCGGATATGTTGTCTCTTATATTTATCAGTGACCCTCCGATGTGTCTGCATCTTACGTGTCTGATACGAGGATTCCGTGGTTCACTGTCCGTTAACAAAACCGTTTTACGGCTCGAGCTTTTCCTCATTTCGATGTCAACAGCATTCCCATTTTGAGGCTTCCTTCTACTCAGACAGGACATATGAGGGTTGGACTAGTACTCAGGTGAGGGTGAGTAGGAGATATCGTTGAAAAAGGGGTTTCATCGAAACCTAAGTATTCCACTGCAGGTGGACCTCATAATGGCTACATCACCACCTAAATTTTGGCAACAAATCCTCTGTGGCGCAATTGGCTAGCGCGTCTGACTGTTAATCAGGAGGTTGGAAGTTCGAGCCTTCCCGGAGGAGATGTTATTTTGCTGGTCTTTTTCTCAAACATCACCAGCTGAAACTTTAATTGGGTTTGTGCTCTTGGATTTTTTTATCGTGTCTTGCTGTGACGGAGCTTCAGTATTTCCTGCTTGTCGACTCGTTCATTGTTGACAAAAGTACTTTTCGGCCGACGTTCCGGAAATACGGATTTGTTCCTTGGAAGCAGCTTGCTTTCAATCTCTTGCAGTGGCGTGCGGCGTAGGTGAGCCTCCTCTGAGGCGCAGGACGATACCCCAGGGGGATGCGGCGCTGGAAACCAATTTCACGGGCCACCAACACACGTCAGTCTATCAGCACTATCTGCCAGCTATCGACCAACAGTACCACAACTTTTTTTACGAACAGGTTACATTTGTCAGGCTAGTACAAGTTCGAGTATTACCAGGCGACGGCGGGTAGTTGCAGCGACTAACTGACTGACAACTGGTAAGGTAAGGTAAGGCGGGCTTACGGGCGGTTCCCGCTCCGGATGCGGCACTGAGCAAAACGCAGGTACACCACGCCGCGGTGGGGTGGATCGCGGCACAGTTGAGACACGGTGAGGTGAGATAAGGTGCGGAAGTGATCTGTGTGATACCGGTTGTGCATGGATGCATCTCGTCGCCGGTTACTTGTCTTTTTTTTTTTTTTTGAGGTCATCCATGTCATGCCTCAAAGAACGATCGGGTCTCACTTGTGCGCCCAAGACGAGACGCGGGACGGGATTCGAACTCGAGAGTACTCGAGAGACTTGAGAAACGAACTTTGTGAAATCGAGATCATTCCCTTACTCACTCATTCCCCCCGTCACCTCAACAAGCATCCTTTCTTTGTCTCCCGAGCGGAAAGCTGAAGGGGTCTTGGAAGTCAGTCCTATAGCTCGTTCCCCATCCGGCCAATGTGAAGGCTGATACAAGCATTGACGAATCAGAGAGCTGGAATCGCAACCCCATGTTGCCGTTAGGGGGAGGGAAGGGGGGAGGAGACGACGGCGAATGGATGACCACCTCTGGGGTTGAACTAGTGTTCGTTTGCCCCCTCGCCTACCCAAGGGTAAGCTTGGCCTTTGTGTGTTATGTTGCTTCCAGGATGGGATGGGGATGGGATGGGATAGGGAAAGGGGACATGAATAAAAGGACTGGGGCACAGCTTTCCGCCGTTTTCAATGGAGGACTTCTCCTTTCCCGTCTCTCTCGTTTTTCTTCTTCTCTCTTGAAGAAACTTCTTCTTCATATACATCGACCTACTCTCCTGTCTTGCACGACAACAAAACAGTGACCCAAAGTCCGTGTATATATCACCACTACCCTCACCACCATTCACAATGAAGTTCCTCACCATCCTCGCCACCCTCTTCACCACCCTCGCCGTGGCCCAAAACCTCGAAGGCCAGCCCGCCTGCGCCGTATGTCTCTCCCTTCCCCACCCATCCCATCATATCCCTCCCCCTTCTAACATCTTGTGACATGAGTAGACATCCTGCATCATAAGCGCTATTAGCGCGGCAGGCTGCGGCGCCGACGACATCGGCTGCCAGTGCGGCCCCTCCGCCGCCCCCATCGCCGCCTCCGCCGGGCCCTGCCTCATCAAGGCGTGCCCATTGTCGGCCTTGATCACAGCCGAGAGCGCCGGCAAGGCCAAGTGTGCTAACTACTCTGCTACGGCCGCCGCCGGGGGTGCTGCTCCGACCAGGCAGGACAACGTTCCTGCTACTACTACCACTGGCACTGGCGCCACGGCGGCGAATACCGCCACGTCGACTTCTACGGCTGGGGCGGCGGCGGTCATGAAGGCTGCGCCGGTGCTGGTGGGCGCTGCGGCGGTGGGGTTTATGGGTGTGCTTGGGGCTATGTAAAGGAGATGAGTATGTGGGAGGTAAGGGGAGAAAGGGGAAAAGATTGATACTCAATGGGGGGAAAGAAAACAAGGACGAAAAGAAGCAAATTAGGCGAAAAGGGTCTGCGAATTGGGATCGGTTGATTTTGCTTGGGTAATCAATCAGTCATTCATGAAGCATGAAATTGTGCCAATAATATCATTATCACCCTCACGATGCTGTGTTTGATGTGCACTCCTACCCTTACCAGGTGAGCTTGATATTGTTTTGTCATGTCAGTTCATGTCTTGAATGCATTGTGAGGTAAGATAAAGCTACCTTCTATTCTTTTTAACCTAAACCCACCCCAGACCAAAGCCACACTTGAACCTTCACATACAATATCCCACCACTCTACTCCTCCTCCTGCCCCTCCTCCGGAATATAAGCCTTCACAATCTTCACCTCCTCCACCGGCCGATCCCCCTTATCAACTGGCACCAGCCCCATCCTCTGCACAATCCTAATCCCCTTCTTCACCCTCCCAAAAATAGTGTGCTTCCCATCCAACCACGGCGTCGGCGCCAGCGTGATAAAAAACTGACTCCCGTTCGTATTCGGACCAGCATTAGCCATGCTCAAGATTCCCGCTCCGGTGTCTGTATTGCCTCAATTAGCATCAGTCTCCTTTCCCTTTCCGCCCAAGATATCAGCCCCCCCTTCCAAACCATATGCACCCTCCACCCCCCCTTCCCCCTCCCCATCCGCCACCCCCGCCGCCATCATAATCCCCATAACACACAAGAGAAATAACACCTGACCGAATGAATGCTGGTGAACTCACGCTTCAAATCCCCCCTAATCTCATCCTCAAACTTCTCCCCATAAATACTCGCCCCCCCCTCCCCGTCCCCGTCGGATCCCCCCCTGAATCATAAAGTCCTTGATGATCCGGTGGAAAACCGTCCCGTTGTAGTACCCCCGGGCAGCCAACGTCGAAAAGTTGGTGCACGTCTTGGGCGCGTGGTCGGTGTAGAGCTCTAGGGTTATGCTGCCCTTTTTTTCATTTTCACATCATCAGCTTCAACGCGGCAATGTATTGCAAAGAGGGGAGGAATACCATGGTGGTCTCGAGGATGACGTTTGTTGGCGCCATCTTTGTTGAGATGCGGTGAGTTTAGGATGGAAGCCCGAGTGAGAGTTGCAAAATGAGCAGTAAGCGAATATGTTTTTTCAAATATAAAACAGTCTTCTCTTGTTTCATTAACTTCAGGTCGAAAATGTTGGGAGCGTGATGTTGCGAATGTTGAGTTGCTGTTTACTTAAGAGGATGAAATGAATGAGACTTGAACATCGGACATGCGACTGAGGCTTATCGTTGAACCCCACAGTAATCGCACTGTGAGTCCGACCAAATTTCGCACTAGCAGACCTAAAGGTCACTGTGTTGACACTGTAAAAAGAACGTCCTCACAAGTGCTCCATTGACTTCAACACGAAACATCTCATGAACGCAGGATATATTACACCATAATGTACATTGCATGAGAGGCAAGAATGCACACTCTATTCGTTTCATTTATACAACATACGCCCGCCCAACTGGCTTATAGCGTCCAGCCACGTCTTGCTATCCTCTCTCTTCTCGCTGCCTCTCCCCCTTCAAATCGCTATCTTCATGTTAATGCGCCGTATCGCAACCGCCGTCCCTTTCTTTTCGTAATACAAATCCTTGCGGATGCCAGGAGTCCATTAAAATGCAGAAAACGCCTCCAGAAATGCAAAACCCACCGGAACCCCTAACCAATGCAGTTATGTGTAGAAGCAGAATGAAGTGTTTTGGTCCCCGAAAACAAAGCGCCGTTCGTCGTTCGTCGTTCGTTCAAGGTGAGACCGATGCTAATCGGTCAGCGTGGGGGCGAGGAAAGCGTGCCAGAAGACTCACTCTCTAGATCGCGTTCTCTCACTTTGGCCTTGTTCTTGCCAGCCGGCGGAGGCTGGCTAGGCTTCGCCACTTTGATCTTGTTCTTCGTCGGCGACGGCCCCTTTGGATTGCTCTTTTTTGGAGCAACCTGCACTGTCGAGTTCTTTCCTTCTTCGTCGTCTACTTTTTGTTCAACATTTAGCATGGAGCTGCCCTTGGCCTTTTCCTTCTTGGTGGTATTCGCCGCCTTGAGAACGACCTTGTTCTTCAGAGCGTTGTTGGCCAGTTTGATCTTCTTTTTTGGCTTAGAGGGATCCGACTCATCGGCATCGTCGTCCTCCTCAGCATCCCGCTTCTTGGGACTAGCAGCGCGACTGCCGGGAAGTGGAGTACCCTTTTGACTGCCTGGTGGCGTGTTGTCATTGTTTTGACTGCCGCCATTGCTGTTGCTGATCTTTTGGGCTGCTGCCCTACTCGCATTGCGCCCACTGTTGCCGATACACGAGCCCATATGATTATTGAGACGCGTCACCAGGATGCAACGCTTGCACTTGGAACAAGTCGCGCTGGGAAAGCTGAGAACGTTGGGTGGTCGATCCTTAGCACTACCTTCTGTCCCTGGTACTGGTGAATTCGGATCGTTGGGGTCTTTCTTTTCCATATCTTTCTTCTTTTTGCCTCGGCCTGGCCCTGGAGCAACCCATGTCTGGCCGTATATATCGTAGCCTGGCTTCTCTATGTATGGGTGCCTCTTGCAGTAGATGACACCGAGGTCTGGCTTCTTCGCGCCTTTCCCATCTGTGGGGTGTAGTAGTTTCGGCAGGTTGCATCTTGGACAGAGGATCTCCTTGGTCGTCTTGAGGGGATTGCCCTTGAGGGTGACTTTTCCATCTTTGTAGATCGCCGCGTCCGTCTCAATCTCGACGTCGGGTCTTTGGTCTGGTGTCGACCCATCTATGGCATTGAGTGCGAGCTTCTCGACCTTGATGGCGGCTGTGTTGGCGCGAGCCGACTTCTCGTCTCGGTGGACCTTAATTAATAAATCGTGAACAAGGTCGTATAGAATGTCGTCGAGCACCGAGTGTGCCTGTAGAAATTAGCAGGCCGTACAAAAGTTGGCAGCACGAGGCAGGGCAGAGTTAGAGAGCGCAACGCGACCGGCAGCCATCAGACTTACAAGCTTGTTCATGGGGGCCCCATCTTCGGGAGCGACGATGATACCGGCCTTGCCGGTGTCTCCCGTTTCCAATGACATATTGGTTGCCGTGTCTAGGGGAGGGGACAGGAGAAGGCTGAATGGTCGTGTGAGATAGTTTTGGGCTGTCTTGCAACGCCAACCGACACCATTCAGGCCAACCTTGCTAAGGTAATTGAGCCGGCTACCGAATTTTTGGGTCGCCTTCCCGCGACTTGGAGGTGCAAAAAAATGTCAGCCTCTTAGCACATAGCTCAGCTGCTCTGCACTACAGCAGATGTTCTGGCCGTGGGGAAAATAAGATAGTGTAATCGAATCTGATGCAGACCTCGCAACGGTAGGCAAAGAACTCGTCTGCAAACACAATCCTCTTGGCTAGTGTCGCGAATAATTGATGGCTGCGAATCTTGGGGCAGGCAAAAAGTTATCGGTAATAGGTATGAAGACTGGAGGGAAAAAGCTATCTCAGCAGCCACCTATTTTCGCCGTAGGGGGTTGAGGTACCAAGGTTTAGCGGGAGCTAACAGCACGCGCGGGCGCAATAATCCCTGTGAGCTGGAGCGCTAGGGGTTTGCGGTAGGCCGGGGTTATGGATTTGCGTGTTCCTTGACCTCCTGTCGTGCCTCGGAATTGGACTGATCTCCAAGGACGGAGAAAGGGAAAGTGTTGCCAAGCAATTTTGACGTGTAATTCGATCTTGTTCACTTCCTGGTTTGTTTGTATCCTTTGATTCTTGACCAGTCTGCCTCCGGTCTACGATGTTTTGCTTGCTTATATTACCCCGCTATGTATGCGCGACCCCCCAATGTTTCCAGCCCGATTCGTCCTGAGGCTGAGGCTGCATGTATGGGATAATTACCACCGACCCTCGACGTGGCAGAAAACGGGGGATCTGCCAATATCAGATTCCATCATCCATTGCGATTTGCGTGGGGACCAATCATAACTAGGTCTAAGCGTGTTCCCTGATCCCGTTTTAAGTTCTAGGGGGTGTCCATCAGGGGTCCTCGTCCAGCACAAAGAACATTCCGCTTGTTGACAAGTTTAAACTTGCACCTCCATCAATCCCATCACCACAAAAGAAACATGACTGGTTTATGACAGCAAGTAATCCATACAACCGCTAAACATGTCCCAACCACAACAGCCTTCCATCCGCTCGTTCTTTCAGCCCCGGCCTCAACCCGCCTACGCTGCCCCTCCATCGAGTGCGCCGCCTCGAAACCAACTTCAAGACGACACCCAGAACACCTGCGATGACGCGACTAAGTCTACACCAGCGCCGGTCCCTCCTCCCCCGGCGCCGCCGCTACCTCCAACAACTGAATCACCCAGATATCCCTCACCCGTTGCGGCCCCAAAGTCCGCCCCGATCCCAATAACCCTCCCCCCAACCATCCCCGTCCTCCCCTCACCACCCTCTCTCCCCTCCGGCGCAACCATTGTCCCCCTCGAAGAGCAACACATCCCCGCCCTCCGCCGAATCAACGCCCTCCTCCTCCCCGTAGCCTACCCAGACTCCTTCTACTCCAAAGTCCTCGACCCCCTCGTCTCCGGCCTCTTCTCCCGCGCCATCCTCTGGCAAGACTCCCCCTCCGACCCCCCCAAGCTCATTGGCGGCCTAGTCTGCCGTCTCGAACCAAACTTCTTCCTCGACAGCAACGGCCAACCCCTAGCCAACCCACCACCGCCTCTAGGGAGCAACCTCAAACCCAACGCCTCCGTCTCCCTCGACACCCCCTACCACGCAATCTACATCCAATCCCTCGCCCTCCTCTCCCCATACCGATCCCTCGGTCTCGCCGCCGCGGCCCTAGAGCACATCATCGCCTCAGCAACCCTCCTCCCAGCCGCCGGAGCAAGTATCGACGCGAGAACAATCTACGCCCACGTCTGGACCGAAAACGAAGAAGGACTAAAGTGGTACGAGTCCCGCCGTTTCTCCCGAGATACTAGTGGCCCAGTAAAAGGGTACTACTTCAAGTTACGACCCGACACAGCCTGGATAGTATCACGGCATATCGGTCCCGGATCTTCTTCCTCCATCCCTTCTCCCCAGCCAACAATCACAACAACAACCAGATCCCCACTCCCACCAACGCAAACCAACCCCAGCGTTCTCACCGCAGCAGTCAACCTACCTCCAATGGGCTCCTTACTCTCCACCACCACCACCGCCCCTCCAAAGGGCCCACCGCGTAAATCACCGATTACCTCTCCTTCTTCGTCTACTACATCGCTATCATATCAAAATACCCGGCCAGAGATGGAATGGAACGACCTCCCCGCCGAAATGGTTGCCGGCGGCAGCAGCGGGAGAGGAGGCGGTCTCGCTCCTCCTCCGCCGAGAGGTGGTGGTGGTGGTGGTGGAAGTGGTGCTGGGTCTTCGGCGACAAGTTCGAGGAGTAGCTCCAGAATTGGAAAAAAGAAGGAGAGGGCCTACCCTTCGGCGGCGTTTGGGCAGCAGTAATCGATCGGGTGGTATTGGAAACAGGGCCTTTCTATTACCAGTGAGATATGAATTTGGGGGGTTGGATTGGGATACAGAGTAGATGTGGGTTTAATCATATACAGCGCCCGGTAAAGAAAACACAACAGACATAAGTAGACAGACATCAGGATGCAAAAAACAAGAGAGGGGGTAGGGTAAAAATGAGAAGGAAGTTATATAAATACAGACAGACAGACAGACTTTGTTTAGTTTCACTTGTTAGTAGATAGAGCGTCGGGGGGAGGGAGAGAAAATGACTTGGTTCTTTCTTTACTCACAGATATTATTATTAGAATGAAAGATGCGAAACATAAATCACCAATAATTTTTAACTACGGTTGGTTGGTTCGTGAAACATGTAAACATTTCGCCAATGACCCTTTTTAGGTGGGGTTGATTTTATGTCATCTCAAAAAAAGGCTGATCTGGCAGGGTGATAATAACACAGTTCGGGAGAAAAAGGGCTCCTCTTCACATAGCAGTAGATAGCAAACAACTCAAATTCAAGCACACATCAACAACACCTTGATTTTCAGCATCAGGTTCCTAACAGCGACGCTAAACAACTTTCAAAAACTAAACCAACAACTCGCAATAAAACTACCATTTAACAGAATCGGTAAAGACAAGAAACCTCTTGTTCAAGGGGGCGTATGTTGTGTTGTGCACCAGAACCGAAAAAAACCATCTTCTTCCGTCCTACCCATACTACCATTGTAACAAACCCGCAACCCTATTTAGGAGAGTGAAAGAAAAAAAAAGTACATGAATAATCCGACACCAGTTTACATTTAGGCTGAGGCCAGAGCAAGCGAACAGGAAACAGCATCTTTGTACTTCGAATGCTCATATATTCGTCATCATCTTTTTTGTGTTGAGTAACACACACGCCAGTCCAGCCAGCCAACTCAGGTATCCCAACCAATGGCCCTTTCTGGCTGTGGTATCCTAATCTTACCATATCACTCTTACATGACGATACAACACCGCTCTCCTTCCTTCCTCGAGAAAGGAGACACCGAGCCCGCCCGCAAGCCGGACCGACTCGAGCGCTTGGAGCGCTTCTCGGGCGAGAATGGAGAACGTGAGAGTCTCGACTGCTTTTTGGACCTCTAGTCCTGAGCAGCCGTCGCACTAGTCTCTGGCACAACAGTGAGGTTATTACTTTTGGCGTTGGAGCGCAGCTCGCCGAGGTAATCAGCTGTGGTCAATCTCTTCTCCATCCCGGCAGCGACGAGGGCAATCAAAGCAGCACCGACACCGGATCCATCCTTCGCGATACCAATGCGGATGCGCTTGGCGCCCTCCTCACCAATGCCATCGACAGTGCGCAAAGCCTCGTAGATCATGTCCCTGAAGTAGGGGTAGTGCTCGACCAAGCTGCCGTCAACGCCGATGTCGACGGGCTCGTCAGCGTTGGCAGGATCAGTCAGCTTGCCTGTCTGCAAAACGATGGCGGCGATGGCGACAGCGGAGAGGCGCGCGGAGCGGCGGCCGATGGCGTTGGCGATAGCCTTGAATGCCTGGGCATCGTCGAGACCAGCAGAGTAGATGCCCAACTGCTTTTCAAGCTCACCACGGAGGGTCGACAGCTCGGGGGTGTTGTCCGCCGCGGCGACCGACATGATGGCCGTGTCAAGGCCCCACTGGGTGTAGACGCTCGAGTCCGAGACAATGTTGGTCGTTGACTTCCAGTCGTTGGAGCTAGAGTTTTCATCTCTGAGAAACGATACCTTGGGGTCCTTCAGGAGGTCGATGATAACGAGGCGCAGAATTTCGCCCAGGAACATACCCGACACACGCTTCTCGTACATTTGAATACCAGGGTTGGGGCTCGCCTTGTCAAGGGCAACGTCCCACGCGGTGTTGGGAAGGACACTGAGCTGGTTGTCGAACGAGCCCCACTCGGTGTTGATGACCATCTCTCCGGTAGTCTTGTCATACTCGCCAGAAAGGGGCTTCTTGAGGTTGGACAGCTTCTCAACGTACGCGCCATTGGTGCCAGTGCCGAAGATGGCACCCAGCACGGTGCCGGTCTTGCCTGGAGAAGAGTACGAACGGGCCATGAGGGTACCCACCGTGTCGTTGACAAGAGCCGCCACCTTGACGGGAAGGTGGAGCTTGTCGATCTCGTCTTGGAGAAGCGCGCATACATCCTTACCAACAGCATCCGGAATATCAAAGCCCTTTGTCCATCTTATGAGCGTGCCCTTGTTGATTCCTACTTGCTGTACTGGGAAACTGAAGGTGAAGCCTAACCGGAAAACGTGCTCGTCCTTGTAACCGTCTGGGGAGCTCATGGTCATCCGCCGGCGAACATGCTGCTCGAAGTGGTCTTCGTGGTGTGTGTGGAGGAACAATTCGACTTGTTTGGCAAGGAAGGCGAACAGCTCTTGCGCCGTCTTGGCAACCATAAGCTCTCTTGGGATAGCGACCTTGGAGAAGGTCAAGTTGAAAGTGGTGTCGCCATTGAGCTGGATCGAGCAAACGCGGAAGTTGGTGCCGCCAAGGTCGACAGCCATATACAGGCCCTGGGGACAAGGTATCAGCGACGAGAACCAGGTGCGGCGACATTTACAACCAGCGTACTAACCTTCTCGGTGCCATTGGGCACGCCCGTCACGTATGTGGGAATTTGGCTCAGACTGGTCCCGTCCTTTTCCAACCCCTCCGCTGTGCGACACTGGGTTAGAAACTAAGCTGTCTATGGGTGAGACCACTGTGTGCTACTTACTCATTTGACGGCGGAACTCGTTGACGGCGCTATTCACCTGATCATCTGTGTAATCGAACTGCGCGGCAATGGCCGCGGATTGGGCTTCGAGGGCCATTTTGAGAGGTTTTGAAACCGGAGCTTCCGTTGGAAAGGGGACAGAGAGGGGGTTGCCACAAGTTGGAGAGGCCTGGTCGTTCACGGCGAGGGGCGAGTGCGCAGCTCTGAAGAGGGGACGGGCGTTATTGAAGATATCAGAATAAAACAGCTTTGCGTCACGAAGAAAGAACTGGAGGGCCTGTGCCAATGTTTAGTTGGGTGTTGGGTATAAGAATAGGAGTGGATGTGGTGGAGGAGCGAAGGAGGCTTCGGGGTTGGTGGCACATGGGAGCTGGGGGACATGATGGAGAGTGATGGATGCTGATGCGGGGCACTGGGGGCGGGCGCGGCGGGGTGCTGCGTGACATAAGAGCTCCCGGTCTCTTTGAGCTTCCCTGTTTCGAGCTTTCCAAGCAACACGGTATGGGACAAAAACTTACAAAGACGAGCACCAGAAAGGCCACAGAACACAGATGAAGCAGACCAGACGAAGCAGACAATGACCTGCGCGAATTAGATTTATGTTTGGCAGCAGCTGGTGAGCTGTTAAAGGCGCGCCAAAAGGCGCCTGGTGACTTTGGAGACGACGTTTTGACGGCGGGGCTTGACGGAAACGCCAAGGAATTCGTCGGTGGAGGGGCTGCCGCGGTGGGCTGCTTCTGTTGGGTTGTGCGCTGATAGGTCAGCCGGGGGATGAGGCGGGGACCCCGCGGGGTTTCTTGGCTAAGAAACGGGCCGTATCTGGGTGATAAAATCACCCGATGAAGTCATGGGCGGACTTGAGGTTGTGGTTTCCGTTGCAAGGCTCTTGGAGGGCTGCAGCTATCGAAATTGCGCAGCGACTCCGGACGTGATGTGGGAGCGAGCTCCGTTGGGTGTCCTAGAATCGGCCAAATAGGCGGTGCTAATTCGGCTTTCTAAACGCTTTGAATCCGCCGCAGGTCTCCTGAACTCTAGGGTACCGTGTTATAGTCAGGTACTAGTAGGGTGCCTGTCGTGAAATGTGTCTAGCTCGTCGTCTAGGTCGAGCCCGTTCCTACACTATTGTTTGTTCTTCGCGATACTAGGACAAGCCGAGTTCTGTTGAGAGTCCGAGTGTTGTTCGTCCTTGCCTGCCCCAGTCTTCAGGCCGGCTCCGAGGATGCGTCCGATATTATTTGCTGCTGTGCCAATTGGCCAATGCTAGCCAGCCACTCGGAATCTTCAAGCACGCCGTATTTATGAAACGGAAGTCGCGATAGGTATAGATCTCGTCAACTTCTCCGTCAGGCTCTCGGCACTCGATAATTAGGAGTAGCTTGCTCCGGGGGGAAGTGACAGTCGGGTACGGCGGCAGAGTCGTATCGAGGTATCGAGACAGGAAGGCTAGAAATAGCTCACTGATTTAGAGGTGTTAACTCGTCTTTCAGGTTGAGGAACTGAGAAGAGAATGAGAGAGGGGCGGCTCTACAGGAACAGTACGTATATGTGGGTTTTGAATGTTTCGGCGGTCTGATCGAGCTGGCACAGGCGCGCTGAAATAGCTGCAGTCAAGAGACACGCTCACGGCCCAAGTACAACGCCAAGAAATGCAAGATCCAGGAGGGCAAAAGCGGCGAAGAAAGAGGAATGCAATATACTGTACATTTATACTCGGACGAGGGTATGAAGCCATCGTGGTCTCAACAGCAAAGAGAGACCCATAGAAACTGAAGGAATTAAGCGACCTTATACCTTCAACTCTTGGCCGTTCACATCCCACGGAATACATTTGAAGAAGGTCACCAAAGCAGACATTACCATTGGGCAGCCAATATCCAATGCCGTGGTGAACCAGGACCACAAGATGGGAAAAACCCGGTTCCACCCCGCATATTCCATGTAACCAAGATCAAGGCATCCTCTCCAGCCGACTTACACGGCTTTTCAGATCGATGATTGGTTGACACCAACCACCTCCACTTGGACCGCATTCACGAACCCGAGGGGTCTCGATCAAGTGCCCAAGGCCAAGAAGAACGTTGACTACCACATGTGGACAATTACCGAGAAGAACAAAGGCCTCTGTCTTGGATAGGTCCTGGGAAGAACCCCTGGGTCGGCTCCAATATACACGAGCTTCGATGCCCTCCTTCACCCCTCTCATCAGATCAGAGGTTTCAGACGACTAAGATCCTATTATTTACCTTCACACCTCTGGCACATACAGCATAGGTTATCACCTGGTCGATAAACCCTGAATGTGGGAATATATTAGGTCGAAGTATCCATCAACATTCTGTTTTATCAAGCAGTTCCGGAGTTGCCGCCAACTCACCTACAGCAACCACAGGTATCCACCTACCCTGGTGCGAAGTCGTAAACTAAACATAGGGTCTCGAACGTTTAACTCTAAGTTGACAGGATGATGTCAGTGAGTATTCGAGGCTCAAAGTTAAGAGGCCGTCTCCACCATGCATCACCGCCGGTGCCATGTACGCAGGTGGCTGTTAAAACTATACGTATAACCATGTTAATTCTTTTTTTGCCAGGAGGTTATCAAACCCATGACCTGAAATTACGTACCTGTGGGTGTTGAGAATCCAGACAACTCAAGGCCTGCATTTCGAATATATAGACCTTCTGTATTCAATCTTTATCCTATCCATGGTAACCTCCTACGAAAACCAGCTGCAAGAACGACCATGAGAATCCGCAAGACATCATGTCTGGTTGCCAACAGACCACAGACACTATCCTGGCAACTTCGGACGAGCGGCAGAGTAAATCTCGAAGCAGAACTCACAATGACTGGATGCATGACCCCGCGTTCTTAACGATGTGGGTGGCTTTACTCTACCTTAACTTGAATCTCTAGCTATCTAGAAAGGATCACTGGTTTTTGGTCAACTTTCGACTACGGACTGGCAATGAAGGTGTGGGAGACAGGGATAAAGTATGATGAATCATGTGGACAAGAATGGGACGATAGCCAAGTGAAGAACAACAGAAACCATGGCATACAGCAAGACACCACCACTCAGTCAAGCGTTATCATTCTCTTTCATGGATTACCATCAACATGTATATACATAACCAACCAAAAGCAACCCCCCCCCCTCAACCAAATAACAAAAACCAAAACTAAAGAAAGGGTATCACATCTCTCTCACAATCTCATCTCACATCATCAACACATATCATACAAACTTCCCGTCCATATCATCCAAGCCCCCCTTACAGTCAACATAAAGAGCGATTGATCATTAACCCGCCAACAAAACCCCAAAGCCCCACTCCGGCACCGCAGTATGACTTGAGTTCAATCCATTCTTCATCCAGCAGGTATGCTCCCCAGCCTTATCCCCCTCCATAACCCCCCACCCAGCCCCAGTACATTCCTTCTTCTTTGAACACAGCTCCAAGCAGTCCCTAAATGTCTTGACCTTTGCGTTGGAAATTTCTTTGGCTTCCCCGTTCTCGGAGTAATCCACCCCGCAGAGGGTGATGAATTTCTTTCCATTGTTGGAGAGGTAGTGTGTTCCTTGACTTTGGGGGCAGGAGAGGCCTGTACCGGTGGCTGAGGGAGAGGTACCGCTTGTGGTGGAAGTTGGGGAGGAGGGGGAAACGGTGGTTGTTATGTACACCGTGGCGGGCGCTTCTGTAGGGGTTGTGGTGGTTGGGAGAGTTGATAATCTGTATCATTTAGTTAGTATGAGTAGAGATGATAGGGTTGGGATATGGAGATATCATACCCAGCTGTCTCAGCACTTTCAGGCTTCTTCGCAAGCCCAACACCGAGTCCCACCCCAATAGCGATAGCCAACAGCACCAACCCCCCTACCGCCAAAAGCAACAGAAATAACCCCCTCTTCACACCGCAAATCGTCCCAGCGAGGCGAGGTCTCCTCCGTTCCCGTTCGATAGGCGGAACAGCTAGTGTACCGGCCGGAGCAGTGACAGGTGTTCCCGGATACCGAGGGACAGGGTCGAAATCCCCGTCGGGAGACCAGTTGTAACTTCCTTGCTGTCCTCCGTTTCGGTGGTGATGATGAGCTGGGTTTACTGTCGCTAGCGGGTAAGTGCCTGGGGCGTTGACCGAACCCTGTACCCGGAGAGGATCCGGCAGCGGTGGTTCGACGACCGATTTCTCGTCGGAGTAGAGGGGTGATGAAACTGATAGCTGACTCTGGACTGCCGTAGTCGCTCCCGAGGTAGCTTGGGAGACCCTTCGATCGTGCGAATAGCGAGGTTGTTGCTGTTGGGACTGGAGAAACGCTCGTTGACTGTCTCGCGTTGAAGGGCGGTAGATGTCCATCATGATCACGATTACCAAGTCAAAATGTGGACGTCAACCTTTCGACTTTCAAGGAGTCTATGAAGCGGTACAACGGTGATAACACATGGATTAATGGACTGCCGGCATGACGCCTCGCAGTATATGGGCTATCATCTCTATGTAAGTCTGCCATGGGACCTCATAGTCAGGGGCAATAACTGTGTGCTGGCCAACTGCCTGTAATTTCACGTCGCCGTAGCGGCGCTGGTTCATTGAATCCTGGCGCTGTTTGTTATGCACGTAGGCGGCCCTTCTATCGCGATATCTGGGCGTTTACACCAATGGCAGAACACCACCATGATGCTGTGCCGAAGGGAGAAGCTGACGGCGGGTGTCACTGAGCTGCAGAGGGAAGCTTTTCCACAAGGCCGCTTGACTCTCGCCTCGCACAGGTCATTTCCGCCGACTCCTATACAGGTAGATCTGAATATCCTCGTCAAGCACTCCAATGCTCGAATGCCAGCAGGGGGAAGCCGAGTCTTTGCGAATCCGAGATGCCAGAAGATCCCGCAGTACACTTGAGCGGTTACCCCCAACCGGCTGTTTTTCATCCCGCTGCGTTTCAACGGCGGGAATGCACCACTGGGTAGCAATGAAGGCTCTACTGCAACCTCATCCACGTTGTGGGGGAGGAGCTGCCGCCGACGCCAAGACTCGTGGAAGGTTGATGGAAGACTGTTGTTTGACCGGTTGTCGGTTGATTGGAGCTGTGCCGCTGGGCGCTCCGAGAGGTGTGATTTTGTATGAGGAATCGTCATCTCCGCCTCGACAGCAGTCATCACGGAACTGACCGAAGACCTTCCAGCATTCTGATAGGAGAGGTAAAAGACAAAACACCGGTACCGAGCAATATCAAGACGTCAACTCGCACTTGCGACTCGTGAAAACCCACGAACGAAGCGCCATCGACACCGTTGCCGACCGGATATCAACGTAAGTGTCTGTGTTGGAATTTGGGACGAGTCCAACCGTATGTGCCGCTCAGCGTTTGGCGCTTGTTGTGTCTATTGTCCTATTGTCCTACCCAGGACAAAAACGACAATTCCTCATGCGGCGTAGCGGAGATAAAGAGCTTCGCCTTTGTTTGCGGACAGCTGGCGAGATTTCGAGGTGGATAAGCGGTTGGTGGAAGCGTTCGAGCTTCTTTGATCTTCCTTCTGAGTAAGGCCAAGTTCATGATTGTCATTTGATGCTGGAAAGTGATGATGTCGATTCGCAACGGTGAAGTTCTCAAACATCCGCCGTTCAAACGGATGAGATCTGAACAATTGCCAAGTCCCGAAGCTGCGGCTGAGACAGTGCGAACAGGGCTACCCACCAATCAGAACCGCGGCATCGTAGCCCGATCATTGGCGCAAGCGCGGGTGTCGTCCAAGACCTGTGAGGCACAGCGCCTCAACACACAGCCACACGTGGGATTTGGCCTGTGCTTACTGAAGAGCCGCCCAAAAGTCCTACGGAGGTCCTACCGTATCCGTACCCTGTCCAAAAAGGGTTTAGGTCAGGCACCTGCACTGGATGCTGTGCAGGGCAACATCAGGCATCGAGAACCATCAGTTCCTTTGCTGTTGATTCCCAGTCCTGCGGCTGGAAGTCTTGCAGCAGCTTCCCCTCACCAGCACTTGGGAGACGGCCCCCACCAACCATCTGAACCACGACGATGCAGTTCAACGGCAGCGACCTGAGAGACTGTCTCAGAACTGCCAAGTAGACTCACTTTCATCGGGCACGAAAAACGAAATAAAGAGATGAGAGAGATATAAGCTTGGGGTAGTGTTGGGCGTGCTGTTGCGGAACACCCCACCAAGCACAGCATCGACTGTGATACGCTCTCCAGGAAGTCCTGGCAAGCGATGCGGATATTTCCAGGTTCCTGATTGCTTGGTCGGACTCGCTCTCGTCTCCTCAGGAACTCGGGGAGCATAGCCTCTGAGCAGATGCATGCTGCCGAGCCAATCACGTGGGTGCAAGAATCCAGGCTGCAAAAACAATACCAACCTACTTACTTTGCGATGAAATAACTATCACAGTTTCGATCCTAAAAATCTTAAAAGAATATTTCTACTACTTAGGAACCTGAAGATCTATTCTGTAGAATTTTATTGAGTCTACTTTAGATTTGGTGGTGTTGTGGTAGCTTGAAGTACTTTAAGCATATCTCTTTTTGTGGTCTGGATTTCTGCACCCACGTGCCAATTCACCTGGAAGCTTGCCGTCGGTCTGTTGGTTCAACTTGCACAAGAAGAAGAGTGGTCATGATCGCCATTCGTGAGAGATCCGCGGTCTCATCCACGTCGCTGGTGCTGACCCCGCTGTCCTGCCGCCATGTTTGACCCCTCGTTACCTCAAGCCCAACCCATGTAACCCCTGCCGACCATTTTTGACACATCCAACTTCAATTGCGGCGAGCCTTCTGCAGGTCAGCAGAGTTCTTGGACAGTGTCAGTTTTGGCCACAAGGACTTGTAGTACCTACCTTCAATTGCCAGTGTTGTTTGCTGCTCGTTACGTTAGAGATAAACTCCCTGTCGAGACCTTGAAAAGGTGGTGGGGCTATCGAGTTCCTTCCGCACTTAGCGAGTCCTAGTGGCAGACGGGAGCACGCAATTGGCCGCCTGAGAAGGAGGCACGAGGCGGGAGTGACAGCATTCCATTTCATAAATGTTGCGCTTTCCAGGGCTCAACTCGCCGTTTCTGACAGTGAGAAGTGGACTTCACCGCAAAAATACCGTAAAAGATTTCATCACCGTCGCCGGGGATTATACTCTTCTGGTCGAGGACCGTTTGCTCTCTGCTTGAAGTAATTCCCTTCTCGGCCCTAGGAAACGACCGCAGAGAAGCCAAAAGTTTCCCGCTTTCAGGTTGTCGCTCCAACCTGGAAACACCGTTGCTCAGCCTTACACACCACCCCTGGCTCCCATTGTTAGTGCGGTGAGCTGTGCTGGGCATCCATGCGACAGGAGAGAACCGTCGGTCATCAGCCACAGACTACCTCCCCAAACCAGCACACTCTCCCTTTGGGTTCTCAACAGTTGCCCCTGGTTCTTCAAGCAACTTGATTAACTTGATTCCACACGGCCACCCCAAGCAGCACCCACGGGAGGTTCTGTCTCTCAAGCAACCTGTGCGAGGCTCGAACCAGCGGCCACCCCCCCAACAAACAACATACCAATAACGAACCCACCCACTGCAACCTGAGTCTTCCCCCCCGGTTGCGAGGCACCTAATTTTCCCGCTCCTACCCATCCGCCGTTTTCCCCGATTCAGCTCACGGCCAGGTCTCTCTTGTCCAGCCCTCCAGCAGCCCGCAACCCGCCGCGCGCACACAGCCCACCCTCGCTCACTCTCGCCCCCTCCTTTGCCCTGTCTTCTTTCCCGTTCTTTTAATACTAAATTTCCCCGACCTTCCCCTTATGAGTTCTACGAACTCCCGTTTCAAAGGCTTTCCAGGCTTCGGTAAGCGAAAATCGAGCGGCCCTCCACAACAGAACGGGCAGAACGGGAGAGCCAGCCCACACATACCCCAGACCCAGACCCCGCCTCTGGGAGCCCCTCAAATACCGACGCTGTTTCCGTCGCGCCCGGGTCCTGCCCCGTCGATTGCGTCCAACTCTTCTCAGCAGAGTCTCCCAATGAATCATCCAGGTCCTGGTCCACGACCACCTAGCTATACTCCGCAGAACTATCCTCCTGGTCCTCCCGGTCCCGTCGGCCGTACCAGTCCTCTCGCCAACCAAGGCCCGGCTCGCACCCCGCCTTCGCAAATGGTCGGAGGTCCTCCGCCCATCAACACCGGCGCTCCTCCGGTCGCTGGGTACCCACCGCCTGTGATGGGTGGTGGCCCCCCTCCGCCGCCAGGATATGCCAACCCAACCGGTTACCCTCCCCCGCCGCCGCAGCCTACCGGCCCCGTCGCCCCTTATCAGCGCAATGCGGCCGCCGAAGTGGAAGGAAACAGCCGGAGTAAGGCCCAGCTGATTGTTGGCATCGACTTTGTAGGTAGACCCTTTGAGATGGTGTTCGCATTAGTAGAAGGACTGTGCTGACGAGTCTGGGAACACTCAGGGCACCACATTCTCTGGCGTGGCCTTTGCGTTCGCCACCAACAACGAGGCGAAGGAAGATATTATTACAGAATGGCCTGGTGCCGGCTCATATACCAAGCAAAAGGTTTGTGGGCTTGCTTCCTGGGACCGCTATGGCGGCGACCCTACATGCACATGGTTCAGCCACTAACTTCCATCCCAGATCCCCACAGTGCTGTACTATGATCAATACCAAAAGGTTGTGGGCTGGGGTCCCGATATCGCCGATGCCCTCGCCCCAACAGGATACCCCAAGCCGGGTGTCCAAAAGGTGGAATGGTTCAAGTTGCAGCTGATGCTTTCGGGCAACACATATATCGACCCCATCAACCTCCCTCCCCTTCCACCAGGAAAGTCCGAGATTGATGTGGCTGCCGATTATCTCTTCAAGCTCCGCCAGGCTATGAGAGCGGCTCTCCAGAAGACTCTGGGTGAGGTGTTCAACCGTGAGGAGCGAAATATCCGTTACTACCTGACAGTGCCCGCCATCTGGAACGATGCTGGCAAGGCTGCCACAAGAGCCGCTGCCATCCAGGCCGGTTTCCTTCGTGACGAGAATGACAACCGCCTTACGCTGGTCAGCGAACCTGAGGCTGCTGCTTTGTTCTGCTCCAAGACTGGTCTCCTGAATCTCAAGGTGCACGATGCCGTCCTGATTGTGGACTGCGGTGGTGGCACCGTCGATTTGATTGCCTACGAAGTCGAAGATGAGAACCCCTTCACCGTGGCCGAGTGCACAGCCGGTTCTGGTGACTCTTGCGGTTCGACCGCCCTCAACCGCAACTTCAGCAACATCCTCCGGACCAAGATTCGGAAGATGAAGTTGCCCGACGGTTCCAAGACCGCGGGCCGTGTCTATGCCAAGTGTATCATGGACTTCGAGAACCGCATCAAGGCCGATTTCCGAAATAACGGTCAGAAGTGGGCTGTCGACGTCGGCATTGAGGCCGAATTCCCAGAGGCCGGCATCGAGGAAGGCTACATGACTTTCACTAATGAGGAGATCTTGCAATGCTTCGAGCCCGTTGTTAACCGCATCCTGGAACTCGTCCGCAACCAGATTATCGCCATTCAGGCGCAGAACAGGACACTGCAGAACATCCTGGTCGTTGGTGGCTTCGGTGCTTCCGAATACCTGTTCCAGCAGATCAAGTTGCACGTCCCGCCTCAGTTCCAGTCCAAGGTTGTCCGGCCCATGGATTCCGTCGCTGCTATTGTCAAGGGTGCCGTCACTGCTGGCATTACCGAAAGAGTTATCACACACCGTGTTGCCCGCCGTCACTATCTGATGGCCACTTTGCAGCCCTTCAAGGAGGGATATCACCCTGAGGCTTATCGTGTGCCCTCGCTGGATGGAAAGGACCGCTGCAAGTTCACTCGGCAAATCTTCGTGCAAAAGGGCCAAAAGGTCAAGATTGGCGAGCCCGTCAAGGTATCCTTCTTCCGACAAGTCGCCCCTGGCGCCACCCTCATGTACGAAGATATCCTGTACGCCTGCGACGACGATGTTTGCCCAGAGTACACCAAGGATCCTAGTAAGTTCACTGCCAGCCCAACTTTGTCAGAGTTTAATATTAACCATTTCAACAGGAATCAAGGAGGTCGTTACTCTTACGTCGGACTTGTCACGCAAGAACTTGGAGAAGGATTTCGAGAGAATGGACACACCACAAGGCACCTTCTACCGTGTCTACTTTGACATTTATCTCACCCTGGACGGCTCAGAGTTCAGCGCTGAGCTTGTGTGCCAGGGCGAAGTCATGGGCCGGTGCCGCGCTAGGTTCAGGTAAATGTTGGAAGTATTGATGGAGTTGCTGCTTTTGATTTTCACATTGCATCGGATCTCAACAATGATACCTCTTTGAAGTAAAATGGGCGTGTTTATTCGCATACTTGGCAATGGGATTTGTGTGGTTGAGAGGTAGAGGGCCGATATATAGGACAGGGATTTGCTTGAAGGAAGACAAGAATTGAGCAGAGATAATTATCATCCGGAGTGTACATCGAAATAGGGACGACTCAAGAGACGAGATGGAGATCCTGCAACATCGGATTGTTCGATTCAGGCAGACAACACCCAACTTGGGCACGATACGAGGAGGTTGGCATTTTCAGCGGGATTCAAGCGGAAAGGAACATGGCAATATGCCTGTTGTTTGTCTCAGTTATGATAGATAACGCGATCAGCTTTGGTAATGATCTTTTGATAGCAACTATGCTTGAATTTGATGATGCATTTCTGGAAGGGCCTCTTGTTGATTTGGGTGGGCGATGACGTCGGCAGTCCCATCCCCACATGCAAGCACTCATAGGGCTGGAAAGTTGCTTGGACCAAGGCAGATTGGTTGCCGCTGCCCACAGGGGTCACCCGTGTCACACCACGAGACTTGGACGACTTGAGCCGACGACCAATCGTTCCTGCGGGACCTTCCACCCCTTGGATTGACCACACCCATACCTGCCATGTTGCCCCTGATATCAGAAACTTGCCAACACTTCGGTAGGGAAGATGGCAAGACAAGTCAGGTCCTGCCTTCCACTGGCGGGAAGTATGGCGGCCTCGGAATTCTTGGTCATTGGCAAGCAGAGCGGCAAGCCAAGATGGCTTCGCTTGTCTCCTTCTCTCTCTCTTTCTCCTTTGCGTCTTCTTGATAGTCGGTCGGCCAACGACACTCTCTTGTTTTTTCTTGGAATTTGCGAAATACATGATCTCTCCTTTACGCAAAACCTCTCTCTCCTTGGCCGAAAAAAGCGTGCTCGTTTCCTTTTTGTTTTCTTTATCCTGGTGTTTCTCTTATTCGGCCTTCTCCCTCAAGTTCTTCTAGACGCATCAATATATCCCGACTTTCCCTACTTCCTATTGTTTCCTACTATAAGAAGGTCGTGTTACGAAGAGAGAGAATAACCCACAATGTCTCAAACAGTCGATGGACGAGGGGCATGCTGTCGACAAAACAAGGCCACCGGCACAATGGTAGTCACTGGGCAAGTCAAGACGACCCAAGTTGTTGTTGACCCTACACCATCGCCCCCTCGCAAGAAAAAGCACCGCGGCAAACGTCTAAAAAGACTCATGCTAGCACCTTTGACACTTTTCGGAGGAGGCAAGGCGTCCGCCACCATCACCGTAACAGTCTACGGCGGCCCAGGAAGCATCTCCGGACCTGGCCCAACAATCTTCAACAACACTATCACCAGCAGCAGCGCAGCCATCACATCCTCCTCTCAACCTCAACCAGAACCTGATTCGAACAGCCCAACCCCCATCCCTTTGCTGGTTACCAACAACTGCGGCGAGACGATCTGGCCCGGCATCGGCACTCAAAACGGCATCGGTCCAGGAACGGGAGGGTTTGAACTCGCTCCGGGAGCCTCGAAGCAAATGTATGTTAGTCCTGACTGGCAGGGCAGAGTCTGGGGGAGGACAAACTGCTCGTTTAACGCTGATGGTACTGGTCCGAGTAACCTCAATGGTGTCAATGGGGCGGGGGCGGCGTGTTTGACGGGGGATTGTTTTGCTCAGTTGGACTGTCAGTTCACGGTGAGTTTTCCCCTTTTTATGCTGGAGCAAAGCTACCCACCCCATCACTTGATGTTAACCTCCAATTCTAGGGCGCCGTCCCAGTAACCCTAGCCGAATTCAACCTCATTGGCGGCATGGACGGCAAGCAAACCTTTTACGACATTTCCCTCGTAGACGGGTACAACATCCCCTTGGCAATTATTTACATTCCCGCCCGCAACACCTCCTGGATCCCCCCCAACCTAACCAACGCGGCTTGTATTGCCTCGAGCGGGTACCTCTCGGAGCCCTCTAGTACCGGTACTTTTTTCTCCAATTCCTCTTTTCCCATCCCTCTAGAGACGGTACAAACCAATCCCACGGTCGCTAGGTGGTGTCCCTGGGATCTGCAAAAATACCCGCCTTCCAAACCAGGCAGTGGGATTTATCCCTATCCCGACGACAAGATTGAGCGACCAATCTTTGATCCTTGTTTGTCTGCGTGTGCAAAGACGAATGCTCCGCAGGATTGCTGCACGGGGGACTTCAACGGGCCGGAGGTCTGCCGGCCGAGTTTGTACTCTGAGATGGCGAAGAGCGTTTGCCCGGATGCGTACTCGTATGCGTTTGATGACCAGACGAGCACGTTTATTATTCCGGCGGGGGTGGATGGGAGGTGAGGTTTTGTCCGGTGGGGAGGTCGACGAATATACTGGAGGTTTTTGGGAAGGAGCTGAGGAGTTTGGCGTCGGGGGGTTGGAATCCTGACAAGGGGACTGTGGAGAGGGTGAGGGGGTTGGTGGGGAATAAGAGTTATATTGAGAGTGTGAATCCTGTGAGGGGTGGGGGATCGAGAGTGAGGGGGGTGGGATGGGGGTTGGTGTTGGGGGGGATGTTGATGGTTGTTGTTGGGGGGATGGTGTTTTGATGTGATGGGGAACGGTGGTTGATGGGGATGATTGTAACGAGGACAAAGTTTGATACCCCCTTTTCGACGCTCTTTCTGTAGATTGTATACCCGGCTTGGATTCAGCTTTGACTATAGGGCTGCTGTTTGAGTGCTGTATGTAAACCTGTGTATATTAGTATGATCGATTTGGCGGGTTGTGAATAGACGATCTTTCACCATAAATACCCGATTTGCCTCGAAATGTTGGAACGCAGAAAATGATCAGACTTGCCCCTGGCAAATCATAATGTATTTGTCTTGGTTTGTCGCCATAGATCTATGTTTCTGACTCGAAACAAACAAACAAACAAAAATGCCCAAGGATGCTTCGCTGTTTTAATGTAAACATCATTACCCCCATGTAACATTGTATCGCTCATAACAACCCTTCCTCTACTTCCTCTTCTCCTTCCTCCTCCTCTCCCACTCGGCCCTCTCCTCATCATCACTCCCACTGAACTCGGCATCATCATCATCATCATCACTCTCCTCTTGCTGCTGCTGAGCCACGAGCTTGCTCCCCCCCTTGACATCCCCCACCTCGACAAAATCCCCCTGGTTCAAACTGGCATACTCGTGCTTCCTAATCAGCTCTTTGAGCGGCTCATTCCTCGGATCCACCAGCTGCAGCGGCGTCAACCCTCCTTTGTTTTTGATCCGCGGGTTGCTCCCAGCCTCGAGCATCATGTCGATTAGCGCGTTACCAAACTCGCGCTGCTCGGGGGGTTCGGAGTTGATCCACCTGATGGCGGTGTGCAAGGGGGTGTCGCCCTCGAGGCGGTTGACTGGGTCGCACTCGAAGCCGGGCTGGTCGAGGAGGGTGTCGATTATTTCGTAGTGGCCGCGGGAGGCGGCTTCGTGGTAGAGGTGGTTGCCCATTACGGTGGTGGTGTTGTTTAGGAGGGCGGCGGAGGCGGCTTCGTCGTCGGCGGGGAGGAGGGAGAGGAGGAGGGAGGGGTTGTTGGAGCGGCAGGAGGCGATGAGGAGTTCGGAGGTTGAGGCGCCCTGGATTGGTGGTGTTAGAAGGGGGGGTTGGGGGTATGGGGGCGGGGAGGGGAGGGACGGACCTCGTGGGACTCTTCTTCTTTGGGGGGGGGCATGGTTGGATGTGTAGGTAGCAGACGGATAGGTTGCGGGTTGAAGGTGATAGGAGGGGATAGCGAGGGGGCTTGGATTCGGAAGCTGTGGAACGAATGGTAGGGAGAAGAAGTAGGAGTTTGAGAAAACAACAGTGAAAACACAAGAGGTTGCTCTGCTTTGGAGAGTGAGTTCGAGTCCAAAAAATTATTGAGAGCAAGGCTCAAGCAACCAACCAACTGCGCGGCTGTCAAAAGTTATGTGCTTTAGATTACGGTCAGGAGGTGGCAGTGTGTGTTACCACTGATGACCCGACACCAATTCCCAGCACCCCGCCAGGTACCCAGCGACCTCAGTCCACTCCGATAAGGCCCGGCTCAGCGATAAGGGAGATCCCTGCAGGACCGAGGGTTCGGGTTGGCGGGGTTGGAAAGTGTTGTTAGTTATCGGGTCTCACCTTGAGGTCTTGCGTGCATTTGGACATTAGGAAGAGAGTGATCACTGGGCGAAGAGAGAGCGGAGTAAATGGTCTTCGTCAAGAGATAATTTGAGGTATGTTTAGGGCACAAATTTTCCTTTCTGGTCATAGAGTGTTAGTGTAGCGTATAAGAGGAGCCATCAAAGTACGCGTAGTCTTACTCTCATCTGAAGGCGTTTGATGGATGTTATGCCATGAAATATCCAGCTCTGGTTGATACCCAACCTCATTTGTTCAAGGCGAACGAGATGAACGTCTGAACTGTACTCAGCGCAGTCGAATTAGCCAAGTCACATTTGATATGTTGTTGATGTTACATGGTTGAGTTCATCAACTAAGGTTACCAGCGGGGCGGTTCACCCCAGACAATTTTTTCGTGACAAGCTCCAGGGTCGCCGACGACTCACTCACACTTCATCCAGTCACTCAAACTCAACCACATCCATCTCAAAAATACCAAACAGCATCATTTCTCTTCAGAAACATACCCCCTTCAGTATCCCAAACATTTTCGTAAACAACTGCCAAAACCGCCAAAATGCCCATCCTTTGTAAGATCAAATCCTATCCCACCTTGGCCATATCACACATCAACATCAGTCACCAACTAACCGTCCCAAAGTCTGCCCCTACTGCGCAAACATGCTCATCCTCTCCCGGATGGACACAGGCGGCAACCGCGTAGAATGCCGCACCTGTCCCTACCAGCACGCCATCGAGAGGCCGTACTACTCCCGCAAGGTCTTCCCCAAGGTCGAAAAAGAAGACTTGTTCGGCGGCCCAGACGCCTGGGCCAACGCGCAAAAGCAAAAAGTGCAGTGCTCGTCTCCCGACTGCAACGGTGGGGAGGCCGCTTTCTTCCAGGTGCAGATCCGGTCTGCGGATGAGCCCATGACTACGTTTTATCGGGTATGTTTTTTTACTGATTGGGATGTGGAAATGGGATGTAGGCTAACGGTGGTGGTGATAGTGCTTGACTTGTGGGAAGAACTGGAGAGAGAACTGATTTTTCATGTGGGGTGGGACTTTGGGAGATGGTTTCATTTACTGTGAGGAAGATAAAAGTTTATTGGGGGGGAAGCATCGCATGGAGTTTTGGTTATGGGGGTATCTTGATTATTATTTGGTGGTTGGCGTTAATGCTGGTAGATATCAACGGAGGCACATCTCTCTCACCGAGAGACCGCCTGGACAATATATATGCATTACCCATGTGTTCAACCATATCGCGCTCCTTGACTGCCGGGTTGCCGTGGTTCTTGATAGATGCGATCATCCCAGAAGACATCTCCTCATGGCGCATCCGTTTTGTACAGATCGCCGGTCTATGTGCTCTCAACGGCACGGCGCGGCTAGTTTAGGGTCGTTTCTTGTCGTCTCTCACGATGTCCTGGTTGCTGCTCAACCCTCGCGATGCCACTCCACCGCAGCCTTCATCCCCTCCGTAACCAGAGCATGCGTCAAGTTCGGCGACAGGATGTCTTTTCTAAAGCGCTCCACCTGAAGAAGCTCCAGCATCTTCAGACACGAGGTAGGATAGGTGATGTACTGGAGATATGGGGGGCGCGTCCAGTACTGCAGGTAATCGAGGTACGCAACGAAGGCGGGATTCTGGAGAAATTTTCGGGAGGCCAGGTAGTTAACGTATTCTGGGTTCCCTAGGGCTTGAACAAACTGCCGAGAGTCAGCCAAAGCGAATCAAACATGGTGGTCGGGAGGGTGTTTGCTAACCTCCAATTCCAGCTCGAAACGTGTATGGCCGCCGTACTTTGGCTCCTGCGAGGTCGCGTCGGGCAGCGGAGGGGGATCTTGGGCGGAGCTGCCTACTGACATTGGTTCGGATGCCATATTTTTCGGTCGTTTTGTATGCGTTTGGGAGACGACGTCGCTGATCGGGCAGGAAAATCGTCAGTCGAGTGGTTGGTTATCAAGGTGCTTGTGTGACGCAGTTGTTCAAGTCAAGGTGTGAAAGCTGCCAGGGAAGAGCCGCTGAAAGCGGGGAGCTTCGGCAGCCTCACTGCGCTAAATTAGGCCGCGTTCAGGGATAAATCGCCCCGCCTGCAGGGCTGCAGCTGCCCGTTACAGCGACAGTACGTACCGATTGAACAGCACGCAGCCTGTTGAACTTCAAGAGAACAACACATTTGTGGCAGATAATACGACCAGGGCTCGTATATATCTGCGCTCACAACAATCCTTACGGCAGCCTAGCCCCAGGATCCTTCGTTAGTGAGAATATCGCTCATTTTCATTCCGACAGCCTTCGGCCCTGGAGGCCCGCCCGTCCCTGAAGATGTCTTCAGAGAACACCACATCCGACTTGACAGATGGCCTCTCCAACTCAACAACCACCAAGGCCCCAGAACCCACCGCCTTCGCCTTTGCGCTCTTATTAAGACCGGAATATCTTTCCGTTGTTCTCAGTGCCTTAACAATCATCTGGCTCGGTGCTCATGGCTCACTTCGAAGACCGCCCTCTGCGGCCCCCGTCAAGGTCAAAGAGGGAAAGAAGCAACCAAAGGAAGACAAGTTTGCCGAGGGGCTTGCCGCTTCAGACGCCCTCATGTTTCCCATTTTGGCTGGCATACTTCTGATCAGCTTATACTACCTCATCGAGTGGCTTCAGGACCCCGATATCCTGAACAAATTCATGAGAGCTTACTTGTCCATCATGGCAGTTGCTAGTTTGGGCCGGCTGGCTGGAGACTCGCTGGACGTTTTGACGAGCTTGGTATTTCCATCTGCCTGGGTTGGTCGCGGTGGGGTTGTATATCATATCGACTCGGACGAGCACCATCAGTACGTTGTCGACAAGGTCACGGGTCGGCACATAGTCATCGAGGATCGGTCGTCCCCTCTCCCTGGTTTTCTGTCTATACTGGCACGTTCAAAAAGAGCTGAGGATATTCTCTGGGTGGTTCGGCATTTGCTCACAGAAGAATGGACTGTTAGGGGTGTCATGCGTGGCCTGGTCGTTGTCAAGTTCAACGTCAAGCTCAATGACCTGCTTGGGTTCATGATTTCGATCCCTTTTGCCGCTGCGTATCACTACTTGCGCTGGAACATTTTGTCTAACATTATGAGCGCGGCGATGTGCTACGCTACGTTCATGCTTCTCTCGCCGACCTCGTTCGGAATCGGCACGATGGTTTTATGGGGGCTTTTCGTTTATGACGTTGTCATGGTGTTCTATACGTGAGTTTCTTCTTTCTCAGACTTTAGCTACGATAAGTTAACAATATTTCAGTCCCTACATGATCGCCGTCGCCACCAAACTCGACGCCCCCATCAAACTTGTCTTCCAGAACAACAAAAGCGTCAGTATGCTCGGTCTCGGCGACATCGTCGTTCCCGGTATGCTTATGGGTATAGCCCTTCGCTTCGACCTTTATCAGTTCTACAAGAAGCAAATCAAGCTCGAGCCAGTCGAGCTGGTGTCTGAGACGCTGGCAGAAGACGGGACGAAATCAATCACCACAGATACTCAAGAACGTCGTGTGAAAGCTCCCTTCGTTGACCCTCGCGGCCAATGGGGCAACAGACTTTGGTGCACCAAGTTTGGCAGTATTTTTCCCATCAAGGAGGCGACGTCTGTCTGGGCTGCCACTGCTTTCCCGAAGCCGTATTTCTATGCTTCTATGGTTGGTTACACGGCAGGTATGATGGTTACGCTGACGATGTTGTTGGTGTTTCGACATGGACAGCCGGCACTGCTTTACTTGGTGCCTGGTGTTACGGGTGCATTGTGGTTGACTGCTCTGGCAAGAGGGGAGCTGAATGATATGTGGGGGTATACAGAGGATGGGAGTCTGGATACCGAGGATGTGGTTGTGGATGTTGGTGGGGGTGAGAAGGTGGTGGAGAAGAAGGACGAGGAGTCAGAGGAGGAGTCGGAGGAAGATGAGTCGAGTGAAGAGGAGGTCGAGGATGAGAAGAGTGATAAGAAGGTCGAGAGGAAGACATACTACGTCTCTAACTTTGCTATTTCCGCGCCTAGGATACCGTTACCAAAGTCGGCGAGTGCGCCCATAAACTAGAGGGATTACGCGGTAGATCTGGGTGGGCAATTATACTCTAGTGGGCATTATGCAGAGCCAGTTGTGTTGTTTTGTCGCGGTTTTTGTTGGGATTAGCTGTTCGTCTTTAGAAGCGATGCAATCGAGATCAGTTTCTTATTTCCTCTTAACACGGTTGTCATCAGTCATTATTCATTTCTTCATTGCAGCGGACTACCTATGTGCCTCCGCAAAATCAAGCACCTCGTCCAACTCCAAGATCTCATACGGCCCCAGCTCCCACCCTAACCCATCCTCCTTGTGATCTGGCGTCCTCACCGCAGTAGCAATCATGTAATCCGGCCCCATGGACCTCAAACACATGTTCACATCCTCCACCTTTTCCCCGCAGAACCTAATGTCAAACCTTTTGATCACCTGCGCCATGTCACTGTCTACATCATCCTCCCTAGCAGGAACCTCCCAAGCCTCCGCCGGTCTTGGTGGGCGAAACGAGACAAACTCGAGCTCTCGCAGCCACTCGGCTAGCAGAGCCTCACCAGTGAGCTTGATGTACGCCTCCCTCAGCGCCCACAGGGCATAAAACGCCCGGAGTTTCCCGTCAACAAGATCCTCAGGGTTGGAACCGGTTACTAACCCGGGAACAGAGGATAGAACTTGGTGTTTAAGGTAGGAGACTTCTCCTGGGGCGAAAACGTCGGCGTGCATGTCTACGAAGCCGGGCCAGCCGGAGCTCTCGGTGAGGATCATTTTCTGGTCGCGGGCGCGGCGCTCGGAGGTGCAGACTATGTCTACGCCTGTTTCTGCCCTGCCGTTGGGGTAGTTGGCGACGGCGACGAGGGCGACGATGCCGGCTTGGTGGGTGACGTTGAAGGATACTGGTTCTTGGTTGGTGGATGGGTCGATATAGACGGGTTTGGTTTTGGAATTGCGGGTGATGGTGGTGGCTGACCAGGGGGTTGAGGAGAGTTTGGAGATGGCGTAGTGCTTGAGGAGGTGGGAGGCGAGGGACATTTTGGCGTCGCGGAGGTGGAAGTAGCGGAGGACTGAGGTGCGTTCGGAGGGGGGGAGGAGGGATAATGCCCGGGAGGCCTGACAGGGGGGTGTTAGTTGTGAGCATCAGATGAAAAGATGGGGTGAGTAAACCTGCATGAGTCTCAAGGTCTTTGGTTTGTGTTGCTTTTGGGTACCAGGGGCGGGTGTCGAGGATCCACTGGACGAGGACGACACCTTTTTTGTCTGGCGACGACATGATTTTTTAAGGTGTGAGGGATGAAAATATGAATCGAATGATTTTCTTGTGAGTTTGGTGGTGAAATGTTTCGGAATGCTGCTCATCAGGTCATGTCAATGCCTCGAGCGCTGTGAGAGTTGGGGGGAGGAGTTGATGAAACGAAAATGGGCTGAGGATTTGACTCGCTGTGACACGACGTCTCTTGCATTGACAATTACTTAAACTGACAGCCACGGCTTTCCTCTCTCACTTTATTTCCCTTTTTCTTCACCCTCCTCCCATTTTATGAGGGGGGAGGGACAACTCTTTCTCTTTTATCCGCTCAGGCATACCCCGTCAATTATCGTCATTTGTCTCCCTACCTGCTTTCCCACCACTTCAAAATGACGACCAGTCTCATTCGGACATTTCATTTGCAAACCATGCCCTCACGACCTTGCACGCATCAACCACCAGATTCACCAGGCAGGCCCAGCATTTTGCAAATTCCGATTTTGACGACAAAATAAATAATTTTCGGACGACTTCGAGCAAAGACAATTTTCTCAGTTCCACTGAGGGGTTCCCACGAAAAATGCGTTCCGATCGCCGATCCGGAACATTGACCAAGCCCGACCCAACTCCGGTCCGGCCGAGCATGTCAACACATTTCTCATTCAATTCACACACACCACCACCCCGAAGTGTTGATAGCCTAGAAAATCGTACCTACAAGGTACGACCATATGCGCTCCGCTTGCCACCAAGGACAATCCTTTTCCGGTCTTTGCCTCACTCGCCAGATCCGATTTGTTCCTTCGACAACCACCCCCTCGCTCATCACCCATCCCATCCCCCGATGAGATGACGCGACCGAGCCCAAGCGTCGAGCCACCGTTCCGCGGTTCTTGTTGTCCATCCTTTTCACATTGGATGCCCAGCAAGATTCCTTTCTCTCCAGGTTGGTGTTCCTCACTTTTTTGTTCCGACATGGTCGTTGAGCAGAAGTGAGTTGAGCCCCCCTTGTGAGAAAGCCGCGTTGAGCGTTACAACCCTAGCTCCGCTGTTTTTTCTCCTTTCTATCTATCAGGAGGGATAGAAGACAGCGTTGTAGCAAGGAAGCCACGCTCCACGTCGCAGACTCCCGCCGGAAGAGCTTGCAGATAGCGCCCCCTGAAAAAGGACGTGGTCTCGCTCCATGAGGCGGTAGAAGTTAGCCGTGTTGTAGCATGGATAGTGTTTCACTCCGTCCTTGGGAGGCACTTTTCGCTGGAAGGGCCACATTTCTTTTTTCTTTACCTTTCCCTGTTTTACGCTGGGTGAGGTGAGTAGAAAGAGACAGGTCCCCCCACCCCCAGCGAGGCGTCGATTCACAATCACCGGAAGAGCGGCCTTGAGTCTTTCCTAACCAAAGAAGATTCGGCAAGTGACTGAGGTGATCTGAATCCGCTGACGCTAGGGGGCATCCTGGGGGGCATCTGGTTGTCTGCTCAAAACCCAGGGAGACTTTGAACAGACGTCAATCTGTGGCGACCTGAAGCTTGAGAAGACCCCAGGTTCAAAAGCCCTTTCTCTGTTTTTTTGTGGAACACACACAGATACAGAAAGAAAGAAGTGATGATGTGACGTTGCAGTTGGAGACACGATTTTCAGCCCTCCATAAACGCCGAGAGTTGGGCAAATGTTCAAGTTCTGAGTCTTGATCTTGTTCTCTATTTTTCATGGTGTGGGAAAGTAGGGAGGAGGTTGAGATGCAAAGGACACATCACATAACACACAGGACAGTGATGGTTGATCTGTCTTTCATGTATATATCTAATTTCATTTGTTCTTGCTCAAATCCGCTGGACACACTCTGCCGTCGATCAGCCAGCCCTTAGAGGCTCTTTCATGAGAGCTACTTCCGTCCCCAGCCAAACTCCATGAAAAGAAACTGAAAATGCCTGTTTCTGGCAGAATAAATAAATAAATAGTAACTGTGGAAAATAGTCACAAACCGGTCCTTAACAAAAGAGCAAACATACACAATCGAGGATTCCCTCGTGGTCACTCATCCCGACTCGAAGTATATCATCAATAGCATCCCACATCAACCCATATTCCCATAAAAGAACAATTCCCCATTATTCTACTCCCGTATACACTATCATAAATATGATCAAACCCTTTATCAAAAACAATAGCATGCAAGACCACCTAATATTTCAAACAACCGCAAAACTCAACCCCTACCTCCCTCCATGCACCCCAGTTTCCCATATAGTGTTGCTTTTCCCCCTCGCTCCCAAGAAAGAAAAAAAAGTAATTCATCAAAAACATATCCATAATCCATCATCATATGTTCCCCCTTAACCAGGCATTAATACCACCGCATACCCATCCCACCCCAAACCCCCCCTCTCACCCTACAAGAACCCCTTCAAGCTAGGCACCCTACTAATACTGCTCTTTCTCTGCGGGACCCTCCCCTCCTCAACAAGAATATTCCCCTCGCTCCTCCACCCCTTCCCCCTCACACTCCCCCCAAAGACACTCGCCCCCGTCGCCACGCTCGCCCCCGACGGCCGGTCCTTCATCGCCTTCCAGCTGTCCAGCTCCCGCTCCAGCTGCATGATCCTCTCCCTCTCCTCCCTCAGCTCCCTCTCGGCCCTCCTCGCCTGCAGCTCGTTCGAGCTCTCCGACGCCTGCAGCTCCTCAATCGTCTTGAACAGCTTGTCCATCTTGTCCCGCATTCTCGCCATGTCCTCCTGCAGCTGGACATTCTGCCTGTCCTTTCGGTCGATTTGCGTCTGCAAGTCCTTGACCGTTCGGTCCACGTTACGGACTGACCGTTGGGATTTGCTGCGCTCCGTCTGCTGCTGTTCGAGTTCCGATTCGAGCTACGATTGTGTGTGTTGTTAGTTATTTTGCTGATACTTGGTAACCTCGTTACAACTTGGGGGGAGGGGGGATCGGGATAGGAGTGTGTGTTGCATCCATGGCGCTACTCCTACTACTGCTGAGAGAGGAAGAAATAAAACAACTAACCTCCTGGATGCGCTTATGCAAGAACTTGATATCGTGACTAGCAGTCGAGTACCCCTTCGTCTCCAAATCAATCAACTTCAGCTGCACCTCATTCAGCGACTTCTCCAGCGCATTCTTTTGCTTGTGCAACTCGGCACTAGCCTCGCGCTCAGCCACAATGTCCTTTTGGACCTCAGAAACCAACGCCTCAGCTCGCCGCATTTTCTCCACCGCAGCGGCAGCAATATCCTGCTGCTGAGCCAGCCCAGACTTGAGCTCGAGAATCTCCTTGTCAATATTCGCAGCATTCCTCAACGAAGGGCTCTCGCTGTTGGCCAGATCCTCCAGACCAGCCTTGGCCTCCTTCAGCCTAGCCTCAATGCTCTGCTTCTCACGGGCAATGCTATCCCGCTCAGAAGTGATCTCATCCACCGACGTCCGAAGCGACCGCACCTGTGAAAGAAGCGAGACGATCTTGCCCTGAGCATCATTGTGAGCGTTGACAGCCTCGTCACGGGAAGCCATGACATCGGAAAGCGTCGACTCGAGACGCGCCTTCTCCTTGGACCAAGTAGAACTGTTGAGGACCTCATCATCCCACTTGGACCTGAGCTCATCGAGCTCCTCACGCAAGCGGGTAATCTCGGCCTGCTTGAACAGCTTCTCCTCCCTCGCAAGATCAAGCTCTTTGGTAAGAGTGCCAAACTCAGCTTGGTACTTCTTGCGAAGCTGCTCCATGCTCGATTCCTTGTCCTCGATGTCATTCGCCCGTTGGTTGCGATAGTCCTCAAGCTCGTGATGCAGCCTCTTCTTGGCTTGCGTGGCAGCCTCAAGGTCGGTCGACATGTCCTCAATCTTCTCCTCCAGGCGCTGGTTCTGCAGTTGGAGATCCTCAATCGTGCCGTCCAGTCTCTTCCTTTCAGACATCATCTCGGCACAGGCATCCTCCGCATCCTTCGCCTGAGCCTTGGCAAACTGCTCCGCGCGGCTGGCCTTGAGCACAGCAATCTCGGCCTGCTCAAGCTTGCTGAAATACTCATCCGCACGACTCTTGTACAAGCTCAAGCTGGCAGCGACATCAGCCAGCTTGGAAGTCTCGGAATCCAGGCGGATCTGAAGGTCGGCAAACTCCTGAAGAAGCTGGTTCCGGCTCGCGGCTTCTTGCTCCCGCGCAAGTGACATCTCCTGAAGGTCTGACTTGGCATCGCGGAGGTCGAGCTCGATCTTGGCCCTGTCATGTCTGAGCCTCTCAAAGTGCTCCTTGATGTGAGCCAGTTCACCAATAGCATCATTGTGGTCAGACAACAAGCGGCGGCGGGAGTCCTCTTGGCTGTGAAGCAAGTCAAGAATCTCCTCGTGAGATCTAGTCTGGATATCGCGCAACGACAGTTCGCCAGCGTGAAGAGCCTTTTCAAGCGCAGATACCTGCTTTGAGGACTCATCAAGCATGTGGTGGAGCTTGCTGTTCATCTGCTCCAGCTTCTGAACACGGCCACTCTCATCAACGACGGCCTGAGGGTCCGGCACAGACCGCTCAAGCTGGCTTTGCAGGTGTCGGTTCTGCATATGAGCAATTTGCAGCTGGTTCTGCAGCTCCTCAACCTCGGCCTTGAGATCCTGGCGGTTGTTGAAGCTTAGGATGTCGGCCGTCTTATCTGAGCGGACCGAGTCGAGATGGTCAGTATCAACCGTAGCAAAGCGGCGAGGGGGAGTAGAGGTATTGGAATAGTGGCGACCATTGGGCTTGGGCCGCTTCTGTGTCGGCGAGCCAGGTTCGAAGACAGCCTCGTTGGGGTTGATCTCTCCGAGACGAGTCCTGGTCGGAGACTCATTCCTAGCTGCTCTCATCTCAGTCAACTGAGCCTCGGCGTTAGCGCGAGCCGCAGTTTGGACGCGAAGATTTTGCTGAAGCTCCTCGATCTTGCGAGCCAAGTCAAGGTTCTTGCTAAGGAACTTGTCGGCACCGCCCTCAGTTTGGATAGTAGGCACGAACTCAGGGTCAACAATCTTGAGCGCGTCCAACAACTGTCCTCGGAGATCAGCAAGCTCAATGTCCCGGAAATCCAGCGTCTGTTGCAAAGTGCGGACTGTCCCTTGAGCCTGTGTGCGAATCTGCCGTTCAGACTCAATAGTTCGATTCGCCTCAGCAAGTTGCGCCGTGACGTTCGACGAAGTCTTCTCCGCGTTGCGGCTGTTCTGCACTTCCCTGGCCAGCTCATGGTTGAGATCCTCTAGGTTCAGCTGCAGTTTCTCCAGCCTCTTCTCCAAAGAAGCAATAGTAACCTGCGAGTCACCAAGCTGCTTGTTGAGCTTCGTGTTCTGCTCTTCCAGGCGAGCCTTCTCCCGCTGAAGACCCATAATCTGGCCTCGAGAAGCTTCACTGGCCCTTGAACTGGATCTCGCAATCTCAAGTCCCTTTTGTTGCAACTTGTTCAGCAGAGCCTTGTTGTCGTTCTCCGAAGCAGTCAGACGACCCTTGACGGTGACGAGCTCACGCTCCAACCGCTCCTTTGCCTGGTCATTCTTCAGTCCAAACTCTCCAGACTCAAGAATCACTTTATTGAGATCCTCAATCTGGTAGTTCAGCTTGGCCACCTCATCCTCGAACCACTTCAACCGCGAGTTTGCCGCCTCCAAATCCCGAAGCAAGCTCTCCTCCCGTTCGCGTGCAACCTTGGAAGCGGCCCTCTCGCCAATAATCTCAGCCTCACGGCGGGCCTCCTCGGCTTGGGTCTTCGCCACACGCAACGCCCGGATCTCTTGCCTGGCCTCGTCCCTCTCTTTCTCAGCAGCAGCACGCGTCTCCATCATACGGCGAAGAGTGTCCTGCTGAGCATAGAGCTCCTTCTCAATCGTGATCTTGGACTCATTGAGGTGGTCGTACTCATCCTTCAAGGTGTTGTACTTGTGCTCCCCGAGAAGGGCAACATCATCACGGGACTGACGTTCCCTGCTAAGTTCCATTTGAACCTGATAAAGCTGGTCCTTCAAGTCCTTGACCTGCGCCTCGAGAAGTTGGCGGTTTTGATCAGCCTGGGCATCCTCAGACAAGCGAGCTTGGAGAAGCTTGTTGGCATCCGCTGCCTCACGCTTTAACTGGGCTTCTTGGGACTTCATAGCAGTGAGTTCTGCCTGGATGTTGCGGAGACGCTCGGCGTTCTTGTCCCTCTCAGCACTGAGGGCCTTTCGCTGTTCCTCGAGACTGCGCCGCTCCATTTCGAATTTCTTATTATCCGAACGAAGCAGTGCTAGTTCGCTCTCCTTCTTCCTAACCAAGTCTTCGTAGTCGGTAGAGGTCTTGGACAATTGCGCAAGCTGCTGTTGAATCTCGCGGTTTTCAGCGCTGAGCTGCGAGTTCTTGGTTCTTGAAGTCTGAAGCTCCTTCTCGGCCGTCCTCAGCTTGATCTCCAGGTCCTGATCCGCCTTGAGAAGCTTGCTCTCCATGTCCCGTACCTTCCTATCCTTGAGTGAGAGTTGGCTTTGCAACATCTTGACCTCGTCCTCCAACGCCGCTTCCTGTGCGCTGCGTTCGGACTGTTTTTGGGTGATCTCCTCGATGGCTTTCTCCAGATCAGCCACCTTGGCGGCAAGCTCCGATTTCTCAGCCTCCAACCTGGAGATGAGACCAGCAGCCTGTTCAAGTTGCGTGCGATACCTGTCCACATCTTCCTCAGCTCGCTTCTTGGCGTCAAGAAGACTATCAAGCTGGTCCTCAAGTCTCTCCTGATCATCCAAAGCACCAGCCAGTTTGTCCTCCAACTCCGCCTCCCTCAGCTGCAGCCGCTTAAAAATTTCCTCCTTGTCCAGCGCAAGAGCTCTTTCGCTCTCCAAAACTTGCTGAACCCTGATCATCTCGGCGTGAACATTCCTCCTTTCCTCCTCGATCTTTTGGCGATTCTCCAGCTCCAACTTCATCTTCTCATGCAGCTGCTTGATCATCTCATCCCTCTTCTTCACCTCTGTCGCCGTCCTCGTAGCGCCCAGAAGCGGCTTCATCCTGACCAGCAACTGCCACCAAGGATTGTCACACAGGTCAAGGTACACCTGGAAATTCCGTTGAATGACCCTCGTCGCCTCAGCCCGGTACAGCCGTTTGAACGCAATCCTCCGCTGCATGTACCCCCTCGCAACCGACTGGAACCGCGCCATGATCTCCGAAATCAGCGCATCTCTCTTCTCCTCCAGCTCAGCCAGCACGCCAGCCCTGAAAAAAACCTTTGTCAACCCAACCCGATACAGCGACCTATCCAACCCAAACTTGTCCAGCATCAACCTCGCCACCGCCTGCCCCTCCAAATACCCCTTCGGCAAGTCCCTCACGAGAACCTCATAACGCTGCCGAAACTCGGCAAACGCCAATCTGTTCGGGAACCCCGTCCTCGCAATCCTGATCCCCTCCAGCACACCATTACACCTCAGCTGATCCAGCACCAACAACCCATTGAACTGCTTCGCCTTTTTCTTGTGATTCGGCAGGATACACCTCACAAAGTGCGGATGCGTCGAATGCAACTGCGCCATCAAACTCGACAGCTGCTCCTTGTGCCTCTGCGCAACCGTCCTAAACAAGCCCTTCTTGACCCTGCTCCTCATCCCCCCCACCTCATCATCCTGATCCGCACAGTCCGCAAACAGATTCGCAACATGCTTATCCGTCGACGCCGCCAGCAACCTCGTCACATTGTCATTCAGCGGGTCCTTGTTCTTCTCCAGCCACCCCTCAGTCGAGTACTCGACCTCTGCCGCATAGTGCGTGAGGATGAACCCCTGCCCCAACCGCGAAGGCCGATACTTTTGTGACTTCTTATCCCACAAAGAGTTCAGCTTCTCGGAAAAGGTCTTGTCCGTCGCCTTGGGCATGACGCAGTCCTCGTCCAAGCAACTAAAAATACCAATCGGGTTCGGCAGCTCAATCAAGTCAATCGTCGGCTGCAAGTCCTTCCCAAAGTCGATAAACTGCCACTCAATCTTCTCCCGGGCGTACTCCTCCTGCTCGAGGACAAACATGTGGTGGTTGAAAAACTGCTGCAGCTTCTCGTTCGTGTAGTTGATGCACAGCTGCTCAAAGCTGTTGTGCTCAAAAATCTCGAAACCGGCAATATCCAGCACGCCAATAAACCTCGTATCGTCCAGCCCCATCCCCGGCCGGTCAAGCTGGCGATTGATCCTCGTGACCAAATCACCAAACCCGCGTTCGTAGATACCCTTTGCCAAGGCATCAATGCTGAACCTCACCTGCTCCGGAGTCTGAACCTTCTCAACCCATTCCCTCCCCGCCTTCACCTTCGGGTGCAGCAACCCCTGAAGAAAAGGCTGCAAAGGCACCCCAAGCAGCTTGCACACCTTCGCGGCAACCTCCTTCCCATCCGCCGCCAGCCTCGCCTGATCCGCCGACCTGCTCTCCTTGACAACATTCAAATTACCCAAATGCAGCACCGCAGCAATCGTCCTCAAAATAGCCGCCTGCTCCCCCTCATCAAACCCCATCACCCCGAATGCCTCCAGAAGCGAATTCCACTCCTCACGATCCGACACCCCAGAAATCGTATCCTGCCCCTCCCGGGTATACGCAAAATCCTCGACATCCAGCCCGTCCAAGAGAAACTCTTGCTTCAGCCTCCTATCCGCGCCCTTGAGCAGCTGATAAAAAACATGATAGTTGCGCTCTTGCGAGTTGATCCTCACCACTCGGGACTTTTCAAGGAGATACCAGTCAATGAAAGCACCGGCAATCGACCCGTTCCGGTTGAACTCGATCCGGATAAACTTGCCGAATCTCGACGAGTTGTTGTTGCGGACAGTTTGAGCATTGCCAAAGGCTTCCAAGATGGGATTTGCCCTCAAAATCTGAGCCGAAAGGGTGGAATGCTGCTGCCCTCTGCTCTTCACCGAAGAGTCCGAGTGCGCAACTGCCGCAAGATACTGGATGACCTTTTTGGTGTTTTCCGTCTTTCCTGCACCGGACTCGCCCGTGACCAAGATACTTTGGTTCTCGTTGTCGTCGACAAGATTCCGGAAGGCTTCGTCGGCCATGGCGTAGATATGGGGCTTGTTGTCCTCCCGGTTCCTACCCTTGTACATGTTGATGTATTCATTCGTGTAGATGGGGAGGGGGGTGTAGGGGTTGACTGTCACCAGGAACAGCCCGGAGTAGGTATATATGAGGTCGGACAGGTAGCGCATGTGGAGGTTGTGGACAACGGATGCCTCGTTCAGGTGCGTCAGTTCGGCCATGTCGTTAGCCTTGTCGAACTTGGCGGGGTTGACTTTGTCGACGCTTTCTGCGTCAACTTCTCGTTGCTAGATCGTAGCCGGTCAGTTAGAACCAGTATTAGATTGCCGGGACAGACACTTACACTCCCGTCATCACACTGAACCAATATCCTGTTTCCTGGGAGCTCCTCGACCACCCAGCCCTTGACAAAAGCCGTCTGTGGATCCTTAAGCCACACATATTTCTTGCCCGAGAAGTCGTTCTCCCCCTCAATCCCCTTGACAATGTCGGTGGGTTTCCTCATGTCTTCCGTCTTGATAAACGATGGGGCAAAAGTGCCTGAGCTCTGGGTGTTGTCTCTGGAAAGGAGACGAGCATGGCCGCCAGAGCGGATGGGCATTGGCTGCGCTATTGATGTCGCAATCGAGCTTTGCGATTGAGTGCGGACGTGAGAAGGCGGGGAGGCCATCCCTGAGAAGGCAGACGGAGACGATGGGAAAAGAGTCGATTTTGGTCTGCCTGGTGGCCCCCCACCGTTCGAACCTGTCGAAGGCGAGGCATTCCTCGCGAATGGATTGTTGCGAACCGACATGGTGAGTTGGCTCGCTATTATGAATTCGTGTTGAGGATATCAAGGATATACATGGGATTCTTTCCGTTTAGCGATTTTGTATTCGTAGTGCTGCTGTATTAACCGCCGTTCCGTCATGTAAACATGGAGCTTCAAAAGACGCCTCCAATGCAAGAACTGCAGCTGAAAACGCAACCAAGTGCCAAAAGAAGGAAAGAGAAAAGCTGCAAAGACAAGCCCGCAGGTTGCTAAACAAGCGGGTACCTGGCTGGTTTGTTCCTGCAGCAAGTTGGTGAAAGAGGGGGGACTTTCGTCTGGTGTTTGTTGCGATTTCCCTTGAGGCCTGATGGTAGGCGCGTTGCCCCTAGCAGACCTGCACCAAGTAAACAAAGCCCGAGCCAAAGCAAATCCACCCAATCGAAGCTTAAGCCCAAGGGTGGCTCGTCCTCCCTGATGTCACCAAGTCACTCTCGGATGTGGCCCGTGCAGTGCTTGGGCAGTGACTAACTCAAATCAGGCCTAGCGGAATCCCGGTTTCAAGAGGTGCTGAACTCTTGGGAATTTCGTGCACCGTTCCTTTTCTGCCACTCACTGTCAGGAACAAAAAGATCGCCAGAATTTATCCTGCATCGGCTCAAACTGAACTCTTTGCGATTTCTAAGAGAAGACTACCGCTTCAATAATCTTAGGCCACAGGACATATTCATCGCTCGGAATCGATAATCGTAATAATCACTGCCCCGCCCGACCAAGTTTGCAGCTGTGCGTGTCTCGACTGCTCTCCCGCCGAACTCTTGAGTATCGATCGAAGGCAATCCATCCGGCGCGCGTCAACAAACTTGACAACTGGTGAATTCTCACAATGTCGCAGTACCCTGGCTATCCATGGCCGCCATATGGCGCATATCAAAGCCAACCCGCTCCCCCTCCACCAACGCAGTCTCCGTATGGTTACCAAACCCCCACTGGCTACCCTGCACCTGCCTATCCTCCGCCGACGTACAGTGCTCCAAGTGCCTTCCCGCCGCCGGAAGCCCACCAGAATGCAGCTCAAGGGTCTTTCAATTATAACGCGAGCAACATCCCAGGTCTTGGGATGGGGGCAAACGGTCCGGTGGGTAGCGCTTTCCCGGGTGTGCCTTCAACAAATCCATGGGGTCAATCGATGCCAGCTTCATTGACACCCACCATTCCGAACCTTCATTCCGCACAACAACAACCCGCACCTCCGAGCGCAAACCCTCCGAAGCCTACAGCAACCGCTGCTCAGGTAGCAGTTAGCATTGAGATGGAGGAAGGGGAATTGAGCGAGGGACAATTTGAGGATCTTTATGATGATGCGCAAAAGTCAACACCGCCAGAGAGCCCCCCGAAACAGACTGCCAAAAAGCAACCGGTTGCACAGCCAAGCACTGTCCCGAGTACAGTCCCTAGTCAGCCCACGAGTGCGTCCGACACACCGGAAGGTGGATTTTATGGTAATGACGAAGATGAAGCTGGGGCTGGGTCCAAGGTCGATGGTGCTACATGTATGTTTTATGTCTTTTTAAGGTCAGTCTCGACACAGCTAACTGAACCCTAGCCCGGGATCGATCCGCGTCGTATTCTCCATTTCTGTCACCAAGAGAAGATTCACACGAGGAACCTGTATCGCGGTCCCAAGCGGCTGGACCTTTGGGTACCGGGAAACCCCCACCCAACAATCCCCCACAAGCCATCCGGCACGTGCAAAGCATTGGTTTGCCCGGCTTGCAATCACAGCCCTCCACTGTCCCGGATGCTAACGGCACTTCCGAGCAACCCACAACCAACCTGGACTCCTTCAAATCGGTACCGGAAGCAAAAAAGGAGGCCCAAAAAGCAATACTACGGTTGTGGGCCCTGGGAGTCAAGTACCAAACTTATCTCGACGAGGGGTTCGATGAAAAGGTGATCAAATCCTTGTTTGGAGATCTTCACCTCGAATTGCCTAAACCTGCTGTAGAGAAAGCAAAGGCTGAAGCACTAGCCACACAATCACCCGGTGGTGGTGCGGATAGTCCCACAACAGGCCAGCCGCAAGGGACACAGCAATCGGAGTCGAAGGACCCAACGGCTGCAGCAGAGAAGAGCAAAGGCGAAGAGCGCAAAGACCGCATTGCTCGTCTCCTCGCTGCCAAAGCTGCCAAGGGACCAGCGGTGCTTCCCCCGAAACCAGTGGCGGTGCCAACAAACCCGGCGCCTGCGGAAGTACCAAAACCTGTCCCGCCCACGGGACCCAAAGCAAAAACTCGAGGAGAAAAGGAACGCATCCTTCAGGAGAAGATTGCAGCCTTGCAGAAGGCTCGAGAAGCGCAAGCGTCTGGAGTTGGGAAGGCGGGCTCTCAGACACCTGTGAATGCCACCACGACACCTGTTCCGCAACAGCCTACTGGCACTTCAAACCCCACGTTGAATCTGAAGGGTCCCAAGACAGGCTCGCTCCCTGTTCCACCCAGTTCTCTGCCAACACCACCCATCCCTGGCCTGCTCACCTCGCCCAACATCCAGCTCAACACTGCAAGTCAGCGGAAGCGGCCGGTTGCTGCCGATTTTGTTGACTACCCATCAGCTACTGGGTCAACAAAGCGGCCTTTTGGCCAATTACGCCAGCAAGCATCTCTCATCATCGACGTTAGCGACGCCTCCGATGACGAAGAAATGGACATGGACATGGGCTCTCCTATCGATGAACCTTCTTCGATACAGTCAAGAGACGGTCTGGCTCCATCGCGCGGACCATCCATTCGCGACTTCCCTCCATTGACGAACCTCCCACAGCGGCAGTTGTCAACCCCCACGACCCCTTCGCACACACCGCCAACCGGCCCAGCCCTGGGAGGGAAACGTCACACTGAACTCACCATCAAGGAGAGAGAGATTCAGGAAATGAGAAGGATGATCGCCTTAGCTGAGGCGAAGCGGAAAGCTAAATTGCTTCCGGCAGGTTCGCAGGCACAGGCTCAGCCAGACCGAACACCAGAACCTAAGAATACTGGCACTTCGGTCCTCAGCAGCCCTGCTCAGTCGGACAGGCCAACGCCTCACCTCACACCAGAAGCCATGTCGATCAAGCTGCCCAAAGCTTCGGAGACAGCAAGCCTCAATCCGGTGCAGAAAGCAGCACAGCGCGGTCGGCTTGCTGCCATTGAAGAGAAGCGAAGGCGTTTAGAGCAGCTACGTGCGGAGGAGGCGCTGTTGCAGGCTGAGATTGAAAAGGAGATGTTGGCTGCTCAGTTGGAACAGGTCAGCACGCCATCTGGCGAAGACCCGCCACGGGAAAGCGGACAGAATCCCGGAAGTGATAGTACAGGTACTTGGTTTTCATAATTTCTCTCCGGATCTGGATTATCTAGACGAACAACTAATAAGCAATAGAAGTGCGGCCATCTCAAGGGGCAGCATTGGCCGATGTTGAAGGGCTTTCATCTTCTGGCACCTCTCTTGCACCTGAAAATAAGCAGGCCGCTGAGGGAGTCTCAGTTGGTGAAGTCAGATCTTCAGGTGAGCCATCGCAGACGGGTCTTCCACTCCAGCAACCAGTTGAACCCGAGCAAGCTCTTGGTAGCGACACTCTACGTTCTAGCGGCTCTCAATACCCCAGCAGCAGTGAATCGGAGCAGGCCGAAAACGCCATGTCTTTGGATGGCGGCGAGCCAGAGAACCGGCAGTCTGTCGAGGTCTCTTTGCCAAACAGTAACCAAGATGTCCAAGTAAACGATGAAAGTGCTACAGCTGCAACCGTCGAAGCATCTCTGCCCGCTACTGACCATGACGTCGACGAGACGATGCCCATGGAGTTAGATTCTGAAGCGCCTAGTCCAGCCACAGCCGAGTCAGTTCTCAGTGGGGCTGTTGACATCGATGTAAATGACGCGGATCATCTATCGGCCTCACTGCCAGACCAAATATCGAGCGCCACCCACCCCCGGGAAGAGGTGCAGGAGGTCGAGGTTGAGGCAACAGGAGAAGTACATGTCTTCTCTTTTGGTCATTAAAATGCGTGGCTGACAACGAGACAGGAGAGCCGCAACCCGAGTGAGAAGCGGGACGGTGCCTTCATGCCCTATGAGAGTCCTCTTCGTTATTTCCGTGCCTATCGATTCCACCCCGACTTTGACAAGACTGTGCCCGGCGGCGTCAAATCTTTGACGTACAGCAGCAGGGTCGATACTCAGAAGCCACTCTGCCCGTATGAACTGAACAATAGACAGTGTCCTGAAAACTGCGAGTTCCAGCATTTCAAGACCATCAAGACCCTTGGTACGTTTTCCCCAGGTTCTGACGGGCTGCTAACATCAGAGCTCCTTTCCCTCTCCCCCTCCCGGCGCTGACTTACTGGTCCTCTACCCCCAGATGACCAAATCCTTGTGGAACTTGGCAAATCAGACTTCATCGGCGAGCGAAGAGCTCGGTTCAATCAAGGCCTCCGGGAGCTGCTACAGGTATACAAGGCCCAAAAGGTTAGAGACTTCGACGTGATTGCTCGAGGCATCATCAAGTTCCGCTCCGAGTTTCTTGGAGACAAGAGCAAGGTGCTCAATTTGGAAGGAGTCACGATTTGATTCGTCCCCTTTCCCACCCGCTATTACGGCACACGCACACACACAGATGCATGTGTGTTTTTCGCCCGGCCACAGTAGAAAATATTTTTTTCGACGCACGCCTTTGCTTTTGTTTTGAATCTTTTTTGATTCTTCGGCGTTTTCCTTTTGCATTCATTCGGCGCGCAATCAGCATTTATCCATTGCATCAGGGCTCAAGGCCCTTCAGCATCATTCATGATTGGTGTACCACCCACCAGCTGCCTTCGCTGTTTTTCACAGGGCCAAATACCAAAAGGTTTTGGGAGAGGCGGGATGGCGTTGTAGGAAGTACAAATACCCAGAGCTTTTTAAGATGAAAAGGCTTTAAAAGAGGTGGAAGTGTGTTAATGGGGACGATACAAGAAAGGTGGCCATGACATGGCTTGAGAAAAAGGCGGGAGTGGTAGAGGAGTTGGTTGATATTCAAACTCCTTGGGAAGAATGACAAAAAGAGGGGAAAAAAAAGACCGTGGTTTTGAGTGAGGTCCAGGTCAGTCAGTAGGAGGAGGCGATTAATAAGTGCGCGATATGGGGGGGGGGGGAGCCTCCTGAGATTTTCGGCTCTTGCTTCCTGATAATGGCTTGTGGTCGGTCTTTGGAGGGGATCGCGAGCTTTTTTGTTTAATTATGTTATACCCGATACGTTATGTCCAATGGATGTTTATCAACGTGTGTTGTTGTGATCACAATTCAACACTACCTTTCCTGTCAATGATTGTTTCGGATGGCAGAGGTGAAGAAGACAAAGAGGTATTTCATGGACAACTCCAAGCCCCTTCAGTACCCCGCTGCTAAGCTTGACCTATTCATTATTCATCATCATCATCATCATCATCATCATCATCATCATCATCATCATCATCATCATCATCATCATCATCATCATCATCATCATCATCATCATCATCATCATCATCATCATCATCATCATCATCATCATCATCATCATTGTCATTGTCATCATTACTATCACCATCGAGTAGGTATCATACCTAATCATTATGCCACATCCATAACTTACCAACATCAAAACCGATATCTACCTACCTCGCCAATTCCGGTCAAGTTCCCAATGACAGTGTCAACCCTATATACCTACTCCAATTTATCTCACACACTGCAGAGTAGCGCTTTTTCATTAACATATATATACTCGTCGTCGCCCACCCAACCAAAAGTAAACAAACCTCCTCCAAAACATGTTCCTCCTGAATCGCTCACCCACTCCACTCCACTTCACTCTCCACTACTCCCTCAACTACCTACAAACAAAAAGAATCATTCCCTTGCTCTCTTCTCAACAAGTCAAATCCTCTGTGGCGCAATTGGCTAGCGCGTCTGACTGTTAATCAGGAGGTTGGAAGTTCGAGCCTTCCCGGAGGAGTTGCATTCATCTCGTGATAGACTTCTTTTTGTTTGCGCCTTGACACTTTCCCCTCGTGCTTGCACAGCACACACTTCAACTTATAGGTTCAGGTTATTTTTCGTTTGGAACATGTTGTATTACTCGCCAGACAAAGGCAGCCAGTCAGGTTTATTAGGTAGTGTACTTCAAAACGTTGAATCTTTTCCCGCTTTTTGCATCTCCTAAACTCCCTCATCAAAAACCTAACCCAAACTAACCCTCCACCACCACCCCTTCTTTCCCCTCCTCCACCTCAGGCAAAAACCTCACCCCATTATTACCCCTCTTCTTCTTCTGCCTCCTTCCCCTTTTCTTACCCCCGCTCCCCACCTCATCACTCTACTCAAAGATAGGCTCCAACCCCCTCCAAGCCTCCTCGTAGCTCCCCTCCGGCCCCGCCTGCCGCCTCCGCTTCCAATACTCCCCATTAAACTTCCAATACTCCTCCCCGGTAACCTCGCACCTCGCCTTTGTAAACCAAGCCGGCGCAAACTCCTCCCCCTTCGCCTCCCTCTCCCTCCTCCTCGCCCGCTGCGCCTCCTCCAACCTGTTCTTCTCCGTAGCCGCAAAGTCGTACTCCCCATCCTCCATCGCCCTCTGATCTGGTCTCAGTCTTGAATCCGTCGGCGCGACCCAAGGGCGGAGCTTATCGTCAATGTGGTTGAACGTCAGCACAAAGGGGGTGAGGTTGAAGGGAATCCCTTCGGGCCGGGGGTTGGCCTGCCAGATCAAAAAGGCCTTGTTCGGGTCTGCGGACGTGAGACTGCCGCGGTAGATAGACCCAGAGTCACCGCCCGCTGGCTCTTCAACGGTGGCTTCGTAGCCTGGCGTAAAACGGGCGTAGATCTTGGAGTTCCATCTGCCTCCCAGGCTGAACCGCACGTGGCCGTTGGCATCTACCACCTTGCCGGTGAGGAGATACGCGCTGGAAGCCTTCCACCCACGGGCCTTGAACTCAATATGGCAGACTTCGCCCGTGGTCCAGTTCTTGATTTCCATTGGTCCGTAGTTGTCGACTACTGGATTGCCAGTCATGATACCTACAACTGAGGACGTAACTTTTCTCCAGGTGTAAAAGTCTTCCTTGCCGCCATGGGTTGGGCGAAGCCTGAGGAACCAGGTACCCAGAGGATTGATGTCGAAGGAGCGGCCATAGAACTTTGACTTGACGGAGGACTCGCCATAGTACGTCCACTTGGGTGACTCGGCCCAAGCGGCACCGATGGGAGGATGATGGCTGACCTGCTCAATGAAAAAGCGGTAGTTCTTGTCTGGTCGGACGTACTCAAACGTCTCGCCGAGCAGAGGGTTGAAAGGCTTGGCCACACGGCCAATAGTCGAGGCGTATTCACTGGCGGCAAAGGCAGAGACATAGAGCAAGCGCTCAATCGAATCAGAGCGGTCGGCCGCAAGATCCAAAAGGTCGGCATACTCCATGTCCTCACCGCAGCGGTAGAGAAGAGAGGTGGGCTCGTTGAAAGATACGGGAAGAGTCATTTTGGTCATATCCTTTCCAATCATCGATTTCAGAATACCCTGAAAACAGTTAGCTTTAAAGTCTTCGTTGGTGGTCATTATCAGTGACTTACCCAGAGCGAAATCTTTGGCCGGTTGTCTGCTTCCATCTTCAAACGAGTCCGAATACCATTTTCGTAGCCCTTGAAAGCATCGCTGATGTCGTAAGCATCCGATACAACAATTTGGTTTTCACTCTTAGCTTCGGCGATTTCGGACGGCGGCAGCTGTGATACTTCGACTTGGCCGGCATCAACTGCATCGAAGAACTCCTCCTCGTCGGACTCCGAATCCGAGATGTCGGCTATCTGGGTAATCACTGTCTCCCGTCTTGAAAGACCTAAAGTGGGAGACTTTGCGCTAACGGAATCTGCTGCTGGCTCCTCTTGGGCACTATCCTGAGGGGCGGTGGTGGCAACAGCACTGGGAGTGGCATCGCCGGTGCTGGAAGCCGCAGCTGGTGGCAGTGTCACGCTCTCATCGAGGATGCCAGTCTCAACCGCCTGTTTGAGAATACGTTTTGTGGCCTTGCGTTTGGCCTCGGCTTCACTAACGCGGGCCTCGAGAGCCTCCTGCTCCTTGGCGACTTGCGCCATGCTGTCTTCCCACATCCGACGCATCTCACTTTCGCGGTCAAGGCGATACTGCCAGTACGCATCGCGGTCTTTCGAAATACGCAGGAGATCGCCAATGAGCCCGGTGAGCGAGCGGATGGCGGCATCATAAGTCGACAGAGCTTGCGAGGCCTTGGGATCGCCAAGACTCAGAGCGGGATTCTTGCTCGCCTCCTGAAGTAACGCAGACGTGACGTGAGCCATGGTGTCGAGCTGCAGCTTCGCTGACTGGGCAGTAATGTTGAAAGCGTCCTTATTCACTGGTGGAGCATCCTGCCCGCTCGAGCCCTCGCCATAGTCATCATCTTCATAATCACCTTCGCCGTGGTGATCAGTCCTGCCAGCCTCCGTAACCGCGTCGGCAAACTCGTCATCGTCATGGCTATCAGCAGCCCCGGGAAGCCCGCTCTTGTGAGACTTGCCAGAAGATTGCATCCGGGAAAGCTGAATGCTGCCGCGAGGCTCGATGTAGCTAGCATTTTCGCTAGGCGGCTCGGAGACAGTCGTGCCCGAGATCTCGGCTTTAGCCTGCTTCAGCAGCTCAGCGTTGTGTGCCCGCTGTCTCTCTTCCTCCTTAGCCTGGTCTTTCGTCCATTGAATCGAGTTATTGAGGGCCCAGAACCAGCGCTTAGCTTCGACTTCGTGGTTTGCCTTGAGTGTGTATTTGACTGAGGACTTTCCAATGATCTCAAACTTGGTCTTCTCATCAGCGCTCATGTGTAACTTGGCAATGCGCATGTTGATAGCACCGCGGCAGGCTGAGCCTGCATCATCCTGGTGCTTGTAGTAACTCAACACTCCATCTTCCAAGACAAACCACCGGAGCTGATACCCCTTTCTGTAGTTGGTCCACTTCTTGAGGTAGCCCTTCATCTCACGGGCCTCCCGGCCGGCAAGCGGATCGCCAGGAGTGGCAGTAATGACACCCTGAGCAGCAGAACCCAGGACAGCCTTCTCTTGGATGCCCCTTTGCGCTGCCACGGCAGCTGGTGACTTCTTTAGCATGGCACGTGTGATCTCGTCCTTGGTGACGTCCTGCGGGAGCTTGCCCTTGCGATCCCGGCGGAAGGGGTCGGCGCCGTGCAAAAGCAAGACTTGAATTAGACGAGTGTTCTTGCTACGAGCGGCTTCATGCAATAGCGTCCCACCAGCTTGGACTGTAACTGGGTCCGAAGCAAATTCGGTGCTGTTGATATCCAATACTGTCTTGAAGCGGGGTTCCTCCAGCACCTGCTCCAGAACCTTGAACTCGCCATGGAGAATGAGATCCTGAACCTGTCTGATCTTGTTTTCGGCAAACAGAGACCTTGAGAGCTGCAGCTGCTGGAATATTTCGGGGTTGCGGGCAAGGTCGATTGGGAGACGGCCTTGGTGGTTAGCGATGGCGTCGTTAATCTCCTTGTTCTCTAGAAGCAGGCGAACAACTTGGCTGCGGCCCTGGGCTGCCGCAATATGGAGAGGCGTATTGCCATCCTTGTCGCGGGCGTTGATATCGAGAGAACCGGCGCCGTCAGACAGAACGTACTCGACAACGGGTTGCTCGGCGCATTGTATGGCTAGGTGGAGTATTGTGGTATCATCAAGGGGACCGGTCGTCGTGGAAAAAGATGAGGTACTTGTGCGGGGACCTCCTTCGGCGCTTTCTCGGATGGCCTTGGAGATGGAGGCGGTGTCACCGTTGCGGAGGGCTTCGACGATACGGAACTTTCTGACAGATGATTCGAGGGAAGCTCCCTTATCTAGCGAGTTGGGGGATTTAGCCCCACCAACCGAAGGAGCATTGTGTGATGGTGTCCGGCCCATGGTGCTCCCGGAGACTGAAAGCTTCGAGCTGTGGCCCCTCGAATGTTGATGGGCGTTGGTGAGAGATGCCTGGGATGTTGCAGTTGTCGAGCCACCAGCCAGACCGGAGCTACCCGCGCCTGTATCCTCCACTGAAGCCGTAGACATGTCGTCGTCACCGCCACTGCCAGTAGCTTTGCGTCTCAAGAGTGAAAGGGCAGAGGATTTCGTTCGTCGATGCGAACTAGAATAACAGAGACCGTCTGTCAGCAAGTTGTCCCGTGAGCGGCTCAAAACACAGCGAGGAGCAACGAGAATTCCAAATAGAGTTTCTTAGCAGAGGGCTGTGTTTCTTACCTCTCCCCCGCGTCCGACATGACTGTAGATTGGGTTTCAAGCTATGAGCTCCCAGATACTAACAAAAGGTCGTGCTTGTGCGGTCGGGCGGCTAATGAGGGCGTTGGTGGGCTGTTTCTCGCCTGCCAGCGGTGCCGAGCTCGGAAGCGCACTTTCGAGAGAAAGACGTGATAGATATGCCAGTGATGAATACCTTAGGTATTACTGGTTTCAAACAATAAACAGCTACGAATACTCTCGCAAAGATAAAGTCGGGCTCGCAATCAAGGGGTGGAGGACGCAGTGTGGAGCGGAGTTGATGCTTTTGACCAGCATGGCCGCATTTCATTGCATCCCTGACCCACGACCTATGCCAAATGACGTTGACCGTCTGGAATTCGGTTGCCCCGCCCTCATTCACGTGTTCCCAAGCCTCTGACAGGTGAGTGCACTGTTGGCAGTGGAGTTTAGCGGGGTGAGGGACGCTGAAACCTGTGCCTGGGTCCAAAACGTCGGGGCTCCAGCCACTCCCACCATCGATATGGCCCAAAATAGCATCTTTGTCTGATATGCTTGTAGACGACATCGGTCAGCCACAGCCATCCAGTTTATTAACCGTATGATCAGAATCAGAACTAATTATAAGCAGAGGAAATACTTTGCCTGAATATATATTCCCAACTATTTCGCAAGTACATATTTGACTGATCATAACCTAGTCCATTTGATGGTGGTTAGCCCCTAGTTACATACATATCCTTCTATCGGAATCCCCCTTTCGGTATTCAACTAACCAACTTCAGGGTCCAGGTCCAGGTTCGGGGTTTCCTCCACTGGCAGGGTTCGCAATGACACCCAGGCGTGCTGGGGCACAAGGACGGCAGCGCGGCTGTTACCGACCGAACATCTCCCCTACCGTTGCCAGCACCGAGGAGCCTCGGTAAAAGCGACTTTAGGATTATCTCCAATCGATCAACACCAAGGCGCGCTTGTTCCATTAAAAGGAGGCATTGGCCTCTATCCTGTAATATCACTGTTCGCTTTTTCTCATTGACTGTGTTTCCTCCTGACTGTGTCGTTTTTGTCTGTTTTATACGCCGCGACCGCCCCCCGAATTATCAATCTCGTACTTCACGGTTGCATCCCATCATCAGTAAAGGAATACGGCGACAAGTTACCCGGGCCGCACAACATGGAGAACCGCGCAACATTGCTTCGGCCGCCGCCTCCCGACCCCAATAAGGCGCCCATTGAAAATGTCTTGGAAGTGACAGAGCTGGCTGTGTTAGGTCCTGTAAGTGAGAGTGGCTACCTAATTTGCCGACGGGAACATATGGAGTCCCATCTCACCTCACTGCTTGCATTGCGCCTGGGTCTGGACATGAGAATATCACAAGCCGGGATATCTTTCCCGACAAGCCTCATCCGTCACCGCCCTCAATTCTCATAACCCATCCTACACAGCCTTACACAGTCATCACTACCAGCCGCCCAAAATGCTAACCTCCGGTCCCAGAACATTTTCACCAACGCCCGCAAACCCTGGCACCCCCCGGGAGCCCGCGGCATCTACGGCGGCGCCGTAATCGCCATGTGCCTGGCCGCCGCCCAGCGCACCGTAGCCGACGACTTCCTCCCCCACTCCTGCCACTGCTACTTTTTACTCGCCGGCGCCTCCAACCTCCCCATCCTCTTCCACGTCGAGCAAGTCCGCGACGGCCGCAGCTTCGCAACCCGCACCGTCCAAGCCCGCCAACGAGGCCGCTGCATTTTTACCACCACCATCTCCTTCGTCAAAGATGGCTCCTCCGGCCCTTCGGGGACACAAGTCTCCCACTCCAGCGCCATGCCAATCGATCCCGTCACTAAATCCCCTGTTCAACCCCCACCCGACGATTACGACGGTGAACCCCCCTCCATGGCCCAGGGCCCCTTCCAAGGGACCCAAATCCAGCTTTTGTCCCCCAACGGCGCCTCTACCGATCCTCGCGATAAGAAAACCCGGCAGTGGTTGAGGTCGAGAGGGAAAATCACCGGTGGCACTGCCGCGCACCTTGAGGCCTTGGCGTACATCAGCGATAGTTACTTCATCGGCACCATCACCAGGCTCCACAACCTGTGGCGGTTTTCAAACTTTAGACCCGAAGACTTTGAGAAGCTGAAGCCGGAGATGCAGGAGAGGGTTAAGACGCTGCACCAGTGGGAGGGCATGGGGGATGACCCGCGGGAGATGGCGGGTAGGCCGACGCTGGGGATGATGGTGAGCCTGGATCACACGATTTACTTTCACGAGCCGAAGAGGGTGAGGGCGGATGAGTGGATGCTGAATGAGATGGACAGCCCGTGGGCGGGGGATGGGAGGGGGGTGGTGATGCAAAAGATTTTTGCAAAGGATGGGACGTTGCTGGCTACTTGTGTGCAGGAGGTGAGTTTCCCTTTTGTTTTGTCATCTTTGAGTGAAATGAGGTTTGCTGACATCTTGTGTGTGATAGGGTCTTGTGAGGTTGCAGCCGCCTGAGAAGGAGGCGAAGGAGTCGAAGTTGTAGGGGTTTATGATGATGAGATGATAATGGATTGGGGGGGTTAGATTTTTTTTTTGACTACCTATATGAGCAAGATAGAATTTGTTGGACGATGTCCTTTAATAATTGTTGAATACAGTTCAGTTCAAACAAGCACGGGAAGAGCCACCTGTTGATGACAACATGCAAGAAGATATGGCTGCGGGCGAGCCATACTCAAGAGCAGAGGCCATACACAAGGCAGGAGCGACTCACACCAATGGGGGGTTTATATATTAGGTCGACCACATGCTCTTTCACCGAACGAGACTCCCAGTCAAGCTCGTCAATTGGCTTAACAGTACTGGGAGTCGCGGGGCCGTCTTGGGTAAGACAGGGCTTTTCCTAGCAAGAGGACCCCCGTTCGAGTCCGAAGGAAAATCCTCTCTGAGGATTTTCGTAGCTGACTACCTCCCACCGGGGAGTTACTCGGTGAGCTTTTTGTACTTTTTGTTCGTGCTTTGCATTTATTTTTACCATTATCCTGTGATAGGCGATAGATGTATTGATCTTTTGCACTTGAGATAAGATGCTGTGGTGGTGATTGTGGTGGTTTTGAGAAAGTAAACAAACAACAACAAGAGAGGGCAGTGCTCGTCGACAACATCACAATTTGCCCTCCGCAACGAGTGACGAGCTGCAACATCCCGACATAGATGGTGCACATCAAAAAAGCTTTCTACCTTTACAAATAATATAAATAGGGCGATCTATAAACAAAATATACGCCAATCAACCATTAAATACAACGCCAGATCCCGTCCACAACATATCCAATAAATCCATCCCAAAACATTACCAATTCCCCACAAACCTCCCCCCCGAACTCGCATACCCCCAGCCCCCGTCAAAACCACCACCACCACCACCACCACCAACCCCCCAATAACCCCCCACAAGAACAAATTCCAATCATCCGTCCACAGCGGCTTCCTCACCAAGTCCAAACTCCCTCCCCTTTTGCTATCCCCCTCCTTCGCCTTCCCATCCCCCCTCCACTGATCAAGCGGCTCCCACGGAACCCCCATCCCCTTATCCCCCAAAATCTGCTCCGCGGTAATCTTCGCCCCCGCCAGCACAATCGGCACCCCTGTCCCAGGATGCGTGCTAGCACCGACAAAATACGCGTTTCTCACACCCTTTGCTCTCGTCCTGGGGCGGAATGACAATACATTAAAGAAGGAGTGTGACAAGCCCAATATGGCTCCGCGGTCGAGGTTGAACTTTTGTTGCCATTCCGGAGGGGAGTTGATGGTTTCTTCCATGATGAGGGACTCCAAATTGGCAAGGCCGGTGCGCTTTTCGATTGTGGCTAACACGGCCTTTTTGGCGGAGGCAACGAGGGATGGCCAGGAGGAGGCGGGGTGCGTGGTGGAGAGGTGGCCGACGGGAATGAGGCAGATTACTGCGTCCTTGTCTGGGGGCGCGGCGGTAGGGTCGACGCGGGAGGGGACGTTGACGTACTATAGGGAGAGAGGTTAGCCTCAGGGAGGGGGGAACTAGGAAATAAAAGGGCGGGGACGTACGAAAGAGGGGTCGGAAGGGAGGGTGTGACGCTTGAAAATGGCGTCAAAAGACTCCTTGTATTCATCCGCGAGGAAGATATTGTGGGTTCCTAGCTCGGGGATCTTTTTGGAGAAACTCCAGTAGAAAGAAATAGAGCTGCAGGAGGCTTCACGCTTGGAGAGGTCTTGGGCGTAGGGGGTTATTGTTGGCCCTACGGCTTTGTTTTCTGATTCTTGGGGGAAGAGATTGTTGTACGCGTAGACGAGGTCGGCGTTGATGATCACGAGGTCGGCTTCGAGTTTTTCGCCGGATTCCAGCAGGACCCCGGTGGCAGTTTTGCCGTCTGGCCCGCCGGTTAGGACTTTCGCTACGGGGGTATTGAGACGGTATTGCACGCCTAGGCGGCGGCCGATGCGCTCGACGGCGGCGAGGACGGTTTGGAAGCCGCCTTTGGGGTACCAGATGCCTTCGGCGAGCTCGGTGTACTGCAAGAGACTGTACGTGCTGGGGGCGTCGTAGGGGGACATGCCCATGTACATGGTTGCGAAGGTGAATACTCTCCGGAGACGGTCAGACCAGAAGTATCTGGTGGCTCTGCTCCAGATGCTCTCGAGGGGGTGTAACGCGATGGTAGGCGCGACAAACCGCGGGTCGGCAAGTTGGGCGTGGTTGGTGAAGTTGCGGTGCAGGACATGTTGCAGGCTGATCTCGTAGTGACCGTGAGCCTCTGCTAGCCAGGAGAGATAACGTTGAAATCCATCCGGCCCTTCCCACTTCTCAATCTCTCGCTTCATTGCAGCCGTGTCAGTGCTGCTTCTGAAGACGGCGCCATCAGAGAACCAGATCTGAACAATGTTAGTTTGCTGCCATAATTTTGGTGGCAGGTTGTACAAACATCATAATTGGGGAAGCATTGTAGCAACTCTACGCCTTCGGCTTCGAGTGTGGTGCCGAAGTCGGCAAAAGTCTCACGAAACAAATTTGGCAGCAGCAGCAATGAAGGGCCTTGGTCAAACCGAAATCCAGCTTCGGACCTGAAGATACTGCAACGACCGCCGGTGAAGTTGTTCTTTTCCAAAACTGTAACGTTCAATCCCGCCTTTGCCAAACGAGCGGAAATAGCAATTCCACCGGCTCCGGCACCTGTGGTTGTGTAAGTACGCATGCATGTCTCACGTCTCACAGGAGAAAAGGGGTAAGTAACTTTGACTTACCAATGACAATAGCGCTCCGTGGCTTCTCGTTCGCCATATTTCCCACAACTGAGTGACAGGACAACAATAATTTATGAGCAGAAGAAACAGCAAGCAAGATGATCCAAATGACGATTCTGAGACTTTGCACTATTTGCTGTAACTCACAAGACGGCGCAATCAACCAAACTCTAGCAATGTTGCTTCTTGCTCTCTCAACGGCCGCCGGATCGAGTAAAGTAATTCAGAAAAGTGGTGATACAAAAACGTTCGAGAACCGTGCAACTGAGAGGGACACGACGAATCACCCCCCAGGTAGGTATTTAAACACATCCGTATCTCTCCCTTCCCTGTCCATCTTGAGATACTCCCAGCTCATAGCGGTTTGCGATCCAACATTACCCCCCGACAATGCCTCGCGGAATCCAGATCGAGGGTCCAATTCATAGTCGTTCTACCGCGATTGTTGCGATGCCGAGCCGGCCAAGCCAAGCGCAGATCGGATTCACCACCAAAAAGAAGCAACTGCCATCGATGACGTGCACGATCCGGCCGAGGGGCACCCCACCTCGTCCCAGATGGAAATCGCATGTTGCCGCCCCTCTGGGAACCGATCCGGCAATCTCATTTGCTGGGTTAGGGGAAAATGTTAAACAAAAAAAAAAAAAAAAAAAAAAAAAAAAGGGAGGCAAAAATGGACTCCTCCGGGAAGGCTCGAACTTCCAACCTCCTGATTAACAGTCAGACGCGCTAGCCAATTGCGCCACAGAGGATCTGATTGGTGTGTTTATTGGTTTAGGGTAAGGGTTTATGTTAGGTTGCTTGTTATTCTTGACAGTCAAATGCATGCTTGAATGCTGTACTTGAATGACGGAACACTTTTCTCCTGTGAGTTGGGAAAGAAGAAACTGTAAAGATTCATGTTCGATATGGTAGGTGCGACAGATACCGATGTGGAAAGATGCTCCTGGGCCATGACTTCAGTCTCCTCCCAGGGGCTTTCCTAAATTACATTTCGCGCAGGAAGTTTTTGAAGCATGATGTTGTCCCGCCCCCAGATGGCTTCTTTTCCTCCTGACACCCCAACGCCCGTTTACATACCCACCTACGACCCAGCCTCAGAAATCAACGTTACGAAATCGCAATGTCCTCTCAAATACAAGTCCCACCGCCGCCGAATACATGGCGCCACCCCAGCGAGATGCTTCGATTCATGATGAAAAGGATCGCAGACCTGTTATATTCCGCCCGGGAGTACAACGAATTGCTATTGAGGCTCACGGAGATTCTGTCTGTGTTCGAGATCGACATGTTCGGTATCGTGCGCAGTCCCATAAGCCCGTCCATGGTACATTTCATTCAGGAGCACGTAGGCAAGGACTGGAAGGGGTGGAGTGGTGAGGCGGGTATCATAGTCATGTCACGATTCGGACTAAAACTGGCCTTCGAAGAGCGTTACGCAATAGCGAGGTGGAAGCTGGAGGACCTCCAGCGAGCTGTCTGGCCCTTCCGCTACGGCAATTACTCTTACCCGAGGTCCCCTGTCAGGCTCATGCCGAACCAGCTCGAACCCTGGGAGCCCTCGAGGCCCAACGCGGCGGCTTGGGCGACAACTCTCAGTAACGAAGACGAAGCTCTGGAGTTCTTCTAGAAGCGAACATGGAATGACATCGAACGCCAACTGCAGTATGAGTCCTCTCAGGAGCAACATCATCCAAACGCCCCGACTCCTTTGAGAATCCTTATCAAGAAGCTTGACACTGATATTGACTCCCCTGGCAAACGGGCCCCCGGCTATTCTTTCCGAAACATCACATTCTATGCTAATAGACACTTAAAGTCTCACTTCCATCTGAGGCGATCGGCTCTCTCCGAGGATTGGGCGGCTGTTACCAAGCGTCTCTGCGAAGACTTGGCGGATTGCAAACATTTCACGAATGTTGTAAACCTAAACGACACGCTTTTGGGGGATGTTCTCGTAGCGATATCGCACACCGTGTGGTATTATTTTGAGGATTTCAAGGTTGATGGCACGTTAGGGGTAATGTGTGAGCACTTTCGGTCATGGTCTCATGAAATGTTTTCGACATTGCCTGATTCCACAAGGACGAGTGAGGATGAGTCCACAGGAACGGGTGAGGGTGAGGCCACAGGGACGAATGAAGGTGAGTCCACAGGGACGAACGAGGATGAGTCCGCAGGAACGAGTGCGGGAGATAGAGATGGCGAAGACGGAGCACCGACGGCCAATTGACACAGCGTTGGATTATTATTGTATTGTCACTCAGCGGAATAACAAAGAACCACATATAGTGTGTAATAGAACAGGTAGATGGTATTGCTAAATAATATCAAATTGCCATTCGCATGGTTTGGATCGGTTGGTAGCACTCCAGGGTCGAGACATACAGGCCGATTACTTAGCAGTTCCTATATGATGTTCGAGCAGTGTCGTAGTCTCTATCTTTTCATCCACATCGTGGGCATCCGCCTTATTGCCCATCTGACCTAAGGGGTAAATACTTGTGAAACGGTGTTGCTTCCTCTGATATCTATCTATGATGCTTTCGGCACTCATGAGGGCAAGTTTGCCCTTCAAAAGCCTCGGGTTGGTGTCCATGCCATTGTCGGCTTTAGCAGCTGTCTCATTAGCCACCCCCTGATTTGCCAGGCTCGAAGTGGTGTGATTATGATCTCGAAAGTATCCGTCGAGATGGCAAAAGAACCAATATCAGTTCTCGGAAACCGGTAACAAGAAGCCTTAAAAAGCTCGGTCCTTCCACAAATGTATCTGCTTGTATCAAATGCTAACAGACCAGGTGACTTATGCTGAACTTGCTGGAACTTCGGGCTCCTGATAAGAGAAACTGTACAACAAAGTAAAGATCTCAGAAAGGTCGATAAGGACGATGGGGCAACTGCCACGTCTCCAGCGGGCAGTTGCCTTGACCAAGCGGCTATCTCGAGCTGTTGCCCTGGCTCGCGTTGCCTAAGCGGTCACTGATAAGACGAGCCGGGTAACAAAGGCGAGAATTCCTTAAGATAGGCAAGAATGAGGGGGTGCTTGCCATTTCTTGACCAGGCAGTTATCTCAACGGCGTAATTATCTGAAGCTGATTCGTTGGCTAGGTATTGTGGCCTATGGTCTGGCAAGATTGAGTATAAATAGTCATCTTTGCTGGCCTAGCTGGCCGCTTCTTCTTCACCCACACATCACTTTCAACCCCCGCCGTCGGTTCGAGGCTCTCGGGTCCTCCAGAACCACGATCGGACTCCAACCAGACACTTCACAATCCTTTTCAAGTGTTCACCAAGCGTTTTGCCTGTCGAGGCGTTTCTGGCAGCGACTTTCCCATTCCTTTCCCGCCTCCAGAACGACTTCAAGAGCCAAGGGCGATACCTACAGCGACGTCGAAGACGTGCTCAAGAACCAAGACTCGGAAAGCCAACCCGACCTTGACTACGCGCTCAGGAACCAAGATGCCGTGCTTCAGAACTATCGGAGATAGACCGTACGTTGCCGCATTCAAGATGGCTGCTGTTCAGCCCATCCAGAAGAACCGTGACAACGAAAGCGGCAACGCAACAGCGTTGCACGAAGCTCCGGCTAGCGATGACGACGTCCCGGCCACCGAGTCTGCTGCCTTCAAGCTCAATCTCGATCAATTTCCGGCCATTGAGCCTGTGGTGCTACTAGATGATGAGGACCTACGAGGTTACGAGGACGACGATGATGAGTTTGACGACACTATTGACGTTCCGTCCATCGACCCTGACAACTTTCCTGGTACTGAGAGTCCCGGGCAGGTACTAAAAGGCAGGCTTAAGTTTGGGGTTGAAGATTGTAACGAGAACGTAACTATCGACATCGGCCGCGCTGTCAGGTTCGCTCGATATGAGTTGCCCGTCTACCCGGTGGCCTTTAAAGACGTCATGGACGCGATCGCCAAGATCACTCTCGGCGGCAAAACCGTGTCCTACACTGACAATACGGTGATTCGCCGCTATAACTGCGCCGTCAGGAAGACATACAAGCAATGGTTTGAAGGACAAGAGGTTGCATGCCCCCTCACCCGGGCTGAGATGTTGGCGTTGCGGTACTGTCATCCTTGGGGAGTGCTTTTATATGACGCTTGGGTGAGACTCGAGTCTATGGGTTTCTGGTGGTTTGGTTTTTATCCACTTTTGATATCAGAGTTTTTCGCCAGAAACGAGCCGCACAGCATAACTAGCAGAAGGAGGAAGGGGCCTGATGGGTCGATCAGCGAGTATGAGGGTGAGGCGATATTCAAGGGCCCCGAATTTCTGCTCTTCAAGAGGGATTTCCCCGAAGGCGCGGTCGTCAGCGAGTTAGGCGGCGAACTCAGCAAGCTGAAACGCAAAACCAATAAGTTGAAGCGCAAGGCCATCGAGCTGGACAGCGAGCGCAACGAGTTGAAACGCAAGGTCACCAAGTTGGACAATGAGTGCAAAAAGTTGGAATGTAAGACCGCCGCTTTAAATAGCCAGATCAGCGCGTTGGAAGGCAAGCTCAAACGGGTTGGGCAGCAGGGTTGACGCTGTAGAGCCCTGAAAGAAATTTGCATATCTCCTTCCTTCAGCAGCGATATCTTTCAGGTGTCGTCTTCGCGGACCAAAATATGGAACGTCCTCACGCGAAACGCGGTTTATTTTTGTTTCCTTCGGCAGCATGATTTTCAGGAGGCGGAGTTGGCGTACCAAAAAGTCGAGCTGGAGAACGGGATAAATAGCTTTCATTTTTCATCAAGAACGTTGTCTTCAGGGTGCAGTTTTCGATCACAGGATGGACGAGCTGGGGGCACGGGACAATGAATTTTGTTTTCATCAAGCTTGTTGCCATTATGGCGCTGATTTTTTTTCTTTTTTTCTTTTCGGATTGTGATACCCTGTAAATAGATTCCAAAACCCAGAGAATCTAGAGTCACATTTAACAAAACCGGCCATCGTTTCTTGAAATGGTATCATATTGACTCTCAAGTTGCCTAACAAACAAATTGATAACACTTTATACACATAGGACCCGACTAAATTTGTAACCGCCTTCCCTGACACAAAAGAACGGATCCCAGTTAGTTCTCCCCCCAAAAGGAGAAAAATCCAAAAATCACCTGATGTACAACATAACAAACCTACAAAATGCCTCCCATCCACTACCAATCTGAATCCCAACCCCCCTCCCCATGTTACGCCTTCAAAAACGACAACCACCCCCGCTCCGGCTGCCTCAAATTCTCCACAAAGTCCTTCACCCTCCTCTGCCTCTCCTCAATAACCTTCTCCTCCGCCGACCACCGATCCCTCACCTCCACCCTCACCGGCGTCTGGTCCCCCCACAGCCCACCAAACCACCCCTTCTCCGCCGGCACCATCTTCTCCGCCTCCTCCTTCCTTTCCTGCTCCTCCCTCGCCAACCTAGCCACCATCTTCTGCCAGTTCTCTAAACCCGTCACAAGGCAATCCCTGCACACCTGCTTGACCGGCTTCATCTCCCTTATCTTGGGGTTGATTTTATGAAGCTGCTCCTCGGCAATATCCACCGCTTCCCTTGTCCACCCCAGCCCTTCCTCCCTCGCGGCAGGGTTAGTAGCGTACATGATCTCTCCGATATGCAAGCTAAGCGCGGCTTCTTGGCACCTCTCCGCAGCGTTTCTCACCGGGGGCGCGATACCATCTCCCGGTCCGGGGGGGTAAGGAGGGGGTATGAAAATCTTGGCGCAGATGTTGGAAATCATGGAAAAGAACCCAGTGTTCTGGGCTCTGCGGTTTCTAAGGTTGGATGTGATGTCGTCAGATGGCTGGGGGAGACTTCGGCGGGCTTTCAGGAGAGAAATGTACACGGGGAGGGCAAAGTTGATGTCCCCTTGGCGAGCGCGGAAGTCGGCGTAGGCGGTGAGGGTGTTGAGGAGGTTTTCTGAGGGGAGGCCGGCCTCTTCGTTGAGGACCATGGTCTTCTCATCGATGGGAAGGACGGGAGAGTTTTCTTTTATTTGTTTGAGGGCTAGGTTCAGGGCGTCTTCGTAGATGATGCTTGCTGGCCCTGCGATGCCCTTGTATTCAAGCCACGAACCGTAGGCAATGCCAGCGTCAATTTTCTGACGGTCGGTGAATCCTACAGTGTTGAGAATCTTGAGGTAGATTTCGTTAGGGCTCTCGTGCCTCAAAATGCAATCCTCCTCCCTGGGGGCTTTGCGGAATCCAGGTGGCACTGGCTTGGGGTATGGGTTCGAAGGTCCAATCATGGTTCCTGGAGGAAAAGTTCCTCCATTCGCAGTATCCCATACCCAGCCTTCCATATGCTCAGCTGCCTTTGCCCAGAACATCATGGCATCGAAATATGCCCTTCTCCACTCCTCTGACTTGCATGTAATGTCCTTGGTTCCTTTTGGTCCATCTGGTGCGTCCTTCAAGCCAGCTCCCTCGAGCTCGGGGTCGTGTAATCGTTTCATCACCGTATCAATCCAATGCCCTACCTGAATCCAGTCTACTGCGTTACCATGCTTGGGGTCGTAGAGAGCAATATAAGCTGCACGCATACGGAAGCGTGTCATGAAGCTCCATTCCTCTGTCGTGGGATAGTCCCTTTCATTGCGCTCGCAAAAGTAGGCGAAGGAGATGCCAAAGATGGCGAACCCGGCAATCCAAATGTAGCCGACGTACTTGATGCCTGTCAAGATCTCATATTTAAGCTGGGCCTTGCGCTCCGTCGTCATGTGTCGAACTCTCGTCACTCGTGTCGACGTTGCGCTTGAGGGCACGGCAAGAAAGGGGACGTCTGGTCGGGCGCGGAAGTTATGGCGAGCTATGGCGGCCTGGAAGATGTTGCGCTGGGCTGTCTGGAGCCCCGCCCGGCGCAGCATGAGGCGGGACGACCGCATCGTGACAGAGGAGAGCGAAGACATGGTCGTCGATGGTCGAGCTCGGATGGGTGCTGGTATTAAGGCGTGTAGTGTAGCTACCGTTCTGGTACCATTGATTCAGCACATAGCTGAATGTTCAAACCCGAGCGCCGTCACCAGCACTGGCAGAATATGGTTTTCGAGTTGTTGTCGAGCTCAAAAGACGGGATTTTTGCCAATGACGATCAATGCTCGTAGCTTAAGCTGCCTCCACTTTTCTCCCAGGGTTGCTAGTCGTTTTGTCGTGACCCCACCCACATAAGCTTGTCTAAGCAGAAGCTTGGGCCATCAAAGGAACAACCTCCTTGACCTTCCCGGTCTATCACCACCAACATGCGGCCTGGGGCCGCACGCTTTCGGTCGCGAGGGATTTGAGGCCGATCGTGAAAGGGGCCAACTAGTAGGCCGTCTCAGCACTTTAACTGTGATTTCAATTCTAGAACTTTGAGAGCAGTTTCCCACATCGACCCCGGGGTTTGGCCTGAAGCACAAGGCCCTCTTGAAACCACCCTCAGTGATGGGCTGCCGAGTCCATGTGTAACAAATGAGGCTCTCTCTTGGCCCGTGGTCGCCATTGACTTCCTCTGTTCTTTCTATCCTCCCGGGAGCTAGCTTTAAGTGCTGACTCTCGTCCCACGATAGCCAGGATGCGGTCTTCTTGAACGATAACGCTCTTTTCAGTGATTTTTCTGCATGTTCTTCTCCTTCTGTAGAACAGGCCTCAGCTCCCAGAGAGCAGCCATTCCTTTTATGAATCTTTAATGCACCATTTCGAACAACCTAAAAGGCCGGTCCAGGTTGTAGTCTCTCCCTAAAACGCCCCCCATCACAATGTCCACAACAGCCCCCTTCATCCCCTCCTGGAACCAAAAACCCTTCCCCGGCGTCTCCCTCTCCGCCGGCGGCCTCCTCGCTCTCGCCGACCTCCAAACAATAGCCAAGCGCACCGCCATCACCGGCGGCGCCTCTTGGGCAGACGCGTTCCTCCTAGCACCGGGTCTTCACTACCAGCAAGCCGCCGGTGATTTGTTTCGAAAAGGAAACGGGGGAGCAATCGCCATCACAAAGATAGTCGATCAATCCTCCAACGGGGAGGTAACCCTCGAACTAAACAACGCCGCCACGGCAGAGTACATCCAGAGCATAGCCAAACCCGGGCAAGAAGTAATACTAGATATCGGCCGTGCCTCATCAACAGGCAAGCGGTACATGCTCCGGCGATCTGCCAGCGGCAAATCTGCCGTTGCCTGGCTTGATGAGGGAAGTGGTGGGTTAGGGTGGTTTTCGCATTTACTGTACCTTTCTACTCTGTTCCTGACGATAGCGACAATAACCCTGGTGGTTCTATTCAAAGATTGTAAATCCCCCTCTTTCCCCCCTTTTCTGATCAAAATCTGACATAGTACAGGGTGGTGCCTAGTATCAATCCTCGGGTACATGACCTCCCGCCTGCTCAACATCTACATCATCAAGCGCCGCACCGCCTCCCCCCGCGAAGACGACGATCCTTTACCCACACCCAAGCTCACCCAGTACCACTCCCAATCCTCCTCCACCTCAAATTCCCACCACTCTTCTGGGTCTAGACACCGCAGCCGAAGCCGCATCTCCCTCTACGCCCACCGCGCAGCCTCCTACCTCATCTCCTTCGGCGACGACAAAACAGCCGTCCGCCTAAGGGGGAAGATGTCAGACTTGCGCGCAGTAACCTCCGACGCCTGGTTGAGAAGTAAAACAAATGTAGAGGGCTACCTCGAAGCAGCAGCAAAGTTGATCGTCTGGGTTGTTGCCGCGTTATCAGGGAATATGACGCAGGTGGGGAGCTTGATGATGATGGTGCTGTTAATTTTGAGCGCGGGGTTGTTGGCGGTGAGTAACAGCCGGGCTGGGGGGGTGAGGGTTAATGGGCGGGTTGCGAAGCTTGGGAAAGAGGGGGATGTGGAAACGGGGGAGAAAACAGGTAAAGGGGCCGCCGGGTTGGGGTCGACGTCAACGAGTTTGGAAAGCTTGGGGGATGGGGGTGGTGATGAGAGGAGGGGGAGGGGGGATGAGTACAGGCCTGCTACTGCTGCGGTGGACTCGAGGGTGGGAGAGGAGGTAAGGGCGGGGAGGGCGGGAACCTTTGGGAGGCCGGTGGTGGATGAGCAGGTGAATGGGAGTGCAAAGGGTGCTCCTCCTCCTCCACCGCCACCGGTCGTGAATAGGGGGAGAAATCCGGTGGATTCAGCAGAGAGGGGCGAAGCCGGGCATATGCATGTCAAGTGGAAGGAAGGGCTGGAACGACCGGGCCAACGGGCGTGATCTGTAAGGTTTCGGGGCTGATTTGGGGTCATTGCTTGGTGTGGAAGGCGATAGAAGAAGAGTGTTTATGTGGGCGTGATGGATATGGGAGCATGGGACTGCAATGAGCTTCCTGGTTGTGTAATCTTGGCTTGTTCGTATTCTGGAAAGGTTAGCGGCGATAAGGACAGAGACACGAGTGTACATGGCTTGTGAAAAAGATACAATGAATTCTGTTAAGACAAGTACCAGCTCTGTTTTGGGGCACTGTGTGGGCACTATGGCTGTTGAAGGTTTGAACACGGAGTTCAAGTTAATCTCCAGTTCAATACATTGGGCAGGAAAAAGGCGGTTCTTGTAACCATGGAATCAACATATTGTTCAGATTGCAGGCACTCATATGACTGTGGGGCTTCAAGTTGTTACAAGGAACGCATGTTGACACTTTGTGTCAATAAAGTTATTGATCCTAGGCACAACACCCCCGGCTGATATTGTAGGAGCCAACAAATCTCGAATTTGGGGGTATAAAACATTTTTGGCCACTTTGAAACGTAGCCTGGTCTAGTAAAAACGGCAATCCAAGGCGGGCTCACCCGTCTGCCAGGTTGGTCTCCCGTTGACCGGCCATCGAGCTTCAATACTGTCAGTAGGTTTGACTACATGCATTAGCTCAGTCGGTCCAGTTAAACAGGCCCAATCTGGAAAGTGTCCGTTTGTGATATTCTCTGGTCCTTCATAACCTCCCAGAATTCCTCGTTATACTTTTGAAGCTCATCATCCTCTGTAGCTTCAACTTCTGGCTGCTCGAATGCCGCAATCGCACTTTCGAGAGCTTCTTTAGGGAACCCGGTAGCGTTCAAAAGCAAGTCAAATCTTGACTCGGGGGTAGCTAATGGGTCGAGCTGAGCGGCAAATGTATACGTCCGCTCCGCTTGTGAGGGCTTGACGATATGGACGGTCTTGGTAGGTTTGCCTGTCGGAAAGGGCGAGACAAAAACAACATTGGTGACCGCCGCGTTGACGTTAGCAAGCTCAACGGGTGTCTTGTTCTTTTCTGAAATATCCCACCTCATGATTTGGCCTCTAGGGTGGCCCGTAAGTATGACTGTCCCATCATAGCTCATGTTCAGGCAAGAAGCCGGCCCGACTTCTGGCGGAGTTGCCCCAAAAGGTGACTCTATCTGTACGACAGTTGATGCCTCTTCTGAGGAAGGCCCCAAGAGAGGCTTCTCGGCAAACAGTTCTGTTACGAAGAGTGTGCCGTCCTCACAGGACACGCAGACAGCCCGCGATGAGGGGTCTAAAGAGACGCAGAGAGGGAACTTGGGAAAGATGAGAGTTCGCAAGGCGTCGCCGGTTTGGTAATTCCAAATGATACAAGACTTGTCCTTGCTCGCCGACACGCAAAAGTTCGTGTTAGAACTGACACTTGAATTTGCGGACAGGGCCGTGATAGCCGCTCTGTGGTTGGAGAGGCTCTTCTCCGGCTCCGGCTCGGCGGCCGAGTCCAGCTCTAAAAGCTGGGACATGGACCACACGTGAATATCGGAGTCATCGGAGCCTGTGAGAATATGAGTGGGTGTGGCAACCGCGCAGGAAACTGCCTGTACGTGGCGCGCAGGAGTCGACACTAGTCGGCCAGTGCATGTCTGTAGGATGGTTGGTTAGCTTTAGATGAAAAGGGGATAGTGGCCTAAATTCATGCAAGTTCTCACCTCCCATAACATGAGACGGCCTTCAGCTGTGCCCATGATAAGAACATCGCCGGCCAAGGTTACACATCGTATCCTTTCTGGAAAGGCAACAAAGGCCTCCTGGTTTCCGCGTAACCTCGAATAGACGTGTACGTAAGCTTTGTCCTGCTGCGCGGCAAATACATGTGTCTCGCTCACTGCAAGACAGTTCACTGGAACTGAGCTCTTTTTGAAGGTTGACTTGATCGAATAGGCCGGACTCAAAGTGTGGCAGTAGATACCGATATCTTTGGAAATCGCAGTGTTGGAAGAGAGCGGAGGGCCGCAGATGGCCGAAACAAATTCTTCGGACAGCATTTTCTCCTTTCTCTGTGGAAGCAAGAGAGTCTATCCCTTGCGTCGACCTCGTTTTGTCGGTGAGCTAGCTGCTTCTCGTTTTCCTCCCGTCCCACACCAAAACCCGGACAGCCGTTTCAGAGAATTGCGCAACAAGCCAACCACTAGGGGAGACAGTGTCGTCCAGTTCTTGCGGTCTCAAGTGGCGCCAATGACGGGCAGCCGTCAGTTGAAATTCCGGCCGGTGAGTGCAGCTGGTTGCACGAACCCACTTGTGTATCGCCGTGAGACAGTAACGCCCTTGGTTCGCCCTAGATCAGAGCACGGAACCAGAAAAGAAGAAAGCAAGGAAAATCTCTTTTTGGTCCAACGGTAAACCGGCCGCAAGATGGGATATTTTTGAAAAATCGGGCGTCACTATTGACGTGTGTCGGGTGGTGATCTCTTTGATATCCGTCTCCCTGTGAAGTTGAAATTTTTACCCATCTTTTTTTGCTTGCTTTTCCCATGCCCGCTAGCGCGCAGCACCTCGGGAATTTAGCGCCACGAAACGCACTGACCTCTGTGGGGGATTTCAGGGATCCAGGATCCCCAGTCGATTCCGCGTCGATCTCAGCCGCAAGGGAAGTCGTCTGGGGGGTGCGGGAGAGTGCTGTAACCCTGGACGGGATCGCGGTTTTCCATCGCTGGGGGTTCATCTGAGCCTGGAAATCTCAGACTTACAACCTGAAAGCTCGCTGTGTCCGGGTCTGTTTGCAACCTCAACTCAGAGATCAGGAATTTTTGATCAGGCTTTTCTTTTTTGCGCGGTGATCGTTGCCTTTTTAAAGCCCTCATGCACCGCCGTGGCGTGGCCCTCACCCTCCAGACGCTTTTCCTCGAGTCTGATTTGGCGTAGGGGCCATGGCTCATGCAGCTCTTCGTTCTCGGCTTGCAGCAGCATCCTGCTTTTTCTGGAGGATGCATCTGGCAGGGCCACTGACGGGAGATAGCACCAACCATCTATCTGCCACCCGGTCACCCGACAGGCAGCGCCAATGACGGAGGAGAAGCGATGCGATACGGCCATGCAGGAGGCATGTTTTGATCTGAAGCAAAATCCTTGAGGCCGGGTCGGATATTCATGAACCATGTCCGTGTCTCTCTAACGCCAACAAAAGTTAAAATCCACCATCGAGGCGGAATGCCGTGTTGCCTTGAACCTCGCGCCCCCTGCATCAGATAGACGCAAGGCCGTATGCAGGCGAGCAGCAAGAAGTCTGGACTGTTCAGCTGGCACTGAACCTGTTCGGGAAGCCGACAGACAGCATGAACCCACAATCCGTGGGAGAGGGGACCTCCAGCAGCTGCCAATGGATGGTGCCATCTCCACCTCCATGCGACCTCCGAGTCTCCTCGTCATATCTCCATTGTGACGTGTCTCAGTCTGGAATCTTGCTTTCTTTTCTGTGGTGCAAAGGTGCTTCCGACGGCAGGCACGGTCCCTGCCAGCTCCTGCCCTGTCCGCCCTCCCTCCATTTCGAATGAGAGCTGGAGGACTGAGGTGCTAGCTCAAGATGCCATTGCATTGTATTGAACTGCCTTATGATGAGTGCCTATGAGGACTTATACGAGCCGTGGTCCAGGTCTAATTCCCCAAGATGCCAGGACCCAGCAACAGCAATACATCGCCGACAGCCCCTTGGCTCCCCTGCGACTTCCATGCCGGATCCCGAAGTTGCGGTTACACTGGTTCCTGCCTCCCGCAGCGTCATAGCGCACGAGCACTCTCCGTACCAGGCAAGCTTCACCCAGGGCAGGGCACGAAGGGCAAGAAGCAGGAGCACGCACAGGAGGAGCCCCAGTCTCGGACGATCTGCACAGGGGCCTCCCCCACGACGATCAGTCTCGAGCATGAAAATACTTTTCCCCTTGACTCTCTCCCCAACTTTGCAGACTCAGACAGATCCCATGGATATGTCGACCACGTCCAATGCAGAGTCGATCTGTTCTTCAGCCAGTACCAACGAGATGGACCTTATCAATAATGAACCCCTGGCTGACTGCAACTTCCCCGAGATGCTCGTGCGGGATCTCGAGACTTCAGAAGTTGTGTTTAGGACAAAGTCCATGACCGCTGGCTGCCCATCCGCAACTTTTGCAACATCAAGCGAAGATGAGGGCGGTCCACAGCCTGGAAGAGCGATCGCTCGTCCTCCAACACCAATGTACCAATTCTCAACCGACAAATCCCGACCAAACTCAGTAATAGCGAGTCGACCAGGCTCATATGACGAGCCATCTGATGAAGAGCACGCAGGGGAAAGAAGCGAGTCTACTGCCTCTTTGAGCATGGGGTCTGAAGGCATGGACCCGCCGCCGACCATTCGAATGCGAGGGCATTCCATCACTACAGCTGCTACTTCAGTTTCCGGCCGACGGTCCTCGTCTTTTTCGCAAAAGATGCACTGGCGCTCTTCTCCGTCCACGCCGCCTTCTTCCCCAGCTATGACCCAAACTCATCACGGCACATGGTTCGATGCTGACGGGGAGGGTGATGCCACTATCAACTCACGAATCCAGGAGCCATTGCATGCCCGGCAAGGTCGAGATGCCCAGAGTCCCGTTGGTGGCCATAGTGCCGTAATCAATACGTTCTCATACAATGATGAGATGACGAGACACACCGAAGCTATTGCCTATCACCTTCGTCCGAACAGTCCAAACTCTTATGAGCGGCCTCGTACACCCAGCAGTCAAATGAGTCAACTGATTCGAGAGAGGCCGCGGATAGTCAATATTCCACCCACGGCAATTCCCAAACGACAGTCGTCACTTAATCGGGGACACATTCGCACAATGTCTGGCAGCTCAATGGCACCGAGCGTTCGTGGTGGACTAGGGAGGGCGTCGCTGGGTCAGCTGGTACCTTCCGCTAGCATGCAGGTCCTCGGTGTGCGGCATGGAGACAGGTTCGGCGAAATCTCACGCCCACCTTCCAGGGGTCGAGATGGTGATCATGTGTACACTCGGCGGCCAGATGGGACTTTCTTCCCTGACAATCTCAGTGAAAATGTCTTCCTGGATGACGATGAGGAAATACGCGCAACAGGTGTCTATAACCAGCCCCTACACACCAAACAACGCACACATTCTTTCAGTGGAAGACCCTCTGGCAGCGCAACCACCAATCTCCCAGAAATGCAACACACTACACATTCGACGGCATCATACACATGGCCAGGGGTTCCTCTACCGCCCGATGTACTCGAAGTCCTTCGAGTTTCGATTTCCTGTTTCCCAGAAACCATGCTGACCACCTCCAGCCTGACAATTGACAATATCCGAACATATTCAAAGAAGCTCAGGCATGGAGGGAACCCGGAGAGTGATTTCATGAGTGACGACCGGTCTCTATATTCATCGACAGGCAGCAGCCTCAAGCCACAGTCATTGAGAAAGTGGAAGCTTCACTGGTTCGGACAAAGTCACAAAATCAATAAACAGCAGCAACACCAACGTCACCAGTCCCAGGTGGTCTCTAGGAGCTCCGTTGATGCCGAGGCTCTCGCAACAGCCCGGTGTCTCAGAAAGACCACCGAGGCCTCATGGATGCCCATCAGGGCTATTTTCCCCTTCGGCTCTGACTACCTTTGCGATGCCCTTTACGCACACGTCTTGGCATTTAACTACATTGGCACATTATGCCCACCACCACCACGAATGTCACCCCTACGTTCCCAGGCGTCTGGGTCGGCGGGCCATCGTCCTTCCGGTTCTTCTCTAGACGACCCAAGCAGCAAAACCAGAGTGCCCAAGAAGGCAGCTAGCGTGCTCGGTATGCAAGATAATAACCTCCACAACAGACCAACAAGTCCTAGCGGCGGTCCACATCATCAACGCAGTAGATCACGTCGATTTCTAAGACGAGATAGTCACGGGAGAGGCTCGCTAAGATCGAGGGGCAGCACTGCTTCTGGATTTGAGGGGAACGGCAGCAGCAATGGGAACAGCTTGGGGGCTCCCGGGATGCGAGAATTGCATAATGGGCTGGCCAAGTGCATTGCGCTACTTGTTTCGACACTGAAAAAAACTGAGACGGGCGATTTGCAAGGAATTGAAAGTGGCGGAGATGCCAATACACTTCTTATCAGGGAGAGAGAGGTGCATGATGAGTCAGGTGAGGTGGATGTACTTTTGCTACGGGCGCTCTGCGAGGTGGTGAGAATTTCCGAGGCATGAGAGAGCATGTCTGGATGTATTTGGGATGGATTTAATGTTGAATGAGGTGTCTACTAGACAGGACAGGCGGGGGTATTTTGGTGGCGCAGGTTGGGCGGTTATGTATGGGTGGGAAGGTTTTAGGCTTGATAATACCCCTTTTTCACGCCGGCATGAGAAAAGGGAAAGGAATATGTGTAAAATACCGTGGCTTCGGCCTTATAATGGTGTATTTGCATGCAATCTGTTGACTTCATTGCCCCAAGAAAACATGGGACTTTGCCGTTCAGTTGATGTCTCCACAATGTTCCTGTTGGTGTTCTGGAAGGCCGCAGATCGAAGCTGTCACTGCATGCCAAGCGATCACTTGCAGGGACATGTCCTTGCCGTTTTGGTCCGTTGGTGGGTCAGCACGGATGACATCTCCACGACTCCACCAGACTATTTTCAACGCTTGATTTTATCTTCCGATCTCTCTCGGAGGCCAAGACGAATTTTGACCACCACTTCCGGACTCCACTGCACGGGTCCGCTCCGTATTCCTCCTTTCCGACCCTTGGCGCGGCCCGAGCCTTCCAAACGCCGAGAGACTTCGGACGATGAAACACAGGTCCCAAGACTTTGAAAGTATCGGCAATTAGGGACGCGTACACTCTATGAGAAACGCGCTCAGAAAGTGGCCGGCACAACTGCTAAGTACTCGGAGTCTTATATTGTGACTTGAATTGAAAGGAGAGAGTAATCTGTTCGGCCCGCACCCGTCTATTTTCCACCTTTTCCCACTTGACTGGCTTTCTAATCTGAGTCTTTGGCCTTAGCCCCTGCACAGAGATGGAGACTTCAGAACAAGCCCCCGCGGGCCCTCGGCCCAGAGTCACGAACGCCTGCGAGGCCTGCCGGTCGGCCAAGGTTAAATGCATGGCGAGCAACCAGCTGGGGATATGTAAGAGGTAGGTTTATCTGTTGGCATTCATGAGCTTGAGCTATCACACCATTCCCACGATTCTGTTTGTCTGGGCCCCCCACTCCTTCCTATTTGCGGCCGAAGAACTTGTTGTGTTCTCATCCTGTCCATTCTTATTAACAGCGATTAACTTATCTTCTATAGATGCCTGGATTCTAAAAGAGAGTGCATCTTCAAAACTGGACCTCGAACTCGAAGACCACGACAGTCTAAGCGGTATGATAATATTTTCATGAACTCCCACCAAAAAACACAAGGTCTATACCGCAGGCCCTTCTATACACATTCATTTGTTGACAACATTCCCTTCAACCCATAAAGATCAGACTCCTCCGCCAACCCAGCAGCTCCTACAAAACCCCTCCCACCACCACCAGGCCCCTCAAAGACCTTCACAATCGACATCCCAATGCCAGCAGACGACGACGTGACCGACAGCTTCGAGGTCCTCCGCCTAGCTCACGAGTCCTCTGTCAACAACCTCGTCCCCCACATATCTTCAGGGGACGACGACGATGATGATGACGAGCCCATCTACGACTATGACTACGACGGCACTGGCACCCAGGAAAGCAACATGGACTGGCTTAACAACAGCGAGCACCACGCCTCCGCTTCCAACTGCGGCTCGGTGGCCTCCCATGCCTCTTCACTGCCGGTAGGCGCATCAGCTTTATCCACTCCACCTAGTAGCACCGCCCCTACTAGCAACAGTGGTGGTGGTACCGCGGGGAAATTCAAGCAAAAAAGCAGAATGGTTGCCAGCTTGGGGTTGCAGCCTCAGTTCAACGTTGACTCGGCGGGGAAGTTACTGGCTACGTTTATGGGGGTGATGCTCAATCACTTTCACTGCTTGGTCATCGACCCGGAGAAGGATACTGTGGCGAGTTTGGCGAAGGAGAGGCCGTTTGTGCTGTTGGCTGTGCTGGCTGCTGCGAGCGGGAGCAGGACGTTGCAGGGGCATAGTTTGTATGATGAGGAGTTTAGGAAGATTTTGGGGTTGAAGTTTGTGGCGGGCGGCGAGAGGAGTTTGGAGTTGTTGCAGGGGTTGGTGGTTTATGTTGCTTGGTGGGTTTACTTCTTACCAAAGAAAGTGATGATAGTTATGAAAGCTGACAAAGGAGCATGAGGCAGGTATCCGTTTCATCTTCGGCCGAAAAACAAGCAAGCATATCAGTACATCAGGATGGCAGTCGATATTGTCTTTGACCTCGAGTTGAACGAAGACCCGGGAACGGATCATATCGATATCCCACCCACTCCCGAAAGACTGGAAGAAATCAGGACGTATATAGCGTGTTATTACCTTGCTTCGTCGTACGTTCCCCCCTCCTAAATTTTCTCACCTACGCTATCTCACAAGCAAAGATTCGCCTCCACATGGGGCCGCACCCCCTCCCTAATCTACAACGCCTACACCGCCCACTGCTGCGACATGCTCTCCCGCCACAGCTCCCTCAAAGGTGACCAGATCCTCGTGTGGCAGGTTAGACTCCAGCGTCTGGTGGAGGAAACCAACGACCTCCGGCGCACCCAGCGAGGCGGCGGCGCCCGGTCCCAACAAAGTGAATACCAGATCAACCTGATGATAAGAGGGATGGAGACGCAGCTCAAAGAATGGGAGGCTTGCATGAGCGAGGAGCTTAAAAATACTCGTAAGTGACCCCCCACTGAGGTTACCAAACCTCCCCAATCTCTGGCTCCGGCCGGGTACACTATCCAGCCTGATTCCCCACCCCTTAAACTGCTGTTTTTTCCCCAGCCTTATCACGCCGTCTTCCCCATCTCACCCCCCTCTATCCCACAACCGTAAAGTTAACGCCTTTCAAGCCTCCATCCGCCTCCCCCTCCTCTTCACCCCGCTCTTCCTAGCCGGCGCCCCGCTCCTCAAACTCCCCTCCACTAAATACCCTTCTATCAACCCAGCCGAAACCTCCTTCCGCGCCGACCCCGCCCGGTTACAATCCATAATCCCCACTTTACAAACCTTTTATGAGTATTTTCTATCCCTCCCCCACCAAGAAATCAACGCGTTCATGGGCCAGGAGTGGGGGAGTTTTATCCTGGTGGTTATCCTCGGGTTTCGGATGAGTTTCCCGTTGGCGGTATGTCCTGGGTGGGATGATAGACTGGCGAGGGAGAGGTTGGGTATGGGGGGGTATTTGAGGAGGATGTGTGAGGTTACTGTGGAAGTTGGGGAGGGTGAGGGGGGGAGTAATAAAAAGGGGAAGGGGCAAAAGGAACAGGACGGGGGGAACAAAAGTATGGATGTGTTGAGTGCGAGTAGGATTGTGTTGGGTGTGGTGAGGAAGAAGTTTGAGCGGAGGGTGGCGAGGGTGGAGAGGGAACGGGAGGAGAGGGAGAGGGAGGAGAGGGAGGAGAGGGAACAGCAGAGGGGGTTTATAGGGAAGGTTGTGGGGGGTGTTACTGCTGCTGCTGGGTTTGGGATGGGCACGGGACAGCAGCAACCGATGGGGGGACAACAACAGCATCAGCAGCAACATGATCCGAGTATTGGGGGCTGTCCGATGATGGATGGGAGCATGGACGGGTATTATGCTTATTGGGATGAGACGTTTACGAATGCTACTACTGGTGTTGGTGCTGGTGCTGGTGGTGGTTTTCAGGTGCCGGCTGGGCATACGACTGTTGGAGCAGGTGGAGGGACAACAGAACAGATACAGCAACAGCAACAGCAAATGTTGCCGCAGGTGAGTAATGATCTCTGGGCTACGATGACTATGGCTTGGGCGCAGGGGGATATGACTTTTGATGGGATGGGACAGTGACGTATTTATGGCGGCTTTTTTGTTGGCTTTTGGAAAGAAAGCGAGATATAGCTTGGTGCCATGTATGTTCTCGCGTGTGTTTTCCTTAAAAAGACACGAGTCACGAGTGATGATGAAATTTGTTTGTACGCGCTCTCAAAATTGTATGGTGAATTAGATGAAAGGGGCCCAACTAGAGCTCAAGAAAAAGCAAATCCTCAGAATGTAGAGACTTGCCTGGATATTGTTGTGCCGAAGAAAGTTCTACATCAGTGGCAAAATAAAGACTCCCATCAAATCGGCAAATCGACCCTCTCATTCGTCGATCACATATACGCAATGGAAGTGTATGTACTGTGTAAGTCTATTCGTCAACCTTCCAAATCCCATCACACAAAACCCCATGATCCAATACTCGCCCAAACTGGCCGTGTTAGCATCGGGTATTGCTTCTCGTTTCAGCTCTGGTCCGAGCCTCCCCGTACTTTTGGCAGCAACGTTTCGCCAGGAACCAAAAGATCATCAACCAAGCAAAAAAAGATAAGAGCCGCACTCCGTGCCCGCCTACACGTAGAACATGTGACCCGCAACCCACGCAGGTCATTGACGGGGCCCTCACTGGCTGGTCCCAAGGCGCCATGCAGAGGAAAAAAAGACGGGATGATCAGTTGATTTTCGTTGGGTGAAATTTCATATTCGCTGTTTGGTTGGGCAGAAATTCCTCGCAAGCCACAGCCCCGTCTCGCCCGATTCTGCAAAGACAACCACAGATGTGGGAGAAGAAGGAGAATGGAAGAGATTTAAATGGCGAGATGGGGAATATAAAACCTCAAACTGGATTGGCGCTTTCTTGATAGTTTCTGCCATCAGTGAAACGGATCACAAACGGTGTGGCCAAGCCCCCCTACCCTGTCCTTGGCATACCGAGACGGAGAAGCTCTGGCTCTTACACTACACTACGCCAGGGGATCTGCAGAAGCTTGTCTCGTGAGTCTCGGCTGGTTAATGCGTTTGATGACGGGAACGTTCAAAACGTGCCTACGCTGCCCCACTCGATTTCCTTCCCTCCCCCCGTCGTCCAGGGCTCCCCGCGCTTGCGACAAGAACTAGCCTCCGAGACAGGGGTTCAAACGACGACAAGGTCTAAAAGAGATCGACTTCTGGCCTTGTGATATCTCGATTTTTTGTGACAGATTCGTCCTTCCCTAGCTTGCTGTCACGTTTCGCCAGCGGTTTCCGTTGGGAGCCGTACCCGGGGTTTCGGGTGCCTGTCACGTCACGCGGTTCGCGGGGCTTTTTATGGGTTCGTTGCTCAGTTAGATAAACCTACGTGTTAAACATGAAGATCAAACCCGAAACTGCGGGCCAGTAAGAGGGTATCGGAATCGTGGTGTCTGCGATACTCTCCTTGGTCAGCCTGCTGGCGAGACTCAAGTTGTCAGGTCTCACCAGCTTTGGGCCTCGAACAAAATCTAGCCTGTGGTCAGTGGTGTGGCATTCCTCCTGCTTTTGCTTCAGGGATCTTCAAATTCCGCGATTCGACGGGTATGCAGGCTGGGAGAAGCCGGAGCCACTTAGGCAGTGTACAGTAGCCAGGTGCGCTTGTAGGTTTGACAATTGGGGGCACGATGCAGTGCTCGTGTGGTGGGGTGCTGCTATGTAATGCGGAGGGGAGGGGGAGAAGGCGAGACCGAAGCAAGCCACCACTACACACCATCACCCACTTTCCGAGGAGTGGTCAAGACCTGGACCTACGCTGCCCGTCCTCCCTCCACCCACCATCTTGGTGGTGTGAAAACCCTCGCTTTGCGGCGGGATTTCGGCTGTAGGAGGAAGCCAGTTTTCGCTGGGCCTTGAGACATTGCTTGCGCGTGACCAAAAAACGCCAATCTCGATGAACAAGGCCGCTGAAATATTGGGTTCTGATGCGTTGGGAGTTTACGGAGCAATGACCCCGCAGTGTACGAGCTTTAAGGCAGCCATCCCGGAGAGGATTCCGTACGACCCATCATTCATCCACACAAGAGCTTCAGTCAGAAATAAGTCTCTCTGTGTCCGGTGTGACAGAGGGGGGCGGGGAGAAAGTTGGGGCCCCGCGATTGGTGATAAGGCGAGAGTCCTAGGTGACGCGATATCCAACTTTGTGAGGGATCTTGGTTACCGCCGGAAATGATTGTGTGAATGTCGACGTGAGAATGCGTATATCATTACATGGTGTGAGGCTGAATGTCGAAAGTATGCTACTGCGTATTGCCCGGCAGCTTGCATCGTCGACCCATCCCGAGGGCGATCTCACACAGCTCATATCAGCCTTTTGTGCCCTTGACGGCTCAGTCGTCCTAACGTACTGCTCGATGCCACCAAGATCAACTCAAGTAGGAAGCGGGAGCTCGGCGTCGCTCGATTTGAAGAGGGATATCTTGAAGAAACATTTGCATCTGCAAAGTCGAACGTACCAGAGGAACTATTGGTTGCATCTTAATCACTTTTCTCGGCGTGATGCAGTGTTTCCCTGCTTACCATTCCGGCTCGAGAATGGTCCCAGCTTATTCGTACATGTCCACATTCAGCCAACAGGCACCAAGGTCGAGATGGGTGCCAGTGGTGTGTGATGCCATCTTTTTCGACCCTCCAATCCAGCGGAATCAGGCGTTTTGTCAGCAGGTAAGTCTTCGAGTTTCATTCGATGCAACCCTGCTCATTCCGGCCTGAGTTCGGTTGAAAGGATGATCCTATATCTCATGCATTGAATGTGTAGCAGCGTGCGTGCTTAGGTCCCAAAGGTCCAGCAGCGAGGTTGCCGTGAAGATCATCGTCGTCTGAAGGAGGGCGTAGGTCTTTACAAGGTAACATACACTAACGGATGGTAAAAAGAGATATCCTCAAACTTGTTTGTTGAGGCGGCAGGGCTGCAATGATGTTTTAGGTTCTTGGTTGCCGAGAATCCGGGAGGTCACTTGCGAGGAATCTCCTGCCGCCCTTGACGCATAATCAATGCGGCAGTCGTCATTGGTGGTAGGTATCGCAATAACAGACGGGGTGTTGGGGTGTTGATGTACCGAGACACTGGCCATCTCAAAACGTACTTAAACTTACCTTATCCTCCCCAGAAGACGGGTGTTTTGGAGGGTAGAAACTCGGACTGTTCTGGCCTAGGCACGTTCCATCTGGTCCCGTTTGCTGTGGGCCCTTCAAACTCAACCCTGGGCCGAAAACGGTCAGAATCTCCGAGTGTGGATGGAGAACACTGTGCGGATCGTCCCTGTTGGTTTGCCCTGGCCCACTTGTTTAGGTCGCCTTTTCTCAAGACTCCACCTCCCGTCATCTTCGTTGTGTTCTTCGATTGATCATCGCGCTCGCACGGGCATGGATGGAAAGAACATGTCTTGCAGCCCCGGCGACATGGAAGCTTCGATTCATGCGCTGCCAATGGTTCGACTGACAGAAACAGGCGCGACTGGGCTGCATATCTCGTCCTGTTTCCACTTTCCATCTCAGCCCTCTTGGGCGGCTTGGCACTCACCCCATGGCACCTCAGTCGTCAGCGCCTGGGCTGTCCATTGCATCTCGATGCACGCGCGATGCCCATGGCCATGACTGCGGAATTTGGATGGATGGCAGGGTCTGTAGAGATTGGGGGTCACCATTACAGCCCATATACGCACCATTCAGAGCCCGACTTCTGACGCCTTCCCAGAAAGGTGCAGACTGTGAGCTTTTGAAGCCAATAGACCTTTGAGGGTGTTTCTGAATAACCAGTCGGATGCAGCCGTGAACCCCCACCAGGCGGCGTGCATGAGAAGAAAAGCGGGATGGCAGATGTTACTGGGACACCATTGCAGCAGTCGGCATATTCAGAAGGATCGACCCCTCATGGTCATCTTACACCGGTCTTCATATCTCCCTTCATCGAACACACCATCTTCGACTCTTGCTCGGCTTTTACCGCACCACCGAGGCCCACGAGGCTTGTGAGAAACACCTCGGGCGGGCGCTGGTTTCTGGCCCGAGGTTGGTGTCGCCCCTCTTCTTTGTGCTTCTGGCTCTCAGGTTGTGAGAGGGTGGCGTCTTGGACAAAACCGTAACTGGTTGCGTCCATCAATAATCAGAGACACCAGAACCCGATCAAACAATTCAAAGAAGCGGCCCACGGCTTAACTTCGAGGGTACGGAACATGCCACAAGCTTGAGCTGTTTTCCTTGGAAGACAAGATCTAGTTTAGCTGCCGACGGAGCACGTGTGTGTAGGGTAGGCTGCCATGTATACATTGGTCGTCCGGCGAGGGGTCTGTGGCTTCTGGAATGATTCGGCATGCTTCGTATACTGTCGTGGGCATCACCAGGCCCTTGTGCTGCCCGAAAGCTGACTGGTTGTACGGTGTGCCATTCCAGTAATCGCACAGAAAACCAAGAATACGTGGAGCTAGGTATGGGTTTGTTGAGTTAAGGGGCTTGGAAATGTATCGATGAATTGGGTGCCAATTTACGAGTATTCGTCACGTCCAGCTGCCTGTCCACGGCTAAAGCTTGTCGATGGCGTGAGTTGATCTCACGAGCCTGACGAACAGAGACAAGATATCAACGATTCACTTGACTCATGGGTACATGGCAGCCCAATCGATCAAGTGAGCCAGCCAGGTGAGATTCTTCCAAACTTACGTTGACAAGGACAAGACTTACAAAGACACGACCACGGTTACCCGCTCTTGGGCAATGGGTGTGCCCCCTCGCCGTCCCATCGCGCCCAGATCCTAGTCTCAGACAATCCCGTTCTCAACGTTGATTTGCCGAACAGCGCCCTGATTCCAATTTTCCACAATTTTATCTATCGCTCACCGTCCACCGTTTGCCCTTCACCTTGCGCCGTCTGCCGTCTCCAACCGTTCTTGCCTTATCGTTGTTTAATTATAACGCACAGGACAGAATCTTGCCCAAGCTCTGCTGTCAGGGTTGAAGGCGTGTTGCAAGCCTTGGCTGACCGGGACCAACAAGCGTGGTGCCTTCCTCGTGCCTATCAGCGCCCAGGGCACAGGCTCCTCTTTTCTGCGGCACTGGGCTGGGTACATTGCGACGGTACCGTGCCTCGACCCAACGGTACCTGTGGAATCTCCCCCAGCAAGCATCCCATTTGACTGAAAGCCACCTGCCGTTCGCTCACTCGGCTGAGCACTAGCACAGTCCCGTCCCAAATCCCGCTTTTGCGACAGCTCATCCTGCACAGCACACAAAGCTGCCCCCTTCCCACCCACTCAATCTTTCTCCAACCCCCAACTTTTTTTTTTCCAAACGTCGTTGTCCTCGTTTGCGCTGCTGTACCTGGCTGTGCTGCACCACTCCTCCACGGCTGTCATATTGCGCGCCCCTCCACCCTCGTCATCACATCACCAATCTTTTTTTTTTCCCGCGTCTGACCTTGCGCTTGTCTCTGTCGTCGCGTCTCGTCCTTAGTCTGCGCGCGCACTTCCTGTCAGCAAGGCGATTCACCAATTCGCACCGGTCCGCGACTCGCCTGCCCTGTCCATCCCAACCATCCACCAGGCCCGACCAGACCGTCCATCCCCTCGCCATCCGCCCTCCGTACCTGACAGCTACTGCTCCACTAGGACAGCTGTCGCTGGTCAATCCGTCGACCCATCTCCACTCGTTCTTCCCACGCACACGCATACGCACTCGATCATCGCGATCGTCGCCCTGGCCGCTGTCGGATAACGCGACGTTGCATGCATCGTGAGGCATGACTGGGGATCAGAACTCGGTCGGTGCATCCTCCAACGGGCCGACTCCTCAATCATTCGCCTCTTTGACAACCAACAGCAACGGTGTCAAGTCTTTTCTAGGGACAACAGGCGCTGCGACAAATAATGCAATGGCCGCCTCGAACTTTCTCCCCGTGCAGCATCGGACTCCCGCGATAGGGAGCGGGCTGGGCACCTACCCACCTGCCCTGCCAAAGGCCGATTCATTTGATGCCAACGGCAACGGCAACGCGACAACCCCCCTCGGCACTCCGTTCTCCGCGACCCCGCCGACCCTCTCTGCCGCCGTGATCCGGAACCTGCCCGCTGATACTGACGAGCGATTGCTGCGCGCTATGCTGGTCTTCTCCAAGGACCTCGCTAGAATCGAGTTCCTTCCCGATGACAAAGGCTTTCGCGCCGCTCACTTGAAGTTCAAGAGCCCCGCTGGCGCGCAGGAGGTCAAGAACAATCTTGATGGCAAGCCTAATGTCTCCAACGACGCCGACATCATCGTTGAGATTGTTGGCCCGACAAGTCCCACGGCGCTGGGCAAGAGATATCCGAGCGACGCGACCCTCCCGGTCGGCACACCCGCAACGGGCCCTGGCGCTGCCCCAACTGCGCCGTCGTCGCGCCAGACGTCGCGCTTCAATGGCCACTTCCATGCTATGGAGAAAACAGCGGTTGGGAATGGCGCATACAATGGTGACTTTAGAACAGCAGACGGTCGTTTTGACGTTTTTGGTCCTCAATCGCCCATTGGGACGCACCCGAACGAGCGCAATGGAATGCTGGGCAAGTCAATGATCGATGCTACCAACGACGATGAGGATACTGCTCAGCTTCTCGGGAAGACGTACTTGTTTGCTGAGACAGGCCCGCAACGCCGACAGACTGCTCCCCACATCCCTATTACGTCGCGTATGGCGAACATGTCTTTGAACATCAACACCAATCAAGCAGTTCAGCCTCTCGGTCAGTATGGTGGTCACCCGGGCTTTACTACCATGTCACCAAGTATGATGAACCCGGTTGGGGCTTTCCCAGTATCGCAATCATATGCCAGGTCGCAGCAGATGCCACCTGCCAACCCAGCCGATCAAAACCCGCCCTGCAACACTCTTTATGTCGGTAATCTGCCTGTTGATACATCCGAGGAGGAGCTCAAAGCACTGTTTTCCAAACAACGGGGTTACAAGCGGCTCTGCTTCCGCACAAAGCAAAATGGCCCCATGTGCTTCGTCGAGTTCGAGAATGTGACCTTTGCCACCAAGGCACTGACTGAGCTGTACGGATTTACACTCCACAACAGCATCAAGGGAGGAATTCGTTTGAGCTTCTCCAAGAATCCACTTGGCGTTCGCACGGGTCAACTTCCAGGCCAAAACGGTCAAGGGCCTATGAATGGGCTGAACGGAGGGCACGTCGGAGCCAATGTGTTTACTACCGCAAGCGGGCCGCCCCCAGGTCTCACGGCACCACCACCCCCAGGTCTGGGCGTGAACAGAGCCGTATTCACGAGCTCGCCCGGAGTCTCCAACCCGTACTCTTCCCCCACCTACACGAGCCCATCGACAGATGTCTATGATCAGTGGAACAGCAACCTCATGTACGGCAACGGCGCGCACATGATGGGTGCCAATGGAAACAACGCATATATGATGGGCTCCACCACAACCTACCCAAGCCACATGATGGGGAGGTGAATCCGCTCCAGTGGGCAACTTCGACGAATCATTACAGGAGCTCATATTCGAGGCGTTCGAGGCCGATTTTGAGAGTATGATGGTATTTTTCTTGCGATTCCGGTTATTGTCTCGTGCGCCACAAGAGCGATCTGGGCATTATGCTTCATCCAAGTTTCGATTCGATCTTGGACATTGCGTGGCATGACCTCGGTGCTGGGCGGAATCATGGGTGGAAAGCGGCTTGTCTTGTTGCTGGTTGCATCAAACTAGGGTCTTTGAAATTCGTGTTGGAAGGAAGCGAGGTTCCGGTTGTGTCTTGATGTTTTATTTCCTATTCTTCTATTCCCCCGCTGCTGGCATGATTACCGCCATACAGCATTTGTTGCATTGTTCGGACCTATTTTTTCTTTTATTATTTTTCTTTTCGACGGGCAAAGGGAGTTTTTTAGAGAGTGATCATTATTATACCAGACGCATTGGGAGAGTGCTTTTCACTTTCTGGCCCTCCTTTGGGGCGGTTGTCTCACGGCAATCGACTCTTGGTTTCACGCATTACAACACCATCTTGTCAAGCGGGGCGCAAAGGGGTCAGGGAGGAAGGGGGGTAATCATGGCCAGTGGCGTATAGCATCGGTTCATCATTGCACCAAACAAGCGAAGCATCGGTGACACGCATTTTGTAGTGGGATTTTTTTTTGGAGGAGTTCTGGCAAAGTTGATGTGGCTTTACACACTTGGGTGGGAAGCAGGATTTGTCTTTTCCAGAATTGTGTTCAAAGCGAGGGCAAAGGGGGGTTTTAGGAATCGGGTTCGGGGGGTTGGGGTTGGTGTTGGGCAAGAGGAGTTGGTTTGTTTGTAACCTGTACGACTGCAATGTTAGTTGGGAAGGATTTCAAAACAAAAATAGGGGGTAGGAAAACTCGATTCAAAAAAGCGACAAGAAAAAAAAAGAAAAATCACCACACGCAACAACATACGGGACCACCATGGTACGGAACACAACACGCACATCTTGGGATAACTGGCAAAAGAATTGGGACGGGAATGGCAATTGATACATACTCTTTTTTTCTTTTTACACACACACAAAACGGATCGCATGCAAAGGGTTTCCGCAATTGGTTTCATTTGGGTTGGATGGTTTTGCATTCGAGATGGCCATTTGACCCGGCTCCCGATGCTTTATATTTTTATTTTCACTCGTCTTATTATCTCTTCAACGTTCCAGAGGCTCGGCTATGCTTTTTTGCTGGTTACCATGGGGTTTCTTTTTGGAAGCGGATGGCAGGCAATACATGAAAAGCACACACAGATATACCTTTGGAGGATATGGGATAGACGCTACTACTATGTCAGCAATGTCATACGGGAGTGGCCACACCTGACAACTACTCATGTCCATCCATAGTCAGGGTGCTTTTGCAACGGGACACGGGTCATATTCGTAGTTTCACTCATGTATGACAGACAGACGCGCGGTTTTGGGGGTGGTCAATACAGCGATATCATTAGTTTTCTGAGAACCTTGTACAGTACAATGCTCTGTCCCAGTGTGCGCTCCGATGTGATGTTTTTTTGAAGTTAGGTAACACACCTAGAGGTCACTACTAATTCTTCTACGACTAATCAACAAGACAAGTCATGATTATCCATCATCGTCTTCGGTTACGGACCTCGAATCTTGCGCCAAAGATACCAAGTTGTGGGGCGTTTACCATGACGGAGACCCTCCACCATGAGATCTAGAAACTCAAAATAAAAGTCCACTCGTAGTAGCAGCTAGGGTATATATATATATATATATATACTTGGAAACAATCTTCCAGCAAGTCTTTCATCAAAAGCCCGACCCAAACACAGCGTTCAAAAACAAACGCTCCGCCCCGCTCTGCTCTGCTCTTTTGCTCAAAAACATCACATCCACCCCCTGACACCTTCAAGCTCACCCCCCTGAACCCCTGAACCACCCGTCCAAACCCACAAAAATATCCCACATATATATAATTCAATCACCTCCCCCTCTTCCCCCCCAACCCATAAATCCCCCACAAATCCTTCACCACCCCAACCCACCCAGCAATCCCCTTCATCACATTAATCATCCCGATATACCTCCAAACAAACGCCTCCACCCTCTCAAAATCCTCCGCGTAAATCTCCCACACCGCCTGCGTCCTCCCCCCTTAACCACCCCCTTCTTTGGACTTTCCGCCACCAGCTTCGTCTCCCCATCTTCATCATCATACACTCTCAACTTAGGCCCAATACACAACGCCCTCCCCCTAATCCCCTCATCAGCCATCAACCTCGTCCCCGCATCCACCACATCCTCCAGCTCCGCCTTTGGTGCCCCTGCCAAAATCGCAACCCCCGACGTGGGCAGAAGTGGCGTGTCAACAAAGTAAGGATTGATACAATTTACCCTTACCCCCCGGCGCCAGGACGTCCCCCGCAAGGCCCGGAACAGTCCCATGACGGCGTGCTTGGAGGCGGTGTATTCCGTTTGCCCTGGTAGCGGCGCGATACCCGCAATCGAGCTGACAAGCAAAATATGCCTATCCCTCTGTTGGCCATCTGATCGAGTGCCGTTCTTAGGAAGATAATACAGCCCCAGGTGAACCGTGTACGCCACCCCAGTCAAATTAACATCCAACACCTTCAACCGTGGCTCCTCCGGGCCGGAATCAGGATTTGTAGAAGACCGGCGAGGGGAGTCAAATCCGTTGTCCATATCCACTATCCCTGCACCGGCCACCACTCCTTCAATCACCCCTGTTGGGGAGTTCGCCAGGGCGAATTTAAAGAGAGAAAGCTGATCAGACCAGGAGGTGACGTCGCAGTGCTGGTAGTGGAAGCTTTGAGAGGGGTAGCTAGAGCGGAGGTCGGCAACGAGGGAGTGCCCCAGAGTGTCGTTGACGTCCCCGATGACGACGTGAGAGCCATGTTTGGCCCAGTGGCGGGCAAAGGCTGCGCCGAAGCCGGACGCGCCGCCGGTGATGAGAATGGTCTTGCCGGCGAGGGAGGCGGTGGAGTAGGGAGCGGTGGTGTCGACGGGGGGTGACTGCCGACATTGGGAGACGACGCTCCAGGAGCCGTCGTCGTGGTCGGTTGTGAAGACCATGGTTGGACTTGAGTCTGTCAAGGAAAATCAAGGGGGGAGTATTAGCAATGGGCTGGTGTCTCGGTATGGGATGATATGTGTTCTTCCCAAGCCCAATATCGTCACCGCCATCCCTTCTCAGCCTCACCGAACTAGGGATGAGGACCCAGAGACACGACTCGATGGGGGGATCTTACCGTGATGTCCCAATTCTAGATCAGTTGACAACCGCCTCGAGCTAGCAGTAAGTCTTTGAAAGGCTATACCAAGTTCAAGCAGACATCATCAGAGGAAAGAGAAAGGAACATGTTGGGCATAAGAGACCTGAAATTTTATATGAAAATCACCCAGTGGGTCACCCGAATCCCCCCCAATAACCATCCTTGCTTTTCATCGCTGTCAGCCAAAGAGGAACTGAGCTGCAGGGTGTGGATGCGAGATGTGCAGGGTACATGACAAGCGGGACCTGTGGCCTCCTGTCGGTGGTGCATAGCTCATCCGAAAAAGACTAGAATGGCTCGTCGCGGCTGGGATACAAGCAGATCTAGCAGCTTAGGTTAGCTGGTGTTACGTGGACGTCCTGCGGTACGGCACCAATACGCTGGTAAATGCGTTGTACAAAAATTAACAAGCTCCCTGGGGTAGTGTAACCTGTAAGTCGGGTACCTATCTTTTCATTTCTGTCTGTGTGGTTGTGGCACAGAGGATAAACGGGATAAAAAGTCGATGGTTGGTGATTTACGAGGAGCTGAAGCTGCCGGGCTCTTCACCAACAGTGCTGGGCACTCACTGGCCGCCACGAATTTTGTTGAGGATACAACCCGAGCGACGGCAGGGTCTAGCCGTGACTCAGCTGACATCAGAACCCGAAAGTGACATTTTACCAAGACGAGACATTGGGGCTGATATCAAACTCCCCGGCTTATCTCCGTGATATTGACGGCTGTGGACCTACTTGTTTCTTCAAAAGGGGAATCGATATGAAGAGACTGAACCAGTTGGGCAGGTGCTTCAATTCCCAGTTTTTGTTGACTTTTGAGGGTTGTCTGTCCTCGACCATTGAGATTCATCCACATAAGTTGACTCCAAGAAAGCTCTCAAAACTCGCGATGAACCGAAAGAACAAAAGAAAGGATGAGAATTATGGCGTCAAAGGTTCAAGGTCGGGAATCCTTGAAGAGATGGAATCCCAGCCCTACGGTTAGCGAGACATAACCTGGGCACCCCACCCACGTTCCCAGTGCGCCCAGTCCGATTGCGGGGACATTGGCGGGGCACCAGGCGAGATTGATGGCGAGCGACAAAAAGTTCAAACTCGGAAGGCGACTGACTCACCTGGTGTCTTCCAACTTATACATATATCCCAGGAGTGCCGTCGGTCGGGATTTTCCCGCAGTTTTAGACTCGAGCCGATATATATCCCTAAATCTGTCAACATGTCTCAATTGCCCGTTAAGAACGTCGGTACGTCTCTCTGCGCCGTTCTGAGCTCTGATTACCCCGCCATCATTGGAGAACATTGAAAACTGACAAGTACCCCTGACAGGTGTGCTCGGCTGCACTGGTTCAGTCGGCCAACGCTTCATCCTGCTCCTCCAGCAGCACCCCTCGCTCAAGCTCGTAGGCTTGGGCGCCTCGTCTCGATCGGCCGGAAAGAAGTACCGCGATGCTGTCAAGTGGAAGCAGGCCAGCCCCATCTCGCCCGATGTCGGCGACCTGGTCGTTCGCGACTGCAAGGCCAGCGAGTTCGCCGACTGCGATATTGTCTTCAGCGGCCTCGACAGCGACGTCGCCGGTGAGATTGAGAAGGAATTCCAGAATGCTGGCCTTGCCGTCTTTTCCAATGCCAAGAACTACCGTCGCGATCCCCTCGTACCCCTAGTTGTCCCGACTGTCAACCTCGACCATCTCAACCTCATCCCCCACCAGCAAAAGACGCTTGGCCTGAAGAAGGGGTTTCTCGTGTGCAACAGCAACTGCGCCGTCATTGGTCTCGTCATCCCCTTCGCTGCCCTGCAGGCTCGTTTTGGCAAAATCGATACCGTCTCCGTCGTAACCATGCAGGCCGTGTCGGGCGCGGGATACCCTGGTGTTAGCAGCATGGACATCATCGACAATGTGGTGCCCTTCATTTCTGGCGAGGAGGACAAGCTCGAGACGGAAGCACAAAAGATTTTGGGCAGCATCAATGCTGAGGCGACCGCCTTCGAGGACCAAAAGACGTTGAGAGTCTCGGCAGCCTGCAACCGGGTCCCCGTGTTGGATGGTCACACAGCATGTGTGTCCCTGCGATTTGCCCAGCGTCCTCCTCCAACGGCCGAGCAGGTTAAGGAGGCCATGCGGGAATATGTCTCCGAGGCACAGCGGCTGGGATGCCCCTCTGCTCCCAAGCCACCCATCAAGGTGTTTGACGAGCCCGACAGGCCGCAACCTAGACTTGATCGGGAGCTCTCGAAGGGTTACACCGTCAGCGTTGGTCGTGTCAGGGAGGACGACAGCGGTATCTTTGATATCAAGTTTGTTGCTCTGAGCCACAACAGTAAGTCTTGTTCTGGTGGGAATCAAATGACATAGTGCGTTGCTGACACCATCATAGCTGTCATTGGTGCCGCTGGTTCTTCCATCCTCAATGCCGAGGCCGCGGTTCTCAAGGGTTTCGTCTAAGGTGAACGGGGCCATCCAAGGAATACATCATGATGAATGCGCAGTTGGCAAGAGGCATTGGAACGGAGTTTCTAGGTAATGGGTTAAAAGTCGGCAATCAAATTTCATAAGCGGTCCATCGGGGACGAGGTAACAAACTGCCAGGTTAGTTATGCTCGATTCATGCAAGGCAACATGTTTCCGGTGATCTGGTTGGTTGTGTGATCCTCAAAACGTGGTTTCTGGGCACTGCGCGTAACCGATTTCTCGTGGTGACAAGGCATGTCTCCAATAAGTTCTTTGAGAGATATCTTCCTCGTGACGCAAGGGCTGTGTGACGTTGGTCGATTGGGCCCGGGGCACCGGGGTCCGGGGTCTGTAAATTCGGACCCGGCCGAATGGGGATGAGATTTCAGCGGGCCGGTGGTGGAACTCGGGACTGCCCGCTCACAGAACAACTCCACGAGGCGGTGAGAAACCGAACGACGTCAACTGTGGAGATGTTTTGTACCCTCGAGCCCTTAAGCCCTGTCTCGTTGAAACCACAGCGCCTAGCAAGGATGACGCCTATCATCTGGCATGTCAAGCTTTGCGGATGGATAGGAGGCTAGTCGAACCTAGACTAGAGAATCTCGAAGCGTTGTTTTCGAAGATTCCGTGAGCCTTTTCTCTTGGGTACAGACGAGTATGTGCCACGGTCAGGGTCGTCTGACCTGCGTTGCCGTTGCGCGAATGTTTTGCAGCAACACAACCATTGTGAATACGGGTAGTATCTGTCGATGAAGGGTTGCTTCAGGTGAACCATGAGAGTGACCCTTGCTACCCCAAAGCCCAAGTTGTTTAAGGGACCACTTCGTCGAAAGCTTGGCCTCAATCCCTGGTTCAGGGGACTCGCTACGATGAGTCTGAGTGATCGTCGTCAAGGGTAGAGCGCTTCATGCTTTCCGTCAGCAGGAAATCCGGGTTGCAGATAAGATGCAGGACTGGTATTGTTTTCTTTCAGGGTGCCCGAGGCAGGGTTGAAACTGCAGCAGTTCATGCGTGACTTGGCCGTTATGAGCGTGTTGATACACCTCGGTACTGCAGTCGCTGACCTTGAACATGTGTGCCACCTGAACGAGGGGCTCGAGAAAGTGTTCGTCTTGAAAATGTGAGATGATAAGACTTCGAGTTTCTTCAAGACGCCGAAGGGCTATACATTGACAAACGATGAATAATCCCCTTGAAAAATAGGTTCCATAGTTGCGATGTTGACGAAGCAGGCCTTTGATCCAGAACAGAGGTAAAAGATGGTGGGGTTTCTAGAGACGGTAAGCTTGGACCACTTTCTGGATCTAGCTTCTTTAATTAGCACGCGCGGGCGCGAAACAGCAGCCAGAGCCCCCGTCGTTTCCACTCTGGCAACGTCGTTAGATTGGCTCAAAGACTCCCGACCCGATGCTCCCGACTTAGGGGCAGTGTCTCCCCTACCGAGCGACAATACTAACTACTGTTCACTGGACTGCTGTGTCGTATGTGTGTTGCGTAATGCCAGAACCGACTTGAACCCGATTTCGCTTTTTTGTTCCTGCAACTACACCACCACGCCATTGCCCATCAGCAGCCCACCACCATCGCCGACGAGCTTGTCCTGATAATCTGCTCAATTCCCTGTAACCATGTCCCTCGGAGGAGATACCACTGGGGCGGCCCCGGAGCAGGGCACCACTTCACCAATATCAGCACCGCAGACGCAGAGCGACGAACTATCGCCACAAGTCCAAGATGTTCTCACGTCAGAGGTGCGCTTCTTGATCTTGGACCTAGGAGCTGGAGCTATGGAAGCTGACCCCTCATGGTAGATCGGCATCTCGGTCATGCTCAATCGTCTGAAGCAGAGCATTGCTTCAGCCAAGGTACGACGCCTTAGTCACTCGAATACCGGCCTCTATCTGAGCGCCTGCTGATTTTTCTTTGTCCTTGGATGGTATAGGAGTTCTCGAATTTCCTCAAGAAACGCTCGGCACTCGAAGACGAGCATGCGAATTCTCTAAAGAAGCTATGCAGACTATCACAAGACAGCATGAACCGGTCCGAGCACCGCGGCGGCTCCTTTGCTAGAGCATACGACGAGATGATGGTCATCCATGAGCGCATGGCTGATAACGGGATACAATTTGCCATGTCACTGCATCAGATGTCCGAGGACCTTCAGGAGCTGGCTGCTGTCGCCGAGAAGTCAAGGAAAGGGTGGAAGCAAAACGGCTTATCTGCTGAACATCGCGTGGTCGAACTCGAGACGGCTATGCGCAAGTCCAAAGCCAAGTATGACTCTCTCGCCGAGGAATATGACCGGGCCCGCACTGGAGATACCACTGGGCGCCAGGGAGGCAAGGTGTTTGGTTTCAAAAGCCACAAATCCGGCGCACAACATGAAGAGGACCTGCTACGAAAGGCTCAGGCAGCAGATCAAGATTATCAGACGAAGGTGCAAGTTGCGGCTACCGAGCGAAGTGAACTCCTCTCTAGGACGAGGCCTGAGACGGTAAAGGCGCTGCATGATATCGTCAAGGAATGCGATTCGGGACTCGTGTTGCAGATGCAGAAATTTGGTAGGCTTTCCTCTCGTCTCTTTCTCTTCTACGATATTGATCAGATTTGCAGCCTCGTTTAACGAGAAACTTGTGCTCAGTAACGGCCTGAGCATCAGCCCCTTGAAGACTGGGTCTGAAGGACGCAGCTTGCGGGAGTCCATCCTCTCGATTGATAACGACAAAGATCTGAACGACTACTTAGCCAGCCATCACTCCAAGGTGCCACCAAAGGCCGCTCTGCCCCAATATGAACGCAACCACGTATGTCATGTTTGTTAGGCCTTTAGTCCCCCTTGCTAACATACTGTTCAGCTTATTGATCCCTCATCTCGGGCGCCGGCGGCGACTTACACGCAACCACAGCAACAATCGCAAGTTACCAGTACTGTCCAACCTCCTCCTCCACAAGCTGGAATGTTTCAAAACACCAGATCGAGCACTTTCTCTGAGACTGTCGCCAATGTTCAAAGCCAGGGTCCATATGGACACAACTATGGCCAGAGCACCAGCTCAATTCCTATATTGGGAAATCCGGGACAGTTATCATCTCAACCGCAGCATGAAAGGAGCTTCAGTCATGGCAGCGCATTGGGTCCAGGAGCTGGAACCGTTGGTCAGCAACAATATGGAGGACGTGGTTCGACACCTCAACAAACTCAGCCACCACCTGGTTCGAGGTTCAATGGGGCGTACAACTCTCCCTCCTCCCGCGACGGGCCTCCCCAACTCGGTGCTCTACCATTCCAATCCTCTCAACCACAGCAATCGCAACAACCCAACTTCAGCCAGCTTCCTTCCCAGCAAAGCGGGAGCGGCCCAGTTTCAAACCCACTTCAACAACACCCGGCCGTCCCTCCCCAGGCGCATCGAAACTCACCCCCTATTGCACCTCAGATGGCACCGTCTCGTCCCGTGTTCGGCGTTTCCCTGACCAAATTGTACGAGCGGGATGGCTTGGCCGTGCCGATGGTGGTGTATCAGTGTATCCAGGCGGTGGACTTGTTTGGTTTGAACGTCGAGGGTATCTATCGGCTTTCGGGCTCTGTCCCCGCCGTCAACAAGCTGAAGACTCTGTTTGATACAGACTCCAGCTCCAACAATCTGGACTTTAGGAACCCAGAGAACTTCTTCCACGACGTCAATAGTGTTGCTGGCTTGCTGAAGCAGTTCTTCCGGGACCTTCCGGACCCCCTGATGACGAGGGAGCATTATAGCGCGTGCATTGACGCAGCGAGTGAGTTCCTACCTCTTGGCACTCCTTTCAGGGGAGGATACTAACATTCAGTATCAGAAAACGAGGATGATATTGTGCGGCGCGACTCGCTTCACGCAATCATCAATAACCTGCCGGATCCAAACTACGCAACCCTCCGGGCTCTGACTCTGCATCTTCACAGAGTCATCGAGAACTCAGGGGCAAACCGCATGAGCTCGCAGAACCTTGCCATCGTGTTTGGTCCTACGCTCATGGGCACGGCGCCGGGGTCAGCGATCGCGGACGCCGGCTGGCAGGTGCGCGTCATTGACACAATCCTGCAGAACACGTTCCAGATCTTTGACGAGGATGATTAAAATTCGGTGCTGTAATTCAACATAATCCGGGTTTATTTTACTGTCAAGCATCACAGTTTTATGGAGGAGAACGTGTAGGGAACGGGCTTATTTGATCATCTTGGGGTCAGAATCTTGCATTGTCATAGCGATCATGTGTGTCTTGTTTTTTGAGTGCGACGTTTTGTCTCCAAACCAAAAATTGTACAGTTTCTCATAGCTATCACATATGCATGGCAAAAGGCTAATACCAAGCATGTAGTATTATTATCTTGCATCATCGTAAAACCAAGAGGATGCGTGTTATTGTACCATGTGGGAGGCTCGGTTGTGTTCATGCTACGCATGCAAAGGTCCGTTTAAAGCAGCTTATGATTCTCTGTCCTAGGGGAACCTAACTCACTATCTAGGCGAATTATCTCTTGTTCTTTTCCTTAAAGATCATCTCAGAAATCACCGCATCCATTTTTCCCGTGCTCAAGCACCCTTCTACTTACTCCTCATCCTCCACTGTGACCTTCAGATCCTTAACCTTGAGAACGACATTCTCCTCGTCCTCCTTCTCAGCAGCAGCAACCTTGCTGTCCTGAGATGATCCAGGCGAGCTCTCATTACTGACAGTGGCAGCCACCTCCTTCTTGGGAGTGTTACCACCATCAACCTTGACGTCCTGCAGAGCAGGAATCTCGCCCGCCTCAACCTTGACCTCGACCTCCTCCACATTCTCCTCGCCATTTTCACCCCCCTCACCCCAGCCATGAAGCATATCCTCCGGAATAGCTCCATCATCATCTCCAAAGATCTGCACATCCTCATTCTTGTACGCCTCTCCCTCCAGCGCCACCTTCTCCAGCCACTTGAGGACGCTATCGTGCGCCTCGATAAGCATCAACTCAGTCATGTTAGCCTCGCCAGCGCTGTAAGCCGGGCAACCGAAAGAAGTGAACCCAACAGCGGCAGGGTTACCAAGAGACCCAGCAATGGGGTTGTCAAGAGGAGTCTGGTGAATAGCATAGGCGCGAGCTCTCTGTAATAACCCAAACGTTAGTATCCATATCCATCTAATATGTCACGAAATGACCCCCTTACCTCCTGCATAAACCTCCTAAACCCCTCACACCTAAAACCCCCCGAGTGATAAAATCCCCCCAACACCACCATCGCCCCCATCTTCTGCCCAACCCTCCCCCAAACCCCCTCATCATTCAAATACCCCTCCACCTCCTCCGCCGAGTTGCCCACCGCAATAACATCCACCTTTGCCCCCCTCCCCACCAACTTTTCCACCACCTCCTCAAAAACACACTCCACATGCTCCCCACAGTTCAAATTCTTCGGGATCCCATTCTTGGTCTTGTCATACACTCTCCCGTAATGAACCGCGCTGGCCAGGGGGATGTCATGTCTCTCGCTCGGCGTCAGCCCCCTCTTTCCCTCGGGCCACCAAAACAGCTCTCCCGGATTAGCGATGATGATACCCGGAGGAGATGGGTCAGTAGCGGATGAAGGCTGGGACTGGAGGGCGCGGACGAGGTTGAGGACCGAGCCTTGAGTTATGCCGCCTTTACCCCCTAAGACGCGATGAGCCAGAACTCCGAACTGTTGGGTTTCTTCGCCTATGATGAGGACGACGCGGGAGTGCTTGGGGAGGTCGGGGGTGATGCGGATTGGGACGTGGGGTTGGTCCGGGTTGGTTCCGAGGGGAAGGCGGAGGGGGACGAGGTTCAAGGCGTTGAGGCGGGTGTGGATTATTTTGCTCATGGCTTCTGTCATGGGGTTAGAAATAAGGCGGTATGGGGAAGGGGAAGGGGGAAAGAGACAAACCGTTGAAGGCGAAGCGCTGGCGGCCGTTGTAGCGCTCGTTTTTGGTGAGGAAGTACTTGAAGTAGTAGTCGGCGTTCTCGAGGGAGCGGATCTCGTCGTCTTCGTTGATGAAGTAGCTGGATGTAGCGGTTAGTTCGACTGAGGGATTTGACAGAGGTATCTGATGAGATTATCACGAACCCGAGTTCGGAGAGGTCAGCTGGGAAGACAGGATCGGCCGGGAGGCCAGACCAGCGGCGACGAAACATGGCTGCTGGGTGTAAGTGAGGACGAAAAGGTGCGACTTAGCACTCGAACGGAAGTCGAATAGAAAAAAGTCAAAGCAGGTAAGCCTTCGAATCAGCGAGGTGAGAACTGAATCGTTGGATGGAAAGTCGAGTTCAACTGTTGGAAAAGAGAGGCAAAACAATTCTCGAGATATGGAAGCCTGGGGAGGTTAAGGACCTCTCTCTGAAAGAAGGAAGGAGCACCCGAATGAGCAAGTTGGGACCACGAAGATAAGCAAGATAAACAGAACCATCTGGAAATAGGAAAACATAGCATCATGAGAGCAACCTCTCCCCGGAGCTATGGTTGCGAGTCGCAGCAGCAGCCTGAGCAAACCACCACCAGCTCGTTGAAGCAAACGGATATTGCGGCATGATGCCCTCACCTGTGCCTTCCCGACGAACAACAGTGGAAACAAACTTAGTCTTAGGAATATGAGAGTGGCCTGGTGACAAATAGGATGATTTATTTGCAGTGTGGGTAGGCATTCAAAGTGTTGTGACCACCGATCTCAACTCCATGATTCATTTGGTGGTCAAACCTCACAACACGACAGGGCCAGTATCTAACTCGCAAAGTCGCAACAATACCACTCGCAACTATCGGCTTTTTTGACCAAAGACGACCACCATTTCGACTGGCAATTGGTGATTGATCGGTGTGCAAGATCTCTTCCTCACATCCCAAGCCTCAAGCTCAAGATTGCAATGAAAAGAGGGTTCGCGTCGCCTGGAGGCAGTGTAATACCAGGGACACTGTGGCCGACGATCATGGGCAAGCCCAGAGGAAAGTCAGCCGAGAGACAAAAATTAGGATAATCACGATTCTACTCCGTAGAGTAGTTTCAGAGATTAAACTGAAAAGAACAGATACTACACTTGATCTAAGCCAAAAGGCAAAGAGAGCTAAAGAAGAAAAAAGGAAACCGAGTAAAATGGCGAGGGTGCCCGAGAATATATACTGGTCCCAGGCTTGGACCGTGCACGCCTGCAAATCCAGAGTGAAGTGTGAAATGGCCGTGCACGCTTGCAAAACATTGGTCGAGAGTGTGAATTGTCCGTGCGTCTTGGATTTTTGGGTGGGGTATCAGAAATTCAGTTGTCACCGCCCGGCAGAATTCGGGACGACGGCCGGCATCGTCAGTGCCATGCATCATCAGGAGCAAGAGCCTCAATTGACCAGCCAGCGACCCCCTCCAGACCTGTCCCCTTCGACAAGCCGCCGGGCTCTTTTCCCTTCAAACCAACCGTCAAGATGTCCATGTTCAGGGCCAAGAAGTTTGATCTTGGGTGCTTCACCAACATCAAGATCATCCGCGACCACTCCAAGCGCAAGGCTTTTGAAGCCGCTGAGCCCGAGAGGTGACTAATCCTCTCTGGCTAACCTTGAATAATAGAAACCCTGACATGGAATATAGACAAGCTCTCCGGTACATCATCCGAAACACCACGCTTCCCATGAGGACCCGCGCCATGGCACAGCTCCAGCTCACTCAGATGCACTGCTACACTCGCCCAACACAGATCCGCAACCGGTGTATCATGGGTGGGAAAGGGAGAGGTGTACTAAGAGCGTTCAAGATCTCAAGGGTAGGTCATTACGAGGATGAAGTCTGGACCTCAGATGAGTGAAGACGCATTGCTAACTCAAACTTACAGTACAACTTCCGTATGGAAGCACTGGCAGGTAACTTGCCAGGTGTGAAGAAGGCCAGTTGGTAAAGGAAGTGCGATTTTGGCGTTTTGGGGTGCAGTAATAGAATTGGTGGTCTTGAAGCACACATGGTCCTCCAAGGTACAGCAATACCGATGTGGAATGTTGGCAAGCACAAAGGGTTCATTTGGCCCCGACAAATGTAGCATAGAAAGGACCCAGACCATTCAGACTGGGCCTTTTCTTACGCTGTGTATATTTTGATGTTACAGTATTATAGTCATGATTTCAAAAGGAACTCCTTTCCCTAACGCCGGATTCCATGCAGCCCGACCGATCCAATCTAAAATGTACCGCTGTACCGCAACGGATGGAGTGTGAAACGCCATTCTACTCGTGTTGAAGATGTATATGTTTAAGCAAAACGTTTGCCAAGCCCCCTTAGAGCGCCTTAGTCTCCTCAGCAGCAACGACTTGATCAAGACTTGCTGATGCAGCAGCCCTTTCGCCAGCCCGCTTCCTAAGGACGTTCTCAATGAACGCCTCACCGGCTTTGTAGGATGACCTCACCAAAGGACCGCTGGCGCAGTACAAGAATCCCATGTCCAGAGCACGCTGCTTCCACAGGTCGAACTCGTCAGGGGTGACATACTTTTCGACCTTGAGATGCCTCTTAGTAGGTCGCATGTACTGTCCAAAGGTGACCACATCCACATCGACCTTCCTCAGCTCTGTAATTTATGTTAATCTTTGCCCACACTTCTTCAAAAAGACCATGAATAGTCCTTACCTCCCAGCGTCTCCCAAATCTCCTCCTCCTGCTCACCAAGACCAAGCATGATACTCGTCTTGGTAATAATTCCCTCTTTCCCCCTAACAGCCTTCACATGCTCCAACACCTTCAAGCTCTGCCTAAACGTCGCCCTCCGGTCACGAACATACGGCGTTAGCCCCTCCACCGTCTCAACATTATGAGCATACACATCCAACCCACTCTCCGCCACGATCTTGACCATGTCCAAATCCCCCATAAAATCCCCCGTCAACGCCTCCACCAACAACGTCGGCTTCTTCTGCTTGATCCTCCTGATCGTCTCGGCAAAATGCCTCGCCCCGCCATCAGCCAAATCATCCCGATCCACACTCGTCAAAACCACATATCCCAGTCCCCACCTCGCCAGCGCCTCAGCTGTGTTCTCCGGCTCGTGCGGGTCAAGCGGCGGCGGCTTCCTGCTGGTCTTTACACTGCAGAATCTGCACCCTCTAGTGCACGTGTCGCCCATAAGCATGATCGTCGCCGTGGCAGCCGACTTGTCGTTTCCGCCCCAGCACTCGCCAATGTTGGGGCATCGCGCCTCCTCGCAGACTGTGTGGAGGTTCAGCCCGCGGAGGTCGGCTTTGATCTTGCCAAAGTTGGGGTTGGCGCCTGAGGAGGGGATGGGGGTCTTGAGCCACTCTGGCAGACGGGTGATGGTGCGCTTGCGGCCAGCGGGGCCTACTTCGGCGGTTTTGATCTCGTAGGCTTCGCTGATGGAAAGAGGCGCGGAGGGGACGCCGACGAATTCGGAGAAGGGGGCTACGGTGGTGTCTTTGAAGTATGTTGGTCGCGGCGCCTTCTTCGTGGGAGTTGTCGAGGTCGCTGGGTTTGGCGATGACTGTGTCAGCTCCGGGTCGGACGGAGAAGGGATGGTGGCATAGGTTCGGGAAGAGAGGGCGGCGGCTCGGGCCAGGGACCGTCGCAATGGGGCCTGGAGCCTTTGGAGGGGTGCTGGAGAGGCCATTTTGCGAAATCTACCGGCTGTTTTCGGGAGAATTGGCCGACGAAGGGGAGGGTATTGTTTTGTTGGGTGACAAATATTCGGGGACCAGTGGCGGATTGCAGATTGGTAAGGCTGGCTCAGCATGCTCAGCTTGACAAAAAAAACGAAATCGGCACCGGCTCTTGCATGCAACGGATTCGCCCATCGGCCTCTTGGCGTCATCGGAGTGTGTTATGTAATCCCGTAGGTACCCGTCAGCTACTCCGGGCTTCGGCCACCTTCCATTCTAACTTTGGGACGATCGCGATACCGTATCTCTATGAGAGACCAGACCGTAATCTATTTTTTTCGGCCTTGAAGGGTTGGGGGATGGGTTGGAAACCAATGCCGGTGCTCTATAATATGAGCTTGTTCGCCTATAGACAATTTGTGGACTTTTTTCTCGGCCATGGGTACCTATAGACAGCCATCTCGACAACATCATATCTGTAACCTAATGCGAAGTCACCTTCAACAGAGCGCTGGCAACAAGTCATTGAAATTCAGAGGCTTTTGGCAGTCGATGTGGAGCAGCCCGCGAACCATGCCTGAATCCTCAAGCTCTGGGAGAATGCGGGGGTAATATCCATTGGTGCAGCTTCGCAACCGCCAGGGCACACATTGGACGGCGATGAAACCGTTCCTGAAACAGAAATCGATGACTGTGCTCTTTTTGTGCATAGTTTGCCGAATCCTGCTTGCGATGGCCGGCACAGCAAAACCGAGACTGGTGTGAGTTGAAGGCTGGAGTGCTGAAAATATCTTGAAGTGTACATGCCGATAACTTCGAATAACGAGCGTCACTGACGTCGTGGTTGTGGTTGGAATTCCTGCTGACGAGATTTGTCCAATCAGAGTTGAGCGCTGGTTGCATGACGGCATCTGCGGATGGTCAACAAGATTCAACTGCGTACGGATACGGAGCGTAAAATGAAAAGCTGGCGTGGTTGGGAGGACCTTGTATCGTTGTTTGGCACCGATGAACATAAAGGACTCTCCAGTTTATATTCCCAGTCTCATGAGAAAACCAGGTGCGGCCTGGAGAGCTGGACTGGTATTGAGAAGTAGCTTTTACTTCCTCCAAGCGCTACTTACACATCGAACATCTCAGGGGCGCATTCATAAGGCTGAGCGAGGTTACTAAACTCTCAAGTCTCTTCCAGTAGTGCCTCCATTATCTGTTGCAGATATCTAGCTGTGAGCTGAAAGAATTATTTCTTATATGGCCCGTCAAAGAATGTGCAAGGTCTCAGCAGTCTTCATATTTCATTGAAGTTGGACAAAGCACATGTGTTGCTGGGTTGGCGGGAGTTGTCGTCAGCGCGGGCCTTGCAGCGGTCCCAGGCCGGTCTGGGCAGTGGCTTGGTCGGTCTTCCACTAACAGTTTTAAGGCTTGAACAGGCGTGTCATCCGTTAAGAGCTATCCATACCCAAATATGGGTCAGCCCAGTATTTTTAGCGGCGCAGCCACTTTCCCTGTGCTCCTCTGCTGGCCTCCCGTCGTTTCGCCTGTCTCTCTTCATTCCGCAAAACAGTCTCGCAAGCAGCCTCTTTCATCAACCTTGCAATCTCGCTCTCCCAACGCACCTCCCTACGGCCTCCGCACACGAATATCATCGCCCCATACCCGCGCGAAACCACCTCTGAGCGAGTTTGCACGCTACTTGTCTTTTCGATTGAACTCGACCCCTTTTAAGCCAGGACTAGTCGCCAGCGACAGTCGTCATCCGTCAACATGTCTTCCGAGCCGTATGACCCCTATATCCCCGCCGGCCAGCAGGGCTCGTCGCAGGATCCCGGCAATGCCAGGACACAAGCTTTGAAGCAGGTGGGTTATTTCGCGTTTGAATCAACACTTTTGGGAGGAGTTGGTAGAGGGAGGAGCCTGGGAGTCGTTGGTTTGCCCAAGGCCGCTGTTCCCGAAAGTCCGATCGACTGGTCCACCGGCCAACGACATCATCACCTCGCTGTTCGACATCAAAACACCAGCCATCAGCGCTCCTTGGTGAATGGGAATGGAAAAGCGGCACTGCACCAAGCCGATACCATCTACGATGCCGAAAAAATCAATTCTTTCTGGGCTGGGATGGTGCGCTTGGCTTGTTTTAGGCGAGGGTGACGGTCGGGCATTTCATGCCAGGACACTGTGGACAAACTGTGTGCGATTTTTGAATGGACAAAACGCTAACAAACTTGGTAGCAAATCGACGAGACCGTCGATGTCATGCGCAAGAATGTCAACAAGGTAGCTGAGCGTGGTGAGCACCTTGATAGCCTCCAGAACAAGACGGACGACTTGGCCATGTCGGCACAAAATTTCCGTCGTGGTGCCAACCAAGTTCGCAAGAAGATGTGGTGGAAGGTACGAGAATCTCGAATCCATAATGGTCGCGGTGGTGCTGACATTTTGATTGCAGGACATGAAGATGCGCATTTGGCTCATTGTCGGTATCATCGTCCTTCTCGCCATTATCATTATTCCAGCGGGTACGTGTACACTGGTCATCTCGTGCTCCAAATCGATATGCTCTCTTACTAACGGCCCCCTCTAGTTGTTGCTACAAGATAAACCAAGGCCCGTATTTATGGCGATGATGACAGCGAGGCGATCTGAATGGACACGAAACTGGGTTTCACGCACGACCAACATTCACGACGATAGGGAATAGTTCTTGTCTGGGATTGATTTTTCTTCTGGGAGTTTCTTGTTTTCTTTTGACGGTCTCTCTGGCTGGAGCTCTACACGTAGTCGCCAAGGTGGCCGTCTTTGGCGTTGCATGGAGCCTTTACCCCAGCCTGGGAGTTACATGACTCCCTCATGCACCTGTACTTATGATGTTAGGAGAGGGTATATCCCCATATGGTTAATCAAAGATAGTAGTGACGATGATTTTTTAGGATATGGCATGGAGTTTTCACAAGCTACTTGTGATACGTGTCTGCGGAGGGGCTGGTGTGTGCCAGACTGATAAATAGTGCTTTTCATAGTCCGAAAACCACCGAGGACCCTGAGGTAGAGCTGGGTGTTTGCTGCACTGTCCCCTGCACTCCCCACTGTGCCTCGGACATTGACACCCTGATATCAAGCCCAACGATCAGGCGATGGGTCGAAATTTTTATCAGATCGTCTGGGTGCCAGGGAAACCGCGCATGGCAATGCGATGATACATTTTGTTCCCTTCTTGGCAGGGCGGAGACATACGTCTTTACTTTGCTCTGGGCAAATGCTTGGTAAGACTTTCAACGGTTTTTGGCGTTGAGCATGAGCAGCCAGATTCCAGATCCTATACTCTAAGCTCCCTGATATCGACAATATTTTTCTGCTAGGAAGAATGTGAATAACGAGCATCTATGCGAAAACATGTTTGGCTGATAAAGGTACTGTCATAGCAGTCGCACACGAAATATACAAAGGCCAATGCGGGTGTTTTCTCCACTGCGGTTTCGGTCTTGAATTTTTCGGTGCCCCTCCTCCACCTCTCGTCCTGACCGACTTCTTATCAGATCCGTTCTCCCCGGGAGCAATCCACAACTCCAGCCTGCTCCGATCGAGGCTTGCTATTGTCACTGGGGACCTGAGAGGGTTCCGCCGTGTTCTGCTGCGTCAACTTGTGTGCTTCCCCGTTCAATTGCTCGGCGGTCCCCTTCTGAAGTTCCAATTGACTCATTGGCGAATCGAGGATCCAGTTGCGGTTTAGGAGCTCCAATTGCGACCAGGTTCCAGGTTGTGCCGCCCTTCAACAACCACACCCGGTGCTGCACTTCCCCTCCGCAGATTTTCCTCCTTGCAACATTTCTTCCTCCTCCTCGGTCGCCAATCCGCCTACTCTCTCCCTCCTCTCCCCTCCGCCCTTCCTTCCGAGCGTAACCCAGCTCGTCTCTCCGGCACCGCAGCTCTGACGTCGACCCCCCGGTTCTCGGCGCATACACACATTTTCCAAGATGCTCTCCGCCGCTGCCGTTGCCCTCCGGGCAGGCGCCCGCCGCACGGTCCGACGGCTGCCGGGCAAGACCCGTGCCATTCCCGTTGCTGCCTCTCTCCGCCGCCAGAGGCCATTCTCGACGTCTGCCTCCCGGAAGACCGATCTGACTACAAGGGGCATGATTGTGCAGACTCTGTCATCTGTGGGGTCCAAAAGAGAGGTGCAGCAGTACTTGTCTCTCTTCACATCCGTCTCTTCGCAGCGCTTCGCCGTCATCAAGGTCGGTGGTGCCATCTTGACCGACTACCTCGACGAATTGTGCTCTAGCTTGGCTTTCCTCTACACCGTCGGCCTCTACCCCGTCATTGTCCATGGCGCTGGCCCTCAGCTCAACAGTCTGCTCGAGCAGGCCGGTGTCGAACCCCAGTTCGAGGAGGGGATCCGTGTCACAGACGCCAAGACGCTCAGAGTGGCTCGCGACCTGTTCCTGAAGGAGAATTTGAACCTTGTCAACAAGCTGGAGGAGAAGGGTGTGCACGCTCAGCCTCTGACTACTGGCATGTTCAGAGCCGAGTACCTGAACAAGGAGAAGTGGGGTCTCGTAGGAAAGGTGACTGGTGTCAACAAGCAGGCGATCGAGACGGCTATCAGCAACGGCTACCTGCCCATCCTTACCTCGATGGCTGAGACCGACGATGGCCAGATCCTCAACGTTAACGCCGATGTTGCGGCTGCTGAGCTTGCGCGGGCTCTTGAGCCCCTGAAGGTGGTTTATCTCTCCGAGAAGGGTGGTCTGTTTGATGCTGCCGGACAGAAGATCTCGGCCATCAATCTCGATGAGGAATTCGACCACCTCATGTCTCAGGAATGGGTCAGGTACGGCACTCGTCTCAAGATCAAGGAGATCAAGGAGCTCTTGGACACTCTGCCGCGGGCAACCAGTGTGGCTATCATCCACCCCGGTGACCTCCAGAAGGAGCTGTTCACCGACTCCGGTGCTGGAACTTTGATCCGCCGCGGCAGCAAGCTTCTCTCAGCTACCAGCCTCTCCGAATTCAAGGACCTCGATGCGCTCAAGACGGTTCTGATCCGGGATCGCGAGGGCCCTGACGCGAAGGAGACTGTTGACAAGTACCTTGAGTTCCTGAAGGAGAACGACTTCAAGGCCTACTATGATGGTCAAATGAACGCCCTCGCCATTGTCCTTCCTGCCAAGGATGGTCGTCAAGCCACTCTTGCGACGCTGACCATCACCAAGTCTGGTTGGTTGACCAACATCGCCGACAACATTTTCACTGCCCTCAAGAAGGAGCACCCATCGCTTGTATGGACTGTGAAGGAGGATGACGAAAACCTTGGCTGGTTCTTTGACAAGGCTGACGGCAGCATCACTCGCGATGGCGATGTGATGTTTTGGTACGGCATTGAGAACGGTGATGAGATTATGCGCTTGATGAAGGATTTCACCCTGAATGGTCGGGCTATGCTCGGCGATTCCAACCTCGAGTCGCGCCTGCACCGTGCTGCCAAGACCGGCTCCAAGCCGTTCGCTCAGCAAGCCCGGGGCTACTCCACCCTGGCTCGCCGCCCCGCCGTCTCGGCCCCCGTCTTTGGCCTCAACACCGGAAGAGGATATGTTACCCAGACCAACCCCAACCCTCCCATCGGCAAGAAGAATGCGTCCAAGTCCGGACCTGCTCGGGTAGCCCTCATCGGTGCCCGTGGTTACACAGGTCAGGAGCTTGTCCGTCTCCTTGACTCCCATCCCAACATGGACCTTCGCCATGTGTCTTCCCGTGAGCTTGCTGGCAAGAAGCTCGAGGGTTACAACAAGAGCGAAGTGATCTACGAGAGCTTGAGCCCGGATGATGTTAGGGATATGGAGAAGCGTGGTGACATCGACTGCTGGGTCATGGCCCTGCCTAACGGTGTCTGCAAGCCCTTCGTCGAGGCTGTCTATGAGGGCCGCAAGGGCTCTAACCACAAGAGCGTCATTGTCGATCTCTCCGCTGACTACCGCTTCGACAACTCGTGGACCTACGGTCTCCCCGAACTTGTTCAGAGAAACAACATCGCGGACGCCACACAAATTGCTAACCCCGGTTGCTATGCTACTGCTGCGCAGCTCGGTATTGCTCCCCTCGTCGAGCACCTCGGTGGCATGCCTCACATCTTCGGTGTGTCCGGCTACTCGGGCGCTGGCACCAAGCCTTCTCCCAAGAACGACGTTGAGAACCTCACCAACAACCTCATCCCTTACAGCTTGACTGGCCACATTCACGAACGTGAGGTCAGCAGCCAGCTTGGTACTCAGGTGGCCTTCGTTCCCCACGTTGCCGTTTGGTTCCGAGGTATCCATCACACCATCTCCATCCCCCTGAAGCAGAGCATGACCTCGCGTGACATTCGTCAGATCTACCAGGACAGGTATGCTGGTGAGAAGCTCGTCAAGGTTGTTGGCGAGGCTCCTCTGGTGAAGAACATCAGCGGCAAGCATGGTGTTGAGATTGGTGGCTTCGAGGTTGACAAGACCGGCAAGCGTGTTGTGGTGTGCGCTACGATCGACAACCTCCTCAAGGGTGCCGCTACTCAGTGTCTGCGTAAGTTCTTTCCCACCATCCATGATCTAGAGACTTTCGATTCTAACATTTCTTTAGAAAACATGAACCTTGCTCTAGGATATGCTGAATACGAGGGTATTCCCATCATGTAAGATGGGGAAGCAATCTTGTAAAGCATATTCGTACATATTATTCTTGCGGGCGGGTTTTGGTTCACATAGGGAGGGTGTCATACCATCAATTGCCACTCGTTGTTAGCGGGGAATTTTTCTTGGTTTTGTTCATGTTCATACACATATTTGATGCACTTGATGGTGGACACTTCGGGTTTCCTTGTTGTCTTATGGAGTTCAAACGGGACTCGAAAAACGGATATTCGGCTGGCATTTGAATGAAGAATTTGGCTTGATTTATTTTTGAGATGCAGCGGAGCGATTTGTATAAAGCTGCAAGAGGAGCGTTGAATGTGCAAAAGATACAGTTTCTAACACTACTTCAGGGGTTGATGTTGGGGGGTCATGATGCTGTGTGTGAGGAGGTTGGACCTGCGCCAGTTATTATTGTGAGGCACTAGGCCTAATCAGGTAGGTCAATTGCTAAGGCGGTTGTCATTTGTCAATGGATCACTCAGTCAGGATATTTACGGCATGCTCTTCTAACATCAAATTTTGAGGGTGGCGGGTTGCTGTTGACGGAATGCGGCGAGGTTGATGGGGGTCTGGACGCTCTTTCTACCAGCTTGAAGCCTACAATAGACAAAAGAAGGCACACACGGCACAGCAGAAGCCCTGTGGCGACTGCTGTTCCTACAGATGAGGTCAAGTGTGGAGCTCCTGGTGCACCTGATAAACTGTCCGGGTTCCTCCTGCGTTTGCCTTGACGTTTGTGGGATTGTTTTTCCCGCATTTTGCTTTTGCAGTGAGAGCCCCTCCTGACAGAAAGTTACCCCTCCATCGAGTCACTTCATCTCCACCATCAGCCCCCCGACATCTTCACATTGTCGTCGCCAGAAGTCGGATCCTCGGCTTACAACCTACTTACCGCCAGTCGATTTTTAAACTGTTCAATTCATTTCTTTCGTCTGCTAAATATTTTTGGGACAGAAGTCAGTTGGTCAACTTACGTCACCAGCACCCACTTCGTAAACATCACACTTTTTTTTAAACACTCACACAGTTTAAACACCCACCACAAGTCAAGATGATGGACCTCCCCATCGACCACGGCTGCCTAGAGCACCTCCTCCCCGCGTCGTGGAAAACCTCCGTCACGGCCTGGCTAGCAGAGGACACGCCCTCCTTCGACGTCGGCGGCTTCGTCGTCGGCTCCGAGTTACGCACCGCCACCCTCTGGGGGAAGTCCTCCGGCATTTTGGCCGGTGTCCCCTTTTTCAACGAAGTCTTCACTCAGTGCGGGTGCACAGTCGAGTGGCACGCCCGCGAGGGCTCCCACGTGGAAACCCACGGGGGCAAAAAAGCACTGGCTACCGTCACCGGCCCCGCGCATGGGCTTTTGGAGGGCGAGCGTGTCGCTCTGAACATTCTTGCGCGGTGCTCGGGGGTGGCTACTATGAGTAGGCGGTTGCTGGTGAATTTGAGGAGCGCGGGGTATAAGGGGGTGCTGGCGGGGACGAGGAAGACGACGCCGGGGTTTAGGCTGGTGGAAAAGTATGGGATGCTGGTGGGGGGGCGGATACGCATAGGATGGATTTGAGTACTATGACGATGTTGAAGGATAATCATGTCTGGAGTAGGGGGAGTATCACGCAGGCGGTGAAGGCGGCCAAGGCCGCGGGGGGTTTTTCGCTGAAGGTGGAGGTGGAGGTGCAGAGTGAGGAGGAGGCGGATGAGGCGATCAAGGCGGGGGCGGATGTGGTGATGCTGGATAATTTTAGTGGGGAGGGGGTGAGGGTTGTGTCGAGGAGCTTGAAGGAGAAGTGGAAGGGGGAGAGGCAGTTTTTGTTGGAGGTTTCGGGGGGGTTGACGGAGGATAATGCGGAGAGTTATATTTGCAATGGTGAGTTTGGGTGATCATGGTGGTCTGGGGTTTGTGAGGGAATGGAGTTTGCTAACGGAGGTGATAGATATCGATATCCTCTCGACGAGCTCGATTCATCAAGGTGTACGTCACATTGACTTTTCGCTCAAGATCAATGTGGAACAAGGACAGGGCCCGGAGGTGTCTAGCTGAACGGAAGGTCCATGAGATGTCCCTGTCACACTGTATTCCTGTACATGATCGTTTTTGTCAATCAGCGGTTAGACATATTCATGGCTAGTCCCAGGCAACCAGAGGCATCTGGTGAGAACAGACATTCTTTTTGGGGGGCTCTATATGCCAGTTAGCGGTTAGACTTATTCATGGATAGTCCCAGGCCGCAATCAGCGGCATCTGGCGATAACAGACTTCTTTTTTTTGAGCTCGATATCCAATTTCCTCCTGCATGGAATATTTTGCTGATCGGTTTCCTGCACGCGTTTCTCAATGGGGTGCAGATGCTCCTTGCATATGGTTTGTTTCTGCCTGGCTCCTTGTCATTGACGGCAGCGGTTCTGATTCGGCGTCTTCTGCATCTGGTGGCTTCCAGCTTTACTGCAGCTAGATCACTTTAGAAGTCGGAGACTTTGAGAGTCCTCAGTTCATGTATATTTGGTTAGCATTTGCATAATAATACTACCCCTCAACCATGCGGAACCCCTGCAGTCAGAAGAAACTTCGTCCGTCTGGACTGGAGAGCCACGAGGCTGGGCGATAATGCCTGGGGCCTCCGAGTCAGCCGGCAGTCACCCCTGTTCCCACGTGGCTTTTCGGCTCCCCTTTTTTAAATCTCCCACGCGGTAAGTAAAACCTCCGGGTGGGCAATCTGATGCTTGGTTGCGGCGCGGGGGATGGGTGGATGGATGGATGGATGGATGGATGGATGGATGGCCACGAGGCAGCAGGGAATGGGGAATGGATGGGGAATTATTGAGCAGCCCCTCCCCCCCCTATGGGAGATGGTGCATATGCGGAGTTTGTTTCGGGTCAGACGGACTTTTCCATGGTGTGGAAAAAGATGTCATATTTGAACGAGGTAAGTTTGATGATGGGGGATTTAGATTAGGTGTGGACTGGTCTGGCTCGCTGCTTGAGACATGGAGTGAGAGTTGGGTGGTGGACTTTTGGGTAAGGCTATTTGATAATGAGGTATGCGAAAGTGTTTTGCTGAACTGGGGTTTGTATACAACGGGTCGTGTAGGTGGAACACGAGAGAGATACCTGATGGGGAATTGTTTGAGGTTCGGTAACTCGGCATTGTTGGGAGCATAGTGGTGTGGATGGGCGTTTGGTCTCCCTCTTGACTCTGCTGAACTCGATTCCGATGCTGTTCGGCATTGTCTTGCCACGATAATCTCCATATTGAAGGACCCAACCGCCTCATACGAGGTCTTCGAGTTTTCAGTGTGTTTCAAGTCGGCGTAGCGCTCGTCTTCTTCTAGGCGTCTCTCGATTTCCTTCCTGACGGCTAAAATGGTGGTTGTGTGAGTGTGTAAGGTAGGTACAGTTGGAGCGCGACTGAGAGCCTGAGAATGAGAGGATATGCTCAGAATAAGGAAGAAATGTCTTGCATTATCATATAGATTTAGTTACTTTCTTAGAGTTTGGTATACCGCAAGGTCTTCTTCCACTTGAGCTCAACTTGCGTCGAGGACTGATCACGAGTGTCCATCAGGGCTTAAAATCATCGCTGTCAAACGGCCCTCAAAGTATACTTGGAGTCAGAGGTGTTCTTCTTCAGGGTCAAGTTCCAGTCGGCTCTGAGCCCATAAGAGAATAACCTCGTCCAGATGCTTGTTGGGCTTCATGTAATGCGAAAAGGGGGGAGGAGTATGATATGGTTGTAAGGACAATTCTGAGGGAAAAAAGAGACAATGCTGGCTTTCTGCTGCCCTTGTAAATTAGAACTTCCCATCGAAATGCCGTTATTGCGCTTCTATTCTGAATATACCCAGCTCACATCTGGACCAACGGTGGTGATTACTTTGAGACCAGCAACCTCAAGAACCGCAGCCCCTTGGAGCAGCGTCCCTTCTCAAACACAGAATCGGGTCCAGCTCCGTCAACCATGAAAAGCCACGAGGCAGCAGGGAAGATAATGATCTCCCCAGGACCCCAGGATTTGCATGGGTTTGTTTCGAAATCTTACGCACCTCTGTCTATCATATATGATCAACCAGTCTGGATGGGTATTTCTTGCGTTCGCATTAAACTTGGCTGCAGATGCATGGCACAGCGTCCCCTGTTCAACGGCCGCTCGACTCCACACAATAAGCACGCAAAGAGCAGCAGACCAGTTCCTGTCCTGCCTGTGTCACTTGGCCGTTTTCTGAGGGAGCTTGTTTCGGGATCTCTTTTCTTCTTTTTCTTCCTGTGGGCAAGCAGACCGGAGCCTTGTCGATCTTTTCTTATTTTTTAGCCCGCCACCGCCTGCCCCCCTGTCATGATGTCTAAAGACAATGCATGCTGCAGCTAGCAGCGTTCAAGGGCCCCCTGAAACTTCAGTCCTGTATGCGAAAGACAACTGACACACCGTTTTGGTGCCTCTTGATGCAGGCAAAGGACTGAAACATACCTGTGATTGGATCCTGGAGATACTCTCCTCAGGATTCGAAACATTCTCTTGTTGTCGGTTGATGTGTACGAAATGTCGACGCAGGTTCACAATGCACCCAAGCATGCCTTCACTGGACCTCTCCAAGTTTCTGGAGTTCATGAACCCATTCACAAGAGTTTCATGGAAGTTACCAACGCACTGGGAGGGGTCAGCAACACCTTTTTAAAAGTCGAACCCAGGTCTTCGTCAGTGAAGAGGCTGTACGGCGGTATCTTTCCTCACACGATACAGTATTTTCCCACCTTCCAATTCATGGATGTGGTCCCCCCCTCCCCTGGCAAGTAGATCGAAGGGGTGTCAATTTCCACGTGGCCAGGTCGCATCGAAGGATCATGTACGTTGTCGGGTTGTCATCATCCTTGCCCTGCTTCTTAGTGTACACACTCACCATCCACCCCTGCTTTCTACATGCCGACATACATACTGACTGCATACGTGCGTCCGAAGTGCGTCTTGTCAGTGTGTGTGTGTTTGGCTGTCATTCACGGACGACAGTGTCTCATGTCTGCAGCTTGTCATTTCTAACGGACCCCAATGGCACCTCATTTACTCTCAATCCTGGAATTGAAAGACTGTTGCAAGTTGTGGAGATATGATGACTCTGGGGTGCATAGTGTATATTTCGACATCAGCCCTACCCCGCCGCCCGTTCACTGGTCGGGAAGTCCGGCAGTAGCGTGGCCCAGGGGTGCCCTCCCCTCCCCTCACACACACTACATACACATCCTGACACCCTGACACCCTCGTGGCTATGGCCAGGGTCAAGATGTCGGACTTGAGGTTTTGTTTCTTCTTTTGAGCGGTGTGATTTGAGATCTACATTGCTTGACTCTCAGTGGATGGTATGTACAGCCTTGCCCTCGTGCCGTCATGACGGCTTGCGTTGCTATCCATCCGGCACTTCGTTTCCGCGCTGAGATTGAGAAGGCCGGCCGGGCTGGAAGGCAGAGAAGGAAATGATGCATGTACGTTCGTCCGTATGTCGCTTATTCTCAGGACAAAAGAGGGGGATGTTGATGCGAGATGTTTAGTTCGGATGTACCTATGACATGCAAGCATGTGAATATGGGAATGAGATATGGGGGGCCTGAGGCTTGATCAATGTATCCCGTTGCTACTTGGAGAATATTAAAAGTATAAGTAAGCCTGCCTACCTTCTTGTCTCGTTTCCATGTCCTTCATGGCACACGGGATCTACGATCTGTATGCTACTCATTTACTACTTACTCTATGATACCTTCTCCTAAACGTTATCTCAATACACACTCACATAGATTACACAACTTATCACCAACAACAATGCCAATCAAACCCCCCAAGTCCAAACCCCCTAAACAACCAAAAGAAGACTCCCAGCCAAACGACTGGACCCTCCTCTACATCCAAACCACCCAGACCTCTTACCAGCAAAGACAAGACCACACCGCAGACATCCAGCAGTCAATACAAGACTACGAGTCTGCCGCCCAAAAGAAGATATCCCAAGACCTCGGCCCGTGGGCTAGCGAACCACCACAGCAGCAGACACTTCCCCTTCGACCAAAACCGTCCCGCCGTTCCCACCCCGAGAACTAGACAACCAACATCAGATTCGGCTGTCGCCTCCCCTCCCCTCCCCCCCCATCTTCTCTTCCCAAAAACCCCAGGCAGCATTTCCACCACACATTCGAAGTTATTCGAAGTGGAAGAGGAAGAGGCGGCGGAGGCGGAAGCGGACTAAAGTGTGGAGGAGGCGGTGGCGGGGACGGGATAAACGGGTGCGGGACGAACACACGAATCATGAACCGGTTGGTTGGCGAGTACGCACGCACGGCGAGGCTTTGGTGCGAGTATGGAGGGTGACTTCAATATTCTGGAAGGGTGACACAAAGCGAGATGACCAGGGACGGAATTAATGAAGGAATGAAACGGTACAAAAAAAGAAAAAAAGTTGTTTGCTCTCATGGTGATCTTTACTTTTACTATATTTAGTTGTTACATTTGCTGGTTGGTGGTGGTGATGGGTTGGAGGCCTGGGTCGAGGCCTGTATGTTTCCTAGCGGGCGGTTACAAGAGGATTATAACGAGTCCGTTGTGAACTGTGTGGGTGGTTGGCTGGCTGGCTGGCTGGCTGGGGGAGTTGGTCGCACGAAAAAAAGCACACGTTTTTGTCCCGGCGGCGTAGGTTGTCTCTTTGGAATTGAGGCGAGTGCGGGAACGTTCGTCTTTGAGTTCATACATAGGCGAGGTAATAATCCTTGTTATTTAACTGTACTATTATTGCATCGTTTTAGATTCCATGATTTCTTGTAATTGGATGGGGTATCATGACTAGACTCGAGCAATCCTCGTGCATTTTGTTTGTTTGCTTAGCTATTGTCTTACTTTAAATATGAGGTATGATACTGCCCACAAGTGGCACGAGACCTGTCTGATAGGACCGGGGAGAGCTCCTACGCTGAAGAAATGCAGGCACTACTTACTGCAGGCTGTTGAAGACTGTAGTACATGCACGCTTCACGCTGCTGAAGCAAGGAGATAGGTAGTAGGTCGGACAACGCTGCACGCCGATCTCGCTTGAGGCGTTCGGAGACATAGCAGGCGTTTGTTTGTGCGGAGGAGGCTCCAAACGTGCACATTTCCCCATCGCTTCGATGAGAAGGCAGTGTTCGAATGCGGGGGCCGGAAGCGGGAGGACGTAGAGGGTAAGGGGAGAGAAGCAAAGAAGGAATCAGATTCCAAGCGCCCAAAGTAAAATCTGCAGAATCGGATAAAGAACCGGATGACGGTTACTTGCCTGTGATGAGAGGGCTTTTCCGATACGCGACCACCAACCAGAGAGAACTGAAAGAAAACGCCAAGTTGTGAGAAGTGACAGGCCAACCACACTGATCTCGTTCGTCCGCCTCTTCTCCACACTGTCTCTCAGGCTTCCCCTTTTTGTCCTGCCGCTTGAAAGTGCAAGTCGGGCTACATATAAAGAGGCCAGATTGAAGCAGTCTAGATAAAATCTGGACACCGAAGCATGACGGCGCAGGTGATATCTAGATTCTCATTCTTACGTGTTAGTTCTCTACGAGCCAGTTATGTTGGCTTCTTGGGCGTTGGGCGTTGTTCACGGCGGCCAGCCTCGTGGGTGTCACCTGCAAAATATCTCGTCTCCATTCGTCGTCGAGCGACCCCGAGTCTAGAATGTTTGAGGCGAGCGCAAATGTCTCAGTTTGATGCATCCTGCGAGCAGGTTGTCGGCTTCTTGACCCTCATCAAGCTACTCACCGTCTGCAGCACCCCCCGTGTATTCCCTCTGCTGCCCAATCATGATGTCAACGGTTCCTTGCATGAAAGTTATCACCCTTACTTTTCCAACTTCGGGCCTTTCCTTGCCTTGTTCATTCATTTTATACACCGCCATTCCGCGATTTTAAAGCATCATTGGACGGAGTTTTCGCTCTTCGTCAAGTATTTTCAGGTACTTGACTGTACTGTTGGAGTACCTATCGATATTCGACGTCCTTGATGAACCCGGCGAATAGAACCGTGCCCACACTGCGTTGTGACACACCGGCAGCCTCCCGTCATCGGGGTACATGAGTGGGGGAGATAGAAGCAAAATGATATGGGAAACGTCACACCACAGCGGCTGATTGCCGCCTCCATCTTTTGGCGTAAACAAGATAAGAGACCGGCCAAAGGCGAAGAAACCCTTCTTTAACCGACGATATTTCTTTTGTTTCCTTCAGGGGAAGAATCATGGGTGTTGGGTGCCGCCGCCTTGCTTCGTCGTGGGGTACCCAAAGTTCTGACGGTTTCACACAAAATAACGCCCGACAGGTGGGTGACGATATGAAAGGCGGTGAACTCCTGAAAAGGAGGTGGTCAGCAGAAGAAGCTCTCCCCTGATTGCTGCGTGTAAGCTGCTAGTAAGCGCGGGTAAGAACCTTGAGAGACGACACCAGTTTTGTTGGGAATATGCTTGCCTCATTAACTATTGATAAAAATACGTAGTGATGATGGAATGCTTCTCGTGCTGGAAGAAAGTGAGGCCTACCCTCTGCTGCTCCACGAGCGGAGTATCCAATGCTCAGGCTGTGAACGACTTCATATCGTTTCAAGGAAGTCTGGGTAAGAATAGTAGTGGCTCACAGCCAAACACCACGTACCGGATGTGTTATCTGGGGCTGTAAGGTACCGAGAGGGCAGAATTAGAGGGCAGAATTAGGGGGCGACAGCCTTCCAGTTTGGGATGGGTGCCGGGCGCAAGGAGGGATCAACCTTGGCCACAGAGATATCGGGTCAAAGAGGCGGGAAGTCATCAAGGTGGAAGTGTATAGCTGCCCAACCCGCCCGGGAAGGCACATAGAGCTCTCCCCCAAAAGTAAACAAACCGGTTGCAGCGGCAATGGCCCCCTGTTTCCAAACCTGCAGCATTCCGCATCGGACAAGTTCCGTGCCTAGACGTGCCCGACCCGTAACAAATCAACGGCACTTCGGCTTCCGGTCTTGATGAGAGCCAGTCATCTTTCTTCTGAAGCGAGGTTCTTGATACCAGATCGGCTCAGCGTGTATCGTTGAGCAAGTGAGGATAGATACATACCACACCGCTATTCCTGAGTACCGCCAACAGAGAATAACGGTTGATGGATTCAGGGACAATCATGACGCGGTCATTTCTTTTTAGAGTCCCGATTGGAAAGTAACACTGAAGGCTGACCTTGAGGAAGAAAAAGGGCTGGGTGGAAACGGGTGATTTTCTCGAAATGCTTCTTTTCAATTTCACTTTTTCCCATCGGGTACTCTTCCATTGGCCCGAAGTTTCCAAGCTCGAGAATTGGGGTGTCGGACTCGGTGTAGTGTGAATATGTGCCTTTCCGTTGCTCGACCGCAATAGTGTAGCAAACAAGGCGGGGATCCTGCTTCGCTGTATGCAAAACTCCGTCTCCCGCTTCACCTAATCGAATCTCGTGACGTCTGGAGAGGGGTACGGTGACAGAAACTGGGTGAACACGACATCGTGGTATGTCAAGTGTGCGCGGCTTATAAGACGTAGATGTCTGGCGGCTTGTCTCCCATTCGACTTGGCTGCTTTTCCAAACCCAAACTCCAAGTCAGCGCCAGCATCCAAAACCGAAAGCATCAAAGCGTCTCACCCATAATACAGCCATCCAGTATGACATTTGCGGAGAAGGGAGAGCAAGCCGATTCCCCAGCCGCACCAGATGGTGCTCCTTTGTCGTCATACCCGACCAGGCTCGACCTTGAGGACGAAGATGACAGCGAGTATGGGCTCTCGACCGGCCAGAGCCTTTTGGGTAGCTACACCGCTGCGTCCTATTCTCAAGTGCATGATGGAGTGGAATCGGCGGAAAATAGAGCCAACCAATATTATCTCAGCCATGTTGGCGCTAGCTTCATGTCGACGAAGTGGGCGGGAACAGATGCGGCTGCCAATCAAGCTGTACGAGAAATGATGAAGAAAGCGGTCGATGTTTGCTCAACTCAAGGGCAGCGGCGAGGGGAGGGAAGTAGAGATCTGATCTGGTTAGTCGCTGACCTCCGAGTCGAAAGATATCGTGCATGCTAACACAAGGGCGTGCGAAGCCGCCACGGAGAAAGCGCTTTCTGGTGCGATCGATGCGCCATTAGAGTTGCATCGATTCCTCGTGTGCTTCCCGATGCCGACTCTCGTAAATCTTCTCAACGAAGGAACAGTCATTCCGAGAATACTCGTCGCCCGCGGCAAGGAGGTAGCGATCCCTATCCTAGCGTGGCCAACAAACGATGCGAGGCGCAGATGGACTCGAAAACTGTGGTGAATTCGAGAAACGCTGAAGAGGACCAAGTCTGAGAGAGTAGGCAGGTCGCGGTTGGCCCATTGCACGGGGTGTCAATGTTTTTTTTGTTTAGCCAGTTCCTTTCTCTCAAATAGTTGCTAAAGGTCATTTGCGTCTCGAGCCAGGTCTTATTGAGATACCAAGACTCTGAAATGGTGTGAACTATACTTATTGTATCCCAGAACAGCTAAACGTCCAGAAAATGTCTCCAATATTATGCACACCAAGACGCAGCGTGATGAGTGACAACATCCAGCCCAATTGAGAGCCACATGATGAAAAAACAACTCCTAATGTCAAGATCTCGTGGTGCTTGACTTGTGTGATAAGGAACATTTGCTGCATACGGTAGCCTTGAGTGTCACTCCCCCGCACGAACTCCCCTTCCAGGAATGTGGCGCGTATCCTTCCAATCTCAAATTTGCATGATTAGATGAAATGGGGAAGCACTGACATATTTCCTTTACCAGATCTGCACTGCAACTTTCCTCATCGAAGCAACGTCGCCATCATTCTTCACACCCGTCTGATTGCCGGGACGATCGACCAGTGGATGAGGTACGCGAAGGCTGGGATTTCATGTATGCAACCTGATTCTGTGACTATGTCTCACAGTCTTCCGAATAATGGCAAGCCATTACACTCTTTATTGGGAAATATCGATCGTGGAGATGGTGGGGGGCACTGCATGCCGACCATTTCGTCAACAGGCTCTTCAGCACCGGGACAAGACTTGTGAGTGCTGGAGTGGGCAGGAGTATGTTGGCGTTTTATTGGCGGCAGTCCGTCCCGGTCTTGTCAGGAAATGCCCCCTGGAGGTGCCCTGGTTAATGGATACCAGTATGAATACCAGACCTCGCTCCTGGACAAATCCCATGCCCCCTCCTCTCATTTTGCTTCGAATGTGCTCGCAGAAAAGATGTGCGTAGTTAGACACACTCTGCCGACCCTTGCGACCAAGTAAACCACGATGGTTCATCTATACCCGAGTCGAGGACAACCTGGGGAGACGGCCTAAAACCCGGACTGATGGCCAACCAGTCATGATTGGCCTCGCTCGAGATGTGGACGATGGCTCCCCCTCCGGAGATTTCTGCACGCCTAATAGGGCTTCCCACAACCAGTTCCTCCGTCACCGCCTATTCAAGGTGTTGCCCGACCGGTCAACAACAAGTACATCATAGAACATCTGGTGTTGGACTGGTCCACGTGATAGATGGTTCGAGACTTGGTGATCTTGCCAGGGTACTTGGAGCCCTCCCAGAACACGGCTAGGGTACAGGCCGGTGACCGCCATAGGGTGGAAAGGGCCGTTTAGATGCAGTTGTTGGAAACTATACCACCTGCTTGGGTGAACCCCCTGCCCAACCCCTAGTTTGTCATCACCTCTGTCCCTGCTCCGGCCCAGAGCCTTACTGGCATGTCCACGTATGTTAACCCCGGCCAGAGTAAAACAATTTTTTGTCGTCTTAGACCAAAGGAGGAGCTCCACGACATCCCGTTGACGACCCAAGCGGTTATCGACTCTATAAGGCTGCGAGCTTCAGAAACAAATTCTTGACGGCCCTCGACGTTTTTCTGATATTCGTTTTTTTAGATGACAAAAGTTGCGAGACGATGGCTGATCTTCCTCCATGCAACTCCATGGCGCAGGGTGACCTTCTTGACGCCGCAGGCAACAATGGAGGTGGTGCAGACTCGCATCACCCGCACGTGGAAGGCAACATCTTCGACGAACAAACAACCACGCCATCAACCTCGGGCATCCCAACTCCTCTCTCCATTGCTGATTCCGCTGGAAAGACGGGCCCGCCAGTCTCTGAGGATCCTGAAGACGTCAGTGACAGTTTCGTCGAGCTCGATGGCCAACCACGAGGTCTCTTGATAGCAGGTGCCACGCTTGCTGCTACGTCGGCACCAGTATCTTCTCAAGAGCCCGTTCTCGTCGATGATGATGTCTCAAGCTTGGAGATTGCCAGTAATCCAGGCTGGATACACACCGGTCTTGCAAAAAGCTCATCTTCTGGAGATGAGCTCGTGTCTTCTCGGTAAGATTAGCGACTACCAACCACATTCTCTAGCACAACGAGTACTGACCTTTCTATAGCAGTGCGCTCTTGTCGTCATCTGACGACGAGCATGGCGGCGACCATGAGTATGGCCACGGGGAGATCTTGATGGCGTTTGTGGAAAATGATCGACACGGTCTACCTTCTCGGCTTCACGCACCCAACAATGTGAGCAGAAGGGCAGTCATCATGGCCGTTGTTGCTGCTGTGGCAGTCCATGGAACCGTTTCGCCGCCATATCCATACCGTACTGAGATCGAGGAAACACTGGAAGAGCTACTTTGACGGGTCGATACGTGGCCGGGAATTCTGTAAGAGGTGGACGGAGGGAATGGCTGTTTGTTGAGAGGAAATCAGATGATACTATGCATTACAACCGGGAAAAGAGCGCAGGTTACCAGAATGCCCATCCGCAACACCGGTATACGCACATTCACAACAGCAGGGCAGGAGCGCATGCCTGACCGGTGCCTGCTCAGTCACTCGAGTTGTGTCTGAAGGAAGGAGCATTTCTCGATACCCCGAAAATCAATAGAGAAGAATCAAAAGTCTGTTGCCACTGCCAGACCGCTTGTTCTATGTCCCCTAACCCACGCATATTCATCATCGCCCCCCTTTTCTTTTTCCCTGGACATTTCAGCTGCCTTGGGCACCCTCAATAAGTCCTTCAACCACACATGGTCGTCGGCGACAAGAGGCAAAACCACTACCACTGCCACCATTGAGAGATATTAGCCAAATGTTCGGTGCTGATACCATCTAACAGTATCACATTGGCCACCACCGGCATGATGATTGGACCAGACTGACAAATCACCTCTGCGAGCCAGGAACACGAACCAGTTGCACGGCGACCTACAGTGAACCCCGCCCCAACGACACGATGCATACGCTATGGGTATCCCGTCCCGCCGGCCCAATCGAGCACGTTCCTGAGCTGTGCTCCTATTCCGTGCATAAGGTTCCGAGCTGATGGCCGTTCTTGAGTGCAGTGCTAAGCAGATTTTGACAATATAGGGAACAAATACCGACGTCCACCTCCACCAGTCTGTTAACAACAGCATGGGGACAGCACTATTTATGGGCCCGACCAGGGGCCGGCTCCCGGCATCGCCAGCTGGTATCCGCCCGGAAACAGCCGAATTGTGATTGCCGTGCGCTAATCGCCGGTAATCGCCCTAAAACCCCAGTCTCGACAACCCCTGGTGAGGATCATCGGCTTGGCGAGCTAGGGGATGACCCTCCAAGTGGAGATCAAGGCACATCCTTCGAACAGTGGACGTGCGAGAGGATGCGGTCCTCTACCAATGGTTCGGGTGCACTAGGTTAGCATACACGCCTTCGAAATAGCTACCCGTCAGAGACATAAGGTACAGAGTGTACAGAGATACGAATAGTTGTCCCTCGAGGTAACATCGACACAGGTATCTAGTGGTACCGCCAAAGCCTCGAAGACACCATTCCATGTGTCTCTGCACTTTTTGTATGTATCAAACTGATCTTTCAACAGCCATCAACTTCGGTAGGACTTCCCCCCTGGCAGGAACACTTGAGCGGCGGGAGTTTTGTGACAAAAGAAGAGCCTCGCAGCCCTACCCGAGAAGTAAAACAAGGATCAGCGCTCGAGGCCATGTAGCCCGGAGCTGGATTCGGTCTTGTGCTGACAGACAAGGTCCCTGCGCTTCATATTGTTTCTTTTTGTCTGCATGTCTAAATGGAAACTGACTAGCCCGAGACAACTGCATGAGATGGGAACGCCGATGATAGCCTGACAAGCGGGGTCCCCGTTGTTGGTGAAGTTTCGCTGTTTGAAGGAAGGATTGGGAGGAGGGGCCACGGAGAATGATTTACCAATATCCTTTAACCGCCATTACTCCAGTCCCTCTGGCCTTGGGCACTTTCTGATCTCTCAGGATTCGACTGGGGCCTCAGCTGTCGATGTAATTCCGCCACGATGGGCCCCATGAGCGATACCTCTCATCACTGGCTCTACAGCCAGCAACTAAGCGACGATGTTAACACCCATAGTCTCGACATATCCGCTACTCCCGGCTCTTTCAGCGGTACCCTTGTTGGGCCCATGGAGCAAGACGTCTTGGCTTATGGCTTTTCCGAGCCCGACTTGACATCACACCCGTGGGCTGGATTTCAGGAGCCTTATGGCCTGAACAGCAACATCTCTGAGGCGCAGCCACCAGGATTCACCGGCCCTTGGCAATCCCCAGATGTGCTTACCCCATATTTATGCGGGCCATCGACGCAAATCAGCCAGGAACCGATCCAGCTTGTGTCACCTGCCTCCAACAATTCCGAAGTTTCACAACATCAAGCCCCTACATCCAAACAGCCGGGCCAAGTTCTTCGTTGGAAGCCACCGTCGACCTCATGTTCCCCAGCATCGAAAATAAGTGGCACTTCGCGAGCCCCCGGGCAACCGTCTCCAGAAGGAGCCACCGGGCTCACGGCAGCCGAAGAACAGGAACAACTGGAGCAAGCCCGGGCTCACCGGCGCAAGATCAAGTCTCAATCGAGACTGAAAACAAAGAGGACTTGGCAGAATCTTGTGTCGGAGTCTGCTGCTTTGCAGGACCAGAACGCAGACCTTGCTGCTCAGTTCAGGACGCTGGGAGAGCAAATCCTTGGCCTGAGGAACCAACTGCTGCTTCATACACATTGCGACGATGGCAGTATCGCTGAGTATTTGACACAAACTGCGGATAAGATGTGAGTTCCGGACCTTATCAATTTATTTTATCTACGTACTAACCTGGTGAACAGAGTTGCAACGGCTGAGCAGCAGTATCAGCATAGCAAGAGCTGTCAGACTTGTGTGGTGACTAACGCACCCGCGGAGATGACGACGGGGTTCGTTGCTTATACCAATGATGCTTACGAAGATGAAACCTGATCAAAGATTGGCGGATTCTACAAGATTGTGATGATTGGGTGATTTTTCCTTCATGAAGTACACAAGGCGTTGGTAGGAGTGTTGGTAGGCTGACTGCTAGGTCAAACGAAAGTGATACCCCAGGAGGAAATGTTGTGAGGGATGTTTTGAAGTCTTTCTCGGGGATTGTTTGTTCACTTTCCAGGGGTCATTGGATATGGTGGGTTTCTTATTAGCTTTTGGTGTGGTTAGCAAGGGCTTCGACATCTCGAATCTTGTTCGCGACTCAATCTTGCACTCGACCTTTCAAGTATATAAGCCAGAGAACCAATATAAATTCTGGTTACTAAACACATCGACCACAGCCTGAGGCATCTGTTCCGTTTGACGGTGATGCTAAAACAGGAAGGAACTAAATGCCTGATTTATAAAGCAAGGTCGGGTACCACAGCAGAGGAGGCCGCCAAGTACCTACCTGGGGCGGTCCGCTCCAGCTGCGCAGCCCTGCAAAATAGTGGGTTCTATGTGGCTCGTTAGCGCCTTTCCCCCAATTTTTGCTTTCCCCAAGTCCTTACCCGGCCGCCGTGTGACTCAGCTTGGGGTTGACATGCAAACACTAAGCATCTCACAGACCACTAAGAATTCCTGATCAACGACGGCGAACATCCAATGTGACTTGGAGAATGGTCTGTGGCGTCGCGCACTCCCTTGCCGGTCAAGGGCAGGCATGAATGTGACACAATTGTCAAACGCAAATATAACTTGGTCTTCATCCCTTCATAAGCTGTGCCATACCGCTCTCTCATCTGATTGAAACGTGTGTGAGGTCCTCCTGTCTGTTTGTCAGTTCGTCGAGTTCATTTTTCGAGGAGCAGTGCAGTGAAGTGTGTGTGTGCCTTCCTTCCTCCTTGCCATCCCACCTATTTCTCAGGTTGCTCTTGCTTTCGAATTCACAATCGGAATTTACTTTTCCCACAATTTGAATTTGAAATCCAGAATTTTTTGGGAGCCAAATTTCTCACCAGGAGACAACGGCTGGCTGGCGTAAAAACTGAAAACCAGCAGAAAAAAAAAGGTTCCCCCCGCCAAATTATACCCCAGACTTTGTGGTGAACCTCAGCCCCACACAACCACAACTCTCAACAACACCACCTGAGATACGGCATATGAGATCAACAGTCCGACATGGAAAAGCAACGACCGGTTATCGAGCTCGACGGGAGAACAGGTGAAGGAGGTGGGCAACTGGTGCGCATAGCATGCGCACTTGCCGCCGTCGCCACTGTCCCAATCCGCATAACCCATGTGCGGGGGAATCGAGAGGGTCCTCGAGGAGGAGCCAAAGGCGGAGGTTTGTCTTGTTCTTGTTCTTGTTCTTGTTCTTGTTCTTCTCACGCACCACCATCATCACACTTTCCTCTCTACCCCAGATTCACTTTGAAAGACACCCTGAAAGACCACCGAGACAAACTAATCACTAACAACCCCCCTCCCCCTTTAGGCCTAAAGTCACAGCACGTAACAGCCATCGAATACCTCGCCACAGCAACCCAAGCCGAAGTCGACGGCCTCTCGGTCGGCTCCCACACACTCGAGTTCCGTCCCCGGCTCAAACCCTCATCCCTAAAAGACCGCACTATCAAAATCGAAGCCGACTCCCCCGCCGCGTCCACCCTCCTCATCTTCCAGGCCGTCTTCCCCTTTTTGCTCTTTTCTGGCAGCAGCGACAAGGCCGACGAGCCAATAACGCTCGAGCTCTCCGGCGGCACCAACGTTTCCTTTTCCTTGAGCTACGAGTACCTCGACCAAGTGCTCCTACCAACTCTCGAGAATGCCTTTGGCATCGTCGTGCAGAGGAAGCTGATCTCGAGGGGTTGGAGTCTAGGCAAGGCGTCGAGGGGGAAGTGCTCGTTTCAGTTTAACCCTCTTAGGGCCGGGGAGACGCTCACATTCAGGGATAATGGCTTGGGGGAGATTTATGGGGGTGGTCCGGGGGATATGGATCTCGAAGCTATTGACGTGTCGATGATCATTCCCTATGCCATGCAAGAGTCGATGACGCAGGCGCTGGTGACGGATTTGGAGGAGCTGTTCCCGGATGTGGAGGTGAACTTCAAGGTGACGGAGGATTCGGGGCAGGATTCGAGGATTTATGTGCTGCTTGTGGGGAGGTCGGGGGAGCTGAGATGGGGAAGGGATTTGCTTACGTCCACGCCCAAGAAGTCAAAGACGAAGAGCGCGGCGATGATGAGCTCGGAGTCGCTGAGCCAGAGCTTGTCGAGGAAGCTGTGCAAGGAGCTGTTTGACGAGGTTTCTGCGGGGGGTGTGGTGGATGAGTTTCTTCAAGACCAGCTGGCCATCTTCCAGGCGCTGGCAGAGGGCAAGACGTCGTTTCCGAGGAGTCATGATGAGAATGGGGAGTTGGAGCAGGCGATGAGCAAGCTGAGTCTGGACGAGAAGTTACGGAAGGACAAGACGATTATACCGTTTGGGGAGGGGAGCACGCATGCCAAGACGGCGAGGTGGGTGACGGCTGAGGTGTTACCAGAGGTCAAATGGTACAACAAGGGGAGGATATGCCATGGTGTTGGCATGCATATGGAGAAGGTGTCAACACGGTAAAGAAGCATACCTAGACGGTCTAGTTATTTGCAGCCATTTTTTGTGGTGGCTACAAGGCAGCAGTCAGCAAGCGTGCTAGCAGCGTTTGCTTTTTGGGGGAAAACTCCTAGGATGGAGATTAGCTGGTTGATACCACGCAGCTATTAATCTGAATGAGATCTCTGGGGGCATGCTTGATGCCTCAATTGAGAATCTCGGTTGACTTTCTGAGTCTGCGTTAAATGTTGAGATGCACGTGTCCGAAGTAGAACTCGTACATTAAATGTGGCGATATAGCGTTTGGTTTTGTTGGGTTCACGAGATATATTCTTTTTATTTTAGTATTCAAGGTCTGTGCCGTTCATAGGCCTCAGCCTCCTTTTGCTGTCTCTCAACAAGCTCAATAACCTCTGGGCTGTAGAGGTCCTCGAGAGACTTGTCGCCCAAAAGCACCTCTTTCTGGTGCCTCACAGCTTCCTCCTTGGTCATGCAGACCAGGTCGCGAAGCCTGAGGTTGGAGGACTTTTGCTCGTCTTTGCCCTCTCCAATGCGGATCAGAGTCGTGGTGGTCGGCTTCCTCCACCGGATGAGCATCAGCTTGGTCGGGACGCCGGTGACGGCACTTCTGCCCCTGAAGGCCTCCTCGACTACGAAGGCGATGTCACCGGGTGTGATGGGCACCTTGAGGCCGACGCAGACGTCGGTGTGGCCGCCTTCGATCATGCGGACGACCTTCTCCTCGCTGGCTTGGACGTAGGCAAGGATGGCCTCGTACATCTTGTCGCGGGCCTTGGCGGGTTGGTAGTCCATTGGGTAGCCTGTACCTGTCAGTATCTGCTCTAAAAGAAGATAGAGAACGAAAAGTGAGCTTACCCGTAATCTTCAGAATAACATGATTCGCAGCCACATATCCAAAAACGGCCGGCATGGTCCCCAACACCGGTAAAATCCTCACCCTAAAATCCGGCAGCGCGCCCAAATCGCCCACGTCCCCCTTTTTGAACTCTTCTTCGGGCAGCGGCAAAAGCGCCGCTTTGCCCTCGCCCATTTTTTCGGTTGAGTATACGACGGGAATACCACTGGTAACACCCAGCAGCTTCAGCTTTCTCCTCGTCGCCCTAGACAGCCCATCCTCAAAACTCGCCCCGATATCCCCCACCATCACCCTGGTAGGATCGCTCTTCGTGCCCGCCCCCATGGCGGAGATAACCGGTAAGCCATGGTCATGGCAGTATTTCAACAACTCAACTTTGCTCTCAATGTTGTCAATCGCATCAATCACAAAATCTGGCTTTTGGCCCTCCCAGTCAGCTAATAAATCATCCGCTACCGACTTGTCGAACTTTTGCAGGCGCAAATCGAATTTGGTCCAGGGGGTGACGGCGCACAGGCGGCGCTGGAGGCACTGGACTTTGGGCAGGCCGACGTCGGCGAGGGTGGCGACTGCGTGCCGGTTGAGGGAGGACAAGGTGACTTGGTCAAAGTCGATGAGACGAATCTTGGAGACGCCAGACCGGGAAAGCGCGGCACAGGCGTGGGAGCCGACGCCGCCGCAGCCGACTATGATGACGAACGAGTTGCGGAGCTTGGAGAGGCCGGCGTCGCCAAGGAAGACGCGGTTGCGGGCGAGTTGCTCCAAGAAGAGCTCGTCGTCGAAGTCACCGTTTTGGGCGCGGTGGGCGAGGATTTGGTTGTGCTCGTCTTCTTTGTCCGGTTTGGGGAGGGGGCCGACGCGGGTTAGCTGGGGGGTGTTAGTGGTTATCTAGATTGGGAAATCAGGGGTTCACGGGGGGGATTACTTTTTGGACACCAGGTTGGTCATCGAGCGGGTTGGGAATGGACTGCTTTAGGCGGTTGAGTCGTTCATCTTTTTGGAGGCGCTGGTAGCTGAGGATAGCACCAGCGGCGACGGCTGCGGACACTACAGCGGTTGCGGCAAGTTGCACCTTGTTGTTGGAGGTGGTCTGGGAGAGGAGGGATGCCATTGTGCGACTAGTTCATGTACAGAAAAGATGCTTTATGGGGTATTACGTTGGTTAGGTGTTCATTGCATCATGCGGCCGTATATTTGTGAGGATATGGACAAGGCAATGTTGCGCAGCGCTTGGCTTTTGATCTGATAAGATGTTGTCGCAAGCTCGACTTTTTGCCCACAAAAAGTGATCCAAACTTTCTCCAGTTGGGTTTCGTCATGGCCGTTGAGACAGGGGTTCAAGCCTGAGTTGCCTGCCGGATGTCTTTGGGCTGACTGCCAAGTGGCGCCATCCCTGTTCAGGTTGGTTGCGCTCCGGCATTCTGGTCATGGTTTGGTCACTGTTGTCCAACATCCAACAACGTCCGGGTTTCTTCGGAATTTTCAGAGTTTCGACAGGTTGACCTGTAGACGATTTCCTGCCTCGCAAGATTGACCAGAAAAAATCATACCGAAACCGAACACGGTGCCTCGAGCTTCGCATTCGGGATTCATACCCCTACAAGACACAGCCCTCCCACCAGGATCCTGCTCTCGCAATCGCATTCGGGTTCGCCGCATGTGGAGCGATGGAACCTCCCGGACTGACCTCCAGCATGGAACCCCGCGTTGCTGTTCACCGCGACTACACTACAAACCCAACAACTGTTGGTTGTCACATGCAGCTCTAGATCCAACTGTCTCAAGAGACGCTGCCCAGGATACAATCTCGTTCCAATGCATATGCAGACGAAAGCTCCTGGAGCTTCGGGCACCAATAAACGCGGAAGGGCATGCTTGGAGGTCAGTTCAACCGTGATAGCATCCAATTGGAGAACCTCCATAACCATGCTCATCCCCGCAAATGCGACGCAGCATGCGATGAAAGAGGGGCGGTGGTGGGCCACCATTCTTCTGAGAAGGTCAGCTGAACTCAGGGGCTCTTCTACATATAAAAGGGCCTCATCTTCATGTCATGCCAGATGATATTTCACACATAGACTTTACCAGACAACTTTCTATTCAAACCCCCCTTCGACTTCACTTTCCAAAATGGCCAAGACAGTCCTCATCACCGGTGCCGCTGGCGGTCTCGGAAAGGCTATCGCCGATGCTTTCCTCGCAGGTGGTGCTAATGTCGCTGTATGCGATGTAAACACTCAACGAATCACCGCTGTTGAAGAAGAATGGACCAAATCCTACGACGGCAAGTTCCTCGTTCAACAAACCGACGTCACAGACGAGGCTGCTGTTCAGAGCCTTGTCGACGCCACTGTCGCCAAATTCGGCCGTCTGGACGTTCTGATCAACAACGCCGGCATCATGGACGACTTTTCTCCCGTTGGCGCTTGCTCCAAGGAGACCTGGGACCGTGTCCTCAACATCAACCTCAACGGGCCATACACCACCTCCAAGGTCGCCATTGCTCAGTTCGAGAAGCAGGAGCCCTCCGGCGGGATCATCATCAACATGGGCTCCAACGCAAGCTATCACGGATTCAAGGCCGGAGCGGCTTACTCAGTGTCAAAGGCCGGTGTCATGGCGCTGACGAAGAATACTGCTGGTTTCTACGGGCCAAAGGGCATCTACAGTATTGCTTTGCTGTTGGGCGGTATGAACACCAATATTACCGATGCTTTTGCCAGGGGGATGCACATGGAAGCATATCAAGCTATTGCCGCCTCGCAGTCCCCAGTCGGCCCGGAAAAGATGGTCCCTATCGAGAGCGTGGCCAAGTACTGCGTTTTCCTTTCGGAGAAGGACATTGCGACGAGCGCGAACGGGTCGTGCATTGTGTTCAACAATAACTGGCCTGAGGCGTAAATAGTGGAGATGCAGGGGTTGTACGAGAGGAAAAGGGGCAGAGTAAATAAAGCATGTAATTGGATGATACCTTGTTGATAGCTTATGAAAGACATGAACAGCGTTTTGATACCAACCCACACTGGGGACAGGATCATGATGAAAGCAAGTAAAGGGATCAAGCTCATGCAGTGTTGATGAACTTTTCTAGCAAAGTACATGTACATATATCTCGGCAACTCACAGCAAGACCATCAAAGGCTCAGTGGGCGGCCAACCATTCAGCGTTGTATAACTATTGATGTCGCACAAGCAGAAAAAGGAGAAGTAATTATAAAGATACCGTTTGTCATTTCCAAGGGTCATCGGTAAAGGGGGTACTAACTACTAGACTACTACAACACATGAAAAGACAAAACAAAACGAACAAAAACCAAAAAACTAACCAACACATTCCAACAGAGAAAAGGTACAAAAACAGGGGGACTTTACAAAAAGAGGGTCAAGAAATTTCGGCAAGAGAAGAAGAAAAATGCCAGTGCACTGAGACCTAGAATTCCTCCATCCATGTCTTGTTTCCCAGACCCCTGGACAAGTTAGTTGTCGTTATTGTCGTTGTTGCTGTTGTAAAATCCACCTTGTTGTTGTCGCCAAGCTAGGTAGTCGGCATTTCCTTCCCCCTTTTACTCATCTAGAAAGCAAGGAGAGAGAAAGGAGGGAGAGCGAGCTTGGTGAGAGTGCCGACTACGGCTTGTATCTGTAAGCGGCGCTTACAAGTAAGAGTAGGGCAAGCAGTAAGGGCTCTTGTTGGCCCTGTTGAACTCGCATCTCTCCCTCTTGCCGCAGGAGCCGCCATACTATTTTTGTCACGTCAGCATCCTTACACTCCCTTTCTGGATATGTGAGAGAAAACTTACCACCCACTCCCCCAAAACATTGCACACCTTCCACCCGCTCCCCTTCCTGGGCGACCACTCGCAGGCGTAGCTGCCGGGCTTGCACTTGAAAGGAGGAGGGGGAGGGGACCAAGAACCACCACTCTTGCCCTTGCCGGACGGGAAGGGGTCGAAGATCTCGACCTCGACGAAGTCGTTGCCGGACTTTCCTTTGCCCTTGCCGACGACGATGGGGGAGGCCTCCTCGAGGACCCAGTCGAGGTCCTCCCAGTCGGGCCACTCAGGCCAGTCCTGGGCGGCGGCCATGTTCTGGCTGGCGGCCATCTCCTGGGTGGCGGCCATCTCGGCGACGGCGACGGTGAAGGTGGCGGCGAGGGCGGCGGCGAGGGTGGTGACCTTCATGGTGATGATGAAAGTAGGGAGTGTGTTTGAGTGCTTACTTAGAAGGATTGGGTTGATTGGCCGAGGTGGATGAGGATGGTGGTGAGGGAGGAAGAGATGAGGTGCTCGACGGGAGAGATGGCGAGTATTTTATAACTTTTTTGTCTCTATAATTCTCACATGCTCATCTAGTTAGAATTCTCTCTCTTGTGACAACAACAAACAGAGGATCTTGATGGCGGTGTTGATGCCATGGCAGAGGAGGAATGTCAAGAATGCTCATCCCTGGCTGGATGTCTCGCTTACCCCTGAATATCCCCAGCAACCTTGGCAGCCGACCACTACCGACAATTCTGTTGCGTTCCTGACTGAACCATCTTTACATCATACAAGCAACAATCTTGAGGTACGAGTTCTGAGCTAATTTCCCCAGGTACAAGCGGTCTGAAGTTAGTCAACTAAGCAGACAACAGCTGAACGGGACAAAAGGCCCGATTTGAAGATGTCTGCGATAGTCACTGGGTCAATTGAACATTGAACTCTCAAGTGATGAAGTCATGAGTGTATTTCCATATCCTTTGAATGCTAAAGAGTTCATACCAAATGTGGGTTGGCATCATATCCAAAATACGAGCTGCTAGTCCGGGCCGAAAGTCTAGAAGCTAGCGGACGGTTTATTCTCCGAAACGCTACACATGCCAGATCAGATCACCAGGCCATCCCCCATTCTTTCCCGAGCAGCCTTCTGTTATTGTTGTTGTTTCCTCTCCTCAGCCTCCTGCAGCCTCCTCTTCGCCAACTCCCTCAACTTGAACTTTTGAATCTTCCCGCTCGCCGTCTTGGGGTACTCCCTCACAAACCAAACATGCTTCGGCACCAAATGGGCACTGAGTCTACTCCTGACCCACTCCCTCACCATCTCTGCAGTCAGCACCTTCTTCCCATCCTCCCCAACCTCCTTGTCGCTCTCCATCCCTTCCATCTCCACCCCGACCCCCTCATGCGCAATCACAAACGCGCCCACACTCTCCCCATGCCTCTCACACGGAACCCCAACCACGCTCACCTCGGCAACATACTCATGCTGAAACAAGCAATTCTCAATCTCCAGCGGGTGGATATTCTCCCCGCCTCTTATAATCAGATCTTTGATCCTCCCCGTGATGGCCACATACCCCTCCTCATCCATACTCGCCTCATCTCCGCTGTACATCCAAACCGTTTCTTCCCCTTGTTCGTCTTTCTCCGTGATCCTGACCTCGTTCGTCCGCTCCTCATCCCCCCAGTACCCCTTCATAACCAAATACCCCGCCGCAGCCAGCTCCCCCTTTTCCCCAATGGGCAGGATCTTGGTCTTGTCTTCCGGATCAACAATCTTGACTGTCGTATGTGGCATCACCCTGCCGACCGTGCTCGTCCTCTTCTCAAAGGGGTCATCAGGCGTAGTCATGCAGCTCACCGGGCTCGTCTCGGTCATCCCATAGCAAATCACCAAGTCTTCCAACCCAAAAGTAGCGTAAATCTTATGCATCAACGACTGGGGCACTGAGCTCCCCGCCGCGATCCCCTTTTTCAACAGCGGGAAATCCTTCTCATTGTCTTGTAAGTTCTCGTAGATTGGCCTCAAATAACCCTGGCGATTCTTCGGGTTGGCCAGCTCCTCAAACATGGACACGAACATTGTCGCCACCCCGTACAACCCGGTGGCTTTCTCCTTGTGAGCCATGACTATCGTCGCTGCTGGGTCAAATGCGGGAGAGGGGAACATGATCTCTGCTCCTGTGGTCGCGCAGGCCATGTATCCCAAAATACATCCGAAGCAATGGAATAAGGGAGGGGGGCAGATGATTCGATCGCTGGGATCAAGACCCATGCGCTGGGCGATGAGGCGGCCGTTGTTGAGGATGTTTTCGTGAGTGAGCATGGCCGCCTTTGGGTGAGAGGTTGTGCCGGAGGTGAACTGGATGTTGATTGTTTCCGAGGGGGAGAGGGGGGAGTCGGGGATGACTGAGGATTTGGACTTGTCGTCGTTTAGCCAGATCGAGTCGAAGGGGGTCAGGGATGGGTAGTCGGATATCTTTGGGGGTGCTGGGAAGTGTGTTTTTGAGTTGTCGACGACGATCACCTTTTCGAGACTTCGGACTGTTGGGCTTTTGATGCTGCCAGTAGTAAGATCAGGGACGATGGTTTTCAGCAAGGGCATGTTACTTCTTCCCTGACCGGGTTTGTATGCGAGGTCTGTCATGGCGTTGATGATGAGGAGCTTGACCTCGAGATGGTTCAGTGCTGCTGTGACCTGCTCGGCGTTGAACTGAGGATTGAGTGGGACGAGAATAGCGCCCAGTTTGTAGACGGCGTAGGTAAGAGCAGCGAACTCCCAGCAGTTCCCCAAGCTAACGGCAACCCTATCGCCTTTTCGAACACCTTGTGCCCGTAATGAATGGGCGAGAATGTTGGAAATTGAGTCAAGCTCTCGATAGGTGAGCGTGCGCGGGTTCCAGTGCACTTCATAGCCCAGCAAGGATTTGTTCACATTTCGAATCGCAGGCACACTTGTTACGGCCCTGTGGTCGGCATATTTTCCTGCAATCGTATCGAAGTGTTCGGGAATTGTCATTCCCAGTAATGGGACCTGATCTCACATTCATGTCTTAGTAACAATAACATCTGATTCGAAAACAGGGTGTTAGCACCTACATGGCGATGCCCTTCACTAATACTCCGTGTCAATCCACTGCTTCTCCGCACTCCCAATCGACCAACACCCTGCCATCTAGTCTTGATGCGACTGCATGGCAGACCAGCAGCACGCCTTTGCAGCAGCGCCAGAGCCGTTTGAGTCTCTGGCACCAACGGAAATCGCATGGTGCTCGTGTCTCACAAGTCCGTTGGTAACCTCGAGAGAGCGAAAAAAAAAAAAGTCAAGATATCGGCAAAATAAGATATAATTACTCGAAATATAGTAAGGGAGTTGAGACTGAGAACTCCTCACGGCGGCCTGTAACAAAGCGAGTTGCAAGAACAAAAACAACCCCCTCGCGACACGAAGCCATGTTGTTCTCTTTTTGCCTCGGGGTACGGGTAGAGACAAGCTGCTGATCACCAAAGCCTGTCTGGGAAGGTGACCGACCTTTCCCCTCATTCACCGTCCGTCTCTGCCCTGGCAATAACCGTTCTGACGTCCCTTGAAAATGCGGGGTACAGGGGCCTCATGAACCATCCCCCGCAAACCACAAACAGCCAGCTCGCTGAATGGGATGGAGGGGCAAGGAAGTGCTCTGGAGTGGTGAATACCCTGATAATCAGCGTATTAGCTGTTGGACATGTGTAATTACAACATGTTATCTAGAGGAGAGATGTTTGGAGATCCAGATGGAAGGCGTGCCCAAAAAGGCGTCCCTTGCTGTTGGCAGTGAGGAGAAACATAGATAACAAAGACTCCACCCCCCGATCCAGCATATCAGGTCCTTATTTACCTTACTATCTCCATTCTCTTCAAATTTTCCTGTAGCCTCCCAATTCCAATCATTCACTTAAAACTTCCTCCTTTCGTTATCTTCTTGATATCATGGCTGAGGAAAGCAGCAACCCCAACCCAAACCCCAACCTCACCACGGGCCACGCTGCGGGGTCAAGTGGACCCAACTCCACCAAAATCGCGGGGAAGCTGGAGTTACTATCCCGCCTGGACTGCCTCAAGCCGTCATCTCCATCAGCATTTCCCACCCACCTCGGCCTCTTCGCCTACGGCACCCTCACCATCGACGCGGTGATGCACGCGCTGCTCGGCCGGGTGCCCCCCTCTACAACCACCACAGCCCCGGGGTGGAGGGCGGCGGGGTTGCCTGATTTACCGTACATACTATTCCCATCCATCCCCCTTTCTTTACCCCTACCCCCGAATCCCTTTGTTAACGTCGAGGTACCAGATATCCCGGCCTTATCGCCGACCCGACAAGTAATGCACCCGGAAGGGTATACAACGACCTAACAGAGCGGGAATGGGCCATTCTGGACGCATTTGAGAATCCAAAATATGACATCGCGCGGATTGAGCTCGCTAACAACGCCAGTGAAGCGCTGGCGTACGTCTGGCCTGCTGAGCCCCCTGCGCTGACGACGACTTGGACGGTGGACTGTATTGATACTGAGCGTATGGAAGATTACATAGCTATGTGTGTGGAGTTTCGGCAGGAGTGGGAGGAGAGCCAGAGGTTGAAAAGCTCCTGATACTAGGCTGAAGCTGGGGGGATCCGGGAGTTTTAGCACAAGTCACAGCGGTAGCCATTGATTGCGAGTTTTGAACAAGCCAACTCAAAGGTGATAATGCCGTTCAATCAACGCTGTCACCAGCGATCAATTGTGTCTCCATCGTCTAGGCTCCCTAGACAGACAGAAGATAGGTTAGCCTAAGGGGCCCCCTGTCTAACCTGGCGGTGTGCGCCTTCCCTTTCCTTTCCCCTTCCAAAATGGGTTACGGTTGACTGCGAGCCAACCATCGGATTCCATGAGTGTTTGTATATACATCCGTATCTTGCGTACAGCTATGCCGCGTTCGTCCACCACCGAAACTTTTGTACAATCTATCCCGCCTATTTTCTTGAACTATCAAGATCCCAGACTAAGCTGGGCATGCAGCGTAGACCCATAAACGCCAATCCATGCAGTAATGTAGATTAAAAGGAATTATTTCTCGTTCCAAGAAAATGAAGGTCATTATGGTGTTGTCCGTGATGGGTGCAGCTATTGTTGCTCGCCAATGTGACGCTCGCTTTCAGGTTTCCATGTGCCTGTGACATCATTCGTTAGCTCCAGCCAAGACATTTTTCGAGATTCCCAAACAACATACCCTCGAAATCGTGCTTCACAAACGCCATAGGATCATCGTAGTCCTTGGCTCCCATCTGTTGTACACCTGGTGAGAAGCTGGTAATGGGGAGCACAATGACATCCCCAACCCGTCTCGCCGTCTCCATGCCGGTGAAGTTCTTCCAGTCAATCAAGCCCGCCGAGTTGGCCATGTCGAAATACCGATCGTCGTTGAAGTACTCGAAGATAATATCAGTCCAGAGTGCGGGACCGGTAAATTCAATGACATCCTTGTCCACAACGTCCTTGAGCGACCCGGCTCTCTTCCGCTTCAAGACCTGGTCGGTGATGCGAGACACAACTTCTCTGAGCACAGGGTGGCCGGGCTTGCTTTGGATCGTCCACTGGCAGAACTGAATTCTCCGGCTGTACCACTCCTTCCAATCTGGGCGATCCGGATCCGCCTCAATGCCGATAACCAACCCGATCTGGTCGCGCGGGACTGATTCGGGGACCCACTCGAGCGCGCTGCGGATCGCATACGTGTCGATGTCGGAATAGATGCCTCCTCTGGCGAGCAAAATCAGGTACCGGAAGAAATCGGCCTTGAGAACAGGCAGAGGAAGCGCCTCGTAGGCTTCCAGCACTTCAGGAACTGATCCGTAGAGCAGGCGGAGCAAGTGAACGGCAACCTGGTCGGTGATGACCTCGTGAATAAACCCTGGGTGTTGTTCCGTCCACGTCGCCTCCTGCTCTCGGAAGGTGAATTCTCCATGCGCTGGTGTCCATTTCCACGTTTGCCAAATGTAGGCCGGGAATTTCGTCTCGACGTCATAGGGGAATTGGTAGGCGAGTTTCTCGTAAAGTGTCATTTTCGACATGTCCTTCATCGGTTTTTGTTTTGGCGGACTGTCCTGGTTTCCGCCATTTTGCACCACCTGGTTATCAATCGCTTTTTGTCCCGACGAAGCCGTTGTTTGCGATTCTTGTCTGGCAGCCTCTGCCCCGGGCTGGGCTTTTGGATACTCGACGGCTGCTGCGGATGCAGCTGGTGATGACGATCGCGTTGTGAGGAAGAGGATGACGATTAAAAACACCGCGGCCACAAGGGCGCGGCGGAAGGTGAGCATTCTGTCGAAACTGTCAAATCTAGCATCGCGTCAAGCAAAACGTTAGCGTTGCTGCCTCTCCACATGGTGACATCAGGTTCTTGGTGCAGGCAGTTGTGCGTGCGTGGTGCTAAACAAAAGCTGCATCGGCGTCTGGTACATACCAAGTTGGAAAATTAGACCATCGGGAGCTAGGGAATTGGTGAGAAAGTGAAGGTTCCTCCACAAAAAGAAAGTACAGAATGAAGAAAAGAAACAGGAGGGAGCGTAAAGAGCGTGAAGAAAAGGGGAGGATGACTTGGAGGACTGTCGGTGAATGTTGGAAGCGTGGATTAGAATCCAAAGCCCCCTTTTACTTTTTGAATTGAGTGGACAGGTTCAACAGCGTGACAGGGGGGTTAAGCGGGGGGTGGGAAAATACGTGGGGCCGTTGATCATACCTCGCAAGCTTGGTTTTGGACGTTTCCAACCAAAGGGAGCTGCCACCATGGGCTTTTGAGAAATGCGGTTGATGGTGATCGATGCCAAGGAGATGCTGTGCCCAGCGATCTTCAGAGAGGATCTGTCACTCGCTACTAAATCTGGGCTGTAGGCTGGTTTCAAGATTTCACATCCGGGCCTCAAGGGCGCAGCGGACCGCGGGCGGGAGTGCGAAGCAGGGCAGGCAGAGCGGCCTGGCGCTATGGGAACCAGTGCCCGGGTTGGACCCTGAAAAACAGACAATGCGAACGGACAAACGGGCAAATGTGATCTTTGCTTATGTTCGTTCGCACGGAGGAGGTGGGATGAAATTTTGAACTCTTCCCTGAAAACGACGATGGAACAGGCAGTGCAGTGCACAGCCAACCAGCTCGGCCACCCAGGAGGAGTTTCCAGGTTGTGGTGACGTGTAGGGTTGCTCTTGTTCTTTGCTTCAATTTGAGACACAAACTGCACGAGCTTTTTTTGGTATCCCCGCGACGGAGACCGATCGCGGTGACGGTCGTGGTCAGCAGTCGGGTTTGGTGGCTTCGAACAGCATGATAGAAGAACAGAGGGTGCAGCATTTCCCACGAGCCGCCTCTTAGTGTACGGCTGGTCCTAGAATTTCATCAAAGAATGATTTCGAGGAAGCCGGCCCATCCGGACCCGCCGGTTCAGCCCCAGTCATCTCGAAGCGAGTGATGACGAAGTTCAGCAGAGTTGCAGGCCTCCACATGCGCAACTCATGCTGTGACACCTTCTCTGTGCGGAGCACTCCCGAATTGGATATCTGGACCGGGCGTGTCTGCTTCCTCAAACACTGACCGTGTTCAAGAAAGCTGTTTGATGCTCCTCGTCTTCAAGATATCCAGCAATGATCCCGTTGGGATTCATGGAGACTGATGAGATTCGGCAGGCAGATTGAGCCAAGATTCAACGGTGCCGACAATTTGGGTGCCCATTTCGGCGATCTCTTTGATGATCCCACCACGCTTGCGAATTTAGGCTTGGATGTGTGGGTGGGTCTCCAAACATGAAACAAGCGTCACCCACGGTCCTGTTGGAGTTGGCAGCCCGCCAAGCACCTGCCAAGGCTCTTCCCGAAAGATTCCAGATTATCAGAATGATCATTTATCCTTCTTCCACTGCTTCTCGACGCCGGTCCTCAACTTTGACGTTGAAGAGGCTGAAAATATATTAAACCCTGCATCCCTGGGCACTTAAAGTAGTCAATGAGAGGTTTGTTTTCAAGAGACATTCTCATTACAGTCCCCCAAACGGCCGGTCATCGCATGGTTGGACAAGTCTTTTGTCTCCAACAGTTTCGGTCTCAAGATAGGGTCAAACTCAGACAAACAGTGACCTGTCTGTGTTTGGCCGACAGATGACCCGCCCGCGCGCACAAACGGCCGAATTCGTTTCTTCTTAAGAGTTGTCAGTGTACTCCTGTGTTCTCGGCATAGGTAGTCTACACAAGGTGACTGGATAGGTAGTACCAGAGCACATGGGTAAGTAGCGAGGTATGCAAACGAACGGCGTTTCCTATTTATCTTGTATAACGGCGATCACGGGTGCTTGCCGAGGAGAGCGTGGCATTGCGTGTCATGCAAGCAAGATCCAATATCAGATCTCAGGGTCATGTCTCAAAGAGCGAGCCATAGTGTGGTACAGGCAATTAAAACCGGGGCCTTTCTTCCTACAGGTATCAGATCGACTTCGTTTGATTCCAGCAGCCAGCTGGAAGGTGTCGTTTGCCATTCTAACAACTGCAACTTGGAAGTATGACATTGAGAGCCGACAAACAGAGGGGGGGGTTATACTCGCTGAGATATGGCCCGTGCACCGCACACAAGAAAGGGTCAAGATCAGGAGCGAAGTCATGGAAGTCACAAAAATGTCTGTTCAAGATGAGCCCTTGGATGCTCTTGCTCTCGCTGGATGCGTTCCCGTCATAGGTATGCCTGCAGAGTCGGCAGTGAGGCGAGAGTGGCAGGCAGCGCATGCCGTTGCTTCCCTCTCCGCCCTACCACTTGTGCGAAGACTTGGAGTTTGACCGGAACTTGGAAGGTGCGTGGCAATGGCAGACATCGATGATCCTCAACTCGAGTTGCTGTCACTCAAGTTGCTGTCACTCAAGTTGCTGTCACTCAAGTTGCTGTCACTGGCCCGACTGCTGTCAGTGCTCGTGTGAGCAGAGTGATGTTGGAAAGTGCCATTGATACGCTTTTTTGCGTGCAACTTGTCTCGCTCCTTCTCTCTCCTTCTCTCTCCGTTCTTCCTCGTGCTGTCTGCGCGTAGAAGCTGCCGCAGTGACGAGGCATTGACAACCTGGAAGCAAGAGCGGAACTTGCGCGCCCAAACGCTGTGCTCCATGGAAGAAGCTGCCCACCACGCGAGCGAGCGCGTTTACCGCATCCTCGGGCTTACCGTGCAAGCTGCGCCTTCTATGAAGCTCTCCTTCTATTTCCGAGAGCGCAGATTTCCTGCTTGCTCTGGCTCGCCGTGCAGCTCGAACATTCTGTGGAGCTTCGCCCGGTTGGACGCAACCATGTTATTGGTGACCTTCTAGGCCCGCTTCCTAGCTCCCCTCCTATCTCTCCGTTCTCATCACGCAATAGCCACGACAGCAACTTAAAACTAAAATAGACAAAATACACTCGAGCTTTTCCACATACTGAGGCCTAGGTTGATGAGCCACGCCAACAAAGTCTTATTGTCGTGTTGTTGCACTTTTGCCTATTTATACAGTCTTGCCTTCCCTTAAGCATGCGTGTGCCGTGGTGGTTGGGCATGAAAGTGCATCTTCATCCCAGGCGCATGGTGTTGTAGCTCTGCCCCTGAGTGTTGTAGCTTTGCTATCGTATCGTTTGACTGCCAAGAAAGCTCAACATCACGGCCAGCATATTAGCATCTGGCCGCCTTATTTTCCTGCATATTGTGGGCGAGTAATGAAAATTGTCGGGGAGGACGCCTTAGACTAATATGCAGCCAGCCTGTAGATCCGCCTTAGACTGCTTCGCCTGCGACCTAGCCATAGCCTCGTCAATGACCACAACCCGAAGCAGCATACACCCTCCCCGCGTTTCCTTCAGCCATCTTCGATACACTTCCGCATATACGTTTCACCGAACAGGGCACCCAGCCTTACGGAAGATATGCGCCGCGGAAGTCAACCCAGCGCCTACTACTTGCTGCGGGGGCAGGATCATGATTGGACGAAAAAGGAACACTTCATGCAGCTTGATTCCAAGGTTTCTGCAGCTTCAAGAGCCCCCAACTCCAATGGAAAGCTCTCATCAACTTCCCCGCAGTGACCCATTCTCTATCACAGCTTCAATATCCCGAGAATGAGAAAAAGAAAACAACTGCGGTCCGCCCCGCATTGCAGTGTCTTCCTGCCCAAGTAGCAGTCAATCACATCACTTACATTTGCATCACAAGCGATACAAGGAGACCTAGCAAGAGAGCGAAGGAAAACATAAAACTTCCCATCTCTCTAACCTCGTTACCTTCGCAGAGCGCGGCAAAAAGCGCCGCTCTAATTTGTCGGCGCCAATGCCGCCCAACGTCTTCTCCTCCTCTCCTCGGCAGATCGCAAGGCAACAATAGGCAGTTTCATGCTACTTCCCATATCACAAGCCGCCATCACATCCCTTGATAACTGCAGCTCTTACCAGATCACCACGGAACAGTTGGTCGCCTTGTCTCAAAGATGCTTCTTTTGCCGCCCATCACCTCCCGTCCGGCATATGCCTTATCGCCCGATCGATAGATTAATGTCGTAGGCGATAACTATCACGAGTTTTGACGGGAACTATTGCCTGAACTTTCCATAGATAGAACAAGTAAAAGCAGCAAGTATGACTTCAATATCAGCTAGGCAGAAACAAGGCGCCCAGGCATCAAGGCAAATCTGATGAAATTAGACGAAGAAGCCTTGATCCCTTTAATCTAGAACAATTAGGTAAGCCTGTCGTGTCTCGAAGTCATCATGAACTTCAAGGCATACGAAGCAGTGATCAACATCGAAACAAACTCAATCAATTTCATTTGTTGTGAGACTTCAACTACTCCAGCAAGGCGACCCGAGCCGCCTTTGCCTACTTCATTCCAGAGGACTTCACCTCTATTACCAAGGCAACTGCACTTTTGATGAAACACACCACAACTATTACCTCACGACGAATAGAACATCAAATGGTTGCCTCGTCGATAGGTAACAGCAACACCAACCCTTGCGTGGGCCTTGCAGTCGCTTGCTGTTGTGCATCGCCGGCGGTAAGCCCTCGGGAGCTTAGCCCCAGCGGATACCTGCTTAAAACTATCATGACTGATTGCTTGTCAAAACCGCCCTTGTCCCTGTCGCTTCAACTACCTGCAGTGAAACCCTCCAACTTCAACATCTTTAACCTGGCAAAGTCTTCAACTTTAGACGACTCCCGTCTTCCATTGGGCCATGTTACATAATGATGGCTCACATCTAGTAAGTAGCTCACACACCTCGGTAGTTCAGAAATAGTTCAAGATATGAGGGATTTCCCATCCCATCATCATACGGTCCTTCTATCCTCGTAATAGTTCCACCTTTTCACAAGGCGTCCAGGAGCATCAGGTAAAATAAGGTAGAGTGGCAGTGCCGGTGATGGGAAAGGTAGGTAACATCGGCTCAAAGTCAAAAATCATCTGTCATAAAAACCAAACGGTCATGAGATTCCTCATCTGACAACCACCTTACCAAGCGAGGCCGATGTTGCCCAATGCAGTGCCAAGGCGGGATGGATTCAACGCTGTCCATGGACTCGGAATCACAGCCTCTGGGTCTAGAATGACTCTCTGGCATGATGAGATCGTTGAAAGCAGCGAGTGCTTCGGCATTTCCTCGCATTTGCCTTGTCTGCTCTGAGTAGGAACTGACAGACACCCGAGAAACCCCAACCTGACGTGCCCCTTTTCACATGCAGTGAAGCCCAAATCAGCACTTCTTACTCCACCGAGGGGACTTGGCGAGCATCGCCTTCATGATCTGACCTCGTTTTCTGCCCCGGTGCAAATCCTCAACGCCCTTCCCTCATCGTTGTTGTGCCTTAGAAGGGAGAAGTTTGTCAGGGAGATTCCTCAGGTTGCCACCGATCAATGATTGATCACTCTCTCCACAAAAATTGACGCCTCAGGCTGGAGAAAGTCCCACTTGGGCAAAAGCCCGGACACCGAGTCGGAGCGGCTGTCATGCAACTAGTTGCATGTGTCTCTGCCGATGTTGCCTGAAAAGCTGCCTGCCTTGCGATATCGGTCGGACCCACCCGACAGCGACCCATGAACTTGAGCCCCTGAACCCCTAAACAGTGAACGGTTGCCGGGCAGCCAGGTCCCCACATCCGACGACAAGATACCCCCATGAAGGAAACCCTCAACACAACGATAGTAAGAGAGATATGAACAGATACTTGAGGCCGAATCTGATAAGTGACATGGTGACTATGACGGTGTACATCACATGTAAAATCCCTGGCAGGCGCGGCACTTGACCACGACCAAGCACCGCCATCGATAATCAACATAAACCACTCGGTAGAACCCAAAGCATAGGCCCGGCAGATGGAGAAGAAAACCTTCTGATACTTGCAAATATCTTGATCGACCGCGGGGAGAACCCGCATGAGATAACCACTTCCCCCCCGTCCAACCTCGCATGGTCCCTCAAACGACACTGCTTCCGAGGGCATCTGTCCGGGCCTTCCCATAGGCCACCCAGGGGACACATACTGAGGAAAGTGCGGAAAACCATGCACTGGTAGACGAGATTGAACACCCAATACGGGTCACTGCATGGTATCACCACTTGGATGCAACCACGGATCAGCAACGAGAACTACATTCCCGCCGGTGTTCCCCGACGACAGCAGACAGATAACCTAGCATTTTTTTCCTTTCTGAAAATTGTAACTAAGAAGCGGAGAGAAATCTCCCTCACTCAAGATTCGATGATACAAACAGAAAAACGACGCGCGTCCAATCCCCCAACAAGTGTCCAAACAGTGTGCAACCTAGAGCCGTACACGGAGATATTCGAAGAACCCCTTCAGACTTTCCATAATATCCAACAAAGAAACAAGTTACGACCTTGACCGATAGCCGCTAGACGGCGAGAACTATAAACAGGAAACAAAAGAAACACGACAACAATGCATAGCCGCCGGACGCAAAGAACGGGGTATCAAACATGAAGTCGGAAATAGATCGCCCATTTTGCTTTTTTCTTCCAGAGTGGCGAGAGATACGCAGGAAAGACGCGGGAAAGAAAAAATGAGGTAGCCAATAAAACCTAAGTATCAAACTACAACAAATGAAGAAGAAACGGCATTCAGCTGACCTGTGTCAGAACTTTATGCGTTCAAGACCCAAAGTCCTGAGCATGTGTGGCAAGGTAAGCCTTTTTATGTGAGTAACTTGCTGACACTCGTCAGTATCTCGGGGAGGCAAATCTCTGTGAGGAACAAAAGGGGCACTGCTCCCAGCGATCATGGACACAATAGCGGTCGACCATTTCCCAGTCTGTGTTCTCGACTTCCATCGTCCTCTCAGATCCATACAGATCGTTGTCATCGATGCGGGGAGGGTAGCGAGGTGGGAAGTTGTGTTGGATGACCATAACTGTCGCATGGTGACCCGTCGAGGCATTGTCATGGTGCTGGAGGAGGTGGCTTCCGGAACCGTAAGTGTGCTGTCCCTGAAACGTCATATTCGCTACGTTTGTTTCGTCTTCCCCACAACCCCAATGATGACCAGCCCTAAGGGCCTCATCGCTGTTATTGATCGTTCGGTATTGGTCGAACTCTGTCGTCGGCTCTTGGGTGACATATTGACTAGTATCAAGCACAAGGTCAGATAACTATCGCTCGGAGAGAACCCAAGGCTGGTCAATGATTATGACAGGGAGGTTACTAACGGCGGTGAAGTGCTGGGAAGTGCTTCTACTGATCCCCTCAAGCCCGAATAACCATCAGCCTGCCGATCACCGGTCATGAAATGATACGCCATCTCAGCCATTGTTTCGTCGCCCATATTGCCGCCGTTGGGATAGGGCGTGTGCTGTTCGTCGGGGTATACGGCATCGCGGCCCTCCTGGGTCGGGGTATCATCACCATCGATATACTCGTACTGGTGATCAAAAGTCATTGGATCATCCGAGTAGTCGGTGGGATGTGTCGGCTCGACGGATATCTCGGTCCCGTCATCGTTGGAGGACCACCCATTGGAAAAAGAGGCGTCGGAGTAGCGGCGACGATCATCGCGCAACCTTGGGCGTGCATGCGACATTGTGGAAGAAGTCTGAAAGTCCTAAAATGATTACGAATTTGGGATTAGAAGTTGGTTGGGCGCGGTGATCTGATGGCCGGTGTTTGCTGAGGGAAGGTCAGGGATGGAAGCTTGTGCTTGTTGGCGCGGGGCGTCCAAATATTCCTATGACACCAGACCAAGGCGGTGAAACCCTCATATTGATCGATATTTTGCCGACTAGGGCCAAGTGAATGGATCCGAAGAGGCTATCATGCGAGAAAGAAGGCAACCGGACCATGACAGGGTATCTTTGGCCGTACCACGAAGCTCATTGGGCTCGTCTCCGGGAACAGCACCGTTCCAGCATCTTCACTGCCATCATCTTGCCATGTGGTTATCCAAGAGCCTATGAAGCGATGATGGGGCGGTTTGTCGGTCCCTGATGAAGGCTTGAGGCCGAATCGACAGTTAGGGCGCTGCTAGGTTGAGGGACATGGGGATATGGATGATGATTCATGCGGCCCATTATTGAGTGGTCCGCAAAAGGCATCCAAACAACACGGACAGCGATGGCAGGAGGAAGCGGGGTAAATCGTCAGTCGAGTATGTAAGGTATTCTGGATTCTCAGGGGTGAGGTCCAACCGGCCAAGAATGCCCACAGAGCGAGAAATGTTGGTTGAAAGTCCACAGAGAAAGACGAGGCTTGCGATAGACTCACTTCACAAAGATGAACATATCTGGCTTGACGAGCTCCCCGTCTCGAGTACCCGAAGTTGCTCTTCGTTGCCGCGGAAGAACATCGACAGTGCAACCTTGGGGTATGGGTGGGTGAGCGGGCGGCAGGCGGGGACCGGCTGCTGGCCCGGGGCGATTGGCTCTTCCGATCCAGTTGTTATCCTGGCAGGATCGGCAAGATCCGGTAGACAGGAATTACGCCTCAGGTTATTTTCTTCGGGCGCAGGACAAGCTCGGTATCGGGTAAGGGGGATCCCAAGAGAGGAGGCTTTGCTCTGGTTGCTGGGTAGGAGCATCGGAAGAAGGCTAGCGGTCATGGCAGAAGAGACGGGTAAGGTTCTTGATGATTGGGAATCTTTCCACCTTCCAGGTTTCTGCAAAGTAGGCGACTGTCGCAGATGTATTCGGAAAGGACAATGGGTTGTGCAGAACATGGAAGGAGGAAGCCGAAATGCAACCCACTTTCGGCAGACCTGGAGGCTTTTGATCGATCTCTACAGGCGATAGACCTCTATAAAGTACATGTATTAACATCTGAATTCTAAATACATCTCCTGCTCGTCTTGTCCCGTATTTCTCTTGTTCGTGACACCGGTCAATCTGAGACATTGGAGAGGCCTCGGGTCTTTCCACCCTCCAACGGCCCAACCCCTCTCCCGAAATTGAATTTGATGAGCAACCGTTTCCTACCAAAAATGTCAGGCTGCATCATCACAGGCCTCCACTTGCATGAACTATCCCGCATTCTAACATCATAAAATGGCGAAGGCAGTATGGCCCGGCTTGTTTCTCTCCAACGCGGTAGATAAGTTTGCCAATAAAACCCGCATTTTGATCAGCAGCTCTTTTTTCCCATAACGTAATTCTTTCTTTCACAAGCATAAATGCTCGGCATTAGACGCTCATTAACCTCTATCAAGATGCCATGAGAATATCGACATTACCGAACGCGACTTTCATCTGCGAAACTTGTCGATGTTTCGACGATCGGCCCCGAAACCATGGTGCCCACGCTGAAGATCGACCCTGCACATCATTCCCATTTGCTGTCTTGTTGTGACATCCAAGACCAACGCCGCATGAAAAAGCCACGAAAGGTCAAGTGAAGACTTGGCAACAATCTCCTCAGTCCACACCTAGTGCATTGAGGGCCTCGTTCATCACCATTCCACGTGTATTCTACTAGCGACTATGAACCTACCAAGTCAAGACTTCTTACGTTGCTTTCTACCGAGAACAAGACCATGATCTAGCGACAACTCTCTCCGAACCCCAACTTATGTGTGGGGCCAGATGCTCAATGAATGTCAATTGTTTACTCTGTCGCTTAGGTGAGTGCTGGATTTGCTGCTGAATAGTGTTCAAGATCGATGCATTCGAGTGCAACTGATGGACGACAAGGTCAACATCCGGAAAATCTGCCGTCTTGAATCAAGATGATCAACCCATGAGCAATCAAACCACGCGGTTCATGACATCTCAGCCTCACAAATGACTGCAGTTCTGCTCTTAGACCTTCCTGGTTGTGAGTGGACACGGTGGGTAGCGCTCCAGCCTGCCCTGGTCCTTGTCCCATCCACAGCGGGAGCGGCCCGCCAGATTGGGGCTCGGTGGGGCTTCAGCGTGATGGGCACCACTGTGTTCAGGGGTTCACCACCTTTGATTCACACTCTCCAGGTTAACCTTCGGATCCATGCCGAAATCAGTCGCATGATTCGAGAAGGATTCACACGTGGCTTTCCAACTTCTACCACCTTCGGATGCCCAAGATCTCTGGTATCGTTTATTGTTCGCCACCAAGTTCGGGGATATCATGTAGTACGGTAGGCGGGCGTCTCGGGCCGAGGCCCCAGGGTCAAGCAGCGGCCGAAACCTCCAGCATCTGCCTCACACTTAAGAAGGGTCTATATGGGGACTCTTTAAAACCGGGCTTGCTTGTCGGTATTCTTCCGCAAATGTGGGACTGCCTCAAGTCAATCCTTGACCATGGCAAGTAAACCAACCTACGAGATTCCTGTTCCAGAAGCCGAGTTCCAATTCGTCCGGATGTTTTCGCCAACCGCGGCAACAGCGAAGACGAGCTTAAAGTCAGCATCCGATTTCAGGAGGTCCGGCGGCAGAGGGTCATGATAACTGGCTATAGCTGTGGAGGATGAAGTGCCGATCAGGCACGGATGCTTGTTGGGAGTCGGTTGTATGACAGAATGACATAGCCCAAGCTGCTGAGGTGGCAGAATTGAAGATAGAATTGCACATTGTCTTTGCCCCTCTGGAGAGTCATTATACCTGCCCGTTCTCTTGATTTGAGTTTCGCTTTGTGACTGGGGATCGTTCCTTCTGATTTCGGCTCTTGTCTCCGCTATCACCGTATTCCTTCTTTCCGTGATGGGAAGCTAATCCAAAAAGGACCCCGCCTTCATTGAGCCATTTTACAATTCGTGCCAGACGCCAGCTCGCGTCAACCACGCATTCCAGACGATGAAATCCCTCATCCTCTCCGCCACTGGGTTTCTTTCACAGAACCTTCAAACTCTCCTTGTACATTAATATAACATCAAGACTGCGGCGTTAAGCCTCTGAGAAGCATCCATTGTCCGTGGGGCCTTATGCCGGGGTATGAAACCTTTGACGCTTACCTCAGGCAGCTCGATGGGCCACAGCAGTACAAGTTGGAGGCGTTGAGACTATGTTTCTAGTGTACGTTCATTAGGTAAGCGCTTCGATGGTAACGTTTAGAAGATTAATGCTGAACATATATGTAGAAATCCTATTCCAATCTGACCATCCGATATCCTGACCAAGAATGCCACCAGGGCAATTTCTTTACGCCTTCCCTTCCAGATGTTCACATGCTGTCTTATATTCTTAAGGATGTTTCCATATCCCTTTCTCAAGTTGCTACCCCAACTCAGGCACCAAGTGCGTGTCATTATCAACCCACTCTCTTTCAACACTGATCGGGAGGTGTATCGATGTGCTCATTGTTTCGCCGGCTTGGCTTAACTCTCCGACTCATCATCTATGACCAGATCGACAGGGTAGAACACAGTGCAGGGTGGAGTGGTCGTCGCCAAAACCGGCGGGGTTTGTGCCCGAGAGCCCTGGAAGAGACGAGGGCCAGATTGGAATCTTTGTTGTTCCTTGACCCAGCGCGCCGTGTCTTCATTTATGGCTGCTTTTGTTCCTGGGGAAAGAGGAGGGCTAGATGCTCTGCGCCAGTTAGTCTATGCGGCCAAGGTCTAGTCAGTCCTCCAGGACAGCAACTCACAGTGCGGTCACATGTTCCGCGTGGAAGCCTCCATTACTAGCCCCATTTGGTTGTTGCACCACCTCTGTATCCTGTCTCTGTTCGACATTGACTGCCGGCTCTGGCGGTGCTGATTCAACCTCTTGCGACCCATGATAATATGATATTGGGTGTTGGGGATCTTGTGCCCCTTGGACAGGTTGAGCGGCGCCGCCATCGGTATTCGAGCCCCTGGGCGGGATAGATTGGGAGCACTCGCCAAACTCCATTGCCTCCCTCTCGCGCTCAAGCGGCGCGGCGGGAGGCAATACCCCATGGGCAGGTCGGGCGGTGACGCCGTCGATATGTGAGGTTCTAGACGGGATAGGTTGGAGCGGCTCTTCAAGCTCCATCATTTTCATCTCTCGCTCAAGCCTCATGGCGGGAGACAATCAGCAACGACTCAAGATGAAAAGGATCGGCGATCCGAGTGAAGAGACGCGGTGAGATACCACGGCGAAACCGAAAAGAACCAGTCCCTCGGCCAGACACTCCAAGAAGAAGTTGGCTAGAAGTGTGTCTGGGGAAATATGTGACAGAACAACTCCTCGTTCAACTTGATTGTTTCGAAAAGATTCGCCCCAGCCAGAGAGCAGCACCGAGCAAAGGTTCTGACGAGCAAGAAAAAAAGACAGGGACTTGGAGGATGCTAGGATATAAACAACGACTTGGAGGGCAAGCGACTCCGAAAAGTGGGCCACACCGTTCCACGACGTTGAGCTTCTCAATGGAGAGTGCACTCGTTAGGACCCTAGTGAAACAAACAACCGACTGGGAGGAACAACACGATACTTCCCGTTCTTGCGGGCTGGAGCCCTAGCTGCTACCGGTGCCTGCACAGTCCCACTCACTTCCGGGGGTCCTTGGCGATATTGTGACAGACACCTAACATGCAGCGCTGTACGGAGAGGTCTCGAAGGGGATGTCTGCCGCCCAGTCGTTTGTTTCCGACACGCACGCCCTGGGGTGGTTGATCTTCATCCACGAATCAACCATGTTCACCAGGGCTTTTCTGAACGCGTATAACTCGACCGCTATGATCAACTCAGTTAGTCAAGATTTTATGAAAGGGTTCACTAGACCACGATTTGCAGAGCCCAAGCAACATGGCGGCCCTGATTCCAAGCCTTGTGGGATCTTCATAGCCTAGCAATATCAAGCGGAGGCTCTATTAAATCTTCCCAGGGCATAGGCGGCTTTGAAACAAACAAGACCCAAGCGCGATCTCAAGGTTGTGGGTGTCCTCGAGTCCAGATGCCCAACGCTGGCGACAGGCTCTGCGGCACAGTGAAAGTCTCTGTCGCAACCCACCACACTCTCAGGTTCTTCAGACTCCATGCGGCCACTGGGAGGGTGGCATTACAAAGGACTACGCCTGCAATATTCCCCTTTTGTCCAGAGCGGCTGGGACTCACAGTACTTTCTTGCAGTTCCCTTCTGGTGGAAGGTAGAGGAAACAAGAGAGCGACAGCAGTCCGCAGCTGTTTGTTGGTCGACGCGGTGCTCTCAGAACCGCTCTTCGCCTAAATTTCCGCTTTTTTCCCGGATCGAGGTGGGGAGAGAGACAGTGCCGTCTAGATTGGGATGTATGGGCGAGTAACGCCACTCTGGTTGGGGTGGAGGTGAGGAGGACAGCTTACTTGGCTGGCTTAACGCGCAAAGGTTGCACAAGCTTGTCTCTCCTCCTCCTTATTCTGACCACCACATTCACTGGTTCAGGTGACAGTGTGGAGAAAGTTTACCTCGCCTTGCTCGAATATTTCGGATGGGATCATAGAGCAAGGAACTTACGTGGGTGACATGTTTCTCTGTCCGTCCAGTGAAAGGAGTTTGTCCTACTATCGTCACCAGGCGGAAGCACAATGACGGATCCGGCTTCAGACCCCGACAGATGCGGTGCACCATCAAAAGCGTCTTGTGAAACTGTCTCGCCCGGGACAGCACTTGACACCTAAAATAATGTCGTTAGATTGGGCATGATGACCGAGTGTCTGTTCTTGGATGATGGAAAACAATGGCCTCATGGATATCAGCAGCCTTATTTTCAAGCTGTATCGCGTGATTGGTTTCTGAGCGGTTGCAACAACAATAGTGGGATTGCCTCGCCTGTGTGAATGGCCCATAGCTGATCGGGGCACGCTACGCCATAACCCGTGATGGACCACAGATGCTGGTGTTGTGCGGGGGTAGCTTGGGGGCGTCTTTGGGCAGCAACGGGAATGAGACGAACCATACGGGACGACACCGGTGTGCCACACTGCATAAAATCGCAGGTATTTGTGGAATCCCGACAGTGGACTTTGTGGGGATCTCCAGTATCGAGAGCCAGCCTTGTTTGTGCATTGAAACACCTAAGCGCCGTGATCCGCCAACAGCTTTCTACCTCTATCATCTTTTCCCAAATCATAACTTCTCTATTTCAGTTTCCTGATAGTGACTTGCAGGTGTGAGAAAACTATCGAAAGGTCAGAGCAAAGGACATGGCACCATCCAAGTTCTGGTCAGGGATAATGTGTGAGGACGGGCAAATGTCAGGGTGTCAGGAGAAGTGCAGGCGGCCCGAGGATTGCGGACAAGGCAAGGTTGGGGTGCATGTCCCTTGCCCACATTCGCACAACACCATTCTGTTCTTCCGCTTGTTCTTTCCTGGGGCCAAGGTGATTCTGTTGGATGTTGCCTCGAATATTGACCCGCAACTAGTCACGCAAAACTTCTGAGAACCTATCGCCGGACAAGGCGGGTTCGGCAACCTTTAGGATGGAAGGATTATTTGAAAGGTGCCTGACATGCACGTTACCGAGGGCATCGACGCCATCACCCGCTCGTCCTCCCATGACCTGGATGCTCTTGGCCAACCATGGGCCTTCCCGTGCGCTTTTCATAGCACAACATCTGACAACATTCTCATTAATGAGCGACCTCACCGCTATCCCTTCACAGAAGGCGACAGCCCCCCTGCACACTCATTTACGCTAATGATGCACCTGTCGTATTGAGGTCTTAGAGACTTGATGTCAACAAAGACCATGTGCTACTTTATACAAGCGCCCGGTAAAAGAAAGGCTGCCATAAATGTCTCTTGAAAGTCTTGTGAACACCCAACACCGGAGGCTCGAGCGCAAGCGTTTCTGTTTGTGTGTTGGGTTCCTACAATGAACCATAGAGCAGTGGTTTGTGCCATCATTGACACCGAAAGCCACGCGTATGATGGTAGCCCGAGTATCCGTGGGGATGTGGCCACCCGCTTCAAGTTGTTTCTCGAAGCTGAAGACTGGGACACGAGGACGATGAGATCATACAATCAAAGGGGAGTGTCAAGATGAGCTGGCAGTACAAAACGTTACAGACAGCCTTGGTCCATTCAAGAGCCATCTTACAACTTACTAATCTCGGATCTTCAATCATCTATTGGATCGATCAGTATTCTCAGTTTGCCATTGGACTGCATGGCCAGCGCGTGCTCTTGTTGTCGCACGGACAAACAATGCAGCTCGTCTGCAGGTCTGATTGCCTCCAGATTATTCTGCGTAGAACAACCCTTCAGGTGGTCCACTGTTGCCAATAAGGAGCAAGAGGCCGCCTAACACTCCACCAACCACACGACTACCAAGCACACATAGCAGCCTGCAAAAAAAAAACAGCAGCTTACACCTGAATGGAAGGCTTCCACCATCAGCCTCTTCTAAGGTACCTAGTTATATGTGACCACGCTGACTTTTAGGACGGGAAGCCAAACTCCAGCATGCTCGAGCCCGTTGACTTGGACGTTGAAGCCTGCTAAGCCGTGGCAGGGAACTGGGGGTCACCAATTTAGCTCATTCTATTGATCCGCTCCAAGCGCTAAGTAGCGGCCCGCGAGCGGGAGCTGGGGTTGCACAGACTCTCTTTTTGGTCTGCCCAGCTTCTGACAGGGAGAGCCCTGGCTCGCAGTCGTTCTTGAGATGACAGGTGGAAAGGAAATGGACCTGGATGACAGGTTTTGAACAGGCCAAGCAAGAATCGATCAATACAACCGACACCAATTGGATTTTCCCACACGAAACTGAACGAGAAAGACGACAGGATGACAGGCTTCCATTGGGAACAAATCCAAACCCCCACTTTCACGCCCCATTTCACTCCCGCACCGCCGCCCAGGAACGCGGTACCAGTGGGGCTTGCACCGATTCAGAAGTTACGGGCACAACCCGTTTGTTTCCGATGGATGGCGGCAGCTACTCTATCGTCTCCAAGAACCAGAAAAGCTCCGTCTAGGCAAATTGACACCCCCACGCGAATGAGACCGATGAGGGACGCTGGCTTTCGGCTGTCGACATCGTGAGTACTCCCGAGTATACGATGTTGCAAGGGCCAGGGTCGCGTGACAAACGTGGGTAGGGTAACAGATGCTGACTTTTGTCCCCTAGCGTTTTCTTCATTCTCTTAAGACTCAATTGGGCTTGGAGCACCGTTTGTCGTCACTCCTGTTTTCACATTGGCTTCTATTTCTAGCTCTGTCTTGGACGTTCAGGTTTGAGACTTCCGTTGTGCAGAACTGACAGCTCGGGTATGTACTCGGCACCGCGCGTCAAACAACACGCCCCTGTGGTTATGATCAGTCACATTCGTATTTCCCTGGAAACAGAGGCAACATTCGGGCAAAGAGAACGCGGGATGTTTTTCCAATTGCCCCTTTTTACAAAAGATCCCGACGCCTCAAGCCGGCAGATCTAAGCACGGGATGATTCTTATTGAGGAGGGGAGTGGGAAACAAAACAGAACACTTTTACTGCGAGAGAATGGTAGGGGTTCCGGCAGGCTAATTGATGCCCTGTTCAAAGAGTACCGCGGGGGCACCTTTAACGCTCTTCCGCCTGTGGGTGGGGGTGAGCCTGCTCAGAGGAAGGTCTGAGAGCCCGAGACAAGCAAGGCACCTGCTGAATCATCATGAGATGGTTGATGCCAGGAAGCCCCAAAAGAGCCCATGCCGCGTTGGCTGAAAAGCGCATCATCTCACACTTTGTGCTACCAGATATGCATGTAAAAAAAAATCCCTCACGCCCTTTCTGGGCCTTGATCTTCGGGATAAGATGAGCGAGCCAAGCGGGCGATACTTTTGAGTGCTGTTTTTCTGGCATTCCCGACAAAAAGCCCGATTGTTCGCCCGTTCGTCCGTTCGTCCAGTGGCAGCCATCTGCCCTGTCGCACCAAGCCTTTTTTTCGTCTGACAGCGCCGCTATCCCACAGCATTGGTACGGGAGAGCTCGCACACCGGCTCCCGGGTAGGCCGTGGGGGTAGGCAGTCTGAAATTTTCAGGGACTTTTGAGGTGTCATCCTCCATTCCCCACGCTCACCGGGCACCAGCATTATCACCAGCGACACCTTGCAGTGGCATCATTATGTACCAGCAGTATTCTTACCGAGTATGGTTCCCTCTGGTGTCCTCCCGTCGCCAGCATCCCACTTTGGCTCCTTTCAACCAACCAAGCTTGCACCATATAGCCTTGTTCGAACTGGCTGCCTGCCCTTTATCTTGAATCACATTCCGCCAAGGTCTTCCTGCAACGTACTGGCTCTTCCACTACCCTCAAGAAGATAAAACATGCGCAGCCCAGTTATGCGTGCATGTGGACGACAACGACGCCGAGAACCCAAAATAACGGACTGCTGCATCCCACCCGCTGCCGTAGTCAGGTCCGACGTCCCTGTCTATTGTTCAGATCGTTACAGCGTCCCGTTTCGAATCCATCACTACCGATCCCACACTTGGGCCCGTCATGCACCTCTCGCCTGATCAGATAATCATTTCTTTGTTCTGTTTTTTCTTTTCCCTCGCACTGTTCACTCTGCACATGAGATATTCTACCTTGCCCTCCGCGCAACGTCCACCTCTTGCCAATTCAGGGCAACCAAGGTCGCAACACTCGTGCCGTCCTGTCACCTAGGGCATGGTTCGTGGTCGGGCCTGCGGCATCTAGCCGAACTTCGGGGGAATTTCCCCAATTTGTCCCAGATCGGAAAGAAATCTCCGTTTTTGCGCTTGTTTCCCCAGGCCAGGCCAGACTGACAAGAAAAGTTACCACTGACCGGGTTTTGGGAAAGGCAAACTTTCCCCATATGAGAGATGGGGTGCCTTGGCTGTGAGTCTGTGACAGGCCTATCTGTTCTAGACTTGTCGATGGTGAAACATGGGACATGTTGAGGTGACGAGTGCGAGTATACTGCTTTGTTGGACTTCCATCGGATTGAATGGGAGAAAGTTTTGTGGAAGGCTCGACTTCGCGCAAGACAACACCGAGGGGAAATTTGCCTGGACACTAGAAACGACCATGGCTTGGAGAAAACGTGGGGGTGTCTAACTGTTCTGATCTGTCCCACAATTTTCCTGTCAGCCTCTCCCCAAATCTTCATCCAAGCCCTGGGGTAAGTCCAACACGGCGGGGGGTTAAGACAGGTGCATGGTTAGTGGGTTGGTGACATGTGAACTGATGGGACAGATTAACCCACTTTTTCTTGACCGACCTGTTTTGCCCTGCAGCGTCTACTATTCTGGCACCGCAATGTGGTACCATGCAAGGTAGGCACCTTCGGGCATTGCTCCGACTGCGAGGACACCTATTCCTGCTTGATTCCCATGTTTTCAGAGATTCTATTGGTTGTAGTAGCCAGCAAGCGGCATTTGACAGGCACAGCGGTGAGACTCGGACAGGGACCGACTGCATAGTACGCTCTACATTGCACATCGGTGTTTTGACCCGAGAAACGCAATCTGCCTCTCCTAAAGACGACCTGCACCCTACGCGTCGTAGTTCCCCCATTCACCCCCCAGGGCATGCTGATAGGACAGGCCCCCATGTGGGCGCCCGTTTACACAACAGCTGCGAACAAGACGCTTGGCCCCTGGCCAACTCGCACAACCCGAGACCCCAACATTTCACCCTCACAGCCTCCCCACGGATCCATATCAACGGGAGAGACGCATGGCGTATCAACACCACGGAGCAGTATTTAGCTGCCATTGACCCCCCCATTCCCTATTTCTGACGACCCACCTCTTTTTTCCCTCTCATCATGGCATTCATCTCTATGATCATCTGCCACCTACACAGGTCTCCCACCCTTAACTAGCTTACCTCTCCTTACCATACATTGTCGAGTCACACAACGGCCGTCATCGACCTCGCCGCCGTTACACGACCCACGTGTCCCACTCACTGAACCTACCTTACCCATCCCCTATCTGGTGACCGTTATACCGGCCGGCTCTAAGAAATGTCCGGATACACTAGCACCCGCCGCCGTGCTGCCGGCCTCGGCAGATCTGCTGAGAGCCCAGACATAGGCAAGGTCAAATACTGCCCAGATATCCAGCTCAACGACGAACACCCATGTGTCCCTTGCCTGCCACCGATCCCAACCTTCAACGCAGCCAACGATGTTTGGCCCAGCTACCCCCGCACCATCGAGCAGAATGACTGGGTGCGCAGGATCACTGGCGAGCAACCCCCTACCCGGGTAGGGGAGTCAGCTCAGATGTCTCAAGCTGAACTTGCACGCCTTTCTTCTCGTCCTTAGTACGTTAAATCTTCTTCTCGCGTTGTTGTTCATCCCTTCGCGGCCCCTGGTTCTCTTTGGGTTCGTACCACTGGATGGTCAGCGTCTGATATCAACCCCTACCCCTTCAACAGCGCCCTCCGAGCTGGAGACCCCAACGACTTCGCCTCAGTGTGGGAATCAACCGTTATTCCCGCCCTTACCAGCCTCCTCCAACAATACTGCGACTCTGACTTCGCCGTCGACGTCCACAACTTCCCCGAGCTGTCGACCGACGCCGTCCCCAGGGTGATCTACATCACCCTCACCGATTACGTCGACCCCTCCTTCGAAGAAACCATCCGCACCGAGCTCGCCCACGCCGTTCCCTCCCGCTTCAACCCCGTTTACCTCAAGTTCCGTAGAGGTAGCCCTCAAAGGTCCGGTATCTGGTGGGGTCGGGAAAGAGGGGACCATGACTACATATGTGAGCCTCGCAACATCACTTACCGTCCCGATCCCATCATTGGTATCTCAATCGGCCCCGTCCAGGTATCCGATGCTGCGTCGCTAGGGGGATTCATCAAGATAGGCTCAGAGCTTTACGCCATGAGCGCTGCCCACGCCTTTGAAGACGCAGTCAAAGACGGGCACTCTCGCGTTCGACATCCGGCCAACCCTGATTTTCCGTTGATCACGCCTAGCGACCCTCGAGCGAAGCAGTATATCGTTGGGACTGTTGCGATGAAGACTCCATCTGGAACCTTGAGGCCTTCACTTACCTTTGAAGACACAAACTTTGCGCCGGAACTCACCAAAGTTGAGATGGACTGGTGTCTCATTGGTCCGGTAGCCAACGGGAAAAATATCATTGCAGTGCCAAGTTTTCGGATGGATCGGTGTATCGCTGTGGAAAACACCGCTGCTGTCGAGGGTAATACCGAGGTTTATGCCATGGCCAGGACGAGTGGGTACTCGCTGGGTTTTGTGTCTGATGTGCCTGGTTTGCAAAGGATTAGTGGGAACCTCAGGAGAGAGTGGACTGTCAGGCAGTACTCACCTTTTAAGCATCCAAAGGATGATCGTGCTAGTGCATCTTGGTAAGTCATGTTTGGGCTGTCATCCACGTGGTTTGACTGACCCTTTGACAGGCAGACGTTGAAGCAATGGGTCACATCCGGGATAGGGGTGCCCGGAGACTCAGGGGCGTGGTTGATGCGGCGTTCCGACAATGCTGTCATCGGCCTCATCTGGGGACGTAACCATGACTATGGCGATCCCCTTGAACGAGTCCGCCTTACCTACTTTACCCCTATGGTTGACATCCTCAAGGATGTGCGTGAAAATGTGCATATCCACACAATGAAGCATCCCATATCACCTCTCGCTAACTCGTTAACAGTACGCTGTAGGGGAAGAGGTCTCACTCCCCAACTATTCAGCCCAAGATTTGGCGCACGCTGCAGAAAACCAACGCAACGCAGTGCGACTCGATGTCTCTAGAGACCCATGGACGACGATGGCCTCAGATGCTATCCAACACCATCGCCACACCCAGGAGGAGGTCATCCAGAATCACTTCGTCAATCCCCGCAATCCGCCCTCTGGTGCAGTGTTTGATCGCCCACAGCGTACTGAATCCATATCCAACCCCTTGGAAACTCGGTCTGAGAATGCTGGTCATATCGATGCTTCCGTTCTCGCAGCACGTCAAACAATGCCAGCTCGTAGCGAAGGATACTGCTCAATCTCGACTTTTCGATCTCAAGACCGATTGCTCCTCGGAATCGGGGAGAATGTCTCGGTGCCCGAACTCTCCAGCTCATCATCCATTCACTCGAGTTGTGGCTCTATGGCTGAGCCGTTCGATGTGGTTTCCACAGGAAATGGGGTGCATATTCTCGAAGAAGAGAGCGTGAATGAAGACATCATTGATGTTGAAGAGCCGATCCGTTCCAAAGCCAGTTTTCCTGCTGCAAGAACCCCCGCCTTTCCAAGGTCGAGCTTCGTTCCGCCCTGAATGTGGCAGAACATGAACCGGAGTTCTTGCAAGTTGTCCAATAGGTGTGCCATTCTCCCGAAGATGCCGAGCCACAAGTTTTCCTGGCTAGCCGTCGGATGACCCGGGTCGGCGATGATGACGAATCCAATATCCCTCCCCAACTGGTGGTGGTTGAGACCAAGTTGTTTGCCTGCAGAGGTAATGATCATGGCGGCGACCAAAACTGGGCTACCGTGGGTGGTGTGAACGAGGCTTCCATTCTGATCGGGCGACCATGGTGTGGCAGTCATGGTGGTGTCATAACATCTCGAGGCTTGTTTGAGGCCTGGCTGCCTTTTGATCTTGCAGAATGGCTTCTCCTCGACTGGTGCATGACAAGTGCACGTTCTCGGATCTTTGCATCTTCGCCCCCACAGTCGCCTTGTGGGTTGACATCATGCACTCTCAGCAACACGATGATTGAGTGCGGGTGAGGCATAAGGCTGGCAGGCTGGCCTTGTGTTCGGTCACCAGGGCCGACAGGCTGAGGAGGAAGAAGCCGCTTGAAAGGCAGATCGCGCCGAAGGTCCTGATGGTTCGTAAGCAAGGTTCTTCTTGAGGCCCGGGATACCTACCGACCACAACCAGGCGTCCAATGTTCCCATGGATGGTGGTGTTAGATTAAGTAGTGTGCCTGTTTCGGGATGTCTGCCTCGAACAAGGTCCATATCCACTTTTCATTGGGTTGCATTAAACGAAAATGCTACAGAACGTCCATCGATCCCCATTTGGAATCCCGTTCTGATTTCTGGAAACCTGGTGAGGTGCATGGGTGGTGGGGTCACAAAGCTATTGTTTGGCTGCATATTTTTGCCATGTGCCATTCATGTAGGCAGCAGTGAAAGAAGAGAACCAATTGGTCCAACCGCCGCCCCTCCTTGGCTGCTTTAACAAGTGGTTGGTGATGGCCCTCAAACTCCGTGCGGTGACGTCGAGTGTCTGTCCAACAACAAGGTTGGTGGTCTTGAAGATGCAGGGTATCACAGACTCACCGAACAAATAATATAAAGGATCCCATGGGTTCTCCTCAATTTCGTGGAGTTTTGGATCCAGGCTGTTGGCGGCACGGCTGGCTCTTAGCCTGTCAGGGCTGAACGTGATGATGTCTGCAAGTCGGTTGTTTGAGGATTAAAAGCTCGATGTCATTTGTCGCCTTGTCTCGTTTGAGAGATGAAAGTTGGGGGCGCATTCTTCGAGCCCCCCGCCCCGTGGGCACGTTGATGCCTTCGAGGGCTGCAGATTGCGGTCGCCTGGATTCGCTTCAACATGCGACTTGAACCCCGCAAGGCCCGAAGAACGAGGAACAATCGGTAAACCTGTCAGCCTGTTTCGAATATCAGCACGTCTGACCCGACCCGATACATCTCGGAGTATGGCTCACCGACTGCAAGGCCTCTCTGACTGACCAGCACAGAAAGCCACTTGTGAGCGTGAGCAAGATGCCTTCTCGAACGAGCAAGCAGTCACTTGAGGCTCTCAGCCATGTGAAGTGCACGTTTTCGCAAGCTTGTCAGTTTTGGGTTTAGCTCCGAGCGGAAGCTCCCCTCAAGGGGGTTCGTCCGCGCGGGAGCATCCCGCTGCTATGGAGTTGGACTCATTCATTCGGTATGCTTTAGCCGTCAAGGCGACCACGCCTTACCAAAGGTAGCAATAATAAGCCAGTGAACCAATCACGATGACAAAAAAGATGGTGAGGCAACTAAAACCCGAAACTGGAGATTTCCGGTGCCTGGCCGGTGCCGGAACAAAGATCGAATGGTAAATGGGTTGATCATCATTCGGACACAGGGGGGCCAATGATGAGTTTGGCATGATGAGAAAGTGTGTCAACATTGAAAAACGCCCCGATAAGCTGCGTGTGGGGGAGACAGTAATCCCACACGCCGCATATAAGCATCGTTAATAATCCTCAAGCAAGGCACATACATCAGTCACACCGAAAAGGATATTCGAGGAAAGGTTGTCAGGGGGAGCTTTCACCTTCAAGCCACAACAAGGCGACCAGAGAGGCGAAGCAACTCAAGGGTTGTCGAATTGGAAACCCCGATGTAGGTAGCTATTTCCAACTGCTGACTCCTTTCGGACTTTATCGACTCCTTTCAGGTGTCACACGTTCACCACCGACTCGGAGTTTTCAACAAGAGGATTATGAGAGCGGTGAGCGGGCAGGTATCGGATTCCGAACAACATTTCTGCCAAAAAGTGTCCGACTTTCTATTCTTTGACTGGCGGACGATGAATGGTATGCGAGTCGTCGGTGTCGATTCTGGAAGGAAGTCGGGAACAGGAAGTTCCATAAGGTAGCCACGTTTTTGCGGCTTTTACAACACCCTTGTCAAGGAAAGATAATGACAGCTGCAAAATATGAACTCAAAAGCGGCGAGTGGTGGGATGTTATTTAGCATCATCAAAAAAAGGCGCATTCACTTTTTCAAATCAAATTTCAAATGCATTAAACGAGAAGGTCGACGTCGACATGGCCTTCAGGCCGGCACGACGGGAGTGGCTGTGTGTCCTCGGCTGGTACGGGTTGAGATGGCATGTTGAGAGAAACATGTCATGTCATGTTTGGAAATCTGCATGTGTTCGACTCCAAGCATGAATGAGCACTGGCCAGAAAGAGCCCTGATCACGATCGGGGGATCTCTGTGCCGCTTACATGCTTATCTGATCGATCTCGGTGTAGCTTGCCGAGTATAAGTAGTTGAAAGTGCAAAAGTGAGTATGCTAGCTTCCGTCAAATTCAACAAAAACAAAGCACATGACAGCTCGAGGAACAAGGAAATATCGTTGTGTTGAACGACTTTGATATGTGTGCTGGAGTTCAACGGACCCTGTGCTTGCTGGGGTGTAATGGACGACCTCAAAAATACCATGTATGTGTATCAAGCAAGTTCGGTAGCTTCAGCTCTGCTCCTGGGGATATAAGTGTAAAAGAAAGTGAGAGTTTGCACCTGGGGACGCCCGGAGAAGGGGTGGAATGGCACAGTGGTTTGGGGAGACGTCCTACAAACGACCAGCGCCATACCCACCTAACAGACATGTAGGCACGTTCGTTGTGTCGAAACCCACGGGTTCGATTCTACGGAGTGCCGAAGTCTTTTGCACTTTTTGACAAGCTAGATCGATTTTTTATCGATCTCGAGGTGACATGTTTCATCCGTTGAACCATTGGATCATGTTAGATAAGATAATCGACCCACCATATGGCTGAAGAGTATCTACTGTTCAAGCTATACCACAGTTAAAAGTAAACAACATCCTTATTCCTCTCTTCTACAAGTATCGACTCAACAAAGAACAAACAAAGACCTTCTTCCCGATCCCCATCACAAACCTATTGTCTCCAACTCATCACCATCCCTCCATCCATCTTTTTCACCACCGCCCTCCCTCCCCAAATCCAATCCCAAAAATCATCATCAAACAATCATCTCATCTCAACCCCAGTCTCCCCTTGAAAACTAAACTTACAGGTAAGTTTCATTCTTTCAAGTCAGAGACACACACACACCAACCTCCCCAACCTTTTTCAACCACCCAACCTACCCACCCCCCTTCTCACAAAATGCCCATCCAGATCGTCACCCGGTCCAGGTGGGCCACCCACTGGCAGTGCTGCAACTGCCTGAAAGAGCTCTCCTACGCCGAGCACCCCCACCGGTGCCCCTCCTACGGGTGCCGCCACCGGGGCTGCAACGACTGCGAGATGTGGGACCGGTACTTCTCGTTCACCTTTTCTTTCAACACCGACACGGGTGAGGTTGAGATCCTATCTTCGACTCACACTCCCCGTAGGTAGGTTCCATAGGTACTTCTTTCTTTTAGGTGGGATGGGGTAGGGGACAATGTGTGTGTGTGTGTGTGTGGTTGAGATGAACAATTATTACTAGATAACAAAAATATAATAAAAACACTGGTTGTTTTTGATCAAACTTTTCAAAAAGTTCCAAGCTATCTTTCTCTTTGTTCCATGTGAGGTGAATTTATTGTTTCCATGTCACGTCTTTGTCACTTTTTGCAGATCAACAAGAAGTCTGGCAGTTACTGCTTTCAAGTTTTGTATTCTTGTTTGTAAGCTATTCCTATTTTTTCCCCACAGGTACACAAAAGTTGTTGAAAAATGAAGTCTCGCCGAAGCAAGATAATAACCAACGTAAAGCTCTCTGTAAGAACATGAAAAAAGAGAATCGTTCATAAAGTCGTAACGTAAAATTGGTGCTGTGCACACTCACTTTCCTCAAAAAATCAAGGCAAAGAGGGACCGGTAGCATGTGAAAGCAAAAAGACCACACACACTCAAACACCAAAAATGGGAACCGCCAATATTACTCACGGTTGCCTTTGAAAACAACAAGTGGCTGGACCTCGCCCGGCCAAGAACAATCAATAAAATATCCTCTCCATTATCTTCACTACTCTCTTCTCGCTCTCTCCAGCTCTCCCCTCGCTCCACCCCAACATCTCCCAACTATCATTCATGTACTGTCACTCCCGTTGCCCAGATGACGGGTGGTCCTTCGCTCCTGAATCGGCCCAAAAAAGGTCACTTCGCCTCGGCGACCTGACATATGCCCGAGAAGGGACTGGCAAAGTTGTGTCAGCAGCGGAGGGAGGCTAGCAATGGAGCAACCGCGCTCAAGCTATGTCACTGTCGCGTCGCCGGTTGAATTCAGCTGGTAGGTCGAATTGTCGAAGCGGTTCAAGGAATGCAACCCGACTTCCCGCGAAAGTCAAGCAAGTCGCTCAGTTTCTACTGCCACCTTTTGAAAGCCGTCTTGCACATGGCCGCGGCTCGGCACTGCTGTTACAAGATGATCAAGCCCTGGTGTTGTCTGGAGACACTGTGGTCATCGACTCGAAGATGGATCCGTAATTGGGATCGAGTTCTCGTTCTTCTCACCGGCTGGGCATTGGGAGTGTCGTTGATAGTTGGTAGATGTCAAATCGCAGGTGTATTGAATACCAGTCCTCAAGCAGTGATGGCAGCAGCATCAGGAAGCTCTCCCATCTCAACGCTCTCAACCGGGGTCATTGGCGTCACCTTTGCCTCTGTGTCATACTCTGGGGCAACGCTGAACTCATGAGTCGAAGCATTGTATCGCAACCATTTGTTACTCGTGGCAATCTTGTGTCCCAACCACAACACGCGCTCTTTGCGCTCCTCTGCCATGGAAGCAACCTCAAAATACTTCTCGTCATCGTCAATCTTCTCGTTCGAAAAGCAATCGCTGGGAGACACTCTGTCCGCCCAAGCAAGCCCCCTCATGGCATAGTCCTCGGGCAATGGTCTTTGAGACTCGGATCTGGGCAGAGCGCTTCCTTCAATGCGACTATAGTTCTTGAAAAAGCCAAGCAATGTATTCATCATCGACGCAGTCCGCTTCCAAGAAAATTCCGGTGCTACATAACGAATAGCTTCTGGGTAGAACGTAAGATGGTAGACAAAAACGAGAGTAACGTGAAGAAATGGAAGAACGTTGGGGTCACCATCCCGGCGTGAGACAATGTCGTAAGTCCTAGAAAAGAGCTTGAGGGCGCTGCCGAGCTCTTCAGGAGCAGGGGAATCAATCCCGCTTCCCTGCATTGGCTGATCTTGGGCTTCATCATCGGCGGAGGGGCTCTGCTTCGTTGCTTTCGCGATTGGGTTGGCTTCGTTACCATAGCCTACCAAATTGCAGCAGTTTGAAATTCCCATGTGATATCCGGCCTCGAGCCACTTGCGACTGGAACGAGTGATTTGGCTGTCGAGAGACTGAAGGAAGTCATCCATGGTTGAATGCAGCTTTTCCATCTGCTTGCCGCTGAACATGATGGCATGGACCTTGACGAAGGCGAACTCGGCAACCGAGAGCCTGGATTGCTGCTGATTGGGAGTCGGAGCCATGATCGGGTCGAACAGAGTCATGATACTCTCGCGAGCAGAGCCGAAGGGAATCGGGACACAAAGGGACTTGGTGTAGTAGTAGAGTTGCTGAAGCGCATTGGGACGGGCCAGAATGGCCAAATGGTGATACAGCCGCCCAGTAGTTGGAGCCTTGTCAGAGGCCTTGGAGTACCAATGACGGCTCACAGCAGTCCAGGTTTCTCTGTCCCGAATATCGTCGTCCTCGATGGCCATCCTGTAACGCCCGAGATCACCCAGACACTCGATCCAAGTATCTTCGAATGCCGGAACAGTTTCGTAAAGAAGAGCCATCATTGAGTACGCGAGGTAGATGAACATGAGCATGTGTTCCAGGCTCGCTGGGAGTCGGTGCCTGAGGAGCTCGAGGAATGAATGAATACCGTGCCGCCACATGCGTGCTGGCATGGCGTACTTGGAGGCTAATCTTCGCAGGGCAGGGCTCGCAGAAGGGTGTTGAGAGGCGAGAAAGAAATCGTGATGTTCATGGAGCAGAGTCCTGTGGAGAGCTATCAAGGCTTGCCACTGCTCATTGTTGAGCTTGTTTGTGGGATCATTTTGTGAGTTTTGGGCGTTGTCAACCTCTATACATTTGCTCTCCACCATGACCAGACCAGCGTAGATGCCTTTCACCTCGGCAACGAGCTGATCCTGGGAAATGGGTCGAGTCTCAGGCTGCTTGATGAGTTCAGTCGGGTCATTTTCTTCTACGTGAGTGGAGCTTCGAGATGTAGAAGCAGGTGGTCGACGGTGGGGCTGCTTGGAGGTTGGTGTCGATGAAATCCGCGAAGCAACATTAGCCTTATCATAAGGACGCTGGGACGCTGTTGTGTCGGCATCGGGTGTCCACAGAGTGCCCTTGACAGGGGGTCGCCGGTCAGACTCTGCTCGAGCCTTGGATTTCTTTGGGGGGGAGGGACTCCGGGATCTTGACGGCTCTCTCTTTGAACTTGGAGTCGACCTCCGGCTAGGTCGTTCCGGGGGCGTACCAGAGTCTTCTATGGGCTTTTGATTGGGTAACTGTGTGGGGGATCCCATGGCCTTTGCATCTTTTGAACCGGCATCCAAGTTGCGTGCAGTAGGTTTATTCGTGTCTCTGGTTTGTGTGAGTTTCTGGATGTTTGAAAAAGACCAAAAAGCAGCGAGGGCTGTGGAGGTACAAACCGTTCACCTGAGGTGGCATCTTTCCACTTGTCTAGTATCCATTCCTTCTTTTCCTCCTCGCTGGTCTTTTGATTAAGCAACTCAATGTGGGCTTCCCAGTAATGTTTATCGAATGTGCCTTGGGCATGTTGTAGATCCTGGCTGCAGTCGGGGCACTTGATTTTTTTTGCCGATCGCCGAAGATGCTCGTTCCACTTCTTGGTGAAATCCATTATTATTTTGCAGTTAAATATTTTCAAAACGCGATGATGGCGCGACAGTGTGATGGCTGTGGTTGATGCTGAGGATGAGATGCACTGAGCTCTCAACTGGCATCATATGAAGAGTGATGTGATTGGCTACTCGCCGCTTGAACCAACAAGGGCTCGACTTTGAGGGGTTTTGTTCTGAGTGGCGTGCAAAAACACGGAAAAGCGGGGTCAGCAGTTCTGTTAAAAAACAGCAACACAATAAATGCATCCAGCGGGGAAATCGCAGCTGAGTTGAACCGTTTCAAGATAGAAAAAGATATTGTCGACGCAAAAGTGATGTGTGGACCGACGTATTAAGTTAAGATATCCCCAGAGGTGTACAAAGGTAATGTACAACTCAGTTTTGAATTCCAATCAGGCTCACTCGGGGTGACAGTGCGCGCACCCAGGTTAAGCTTCAAACAGCTTCCATTTAAAGCTTAAAGCGGCGGCAGCCTTCAATTGGTGTCGGATTTTGGTCGCCTTGTGGTTCGCAATGGGCCGCAAAAGTCACCGGGCCCACCGCAGAGCCGCATGCTTGTTCCCAACCAGCCGACCCTCATTTGATCTCTGGGTTCCTCCTTGCTTCATGCTTTGCCGTGCAATAGCTACCTATTTATCACGGGGCAACCACCTTATTTTTCACCGAATCGTCCTTCTATCTCCTGAAGCCTCAAACTGCAGTGCGGAGAGTGCGGGCTATGTGCATGATTGGGTTACTTCTCCTCAGGCATGCTCGGCTCCCTCCACCATTTTATTCGCGACAAGAAAGTTGGCCGGGCGCATGACGGATTTAAATCAGGCTCCAGTCAGAAGAGCCTCTCACACTGTGGATTCTGGAATTTCCCGGAAGACTTCGATAGGGGCTCTGCTGGCTTTTCTGCCTTATCAATTGGTACATCATCCACACGCTGCGCAAAGCACCGTTGGTGAAGGTGAAAGGCCCCTTTTCTTTCAGCGGCAAAGTCGTCACCCACCTCGAAGTCGCCAGCTCGTGAAATGCACTCGCGCTCAATATATCTCGCCTCACAAAAGATGGACAGGAACACAATGCGGCTCGAATGGACACCCTGGAATTACACTCCAATACTTGATTGTTTGTTAGCGCGGGCGCTCGGGCCACTATCTTTAAACGACCACAGCTTTTGCCTCAGAAAAGCCACAACAATCGAGAAAATTGGATAATGTAAAATTAATAGCCAGCTTGAATTCAGTAATACCCTTTTTTTCCCGAAAAAAATGGTGGTTGTTGAGGTGAGATAAGTTTGTCTTGTGGGGCGGCCGCGCGCTAACGAACAATCAGGGATTGGAGTGTACATTGCCACGCTCAACTGGTACAGCTAAGAGCAGCGAGGGGTTGCCCAAGTTGATGGATTTCCATCTTCCATACCGTGTTCTTTCTCTTTGACGTTTGCTCTTCCAGTTTCTCTGTCTGCTCGCAGGCCATGGCATTGGCGGCATCTTCACAGGCCGCATTTCGGCACATGTGATTTGTCAGCCATTGTGGCCAATATGCATGTACACTCATCTGTGGCGTTTCGTCAACCATCACAGCTGGAATCTTTCCCACTCTTTGCCCAAGTTGGCCATAAGCCCGACATCTCCTGGACTTAAGATGGTCTCGGAACTGGTCTTTGCCCCTGGCTTTCAGCTTCCTTGAGACTCTCGCGACTGACCACAAAAATCTCAACAGTCACCGGACCATTTTTGCACGACCGCCCTGCGGAGCGACAAAACCCTATGGGGCTCGAGGCCTCGCTCGTTTGTGTGTACTCGATGAGATTTCGATACCTGAGAATTGTTGCCGCAATCGTCGTGTCGCGTAACGAAAGGGAGGAGCTGCGTTGATGGTTGGCCTCTTTTTGAGCGAGGATTTCGGCGAATCGTGAAGGCAAGGTCACTGTTCATTTCGGCCCTTCAGTGCGACGCTCGTATCGAACCGCTCTCACCAGACTTCGAGCCTTTCTAGCGAATTCTCGTGGCGATATGATGGGTCAAATAGCACCGTGATTTGTTGGGCACACTTTGGCCAGGCAGCGGTCGCCTGCTGTTATCTTGGAGTCGGGGGTCACAGCGCTCGAGAGGATTGTCATTCGTCAAGCAATGGTGTGGAAGGAGCCGACAGATTAGGGCACTGGAGACCAAGGCCAATCTCGCACTACAGTTGGCTGACCGCGCAGTTTCGCGTGATGAGTCTTGAATGGGAGGATTGGTGGAATCCATCCGGCACAAGTTGGGAAGCAAGGACGAAGCAAATATTCCACCGGGCCAGTGAAGATCCTGAGCCATGGCGCTTTGGTTAGTGCTCGACAGGATGCTGTGCCCACCCAAGGTGCTGTTTAAGGCATCGAGAGCAGCCGAGGCGGGCACAGGTCAAACTGCTGACGTGCTTCGTCCACTACGACGGCCTGTTTGAGGAATGTCCTGTATTGCACGGGTTCTGATCATCGGTCTGTGACTAACGGCCGGCATACAGCTGGCCAAGTGAACTTGCTGACATGTCCAAAACAGGCGAAAGGCAACATGAGCTTGCCTACATCGTATGGTCCTCGGGTCTGACAGACTCATGTCAACTCGGTCTAACGCAACACGTTTTCGTTCACAATAATCTCCCCTTTATTACGATGTCCTACGAGCAGCAGCTTCCTTTGGATCGACTGGGAATCCCAGGCCCAGTCAACAACACAACAGAACTGACAGCTGGTCAAGACTTGCCAACGAATACCGAAAGGAAATGATGGTGAGGGTCATTTGCAAGCACATTGAACCCCGGCGTACGGAACTTTCGGGGGATGCACCGCTGGCGATCTTTGCACCACCCATTATTTCGTCTCGCTTTGCTTGCCCTGCGACAAGGCTCAGGAAGCAAGAACCTAAGGCTAAAACTTGCCATTTCTGCCTCAATATCAGCCCTGTTCGTTCACGAATTGTGAGCTCCGTCTACCCTCACGTGCCTCATTACGGCTGAAGCTGGAGTTGGCTCAGGCATCCCATCTGTGCCATATTACTGCACTTACGATTACCAACCAACCGAGCCCGTGTGCTCAGCAATCTGTCAGTCCCAGGTCGCAGCCCCATATGTCTCTCACTCACCGACATACGCCTCAAAAGAGCTTCAGGTTTCTGTCTCACATTGCACTCTTCATCCCTCCTGCACAAACATTGGTCAAGCCCGGAAGATTTCGGCCACCACCAACATTCTCCAATGGCAGATCTGGTTTCTTATCCTGTCTGCAGGGCAATCATCGCCAGCTTCCATGAACCCGGAGTAGTTTAACCCTGAGCACCACGTTGCCTAGAACCATATGCCGGCTTTTGGTGGGTGTCTAATCGGAATAGCTCCTGTTCTTCACCGCTCTTCACCAACCCAAGTTGGGCTAGAGTATGCGTATGTTTCCGGCACGGACCGCGATGCCGTGGATGAAGGCTGTTGTTCCGTTCTCGTCTTTGAAAGACGCCCGGCCTGAAATGTATGGTTCAGGGGTTCTCAAGTAAAGCTTTCTTTTTGTTGCACCTTTGCCTCCCGGTTTCGGATCATCACTCGCTGCTATTGAGGTTCATGATCCTTCATCCTACCTTGTTACCCTACTTTGAGGAAAACTCAAAAATGGGCGCGTACTTGCAGGAGCCAGCTCATAACACATCATCTTCCCTGCGTATGTTTGACGCAGCTGAGCAAATATCCAGTGTTGGATTGGGTTGACATGCATACCCAGTCTCCTTCATTGAGATTCTTTCAGGAGATTTTCTTCTGTTGCCCAGCATGGCTTCCTTCCTCTTTCTGCTTTAAAAAAATGCCGAAAAATAGGTTGTTGACATCTCAAATGCTGTGCCATGGGTTCGCAGCCACATGTTCACCAGGCCGAGCTGGATGCGGTCGAATGCAAGTAGCCGTAGCAGCAACGCAGCAACATGGTTTCATCTAGCTTATAAGGCTAGCCCGCTGGCCAAATGCCGCCATGTAACGCTATATGCCAGCATCCGATCAGGCCGAGACACCATGGCATTCACCGGGAAGCTTCACCGGGAACCAACGTCATTGAAGGTGAGGCTCAGTGTGGCGGCGATTAGCCTCTCATGAAATATCTTTCGAGGGGACAAACATTCCGCCCTAGATATCACATTCTTTGGTCTCTTAATTATCTTGTTTGCTCGGATGTGTACATGTACAAACACAGAAAAAGTTTTATGAGGACTCAAGATTGATAGGTCCGGATGAGGTCAGTCTGGGTTGTGTCACAATATCGATGCAGGATTGCTTGCATCTCCCCGACCACGAAGAAAGAAGTACCGACCTTGTGTACCTGTGTGTTATAACCCCCTAGAACGGGATGTACTACATACAAAAGCTTGAGGATGGTTGGTTCGGCAAGAGGACGTCTCGTATGCAAACGAACGAATTGGGAAACCAGCCTTGTGTGACATCAAGTTGCTCCAAAAGCAGTTACTTCATGCTTTGCTGTTCAGAAGGAAGGACGTTGGTGGAGGCCATGTAACCGGCTCTCTTGACCTGAAGTGACGATGGACTGAGTGGGGGCAATGAGGGTAAGAGTTGTGGTTGAGCAAGTGCTTCTTGGTGAATGAAGCTTCAGATATCTCATTCTTGCCAACCCTTCAAAGCCATCACGCTTGTAGTATGCTCTCATATATCGATCGTCTTTGTTTGTGTTTCAGTCCTTCAAGATGCAGATAACTGCTGTCCAATGACGATAATAGCCTGGCGGTTCAACATCCAGTCAAACGATAAAGTCGTCAACAGAAAACCTTGAAGCGGTGAACCATCCCTTCGAAAAAGAAAATACTTTTGATGTTCACCGCAGTTCTCTCCTGTCGTGTAACACTGACACAGCATGTTCAACAACACCCCCCCATGGCATCGTTTGTGTCGCTCAACCACATACCTACGCCAACACAGGATGAAAGGAAATAAGGAAAAATCGTACCATTTCCCATTACACAGTCACCGCTGACAATAATCCCGAAGAGACAATTGCAACAGTAAAATGCATACAAGTCCCAATTTGGCAATCCGTCGGTGCTGGGTAAGGTATGGTGTCGCACAGGTCGGCAAGTCCCGGGCCGTACAAGTCCCGTTTGTGTCTGAGAAGACAGTCAAGGGCTCAAGGCAGACTTCCTCTGACTCGGGATACCGCATGCAAGCTGGGTCAAGTGATTCGTGCCGCCTTTCCCTTTGCTGACTTGCAAACGACGCAAATATGACATTATCTAAGACTGCAATATATCTCGGCAGTGATGTCACCTTCAGCTCTGGCCCTCTGCCCGGTTAGGTAGCATCATGGTGTGATGGCTCGGATGAGGGCTCGGTTAAGGCCTACACTACCACGTTCCCACAGGTAGGGCGAGCCAACAGGCAACAGTAAGGCGACCAAAAGCAAGGCCGACCCATCAAGGCGTGAACAAGTCTGCGAATTTGCGCAGAGCTTCATGCCACATCGCAAAGGGTTGCATATATGACATGCAATAAATGCAGCACCCCGCTATTGTCAGGCATCCCTACAGCCAAAAATGACCAAATCGAATCCGGTGAAGGACCTAGACGCCTCCGAAAGAAGAATCAAGAGACAAGATGCCCTCTCTGTATTTCGGAGGAAGCTCCGGCTCGAAAGTAAAGAGAATCATTGGCTTTGTACCCCTCGATCAAAAATTCGGTGTGCCGGGACTAGGTCTGATCGCATACCAGGTACATTGGTTCCGATCTCGAACAGTCTTAAGCCCGTTTGGTAGGTAGCGTAGCGCAAGGCGGCCATCAAAGCGGCAAGGCTAGCCGCCTGGCTGTTTGGTCGCCGGAAATCCGCCGCACAGAATTGGGGATGCAAGAAAATGTGAAGCTGGGCAACAGCTCTGTGTTGGAGTCATGTCGCATGAAGGCAACGGATAAGACAAGCACTTTGGCGCTGAGAAATTGGCGTATAATAAACGCTCATTTCTGATAAGCTGGCTATTTTTGTCAGGGGCTAAGATACCTTGGTGAAGGCTGTGTACTGTAAAGTGAAGTGCATGTGAGCATTCTCACTGTGCCAGAAGTCAGGGAATGCTCGCTCGGTGGAGGTCGATACTGGAGATTGTGCGCAAAGCGTTCACAGTACTCCGACCCAAAACGGTTTTATTGTGGGGTTGGTGGATCATTCTGTAGGGTCCCCCCAAGGCAGGAGCCGTAACTGAGCCAACTGTTGCCCGAGATAAGATAAGCAGCCCCTTTCAACCTCCAGGTAGCCCCTGAGCTCAGCTCACCGGTCGCTACCCCGACGAAAACCGAAACCAAGACAATAGGGCGGTGGCGCTCAGCTTTCCGGATGGAACTTTGAACTCGTATCTAGCCTGTCGCCTTGCCTTTCAGCTGCTCATTGGGAGGGCGGGCGGCGGTCAGTCGGGGGTGACAAGCCAAAAAGGGTGTCATTCGGCCGTTGAGGATCTCAAGTATTGGATGCCGGGACTCGCCGGTCTCTAGAGTCGTGCGCCATCTTAAAAATTCGTCGGTAAAGAGGAAGGGAAGGTGCCAGTTCTCTGAAGCTGTAGAGCCGCTTATTTGTTCCCGAGACAGGATTTGTGAAACGAAATGGGGGGCAGTGCTTTAAGGTGCCGAACCTTACGGCCACGCGGCCGCTATGAGATACGGATCGGGGAGCTCTGAACGAACCGATATTCAAGCATGAGGATGTTGCTAAAATGCGGGGAAGGGAAGCGGCTCAGAAGGATTTCCCCAGGGATTCACGGGATGGGGGCCTCGGAATGTTTCTTGGGGCAGGAATTGCTTTGGCATGTGTTTTGGATGCCTTTTTTTCTGCGCAAGGCGTTCGTCTCATATTGGAATATCTCAAAGCCCACAGATCTGAAGCGCATCACCGGACCCCTGACCGGCACCCTCATGACCCGAAGAATTAAGGTTTGGGGGCGCACAATACGGAACCGGACGCCAAAAGTCCGGGATACCTCAAGGTGGGGGCATTCCGGTATCTGCCCATGTCTTGTTGCCTTGCGGTTTCATTGGGCAACCTTCACGCCTCGACGGGCGATGCGGAAGTGAAAGATGACGACGACTGAAAGTGTCCCGATGATCCCAAATCTTGCTCGATTCAAAGGTTTGTTGGGAACGGGCACGGGGCGTTTAACTTCACGAAAGAAATCAGGAGGCCTCCGTCAAGAGCAACAACCTGGAGCTTCATATACACAAGCTTTGCGTAAAGTCGGGCGGTGCTCTTCCTCCATGACGACGTTGTCACTCCGTTGTTCCAGTAAACCGGGCCGGGCCGGCCGTTGGTCGGGGGCGCAGCCTCAAGCGGGTCTTGACTGTGTTTCGGGCGCCCAACGGCCGCAACATGCGACTCTCGCATGAATTGATTGGGAGCCTGTTACTTGCCGAGTAGGAGCCCCATTCCATAGAGTCTGATGATATCCTCTTGCTGCTTTAATTGAGACTATCTAGCATGCCTTCTGTTGCCCTTTCAAGGGGATGAGCACAATCCTGGGTTGCCTTTCATTGACCGACACAAAAGAATAACAATAAACAGTCTCACCTGCCTCTGATAGGAAAGATTCAAGGCCTCGCCTCGGTTCGTGTTTGCCTTGTTCTGGTTGCCTGGGTGCAGGTTTGATACATTATCAACAAGGCAACGGAGATTGGTCACAAGCACCCCCACTGAGGGAATACGTCGGTTGATCATACCTGTCGTGTTTATCAAAGAAGGTGTGGCTTCGGTCGTGTCCACCAATACCCTCTTCTCCGCGGTTGATGACATTGTACGATTCACATGCACCCCATATGCTGTACCCACTGCACTTACGAGTCCCATATCAACACCATCGATCCTGAATCTCATGATACACAACAATGAGAGCTAAACTAGATTCGAAAAAATGCTGCTATTCTGTGATATGCTGTGCATGGGGGATACGGAGCACTGCATTCTCGAGTCATGTCCTCGTGGTCGATTCTGCAGTGATCTCGTGGAAGGTCGACGCGGGTCTAGTATATAGAACACGCCAGTACCACCAACCCAAAAACCTCGGTTTGAGCAGTAATTGGTTGAGAAGGCAGGATGATAAATATTTATGTAGCATGTGTTTGTTTTGTGCATTGTGTGAGCAGTGAGCGAATATCCATGTCAGCAGGCTCAACTCATGCAGGTGAGTACAGTGATACCTGAGCTATCAACTAAATATTGAGAGCTTCGGGATGCTTTTCACTCAACATGTCCCTTGTACTTCTCTAATAATGCCACCATTGAACAAACCGGGAGTTTCTGCCTGTTCGGGAAGAAGGGAGGGGGTCGATGGTGGTGAGGTCGACTGGTGAAGTTGAGAGATGTGTCCTCTCGTTCCTCGGCCTTTCAGGGGCAATTAGGTGGTCCGGTGTGGTCACTCTTGAAGATGCCATACACCATCATAAGACCTTGGCTCTCCAGAAGGGAAATTTGAGCTGAGCATCATCAACAACCTAGAATATTCCAGGGATCAAAACCATGTCATCACAGGCGTTAATTAAATTACCATATGTATCTATCCCACCATTCCCAACTGTGTTGTACATATACAAACCCCCTTTTATCCCCCTTTACATCGGCGCGCTCCACCGCAAGTTGATCTGTTTTCTCCTCATCTAAAGGAAGCGTTATGTTAGCTAGCGTTCGCAAAATGCGGAAAAGAGGGCTTACCATAGGAGCCAACATAGTCACACCAACAAACAACGCAAGCACCGTCCCTACAAGTGACACCTTGTTGAATCCCTTTCCAAGAATATCAAACAAGAAGCTAGGGGTGACCCTCGTGCCAAAGATGTCCACTCCATACGCAAACACGAGACTGGTGCTCTCTACAATAGCCGGCGATGTGATAATCTTCTTGATACCAATAACGTCCCGCTCATGGGTGATGACACTCTTGGGGTCGATCTCAATCGCAGCGTGGTACTTGAATAGACCCTCCTCCATCTCAGCAGGCGTAGCATCCCGACCCACTGGGCGGCGGGGTTCGAGAAGCATTCTTGGAATGCCCATGATACCATGCGACTCGGGCAGGTAAGCGAGAAGTTGGCGGCTGGTGATTCCTTGCCTGGTCTGAGAGACCTGCAACGCTGAGATGGGAGCACCCAGAACGTAGGTTTGAGAAACAACTGAGGGCAGGGCGACGCCAGTGGGAACATCCACAGGGTCGAGGGACGAAAAGGTTGGCGCGTCGCCAAGCGGACCGCGGTCATTAGCCTCGTCGCTCTCGTAGAGGTCAGATACAACAATCTGATAACCTCTGAGAGTCTGGGCTGTGTTTTCGCGTAGGGTGTACTGGCCGAAGAACGAGCAGACGAACCAGTTCTCGGCCATGGCGCACTCAACAGGCTTTGCGGGGTCAATTCCGTTGTATTTGGCCGAGGAAAGAATTTGACCAGAGACAGTGTCAAGGAGATAGACAGTAAGGGTCCAGGCTTTGTCATCGATCGTGGCAACAACAATGGTGTTGGGGTTCAAGTATTTGTACTTGACTGTGCGGTCACCAAGGACACGGCCAATAGAGGCAACAGCATCGTGCGAGGGTCTAGTAGCGACGCTGACAATGCGCTGGCCCCGAGGCACGGAGAAAATCCATGAGGTAGACTCATGGGCGGTAGTGCCGTCAGCAGTGAAGATGACGCCCTTCAGCTCCCCATCAGCGCCACGAGTGACAACAGTTTGCTTCGGGGCCTGGTCAACAGGGAGACTGCCGATCTTGCCCTCCCGGCCAATGCGTAAGAGACGCTGGCCAGAAGGAGTGTCAACGAGAGCAGTGCTCTGTGTAGTTGCTTCTGGGCTTGGCGCCTTAGCGTCAAGAATATCCCCAGTTACAGTCTTCAAGACCACAAAGTCGTTGTTGGCTCCGAGAATCGTGACTTGACCTGACGACTCGTTGACTTGAATTCCCTTGACATCCCAAGTTTGGCCCTTTGGAATCTGAAACGCCCTCCTGTGCCAGACAACCGCGCCGGAGTTGCCAATATCAAGCCCATAAACCATTCCGCGCTTGGTGGCAAGGATGACCAGTTTGTGGAAGCCAAAGTTGTCACGCGACAGCTTTCCAGCTGATGATGTCACATCAGTGCCGGCGATGCTGCTGATAAGTCTTGCGGGGATGTTGTTAAGGTAGGCAGGGAGGTACTGGAGGTCTTTAATATGGCGCTTGACGCGGTGAATATAGGCTTCGACCGGATTGCTGTGAGCCTCCTGTTCAAGAGACTTGGCCAGCTCCTCGCTCTCGGGAATCTCGGCAAATACAGCCGCAACACCTCCTGAGAGGCCTTCTGGGCGAGTCCATGCCACCTCGCCATTGCGGACGAGAGTCCACTCATCGTCAGTGGTAAGCGCCGCAGACCTAACGGCATAATTGCCATCAGCCCCAGACTTCCGGATCACCTCAGAGACCGCATGAACGGCAGAGACCTTGGAGTCAGCGCTCTTGAGGGGCCAACGGCCCAGGACACCGTGTGATTGAGATGAGACCAGAATCAGCTCATCCTCAGTGATTCGCGTAAAATACACGTTGGCTGAGATCGAGCTGGTGGCAAAAGCGCCCTTGCCCGGAAGCAGGGGCAGATCATAGGCCTTGGAGATATGGCCAGTCTTGAGGTCCGTGTGGTAAACCTCGCCCTTGTTCCCAGTCGCTGTCTTGCTGTGCACGAGGAAATGCGGCTGTGACTGAATCAAGTGAGGAGCATGGATCTCGACAGAAACAGTACCATCAACCAACGGGAACTCCTGGCTTGTCTTCAGTCCCAGAACGTTGACCCTCAGAGTCGTATGCTGAGCATCAGTCCAAGCAACAATTGGAGCCGCCGAGTTAGCCCCAACAAACATGACATCCTCCTTATCATTCAGATTCGCCTTAGTCCCAATCACCAATTCATCCAACCTCTTCCCGGTAAGCGTATCCAAAGTCGTAACCTTGAGGCTATACGCCCCTTTAGTCCCCTTCAAGAAAACCACAAACACCTTCTCCACATTCGTGCTCACCTGAAGCGGCACATCCTTAGTAACCTCCCTGAACTCCCAAACCATGCTCCCATCGACAGCATTCAAGCGCCTCAACACCGTCTCCCCCTTCTCCTCCTCCTCAAAAAGAACCAAAACATCCTTTCTCTTCGCCTCCGTCATCTCCATCACCTCCAAATCCTTAACCTTTCCTTGAAACCTCGCCCAGAACTTATTCCTCCCCGTCACCGCATCCCAAGCATGCACCTCACCCCCATACGCACTAGCCACCCAACCTTCTCCCTCTCCGGCCCGCGCAAATCCCTCTCCTGCTGTTACTACCGATTCATTGTAGCTATTCCCCGCCAAGAACTGCCTCCAGACCACCCCGCCAGTTCCAGGGTTCACAGCTCCCAACACGCCCTCATCGCTCAGCGTGTACAGCAAGCTCCCCTGTTCGTCTTTCCGGGGCCGGTGGAAAAAGGTTGTTTCCCTCTGCGGCAGGCCGAGGAGTGTGTAATGGAAGTCGATGTGGCCGACTTCATCTCTGAAGACGGCGCGCACGGCCGAGGGGAGGGCGAGCAGCCCTACTAGGAGGGTCGTCGCGGAGGGTATGGCGAGCATGGTAGCTCTGGGTCGTTTCAATCGTATTGTATTGTGATCAAATCGTTCATCGATCACGGTATGAATTGTGTGTTTCGATGTTGGGCACACGCGCGCTAGTGGGGGTTGGATCGTCTTAAATCGGAATCAATGGGGATGTTCTAATGGTATTCCATCGGCTGGAAATTGCAATTCGATAGCGACTGGCTCAACTCGTCGCTCGTCGTGGTGTTATGTCGTCTTGTTCGGTGTAGATGGTGGAAGCTGCCAAAGAGCTTGCAGAAGCTCTCCAAAACGATGGGAGCCACAATCTGCCTGGGCGGTTGAGCTGGAGGTGACGTTGAAACAAGCCCTGCCTGTGAGACCAGCCCCGGAACAACTGCTGTGGGTCCCCACCTTACCCCTGCCAGGAGCACCAAAGCTCAGAGCTCGTGCCACATGCCAAGCCTCACCTTTTCGACTTCAGTCTCTCAACATCAAGTTCATGAAAAGTGCGATACATAACGATATAACTAGGTCTGATTAACCTGCTCAGACGGTACCGAAGCCCATGGCTGTATAGGACTAATGCTTACAATATGATTAACTACGCCTGCACCATCAACGCCAACTCTACCAGCAAACCTACTTCCATGAGCAACAAGACAGCAACCACGAATTCCCTCAACGATTGAATACACGCAAAGCAAACGTTCAATTATTCGCCGGGTATCAACTCCAATGCAACCATACTCAATGCTCTCAATGTAACCAAATATCGCAACTGCTGTCCCTCCGTTTTTAATACCTTCAATCGTCCGACTCAGGCAACTTCTCTTCACACTCGGGCACGACCTGACGAGCAGGAACACACTTCCAAGAACATCCCACCTTCAAGAATGGCACAAGCGACTCCCTATCGACTCTTATCGTTCCAGCAGTCTTGTGAAACTCGACCCATCTCGTCAGAGGGACTACCATCCCCCGCCCACACACCGAACATGTGAGACCACCGCTGCGGTGGGCATCCGCAGCCAGATTAAGCGTTTCCCGAAGTCCTTTGGGATACCCTTCGTCGACCCCCAGCCAATAGTCGACCTCTTCAAGCTCTGGTTCAGGCAACTTGGTGAGCGCTTTGAGGGCGTACTCAAACAGTGACCTAGCGCCTGTAGGGTTCAGGAGCCTCACATGATCACCCTCGGCATAGCTGACCTCCTTGGGCATCTCGAGCTCAGAAGGGTGCTCCACTTCCAACTCCAGAGAGCTCGTGCTCTCAGCCAAGTCTGCGTCCGACAAAGGCAGCCGGAACCTGGAGTAGATTTGACCGTTGCTGTCCAAGAACTCCACTGGGGTCCGGATCAGTGGGTTGGGATCGGATTGCTCGATCACGGCTTGAAAGGAAAGCTTTTCAGCCGTCCACCAAGGATTTGACGCGGTATGCAGCATTACGAGCTTTCCGCCATCGCCCATGAGCCGGCGAATCTCGGCCGGAAGATACTTCAGCTTGTTCTGCGCCAGGTTGAGCGTCTTTAGGTTCTTGAGCTTTCCAATACATGTTGGAATTTCCGTCAGGTCGTTGTTCCGGAGGGTGAGAAAAGTGAGAGGCTCGATATTCACCAGGGAGAGGGGAAAATCTTTGAGATGGTTGTTATAGAGGTACACCTTAATATCTGGATCAGCTTGTTCAAAAGACACACCCTTCACAACCAGAGGAATCGGTGCGATATCGGCGATTGGAGCAATAGTCTCTGCAGAGATCGAATTCAAGCCGAGACCACTGAAAGAACATGTCAGTCAAGGCTCCGGGGGGCAAGGGGGGCACGCCGCAATGGTGTCTTACCTGAGATCAACCTCCTGGTTACCATACTCCACACAGTTCTTAATCTTGTCCCGGGCAGCAGATTCCGCCTCGGACACCTGTGGCAGGGATCGAGGCGACACTCTCAGTTGCGCCGGCGACACGAAATACTTGGGAGTGTAGGGGCTCGGAACGTCGCCTTCTGTGTCGGTGGAGTCCTGACCACCCATGTAGACACCACTGTCCAATTTTCTGAATTGGCGCTTTTGCTGTCTCACCGCGCCCTTTGCGCGCCGCTGAGGGCGGTAGACAACGGGCGACGAGCCGACGATTGTCGATGAGCCGTCGTCACCCATTACCGAGTCCGAAGACAGGGCCAGGTGCTGGTCGTACCAGGTTCCCACATATCGCCGTTTGTGTCGACGTGCGCTCTCGTAGGCCTCGAGTGCAGGATCGTCGTCGCTGGAGAAGACGGCAGGATCACTTGAGGTTGAGACACTTGGAGGTGGAGGCGCATTGGCTTGCGCCCACGCTCGCTTGCTCCCCAAGCCATTGAACGGGGTCTTTGGCAGTGTCGGTAAGACTGGTTCGTCCGCCATTGCTTGGTGTGGTTAGAAATAAGAGAATATACCTCCAGCCAAACGGAAAGAAAACAAAAACCACTGTTGCCGGAGACACGATGCGGGGGCGTGGACGCGATCGATGATGAGCTCAGAGCTGCAGCCAACCCCGCATACAGCAAAGAATAACGCCAAGTATCCAACTCGAAAGAGATAAACGGCAAACTGGAAGCTGTGAGATTTCTTTGATACCCGAGTAGCGAAAGACTAGGCTCCTCAAGATCAGGGAATCGACGAGGCAGAAATAGTGTTCAACAGGAGAGAGAATCGCAGAATCGCGTCCTGAAATCAACAGCAGGTGACCCCGTCGCGATTCGCGACCTCCTGCAAACCCCACATTTGGCGTATCGCACTAATTTTTAGCGCACAATTAGGGCCGCAGCTGGGACCGTGCACCAAGACATTGTCGCGGCTGGGCCCCGTCAAAGAGTTCACCCCATGGAACTCTAATCCCGAGGACTCGGTTCAGCGTCCCGACACCGCTCCCGTCTTGCAGAGACATGCTGTGTAATGCAAGGGACGGGATAGTGCCACATAGATTGTCCGCTTGGGATTTTTATGTTCCCCTTATTCGTACATTCTGTGTAAGAAAGACCGTCTATACCTTATCAGAGGGTTCGTCACCCATCATAGGTATCCTCTTCAAGCATGATTTATTTCTTCAAAACACCGGCTGTGGTCTTCTTGCATCTCTGAAAAACGCTCAAGACATTCCCCATGGGCAGCGCTTGGTTTTCGGCGCGGAGGCAAGCTCGTTGTCTGCGTTTCAGGACTTGCTATGACTTTGACCAGGAGACTGCATCTTGCATCCCAATCTCCATAAGAGCAACACCACACGCCCAGGCCGTCTCTATGTTTCACCAGATTTTGAAGTATATTGTGCGGTTTTCGGCAAGGTGCGATGTCTCAGTTGAACCCTCCGCTAACAAGCATTCAGAGCCTCGAGTGTCTGTGTTGAGTGGATTTTTCGTGGTGTCCGTTTGTCCAGCTGGATTGTACTGCGTAATAAGATTGAAAGCGCCTTCTTCAAAACCAGCAAGATCTTCTCCCAGACGGACCACTTTCATGATGAACTACGAGTCCTCAATTAAGCTAAACGATATAGTGAGAACTCGACAGCGGAATATTACTTGCTTCCCCATGTCTCCCACCAACAAGTATTCATGATTTATAATATGTTAAACACACCTCGTGCATCACAACTCACCAGGCCTCGAGGCAACATGGAGACATACGCCTTCCTTAAACACAAACAGTCGCTCTCGCATCCACACTTCTTATCCCCCCATAAAACCTCGCCCCTGCATATATACGCATCTATTTTGGAAAAGAAACACAAGCTCGACATCTCAAAGATATACCCACTGCAAAAACACGCCCACATCTTCTCGGCTACTTCGCCGCTCTAAATTCACCACGAAAGAAATTGTGAGATTGTCTCGCTAATAACTGCTTAAGGACTACCTCTCAACTATCTTGATCAATATGAATCAATTTCTCCTTTACCTCGAACCACTCCTTCACCCCCTACCCACAAGCTCAATACCTCTTGTCACCGAAAATCTGCCTCTCAGTCTGCTCAGCCAGCGCCATGAACTCGAGATCGTCGTCCTCATCCAGATCATCAAACTCGTCTTGTTGTTGGTTCTGTTTCCCGAGGGGTCTAGTGATGTTGGGCGTGGTGCGATGGTTGATGTTGTTAGGGAAGGGGTTGGTGTTGTTGTTGATAAACTGACTGTTGCTCTGGCTGTTGGCTTGGTAGCTTGCCCAGACGTCGCTTTGGTTGTTATTGTGGTTGTTTTTGTTGGTGGGTACTGGGTTACTGAGCGGATTGCTTGTTGTGTTGTTGAGTTGGTTTGTGGAGTGGTTACTTGACTGATGTTTGAACTGAGTATTGGACGGGCGGCGGTTGAACTGGTTTTGAACCTGGGGGTTGGTGTAGCTGTTGAACCTGTTGTTCACCTGGTGGTTCACCTGGGTGCTGAGCCGGTTGTTAACCTGGTTCCTGGTTTGGTTTCTGTTGATGTTGTTGTTGCTGGCGCTGGGCTTCTCAATACTCTCGGCGAGCGCGATCATGGCGGTCTTAACGTCACTATCCAAGTCGCCGAATTCATCGAACTCTTCCTCTTCCTCCTCTCTCGGTCTCTTTTTCGGAACCGCTGCTGGGACAGGGAAGGTCCTGCTGGATCGATTGGTCACGGGTGTGATCATACCGCGAGTAGAATGTTGCTGTCCTCCCGTGCTGGGGGGCTTCACTGGTGTATTGGGAAGACCGTGGATCCTCGCAGCGGGCATGAGTTTGCGGCCGGAAAACTGTGACTGGCCTGCTACCATGGGGCTCTTCTCCGGTGTGACCAAGGTGTTGCTATAGTTGCTCTGTATCGTAGCCGTCGTTTTCCGGAGAGCTGAGGGCTGCGGTGTCGGCTTTTTGGGTGGTGGCATTCCCTGGGAGTTGCGTGGCGAAGCCGAAGACCGGAATAACCTCGTTTGTGCAGGGTATACCGCACTTGCGGGCGCAGGGTAACACGCGCTGACGGACCCATACCGAGCGTCACCTTCATCGTCGTCGAGGGTCAGGTCAATCGTGATCTTGGCCTTGCCCTTGGGCGAGACCGTGGCGGTTGGAGTATCCAGTGTGTCCGAAGTCTTCAATTCTCTTGCGTCTTCTGTCGCCGGTTCTGATAAGGCTGCGGCTTGGGGTGTTTCGACCACCCCATTCTTGTTTTCGGGCCTCCCAACTCCTTCAGCATTGGTGTTGTCATTATTGCTGGCTAGGTTGCTGTCACCGACATCTTGGTTCTTGTCGTTGACGTTTGCCATCTCGATGTCTTGTTGTACGGCCTCAGCCTTTCCTTTTGTCATCAGCCGTCGATAGTTACACCCCCCTCCCTCCTCTCCTCGTCTCGAACACTCTGCGTACTTCTCGGTAAAGTCAAATGGATTCTTAATCCGCTCAACAAGTTTGCCGATGTTGCACTCAGGGCATGGGCCCTTGCCCATCTGGTTTTGTTTCCTCTGCCAAATGATTGCTGGATCCTCGTGAAAGGCCTCGTAGTGTTTGCAGGGAGGCACAGCGCTATATCGAGTACAACTCAAGCGCCATAGTCCTGTGTTAAAGGGTAGAGATTCAGCGCCAGAGTTGTTTTGCCAGAGAAGAAAGATCTGGACTCACCAGCGTCGGGACCTTTGCCATCCGGGTTGTTTCTCCTCCTCTCCAAGATTCCAAGCTTGCATGTTGGGCAGTGACCATATCTTAGCTGTCGGCCTGTCGAGGTGCCGGAGCGACTGGAGTTGGGACGACTGCTGTTTGTTTTGGTCACGCGCCCACTGATCGTCTTCTGCTTCTTTGGGGCTGCGATGAAAGGTCAGACGGACTTTGTTTGCTAGGAGCATGAATAAGGTGAAGAGATTTGCCAACTGACTTTCTGGGGGCTGGGGTATCATTATCGCCTTTGTATCGTTGTTGAAGCAATCTTATAAGGTCGGACGAAAGGAATGCTTTTGGGCTGGTCTGGCGTGAATTTGGAAGTTGTAGTTGGCGTTAGATGAAGGGGAAAAAGAATGAGATCTGGGTAGTAGTTCAATCTCGCTGTTCGAGGTTTTGCTCGTCGTCGTCTCGCCGGTCAAGTAACAGATGCTGGGATGGAAGCGGGACTGGATGTCGACGCCGAGACCGAAGTCATTTCTTTATCGCGGACTAGTGAGCACTCAATTGAACCAAACCACTCCTGCCACAATCTCGCTTCGGCGATTCACTCAGTTATTTTGGAAGGGAGGTCCAGTGTGTCATGCGCCACGACTTCACATGAAGTGAATCAACTTGCCAGCAGCAAGAAACGTACAACAATAGATGCTAATAATTGATCATTGCACATAAGAATTGAAGATGCTCTCGACAATATATAGTAAGAGACCACAACATTGAGGCTGGTTGCAGATAACATCTTATTATGGAATTAAATGTTGCAGGACACAACGTTCACATCGTTATATGCCTTCAAGGGTATGTTCCTACCCCTCTCCAGCCTCTTGCATTCAATAGAACCGCTGTGGCTTCAACGATAGCTGCATGTCGACCCTCCGACAGTTTAAACAGCCTATCATATTCTCGGGACAACCGATAGTGTAACTGCTCTGCAACCCCCCAATTCCAACCCCTGAATTCACCTTCCCCACCTAGTCTAAAAACAACAGAATGTCCTTGAAACCTCTGCCTAAGTGTCAGAGTGTTGCACAATATCGCACATTGCGCACTTACCACAATTACTCTTGTCAGTCATCTTTGCCATGAGAATTACACACAACTTAAGTGAATTATTCAGGATTCTCCATCGCACTCGCTAACAACCGAAGGCACTTGAAGTTTCCATGTTTGCTTTTTGTTTATGATATCCTTCAAGGCAACAATCTCTTGGGTGTGCGTGGGAAGTAGGCAGCAAGGTGAACACTAGGAAGGTTCAGGTACACAACGAAGGTCTGCAGTCTCTTGTCAGTGGATAGACAATAATATCTAGGCGACAGGTCAACACACCATCTTGGCACCTTGCATTCTCGCATTCTGGAGAAAAGCTCTAAGTTTGACCTTCTTGCCGAGACGCTCATCATTGGGTGTCTTGAGGCTGATCTCAATGGCATCGGCAGACAGCTTGGTCTCATGAGTCTCTTGACCGTAGTTGTCTGTAGCATGGTCCTCGGCAGCAGCAGCGCTGGCCTGAGTAGTGGCAGCAGCCCTCTCAGCAGCCCGCTTGGCTTTCGCGGCCTCTACGATAAAAGTGCTAGAGAAGAGTATCTTCGCATTTGTGAAAGACAAACGATATGTTATGATCCATACATTTCTTAGCCTTGGCCTCAGCCTTCTTTAGGGCCTTCTTGGAGGGGCCAGCTCCTCACCAGCAACCTCTGGGGGGCCCTCAGCAGGAGGGGCGGGGTTTGGGCGTGGGTTCGGCCATTGTGAATTGTTGTCCAAAATCTACTAAATGGAGCTAAAGAGGGGATGGTTGCGCGAGAGAAATTCGCGTCTAGGTAATGAGATCAAGACCCTGCTTATATGGGCGAACCGGTTGAGTGCTATGACTCGAGTTTTGTCCGAACACCTGAGATGACTTGTTCGAGGAAGGCGCATCCCTCAGATTTTGTTATCTTCTTATCTTGAATGCCATAGTCAACCCCAACCCTTGACTTGGTTGCCACTTGAATGACACGGAAAGTCTTGAGGACGGATGCACGAAATTACGTCGCGCTTCAAGGTGGCCAACAGTGCCTGCGCAACTGAACCACTTCTTCGCTGGTACATCGCGACAAAACTAGTCGCTCAGCTTTCAATGGCATCAAAACGCGACCACAGCGCTCTATCGGCCAGCGACTATGATGATGCACCTCACTCGTCCTCTGCCAACAAACGTCGTCGCGAACAGCCGTCCTCCAAGTCCAAGCAAGTCGAGGCTAAAACAGACCCAACCTATGGTCAACGAACCGCGTTCCCAGGTCTGGATGACGATGGAACCGGCCAATTCAGCGATTCAGACCTAGAATTTGAGGAATGCGGTGACGCGCTCGCCTACCTCAAATCTGTTCGGTAAGCCCCCCCTGAATCACTTTTCTTCCTCTACCATCACCACAATTCAATCATCGCTAAACAACCCACTATCTCCTCAGCCATGTCGATCTAAAATAACCATCGCATATGAAGTGGTAAGCTAATGGGTAAGTAATCTCACAGACAAGAAGCCAGTCACGTCCCACACATTCTCGTCGCACCCAAAGCCGGTCCTCAGCTCCCTCCCCATCTCCTATCCGCGACAACAAACAGCCTCCCCCAGACTGTAGACCGCAGCCTCTACGACAACGGTGTAGGCGACTCCCGAGGCTATTATCAAGACGGTGCCTACACCGCCGCCCCAGACCCCTCGCCCACCTCCAGCCAGGAAGAAGGCGAATTTCTCGCCTCTGCCGACGCCGAAGCTGAAAACAAACGCGCCCTCCGCGATTCCTACTTTGCCTCCCTCACCACCCAGTTCCTCTCCCTCCGCACCCTCCTCCACCAGGACCCTCCCCAAGATCTCATCGACGCCCTCGGCAAAGACCACGGAATAGAAGTCGGCTCTTTCGGCCCTAAATCCTGGACTTTTCGAGTGTGGACCAAACGAATCAGATATACCGATCCGCTCCCCGTTCAAATAGCGGCCTTGGACAGACAGAGCGTCCTCAAGATCCTCCGTGTGATTCTTGGCGGCAAGTTCATCCGTCGCGGTTATGAGCTGCGTGAAAGGACCAGTCGCTGGATCTGGGCTTTGCTTGCTCGTCTACCTGACCGGGGCGTGCTTGATCATACGGAAGTTGGATGGGTGAGGGAGCTGGGGAAGAGAGCGGTGCTCATGATGGTTAGTATTGCGCATATGGCTGCGTTAAGGGAGGAGGTGGATGAGGAGTTGGAGGGCGAGGAGTTTGAAGAGGGTGATGAGGATGGAGAGTATCACGAATACGAAGACATGGAACCGGAAAGTCGAGAGGAAGAAACGGTTGCCGCCAATCCCGACGACAGGACGCCCCTTGAAATCTCGCCCGCTGGCCCTATCGCAACTGCTGACCCTCGAGAGGCGGAAGACGGCGAAGTGGACATGGATATCGACGAGGGCGAGGTGTCTGACGGGGACAACCACAAAGATCTTGAAGCTGATATTGCGGCGGCCAAGGCGCGGATATTGGCTCAGCTCGAAGTTGTTCCAGCGGAGCCGGAGGATACCCCTGTTGCGCTTGAGAAGGAGGTACAAGCTGACCATGAATATGAGCCAGTTTTCGACGAAGCCAGGGCCAGGCTTAACATGAGGGCGACCTTGAACATGATATTGACTGTAGCTGGTGAGTTTTATGGGCAAAGGGACTTGCTGGAATTCCGGGACCCTTTCCCTGCTCTGTAAGTTTCTTATCTAGTAATGCGTTTTTCTTGGGAGGGAAAAGTCGTCTATATGTTATTCTAGCTTGGTCATCAATGTTCACATACTTGGCAGCCTATTGTTGCATAAATAATCAATTTTAATAGCTATCTATTTCTTGCAACCCGGTTATGGGCAGATAAAAACTACAAGCTGTCAGGAAGTCTGCATAGAAGCAGTGTCTATTCTGGTGAGTCTCTCCAGAATGTAATGCAGGAAAAGAAAAAACAACCGCTCCATAAAAAGCCGTGGTATACCCATCCATGTTGAACCCTTTGTCTTTCCCATAAACGCCGTGCCAGAAAATGTAGCATCCCAATGTCTAACCTCCCCATCTCTTTTTTCTTCCCCCTGAAAAATGTCTCAGCCATTCCCCATCAATTACCAATTACTTTGCCACACACAAACCCTTCCTTCCGTTCATGCATCCTGCCCGAACGACATAACTACTACTCACTCATCCATCCTCTCCAAAAAACTCGCCTCCTCAAAATCATTCCCGTCCACCACCATCGCGACATTCTCTTGACCAACCATTTCGCGGCTCTTCTTCCCCCCCTGACCGCGGGGCATAGCCCACTTCCTATTCTCAAACCCAGCTGGCACAAAGCTCCTCGGGCTCACTTCCATGTCCTGCCACACACCTTGATGATCCTGTTGTTGTTCTTCCTCTTCCTCGTCATTAACAAAGAACCTCTTCTTGGCATTGTTATTCACTCGTTCCGTCGCCTCCACAGCCGACGTAACCCTGTTGCTGAAAATCGATTCTTGAGAGTTGGTCAAACCGGGCATGCCGTCAAAGTCGGTTGTTGCCGTGTCAACGGCGGGTTGGATGCCAAGCCCCCCGACTTTGTGGATCCCGCTGAAGGGTAGCAGTTCACGCATGCCACCACCACCACTGGTAGGAGTATTGACAGTATTGGGAGAGGTGGGAACGGGGGTGGTGGTGTTATCCTCCCAGAGCTTGAAAGCCGAGTATTGCGCTCCAGTCTTGTAGCCTTCCTGGACGGACTTGCGGACTCGCATGCCGACATTCAAAAGGTTGGTCTGGACTGAGCCTGGGAGGACGGGGCCATTCAGGGGGTTTTGGTTGGTGGCGATGGGGAAGAGACAGGGCCACCGGAAGAGGGGGAGAAGAAGGAGGTGATTTGCCTCTGGGCAGGGTCGCTGGCTGCGCCGGCGAATTGGCGCTTTGTTCGGGGTCCTGACATTTTGAACAGTCGGGAGAGCTAGGTAAGGTATGCGCTTTGATCGAAGGTGGTATATGCAGGGAAGTTTTGGAAAGGTGTGGTGGTGGTTGACAATTGAATGTCAGTGCTTGAGGTCAGGTTGCCAAAAGCTGTCGGTGCTCAGAAGGTCAGTTGTCGTGGTGATGACGATGATGAAATGAAAAAGCGAATCATGGAGAAGGGGGAGGCTGGGGGACAAGGTGCTGCTCATGTGCTCAGTGGCGGCCAGGGGCCCTGCAATTTCGTAGATTGGGCTGCGTGGGGTCCGGGGTAAGGAGTGGGCTGAGTGGACAATCGCGACCCGTGTTTCGACGCGTAAATTGAATTTGCAGACGCAAGATTGGCTTGTGCTGCTTGCTTGGCGGTTTTGATGTGCATGAGGCTTCAGACAAAGCTTGTCTTGTCAGCGCCACTCTTCCTGAATGCCCCCAAGGAGATGATCGAGCAGTTGGATGCAAGAAAAAGATTTGGCGGTTGGAAGCTTGACAGGCGCAGTGTGGCTTTTATTTAGCACGGTTTCCCCTCCCCTTTCTTTGTCACGAGTTCGGCTCTACGAGTAAAAACCGTCGAAACTCGTTGAAGGACCGATCTTAAGTAGGCACGATGTCTTTGTTGCGCCGTTGGCAGCCACAGACACCCATGCAGGAAACGGTAGCCGTTGAGGGCTCGGCCTTGTTCTCCCATGTACGGGTAGCTTTATGAAACATATCTGTTGGCTGACAGTCTGAGAGCTCTTTCAAGCGATGGCCTCAGATTGGCTTGCACCACTTTACTTTTGTGAGGTCATTGCGAGACTCAGTCACCAATTTCAAGGTCAGGCAATCTGATTTGTAACCTCAAGGACTTTTATTTCTCGTTGTAATAGCAAGGCTGGTTGTTAATTATCAGGCTTCAGATGCGAGGAACAGGCTATCAAGACGCAAGTACAAGCACAACAGCAAAATCACAAACTGGGACTCGAACGTATCATGGAATCTCGTGAATTCATTGCGAAGCACAAAGATCCCTCCACTACCTTGCCCACTGAACCAAGACTTTTGGCGATCAACGATCTCGCATTCAGCGGCGACTGCCCAACCACATTCCACCGTCAAGGCAGATTGGTCCCAAACAACGTGCAAAATGGCTTTGCGCTGATTGATCCCTCCCACGCAGTATGAACCTGCCCGTACAGCAAAGACAACACGGCGTCAGGTAAACGCAGCACACCGCAGGATGAAAGCCGAAGAAGGCGACGAAGACAAAAGACATCCGGACCCCCAAACGCCTTCCATGGTGCTGCGCGAGGTGGTTGGTGAATATCCGCAAATGATATTGATTGACGATCGAGAGTAATGTCTAAACGCCCGACTCGAAACAGCCTTGCAGATACCGAGATGACCCCATATACCATGCTATTATGCCGAAAAAAAGAAAACAGCTAACGAAGCCATCTACTTTCTCCGGAAAGAGCAGCCCTCGGTGAGTCTGGCCTTACCACCGGTAGGCTGGCAAAGGACAGTCGTGCAGCCCTGGCAGATGACGACGGTCTGGGCGTGGGAGAAGACAGTGGTGATGGTGAAGCATCCGGGGCACTTGACGTCCATAAAGAAGGAACGGGGAGCGGGCACAAGGGTCTGAGCGCCTTGTCAGTATCAACAGCAATGCAATCGACCAGAACCTCTCGTTGATAACGTTGAAGAGTTCCTGATCTTATGTTTGGGATGAACTACATACCTTGAGCTTGTGCTTGCGAGCCTCGGCAGCCGGGCTGGGGTTGATGAGATCAACAGCGAGAACCTTGAGAATCCAGCCGTCAGCACCACATCATCGATAAGAATCCGTTATCCAGTATTCCGCCCGTCCATGGTCCCTTTGATTGGTCGTGTGATCGCAGTTGCAGTATCGCTTTCTTCAAGTTTTCGACATGTCGATTCCATATCCAAATTTCTCCTTCTCTCGGCGTTGTCGGTGGTGCAGAAACTTTGTTGTCGAATGCGGGACCATCGTGGACGGGCAGAACCGAGCTCAATCGGAAAAATGGCTAGGTCTTACCATCTTGACTGATTTTTAGAGTGTTACTCTTGATGAATCGGACAACGAGCTTTGCTTGGTGATAAGATCTGGGGTGGGTTGGCAGCAGATTCTATGCTCGTCGTTGGCGGTTGCGGGGGGGATATTCAAAGGCCCAGCAAAGCGAGAGACCAAGAGGCAAAATTTCGGTCTGTGAGCGGCAAATAGCAAAAATGGCCTTGGAGTTAGGGCTCGCTCGGTGAGCCAATGAGAGGCTGAGAACGGTGTGGGTGGGTCCCGCCTTCACTTGGCAGGGAGCAAGAGCTCCATGGCGGGGGTCCGGCGGGGCAGTCGTTACTTTGGGTACGTACTCACTGACGCTTACCTTGACAATAGGGGTTGACGACCGCGAATGCTCTTGGTGAAGCCACTAGGCAACGATTCACTGGCAATACTCTTCAAACGAAGACGAGACACAGCGACCTCAACAAGGATAATTGACCTCATTTAGCTACAAACGGACAAGAGTTATACACTGAAAGGTCGCCTTGAGGGCAACCTCAACGACACCCGTCACCATGGCAGCACCAATGGATCAACGCATCGCCGTTCCCATCGACGACCCCAACGCCGACACAGAATGGTCAGTCATACCGATGAACACTTACTTTCAATACCTCCGAGTCATACTAACCCCAATCCAGGAATGAAATTCTCCGCAAACACAAAATCATCCCCGAAAAGCCCCCCTCCCCCACCCCAATGATAGAAGAAGCCATCCTCGAAGCCCGCCGCCTCGCCCACGAGAACCGCCTCGAAGGCAAAGACCTCTCCGACCTCGACTCCCTCGAAGACGAAGAAGACGAAGACTTCCTCGAGTCATACCGCCAAAAGCGCCTCCAGGAGCTCTCCGCCCTCTCCAAGAAATCCATCCACGGCTCCGTCTACCCCCTATCCAAACCAGAATACCAACGCGAAGTCACCGAAGCCTCCAACAACGGGCCCGTATTCGTCCACTTGGCATCCAGCCTCACCACCAACGTTGAATCCCGCGTCCTCGCCAACCTCTGGCGGCAAGCAGCACAGGAGTACGGCGAAGTCAAATTCTGCGAGATGCCCGCCAGCAGGGCCATCGAGGGTTATCCCGAAAAGAATTGCCCCACGATATTGGTCTACAAGGATGGGGATATTGTGAAACAAATTGTCACGCTTATGACGATGGGTGGGCCCAAGATGAGCATGCTGCAGCTGGATAATCTGCTGGTGGAGGTGGGGGCGGTGAAGGAGAATGACATGAGGGTGCTGAAGCGGAGGAGGGAGGCGGAGGATGCCGAGGAGGAGAGGATTGTCGACAAGGGAATCAAGAGTAGCTCTGATAGGAGGAAACAGGACGATGACGATGATGATTGGGACTGAGACGTCACATTGGTGTAGTGGCACTACATGATTGTTCGGGGTGAGTCATTCGGCGAGGGCAACAGTATAGGCACTTCGGCGAGCCAAGAGGGGCTGGCCGCAACGACCGCAAGGTGGCAATCGATTTCCCACCAGGCTTACCGTCCGAAGCCGCAAAGCTTTGGGTCTTACCGCGTGTCCATGTACCTTTTTGGGCGAATTGGAGAAGGTTAATGAGGTATTCCGGTTTGCCATCCGGCTTGTCTCGGCGGGGCGCGGTTCATGGTGGAACCACACGACAGAGAGAAGGCCGGAAGAACAACAAACCGATGATCAACAGTTTACAGTGTTTAACCAAGTAATTATTCAGGCTGATAGGATAGGTGGATAGCCATACGCATCGTATTCCAACATGGCGCCAGTGGCACTTGATTGGAGGCACCGGTGGCTGGTACACTGCACAACCGCTCGAACTTGAGGCTAGGGATGGTGGCAAATATTGTAACGCTCCACAACCCGGTCCTCAATGACATCAAGTATAACTTCCAAAGTTGTCGAACAGAGTCACATGTAGAAGTTCATCAGGGGTTGGCTTGTCGCAATGTATCTTGAAGTGTACACACCTCGACAACACTGAACCGAAATCATGATGATTGTGATGAAGGGCTCTGTTTCAATTTCAAGCCAGCCATTAAATCATTCCGCACATGCTATGCAAATACTCAAAGTTTCCAAAATACCGAGAAACACAGCAAAACCCCCGTCCATTATTATTTCCAGCAAAAACAGCGCAAGAAAAAGAGTATTATATTAACCTCTGGCCATCCTTATATGCCAGCAAAACGGCAAAACATGCCCGCCCACTCGAGCGCTCAACCTGCCTCAGGTTTATCTTGGGGTCGTTATAGGTGATGATGGTTAGAATAACTCTGCCTGCCGGAACGCCATAGGTATCATTTGCCTCTCGCTCTCCCCTCACACACACCCCTCCGCCCCTCCCTTAAAACTCCAGATTACAAACAGTCAAACAGACGCAAGTTGAAATGCAAAGAGACATTAGACAGCGCTTTGAGATGTAGAAGCCCTTTGAGACGTAGCAGCCCGTTGAAGCGGAACGGCGGGTTGGAACGGAGCCGCTAGCTCGTTGCCACAGGCAGAAATGTGGATGTGGTTATCACCACGGGCGGCATACCCGAGGATCATGCGGTGTGGGTGGAAGGCGGTTGTCGCGATGGCGGTAAGCTTGAGTCCTGCTGTGAAGCTCGTCGATGGTTCCAGTCGAGACAGCTCATGGCCGTCAACGTCGAAGACCTTGACTAGATGTGCTGATGTGCCGCTGTAGAGAATGAAGTTAGAGAAAAGACACTCAGAAACACGCGAGCTTGGAAGGGACAACTTACACAGCAAACACGGGGAGATGCTCATGGGTGCTTGCCGTCCTGAGCACATCCTTCGTAGCCTGGAACGTCTTCAAAGGGTGCTCCATCCGAATATCCCACAGGCGAACCTTGCCATTCCTGCTCGCCGACAGCAACTCGCGCTGCCCACCACGCTGCATGTGCACTGATCGCACCCACTGCCTGCTGTCATCCTTCCACTTGCGTACCATGCTCTCCTGCGGTCTGTTTCGCGTGTCAAAAACACGAATAGCCCCGTCTCCAAACCCAGCAACGAAAATGTTGCCTGTCATCTGATCGGAGGTCAGCGATGTGACACAGGATCCAGATCTAGCTGGGATTTCGTGCGTGCACATTTCTTGGCCGGCGTTCCAGATACGGATGACACGCTCGTCTCCTGCCACAAGGACGTGGCCATTAACCTGCTGCCAGTCAAAGACCATGCCTGAGTTGACATTGGACGGGACCATGTGCGTCAGGGCGCGCCATGAAGACGCGAGCTCCACGCCTTCATCACTATCGTAGTTCCGATAGATGCGAATGACGCCATCCGAAGAGCCGCTCATGAGAAGAGCCTGGTCATCTTCGTTGATGAACTTCATGTCAGAAATCTTGGAGCCTTCGGGGTTGCCATTAGAGAATCGACTCTTCCGAGTGCTGTTCTTCCAATCCCAGACCGTCACCGTGTTCCCATCATCTGCTATGGCCACATGGTCCTCAAACTGATGGAACGTCATCTTTGCTGGCTGCGCACCGTTGTTGATGATCGAAACGGGGCTGTTCCATTTATGCGTCCTCGCTTGTGTTTTCTGGGGCTGGGTTTCTCTAAGAACAGCCTCGTTGCGAGAGCGACGCCAGAGGCGCTCGTTGTATTCGTGACTACCAGGCTCCTCGGCTTCAGCAAGTTTCATCTGAGGTTCCCGGAAGTATTCTGTCGACCATTCCAAAAACGCGCTGGCCAGGGGAAGCTTTGGGACCTCGGTCAAGCTGCGTTCCCGGTAGCCTGCACAGAGGGGTTCGTTTGCAATGTGATAATTGGCTGGTGAAGTCACTTGGTCATTTTGTTCGGGAGGGGCATTTTCGAGACTGGGCCCTTTGCGGTTGCGTTGAGAAAGATTTCTGGACGGTCCTGGGGTTGGGGTTTTGGGCAGTCCTGGAGTTAGGGGAGGTGTTGGGATTCCCGCAGCGGAATTCTCTTTGAGTAATGGCCCGAACAGATAGCTCGCAGTCCTCTTAAGAAGCCCGGGGGACGGCATAGGTTGTGCAATAGCTGTGTGCGTGCCGAGCACGCTGCTTCTCTGGCTCATATCGCCCCTCGACACTTTCCTAGCGCGTCTGAGGATATCATCCATGAGACTCTGCGCCTGCGATCCCACAGGGGAATGTAACAGGGCATGATGGACGTAGTCCAGAATGATGGTCGCATCTCTCTGGACTTCAGGGTGCGGGTCGACACTCAAGATGTCGATGTGCTTCCAACAGGCTGCAAAGATCGAGTCGTGGCCTACACCGAAAGCGATGGGCTTGATGGTGCCATCCGCCTCACGATTCTCTCGTCTGGCATAATGCAAGCCCATCTTGTGGTCCAAGCCATCCTCCGCTGGAGGAAAGAGCATGTACTCCTTTTCCTCCAACAGTTGCTCGTAGGCAGCAACCAGGAATTTGTTTTCGTACCGCAGCACGAATTTGGAGAAGAAAACAAGCAGCTCTTTGCGGACGATCGGACTGCCGTCAGTGGCCAGTTCTAGCATGGTCCAAGCGATACCTTCCTCGATCCTTGCCACCTCATCTGTCAAGTCAGGGATGCCTAGGAAGGTGGTCATGGCATAAGCCATAGCAGCGCGAACCTCAGAAAAGGTGTCCTTGATCAAGGATGCTAGCTTTATATGAGCGTTCTCACGGATGCCTCGCCATTTGGCTTCGGGAAGGTCTCTCCACAACTGACTGATGCAGAGACACGACCACTGCCGCAACAAAGGGTCCTCGGAATGAGTGACGTGGTGCAAGCAGTATTTCATGATGTCGGTAGAGTTGCACACAACCTGGCCTGGCTTGAAGCCTTTGCAGAGCATGGCCAAGATGAAGGCACACATGGCCTTGTGAGACGTCTGAACAATGGTACCATTGACCAAGATCGTCTCCTGGGGCTTCAGAATGTCGGCAAAGTAGTTGTACCCATTGTCCTTGATCAGGTCTTGCTGGCATGAGATGTCAACAGCCAAGATCCGCGCCCAAATGAAGACCAAAACTGGCTTCAGATCCTGTGCGACTGACTGGAGCAGTTTCAACACATACGGAAAGATGCCTATACTGAGCGCAAGCTGAACGGCCCATGGCCCAAGGTCCAAAAACCTAGTAAGCAGGATCAAAGCTCTAAGTCGATGTTGCTGGCTTAGTAGAACCTGTAGAACCACAGGGAGTTGTTCGGGGGGCTTTTGAGATTGCGCGTCGCCTTGAGATAGGTAAATCTCAAAAGCAGTGAGTTGCTCTGTGAAGAAAGTCGAGTTGACATACTCGTATGGTGTACCGTCAATCTCCTTTCTCTCCAGCATTGGGAGCTGAGCCAAAGCCATGTCAACAGCAAGGTCCCAACTATCCCAAAGAGGATGTTGACGGGTATCAGGCAACTCGGGATATGATTGTGGGTGGCAGCCATACACGGGCATAATGCGCTGTGCAAGCAGGAACGCTCGGAAGAGTGCTGCAACTGAGGGGAATTATGTCAGTACACCTTCGAACCGGCAATATCATAGAAACTACTGACCAACAAGATCCTGTCTGAAGAACATGCGGAAGAGCTGGCGGGGAAGGGTCGTCCACGCAATAGTATCAGTGATAGCTGTGAATATCCAGTGGAGTTCACCAAGCGGAGTCCTACGCTCTTGAAGTCGGCCCGATAGCTTGCGTGCCCTCTCTGGAGTCAAATTGGTCTTTAATGGGTTTTGCAACACAAAAAACCAAAGAGCCATCTCAACCGGGGTGGTGAGACAGCAGGTGAAAAGGTCAGCCGGTAGTTGCGGGTTGGTGGGGAGGTTTTCCTTGGTGCCGCAAGCAGCCAGGTGTATATATGGCCGGAAGTGCAACCTTTCATAGTTTGGGTCCTTCTGCATCTGTTCCTTTTCCTCTTCTTCATGCTTGTCCACGAACTTGTGGTAGTTGGTCAGGATGTTGCCCGCCTCAGAACAATCCCAGACGAAAACAGTGGGGGCCTGTAGCCATTGCTGAAGATCGTACAGGGAGACTGGAATGTACTGGGTGTAATTCTTGTTGAAAACCCAAATCTCACCAGAAGTTGTTGGCTTGGGAACTCCATGGCCATTGTAGTGGAAAAGGATCCGCTCGTCCTTGGCATTGCGTCGAAGAGAGATGCAAAACTTCTTGGTCTCCTCAATCGACGGATCTAGGTATTGCTTGTAGCGGGTCCGGAACGCGATCGACTCATACTGGTTCTGAAGGGCTTTTCCAATGTTCTCCAAGGCCTTGGGGGTTGGGGGGATTGTTGGATCTGTCCAAGCTTCGAGCTTGGCACCAGGAACAGTCCGCAGCTGATCAGGAGGCTCAACCCCTATATTGAGACATACTGCAATGGCCGCAGACACCGTCTTGAGCCGATCACGCATACGCCAGTCCTGGATTTCAAATGCGGGTGTTTTGGGCTTGCCGGTTGTCTCGTGTCGTTTATCTGTAAAATACATGTACCAATTCTAGAATTAGTTAGCCAAGAGATCCACGAGTTGGCCAGATGGAATTGATTTATGCTTGGGTCTGACAAGAAGCAGAGAGCAAAAAGTGAAGTCTAGTGCAACACATGATTCACCAGGAACCAGGGAGTTCTGGTCTCGAGCAAGTAACGAGTAAGAAAGTCAATCACATGAATTGCTGTCTTCAGAGCACGCACTAGCTGCCACCGTCGAAAGACCAACGACATGTGATGGAACGGACAGAAAGCCAATGGCTGGAGAGGAAACGAACACAACTTACATTGGCCAGCTCAGATATTATGGCTGCTGATTGATAGTGGTCCTCAAAGCCATGTCTCGCACCCCACTCATGAATTTCTTCTTCAACGACAGTCTCCGCATCGTCCAGTCGAAGACCATGCTCACTCTTGGATCGTAGCAACGGGGGTTTTACTAGCCTAGAAACAGCGCCGCTGTTATCATCGTCTTCTTCGTCGTCGGTATGTCGGCCGTTGACAAAATTTGTTGAGGAAACACCCTGCTTGTTTCCTGGGGCACTCGAGGGCCGTCGAGCAGCAGAAGATGGCGATATTGATCTGAGTCGTCCGTTGGCGGGTCCGGGGGCAGACCTCAAAGCGGAACTGCTGGGTGACACTGAACGACCGATGCCATTTTGTTCGTTTCGCGAGGAAGAATATCCGGTGGTTTGCGCTAGCGCTTGCGCCTGTGCCATGAGAAGAACACTCTGTCGGGAAATTGAACCCGGGGCTGTGCTTGAGCCTGCACCTGTACCGACTGCTTGGGCTTGCTGTCGGATGGGCGCGGGACCATTCATGCCCGCAGTGTGCGTAGCCCTCGAGATTTGAGCTGCGTGCTGCCGATGACTCTCGGCAGGCTGGGGAGGAGTCGGAAGAGAAAGGGCCGTCATGGTCGATATTTTACCGGCAACGGACAACCATCGTTCTCGCGGGTATCTATCGGCAAGGTCGAAAAGATCGGAGCTCAAAGAGGTTGGTGGGTGAGCCAGAAATCTGGTGCTGTTACGTGGTGGTAGTGAGTTGGATGGAATCGGCCGGTGATGGGGCTGCAACGGCGACGTCAACGCGGATCATGAACCTGCGCTTACGCCCACACCCTCTGCCACTGACTGCGACTGCGACAGGCCTGAATGGTCAGCTCACATGCGCCAGGCGGTTCTGGTTCGAGCTCTTGCAAACTCACAAACACAATGCACTGTCTCGCTGCTTGGTCTTGTCTCTTCTGGACACCACAGCCAGGCCGTTGTTATGTCTTGATTGAGGTGGACAGCACCAATGCAGAGTGCAGACAGCATTCAGTGGATAGGTCGCCCCGCGCGGTCTTGCCCGGCCCCGTGAACTGCAGCCAGCCAGAACTTCACCGCCCAAAGTGGAGCCGGACTTCATCCAAGTGTTAGTGCACAGGCCATCTAAAGGCAGACGTCCAACTTCTTGTCAGCCTCGCCCAATGCACCTGCGATTACATACACAGACCTCTGCATTTGCACGTGATGCTCCTCGATAATACTAATGGCAGGGACGGGCATATCATCAACCAAAATGGTCTGATGCGGTTCTGGTGTTGCATTTGTGGGATCTGTGACATGTAAACAATCATATTTGAGACTTCCGTAGTCTACTTCTTGATGAGTCCTGTCTGACGTTCTTTTCAGCTTTGGTCAACTCTCATCCATGATGAATGTGTGTTAGGCTCCATCTATTACTGCGTAGAGCATTTCTGCTAATCATCTCTTCCAAGCCCCCGTTCCTTTGGTCTCGGCAATTTTTCAATGTATATGCTGTGTCGTCATTCCCTCTACACACATACAACTAGATGTAGTCTATATCTTGGAACGATGGCCAGAGCGTCTTGCCAAGACCTGGCCAAGTTTGTATTTCTTGCTTTCAACACACTCCTGGAACCTGGAAGTCATTTTCTACGAGAAACTCTTCTCATAATTCCTCTTCCAGATCAGGGCATGATAATTCATATGGCTTACTCATGGTGCGCATGTGGTTCCGTGCCCCCTGATGTGCACCGAGAGCGGAAAGCTTGGGGAAACATGAAACATCCTCCTAACCTGGAAGCTGGGGTCCGAAATAGGACGAATGCAACGCTAGGACGCATGGACACGGAGCGACGAGACTCTACAGGAAATATTACGAGGTGTTTATTGAAAGCGACAGCTTCGAGTTCGCAAAAAGGATCGATTGGAGATGGCCTTCGGGTGTGGGCTGTTCCTATATTCCTCAAGGGCTGCCTCTTACTCTGTGTTATTGATGCCTGGGTGGTTGTATATAGGAGGCCCTTCAAGGTACACTCACGGTATGTGGGATGGATGTTGGGTGACATGCGTGCTACCTGTATGAAGAGTTTGAGACTAGTCGCCATGTATGATGATTTGCAGCAACAGCGGGACTTCTGCATGTGTTGACCCCAACCTCCACATCAAGATTCGAATTGGTGTCATCTTTTCTTCGGGCTTGTTTGTCTGCAATCTGTTGGTTACACGGCAGAGCCATTGAAGGCAAGAAAAGGATCCGGCTTCCCGCGATCTTCAATTCCCACCCATCCTCGCCGGCACATGGTTATTCAAAGTTTCTGACCTCAGTTTTCCCGAGACCCAGTAGCTCGTGAAAGAGGCGCTCGAACCCAAGATCGACAGCAGTTTCGCCGACTGCTACCAATCGTTATGCTGAATGTCTGTCACCGGGACAAGAGGGGGAAGCTTTCCCTAACAAATATTAATAGAATTTGCTGACAGCGCCTCCTGTCTGCTTTGCTGTGCCGGTTGGTACTCATCGAGGGTGTAACCAGTCGCTGGGCAGCCCGGACCACAGAATTGCATCCCAACAGCGTCGTCTTTATGGAAAAGGCCAGCTCGGAAAGAGTTGAGCCCCTGAGGGCTGGTTCAGGGGGTCCCAAGGGGGTGACGGGGGATTGAGAAACGGCCCCGGATTGGCTGGTCTTGGAGCGAGGCGGGAGTGCTTGCATCGTTCCATCCACTCAGAGGCCATCTTTGCGCCCCAGTTCTCCGCCGAGCGTCCGCTAGGCGATGCCCTGCGGTGCGGGCGCTGATGAATTCCCACCCGCTGCTCTTCCAACTGCAATGCTCATGGCCTGTGCCCTGTGCCAGTGGCTGGACACCGAACACTGGACCTGCAGTTCTCTCTTGCCAGGCTTGACCCAGCCGCATTAAACTTTATCTCCTCCACCCTCTCTGTCAACCACAGAATCCGAATCCACGGGCGACGGGGAGCATCCTTTGCATATTGGGCGACAGCACGTCTTTTCTGCTTGTTTTTTGCTCCGGTGTAATTACCATTTCATTTGCCTGTTCAAGCGTGCACCTCTGAGGCGCTGTTCTTCCGTCCTGCTACTGGGGGCGCTTTGCCGGGCTGACCAGGGACCCCCTCAAAAAATAAAAAAAAAGACAGGAGGTTGAACTGTCCAAAAACCGAACCGCTGCGCCCGCTCCACCACGGCGAGCGAACCGATGCTTTCCCAGCCTTCTCGAGACACGGCCGCCGACGACATTCCCGACTCCCGCTCTTCTCGTAGCCCGCGCTGCCCACGCAGTTAGCTCCGCAGTCGTCCGCGTCCATCAGCTCCGTTTGCCCACCCGCCTGCAGGCTCCCGTCCGGTCCCTGATCATTTGCCCGGTCAATTGACGACGTGCGCATACTCCTGATTCTGGCGACACAGTAGTTCGGTCAGCCGTTCTACAGTGCCATTATGGCGTTCCTCTTCAAGTCAAAGAAGAGTCACGACCGGTCGCTGGCCAGTCGGGATGGATCGCAAGGCTCAGGGTCGGGCATAGGTGGCGCGGCGGCGCGCGTCAGAGACGAGAAGGGTTCGCGATCAACACCCACTGGCAGTCTGACTTCGCTCGATGTCGATGGCAGCATTGGCAGCCCCGATCAATCCTACGCTCGCCAGCGAGGCCAGTCCCTGGACCAGCAACAACCAGCACCGCCTCAACTGCAGCAACCGCCATCAAGTGACTTACCGGTAAGCTTCCATCCAAGAGACATCGCGCTGGCATCTTCATCTTGTCTAACACTCGCCATCGCAGTTGCGCAATGGCCCTCCTCCGACGCAAACGGCACCCAATCCCAATGCCTCGCTATACCCATGGTCCCAACGCAGATTAACGTATACTTCGTCACACCCCAGTCCGTTTCCAAGATATGGCGCCGCCGTCAACGCTGTCTCCTCGAAAGAGGGCGATATATATGTAATGGGTGGTTTAATCAACAGCTCGACGGTCAAGGGCGACTTGTGGCTGATTGAGGCCGGAGGGAACATGTCTTGCTACCCGCTTGCTACAACAGCTGAGGGGCCGGGTCCAAGAGTTGGGCATGCCAGTTTGCTTGTAGGCAATGCTTTCATTGTCTTCGGTGGAGACACCAAGATTGAAGAAACAGATGTTCTCGACGAGACCTTGTATCTCCTCAACACATGTGAGGCTTTACATTCTCATCACATTAGCCCAAACATACTGACACTTTTACAGCGACAAGGCAGTGGTCAAGGGCCCTACCGGCCGGACCACGACCCAGTGGGCGTTATGGACACTCACTGAACATTCTGGGGTCTAAGATTTACGTCTTTGGCGGTCAAGTAGAAGGCTATTTCATGAATGATCTTGCCGCCTTTGATTTGAATCAACTGCAGATGCCCAACAACCGCTGGGAGATGCTGATATCGTCGAGTGAAAGTGGTGGGCCGTCGGCCAAAATACCACCAGCGAGAACGAATCATTCCGTGGTCACATTCAATGACAAGCTTTACTTGTGAGTTTCTATAGTAAGAAGCCATGGTATGTTTTATGCTAAGACTGGCTAGGTTCGGTGGTACCAACGGATACCAATGGTTCAACGACGTGTGGGCATATGATCCAGCTGTCAACAGTTGGTCGCAGTTGGATTGTATAGGGTATATTCCATCACCAAGAGAAGGGCATGCTGCTGCCATTGTCGAGGATGTCATGTATATTTTCGGCGGCAGGACGGAGGAGGGTGCGGACCTCGGTGATCTTGCCGCGTTTAGGATTACCTCTCGCCGCTGGTACACTTTCCAGAACATGGGGCCATCTCCTTCCCCCCGGTCTGGCCACAGTATGACGGCCGTTGGCAAATCCATCATTGTGGTTGGAGGAGAGCCAAGCTCGGCGCAAACAGCTGTGAACGATCTGGCGCTTGTGTACTGTCTGGACACAACTAAGATTCGATATCCCAACGACTCAAGCGCCAGTCAGACTTCACCTAGGAACCAACAGCGACGGCCCAGCGATGCCGCCCCGCAGAACGCCCTGAGAAACGTGTCTCCGCGCGACGGTTCGAATGGCCCACCTGAAAATCGGCGTCAACAAGGAGGTCCCGGTCCCAATGGTTATCGATCACCTACTGGTCCTGCTGAAGTGAGCCCGACAGGGGGTCCTTCAAATGGCCCTTCAAAACCTCGTTCCGTGGGCCCAGGCGGCCCAGGAGGTCCATCTGGAGCTCCTCCATCTGGGCCACCACCCCAAGTTCAACCGCCAAAGCCTGGTCCTCCCGCCGCGGCACCCCGAACAGCCAGGAATACTTCACTGGAGCGAGGTGATCAGCCCCAGGGTTCGCCCATCACGTCGGCGGCACCGCAGCAAGTTGCGGCGTTGAAAGAAAGTGAGGGCCTCGGTGCCACTGGCAGGCGTACACCCACGTCTCAAAATTCCAATCCACCACGGTCTTCCTCGAGGCAAGCTGAGGTGCAAGCTACCGATGCTGCGAGATCAAAGGCAACGAGGCAAGGGCGCGGACAAGGATCCGTGGATAGTACAACCGAGCCAGCTCTTAAGCAGGCGCCAACTCGTCCAGCATCTCCACCGCCGCCCATGCGACAGGCCAGCAACCCTATTTCTCGAAGGTCTTCTGCCAGGAACTCTCAAACAGTTACCCTTCTTAAAGAACTGGATGCCGCAAGGAACCGTAATGCATGGTACGCCTCCGAATTGGAACTAGCACGCAAGGCTGGCTATTCACCAAATGCGTCACTGAGCCCGATCTTGGATAGCCGTGCTGCAGAAACATTCGATGACGAAGACAAGCCCTTGATCGAAGCTCTGCTTGCCATGCGGCAAGAGCTTGCCAATGTACAAGCCTCGGTCGACAAGCAGGCTGTTCTGGCTGCTCGGCAGATTGCTGAAGCAGAGAAACAGCGAGACGCGGCCATTCAGGAAGCGGTTTATGCCAAAGCGAAATTGGCCGCGAGGGGCGGAAGCGCCAGAAGCACACCACAACTCGATGATAAGGAGGCAGGGGATCGTGCCAATGAAATGAGCAAGAAGCTTGCACATGCCCTCGGTGTTCAGAAAGAGCTTCAGGATCAGTTGGAACGCATCAAGAGCGATTTTGACGCTGAGAAGAAGGCACGGAAACTAGCCGACGACACAGCAAATGCGGCGCAAAAGCGAATGGCAGATCTTGAGAGTTACAAACAGCAAAACGCATCCGAAGTCGAGCGCCTCAAGGCTGAGTTGCACATGGCCCAGCGGGAGGCTCGGGAGCAGTCTGTTGCTGCGGCGGAAGCGGTCGCCGCGACACAGATGCTACGTGTTGAGAAGGAGGAGTTTGAGCAGAAGTATGCTGATCTTGCCGGAAGCAACAAGGAACACGCCGAAACTTTCGAGACTTTCCGCGGCGCACTCGCAGCTTCTGAGGAAACTAAGGCTCTCCTCGAACGGAAACTGGAAGAAGAACGAACCCTCCGGGAAAAGGTTGAGTCGAAGCTGAACAAACTCAAAGCCGAACACGAGGCTCGCACGGCGGAACTTGTTTCAGCAACCCAACGCTTGCGAGATGCCGAGGAGCTGGCCGAGAAACACGCCAGTGAAGCGAAGCTGCAGCGCCAGGCTTTGTTGTCAGGGCTAGACAAGATGTCGGCGAAGGATACTTCCAAGTCAGACAAGGCCGATCACGACCGTGTCGTTGCTCTCCAGGGCCAGCTCGCTGCCGCCAACGTGTTGGTAAGGAAGTATCAGCAGGAGGCGGACAGTGCGGCAGATAAGCTTCGTGGAGCTGAGGAGCGAATTGCAGGGTTGGAGGCCTACCAAGAACAGGCAAGCCGAGAGGGTGTCTCTATTCGCCGACAGCTCCAAGGAGCCTTGAGGGAGACACAGAGTCTACAGGCTGCAAACTCGGAGTTGAAGCAACAATTGGCGAAACAGCAGCTTGAGACCAACGCAGTTGTTGTTCAGCACAACACTCTCAAGGACATTCTCGTTGAACGGGGCATCTCGCCTTCCTCGGCGACCCGCGCGCGTAACAGCCCGCGTGGCAGTCCCCGGGAACCATCCCCTGAGCGCGCCCGCGTACGTGAGCTAGAACAGCAACTTACGACCACTCAGAATGCCCTCGAAGAGACAAAGTCACAGGCAGCCGAGAAGCTTGTCCAGCTTGAAAATGACTACCAATCTGCCGTCCACTATGTCAAGGGAACCGAAAAGATGCTTAAACAGCTCAAGGAGCAGCTGGCGCGCTACAAGACTGAGAATGGTCGTTTGAAGGAACAGGTCGTGGAACTGGAAGACAAGCTAGAAGCTGGTGGTGGTGGTGCGGCTAAGAACGCCCCTGCGGATTGGGACTCTGAAAAGCAGAACTTGTCTGCCGAAATCGGAAGATTACAAGCTGAACTCAAGAGCACCGCCACCCAGCTCGAGAAGCAAGTTCAGTCCATCCGCCAGGATTTGGCCGACGTTCAGAAGGAACGGGATGCTGCAGTCAAGACTAGTGAGGACACAAACCGGCGCCTGGAGGCTCACAAAAAGGACCTGGAGCAGCTCCAGCAGGAGAATATCCTTCTTGAACGCCGAGCTCTGGATGCCGAACACAAAGTCGGCACTCTTCTTGATCAGGTTGAGCTCAGCGTCGACAACTACCGGCGACGAAGCAGACAGGCTCCGAGCCTCAACTCTGAAACCATTGGATCCAACGTCGGCTCCGGGCCCGGTGGCGCCAATGGTGGCAGCGGCAGTGGTGGCCTGGGTCATATCAGACAAGACTCAGGTGGATCCGAGAGCTTGTACGGTGGTGTGCCCGGTGGGCGTGGTGTAAACAGCCTGAGCGGTGTTGGCGATAAGAGAGACAGCAAAGCTTTGGACAACCTTGCCGACGAACTCGAGACTCTTCGCAGCCAGTGGGAAGCGACTAACAAGAACTACCGACTGAGCAACGCGTTTGACTTTGAGACCAACCCCATCGCCACGACGAAGGATAAGCGTGTCAGCATCGGGCTGAGCGAGAGCTTGGCCGACTGGAGGAAACGACTTGACGAAAGCCACCCTGATAGGCCTGGCGGGGCGAAATGAATATTGATTGATGGATGAAAGGGAAAGAAAAAAACTGTTTGGTTTTTTTTATATTACGCGAAGCATGCATGGCATGAATCTCATTGGGATGTTCATCCAACTTGTTGAATGGATCAACCTAGACACGACCACTGTATACAAACACTACACCAAACTGTCTCTCCTGACACAATGGGGGCATGTAATACCTTTTTTGGCTTTTGAAGTTTGGGAGGAGGAGGGGGGGCGAGGATTGGGTTGAATTTACTTACTTTTTGGCTTTCTGTTTTTTTTCTTTCCTTTTTCTCTAATATCGGCTATTATTCTTCATTCGAGGGGAGGCTCACTAAGGTATACATCTGGGCCTCCTTTTCTTATGGGGTTTTCTTTTTTCTCTTCTTTGTGATCTCGACTTCATCTTCCTCCTTCAATGCGATGCGAATTGTTGTTGTTGCTGTTGTTATCAACACTGGCTTTTTTTGGCATAACGTTCACTTGTGCTGCGGCTTGTTAAAGATGGAAAGCGAGTTATGGTACTCTTTATGTATGGCACGGCGCGCGCGCAAAAAATAATACATTGACCGTGTCTTTTTTTCTCTGCAATGCGATGCGAATAAGAAAAGAAGAATGGGGTTTAGTGTTGTGAGAAGACAAGTTGTGTGGCCGAGACAAGAAGAACAAAGGGAAGAAGAATCAAACTTGTTTTGTGGGGTTTAATGGTGTATGTGTGTGAAGTGTGAAAAATAAGGGGAAGGGAATAAGAAACAGGGGTTGTATGATCCTATCCCAGTCGCTTTTGATGGCGTGGTGTTGGGGAAAGGGGGAGGACAGTGAGACTTTTGGTTATATACGAATTTTTCCATTCTAATATTTCTTTTGTCATTGTTAGGTTGGAGAGAATCAAGAGGGTTTGCTGGTTGGTTGCACATATAGTAGTTGGTAGTGGTTGCTCTGTAATGAGATAGTTGTGGGATAGGCGTTGTTTGAAGGGATGGATGATGATTGTCTTATACTGATTGGTTTCATCATTGCATACGAGAGATTATAGCGAGAGCATGAGGTGTGAACAGTCAAATTAACTCAGACGATTTACAGGTACTTTGTTAACTGTGTGCGCTAGAATGTTATGTTACTTGCTTTTCTACAAGCATACAGATCAGGAAGTATTCGAAAGCACTTCCCTCTGGTCAATACCCCGTTAACAGTTGAGTTTGCTTGACATTGAATGGTGTACGGGACATTCATATGGCTCAGACATGTCGGTCAAGCGAAACGGCCTGCTGTGCCTCTTCCCGAATCTCGACCATCCAGATATCCACTCAAAATCAGGAACCTGGGAAACCGGTTGTTTACTTACATACCGGTAGGGTGAGTTGTTTTGTTTGAGGATAAGCCTACCTTAATACATTTCAGTCGGCCTCTGGCCTTTCAAATGGCTACGTATCTCCTACTAAGCTTTTACGGCTCCGCAGGCCACACTCGGTGTGAAACCGAGTTCTGTCCCCTTATGGCCCTCTGTGGCGGCCATACTGGCAAAGTTTCTGGTCTGTGCGGCCACTGTTATTGAAACCACCCGTACTTGACCCACAATGAAGATGTTTCCTGAACATTACAGATATTCTGACACCGTTTTAGGCGTACCACGTCCTGCACTTCCGCTGCTGTGGCTTGCCCCTGTCGATATGGGTATCCTACCTATCACTATGAACAGGAGGATCTAGAGGCTTGTTTATCATTATGGGGAGGCTGCAGCTATGGTCCTGACCGGGCGGACTCTTCCAGGCTTGAGGATGGGTTACGCTGCAGCATTGGCGACCTGGGGCTTGGGGTAAGAATCCTTTTTGCTCTTTATCTTAGCTGAGACTGAGATACATCGACACTCGTAGTGAATGAACTACCTTAGCAGGGAGAGGGTGTAGATGCCGCAAGCAACGAGAATTCAAGGCAGGCAATGTGAAACCGTCACCCAGCACTTTTGCTCCTTTGAGAGTATCACCCAAAGTCCCTAGCCGGCCCCGCCTGCAGCAGGTCAAGGGGAGATAACCCGACGCTTATTTCCCTACCAATGTGATTCTGAAGCACCCCTAGATTACCATCACCATGGACATACAGGAGTATATAGGTACAGGAGTATATATCATCCTCCAGCTCCATTTCCGTCATCCGATTCACCATCCCCATCGATCATCCCTAGAGGTGGAGGATCGGACAGTTCATTCCTTCATTTTCATTCTTTACCTGAATCCAACAAGCACCTAGCTGGTCAGGGTACTTTTACACTCTTTTGTTTCACCATGTCGTCTCTCCTTCGGCTTTCCATAGCCGCTACCGCCGTGCTGAGCATGGCCGGCAGCGCTGCTTCACTCCCTGCTGTTGTCAAAGATGTGCATAGCAGTTCACAGCTACATCAGCAGGATGAACTTCCAAGGGTCAACCTACGGGGTCTTCATGATGGTGTTGAGGTCTATGCTCGGAATCCTCCTATGAGTAGCTCGAAGCAGGAGATGAGCAAGGACCCAGATGATGAGCAGGGGAAAAAGAAGGATCGTCTTGACGGACAGGACAAAATGGATAAACACAACAAGGATAAGGATGACGAGGAGCGAAAGAAGAAGCAGGAGGCTGAGAAGATGAAGGGCAATGATAAAGGTAAGGACGAAAACAACAAGAACAAGATGGAGGGTCAGAAGGAGAAGCAACAGCAAGATGAGAAAAACAAAAATATGGACAAGGGCAAGGATGACAAGGACCGTGGCCAGAAGGATGCCGGGGGCATGATTAATGATGGCAAGGACCGGAAGGATAAGGATGAGAAGGATAATAAGCCAGATCAGATGGACCAGGATGACAAGAACCGCAAGGAACAAGATAAAGAACAGAAGGACAAGGAAGAGAAGGAGAAAATGCAGAAAGACAAGGACCAGAAAGACAAGGACCAGAAAGACAAGGACCAGAAAGACAAGGACCAGAAAGACAAGGACCAGAAAGACAAGGACCAGAAGGACAAGGGCGGCAAGGACAAGGGCAACGAGATGCAGCAAGACAACAAACAGATGGATATGCCGGATCAAATGGGCCAAAATGAGGCCGAGCGCAAGAAACAGGAAGAGAACAAGATGAAGGATCAAGACGATGTTGACCGCAAGGAAAAGGACAAGGCTGGCAAGGACCAGAAGAACGAAGGCAAGGTGAAGGGCCAGGACAAGTCCGATAGCGACAACAAAAAGCCCGAAGAAGGCGAGAACAACAAGGTCATCACAGACAAGAAAGCCCTCTACTTCCTAACCAACAATGAAGAAAACTTGGTTGCCTGCGTAGAAGTAGGCACTGACGGCAAGGTAACCGGCAACGGAGCTGTAATCAGCACTGGCGGCAAGGGCGCCAGCGGTTTAGACTGGAAGACGAACCAACCCGCTACCGGCTCTCTATTCAGCCAATCTTCCATCACAGTCTGTGACGACGTGAGTACACCCCCCATCCCCCCTTTCCCTCATCCATCAGTACCGGGTAACTAATCTCCTCGACCAGCACATCTTCGCCGTAAACCCCGGCTCCAACACCCTGTCCATGTTTCGCATCAACCCCTTCTCCCCTATCCACCTCACCCCCGTCGGCGAGCCCCTTTCCCTCCCAGGCGAGTTTCCCAACACCGTAACCGCCTCAGCCAAGCACAAAATGGTCTGCGTAGGCATGACCGGTGCCAAAGCAGGCATATCCTGCTCTTCGTACTCCCCAGAATCCGGCCTACGCTCTATCCCTTCATCCTGGCGAGAGTTCGCGGTTTTGTCTCAGACAACACCCCCTACTGGACCGTATAACACCCTCTCACAAGTATTATTCTCCCCAGACGAAACCAAACTCTACGCCACCGTCAAAGGCGACCCTCGCGACCCAAGCAAAAAGGGTTGGTTTTCTTCTTATGACATCTTCACCAACAGCTCCTCTTCTTCGGATGGGGAGCAATCATGGCTGGCAGAAGAGGAAGTGAGATCAGTGCTAGAGGGAACAACGGAAATGTCTGGCTGTGCCCCGCTTCCCAAGTCTCAATCCTCTGGCAATGATGAGCAGGAGCACATGTTGGTGACTGACCCCTCCCTCGGCGGCCTCGCACTCCTCAACCTCGACCCCAAGTCCAAGGAGGCTTCCGTAAAGGCTAAGCTCCCTCTGCCAGGGCAGAAGCACACGGCGCACATCACCCTTCAGAAACAAAATAAGAAGTCGGTTTGGGTGAGTGATACCGCCCAGAATAAACTCCTGGAGTTGTCATATGAGAAGGGAGTGGATAAAATGGAGGTTGTGGGGGATGTGGATCTCAAAGTGACGGGTGATAAAGGACTGGGAGATTTAAAGGCAGTAGGGGGGTTCTTGTATGCTCTCAGTCCGGGAGATGGCGAGGACGATGACGGTGGGTGTGGGATTACGGTTGTTGACACGAAGGAGCGGAAGCTGGTGCAGAGGGCTGGGTTGAAGGGCGTTGGAGGGGGGAGGGGGTCGGTTGGGATGGCTAGTTGGGGAAACTGGTGAGATGGGTGAATGTTTTGGTGTTTCTTTGGTTCATGTTCACACACACTTTTTCGTTTTGTTAATTCCGTAGAGTGTGGCGTTCAGGGGCTGAGGTAGCCGGGCGCAATGTAATTGATGTTGAATGCCTGTTTGAACTTTCATGAGGTGTTCGTTGTACTGTGATAGAGGTAGAAAGTGCGGAGGACTTGGAAGCCTACCCAAGATGCGGATAGGTCCCCTTGCAATGGGAATAGGCATTCATCCCTGTTTGTATATGTTTCTGCAATCAAAATATGTGTTTATTTTTTACCCGTACGCCTACGCCGTTCATCAGCTAAACAGTCTAACATCACCAATAGCACCAGCTCCCTACCTATCCCCTCTACCTTAACTAGAGAGCACCAAAATAACCACAGATAACTCCTTGCCATCATCATCTCATATCTTAGTCCCACCAAGTATCCAACTCTCAGTTCCCAGCAAACAAATTAATATAAATCCCCCACCCAATCCCCGCCAACCCTCCCACAAGATTCCTCGCCTGCACGCTCGTCAAAAACGCAAAATTGACCAAACTCACAAACGGCCAAAACTTCCAACCCGCCTTCACGATGGTCCAAAACTCCCCCTTCGTCCTCTCCCACACAATCCTCCAGTCCACATTCTCAACATTCACCACCCCCTTCCCCGCACTCCCAAACAAGAACCCCAATCCGTTCTGCGCCTCCGCCGAATGATGCGCCATCCCCATCTGAATCCCATGCATGAACATGCTGAACAGTATCGTGTTGACAAACGCGCCAATCGTTTGATCAAGCACCGTCTTGATGGCAGTGTTGAGCTTGTTCAGCTTGGGCTCGACGAGCTTCCCCTCTTTGGCCTCGGCGTCGAGTTCGTCCTCGGAGCCTTTGGAGGCGGAGGCGATTGCTTCGGGGGTGGGGGAGGGGTGGTAGGCTGGGAAGGTGGACTCTAAAAATTCTTGCCAGAGGAGGTTCGGAGGGGTGTTGACTAGGCCGAAGAGGACGTATTGAAAAAGGGAGAGGAGATTGAGGTGGAGGGGTTTCTGAGGGGTGAGTTAGTCTATTTGTGAGAGGGAAAGATAGAAAAAGGGGGAAAGTAAGTACGTTATCTCTTTGAGCAGCAATGACCTGAGCTATAATGTTGGAGATGGTACCGATCACGGCTGCTTGTATGAGCGCGATGGTCATGGGTGAGAGCGTCATGGCGGTGGTGATGATGCCAGTAAAACTGGCTGTAAGTGTATGAATAAGTCGACTGCTTTCAAAGCCAGGTAAAACTGCCACACGAGATTATCAGAATGAGAGAGAGAAGCGAGAAGGAGTAAAAACTCTTTAAAAGATGAGCCGCCCGTTTGGTCTTGGTGAGTCTTGACGTTGAGAGCCCAAGAGCACCAAGCGCCCCACTTCCCAGCCATGTGGTTGTGCAGCGCAATCAGTCGTCAACCACATGCCCTGGATAAGTGGCCAGTGGCTGCCAGACAAAAGAGCCCAGTCAGGGACACATAACACAGGCGGCATCTTGCACAAAGCAGATATATGCAAACACGCATCTTGCCGGTTTGTCCGTCACTTGACGGAATCAACTAGAACCAAGCACCTGTCCGGCAAACAGAGACAATTTATGTTTATGTCGCATTAAGTTAATCAACCCCACGGTTACCGGCTCCGTGCGACTGGGAAATCCGGGTAATGCTTTCAAGGTGAAACTCCCTACTGGGCAGACACTGTATCTCTCGGCTGGGCCATAACACATTACTTCTCATTTCTTTCCTAAATATATGGGGTCAATGTTATACAATACGCTTCTTTCCCGTCCAAACCGACTGGATCACCAGCTCCTCCATCCATGCGCCTATCTGCTTGCACCGCCCACGCAAGATAATATGTTACGCCAGCTTTATGGCCGGCATAGAATCCACATAAAGAGGGCTTGCACGATATACGAATACGCAAACAAAAACTGCGTTCGCTGGCTCCTCTTCGCCCTGGAGTCGAGGGGGTGCATGGTTTGCATGGGGCCCCGGCTGTCGTTGTTGTTTTCTGGCAGGAGGACGTACTTTAGGGAGCGCATCTAGAAAAATCAGCGTTAGCGTGGGCCTCCGAATCCCAATCCACGAACAGGAGACATACCAGAAATAATGAGTTAGCCAAAAACGTATAGATAAACAATGTCCAGCCCACCCAGCCGCCGGTACCCTTGCCCCAATTGAAGATCTCCGAGATCGCTATGGTCACAATCATGCCCACAAACTTGTATCCGCTGTAGGCCATGAGATCCAAAAGCTGCGACTCGTTCGAGATGCTAAGAAGGTAACATCCTACCCTCAAACCCAAAATCTCCAAAGCCACCACCACAATCGCTTTTGTGGCAATATACCCAAACAACTCGGGCTGGAACTCGCCCTGCAATCCGGCAATGAGGGTTCGCAGGAAAACGTATGTAACAATTGACATGACGGGGATGTACATATCGGGACTGTTGATGTCGTCACGAGGTGGAAGATAGAGCCATGCCTCCTGGCCGCCAGCACCGGCACCCGATGCCTGTCGACGTGTCCATGGCTTGTGCCGCCATGGGAAAAGAACTAGGAACAGCTTGTTGATAACATACGAGTTCGTGACGTTGAAGTAGTGCTTAAGGGCCGAGACATTAACGAAGCGATTGACCTGTCCATATAACCGTTAGCTTGAATTTTGTTGCTGGCAAAGGAAGGATCATCCAACATTTTTCTCCAGATAGTCTTGTCCCTGCCGGAATGCTGTCTGGCCGAACTGTGAGGCTATTTGCGCGGCTGGGTCGTTCATGAAGTTGCCGTATTGCCCAAACATATTGCCGCCTTGCGGCGCCTGTTGCTGTTGCTGAGGATACGGGCTCCCATCGTATCCGTGCGATTGGGGCTGCGCTGTTGGTGGAGGTGGTGATCGAAGTTGGGGGACAGTCGAGACGTGTTGTGGGACTGGGTGGTGTAACGGGGGCGACTGCCCATACGTCGGTCGCTGCATTGTGTCGGTTTTAACGAAAAGAACTTGGAAGCAAACGATGAGCCGTCGGATGGGAAATGTTGAAGAGCGCAAGGCGTGATGGATTAAGCGTTGAGAATGTGTGTGCTCGGTGTGGTGTCGCGGTGTGGATTGTTGTCGTCAGAGTGCTCAAGAGGCCGCGAGTCGGTCTGTTTCTGGACATGTGTTTTCAACAATTTCTTGATGCTGTCATCTCCCCTGAACCAAAGCCAAGTTGCGCCAACGGGCGCCGGCTAATCCCCGGTTAGTGACACACAGGCCAATTGCACCAATGACAGGCCTATCTGTTACCTTCTTATCGATAACAGCGGGGACGTGGGACAATGGCAACTGACAGCGTTGCAGTCCGCCATCAACGCCCCGGCACGGGGGCTTTCTTGTTGCGACAGCGCACCCCGAAACTTAGCAACCCAATTCAACGTGCAGCACGCAGCTAGCATTTTTAACCAGCAGCACCACCAAGACAATAGTTCGCAATGCTGGATACCTTTGAAATCCTCACCACTTCCGGGGTGGTGCTCTGGTCCAGGACTTACGCCTCCGTCAGTCCAACAGTGGTCAACAACTTCATCACCGATGTCTTCATCGAGGAAAAGAGTTCGGTCGCTGGCGCAAAGAACGGCGCTTCTGCTGCTGAGAACCCTCCATACAAGCACGATCAACACACTTTGCGCTGGACTTTTGAGAAAGAATTGGGCATCATTTTCGTGGTGGGTAACGCTTGTGAAGGCTGGCTTTTTTTTACCGCTGAATTCAGCTGACTCCTTTTCGTCCCTAGGCCGTGTATCGTTCTCTCCTTCACATCTCGTGGATTGATAAGCTAGTCGACAACATTAGGGCCCTCTTCGTAGGCCTCTACCGTGACGAATTGACGAAGCCGAATACTACCATCGTTGAATGCCTCACGTTTGACCAGTATTTTGACCAACAACTTCGGGAACTCGAACAGGCCGGTGGCAAATCAGACGCGCGCGCATTCAAAAATGAAGTACTATCCGAAGACACAGGCGACGAGCCACCTTCTCCACCGAACCTCACCCGCAGCCAACAAGCCCAGCGCGGGGCATCACCAGGATCGAGTCCAAACGTATCGCGCCCAGGTACGCCCAGCACAAACCACCTACTGGTAGCCAAGGCTGGGCCGGTGGCGAAAATGTCAAGGAGGGCGAGGAAGATGCAGAACACCAATTCCGCCCCAGCATCATCTAGTGACGAAGGACCAGCCAGAAAGGCCAAGGCCAAGCCGGTGAAGCGCGGGAGGAAGTGGGATGCCGACGGGCTCGCTGACGAGGACGATGGTGTTCAACTTGACTACTCGGTTCCTACACTGACCAGTGATAGCGAAGTGGAAGCAGGAGCGAGACCAGGTGCTGTCGAGGAGGTGGATGCGTCGACATGGGGATCCCAGGCGAAGGGAAAGTTTGTGCTGAAGGATTTGGGCGATGAAGTCCACTCAATTCTTGCCGACGCAGATGCGAAGAAGAGCGCAGCGACTAAGACCGACGCGCCTAGTGGTCTCGTAGGGTCGGGCCTTAGCGCTATTGGGGGGCTATTCAGGAATGTGGTGGGCGGAAAGGTCTTGACGAAGCAAGACTTGGAAAAGGCGATGAAGGGAATGGAAGAGCATTTGCTCAAGAAGAACGTTGCGCGCGAGGCGGCAGTACGTCTTTGTGAGGGTGTTGAGAAGGAGCTGGTAGGAGTCAAAACCGGCAGCTTCGAAAGTGCGTTCCCCCATCCCTTGACCCCCTATTCAGATCAGAGTACGCTAACATCGGTCCAGGTATCAACGCGAGGATACAAAAGGCCATGGAGGTTTCGCTGACGAAGATGCTCACACCGACATCATCACTTGATCTCTTGCGGGAAATCGATGCCATTACCTCGCCGTCTGCGACATCTCTTCGCAAAGCCCGCCCATACGTTATGTCTATCGTTGGTGTCAATGGCGTAGGCAAGTCGACGAACCTTTCCAAGATTTGCTTCTTCCTGTTGCAAAACAAGTACAAGGTTCTGATTGCTGCCGGCGACACGTTCCGTTCGGGTGCTGTTGAACAGCTCGCTGTGCATGTGCGCAACCTGAAGGAATTGACCGCCCGTGAGGGAGGACAGGTCGAGTTATACCAAAAGGGCTATGGCAAGGATGCTGCTACAGTAGCCAAAGATGCGGTCGCATACGCAGCACAGGAGGGATTCGACGTGGTGCTCATCGACACTGCGGGGCGTAGACACAACGATCAAAGATTGATGAGTTCGTTGGAGAAGTTCGCCAAGTTTGCGCAGCCGGACAAGATCTTGATGGTTGGCGAGGTATATTTCTGCTCCTGACTGTCTTCGCCTAGGTATTGATGCTGACTTTATGTAGGCGCTTGTGGGCACAGACTCTGTTGCTCAGGCCCGGAACTTCAACGCCGCATTTGGATCTGGTCGGTCCTTGGATGGGTTCATTATCTCGAAGTGCGACACCGTTGGAGACATGGTTGGTACTTTGGTCAGCATCGTACACGCGACCAATGTTCCAGTGCTGTTTGTTGGTGTTGGCCAGCACTACTCTGATTTGAGGAACTTCTCAGTCAAGTGGGCTGTCGAAAAGTTGTTGAGTAGCGCATAATTACATGCAGCATAGAAGGCGTAGCTTTAGTTGGATTAGTAATGCACATACATTAATGGCACTATAATCGACGTTTGTTACCTTGTGCTTCGGACAATGTTGAAGTGGCACTCTTTGGCACTCTTTCAGGAGCAAAAATTGGCAAAGGCATCTATTTCAGGGTTAGGGTTGTAGGCTGTAGAAGTGGAAGTTGGTAAATGAATGAATTAAATAGCTGTCACGTGCCCACGCGGTGTCGTGCCTTTGCACCCCGCGGCGACCGCGTTCCCTAGCATCTAAGCTTTCTCAACACTTAAACACCAAGCTCTCGTCAGAAGTCATTCGGTCTCGGTCCGATCACGACCAAGCCATGCCGAGACAAGATGGCATTCGATTCGCGTGGCAAGAATGCCCGGCCAGCACAGCATGGATTTGGCAATAACTCGCTCCCGCCTGGAGCACCCCCTCCATCGACCCTCGCTGCCCAAATCGTCGAGAACATCTCGTCAACGTCCCGAACCTCACGTTCAGACGAAGTCACGAACGAACTGAAGCACCTTCAGGCTATAGTTGAAAAATACAAAGACGACCCCAGAGCCATCAAGACACCAGAAGAGCAGCTCGATTACAATCATTTGTTGGTGTATCTGATCGGAGGTCTCTCTCTCGAAGTTCTCCACTGGGACGACCCATTCGCTAAACAGGAGCGCTTGCACGATGATGCTAAGACAGCTATTGGCTTCTTGAAAGACACCTTTACCGAGACGCCTTCAGTCTTAAAATGCACCACCGACGGGACGAAATACTTGACAAGGGGCAAGGAACCCCTATGGCTGTGGATCTTTCCACGGCTGCTCAAAATACTAGCACACAGGAGGGCACATGCTATTTCTGGTGAAATCGAGGCCCTCCTGCGGTATATTCTGGAGCTCGTGGAGAGGAGCGTGGGGCTATGGGACCTGGGCTTGCCGCTTATGCAGTACTTCCAGGCAATGCTTGACAGTAAGCACATCTGTGATGCTGTTGGATATAGGAGGACTAACCATCTTTTAGGTATCTTTGATCTATTCAACCCCAGTTCCTCGACAGTCAGACTGTCTCCCCTCGAAATCGAGCTGCCTCCGAACACATTCTTCAAATCTATATCTAGTGACCCGATTTTGGGTTGCACATTCACCCTTCTAGGCGAAGAAAATGCCATCCGGTTTGCCACGAGCCTTCTTTCGATAGTGAAAAGTGCCGTTGTCCCTGGCTCTGAGGCCAATGTTTCTGTTCTTTACGGCAGCCATCCCATCTGGGTCTTGGACTTTCTTCAACCGCTCAGTCTACTCGTGGCAACTTTGCCAGTTCCCTCAGACACCAAAATTTCGACGGTTGTTCGGATGGCCCTGGACTTGGCAGAAGCATACAGCGAACTTGGAGCCACGGATGCAATCTTTAAGCACAAGGCTAATGCCACTCTTGCTTTGGTATGCAACAACGTTATCAGAAACCCCGAGCAACTACTCGCTGAAGGCGATGAGGGATTGGACGCAAGGCGTGTTATGTGTCTAGCTTTTATTCACCTGGCAAAAGCTTCCATTGCCCATGCACCAACATCTTGCCTCATATCTTGCGGTCTTCTCGGGTTTGCTCAAACACTTGTGATGGAGAATGCCCTCGTTGGGGCTGATACAGACTTCTCAGTAGGTGATAAACACCTCTCGTTGACGATCCGCTCTTGCTAACAAACAATCAGAGGACTGTCCAGCTTCTGCGGCAGGCAACTTTGAATACGGCCTTGAATGGCTTCACCGATCAGGTCCAACCGGGCAACTTTGTTGATGCAGTACTGAAGCAACATGTAGAAAGGCTTCTGATCAACATCAGCCCACCGCAGGCGTCATCACAGCCCCCGCCAAAACGTAGGAAGACTGATTCTCCATCAGTGGTGTCCGGGGTCTTGTGTGATATCCAGAGGCAAATGTGCCGGCTATTTGAGATGGGTCCTGACATGGAGCTTGGAGACATCCTGAACTATTTGACAGACACCTACCCTCAGTTGAATGAGGACGAACAGTGCCGACTTATTGAACTCATTTCACGCATGTTTTGCGCCGCAGATAATACATTGACAGTTCACAAGCACAGCACTCCCCAAACTGTCGATTTTCAGTGTTTGTACTGCTCCGGTACCAACAATATGCCGCCAATTCCAGCCCATGATACGGACATCAAGAATCTCGGACTAAGCTTCCTTGGTAAAATAATCCCTCTACCGGAATTCGTCGAATCCAAGCGGCCTCGTGTGTTTGCTATGATAACCCTCCGACGAATAGCTAGACACGTGCCCAGCGGAGAATTCTGGGACAACGGGAAGTCGATTCCTGGGAAATGGTGCTTGCAGTCACTGAGTAGCTCGGTCAGAGAGTTGCGCATTGCTGCTGGACGGGCACTCCCCATCTTTCTTGCCAATTTCTCGGCTGCCGGAGTTGATAACGACGTTTCAAAACGAAACACGGCACGTATTATCGGTCTTCTCAAGTCAATATCTGATCAGAATGTCATCTCTTTGCAAGAAACTTGCATCATGGCATGGGGTCAAGTTGGGCGAGTGGTGGCCGATACAGAGTTGAATCTCGTCCTCATCAAGCTTGTCGAGTACCTCGGACACCAAAACATGATGGTGTCGACCATTGCATTCAACGAGATTATGAATCTTGCTGAAGCTCGCGATGTGACGATTGGACATCTCTTCCGGCCTTTTTGGCCCAGTTTGGCATTTTCAGTCGTCAAGGACCTGATATCAAGGCCACAGACAACACGAATGGTTGCCGAGCTGCTGCAAATAAGCGTTCAGAACCTTTTGAAACTATTGCAAAAGCATGCACTACCTTGGTTGGTTCTTAGCAAGAAACGTGAAGTCATTCAGAAGATCGCTGAGGCAAGGGCTGAGACGGAGTCTTGGGAGCCTTGTGTAGACGCCGAAAACCTACCGTCTATAATCGCCCTTCTCCTTGTCCAGGATGTTCCGGATGTCGTTACGCATTCGATGGCATTGCTTAAACACACATCCGCGCACTTTAATAAGTCTCCGCTGGTAGACTTACTTCGTACAGGGCCTTTGCTGATCGCTTTGGAGTTGTTCAAGTATGGCGCTGGCGCTAACGACGATCGAAAGCCTCAGGTAGGAACATCCCGGGCCCTCTTAGTTTTGTTGAGCCTTTGATAACTGACAGATTCCAGGTCCGAACGGCGCTCTTAACGATGGCGAATCTTGTCTCCGGAGCGCACAAGGATAAAAAGCTCAGCAAGACGGATGTGATTGGGCGCTTTCTTCAACCCTACGCCTTGGGTTTGGCTGCGCGACTGGTTGAGACCATCAATGACTCTCACTTGGTACACCCTCCTATGCAGGAGCGGAAACTGTGCATTCGTGCTATGGAGGTAATGATCAGGGTATGCTCTTCGTACGCCAGTATCGCTCGGACCCAGGTAAGTCATCACCACACTGACTTCCAGGATTTTGCTGACTACCTATCTTTACAGATCTCTGCTTGTTTGGTATCTGCGCTCGCCAATGATGACCTTCGGCCAGCAGCCTTTTCATGCTGGGCATCCATGCTTACATGTATGGAGGAGGCCGACATTGAAGCCCTCCTAGAAGCGACGTTTTACCTTATCAGGTTTTATTACAATTCCTGTGATGGAGAGACGAGGCTCTTGCTCAAATCTCTGTTGCAACATCTGCTTGCCAAGCATAGACAGATCATCATAGATTACTCCAGCAAACTGCCCTCTCTCGGTCAAATTGACGAGCTTCAAGATATTAGCCTAGAGGTCGAAGGTCTTCGCCCGCGCTTGACTATCAAGGAGACCTTTCTTGTTTTTTCCCAGCGTTTGGCTCATGAAAATCCGGGCGTTGTTGAGCACGCATTGACTGAACTGGTGGCATACCTCGAAAAACATCAGGATTATCTCCAGACTTCAGCCATCAGCGAACGCCCGGATTCTCTTGTTACAACCTTAACGCGATCGCTTCTGGACTGCTCGGTCAAGTACAACGGCTGGCAGCCGCCTATTACACGGCTGTGCGCTGAAGCCCTTGGACTTGTTGGCTGCTTGGACTCCAATCGCCTGGAGACTACGCGGGAACAGCAGCACATTGTCGTCATCCATAATTTCGAAGACGCCAGCGAAACGACTGACTTTGTGGCATTCGTACTGGAGAACGTCCTGGTCAAAGCCTTCCAATCGACTACCGATACGAAATTTCAGGGCTACCTCTCATATGCAATGCAAGTCCTCCTCGAGAGGACCGACTTCAGAGTTGCTGTTGCTATGGCCGGAGAAGGAGAAAGCGAGCCGGTCTACAGAAGATGGCTCGCCTTTAGTGACAGCACTCGAGAGACCCTCATACCGCTTTTGTCGTCGTCGTTCTTGCTTGCGCCCTTACCTAAGCAGTCAACCGAATATCCTATATTCAAACCAGGGAAGAAGACCTATTCTGCATGGATCAAAGCTATTGTCTTTGATCTGCTCCGCAGCACTCAGAATCCTTTTAGCGAGATGATCTTTGACCCGTTGTGCCGGTTGATCAAGGTGAAAGATCTTGTGGTTACCGAATTTCTGCTGCCGTTCGTGGTCATGCATGTCATTTTGGGACAATCGGACCCTTCTGTGTTTAGCCCGAGGATCAAGGCGGAGCTGTTGGCGATTCTCAATTACCAGCCTCCAGAGACAGCCTCGTATGTCGAAAAGGAACAGACAAAGCTATTTTACCAGGTAAGTTGACTATGGTCAGATCTTTCTAGTTTTGCTGTCGCTAACTTGTCACCAGGCTGTCTTCCGAATCATTGACTACTTCAAGAGATGGCTACAGATTACGAAACTGAAGGCAACTGCACCGAGGGCTCAAACGTTGGTCACCTGGGTAGAAGATGTTCTTGACTCTCTCGACCCGAAACTGCTGTCACAGCGAGCTGTTGACTGCAATGAGTACGCCCGAGCTCTCTACTTCTTGGAGCCGCACTTGGAAAATCTTGATAAGAACAAGCCACGTGAGCCAGAAGAAGATGATCGACTGCGCGAGTCTCTTCAAAATATTTACACACAAATCGACGACCCGGATGGGCTTGAGGGTGTATCCGCGCACCTGGGGACTGTCACACTGGATCAGCAAGCGCTCAATCACCGGAAAGCTGGCCGATGGACAGCAGCGCAGACCTGGTACGAGATCCGGCTCGCAGAGTCGCCCGAGGATGCCGATATTCAAGTTGATCTCCTCACCTGTCTCAAAGAGTCAGGTCAGCATGATGTTTTGCTCAACTACGTGGAGGGCATGAAGAGGACTCCAACGACGGTCAACAGGATAGTGCCTTTTGCGGTTGAAGCCTCGTGGGCCACAGGAAGGTGGGAGACTCTTGAGAAATATCTCAGGCTTTACAACGCCGGTGATGTTTCAGAGATTTTCGACCTTGGTGTTGGGCAAGCTTTGCTTTGTCTGAAGAAGGGAGATATTGGAAGGTTCAAGGAGCATATTCAGATTATGCGGGACAAGGTTGCTGGGTCGATGACTTACTCGGCTACCTCGTCACTGAGGGCTTGCCATGAGGCGATGCTCAGATGTCATGTTCTCAGTGATCTTGAGATGATTGCGAGTAATAAGTCACAGGGGGGTGGTGATAATCATGCTATTCTTGCTACGCTGGATCGGAGGTTGGAGGTGCTGGGGGCTTATGTTGGTGACAAGCAGTATTTGCTTGGTGTGAGGAGGGCTGCGATGGAGCTGATGCGGTATGTTGAACCCCTAAAAGGAGATGTTGGAATGAAATTACTGACTTTTCACAGACCGAAATTTGGGAACGAGGATATATCGGCACTGTGGCTCCTGAGTGGCAAGCTAGCGAGAAAGTCCGGGTCTATACATCAGTCGTTTAACGCGGTGCTGCATGCTCAGCAGCTCGGCGATGCTTCCGCCATCATCGAGAATGCTCGTCTGCTGTACAAAGATGGGCATCATCGCAAGGCTATCCAAATCCTGGAGCTGGCAATCAAGGAGAATTCCTTTGTCGACAAAGTCGTCGGACCCATCCCTCCAAGCTCAGCCAGGAGCCAGGAGTCCCATCGCAATATGCTGATGGCCACAGCACAACTTCTTTTGGCGAAGTGGCTCGATTCCACCGGACAAACACATGCTGGTGCATTGCGAGTGCAGTATCAGCAAGCAGCCAAGACGCATTCGCGCTGGGAAAAGGGTCACTACTACCTCGGACGTCACTACAAGAAGCTCTTGGAGTCAGAGAAAGGCCTCGAACCGGAGCAACAGAGTGATGAGTACATCACGGGGGAGACAGCTAAGCTCGTGATTGAGAATTATCTCCGTTCTCTCAACTATGGGTCAAAGTACATTTCTCAGACTTTTCCCCGGATTCTTACCCTCTTCTTGGAACTTGGGTCACAGGTCAACAAAGCTCCGGATGGGAAGGTGTCGTTTTCTAGAGAGTTGTACCAGCGAAGACGTGACATTCTCGCTGAACTCTGCGCCAAATTTCACAAGCAACTGGAGAACATGCCTGCCTACATCTGCTACACATCCTTGCCACAGATTGTGGCACGGATAGCGCATCCCAACCCGGAGGTTTTCAAGGTTCTGGAAGACATGATTGTTAGGGTGGTGAATGCCTATCCCAGGCAGGCGATCTGGAATGTCTTCCCGTTCATGGTGAGCAAACAGGCGGGAGACCGTCAAAAGAGGGCTCTGAAGATTTTGAATTCGCTCAAGACGTCCAGTCAGGAGATGAGGCACTTTTTGAGAGCGGGTGAGAAGCTTGCCGAACAACTGCTGATGGCCTGCAATAACGGGCATTTTCCGAGTAACAGGACCACCACGGCGAGTATCACCAGGGATCTGTTCTTTAACCACAAGTGCACGCCTTGTCCGCTGGTGGTCCCGGTTGAGACTAGTTTGACTGCTACATTGCCGACTTTGACGGACAATGTCAGGAGGCACAAGCCGTTCTCGCGGGATGCTGTTACTATTGAGGCATTCCTTGACCATGTCTTGGTTCTCGGGTCTTTGGCAAAGCCACGAAAACTGACGGCCCGTGGGTCAGATGGAAAACTCTATGGGTTGTTGATTAAGCCCAAGGATGATCTCCGGACGGATCAACGTCTCATGGAGTTCAACTCACTGATCAACCGCTCGCTCAAACGAGATGTTGAATCCAGCAAACGACAGCTCTACATCAGGACCTACGCCGTGACGCCCCTCAACGAAGAATGCGGCATCATCGAATGGGTCGACGGGCTGAAGACATTGCGCGACATTTTGCTGAATATATATAAGGGGAGGAATATCACGCCAAACTACACCCAGCTCGCGCAGCTGATGAAGCAAGCCGCTGCTGGGGAGAACAACACGCACATCTTCACCGACACGGTCCTGGGTATGTTCCCGCCCGTGCTCGGGGAGTGGTTCGTTTCCCAATTCCCCAACCCGTCCTCATGGTTCGCCGCCCGATTGAAATACACCCGCTCTTGCGCCGTCATGTCAATGGTCGGCACCATCCTCGGGCTTGGTGACCGCCACGGAGAAAATGTTCTCTTGGAAGAAGGCAACGGTGGCATCTTCCACGTGGATTTCAACTGTCTTTTTGACAAGGGGAGGACGTTCACCCAGCCAGAGTGTGTGCCGTTCCGGCTGACGCACAATATGCAGCATGCGATGGGGATTTATCGATATGAGGGCCCCTTTAGGCACTGCAGCGAGCTGACGCTGAGGATACTGAGGCAGCAGGAGGAGACGCTGATGAGCATCTTGGAGGCGTTTATTTACGATCCGACGCTGGATTTGCAGAGGGGGAGCAAGAGGACGAAGGAGGTGGTCAAGTTGAACCCGACGAGCGTGGTGCATAGTATTAAGAGGAAGGTGGAGGGCTTGCTGCCGGAGGAGAGCATACCGCTGGGGGTGGAGGGGCAGGTGGATATGCTGATTAAGGAGGCGGTGAACCCGAGGAATTTGGCGGCGATGTATATTGGGTGGTGTCCGTTTTTGTAAAGGGGGGGGGGGGGAGGATTTGGTGGTTGGGTATTGTTTGGTGTGATGCTGAGTTATTGAGTAGGGGGAACGAAAAGGGGGTCATGAATAGGAGTTTTGGGTGAGTTGAGCATAGCGGGCATTTTAAGGATGTGTTTTGGGAAGTATTTAGATGGATAGTATTTGTATTGGCATCTGAGGTCAATAGATGTCGGTCTACATATCTTCTATCAGTGTTCGTGGACGATGTTTAAGTGATGTGTGCATGAGAAGGATGCTGCTTCCTCTTCCACGTCGGGGTTGTCCTGTTCTGAGCCTTATACACTGTTAGACAATGCAGATGTGCTGTTTACATGGGAGGAGGTTTTCTGGTTTTTGTTCTGAGCCTCGTCCCCCTTTAAACCCCGAGCTGTGTAGATGTGATCTATCACTACCTGTAGACAAAATGAAAATGATGTTTATTTGAAAAAAGTGAGGTTTTTTTGCGTTGATTTAGCGGTCTGCCCCTGGAATTCCAAGACAGTTGGTGGTCGCCAGGTATTCACTGATCACCCGGACGCTTAGCGTAATAAAGCGCGAACAACGCCCGGACTTTTTCATGTTCATTCCACATTTCTCGTCGTCGTACCTTCTTTCTTGAAAGAATTTGTGGAACAGCTGAGATTTCTGCCTGGTTTTGATTGACAAAGAAGAGAAAGAATTTCTTCTCATTTCTTCCAGAAATAATTCTTGCGGCTTTGTTGTCCCGTCTTTTTACATTGGTCGGATCGTCCACTTGGAGCCACTTTTTGCAGCGCGCTCGGCTCACTTGGATCAGCTCACCGCGCAGCAAACGCGTCCAGCTTTCTTCACTCTTCGACTCGACAGAGCAACACAAGAGCATCAGTGGTGGTTCGACAGCAAAACGGCGCATTTTCTCCTTCCGAAGAGAGAATATCTCGCATTTTGACAATTTTGTGAGAATCAACCCTGTCACAACAAGCCAAAATGGGCAATTATCGTATTGGTATGTTCTCTCCATTGCCTGCGGAACGCATTCTTCAGTGTCGTCATTCTGAACCTCAACGACCCTTCGTCATATCATACTTCTCGATCACTCTCACTCTCATCATTTTCCTTCCGATTATACATACCTTTACATTCACTCTTACCATGTCATCTTTGCTTTCATCATCTCTCATCAACGTCATTCCCCTCTATCCCGAACAGATCAGCTACCTCTTCTATTGTTCTCCGTCTCATTACATATTCTAACCCATCACAGAGAGAGCCTCCTCCGGCCGTGCCGTGTGCAGAGACCCCGTCTGCAAAAAAGATGGAACCAAAATCGACAACGGCGATCTCAGGTTTGGAACCTGGGTCGAGGGCGCGGATTGGGCTAGTTGGCACTGGCGGCATTGGTAGGTTCATGCCCATTCATGATTCTCCACCGATGTGCTGACGAGACGATACCGAAACACAGGGGATGCGTCTCTGGTGAAGTCATCAGTCACTTGCAAGATAACATCGGCAAGGACAAGAATGGTGACTACAACTGGGAGCTGATTGATGGCTGGGAGGACTTGGAGTAAGTTGCTTACCTATGAAAAGTGAACTAGATTGATTGTGGTTACTGACGAAAAGCAGGGACTACCCGGAACTGCAGGGAAAGATCCAGAGGGTTCTGAACCAGGGACATATCGATCCTGAGGATTTCAATGGGGTGAGTTTTTGATGGAGAGATGAAAAGGCTGGGTGGACGACGCTGACACGAGAATATAGGAGCCCGAGTACAATGTTCCCGGTCAGAAGGGTATCCGCCCACGCCAGGTGCGGAAGAAGAAGAGCGCTGAGGGAGAGGTAAGTTTACTCGACAGATCGGGTGGCAAGTGATAGCTGATCATGGCAACAGGGTGGTAATGGGTCTAAGGCCGCAGAGACGCCCGCTAAGAAGCCTGCTGCTAAGCGTGGCCGCAAGAAGGCTGATGAAGATGAGGCTGAAGCTGAAGCCGAGGCCGAGGCCCCTGCCGCGAAAAAGGCGAAGCGTGGCGGCAAGAAGGCTGCTGCTGTCAAGGAAGAGAACGAGAATGAAGCTCTAGTCGATGCCGAGCCGGTTCCGGAGCCGGAGCAACCCAAGAAGAAGGCCGCTCGAGGCAAGAAGGCTGCCGCTGTCAAGGCAGAGAGCGAGGATGAGCTTATGGCTGATACCGCTCCGGCGCCACCCAAGAAGAGAGCCTCCCGTGGCAAGAAGGCTCCTGTTTACAAAGAAGAGAGTGAGGCGGAAGCTGAGCCGGAGGTTGAGCAGCCCAAGAAGAAGGCTGCTAGAGGCAAGAAGGCCAGTCAGCAGGCTGTCAAACATGAGGAGCAAGATGGAGGGGAGGTTGTGGAGGAGAAGCCCAAGCGCGCTCCTGCCAAACGTGGAGTCAAGGCTAAACAGGCGAAGGAGCCTGAGCCCGAGCCTGAACTGGAGTCCGAGGCGGCCCCTGAGGAGGAAGAGGTTGTTGAGAAACCGAAGCGTGCACCTGCCAAGCGTGGAGCTCGGGGTAAAAAGGCGAAGGAGGTCGAACCTGAGCCTGAGCCTGAGGCCGAGGTCGAGGCCGATGCGGAATTGGGCGCTGCGCCGGAGGAGGTCTCGGGGGAAGTCCCGGAGGAGGCAGAGGTCGAGGAGGAGGTCGCCCCCAAGAAGAGAGGCCGGAAGCCCAAGGCCAAGGCTGCCGTTGCCGATGCTGAGGGAGCTGCTCCCGCCCCGAAGAAGCGTGGCAGAAAGGCGTAAGTTTATATGACCCCTCTGCATCTGTAACAGGATATATCTAACTGTACGCAGGGCCGCCTAACTCAACCCACTCAACACTTGACATGATATGGTGAGGCATGCAGTGAATTTTCTTGTCGGCATAATTTCGCTCGTTCGGTTATTTTCTCTCACGATGAGCTCTCAGAAGCGGTAATTTTCGCTTTGCACTTTGACATCAGAGCAGCATCGGTGTTTTCTCATCACCACAAGATTTTGTTCAGGGTAGTAGGGCACAGATATGGCGAAGCCTCATAGGACATCGCCCTTGGACCTGATTGATGTATGATAAATTTATTTTGTACTTTTCTTGCCAGAGTAGCTTTTGGCCTAAGCTCTGCCTTAATAATAAGAATGTCTTGTAATTTTTATTACTCTTGCCGGTTTGCCGGGTTGTTCCCTTTTCATCCCCGGCCGCCGACCAGCCGGGTCGATGACCGCTTGACCTGCGCTACGGATCTACAGGAACAGCACAATGGGGGGGCGAAAGAAGCTTCTGAAACGAAACACACCCAAGCAGCAGAAGACAAGTGGATTCTTTTGTTGTTTGAAAGGGAAAGAAAAAAGGGAATGGGAATGGGGTTTTCGCTAATCTCAGCGGCGCGGATGGGTTGGTTGGATTCATGGGCCGAGCCGAAAAGTGATGTGCCGCATTTCAAGTGTGTGTGGGCTATCAATACTCTCCTATCATGATGAGGGAGATGGGGGGGAGATGGAGGGGGCACAGTATTTTTGCGACGGCCAGTTCCACGTGAGGATCAAACAGATGGATAGAGTGCACAGTTCAGGCTCGGAAAATTTGTTTTGCTGCTAGTGATGGTCGATTCAATGCATTATGCGGTATTTCAGTGTGACCACGGATTTCTTTTTGGGTGTTGATGCCCAAAATCCCATGATCTGAAATCAAGAAGGTGATGTTTCTATCGAGTTCTTTTTGCCCCTTGGGCATCTAGCGGCCGTGGTGGTAGTAGTAAGGTATCAAACAGACTAAAAAGTTGTGATAATGACATAGTGTAGGTAGCTCTCTCGGCATTTTTTCTCGTGTGATCAGAAACCATGTCGGTAGGGGTAGTCACGGTAGTCAGTTAGCGTAGTCAAAAAAAATCTTGTCTGGAATGGACGGGATTTCTGGAAGAATCTCGTTCGCTGGATGAATTGCACACTAGTAGGGAACTGATTCTGTGTGTGTTATGCACAATTGCGTCACCTGTCTTGGGTGTGTGGGTGTGAGTGGTCTTGGGCAGGTTTATTCAGGGGAGTGACGAGAACCTGGAAGTCTTTCGGCTTCTTTTTGGGGTATGAGGGGCCGAAATGGGAAACTAGGGGACGCTACATGGAACAAATAAAATTCTAGGTTTTAATGAATAATTCCAGGGAAAAAAGGGGAGTTTTAAAGAGGTGATTATGGTGATCGGTGTAATGTGAGTTTGTTATATGAGAATTCGGTGAGGATGCCGAGTTGATTGATGCAGCTGGACTGTAGGTATCCGCTGTATACGAAGTACATACATAACAGTAAAGTGGTGAATCGATGATGTATGACCAGGCTTTTCTCGGTGGTGGGGTTGTTGGTGTGGAAAGGAGGGGCTGGGAAGGAGACGGTGAGGGGTCACTTTTGGCGCGGGCTATCGTGATACCGATGAGATGAGCCAATTGTGTTCTTTAGACGCAACTTTTCTGTCCTGTTCGTCCTGTCTCATTTTTTCCTGTCATCGTCGTCACCAGGCCGAAGCATCTGATTGTGGTTGGCTGCATTAGCCTGGCTGGCTGTGTCTGCCATCCGGTGGGGTTGCTGTCCTGCTGCGACGTCCTCGTGCCTTTTGGACAAGCTTGTGACGCCTGTGTCACCGACGGCCTGCTCTGACTGTGTCACTTCACCACACTCCTGCAGAGGGATCTGGTGGAGTTGATTGAGGATTGCGAGGGGGAGACAGCAAATCGCATGTCTATGCATCAGTTTGAGTTCAACAGACCCTCGAGATATCGCTTATTGAACACAAAAGTACGCTCACAGTGCATTGGATAATAAAATAAACTGTACTGGCAGGTATTATTTCCCCTGGCGCACAGTGTTTGGACGAACAAGCCTTACGGGGCTGTAACGGTTCGGGTCAACGTCTTTGGACCCCACCATAGATTCTCTGGTGTTCTTCAAAGCGTTTGTGAGACAAAATGAAGAATCTCCCAAAGACTGAGGCCTGATCATCATGGCCCTGTCGATTGTATCGGTAGCCATACTTTCATCCCTTACAGGACACTATCAATAAGCCCAAAAACCAGGCTGATTGTTGGTTACATAAGTTGGAAGGAGAAGTAGGCGCCGATCTAGGCGTGCTAGACCGGCTAAGGCGCAGGGAAGCTGTGGGATGACGACGTTGGTTTGAGCCCAAATTAAATCCCGGACAATTGGCTGGCACCGCCAACCAGGCCAGACCCTGAAACTCGTCGTCAGGCCCAGCGGCAGGGAAAGCAGCTTTGAAGCGCCAGTATCCCTCTTTTAATACCCGGAGGTTGGCCAACAGGCCCGCCTATCTCTGCGACAACTGCGACCGCTTTTTTGTTTCTCGAAGCCTCATCACACTTCTTAATACTGGTCCCTTGGGCTTCTTCTCTGGCTTCCCACCCTTCACCTTCTCAGTTGCGCAACTCGTCCACGATACCACTACTGTGAGAGTAAGACCTAGCCGACCACCAAGCCGAAAAGTGACAAGTGAGAGGAGAAAAAGGGACAAGCCTGGTTTGTCTGCCAAGTTCGCTGGTCAAGATTGGTCACTGCCTGCGTTGGACCCCGCCTTGGCTCGCACTCGGCCACTCTCAAGTACAGGAGTCCTCCAACCCCCCCAACCGACCAACGTCACAGCCTCGAGCAGGCTGAACACCTTTTCCCACCGCACAACCACCAGGTTTTTCTGTGGAAAGTCCCGGAACACGAACAACTGCGGCTCCCTCAAGTGTTCTACACACTTTCGACAGACCAAATCTTGTGTTTTAAGCCGTTTTCAAGACCCCGCCTTCTCACTCTCTGTGACCCCGCGGCCTTGAGTTCTTCTATCCACTTCTATCCGACAGGTCAGCATACCCCGCTTGCTTGACCGCTAGGCCGGCCAGAAGAGCTCACCTTCAACCACAGAAAAACCTCATAAACACCAAGCAAGATGTCCAGAAGCCGTGTCGAGTTCGACGAGCGCGAGTTCGTGCGGGAGGCAGCACCTCCTCGTCGTGCCCCCGTCCGTGAATATGACGACTACCGCGACCCCGCGAGAGTCCCCGCTTTCATGTTGCGGGAAGAGAGGCCAACTCAAGCCGGCCAGTTGGTGCTCAGGCAAAGAGAGATCGAGACCATGGAGCGGCAGAGGCCGAGATCTCCCAGCCCAGAAGTCCGGCTGCGGGAGCGGTTTGTTCAGCGGGCCAGAAGCGTCAGCCCAGGCCCAAGGCGTGTAGAGGAAGACATTCGGATCCGCCAGGTGGAAAGGACACGCGAGCCCAGCCGGGCCCCTTCTGAGAGGATTCGCTATGTTGAACGACCTCGTTCCCCTTCGCCCTCGATCCACGAACGCATTCGCATCACAGACCGGAGGGAAGAGCGCCGGAGCCCAAGCCCAGCTCCTCCCCCGCCGCCGCCGCAACCCCAAGTCATCAAGGGGCCAACCATTGAGAGAGAGGTTATCACTCACTACCGCGATATCGACCATGGTAAGTTATTCACCTTGGCGCTCATATCAAGCGAACTGGCTTTGCTGACTCAATTCAGGCATGGTTGTTGCTCGCCCACCATCGCCCCCTCCTCAGCGTCATGAGCACCGTGATACTGAGATTGACATCTACACTTCCCGCAAGGGCACAGAGGTGGGCATCCACAAGCACACCCACTCGCACAGCCGCGGCCGGTCTGTAGAGCGGCCCTCCCGCCCCATCGTCCACGCCTACGATGACGACCTGGTGGTGTCCACTGACCGCAAACACCTCCACGTGGACATTGAGCGCCGCCGGAGCCTCTCCCGCGGCCGCCGTGCTCACTCCGCTGCTCCCCCTGTCATTGACTACGACGATGAAGCCTACGAGATCAAGTCCCGAATCGATGCGCGCGGCAAGATGGGCGAGGCCTGGAACGGCATTACCAAGGACTGGACTATCGTCGATGTGCCACCCGGAACCGAGCGTGTGCGCATGGACGGTGCTGGCGGTGCCTCGGCTGAGGTGACATGGCAAAAGTTCAGCGGTGTTCGCCGGGCTAAGTTCATCCCTGATCGTGATGAGAAGAGCGTGGTTTCTGCGACCTCCACCACCATCTCCGACTCCCGTGACCGTGATCGTGACCGCGAAATTGAGCGGGAGAGGCGGTTGAGCGTGCAGATCATCGACAAGGACCGCCGCGATCGTGACCGTGATGGCGATTATGAAAAGGTGACGGACCGCCGCCTTACCATCTCCAAGTCGAGAACGAACTCTCCCGCACCGCCGCAGCGCCGCAGCGAGACGTGGACTGAGATCACCAAGGACTTGGTCTGCCGTGAAGCTATTCAGGAGATGGGTTATGAGTACGAGGAGACCGAATACTTCTATTACATTATTGACTTTTTGGCTCATGTAAGTTTCTCTTCGACTTCACTTTACGTTATCGATGGATTACTAACACTCTTAATAGGATGAGGTTGTCCGCCTTGTGAACCTATCCGACCGCATCCGCCAGTCCCGCAAGGACCGGGCCAGAGAGATCCAGTACGAGCGCGAATGGCGCGACGAGTGGGAGCACCGCCATCACCACCACCACAGTCACAGCCACAGCAGCAGCAGACACCGTCTCGACGATGAGCGTGTGGTTGAGCGCGAGATCATCTACGACAGCCATCGCCATCCCCGGCAATATCGTTACTAAGAGCGAGGCGCTTTGGATATGATTTTTTCCTTTTCTGGAGCCAGTTTTGTTGACGAAAGGATGATGATGATAGTCGATGATGTGTGATGACCTTGCTGTTATAGAGATTTTGATTTTTTTTGGAAAAGATGATTGTGTTTTGGATGATACCAACCCTACCAACCAAGCATGGTTAATAATGAGCTCGAAGACTTGATCAGCGGTCATTGTTGTTTTTTTGGTTGAAGCAGGAGAGAGGGAGTGGGTGGACTTTTGTTGTTTTCTTGCTTGGATCTTTTTTTTCATCATGTTGGTTTTTTTCATGGTTATTTGGTTTGATGTTTGCGCCTTTTTGTTTTTTCTAACGACTTTTATGATACATACATAGCTAGCATGTTACGAAAAAAAGAAAGAAATACCTGAAACAATGTTTTGATCATGATGGTGACACTGTCAATGAGAAGAAATGCTGCTGTCTTTTTTCGACTTTGATCAAAACATCTCGTGCCAAACCATCTGTGTATCCCAAGCTGGCAAGCTGTGAGATCTTTGTCCCGAAACCACACCTGCTTCCTCCTCGTACGCTTTATCAACAAAACTGTCCGTCAAAGCTGCCGTTTTGTGAGCTGAAGGAAGGTCGCCAGCTATGTTGGAGAGCATGGCTGTGGAATAAGATCCGACGAAACATATACAGAAGCTCGACAACTTGCTCTGGTTTCACGGGTTGGGGCGAACATTAACAGAGAATACGTACAACAGGTTTATTCGGCGCCTACGATGACAAATTTAGGCTGCCTACAATGGTTCCTTTGTCTACAATGGGACCTTCAGCATGCGTACCTACATGCCCGAGGGGTGCAGCTGACTGGATCTTGTAGGGCACCTTCAGCCAGAAACTCTCTCACACACATCACATCACAAGAAGGGCGTTCTAAAGATAAAGCAGCTTCAATCCCCTACCTAGTGAGACTTAAGCACCGGGACAGTTCACAAGGATCTCCCTAAGTACATCCTCAAGAGACCTGTCCGTCTGGCTATCCAAACCCCACGACCACTGCTTGCTGACTCTCCCCCCTCCTTCGAGAAAGGCTCCTGTCACTGTCAACTCTGGACCAGCTTCCCTGACGACAAAGTCAAACCCAACCCCAAAATCGCCCGTGTCATCCACCAACCCCTTTTCATCCGATCGAGTGGACCATTTCGCAAAGCTTTGCTCGTTGTTGGTCTTCTTCAACACCTCCAAGACTGACAGCAAATGCGCCGTCAGAGCCCGCGGTACAGCACCGTTCAGATACCACACAGCGTCGTTAGCATCGAGGTACTCCTCAGGATTTGGCGGGAAGGAACCCTGCAAAGGATTGGGGGGACTGCCCGGCTGAGATGGTGGTGGTGATGGTGGCAGGCACCAGATGGCAAAACGCGGGCCATCTGCCTGAGGCGGCTTGAGCATCACCCGGAGGCGGGATTGAGGGGTAATTTCCACGTCGAACTCAACCGCTGGGGGAGTGTATAGTACCGTTCCAACGTCATCCGCATCAGCGGCGGCACCTGCGCCGGGCGGTGCGCGAACTGGCGGCTCTCTCAGCAGCACCGAAGCGGGCAGGCCGGCCGAGCGTAGGACCTTGGAATACGCGAGAAATTGCTGAATAAACTCGCCGATGTTCTTCTCGTGTTCGAACCACGAAACGATAGGGGCGAGGAGGGAGTACACGGGAGGTGATGTTTGAGCCGCGTGCCTGTCGGCTCGTCTCCTTTCATTAAGTTTGTGGGCATGGCATAGCTGCAGCGACAAGGCCAAGCTCAACGATTCAGCAAAGTGGTCCTTTGGCCCTGGATGGCTTGAGTCCGCAAGCTCCCCCCCCAGTGAGACGAGCTGAATTGAGATGATCCGGGTTGTGTTCACAGCGTATGTGACAGAAGACCTCGACATGCGTACATTGCGACCGCCAAGCGTTCGGGCTTCTCTGTTGATCTCATGCCACAGCTCTTGGGCAAAAATGGTATCTCGAGCGTCTTTGACACGGTCGACGAGTGTTGCGTTCTCTGGCAATGGCCTCGGCAATGACGACTGACCAACAACTTTGCCGTCATCGACGATGTTGACGCGGATGCGCTGAGATCCACCACCCCTCGTTCCAAGCTCCAGCTTGACGGAGCCATCATCTGCTCTCCTCAGCGGTGCAATCCCACTGTCCTTGAACTCTGGAGCGGCGTTCAGAAACCCAAAGCTGACGCACATGGTCTGCGGTTCTTGAGACATGCGAGCGACTTTGAAGCCAGCTTCTTTCACCGCGGACACCTCGGACCAGTACTTCTCTTCCGCCTGGATTTGGTTGTCCAGCCTCGTCTGTGCGGATTGAGCCATGCTGATGCACTTTTCCAACGACAGGTAGCGCTGGCCAATAGCTATCATCCTGTTCTCAGTCTCTCTAGACTGAGCCAGGGCAGTCGGGGCTGCAAGCATGGTGGCGCCCAGAGTCCCAAGGCCGACAGTCGCGCGCGTCTCTGGGCTGAGTGTGCTGGTAGCTTGAGTGGGAGTTTCCCTAGAGACCAGAAGCGAGAGGAAGTCAAGAGCCCAGTTTGACGTTGCCAGGGCGGCTTGGGTTTGCTGAAGGAGCTCGGCTCGTACGATGTTGATATCCTGGGTCTCGGCCGATTCCTCAGCTTCGGTCTGGGCAGGTTCCTCGGTTTCATTCGCATCAGCCATTTCGACATCATTCTGGCTATCATTGTGGCCAGCAGCAGCGGCTTTGCTCCGTCGAGCTGTCACCATGGACCGAATACCGCCAGGCTGTGAGCGTACTCGGGCCCAGAATTCGGCAATGTTTTGTGGCCCTCTTGGCTTCGCAGCTGGCGGTTGCAGATTGAATGGTCTGTCGTCCATGATTGTGCATGTACTATCACTCAGAGATGTTTTGTTTTGAATAAAAGAAAGTATGCTGGATGTCTCTAATGCCTGGTGATGCGCGTTGATATCTGCCCGTGATGTTCACGTTTCGCGGTGGCTTGAGCTCCAAAGAAGCGTTGGTTTGTTGCCCGAAGTGGTTAGCGTGGAAGGCACAGAATGGGGGTTGAGAGAGAAATGGAAAGAAGTCAGGCTTCTTCAATGTTGCTGTTGGATTGTGCAAGTCAGTTCCCACCCCCACTATCACCTATATATTCTCCTTTGTCTCTCCAAATTGCCATCAAGGCTGTCGCTGTGATGTTTGAACTTGCAACAAATTGTTTGATGAGAGTGGAAGCTGCAAGCTGCAGTCGCGGCCGCCGGAGGGCTTGGAGATGCTCCGTAAAGTGGGGTCGAAGTGACCCTCCCACTCAAGCTCCAGGGTCCCCCGCTGCTCCCGAAAGGCAAAAAAAGCACTTCAGCTCCCAAATTATGTCATTGCTCTGACTACGGGGTGCTGTTCCCAGAAACCCCTCACCTGTCGTTTCTGCGATGCAACAGACGCAGGAGCTGCAGGTGGTGCTGATGGAGCATGGAAGGTGAGGAAAACCGTAAAGCGCTGCCCGCTACCAAAATGAGGGATATTTAACGTGTGCGACACCGGCGCTTCTTCACTGCGTTGTCTGGTAGTGTCAACTTCAACGGAAAGCTAAAGGGAGCTGTGTCCTGGAAAACACCCCGCGCTCCTGATAAGATAAGAGCTTCCTGCCCACTCTCTCCCACTGGCCAAGGGAAGCACTCGTCAGCTGCAGTTGGCATGAGGGTGGTGCTGATATCCTCCAACGTCGTCTCGATTCTCCGTCTTCCGTCTTCCGAACATTCAAAAAGGCCGGAAAACCCGCGCCCTGCTGCCCTACCTCCAATAGGTTCTAAACACCCTTTGGTATATTGAATATTCCTACACCGGGCTCTGCGGCCTGGAGCATGCCTTTACTTGACACAGGCTTTTTCCTTCGGCCTTTCTCCATCGTCATCTATCCGTTCTGGACGCTACTGGCCTTTTTATACCGCCACTCCCCCCTCCGTTTCCTTTCCTCGACTCTCCAACCTCTTTTCGGACTTCGCAACACCATCGACATCGACCCCGAGACAGCCGAGCCATCCTCTCTCAACATGTCGGCCAAGAAGAAAATCGCCATCATGACCTCGGGCGGTGACTCCCCGGGCATGAACGGCGTGGTGCGCGCCTGCGTGCGAATGGCCATCCACATGGGCTGTGACGCCTATTGCATCTACGAAGGGTACGAAGGCTTGGTGCGCGGAGGCGACCTCATTCGAAAGATGGAGTGGTATGATGTCCGTGGCTGGCTCTCTGAGGGCGGCACTCTCATTGGAACTGCCCGGTGCATGGCCTTCTTTGAGCGTGCTGGCCGCATTGCTGCTGCCAAGAACATGATTCTACACGGCATCGATGCCCTCATTATTTGCGGAGGAGATGGTTCCCTGACGGGCGCCGATCGGTTCCGTGCCGAGTGGCCCTCGCTGCTTGACGAGCTTGCTGCCAATGGCGAGTTCACCACCCAGGAGCTTCAACCATTCAGACATCTCAACATTGTCGGTCTCGTCGGTTCCATTGACAACGACCTCTCTGGTACAGACGCCACCATTGGCTGCTACTCAGCGCTCGCAAGAATCTGCTATGCTGTCGATCTTATCGAGGCCACCGCCTCTTCCCATTCCCGAGCCTTCGTCGTAGAGGTCATGGGGCGGCATTGTGGGTGGCTCGCCCTGATGGCTGGTGTTGCGACAGGTGCGGATTTCATTTTTATTCCAGAGAAACCTAGAGAAGACAACTGGAGAGAGGAAATGTGCGGTATCGTTGAACATGTGAGTACACCCTGCTGTAAAACATTCCGCCGTGGTGGGTGAAGCTGAACTGTTCGAATCAGCACCGCAAAATCGGGAAGCGGAAAACAATCGTGATCATTGCCGAGGGAGCACTCGACAGAGAAGGAAACAAGATCACCCCGACAATGGTCAAGGATCTTCTTGCCGACAAGGATGGCCTCGGCCTCGACACCCGAATCACGACGCTGGGCCATGTCCAAAGAGGTGGAACAGCTGTTGCTTACGACCGCATGCTGGCGACACTGCAAGGCGTCGAGGCTGTCAAGGCCGTCCTTGAGGCCACGCCCGATACGAAGACATGCGTCATTGCTATCAACGAGAACAAGATTGTGAGGAAGCCACTTATGGAGGCGGTACAAGACACAAAGAAGGTGGCCAAGGCGATTGAGCGACAGGACTTTAATGAGGCCATGAACTTGCGAGACGCCGAGTTTTCGGAGCAATACAAGTCTTTCATGATGACCACGGCGGTCCAAGTAGACAAGGAGCTGTTGCTGCCGGAGAAAGAAGTATGCGCTCCCTTCCCCTCATTTGAACCTGACGCTCCGTCAAGTGCTAACAATATTTGAAGAGGATGAGAATTGGATTCATCAATGTTGGTGCGCCGGCCGGCGGTATGAACGCCGCTGTTCGCGCTGGCGTAGCCTACTGCTTGTCCAGAGGGCATGAGCCGATGGCGATTTACAACGGTTTTGCCGGATTTGCACGACACCATGGAGACACCCCCATGGGATCAGTTCGGCCCTTCAACTGGCTAGAGGTGGATGGCTGGGCAAGCAAAGGAGGCTCCGAAATTGGAACGAACCGCGAGCTCCCAGCCGAGTCCGGCATGGAGACCATTGCCAACTTGATTGAGCAGTACAAATTCGACGCCCTATTTCTCATTGGCGGCTTTGAAGCTTTCCATGCTGTCTCGCAGTTGCGCAAGGCTAGGGATGTGTATCCATCCCTGTGCATTCCCATGACGTTACTCCCCGCCACCATCTCCAATAATGTTCCAGGCACAGAATACTCACTCGGTTCGGATACGTGCCTGAACGAACTGGTCGAGTACTGCGACAAGATCAAGCAGTCGGCCTCGGCAACCCGGAGGCGTGTCTTTGTCATCGAGACACAAGGTGGACGCTCTGGTTACGTTGCGACACTCAGTGGCCTCGGCGTCGGCGCATCGGCCGTGTATACCCCGGAAGAGGGTGTCAGCCTCGAAATGCTCGCCGCGGACGTGCGCCATCTCAAGAATGTCTTTGCTCGTGACCAGGGCCAGAGCCGTGCCGGTCGCCTCATTCTGATTAACGAGAAGGCTTCCAGTGTGTACAATGCCAAGCTGATTGCCGACATTCTCCGGGAGGAGTCTCACGGCAAGTTTGAGAGTCGGGAGGGCATTCCGGGCCACATGCAGCAGGGCGGCACGCCGTCGCCTATGGACAGGTGCCGGGCTGTCAGGCTGGCCATACGGTGTATCCAGCACTTGGAGCAGTTTGGTCGCAACGTGCATAACAGGGTCAAGGTTGACCCGACGAGCACCACAGTTATTGGCATCAAGGGCGCGAGTGTTGTCTTTACGCCTATTAAGCACGTTGAAGAGGAGGAGACAGACTGGCCCAACAGGCGGCCCAAGGCGGCGCACTGGCTGGGAATGAAGGAGATTGTTGATGTGTTGGGCGGCCGTCCCAGGTACGAGCACCCCGAGGCGGACTTGACGGGGATTAAGGCGAAGGACGTCAAGCGGGGGATTGTACCGCTTTGAATGAGATGGGACTGAAGAGGAATTAAAAGGGGGTTTGTTTACGGTTGCTCCTCTCTGTGGCCTGGGTTGATATTGCTTTGAACGGCATTTTCCCATCAAGTATCACTTTGTTCTTGTAGTCTCCTACTACCGCTGAAGGTTGGGTTTTTCTTCAAATTCATACTGGAAGGGAAGAGAAATTAGACAAGGAAAGGAGGTTGGGTTTGGTTGATCAAGAGGGAATGGGATGGGATGGATGACCATTCTGGGCTTGGGACAAAGCATCATTACCTTGACTTGCTTCCTTCAAACGGCACAAAACAAAAAAACACGATGCAGTATAGTGCAAAGATAGGCTTTTCCGAACATACTATCATGGCTTGACCTTTTGGATGGCTTACTTACCTTGTAAGCTGTGGAGTGATGTCGTTGGAAGGCATGAAATCCATGAGACTTGATATTGGATGATGATGATAATGAAAAGGCATGAGATGGGCGAGATGGAGTGTTCAGGGGCTGATATGCAAACCAAGACGTGACTTTATTGAGAACTGGCAAGGGGACCAAAAGAGGAAGGGTTACTTTATTGGGCTGAGAGGCGTCTTGAGAACAGGCCAGAGACCATCAGCTTTTCCAACAGATACTAGTATCGGAGGGTTGGGTATGAAGTATGAGTTGCGTTGTTCATATTTCTTCTTGGGTTTTTTTCGTCTTTTTTTTTTGATCTTTTCGAATGTTGTGTTCTTGGTGAGAAGAGCAAGTCGTCCATGCATTTTGCTGGTTGCAATGATGAACTGAGTCTACAATTCGGTGATCGGCATCTCTCACTGCCTTTTATGTATTCGGCAGCTGACACGAGGGTTTTTTGTCTATTGTTTCTCCCTTGCCGACACGACAGCATGTGATGAGCTTTGATGTCCATACGTAGGTACATACACTATTTAAGTGATCAGTAAGCACCACTGCAGCAGAGAATGGTAAAGCGATTGCTAATTTCGGTGTTCAGCTAGGTTTTCGGTGGATAGGTGGGGGTGGGGGCGGTTCGCTTTGGGCTACTGCGAGGACACGGGAGGGCAAGGTAGGCAAGAAGACAAGCGAGTGGATGGTGGGGGCCAGTGTTTTATGGTTCTATCGTGGGATGTGGGAATGATGGTACGAGATTGTTAGTGGGTTATCTTAGTCTTGTGGAAGGGAAGGTTGGGGGCCAATGAGAGGGCGGGGAAATACGATGGTGATGGATGGGCAAGGGTTTTGGGTTGTAAGCTGACCGGGTGGCGGGAATGGGTTGTGGATGTTGATCAGTCTGTTGTTATGGTGAGAATGATTAATGGGCTTTGAAGTGTGATATCCCTTTGATTTTGGAACTGAGGTTGTATAAAGTGATGCTGTATATCCATCTTGATTGAGCCGAATTGACCTTCATTTTTCATCATCATGGTTTCTGAAAGAGTTGCGATTTTGATGGAGTGAGGCTGGCTGTGCTGGGTGAGGGGATATACGAGCGTACCGTTCTGGGCTAGTCAACCGATACAACTTCATAGCGCGCGATAATCTTAAAAAGTTAGTGGGTCCCGCGGAAGACAAGCTCATGGCGCACTGGGATCTTGAGCTTTAATTCTCGTTAGTATTCCTGATTAGGTCCTCGGAAGTAAGGAATGATGCTGCCTTGAGCTTCATGAAACAGTCTATCAGAGCCCTATGAACCTGTCTCAATAATAGCCTTCTGTTGATGCTAGGACTTGAGCAGCAGTTTTCCTCTTGCAACGTTTGTTCTTTCAGGCAGGCCATGCTCTTCGTCCAGCTAAACTTCGAGTTGTCGGAGATCCCGCCAAAAGACCCAAGATTTGACCTTGCCGTCCGCTGGCAGTCACCCGTCGTTACAATAAGAGACGACCTGCATTGCGGCTGCTGCAGGGGCAACTGTGCCGCAGATTACTGATGTGAAGCTAAAAACTGGCCTTGCAGGGGAGCAGGCCAATCAGGTCGAGGTAGTGATGACCAAGAAAGAACATTGCCCGAATAAGCACACCAAACCAGCTCCTCCTACCTAACATCGCCAATGTCAGCACCAAAAGCTCACGCTTTTCTTGGACATGCTAGTACTGCAGAGTTTAAAGTGGAGGAAAAACAAGGGCAAGGGGAATTGACGATGACAGAGCTCCCGAACCAGATCCCCTTGCGGATTAGGGGCTGCTACCCGCTCCGGGAGAGTGAGGCCCGAAATGTGTCCCCGGTCTAGACGACGTCTCGGGAGGGGAAGGGTCCGCCTCTTCCAAGGCCAGTCTCATCATGTCCATCATCTCACGCCTTTGCTGATTTTCTCTTTTTTTCTTTGCCTCTTGCCCTCGTCGCCGCGTCTGCCGCCTGTCCCTCGTTCTTTCAAGCATCCTTCGGCGGTTCTCAGGTCGTGGGCGACAGGCACAGTGAAGGAGGAGCGATTTCCATTTCTTGCCTATTCCTTGGGCGTTTCTTCTCACCCACCACTTATTTGGGCGAGCGGTTGAGCAAGTGGAACAGGGAGCCCTGCAGCACCGAGCAACAGTTCGAGCTTGGGATCACGAACTGACAGTAGACGGTGGTGGACTTTTCGAGCTGTCTATCTTTCTCCCTTGCGATGACTTCATTACTGTCATCACTGCTCCTTCTTCGAGCTGCAGTCTCACCAGCACATGCACGTGTTGCTGCTTGGTGGAATGGCGTCGGACCACAGATCATTCTCCAGAATGAAACAACAGGCCTCATCCGGTACAGCAGATGCAACCTTTTCGACAATCCAAAATACTCTTACACCGACGGGAGCGTTCTATCTCTCACCTACAAGCCTAAAAATGACACGCCTCTGGCTGGCTCCGGATACTGGTCAACCGAGTTCACAGCGTAAGTAGTTGGTTGATACTGATGGCAGGATCTCGATGTTAACATATGTCATCCTAGTGCCTCGATATACTATTTGACCGAGAGATATGAAATTGCCAACGGTTTATTTCACTGCAACATGACCACTGGTCTGTTTGAGAGTAAAGGAAACTGGATCATCAGCAAGCTAGCGCCTAGCATCCATCAAAACACAGGATTAGCATCCTTGCTGCTGGGTGAAGAGGTTCGTTTTGCTAGACTCGATTGTACACGGGGAATCATATGCTAACAGCGACCAGGGCGGCTACCGTTTATTCTACCATAATAAAGATGGACAGATTGCCCAACTGGGTTACACAACGGACGATGGCCAGTGGTTGTACAAGGGCATGATCAGCAAAGATGTCAACACCGTGCCCGCTCTTGGTGCCGTCTTCCCTACAGGCAAGAAAGAGAATATCACTGTTGTGTCTACCAGAGATGAGAAGAATATTGGCGTCACGAGGTACAACAGTGAGAAGACATGGTGGAGGTGTATGTATCCGCCTTGCTCCCAATTTCAACACCTGATGCTGACTAAATTGAATAGCGACACTTCCACAAGCTCTGGAAGACGAAGGCGGTGTCATCACCAGCAAGACGAACAAAACCGACATAGCAATCAACGCAACAGCGCCAGTTAACTTCACGTTGCCTGCTTATGATGCGGCCACAAAGGGAATGGGCATCAGCATCGACAGCAACTACACACGCTTCATCTGGTATATCGGCACCGATAAAAAGATCCACCAGATTGGAAACACCAACTACTTCTGGAGTATACGAGACAACCAGACAGAAGCGATCTGGCCCGAGGCAGACGAACCAAACGCGAGTCTCGGCGTTGCTTCAGATTTCGGCTCCAGCCTGGTACACCTCTACTACATGGCCAAAGGAAAGCTCGTCCAAGTCAAGTACGAACACGACTCCTGGAAAGCCGCCTCCAACGTCCCAGAACCCCCCGCCGAGCAGACCACCACCTCCTCTACCCCAGCCCCAACCACCATCGACTCACCTGTCTCCGACGAACCAGACGTACCAAACGAGGGCCTCTCCCCCGGAGCCAAAGCCGGAATCGGCGTCGGCGTCTCCCTCGGCGTAACCGCCCTCGGAGTCCTCCTCGCAGTCCTCATCCTCATGAAGCGCAAAAAGCACGAAGGATTCGAACGCCCACCCCAGCAAAACACCTCCGACGACGGCGGCTCAACCCTCGCCCCTACCACCCCCGCCCCCTCTTACGGTGTCCCCCACCCCCAAAACCCGGGAATGGTCCACTACAACAACATCGCGCCTCAGTACCACAACAACCAAATGGCGCACTACGACGGTTACGCCTGGGACCAGAAGCAATACGCCCCCATCCCGCCGAGCTCACCCCCGGCATCGCAGCCATACAGCTCGCCGCAGTCAACGTATGCACCCGTTCACCAGCTCGACTCGACAACCCGCCCTACGGAGCTCTACGCCCAGCCGCTGTATGAGCTACCGAACCAGACAAACTCCCACGAGCTGGTGGCTGAGCCCCCGCGGAGGGCCGCGGAGCAGCAGCAGCAGATGTACGAGACGCAGCAGTTTGAACAGCAGAGGCGGGAGATGTATCAACAGCAGCAGCAGGCGCAGATGTATGCGCAGCAACAGCCGCCGCAGTATCAGCAGCATCCACAGTAAAAAAACGAAACAAAATCGATACCCGAGACTTTTCTTGTGAAGGCGTGAAGGACTTAATTTGGATCAATGGAGTTTTTGGAATGGCGAGGAGGTTTAATGGGTGTATGTAGCATAGTTGTGCGATATTTTCCACAGTTGACCCCTTCACGAAGAGGGCACTTTTCTTTGTACTGTACATATACCACTACAAACCATTTTTCATTGATATCAAGACCTGCTCCCATTATTCTGCAATTCATGACCTTAACTTTGCCCTTGACTACCTGGCCCTAGCTATTCGCGCCGCTCCATCTCCTCCTCCCCCTCATACGAGCCTAGGTCAGACCGAGTAAGACTCGGGAAGGTCCTAAGAGAGTCCCAGGCAGCATGCTCAGGTAACTTCACCAGATAATCATCAAATCCCAGACACAAATCTCACAAAATCAAATAAATTCAGCAAGGCTAAACCATCAGCTACCAGCTAGTCCCCCATTTAACCCCCAACCAAGCTGCCCACACTGACCAAATCCACGACAATACAAAACCCATACATAAACAAAGCCCACTCACGCCTCCCCTTCCCCGTCCCTTTCACTAACCCAACCATCCCCTACACAACGCCAACATAATGCATATTAACCCCCTTACACTTTCCCCTTTCCCCTCTCTTTTCCCTTCCTGAGCAATCCATTCCCTTCCCATGTCTCCCATGCCATCATATCATGCTGTGGAGCGTCCCCCTCTTCACCCAAACCCAGCCAGTGAGTCTAATCAGAAACCACCGCCAGTATATAATCTAAGAAAAAGGGGGGATCATGAACCCACCATCACTCTTGACAGGAAAAACCCAGACTGAACCCCCCCATGACAGGGCAAAGAAAAGCTATATATCTGTTCTGGACAAAGAAAGAAAAAAACAAAAACACAAACAGGAAAAGAAAACAGACAGAAAATATTGACATTCCGAAAGGTAAAAAATGAACGTCGCCTGCGTCCATCTGAGTGCGTCCCGCTTGAGAGCTGGAGGCCTGTCTCCCTGATGCAAAAGCCGTGTGTCTGCTGAATGAAGAGGCCTGCCCGCGTAACAAGAGACGCCTGTCACGATAAGAATGACGCCCTGCCAGTTACAAACAACCACGCCTCCAAACTCATTAATAACACCTATCAATTCGTCCCTCTAAGGCCCATCCGCTCAAACGCTGATGGCCTTTCAATGCATCAACAAGGCCTCCCAACTCGTCAATAAGGCCTATACACTCCACGCTTAGGCCTGTCGAATTCATATTGATGCCTATCCGCTCAGTCAACAACACCTCCCAACTCAGCGACGAGACCCGACGCCAAACAGATACGCCAGCTCCCGCTCACTCAGCCGGCCCAACTTCTTGCTCTCGCCAGCATCCAGCGCCGTCTCCACCAGCTCCCTCTTCTGTTCCTGCAGGCTCAAGATACGATCTTCAACCGTTTCCTTGATCAAGATCCGGTGTACCTGCACCTCCTTCTGCTGGCCAATACGATGAGCCCGATCAACCGCCTGCATCTCGATGAATGGGTTCCAGAAGGGGTCGCAAATAATAACGCGTGACGCAACCGTGAGGTTGAGACCAGCGTTGCCAGCCCGGAGAGACACCAACATGACCTTGTTCTCCGGGTTCTCCACAAAATCCTGAACCGCCTCATCGCGCCGGGTGCGAGACATGTCGCCCGTGTACCGGCAGTGGCGCAGCTTGAGGTTGTACTTGATCTGGCATTCGATCAAGTCCAAGAGTGAAGTCCACTGAGAGAAAATGATGGTCTTCTCATTGGTCTCCTGGATCGTCTTCAGAAGCTCGATAACCTGGGTGACCTTCGCTGAGTCCTCCCAGTTGTCCCGCAGGTAGTGCATATATCTTCGGCGAGCCTCCTTGTTTCTGCCAGCCTCGACGCGGAGCGTCCGCAACTGGCCCGGGTTGACTGGCTCAACCTTGCTCTTCCCCTTGCTTTTGCTGGCTGCCTTTTTGGCCGCCTTCTTGGCCTTCCTTGCTGCCTTTTTGGCTTCCTTGGCCTCCCTTGCTTTCGCCTTCTTGCTCGCCTTGGCCGCAGCTTCAATCTCGGCGTCAACCTTCGCATCCTCGTCGAGTTCATCAGCTTCATCATTGACGATGAAGTCCTCAAGACTCCCGACAGAGTCATTGTCAGAGTCCAACTCTTCCTCGGATGAGTCAGTCCAGTCTGAAATCTCAGGCAGTTCCTCCTCCTTGACCTCCTCCTTGGAAAGGGTTTCCGGCATGTGGATTCTTCGAAAGGTCGTGTACTTGATGATCTTCTGCGAATCAACTGGACCCCGGCATTGCGGGCATTTGGCGCTGGCATTCTCGTTGCCTGCGACAAGGTTATTCCTGGCTGAATTGTCTGTCAACGAAGTAAAGCATTCTGTGCAGGTGTCATGACCGCAAGGGATGACCAAAACTGGATCCTCTACGCCGTCGTAACAAATCGGACACTCGAAAGCATCAATTTCCTTGATCCGCTGGATGACAGCGGCGTCCATCTTCTTGGCCAGGTCGTCCATCTTCTCGTCATCAGATGGGCTGTTGACACACTCAAAGTCAGTCAAGTGAGGATGGCAGCACGCCTGACGAAGTCGCAACAAGAGAACAAGAATGTTGGAGTAATTTCGACTAACAGTCCCGGCGCGCAAGTACTTGTTGAAGACGACTTGAGATCTCGTCTCAAGGTCTTGGTAGAATTGCTTCTCGTCGGCTGAGAACTCAACAAATTCCGATCTCTCGGTCTTGGGAGGTAGAGTCAAGATGGGTTTGCCATCTATTTCTGATGACTTCATCCGCCGCAACATGATGGCCTTGAGAACAACCTGGAGTTTCGACATTGCCTGGCTGCGAAGATGATCATTGTTGTTATTGTTTCGGGGACCAAGACATTTGAATGCCTACATTGCTTGTTAGAGTCGAGATTACCAACGAGAACAATTTGCTCAACATACCTGCTGAAAGTGCCTGTGATCAGAGAAGGGCTTGATTCTTAAAAATCTAATGAGGGGGTAGAGCTCTGACACATTGTTCATCATCGGCGTGCCGGTAAGACACCACCGGTGGATAGCATTGATCTTATGCACACCCTTTGAGCTTTGCGTGTCCTTGTTCTTGATACATTGAGCTTCATCAATGATAATGCGGTAGAACATGCTGTTAGGGTGAAGCACCGGACATTTCTTGGCAAGCTCAGTATCATCCCTTTCTGAGTACAAGGCGGCCGCGTTGCGCTGCTCAACGTGCTTCTCGTACTGGCGCCACTCAGACGATATAGAACCATATGTTGTGAGCACCACATCATAATTCCTGAGCTCTGAGAACGGGAGTTTTTTCTTTTGGTGAAGAAGGTAGACGCTCATCTTGTGGGTTCCCTTAAGCTTATTCTTCACCTCGTTCTCCCACTGCTTGATGAGGGCGACAGGGCCGATGATCAAATTAGTCTACCAAATGTTAGCATCTGAATTGTGTTGGAAGTGAATAAAAGAGTGCCTATTTGTGCCTTATCGAGGGGTCCGTTACACCTTACTCCGCATACAACACTCCGTTTAATGCCTTCAAAAGTCCAAGAGACCCATGTGGTTGTTCCGGCCTTTGGTGATAGTGCCGAAGAACAACTATACGCGTCAATTGAATGTTTGTAGGCATCAAACGGAGTGCTGTATGTGTTTAAGTTGTAATGGACCTCCCTGATAAGGCACAAATAAGCAACCTCAAACAAAAAAAGAGGGCGGAGGTCATACCCGAATTCCAGGGGTCTCAGAGGGCCTGGACGTCATCAACGCCAATGTGGACACTGTTTTACCCAGACCCATATCGTCGGCGAGGATCCCGCCCTTATTTATCCCCGTTTCCATATCCGTCATCCACTTCAAGGCAAGCTGCTGATGAGGGTAAAGTGGATATTTCATGCCAGGTGGCGTTTCCCCCCGTTCCTCCTGCGGAATCTCCATGTCTGGGCGAATATTTGAGAGCAGCTGCTGTATCTCTTCCTCGGTTTTGACGGGATTGTGAACAAAGTCGTCCAAATAGCTAGCGAGCTGCGGGTTAAGGGGGTTGCCATTCCCATCGAGCATATTCTGGAAGTCAATCTGGTTTGTGCGGTGGATTGTCGCAGCTAGACTTGGTTGGGTTGATGCGCCCAGGTAATCCAGATCGAAGAAATTCCCGTTGTTCAACAAACCTGGTCGGTCAGTATTGGGCCCGGCAAAGCGGCTAAGACTTCCAAAGCCTGGCACTGACGGGTTCCAAGGGGGATCGAACCCATTCGGCTGTAGCTGGAAGGTGTCGGCGGAGGAAGAGTGCGCATGGAAAGGTGCGACGGGTGAGATGGTGGTTGAGGACGACCTTGCTGCCACGAATTGTAGCCAGCAGCGGCCTCATCGCCGCCACTATCAGAGTCTTCCCATGTCCCTGGCATTCGAGACGGGTGCTCGTTTGCCTCATGTTTGATGCCCGCCACTCGACTCGGGGTGACAGTCCAGCTTGGACCCCCGCTGAACTGCCTTGGCTCAGTCTTGACAGTGGATACTGTGTTTTGTGGGTAGCTGTTAGTTCGCGGTGTTTGGGAACCGGGCCCTCGACTGGTGGACGTCCAATCCCAGCCCGACCCCGTGATACCCGACCCTGAATTCTGCGAGTAGCTCCCATTTCCATACGTCCCATTGCTCTGTGTCCCAAACGTTCCTGAAGGAATTCCCTGAGATAGGCGAGGCCTGGCAGGCAGGTTTGACGTCTGTTCTGGCCTGATAGGCTGCGTCATCTGATTCGATAACTGGCTACTCGATGGTTGTCGGTGTAGAATTCGGTCGAACGCATTTGTTTGGCCAGTGGGTACCGAAGAACCGTATTCGACTGGCGTTGAGGTGCATTGAGATAATTGTCTCGCGAAAGCAGCATCTCGATCACGTTGAGCCTTCAACTGCGCAAGGCGCTTTTCCTCTTCTTGGGCTCTCTGCTGTATGCTCCGCCAATCATCGTCCCTGGATGGAAAGTTAGCACAGAGCCTCGGAGTTTGGCATGGGAGTGCTTGCTCAGTAAGGTCGATAATTTCTGGGTCGTCGTCCACATCATTACTCCCAAACCCCTCAAAACTAGAATCCCCAAATCCTGGGCTCGGTGACGCTCGGTTAGAGTTATTCGGACCCCATATTGACGTATTAACATTCAGGTGAGCACTTCCGAACGAACGTTTTCGAGATCCGGAGGCTGAATGGTGGGGCGTAGGTCTTCCAGGGCTTGAACTCGGTGGGTTCGACATTCTCGAAGACAAGCCGTTGGCTAAGTTAGAAGAAGCTGCGAGGTGATGGTTAGCTGGAGTAATACTTTGAAATGTCGTGGACAATTGTTTTAAATATGTGGCATTGAAGAAAAGCCTCTGAGGGGTAAGGTTTAATAGGACTTGGTGTTCGTACCTTGACCTGTGACCGGAACTATCGTCAGCGTACCGCCCTGCCCAACGCCATTGGAGCCATAGGGGAGTATGGAACCTGAACTAACCTTGTGAAAGCGTTCCACGAGCCCTCTCTTTGAGCTTAATCAGTTCGGCCTTAGCGTCCCGTATCTGCTTGTTGATTTCAGGAGTCCTGGGCTGCTCCGCCAACGACTTCAAGATCGTGCTCTGAAACGCAATTTCGTCTTCGAGGTCCATGAGGGTCGGGTATGGTGATTGTGACGATCACTGACGGCGCCTGAGGTGAAGAAAGAAAACACAGGGGGCAGCGTCGCAAAGCGGGCAGCCACATGCAGTCAGGCTGCCTTGCCAAAAGCATCCGGAAGTGCAGCTTGTGAGCGTGCGCCTTCTTCGGTTTAGGTTTTGTTGGACAACCTGAGGAAGGCAACTTTTGTGGATAGGGCGGGGGAGTTCAGGCTGGCAGTGGTGAGTGGCACAGTGGCCTTTCCGCTTCGAAAGTCGGTCAGTCCTCAAACCAAACAGAGACGAGGGCGAAGAAGAAATCGCAGAGCAGACGAGGCTTTCGGGGCTTGCAGCTTGCAAAGCCAACCAAGCGTTGGCACGGGCGGAAGCAGGCAAATGGTCGGTCAGGTCGCTCGGTACCTTACCCTTCGGTTTTTGTACTGCAGCCTGGAGAAGGCAATGATCGCCTGGTATGCTTTTTCTTGCCTGGAACTTGGCGCGCATTTGGTACAGTCAGTCGGGCAAGCACTCTGAACCAAAAAGGCGGGCAATTCTCCTTTGTCGCGCAATTTGAATTCCCATTGGATTTCAACCTGGAACCTTTCATCCCTTTCGTCCCGCATCGCTGCCAGTGACTGGCAACCTGTGAAAAGTCAGGCTTACCTCTGAGCTTAGCAGCGAGCGCAGGATAGGATACCTGGACCTCGCGATTATTACAGCCCTTTCTGTGCTTGGTGACGACTGAAAGGCTCGGCACTGGATTTGTCGGGCCCAGCGTTGAGTTTCTCGAATTCCCATGTTGCAGCGACACCGGGGCGCGCTCTATCAAAAAGGCAGAAAGTGGGGCACTGGACCCGCTTCTTTTGATCAGCCCCCAGCACCCTCGTCTCTTAGTGGGGTCTGCTCCACTGCTGCGAAACGAAAGTGGGGCCCTCAGCAGGCACACCTGCAGGGATTCAGCTGAAGTCTGCGAAACGAAATCTCTTGGCCTGCAGCTCGTGCGGCTTGACGTGTTGAAAGACTGGCAGATGCCGTTGATATCAGCCTGAGTAAAACGGAGAGCACTCAACAAAAAAGAGCAAACGGAAACTTTGCGACCAACAACATTTCAACTCGCAACTCATCATAAACAAAACTTTATAAAGCAAACATGCTCTGGGCAACAAACAGTAGAATTTCAACATGCCTTACACAGCCCCTGCGAGGCATTCGGGGTTTAGATGAAAGATGGATTGCTGATATATATCGACGGTGTCATCAACTACTATTACTCAAGGGCCCCGAAGATACGAGCCAGCACATGATTAACCGAAGCCAGGTATTCTACAAAGCGCTCCCGAACGCAATGAACAGCGCGGGTTTGAGGCGAAAGCAAAAGTACAACTCCTGGTAACTCCCCATGAAAATACCCAAAACGACCGACCATGATGCAGTAAGCATTCTACGCGAGCACAAATATCAGGGACACAACTGTGAAATCTCACCAGCCAGACACCCAATCACTCGTTCGGGTTCTCCGGAGGCTCCTCATTGTCGCCATCACTGCCATTGGAGACTTTGTCCCACCAATTGGACACCTTCCCCGTGAACCAATCCCAAAATCCTTTGACCGAGTCACCGACCTTATCTAAGGGCGACTTGTCATCGTCGCCCTCGCCATCGCCCGAGGGACTTGTCGAGGGCTGTGGTGTTGGCTTATCGACCTCAATAGTCTTCTCGACCGTTTTCGTGACCGTCGCTGTCATGGCAACCGAAGAAACACTAGTTGTAACCGGATCGACCATGACTGGCTTCGCTGGTGTCGAGATCGACGAGGCGAGTGTTTGAGTCGTCGCCTCAGCGGACGAATCAGACCCGTGATTGTTGTGAAGGCCTATTGGTTTGAGAGGAAGCCTCAAGGTGCCGTTGTTCGGTGCAGGAGCAATCCCAACTGAATCACAAAGCATGTTGTAAACGTTGATGTTTTCTGTTATTGTTAGCTGGGGCAAGCAAACGGTAGGAGGCAGTGCTACTTACGGAAAACCTCCACCTCACTGTTTGGCTGGTGAGGGAAAGCAGGGCCCCGAGCAACGAAGAGGGCCCTCATCAGAGGGTGTTCATTATCGTAGCCATGTAGACCGCGCGGTGAATAGACCGTGCCCTTCGCTTGTGCTTCTTTCAGGTTCATCTCTTCCATCTTCACAAGCGCCCAACCGGTCTTGGGCACAATCCATAGCGGGGCAATGCGGTCATTCCGGGAGAAATGCCATCTCTCAGGCATGTCCAAGTCTCTGAGGTAGACATCAAGATTTGGGTTTGTCTTGGTTTTCTCAACCAGTTGCGCATGAATCTCCTGTAGATCATCAGCGTTCTTAGGCCTCAAACCAACCAGCGGCCATCCATCGGTGTGCTCAATCTTGTTAATATCGACAAGATCCTCCAGTTGCACGATGCGCGTAATATCAGTAGTTGCCATGCCGTGGTCAGAAACAACGATGACATTGACGATATTCGTCAAGCGCCGCTCCTCTAACCCCTTAAAAATGCGATCTAGCATCTTGTCGACCTTGCCAATAGTAACCTGAATTTCGGTGCTGTTGGGGCCGAATGTGTGACCAACTGAATCAACATTGGGTACATAGGCTGCAATGACCTGAGGGCGCTCATCGTCGGGCATATCCAGAAACTCGAGAACCCGGTCGACCTTCTTGGACAGCTTCTCCTTTCCGTTGTACTTGTCCATGTAGGTGGGGTTGGTGTTAAGGATATGGGCTTCACTCCCAGGCCACATGTGAATCGCCGTCTTGAGCCCTTGCTTTTGGGCTGTCACCCAAAACGGCTCCCCCTTCCACCACTTCGGATCCAAACTTCTCTTCGGGTCGGTATAGTAGAATTCCTCGTTGAGTTCTGGGTCCCAGAAGGAATTACCCACGACACCATGAGCCTCCGGGTACAGCCCAGTGACCAAGGTATAATGGTTAGGGAAGGTGACGCTGGGGAAAGAAGGCAGCATATACCGAGGCGAGACGCCCTCTTTGATGAAAGCATTGAGCCTTGGTGTCAGCCCTCGGTCCACAAAGTCAGCGCGGAAACCGTCCAGGCTAATGATGATGGTCGTAGGGGCAAACAGTGCTGTACCGTTGCTAACCAGTTTCGCAGCTTGATGTGCGGATGCCTTCTTCTCAATCGATAGCTTCCAGGCAACCAAAACCAGAATACCAAACCCAACAATTATAAGCGCATAAAGCAATCCCCAACGACAGCAGTTCCGGCGTCTCTTAGCCTTGACAGCACCCATATGCAGCAGGTTCTTCCTATCCACCTCATCACTGTCATCACGATCACTGCTCTCCCCAGTATCGCTCCCACTCTTCATACCCCCCTCCTCCATTTCATACATCAACTCCCCATCCTCCCCATGTTGCGCTTCAGCCAATAATCGGTCCTTCTTAGCCTTCCTCCTCGCCTTCCTCCTCGACCTCTTCTCCCCGCCCTGATGACCATCAACCGACTCAGCAGAGTGAAACGACGGGCTCGCCGATCTCGATCTCGAAGCATCGCTCAACCTCCGCGAAAAAAGCGTCAAGGGGTTCGGTAGTATCGGCAGCCCAGACCCCCTCCTCTCCCTCTCCTTCTGCCTGCGTGTCTCAGTCACCAACTGGCCTAGCTCCTCCTCCTCCATCAGCACCAATCTGTCGTGTGCCCTCAGCTCGCGGCTGTTCCTCGCACGCATCTGCCTCTCGTCATCCTCGCTGTCCGTGTCTTGATCGCTGCGGATCGAGATGGCATCGGCGTCGTAATCGGACGGTGACAAGAGCTTCTGGTCTCGGCCGCCCGCATTTGTGTTCAGCGGCTGGAGGGGGCGCATCTTGGGCAGGGGTAGTCGACGGCCTACGAAGAGGTCAGCGTGTTCATCGGCTCCTTGGATCGGATCGGTTCGCTCGGCAAACTATCGTCGGTCAATCATCGCACGCTCCGGTTCTACGCGGTGAGGAGTGGTCGGAAAAGGGTTGAAGTCGTTGCTGCTCGCAAATGGGAGACTGCAACGTTGATTTCAACCACATGGGTCGTTCCGGCCCCCGAGTGACCTGGCCCCGTTAAAATTCGACTGTTTCATGTACCCCAGGTGTGGTTCTTGTTTGACAGGCTTGGCTCGCCCCACTCTCTCGGCAGGCCCCCTTTTTGTACAACATCCACGATTTTCGATCACTTTCAATATTGCAGGTCCAATCGATCTACCACAATCGCCGGGGTATAGGTATGAAGGAACGATCGGCAAGACCGAATTGCTTCATCCATTAGCACTAAAACAACGCGAACCTGGATCGCCCAACCCTTTCACATGTCACAAGCCCCAGGCCCAACCCCTCACTCAAAGTTTCACAACATCACACTCAAGCAAAAGGCCATGTGGGATTAACGTACTCAGCCTTGGTTTCACTGCTAATCTCTCACTGTTTCCTGTTTCTCGCCGTGTCACAGTCATTCTTTGGTATCTCATTATCCGTTCAGCCATCAAAACCATCAAGCCATCTCAACAACTGATAGCATACGCCAACAACGCCATATCACGCAAACCTTAAGGCAAGCAATACCCGTAATTGTCCTCCCACTCAATCACTCGCCGCGGCTCACCCGGCTCCGAGGGCTTCCACCTCAAACTCGGCACACAGCCGCCCATCTGCTGATCAAAAACGACCTTGACACTCGCCGTGTTCCTGTTTCCAACAGCCTTACATCCTGTGACGATTTCCTCGTCTGGGTTCCAAAGAACTACTCTCGGCAAGCTCCATTCCTTCGCCTCAGCCAGTGCTGCCTCGAGGAGAACCTGCACATCAGCAACTCTCTGGGCTGCAGTTTGACAGTCGGCTCCATGCACGATTCTCAATATTCGAAGCTTCTTGGCTGGGATATCATGCGCCCAGTATAACCAGCTCCTCGAATTCCCCGTCCTGGCGCCCTTGTAGGTGATGGTCTTTCCCGTCATCCTCACCGCGTCGAATTCAGCACGAGCAAGTTGCCATTCCAAACGGGCGTAGGTGGGGGCAAAGGCCACATGTGTCTTCTTGCTCGGCGGCATGTCTTTGAAGCGTGCGCTGAGTTGGTAGTTGTCCTGCTTGCAAAGCCAAGGGAGATCCTCCAGTCGAAGGAGGTCTACCGTCACGGGGTCGATTAGTCCTGTGGGCCTGTATGAGAACGACGGAGCTCGGGGCCGCTGGCACACTTCACCTTGCGGTGACTGCGGTGGCGACTCGAGTGGTGTCAGAGGTGGTGATTGCGGCCAAGAAAGAAGGATGAGGTTGGCTTGCTTCCCCTGGTACGGAAGCCAGCCCAGCCCGGTGTAGTATTCCCTTCCACTGTCGCTGAAGAACACACTGCATTCGCTGTCTTCATCCATCCGCTCCTTCACATATTGAAGCAGATAGGCAGCCATGCCGAGTCGGCGCCAAACGGGTGCGGTAAAGACGTGTCGGATCGTGTAGCCATATGCCTCTCTGGCAGTGCCGTCAGCAACAAGGATCTTTTGGCGTGTGGCTTCACAGCTGGCGATAATCTGTCTTGGGTACCCTTTAAGATACAGTACCCATTGTCGACGGGAAGACCGGGTCAACTCATGTTCTGTGAGATGACGCTCTCGCTCGATGAATTCATCGGGTGTAGGACAAGCTTCGGCTCTCAGTTCCAGAGCAATACGTTGCTGCTCTGGTGTGGCTTCATCGAAGACGATATCATCGAGAGTCAAGCCCATTGGTTGTGCCATGGTGATTTTGGTAGTGTTGAGACTTGTAAGTCCGTAGCTTGATGGGTGGAGATCAGTTTCTGCTAGTGACAGGGGTTCCAGGCTTCGATGTGAGTGGATCTCACCGGCTGCAGCTTTCCTGTGGGTCCAGAGAGACAGGTTGACGATTTGGAAGTTTGTCTGACGATAATCGGAATGCTAGAAGAGAGTAAGGGACCCTAGGTTTTAATAGGGAGAGGAGGGATGTTGTGCCAGGCAGAAAAGCATGATAAAAACCTAATCTAGTAGGATTATTGTGCGCGAAAGTCAATGTGGGAGGCTGCAAAATATGATTTGACACATTAAACAAGCCTTTCTGAAGCCGTACAGGTCAGCGGGAAAGAGAAATAAGCTTTCTCTTTCCGTGGTGGTGGGCACCCCCCAACACCCCCCGTGATTTGGACTCCATGGAGATCTCCAGACCAGACTTGCCCAATTGCACAAAACTCAGCGTCGCACTTGCCCACCCCGGATCTTATCATATGGTCATCATCGTGGTGTTGGAGGACAGGAAACATGCTGAAAATCTCTCAACAGCCTGGAACCTGACGGTTAGGTGTAGGCCAGAGTGTGGAAACAAGCTCATGGGGAATGGGATTGGGATGCGGACAGGGATGGGCAAATGCAGAGGTCAAGATAGTGGGATATGACACCGCAGATCGCATGCATATGCCATCTCTTTGGGACTGGGGCTTTTAACTCCTCACGCCCCAAATTCAATAAGATTGGTAGCTTAACCTTCAAGCCAGGTCAAGTGATTTGTCGATGATACCGGGAATAGGTCGGAGAGAGTTGACAATCACTCGGGCTTGCATACCGCAGACAACCTTCGGTGGTTGTGAGATCGGACGCCGAAGAAGAGAACCGGGATACGGACCTCCTCTCTCGGTCGATTACACCCGAAGTTGGGAACCACTCACACCTGTCAACCTTATGAGGCAAGGGTGAGCGGCCTTATTCCGCAGAAGACAACAGCACGCCAATGGCATGAGGGGTGAGGTGATTGTTGCTTGGTGCAGACACGAGAGTGAGGAGACGAGTGGCTTGCTCGAAAATCGGGGGGACTTGAGATGACACAGGAAGGCGGATGGCTTGTATCACCGGCCACATCGCACCAGGAGCCTAGGACCGAATAGCTTGACAGTGCCAAACTAACCAGACGCCTACATCATGAGTCTGGCGCGCTCAATATGACAGCTTTGACATTGCTGGTAAGTCGCCATGCTTGAGACTGGAAAAATCATGTCGAAGATCAAAGGCCGAACAGATTGAAAGACGGAGAGGTTGCGGTCCCGAGAGTGAGCGAGTTGGTCCAACAGGGCAGGCAAGGGGTGTCGTCGAACAAGAGCCGGGCCAAGTCCTGTCAAGCCACAGTGCCACGGCTGCCAAGGCCCTAAATTGCCCCGCCCTGTGGCTCAAGCGCCAGTCGCACATGAGTGGTCGGAACCGGCACCAACTCATTCCGCAAAATTTCCACGAGCCCTGCCAATTACCAACGCACACAAAATTTGGTCTGGATATCGGTGCATGGTAGCGACTTCGATTCTTTGACGGCCCCGGAACAGCATCAAAGGTACGCGCGACCCCATCTCCCTGCCCACTGTAATTGTACACGACCCTCTTGTTTTTCTCCTCTTCCATTACGCTTTTCGCACTTCTCCAAGCACCCTGCTGGACCGATCTTACTAACACGACAGCATCACCAGATAGTCGACCAAAATGGCGGAACTCAACATCGGATCGACAGCGTGGCGCCGCGTAGAGGTTGGCCGTGTTCTCAAGCTTGAGAACGGCAGCCTCGCTGCTATCGTCGAGATCATCGACCACAAGCGCGTATGTTTGAACCCAAACCACCGAGAGAATGGCGGGCACCGAATGGCGATATCTACAATGAAGTGAAAAAGTGAATTGGACAGAGAGACTAAAACATTGGATTTCAGGCTTTGGTCGACGGCCCCTCCTCCAACGAGAAGCTCGCCACCCCGCGCGGCGAGGTCTCTTTCGCCCACACCCTCCTGACCCCTATCGTCATCGACAAGCTCCCCCGCGGTGCCCGGACAGGTACCGTCAAGAAGGCCTGGGAGGCTGCCGGCGTTGACGCCAAGTGGGCTGCCACCAACTGGGCCAAGAAGCAGGAGAAGCAGGAGAAGCGCCAGGCCCTTACCGACTTCGACCGCTTCAAGGTTATGCGGTTGAAGAAGCAGAGAAGATTCGAGGAGCGCAAGGCTCTCGCCAAGATCAAGGCCTCGGCTTAAATAGGGGATTGGGCGTCTTGGTAGATGGGAAGCGTTTGGTTTGGCATGGTTCTCTGGGGGAGGAAAAGATGGGATTTCTGAGAGGGTCAGCATAAGGGTCAGCACAACACGGGATTGCTGAGTTATTCTTTGCGTCTATTTCGGAAGGCCTCTATGTCACACTCAACAACGATTGTGGCCGGCGTCATGGAAAGTGCGAATTAAAGCCAAAAATGACATCCACGTCACTAACCATCGAGGGCAAATTGTCGAATGCCGAAACTACGGGATTAGGTTGGTGACAGTGAGCTCTGTCCGTTAAACGAATACCCCAAGAATACATGACGACAATACACTTGCCAAAACCACTCTGTGTCTTCTGTTCTTGTTGTCATGTTCATCTTCAAATACTGTATTTAATTCTCAAGTCCATATCCATGCGTTAATGACGAACGAGTGCCCTGATAACAGGTCTCAACTCACTCTCTCGATAAGAGAGCACTAAGCTCCGTAGTTAGGAGAGGCTCTTGAAATTCAAGCTTGAAGTCCTTGAGATTACCTAATTGGGACTAGCGCCGTTTGTGCATCTTGCGGGGTGCTCCAAGCCCTACCTGAAAATTGGAGCCGAAACTTTTCTTCGCACCACGACGAGAGTCTTCCTACCCCCGCATATCAGGTGTTAACGTCAGTTTTCGATATCAGTGTGAGTACAGCGCGGGAAGTGATTCCCAATGTTTCTTGTTTACGGTCCCTCGGGGAACGGGTGAGGCCCTTTTCGGTCGCACTCGAAGTTCAAGCTTGACTTGTTTCCCAGGGTGGTTTGTGTGTGTTTGGTGTGTGTGCGTTAGTTGCGAGGAGCTGGAGAACTGACAAGGTCAACCCACCAACTAGCTTTCAAGATGGCCAACCCCCGCGTCGAGGAACTCCCCGAGGAGGAGACCAAGAAGACCCAGGTCGAGGAGCTCGATGACTCCAGCGACGACTCCGATGTCGAGGCTGGCGATGCCAGCCTCCCCGCCGGCTCGACCACCATGGTCCACTCCCGCAACGAGAAGAAGGCTCGCAAGGCCATTGAGAAGCTGCACCTCACCCGTGTGCCTGGCATCACCCGTGTCACTCTCCGCCGCCCCAAGAACGTGAGTTTATTTCAGGAAGAGGAGGGGCATTTTGTCGGTTTGGGAATGCCGTTTGGGTTGGGCTTGGAATTGAAGTGCGGGGTTATATGGGAACAGGAATTGGGCTGACCAGGGTGTGGGATGGGACAGATTCTCTTCGTCATCAACAACCCCGAGGTTTACAAGTCCCCCAACAGCAACACCTACATGTGAGTAAAACCGATACAGGTCGCCGTTGGATTTAGGTTGCATGAGGTGCTAACCCCACTTCGCAGTGTGTTCGGTGAGGCCAAGATTGAGGACCTCAATGCCAGCGCCCAGGCCGCTGCCGCCCAGCAGCTCGCCAGCCAGTCTGCTGAGCACGACCACGCCGGTCACGACCACTCCCACGAGGGCCACACCCACGCCGCCAAGGAGGAGGAGGAGGATGACGGTGAGGAGGTGGACGCCGAGGGTATCGAGGACAAGGACATTGAGCTCGTCATGACCCAGGCCAATGTCTCCAGGAAGAAGGCCATCAAGGCGCTGAAAGAGAACGACAACGACATAGTCAACTCGATCATGGCATTGAGTGTCTAGGGTTGAGAGTTGCGTCGTCTTTAAAGTTCACTTCTACAGCAAAACAAATTGACATCAGCCATCCGTGCGGGATTGAGGTTGTCTTCTCTGGCATGAAATATCTGTTGGCTCAGTGCATCTTGAGTGGTGAATAGCTTAAACATGTGTGCTGCTGTTGCTATTGACCCCGCGAATTAACTCCAAAGGAATTTCTGTTTATATCTGTAGACCCATTGGGATCTCAAAGACTATCTATCCTAGCTCGACTTCCTGAACCTGTCCGGTATCCTCAAAGATTCAAATGTTAAAACTGCGAGCAATCAATTGTTCTGCTTCGCACATCAAACTCATCTTCAATATTTTGTCCCTCATTCCCAAGCTTGGCCAGCTCGCGAGATCCCGGAGCTAGCCAACAAGCCCTGCCGTTGATTCCGTGGAGCAGTCACGTGATTTGACATTCCGTGCCTGGCAAACGTTGCTTGGATTCGGCACACTCAGCGCAACGACAGCGACCCAATTCCCCCCTCCAGACCATCTTAGAACCACCGCAAAAATGGCCGCAGTAAGTTTTTCCTCGTCAATTGATTCTGTTGCCATGTTGAAACACTGTTCTCGCCGGGGCGGAGCTCTCCGGCAAGCAGCAGGGAACCGAGCACCTGTTGCGTCTCCAAAAGAGCTGAGCTAATTTTGTGCTTCTCCCCTTGTAGCGCAGCGCAGCTCTCAAGGTCGACTGGGCCAAGATCACCACCTCGCTCGGCCTGCGCGGGCAGACCGTCGCCGGCCTCCAGGCCTTCAAGAAGCGCAACGACGACGTCCGCCGCAAGGTCCAGCAGCTCTCGGAGCTCCCCACCACGGTCGACTTTGCTCAGTACCGGGCCGTCCTCAAGAACCAGGCCGTCGTTGACGAGATCGAGAAGCGCTTTAATGCCTTCAAGCCCGCCACCTACGACGTCCAGCGCCAGCTCAAGGCCATCGATGTGTTCGAGGCCGAGGCCATCAAGAACGCCGAGGCGACCAAGCAAAAGGTTGACTTGGAGCTGAAGGACCTGGAGAAGACGCTGGCGAACATTGAGAGCGCCAGGCCGTTTGAGGAGCTTACTGTTAGCGAGGTTGCGGCTGCTGAGCCGTCGATTGATGAGAAGACTGCCAAGTTGGTCAGCAAGGGCCGCTGGTCCGTTCCGGGTTACAAGGTGCGTTTAGTCGTGAAATGTGATGGGTTTGGAGGGGTGGTTGCTAACTACGATGGGATTTTTACAGGAGAAATTCGGCGATCTTTCCGTGCTTTAAGCGTGGGGTTTTTGCTGCCATCACTACGATCCACCGTTCCCTTTTTTTTCGTGTGTACTCTAGCATTGTAGATAGCCTAAGACGCGTTTGGGGAAGAGGGGCTGCCGCCGCTACGATGATTATCACTGCGGAGGGGAGAATTTTACCTTGTTAAAATCCATGCTCTTGGGCCCACGTATCCTTGTCACGCTTTGAGTGCTTTTCTGTTGTGCCTTTGTTGGCGCCAGTTTTGAGGAAGATGCGTGGTCTTGAGTTTACACATGAGGACAGGCCATGGATGATCCGTAAAGTCAGTGTTCCCTTCTCAAGGGGATTCATTTGTTCGCTTGTGTTGACTACACACGCCCTACATTACCTTGATGGATGGCGTAGCGCTTTTCGTATAGGGGTTTAGTATGTTTGTTGGGCACAGGGGCCTGTTCTCTAGATGTGCTGAGAGGTGGAGGATCAGTCCAATCTACGCTCCCATGGTTTGTTTTAAGGTTACCATTCGTTAGAGCCGGCTGTTCTGCACCTTACATCTCGTACTTGAGAGACGGCGTGGGCCGATGATGGATGATTATTTGGGGGTAAACATTCATGAAGTTCAGGCGTGGAATTCCCTTGCTTGTCAGGTCAATCCATCCGGTGTGCACTAGCATTCGGCATGGTCATGTATTAGGTGCCGGGTAAAGTTGATGTTGACTGTTTGCTGATCTACCTATCTATTTGCTTGACTCCCGGTTACTGAGGTTGTCATGATTGCTTAGGGATCATTGATCTGCAGGCGATGTCTTGAGCTTTTGGTAACGAGAGAAGTGGAACAAAGTCCCTTACTTGTGATTTCTGCACTCCAGGGCTTGAGGGCTTGATGGCATGTGGCTTGATGGAGATACCACATCCAGGTCAATAGTCATGATGTGTTCAAGAAGCTGGAGATTATCTTCAGGATTGGGATGTCTGCTTGAGCTTCAGGGAAAACGGTACGGCCTTTGGATGGTTGGGCGGTGTGCTTAGGAGGGAGAGGTTGGGGTGTTATTCACTGGCTATCTCCCGCGCTGATGAACATTCAGGGGTTGGAATGTACTCAGGGGGTAATGCCCTACGGTGATGTGCGTGAGAGTACGAGCAGCCGTGGGGGCGTTGGTGGGCTGTTTTCATCATGCTCATTGGTCCTAGTAGTGAGCTGGGCGCAGGAAATGTCAGAACCTTCAGGAACATCCTGGTTGCTGACCCGGGGATGGTATGGTACTGCTCAAACGTGTGAGTTAATATTTTGCTACACTGGGGGATTTATATGCTGCCTGGTAGAATGGCCGTCTATTCCCTTGGGTATGTCGGCCGACTGTGTACATATGAATGTGAAGCGGTCCATATAAGACAACTGTCGGGTTTCGAGCGCCCATGTGAGGCTGAGAACTGTATATTTAGATTCCATTGCATATCAAGCATTCGGTTGCAAGCATCGAGTTTGTGATATTATTTGCTGAGTGGGCAGTGGTAACTTTGCAACGATGGACCAAGGTCATTGGTGGGCTGGGCTGAACAGGGCACGATACCGGTGTCTAGATATTCCTGAATTCAAAACGGTGTTGGGGTAATGGGATGAGTGGCCAGTAAAGTGAAATGATCTTGAACGGGACATCGCCATCATAAAGCTGGCCATGAGGATGAGAGAAACGTGGAAAGATCACCCAACGATCTGGGTTGTTGGCTGGCCAAGCTGATAAAACGTGACTGCCACTCATCATGAAGGGCAGCAAATCGAAGAAGATCATCAGCTTCATCGCTCCTTGCAGTGATAGAAACAAACAAATATCGATGGGATGGCTGCGGCAGTTGCTCGCATCAACCTCGATCGACCCTTCATCACCTCAAAAATGATTCCAAAAGCTACACCAAAACTGGAAGGGAACAAAAAATACAAAAAGCTCACCGAGTAACCCCCAGGGGGAGGTAGTCGGCTACGGGAACCCTCAGAGAGGTATTTTACTTCGGACTCGAACGGAGTCCTCTTGATAGGGAAAACCCTGTCTTACCCAAGACGGCCCCGCGACTCCCAGTACCGTTAAGCCAATTGACGAGTGTAGCTGGGACTCTCGTTCGGTAATAAGATGATTTCTGGAACTAATATATATCCCGGGGTTTTGCCCTGTTTGCTGCGGGCTTGTTTCTCGGTTTGCTCCTGATGTCCTGTGCTGGCAACCAGTGAGGGGCAGGTCGTGTCAGCTGCACACCAGCTGTTTACGTTCTGTATAGGTTCGCAGTATGCTTTTTCTCATCTGGGGTGAAGCTCATATTGGCCGAGCATCATGTAAAGTGTGGCAGGATCAAGCTGAGGGAAGCAGTCCATCTTAAGGTGGTCGCTTCGAGCTTCCGATGCCATCACGTCAAAGCTGAGGGATGGTAGGGAGTTGGATCTTCATCGGCTCTAGTGATCAGATGCTCAGGGCGATAGTCTTTCGAGCTGACATGTAGCTACAGAGTCATATTAATCAAGATTGGGCATAGCTACCCTGAGGAATGTGGTGTTCGTCTTAGCCCTGACAACTCATCATGTTGCAGCAAGTCGGACAAGTCGAATCGGAACGGCAGACGACAAAGATGGCGGTAACTTATTTCAAAAATGGAGAAAGATGTTTTCTATGTTAAGCAAAGCATATAAGTGCACATTTACACATCTGTATGCATCCTGTCGCGCTCCGCCCAGCTTGAAGCATGTCGACCACCGAGTGACTCTCGTTGCTGCAGTATGGTTGCTTTATTATAGTATCTTCATTCGCAATTTTGATGCCCCCAAACCAAAGAAACACATGTAATTACTAAGGTCTACAGAGGACAAAAACATCATGTCCCCTCCACATCGCGTTGCTACCCTACGGCGTCTTTGTTTACATCACCTCCCGACCCCTGAGGTCAACTCAGGGGAACCCTAACCCTGCCTCTGCTCACCAAAAGAACTTGCTGAGTCATGCAGCACCCCACCACCAAAGCTTCCCCATCATGCAACAGTGACGAAGGAGCTCTCGAGCTTTAATCCTTCCAAACATCAATTGCTCGCAAGCTCTGCTCCAGTTACCCGAACGGAGTACAATTCCGACTGATTTTTCCTCTCCTTCCAACGATCTCTCAATTACCAATCACAACAAAGCTTACCTTCCCGGTCACCAAGTAACCACCCACCCCCGCAAAAATGGCCTTCGAATCCAAAAAGTTCCGCAGCTCCGCCGAATCCAACACCTTCGGCGCCCGCTACCGCGCCCTGATGGCCAAGCGCCCCTTCCTCCTCTTCGGCCTGCCCTTCCTCACCGTCATCATCGGCGGTTCTTTTGTCCTCACCCCCGCGACGGCGATCCGGTACGAGCGACATGACAGAAAAGTCAGGACCATGACGCGCGACGAGGAGCTGGGAGTCGGGCAGCAGAGGAGGAAGGTGGATATCAGGGAGGAGTATTACGTGAGTTGCCATGAGACATTGTAGGGGAACATGGTGGAGGCTGACGATTAGTAAAGAGACTTGCATCAAAGGATCTTGACGACTGGGAGCAGAAGCGCGTCAAGAGACTCAAGGGGGAGAGTGATGGTATTTTGTGAGCTGTGAGCAGGCAGCACGATAGGAGCGCCGAAGGGAGGGGAAAAGTGAGAGACAACGAAAACATTTCATGTGATCGGCTTCCAAATCTCACCCATCCATCTTTTACGAAGCCTCGAATCCTCCAGGGGCGGTTGGTTGTTATTGCCTTCCAACAGCTGACCATAGCAACCGGTCACGCGCGTACACATGCACTCATGTACGACGGGTTCGCGGTGACCGATCCGATGATTTGGACTAGTGCAACATTGGAGGGATATTTGACTGATGAACCATTGACCATTTGCGCCGAAAACCTCCGACGGTACCTCCATTACCTTTACGACTTGCTTTGGGGGATGTCAGTTTTCGACATAATTTCAGTCAGTCAGTCACAAATCAGTACGGCCGAGATGCGGAACTTCCTTCCGGCTTTTTGTTTGGGGTCTCGGGATTTTTGATGGGTGGCCAACGCTCCGTTTTTTTGTCTCCGCCTCCCTGGCTTCAACACACACATCTCGGACGTTATCTCCACATTTGACTCTCGGGGGGCGGAAGCGGGAAGCTCCCCCAAGTCAAAACCAGTCTGTGGGAGACATCACATAATCAATCTTGTCGCCAAACAATGGGGAATTTTTATATGAGCCGGTTGTTGCACAAAAGCCACAGTGACAGGGGGGGTGTTGATGAAATATCGGGGAATTCCTCCGGGGCTGGGTATTGAATTTGACATTTGATATCTGACTCTGAACAAGAGTCAAAACAGACAAAGACAGGTTTGGTTACAACCAGGTTTGTCTAGTCTTACCTTGTATTGTCTGAGATCGGGGCTGCTTATCCGAGGTTGCCGGTGACAAAAGACAACAATGGTTGTTGGCTGTTTCCAGGCAAGTGGGTGATGATGATATGGGCGCAATGGATCCGATTGGATCTAGATCCTTGGGAAGATCAGGAGGGCGTTGTCGGGGAGCGATGGATTGATGACGGGATGACTTGTGGCTGCTTAGAGTCATGACAGCTCTTGCGGCTGACGGGAGTTTCGGTCTCGCGAGGCTGCTTAAGGAATAAGGGAATGGATGATGGATTGTTGGACAACGCAGAGATAGATGCATTACCGCCAGCCTTGAGCCAACAAAGCTAGGTAGCTAGCTACCAACAAACAACACAGTTTAGAATATCAAATTTCTTCACCCAACAGAGAAGCTACTTTTGGCGCCCGTTCAACGACGCAGTATGTAGTGTAGTGTTTGATGTTTTGCATTGTGCATATGTCATTGACCCCTCCTTCTTCGCAGTACATGCGCTGGACAACACACCAAAAAGCTGGAGGATTTCACCTACGCCTCGGGCACAAGCGCGCGTGGATCTGCGGATCATCGCGGCGCCCAATGTTTCAGAGGGGGAGGTGTTGTGTGTTGTGCGTCATTCTCAAAAAGGCTCTGCTTTGTACGACTCGACACATGCAGAAAGTTGAATCCAAGGTGTGCTTATTGTTATTGAGGGTGGTTGATAGGGGCGAGAGAATGAGGGGGAAGTGGAATACGATACGGCCGCTGTCAATGCTGCCATGTGGTTTTGCGGGCTTTTGCTTTTTTGGTTTGTCATCTTCAATTTGCAAAAGGGACAGGCAGGCAGGCTGGGCAGAGGCTGGAAAGGGCTTGTCTGTGTTTACCTTTGCGCTATGTCTCATCATAGGTAAAAGATTTCAAATGCAGACTGGCTATGTACATGTGCACGGTGTCGGGTCCCCGCGTTTTGACAAGGCTGGAGTCATTGCTATCTCTGCACACTGGATACCACGGCAGTTAGACTAAAACAATTCGTCCGGTCTTTTGTAGAGCTTGAGGAGGGCCGGCTCCGGCTGTCTGTGTGTTTTTGCTGGTCTGTGTGTTGCATATACTGCGGTACATCGACATCTAGATCCCCGCGCTGCTGCGGGCATCAAGGGAGCGGCAATGCGCGCCGCGGGGAACTCACAGACTTTCACGGGCGGGCTCGCGGGTAGACTAGGATAGTGGAGAGCGAGCGAGGCACTAACGTGCGCCCGGTCCCTTCCTGCTGGAGTCGCGATGCTGGTTGGGAAAGTCTAAATATTTGTCACTGAACGAAAAAGAGGCGGCGGTAGGAGAAACATGGTGCGACCGGTTGTGTAAGGCGAGGTTTTTGGCAGGTGGCTGGCGGTTCGGAGGCAGGTAGGCTGGAGAGCCTCATAGTCATTTGGATCCTTACCCCCTGACTGTTGCATTGATCTGAGTGCGAGTCTTTGCGCCCGGTGCGGTGGATGTTCCTGACGCAGATACAGGTAGAGATTAGATGGTCGCCGACTAACTTGGACCTCTTGATTAGTCTTGATTTACTTGATGAAATCCAAGAGAGAGGTATGTGTGGGGAATGGGAAACAGGATCCCGAAAAAGTTTTGAAACGTTTTTTGACGTATTTCGTGCCACCCAACCATCATCCAGTCTGTGAATCATTAAGTCTATTGGAGAGATGACAATGATCGCGACACTGCCAATCTTGTGAGGGGAAAGGCTGATGACGGGATGGTTTCTCGATTCTCGGGACGACTGGATGTTAACAGGTCCCGCCGCCACAATTCGCAAGCTGGTTGATCCATGTTGACGTCTGGACTGGTGTGACTGGTATCTACGGCCGGCCATGGGCTGCATACGGCAGGGCGGCACCATCAATATCTTGGTGTTGGATGCTTCTACGGATGATGGCTTGCAGTTCAGGGCCCGAGGCTTAGCCGCTGCTGAACAATGGCTCCTGACACTCGGTACACTAAGTGAAAGGCTGGTGATATGATGGTGGGGAGCATGTCTCTCTTCTTCAAGAATAGACAGGACTTTTCTCACTGTACGGCATGCCGCTCGTCCCGCTTCGTCTTGTCTAGATTTCCAAGCGGTGAACCCCGCTATGATATTCATAGAGCATCCAACCCCTGTTGTTATTCCTTGTACCCCAGTCTCGATTCACACCTGCAAGGGAGGAATGACGGGGGTAGATCATTGATAAACTGAGTGATGATCGAAAAAGAAGCAAGGAGGGGACTTGCTGCCAAGATGCAGGTGAGCGGCTGTGGTTCGCACAGATGACTCGCTAGCGATCTGCGGATCAACCACACTGTTGGAACAGCAGGATTTCAAGCCACAGGGCCCGGCGCTGCATTGGGGGTTTTATCCCCGCGTCAATGGCTGCTGGAACGCTCTCCAATCATGGTGGTGAACGACACTGCCGGAGGCTGGAGGCTACCTGAAGCCCCGTGAGCAGAAGCATTCCAAGGTACGAGAATTTCTTTTTGGGTTGCCACGAGTCTTGTTCGGTTCAGTTAGGGCCAGTTTCCCCTTTTTGGCCAATGACCGTTCTTGTCCTCTTGTTGTAATGGAGTGATGATGGTGGTGACATTGGGGGAGAATCGGAGTTTACGGATCGAAAGAGGAAAACAAACCTTGAGGGGACCTCCGATCGATCTCTTTTTCTTCAAAGGTGGAGGCAGAGTGGAGGGAGCATACTGCGTACATCTTCTTCACCTTGGCCCACCGTGGGAAACATGGAAGGGGTGGCTTCCATAGGATTTCCAATGTAACTGAAAATCTTTGAAATCATGCGCCCTGTGATCTGCTTGGCTGAGCTCTCAATTTCGCCATTGCCATCGCCATAGCTCCCTCCCGGGCCAATTTGAGAGACCTTTCCGGTCGATTGCTATCAGTCTGACTGACAGTGCACACTGAAGAAAGGCCGAGCAGGTTGCCGGCCATGGTCAACGAACCAAGACATCTGTTCGCGCTAAACGCGAAAAGAGGCAAATCGTCGTCGCGGAAAATTGGCACCTTGGGCGAGTTCTGGGGTGCTGGGCAATCGATAGGGACGTGCACGATGTGTCGATACCACCCATGTCACAGCCCAGGTTGCCCAGCGATGCCCAGCTTTGGTGGGGAAGATGATGTCTGCCCGGATCACCTAATGATGACGTACCTTTGTACCGATTTTGAGGTTGCAAATTTGATCAAGCGTATCAGGCTTATCGTGGGAACCGGAAACCGCGGGTTACTCGCTGTGATTCCGGGTCAAAGAAGTAGTGGTAGTGAAACGGGGGAAGGCTCTGTATGCGTTGGCAGTGACCCATCATATCTTCCTCGGCCGGTTGGGCATTTGTGCGTGTGAAATACGTATTATTCTGACAGCTGAAGCTTGCGCGGAGCAGAGTGGCTTGGGTCTGGCCAGTGCTGAAAGAGTGCAGCTCGCTTGGGCGGAATGCGGCCCCACTCTTTTCGATGCAAGGTGGTGTGCAGCGCTGGAGCGCTGTCTCCGGGCCACGGAAGCTGGTCAAGTCAGCCACCGCATCCACCACATCCACCGCCCAATATCACCCTAGATGCTAAGCAGTACGTACTCTTGGAGCTGGGTCTTGCATCAGCTGCAGGTACCACATCTCGTCATGACCGATCGGCAGCCTGCCATGGGAGCAGAAAAGCCTACATGCTTATATATCCCCGCTCCTCCCCGCTACCCGTAACAGTCGAGAGCTCTCGGTCTTCAACAAGCCTTCACCAACCACCAACCACACAGACACCTCTCATGTCCGGGTCAGGTCCAAGAGCCAACCACGGCTAGTCATCTACAAACTACCAAATATATATAAACCTCAACCTCCCACACCACCAACCAGGCGAACGGTTATGTTCTGTGGCCTCCCTCACCATCACCACAACAGTCACCGAGCCCTCCGCAGTTTCCGGAGCCATACCCGTCTCAGGAGCGAAGCTGCCTCACCTTCAACCATGCATTTCCGTCACCACCACAGCCAACCGAGCAGTGCCAGCTCGCTGCCCAGATCTTCAATGGAATCTTCAGTATCACGACCTTCAACGAGCGGGGGAAAATCAGAGCTTTCTGTCGACTGGGACCCGCTTCGTCTTCATCCACCGCTTGCGTGCGCTCCGGTTCCACATCTTCCCGAGGAGACCTCCAGCAGACGATATCAACCCCACGAGCTAAGGCAAGCTCGATCGATGCACAATCTCCGAGCCCAACAACAAAACAACCACACATCCCGGCACAACCAACAAGCCCCAACAGCAACTGTTATCTATGGGGGTTTTGACTTTGGGTTCGACACAAGCAGAAGCCATAAGACTTCGGCCAGAAGACCACCCTCACCAACACCGAGCACTGCTTCTGATGCCTCATCGCTGGACGGGATTCGGGATGCCGAGGAGTGGGGCGATAACTTCATCGTCACTCCCCTCCCGGCCCCGCGCCGCCGCCCCCACCCTCAACACACCGCCGGACAGCCGGCCGCCTTGGCCGAAGCCGAGAATTTTATCAAGAGGGGCGGATGGAAGAGACGAGGAATCGTCTTTGTGAGCGACACACCTGCTCTGGCTCCCGAGGAGGAGACTTGGGAGATCTGATTTCTCTCAGTCTCACTGTACCATTACCGACTGTACTAATTCTCTCTCTTTTTTCTCTGTACATTTTTAGTTTCTTTTTTTTTCTTCTTTTTTTTCATGTACATGACCCGAAGGGGGTCTTCTTCTGCATCTTAGCCGGCGTTGGATTTTGAGGCTTTTTGGGTCAAGGAAACGGGTCACCATCAGTCGGTCAGGATATCGACTGGACCCTACATCGAAAGATTGGCCATGTCATTCATGCATTTGGATGGAGTTTCATACAACAAACAAGATACCACTTTTTTTGTTACAATTTCTTTGGATATGGGGAGCGTCACCGCTACAATTACAGCGGTCCATGGGCAATAGGTGCCAAATTAGGAAATCCCGAGCTTATACACATGCAAGCAAGGGCTATAGATGGTCAGGCAATGGTCAGACAGACAAAATGAATACGCTTTTCACCCTGTTCTTCATCTTCAACTGATCTTGTTGTGAAATCGGTCGTTACAGAATAAGCTTCTGTTTTGGCCCCATGCATAAGAAGATCGCACTATGCTTCATCTTCAATTGATGTTTTTTTGCGGCATATTTCAAGTAGCTGTACACTCGGGTAAGAAACATTCGAGTCCACGAATGGACAAGTCTGTGTGTAAGTCGAGGACAGGCCCAAAATGGCATCACCGAGCCACATCGGCAAAACACGGGAATAGGGATGGCCAACACAACTCTGTCTCAACTGTTGAACCCGAGCAAAAAAAGGACACTGAGAAACGAGGTCGGAGATTGCCGCAGTCACAGAGAGTGGGTGACAAAAAGAAGTCATGAGGCCAGAAAATGGCTGAGGTGTGCGTCGTGCCTGAGCCATTTGAACCGTCCCTTGCTTCTTTTTGGTTCCTGTACCTGGTGTACCTGCCTGGCACCCCTGTCTGTGGTTCGCTGCACGCACTACCGAAGCCACGCACACCTTCGTGACTTCTTCCCAGAACACGACCACCCACTGTGTGAAGGTGTAAATGCCGAGCCACACCGAGAACATCGCCGAGCCGAACACATGAGCCGAGACGACAGCAACAAGCAGAGTATCTCCGTCTCCGCTTCCGATCACCGCAGCCTTCTCTCACTCACACAATGGGCTCACAAGGCGACCACCACAGCTTCAGTATCCCTTGATTAAACCCTCGATATACGTGGCCCATCACCACCCATCAACTGCACCCTGTCATAGTGTCGCGTGGCCAAGTTGGCCAAGTTCGAGTCAAAAAGGCGGAAATTACTCACCCTTCAATTGAATGACCAGGTGATTCACGGTGATACACTAACGTAAACCTTGGTTTTTCCATGGTGTTTTCCCGCTCGTCTCTTGGCACCCACTCACACCACTCCTTCACCAAGCCCCATTGGTCTTGGCAGGGCAGGTGAACAATCATGCCTGTCCATCATCCAGTCGATGATGACACGCTCTCACACTCACATCCACCATGCACGAAAGAGCTGTACCTTGAGCTCATCACCCGGCATACCGGCACTACACTTGTATGTACGGATAGAAGATGACCATTTCCATGGCAGTTTTCCGTGGCAGCACCGTCTCTCTGATGACACCTCACCTCTTACTTCACCAGAATTATACTCGATACAAAATTACAGCGTAACAACCCCACAACTCTACAACGACATCACCCTTCCCATCAAGCATCACATTCCACTCTCTATGTAGAATATATCGCCAGCTACATCGAATGCCCGCCAAGGACTACATTAGCGGTCAACATCATCCATCCTCCCTTCAAGAACATCTCACGAGTCCAGAAAAAAAAAATTCTTAAAAACCGTCCCATGCCAATTCGATATACGCAACCCGACACACACCTCTTTCACCCACCTATCCAGCACCATCTCCAACTTCCAAGCAACTTCCAAGCCCCCCTCCAAGCCCCCAATTGAAAGCACCTTCTTCCCACTCTTATTCTACACTATTTCCAAGTTTTTTCCGTTCCATCCACCCATCCATTTCCATCCTCTCCATCCTCTCCTTCCGCCGCCAACTTGCACAGTACATACTGACTGCATGGCCCCCGATCCCCCTTCCCTATCCCATCACCCCCCGCCCCCGCATCTTATCCTCATCGGGCATGCCAACATTCAGGAACCACGCTGCCATGTGCTACACTACCATGCATTTAGACCCGTGTGAACATCCTCACCGCACTGCTACATACATACAGTACACCCCCTGTTTAATTGTTAGCGTGACACTTCAAAATCGGCCCCACATTCAAAGACACACAACAACTCAACCACCACCAATTTTAACCAGAAAAAAATGATCCTGCAGTGTTCTTCTTCGAGATTTCTTTAATCTGGTCGAATTTTTTTTTCAATGTTGCGGTGTTTTTGAGGCAAAACCTGGAAGTTAGGGGGGTTTAAAAAGGTACGCTAAGACCCCTGTCAAGAACCACACTAACAATCATTCAGGGGTTGTCCTGTACATGCTGAAAAGAATGAAATGACTTGCATATCAGGCTGGAATACACACACACTCCACGACACTAGCAACCTACCTATGCAGACAGCTGAGCAGAATATTAAGCTGCAACCTCACGGCTCAACATCCCACTGCTGACGGACGGCTCACGCGGCAGTTCCAGAAAAGCAACACAGACAGAAGACACTCCTTGGTAGATATTCGGTGAGAACAGGTCAAATGATCATAAGTCATTATCTATCACATCCTTCTACGACAGATTGAAACCACGCAACAAGCTAAACCTGTTCCTGTCAAAAAACATAGCAAAGCTGTTCCACCAAGAAAATCTCGCATCACCCTTCCATTACGGAGCATCCTCTTCCCCCCATCGCCCCCTCCCTCCGCAGGTACCACACACCTTGACCCTTCCCTCCCAGGAAGTGGCGTTGCTAGCTCCCTCTTTAAGCAGGCTAGCATCGGTACCTGACCATCCATCCCCATTCAAACACCACCCAATCTCCTGCAGCAACAGCCTGCCTTCCAAAAAGCATCCCCCACCTCCCCCAGTGTACGTGATATCTGCACCAGATTCCAATCACGGGACTCGTCCCCTCTCAGTACGCGCCCTCCCTACCATCATAATAACTCTCCGCAACATACGACCTCACAGTACCAGGCGGAATCCTCGACGTTCTCACCGGATGCCCACTCTTCAAACTCAACCATGGAATCCTCGCTCCTCCTTCATTAGGCGCCCAAATCGCAAGTGCAATGTAGTTCTCTGTCCCGTTCGTGTAAATTATCCCGTCAGGCACAGGGAATTCCCTTTGAGGCCCTAAATGCGGTATGTACTTGCCAAATTCTGTCATCCGAAGCCCCCAACAAGTTAGCAATTCTTCCCACACACACATGGAGGACCAAAAGAATGGAGAAAACTTACGGTACCCATTAACCCAAAGCCATACCCGGCAGCCGTTCGTGATGCTTGGATCCTCCGGGTCCTGGAACTCAAAACTCAGCGGGATATCGTATCTGCCGTCCAGGTTGAACGCCAAATTCGCAGACCAAAACCCCACACCAGGCCTGTCGATCCCATCCTTGAACGGACCCCTCGAGGTATCCCCTGACGACGGAGCTCCAGGAAGGTGATATCCCATCCTCTCGGCAAACAGCCCTCCCTCGTTCAAAGGTCCCCTCACACGATCAGTATAATCCTCCCCCTACGATAAATTCGTTAGCAAAATCTGTTTTTACTCGCTCCGGCGGGAACAATTGGAGCACAGGTATTAAGGGGAGAACAAGGGTGTTTGTACTTACTTTCCAATTCCCCGTCAACTTCCAGTTGATAGGTATGACGATATCCTTCGCTTGGTCGTCATAAATTCCATAATCCATGATACCACGTGGTGACTTCATGTAATTCCTTCCAACCTGCAGGTTCTCTTCCAAGCCCATGTTGTCGACAAGGACTGTGACCGTATAGTTGACCGGATTATCGTAGTTGACATCCAACTGAGGGAGAATGTAAAGCGTTTGGTTCGCCGCTTCATCAGGACTACCAATCCAGCTGTAAAGAAGCGTGTCGTTAAGCCAAACGGAAGAAGCATAGCCCACACCGCCTTGCGTGTAGAGATTCAAGATCGCCGAATGCCTTGTCGCCGTGAAGTGACCCCTGAACACGAGGACACCAGAATGAAACCCATAATCAGAGCCATAGAGCGAGGTTGGGGTCAGCACAAAAGCCGTGTCAGTGTTGTTGGTAGTGAGAAGTGCTTCGGGCCAGGCAGAATCGTCATAGTTGGACTGAAGTTCAGGCAGAGAGTCACGGTAAGACCATTGCACTCCTGTGACTAGATCCGGTACGGGGCCATTGTTGGGAAACTCGTAGTCAATGACCGCCACCCAGTTGCCATGTTCGTTGACAGTGAAATCGACCGGTTCACCGTTCACGGTGAGGTTTCGCGCAAGGAGCGGAACGTTCATGATTTCGAGTGTAGTCGTCTGATTGAAATCCGCTGTGATCAATAGGTTGGTGGTGACCAGGCCCGGGAGCCAGGTTTCAGAGACTGTACGGATCAGATAGCCGCCGTAAATAATCACAGATGACGCTCCTGGCGAGAAGGAAGGCCACACATCGACAGTCCAGTATTTGTAGGCCGAAACTCGATCTATCACAGAGATAGTATTAGTCAAAAAACACCCCTCACAATCAAGCTTTTGTGGTACAATACTGACCTTCAAAATAGATGTACACATCATTAACCACCCCCAGCTGTCTTTCTGAAGTGACAGTCCATTGCACGACATTCGAATGGTTTGAAGACCAGATCTTGACATCGGGGGTGCTCCAGATGGATGGGCTGTCCCAATCATGAGTGAAGCGAAGTTCATGATATTCGCCAACGTTGCCGTAAACCACAAGGGTGGTCTTGTTGTAACTGTTCCAAGTGAGGATTTCCGCCGAACAGAAGGTCAAGATATGATCCCCGAAAGGGTAGTCCGTGACAAGTAATTTAGAGTCGCGACCAGTCAACACGAAGGTCGAAGAAAGCCCAGGCAGTGTGTAATCCCCTGGGCTTGTAGGAAGCCTGAGCGTGAAGTTGACGTTTTCCGTCTGCCGATAGTCGCGGTGACGAATGACGTAAAAGGTGCCGTTGTCGCCTGTCATCTGGGTTGCAACAACCTGGTTGTCCGTGGAATTGATCTCAAAGCCCACTATACCCTCGGTGAAATTTACATTCGGCAGTGCCGTCAAATATCCCGGAGAGACCTTGAAGAAGTTGGCATGAAGCTTGAGCTCGGAGTATTTGGCGCGGTTTATCGTCCGGTCTTCAGCAATTGCCTGGACATGGTGTCAGTTCATGAAAAGCAGACCACAAGAAATTGGCGTACCGCTCCATAGTCATAGCTTGTGTAGACGAAGGGATGCCCCAAGTTACCCCAGTTTGTCCCACCATAGATCTTTTTTGGAAAGGGTCAGTAAACTGCTCTTGAGAAAAGTTTGCTGGGGGAGACTGACCATGTAGACGTTGAAAATTTTGACACCAGCGGCATAACTGTTCTTGAAGAGAACCCGAGCCTGCACGTCGTCGAACAACTTCACGCATTCGTCGTATCCAACTGAGCCCCATCTGTCATATGCACCGCCCTAAACATCAAGTGTGTCAGTTCTATGAAATTAAGAGCAACAAACCTTGTTAGTCTGTCGGCGCTTACTTGACACTGCAAAAGGTCAGCATCTTCAGAAGCCACAGATCAAGTAGGCAAAGGTAACTGATTCTCAGACTGACCTCGGGGATTGTGTAAGGGGTGCCGGCACTCATATTGAGATGCTTCGCCCAAAGGTCCGTGTAGGTAACATTCTCTGGCCACTCCTTCACCGAACAGTCGAGGCCAAAGGGGTAGAGGTCATGGCCGTAGATATCTACCTCGCCAACACCGATGCCAGGGCGGCTATTTCCGGCAGGCCAGGCGTCGTTGTTAATGATGGGTATCGTAATGCTCGCGTTCTTCGCCTTTTCGATGAGCCATTGCATGTACCCGTTGTCAGGGAAGCCCGTGTAGCTATCAGCGGCGACGCTAAAGACATCGTTAGTTGGGTGTCGGAGACAGAACTAGGCCGGGAAAACGAACGTGTATTCGTTCTCTACCTGGTAGAGAATGACCGGCCCCCCCTTGTCAACCTGCCATTTGGCGATAAGCTCGGCAACTTTGACGGTGTAGCTAGTTTTGATGTTAGCTTTCAGTGTGTTGGTTACCTTGAGAAGAACTTACTTTTCAGCAGCTTGCAGAAACTCGAGATCCGCAGTTCGTAGAATTGGCGTGGTTCTCTGCAACCATCCTGGCAATCCGCCGCCAGATACCTCGGCATCTATCAAAGGGTTAGTTGCGTCTTGCTCGACTCCCATGAAGCATGATGAAAGATCTCACTGATATAAGGCCCTGGTCTAGCAATGACGTACAAACCACTCAGCTGAGCGGTCTCTAGGAATAACTCCAAATCAGACCATCCCACCTCATCCCACACCCCCTTCTTGGGTTCCAACAACATCCAAGGGACATAGAAGCTGATAGCATTGAATCCCATGGCTCTGATCTTGAACATCACGTCGGACCACAGCTCGGTGGATCGCGGCAGTCGAAAGTAGTGGAACTCTCCGCTGTACAGCATGATCCGTTCGCCATAGACCTTGAGTGAGAAGTTGTCGTAGGTCACAGCAGGACCTTCCCAGCCTTCAGGGGGGTTTTCAAACGATCCTCATTATAGTGCCAGTAGGAGATGCGCGAAGTCGAGAGTTTCGGGAGCGGAAGACCCCAGGACCCAGTCTGGGATCCGTTCGTGTGATTGAGCTGCCAAGTGTAGTTTGGCATGACATAGTGCACAGTTGCAAGGGCTGGCGCAATGAGGATGAAGGCCAAAAACATGGCGATGATGCTGGGGAGTTTCGTCATTGTCCCTTGGGTGTTGACAGTATTACTGTCTCGGGACGGTAGCTGGTGAGAAGTGACAGTCTTCAGAGGAGCCAACACAGAGGAGAGGATGTTGAGGGAGAAACTTGGAAGATTGCCAGCGAAAGTGCTGGGTGGTGGACATCCTGCTTGGGAATCGACACTGCCGGGCACTTCCTTCCATATATATGATTGCAACCGGTCCCGAATGGCCCATCGATTTCTAGGCTGCGGCCATACCTAAGGTAACTTTCATGTACTCGACCGCCTCATCTGGCAGAATGCTCCTGTCTCCGCCTCGAAGGGAGACAGTTTACGTTTTTGTATTGTCAAAGGCAGAGCTACTCATGGGTACTTGCCTTATCAGCCTAGGATTTGGCGGCATTGTCGATGCTCTTGCCGTCCCATTGCCTGAACAACCCAGTCTGCTAAACTTAAATCCGACCTCTGGGAAACTCGGATCCATAATTACCCCTCTCGAGCTTTCTCATCTCAATCCTGGGTTCCGACGATGCAAGAAAAGGCGGGAAGCTCGCTGTGTGTTTTTCGACAAGATACGGCCGGCGGAATTCACATGGAAAGGCCATGCGATGCCGAGACGGCCACGCGATGCTGAGACGGGACCCTGGAAATGTTTGTGGTTGACAACATCTTGTGAGACACCTCAAGTACCATGGCGTTTGACAAGACCAATCTCTGCAGTGATGCCGTTCTGTATTTTTGTCTATCTGAAAATCTCTGATCTGTTGCATTTGCCGTATGTTGAAAAAAGAGAACACCAACTGAGAAGGCTTCAAGACGGCGGCTTCTGTCCCCGGAACACAGGCAGCGGGACTGACATGGACATCTTGGGCGGAGTACCAGCTTCCAGATCTGACCACTCCTCACTAGTGTTACCATCATCGTCAGGCCACTGTGGTACAGATATCATATCGACAGCTACACCATCCTGCTTCCACACTCGGCCATCCTTCATGACAAAATTGACCTTCCGTAAGGCCTTCTCATCCTTCCGGGGATCTGCATCCAAGGCAATGATATCTGCTCGGTTCCCCTTCTCAAACCAGCCAAATCTAAACCCAGACAGATCTCCACCGCAAGCCTCCCATCCAGCAACAGTCGCAGCTTCCAGGGCATCCTCCACAGAGACACCGCACTGTATCATGATCTCCACCTCTCGTGCATTGAGACCATGATTAAAAGTTCCGGTATCCCCGCCAGCAGCCAGCCTCACACCATGGTCATACGCCCTCTTGACTCTGAGCTTGCAGGCTTGATACATATCGGCAGGCAGCGTCTCGGCTGTAGCCAAAGTAGGAACCCAGATCGTCTTCTTCTCCACCATTTTGTGGAAAAGTGTTTGCTCCAACTCGGCGGTATCCTCAAAAATGTGTTCAACCGTCGTGACACCCGCCTCGGCCGCCCACAGAGCGGCCTTGGTTTCCCCAGCATGTGCAGCAACAGGAATTTCCGCCAGTTGGGCCTCCTTGACGATAGCTTCCATCTCCTCTTTTGAATACAACGGGACTGCTGGATTCCTCCTCTTGGGTGGGAACAGAACCTTGCCACCGGGTCCAGGTACATCAGGTGGGAAACGCATCGTTTTCCGGCGGTAGTCCGCGTAGAACTTGATCAAGTCAGCTCCTTCGCCGACCCTTCTCCTGACGGCAGCTCGTACGCCGTCAGCACCATCAGCAACGTCGGAGGCTCGTGGTACAGAGAGCCCCAGTCCGTTTCCGCCGAGTTTGTTCTCTACCCGCAGCTCGTAGGAGCCGGAGCTGGCCAGTGCGTCTGTTGCGACAAGCAGTCTTGGGCCGGGAGTCAGACCGCGATTGATACAGTCTCGCAGATTGGCGTCAGCATTTCCTAGGGCTTCAGTTCCGAGGTCTCGGTAGGTGGTGTAGCCTGCGAGAAGGGCGGCGCGGGCATGATTGGTTGCGCGGACGATGCGTTCAAGGGCTGACTGGTCGCGCATTTGTTGGGTGCCATTGCGCTCTCTGTAGTTTTAGTTAGCCACCAAAGCCCCGATCCATCTGGTGAAGCGGGAGCATACTCGTAGGAATGAAGAAAGATATGCGTATGGGAGTCTACGAGGCCCGGAAGCACCACCTTGCCTGTGAGGTCGATGTCTCCATCTTTGGCACTGAAGCCCTCATTGGCGCGCTCAATTATGCGCACAATCTCGCCAGTTCCGGGGTTGACTTCGATTGAGACATTCTTTGCGAATACCTTCTTTTTCGGGTCGAAAAGAAGGGAGGTGTGGATTTGGAAGGTGGTTGACGGTATCGTCGAGATGACGGAGTGGGGTTGGCACATTTCCACTTCGTAGATAGGTGACTTTAGAGGAATGAGACACAGAATTGAGGGCTCAAGAGTCAAGAAAAGGCAATGTGATCTTGTAGGTCCATGATGGTCACTTATAGATCTTGTGATATTTGAAAAGAACCAATAAAAGTTGTTGTCTTCGGCCTGCCAGTGCAAGTACTTGAGTGACACCTGTGACAATTCACAAAGTGGCCTTGTGCACCTTGATGGCCAGGCCGTCCGCAAACACACCCACTCACCAACACACAACACATACAAAGAAATTTTTACAGCGCACACAAAACCGGAGCGGTGAGATGGGCCTTGGCCATTTTGAAACCAATGTATCAATTCCACGCGTTCAAATAATTAATTGCAGTACTCGTACAGTCATAATCCCATCCCATGCTCATTTCTGGTTCTTCTTATTGAGCATTGCCTCATCCTCTGCTTGCAGCTCAGCATCGATCTTGGCGCCTCGAGATGGCTCGTTCCCATGCATCTTGGCCTATGAAAGATGATGTTAGCCAATCTGATAAGATAACCAAGCATGGTGAGGCGGCTGGATTAAGCCCTATCATCACTCGAAAGCCATCCAGCGATGGTGGTGGCAGCTGAGGAGGACACCTTTTACGTACCGGGAGTGTGGGGTCCTTCTTGTGAAGAGACGTCTCTAGGGACTCTGGTGGGTCGGAAGACTGGCGCTCTGCTGCGGCGCGGTTGACAAGAGATCGGTTATCCTCTGCATTGAATTGTTAGTGCTGCTGAGCGTATTAAACGAAGCTGGGATGGAGGGGGGATCTTTACTGGGATCGTTGTTGTGGTGGGAGTTCGCAACACCTTCGTGGAATCGGGATTCTGAACCGAGTTCAGAGGACTTGGCGTTTCTCTGGTCGCCGGCCTCATACACCTGGCTGTTTCCGACGTTGGAGTTTCCTGACATGGCGAATTATCTGATTGCTCTGGTCTGATAGACTGAGTGAGAAGACAACTGTTGTGGTGAACCAGCAAGAGTCTGACCTGTGCTGTCCCTCAGGGTATATATATGACATACAAGAGACTTGTGTAGATCATCCGTTGCTCTCTCACGTCATGGCCTCAGAAAAGCGCAGGAACGGCTTTCTTGGGGCCCCATCTGGCGGGCATGAGGCTCACTGCGCCGGTTGGAACAGATTGGGTGGTGATGAGAATACGTCATAGACAGATAACACTGAAGGTGATGGGGACATGGAACAAAAAATGGGTCACGGATCGACACAAATTTGTCAACAAGATGATACACCGGGCATAAAATAAATAATCTTTATCATCCAACAGCCACAATTGTAGATTGCTTCCCTGACCTGATATTATCTCTCTATCTCATTGAAAGATGTGGTGCACAGTGTGACAGTGAGAGCGCCTCAGATCAGACCCAACGGGTTTAGGGCAGAGACACAGACGATGCTAGCGCCTTGGCAAGGAGCTGGAGCCGAACAAGGATGGAAGCTGCGGCTAATGTCGATCGCCCTAAGGTCTGATTGGTCAGCGCACCCCACTTCAGGAAAGTGGCCCAAGCTCCCAAGATGCTCACAGTGTTGCCGACGGCGGGCTTCCCTGCATCCACTTCACAACGACATCCAACCACAGTGCAAACAAAGGACCCAGACCAACATAACCCCAGATACAACCAGTCAAGCTCAGTAACATCAAGCCCCAGAAAGCTAAAGACAAGATGGGCTTCTTCGTGAGCAAGCCCCCCAATTCACTTGCAATTATGCATTTGCTGACTCGTCTGAACGATACAGCGCAAGACCAAGGATATCATCACCCTTTTTCACAAGGCGAGCTCTCCAGGCTCAAAAAGAGTGACTGCATTGCTCAAGCAGGTCCAAGTTGAGGCCTCTGAATCGAATACGAGATCCGAGTTTGATCTCGAGGTGACTGAGCTGCCTCCTACCATTGATCAAGTCAAGACTATCCTCGACTATGTCGGCCAGACCGGCATATCCTCGGTTATCAAGGGCGCCACCACCGAGAACGAGGCGCTCCAAAAGTTCAAGCAGAGTGCTGACAGCTTCCAGAAACCTTTGGTACATCTAAGTTTCTCTCTTATATTCTTGGGAATGTCACTAACAAGCTAATCTTTGAAGGTTGTTGACTGGGCCAATGGCAAGGCTCATGCAGGAGAGAATGAGTCGGAGATCCTGAAGATGCTTAACGCTCTTCCCAAGAAATAGTGTAGCTTCTATCATCTCTCTTTTTTGTTTTCTTTTTGTCTTGGTATCAAAGAATTATCCTCTCCTCTCTCTGTATGTTATTAAAGGATACTGGTACGGTTGGGCATGTACGTGATGAATGATTACTGTAATTTTTCTTTGAGGCCTAAGATGGTTTGTCTTGTGCTAGTTCAGCTTTACATGTGACGAGCAATGTGTGGATGGGAAGCGTTGAAGTGGGGGAAAAGAAAGGCGTATAGTGTGGCTCGTTGGATGTTGGCTTGATGAAGTGCAGAAGCTGTGAAGCAGAGTCCTTGGAGGAGCAAGGAGAGGGTAGGCGGGGCAACGCTCCTGGGTGATTTCTTGCAGAGTCCTTGGTTCAAGTCGAGGTCATTGGTACAGGTCGAGATTGCTACCACAGGCTCCAGTAGTGCCACATCATCTGAGAAACAATTCACTTTCCCAAGAAGTAGGGCACACGACTATTTTGCTCCTCACGACCTTTTCCCTCAACGCAACCCTCCCTTCACACGACCTCTCTTTCCACACAAACTTTCCTCCCACACAATATCTCCTCCTACACAACCTCTCCTTCCGCACAACCATTTTCTTCACACAGCCACTAACAAGACTTCATTTTACTTCTGACAAGCCGATTCATCGCCTCCTACCTTTTCTTCTTTCCGCAGCCCTTGATCTTGCCTCACAGGATCGCCCAAGAACATTAACTTTCGTGGAGTTTTGGCAGGCTTCGAAAACTCATTTGGTTGCTCTTCTTGAGTTACCACAAGCTCTGCACCACCAGTGAGCTACCTCCACTTCGACTATTTATTCTTCTCGCCTGTGGTTTGAGAAACTTTTCATCAACCTTGAAGTCCCTGGCATATTGGCTTCACATTCTGCGAGGCCCAGCTTCGACTCCTGAGATACCTGTTTTGGTTTCCAATTTCGCTGAGCGAACGTCACAAACCAAACATCGCTTTGCGGCATCAACTGCCCCAATTACACCTAATTTACCAACCAAAAAAACACGACATCCTCCTCACCTCTTGGACCGACCACCGCGTTATCGACCTTCAAGTACGTCCCTTACGATTACGCATGATTGAGAGAGTGTGTGGCTCTACCACAAGCCCGCCAAACTTCCAGTCTTTCAACATGAATGCTCTCCAAAAGGGCAGGATGGCCAGTCAACAATTTCCGGGCAAGGGCGGCAAGACTGTCTCCGTCGTCGCCATGTCTGCTAACGGCACCCCGCTTCCCACGCCGCTCATGAGTTACTACCTCAACATGCCTCGCGATTCTCCCTGTGTCATCTCAGTTAACAACACAAGGAAGGCCCCGCGTTTCTACAGCGACCCCCTTGCCATCCCGAAGCGAGATATAGAGTGCTGGAACCAAGCCAAGATTGAGGAAGAGACGCGTACAATTCGGACTCAGTATCCTGCTCTAGCAGAGAATGTCGTTGCTCCCACTTCTTGGGAAGATCTATACCGGTACTTCGACGCTCATGACCTGTGGCTTCAGGGTGCTTGGAACCTTTGGGCTGTCATCGACGAACTTGGATACCAGAACGAAAAGATGGAGTGCTATCGCCGAATAATGCAGGAGATTGAGAGTATGGGATCACGCTTTCCCTTGCAACCATACGAACGCTCCATGATAGCTGATTTCGTCGAGGGGTGGATTTCATTCGCGGAGAACCGACTCATGCTCATTGAGTGGGATGGTTCACACGACATCCTGCAGCTCCTCTCACCAGTGGATTGGACAGATGGGGGAATCCAAGGCTTGAATCAGACCCAGGCCGACTTTCTGCGTCGGGAGCTCACATACTGGCATGGACATTGGCGTGAGCGATATGAGAATCCTGGCTCATACTTTTCTCCCGATCAATGGTACCACCTGGGTGGCAAGTATGCAAAGAAGGATTCTGCTTCAGGTCCCAAGAAGCGATTTGGTATGTCGCTCATAACTGACTAGATCTTCTCGATGCTAATGTATTGTTTGTTCAGTAACCCCCTATGATAAGCCACTTGTTGCAACCCTTGGCAGCCTTCATACTCTAGCCTTCGACCCCAGCATCCCTACGGGCTCAATGGCACTGTATTCGACCCTGCCCATGAACCATCATATTGAGTTCCCGGCTAGCTACAACGTCTCGGCTGGTAATTTCTCTCATCCTATGCCGTTCCTTCAACCTGCCCCGATCTCTCACTCTGTGCGGGCCCCTCAACCTCTGTCGGTCTCTCGCCCTGTGCCGGCTGGCCACCCAGTGGTTGTAAATGGTTCGACGAGGGCACCTCGCAAGGTTACCAAGAATGGTGCCACAAATGAGGAGGCCAAAAGCCCCCACCAGTCTACCCAGTCCGGGTCCAGAGCACCCTTTACTCATGAGAAGGACCTCACCGAAGCTGGCACTGAAGCGTCGGGTCCGTCGCGCCTCCCCAAGCGTTCCATCGAGGATACGGACGCGGAAGAACAGCAACCAGTGATAGCTGGTCCTGAGTTGTCTCAGAGGAATCATCCCTCCAAGAACAACGCCAAAAAGAACTCCCGCAAGCAAGTTCAGCCAAGGCTGATGTCATTCACGAACTCGAACTACTCGAACTGCAACAACCGTGACAAGACTCCATTCCTGGGGCAGAAAATTACTCCAGGTTATCATTTCCTTCCTTGTCCTTGCTCCCGCTGCAGTAGCCTGTCACGCACCGCCCTTGTCAAACAGATCGGACGTCCCCAAGGAATGCCGCAAGATGAGAAGGTTGCCCTACTCTGGGATTTCTTTTCCCGATATGGTGTGGTTCAGCACTGTGAGGTCAAAACAACCGCCAGAACGGACACCTGCTACGCTCTCATCCGGTATGTTGGATGACTTTCTAACCGCAGAAACCCATTCTATGACAGATTGCTAATAGCCTCGTATAGATTTTCCCTCGAGAATAGTGCAGTGGCGGCTGTGAAATCTGCGGATGGGCTAGCCCTTCCCCCGCTGACCGACAGCATCCATATGGAATTTCCCTGGTTCTCGAAATACTGGACTCCAAGATGCCATAAAACCCCACCGAAGGCTTCAGGCGTGAACCCTCCATCGAGCCGACAGTCCTCTCCTGACCAGGGCTCTGTGAACAAAGTCACGGCGCAGCAGCATGCCGCAAGCTCATCATCCGGTCCTCCTCACAACAGAAACCATGTGGGACAGCCAAGTGCATCCCCGGAATACATTCGCGGACCTCCCCCTGGCTTTCCTCCCCCGGTTTTCAACCCTCAGGCTGGCTGGCAACCTTCCCCCCCTCGCATGCCGCCGCAGCCAGTCGGTATGAATGGACCTCATCCAAGCTACAATCAGCCAGTGGCACTTGGGCCTCCTCATTATCAGCCTCCCGTTCCTTTCCATCACCAAATTGCCCAGATCTCAGGACAGCCTCACGCTCAGGGTGGCCTTCCCCCTACCCATCACTTCAACCAAGGCTTCCAGCCATATGGTCCGCCGCAATGGCAACATGGCCCTCCTCAATGGCATCATGGTCCGCCGCCACCCTTTCATGGCCATCCTCCTTGCGCCGGCCATCAGCCGCAATCGCCATTGGAAGGTCGAGCTCCGTTCTACAATCAGAGGAGTCAGTTTGGGAACTCACAGCCTCCGATGAACCCCGAGGTACAGACTAGACAACCATTCGAGCAAGGTACCCCAAAGGCCCAATCTTTGCCACACTCAGGCTCATCGAGCAGTGATGGAAGCATTCGTATCAATCTTCCCGGCATGTCCCCGGAAAAGCCCGCAATTGTTCAGGCCACTGATACAGAGAACATCAAAAAGACCAGCTCTGGGAACTCTGGCGGTTCTCCTGACGAACCCTCTACCCCTACAAACAATGTCTCCCCCCGACAAGGCCAGCGCCTCGATGGTATCTCAGAGAAGACGGTCCAGGAAGGAGAGACTGCCAACGAGGGTGCCATAACGGCACGGTCCGCATGCTTCTCCATCCAAGACGTGCGGTTTGACCAGGACTTTTCTGGTACAGTAAGGATTCGCCCCAACAGGCGGAATCAACATCAGAGACTTCCCTCAGAGTGGCTCTCTACTGGGAATCGGAACCCAACTCCAGTTGAGCAAGATGCACAACCAGGGCCCAAGAAGGGCAAGAATAAGAGGAAGGCTGGTACCCGCTCTAGCTCACGTCCATCGACACCTGTCGATTCAAGCTCGAACCAGCCTAGTGAGTTCAAGGCTCAGGCTTCCGCCAAGCAGTCCGAGCCGGTGAAAGAGAATGCTGGCCTTCAGGTCCCCGGACCCAAAGGCTATCGCGCAGATGCAGGTGGATCGCTGAAGATGTCGCGGCACCGCAAGGGTCCAGCTATTCATCCCAGCCTCCTGGCTGGTCAAGGCCAATCGCCCCTCAACGATGGATCACCCGAAGAGGAGCCCGCTGCTATCCCTGTTGCCAACGGCCACAAAGCAGAGCAACCCATCACGACAAAAGAAGCTCGATTCACGAGGTTCGATTCCATGGGTAGTATCCCCGGCTGCCCCGTCCTCCCTCGAGCGTGCGACTTGTTCCCCAACTACCCGGACTTGTCCACCTCCCCGCCCAAGATCGTGATGACGCCAGCCGAGACGGCCGCTGTTGAAGGAACGGCACCTCGTCTGGAGGCCAGGAGTTTGACCAACGGTTTGAATGGCATGCATCGGGTTTCGGATTCGTCTGTCACAGGTCACTCCTACTGCCCCAGCTTCTACAGCGCGAAGAGCACACTTTCGTCTCGAGAGAACAGCCCGCCCGAAGCCAAAGACGAGCTGTTTGTGTCGCCACCTGAGACCCCAACCAAGCAGAGCACTGCCAGCCGCCCATCGTCGGCCACATTGTCTGCCCATCCCAGCCCCAAGACCGCGACGACTGCTCCTGCTGAAGAGCCACCCACAGAGCCTCTCAAAGAGGATGCCGGTAAGAGCGACATAAAGCCCGAGGCCAAGACGCCCGAGCCCGTTGTGTCCAAATCCGAGACATCCCACCCAGAAGCACCCAAGCCAGACTCATCCAACTCGGACAAGCTCAAGGCCAAAAAAAATTCCCGAAAGAACAAGAATAATAAAAAGGCCAAAGCCGTCACAGAAGCCGTCCCTTCTTCTTCTGAACCTCACGAGCACCAACCAGCTGCCGCCAACAGCAACAACAGCGAGTCAAAGCCCAATACCGGGTCATCATCCCGTCCAGCTACCCCCGTTGAAAACAGCAGCAGGAACAACAAGAAGAGGAAGGCGCAGGCTAAGACCTTGGCGGAGAGGAAGCACTCTGCTGCTGCTACTGCCTCTGTGTTTGCAGCTTCTTCTTCGGCGGATTGGTGAAACTGACATAAACCCCCTTGTTGTTTTTCGGTGGTGACTGAGAGCATATGCCGCGGAGCTTATGGAGATGAAGGGGGCGATACCGGATCGAAGACGGCACATTACACTCAACACAGCACAGCACACCGAGCACAGCAGCACACATGATATGTTTTTTTACTTGTGTATCATTCAACAGCACAAAGCAAAGGCAATAACTGCCTTGTTATCTCTCTTTTTGTCACTTTCCTCCCCCCTTTTTCCCTTGCTCTTTCCCTTCCGTCTTCTTCCTCTTGGGGGGTGATAACCAGCAAGAGCGTCTCTATCCGCAAGAGCACATTGAGCAGGGAGCTGAATGCGCTTGGCCATATCGCCATATTTCCCTTCTTTCTTCAGGAAGTTGGCTAGCTTGGCCCAGTCATTGGCTAAAGCTGCTGCTGGTTTCCTCATCTGACATTGATCTTCTCTTCCTCACGACAGGCGTCGGATTTTCAGGTATCTGCGGGGGGTCTAATTTGGTGGTACCGATCTCGTCTCTAGTATCTCGACATAGCTGGCGTTTGGTTGGGCTTGGGCTTGGGCTTGGTCATTCATGGCGCATGGTTGATTTGGGGGTTTTGCACAAGACAACAAGGGCTCAATAGAGATGGGATGGGAAATTGCATTAGGAAAAGGAATGGAGATACCCCCCTGGGATAAAGGGTTTAGGGATTGTTTATTGGCGTTTAAGGGAGTGATATGGGATGTACCAGAGGAGGAAGTACAGCTTTCGAGGGGTTCTTTCAGCAAGACAGGGGTCTTGCTCACATATCGTAGACTCCGGTCATGATTAATACATTACATGGTTCTTAGTTGTTTTTTATTTTTGGCAGTTCCTGTTGTTTTGATCTCACCTTCTGCTGTAGACTCATTCCCAAGGATCAAAAGAGGGGCTTGCGTTACCATGGTGACTTTCGTCAGACTCGGCAGAATCCTGACCCCTTTCTTAAAGAGCTCAGTTCAATGGCATCATCAAGAGACACACTCACCATGAACAGGTGCACACCCCAAGCCCAGTCCTTCAATTTTAATTGATTAGCATGGGATTTACCTACAATCTAAACGCCACCTTTTTCGTTACCTCACAAGGTCCATGTCTGAAGCACTGATAAGGACATTCCTTTAAGACTGAAATGGCTTCTAGGTATAAAGACTCGGAAAGGGGGTAGAAAAAGAAATAAGAAGGCCTATGTGAGAATTAGTGCCGCCTGATTAAGACCTCGTGTTTCGCCCTAACAGCCATTTATCTAAAGGCCTGGAGTATACGAGATAGACAGATGATCCAACTCATTACATTATCCTACTTCAGTATCCACGCTGATTTGACTGACGCTTTTCTCCCAAAGCTCACAAATGCAACAAAAATCAGCAGGAAGTGTACAACAATTGGACAAGTAAAAACAGCGAGTGTCGCCCTGTATCGTCTTTCCAAACCTCTTTCATCTTCCCTTCACTCATACAAGACCGTTCATAAACCCTATGCCAAACCCAAAACCAGGCCCCTATTAACATCAATAGAACTGAATTATTTTTTGGACACACCCCAGACCTAAATAACCATGGCCGTAAATCCAAAGCAAACCCGTGCCTTGCCTTACGCCATCTACATCACCAAGCACTCCCCCTCCTGTTGCTTCCCAACCTTACTTCTTGATATCCTCTCCCTAGCCCTTGGCTGGCTATTCTTGCCCGACCTCTTCAGATCCTCCAACCGTTGCCTCGCCTTGGGGAAATCTTGAGCTGTTTCTCATGTCAGTAACCTTTCCATCTTACAGCTTGTTTTCACAAAAACTCACCGGCAGCCCTCCAATACCACCTCTTCGCGTCCTCCATATTCGCCTGCACCCCAATTCCCACTTCAGTAAAATACCCCATGGCATACTCCGCCTTCGCCAGCCCCGCCATCGCGGCCTTCCTCGCCCACAGGTACGCCTCGGTATCGCTCTGCTGCAGCACCCCCTCGCTCCCCGTCAGATACCACCCCGACAAGCACAATTCGCTCTGGTGCTCCTCCTGCATCGCCGCGCGCGAATACCACATTATCGACATCCGCGGATCAATCGGACACCCTAGCAAGCCATACTCGTAGCAGCACCCTAGTCGAAACTGACTGAACTTGTACCCCAACTCCGCCGCTTGCTTGAACAACTGGAAAGCATAGGTCTCATCCCGGATAATCACATCATTTGGCTCCGCGCTCTCATAAAGCAGAGCCAGTTCGTGAAGGGCATGGGGGTTTTCGGCATCGGCTCTCTCAGCAGCACGCTTAAGCCAGCTGATGGCCTCGCGGGGGTTGCGCGGCTGACCCAGCAGTCCTTTGAGCAGGATCATGCCAACTTTGTACATTGCTGGGGTGTCGCCCAGAGTAGCTGCGCGTTTATACCATTGGAAGGCCTTGACGGGGTCCTTGCGGGTGCCGCCTCCTTCGTCGTTGCCAATTTCGCAGCACACGGCCGTGCGGTAGGCTGCTGCTGCGTGGCCGAGCTTGGCTGCTGACTGGTAGAGCGAGAAGGCGTGGGCGTTATCGGGCTCGTTACCAAACAGACCGCGGCCGAGACAGTCGGCCAAGAAGAACATTGCATCGGGGTTGTTGGCTTTTTCGAGCTTTCGGAGGATCTTGTTGGCATCGACTAGGAACCTTTCGCGCGATCGAGCGCGGGCCTTGGGGTCGGGTAAGTTAGGGACCAGCACATCAGATGCTTCTACCAAGCGCTTTGCTAGGCGGAGGGCCGAAGCTTGGTCATTTGCATCGTTTTTGATGACTGCTCGCAAGTGCTCAAGTTCTTCTACTGTAACAGGCTCCTCCACGGGTTTTGTTGCAGGTGGAGTACCACCGCCTGGCTGAACCGGAGTTTGGCTGCCTCCAAATTGGCCTGGAGGGGGACCAGGAGGGTAACCACCCGCAGGAGGTGTTGGAGTGTTGCCTCCATATGGTGGCATGCCATTATTATTGTTCACTCCGCCGTAGTTCCTCACCGGTGGAGGTCGGTCACTTAGGTTGACCATGGAGCCGGCCATGTGTCCGGGACGGACGGGCGCGGGGTGTGAAGGCAAGCTATCGGCACTTGAGCCGTTATGTGGTGTGAGGGGCGACTGTCCCGGCCTGTATGGAATCGGACCAGGAGGCAGGTGACCAGACACAGGTGTTCCGGTTTGTAGTGGAGGGGGGCCTCGGAAATCTTGGGATTGGTCAAACGAGCCTTGCTGCTGCGGACCTGGTTGGGGTGGACCTTGTTGCTGTGGTACTTGTCTCTGTGTAGGAAGAGGAGGGATATCACCCGCCATTTCGAACACAGCAGTCTGTGAGTTGCGCAGGTCAGGCTGAGATTTGGCTCTACTAACCTCGGGCTGTCGGCCTGGCCCACTACGAGGCTGCTCCTGTTGCCCAGGCTGCATGTGTTGATCAAACGAACCTCTTGGCCCTTGTTGGCGACCGGATTCGAAGTCGGGAAGTTCTGACCGAGCTGATGCTGATGGCGGGTTTTGAGCTGGGTATTCGTTGTTCGTACCATAGTAATCATAAAAATCGTCGACAGATGCAGGACGTTCTTGGCCTGGACCTCCGTAACCCGAGTCAGGGGCATTCCTGTACTGGGCATCTTGAAAGTTATTTTGAGGTAGCGGAGGGACGTCGCTCGGAGGATAAACCCTTGGTGCTCGCATGCTTTGTGCGGTGCTCGGTCTCTGTGGCATAGCACCACCACGCCCGCCTGGTCCAATTGGTCCGTTATAGGGAGCACTATCACGCCGTGGAGGAGGGCCTGGGTGGCGCATGTCCATAGGTTCTCTTGCTGGCATTGTCATGCTGCGTCCTGGCGGTCCGAAGTTCTCTTCTCCGTAGCCACCGGGCTGTGGCCCGTAACCAGGTCCTTGGGGTCCGGGAGGAGGACCGCGCCGTGGATCAGGATAGTCCTGACCTCGATAAGGCTGTGGAGGTCCTCGAGGGGGGCTCATCGGGCCGCCGTAACCATTGGGAGGGCGCATCGGCCCAGGTCCTCGTTGTGGACCAGGGCCATTCGGACCTCTTGGTCCAGCTCTCGAACCTCCGGACAAATTGACGCCGTCCATTTGAGCCACGATTTCCTGTTCCTGAGCGAGATCCGACTTTGCTTGAGCTCCGGGGAATGCTGGGAAGGGTCCGTTATTCACACCAGCATTCATTGGTGGCCCCCGGTTTGCTAAGCAGTGGTTAGTAAGAGCCAAAATGGCCGTGATGATTCATAAATCATATCAACTAAAACTTACCAGTTGGATCCGAATTGGGACCCCTTTCAAGAGGACCAGGACGTCCTTGTGGCGGATAACCTCGCCCAGGGCCTCCTGGACCGGGTCCATATCCGCCTCCACGAGGAGGGTAGGGGCCTCCTCGGCCTCCGCCCGGTGGGGGTCTCATCGGACCGCCTCTTCCGCCTTGCATTGGTGGTCCTCCTCTTCCAAAACCATTGGGTCCATTAGGCCCAGGAGGTCCGTTCGGCCCGGGATTGTAATAATCTTGCTGCGGGTAGCCTTGGTTTGGCGGCGGTCCTCCTCGTCCGTAATTATCGTTGTATTGACCATCATAGCCCTGATCGTAGCCGTTTCCGTTCCCATAGTCGTCATAGCCATAATCATAGCCCTCCTGGTACTGGTCATACTGCTGCTGCTGCTGTTGTGGTGGAGGTGGCCCATTATACTGCTGCGGTCCGCCAGGTCCGGGCGGATATTGTCGCTGCGGCGGCGGTCGTTGTGCAGGACCTCCGCCGTATCCTCCCCCAGGTCCTCCACCATATTGGCCGTTGTAAGCCATATCTGCGACACACGCCGAGGGCCTGCCTAAATGCCGTGTGCTGTGCTGACCTTGGTCCGTTTCCTTTCTTCTATGGGTGGGACTTGAAGCCAAACACCGTAGCCGAGATTTCGAGACTTAGAAATTCGGGGCGGTGATCATGATATGGTGTCGGAAAGATTATGTCGTTATTAATTTCTAACGAGTTGGCGGTGCGACTTGTGTGAAGATCTGAAGTTGCACGGCAACCAAGGCAAAGCGAGGAATTAACTTTATTAAGGACGCTTAAGTCGAGAGTTCGGCCCGCTTGAGCGCTTGTCCAAAGGCGGGGCGACAGATGTCGGCGGCCTCACTATGAAATCAGATCGCCAGTCCAGACCGGGGCTCGTCGACAAAGAAAACTCGGAGGGGACTGCCGTTCTGCTCGCCGATGTTGTAAGGTAGGATCGGGTTGTTGTTAGAAGAAAAGAGCAGAGGAGAAGGAATGGTGGGACTCTTGAAGTGGCGCTCGTCAAGGAGTGGAAGGGCTACCAAGCGGAGCCGGGCGATTGTTTGTAAATATGAAGAAAATCTATGTTCAAAATGCTGGACGGATGGCAGCAGTCAAAATTTTGGAGAGCTGGACCCGTGGAAAACGATGAGGCAAAGATGGGCAGGGAGGAATGCATTGTGACCCAGTCGAGGTCATAAGCCGTCTTTGCCGCGACAAGAAGGGCCCTCCTTACCACGCTACAAATGGTAAAGTGACGCCCAGGGTGTGGAAAAGGCGGGGCCGAAGGCTGTTACGCTGTTACATGCTCCGTACATGCATTCATTAGGGGTCTCGGACAGTCGGACCACAGCAAATCAATGGCAGGTACAAAAACAGCATGTCCTCCTCTTCATTTTACTTTCTCCCTGATGACAGACTTTCCAGTGTATGGTTGTCAATCAGCGACCTTTTGAAGGAGGCTCAGCGATGTGCAGGCTCAGTGGGATGAAAAACCTGGAGAGAAGCCCCATTCTAACGGCGCCCATTCTCCAGACCCGTTCGCTTGATCCCGGCATTAGAGGACTCCGCTAAGGTCCGCCACCGGGGCATTTTCCGCCTTACTGAGCTCCTTGTTGAGCTTGGAGAAAAGTATGAAACAACGATGCCTGTCGCCAAGTTGTGAGGGCTATGGTAATCCATCCACTACAGAGTTGATTGCAACTTTGCATGCGTTCAGAAAGCCATTAAACACCATGCAGTAAGACGGCAAGGTGCTTCTGTCAGTCACCTACCACGACAACTGGTAGACCGGCATAGGGCTCTGCTGGTTGATAACCCGGTTGTAGTGTTTGAGTTGGGGCGCGGAGTCGGGATAATCCTGCTACGGAGTATTCTGCTTCTTTGCATGGTCTGGTCGTAGATCTGTCGGCGTCTCCTGTCGAATGCTGTTGTAACACATGCATCTTTCCAGCGGCTATTTAAGTGGATAGAGGTGGTGAACAATCTGTAGCCAGGCCCGCTGGCCATTCTGGAAGAACACAATCCAGGAGATTAATTACACCGCAGGAGAAGTTGTGAAACACTTCTGGCCCAGATCTTCTATTGATAGGACGACATCAGCGGCATCAGTGAAGTTGGGCTATACACTACATACGTGGACTCAAACTCACCTATGACCAGTGACGGCATCGACATTGCTCAGCCAAGGCCACAGACGTCAACAAGACGTGCCTTGGCATGCAATTGATGCTTCGAGAACGTAAAAGTTCCTTGTCTTTCCACCCGACATCCGAGATTGTTTTCAAAGGCGCCGGGGTAGGTGTTTCAGAAGCTGTTGAGCTTATCACCAGCAAGCTTTGGTGACATCCGTGCTACCTCGCTCACCTAGGTGAGGAAGTGGTTGAGCGCCAGCTTGGGAGACCAAGCAGCAATGGATGACGCCCATTGAAGTGTTGACAACACACTCGACGATGTTGTAAGAGCCATTCGTAATGAGCCACTGGATAAAAGGGGCAATTCAGATTTGAGTCTGTAATTGGATTACAAGTCCTCAAGGGGCAATCAGCACAAGACTTACAAGACTTTGGTCGGACGAATGACAACCCCCAGACGGCCGCCCTGGGTTTGGCTGTGCCTCTCTGCAGGAGAAAAGGGAGTTGCCGCGTCGCCCCGCCCCCATCTGGCCTGCTGTCACCTTCTATCAGCCGCAATAATGGGCCGTTTGGTTGCCTCCGTACCTCCTTGCCACGAAGAACGGGAACAGCATGGGAATGGTTTGACGATTTGCAGGTTGGTGTTGAAAGTTGAGAGAGAGAGCTGGCAGCTGGCACTGACCGAGAGAAATGAACACCAGTCTCCCATCCGCCAAGACTTCGAGGAGAGAACGTCTGGCCCGAGCGTCAAAGGCACAATTCTGCCACTTCTGTCCGCCTTGAGCTGACCTCATCCGAGCCAGCATCATCGAGGGCCTCGAAGGGTACCATATCGAGTCGTTATCAGACAAAGTCGTGCACATCACTTTGCCGCCAAAATATACGAATTTTACATTTTGATGGTAACCTCTTAGCCTTTCAGCTGGTACTTTGTAAACGTCACATCCAAGATGGGCAAGGTCAACTGGTGGTTATGGACGAAGATGCTTGTTGCGTAAGCTCCTTTTTGCTTGCCTTCACATGAAAGTGAAACTTAACTAACAGCTTTTGGCAGCGGAGGAGGTGTTGTTTGGGGCGGCCCAGCACTGGTTAGATATCTTCAGCCAACAGATGAAGAGCTTTTCCAAAGATACAACCCGGAACTTCAGAAGCGCAGTCTGGAAAGACGATATGAGCGTGAGAAGGAATTTGATGACTTCGTTGTCAAATTGAAGGAGCAGGCAAAGTCTGATAAGCCAAGTGAGTTTTGATCCACATTACTCTCCATGCGTAGGAAGCTAATGAGAGTCTTTGCAGTCTGGATTCTTCAAGCAGAGGAAGAAAAGGCGAACACTACCAATTCCGCGAGACAACAGAAGCTTACTGAGAGCTTAAAACTCGCCGAGGAAGTCAAAGCGAGGAGAGAGGCTATGAGAAGAGAAGCCGGGTTACCGGTTGAGTCTGGCAAGGAAAGAAAATAAACTACTCTCAGCAATGTAACTCAGTAATGACAAAAAAGGGCGGCCCTTGTATAGTATAGTACTTGTATGTGTATAAAATGGGTTTGCATGGAGGGGCGTATGGGTACTTGATTTTCTGGGACTTTACACATGGAAAAGTTCGGCGTCGGGTTCGTTGATATTGATTACGCGAAACGAATAGAAACACAGCTTTGCTCATGAGCTTTCAACAGTGCCATGTGGTTCGTTGAGAATGTTTCATCTCTGGAGCTCATTGAAGCTTGGCTCGGTGAGCGGGTGGTGAGGGTCAGGTCAGCAAGCTCAGAAGTGGGGTAAAAGTTATTGCGGGAGCGAAAAAATCGGGCAGGGCCCGGCGCACACAATTTCTCCCACCACCGACGCCGCTACGAGGATAGAGACTTTGTGAGCCTATCACGATACCCCCGGAGATTCTACGGACCCGAAAATCATCGATTGAAAGAGTACGTTTTCCTGGCTGATTTTCGAGCGGAAAATCGCCCAGAATGGCGGTGCTAGAGGGCTGTCAGCGTGCATCTCTGCAGCTTTTGTGTGCCGCCGAACCCCAAAACCCTTGCCCAGACTGACTGGCTCAATTATAGCTCGACATCACCGAGTCTCTTCCGATCATCTCTCGTTCTCTCCACCACAACTCCTTTCGACAGATCCAACATGGCGGACGTTCAGGAACGGCTCAAGAAGCTCGGTGCTTCCGCTCGTATCGGTATGTTGAAGTGTCCCTCTGTCCCTACCTCATTTTCAAAAATGAGTCGTCACCCCGCACTTGAACCGATCGGCTAACCCACCTTTACCTGACAGGGTATGTTTTGATGCGAATTCTTCCCTCTATCGACGACAACGACGACGATGGCGAACTCGATTCTAACATGTATCTGTGACGAATAGTGGCAAGGGTACTCCCCGGAGAAAGGTCAAGCGTGCGCCTGCCCGGTCCGCTGGTGATGACAAGAAGCTCCAGGCTTCCCTCAAGAAGCTCAATGTCCAGCCCATCCAGGCCATTGAGGAGGTGAACATGTTCAAGAGCGACGGCAACGTTATCCACTTCGCCGCTCCTAAGGGTTCGTCACCTAGCTACTTGGGCACCGTGAAGGAACATGAGGGACTAACTGCTCAATAGTTCATGCCGCTGTCCCCGCCAACACCTTCGCCATCTATGGCAACGGTGAGGACAAGGAGCTCACTGAGCTCGTCCCCGGTATCCTGAACCAGCTCGGTCCCGACTCTCTCGCCTCCCTCCGCAAGCTCGCCGAGAGCTACCAGAACCTGCAGAAGGGCGAGAAGGCCGATGAGGAGGACGATATCCCCGACCTCGTCGCCGGCGAGAACTTCGAGAACAAGGTCGAGTAAGATGGTATCATTAACAAAATCTAAAAATCTTACCACGAAATTCTGGTCATCTTGCCTCCTCTTTACGCCAGGTCTATGATGAGGAGGAATAGGGAAATGAATTTGTGCTTGCAATGATGGATGGCGGCGTCTTTGGTACTTCGTTGCATTCAGGCCCCAAACTCAAAAAAGTTCCGGCCAGGGAGGGATAAATCAAAGAAATGGACATTTGACGGTCCCCCCATCTCGCAAGGTTCCAACATGGCAAAAAATGAAGTGACGATGCAAAGCAAAAAAAAGGCGAAGTGATGTCGGCGTTATGCTTGTGTTTTGTGGTTCGATAGCTAGGCTGCTGATGGAGCAATGACATGCTCTGATACAATATCACGATGCGAATGCCCTCCTCCTCTGAGTTCTCAAACCTTTGCTGGTAGGCTTCTCTGATGGCTTTTTGCATGGCCTGTCTTGTTTGACCACAGTATGCTCTATGGACCCTTCGAGGCATCCTCATATCCACCAGACGGCACCAGCTGCGGCATATCACTACAGCCCAAAAGCCCCATCTCCCGTATTCCTCACCCACCCTTTTAACGCCTCCCCTCGAACCTCCTCTTTGACCCTCCTTCTACCCAGTAACAACCTTCCCTCTTTAACCTCGTCATATGTCTCCCTCTTCAGCTCCTTGACTAGTTCCCCCTCCGGACCATAAACACCCTCCGCAACCTCCACAGCCAAAGCCCACATCTTTTTGCGTGAGACGGCACTCGCACCCTTGATGTCAAACGCTTTGCGGCCTTGTAATACACCCCCTATTATTCCCTCCTCTATCCCTTTGTTGTACGTCCAGCAGACGGCAAGATTGGAAGGTGAGATCTTTTCGCTTCTTGCCGTTACGCTACGCTTGGAATAGTCAAATTCATGCTGGGTTGTTTCGATGACGAAAGGAACGGGCTTGTAACCGTTGGACCAGGTTGGAGGGTTGGTGGTTAGGGAGGACATTCGCCCTGGTGGGGAGGAGGAAGGGTCGAAGCCGTAGCAGCGGGTGCACCCTGTGGGGGAGTATTGTGATTCGGGGAGGATTAAGGAGGTTAGATAGAGGTTGTTCGGGGAGATGAGGAGCGAGGGAAGGGAGGACAAGAGGGAGGTGCATTGTTTGAGAGCGATTTTGTCGGAGCAGGATTTGGAGTTTGTTGGGGGTGCGTCGGGGCGGGAGGGCTTGCGGCGGACGATGCCTAGGTGGGAGAAGTAACCTCTTCCTAGGAGTTGGCTGCCGGGTTGTTCTGAAGGGGGTATGGGGGTGGGGAATGACCAAGGGGTGGAATCGGTTTGGGAGCCCATGGTTAGCTCCATGGAGCTGTCGCCGCCTGGGCGATGTGTTAGTGAAGGGAGGAGAGGGGGATGGGGAAGACGGACAAGGTGCTTCGGAGCAGTACATGTGGAGGGATACGTCGGGGCGCCAGGTGAATGGTGGTAGATGGGAAGAGGAGGACCGGCAGAGGAAGTCTGACTCGAAGGTGCTGTCCTGGGCGAGGCGTTTGCACTCATCGAGGAGGAAGCAGTTGAAGGCGCGGAGGGCGAGGACTTCGGCGTGCCAGTCGTGGATGGCGACACCGTTGGCCTGGGGGAGCTTGGAGGCGGGGAGGCATTTCATGCCGGTTCTGGGTGTAAGTTAGTGTGGTGCCCCATAGAACGAAGCTCAAGTAGAGCATTCCACCAGGTTGATGACTTACGCCAGGGCTACACATTTTAAGAATGTTGGACCTTGAGTAAAGACATACCAGTTAGCTCTAGGGTACAGCTAGATAATCTAGCTGAGAATAGGGGAAACCTTTGGCAACGATGCCACTCAGGGGCACCCATTCGTGGAGGCCATTGTCACGGACGGCGGGTTTCCGCTTGGTTGGGAGCTTTTGGAACTCTGCCAGAACCACAGTGGCTACTTCGTCTGCTGTGGTTTTCATGGTTTACTTCTCGTTCGTGATCAACTTCTGCCAGATCCTTAAGCATCGTGAAACCAGTGAGGTATGAGAGCCCAGGTTGGTGGTCTTGCTGGAAGAATGAGACAGGGTTAGGGCTGAGCAGCAAAGCTGGGTAACAGAAGAGTCACTACACTGAATAGAGGAGGTGAGTCTAATCCGATTCACCGAGTTAATCACTTCTGCAAAGGACAATCATACATCAAGTCTTTCAGAGAGCCATACGGTATCCCTCCACGCCGTAGGTCAACTCACCCTCCCACTTCAGGCCTGATATAAACATCTCGAAGTGAAGCCCCACTGCAAGCCAAGGAAGACACACAAAGAGAACGGTCGTCACTTGCCAAGAGTGCGAAAGGCGGGTCAAAATGGCCCGTGCGCTCAGCCTATCACAGTGCAGCCCTATCCGCACAACCTGCAAAGGAATTGGCAAAATCGACCTGGGAATTTGAACCTCAGAGGAAGCAACCCCGACAACGACAATCTTCGACAACTAACCGCCAAAATGCGCACGTACGAGGATACCTTCTCCGGCGCCCGGATTTACCCTGGCAAGGTACGAATTGATTGATACCCGCGATTTCGAACGAGGGCGAAATTTCCCCAGACTCCTCCGACTCGAAACAGCATGATAATTGGCAATCTGGGTACCTGAGCAGACGCCATGACGCGACCAACGACAAGAGGAGTTTGGGGGGAAACTGTCGTCAACTCCCCGCTTGAATGAGGTGGAAATAAGGGAATATTTGGCACAAAGGCTAACGCTGGCTCTCTTTCTCTGCAACAGGGCAAGCTGTACGTCCGTGGCGACAGCAAGATCTTCCGGTTCCAAAGCGGCAAATCCGAGTCCCTTTTCCTCCAGCGCAAGAACCCCCGCCGTATCGCCTGGACTGTCCTCTACCGCAGACAACACAAGAAGGGTATCTCTGAGGTACGACCCCTCCTTTCCCTATCCAAGATTCGGCTCTCCACAAGCACACACCGATCGATCCACATACACCGGGATAGCTCGCGGGGATTCAAAATGAGTCCGGGACGATGAGGACATGCAGAGGGAGGATGGATATCGAGCAAGATAACGGCATGCTGACACCCATTACAGGAGGTTGCCAAGAAGCGCACTCGCCGCACCGTCAAGTCCCAGCGTGCCATCGTTGGTGCTACCCTCGATGTGATCAAGGAGCGCCGCGCCATGCGCCCTGAGGCCCGCTCCGCTGCCCGCGCCCAGGCCATCAAGGAGGCTAAGGAGAAGAAGGCTGCTTCCCAGGCCGCCAAGAAGTCTGAGAAGGCCAAGGCTGCTGCCAACGCCTCCAAGGGCCGCATCGTGGGCAAGCAGGGTGCTAAGGGTGCGCAGTCGAAGCCTGCCATCCACAGCCGTTAAGGGGGTCAAATCGCTGGGTTGGTTGCATTTAGGTCTGGGGTGAAGATGATATTCTATCTTGGGGAAACACAACAAGGAAGAATAGATGAATGGTATCTTCACAACCATCACACAAACGGTCTTAGCCTGTGACCGGAGGGAAACGCGGAGTCGGTCGGTCGGTACTCGGTTTTTTCATTATGCCTGCTCTCTCAAACCTCTCCACGGGGAGGGTTCTTTACTCTTTTTTTGATGAAATGGACAAGTGACAAGAAAAACTTGTTCTTTCTGAAAAAGCCACGGGGCCGGTTGTATGATTGGGTTCCTGCGTAACGGGTATGAAGACGATTTGCATGGGTAGCTCACAGAATGCCGACTTATGCATTGGTCTGACATGGGCCGCTTCGCGGGATCTTCTATGTGTCTTTTGAGTGTTGTGTTGCATGTCTCTCTCTCTTGTGAGCATGATGGGCGGGAGTTCTCAAGTCCGGCCATAATATGTACACTCCAGGCCTTGTGTGTTTGCAACATGAAATGTTGCGCAGTGCACAACACCCCTCTCCTTTCCTCCCAAACTTATCGATTCCTACAGGCCCTCTCAGTCTCGAAAACGGCCATCTCAATCTTGAACAAGGGCCTTCCTACTCCTCGAAGAGGCCTTCACACAGTGTACAGCGTCGAGCAAAGGCCTGGTTGATGTACAAGCTTGATCTAATCATATGTATGCCTGTCTGCTGTATGTTGGGCGGCATTTATTGAATATCTTTTTGGAATTGTGTGAAGCAGATAGATGTCTGGATGCTCTTGAATTGAGACTTTTGAAAGGTAGTATAAAATGGAGATCGGGAATTAATGCTTAACCCTTCAAAACCTGGAATTTTGTACTCTATGCATCTCACTCAGTTACTGACGGCCAGCCGTTGGGTCAAAAGGGGTGTTTAACGTTGGATTCTGGACTGTTCTAATATCTATAGATCAACTCCACAGTTCTTCCGGTGGAATCCATATTCTATTCCTCAGTACCCCTTTCTTTTGCTTTCAACTTTTTGGCAGGACCGCGGCTTATTCAAAGCTTGGCAAGAACTCCCTCAGCGCCCGACTTCTCGATGCTGCCCCTGACAGTGTCGACCTCGGCGTAGGTGACCTTGCCGTGGTCGACGATGATGGCGTACCGGAGGGTGCGGTCGCCCTGGGTCCAGCCGATGCGCTTGGAGAACTCGAGGCCGGCGTCGGACATGAAGAGCTTTTTTTTTGAACTGTGTTAACATACATATAAACATGGGATAAGGGGGAAAGGGACGTACGATGGAGTCGTCTTTCACGCCGTTGGCCTTGCCCCAGGCGGCCATGACCCAGTGGTCGTTCGAGGCAATGAAGATGACTTGGTCGACGCCCTTGGCTTTGAGGTCGTCGAGGTGGGCGAGGTAGGAGGTTACGTGGGAGACTTGGCAGGTTGGGGTGAAGGCTCCGGGGACGGCGACGAGGACGACCTTTTTGTTTTTGAATTCTGGGGTGGGGGTGGGGTGGGTTAGTTTTTGAGGGGATCACATTGCTCTGGGTGAGGGGTAGAGAGGATGGATATGTATTTTGCGTGAAGAGGATACGAATGGGGGTTGTTGTGTTATAGATAGGGGTAAAAGGAGGTAGGCAGCAACTTACCCTTGCTGGCATCATACTGGATACCGAGGCCGCAGGCGGTGATGTCGAGCTCGCCGGTGGGGGCGACGTAGGTGAACGAGACGTTCTCGGGGAAGTCGTCGCCTGCTTTGAGACCGGACATTTTGATTATTGTTTAATGATGAGCGTGATAGAAGTTGTGGTTGTTATGGAACGGGATGTCGTTGCTTTGTGTGCGGTTACTCAGAGAGTAAATAAATAGTGGTGATGGGATGGCGGGGTGAGTGAATATCAATGGAGGGGCAGGAGCCGGTTGAGCTGTGCTATGGTGGATCCAGAAGTTACAATCTATGGCTTCCAAGAGGACGATCTTGTTCTTTAACTTTCTAGGAATCGAAGATTCTGAGATGCAAATGCGGGACGAGCTTTACAAGGTTACACAGGCGGTATTTATGAGCAATGATTTGGAATTATATCTAGGCTGTCACGGAGGGGACTGGGGTTTGCAGTGTGATTGACTGGTCTTGCCGGTGTTTGCTTGCCTCGGCCTGCCCCTCTCTGCGCTGTTAACTCCGGTGAGAGGATAGAGGAAATTCTTGTGCACTCCATTGCGCAATCGGCGAGGGGGATGAGCAAAAGTCTTCAGGGGAGAAGAAGAGTTACAAAATCCTGCATTATTCACCTTAAACTCGCTTCTTCAGCTGAACCCAGCTTTGCGGACAACTTCAGATGAGCTTACACATTTTCGGGAGTCCTCACACGATCGGCACGGAACCGGAGAGGCCTGCTGGGACAGACCCCACCGGATCTGCCGGTCAGCGGTTGTGCTCACAGCCACTGTGATCAAGGCTAAGACTGTACATCTCCTCGAGAGTTTTGTTTTATGATGCCAGCACGCTGCAGTCTTGAAAACGCATTTGTTCTCGACGCAATTGCGGAAGAAAACGGGGTTTGCGGGGTGGATGTGACATCAGTTGCCGTTCTCGGCCCCGGCTCCGGCCCGGACATCACCCTCCCGGTCTCCCGTAGGGCCGGCCGCAAACCGCAATTGACCGCCATATAACTGAGGCGGCCAATGGAAACCCCAATCCACGCTTCCGGCCAGCGTAGAGGCATGGCACCTGGAGCACAATCACACCAAGGCGCCCAGTCCAATATGGCTGGAGCTCGGTGATTTGTTTGGAACGAATGCCCATACGTCATTCACCTAGGTCACTTGGCTGAAGCCTCGAGACGAGAGAGATCACGATGATCAGAAGTGCGAAGTTGAGGAGACAAGAAGAAAACATGAACGCTGGGGAGCCAAACTCTTGCAAATTCTGCACCAGCTCTCGACGTCGTAAAAGGCTTCAGGATGATGATGATGTAAAAATATGATTGCTCACCTAGGCTAGAGCCGAAGGAGCACCCCAAGCTGTCAAAAAGGTAGCTGTTGCATCTGGTTCGCCACGAAAGCTGCAAACATGCAGTTTCATGGAATTTGTACTAACTGCAAATAGTTAGAGAAGCGGTTTAAAGCAAGTAAGGGCAACTGTTTGCGTTTGCCCAGCAACTTTCGACAACCAACTGCATTGTTGCTGCTTGTGATATTGTATGTACATCACTCAAGAGGCCAAGGCCCTCGTTTGTAGCCGAGCTGCTTCTTGGAAAGGTCAGAAGAAAGATATAGAAGAGAGGGAAAGCGTTGAGGAACTAGCAGAAGTCGAGCCTTGTGAGGCAACCCGATCGTGGAATTCTCGCTGCTCTGGGACTTTTTTTTCGAAGAGCCTGACTACGGGATACACATGTCTCAGAAGGGTCCTGCCACAAAAGAAACGAAAATCAAGTGAGGGGCTGCTGCCCATCATCTTGTCGCAAAAGGCGAAGTCAGCCGAAAAAAAGCAAGTGCTGGCAGGTATGTACATAAAAGTGACAGCCTTTACTGCGACCAAGAGTTGGTCTCGATGCTCGTTTCAATTGTTGCTCAGGCATTCCAGTCCTGCAGCCACTATCACCCTCCTGCTTTGTTTGGAAAGCAGCTGGTTGAAGCTGAGACGGACGGAAGGACATCCGTACCGAGCGTTTGACCTAGAGAAGCCCGGTGGGTTTAGCTTTGCTCCTAAGATACGGATGCCGGCAATGCTGATAAGATGGACGACGAACAAGCGGGGTGGTTTTTCATCAGTTAATTTCCGAAAGGTTGCGCAAATTGCACAATGGCATTCAAAATACCATCGAAACTAGGCGGGAATCCTACTCTGGAGAAGTCGGCGATCAAGTCCAGCCACACTGGTACCACAGATCTCAAGGCGGGAGGATGGATCTTTGGTGCCCATTGAATCCCACATCGTGATTGGATAACACCCCACAACAAGACTTTGTGGAGCCGAACAGACCCATGATTTCCGACAGGGATGGCTCAGACCCGACCTTGCGAGCTGCCCCCTGCCGGACAATCACTTCCTGAGCTGGATTGTGAAGATGTTGACTTCGACGCTTCTCGAGCGTCTCTGCAACTGAGATTTTTCTCTGCTGCTTGACATTGAACCAACCACAGTCAACATGCGACGCAGTCACTGCATGAGAACGGGGAGAGGTACGAGACAGCGTTCTGTCAACTTGGAACGAAACCACCACAAACATTTCAGTCACAAGTACTTTCACTCTGCTTCATCTGCCACCATCATGACCAGCATCACCCGTCATTTTCTTAACGTTGCACTGATAATCTTGGCATCCAATGCCAGCCTCGGGTTCGTACAAACCCAGCGAGACGCAACGCTACCAATACTGTGTATGGATATCCTCTGCCCAGAGAAGTGAGGAGGCTCGACGCAGAGCTTCTGAGACATCACGGTCGAGACCAAGGCCCAAGTCGACTCAGCCGTGCTTATGCCTCTTCGCCATTGTCTGAGATGAAAGTCGGGACTCGGCAAACACGGCCAGAGGCCCAGGAGATCCTCTTCATGAGCTCTCAGGTTCCAATCGGGCGGGTTTACAGCACTGAAGCTGATCTCGACGTTGGTGTTTCATCCAATCACGACAGAAGTCTGCGTGTTGATCACACCTGATTCGGGATGTCCAAGGTCGAGCCCCGTCATATTGCTTTTTCCATCCTATCTCGCAACCTCTCAAGCCCCTGTCCTTGGTATCTTGTCCCTGGTGGCGTTACCCTCCATTAACCTCCGAGTCTCCCTCGACTCACATCGAGCTAACATCATGAACACCAATGGAAACCCAGGACTGGTACGGGAAGCCCCGCGATGACTTGGAAACACTTGCAGCTGTCCTTGTGAAAGCCACCTAGCGGTGCCTACCAACCAACTTGAAAGCAGCATCCCCTGCTCTTGCAGCGAGATCAAGAGGGGAGCAAGATGACGGAGCTGAGAGAATCGAAGTATATGAGCAGCCCTCCATCCACATCTTAGCCCTCTCTCTGTTATAATTTCTGTAACCAGCGTTCTATCAGGAAGTCACTGGGACAGCTCTCTTGCTCTCACACGTCTTGCCACTCACCGATTGTTGTCGTGCTTGCTCACAGCTGAGTCAGTTCCTGAGCTCACCTTGACTTTGCTCACCTACTACAAGCTCAAAGGTGCCAAGTCCTACGAGACTTGAAGACACTCATTTATTCTCCTTGTGATCCCTTCACTGTCACAGACTTACACTCCTTGATTGACCTATTCGTTCAATATGGCAATCTTGAATTTGTTGCCCCTGAACTACCGCCGCCCGGCATTCGTCGAAAGACCAGCAACAAGCGCCAGTCAGGTCTCAGCACAACAATCTGAAGATGGATCTGTCAACCAGGCCGATACCTCTCTGAAGTCCATCAAATCTGGAAGCTCGGGAGGTATCCCGGCCCCTCTCAGCTTTGACTGCATCATCGAAGGAGGCACTTGCCCGGTAAGCTTCCCAGATGCCGCTCCTTTATATATCTGCTAACAGCTACCCCACAGCCTTGCACAGTCCGCGACTTCATGAACTACCTCATCTACGTCGAGCGCTCAGCCGAGAACCTCCAATTCTATCTCTGGTACCGCGACTTTGAGAAGCGCTTCAACGAGGCGCAAACCCCTGATCTTGCCCTCGCCCCCGAATGGACCCCCGCCATGGAAGAAGAAGCCATCGCCCGCATCAAAAAGGAGCAAGCCGAAAAGGCCCGCGTCAAACCCTCCAAATCCATCAGCCCTACCGTGACGGAAATCTTCAAAGGCACCGATTTTGAAAAGCCCGCCCGGAAACCCTCCGTGGCAACTACCATTGCCACTGCTATCCCGATCAGCCCCCTGGCAGCGAGCAATGGGGATCCATTCGGTACTCCCCCTCGTACCCCTTCTGACCGTGGTCATCATCACTACCCTCATTCAACCACAGCCACAACCTACAACACCGCCGCCAACGAAGCCTTTGCGCTGGCTGGGTTGAAAGCCCCCTTTACGGTTCAGCCGTTTAGGGTTGAGCTTGACAGGATTATCGCGACGTATATCATGTCCGGCAGTCCAAGACAGCTCAATCTTTCCGACCGCGAACAAAAAGCCGTGTTGCAAGCCCTCTGCTTTACCACCCATCCTTCTGCACTGAGGGTGGTGGTTAAGAGTGTTGAATCAACACTTCGTCAGCAGGCCCATCCCAATTTCATCCGGTGGTCCATCTGCAATGGCAATCCAGTCAGAGTGACCTTTGCCCGCTGTCTCGGGGTGGGCACCATCGCTCTGAGCACCATCGCCGCTATCATACTCACTTTGTCATCTGCCCCTCGGGGATGGAGGGCACTGCCGGCGATAGGTTGGGTGATTGGCATTGCTACTCTTGTGGCGGCGTACAAGGGAATGTGTGTGGTTCTGCATGGCTTGCACCATAGGCATGTGAGACCGTGGGAGCTGTTTGTTGTTGATGAGGAGATGGAGCACAATGATAAAGAAACAGATGGGAAGAGTGAGACTAGTTTTGAGAATGGGAGCAATAGCTTTGAGGATGAGCCTTGGGTGGTCAAGTACGAGAAGAGGAATCTGGTGAGGAGGATTTTTGACAGGGAGGTTTGGTGAGTAACCATCTGATGATGATCATTGTTGATGAGGAAACTAGGAGCTGACATGCATACTACAGGATTCAGGAACCGGCGCTCAGACAGATTCAGGACACGATTTTTGTGCAGAGCTTGCTGTTTGCGTTTATTTGCGCGGGGGTGTTGACGGCGATTTTTGTGCCGCTTCCGGGAGGGAATTTGTTTTGATCTGGATGCCTTCTTGGGGAGGTTGGTATGCATGATGTATAAGCAGGTAGGTTGGTTTTCTGTGTCTACTTGGGATAGGAGAAAACACGGAGTACGTATGACTTGTAACACTATGAACTCGGGCCTCGAAAGGCACAGGCAGTTTTGGGAAATCTGGGGATCTGGGGATTTTGTATGGTATTGGGATATGGGTAAAAAAATGATGTGACGACGGATATGATGGTGTTTCTAGTACAGGGCCGGTTTCAAACTTTGGCTTTATTTGGAGTACTCAACTAGTGAGCAAAACAAAATTGAAGTGACTCCGTAGGCACCTCAACAATGTGAACTCGGAGACGGAGCCATTTTTAGCCCCAACGGTGAACTTTGAACCATGAATTTTTGAATTGGGGTCAGAGCGGCAGTCTTGCTCCAGACGACCGAGGCTCCCGGGGCCGAACAATGCCTCGGGGCTGGGTCGCGCAGCTGGAAATGCTGTGGCGTGAACCGAGTCGTGGGAGGCTGTCAGATGGACAATAGCAGCAGACTTGGTTAGTGAATGGAGTGAAAGGGAACTGGAATAGAGGGGCTGCCTTGGCGGCGTTAGAACGGTGGTCAGAACTCGGCATTTTCCCCCTTTGGGCGTGACTTTGGGCGAATGGGCAGCCAAAAGCGGGCGCAGAAAGGAGGGGCGCGCCTTATCGATAACCCGACTGTCTGCCTTTGAGCCGTGGGGACCGGACCACTGCGGGCGCGCTGCAGCTCAAAACTCGCCAGGATATGAGCGTGCGGGATGAGTTCTACGAAGTAATTCTGAGCATTCCGGAAAATAAAAAGGTTGAGCGCTTCAGCGCGAATAAAAACTCCGCTTCCGATGGTCTCTTTCAAAGACACGTTGATGCCTCCCTGAATTCACTTTCAATCGCCCATTCAATTCCCCTGACCGGAGAGCATCCCCCGACCGAACCATGCCGAACGATATCTACCAGGCCGATGCCCCGCTGCGACCCGGGGATGTGAAGTCGGCCGTGGGCGAGGCCCGAGAGCACAGATCAAACTTTCCGACTGATGGCAGCACTTCACCGCTCGTCATCTCGAACGAAGTTCCACCCGGCGCCTTCAATAGCCGCCGCGAGAGGTCCGGCACCGTATGCGTCGCCGAAATCGACGAGACGCTGAGCCATCCCGGCTCCGTGCGGATCAACGTCAAGGGCGCCTTCATCGTCGACCAGGACAGCAGCACACCGACTCCCTCCGATGATGGCCGGAGCGGGTCTCCCGGCCGGTCACCAGTCCGGCACGAGACCAAGGACATCCGGCTCCCAAACCACACCGCCGTCGTCAGCCATATCGCAATTGATGTAGGTTTGCGACCCTTGAAATTCATGATGATGTCATCTTGCTGATTGGTCGTCCCAGATTGGTGGTTCCCTTGCCAAGCTTGTCTACTTCTCCCGAGAGGCGCACTCGACCGAACCGGGCGGACGGCTCAATTTTCACACCTTCGAGACGGATCACATTGATGACTGCCTCGAGTTTATGCGCAAGCTGAAGCGCAGGTACCAGAGGGCCAATGGGGGTAACAGCCCACCGGCGTCCGACCTGTGTGTGATGGCCACAGGAGGCGGTGCCTACAAGTTTTATGACAAGATCCGAGAGGTTCTCGGCGTCGATGTCTTGAGGGAAGATGAAATGGAATGCCTAATCATTGGCCTCGATTTCTTCATCAACGAGATCCCGCAGGAGGTCTTCACCTACTCCGAAGAACAGCCGATGGAGTTTGTGGAACCTGCAGACAATGTGTACCCATACCTCCTAGTCAACATTGGCTCCGGCGTATCATTCCTCAAGGTCTCGGGACCACGAGAATATGAGCGTGTAGGCGGTACTTCGCTAGGAGGTGGCACCCTATGGGGTCTCCTCAGTCTCCTCACCGGCGCCCGCACATTCGACGAGATGCTCGACCTCGCCTCCGAAGGAGACAACAGCAACGTTGACATGCTCGTCGGTGACATTTACGGCACCGATTACGGCAAGATCGGCCTCAAGAGCACCACCATCGCCAGCTCCTTCGGCAAAGTCTTCCGCAAGAAGCGGCAAGCTGAACACGAAGCCGAAGACAGCGGCGGCCTCGGTCACAAAGACCATCTCCATCACCGCCAACAATCATCATCACAAACTCATAATGGCGTGCACACCCCACCACTTCTAGACGAAGACGTGGAGCAGCACGAGCCACAACTCCCAGACTTTACCGCCAAAGACCCCAACCGCCCCTTTTCCCCAGCCGACATCTCCAGGTCACTGTTGTACGCTATCAGCAACAACATTGGCCAGATCGCCTACCTCCAAAGTCAGATTCATGGCTTGTCTCACATCTACTTTGGAGGCTCGTTCATCCGCGGCCACCCACAAACAATGAATACCCTCAGCTATGCCATCAAATTTTGGAGCAAGGGGGCCAAGCAGGCCTACTTCTTGCGCCATGAGGGGTACCTCGGTGCTGTGGGTGCGTTCCTGAAGAGACAACCCCGGAACTGGGGGAGGAGAGGTTCTTTTGAGGAGGCGGCGCTGGAGCTTAGGATGCGGGCGCGGACAAAGAGTGCGGATTCTATTCCGGAGGGAGGTGAGGAAGTTGTTGTTTGAATTAATTTTCTGTGATGTGCAAGGCATAAAACATTGGCAAGCTGGGCGTTTTTGGGGTTCTGTTTACAGTCTATACTGTCTTTATTGTAATGGTTTTATTATTCTTTGGGGTGGGACAGACCTGATTTTTTTACTTTCTACGAAGCGCGCTTACCTTGTCAGATTCTTAGAGGAGAGAGCCAGGGGGTTGGATGTAGCATTCTTGTTGTTGTCGTTGTTATAAGACGGACGGAACATTATGAGGCCCTGTTTTAGAGAGATACCTATTCGTGCTAGCAGCTTTTATCACTTTTTGTTATAGTACCTAGAAACAAGGCATATTCACATTTTACCCCTTCTACTTTGAACTTCATCGTCGAGTGAAAAAATGCAATAAAATTTCAAGAGAAGAACCAACTCCGGTTTGAACCACCCTGCCCGTTAATTCCCATTTTCCTCCTCCTCCGCCTCCTCTTCACCACCCACCCAACCAGCCCCTTGAGCCTCTTTATCTCGATGTTTTGTGTAATTGTACAAATACAATCCTCACATACAGCCCCAGAAGTAAAAGAAAAACCAACAACATTTGATACACACACATAACACACGCTTGCTACTTGTTTGCATGCGTTCCAACCGCTGCCGCCGCCATCACCACCAAAAAAAACCACCGCAACTCTTCCTCTCCATTCCCCTGTCCCTATGCCCCAACATGCTGTTATTTCCCCGCGGTTAAGAAGACTTGTGCTTAATCGCCTCCTTGGCCTCCTTGACAGCCTCCTTCGCCTCGCCGACCTCCTCGGCGAGCTTCTTCTGGGCTTGGTGGTGGAGGAAGATGCGGCTGCACTGGATGACGCCTACGCAGCCGAGGAAGAAGTTGACTGCTGCCAGTCTATATTATTGCAGAAAATTAAACATGGTTAGTTGGTTATTTATTCGCATATGGTAAGGGAGGGTGGGGGAGGAAGGAACGTACAGGTAATTCTTGGGCTTGATAATCAAGCACCACCTCGTCCAGATGATGCCGGTTGTGGTCAGGGCCACGTTTTGGGTGAGGGAGAGCTGCTCGGCGGGGCGGGCAAAGTCCGAGACGCCGACGAGGACGAGGGCCCATTTCATCATTGGTGCCCTGTTTATATACTGTCAGCAACTGGGGTTGTGATCTGGGGGGGAGGGGACATCTCTAACCAGAAATGCACAGTCTTGGGGCCCTTCTCGCTCTTCAAGAACTCTTGAAACCATGACTCCTTCGCGGCATTGGCAGTGGACTCGGTGGACTGGAAGCGGCGGGTGGTTTTGGAGGCGTTTTGCTGGAAGAAGGTGCGGGCGCGGAAGGCCGGGCGGGAGGCGCGGAATAAGGTGGACATTTTGAATGACTGACTGACTGTATGCGCCTGTGACGGACGGACGACTGGTGATGTCGGGACTGACTGACGGTGGTGGTGGTGATGCGGATATGGAGGTCGGTCGTCAGGGGGTAGGAAAGTTTAAGGTTCGGTCGGGTCGGAGGGTCGGGGAGCGGAATCTCAAAGGTAGGTGCAAAGGTGTAGTGGACTCCGGTCACCGGCGGCGGTCAATGGAATTTATTTTGAGCCCAAGGAAATTCTTTAGTAAGTGGTTAGTTTATGGGTTTTCAATGGGAAAGTGGGCAACAGCTTAGGCTACATACAGATCACAGACTGGCAGCAACAAAATAGGGAGATTGAATTCAATCCCCTCGTGACTCTTTTCCAAAGACAGCTTCGCGAGCATGAACCTCCAATGGTGGGAATGACGAGCTGGACAGCGATGCGAACAAGGCTCTCGCTGGCAGTCGGCCACGCGCCCGTGGGTCCGTTGGGGAATCCGGGGATAAGAATTTCTGGCGGGTCTTTGAGTTGGTCTGTGCGTTTTCACCTTTTGTGCAACACCCCTTCCAAATTATGCAAGTAAGTTTATGCAGCGTAAGCCTGGACGACCAATGGAGATTTGTGCAGTGTTGCAGCAACAGCGCCAGTGGCAAGAGCTCCATTTTGAATCAATCAGCCTCCACGACCCGCGAAAGCCCGCTTCCTTGTTGCCCTGGGGCCGACAGCAACGACGACAGCAAAAACGAACCAATTGAGCGACCAGTTTCCCTCCGTTTTAAATATAAAGCACGAGATGTCGGGCAGATACGCTTTCGCCAAGGGCCTCAAGGAGGTTCGCTTCCTCTTCTGCCAGACTGGTGAGCACAGTGCTGCTACTCGGTATGTTTGCGCCCTTCTCAATCGTTGGGCTTACAGTCTGCTGGGGAAGCTAAGAATATCTGCTAACGGTTGTTGTTGGTATAGGTCTTTCCTTAGCCGCGCATATCCTATCATGAAGAAGAACAACCCATCGATACCCATCATGCTCCGCGAGGCCCAGGGCACACTCCCCAAGATCTATGCGAGATATGGTCCGTAGCCCAGCATTTGGCGCTTTGTCGAAAATGATAGTATGGAGTGGATGGCTGACGTTCAGGACAGGGCTTGGTCAGGAGAAGAGCCAATCATTAGAAGGTATGGGTCTACTTCCCCGGGTCCAGCAGGTTGACAGTTGGAAGGACAAGATGTGCTGATATCTACTCTTGGTGTAGGACTTTCCGACAAGCAGATCGAGGATGCCGTCACACAGCTTGTCAAGAACGAGACCTCTTGAGCGACAGAAATAGAGCACAGCAACTAGACGGCGGGCAGGTCAAACTGGGAAGAGAGACGAGACGACATGTTTATAATACCGACAGGTTGTAAATATACCTTATGAAGCTCAACGCCTGCTTCTGCGCTTCCAATCACGAGGTTATGATGCGGTTGAGATCTGGTTCTGTCCCGATGGGTGATCAACTTGCGGATTTCTTGACGCCCATGGATGACCGGTTGGCATTTTGCATCATAGAGTATGCGTCAACTGATTCAGGCCTTTCTATACACAGCAAATTGGTTGAAGACTCTCGTTTCATTTCTGGGTGGTTGGTCACCAGAGGCGCCCCTTGTGGGCTCAGAATCTTGCGTCTCTGTCGCATCTTGGGTCTGCAAAGGGGTTCCAGAACGTTGGAAGAATCCTGAAATCCATGGATCTGCAGTGTGTTATCTTCTGGATTTTGCCATCCCCCTTTTGGGTCACTCGGCCCCCTTTTCTATGTAGCTTTCACAAGCTCAAAGATGCGGGGCTACGTTTGCCATAAAAAGGTGTGTGTCACTGAGTGAAACCAAAAACACTATGAGAAACATACAAGCTTCTCAGGACAACATGATCGGCCAATAAAACTATCAACAACCGCAAACAGCATCAATGTGGTCTTACTCATTGGCATTGCGGTCTTTCAAAACGAGTAATGACAGGGCTATGAGCGTGGACGATGGCGGGGGTGCGCAGCCAAGCGCTGTGTCCCTTTGGCCAACCCGCAGTCAGCAACGCCTAGCAAGGTCAGCCGCTAGAGACATTGACCCTTTTCAGTTCGCCACCACTGCCTGCTGAACAACTTTGTTAGATCACGCGGCCATCCTCGCAGATCGAAAGATCAGATATGTTGTTATATCTTACCCTCTGCATGGGGAACATGTCCCAGAAGCTCCACAGACGCCAGTTCGGGAATTGAACCTTGGGATCCCAGCACAACGATTTACACTTTTGTTTGTTGAGAGCGGGCCGCCGAGGAGGCTTGGACCGGACATATAACCCAAAACTCCCCTCCGGTCTGGTCTGATCTAGTCTGGACTTTTTCACCTGAACTGTTTCCCCAACTGTTTCCCATTCTTAAACAATTTGTCGCTTTCATGGCCAAGATGTTCAGACACCGGCGCTCCATGGGCAAGCTCACCGAGCACCCGTCGATGTACTCTTCGCTACTTGATCCAAGCTCCGAACACAGCTCTGATGTCATTGCTCTACCGAGCTCACCTAACTCACCAAGCCGACCGCTGCGGGGAAGGGCAAAATCCTCACTTGTGGATTATCAGTCACGCAACTGGATTTCAGCTGTTGAGAATCAAGGAGAGAAGCCACCAGCCAGAAAACTTGTGAAGGACATGAATGGATCCGGGCGCCCCTACTTCTCCCAGTCACTCTCAGACAGCGACGGAGAGAAGGAGAAGGGTCTCATGAGGCGGCAAATCGCCAGGCTCAAAAGCTTCTACAAGAGAGACAAATGATTCCGAACGCCGTTCTCTCCGCAGCGTTCAGGCCGGCATATGAATAAGAGTGTTCAGGAAGGTAGGGGATGGGAATTCACGACTGCGATAACCCCGCGATCCCCGCCATCATGGATCCATATCCGAGAACCCCACCACTACCCTGTTCTTGATGCTCAGAATTCTCCCTCGTCCTTTGGCGACATATAGGAAGTGATGTGGACATGCTTTCCGATTACAGGACACCATACCTCAGATAGCAACACTCTTTGTGCCATTGGCACCTCCAACTTCTCTTACGGCCGCCCTTGACGGACCACTCGGCCAAGACGGCCCCGCTTTCTGGCTCAGAACATTGGCTTACAGATACCGAACCGCGGCTGCCCGAATTCATCTTGCCAATCTTCAGGCACAAACCTCAAATCAAGCGGGTTCAGCTAAACTTGGACTCGGAGTTGGATCACAACACCAAACGCCTTTCAGATTCACACCAAAAACAAAAACTGAGACCCAAGACCTGTGACCTGTTCACTCCGATGCCAGTCTGGGCACCGAGCATTCGCTCTCCAGGAGCTGGCTCCTACCTCACCCTGGGCGTGGCACTTGGGCTCACGACCGGCTTCACACTCAACGCCCTCATACAATGCAAGGCTAGTAGGAAACAACGCCTTATCAGATCTCCCCGGGAAACACACATACCAAAACTCACGGCGGAGGAAATTGATGCATTGCCTTATCCGCCAGACGCGTTACCAGGAGGGCGGGATGTTGAGACACCATACGGCATCATCAAAGTTTTTGAATGGGGTCCTGAAGATGGAGAAAAGGTTCTCTTGTTGCATGGTATCAGCACTCCTTGTTTGGCCTTGGGAAATCTTGGGCAAGAGCTGGTGAGAATGGGCTATCGGGTCATGATCTTCGACTTCTTTGGGCGTGGGTACTCGGACACCCCTACCGACCTCCCGTACGACATCCGATTATATACGACTCAGATACTTCTCGCTCTTGCTTCGTCGAACTTGGCTTGGACCGGAAATGACGGCTTTCACCTAGTTGGGTACTCACTTGGGGGAGGCATTGTTGTTCCATTCGCCAAAGATTTTCCACATATGGTCCGGTCTGCGGTTCTTATTGCTGGCGGTGGACTAATTCGGCCTGAGCACGTCAGTTGGAAAAGTAGACTACTGTACTCAACAGGGATATTTCCAGAATGGGCACTCGAGTTTCTGGTTCGAAGACGTCTTGTGCCGTCACAACGGGAGGCTATGACGGAAACTCAGATGGCTACTCAGGTGGTAGACAAGCCGGCGAAGAAGCACAAGGATAGTGACGCCAACGGGGGAGACGGCTGGGATGATGCCACCTTGTTGGTACATCGGCCAGGTCACACAGTCTCTTCGGTCATGGACTGGCAACTTCGGCAACACAAGGGTTTTATCCCCGCTTTCATGAGCAGCATAAGATATGCTCCAATTTACAACCAACAGAAGGACTGGCTAGCTTTGGGGCGGATTCTTGCTGAACGGAGGACAGAGGCGCATTGGGTGGACGCAGGGAAAAGAATGCCTGGTCTTAAGGGAGGGAGTATACTTCTAGTGCTTGGAGCTACGGATACTGTCGTTATGAAAGAGGAGTTGATCCATGATGCCACAGCTGTGCTGGGTGAAGATGGATTCGAGGCGGTGGTCTTGAATAGCGGACATGAACTGGTCATGACCAATGCGACCGAGGTGGCCAATACCATTGCTAGCTTTTGGATACGGCTACCTGGTATGGAGTAGGAGTTTGAATATACTGTGGGAACAAGGGATACAGAAGACAATAGACCTATCATAGATACACAGCGAATGAAATGACCACATGAGTTTTATGGATGAAATACTCCCGCTGAATCTGACAGTGATTTACCAACTTCACATCGCTGAAGATCAAAGTGTTGGTCACTAACTTTTCTAGCAGTGCCCTGAAGCCCGACCACACCACCCCTGAAAAACAAACAGGCCAAGCAAACCCCACTGAAGACAGCCCCCCACTATTTTGCGCCCTGTCCCGTCTGCAAGGCTGAAAGCTTGAATTGAAATTTCGCGAACCTCATCTTCCAGCCGACTTTCACCAACTCCAAAAAACAATCACAAAGACACACAAAACCTGCAATGGCGGCAGCATCACCAGCCGCTGCCCCCTCTGGGGCCCAGCAGCCCTCCCTCACCTTCACCCGCCCCGTCTTCGCCAAACTCTCCCCCCACCCTTACCTCCTGCGCACACTGTCCCCCGACTCCCCAGGTCAACAGCCAACCCGCAACAACGGCCGCTCCCCGCACCAGTCCCGCCCCATCCAGATCAATACCTCCTCCTTGTCTCAAGCGCACGGTTCTTCGCTCGTCCGAACAGGCGACACGACCGTCATCTGCGGGGTGAGAGGGGAGCTCTTGCCTGTGACAGCCATCCCGCAATTCCGACCTCATAATGGCACGCTGTATGATCAAGACGAAAACGACGAGGAAAGAGCGAGGAAGGAGCTGAGGGATTACGACTTGCTCGTGCCGAATATTGAGATGGCTACGGGGTGCGCGCCGCAGTTTTTGCCGGGGGTGCCCCCGACGACGCTGGCGCAGACGTTGAGTACGAGGGTGTATAGTTTGTTGCATGGGGCTGGGGTGGTGGATGGGAGGGGGTTGAGGGTTTGGTATACGCCTGAGAAGGGGGGAAGGGAGGGGAGTGGGATGGAGGTTGAGGGGGAGGAAGGGGAGCAAGAAGAGGAGGAGGAACAAAAGCCGGAAGTGGTGGCGTATTGGGTGCTGTATATTGACTTGTTGTTTGTCAGCTTTGATGGGAATCCGTTTGATGCTGCTTGGGCGGCGGTGCTGGCTGCGTTGAGGGATACGGAGCTGCCTGTGGCGAGGTGGGATCCGGATAGGGAGATGGTTGTTTGCCGGAAGGGAGGGGATAAGAAGTTGGGTATTAGGGGGTTGCCGGTTGCTTGTTCGGCGGCGGTGTTTTTGGAGAAGGAGCATGCTGAGGTGGGTGGGGGGGAGGGGAATAGGCATTGGATTTTGTTGGATCCGGATAGGAGTGAGGAGGGGTTGTGTAAGGAGGTTGTTACTGTTGTTGTGGATTGTAGCGAGGGGGAGACGAGGGTGAGGAGTATTGAGAAGCAGGGTGGGACGGTGATTGGGAGGGAGTTGATTAGGGGTTTCATTGGGGTCGCGGAGGGGAGATGGAGGGAGGTGAAAGAGGCGATGGGGAATTAGAATGGCGAAGATAACTTCAGTGGGGGAGATAATGTCAGCATAGAAAGGATGTAAAATTGATACCCAATGGATGGTTTACATGTGTTGACGGGTGGTGTGTTCATTTTGTGTCTACTCTGATCTACATGTGTGAGAGACGCTTTGTAGAGGGTACTCGAGCTTCAACAGGTGAGATATTTGAAGCTCCTAGGAGTCTAGACAGCACGGATACCTTGTCGATCCGGAGACATACGCGATAGAAAGTCAGACATACACCGTGAGCAAGATACCTCATTTGCTAGGAGTGGTGTAGACCCTCGATTCGAAAGCGAAAAGTTCCCCAGTGTCAGAAAAGAGCTCATGAGTCTTGAGCAAAACCCCCTTCGTCAACATATCGACTGCAGGACAGCAATGGAACAATAATCATTCACGATCTCATCACATCGAAGCATGAAAAAATGTGTCTACACTTTCGACCCACTCTTACAGGTAAATTCCAGAGCAGGAGATACAGGGAGACATTTGATCTGCCGCTCAACGTGAGAGTTCCTAATGAAAGGAACTCCACCGTACTACAATGCTGTTGAGGGCAGACATCGCCGTCGGTTGTTGAGCGTTGGTGAGAAAAAAGAGAAGTTTCAACTTGCGCCGAGACTTGCAGTGTTTTGCATCAGACAGGCTGCTGGTCCGTGCTCAAGCTCTGTGTGGAGCACGGGCCGAACATTTGCCGGGCCCTCGGATCCACCATCGTGAACAAGGTTACGCCGATCCACCCGACTTAAACGTCATTCAAATTTTCGCTGCCTCCAAAGCTTCCTCTCAACTGCTTCTTTTCCACCACAACTGCAAAACCTCTCTGTCTGCGCACTCCCGGCTGTCACAGGGTGCCCGCTCCATGTAACAATGGAGTCTTTGGCTGACACCCTCTGGGACGTCGTCATTTGTGGCACTGGTTTGCAGCAGTCGCTGCTTGCTTTGTGAGTACAACCGCGCAACCAACATCTTCGCGTTTGCCTGTCTAACTAACCCAGCCTTTCCCCTCCTTGAAGAGCACTTTCAAGATCTGATAAAAAGGTTCTGCACATCGACCCCAATGACTTCTACGGCGGTGCTGAGGCAGCTTTCAGCTTGCAAGAAGTAGAGTCTTGGGTTGAAAAGGTCGAGACCGGCAAGGAAGGCCTTTTCAGGGCTGCCTCAGTGGAAAAGCTCGAGGGCGACACCGGCTTGTCATTCCCCCGCGCATACTCCCTGGCACTCGCACCTCAACTGATCCACGCCCGCTCGGCACTGCTATCCCAACTTGTTTCTTCCCGCGCCTACCGGCAGGTCGAGTTCCTTGCCGTGGGATCCTTCTCTATCTTCAAGCCCTCTCCAGACCCGTCGCAACACTCTGCCCTGGTTCGCATTCCCTCTACACGCGAAGATGTCTTTTCTACCACCGCCATTTCGGCAAAGGCGAAGCGTGGTTTGATGAAGTTTCTCAAATTCGTCCTGGACTACGAGAGCAATCCTCAGACAGATACATGGCACCCACACGCGGATGCGCCACTGACTGAGTTCTTGCTCAAAGAGTTCAAGATGGACAAAGAGCTCCAAACCTACATCATCACTCTCACCCTTTCGCTGGACGGAAAAATAAACACCAGAGACGGGCTGGCTGTCATCCGTCGCCATCTGTCGTCGATGGGTATGTACGGTCCAGGCTTTGCTGCTCTTTACCCCAAGTGGGGCGGCTTGTCAGAGATTGCCCAAGTCTCTTGTCGAGCCGGTGCGGTTGGCGGAGCCGTATATATGCTTGGGACAGGCGTTAAGACAATGAACGATCAGGAGAATCCAGTCGTCATTGAACTCACCAGCGGCGATACGATCAAGACTCGCAAGGTTGTCCGCGCCAGCGAAAACGCCACTGATAACACCGGTATCAACAGGCTGGTAGCTATCGTGGGCTCCCCGCTGAAATCACTTTTCGACTCGACCGTTGAGGGCGCGCCGACGCCGGCCGTCGCTATTGTTGCTTTCCCAGCTGGCTCCCTATCAACAGCAGCTGGGGAGGCATCTCAGTCCCCGGTTTATCTGTCTGTGCATTCCAGCGATACCGGGGAATGTCCTGCCAATCAAAGTAAGCCAATTCTTTCTTTTACTTCACCCACCACTCTCACGAGTATCATGATGATCCAAATCGAATACTTATCTACATTGTCTGAGCTTCGGCGCTGGCGATAATACCTCTGACATTCTGATGTACTCTCACTCAATCAACTTCACTTCTTCATGCTAGGTCTTTGGACAAGTGCTAACTGAAGATCAATAGGTGTGCTATACTTTACCACTGTCTCGGAACCTGGCTCCCAGGAGCTACTTCGAAGAGCTTTGGATTCTTTTCTCGCTGCTGTGGCCGGTGACACTGTGCCTCAGTGTCTCTATAAACTTGAGTATCAGCAACGACAATGCTCGGCTCGGAGCCAAGCAAGTGGCTCGATCTTCGGCTTTGCTCCTCCTACCTCGTCCCTTGCTTTTGACGACTCAACACTACAGTCAGTTCATGATGCGTGGAAGATGGTCCTGGACGATGAATCGGTTGAAGAAGATTATCTCACCTTTGCGGACCGAGAGGGCGCGATGGATGATGATGAGATATACGACTAATGCTAATGACGGTAAGAGGTTTCAATTATTATGAGATACCATACATGGTCTTGGATGTAGTACATCCATATGGAAATGAAAGAAGTTAAAAAAGTAGAACTCATTGAGCATTGTGATCCTGTGAATCTAATGTGTTGTGCAGCGCCACGATGCCTTATCCCTATTCCATGTCCCATGCTCCATATTATTAGATGCTGTTTGTTCCCGAACCCCTTTTGCGCCAGATTGCATGCGACATGTTACAAATCATTCAACATATCCGAACCCCCATCCAAGCAACAGCTTTTGTGAGATTTCTGAAATCTCTCCTTCTCCATATTTGCACTTGCAAATCCTCCCAAATCTGATCATGATCAGCTGATAGATGCATCACCATTATTCCTCCCCAAGATCATCATCCCCCTCCTCCCCCGTAACGATTCTCGACTCCCCACCAACACCTCCCATTCCTTCCTCGCCAACCCCATCATCATCATCATCACCACCATCATCTTTAAAAAGAGGCAAATCCACCCCCACCCTAATCGTCCCAAACGGCACAAACCCCCCCTGCCCGTCCTGCCTGACTTTCACCACATTCTTGGTAGCAAGACAAAGCACATGATGAAACGCCTGCGCCACCACCGCCCTCTTCCTATCCTCCTCCGCCTCGAATAAATCCTCAAACGAAACCCACACCTTCTCGTCGTGTTGCTCAGTATCATCGTCTTCATTATTGGGGTACCTGTACCCTCTCTTCTTGGCAGTCTGCTGGATAAACCCCATGAAGTTTTGTCCTTCGCGGTCGAGGGCTTGAATCATTTGCTGGGATGTATTATTGGCTGGTTCAGCGGCGGCGGTGAGGAGGTCGGTACCAACAGCACCGGCAGGGTCAGAAGAGGGGAAGTTTCCTCCATTGTTGGAAAAAAACCCCGTGTCTGATCCGAAGATGGGTTGGTCGCTGAAGCGTTCGATTTGATCTGATCCGCTGAGAATCCCAGCTCTGGCGCGGTGGGTGAGGGGGGAGGCACTGACGTGGCGGCTGCCTGGTTTGGAGCCACCACCACCTCCGCCTCCTTTGATGGAGGAGCTGGGGATCTGAGAGGATAGTCGGTTCCAGGGGAGGTCAGAGTGGACTTCGGAGAGTTGGGCTCCGGTTGCTCTGCCTGCTTCGATTGGTTCGCCTTGTTCCCCTGGGAGAAAGAGCTGGGGTTCGTTGTTGTCAGGTTGGGGGACAACCTGTGCGTCGGGCTCAATGCTGAGGCGGGGACGGACTCGGCGGGCAGCTTCCTCGTCTTCTTCTAGTTCTAAGGCTTCAGAAGCTGTGCGGCGGCGGCCGCGGGGGGTGGCGGGTTCATTGTTATCGTCAGGGCCGGGGATGATAAGGCCCAAGAGTTGGGCTTGAAGGCCTTCACCTGCGAAGTGAGGGGCCAAGGGGTGCGGGATGTTGGGGTGGCCGGCGAAGTAACCGACGCTGGCGAGACCTTGTCCGAAGATCATGTTGAAGGCATTCCTGCGTGTTTCCGTGGCTGTGAGTCCACGTCTCTGGTGTCGAGCGGTCTCTTCTTCGACTCGGTCGACATAATTGTCACCCCAGTGCCGAATCTGTCCACGAGTAAGCATAGTTTGGTCATCTGGGGCAAGAACTTGGCGGCGACGTTGACGTCGAGCACGAGCTGGGGCTTGGACTTCATTGGCGTTTTCGTCCATCGCAACTTCTTGTTCTTGCTGCTCTTGTTCTCCTTCCGGTTGTGCCTGCTCTTGTTGGGGAGGAACAGGGGGGTCAGAGGGCAAGGGGAAATCGCAAGGCAGAGCAGGGCCGCTGTTGGCCATGATAAGGTCGCCTTCGTTATCAAAGCGATCAAGGCCGAGATCTGAAAAAAGGTGGTTGTCGAATTCGGGAACATTGCCCTGAGGAAGTTGCGGCAGTTCAGGCTCCTCGACAAGTGACACGACGTTTCCGTCTGCGTCAATCTCAATGCCCCAGTCGTCAATTGGTTGAAGTTGTCTCTCCTCGTCGCCGAAAGGCAACAATTGCTCATCGTCTTTGCCGAAATCCATGTTGTCGGTGCCAAAGGGGGCATCTGGGAGAGAGTTTCCACGCCCAGAAGATGATCCTGGGAGATCGAGACCCCCGTGAATCGAGCCGCTTCCCCCAGCGTTGAAACTGTCAAGCTGATAAGGAGACATCTGTGAAGAGGTCTTACGTGAAGTTTGGCTTTCAACGGCGGGCATGATCAAGTTGCCCTCATCATCGAGTTCAAAGACGGGAAGTTGATAGTTGAGGTCGAAATCGGGGTCGTCTTGGAGCATGAGCTCCTTCCGCCTATTTTGATATCAGCCATTAGGTCTTATCAACAAAGAAAAAGTCTTTTGCTATAATCTTACTTTGCCTTGCCTGCTTTGGGGTCAAGAGCATTCTCGCTTCCACCCATGGCATTGTAGAACGCCATCATATGGGCCTGAACCTTCTCAGCGTCGGCCAGCACATACTGACATTGCTGTGAGTAGACCCTCGAGACGCCATAGAGGAGACTGCCTTGAAGACGCAAGGCGATAGGGGCGCCGGGCTGCAAGATTTTCTCGCAAGCCTTCTGAACGTTGACCTCCTGGATCGCCTTGCGTGAGATCTTTTTGGCATTGCACTTGATACCAACCGTCGAGACCAACCTGGTGACGTTAGCTATGCGTATGGCACATCGTCAAGGGCGTATTGACTTCATACCAGACGGTGGCCACACCATATTGATGGCTTGTGAGGACTATGTAATTACACTATCAGTGAATGTTGCTCTGGCTGGCCCGAAAAGATACTCACTTTCGTGACTGTAGAACATGGTGTATGTGATTCTGTGGCTACCGGGGCCCTAGTTCATGCTTTTGCTGTCTTTGGTGATAGTATTTCCCCCTTCTGTGAGAGGGAATAGGGGGTAGAGGATACTCGGTGGGTTTGGGATCGTAACGGAACTCGAGGATATGCTGTATCGCCAGAGCGGAAAAGGCGCGATGGGTGAACGACTGAAACGATATGTTATCCTTGATATTTGCGCGACCGGACTTGTCTTGATGTGAGAAGATGTTCCTCACTTGTGTCGAACCCTCGAGTTGATTGAGTCGTGGGGAAGGGTTCGCGGTGCACAAATAAGGATATGTTGCGGGTTGAGGATGTGAATAGAAGAGATGAAGGCCTCGAATAAAAGATCAATGGGAGAGATATTGAAAATAGGCAGTCCTCGCGTATGGAGCGCGAAGTGTGGAAGAATTCTGGCAGGGAAGGAGCATTGTGGCCATCGGTGAACAATGGCCTGAATTGGAAGGCACCGTCTTTCGAAGGACATCGTGACGATGCATTCAGGTCAAGTTGAATAGCTCCGCATAATGTGGTCTATTTTAACAATAGTATAATATCTTCTTAGAACTGTTGGGCATCCATCTCGAGATCATCTTCGTGGGTGGTGAGCCCCTGAATGCTTGGCAAACGATAACGTTGCCCTGCGGCAGGTCCGTCTATTACAAGTGGAACTCCTGCTCCCAGAGAAGACAATACATTCATCAACAGCTCTTATATTAACGCCTCGAGCTTTCTGGTTAGATCGACTGTCAATTGTGGGTGGCGGCATTGACTATGACCGTTCTCATATGCTGAGGTAAGAATAGGCGTGGAAAGGTTGCTCCCCCGAGCTCAAGGCTACTTCAGTACGAACTTTGCATCAGGCACTCAACAAAAAGACCCAAACAGGTCCGGGTGGCCTAGTGGTCTAGAGCGTTCATCGCAGTTAACCCATAGTATCTATGTTACGATGAAATCAACCCGCACGGGGGTGCACAACCCTGCCTGGTTCGAACCCACTATCAGCCATAGGAACTAGAACTCACACTATGCATGCTTTCACCGAGATAACACATGTTCGTATCAAACGCGGTATCTCATACTCACAGAAACAGTTTTTTACAACAAGTATACGGTTAACATCCGTTTTAAACACATACCCAACTCAGTTAAAGGCGTACTTCAATTCCAGAAACGGATGATGCTCATCGAGCAAGCGTACGACCATCACAATCATGCATACTAAAAAGTCAGAGTATCAGTGAAGCAGTTTATTGAGGCCTTGTGGCCAGGGGTATACCCATTCCATCGTCTAACGCCAGGTCGTCTCCTTTTTCCAGTACACCCACAATAATTTACAAAACGCATACCAGAATCATTACACGACCTATCCCAACCGATCAAACCTCTCCCTAGCTTTATCCCTCGTCTTCTCCACAAAATCAGAGTAATCACCCTTCGTCCTGCGTTGAGCTTCCTCTCCAGCATCACCAAGCTTGCTACCCTCCGCACCCAAACCGACACCAGGGGCATAAACCTCCGTAGCAATAGCTTCTGTCCTTCCCGTACCTTCAGCACCAAGCCCAGCTCCCGCTGTCCATCCCATCTTTGCCAACATACCCGCACCCTTGCTCTTCTTGGCAGGGGTATCAGCATCTGCCGACGATGAGGCAGGCTCCTTCCGCTTTTCTGGGACCGAAATCTTGGTGGAAGTAGAAGACTGTTGGTTGGATGGTTTCTTGGGTTGACGGAAAGCTTGTCGGCGTTCAAAGGCACGATCGCGGTAATTCGGTTGGCTCCTCTTCAGTTGTGCCTCCCACTCACGATAGAATAACTGATCAGGGATGCAGCTGTACTGTTTCTTACCCAGCTTTCTAAACTCCTCCTCTGCGCGAGAGCGGGCCTCGGGGTCAGCAAGCATCCGTTTGTGGAGCTCACTTTGTTGTTCATGGAGCCAGATGACCTCGACTTTTCGGAATTGACGCTGGCAAAGGAGGCAGCGGAGACGGTCAAAGTCGGCATATGACTTGTATTTGGGAAGAGGTTCGGATTTGAGACGTGGGGTGCGGCGAATAATGGCACGATGCTTCTTTCCAAGAACACCGAGAGCAGCGGCGGCTTTGTCTCTGATGCCAGAGTCGCGGTAGAACAAATGTGCTGTACCTTCGTGCTCGATGAGTAGGTCGTTACGTTCTTGCATTGATCGTTCAGTCGGCGCCTGCCAGCCACAAACAACGCAGGTCATCGCTTCCCAATCAGCATAAGATGTGTACTGATCAGCCCAGTGAGGCGCTAAGGGACCATCAGGCTCTGTGCTGTCAGCCTCGCGAATGGCAGTAATGTCGAGGTTGGAGGATTCAGGTTCGGTAATTGAGAGATTAGTAGCCCTAGCCTTCGAGCCGTGCAATTCAGCCGACTTCTTCGCCCACAACTCCATCTGAGGCATCATGATGGGTTTCGCACCAACGGCAGCTCCCTGGTCCTTCTTGAATTTCTTGAACGTCTTGGAGACAATCTTGGTCGGATCTTCCTTGCCATTGCTGCTCTTTTCAGGCTGCGACACATCGGGGATAGGTTCGGTGGTGACAACATGTACGCTCGGGTAGGTACGGTCATCCCAGTATTTGATGCGAACAGCGGGATTGTAAATGGGGCTGAACGAGAGGTCTTGGTTCTCGGGGGTAACGGGGTCAAACGAGGGAACAAAGACTCCTGTGTGAATGAATGCGACAACAACAGGTTTCGAGGCGATGGTGAACTTGGTCGATGCCTGAAACTTTTGAACGGCGGCAAAGGCATCCTCGACGGTGGCGAACTCGGCAAACCCATATCTCCAAGTCTCATTGGTTCTGCGATCTCGCATCAAAAAGACACGACGTAGTGAACCAGGCTTTGCGCCCATGCCAACGGTACTCTTGGTAGGTGCGGTCGACTTCAGTTTGTTGGTAGTAGGTGCCTCTTTTGGTGGTTCGGGATTCTCGACAAAAAGCTTCATGACGCCCTTGGCAAGAACCTCTTCGGTGACAGAGCGATCTAGATTGCGAATGACAACATACTGAGATGGCATCTGTTGAGGGCACTCGTCGGTTTCACCAGTCAACAAAGGACCTCCGCCATAGCCATCATCCTCTGGCCGCTCGGTTTTGCACTTGAAGCACACAGCTCGGTGCGGATAATTAACAACATGACACTGCGATCGGTCAGTCTAATGGCTGGTTGATAGAGCGAAACAGAAGGCACTTACATTGACACATGTCCAGCCGTCGTCATCCCGGCCATCCCGGCCACCTCGGCGGGATTCTCGTGAATCAGGCATGTCGTCGCGATAATTAGGGTCTTGGATGCCGACAGTGAAAAACTCAGAGTCTCGGCCCCGTGAATGCTGAAGAGGAAAGGAAACTTCAGGAAAGAACTGGTCCAAAAAGTCTTCGACCTGGGATCGTCGATGGAATTCAACAACTGCTATTCGTTGGCCTGAACACCCGAGTTAGCGCCCCCCAGCACAAAAGATGGGATGAACGACTAGTCCAGGAAGGAGCGACGTACCGTTTTGATCGTAGCGTAATCGAACGAGCTTCATCTGGTCGCTCGAAAACTGATGGTCTCGCGTTACAAAGTCGAGACCATAGAGGACGTCACGCTCGGTGGCGTCCTCAGGGAGGCCCTCGAGAATCAGCGCCTTGGACGAGCCAAAGCTCTGTCCCGCGCCGCCGTGCTCCCCATGACCGTGAACCCGACCGCCTGCGCGGCCAGGAGGCACATGCCTATCTCGAGATGGCCGGCTTTGTGACACATCGCGATCCAGATGACGTCGCGCAAAATGATCACTTGGATCCAGATCGATATTTCCTCGAGCGTAACGGTCCGCCGGCGGGCTACCCGACGGTGGTAGATGTCCACCGCCGTGAGGCCTGTCAGCAGGATACCGTTCGCGATCTGATTCAACACCACTGTGAAAGCCCCCGGCATGATGCCGAGAATCCAGGCGACCACGCCGGTCAGCGGCAAAAGCACTAGGAACGGAAGCATCTCTCCCAGCTCCACCATCCACTGCGGCGCGAGATCGTCCATCTTGGTAGCCCTCTTGTTGATCGTAGGGGGCAGCTTGTCTGGAGTAGTACTCCTGGTCGTCGTCGTCGTCGTCGTAGTTGAGGTTTCTTAGAGGAGGTGCTGGAGAATCTTTTTGCGGCCAAGGCAAACACACCCAAAGTTAGCCATCTTCTGCTCCATCAACAGTTTGCAAACCGCAAAGCAACAAGCGGATCTCGTAAAGTGCTTCTGCTAGGACAGGTTCATCGTGTGGTTTTACCCTTCCTCGAGCGGCGATAGTCGCCATCTCTGTCGTCAGGGCGACGGTACTCGCGGTCGCGATAGCTTCCACTCCGCCCGCCATCCCACGATGGGGATCTCGAGCGGTGCCGCCCCTCGTACATGGTGATGTGTATAAATTGAAGATTAAAAATTGATTGAAATGGCCCAATTGCTTGAGGAAAATGAGGCCGTGTGGTTGTTTGCCGCTCAAAGCATACAAAGCCCCAAAGCTGAGGACCTTGATGGTTTGCCAGAGAAATCCAAACTTGGAGCCAAGCAATGCGGTCGCAAGAACACCGAGTCGCAAGCTTACCTGGGGCGCGTGCGCGCGGGTGATCAGAGCGCAAGCAGTCTGCAGCAAGCCGTTAGTAGCCGAAGATATCCCGGTTATCGTATCTTATCGCTGGGTTCTTGGGCGCGTGCAGCATCGCGGGGCTTACAGTGTGGATCGTCGTATGTAGGCACGGTGTTGAAGGGTCACTCTCAGATTTGCAGATGAAGACGGCGTTGCTGATGAGTGAAGACGAGAAGGCTGAAAACAATCGCAAGAAACCAAATGAAATTCGGTCCAGCTCATAAATTTTGACCAGTTTCAAGCGTCCAATACCGTCGCTCAATTCCGGAAGGCTCATCGCCGATTAGTCGTCGACGAGGATCTGCCCCGCGCAACAGTGCGGCTCGACATCGTGGCTGGTGGGTGGTTGATGAAGTTGTGATGTTCAGGAAGCGCATTGCTGATCAAAGACTCAGATAATCTTTTTGTGAAGACAACACTGTGCAATATATCACCAGCACTTTGCAGTGAAACGATACACGGCTGCCGGGAATCTCTAGTTACACTACCCCTGAACCCCTGAATCCGTCCTTACACAGATACCCACACCACACCAACCACAATGACAACCCAAGACCAAGTCAACACCCCCCCAGCCGAGGGTGAAACCTCCATCACCCTCCCAAACATCTACGTCGCCCTCACTGACGCACCCCTCGACATCCTCTCCATCATGGACAAAGTCCGCAGCCCAGAAGCAGGTGCCATCGTTACTTTCGCTGGTATATATCCCCTATCTCTCTGGCTCACCCCTGTCACTAAATATTCTTATTAGGAACTACCAGAAACAACTTCGCCTCCAAACCCGTCCACTCCCTAACCTACACCTCCTACCGCCCCCTCGCTCTCCAAACCCTTTCTTCCATCGCCTCAACTTTATTCACCAAGCACTCCCTCAAGGGCATAGCAATAGTCCACAGGCTGGGCACAGTCCCCATCGGCGAAGAGAGCATCCTCATCGCGGTGAGCTCCGCCCATCGAAAAGCTGCCTGGTTGGCCGGGGAGGAGGCGCTGGAGGAATGCAAAGAAAAGGTCGAGGTGTGGAAAAGAGAGGAGTTTGAGGATGGGGGGGTTTGGAGGGCTAATAGGGATGGGGTGCAGGGGGTGAAGGTTGAGGGGGGGAGGAGTAGAAAATGGGATGGGAGTTTGGGGGGCAAGGGGCAGGGGGGGGGGGGGATAAAGGAGAGATTGGCAAGCGGGTTATGGTTATTTTGGGGTGTATTTAATAAGTTTTAAATTTTTATCATATTTCAACTACCTTTCCTAACTGATGGAGAAGATTTGGTGTTGCTGGCGAGACATGACGGCGGGGGATTAGCTCAAGGGAAAGAGTTCGTACAGCCGAATAACACCCAGATGGGAAGATCGTCCTCGTCTTCGTTGGTGTCTTCGCCAAATGGTAGGCTGACTGGCCTGCAATAGGTCGTTGGGGTACCCGTGGCATGGCGTTTATTCTTGATAATGATGATTGTGAAGATTTCCTTGAAGGTTTCTTTTCGTATGTAGGTAGATAAGGGAGCTTAGTTAAGAGTTCATGTGGTTGTTCATCAATGGAGGACAGCACTTGGCTGCCAAAGTTGCCTGTAAGAAAGGATATGAAGGTGTTTATATGCACTCTATCAATAGGTTCGCTTGGAAAGCTGGCCACCATGCCAAAATGGTGTCATGTGGAACAATGTCAAGTCGTGAGTTCTACTTTCAGTTGGATGTAACTGGGAAATATCAAAGAGGCTACTTATGAATCTTCGAATTGAGACATCATGTCGCCAGTTGAGAGAATTGGACAAGTCATTGGCTGACAACCATCTCAATTTTCCTCCTCCCAATAAACAGCTACATATGACATATAACTTAGATATTCTTGCCAACTAAATCGACAGAGGCTAACGGCCCTCAAGACTTTGCTCGCTCGCTCGCTCATTTTATCCAAAGATAACACTCGAATACATAGCTAAACCAAACCAAGTCCAGCAATAGCGAACCCCGTGCCATAGTAGAGACATTCCAAAACAACGACCAAAAACCAAATAAACTCCCAAAAACATATCCAACTCCTCAAACTCCTCCCAATTGGCCCTTATTTAACTCCCACAACCCCCTTCCATACTATGGCCAAACGCTCGGCCCAAACGTCTCCCCCGGCGGTACAACCTTTTGTATCGATCTCGCCGTCATATCCATCGTAGCCAATACCGCCGTGTTCCCGAACCACTTGGGCGCGTCCGTCTCGCTCAAATACAGCGCAAAGAAAATCACCAGCGTCGACACAATTAGTCCACAATCCAACGCCGATGACGTGACGTAGTTGTACTGTAGCCACCACCCCGTCTTCCTCCTCCTGATAAAGAAGTTGAACACGGTGCCCACGATGCCCCAGCAGTAGTAGATAAACACCGTCGCTGGTGGCAGCCACCCAGAACCGCCAAATACGAGCGGCATGTTGACGTATCTCCAGAGCGATCTCGGGTAGCGGCGAGCGAAGAACCAAGTGACGATCGGGGCGACGGCGCCGACGAGCCAAAACCACTGAAGAGAGCTATAAAGAGCCGTACCAGAAAACATGCGCGCCGGACCGATAGCGCCCCATACTATGGAGGCGGTATAAAAGACGCGAGCGCTCGGACAGTTCCACTGGTGGACTTGGTGTTCGGAGCAGATGTCGGGGATCGTGTCCAGTGCCCAGTTCATGACGGCAATTTGGACAATGGCGGACCATATCGATGCGACAAGTTGAGACCAGAACATAGTGCGAGGAGGAACCTTCATATAGTGGCCTAGCTTGAGATCCTGAACAAAGTAAAGTGCCTGCGACATGCACAAGTAACCGTAGTTCTTGAACATCATCATGGCGAGAGGGCGGCCGGGCAGCATGTAACCGATGATGAACTCAGTCAAGACATTGAGGCCGAGCTGAATATTGGTGATGGCCTGGACGATACCGATGGGAACTGTCCAGATTAGTGGGATGAGCATGCAAACAACATACGCCCACCATGGAAAGTTGGTGTCCCAGGCGCAGACAACGGCGAATGACATGCCGAGCATGATGACGAATAGCACAATATACCACCAGTCAGGTGCGTCCTTGTACTTCTTCATGAGCCGCATGTGGACGTCATCCTCCTGAGACCGTGCCAGCTTCCATTGCGACATAATTTCTCGTCCGTGATAGAAGGCGACATGGGTAATGACGGCAGCGACAGCGGCGAAGGACAGCCCGTAGGCAAGAGCGAACTGCGTTGGGAGATAAAGAGGCGAGTAAGCCATGTATTTGGCCTCGTCAAACTGTAGGTTATCCCCTAGAATCTTGGTCACATTATAGATGTGGCCGGTATTGTCGTAAGCGTGGGCGTTTTGGACTGGCAGGAATTCCGAGTACCACATGCCCGAGTAGTGGATACCGATAGATACAACAACGAAGAAGACCGTAACACCACCGATAACATTGGCGATGGCGTGGAACGGAGGGATAAGCGGTGACATGAGATAGCCGGAGATGATGCTCCAATCCTAGAAGACTGTTAGCCAAAAACGGCGCGCAAAAGCAAGAAGAAGGACGTACCAGAGTGATGGGAAACAGTCCATAACCGCTATATCCACCAAACAACTGGTTGACCACGACGTTCTCCGGCCAGATCCAGGTAATCCAGCAGAACCACGACAGGCCCTGGAAGAGGTACCCCGGAAACCAGTACCACAAAAACGAGCCGCCAAACACAATCATGAACCATTTATATCTGCTGATACTCCAGCCGTTTGTGATAGTAGGGTCGGAGGGGCTGTGATCGTGGAGGGTGTAAAAGAGGGCGCAGTTGACAAGATCGGTCGGCCAAATCATGGCGGCGGGCCATACCAAGAACCTCCTTGCCAAACCAGCCAGTCCGTAACCCGTGCAAAGTGTCGTGATGCCGAATAGCATCTGCCATAGCCAGCCAAAGTTTTGGCCGTACCACATCCGCTGTGCAATAATTACATCAGTGGCATACAAAGCACCACCTCCATACGCAGCCTGTGTACGAGTTAGCGGCTCAAACAGCCCAACAACGGATGCTTGGAAAGAAGACGCACATTTGACATGACCACAATGATGACATGCTCCTTGAAATTGAATGGGCCTGGCCTGAGGTTGAATTTGACTCCCCACACATTCCACACACGGTCTGGGAATACATAATCCCAGCAGAGACCTAATGGGTAGGCGATGAGTTGAATGACAAACGTCGTGAGCATGATGCTCGGATTCCGTAGCGAGAGCAACATGTTGACGGCGGAACCAATCGTGCACAGCAACATCCCAATCACCCATGCTCGTATCGTGTTCGCAGGCATCTCGACATCGAAGTTTCGTACCGTGGCTCGTACCTTGAAAAGAGGTTAAATGTTAGAACACGGGTACCTTTTTCATGAACCCCCAAGACCCCCTGCGCCGGCCAGGACTGTAGGAAGGCTTCTCACTTCTGGATATGGAGAGTTATCTTCGTTCAAGACCTGCTCAATTTCGACGCCCTTTTCCGCATTTTGCTGATTCAGAACGATGGCAATATCCACCTCCTCCAGCTCGTCCAACGGCAGGTTTGGATCCAATCGGTGCATCTTCTCAAAGTGCTTCAGCGACGCCAGCCCACTCGAGTCCCCCTCCAGCGACCCATCAATGCTCGGTAGATGCTCCTCCTCATCGCGCCGCCGACGAAGAATCCCGCTCAAAAATGCTGGTGCCATTTTCCTCTTATCTCAATTCACCTTTCTACCCTCCTGTGGTCCCCTCTGTTGAGTGATGCGAGTTTCGGCCCGCTCCGTTGCTCCCGGCGCGACAAGGCCGGAGAAGCAAGAAAGGGTGTTATCAACGCGCCAGTGGTGTGTCGATCGGCGTTGTGAACAAAATAGCAATGTTTGGTGGTGAAGGAAAAAAGAAAAAAAGAGAAAACAACTCAATGGCGCGAGCGCAGCTAAGACAGGGGGATGGATTAATGTATATTGAATCTGGACATGGCTGCCTCGTGCTTCAATGCGCAGATCACTGATCAATGAAGAAGCGGGGCCTGGGGTTCACAGACGAGACGGGGCAGCGGGCGACAGCTCAGGAATGGAAGTGGTGTCGGAAGGGGAGAGGTGGGAAAGGGAGGGAAGAAAACGGTGGATTCTCTGCAGCACGCACATCGGCGACATGGAGCGCACTGGGCAAAGGGCAAACACTGGTTCGGCTGGGCGACTTCTCGGCGCGCCTGGGGGGAAGGGGAGGGTCAGGTCAACTCGCGAGCGGGTGAAAATGAAGGAGGGGCTGCTTCTGGAAGCACAGGAAGCACACAAGCCGTTCAGCAGAGTCCCCCAGCGATTGCTGACCTGCCTAAATTGGTCTGATGGCTGGCTGATGGGTCGAGCTCCCGGCGAGGTGACAGGGATCGAGGCGGGGGCCCCAACAGCCCAGAGACCTGGAGAACGCTTGCGTGATGGTGTTCCTTGATCCATCCCGTCGCGATGCGATAACACTAATGCGCGCCCTGATGCATGGAAGCGATGACCGTCTTCGAAAGAAAGGAAGAAGAGGCAAAAAGGTGTGATGATAGCTGCAGCAGGGCTGGCCGGCGTGCCAGCTTCTCCGGAGCGGAGGGCTGTCGACATCTAAAAATCGGAGGGCCGAATCAACCCACAAGCGATGTCGCACTGACGGTCTTTTTCATGCCTCCAATATCAAATGCTATGGCATCGGGGTTGGGGACCCATATGGTCTGTCTGTCTCTCCCACAGTAGTGTATGTCCAGTTGTCCACTAGGAAATAATCAGTGAAGAAAAACGGGGTGTAAAACGGCACGGTAGACGAGGCCGGGAACTTGCCACTCGTTTTCCTGATGGCGGCGATGCATCCAAGAGACCTCGGCCAATGGCGGCATGCCTTTGCCCTGTGTTTAATATCGGCGACCCATGACGCTCTTATCTCCCGCTTGGCTCCGTGGCACGATGGTCTGAAACGGCGACTTTGGGTCTAAGAAATGCATTATTTCCAATATTTCTGATACGGGAGTCGGGGGATAGCTGAGGTCTTGCTTGTGCCGGACGAGAGAAGATAGAAGTGTTGATTGTATTGGAGCTAGATTCCGGCCATCACGAGCCACGAGGTGGCATCCTCCCTCTGAACTTTGCGGGGCGGGAACAACAGCCGGCCGGGGTTGCAACATCCGTCCCAAGAGGCCAGGTGCAACTCCGTTTCCATCGGCCAAGCTTCGTCAACGGGTCTGAAGCCCGCAATCGCTAGCTTCGTTTTGGTTAACAGTGCCCGTTTCCGCCTGACTAAGCCCACTGTGCTTTTACCTCCAACCCCCACTCTTTTTCATCTTCACCATCTCACCCACGACTTGCACCTTTCGGAGTTTACGTACAGGTATGGCTTCAGTGAATGATGTGGCTCTCAGACCGTATCTAAAGCACTGTCCCTTCTAACGCCTCTTCACTCTCAGCTGTCATAGCTATCTTTCTCGTTATCTAGCAGCAGAAACGCATGCTTATCGGATCACACTTGGCTTGGGATCGAGATGCCAGGCCAGGGACTTGTTCAACACAGGGCTGGAACTCATGACCGCATTTCCTTCCTAGGTTATCTGTTAAGAAATACCCTCACAATAACCCAAGATTCTAACAAGAGCATTTGAGCTTCACCCCCCCTGCCCACCTCGCCGGCATGGCTTTCTCACGTTCCATGGTCCAGCCCATGCCGAGCACAAGACCTTGAATCCTTCCAAAGGCACCTAAGATCGGGGAAGCTGCAGCTAATGTCATACCCATACGACGCAAACGATGATTTTTGGCGAATAGGGCGCCATGGAGCTTTCCGTCCATGCCGCGACCGCAGGGGTGGTTGGGGGATTCGGTAGGATGGGCTGCAGAGCCTGCAGAAGAATGAGACTCTTCTTCGTCTCATTCTCCCCGCTGCTCGGTGTCGCATTTGGCACTGGTTGCCGCTGTCACGACTAATAGCAAAATCTAGGAAGGGAGACACAGGGAGAGACACCAGCTGAGCAACCCTTTTAGCACTTTCGGTCCGAGCCTTGCTCAAAGCTGAGGACGGCCAAGCTAACTTTTATCATTCAACCGAGATTCCAAGCCCATGTTTCGCAACCATCAGATAACGTATTGAACCTTGGCATCTCAAGATATTGTACTCGGAACAAGACACTCGGGCCTCGTCTTCGACCCTTCTTCATCACAGATGCAGGCACGACGCAGCACGGCAGACAGAGGAAGATTATCCTCTGCACGCGTACAAACCGAGTAACCGAACATCCCAAGAGGCCGGTTTTTGACCCCAATGGGTCTGGTGTTCTTCTGGCCACCTGCAGCACCGATATCGCCACGATTCCTTGTCATCCGCCCCGAGTCTCGACATCCAAGAATTTTCCTTCCAACCCTCTGGCCCGCCCTCCGCAATGTCTCTCCTTTTTTTCTCCATTCCGTTTCCTTGTGCTGGCTGCAGACGGGACGCCCATTCCTAACCAAAATAGCATCGAATAGATTGCAAACTATTGGTCCCGGCTATATACACACATATTAACCCGGTACCACCACCACCACCACAAGACTTTTACAAACGTGGCTGCAGAACACAACAGGGAGCCTAGAACGACACCCAAAAATGTAGGTCTCGGCTTTGTCTTATAGTGTGTGGCACTGACCCCAATCCCGACTGGTGGTTCTCGGCAGTGACACTGAGAAAACCTACCATGTCCGTTTTGCCCTGATGGTCTGGGGAAGCTGATCCCAGGGTACACAGACCAGATGCTGACCTTTTAACATTGGAGGACTGTGCTGGCGGTGAGGAGCTTATCTCTGCTTCCAGCCCAACACATATTGCCGACCTTATTTTGGAATCTGAGGGTGAATGCGAAGCACTACGAAGTGGATGGCAATATATTTTCACCAACGTCGAGCATAGGTCACGCTATTCGCTTAGGCTTACAAGTAGGCAGTCTACTGCTTCCTCCAGAGGGCAGCGTGACCATATCTCCCATGTCCAAAGTATCGTTGGGGTAGATAGCATGCAGCAAACCCCGTCGGAGTAGATGGCGTACAGGAAAACTTCAACAGCATTCCATTAGCGCCACCGAGTCTGACCAGAGTGCACTGGTATCCGTCTACAGAACCGTGGGTTCTCAGCAATCATGAACAAAAAGAGTCCAAAAGGTCCAAAAGAGTCATGGAAACTCCTTCTCTAGGAGAGGAAGAGGAGAAAAAGATGGGGCCACCCGGGGATTGAACCCGGGACCTCTCGCAAGCAATGCTATAGGGTGAACCCTAAGCGAGAATCATACCACTAGACCAGCGGCCCTTGTTATTGGTTATTATAATTAGGCAAACTCAGGGTCTTACAGGAGCAGTGGAAGGCTTCCTGACAGCGACCGCTGATTGACTATAACATTCCATGGAACTTCATCAAATCATGGCCGACCTGCCTTCCAAACATTCAGTTTTTTACTTCATGAACAAGACTTTTTATACTTAGAAGTCTCAAGTTCCGCCTGCTTTCACTCTGATCAGGCCAGAAAGCATCGTCGTCCTGTCCAGGATTTCAGCATTCACCTACTCTATCATCTAAGCTTCAACACATCAAGCCATTCCAGGTATCTACCCAAAACTCCATATCCACACCCTCTGCCCTATTTCAAACCTACTCGTCCCTCCACCCCTCATTCCTCAACGCCCACTTTACCGCCTCAACCACATCCATATTAATCACATCCGCCTTCCTAGGATCCCCTTCCACAAAGTTCATCCTCGTCGAATTAAAAACCCCCGTCTCAACCAACAAACTAACCCACTCCGTCCCATACCTACCCTTCCCATCATAACCGTTCGCCCCAGCAATATCACTCTCAGGGTTATCCCCCACCATATAAACCCTCTTCAACCCCCCCTCCACATCCCCATACCCTTTACTCCTCAACCACTCCCCCCGATGCCTAACCAGCATCTCCTCCGCATACTCATACGTCTCCCGATGCGGCTTCCCAAAGCTAACCCTCTCCAACTCCCTCCCCCCCTCCGTAATCTCCCTCCAAATCCCCACCAGCGCATGCTGGAACGCCCCCTGCCCAACCCTAGGCAAGTGGTACTTCGCCGCCCATATCAAATCCGAATTACTAAAGTACAACTTCGGCTGCCCATCCCCCTGCCAATTCCCCCGATTATTCTCCTCCGAGTACGTCCCCACATACCCCTCCTTGCTCTGCAGCAAATCCATAAAAACTTGCACATCCAGCGCCCAGTCTCTCGGATCATTCAGCACAAACATGGCATCAATCTTTAAGTGATCCTCCAGTTTCTTTTCTTCCTGTTCCCCCTCCTCCTCCTCCCCTCCCCCTCCCCCTTCTCCGTCAACAAGACCTTCCCCTCCACCCCTTCATTTTCATGCTTCCCCTTCTTCTTAGGAGGCTCCCACATCGGCTTAGGAAGCGGCTTCCCAAACCTCTCCGGCCTATCCACCGTCTCAAACGGGAATACCTCCGGCTTCGCCCTGAAGATATCCCCCGGCGTCACCACCGACTTGAACCCATACCCCTCCATGATCTCCCTGCACTTCTCATAATCTGACCCCGTGACCAAGATAGTCTTGTCCCTGTACAAAGGCAGCAGCTCCTGAAAGGGGGTGTGCGACTGGCAGAAATTATCCGTCGTCATGTTGGCGTGCAGCTTCTCGTTCAACTCTTTCACTCTGTCAACCTCGAACTTCCCCCCGCCGTTGGTGAGAAGGATGAACGGGATGTGGTAGTAATCTAGCAGCTTTAGGGTTTGGGATGCGCCCGGGAGGGGGACGGCTTCGTGGAGGAGGACGCCATCGATGCTACACTACAAGTTAAACACATGATAAGGTGACAAAGGTATGAATAGGGGCGGCCTACTCAAAAGCAAAAGCAAACGACGGTGCTTCCCACTCGGACGGTGACGAGGCATCAGGTCTGATCCATCTCCTCCCCAACGTCGTCGACCCTGAAAAACTGTCATCTTTGAATCCCCTGTTGAAAACAACTGATGGTGGTGGGCGGAGTAATGAGGGGGCTCTTTTGATGAGAGCGGCGGTTGCGAAGGTGCTGCTTCGCGAGAGGGAACTGAGCAACACAAATAGGTTAATGACCCTCATCTTGATAGACCTGATGTTCAACTTCTTCTCATGAAAAAGAAGGAACGAATAATAGGAGGAGGAATAGAAAGAGAGAATATATACCGACAACTAACCACACCAGGCCGGGTGAGCAGCCTGAGTGACGACGACGCCCCCATCCTCTTTACTCTGGTTCAACGGCCTTCCCCGCGGGTGTCGGGTGTCTGATGAATCTTATTTTCTAGCTATCCGTATTCTTAAAGGTCAGTACACCTTGTGACTGTATGAGTGTCTCGTGGTAAGAATTGAGTTCTCAAGCGGTGGTTTATGACGATAAAGCTGGCGGGAGGATCCGCCAAACGAAGCTGTCCAAGTGAGGCGTGCCTGAATGCTACAGGGGCACCACCCACCCCACCGCTTATGTCACTATGTAAAAGCTTGAAGTCCCGGACGGGCATTTGAATTTCGAACCCCACTATTTCACGTCACAAAGCAACTTGAAGCATTTCACAATCCACAAGAGTTCAGATGACAGGGTTTTGAATTCAACTAGGAACACCAAGAGACGATTGCAAACCGAGAAAACTTGCTGGTGTGTCAGTAGCCGGCCAAGAAACGTCCAACAACTCTCGAGGTCAACACCCTCCGGGGCTACATTTGTGACCAATGTTGACCTCGGTCGAGCTGTCAACGACTGGAACGGAAAAATGTAGTCCAGCCAACGCCACCTCGTCAGACATTCCCCCCTTTGAACCTTTCACCCGTCCAAAAATAATAACTACAAAAATACGGCCCTCCCAAAGTTTCGCATGTCCGCTTCATAAAGCGTCTCGCCTTGCTCTCGATGAACCCCGGCGCTGCCCCCCTATTTGACTCTCAGCCACCTTCCCGTGAAGAAACATTCTCCACGCTCTCGTGACATCGTGTCCACCGCCATTACCAAAAATTATCCATCATTCCGCCCACAGCGCCGGGCAGAGAGAGCAAGCCGCCGCACCACGGAAACTTTGTCGAGGCCATCGGGAAACATGCGTCGTCGCATCGATAAACATGGACATTGTCATCTAATCCGTCATCAAAAACTGCCTTTTCCCGTCGTGGACATCCCCATTTTTGAGAAATGAACAACCCGTTTGTACTCCGATCCCGCTTGTCAACGGCAGCGAGAAACACCACCGGACAGACAAACATTAAATGAATGCAACCCCCTGAGAAAAACACCACGCCTGTCTTGGTCGCATGATAAAAAACGCCGCGCCAATGAAGATGAAAAAAAAGCCAGAATGCCGAAAGAACCTCAAAGTCGTATGCACACATATGTCGTGAGTATTTTACCATCCCAAAGCTTTGCCGAAAGATACACAATCTCAGAGAAAACTTCGAAAGTCGTATGGCCATGAGATGGACAACTGTGATTAATGCGAGTTCGTGAAAATAGTAGCCCCGGTCTTGATGCTGAAGAGGTACGGCCGCCAGCCGAATGCCATGCAGACCAAAGCAGCCCGTGGAAAGAGAAATCTGTTCTAAGCGGGTGAAGCCACGAATATGTACCGCACCTCATGAAAACGCTGAGTCTTGTATGCCGAACAAAATTTGTACAGAAAAGGTTGCTGCTGGAGTTATTCACTGTCATGGTCAGGCTCGACTGACTTGGCTCGCCGAGGTACGACTGCGCTCGTCTTCCTCTAGAACGTCACTGAGCCGAGTTGGATGATGGTGTCGAGGCATTGTTTCCCAACCGGGAGCCGCAAAACCTTGTCCTGAGTATTCCGGCGTCCCAGTGTATGTACCCGCCCACTGGGAACTGGACGGTGGGTAATTTGTCGGTTCAGGTTGAGAGGTTGGAGTTTCATCATAATCATCTATACTCTTTGTTAGCGTTCTGCTACCAAGACTTGGGCCAATCTTATTTTCAGAAGTCACACACCTTCATCGTAACCAGTTTCGGACTCAGCAGTATACTGCGATTGGCGGGGAGGTTCATTGGCCGGAACGAAGTATCCTGGATGATTGTTTGGTGAAGAGGCGCGGGTTTGGGAAGTGGTTGATTGAGCATAGTCGGGGTACTGAGGTCCTTGAGCAGCGATATATTCTGAGGTGTCGGCGGTTTGTTGGCTCTGCGAGCGCTGGTGACGGCTCGGCTCACGGCTCGGGATACTCTGCGTCATCACCACAACCGGCACACCACCGACGGTGGTCGGGGCACCCTGTTGCAGAGCAGCAACGCGCTCACGCTCCTCTTGTTCGCGACGACCAAGCTCCTCCCACGCCCGGCGGGCTTCTTCCTTGGAAATGAGCAGTTCGCGTCGCATTTCAGTAACCAACTTTTGAAGCTTGGTATTCTCAGCTTCGTATTTCGCCGCATTTTCAGTCGCCTCGATCCGTCGCTGTTGCTCCTGTTCAAGCTGAGCATGCAGGGTGGCATTAACTTCCTGGTGGCGCTCTTCGGCAGAACGGGTCTCGTAGAACCAACGTTGAAACTTCCTCTCGGAACTGGCACGCAGCCTTTGTAGCTCAACAACAGCATGGAAGAGGTTAGCGCCTGCGGCCGACAAATCCGCAACTTGGCGAGAGAGTTGAGACGATATTGGGTTTCGCTCAGCCTCGTCTGTGTTCTCTTGGAGCCTGCGCAACCAAAAGCTGGTCATGCCCTCCCAGTGTGCCGATAGTGCCTCCCACCGCTCAAAGGCATGAGGGAATGAATTCTTGACGCGAGTGGAGCCCATGGCTTGCGATGTTGAGTCGGCACCAGGTTGTGACGGGGCCGCGCCGGCACCCGGCTGGGGCGTAGAACTAAAGTTTTGCGGTGTTTGAGCATTTCTGGGCCGCAATGGAGGTGGGATAGCAGATGGCTGTTGCTGGGCCAGAGACGATGATGGCATTCGGGTGTGGCCACCACCTTCTTGGGCGCGTTGTTGTCGCCGTTGGGTAGCTGGGTCGATAGGGGCATGGCTGATGTCAGGGGCAGCGCCAGCAACGGGAGCTCTACGCTCTGCTGCGCGTCGGCGGGACTCTTCGAGCAAGCGAGCTTCTTCTTCGGCGCGAGCACGCTCCATCTGTTCTCGTTCGGCTCTCTGTCGGGCCTCACGCTCGGCACGCTCTCGCATGATCATCCGAGGACCACGAATTACTTGCTGAGGAGATCCAGGCTGAGCGGGAGGCGCGGTTGGTCGCGTGGTCGCTCCGGTGTTGCCATTGGTAGTGGCCGGGCCACTACCAGCAAGAAGGTCCGCCATCGAAGCGTTCTCTTCTACAAAGTCGGGCGAGAAGGAATTGGGCTGGCGGAGTGCTTCCTCGAGGGTCCAGAGAATGGCGCTTTGGGTTTGCTTAGAGAGGCTGAGGAGGGGATGGGGCGGCTTGTCTTTTGTGGAGGAAGAAAGCCGTTGGTGACCGTAAAGATACGGTAAAACAGTCGAGGTTTCTTCGTCGTCGTCACTGAGGTCCTGGGAGAGCTGTCGTCGAAGGGGACTGAATACCTGCTCGGGTTGACCAAAGTTGTCGCGGACACCGGGAAGAGAGAATATCGGCGGTGGGCTAGCTCCACCAGCGGCTGCCTCAAAGTGCGGTCGGCGCTGGGTCTCGGAGAGTCGTGGACTGGGACTGGCCGAGAAGCGCGGAGTGCGGCGGAGAGTTCTGTGAGAAGACGGTGTGGGGGATCTGTCGTCGCGCTGCTGGGGAGTGATGGTGCCTGGGCGAGGTTGAAAGGTCTGGTGTTGCTGGCGCTGGAAAAAGATTGGGGAGGTTGGGTGGTGGAATTCGCTAGGGTCGCGAAGGGAACCTTCTTGACTGCCAGCAGCAAGGTCTCCCAAAGCACCAGCGGGGGCTGGTGTGGTCGACAAGGCGAATGCGGAACTGTCACCACTAAGCGTGGTGACGGCGGTGGCAAGGGTCTGGGGACGGGGCTGGGGGTTGCTGTCGGTTTGCCAGATCAGAGGCTGTTCCTGACCAAGGATTCATGCAACGATGGTGGGGTTGGTGAGAGCTGTTGCGGAGCTTCCAGCTGGACTCACTCACCGTAAGAATTTCGGAGAGCCGGGAATCTTGGCTCTGAGGGACCGCAAAGCGCAATGAACAATGGTGTTGAGGGAATGTAAGAATGGAAGGAAGATCCTGTTGTCCTAGACCATCCGAGGGATCCAACAGAGCGGGCCAGCAGAGAACACAGCTGCGTGGTGGTGCGGAAAAGCTGGAGGTCGGGAGACTTGGAGACCTTGGAAAATGCGTGGCTGGAAGGGCCAAAAATTGCCGAACGAGTTTGGTGGTTGGACGGATATGCGCGCCCCCTCAAAATCCAAGCGGCGCGCAGTCAGCAGCGCCAAAACAGAGAATAAAGATTAGGCGCGTTGTCCCAGAGCATCTGGCGCCAATAATTGTCGGGTCCAGCGACAAAAAAACGTTCGAAATGTGTGTGGAATATGAGGCTGCCGACGATCAGACGCATTAGTATTCGCGGCAGCTTGACCGGTGACGACAATGGTTGTATCGCGACCCTCCCGCAAAACCCAAACACCCAACCCACACCCGAGATCGCCTCGCGGTACCTCAGTTTCGACCTGGAAACCCAACTCACGCAGCCACTCACCAATTATCTCACTGCCGCCTAACGACTGTACGGGTCTGGTCCCGCTGTTCAAACGAGGGAATATGCAAGGAGTGTAACTGGTCAGAAGCACATAGCGAGGACGAGAGCCAATGGCTGGCAAAGAGCGTTCAATCCACTGTCGAGTTGGAACGAAGTGGTGAAGATGGTGAATCAAAAAAAGACGGCCCCGAAGCCTGCGATTTTGGGGGAGAAGCAGACGGGAACAGCGCCAGGGCCACCCTTGGCTACTGTGATTGGGAGATCGCAGTTTTGCCCAGAGCTGAGCTTTAGCGGGTGCACGGACTCATCACGGCTCTCGCTTGTTTGGTTTCAATGGAGATGGATATCCACGAGATCTCCAGCAAAAAAGCTAACAGACAGGGCAGTGGTGGGTTTTGATCTCGGATATGGTAATAAAGGGGTCAAAAAGGAGAAGAAGAAGAGCATCGCCCGACAGCAGAACTGATCAATTGGGCTTCCTCTACCTTATACATCTCGCCAAATAGAACCTGTCAGCCTGCCTTGTGTCTCCATGCAATGCAAGCTTCGACCCAACAAGCAGACCGTCAACGGGTCGGTCGGGCGGATGGACTTCTGCCTCGGATTTTGATTTCAGGATACAGGTTGCTAATTACAGACAGGCCAGTAGCACGAAGAAGAAGCTGAGGAATAGCTCGATGGTGCAGCATGCGGCTGTGCGACATCCAGCTTTGGAACCTGGCCAAGATATACGAACAGATATAGCTCCGTCATCTCGAAGCTCCGGCCATCAAGCTTGATGCCTGTCCTCGTGCCCTGATTTGCTCTGTTTGCGCAGACGAGCAGAGCGCCAGACAAACGAACAATGAGCACAATGCACAAAATGAACAAAGTGGAAGGGGCTGGTGAGCGCCCAACTGCATCAGAAAGTGAGGTGGCTGGACCACTGAGGCGTGAGATGGAAGCTTGGAAAAGGCACAAGCTCACTCAAGGAGGAGCTCTGAGCTGGCAGTACATAAAGTGTGGGTGACGAAACATCAGAGAATCTCTGCTCCAATCAGAGGCCAGCATCAGAGCCCCAGCGATCCCAAGAGGGCGGAACTGAGCAGGGTTTCCCACACCATCTTCATCTCAAAACCCTGGCCTTGGAGCGCGCATCTTTGAGCCAGGCATTGCTTGTATCGCAACCCATTGGCTGCATCGATCTGCTCCATCCGGTTGTTCTCGAAGCTGTTTCTACTGCATCATCTTCACCTTCTCTCAGCCGCGCCAAAGACCAGTGCTACGATGTCCCTTTTCCCTCTCATCGAGAGGTCCATCAAAGACCATGCTGACCGCCGATTCCCCCTTTTATTGCCGAGCGCTGGACGGCGGGGTATCCCGCTGTGTGGAGTCCCGGAAGGCGGCTCGGCCCCGGCAGATGGCAGATGAAAGGACGTGATGGTGGGCCGCCAATCGGGGCTCTTTGGACGACTCTCGAGAAAATAAGCTCACGCGCTGAACTTGTAAAGCTCTCACCAGCAAGGTAATGAATTGCAACGGTCTGTCTAGGTTCAGATCTTCTTAAATCTTCTGCAGCCGTTGAATCTCATCGGCCCGGAGATCTAGAACGCCACCAGCGTCCGAAACACCGGCGTGCGGTTGAAGAAATGACCATCACCGGCATCTCGGGAAACCCTGGACATGTCAGGGTTTCGGACTGGAGCGAATTCCTATTTGGGCCTCACCAATTTTGTGATAAAGGAGCCCGAGGGGTGATGAGAACCTTTTTGGACATCTATCCACTGTTAAATTCCGAATTCAAAAAAGACCATCAATGACCCGGTGACAATTTTTGGTCTGGCTTCGCGGTGTGTGGATACTTCCGCAGTAAAGTGTTTTTTCGAGACTGAAGGTATTCCCAACTAGCTTAAGGGTCAAGTAACTTCCACTTCTACAAACTTGAGTCACCCACTGTCATGCAGTCGCTACAATATTTTCCGCAGAAGAGCCCCGAATTATAATTCTCTAAGCTAGCCACCCGCTATGTTTCTGGTTCAACTCCGACTCTGTCCAACAGAAACATAAGCATTTCGCTTGCGATGTTCATATCTGCCTAGTATGGCGAAGTCAATGCACACCAGATATCTGTGACGACTGTACCTCAACAGCTTCAAACCAAACAATGGTCAACAGCCACATTTGAAGCCAAGCCGAACGCCACAGCCCGATCACCCAGGGAAGGCACGGTGGATCGAACTACAGGCTCAGCAAATTGTTCCAACATGAGACCCAAACCTGGAAGCTCTTCTCCTGAAAACATCTCTACATCTCATCTCTCTTTTGAAATTCTTCATCGGCCATCACCATTTCCACCACTCTTCCAACGTCAATCGCTCCAGCAAGTTCTGGACCCAGTTCCCGTTTCCTTTTCATCGTCAATCTACTCACCCGACGCTGCCGAACAACACTATCTGGTGCGAAGAGTTTCGCATCGCCATGCCCCTTCCAGTGACGAGGCCTGAACGCTCAAGAGCACTGCCGAAAATCGTTGCCGAAGAAGTGTCTGAGACAACTGACAAGGAAGCCGTCGCTCTCTCGGCATCAGCCACAAAGGACGAGAGAGTCGCAGGGATCGGAAGGGTCATTTGCTTTACTGGGAAGGATCGAATCACGGATATTTATGCCGCTATCAACACCTAGTCGGCGAACTCAAAGTTTCGCTCGAAAGCAACCCAACTCGACTGGATACCACAAGTCACTGGCAGTTCTGAGACGGAGAAATTGACTGCTATATAGGTATATCAACATTGATTGATAGAGTAACCTGGGGACGATGTGAGCTTCTTGCTGAATGCTGGATATCCATGGTACTTCGGTGACAGGGGCTTCCTCTAGTGCGTCCTGCTGTGGTATGAATGCGCTAGTGTAGCGTTGTATACCCAGCACCATAGCATTGGCAACTCTTGGGCTGGGGTGATCAAGCAAGCTCATCCTCACCGTCCCATTAAGCAATGCAAATGTAATGGGGAGACCAGGATCTAGCGCTCATCGTGTCCTGCTTGCTCCTACTTCTCCAGCTTGCTTCTCTCCTTCCCACAACCTAAACCACTTGACTACACATACATACGTCCTTTTCTTGACGGGAGCGTTGGAGCTGATGTTTTTCGACTTACCCCCTGGCATTTTTGCCAAACACCACCCTGGTTAAGAACCGAAGAACGAGAACCAACTCGCCATGTCGCAGAACAAAGAAATAACAGCAGCAACAAGTTATTCCACTACCCCAGTGGGCCCTTACCCTTACAGTGGATTACAAGTTCTTGGGCTTTTTCTTCTGGGGTTCTTCCCACTTCTTTCTATCACAGCTTGTATTTTACGTGTATGGAGTCGGCGTCTATGCCAGGGCCTAGGACTTGGTGAGTGCCCCGTCACCTCAAAACGGCTACTTGCCAGCTAACGGTGATTGTAGATGACTACTTGATATTTGTGGCGACCGTGAGTAATGATCTGGATGTTGCTGCGTTTCATGGCACGCTCTTTGCTGACGATTTTGCGTAGGGCTTTGCCATCCCCCAGGGTGTGTTTGCAGCCCTCTGTAAGCCTGCCATATCCTTCCATGACTGCCCGGGAACAGAAGCTGATAATTGCGTCTAGATATGCGGGCTGGTTACTGGGGTGTTCACGACGTTGATATTCCCGCTCATCCTGCAAATCAAGGCCTATTCTTTGCCTACCTCAACCGCGTCTTCTACAGCCCCCTCCTTGCCATTGTCAAGATATCCGCATTGTTGTTTCTCCTCAGGCTAGGCGGGACCAAACACTTTGTGCACGTCTCATGCCGAGCTCTGATCTTGTTCAACATCCTCCAAGTGTGTGCCTTTCTCCCAGCAACGATTTTCAACTGCACCCCTGTCGAATATGTATGGACGAAACCTGCTGGGTCAGGAAGATGCTTCAACTCAGGCCTCTTTGCGGTGGCGCTAGCCTCAACAAACATTCTCACCGATATCCTGACGCTCTTGGTTCCGTTCATCGCTTTCAAGGACCTGAGGCTGGGATGGAAGATTCGAGCAGCGCTCTTGACTGTCTTTGCTTTGGGCGCCATGTAAGACTAGGAACCGCTCTCCCAGACATTTGAAATGATGTTAATGTCCATTTGCAGCGTCACATGCATCAGCACCATACGTCTCTACTCCGTCATCCGCGTCTGGTACATTAAGCCGAAGGATGGTCACTACACCATCGGGTACACGACCAACACAATAGAAGTGAACCTGGCGATTGTTACAGCAACAATCCCGGCGCTGTGGCCGCTCGCACGCGTGTGGTTCCCAAATGTGTTTGAGTCGATGGGGATCAATCGGCCCTATCTCTATCCGGACATTGAGGTCCAGGTCCGTGCCAGCGTCAGCCAGCAAATAAGGTCGCCTCCTCTCCGTGCGAAAACGTTGTGGCTTCAACGACGGCCGCATACGCCGAGTTACATTAGGGGACCTGCCTCCCCACCCACCGCTCCCGGAGATCGGGAAAGACCCAAAAACAGGGGACTTACAGACTGGCAGAGACAGAAGGCGGCAATGCTGGAGCGAGATGAGGAGGACGACTATCACGGCATTATCCGACGGACAAACATCAGTGCTGAGCCGCCTGTCGAGGAGCAGGAGGAGGAGGGTTTTTTGATCATACCAAAAACAGAACCAAACAGATGAGGGACCCATCACCTGCATATTTACAAGTACGACATCTTGCAGGAGGAGGGGGGATTAACTGGTATCCGGCGTTGGGTGTTTCCACAGATACCCAGCTGGGATTTTAACGAGGGCTTCAAATGGACAGACATGGCGTTTTCAAGGGTTGGGTTTGGGCAAGTGAACTTTGGCTTCGCAAGGGTTTGGAGTACATCAATGATCAACAGGAGGCAAGGGAAAGGGATAACATGGCATTCTTGGGTTTTGGGATGGGATTTTTTCAGACGCACACTTGTCCCACGGACGGGGCAGGCCACATCATGTCGGCCGCACTTTCCTTCCTCTTGGGTCTTTTTCTTTTTTCTGGGGTTTTTTTCTCCCTGCAGCTCAGCGCCACCCTGCATTTTTTGCCATTTTTGGGGGTTTACGTATGCTATGCAGTATACAAACCCTTTTTGCTATGTCATGTCAAGGGATCAGGTAGATATTTTTGACAAGTCGGATAATTCCTGCTTTTGCTTTTCCTGCGTCGCCCTTGTATGTGATTGTTGCGTTGCTGTTGTTTGGCCAGAGGCTAGAGCTGCATGTCTCTGGTTTGCTTTTGTTGAACGAGATCGGAGGGTTTCATGAGATGCAAGTGTGTCGGAAGAGCGTAGTGGTTGGCACCAAGCGGGAAAAAAAAAAAGCTCTGTTCTGTTTGACCTCGAATGCGCCACTATCACAGACAGTTGAATGAATGTGGTGATTGATCGTCTCTATGGGGCTGGAGGCCCGGACAAGACGTTGATGTGGATGTCCATCGGGCCCGCCATCCGGCAGTCGAGCCCGGGCCAAGAAAGGCAAACGCCACAAGGCTTGGACTTGGTAGAGTATGTTTGGATGCTTTGGGCAAAAAAGGTGGAGCACAAACTGGGGATGATTGCTTCTTCGAACTTCAGGTTGCTCCCTTTCCAAACGGGCAACGACAGTCTCCCTCACAAGATGGAACAAACTGAAGCAGCAGTTGTCAGCTCTTCTTTTCTTTTGACTACCTCCCTTTTTCTCACTGGTCTCCTTTCTTCGCAGTCGTCAATATGATGATATCTGACAGAGAGTTGTTGCTTGCTCAAACAGCAAACGGAACATCACTTGTCCCTGCGAAGACATCCGCCACGGCAGTTCCAAGGATCTCTGCGGCCCATCGATGATGCCTCGATTGGCGACAGCTTGTCTCGCAGCCAAGGCGATTTACTTTTTGCGGGAGGTCAACGGCAGCGGCAACGGCAGCTGGGCTAGGCTCTGCTTGCGCAGTGACCGGTCACATATCCGACCCGCTTCGTAGGAGGCAATGCACGGCCTGGCCACCATGTCTCGGTCCTTCGGCCAGTCGTAACACTGGCACTGGCACTCTGCTTTTTCCAAGTTTTTATAAAGAAGTCTTTTGCTGACAAAGGCTAGGAGCGGGAACCGTTGGGCACGTCGTATGGACAGCTGTCACAGCACTGATAGATCCCTCCGTGGTTTGATGGAGTCGAGCTGGGTCAAGACACGCCCACTTACACAAACATCACCCTCGAATCAGATAACTGATACCTCTACTTCTCCGTTTGTGAGGGTTTCTTCTCGACGAACAAATCGGACGACAAGAAACTGTTTTCTCGGTGTACCTGCCTCGGCCCGGCACCTTTCATCACAAAGTTTTGTCATGTTTACTGGCGGGCCATTGCTTGCTTGCCTTTTCACTCCTGTCTCTCTCTCCGAAGCCCGGATACGTCATCTGATTGCAGCCGTCTGAGCGGGGGACCGCGAGCCAGCTGCATTCCGCTCGGACCCAGGAGTAGGGGTCACATATCCCATATATCATACCTTACCTCCGCAGTGCGGACTGTTTGGCGGTGTTGACCTCACCCCTTCATTCCTTGACACCACACCCTCTTTTCCTCCCTCACTTTTGTTTATGTTAGGGCTCTTTCAGGGAGTGTGGCGTCCTAGAGGCTGCACTCGCTAGGCTGAATTTGAATCTCTGGCCTGCAGCGGCCCATTCCTGGCATATATGGCTAGCCCCCTTCTCCACTCCTTCGATTACAAGGCTATCCCCATCTCGAAGTTTTGCCTCTTTCGCCAGACGTTTCTGAAAGCATCACGTTCTCTTGAAAAGTCTGCTCGGCACACTCTCAGATCAGCTTCCGCGCGTGTGGTACGACGGCCCATGATGGATTGTCACGCAGATACCACCGAGCTCTCCGCTCTTTTATACACAGCTTCAAAGCATCAAATGACCGCGAACTACTCTCGGCCCCGCACAGATTCTGTCAACGTCTGCCCCCACGATGCCACTCTGGAAGGTCGGGATTCCCTTGGCTCAGATGGTTCTGTTCCAGGGATGATAGAAGATCACGACTCGGTCCTGTCGGCAGACGACGACTACCAGGATGGGATTCCAGGAACAGGACCTGGGTTGTGGGATCCATTGTGGTATTTCGGACGGCGCAGCCGGGATAGATCGGAGCATTGCCGTCCCATCAGTCCCACTGACAGATCGAGAAGGCAAGGATATGCCCATTGCTTTGTGAAGATTCAAGAGGATCGACCAGCTACACGCGGCCGGGCATCCAGCTCCGACAGCCAGAACGAGGCTTTTCCTTGGCCCATTGTTGAACCTTGTGCGGAACAACCACGGCCGCACACCGTAAAATCTGTGCCATCAAGACCCCTCTATTCACTTTTTCCTCTTGCAGCTCCCCAAAGACGACCACCGATTCCTCCGTTGCGCGTTTCCTCACTCCCAAGACAGCCTGGTTCGGGGACAGTATCACCTTGTTCATCTATACCGAGTAGCCGACAGCCCAGCATGGATGCCAGAATGCACCTTTCAAGCCTCCAGATCTCGCCACCAGTCAGTCGGCCTGGCTCGTCCAGCGCAACTACACCGGCGCTGGGACAGTACGCTTGCACCGCAGCCAGTTCAACAGCTTCAATCCCGCTATTCCTTCAAATGCCAGTGGCACCATCTGCCTTTGAAGCATCACCGCCCATATCACCTCTGGACAAGACCCTTCCCGATCCACCCTCTGGGAACTGGAGGCAATCACTCAGCAAACGACCCTCCATCGCCAGCCTACGGAAGTTGTCTCTGTCCAAATTCTCAACTCGTTCATCGCCCACCTTGGCGGACTTGGTCAGGTCCCATTCTCGGTCTCCGACCCAGAATATTCCTCCCACACCAAGCTTGCCACAACCACCCAGCACATCGGCCTCAAATCAGAGGTTCTTCTCGGCCTTGCACACCCGTCCTCTACCACCTCTGCCTAGAGGACCAAACGACCTCGTACAACAAGCCCCACCGCCACCGCCACCTAATATTTCGGTATTCGAAATCGATTCCGACTCTGACGAGGACGACTCAGATTCAGATGACGACATCGACCCGACAACTGCTGATTCTAGGCGGAGAAAGAAGAAAAGGAGCTTTGCAAAGAGGTTGATGAGGGGGTTTGTCCCTCAAAACAGGAAGGGCAGGAGTGCGAGTGACGGGGGTTCTTTGACTTCCAGCCCAGCTACAGAGACAGAAGCTGGACAAGGATTGTCACCTCGAACACCCACGGGTAGAAGGAGGGCAGGCACGGTGGGGAGTAACGTTGAGCCCCCGCATCATCAACAACAAGAAAAGTTGGACAAGCCGTGGATGATAAGGCAGATGAGTGGGGAGGGGATGAGCTGGGGGAGATTTTTGAGTGGGAAGAAGGGGTCAACTTGATCCTTTTCTTCTTTCAACTTCATGAGAACATCATCAAAGGGATGTTGGCTCATATATATGGGACATTGATGGCTGATTTTATGAACAAAGCTTTATGATGAATACGACATACAAACACACACACACACACATACAGAGATATATATGTATATGTACAGCTTATTTTACATTCACACACACACACACACACATTCACTTTTGTGGTTTCTTTTTTTTTTTTTTTTCTTTTTTTCTCACTGTCATTCATTCATTATCAAGAAATTTTCCCTTTTCTATTAGGTATCTAAAAAATGTGACGGGGGAGTTGGTTCTTGGAATAGGTACAAGGTTGTCTCTCATTCATTCAGTGTGTATTTTTTCCTTCTTTCTTTTGGATCACCGTGTGTTTTTGTTTCCTTCATCCACTTACGTCAGGTAGGTAGATAGTGGGGTCTGTTTTCCGTCTTCGGAATTTGGGTTTGGTGGACTGACTGTGTGTGTATATTTTACCAAAAAAGGAAATTTGTTTTTGTTTGGCTAAGTTTGTTAGTATTGTTCGTTGCCATGTGGGTTACTATTGTTCATTTCTTTTCATTCTTTTTTTTACCAATTTTTTCTATTTTTGTTTACACACACGTGGAGGAGTGGGCGCGTTGGTATGTTCATACCTCGCGGTATCACCATGTCGGGACAGAACTGTGGCTGATGATGATGGGAGGTGTGTGATGTGTTTGTGTGTGGTGGGAGTTGGGTGGGGTTGGTGATTAAAGGGATGGAATGTGAATGAGGGGCAGAGGGGCATGGTGGTGGGGGGGGGGGGGGGGGGGTGGATACCGCGGCACATACATACATACATTCGATCGGAGGGTGCCGATCGGATGGACCGAAGTACGATATGTATGGGAGGCAGTATTAGTGTTGCGTGTGGGGAAGCTGAAGGGGGGTGCATTCAGGTGTTTACTTGACACCAGGGAGAGAGTCAGCAGCAAATGAAGTTGGGAATCTGGAGCGCTGGTTTTGGCGGCCTCTGCTAGTGGTTGTGGGGAGGGAGGGGAAGGGTTGGGTTTGAGTGTTGGGAGGTCTGGGAGGGCGGGATATCTTCAAGGGAAAGGTTTGAGTTGGGGTTTGGGCCACAGGGAGGACAAAACAGTCTTCTTCAGCTGAGTTTAGAGTTTTGGGTAGGTGTTTAAGGGATGAAAAACACTCGACTGTTTTTTCAGAGGGTTGGGGTTTTACGACAAGTGCCGCGCAAGGGAGGAACTCTAACCCGCGAGCCGCTCTGCGAGCTCTACTTTGCCACACAGGTTATCCCCTTACGTACTGCGATCTTTCGGAGAGGGGTTTCTTCAGCAAAGCTATCATCTGGGGGCGGGGAAAGGAACAGGGCGAGCATGATGAAGCAAAAAATGCGGCAAGAGCGCAAGGGAATTAGATTGGATTTAAGGGCACCGGAAAGTAGAGTAGGTACGACATCTGAAAAGAGAAGGGCATGGAACAAGTGTGTCTCTGTATGTATATGTGTAGAAAGATGTATTGTTATACCCTAGGGCAAAAACATGTTAGATAGGGTTAGGTACCGTAGTTTAGACATTGTGCCCATTTATCTTTGTCACAAACCCAGATAAGAGCTAAGAACGGAGGGTACCGAACCACATCGATGATACAATAGTTCAAACATTACAAAGCGTTAACATTGCTATCAAAATCGCTACCAACCAGAATAAGAATATTTCCAACCATGCCAACCTCAACATATCCATATTATCCAGTCCAAACCATCCCATCTCATCCCATCCTTCATCTCTATTCCTCCATCTTAACATCCTCCTCCACCACCCCATCCATCTGACCAATAACCTCAACCCTATCCCCATCAAACATCCCCTTCCTAAACCACCTCCCCGCCGCCGCATCCCTAACCCTCTGCTCCCCATCCAACCTCTGCTTTGCCCCCCTCGTCAGCTCCCTAACATCGTGCTTGACCATCTTGGTCAAAATGTCCCTCCACTGCCTGTGCGCAGGACACTTCTTCCTCGTGCACATGCCTCCCTTGTAATTCCCGCTCGCTACCTCGTCCCCCTTTAGCCAGTTCGCCTGTTCGCTATCATCCATATCCTCCATCTTTCCACTTTTGAAGATTTTAGCCGCAGAGTCGGTTTGGAGAAATAGGGAGAACTGATAAGAAGCGCCTATGTGATCTAGGCGGACATCATAGCCGCAGAGATCTTTATTGTAGGGCGTGCTAGGGGAGGATATGGCGCCGTCTCTGCGCTCGATGGCTAGCTCGATGAGCTCGAGCATCTTTTTACAGAGGAGCATCTCCTCGCCTAGTTGCTTGCGTTCCGAGGCAGAGGTGGAGAGGAAGTTTTCTTGTTCTGAGGTTAAGAGATTGGGTGGGGGGTTAGTCCAGAAGTCTGGGGGGAGGGACAGGGGTGGTTGGCCGGGTATGATGGAGAGGGAGGAGGAGGCGTTTTGCTGGGCTTGTTGATAGTAAGACGCGACGACTGGCGAGTCAAGGAGAGAAATGAAATCTTCTCTTGTGAGGTTGTCGAGGAAACCGGTGGGTTTGTTTGATTTAGTTTTGGGGGCCTTAGGTATAGTGCAGATGAGGTCGTTCCACCACATTTGGCAGTGGTCGTCTGAACAGAAGATTGATGGGCGGGCAGGGTCGTCGATGCGGGCGGCATTCTTGCAGCTGGAATAGCTGCACATCTTCTTGTAACGGGTGACATAGCCCCGATCGGGGTCGCTGCAGTTCGGACATATGTATTTCTGGACGAGGTTCTCGCCGGTCCATTTATCCATACCAATGCAGTCGCCGTGAAACCAGTCCTCGCAGCGGTCACAGGCGATCATAAACCTGTGGTTGTCAGGTCCACGGCAGAGGCAGTAGGGGCCGCTGTCAGATTCGCTTCCTCCTCCAGCAGGGTCGCTGCCGATATCTCCTCCATCGAGTGAAGGTGCACCGGATCCTATATTCTTGGTGGTCTTGCCGGCCTTGGTTTTCCTTGAGCCTCCCATGCTTGTGTTGCCACCAGGTCGGGATCGTTTTGGAGGTTTGATCACAGTCGCGGTTCCCTTTTTCTTCCTGCTTACTGAAGACTTGGTGGTGGTGGGTTTGGTAGAGTCGCCAGTTACCGATTCTTGATCAAAGCCGTAATCACTGCTAGGGGGTGGGTGCATTGTTTGTGCTTCTTCAGATGACGAAAAATGGGCTTGTGCAGAAAGATTAGGTAAATCAGCTGCGGGTTGCTCTTCCTCCCGCACTGTCTGTGGACTGTTTGACCTTTCCATTTTAGTTGTGCTTTTTTCGTCTGAAGGTGATGGGTGATTGCTGTTGTCGGTCGCAACTCCTGGGTCAAGTGTGAAGAAGGACGTTGAGAACGCCATGATGCTTCACTTCACCCGTGGGATATCGGGGCGGGGCGGAGCTGTTCTATTGGTGACTTTCTGTACATGGCACACTCAGATGCGCCTGTATAGACATGAAATAGGATGAATGATCTTTTAGAGCGTCAAGATTACAGGAAACAGAAGCAGGTCAGGAAGAAATCAATTGATGATGAAGAAAGGGATGAACTCCAAAGTGAGTTGTGTAGAAGCATAACACATCTGGAGATGTAACCGGTAATTGAATTTTAGGCACACTATCAGGGGGTTGCTTACAGCGCTAGCGGTTTAGCGAAATATCTGTCATAGTCTATGCATATATCCGAGCCGCGGGATGGCCTGTCAGGAGATTTTGGAGCTCTTGGGAGCTTTAACTTGGAGCTTTTATCCGCTCCAGCACAACTTACGGCGTCACCTATACCGAAAAACTACCACGAAAATGTCACAACCAGCGATTCGGGCCACGATGAATGCCTTACCAAGGGCGGCAACGCGCCAATGTCTGCGATCCATGTCTACAGCTAGCAACATGGCTGCCAAGAGACCGACGACATCCTGCCTTCCGAAATCACAGACACAAACATTCCAGCCATTGCTTCAGCGGAGATTCAAGTTCAAGACGGTGGAGGAGGCAAAGAGTCGCTATCGTTCTGGGGTATGCATCGGTTGTGTCCGCTGTGTGTTTTGGGACGGAAGCTAATATGCGGGGCAACAGCCGTTTTCATGGAAGGCCGGCATGCTCTTCCTCATGACGGGCGCTGGTCTCCTCTTTTACTTCGAGCAGGAGAAGGAGCGCATGCAGCGCAAGAGGGTAGCAGAGTCGACCAAGGGTGTGGGGAGGCCCAAGGTGGGCGGGCCCTTCAGCCTGATCGATCAGAACGGGAACACAGTGACGGATGAGGATCTGAAAGGGCGATACTCTCTTGTAAGAGCCAACCTAGTGACCGATCTTGTTAATCCTATACTGACAACAATTGTGATTCAGGTCTACTTCGGCTTCACCCATTGTCCAGATATCTGCCCCGAAGAGCTTGACAAGATGGCGAGGATGTTCGATCTAGTCGAGGAGAATCGGCCTGGCGTGCTGGCACCCGTGTTTGTGACGTGCGATCCAGCGCGTGATGGGCCCAAGGAGTTGAAGGAATATCTTGCTGAATTCCATCCCAAGTTCATCGGCCTGACGGGCACATACGACCAGATCAAGGCCATGTGCAAGGCCTACCGGGTTTATTTCAGCACGCCGACTGAAGTTAAACCTGGCCAGGATTACCTGGTCGACCACAGCATCTACTTCTATCTTATGGACCCCGAGGGAGACTTTGTGGAGGCGCTCGGCAGACAGCATTCTCCTGACCAAGCGGCCAAGATTATCGTGGACCATATGAAGGAGTGGAAGGGGCCCTTGAAGACTGCTTAAGAGCATGTATCAGGGATGTATAACGCCATGTACTATTGATGTATCTTGCAACGACCAAATGTAACATATCGCCATTCCATGAAGACTTTTCAAGAAGCTTGTTGCTGTTGGAGCTTTGTTGTCATTTCAGTGATCAGTCTGCAGGCAGAGGGTCCAAGAGGCCCCGATAACTCTGGACGGACGTTAGATAAACGCTCAACAGGCCGTAGATGGAGGCATGAGAGGCTCCAATCTGACAACTATTTTTATCTTTTTCAGATCATGTAATCGAGCCTAACCTCACTGGTTGTTGGTCGGCTCTTGGCAATGAGTTTCCATTCCCTCGGGCCTGAATCGCGCATCATTGGGTTATGGCAAATCGCTGAGCTCGAAACGCAGCGCCGTTGCTTGCTTGCAGACAGCTACGTCATGGGCAAGCACGGGCTATTTGGATTGGTGGGGTGGAGGACCCTGTTCCTGATTCCCGCCACCTATGTATTTCTCCACTGAAATCCTGGGAATTGACAAGACTGCGGGGGATATCGTGAATAAACTTCAGCTCATGCCATTTTTGTCGAGTGTAGAGCTCGGAGGGTGTGGTTGGTAGTGCTGATCCCTACCTCTCTGGCGGGCAGAGATATATTTATTTCTATTTACGCCACTCGAGGGCATGATTGGCGTGACACACACCATTTGAGTTACCGGGGTGAGATATGGCCTAAGAGCGCCAATCTCTGTGTTCAATACAAGCATTGACAATTGTTGAGCTTTTCCGGTGTTTTCTGTGGTGCGAGGCGGCCACCAGCCAACTCAAAAAAGCCCACTTTAGCCAGGTTTAGTCACCAAACGTGCGCATATTCAACTCGTGAGAGCTTCGGTGCCATCTACAGCAGTCTCTCTGTGACACCAAGCGTGGACACTACCCCACGTATTCCATACACTTTCTTATCTTTCCGAGGACAATATCCAATCATACGACACGGATTTGGCAAGAAGCGATACCGGTGTCACTGGGACACCTGCTCAAGCGACACAAGCGCCAACGACTCCACTGGGTCCTCTCCTACTGCATCCTCAACCGTCACCCAAGGGTAGCATTCTACATCTCTTCTCGAATGCCCTCGGGAACCGTCTCTCCGGCTTTTAAAGTATTCTGCTCGGGTGTCGCCGGTCCGTGGCGTTGACAACATCCTCAACATGTCCGCACCCTCTCCAGCTGCATCAGCTCAGCCACTGCGTTCGGCTCTTAAGAACGATAATGATGGCGAAGGATCCAAAACCCCGCCCTTGAGTGCACTGGCCAAAGGTTTGTTACTCACCTCATTGTTCATGGTTATTTGTTCTTCATAGCTCTGATTTTTCTTTGTTCTTTGTCACTTGTGATCCAATATTAACACTTCGCAGCTGTTCATATTGCTGAACCTGAGCCATCATCTCACGATGAAGCCTCAGTCAAGAAGCAGTTTCCTGCAGGCATCGGCAGGAGACTGAGCGGACGCCCTCCAGTGTCCACCACACCATCCAGGTCTTCAACTCTCAGTCAAACCCCCAGTGTTGAAGTTACCAGCGAGCAGGAGCTTACTGCTTCCCCCGCACCCATCGAAGAGCCACAAAACACCGGGGTCGCCTCTTACCACCGCCATAGAATTGATCGCGTGAGCGAGAAGTTGGTAGCTCAGGTGGCTGAATGGCTCCACCGAGAAAAAACCAAGAAGGAGTCTAGAAAGACTCGGAAGCATTTATCGCGCCGCAAGTCACCCTCCGAGACGCCGGAAGCTAGCCGTCCTCGTGCCGATTCCCTCGAGTCCGAGTCGAGTGAGGTGTCTCTTGATCGACTTCAGAGAATCATCGACGATAGTATGTCGGCTTTGGGGCTGAAGTCCGTCCCTCACCTGGGTCCTCGGCTGGGCAAGAAGCACCGTAAGAGGTCTAGCAGGAGCCTCAAGGGGGCAGCATCCTCGGACACGGAATTCTTCGACGGCGATGTTCTCGTCCCAAGCTGCGATGCATCCCTCGACAATTCAAAGACCATGAGCTATACAGGAGGCAAGGCCGGTGCGGACGATAACGCTTCTATCTCTAGCCGCCGGGAGGAGAAGGAGAAGCAGGCCTGGATTGTTTTCAAAAATGAGATTATTCGCCTGGCGCATACGTTGAGGCTCAAAGGATGGAGGAGAGTGCCCCTCGATAGCGGAGAGCAAATCTCCGTTGAGCGACTCAGCGGTGCACTGACCAACGCTGTGTATGTGGTCTCCCCTCCCCCTGAATCGGCATTGCTTCCAGCCGAGGGCAAGAAGACGCCGGGCAAGGTACTGTTGAGAATCTACGGCCCTCAGGTAGAGCACCTCATCGACCGTGAAAACGAGTTGAGCGTGCTTAGAAGGCTGGCCAGGAAGAAGATTGGCCCTCGGCTGCTCGGCACCTTCCTCAATGGTCGATTCGAGCAATATCTGAACGCGGCCGCGCTCACCTCGCAGAGCATGCGGGAGCCGGACACCTCCAGACAGATTGCTAAGCGCATGAGGGAGCTCCATGACGGTGTAGAGCTGCTTGATGAAGAAAAGGATCTCGGCCCCAGTGTGTGGAGAAATTGGGATAAGTGGCTCGCTCAAGTTGAGAAAACTGTTTTGTTTCTCGACAGGCAGTACCACGACAGGCTGAACGATCTGGCGCGGACTTCAAGTGATAATTGGAAGAAAAGGGGTTATGTTTGCGGTGTGCAATGGCCGGTCTTCAAAGAGTTGGTTAGAAAGTACCGCAAGTTTCTCGATGACCAATATGGCGACCCAAAGAAGATCAGAGAGAAGCTTGTGTTTGCACACAATGATGTTTGTTACCCGCCCCTATGATATCTAGCGACCTTTACTGATGCTCGTTTTACAGACTCAATATGGCAACATTCTCCGTGTACGTCCGGATGATCAGAAGTCGCCCCTTCTCCAGCCTGCCAATGAGCATAAGCAACTTGTCGTTATCGACTTTGAATACGCTGGAGCCAACATTCCGGGCCTTGAGTTTGCCAATCATTTCTCCGAGTGGACATACGACTACCATGATGCGCGGTACCCTCATGCTTGTGACACCAGCAAGTATCCAACCATCGACCAGCAGCGTCGGTTTATTAGGGCATATGTCGACCACAGGCCTAGATTCCCGTATATCGACTCCGGGAAAAGCACACCAGCCACGACACCTACAGGTGGGGTAGTTGGTTCAATACCCACAGCCGGTTCGACCAGCTCCATTGTCGATTTCATGCTTGATGCTCGTGTTCCCGCCGGTGGATGGAAGGAAGAAGAAAGAAAGCGCGAGGAGGCGACAGAGAAGCGGGTGAAGGAGCTCATGGAGGAGACCAAGCTTTGGCGCACAGCCAACAGCGCGCAGTGGGTTGCATGGGGTATTGTCCAGGCTAAGATTCCTGGGCTGAAGATTGCCCCAAATGGTGAAGAGGATGATGTGACGCCAACGGAGGAGGAGGAGACTGAGGATGATGCAGATGCATTTGACTACCTTGGATACACACAGTCGAGGGCCTACTTTTTCCTGGGAGACTGCGTCCAGCTTGGGTTGATTAAGCTGGAAGAGTTGCCAGAGGAAACTAGGGGGCGTGTTAAGCTCGTTGAATTTTGAGCGAGAATGGGAGGGTTGTTGTATTAACTATCATCAGCCATGGTTTGGGGGGTTTCCAGGTCAAGGAGTTCGAGGGGTGGTTGCCTAGATTTCTACACCTATGATACCAGTACTTCGTAGTGATACCAATATTATCAGTTCAACCTGTTCCGACTCAGTATTTCGCGTTTTGTCGGTGTTGGTCTCGTGGCACCTATCACCGTTATCAGCTGGAGTCCATGTGATCAATGATAGCGGTGACAGCGCCAAGATCTGCAGGCCAAAGAGGATCTCTCTTTTCAAGGGGGCCTTGCATAAGCCCGAGCGTTGACAGGTCCCGCCACTAGCCGGAGCTTCTTCCTGACAACCAACGCGCTGACATCCAACAGTCAACCATGCGCGAACTGGCATTGATGAACTGAAGATCGAAACAACACTCAACGTAGACGGCAAAAGGCACAGACATCATGGGCCTGAGAAAAGCCGTCATCGGCAGCGTCCTCGCAGCGCTTGCCGCGAAGCCTGCGACCGCGGCGCAACCCAGAGCAGCGGAGCCGATCCCGGCCCCGATGCGAGACCTCGTCTGGGGCAAACTCAACTTCCTGCACACGACCGACACCCACGGGTGGCATGCGGGCCACCTGCAAGAGTCGCAGTACTCTGCCGACTGGGGAGATTATGTTTCGTTTGCCGAGCACATGCGAAAGAAGGCTGACGACAACGGCGTTGACTTGCTTCTAGTCGACACCGGCGATCGGGTCGAGGGGAACGGGTTGTACGACGCCTCGAGCCCCAAAGGCAAGTACTACTACGATATTTACCGCGAGCAAGACGTCGATATTATCTGTACCGGCAACCACGAGCTGTATATCGCCTCGACGGCCGATCGGGAGCACGAGTACACGGTGCCGAATTTTAAGGGGAAGTATATTGCTTCGAATCTGGATTATATACTTCCCGGGACCGGGGAGAGGGTGCCGATGGCGCAGCGGTACAGGAAGTTTAAAACAAAAAACCAGGGGCTGGAGGTGGTTGCGTTTGGGTTCTTGTTTGACTTTACGGGGAATGCGAATAATACTGTTGTTCAGCCGGTTCGGGAGACGATTAGAGAGAAGTGGTTTCAGAGGGCGATTAGGGAAACGGCGGATGTTTTTGTGGTGATTGGGCATGTGGGGGTGCAGATGCAGGAGTTTAAGGATGTTTTTGCTGCGATACGGAGGCAGAATTGGCACACGCCGGTTTTGTTCTTTGGGGGGCATGTGCATGTGAGGGATGCGACGGCGTATGATTCGAGGTCGTTTGCGATGGCGAGTGGGAGGTATTTTGAGACGATTGGGTGGATGAGTGTTGATGGTGTGCTCAAGAGGAGTGAGGAGGAGGAGGGGGGTGGGGGGGAGAGGGGGTTGGCTTTCCACCGGAGGTATATTGATAATAACCTGTTTGGGTTGTATCACCATAGTGGTCTGAACTCGACTACGTTTCATACTGAGCATGGGCGGAATGTTACGTCTAGTATTGCTCGGGCGAGGAAGGAACTGGATCTGGATTACACGTTTGGTTGCGCGCCGAAGAATTACTGGATGACGAGATCACCATACCCGGGGCCGGACAGTATCTACACCTTGCTTGAGGAGGAGGTGATTCCGGATGTTGCGGTCAACCCCGAGCGCAAAGATATTCCTCGGTTGGTGATCGCCAATACTGGCGCGATCAGATTTGACATCTTCAAGGGGGCTTTCACCAGGGACTCGACATATATCACCTCCCCCTTCCTCAGCGTTCTGCGCTACATCCCGGATGTGCCCTACTTCGCAGCAAAGAAAGTCATCAAACTTCTCAATAACGCCGGGAAGATCATGGCCGATGCTCACATGGACAATGAGTTCATGGCAATTCCTGAGAAGCTCGCTATCAAAGAGTCTATCATCTACGATACCCCTGTCAGTCCTTTCTCTGGAGAGGGCGCCCAGAAGCCAATGGGGCAGAACGGGCATAAGGAGCCTTATCTTGTTGAGGGGTACACCACCCGAGATGACATTGGTGATGATGGAGACGATGCAGTTCACTCGAGGATCAACTTTTACGTTGTCCCCAACTGCATCCAGAGCGAGCTGTCGTTCCCGGAAGAGGGCGAGCCGGAGACGGTTGATTTGGTGTTTTTCGACTTTATTCATCCTTGGGTGCTGATGGCGTTGAAGTTTAGCGGTGCGGTGTATACTGACAAGGACGTGAGTCTGTATGTGGAGGGGACGTTTACGGAGCTTATGGCTGGGTGGATCAAGGAGAATTGGCCGGCGAAGTGTTGATTTTTATTCATGAGTATAAGGGATATGAACATGCAAGGCGTTTGTTAGGGGCATCGGGGACATACGGCATGAGTTTTTGACGTTCTTGGGGCCACAATACTGTATGGTATAGCCGAGGCATACATTTTTTGGGAGTTTCTTTGCTTTGTTCACATAATGATTGGTGGTGTGGTATATACAAGTACACCTAAAGAAGTTGATATATAGAAATTTTGAAAGTCATCTCAGCAAAGCAAGCCCTCATTGCCTTTTCCCTTTGCGCCCCCGAACGCCAAACATGTCCCGTGGAAATGTCGTAATACAAGAATCATCCCTCAACCCGGGTCCTCAATCTCCATTTTCTTACTGTAATTGATCCAACAACCTTGCCCTCCTCCTGTCGATAAGTTCCTGCTGCACCTCATCCAGCGTAGGCAACTCCCACACCCTCCCATCCCCTACATATCCCGGCAACGGCTCCCACCCCGGCGGCGTCTCTTTACTCCCAGCCTTGGCCAGCGCCTCAAACGCCTCCGTCTCCTTCAACTTTTCATACTCCAACAACAACTCATCCTCCTCCCCCGGCGCATACCCATAATACCCCGCATCCACCAGCCTCCTGTTCAAATCCGTTCTCTCCTCTAGTGGCTTCTCATCCTCCTCCCTCCTCTTCGCCGCCGCCTCAAAAAGCTCCTTTACCCCCGGCAGCTCTTTTGCTCTGCCAAAATACCGGTAGCCCTTCCCACCCCCCTGTATTTCCCGTCCAGCCTCATCATACACCTTCCCCCCACCCCTCATGTAGTTTGGTCCGCCAAGGTTTTTAATTTGGATCTCCCACATGTGCTTTTCGCGCATGAGCTTGTTGATCTCATCGTTGAGGTCGCGGATCTGGTAGTCGGAGAGGGAGATGTCTTGGATGCGGGAGACCTTGCGGGAGATTTCTTTGAGGACCTGGCCGCGCCACTTCTCGCAGGAGGGGATGGAGGTTTGTTCTGTTATTGCGCGGGGGCGGCGGGTGCGGCCGGCGTCGATGATGCCGAGGTCTGCGGCTTGGGCTTCGCGGAAGCGGAAGAGCATGGATTGGGCTTTTTCGGAGTTGCGCGCCTGGAGGTGTCATGTCTGGGGTTAGCATATGCTGTTGTGGGATGTATGAATGGGGGATAACTGACCATTTTGGAGGATTGGCCTGGTTAGGACTTGGGGTATGTGGTGTGGGAAAGGTTGAGAAAGCGACCCTCGAGATTTGGTCGTGGTGGTGTTGGTGGGTGTCGCTGATATTCAAGATCGCGCGCGCACAACGGCCAGCCTGATGGGGAAATTCACAGCCTTATGGATGGAGGTTGGTTTTAGAGAGCCTACTTTAGCGTGGTTGTGGCGCTGTGGTACTGTGGCTCGAGCGCCGTTGGGGGGCTGCTGCTTGGGCGGGGCAATTAAGGTACTTCATCTTTTGGCGCGTCTTCAGCGCGTTTTCATTTCTCCTTTCAACTCTTCCAACGATCTAATTCTGGTTCTTCACATCAACCAGTCAGTCTCTCGAACAATGATCGCGGCCTGTCATATCTCATCAAATCTGAGATTCAAGATTCAATGGCATCTGCCATTCGTTCGTTCCTTACTTCTTTTAGTTGGAATATTCATCCGGCACTGAGGTTGTCGCTATCTCGTTGCGAAGCTATCCGGCGACTTCCACCAGGCTGAACATTACTCGCAGTTACCTCTGGCGCAACCTCCGAATCTCGTTATTTTGGAATCTCGACAGTCTATTTCGATTTCACATTGAAACGACCTTATTTTCGGCTTCATCAAATCAGCAGAGAATATCAAGTGATGTCCAGCGGCCTAGCTACTATGCCTTTACACCTTTCAAACGAGAGCATCCTCATCTCAAATCCTGCCATGAAGAAAGATCAGGGACGAGCTAACCCGACCTTCCGACTCATCCAGCCCTTACTAGAGGGCTTGGGAGAGCATGAATGATCAAGAACGGATATCTGAGCAGCCCTACACCTACACCCATTTCATATGGCACGCACCACCCTTTCTCACTTCTTCCCTTCTCTTTCTTTTGCATCTACACCCCTTTGAGAAACCCAGGGGTGAGGTTCCCCCCTGACCGCTATGACGACAAATAGCAATATCCAGAGGTGCGCCGGTATCGACTTTTGAGTTTCTGAAAAGAAGCAATCAGGAGATATGTCAGCGCTGCACCAGTGACGGTCACAAAAGTAGTTTTCAATCGGAGCGGCGAGCAGTAATATGCTTGGTTTTTGAGGGCTGAGGGAGAAAATCTGGTGCGAGAGAGGGAACGTGGTCACTAGAAGGAGATCGAATCGTTTTGCTTCCAGTGTTCACTGAACATATTGCCCTCCCTTCCCATTGACAAGGTCATGTGGGAAGGAGCGGATGGAAGATACAAACTCCACCATTCCAAATAAACCTTTCTTGCGTTTTGACAAAGCAGCCGGGAGGCAAAAGATCTGAGGAGAAAAGAGCTCAGAATATTTGTGCCTTCCTGGAGAAGGAGATGGCCACCTCACGTACCACGGTGACAAATTAACCTCTTATCTCTTTTAGTCGTTTCCTACAAAATGCAAAGTCGCTGCAAAAAGAATAAGTATTCTTTTCGGTTTCTTGCAGGGAGGGGGAATGGGGGGGGGCAATGGAATAACAAAACAGACCAAAACCAAAACGTATGTGTCCGGTGATGACCAAAGGTATCCAAAAAGCCAAATTTGCAGGCAGCCGACGCTTTTTTCACTTGTCTCTCAGGAGCGTGAATTTGTCGGGTTGTCAGTGGGAACAGAAGAGAGCTAATCTGAGGGCACTTATACGTTTTGGTTTGGTTTGGTTTGGTTTGGTTCTATGAGAATACAAACTGCTGGTAGTTGGGGCCTCAAGTGAGACCAGAGGTTGAATGACATATGTCAAGAAGTTTGCATTATGGTTGGGAATAAGACTCGAGTGCACCCTCAGCACTGGGATTATGGAGTTTATGTAGAGATCATTAGGCATAAAATCGACATGGAGCAAAAGTTTTCTGTTCATTCCGATATATTTTCAAAAAACCTAGACGTGACGCCCTGCCAATGAATCTTTTTGTATGCTTCCACGCAAAAAAAAATTTATTCACAATTGTACATAAGATAATTCAAATAAAAACCCAAAAAAATCCTTTCTTTTTTTTTCATCATCCCTTCCATTACATACATGTCCCAATCTAATTCGTCTTCTTGCTCCCCACCTTGTTCTTCTTGTCGGTAGGAGGAGCACTATACATCCACAAAGCAACAAACACCACCCACCCCGTAACCGTCGCACCAAGACCCGCAATCCAAGGCCAAGCACCGCTAATGACAAAGCTGCGAGGCCACTCGTCGTGGGCCATGTGCCTGACAGAAACGGTGGTCTTCTCCTCAATGTTGGTGAAAAAGGGGCGCTTGTAGTCAACCTTGAAGTTGAAGATGCCGTGCTGATCGGGCAGCTTGAAGCTGACGGTGTAGACCGAGGCTTCGGGGGTGGATTGAGACTTGTCGAGGGACAAGGGGAGGCGGTGGAAGGGGGAGAGCATGGAGAACTCGAGCTGGAGGACGTCGTTGGCGGGGAGGGAGAAGGCGGACCACTTGTCGTAGGCGTATTCCGAGAGGGAGATGGTGTAGGTCTGTCACTTTGTTAACACCGCTGATACTTAAAAGGGTAGGAAGGGGGGAGTACATACAACATCATTCTTCACCCTGTAGATGTGGGGATTGCTCTCGTTGACGGCGGTGACCTCGTTGAGGTGGTGCTCGATCCAGTTCACCCTCAAGACTCCCAGCTCCTGGAAGGCCCAGGCGGAGACGCGCTTGGCGAACTCGCGGTTGAAGGTCTTGACGGGTTTACCGCCGTTGGGGGTGGCGACCTCGGCGAGGAACCACTTGTCTTGGAGCATCTCTGCTGATCCGAGGAGGACAAGGCGGGCAGAGTTGATGGCTTGGAAGGCGGTGACGAGGGAGAGTTGCTGACCAGCGGCGAAGAGATCCGAGGCATCGAGAACCTCGGATTGTTCCTTGGGGTTATAGGAGTAGGCTGTATTGGGAGCGCGGAGGATGGGAGTCAATTGCTCGCGAGGGCCGAGGACGGCACCGACGCCGTGGGGGAAGGCGAGGAGGGCGTCTTTGGGGGCGCCGGCGGAGAAGAGGGGGGAGATGTCATTGCGAACTGGGACGGGAGGTGGGAGGGCGAGGACATCGTGGGTTTCGGGGGCGGAGAGGGTATCGTAGGAGAAGTGGTCGACTACGAGCCCGGTGCGTTCTGTGGGGAGGGTGATGTCGAGCTCGGCGAGGAGGGAGACGAGGGAGTTGGGGGTTGTGGTGGAGGAGGAGAGGGTTTGGAGGATGTTGCCCTTTGCGTTGAGGAAGTTGACGAGGATTTGGGGGGTCAGATTAGGTCCGAGGCCTGAGAGCGTGCGGAGTTAGCAATTGGGATTGTTTGAAGGAAAAGAAGGTATGGTGCACCCTTTGTCTTGGTTGGGAAGAAGATGACATGATCGTAGGCTCGTTCGCCGAGGTGGAAGAGGGCGAGGGACTCGCTCTTGGGTGTTTCGTATGTGATTTGGAATCCTCTGCCTGTAGTTCGTGCCAATTGATCAGCATTCCAGCTCCATATCCCATCCCCAAGCCCATTTGTCACAACCTACTCTCTAAATCCCCCAAAAACTTGCTATAGTTCTCCTTCTCGCCCACATCGTCCAAGATGGCCAGCAACCGGTTGCCAGTGGTGCTAACAGCCGACACCAGCGCGGCCCCCCAACATAGCAGGAAGGCAAATAACGAAAGGAGCGGCGATGACCGTAGCATCTTGGGCGGTCTGTGATGGGTAGCAGGAAAGCTGTGTATTTCCCTACTCCTATCAAAAAGTGTCGACTATGTTGAAGTTTATGCCACAGCGCGCGCAGCTAATAATCACCATTCAGCATACGTAGCCTTGCCAAGCACCCCTGCTCCAGCTTGCCCGTTCATGCGACCCACTCTCAAACATTTTAGACTGCGGGGCCCCTGCTCTCTCTCTCACTCTCCCACTGCCCAGCCCAAGCTCGAATTACCCGCAGTTTCACCGTCCAACCCGCCGCCGCAGCCTCCCCCAACCTATCGCAATCAAGTCAATTGAAGCTCCCACACCCGAGACCTGAGCAGCCCACCCACCCCAGCAGCTTCAAAGCTCCAGGTCGAGCCCCAAACCCGTACGTTTCCCTCACCACCTCACAACCACCCGTTGCAATTGATTGACTGACTGACAAGGAGGGAGAGCCAGAGAAAGACAAAACAAAAACAAAAATGCCCGGCGTAACCCCCCGCTTCTGGGCCGCCCCCCTCAAATACTGCCGCTGGGCAGCCCGCGAGCGCCCTTCCCTCTTCTGGTCCTGCGTCGTCGCCGGCTTAGGCCCCGTGCACCTCATCGTCGTCCCCCCCATCCGCAGGGCGTTGGGCGACTATGACGCGGCTCAGGTTCCTATGACTTATCCTGGTTTGTTCCACCACCACCTCTTCCGGGTAGTACAATTATGCTGATAGGGGGTTGTTAAGTGCCGACTACGCCAAGGAAGAAGTTGACTGGGTATGGCGATGAGACAGAGTAAAATAGGCCGATGACACGAGCGAGGAAGGAATGGGCGAGCAAAAACACTCAAGACGACGAACAGGAGCGGCTGTTGGGGAGGAGAGAGCTTGGGCGCCGAAAGGATTCAGCGGGCGTACATATCACCACGAACGAGAAAGGTCCAGGCCAAATGAGAGGAGGGGGGAAAAAGAAGGGCTGTATCAACTGTACATATTGGCGTTTTAAACGGGCAGAACGAGGTCTAATATAAATAGACGTGGTTTTTTGAAGACATGTCGATTATGATGACGTTTTCGAAGTTGCCATTTTACACACATTCAAAGCACAAACCAACGGAACAACAGACATTAGTACTTCTTTTGATTTTGGGCCAAGACACATCCAAAAATCCTTCAACTCAACTCTAATGCAAACACAGCGCTCGAAATAGCAATAACAATGGTAACAATGGCAATTATGCAACGGCCGACTTTGTTCACTCGCAAAAGCCACCGTTTATCCCCTGGCGCTGAAATCACCCCCCCTTTCTTCTCTCCTTTCTGACCCATTTCCTCTATGGTCTTCATTTATATCTTTTTCCGCCCTATCAACAGCAGACAACCCCCTCCCCCCGCCTCATCTCTCCCGTTGGACCAGATTCCATTCATACTGTTCACCCATCATTAGCATCATCCTCTCAAAAATCATCAAATACAACACAAGAAAATAAAACTCACCACCCTCCCATCATCATCCCCCGTATACACCAACCTCTCCATCGGCGCAATGCACGTCACCGCCGCCTCCACATTCTCCCCCCTCTCGCTCTTCCCATTCACATGATCCAACCTCCTCATCCACTCCAACACCCACCTCCCTTCCTTACTAACCGTCTTCCTCCAGATATTCACCCTCCCCCTCTTGTGCCCCGTAAAAACCAGCTGGTTCTCCAACCACTCATTCCCCCCCGACCCCTCATAAAACGCGCAGCTATGCACATAATCATCCGCCTCCCCAGCCGCACAAACATTCTGATCCAAAACCACCTCCCCATTCACCGTAAACACCACCACACTCTGCCCAACGCACACCATAATCTCCCCCGTCGTATCATTCACACTGACACACTCCACCTGCTGTCCCACACCCCTGTGCGGCATCGGCAACCGTCTGATAAACTCCAGCCTGTTCAAATCCCACAGGAACGCCACCCCATCCTGGCTCACCGTCACAATAGAACTAAACGCCTTCGCCACAGCTATATTCGTAACAGGGGTCTTGTGCCCAAACAAGCTCGACCTTTGCTGCAGTTCCACCGGCTTCCCGGGCGACGTCTGCACATTGTACACCGACACCACGCAGTCCTCCCCGGCGGTAATCAACGTCTTGCTGTCCGCAAACGTCAGCGTCGATATCTGCCCTATGTGCAAGTTCTCATGCAAGCCCGCCAGCCTCCGGTTGTCGCTGAAGAAGAACCTCACCGAGTTGTCCGCGTACCCCCACTCGACAAACTTGTCGTAGTAAGGCGGGAGATTGATCCTAAACGGGGAGGCACACAGCAGCCGGTCGTATTTCTGGACGTAAATCAACGACGACACCCGCTCGTGGCTTTCCAGCAGCGGATACGGCAGTTTGGTCAGGGCTGAAATCGAAGTGTCAAGCCTCTTGATCGGGCAGCGATCATGCTCCCTCGCCGGGTGCGGCCTCGTAAACACCTGATGGGGCGTCTGCCCAAAGTTGTGGATGATGCCCGTGGTGATAGCACGTTCCTGGGGGTCGACGATGTCATCCAGATCTCTGGCGCCCTTGTAAGAGAGGTGGTGGAAGACATTCAAGTTTTCCACTGCTGCTTCCCCGCGTTGCTTGTACCCAAAGATGAGGTCGATCCATTTGTGGAGGTTTTGGCTCACGTATGGGGATTCAAGAGCTTCGCGGTGTTTGGCGATGAAGATTTTGGGATCTCCTTTTGCCCAAGGCGGCAGGATGACATTGTCCACTTTTCCTTGCCCTCCTTGGCGCTCACCAAAGTTGTAGCCGTTGACATTGGTTAGGAAATCCGGAAGGTAAAAGAACTCGGGAATCAGTTCCCTCACGTCCGATCCATTGTCCTTCGAGGAAGATGTCCAGGCACCCTCGATGGAGAAGAACAGTCTGTCTGGGTGATCAAAGGTGCCGCCTTGAAGCAGAATGTAAGACTGCACGAACGGCGGGAGACGGATCAAATACGAAGAGACAATCATCGCAGACGAATAGTGCGTCCCATAATGAAACGGCGTCTCCCCAATCTCAGCCAAGCTCTTGTACCGCATGTTGAAATCAGCAGCCCGGCTCGGAGTCTGCGCACCCATCGGCTTCGACAAATCTCTGAACGTAGCCGGGTTGTTCAAATCCAACTCCTCGCTGGTGTAATCCGCCAACACCCACGGAAAGACAGGGTACTGCGTAAGATCGTTGAACGTCCTGCCTGCCATGGTGTTGACCAGCATCAAATAGTGAAAGTTGGAAATCTCCCCCTTCTGCCACCGCTTCATCAACGGATTCCACCCCGACGAGTTGAATATGCTGCCAAACTTGGCCCCCAGCGTTTGAGGAGCCTCCTCAGTAAACTTAAGAGCCTCCAGTCTCCAAGCATCCTCAGGATTGGGCAACAAACTCGGGTTGCTGTTATGCGGCACCTTGGCGGTAAGCCTGGCGTAGATCTCATCTCTCATCGTCGAGTTGATAGCCGTCAATAAATAACTGCGGCCATCCGTAAAGAACATCTCGATAGCCACATCTCGGAAGAGGAACCGACGCTTCGAGAGCATCAGAACCTCCCGCCATTTCCAGCTGCGCGATTCTTGGTCGGCACGGCTCTGGTCCTGGCGCGTCTCATCCGCTTTCTTGCCGGCAATTATGATGGAGAACGGGTCTCGCTCTTCCGGTGGTGCTTGCCATACGTTAATGATCTCACCGTCGGCGCTCTGAAACAAGCTATCCATGAGATAAAGAGCCTCCTTGCCAACAATGAGAATCCCCTCTGAGGCATCGAGACCGATGATTCTGGAAATATTGAAGACATTCTGAACAGAGTCTCCCTGCTGGAGCCGCCTCATGACCTTTCTGTTCTTGTCCTCAAAATTATCATCCGCATCCGGATCATTAGGATCCTCAACAAGCTCAAAGTCATCCTCCGGCGTAACACCCTGCTGATTCAACCCCTTAGGATCCCCGCCATCTTCCTCTGGCTCCTCAGCAATGTCCTCCTCACCAGCCTCAATAGGCGGCGTCGGCGCAACCGGCGTCGTTCCAATACTCGACTGCCGATTCGGCGCCAAGCCTGTGGTGAGCTTCAGATTACCCGCCGAATTGTCATTTCTCTTCGGCCTGTACTCCCTATGTTGATCAGGATACTCCGGCAGCAACCGCAACCTCATCCTGTTCCTTCCCTCCGTCCGATCAAGCTTCCATTTAATAGCCTGCTGCTCAGCAAACACCGCCCCAGGCCGCCTCAGCTCCCGGTCCATCTTTGCAAAAGTCGAAGCCAAGAAAGCATTATCATCCTGCTGGTCCTGCAAGTGTCTCTGATACTTGAAGTGCTCGGTGAAATAAATGCTCTTCATCCAGGCACTGTTCGCCATCTCATGCCGCAGCAAGACATTCTCCCGCTCCCGGTATTCCGTATGCCACTGCCGGAGTTTGTCTTTCCGGTTCTTCAACCTCGATGTTGCAGTGTTCGTGGTTTTCTGGTTCTCAACCGCGACAAACTCTTCCCAGGTTTTTGATATGCCGCCCACGAACAGAACATCCAAAGAGGGGCGATGCTGGTCAACCCACTCAAGAAACGCCGTATCGTCCAGCTCGGTGAGCTTTCTGAACCCTCTGGTCAAGGGCTGCTGGTCCGGTGTCATGATCTGACGGAACAGAACCGAAGCCTCTTCTGGCTTTTGCACGAGCATGATCCGCCAAACCGTCGCAGCAATCAGCCGGACACGCTCTCTTGTATCAACGAGCTTGTTGTAGAGCTGGTACCAAAGCAACTTCATGTAGTCGTCCTCAACCGAAAGACAGTTTAGAAGCACAGTCTGCCAGTACATCAGCTGCTCCATGATAGCGACAGCATCAGCGTCCTGACACTGAGGATCATCCATATCCGAAAGCCTGAGGAGCGCCAGCTTCAAGAAGCATGCCCGAATCGTCGACACAGCCGAGCTGCAAAGCCTGACACTCTTCAAAGACGAAATATCCGGTCGCTGCAAGTACTCCAGCAGCGTTCCAGTAAAGTCAATCATCGTCTCTGCTCCGTTCATGAACCACCCCTCAAAGATCGCTTCCACCATGTGGATGTTCAATCGAGACATATTCTGCAGAATTCTAGGCTCGAGAAGAGTCTTTTGCTCCAACTGAATAGTGTTCTTCAAGTGAGTGATGACATTTCGGAGAATATATGTCTCAAAGTACGCTTGATGCTCCTGGAATCCAGGAGGGACTTTTAAGAACAACCCAAAGCCGGGGAACTCCTTTCGGACCAGCAACTGATCTGTAAAGACGTTGATGATGAGCTCCAAGACCCCTTCAAGTACAACGTTGCTGACTTTCTGAGTATTAACCCGTTTCTTCGGCGACATGACATGATTGAGGCGAGCGGGAATGGGCGGAGAAAGGGGCTGTTGCTGCTGCTGAGACGCAACCAGGATGAACGAAGAAGGTCGCCGCAGCGGTGTGCCGCGCCCCTGAACAGACGGCGCCGAGGCATCAGTCTGACCTACGTTGGCGGTTCTGATGATGGGAGTGGCCGTGGTAGAAGAGCCAGGAACTGGCCGGATCAGAACGTCGCCTCCCTCAAATGTGAGGACAGAGTCCTTGGAGTTGAGCTCGGTATCCGGGGTTACAGGATCAGCGCTGACGATTATGGGATACAAGGCCGAGAAAAGAAGCCGAATGTAGTCAGAGTTCAAAGCAAAATCTCTGAAACTGGCCGACCGGCTGTGCATGTCGGCAAGAAAGCGCACAACCGTCTGAAGAACACCAGCACTAGCTGATACTCTCTCTTTGTCAGGCAAGCGTGTTTCTAAGCAAGATATTAGCAAAGATCCAGACCAACAATGAGAAGGCAAACTCACTCCGCGGCTCCAAAGCCTGACCCAGTTCCATAGACCGAGCCCTTGGGCGCGTTTGGACAGCACTGAGTCCTTCCGAACTACTTTTAGGTGCCTCCCAGTCACCATGGGGAGAGTCTGGATCATCCTGATATTTGAGGATATCCCGAAGTCCGTGCTGTAGCATCGAGATGATAACCGGCAGGACATCAGGAAAGACTACATGCCGATTTCCAAAGATCTCTAGGAGACTGAAGAAATCAAACGATTTGTCAAAGTTGATATTGGCAACATCGTACCCAAAAAGGATGCTGAACAAGATCGGCCAGAGAGTAGCTATGTCCCACCATTGCTTCAAGCGGTGTGCCATGATCCAGAACCCGCCAGACCTCGTTGAGAACTTCGACGTGTATGTCGTCGGTTGTGAGACTATGAGCCGGGCGAGTATCTTGCATCCGTGGACGACGATTTCCGGGTCGTCCTCTGCAAGCAGATAGAGGAGCCACTGCAAGGGCGTCAGTACTACATATGGCCTCGGGAACTTCTTTGGGTCGACACCGAATATCACCTTATTTGTAACCGTCTTGGCAAACTTGCGGATGTCGGCTGGGTTAGTCTTCTCGCAGAGAAACCGTGTGTACATCTCTAGAAATTTGATGCCTAGTTGCTTCTTTGTAAGCAGTCTTGAGGAGCCGTTGGAGGGAGACGGGCCTGTCTCAACAGGTGCTGGCCTCCTCAAGTTGCTCAGAGAAGGCGTGCCTGCTCGAGATATTGGCTTGGGTGTTCGGGGCAAGGAGCCGGCTGGGGTATGAAAGGCGTAGGTGATGAAAAGGGCAAGAGAACGGTGAACCTCTGCATTGAAATTGCACTTAACCAAGCTCTCAAAGGAGTTCATAAAATGTGGCAGGATGTCTTCCGAGATGGTCTCGGCCTTCAGAGCATCAAGCAGCCTTTTGATAATGCCTGCGCCATAAGTAGTGAGCAGATGAAATACTGGATAACCCAAAGCTAAACGAGACGTACGCATCCGAAGCAACCGCTTGCTGTTAAATTGATGATGTTTGCTTTTCACGGCAAAGGTCACAAATTGCTTGTAATAGAGCTCCTGAGTGATGGGCGCTGCCTTGCGCCAGGTATCGGGGTCAATAAGGAGGATGCGATATGCTAGGGGATTTACGACAAATGATTCGATGGGATCAGCATGCTTGTAACCCACGAAACTGAGGACCAGACTTAAGAGCTGAAAGCTGAGCCTGTCCCTTGCCTCGTTCGTAAGTGCGAGCCGCCATGGCTGTGACAAATTGTCTGAAGCTGGAATTCCGTATCCAAGCTTAGCCCGTAGCAGCATGCTCAGAATAGAATATCCATTGTCTCTCTCCATGGCCTCACTATTTCGCCAGCTCTTCTCAATGCAATGAAAGATCATCTCGGCAGAGCGCAGGAGATCCTGAGATGTTGTCGCTCGCTCGACCAATTTGAGCACCACAGGTGTAAAGCCGCCAAGTCTCCAGAAATTGTCATCAAAGTAGTATGGCGTGATCAAGACAGGATCCCCGACGAGTAGCGAGACTCCATTCATCCTGATCAGCGCATCGTTGATACACGGAACAGCGGCATTAATAGCAACCGGAACTCCCGTCTTAGTGGTAGTGTGGAACAGGCTGCCAGCTGAGTTCCTGGAAAGAGACCGGAAGAGTAACGAGTCCATGAATTTGCCATCGGTGCGGAAGACTGCCCTGGGGAGAGTGCTGAGCAGGACTTTCTGTTCGGGGACGATGGAGCTAGCCTTATCCCTGATGGCTCTCAAAATATCCGAGTTCTCGTCCTTGCCAGGATGGAATAGTTCGTTACGTAGTCCGAGTGCGGCCGAGGCCTCGTAAGTCTGGAACCCCCCTAGACAGTCTTGAAAGTTCCCCTGATAGCGTGGTCCCAGTCTGTAATGCACAGCGAGAAAATCGTCACTCAAGACATCCTCGAATAAATGGGCAGAGGCAAGGGACCACTTTGAATGCACAAGCCCAGGGCCAACCTGAGTGGCGAGATCACGGGGTGTCCCTAGGAACGCCTGTACTGGGTTTGTCTTATGGCTGCTCGACGCAAACGAAGCGAAACTCTCAGTGCTTGCGTTGGAGAGGGGCGGTGAATTTGGATATGCCGAGCGTATTTGCTCTGCGAATTCTCCATTGACATAAAGACTCGCCTTGCTGGCGGCAAGAGCTTTAGGTTTACGGTGGACGATAGCGATGTGGTACCATCGCTTCTCCTTGAAAGCAACCGTCTTGAACCTAACACTAGGTCGGGACGAGGTTACGGATGTTTGAAGGATGAAGTTTTTGGTATCCTTCTCAAGATAAGCGAGCAGAAAGCATGTCTGCGTAGAGTCGAATACTCCGAAGAGTGTAGTGTGCGAATTGGGGTCGAATTTGTCGATACGAACCCAGGCAGCAAAGGTGTAACCGGCCGATGACTGAGGCGGAAATGGCCTTCCAAGGTTAGGAAGCTCAACAGAGGAATGGCCATGAAGCGAGAGGTCGAACTGGATGAAAGGAGGCCCATTGTTCTTTTCTGTCATCTCCAGACAAAACTCGGAGACATCATCGTCCCGATTGTAAAGCAAGAACTGAGCATCGGCCAGCTGATCTACACCAAGGTACATAAAAGATTTGCTCAGAGGCAACGCTTTTTCTGTCTCGGCGTCGGTAAGAATGCGCTCCTTTAAGAATAGCAAGCGCAGTAACCTGGAGAGCATGCCAGTTCCGTGTAATGCCGTCAGGTTGAAAAGAGAGGCTGAACCGACAGACAACAGTGTTATCAGGACGATCATCGAAGCCAAATCTGGCGGTGCCCCTTTGGTTCTTGGTATTGACTCCCAAAAGCCCACAACCGTCCGTATGATTTCCGCATTTTGAACCACCGTGTGGGACCCTAAAATCTGCCCGAGTTTGGCTTCGATAGCTTCTAGATTGTCAAGCTTGACCTGGTCCTCTTTTGTATTTTGCCCAATCAGTGCCGGCGATTCTTCTTGATCCTCCTCGTGAGGTGCGTGGGTGGGCCGAGATGCGGTCGAAGACGAAGCCACAGCGCGACAGAGTTCATCGAGACGCTGGTCGTCCAGGGCGAATGATAATAGCTTTCCAAACAGCTGACAATTTGTCCACAAATCCGAGTCTCCACCCCCCACGCCGATGCTGGCGATTATTTGTTCCAAGGACTCCCATCCTCCACCCTCGACTCTATCTTGGAAGTACCTCCTGTTTCCTGGATGGCCTCGAAATGCGGCGGAGACAGTGGCCAGAATGACATGGAGTAAGTCGAATATTCCCCTCCTCTCGTCCTCGCTCCGTTTTTGTATGTTGTAAAAGCCTGAGAACGACCGCAAAACCTCGAGAAGGGTCTGAAAACCATTCAAATGTCGAAAGTCGTCTTGAGGTTGAGAAGGCGGTTGCGCGGCAGCGACGTGCTGGTGTATTTGGCGAATCTGCTCGAGCAGATCCTCTATCTCGGGGTACCCATCAGCAGAGCGGGAGTTGGCTGTTTCGGAGAGCTGTCGCAGAAGCCGTTGGAGGACCTCGGCGGCTTTCGATGTCTGGAGGGTCGAGGCCGAAGTCGACGATCGATAACGGCGAGATCGCACGGCAAGCATATTGGGGATTGCTGGCGGTAAATAACCCAATCCCTATTCCTTCTTTATGAGAGCTTTACTGCGCCCGAGTATCCCATTGAAACTCCTCAAGTTCGTGTGTTGAGCCGCCGTCATAAAACCTAGGTTGTTGTCGTGTGCACGCTTTCTGGGGGTGCTTCACCACAGAGCTTACGCCAGCATCGTCAGCGGTACCTCCGCCGCATGTACCTTACGTACCGAATCCGATGGTTTTTCGGCAGTCGGGGACGGTGGGTAGGCGATCAATCGGTAAGATATCAAAAGAATGAGATCAAGATACAGAGTAGAGCACTTTGATCATAGCAAGAAGCGGAAATGGGTTCTAGTGAGCTGGGCTGAGTCTTGGAGGCGTCTGCTCCTCCTGTCAGGCAAGGCCAAAAAGAAGCTCCCATCAGCTTTCAGCCTTGAGCTTGTCCACTGTCCTGGAGTCAGCTGCCTTGCAGGGCCACATCAGCGCTGAAGGCTGAAGCTGGCGTCCAATTCACCTGAGGATCCATTTGGAGGGGTCAGGTGTGGCGGTGCGTCACTGAAACAGTGGGACTTTGGCTGGAGGTTGGTAAGTGGGGCTGAGCTGCAGTGGCTTCCCGCTCCGAAGACCATCTTCTTGGAGAGCCATTGAGCACAATATGATTTTCTTGGACTCTACAAATGCTTACACCAGTCCTGAAAGCAGTCATTTCAATGCCGTGGAACGAGACCTCCGATGAGATTATACCCTCCATTGGCTGTCCAACGAAGTCCCCAATTGTAGACCTGCTGGACCGCTTTCCCGAAGCATCCGAGATCTGAGTCCACCTGTATGAACTACAGCACCGAGATGTTGATTTCCAACATGCGCTGTGAAAGCCCTTGAAAGGGAAGCAACCTCTCCCTACCTATCCGCTTATGCTGTCATGCAATGCAAGGTGTCGTGTATGGAGTATTCGTCGAAATCACAAGCCTCTGCGGTGTTTCGGTTCCGAATGACGGTCAAAGTCCGCGATTGGTTTGGGGTTTCAGATTTGGAGAAGGGGGAGTCGCTGAGTCTCAAGCAGTTGCTGGATATTGCCCGAAGCGTCTCCAGGATGCCAGGATGCCAGAAACGCAGTTTTCACCCCGGAATTACTTAGCCCGTCTCTTTCCACAGGAATCTCCTATTGACAATCGACCTGAAAATGATCAGTCACTGTGCACATAGTGTAGATCCACCACGAGGGAGGAGGGAGGCAAGAGTCTCCGTGAGGAGACTGAGGGGGTTGCAGTTGCAGTTGGAGTCACGCCCGTCAGCTGCGTGATCGCCTATCAAGATACGGATAAGGTGCCAGATAACGCGATAGACCACGGTTAAACCTGGAAGTGGTCCCCACAGCGACCGCGTCGGGGTTCAGGGACTGTGCTGCGCAGTGTTGCCTATGAGCCTTGGATCATCTCTCATTAAGTCGAGGACAATGATGAAGCATTATGATACTGTTGCCTTTAAACCAAGTTTTGCAAGCGGTTCATTTGATGTCCTCATCCACATACCAGTTGTGAGACAAATGCGATGGTTTGCTCAACTGAGCAAGGTATGATGTAATCGGTGAACCAGCTGTCTATCAAGGTTACAAGTCACTGCGTAAGCTGCTATCGGTCACCGATATTGACTGCGCAAGCTAACCCTCGGTGTCTGGGCCAATTTCTCTTTGCTGCACTGCTGCAATCGGTCAAAGAAAGCAGGGATTGATTGTGTATTCCATGTTTATCTCGACAAGAAAGGCAACGCCAGGAACAGGGACGGGAACAGGAGATCAGGACCGGTCGAGTCAGACGTCCAAAGCGATACAAGTCCTGGCACGTGCTGGGGACTCATGACCAGTTCCAGTTCGGGTGGAGATCCCCGCGCACCTTGGCATCGTCGGAGAGCAACAAGCGTGACGTTCCTGACAGGGGACCTGGCAAGGCAGTCAATCCGCTTCGCTGTCGTCGACCCCAGATCTTGTCGCGGTGAGCCTCGCCCAGGCTGGTTGGATAGGGACAACGGTTGAGGACCATCGGAAGCAGAAGCAGTGTCGTGTTGATGCGCTGTGCCTTGATGTCGAACAGCTTGGAGCTTCAGGAGAGCTTCCGCGAATCAAGTGACGGTCGGACCAGGGGTCCTTGAACCAGGGCTGCAAGGCGGTAAGCTCAGAAGGGGAGCTGTTCATCCGGCGCAGAGGAACAGAATCAGAACCACAGACGGGCATTATTGGTTTCCAACAGGCAATGGAAGCCCGTTGGACTAGTCATCATGTAGGGCATGTACAGAAGAGTTAATATTTGATAAAAAGTGGCAAAGATGATGTGTTTTATGTGGTCTTTGATGCTCCCACGGTTGTCCTTGTGGTCATCCCCAGAGGTGAAGACGCAACTGATAAGCCTGGCAAACAATGGCTGATGGCAAGCTTATCGCACGCAAGGCCACCCAACAACTGCGTTTCGCCCCTGTGGGGACAGGCCAACGGCCGCCTCATTGGCTGCTCCGCCTTTCGCTAAGCCGCTTTTGGCTAGGGGTGGGGTATCCTCCCCCCCGGCTCTCGGGTCCTGCTGCACCGCTCCGCCTGAGCACTAACGAGCTGGGGGCTTCCCTGAGGCAACCGCAGGCGTTGGTCTTACGCAGCCGCCGCCCACCTCTTTATCAGGACGCAGCCTCCCCATCCATTGCCGAGTTCGCTCCCTTCTCCTCTCTCTCACTCCATCCCCATCATCCATCCCCCATCCCCATCGCAGCACTCCCAGCCATCGAGGAAGACATCGCAGCTGGATTTCTTCTCTTTTTCCCATTCTCTGAAAGTCGCAGGTTAATCGACTTTACCCCCTCATTTGCCCGCAATCATGAAGGGCTACGCCATTCTCTCGCTCGCGGCTGTCGCTGCGGCGGCACCAAGTGCTTCGATTGACACGATCCACGGCGAAGCTGCTCCCATTCTTTCCTCTGCCAACGCCGAGGTCATTCCAAACGCCTACATCGTCAAGTTCAAGAAGCACGTAACCGACGATAAGGTGTCGGACCACCACACCTGGATCCAACAGCTTCACACTACTCGCGAGAATGAGCGATCAGATCTCAAGAAGCGTGGCCAGTTTCCTCTGGTTGATGATGTCTTCCACGGCCTCAAGCACACATACAAGGTCGGCTCTGAGTTCCTTGGCTATGCTGGCCACTTCGATGAGGAGACCATCGAGAAGGTCCGGAGGCACCCTGATGTAAGTTCCTATATATGCTCTACAACTCTAATCTATCCAATGGCTGACGAATTGGCAAACAGGTCGAGTACATCGAGCGTGACAGCATTGTCCACACAATGCGCGTGATCAAGGATGCCAAGTGCGACAGCGAGGTTGAGAAGGCCGCCCCTTGGGGTCTGGCCCGTATCTCCCACCGTGATACTCTGGGCTTCTCCACCTTCAACAAGTACTTGTACGCCGCCGAGGGCGGCGAGGGTGTTGATGCCTACGTTATTGACACCGGCACCAACATTGACCACGTCGATTTCGATGGCCGTGCCAAGTGGGGCAAGACCATCCCCTCCGGTGACGCTGATGTCGATGGCAACGGTCACGGCACTCACTGCTCCGGTACCATCGCCGGCAAGAAGTATGGTGTCGCCAAGAAGGCCAATGTCTATGCTGTCAAGGTCCTTCGCTCTAACGGCTCCGGCACCATGTCTGATGTCGTCGCCGGTGTTGAGTGGGCTGCCAAGGCTCACATTCAGGCCGTCAAGGAGGCCAAGGCTGGCAAGCGCAAGGGCTTCAGGGGCTCCGTCGCCAACATGTCTCTCGGTGGTGGCAAGACCAAGACTCTCGATGACACCGTGAACGCTGCCGTCTCTGTTGGCATTCACTTCGCCGTTGCTGCCGGTAACGATAACGCTGATGCCTGCAACTACTCTCCCGCTGCTGCCGCCAAGGCCGTCACCGTCGGTGCCTCTGGCATTGATGACAGCCGCGCCTACTTCTCCAACTATGGCAAGTGCACTGACATCTTCGCCCCCGGTCTCAGCATTCTCTCCACCTGGATCGGCAGCAAGTACGCTACCAACACCATCTCTGGCACTTCCATGGCTTCTCCCCACATCGCTGGTCTTTTGGCCTACTATCTTTCCCTCCAGCCCGCCACCGACTCTGAGTACTCTCTTGCTCCCATCACCCCCGAGAAGCTCAAGGACAGCCTCCTCAAGATCGCCACCGAGGATGCCCTCACCGACATGCCCAAGGGAACCCCCAACCTCCTCGCCTGGAACGGTGCTGGTTGCAACAACTACACCGCCATCGTCGAGGCTGGTGGTTACAAGGTCAAGAAGGGCAAGGGTGAGAAGGCTGACTTTGATGTCTCCAGGCTTGAGGAGCTTATCGAGAATGAGTACGATGTCATCTCCGGCAAGGTTGTGAAGGGTGTTTCCTCCCTGTCCGAGAAGGCCCGCAAGTTCTCCAATAAGATCCACGAGATGGTGGATGAGGAGCTTAAGGAATTCCTCGAGGAGCTCGCTTGATTCATGACGGCCTTGATCTCGTCTGTATACATGCTGCGAGCGTCTTAGCGAACAGCTTTTTTTCTATTTTGTTTCTGTTTTGGTCGCAACGGGTCATGGGATGGGGATGGTTTTTTGGTATAGGCATGGGCAAACATTTTGCGGCCGTCGGGAGTTTATTATGTATTGTACACGACACATAAGACCGCATTGATAGTCGGGATGATTTGCATTTTAGGAGTAGTCATGCTCACCCATTATGAGATTGCAATTCTTGAGCTTTTCATCAGTCTTCAAATGTTCCAATCAGTTGTGCTTCTCGATGACACTTGCCTCGGTTCCACCCACACCTTCCCTCGGAGCCATGTTATATCCGCTGACAGCATTGAGGCAGGTTAGAGTTAGGTTGTTCAGACAGGATGCACCTCCCCGGCCGTCAATGAAGCAGCCGAACGGGAAAGGGCCATCGCCAGCAATGAGTCCCGACTGCAGGTGCCCGTCGACATTGTTGTCACTTTGCTTGTCGACTGCTTTCTTCAACGTTCTGCTTCTTCCGCCATAGCACAACACAGCCTCGTACGAATACTCGTCGTCCATGTACAGCTGGTTCGTATGAAGCCAAAGCAGCTCAAGTATCTCATCTTCCGCCAGACAGACATAGGGTTCATTGCACAGTTTTAGTCTTGTTCAGCCATTCTTGTTCTCTCTCATCCTCACCCTCGCCCTCGCGAGACGGCAGTCCCCTAGCATCTTCGATGCTACGTCGACGCAGCCTCAAGTCTAGCTCGGATCTCAACCGCCGCAAGTCGACATCTTCAACACATGGGGTGCGTTTAGAGCACATTGATCCTGCGCTGGCCCAGCGGGACGCCCAGATCGCTGCCTGTCAAGCCTACACACGGGCACAAAGCCGAGCGAACGCAGAAATGTCCCTCTTCCCCCCGACACCCGAATCATTACCTACCCGTCAGAGGTCAAAACGCAGCAGCTGGGGCCGAGATGACATTGGCTCCTCTCACCTCAACCGCGAAGGCGAACAGGGCCTTCGCCGTCAACAAAGTGTTCGTTTCGTGGGCCCGTGTTCTGTCCAAGGGAAGAAGTCCTCGGGCGTACTCAAGACTGAGCCCGAAAACACCTCAAGAGACTTCAAGCCTAACCCAGCTTCTATGCAAGAAGAATGTGATACCAGTAGCTTGCAAAGTTATATCCTCGGAAACGACATCCAGCTTCCATCCCAGCAGTCCCACCAACCACGCAGAGCACCACCGCCAGTTTCAGTAACCGTGATGGCGACCGACTATCTCAATGTCATGGCTGCCGAAGAAGAATGTTATACCCCCGAAGACGACAAAGCCTCGGCTCCATCATCATACCGCCATCTCCGCAGGTCTAGGTCTATGTTCAGCTCCGAGACTCAGAGTATCAGACGGGGTCAGGACACTCCCACACCGGTGCTGAATGGCAAGTCTCTCAGTTCGCGGCCATTGCCCGGAGCACAGTCTCGTCGACTATTTCATTCTGAACCGAAGCAGCCAAAAGTTGAAATGACTGCTCCACAGCTGCGGGCTCCAAAGTCAATGAGCTTCTTGAGAAACCGGCATCTGCTTCGGTCTGGATCCAGCACCGGCCACGATAACAGCACAAGAGTTGCATGTGTTGCTGAGGCTTCCGATGTGAACGAGGGGCATTTTGAGACAGCTGAGCACGGCAAGCTTCCTTCCGGATCCAAGACAGCAGCTCTGTTTGGGTCAAGGAGTCGAAGGGTTGGATCAGGGATGCGCAAGTCGCTTCGCAGCAGCAGCTCAGAATCACCTCCACCCGAAAAAGCCCCCCTTCCTCTAGCCGAAAAACCCGACGGCCTCAAACACAAAGCTAGGAAAGTTTCAAAGTCTTTCAAGACCAAGCTCAAGAGTTTCTTTACTCTTTCCAGGTCAGAGGAAGAACCGCCGTCGATTCCGAGCCAGCATATTGAAGCCCAAAAGACACACGTAACAGAGAGCTTCGGAAACGCGATAAGCCATACACTGGGCATGGAAGAAGACGTCCAGAGCGAAGATGACTGGAGGCCAATTCACAATGTGCCGGCCAAGATACCCTCGCTCCAGAACGCACCACCAAATCTACTCCACTCCAACAAGGGAAGTCTAGAGAGCCTCAGGAGCGAGAACCAAAGAGACCGGCAAGTCTCCGATGAGTCTCTGACAAGCTGGGCACATTCTGGCCCTAGCACACTCACAAGCCAACAGCAACAGCAGTGGAGAGAATGGGAAAGGCAGCGCCTTTCCATTATCAAAGAGAACGGCATGCACGCCCCTTCTTCTTCTATTCGAAGGAAGGCTTTGGGTGCCCATCTGTTCGAACAGCCAGTGAATGGGGCCGACATCCCTGCCACGCCTAACACAGGGACGGTTGACAGCCAACGCGTCTACTCAGCACTGATGAGGCGAATGAAGACGCTCAACGAGCAAGTCGCCCAAGCTGTGGAACAACAGCCCAGAGCAGCCTGGGATTTCCGGGAGACTGCGCCAGTTGTTCCAGTGATGGGCGTTGACGAGTTGACACCAGTGGTAGCGCAGCTTGATGGAAATGGAGAGAATTCATACACCTCGAATGACATGCTTGACACACCCACTCGTGTGTCACGGAAAACCAATCCAGGTGACAGACAGAGACCTGGTACCAGCGGCATCAGCGCCCCTCACCGCGGATATTTGGACAGAGCTAGAAGAGAAGCCATAGGGGTATGCGCGGCGTTCAATGTTGACAAGTCAATGGCCAGCCCCACGGAAACTGAAGGTTCGGTATCGGGCATTCCTGAGCCATCAGGTAAGGACGGACTGCCACTGTTTGCTCCAACAACGCATCACGGGCACCCGGGAGAAGAAAAAGCAGGTTTTAGCCGGGACTCAGTCGCTCTCGCCAGTCCTACTTCCCATTTGTTCAGAACTGAGAGTCCTTACCGCCATGCCCTTCAGCGATCGATGGAGGAAGATCAGAAGGTTTGGAGTCGACCAGTTCCTGTCTGTGTCTCCAGTAATCAGGACTCGGATGATTGCACACAGATACACGCTCCAAGGATGAATGGCCAACAGTCGGAAGCCGATTCGGATTCTGAAAAAGATGAGGATTATACAGAAAGTATCTACTCGTCAGACGAGGTTGAAACCGCCCCAGCCCCTACAAAATCGAGCGGGGTTGCGAGCGATCCAGAACACAAATTCTTGGCTGGACCTCCAGTCACTTATCAACCCGTTGGTTATCGAGAGAGTTCATCAGTGAGCTCTGTCGATTGGAAGACGTGGCTGTCGGCCAACATAGCCAAGCTCGATTCATCGCCCACACCAACCAAGCCTGCCGAGGTTGAGTTTGCCCTGCCAACCATGCCCAAGAATTTTTCTAGGGGTCATGTTCGGGAGGCCGCCCAGATCTACAATGATGACGATGCCGACTATTTTGAGCTCCCCACGCGAAAGCCAACGCTTCCAACGACGCCGCTTACACCTGTGGAGCCAAATGTTTTGAAACTATTTCCCACTCAAAGATCTGTCAAGCGGACTACGCCGCCGTCAGCAATGGGCAAGACGCTCCCAGAAAATGACAGTCCCGGTGGACCACCTCCCATTCCCGCTAGGAGTGCACTACGACCTTCCCCATTAAAGATCTCACGTCCGGGTACGGGGCGGTCGATGGCTGCGCCGTCAATTAATTCCAGTCCGGGGCTGACGGCGGCGGTGCAAAGGCAGTTCGGGCCTGTGTCGGGGTACAATGGAAGAGGATTGAGTCATCGTACGAGCGGGAAGTTGAGAGGAGGTGAGAGGGAAAGGGAGCGGACACCTAGTAGTGTGGGGACGAGGGCATTTATATGATTGGAATTGCACGAAGTTTGAGGGGGGCCACTTACGTATTGTTTGACGGTTTTGAAGGCTGTTTGCTGGTTGGGGCGAGACAAGGGTGGAAACAGAGACAGAGGCCACGGCATTTTTGGTCGAGTATATTACTGGAGAGAAACAGCGTGTCTAATGATACAAGGAAGCTGGCTGTGTAGGTAAGGTAAGGTATTTGTTTTGTGAGGGGAGTGATCATTACCACAAAGAAGCAGGCTGATAGAGAGATAATACGGTTGGAATTGTATCATAACCATTACCATAAGCATTTCCATCACTCCTGCGTTTGCAAGGCGTGGCTACATGAGTTCAGACATATGTACACTTTCGACGCGGCAAAGACGGTCTCCCACTGGCTTCCAGCGCTCGTTGCCGACGCAGGGGGTGCACCACAAGACGTCGGTGGGGTCGACGGTGCGTTTGATGCGTTTGCTGCGGGTTGTTTTGTCAACACTTGTAAATTATGGAGAGTGACCATTTTACTTACAGCCGGTCGTAGTTGTCTCCCCAGAATTTATGCTGCCAGCCTTCATCTTCGACGGGGCTGGCCTAGGAATTTTAGGAGGGTTGTTAGTGAAAGGTGTTTTGGTTGGGTGATGTGTTGATTTGCCCCTGAATGCCAAGACAAAAAGGAAAGCCCCTGAACAGTGTTCACTCACAACCTGGAGGTGCTGTTCTTGCCACCAACCACCAAAATTGCAAAAGAAAAACATGACATGACATGATAGAATGAAGTGAAAGGTTAAAAAGAAAGAGAAAGTGAAGCCGTACCTCATTCATGTAAGCCCCCGTATTCGGAGCCAGCTCTTTGAGGAATTTATCCTTTTCCGCGGCTCGTCGGTATGCCTCTGCTTTTGCGGTTGCGTTGAGTGGTGGAAACCCTTCCCCGAACACTTTCAGGTACACTTTTTGTTAGTCCTCAACTCACACTGTTATATCCGATTATGGTGGGTAGAGTGTGGAGAGGAGAGGAGACATACCAATATGCAGATAAGTCTTCCTCCAAGCGGGCAAGACACTGGTTTTGAATTGGTTGGGGTGGTTGTGCACGCCCGGCCCGCTGACGAGATGGGCGGCGATGACACCGCCTGGTTGGGTTTCGTTTTCACCAGTCCCCCCGTCAGGCCCCAAAGAGACTTTTTGGTAGGTTTCGGAGAGCTTGGTGAGGTTTTGGGTTAGGGCTGGGCCGTCGAGGAGGCGGCCGTAGGGGATGATGTTGTTGCCGGCGGGGGTGGTGTCGTGGTGGTCGGTGAAGTAGGCTAGAAAGGAGGGGTAGGAGGTGGGGAGGGTGAGGATGGTGAAGTTGTTGGTTGTGAGGTCGAAGGTGGAGGAGAGGTTGGAGAGGATGGGGGTCCAGAGGGAGAGGATGTCGTTTGGGAAGGGGAGGGAGGTGGTGTTGGAGGGGGGGGATTGGAAGATGACGCAGGACATGAAGAAGCCACCTACGGAGGCGTTGGTGCCGGGTATGAGGTTGATGGGGGTTGATGGGGGGAAGAGGAAGGCGTATCCGGAGAGGCCGGAGGCACTCAGAGAGGGGAATTGGGAGGTGATGTAGGCTTGGAGGGGGAAGACGACGGAGGAGGTGTTGGCTAGGGGGGTGAGGACGAAGACGCTGAGGTGGGAGAGGCGGGGGGTGGGGTGGGTTTTGAGGGTGAAGGTTGTGGGGATGGCGAAGGTTGATCCGCCTCCCTGTTGGGGAGAACATGTGTTAGTGAAAGGGGTATAGAAAAGGGGGGAAAGGGAAGGCTTACACCGAGGATAGCCCAGAATAGGTCTTGGTTTTGGCAAGAGTTGGCGGTTATTATCTCTCCTGACGGGGTTACGGCTTCTATTTCAACGACTTGGTCTGCTGCCATGCCGTAGTGGGGGGATAGCAAGGAGTGCCCGCCGCCGGTGAGGTAGCCGCCGAGGGCGACTGTCTTTCCCCCGCCGCCGACGATGGTTTGGTTTATTTCGTCGAGGCGAGTGTAGATGTCCCACATTTGGCTGCCGCTGCCTGCTGTTAGATATGTGCCTGGGAGAGTGCTCTTGCATTTCTTGGGACGGAAGCCTGAGCCGTGGTATTTCCAGTCTTTCAGGTTGTGAACCCAGATTGACAACGAGTTGGGGGCGTTGGAGCGGCCGATAAAATCATGACCCGTGTTCTTTACCACAAGACGGATGTTGTGCTTTTTGGCAAACTGGACACCGAGCTGGACATGGCGGGCAGTCGTAGCGTTTATAACGAAGAGAGGATATCCCTGACCGCTGCATGGATAACCTTGATAAGGAAGGCAGGTATCGTTGTTCCAGTTGTTCCAGTAGGTTGAGATGGGGTTGGTGTGGTGGTAGTCGAGGCTTGACCAGTTGGAGATGAGGTTGGGGCATTCTGCGGCGTCGTAGGTCGGCTGTCCGGGATGGCAGACAGCTCCTGGAGGAGGAGGCTGTAGTAGTCTTCCGGCAAGCGACTCATTGAGACGTGCCCAAGATGCTGGCGAGGGCCAGTCTGGTGTGCCGGGGACGGCTTTGCAGTGTTGCTTGTGGGAGCTAGAAGCCGAGGTCAATAACGGGGAGCATGATAGGAGGCAGGCAGCGAGGCCAGGAAGCCAGCCCCGAGAAAAGATCATGACGACTCGGATGAACGCTGTAGGGCTTGAGATGATAGATGGGAGGGAGCATACGATCTATGTACTCGATGTCTTCGAAACAGTCAGGTCAACTCGATTTATATCGGTTTCTTCCGGCCGCGACGGTCAAGGCTAGGGTGTGATTCCAAGGGGATCGACCCCCAAAGAGAAAAAGACGCGTAAGGAGGAAACCATCACCGATATTATGTCTTCATCCCTGTTTTTTCCTCCAGCCTCGAGGTATGCCCGTCCACAAAATACCCAGTCAACTTACAACCCTAACTACACCTCATGTACCACACAGCGAGACATCCATCGTATTCCTCGCAAGTGCATCCCGTTGGTCAACATCCGTAGACAATGTGGGGCAGCCTACCGGTATGCTTGGCTCCGTTCAAGGTTGCCGTAAGGCTGAACGGTTGCGGGACAGACAGGCCCCCACTACGGGGACGAGAAGCCGTAGAAGTTCTTCTGCGCACCGCATCAACACCGACACCGATAAGATCAGTACGAGATGGAATCAGCAAGTGTTGCAACAAGGACGCTCCTCAGACCAATGTATGCGGGAATTTTAGTGATATGACTCAAGAAACAGTGATCTGTTGCCTGCTGATTACCGCCAAGTTTCTACAAGTCCCCGGTCAATTCCGAGTCCAGATGGAAGTCTGCGAACTTTCATAAGAGGACGAGGAGAAGACGGAACGAGACTCGCGGCTCAACTGAGCAACATCCACCATTACATGAGTGATTGTCGAGTCTCGGACCACTCAGCACGTGACAGGCGTGCCCCACGCGCCCAAGATTCGAGACCATCTTGGCTGGCGCTGATGTCACTTGTCGTGCCTGTCAGGGTCGCTAGTGGCATCTGACGAGGGTTGGGCTTGAGCCATAAGACACCGTCGTCATGCAGCCAACAGCCAGCGGACCGGATTTTCAAGATAAAATGTGGCATGAGTCGGCGTGGGAAGTCCATTGGAGGCTAACATTGGACACATGCCACCACGCGGGTGATGGTCTGAAAACAAACCTGGGAGGGTACGTCAGCGAAACAGCGACACCATGCAATTGATACAGTAATATCGTCAACCACAAGAAACCCAAGCGCAGGAGAGTGCGAATTGGGGCGCAGTCGTTGGCATGGCATTCTTCAAGGCGGCACTTCGGACGTTCCAGGTCGCGAAATCTCCGTTCGAGCAGCCTGCAATCAGTTGGTACATAATAACAGATGAACAGAAGAGCACATTCTGCAAACTCCCGGCCTGCTCCGTATTGTGCCAAATTTGGCTTGTCCTAATCGGCCACATCATCATTATTCGGCTATCGTGATCGCCATCGAGACTGTCCCGCAGTATGTAGAGGTTAGCTTACATGGATGCGCATCGCTATTACAGCAGATGGCTATAACCCCAGATCATCAAGAAGAAATTTATAGCAAAACATTCTTGGGTGCTATTTGTAGCCATTCTTTGTCTTTGGGTTTGAGTTGTGGCCGCGTCCGTCTGACAGGGGCTGTCCCGGCTCATCGGTTGAAGGTTCGGTTGGGCTGCTGGAAATTTTAGGTACCCCCTGGCGCAATTTCTTAGCAGAGTGACAACGCCCTCTGACTGCATGGTTGGACACGTTGATTACCTGGCGCACAGGCATCCCTTCCACTCTGTCAGCCCCCCAACCCCCAATCTTGCCTGCCTCTTCAGGTAAAATTGCGCCCATGACATTTTGGAGTCTCGCAGCAAACACGCGTCCGTCACTGGACTTGACTGTGCCAGCTGCATTGATCAGTTTGGGAATCAAGTCTTGTTGCGCGTCGCCCGTTGCAGCAGCGGCGAAACGAAGCGAACCGAACTTGCCAGACCCCTCGACACTTCGTCATAAACTATCCCACGATAACCTCCCGCGCACGAGAGAGATTAGGCACCCCTCGACGCCTTCTCGCCCAATATGAACGCCCTTCAGCAAAAATGCCGGCCGAAGCATCAGGTTCTCGTCTTGAAGTGCTACCCGCGAACGGCCAAGGGAGCCGTTGACGTCAAGCCCAATTCGAGCGAGCTCAGTTACCTGCTATTCTATGCCCAATCACGGCGGTCCAAGATCCAGAAAGTTGGCAGCTTTCTGGAGAAGAAAACAGCCAGTGATGTCTACCGGTTGAGGATAGGGTAAGCTCTGGGTGCCAATATCGCCCAAGAAAACAACTTTGAAACTGACCCAAATTCCCACAGAAATGTCCAAGTCACACTCGGCATCATAACAGCCCTGATCGAAAAAACACCCAAGGACCTCCCGCTCTTTGCGTCATGTGTTCTCAACATCCTCGAACAAATACTCAAGTCCAATGATATCACCATGGTCGAGTCATCCATCCCCACGTTTGAGGCATTTTGCGAGCACCACGACCCAACTTCGCTGCTCGGCGACCAGGCCTATCTGCGCCAGTATCTGTCCATAGTAGAGCGATATGCCTCCCTGGCCTCAACTCGCGCAATCCCCGGGAAGCTGGAGCCTAGTAAGCCATTGGCACTGCGGTGGAGAAACTCGGGTCTGGAAGCAATCAGAAGCATCGCCTCGTCCGAGGCTCTGTCCTCGGTGACGACTCAACAATACAATGTGGCTATCCCCATGATATTGGAGAATCTATGGACCGACAACGAAGACTTTTTGGATATTCTACATCAACGAGCAGAGATGGATGACAAAATAGGGGGGTCGCCATTGCTCAAGAGGCGGACAAGTATTGCTACAGTACAAACGGCTGGCACAGATGGAGAGCCAAACCCTATTGCGCTTGCTGGAACGGCTGTCGATGCGGACAAGCTGGCTGAGGAGGATATAGGCGTCCTGGCCATGCAGTGCCTCAAACAAATTTTTGTTGCCCCAAATCGACCACAAATCCACGCAGCCACCCTGGCCCTCCTGAAGTTCATCGAGGAGCGAGTGAATCAGCGCGAACCAGTGGTGAGAACCGACATGCACGGCAAGGACAGCGGGTGGGCGATCAAGATCTTTTTGTTGGCTGCTCGTTGGACGCCAGTAGCTGATCGATTCACCATTCTGGTGACAGCAATGGACACCCTCACTTCATACCCTTTGACGGACGAAAACCTGGAGCAACATATCGTGATGACGGCCATCATCGGTGCGCTCCTGCGCTCTGACATCAATCTGATTGGTCTCAGTGTCATGGATATTCTTCTGCAGTTCATCGCTCATATTCGACGGCTTGTTCAGATGCCAGGGGACCCTAACAGCATGAGAAGTGAGCCCCTTAAACCCGGAATGCCGGACCCGCGTTCGCCGGCCACCCTCGAGTTCGCCGAAAAGCTTGACCGAGTTGCCGCCGAGCGCAAAAACCTGCTGCTTCGTCTTCAAGAGTGCATCGGAGACTTGGCCACACATGTGTACTACGCCGATCAGATATCGGATATGATCTCCACGATTCTTGCAAAGCTGAAACCCGCGAGGTCGAATAGCGTTTCCGGATCTCCGCAGGGCGAGAAAGCTGATGGGACCCCTGGATCATCGGCGAATGCGCTTGCCGACGAGCACCATATTGACTCTCTCTTCGCGCTTACAGTTGCAAAAATAGCAGCTTTGAGGGCCATCAAGTCTATTCTTCTGGTAGCGAATCCCAGGAGCAAGATGAGCGGCAATGTTGGGCTTTCCAGAAACCATGTGCCAATTTCTACATGGGATGGCACTCAGTGGCTCTTGAGAGATCCGGACGGACTTGTACGCAAGGCGTATGCTGATGCCCTAGTTACCTGGCTCGACCGAGAAACCACAAGTGCCGATGGGAGAGCCCGAGATGAGACGGCGCGGTCAGCCATGAAGAGCAAGGACGCTCAGGCGGCGGCACTTGCCAGGAGAGCTGTCTCGAGCGCTTCTGCTCGGGAGAAGCCCGTCAAGACACCACGGTCACAATTCTTACAGCTCATTCATCTTGCTATATATGACAACGCCGTTCAGTATGTGGACTACGAAACTGACATGGTTTTGCTTCATGTTCTACTAGCCAAATTGGTCAACCAGCTTGGTATCAATTCTGTCAGGTATGGTTTGCCCATGATCTTCCGGCTCCAAGAGGATATTCAGGATGCCGAGACGCCAATCCAAAAGGTTCGCATCGGCAGCCTGGTTCATGGCTACTTATGGGTCTTGACCGAAAAGTTCGAGTTCGAGGGCGTAGCTGTCGGGAGGGCAATCCACAACGAGATTGTCCGTCGCCGCAGCAAGAACTTTTGGGTGGAAGGCATCAACATTCCTGCCCCCCTTATGGAACTGGTAGGAACGCCTGGCATGGCCCGGCCGCAACCAAGATTACCGCTCAAGGAGATCGAGTCAGAGGCGCTGCTTCCATTCGATGAGCGTGACGCACTGGTTGAGGCGGTGTGTGCAGGTTATCAGACCTTGACGACCTCACCACCGACGAGCCCGGCCGCTAGCCCCGGCCGGAGTTTTACTCACCCGATGCTGGGCGCCAACCTGAACACGATCCCAACGATCGAGACAGAGAACGAGGTGCCTGAACATATTCGCGAGCAAATGCATAACGAGTGGAGCCGCGAGATTGTGCTGGCAGCTGTACAGAATACCAGCAAGTCCGCCTCGCTCGCCGGGTCCCGGACAACTGGCACCCGGCATGGGGCAAATGGGGGCCTTGCAGCCAACGGCAATGGTCTTCGCCCAGACAGATTCTCACCACATGGCAGCAGGACGAATCTCCGTCCTTCTACATCGCCTGCTGGTCTCCGGAAGTCGAGTTTGCGTAGTGGCCACTCGCCCGCTCCAACCAACACCACTGATGGCAAGGAGCAAGTGACGTCAGTTGAGCAGCTCAAGCTTGTCTTGTCTGGCCATCTTGCGCCGCCAACGACCTCGCATGGCCAAGGGTTCCAGCAGCAGCATGAAGACTCCAGCAGTGACAGCCTTGTCAGTTATGATCTGACGCCCAGCGAGCTCTCTTTCAACCCTCCTGCTGCCGGTGAGACCACAGCGGTACCTGAGGGAGGACTGGAGTTGAATAAGGTGCCGACCTTTCACGAACGCAAGTCATCTCTTCTAGGTGGTCCCCTTAGCTCCCATCCAACACACGAGGAGGATGAGGATGAAGATGCGGCAGTGCCTCCAGTTCCAAAGATCCCAGATGGTGTAGATGGAGTGCGCGTGCAGAAGACTTCGGCTCATGATTTCGCGACATTACCGAGGCCATCAACGTCAAAGCGGAGCCTCAAGAGCCGAGGTGGTGGTGTGGAACGTTCGCTGTCGTCGTCTTGGATGTCGGCGGAGGATAAGCTGCCGGTGATGGACCTCCAGGCGTTGTTGAAGGGGATTGACAGCCACGGCGAAGATCAGCATTTGGGGAGCATTACGAAGCCACCTTATTAATCTAGTTTCCTAATTGTCGATTACTAGGCGGACGAAAACAAAGATTCAACACAAATTCGGGAGTGTCTAGGAAGGAAGGAAGAAGGCGGCCAAAAGCAACAACAGCATTTACATTTGTTTAGTTTGTCCAAAAGGGAAGAGGACAAGGGAACATGAGAACATATATTCGGGGAGGGAGGCAACTCTTTGTTTATTAATGGTGTGGCTCATGGAAAGGGGTGGTAGTTTTCTTGGTTGATTACGAGTATCTTAAGGGGCTTAATGGTTTGGGGGTTGTAGTTGTATAGCAGTTCCGGTGGCAGGCGTCTTGATAGCACATTCAGCAGCCTTTTTTTCAGTTGTACATACATAGATTCATCTTTTGCCATGATTATTCAGGAAGAGAAAGAGAGTTGATAAAAGCTTGGTGGTGGGAGTACCACCGTGTTTTATCATATATAATTGAATAGACTCAGGTCCACAGTAATACACGACGGTGCTGTTAAATACTATGGGATATCTATCTCCAGTTGAAAGTGATGTCATCTCGAACGTTGATCCGGGGTTGGAGAGAGCTCCCCTCTTTAGCGGGGACCAAGATCCTCATCGATAAGATAAGGTAGCTAATCCCTGTCCACCTTACCAAGCAGCAACGACCGCCAAGAGTTTTGCAGCTTCTGGGCCGCTGTTCAGACCCTCCAAAACGTTTTCTTGTTGATTGGTAACTGCGCAGATCGACGTGCTTCTACAGAGTATCGTGGGATTTCTTTAAGCCTTTTTGAGGAGTGCATGTATCCCCTTCCCCGACACCGAAAACTATTCACCTCCTCCCTCTCCTCTCGTACTCCAACCCCCACCGACGGGTTTATTGCCAACATGGCACCAGCAACAAGACACTGCCTCTCCCTGCCCCTCCGCGCGGGGAGGGCAGCCCTTACCTCCACTACCATCCCCAGAACAGCTGTCGCGAGTGACAGAAGAAGAATTCACAACAACCCGCCCCAAGAGGCAAAAGTCCAACCGGTGTATGGCACCGGTCCTCCTCCTGAGCCACCCACCCCGGCGGCGGAGTATGCGGTGGAGGAGAGGCTTGCGAGGAGGAGGAGGCAGGCGGAGATGCTGAGGCAGGCGAGGGATATTAGGAAGAATGGTGCGAACGGTGGGGGAAAGGTAGATCCGAATGCGCCGGTGCTGAAGAGGAGGTTTTGGAAGGATGTTGCTATTAAGGAGGTTGATGGTTTGTTCCCCCCCCCTACCCTACCCTACCTTACCCTCCCCAACCCCTGACCCAACACCCTTTCTATGATGGTGCTGTTTACTGATAATATATATGTGGTAAAGGCGCCCTCCAAATCCACCTCGACTCCCGCCCCCTCCGGCACCCAACCACAAAAGCCATCATCCGGCTGCCACTCTCCAAGCCCCAACTAGCCCACGCGCTGGCAGTTGAATGGGACCAGCTGCTCTCCGCGCAAGAAGCAACAAAGCAGCATCTCATCCCGCTCACCTCGATCGTTTGCCGCGCTATTGACATTGCCGCTGACGACGCCGCCCATCCTGACACCACCACCACTGCGCCCATCAGGGAGGCTATTGCCACGGGTCTGATGCGCTATCTCGATACAGACTCCCTCCTGTGCTGGGCCCCCCCAGCAGACGCAAACGACCCCCACGCTCCAAGCAGTTATTTAAACGACGAGGGGAAGTCACTTAGGGATTTACAGGAGGCGGCGGCAGGGGAGGTGGTGGGGTGGTTGACGACGAGGGTGTGGCCCGGGGTGAACATCGTGCCTGTGCTGGAGGACTCTGGGTCGATCTTGCCGAGGAAGCAGGAGGAGGGGGTGAGGGAGGTGGTGCAAGGGTGGGTGTTGGGGTTGAGTAGCTGGGAGCTGGCGGGATTGGAGAGGGCGACGCTGGCGGGGAAGAGTTTGCTGATGGGTGCGAGGCTGGTTTGTGAGTGGAGTGAGGAGAGGCGGGGGTTGTTGGAGGAGGGGGAAGACAGAAGGTTTGGGGTGGAGGAGGCGGCGAGGGTGGTGAGTGTGGAGGTTGAGTGGCAGACTAGGAGGTGGGGGGAGGTGGAGGATACGCATGATGTGGAGAAGGAGGATTTGAGGAGGCAGTTGGGGAGTGTGGTTTTGCTTGTTGGGGGGAGTGGGAGGTAGGATATGGGAGTCTATGTATATAGATGTGGATAGAAGGAGAGTGTAGGATTTGTGTGTAGGATATGGGGTAGATGGCTGGGAGAGGCGGCCAACGTAAAAGTTACAGTCACGCAAGTCGAACTCATCGGAAATAAGCTTGAATCGTTCATTGGTGTCCTTGAATTGCAAGGTATATATATATACGTTCAGGAAAGAAAAGATACAATATTCGCCCAGAAAGATACCCGCTACCTCCAGGGACGCCTCTTACAACAAAATCTGTCTAATGTAGAGCTCCCAAATCCCAGACATGTCAGAGAGTAAAAAGAAAGAGAAAACAATCATCAATCATATCCGCTATCATCCACCCCATCAGTCATTACGCTTCGTTTGCGCTCAAGCCAACCCCCCGCTCTTCATCCTCTGCCTCAACATCTCCTTCAAATGCCCATTCAACTGCTTGGTGGTAACCCTAAACAACTTCTTCTTCTTTTCCCCATCCTCCCCTACCTCCCCCTCCTCCTCCCTCTCAAACTCATCCAAATCCACATCCCTATACACCTGGCCCGTCACCGCCGCCGCCAAGCTCTTTACGTCTCTCGCGTTCGCCCACCCAGCTGTCTGCCCCAACCGATGCAAGAATCTCAGCACTTTTTCCTTTTCCTCCTCCCCTGGGTCAACCACGTCCCTCAGTTCGATATCCTCCTTCAACAAAAGATTCTCCAAGTGTTTCTTCGCCTTGGAAGCCGTCATGGCGGGGAAGATGATCTCCGTAGCAAATCTCCCCCTCAACCCGGCGTTGACCTGCATGAGGTTGTCCATATCCTTGTCGTACCCTGCCAGAACGATGATCATCTTCCTGAGGTACCTCGGTTTGGTCATGCAATCGACCAATTCACCAACGGCTTCCTCCTCGAAGCTTCCATGCCCAGTCGCGCGGTTCCCGCCGCTTAGACGGTAAGCCTCGTCGATGAAGAGGACTTTTCCTAGGGCCTTCTCAAAGAGGTTGATTACTTTTGGGCTGGTGTGGCCCATGTATTGGCCTATTAAATGGCTGGCGGAGCATTCGATTACTTCGTTGGTAGACAAAAACCCCATGTCGTAGAATATCTGGCCGATGATGCGCGCGGTGTGGGTTTTGCCTGTTCCGGGGGGACCTTTGAAGATGAAGGTGAAGGGGACGATTTCTCGGGGGTCTTTGCCGCGGCGGCGCATGTTGGCTGCTAGGCGCTGGTACCCCTCGAATTTGGAAATGATGGGCTCGAAGCCGATGAGGCCGTCGAAGAGGGATTGGCACTTTTTGGAGGCGTGGGCGCCGCGGTTCCATTCTGGGTCGAAGTCCTCACGGAGGAGGATGATTTGGGATTCGGACTGGGTGAGGTTGGCGAGGATGTCGGCTTCGGAGGTGATTGTGGGTGTTGTCTCCGCTGCTGGAGGTGACTCGGGGGTCTCCTTCTCAGGCTGGGGAGTGTCAGCTGGGGGTTCGGCTGCCTTGGCTTTGACGGCGGTGGGCAAGTCGACCTGAGCCTGGGCTAGTTTTTCTCCAGCCACCGCTTCCTCATCCTCGACTTTCGTGACTTTTGGCAGGTCGACTGGCTTTTCCTCGGGTTGCTTCACCACGGCTTCAACTTCCGCGTCCGCCTTCGCCTTGATCCGCGCACGGTATCGAGTCTTGGCTTGATTCAACAGGTTGTCAACATCTCCTCCATTGCCAAAGTTGGGACGGTCCCTCGCTCTTCGGAGCACTTCAGCTGCCACCTCCATGGCCCCCTCGTCAGCTGTGATCTCCTCCTTGGCCATCTTGAGCCGCAGAATCTCATTCAGTGTCTTGTCATCGTAGCTCTGGAACCGGAAGGCCTCTTCAAGGGGGAACCGTCTCCGTAGACCAGGGTTGCACTTCTGGAACATCTCCTCCATCATGTCAGGATAGCCCAAAAGCAAAACACAACGATCCTCGCCAGGCTTGTTGTGGATCTTGGAGATCATGACATCGATACAGCTCAGGCGGAACTCGTCCGACTCGTGGGTCGTGCCTGGTCGTCCGCCGTGGTAGAACATGTGAGCATCGTCAATGATGAGCACCTTCCCAATCGTTGAGTCGAGAATATGGGCGGTCTTAACTTCTGATTCGCCGATATACTGCCCAATAAAGTCTGCCGGTGTCTTGAATACGACCTCTTTTGTCGACAAGAGCCCAATCTCGGCCAATATCTGTCCGTAAAGTTTAGCAACGGTGGTCTTGCCGGTCCCAGGAGGGCCCAAAAAGACTTGGTTCAAGGAGGTCTTTAGTGGTTCCTTGCCGAGGACCTCGCGCCGGTAATTGGCCTTGGCCCGATTGAGTAGTTCACCAATTGCTTTCTTGACGTCTTCAAGACCGGCCATCTTTTCAAGCTCCTGCCAGGCTTTGCTCTTGTGCCGAATATCCTCAGGCTCGGGTCCGATGATGTCTTCCTTGGTTAGGAAACGGGTGTTGGGCTTTGGCGCTGGAGACTGGAGCAACGAGAGCTCGACATTTTCGCTCTCACCAATGGCCGAGGCTAATACAGCAGAGACAGCTTCCAACACTGAGATTTCAGACTTAGCAGGGGCCTCAGCTTCGGAAGGCTTGTCATCCTCCTTATTCTCGTCTTCGACCTTAGTCTCATCTTCAGCAGGCTTCTTGTCCGTTCGGCTGTCATCGTCAGCCTTCGTATCTTCCGCGACAGGTACCTGCATCTTGGTTTCAGCCTCGACTTCGGTCTCGTCTTTGGTAGGCTCCCCATCCTTGGTGGGCTTCTCGTCTTCGGTAGGCTTCTTATCTTCGGTAGGCTTCTCGTCCTTGGTAGGCTCTTTAGTCTCCTCCTTGGTAGGCTTGTCATCCTTGGTAGGCTTATCATCATGGGCGGGCTCCGTCTCCTCTGTTGGCTTCTCGTTCTTGGTAGGCTCCTTGGCCTCGTCGTCGGTTGACTTTTGTTCTGCCTCTTGATCTACCTCGACTTTGCCGCCCGCTGAATCACCAACTACCGACTTCTTCGACTCATCCGCATTTGGAGCTGCAGAGGTTTTGTCGCCCTTGGGCGATGCGGGCATTGGAAGCATCCTATACTTTAACAACTTAAGAAAACGGTCGTTGATCTCCTGGGCCCTATAGTCCTTATATTCACGCAGGCTAGACAGCATCTCCTCGTCGTCCTTAATTTCGTTCTTGAGTTTTTCGATCTTAGCAGCAATCTCAACTTCTTCTGGGCTCAGCTCCCTGTCCTGTTGCTCGTCCTTGGCGTCTGCTTTCTCATCTTTGGCGTCTGCTTTCTCATCCTTGGCGTCTGCTTTCTCATCCTTGGCGTCTGCTTTCTCGTTCTTGACGTCTTCCTTGTCATTCTTCGTGTCGTTTTTGTCGTTCTTGACGCCTTCTTGCCCAGGCTTAACAGCTTCTTGTTCGGATTTAACACCCTTTTGCTCAGGGTTGGCACCATCTTTCTCAGAAATAGCACCTTGGGGGTCAGGCTTGATGTCTTCACCAGCAGATTTGGCACTCTCATTCGCAAGTTTGGCACCTTCTTCCGTAAGTTTAACATCTTCCTGTTCAGGCTTGGCGTCTTCTTCGGCAGGTTTTGCGCCTTCCTCCGCAGTCTTGACACCTTCTTCCTCGGCCTTGACACCTTCTTCTTCGGCCTTGACAGCTTCCTCAGTCTTTATGACCTCCTTATACTCAGCAACCTCCTCGGCTTTGGCGCCTTCTTCAGTCTTGGCGGCGCCCTCAGGGCTGGTTGCTGACGGCTCCTCAGAAGCGGTTGGCTCTTTCGTGTCATTCTTCTCGTCAAGTTTCGGTGGATTGGCATCGCTTTGAGGTGCCGGAGGGGACGTCGGTTGCACCGTAGCATCGCTTGAGCCTTGTGGAAGATCAGCCTCGGTAACCTTTTCGGGCTCGACAGGCTGCTCTGCCTCGGATTTCTCGGGTGTCTCGTCCTTGATTGCGTCAGACTTCTCCGAGGGGACCTCGACAGTCTCTTTGGATTCCGTGGACTGCTTATTTGTCGAGTCGGAAGAAGTCGCTGGTTCAGTCTTGTCCGCAGAAACGCCAGTGTCTTCTGTCTGAGAGGGTGGCTTTCCATCCGAACTCGCAGACTTCTCGGCTTCCTTGTCCTGGGGGGCTTCCTCCGCTACATTAGTAGCAGCTGGCGACTCCGTCGGTTCAGAAGACGACGGTGATTCCGTAGCGATTGCCTTTTCCGCTGGCTTGACAACCGCGCTATCACCATCCTGACTGTCAGATACCTCTGGCTTTGTCGGCTCGGCTGAAGCCAGCCTCTTCTCTTTCAGGTCCTCTTGTTCTTGTTCCTTTTCTTCCAGTTTTCCGTTCTTGTCTACCAGGCCTTCTATCACGGACTTCTTAAGTACCTGTAGGTTCTGCTGTTCCTTGAGTAACTCGTGCAACCTCGCACGCTTTTTTTCCAGACCAGCCTCCCATTCCTCGGCCCGCTTATCTTCATTGGCCTTCCACACTGCGTGTTCCTGTGACATCTCTGTTAGTTAAATAGGTACAGTCTCAGGGCTATTTGGCCACTGACCTTGTCAAGCCTTGCCGCCTGTCGGTCCAGTATCTTCTCCCAAGCCAGTACAAGATCGTAAGCATTTGCAAAACCACCAGACTCCCGGTTCCTTGCCACCCGTTTAGCCACAATCCGTGGGTATGGCCCAGTTTCACCTCCCTCAATCTGAAAACCATTGTGTCGAACCATCTGAAGGAAAATAAGACGCAGTTGCTCATCGTCGTAATCCTTAATCGTCAACCGGCGAGGGAACTGCCATCTCCCACTCGGTCGTGAAGCCAACAGCTTATTCATCGCTATGTCGGTACCAGCAATGACAACCACCAGCCGGAGACGTTCGGCGTGGCGGTCAAGGGTATAGAGGAGATCTGCTCTCAACGACCCCGTCATCCCTTCAATAGAATCGATAAACACAAACACCTTGGAGTTTTCGCCGTAGTTGTTGAGCACCAGGTGAAACCCTTCGATATCCTTATCCGCTTGGAAGTCGAACCCGGATCTCTTCTCGTTGTGTGGGCTGTTGACAGAAGACCACGCCGCGCATTCCTTCAGCAGTGTCCTGTAAATAGTCACCAGCGTTTTCTTGCCTGTTCCAGGGTTTCCGATGAGCGCGAGATTGAACTCTTGTCTTCGTAGCATTCCCTTCCTGTTCTTTGCCGCATCGACGGTGCTCTTGATAGCGAGGAACTCAGACTTGACTTGTTCGAGACCGACCATGGCCATGAGCTGGTCGATCGCAGCGCTCTTCTCCCCCAGCTCCTTTTTGCGGCGTACCCATTCCTTTTCTGGAGCCAACAGCTCGACGCCGTCGGATTCCTTGGCCACCCATCTTCGACTGAGGGCGGGTAGGATGGGCATACCCGGTCGGCTCGGGCTTGGCTTTGGTTTACCATTGGCATCCAGAGGTACCTCTTCTGTATCGTTGGGGTCGGCTCTGACGCCCTTGAAAGGATCATGTGGAGGGTCAGGTAAGGGCGCGGGAGCGGGAGCGGGAGCGGGAGCGGGCTCTGGTTTGACTTCCTCTGGCTTGGCTTCCTCCGTGATCTCTTCCTTGGCCTCCTCTTTGACCCCCTCCTTAACTTCCTCCTTAGCTTCCTCTGGCTTATTCTCTTCCGTGGTCTCTTCCTTGACTTCCCCCTCCGTAGCCTCTCCCTCCTTGGCCTCGTCCTTGGTCTCTTCCTTGACCTCGCCTTCCTTGGCCTCCCCCTCTTTGGCCTCTCCTTCCTTGGCCTTTCCCTCCTTGGCTTCTCCATCCTTGACCTCACCATCGGCCGCGTCTTGCTTTACCTCTGGCTCTTTGGTTTCGCCGTCAGTCGTGTCCGGTTTAGCTTCACCGTCCTTGGGCTCTTCCTTGGCTTTAGCCTCCTTGTAGTCACCGTCAATGGACTCTGCCTTGGATTCCTCCTTCTGGCTTTCGTCCTTCTGGCTTGCGTCTTCGTTGTCATTGCTCTCTGGAGTTACGCCCTCCTTGACGTCTTCTTGCTTGGTAGCCCCCTCCTTGGAATCTTCAGTCGAGGTCTCCTTGGCGGCTGCTACATCTTGAGGCGTAGCTTGGTCTTTTTTCTCCTCTGTTGCGTCTGAAGCAGCTTCTTTGGGTGGGGCCTCCTGTTGGGGAGGAGGCTCCTTGGTAGCTTTCTCTGGAGTGGCATTGACTTGAGATGGTGGTTCTTCTGGGGAGGCCTTTTCCTTTTCAGGTGACGCCCTCTGAACCGCCTGATCTTTGGCAGTTTCTTCTTCTGCTTGTTTGCTGACGTTCTGGTCTTTCCCGGCGACGATTTCATCCGTAGCTGTGCCGGCTTGTTGAACGTCCTTAGCTTCAGTTACCGGCTTAGTTTCCTGGGCTTGGGTGCCAGATTGGTCTCCGCTTGGTGCTTCTAGAGGCTTTGATTCCCCTGATTGCGGAGATATGGAGGATGTTGTCCCGTTGGCAATTGATTTTGGTGGAGTTTGATTGTTCCTGATCTTCTCAAGGTCCTCCAAGAATTTCAAGCCACCCAGTCTTTCAATCTCATTCGCAAAGGTCGCAATCAATTTAGCGGCCCTGATGATGGATTCTGGGTCGGATATGTCCAATACTGGCTTGCTGATAGGTGGACTGATGGTTTGAGTGGCGATATCGGTGTCCGGTGATGGGGGGACTTCCACCACGGAGACCTTGCTGATGGTCAGCTTCTTGTCGTCCGAAGCATTCATCTCTGCTTCGGCAGGTGTGGACATGAAAGATCCCGTCTCGCTGTTGTTTTTATCGAGCACATCGTACTCGGATTCTGAAGATTCCGGGTGGTTGGGGTTGGCGGAGGGGTTATCGTCCATGATTGGGGCCATGTTTGAATTATGTGCGGGGGTATGGGGGCCGGAACAGTAGGAAATGGAATCAAAACCTGAAGAAAGGCGCTGCGATGGAGATATTTAGGAAATAAATGAGACGGAGGTGCCTGATCTGGTTGAAAATGAGTGGTTTGGCCGTGAAAGGTGATCCGCGCGAGCGTCCCACGTAGGGATTTGTATCTAGGCAGATTTCCAGGCTGCAGCGGTGAGAGCCCCAATGGGCAACCGCCAGCTGCAGCTGCTGCGCAGACGACGAGGCTCTGGATCAACAAAGCTGCAAGCTGTGCACCAATAGCGCCCGTGGCCCAACGGCCAACAAATGGACAGCCTCAAACTTCATGCAGGCGCCCTCTTTCCTCTTCGGATGACAAGACACGACCTCTCCCACCGCGTGACTAATCCGAAGCCAAGCTTTGAAGGAGCGCCTTTGTCAAACACGCCAACAAACATGACCACCGCATTTCCTTTTTTTTTTTTTTTTCGTTCTCAATCATGTATTGAAATTAGAAGTATAGTACATTTGCTTCGTTATCTCCTTAATTTGTATTGTTGACTGACAATGCAAAGCACTTTCCTTGAAATATTCCAAGTGTTTGAGTCACATATAAATCAAACCCATGTAAAGTCACATCTAGCAATAAGTTAAAACACATAACTTCACACAGTGGTACATTGAGGCCTGCTCAATATCATAGCTCTAGAACTAATCCCTTTTCCCTCTCCGTATTCGCTGCAGCCACTCTCCAAACGCTGTAGATCCAGACTAACCGGCAGTCCAGAAGTACTACAACGAATTCTCCAACCCTCCATGTTTGCACGTTTCTATGTTCCCACAAGAATTGCCCTATATTGAATTTCATCGACGGTTCGACAGCCCAGTTAACCACAGCCAAAGAATTCAAATTCTACCTCACACCGAAGTGCTCTGGACGTTCAGTGTTGTCAGGATACCTGGGTTCCTCGGGGTCCTCAAAGTACACAGGCATCGATCCAGTTTTCTTCCTCTTGGCGTACCCTGCATGCTCCTGGGGCGTCGGTTGAGTGTTCCCCCCTCTAGAAGACTTTATGCCAAAACACCGACTATTTGCCATTGCCATCCTTTCCTTCGGCATTCAAGAATGTCTATCAATCACCGAGATCCCGGGAAGGTTTGGACCGACGGATTGAAATGTTACTACAACAAGCGAGGGAGTGAGAAGATATGTGGACAACTCTGTTCGAGATTTGACCCTGCCATGAAGGCTCACATTGGAACTTTCCATCCTCAAGAGAATGAGGCCCTGGAAGACAAAGCACGCGCAAAAGGATGGGACATGGGCCAGATCGACGCTGAATATATTGTGTGGTTATCCGATCAACCTCCTCAAGAAAGAGACCCCAGAGAAAGGTTCTCCAGGAAAGAAAGGCCCCGTAGGGAAACCCCGCCGGGAAACCCGACTAGAAACGAAAAGCCGCACAGAGACAAACACACCTCCGTCGATCCCGCCAAACGCAGACCTTCAACAAAAGGATCTTCTAGAGAGGAGAAAGCTAGAACGGTCCCCGAGGACCCTGGCCGTCCGAGGTACTTTGGCATGAGGGAACCTGATGAGCCATCAAATAGGCAAGTAAGGTAGGTAGACAATATGATTACTCGATACGTGAAAGTTGTAAGATGGTGCACTGTATCTGACGCGGGATAGACTAGAGTGTGGATGCTCTTCAGGAAGCGAGATCTAAGTGACTTGGCCATCATATATAGGTAGAGGTGCTGAGACCTCATTCTCAATGACATTAATGGTTATTTACCAGGCCTTTGAACCGTTGACCTGGGCCAACCGTCAACCAACACCCGCAACCGTCAGCCAACACCCACAACAGTGGCCCAGAGCGGAACCGTTGGCTACGGCGGAACCGTTGGCCCAGAATAAACCGTTGATTCTCGGGAACCGTTGGAAGTCCAGGGGAGGGTTCTGATTGGCCGGCTTAGCCAGGCTTACAGGGGGGGTCCCTTGTATCAAGCCGAAAATGGAAGGAATGAGGGCATTCCCAGGGCAACTACCAGAGGCCCACGGCCCAGGGCATCACAGTCTTGTTCAAAACCTGGGATCTGGGCCTTTGCAAGGCGAGCCGTCTTCAACCATCAACATCACCGAGATCAACCACAGCCACACCCACGGCCACACCCACGGCCACACCCACCCAGGTAAGCCAGTCCCTCGCGTACAGCCCTGCCCAGAACTGACCAATAGCAATTGACAGGCTACCGGTTAATTGGCCAATTGATCGATCGACGCGCGCGCGGCTGGCAATACAATACTGGGCTGTGGTGGTGGTCTTGGTGGTGGGCAGTGGTCTTGGTGGTTGGTGGTGGTTTTGGTGGTGTGGTCTTGGTGGTTGGCAGGGGGGACCCCAGTAATGGATGTCCCGCAGCGGTGCGTCATGGTTGTTACCAACTGCCCATTCTGTTACAAAAAGGTCATGGTTAATGGTCATATACACACTCTGTAACATATTCGAAACTCCCTCGTACGGTGAAGACATCCAGATGATGATGCACCAGATCAGCAGAAACACCATTACGAGGGGTTCTTACCTCGACTAGAGCAGTTCCACAACCAGAGTAATTAGGATGGGGTGTGGGCTTCCAAGAACAATACACATACTGAAGGATAGGGAACCCATATGTTGCGGCTGACTGCTACGCCATACATTGACCACAGCCATTGCTCTTAGATGTCTAGACCGACGAAAACCAAGATAGCAAGGAGCAGAGCATGGTAGTGTTTGTGGAGTGGGGCCGGGCAGCTGTCAACTGATATCAGACGAAGAGCCGGTGGGCAGGTGTCAGGCTGGTGATGCTTGAGGGGTTGTTCCTTCTGTTGCCCACCGTAAGTAACGCCAGGGCAGACGGGCAATGAGTTTTTGATCTTATCCATCTTGGCTGTCCTCTAGAGAACATCCCTGGAGACTATACTATCAGACATTCAACCCCCACAGACCCTCCCGAGTATCCCAAGATATGCGTATTATAAACCAATGGGGAGAGGGGAGTCTCTCCTCAGCAGCTAATCAAGCTCACTGCTCTGAATGACAGGCGGCCCAACCTATTCAAGTTCACCAGCCGGGAGAGGGGTATTCGCCAGGGCTGTGGAAGCGGGAGTGATTGTCTTTCTAGGAAGAGTTTGTGGTTGTTGGATAAACCCGTGGGCTGATGCTGGTATATTATGAGTATTAAGCTTCCAAACGGCGGTGCAACCGCTTCTGCCACTATGAGCCCAACCCTAACCCATAAATCACCAGAGACATGTGTCTATCTCTCTATCTGCCTGCTTTGATGCTATTCTGTGCTGCTCTTCCCAATAATTCCTTCCCAAACCCTCATCCTCCCCACCCTCCTCCCCTTTCCATCCCACAAACTCCTACACGGCACCACCAGCCCCCTTTCTTCTTCTCCCACCTTGTATTTAGACCCCCCATTGACGTACGTAACAACAGGCACCAGCCCCTTCTCCTTCAGCTCCTTTACCACCGCCACGACAATACCATCGTCTTCATTCCCGGATTCCTCGGCAACAACAGTCTGAACAAACCCATCCTCCGCCACAACTTGCCACACATTCATCCCCCTCTGTAAAACCTGAACGCTCCCTTCAACAGCCCCAGCAATCCCCAGATGGCCCTGCCACTCAACCCCAGTCTCCCTAGGTAGTTCTTCCACCTCAGCAGCGAAAACCGGGGGTATTATTCTTGTTGACATGACTCCCCAGTCTGGTAGACTTGGCCCGGTAGACTTGTGTCCTTGACCAGTAATGGCAAACGATGAGTACTCCGAGTTATACCTCCGGTCCCAGATATCCGGTCCGTCTTCATCCTCCTCCTCATCATCATCGTCCTCATCTTTGGGTGGTGCATGGGCTAGCTCCCATACTTTGCCTGCCAGTTGTGCTTTTTGTCTCATATCCTCTGACGGGGTAGAAGCAGGGAAGAATGCGATGCCAGAAGTGAAGAGCTGAACGCCCGTCTCGACCCCTACCCTGAATAGGTGTTGCAGTGATAACACAGATTGTAAGTTAATATTTTCCGGTGTGGGAAGAGCCATTGTTGCCGGGACGAGAGGGATTTGCCCTGCTATTCTCACTGCTTTTACCGCAGATCCTGAGAACAGAGGGGTGGTGATTGCTTGCGAGTAGGGGCCAATATTTGCTGGCGCCCAGTATGACCTGCTTTGTACATGAAGCCCTTCTCTTGAAACGTCTGGGGAGGTGGTGCAGAGGGCGAGGGCAATGATGATGTTGATGCCCTTGGGTAATAGATCGCCGCAGGAGATGCACACCCTCGAGGGCGGGTTAGGAAAGGGAAATAGAGAACCGTAAATGGGGTTTATGATGCCGAAGGAGGACATTTGGCGAAGGAGGATGGTTGTAGAGAGAATTGCAGTTGGGTCGAGAGATTGGGAGGTGAGATATGCGCCGATGAGGGAGGTTATGGAGGTTGTTTCATCCTCGATAGAAGGGTGATCAGCAGACATAAAGACCAAGGGTTGAACATTTGAGGGTTGAAGCCCGTCAAGATCGGGGACGGGGGTGTCGTTATGGCTGTCGTCGTTAAGGTTGAGATCCCGAATTGGCAGTTCCTCTGACGTTGCTGCCAGAGCTTCAAGTATCGCCTTAAACCGCCCATCCAACAGTTCCGGCACCCTGATTTTCCCACCAGTCCCACTCCCCTTCGTCTTTTTCTTGTCCTGCAGCTTCGCCCCCCTGATACTCAACCAAGCCGTCCCACCACCCTCCCTCACCACTCTCTTCCCATCCTCAGGCACCACAACCCTCTTCTTGAACAACGTCTTGGGGCCATCCACAACCAACGTCTCAAACTCCCCTCCCTCCCCAATAACAGCCCCCCTATCTAACCCCTCCCCAAAAGTAAACTTCCTCATACCTTTCTCAACTTTATTCTTCCCCTCAGCAGAAGCAACATTAACCCACAAATCCCCCTCATCCAACCCCCCACTAGCAACCTTGATAATCCTCCCCTCCAATCCCGCCTGCTCCATATCAAGCAACAGCTGTCCATCATCACCAGCCGGAGAAGGCAAAACAGGAAACTTCCACAAATACGCCAACGGCGTCAACCCCAACCTCACCGCTACACTCTCAACCCTCGTCCGTTGATAGGTACTCAAAATAGCCCCCGCACAAACCGCATTCGCCTCGGGGTGTTTCTTCTTGATCTCCTTCAGCAGATAAAACATCGACTCTGTCTCGTCATGTTTCCTCTCGTCTACTTCTTCCTCCGAGTCGACATAATGGGAGTAATCCTTTCCATGCTGGGTGGCCCCAACAGAGCTAATCGCCCTTCGGTAAAGAGGGATACCAGTTGCCTCAGCATAAAGAGGAATGACACTGTGTCCTACAGTTTGATACATGTGGCTGTTGAGATCCTCTTTTTCCTCCTCCCCGTCATCGTCGTCATGATCAGTAACTCCAGCTCCGGGTGGGGCCGCATCATCATCATCCCCCGGGACGGAGGAGGCGGAAGTCGGACTACCACCCGGCGCCACCGCCGCCGGGTAAAGGTTGGCCAAGGCCACAACCCGGTGTCCATTCTTCCGGCAGTGAAGCAGCGAGAAAAACGAGTCTTTGCCGCCGGAGATGAGAGCGATTACATTCAGGCTTTCAGCCTGTGGTGGTGTTGCCATATCGGGTAGTTTGTACGGATTATCCTTTGTTGCTGGCTTATGCGGGGGAACTTTTGGTTTGGTGATTGTGGATCTTGGAACCGTTTGTTGCCCAAAACTGAGATGAGGCCCGAAGTCGAGATCGGTGTGGATCTCAAACTTGTGTTGTGTTGTCAAACGATGCGCATGATCCACAATCCCCACAAGTTTGAATAAGTTGTGAAATCTCCCGCCGAGTTAAAGTACGGCATGGCATAAAAATAGTACGAGGGAAATCACTTTTGGCAGGGTTATCGCTGGCTGTTTTGCTTCCCGTGCCTGATCATCTCCATCACAATGAAGAGCTTGGAGAGGTCAAAGCTCCTATAGCTCCTATGGAGAGCTTTAGCAGAGATGAGGTCAAACCGTAGAGATGTAGCGGGGTCATAATGGAATTTACCGTCCACTGTAATTAGGTAATGGAACATTAATGCAAGCTTCACCTTCCTCACCTGTCACCGGCAGTGACAACCTACCCACGACCGCGGTGTCGGTGTCGCTGTCAATGTCGGCACATTAAATCAATCACATCGTCTTTTTTAGCGAGTCAGTAGCACCGTCACCGGCACATAGAATCCTCGGAGATCTTTTCCTTCTTTTTCCACACATCATTAGCCACACAAAACTGACTCCGTGCGTCGAACCATGCTGTCGTCCGATTCTGGGGTCTTTTTACCCGTTCGGCGGGGTCCACGGTGCCCGCCGAGCTGTTCCTGGTCCGGTGCCTCTTGGTACGGGGCCCGGCCAGGACGGGAGGTGGAGCCGTCCGTTCGAGGGACCCTCCAGGCAATTTCGGTGTGGTGGACACTCACCGTCCAATTCCAAAGACCATGCCATCTTCATCAATTCAATGCTATTCCCGGTCCCGGGTCCATGGCTCTTTCCTCTCGGGTGATAAGAAATGCCCATCTGGATAATGAACCCGAACCCGGCGAATGAGCCCCCCGATAATATCAACAGGAAAAAAGCAAAGGAATCAAGATCGTATCCGGCAGGTCATCACTCTAGACAATCTCGCCTCGATCGTCCCGTTCCCCTTCACCGGGACGGGACACTATCACCTCTTACCATTCCATTTTGTACCTAGACCAAGACGCTGTGTCAACAACCCAGTCACTTCCCCCCCAAGGGTTCAGTAAATACCGATGGAGCAAAACTCCCATCAAAGATGACGATCCACAACCTACACCAAGCAATGGCACGTTCCGTTCCATTTCTTCGTGTTTTCGGCAGCAGCGGTCCATAGTTTCGTTACCTAGTCTTGAGTGTCCACCAACATCCACGTTCTGTTTTCTTCACCGCCGCCATTTTTTGCTCGGGAGGAACAAGTGTGGCAATAATTCCAATGAAAAAAGAAACCTCAGCGACGGAAAAATCCACTGAGAGATGGATACCAATAAGACAGAAAACGTGGGTGACACTAACATTGACACTGACAAAACCACCACCCACCGGGCCACGCCTGGCCGAAAAGCGGGAGAGAAGCCGTTACCGCGATCTTCACACCATCTCTTCTCTTAGCTTTATTTGTTGTAGCGTGATTTCCAAAAGAAGCAAGAATTCCCAATGTCTCGGGTCTTCTTGAAGAACCAGACCACCCACCATCACGGCCAGACTCTTCCGACAGACAGGTCGATCGATCAATTATTTCTTGCTGGTTCCGGCGCTTGACATCAAAATCCACTTCACTTCACATATTTCTTCTTCTCTGTTGGTGTAAAAAAAAAACGGCGTCAAATCAAGCCCTCTCTCTCTTACGTTCAATTTCTCGCTGCTTGCTGATCAAATACCGTCCTAGCTTAGCTTTCTTGAGAGAAAAATATTGTACATGGTTCCCAAGCGAATAATAACCTTCATCTCTTTGTCATAAAAAAGACACACACACACACCAATAAACACATCGCCCCAAAAGATAATCTTTCTCAAAATCGTCTGTGCCCGTAGCGGAAAAAAGCTTCCCTTGACTTGGCTTGAAGATCATGACCGGCAAGACCCCCGTAAACTTGGAAGCACGCAAGCAGTGAAAAAGCCATTCCCTAGCGCATACACAAAACGACAGGAAGCAAAAAGACAGTCAAGAATCGAAGTAATGTAGCAAGAAGTGAAGACAGTAAAAAAAGAAAAAACAATAGCCACAAAGAATCAGAAAAACGGTATACAACAAACACAACCCACATAAAAAGAACATCAAACACAGGTGTCAAGAAACGAAGTAGCAGAAACGACAAGGGATATCCGCCAAACAAAAGCACATTTTCCCCCCTCACACAAAACACGGAAGAAAAAAAAAAGTTGATCAAAAATGTGTTAATAAAATTATTATCCCGAAATACCATGCTGGTGAACCTATCTTCTCTCATCTGGCAAAAGACAAGATGATAAGAAGATAGACAGAGAGAGAGAGAGAGAACTTGATATCGACCGTGGTAAAACGGATCCTCCTTTCTCCTCCTCACTTTCCCAATGCAAATCGTGTGTGATCTTCTCTCTTCTGGTTCGTACAATCAGATCGTCATATTTGGCCTTCCTTGTCATTTTTTTGCTCCCCGAGCTTTTGTCGCTTTTTGTTGTTCCGTCCCCAATAAAAGCGCTTTTGGTTTTGATCATGATTGCCGTCCTGCTCCCATGGCTTTGTCAACAAGCCATGGGACGGTGATGCTGGTTATTTGACAGGGCTGGTGGTGGTACATGAAGTAGTGGACATTATACAAAAACAAATGTCACACACATAAGACTAAAAAGATATAAAAGGTATAAAAAAAGAACCCATCGTGTTTGCCTGCTTGAATTCCTCCCAAGAAAGGCAAAAAAAAAAAAAAAAGCTGCGCCGTTGAAATCCCAAATGGTCCCGCTTGGCTGGATGAAAAGAGTAAACCCCCCGTGTATATATGTATGTTGATGTGTTGACCTGGCCCGATGAAAACAACTTTCGACGCCCAGATGAATGATGTTCGTCATCGCAGTCATGTTCGGGCATCAATGGCGACGGCACGTTCTAATGCGAGAACCACCGACATTGTGAAGAGTGTGCAGAGAATTGAAAAATAAAAAGCGGTCGAGGACTGGCAATCTCTTACTCGGACCTCTTGCGCTTCTTCTTGCTTGACTCGGTGCTCTCGTCCGACGACGACTCGCTGCCTGGGATCTCAGCACTAATTTGGAACAACACATGGCCGAGCGTGTGGTAATCGGGGGCAATGGGGTGACCGGGAAGGCCGTGAGGGTGAGAATAGCCGGGAGGCAGATGACCAGCAGCGGCAGCAGCCATGTCAGAGCCATCAAGGAGGTCCAGTGAGATGGCGCCGGCTCCGTGGGTGCGGGCATGCTGGGAGAGATTGTCGGAGCGGGAGAACTTCTTGCCGCACTCGTGGCACTCAAAAGGCTTGTCCTCGGTGTGGAGCGAGCGGTAGTGGCGCTTGAGGTGCTCCTGGCGGCGGAACCGGCGATTGCATTGCTCACAGACGAATGTCTTGCTGGGGTCCTCAGTCAACGACTGCTTGCGACCGCGGCGGTTGGTAGGAGCAGCAGGTGTGCCGGAAGGAGTGTCGGCAGCATCGGGGGAAGCTGAGTTGGCACCCGAGTTGTTGTTCTGGGCACCACTGGCGGTGCTGTCCTGGTTGGCGGGGGTTTGGGACTGGTCCTGAACGCCCCCTGATTGGGCCTCAGCATCGGCAGCAAGGTTCATGACGGGCTTGCAGCAGCTGTTGCTGGACTTCTTTTGTCTCTTGGGCTGGTGCTCCTCGGCGTCCTCGCACGAGTTTGGTGGGCTGGGGAGGTAGCTGGCACCGAAGGAGTCACTTTCCTCAAAATCTTCCTCACAGTGGAAGGTGGTCTCACTGCAGGAGCGCGACCGGTTGTTGGCTTGCGAGAGCAGGGGCTCACCCAAGTTGACAAGGCCGTGGAACTCGTCGTCAGAGTCAAAATCCGACAAGTCACCGGTAGTGAAGCTGGAGGGAAGGGTGCGGTGCAGGTCCTGGCTGCAGAAGGTGACGGACACGTTGTTGGAGCTGGCAAACGAGTCGCCCCTGAGCACGAATTTTTGATCCTCCTCCTCACCTGGGCAAAAAGCCGGGAGCGCAGCAAATTCAGGAGCAAGAGTGGAATTGACTGAGCCGACGGTCAGGTTGCGCGGGTCGCAGAAGCTGTCGTCGGAAGACACAGAGTGCGCGTAGGGAGAAGGTGATGGGGAAAGTGATGGGCACGATGCAGGAGAAAGGAGGTCGTTGCTAGGAGGTTGTGTGCTGAGCGTGACAGTCTGAGGAGCCTGTGCGCGGGTGGGAAGGTACACTGTGGACAGGAAAGTTTTGGTCAGCTCCAGCACCCAAAAAAAACAGCCCAGCTGAACCCCGCTAACCAACCCCCAGAAGCAGGGGCCACTTGGCCCATTCACACACTCAACCTTGACTCGACGACAGTGTTCACTGCGAGAGTTATTCACTTCAAGCGACACAAAACAAAAAAGACTAACCAGGCACAAGTTGGGGTGACGAGCAGCTGGATGACCATGGTTCCAGGTCTGGGAAGCATTCGAGCCCCTCGTCGTCGCCTCTGCCCTTGCTTTCAAGACCATCAAGGCCAGAAAGCATGGGGTTCAGCGGGGTTGCGAGCATCTCATAAGTGCTTCCAGGGCTGCTGACGGTGCTGCCGGAGCACGAGAGCGCTGGAGTCGATGGGGACCGAAGCCCGTCGAGCTCCCCGAGTCCCGTGTCGAGCGCAAGCAGCGACTTGTAGTTGATGGGCTGTGGGGAAGCCACTGGTGTCAGCATGGAAGGCGAGATGGTGGTTCCGGTGAAGGTGTGCGAGAGCAGTGGTGGTTGTTGCGATGAGCAAGACGAGCTTGGTCGCGAGTAGACAGGCGTCGAGGGGAGAGGAGCCACCACGGGAAGCATCATCATCTGCTGCTGCAGAGCCGCTGGGTGAAACGGCTGCTGAACAAAGTGATTTTGCCTGCCCTCGGCACTGGGACCGGGTCGGTAAAAGAAGTAGGATGGTGCTGTTGACATGTTGGCGAATTATAGCAGTTACTGTTGCTGTTGTTGCTGTTGCTAATCCTTGCCATCAGCGTCCTGGTTCCCCTCTAGAGATTGTTGCGGCTACCCACCAGTCAAGACACCTGGACTTGTTCTTCTTCGTTCTTCGGTTGCTGTTGTTTAGGTATTAAGTATATTTCGGGCGTATTGTACAGGTTGCTGTTGGTTGGAGCGAGTATTGCTGTCGGCTGTGGCCTAAAGATGGTGTGGTTTGGTTCTTCTGGTAAGGAATGTCTGGCAGTTGCGATGGCGCATCAACAACTAGCCGGGTTCAAAGGTCTCGAGGGTTGCTGTTGTACATAAACTCGTCTTTTCGTCTACAGCTGCATGGGAGGAGCACTGTATAGGAGGATGAGGAAGGTGATGATGGAGGCGGTGAAGGGTGAGGTGGACGAGAGAGGACGAGTTGGTGTATGTGCTTGGGGGTTGAAAGAGGGTAATAAGGAACAAGATGTTCCTAAAAGTCTCGAGTCCTGAAAGAAACAAGAACCAATATGTAAATGAATAAGAAAGAGAGAGAGAGAGGCAATCACGCGTCCAGGTCGACAGATTTGCCGATGTGGAGAGAAGAGAGCGTCAGGATGGGAAGCCCATGAGGATATGTACGGATGGGCCTAAACCCACTCGAAAGCGATCAACGGCCAGCGAGGTGCCAGACAGGCAGGCGATAGACTGTGGGCTCTCTCGACCCTCTCGACTGGCACTAGGGTAGAGCGGGCAATCCTGGTCGCTCCAATCCGCACCAGCCCACCATGTCCACCATGCGCGGGTTCGCTTGGGTCTTGGATTGACAAGGGCCGGGAGGGACCAAGTGACAAGGGTCCCTGTCTGTTAATGGTGTTCTGGGGCATGTGGGTGGAGGGCAACATCAGATGGTGGGTGGCCAGCTTCGACAAATGGACTTGTGGACGCCGTGGATACACCATCCCCCCCACCCGCCAGGCGCAGCCATAAAAGTGCTAAATGCGGATTAGTCTGCCAGCACGACGGATGTACCGCTGCGATAATGGTACCTTCTGGGCGGCCACCCAAACCTCCCCGACCAATCCCACCTGCTGCCAGAGGCACTAACCTCGCTCCAGATGGCTGAGAGCTGCGGTGCCTGCGTATGCAGCATGCAGCAGAACCAGCAACAGCAGGAAAACTGTCTCCCCAGGCGTGAGGGGAAAAAGCGGCCTCTGCTAGCTCTGCGAGATGGTCAGCGCACTGTTCGCCGCTACGGTGGAGTTGAGCTGTCAAGGAAGCCAGCTCCAGGCTTGTCAGTTGTCATTCTCAAGCTGCCGAGGCCGGCCGGGTCCCGCAGAGACTGAAGGCCGGACGGAGGACGGAGTCTCTTTTCTGTCAGGGTCATCCGCTAGCACGCCGGGAGTGAGCCTTTCACGTAATGATGGGTGGAGAACAGACGAACAGAAGAAATGGCATTCGGGATTCAGAGCGACGCTTGGGCGTCGTACGCACCACTGGGTAAGTTGTTCCTCGCTCGCGGGTTCGAGGCAAAGACACGCTTTTGACCAACGAGGGGGACGAGCACATGCATTACATGTCGAAGCCGTCCGCGAGACCGTCTCTGCAGTCGTGATAGGCTGAGCGGCCAACAATGTCGCCCACAAAACTGTGCACAAAAAAGTCTCTGGCTGGGGCGCGGTGGTCAAGCGCGGTGTCCGACGGCAATCCAGGCACAGCCATTCGCTGCATTGTGTCAGGTCACATCTCGTCCCTCTGCCCACCGGCCAGTAGGGACCGCAGGTGGGTGACTGCAAGGCACGAACACTCCGAGAGGCAACCTGAACTTGGAGGGTGACCACCAGAGAAACGGCGTTGCGCCGCCGCTGGTTGGCAACAACTATTCGGAGAGGGTCCAGGTGACGGCGTGACGATGTGAATGCCCTCGGCGTCGACACGCAACAGGACGGCTTGAATAACCGCCATGGCAGGCGAATGACAGCAAGACAAAAAAAATGCGGGCGGGCGCCGGGAAAATCCATCACCATCACCACCGATCTCCAGGTACCTAGCGAGCGGGAGGATTCAGTGCGCTGCCTTGGTTGCTTTCATGCCCTCTCTCTTTCTATGTACGTGCCGTGCTTCCTTCGAAACACAAGGCGCCGAGCAAGAAGGAAACGGACCGGACGGTTTGTGGTGGGCGAAACATCTTGTCAGCTGACGATCGAAGGGCATTGAGTTGGCAGTCCGGGATAGCCCGCCGGTTGAATTCATGCGTTTCCTTTTTTAAAACGCAGTCAACCAGGAAAAACAGATGATTGATGTTGGTCTTTATTTATCTGTCGATGCGTCCCGGTTTAGATTTCCACATCATCCAGCGTCTCTCGGGCGAGAGTATCCTGTCTTCAGAATAGAAGCGGGGGAGTTGAGAATGGTAAATCGATGTCCATTTCTCGGACTATCCGTCGTAATGCGGCGAGGAAGACCAACAAGGGACAAACTGCCGGTTGACCACACTCGATATCATGCAATTGAAAGGCGGCCATAGCATCCTCTGTCAAGACCACCAGACGGCACTTTTTATCCAGGCGGACGAATCGACGACCACCCCGATCGCGTTGACCTGCGCCGGGCGTCCGTGTCGTGCGGTACCAAGGTGATGCTGCAGGTCTTAGGCTACGCGCGGACCACGGACTAGATGAGGGGAATGGTGAGCCTGATGGATGGTATCCTCGAAAATGCAACTCCCGACTGCTCAGTCACTGTGCAGGAGAAACATGAAACACCCGAGAGGCTGCTCGAAGGCTGTCGATCGTGACGAAGAGGGACCATTCAGAGCGTCCAAGACTCAGAGACATGTCGCTTTTCTCAACCGCGGGGTAAACTGAGGTGTGACATGGTGGGAGAAAGACGACGGTGAGAGCCAGCAAAACCACTCGGAAGAGAAGCAAGGACCGGCCAATAGCAAACGCGCGTCTGGCTGCCCCGCCATGCAACCACTTTACAACCCTGCCCATGATGCCTTTTTCGTCTCCTTCACACCACCTATCACTTCCATACTCTTCATCAGATTCCATCATTGGTATCACCTCTCATCTCTTTCTCTTTATTTTGAACTCGTATAGACAACAGCTGGGCTGAGAACTGATACACAATTTGTGCGTGTTACTGTGTACGTGTCCAATTCATGCTCTGCCTGCCTGCCCAGGTGGAAGCGGTCAAGTGGCATGCTACGCTGGGTGTCCTTTGCTTTTCTCGCTTCAGTTTGACGGTTGGTTTGAGAGGGAGTTGCATGAATCTGTCGCTATTTTTGACGCTGTCCAGCTACATACGATTCTGTTCACGTGTTGCCCAGCTTCGGCAACCTGCATCAACCCAAGGGCAAGCACCACCTGTCCTGTCTGAATTGGGTTCGAGGGCATCCAGTTTTGATCATTGCTTCTTCTTTTTTTTTTACATACACCCGAATACATGCAGCCTTCGGCTGATCATCGCCACCTTCCTGTGTATTCTCTTCTGGTCGCCCATGATCCGCAACAATGCGTCCAGTGGTCGAAAAACAACAGGTCTCCCATAAGCGGGGGCGAGTAGTGAGCGGGGAGAGAGCTGTTTCATCCTTTGCAGTCACATCGTCATGTTCCCGAAACGTCGAGACAACACCATCCAGCGTTGCAGTTGCAATCAACTCGTTTCCGACTTATAATTTTTGCCTTCTAGAAACGACTAATGCCCGACGATCAACCCCATCTCTCCAAGCATCATCATCATCGGCAGAGCTTGCCCTCAGTTCCAGACAATGATAACAACACGACCGCGCGTCCAGCATTACACGGCGCTGTGAAGTGTACGACAAGCAGTTCCGTATTCAACTCAAATCCTATCTGCTCGTCACACCTAAGTACCGGTACTTGGCATTTACAACCCCGCACCGTCTCGGTGCGCGGTGGGTTCAACACAGGACGAGGTGCCAGGAATCGACTCTGATGAATTTCACCACAGACAGCCTGATTCTCTCCAGCAATTCCACCTCGCACTCCACTGTACGCCAGACGCATCGAACGATGAGGGAAGCTATCACGACTATTCCCCCATTCCCAGTGCTGATCTGAGTGGCAAACTGCCCACATGTACCGAGCAGCCCAGAGTACTTTGGCCTTTTTCCGGTAGCTATACCTTGCATTGCCAGACGACGCTACTGCAGCCACGAACTGCAGCATGCAGGTACGAATGCCTTTTTCACCTTTTCAGCCAAACGAATTGTGTCTGGGAAAAATCTCTATCAGCCTCCGTTGCATTTTCCTGCTTTGGGCGCAGCAACGAACTCCTGCCGTCGTCGAGTTTGCGTTACTTTCTCCGTTGCTGTATGAGATGCCACAGTCAAACACTCTTCTCACGAAAAGAAGGTAATTCCGCCTCAAGGCACCCCTCATCGTCCCATCGAGAACAGTTTGGAGAATTTCTTGATCGAGAGATCCAGGCCCACTGCTGCCAGTGTCAGGTCCCAGGGGCCCCCTGTGCTCCCGCGAGACCAGTAACGAACCCCTCCCTCCCCACTTGCAACTGTTCGGTGTTGGTGGACCTGCAGGCCTCGGACACAAACGGCATCCTGATCCGGGAGGGTTTTTCCCCCTCCTGGTCCTGCTTTTGAAACCCTGACAGGGCCGAATCGGAGCTGCGAGGTATCTGGCCTTCCTTGGCGCGACACTATTCTCTCGCCACCATGGAGCTGGGACGAGGTGTCACGCACGACCGGTGGCCTGAAAATTCGACTGGACTTTGCTTCTACAAACGGTGACCAGAATGTTGAAATGTCGTGAGCCAACAAAAGGAACTTGTTTGATTCTGGGCGAGGCCCTTAAAGGATGTCACCCAGACGGTGGGTGTAACGCAAAGAATTCGAAAAACCGAACTAGATCCGAACGGACCCCAACCTGAGAGTGGCCTTCACCGTCTTCTTCGCACCGTCAAGGGATCTGCTAGTGGCGTCCACCAGCAATGCACTATGAAGCTTAGCAGCATTGCTGTTCTATGTAACGACGCCAAACCTCGTCTATTTTGTGCTCCATGTGCATTTGGGACCTACTATACATTTCGAAACATAAACTCGGGAGAGCATGACATCAGACACGAATATGAGAGTATGTGTGTGCTCCGCAATAAAACGCCCATATATAACGCAACTCGAATAATCTACCTGGACAAAATAACGCAGATTGTTGATTCAAGATGTTAAGCCACCAGATCGCATGCTTAATCCGCCACGAGCGGATGATCCGGGCTTCCAGATGATCCAGTTCCAGGATAAAAAGGCTTGGATTTCTTCTCTGAAAATCTGGTACGGACCGTTGATTGACGGGCCGCGGATTGGGGCCGTGTTTCCCAGGGATTCTGTTAACATCGGGCGATGGGCCCCGAAAATGGCGGTTATGCCGCCTCGGTGTCCCGCCCCGGATTTGCGGATGGATCAAGGGCAAAAGATTCTTTGCCTGTGCTTATTGCAAGGTGGCATTGACCACTCTCGGGTCCGGTAAAGAAGCCTCCCACCGCCATTTCGAAGCACAAGAATCTTCCGACCCCCAGGCTTGGGTGTCTTTTGGCACCGTTAGTGCCTCGCCGACGGTTTGGTTCCTACCTACGCCTAACGGAGGTTAGACGGATGCCACGGTGCAGTTTCGGCAGACTGGATACCGGTCAAGAATTCAAAACAACACAAGTCGGATGATGCCGTGGAAATGGTCTCGACTCTTCAGTAATAATAAATTGGTGTTTACACTAATGATACACCATCCAGAATAGCACCGAGATGCTTACTAGCGCAACTCTAGACAATTTTCTGTCTGTTGATCTCCAGAAAGTGCCAATCTTTCTTCAGTTGTCGATGGCGCGATATCACGATGGATATTGTCTGTCCATGCTGTCTTTGGAATGACAGCAAAGCGCATGGGTATTCCGCCGACGGCGATCCACTTCGCCAAAGACCAATTCATGCAGGAACGAGCTTTTTAGGTTCGTCCAATGGGCTGCCCCCGCGTCCCATGTCGATGGGTCTTCTCGAAGGTTTCAGGGTCCCAGCATCCCCGCACGACGGAGCAACGGACGGACCTCTTTCTTCAGCAGGTCGACTCTTTTGGCGTCTTGGACGTTCCCGATAAACCAGACCGCCCAGCACGGCCAGCAGCAGGCGGTGGCCTTCCATCAACTGTCAAGTCAGACGGAAAGAGACACATGTTGGAATCCACTGACGTCTTGTACCGTTCCCCGAGCTATCTACCAACGTCGAGGCGACGATATACCCGCTGCCCACAAACACCAAACAGTCTATCAAGGTGCTGCCGGTATCAATTGGGTGGAGGATCGTCACTTTCTTGCACCGTTGATCAGCACCCCATTTACGTAAAGCAGCTAGTGTATGAATATCAGTTTCTCCGACGCGATGTCTCGCTGGCTTGCCAAGCAGCCTGGCCTTTGCCTCTTGGGATATGGCCAGCGTTAGCGTGAGGACTGGCCGGGCGCCGGGTGCGCCAGACGACCTCGGCAGCCCCACGATTTGGAACGTGTGGACAGAAATGCTGGTCAGAGAAAGACACTATCGGGACCAGCCCCGGCAGACCATGCGGATCCCTCCGTTGATGAAGAAACACAGCAGCTTCTTTTGATATGATAAGTGGGGATTTGGGGGGTCTTGGAGATAAGACACTGCAGCCAAGCGTGTTGACAGCTTTGACTCTGATAAGTCTGGGCGGCAGGTGGCGATTGAGCTTGGTGATAGTGTCAAACACGGGCTGCATACGCGGTGAAGATTTTGTTTGTTTTTCTATGGTCTGGAGACACGACTATTGATGTGGCGGAACGCACTCGCTGACACCATTGCTTTTATCGATGTCGACACAGAGTCCTTGGTTTCAGGATTTTCAAGCCGTTTTGGGACAACCTTTATAACACGCAGCTGTGGGGGACGTTCTCATCCCACGAAGCAAGCCAACGATAATCTGTACGGCATCTCCAGATATCACTTCAGCGTTATGCCACGAACCAAAGAGGCAATCAGTGGGGGTTGCGTCGTACGTTTTGAGCGGTGACACACACGAGTTGAGCAGTTTCCAGCCATCTGTTATCGTGCCTATCGTACCTGAACTAACAGCTTCACTCGCATACGGATACATATTCGTACAGTAGTCTCATTGAAGCTGCGGTACGTGCCTGATTGTGGGAGCCTTTTCCAGTAAAACACCTTCTCTGGATGGATGCGAGAACAATGCCAGAGAGAAAGTCTGTCGTTGCCGCAATCTGACTGTATGGCACACAAGGCACACAACGCGGCGAGGCACCCGCGGCTCCGTGTCATTGGCCGCAAGTCCCGGCCGGCGGGTTTTTCTTCAGATGGGGGAACTGCTGCCGTCATTCCTTCTGCCGGACCAGTTAGCAGTCACCGACGATGTTCGGCGCCGCCTTTGTGCAGGGCCGGTACCAACTCCTGACTCTGGCACCTGTCTGTTGCGTCACCGACCATATTTGCCACCAAGCCTGTGAAGCTGGCCGCCGCAACCAACAAACAATTGTGTTGTTCTGTCAGGGGCCATCAGAATTTTTTTCTTTGGTCTGCAGGGTGAGGTCTCTCGTCACTCCAGTCAAAGATGCTCCCGAGGTGTTGGTAGAGAGGAGAGATGCAGCTGTGGATTTGTTTCATGTCTGTCACCGCCATTCTCACAAAGTTCCCATTGTCGGGAGGTTGCTTCTTTGAGGCGGTTCTCATGTATCCTATTATCATATTTCGTTTCCTTGGCACACGTGGGTGACGAAAACCTAGCGATAAAAAACAGCTGTGCTTACAACACGTTAAACCACCAAATCACCACCAAACTTTGTAATACCTTGATGAAACTTCCTAGGCCAACTCTCTAGAGCTCCAGAATAGTTGTAGTATTTTTTAAAATATTTTCTAATCCGAAATGCGGTAGTTATTACGCCGTCAAGTGAGTTGGGTCAGCATCGTTTTTGTCACTAGGTTTTTGTCACCCACGTGCTTGGATTGACGAGTTTGGACGTGCGGAAAGGCAAACGGCCATTCCCTTGGTTGAGAAAGCTTTCTCCCCCACAACCAGCATCTCCGCATACAGTCATCACCCCGCAAAAAAAGCCTTGACTCGGGACGACGACTCGTCGAGCTCACATGCTTGCTTTCCGTCTGTTGTTTCAAGCATTGCCCTTGAAAGGCTGGCAAACAGACAAACACTTTGCGACTGCTCACTATCTACGTGACGTGGTGACCTCGGGATATGGAGTAGATCTCCAGATCTACACCACCAGCCCCAGCCCGAATGGAGTGAGTCTCTTTTGGTGGATGGTCCGTTTGCGGTCATGGCCCACGAGAAATAGATCTGCCCGGTAGAGTGCCTCTATGCCGTACCGTATGTGTATCCTATCATGACAAGTTGCACGAAGAAGATCACCAGCCAGCCACGCGAGCATGTCTGATGGACGGACCTCCCGAAGGCGACCGGCCCTGATCTCGGCCCTGTACGATAGAAGAGATCTTGACTTCCCGCCGGTGCACAGCCAACCGGCCGCCCGTTGGGTCTTAACAGCTTGGTAGACCTAGGAGATCGCCTCGGCAGTTCGAGTTGATCTTTTCTTCTACTCACTACTTACTTGCTCTTCGGTCTCTTTTAATCCAGGCTATGATGGGTGGCGGTCGAGAAGACGAGGGCGATCACCTCGGTATCTAGAGTTGATCTCTTTTCTTTTCGTCCTATAGTCTTTCTTTTTGGTTTCCTTTTGGTCCTCTTTGCTGTCGAAACGCAGCTAAGCCGAGTGGCTTTTCACATACAGTTCGGAGTCCTCCGATGCGAAAGCGTCACATGGCCTTGTCTCTTCCACACCGTTGTCGAGGTTCCTTCAATGTTGTTTGAACGGTTAAGCAACCGCCCCCCGAGCCGCCCTACAGGTTAGGTGACCAGCCACATAGATCGAGATCATGTGATGGTTTGATGGATCTAAAAGGCCTCCCAAAGACTGTTTTCAAGCCTAGTACGTCAGAGAAGGGTATTGATACCGGCTATCTATCGTGCTGATGGAGTTACTGGCGGGTTGTCGACTCTCTGTCTACCTATGTGGGTCATTATTGGACATGTTTGTTTGTCTGGTATTACTTCAATGTTTGACCTTCCACGACATACGCCAACACCTACCTCATCCACATGGCAAACAGGGAGATAGGGCAGGGCATCAAGGACTCGAGGTAGTGGCGGGAGGGTGACGCAAGGGGGCGGTGCGATACCCAAATCTCATCGTCTCATTCATTGCTTTTGAGAGATTTACCTGGAGGACAGACATTAAGTGGTCTCTGGGGCTTCTTCTACCTACCGCCCTGATTTACAACGACTTTTCAATGGAGACATAAAATGGAGGAGGGCGAAACCTGCCTGGGAAGAAACGGACAACGTTTCTCGTATCTCGTATTCAGATCCCATAGCTGACGTAACTAGGTAGGTACCTTCCAGACCGCCAACGGATACGGGGTTGAGCGTACGCGTACATACACACTTAATGGTGGACGCGGGGCAGAGAGGGGCAGTTGGGTTGTAGTAAGTTGGAGGGGGAGAGGCAAAAAAGTCTGAAAAGTTGTGAAGAGCGAGGTGGGTTGTTACAGCTGTGCCTCTTTCTGAGTTTCTGTGCCGCTGAGCGCCGCATTGACGTGCCGAGTTGTTCGCTTTCTTTCCCTTTTGGGATGGAGTAGAGGTTGGAAGTGTACCTGCATGTGTGTATCATCTGTCATCGGCCTCGATCTTTGGACTGTGCTGTCTGGCTGTGTCGCGTCATCCGATGCCGGTGCCGCGCCGTGCCGCCTTTGGAGGGGCAAAAGGTGGAGGTGGGGGATGGAGGGACAGGATCTGACTGTTGGTGTTGGTGGATGTCTTGTAAGTAAGGTAAGGTGGGTGTAAAAGGCTGTCGATAGTCTGACTGATGTACGACGGCGTACAAAGCAGAGGAAGTTGGGTTGAGACGGATGGGTGGGGGGGGGGGGTGGGGAGAGGTGGGAAGTAGACAAACTCCTTTCTGTCTTAGTAGTTCTTGCGGATGTGCAGAGTGTAGTGATACAACTATCTAAATAGTCAGTCAGCCTTATGAAGAATCTCAAACTGTCAGTCTCACACAAAGGGAGATGTTTCACGAAGCTGCATTGGGTTGTGAAATCGAGTGTTGCTTACTACTCCCGCGTGCATGATCAACGTGATACACAGTAGGAGGTCTTCTTCAAAGTGCGATAGACTAGTGCTTACCTTCTCAAACTCAACATCACTTCAGAAAAGCTCGAGTCTGTGTTTTAGTTGAGTGAGTTCAGTAAAAACTGTGACTATCACAATGAGTTAATGAGACAAAGCGTGAGAAAAGTGACAGCCTCATGAGCAAGATCATCGTCCATTGATGAGTGGCTTACTCAAATATTGACTTCACTTCCCACCATTAGTAACGCTATTCGGTCAAACAAGACAAGTTCGGAGCCATCGTGTGGCGCCACCGTGAGCATCGGTTGCCCGGTCTCGGAAACTCTCAGCTTTTCTCGCACGATAAATTCCCCCGAGTCAGTCCCGACCGGAGTTTCTATCCCCGTGCCGGATCCGGAGTTGATGCCGCCTCCCCTCAGCTATGTCTACTACATTGGTTGTTGGTTGTATGTGCGCTACCACCTTTGGATGCAGTTATGCGGACAAGTGGCGGATAAGTAAGACTGGTAAACTGTGGGCTGTGGTAAAGGGGGGGTCAGTAAGCGCTGAAGGATTTTGCGCGTTACACTGATGGTGAAGGTTTTAGGGACAGTTTAGAAAGGAAAATGGGGAGAGGGTGTTACTTTTTTCGTGAACTGGAGTAAGTAGGTAAAATCTGGAGGATTCTGGGTGGGTGACCCAAAAGATGGTGTAGAGGCGTGTGTGTGTCACTACCGAATGTGTGAAAAAGACTAAGCGCTGAAAGATTTCGAGAATGTGGGTGTGGTACATTTGCATAATAAGAAACCAAAGCTCATGTATGCAAACTTGAGGTGATGGCTGAAGTCGAAGTGTGACACCTTCTCAAACATACATAGGTATTGGGGGCATCAAGGGGAGTGGTGCCGTCTCATTGCGGTTGATTGGGAGTTCCGGGTTGTTACTAAAGTTTCATGACTGAGAAAGGGAAAGAACTCTGAGAACTGAAGAGGTACAGCAGTGGAGTGTAAGTAGCTCAGGGGTTCAGGGGTTCTGTGACAAGGCCTCGGCCTCCTAAGGGGAGTCGAGTAGGTCAATACGTTGGAGATGAGAGACACAAGTCAAAGCTCACGCTTCAGAGAACTTACCTAACAAGGCAAACCTGGCTAAGAGGTGAAGAACAAATGTGTTAATGTGGTAATTTGTGAATGTGCTAATGTGGGAAAGAGGTAATGTGCTAATGTGTAAATCGGGTAATGTGTTAATATGTAAAGGGGGTAATGTGGTAAAGAGGTAATGTGGTAAAGGGGTAATGTGGTAAAGGGGTAATGTGGTAAAGGGGTAATGTGCAAATGTACAAATGTGTTAATGTGCAAACGTGATAATGTGTTAATGTGATAAAGGGGTCAAGAGGCCTAGAGGCGAACAGTTCAAAGATGATGGTGACAGAGAATCTCTTGCCTTACTTGCCCTGTCGAGTCAACCCCGTTGAAAGAGTGACCAGAATTGAGGGACTTGGGTTGCCATTGAAGATAGCGCGCATCACTCCAAGGGTAAGGTCCAAACTCCTGCCCGTTGTCAATTGTCTTAATCACCCTTCTCTAACTGACTGCGCCTTGTTTATGAGAACCTGGGACATCATCTCTCTAGACAGCCTGCGAAAAAGAATGTTAAGCGTATGTACACAATCCAACTGATCAAACAGCCTTAGCCTTGGATGAAACGCCATTTGGAAAGGTGCTCATTGTATGTGATATACTGCCTGGTCTGTGTGCTGGCCTGTCAACGCACCCATGCCAGTCCTTGTCATTATCACCAATATCATCGTGGTCGTCGTAGTTGTCATTGCCCCCTATTAGCTGTCCTCAGCACGCTGCCAGCTTCTCAATACATCTCCAAAATCTCCCCAATCACACTCCTGTAAATACCATTCGGATCAAACCGCTTCCTCACAGCTTTAAATCGAGCGAGATACTGTTGCAAAAAGATGTTAGTCACTTATCAATATTCCCACGCGAGTCCCCATAAGTGGCACTTACTCCTGGGTCCAAATGCTTCTTCGACCTCGCAAATACCTCCCTCCTGTTCTTTGTCCAGTGAGGTCTGCACGGGAACTCGTCAATCAGAGCATTGGCGACTTTGTGGTCTGTTTACCTCTCATTAGTTTCATGTCTCAAGCAAGTGATAATGTATTCCGTGATGCTTACAGAATGGCTCATTAAACCTCTTCTCATCCCCCACACTCGGCCGATAAGAAGGAAAGTCAAACATGATCGTCCCCTTTGACCAATCCACCCCGTCAGAAGTGTTGTAGGTCTGCTGCCCGAGGAAGTCAAAGTAGTGTCGTCCAACTACCCCCCATCCGTCAGCTTATGACAACAGCCCTCGTAATCTGGAGGCAACTTACACTTGATATTGATCCCACTCCTATATGTGCTCGTCATGATAATCCCCTTCTTCAACTCCTCATCAAACAATCCCCTCGCCCTCTTCAGCACAGCATTTGCCATTGTCACCGGGAAAGCCAGCTCGAGTGTATACGCCCTCAACCCGTAATCCCATTGAGCCTTTTGGTCTGGATACAACCCCCCAATGAGCACATCGTAATTCCAGCCATACACCGGCCACTCCGTAAGCGGTGTGTTCGTGGTCTTCTCCCTAAAGTTTGGCTTCTCCCACTGCCCAAAAAAGATCTCTTCCATGAGCATGTTAGAGGTAGGGAGGTACTTCCCGCTGTTCAGCAGATTCTTGGCAGCGAACGCCTCAAGGTCGGTGACCGAAAAGGTGTTTTGGAAGCCTTGCTGCTCGGTAAAGTTGACAGGGACAACGTCGTAGTACCGCTGGTGGAACTTTCTCTTGTAGGGCCACCACCAGAGGTTGGCGGTTGCGTAGGGGGCGATGAGACCGTAGATGTCCCCTTCTAGAACCTCTTTCTCATCAAACCTGCTCCGCAGTTGTCAGTCTAGCGCTGCCCAATAACAAAGGAGAAAAAGAAACTCACGTATTCTGCTTCGCATAAACCTTAGTATCAGGATAAATCTTCAGCTTTATCCTCGCAATAATCCCCAACAACCCCAAACTAGTCGAGGCAGCCAACCACTCATCATTATTTTCATCCCTCTCTACCCTCCTGATCTCCCCCTTTCCATCAATGATATCCATAGCCAACACACCCGCCGCCACCATCGAGTCCTCTCTGATTGAGCTCCTATGCGCTCCCATAGCTACACTCCCCCCAAAGCTGATGTTCCAGTTCGTGAGCGTGTAACCCACACTGGCACCCCTATCATGGAGGTACTCCGCCAGTTGGAAGAACGTCACGCCGGCATCGACAAGGACGGACCCGTGAGGGGAACCCTCGGGAAGGTTAAAGTCGTAAATGCCAGCTACATTTTCTGTTCGGATGATGATGGTTGAGTCGTCGCTGCACTGCGTGTCATACCACATATGGCCTTTACCTGCAGCTCGGACCAGAGACTTGGATTGGATGGCCGACTTGACCACTGAAACCATATCCTCAACGGAAGTGGCGTCATGAACCCGAGAGACGTTGTGGCAGGCTGGTGAGCCCGGTCCGTCAAAGGTGTTCCATACCAAGGCTGAAGCGGTGCCTGAGCAGAGGAGAAGGCTGCTTAGGCCCACACGCAGGCCGGTAGGAAACATGCTTTCAACTGTAGGCGGGGGCTTGAAACAGAAAAGAAAACAACAAGCAATCGCCTAGAGATCCGAAAAGAGATCTAGGTTCAAGCCTAGTGGAGCTCTCTCCAGAAACCGACTTGCCGGGAAGGCACACACGCTTTATATTCAACCACACAACGAGGAGGTCTCGTCTTCCTCCCCTCCCGACTGACAAAAGCCATGTTTCTTCGCTTCCCTAGACAGTAACCCAAACTCACACCTCCTCCCATCCCACCCTCATCCAGCCGCGGCTCATCACCACCTCCCTCCCATCAAACACCAAAGAAAACCACATGTGATCCTGCCCATCTCATTGGAGGGTAACATCCCATCCCTCAATCTACACCTCTCTCACCCCTCGTCCACCACTCATCCCATCCCATTCCAAGTACAAGATCTCCAAACACAACCCTACCTGCAAGCGAATCCTTTCTCGATGAGGTCCTTCCCCCTTGGTTCGCTTGCAACTTGTTCACAACGAATGTCGTTGGTCGTGATAGCGCCAAGCCGGGCGGGCTGGCCTCAAGGGGCAAATTGAACGAGCGAGCGATGTCACTCCCCGCGAATCACAACGCCAGTGCTGAACAACAAAAACGCGGGGAAATGCAGGGCAGAGATGCTACCTGGTCGGCGTTTTTTTACCTGCTGTCAGGGTCATTTCCTGGAATTTGAACTTTTTGGAAATCCAGGAATCAACTGGTTGCTTGAAGCCGCTGATCCAGAACTGTCATGTGCCCAATCATGATGGTGGAGAGGCTTAATTCTGTGAGCGAACCAGGCAGCTTGGGCAAAGCAGAACCTCTGAAAAGCCCATCGCTGCCCCTTTTCCCCGTTAGGAGATCAAGGGGGAGTGGTTACAACAAGAGTCTGATCATGATGTAAATTTTCTTTGACATCAGCAAATCGTCACCTCCTGCTTCTCTAACCCAAGCGAGTCAACACTAACAAAAGACATGTCCTGATGATATCCAACAATCTTCAGCCTCTTAAAGAAGTATGGCCCAGCCTCCTTCAAAAGGACCCCATCAATGAAGCCAACCCTCTTAAAGCATCTATCATCCAACCGCTTGAGCAAAAGTCCAAATCGTTGGTCAAAAAAGCCATGGTCCAAAGTAAAAGGAAGACGGAATAGAAACAGGACCGCAAGCTCTGTCTCTTTTCCCTCTTGATCATCAGTCAACGCAGTATCCATCCCTCCTTCTACCCAAATGTGATTATTTTTTCCGTCTTGCAACTGGTACACCTTATCCGCCACTCCCGAGCGCCTCGGTGGCTCTCCAAATAAGGTCTCCGATTGTGGAGGCCGGTCTTGCCTGCTTCTTACTTTGCGAACGGAAAACAGCGGCGCCTTCACCGTCAGCCCCCCGCCAGCCAGTCCCCCAAACGGATCCTGAGCTATCGATTCCACAGTATGGGAAACATACTCGGCCAGCGGCTCAAAGTCTGCCATTTTTGCCTTCCACCGGGCAGATCTCCTGTACCAGTCGTAGACAGGAAAATGAACTGCACCCAAAACCGAAGCCCACGACCAAGAAGGCGCCACATACTCTTCCGTCGGTATAAGCTGCTGCTGCTTCTGGGAATCCCCGCCGGCGGCTTTGCACCAAAACAGTCCTTCCAAAAGACCACTCTTCCACAGCCCGGCCATGTACTCGTTTTCCATCTCCCACTCGAGCTTAGCATCACCCCTCCCCTTTTCTCGCACTATCGCCCTTGCCAACCCAGCAATAGCGGGCAGCCGATCCGTCGGTTTCGAGATATCCCGCGCAGTGTAGTCCTGCACCATCTGGTACCAGTGAAACCAGTTATACATGCCGTCTGGTTCTGTATGTGCCTCACGGTACTCCCCCCTTGCAAAAACTGAACGTGAAAAGTTTGCCGTCCTCACAAGTCGTTGAACATGGCCGCCTTGCTCCTCTGGCCTTAGCACGCACAGATATCCATCCTCGCTCGCCCGCATAGACTGACATTCCCAAAAAGTTTGTCGAGTACCGTACTGCAGAGCACGCACGGGGAGATAACGCTCTTGTAAACACCAAGCTCTAGTACTCAGAGGCTCCTTGCGGAGATGGTCTGGTCCTTCTCCGAGCGAGAACCATTGATTTGCGTGAGGGAGGAGCTGGAGGCAGAGATTGAGGTCGAGGTGGCTTGTTGTTGAGGACGATGGGACAGCAGGCAACCGCACCACATCTGGAGCCTCCCGTTCACCGAGAAATCCGAGTGTATCGCCAGATGAGTTTGCGGCGTTGATAACCAAGTAGGCATGCCGGTAAATATCCGCCATTTGCGCTGCTTCATTTGCCCAATCTTCAAAATCGTCCTGAAGGATGCACAGGCTGTCGATCCACAGGTATTGAAGGCCCAAACCTGCCACGAGGATTAGCGCGTCACGAAATGTCTGTGGCAACTCCGAGATATCGATTCCTTCGTTGACATGGATGGGTAGTGTCTTTCGAGTAGTGGTAAACGGCGTTCCCCTAACTCCCCAACAGTGGCTGAGCGCAACGTAGTGATCATTTTCACTGTTGTTATCCACTTCGATCGACCCCCTTTCTCGCAGATAAGTCTTGGTGCTTCCGGGGATGATTTCGAGCAAACGTGTCGGTATCCATCCCACAGGCTTCCCGGATGCATGACATGTTTCTGCGTGTTCCCTAACGCAATGTTCCAACCACCGTTTCGCGATAGTGATGCTTTGCGTAGATAGAGGGTTTGAGGAAGCCACAGAGGCTATGCTGCCACCGTATTCTTCTGCCTTCGTACCGGGCGCAGCCGGGAAGATTTGAAGCGCGTCTGGAGTGCAAATGGCATTTCTCCTGATCCCCCCAGCGACATCTTCGTCACATTCTCTGACAACTCGTAGGAAAGCCTCAAGAGAATCGTGAACCTCGAATGACGATAAAATTTCCACGTTGCAGGCAAAAACCAAGTGCCATTCTCCCATTTGGTTCTTTTTCCCACCATCCACCCATGTCAGGCCCGGCTCAGAGTAGATGCTTATCTTTATTCTGGCCCCGTACCGGTACACTGGTATCTCGTAGACGGGGAGGTGAAGGTCAGGTGGTGGGTTTTCGATATTAAAGTCGGCCTGCAGACTGGCTTGCTCAACCTGGACCGCCCTGCTCTGGGACCACCCCTCCATGACGAGAGAGCAGAGCCTGCAGGTAAGGGAGGATTGGTGCACTGCTCCGAGGGTGGTATGCCATGGCGAGTCCACTGACTCTACTTCCCGACACTCGTCATTGGAGACTGTGCTGTAGACAACGGCGGAGAGGCCCAAGCAGAGCGTGCAAAGGTTGGCGTTCATCCTTTACCGTATTGTAGCCTACAAGGCCAAGAGAAGAAAAGAGAAGAACTCAACAAAGGAAGGTGATGGGCTTTTGTAAGTCGAGAACAAAATAAGATGTACCATCACTCAGACGGTAACAATGTTTTTGGCAAATTCTGTGGGGAAAAGGCATCACCATCGTGACTTCCTTCTCCTTACCTCTGTGGATGCCTGATCTGATCGATATTAACCCTAACCCCCTCTGTTAGCCATGTACCTGAACAGCTTCTTTTTGGGCGATTTGAACCTCTCATCGAACGGAGATATTAGCTACCTTACCCTAAGCTTTGCCCTTTATTCTATGCTTTGTCAAAGCCTGACCTATTTCAACTATCCAGGCCCCATTTGATCGAAGCTATGCCGCAGCTGCAGATCAATACATACGGCGTATACAACTTGGTACTTGACGCCGTGATGATCTCGGTTTCTTTTGTCTACATCCCTTTACTGTGCCCTCTGATCGACCTGTGAGTTTGCTGCACCAAGTGCTTGGTATTGATGCTGGAGGAGGACGCACGACACTACCTTACCGTTGCCGTACAGATGCATCCAGACAGACCGCCCGGGTTGTCAGAGGTGGTGGGGGTAAAGCCAGGATGGTTTCAATAATCTGATGCTGTGCTGCCATCACTTGACCGAGATCAGTTTGACAGGTTGTCAGAGACTTCATCGCGCGCAAAAATGACAACAAGAGCTGAGCTAAGACAGATTCCTGCCTGTCTCTGCCTCTGTCTTTGATCATGTCTTGTCCAATCTGATCTTGTCTCACCTCTAACAGCGAAGCAAACACTCGGAACCTTGACTATCGGATGAAGCACACACACACTTCACAACCTTCCAAACAAGCCCGTCAGCAGCCAACCGCCCATCACAAGCTTTTGACTGGATGATGTGCATCCCGGTATCGGTTTCTTGTATCGTGAGGTTCGGATATTCGAGTCCTAGTGTATATCAGATGCATGCAAACTGCACAGGACTCGTCACATCACAATCTTGAAAAGGCGGGGAGCACATTGGATGCCACTTGGACACACCCGCCATCCGATGTTTCAACTGAACTTTTTTGAACTGCGGGGCTGGGTAAGTGAGGGAGAACTGTCGTCCGAAGAAGTGCATACGTCGAAAAAGAAAAGAACAACCCAAAACAAGGACAGGGCAAAAAGATGGGATGAAAATAGAAAGAAACAAGACAAAACACGGGACGGGAGGGTGAACAGACTTTGAAGCCCCGAGTGTCCTGCACGGCATAGACTTAACGGGAGTCTTAATTCTCTTGGGGATCCGTGTGTCATTCATACGAAGTCTTGTGTTATCAAGTGAGGAAACAAAAATGGAATAACTCAAAAGTCTGAAGCCTTGACCCTGCCAACCTGAAAACAGGAGTTATCCACCGTAACAACTGCAACTGTGATAACCCCTCAGTGAGTTTAATGTCCTGCACTAATAAGCCACCAACACAAGCACCAATTTATACACCATCCCCAAAACCAGCAAAGCCCAATGCCCTTCACAATTCCAACTTCATATGAAGTCGAGGCGGATCCCAATACCCCCAAAATGACAGTAACCTCTTTCAGTGCTTAGTTATCATCACCAATCCTCCCATCGCCAGGATAACCCCTCCGGAAGAAACTCCGGCCCTGCCATCTCAACAATCCCCCATCCCAATTCAACGCTAGGACAACCCACCAAATCCTGGAAGCTCTCTTTTCTTTATCGTGCCTGTCCATCGAGGTCCTCACCTCATTCCAAACCAAAAGGAAGCGAGAGCACCGCCATCCGTAGCGCCACCGCTATCAATCATTATCTGCGGAGTCCACGCAAAAAAGAAGTTCATTGCCACAACGGTAACCCGGTCGGCCACCCACTGGGAGCCACCCATCAACGGACAAGGACCGCTCAGGCCGCCCGTTCATCCGTCCCCTGGGCCTGGCCCCACGGGGAACTCCACGATTCCACGAAAAAGCTCCATCTGTAGGGATAATGAATTGTTATCGAAGTTAGCACTGCTACCAGACCCGATCAAGATGAGCCTTCAAAATTGACCCCTAAAAAGACACTAACACCACCTATACCATGGAGTCGGTGACACTAACACCACCCGACAACCATCATCAGCCCTCGGGAAGAAAAAGACCACACAATAAACACGATAAACAACCTAATTAATGTCTGTGCAGCTCTTGTCATGCATGTTGTCTTTTCTCATTCTTCCCTTGCATCCAGGTCTCGCCTGTTCATTCCTGAACTCGGTAACCACTCAGCTCTTTCTTTCACTCACTGACACTGTCTCTCGCCTTTTGTGAAATCATCTCACCTCACTTTAATCCATCGCGTCCTTGCCCGTGTCTGAGCAGCAGTTAAGACCCCAACTTGAGGTTAAGATCGACATAGCAACCAACAACATCAGCATGACAACATAATTATCAGCATCCCGTGGCCGAGTAGAGAGAGCATGAAAAGCATAATTGTGACAATGCAACCCGGATGTCCCGACCCCAAAAGCAACAGTAGCATTCCCCCTACTGACAACTCTCCCCAAAAGAGGCGCTCAATACAACCCCACCACCTCTTCTAGCCCTGGGCGCCTGGATGAAAGGAAAAAGCACATGTTTTTTCTTTCTCGTGTCTCTCTCATGAGGCGGCATCGTAATCGTAGCGCTTCCACAGTCTGGGCATCCCACAGTAAACAGGGGTATAACGTGGACCACACCCCAGCAGGTAGGGGTGTGACCGTCACTGTCACTTTCGCCACTTTCGCAGTCTGGTGGTGGTGATCGTGACGCGGGGGTCCGAGCCCAATCACCCCATCCCATCCCAAGCCTCATTGATGAACGGCAGTTGTTGCACAATCCAGACCATGCTCACAAGGAAGTAAGAAAAGAAGACAGAAATGAATTTATCCCAAGTCCAAATCAATGGATGGCTTGGTGCCCCAAGTTTTGATATTTACATACAAAAAAACGCCCACTTAGATAAACAATCCCTCCATCGTGTGATGACAATGCTCGATAATAAAAAAAGATATATATAATAAAAACCGCCCTCCATGCATTTTTTGTTATGGCAAAAAAAAATCAGCCCTCCCACCTAGGTTGCCCATCTTATTGTGTCCCCAAGTCCCCAACGCCATGCCAAAAATGTGAAGAAAAAAAAAACACACGTAATTCCAAAAAGGAAAAAAAAAAAATGTTTGTTGATCGATCGTATCAGTGTAATGTGAGAAATCTTTCATAAGATTACAATATGTCTTCTGTCGTAAAAAAAAAAAAAAAAAGTCGGCAAGGTAGGTAGGTTCGGATGTTTGCTGCAAAAGCGCACTCGGAAGGGGGCGATAAATAGGCAGTTGAACGCTGTGTCGCGGCACTCAAGGCGCACACAAAAGCCTCCTAATTGCGCCGCATGCGATTCCAGATCCGCTTCATGACCCCCTTTTCCGTACCGTTGGGGTTCCAATGATCAACCCCATCAAACTTGCTCCAGTCCATGCTCTCCTTGGGGGTAGCACCCTCCCGAGAGCCCACCAGTCTCGCGCCCTCTGCCGGAAGAAGAGCACCGCCTACACCACCTGTTGGACGACGGGTATGCTGCTGATAGCTCTGCTGTTGTTGCCTTTGCTGCCAACCGTAAATCTCATCCTCGTGTGCGCGGAGGTCCGGTCGGGTGAGCGTCATCCGCAACGTCATCTCGCGAGATGACGCTGGAGCCTGGGTGTAGTTCCCGGTTTCTGGGGTTCTGACACGACCATACAGAGCGGCATCTGGTGTGTTGAATCGGGCGGGGCGGAGACCACCGGGCCGGTTCTCAAAGGCCTCTGGTGTCTTGGGGGAATCTGGGTCGGCTAATGAATCCGGATCGCTGTTTAGTGATATGTTTTCGTCTTCATCATCATCTGCCAAAAATGATTGCATATTTGACGGGTCATCGGCTAGCCTTTGTCGTGATTGTCGACGAGTAGCCGTGTCGTCCTCATTCTCGGGGGCTGCTCCTCCAGAAAGGACATCGTCTGAGGGAAATCCAAATTCGACCGCCTCATCAAATTTTTGGGGCGAGGCCAGGTAAACTCGCAGTTTCAGACGGGCCTCGGGGTCTTGGTAGTGCGCCGCAGATGGATCAAACGCCGTGATGGACTGTTGAGGGACATGCTTCGGTGTTATTAGAGACAAGGTGCGAGACTTCCGCCTGGTGTGTGATACCGGACTGGAGGCACCACTGGCTGGGGCGTAATTTGGCGATGTGGGCGAGGTGTTGGCATCTTTGGTAGCTGGTCTACTGGAAGAAGATACTGATGTTCGGCCAAAGGGGATTTTGGAGATGGATAAGTGCCGACGAAACGAGGGTCTCTGCTTAGCCGCCGGCATGCCCTCTCGAAGGCCGGCATGGTAATCGTCCAAGAAGAGACGCAAGTCCAAGTCCTCTTCCTCGTCTAGCCACCTGAAGCTGTCGAAAAATGACTGAGGAACAGGGGCGTCGTCCGCATGGTCGACAGGCCCTCTGAGACCACGGTGTGAATCCATGCTGTGCCGTATGGGTGAGATGGGTGATGGGAGACTGTCAACACCTGTCGTCAGGTTTCTCTGACTAGCTTGGCGGTTAAGCTTATATACGGCCTCGTCAGCCGCGTCAAGTATGACACTCGCACGCAGACGCCTAGCCAGCACAACCTGTTTCTCCCGGCTGAGCTCCGCTTCTTGCGTGGTGTCCGATCGGGTGGTATATGAGTGGGACGAATCAGCGTTGGAGAAGTGAGACTCGATCACTGATCCCCGCCGGATTTGACGAACGATCTGCTCCGAGGCGCTGCGGTCCTGACGAGCCTTCCGGCGCCTGAAACCTTTTGCTATGTCGTCGTAGTGCTGTGAAATACCGTCGACGAGTCCGGACTCTTGGGCGAAGCGCAGCCGCTCTAGCGTGGAGAAGTACTGCAAGGGAAGATTATTTCAGTGACGAGCTCAAGGAAGGGTGGTCGGTATATTGAAATAAGAAATGAGGGTGTGAGATACAAGTCGGCGACCTCGTGCACCCCCCCTGACGCCCCCCTCTGCCCTAGTACCAATATATGATAGCTTGACGAGCTAGGCGGGAGGGTGGCCCTGCAGAAGTGTCCAGCGGTTGGCGGTCACCATTCAGGGGAGGGAGATCGATGGGGGGCACATTACACCAGTCCAAAAGCAGCAGCGGGACCTGCATGTGCTGTGTGCTCAGGGCCAAAACGCACTGCGGTGACGCTGCAAGGTGCCACTCATGTGCAAATGACACCCTCCCCTTTGTATTGTAAACCTCGAGACCAGCTTTGGTCCAGGCACAATAACACAGCAGCTCATGCATGCAGCAAGTGAGCATTCAGGCACATTATGGCTGACCGCAACAATCCGTTCTCTTCCGCCGTCTTCTTTCCTTTTTGCCAATATGCCACCACTTGGTGGAGAGGGAGGGGAATCGCGGGGGTGAGCGCAAAAAAGAAGCAAAACACCGGACGGATCACTGCTCTCGCAGCAACGGCTCGGCGATTGGTATGTCTCTAAAACAACCCGCTGGTTCGTTCTTGAGCTTCTGAACGGCGTGGGATCTCGAGATGATTCCCTGGAGGTTGCGGAGGTGTCGGACTACCCAGATCGGCAAGTCCAAGGCTTGGCCCACCCCTCCCAAATCTGCCAATCTGCCAATCTGCTCATCAACTTCCTCCAGCCCCGAAGAAGTCACATCTTCACAACCACTGAGTGGAGATCATGACCGCCGAGCTACCGCCGCCGCAACCAGCCAAATATCCGGTGGGCCTCTTCTTCTTGGTCTCTAATGGCCAATTTTGGGATGTGAAGGGGGGACGCGGAACGCGTAAAGGTGCCATTTGAGAGAAAAACAATTCGTGTAGAGAGCTCCCATTGGGCGTAAGCAGTGTGCTTGTGAATTTGTATGCAGGATCCAGCACTTGCAAGAGCCAATGGCGGGTGTGATGAGCCTGGTGGATGCCTTGTACAGCAGTTATTGCCTGCCAAGCGAACAAAACAAAGTTGTGGCCGGGCGCGCGAACGCGGCTCCGGGTGCTACGGGAATCTAGCAGCTACCCGCAGGGGCTTTGATGTTGAGAGGGGTGGAATGACGACAACAGGAAGAAAAAACCAAGTGAAATGCTTCAACACACCTTTCGCTGTATTGCCAATGGAAGAGCCTCGAATTCCTCTCGAGTCATCTGAGGGACTGCTGCTTGAGGCTGCCTTTTTTGAATGCTGTTCGACCTCGAGTGCCCAGGCTGTCTCTGGTTGTTTTTGAGGTAACCGCCGTCCATGGAGGCTCGTCCGGACCCTGAAAGCTTTGATAATTGTCCATTAGATTGACTCTGAGGGCGTTGATGCCGCCTTGTCCATCGTGAAAATAAGGGACTAGCCGAACGCTCGTGCTTTCCGGTTGCCGATCTGGAGCGGATATGAGGCCTGGGAGACACTGCTGGCGAACGAGTCGCACTTGGATAGTGGTCGGAGGCGATGGGGGGCAAGAATCGATCCGAGTCCGTGTCGACTATAGGCCCTGGCATGGTTGTATGTGTCTGATCGGTCCCGTCGCTATCGTCGCTGTGGTCACCGCAAGACCAAAGACTGGAGACGACGCTGGAAGTTGATGCCGATGGGGACAAGAAAAATGTGGAGGTGAGAATATGGGACTTGGCGTGAGCGGTGGTATCTGGACCCGAGTCGTCTTCTGCAAAGGCGTGCGATGGGTGATGCTCTTTGCGGGATGTGTTTGAGGAGTTGTTGAAGAAAGGGAGCTGAAGACTGAAGTTGCTGTCGGGAACGCTGGGATCGAAGCTGAATCTTGTCTGGGGAGTCGAGAGTTCTTCCAGGAACAGGTGGGCTGCCCTTGCTTCTGTGATGAACCAGGGCATGTCATCCACAACGCCCTGCCCCGGCGGCTCCAGGGCCAGGGCCATCAGCCCATTGGGAGCCGCCGTTCCTCTGGAAATAGCGGCCCCCTCTTGCTCTGGGGTGATGGCAGGGGCGTCTGGGCTGTCCATCTCGCTACTGGCTTGTGGTGGCCGAGGCCGCGATGTTCCCTGCTGGCAAAATCAGGGTCCAGCCAGTTGGGCAGCCAAGACCAGACCAGGGGTTGGCACGCAGAGCCAAAGGCCCAAAACGTTCAAGGCAAACGTTTAAGGAAAAGCCGTTGCGCGAGTGAGCCACAAAATCGTCATTTTTGAGACCAACCCCGGAAGATCGTGTGCTTCAAGTCAAGAATTTAGCGGTGGGAATCGTGATATCAATTGTTGTTGTTGGGGCAGTTCATGCGATATAGCTCAGCTGTCAAGGTATACCCTCTTAAGACGGGTGATAATAGAATTGGCCGAGCTCCCGTCCCGTCCAATACCTTCCTAGCACCTTTTCAAGCACCGAATCGCCGTGATGTGATGGTTTTGGCGGTTGGCAACAGCCGTGATTATGCCGGACGGGGTTAAACTGGCGCTGCCTGAGATTGATGAGCGACGGATGGCGATCTGGCCCCGTGGTGATGTTGTCTGTTGAAAACTTCGAGTTGCTCATGTCGCAACTCGTGATTGGGGAAGACCTTTCTCTTAACAGTAAGTCAGCTTTGCAATTCTTGGGCTCTGCAGCTCTGCAGCGCAGTCGGGTTTCAAGCTACGAGGTGGAGGCTGGCAACACCCTCTTAGACCCGATTCGGAATATTTGCTATGGGTTTCACTGATGAATACACTAAGGTGCGGTTCTGGGGCGCGGCGGCCACCTTACTCTTTCCCCAGGGTGGGGGACGGGAATCTGCAACATGGTCCCTCCCTTTTTGGGCCATCTGAGGGACGCCGACTCCGATGCCAAACATGTCAAGATCTCTACGGCTTTGGCTGACTCCGTACTAAGACCTACGGCAAAAGAGCATCCCGGGTCCCTGTCCCCCTATATCAGGCGTCGTATATCTCCAACGCTGGCTTTATGAGGCTGCGGCAGCTCGCAGCACCAGCCCACGCGCTGAAACAGTGTTCCAAGCCTCCAGCTTACTAATGAGAGACGACATCGAGAGCGAGCTCGCAATTGAGGGCAGCTTGAGCTTTCACGTGTTAGTAACCTCGTCGTTTGTCCAAGCTAACACCACTATCCGTAACAAAAAGCTGCATAAGTGGAAAAACGTTGGCAAAAAAAAAACCTTGTTATCGATCTCATCAGTGAGCTGGCAATGCGGGGTGAGTGAGATCCTGCGAACACTGTCTCCACCTAGTGTCTCGCCTGACAAAAACTCACCAATGGGTAGCGTCCCTCTCGGGGAAGCAAGGATGCGCGGGGTTCTTCAGGGGTCCCCCTGATGAACGTTTGTTTCCAGAAGCAGAATCGAAGAAACATCGCGATGCCCAGAGGACCACTTCGCGTCTCGCTGGGCCAGATCTTCCGCATCTGTGTGCAACATAGATTCCCACCGACCGACACGTGTCGCTCAGTCACCGCACCTCCCTAACCCCGCAACCTGACTGCATCACTCTTTTTTGCAAAGTTGAAACAGCCGCGACTCCTAGCAACCGTCTTTTCACCGTTCGCCAAACCATGTCGCCATTCCATCGCGGGTGAGGTTTCGGTATCTCGGCTAACCTGTACCTGCGCAAGAAAAAGCCTCTGGGTGGAGGGGAGCTTACCGCTAATCCTTGGGTACCACTTTCAGCCTGTCTCGGTAGGCCATCATTGAAGAACATCTCCGCCCTTTGAGTTTCCATGTATCCATTGTCACGCAGTTTGTGCAGCCCAAGCGTGGACTATTGCGGTGAAGGTAGGCTGATCGTTCTGGATTTCCTCATTGATAAGCGGGCCAACGTATGGACTATTTGCTAATCAAGTCAGTTGTTTGTGCCTACTTCATAACTGTGCCCACACCACACGCCATAGAGGCGAAGAATCAATATTCAGCAATCAATAATCTCGGGCCTGGTGTTGAGTGTCTATTCGATTTGGCCATGCCGCCTGGAAGAGAACGGCTCAGCAAATACTGAACACAAAACCCATATTGTTCAAGGGCGGTGTTGTGCAACACTTCGATGTTGTGCTCACTTCTCTTGTTCAGCCTCGCGTTTTTCTCCCACTGTCGATGATGAACCCCCATGTTTTACCTGGCAAGGGCTTGATTCATCATGGATCTGTCCCGCCGGTCCCTTGTGGCTTAATCCGGCTAACCGTTTAATAGGCGATCAGGTGGGATGGCGGACGATGGGTCCAGACATCCGGTTCGGCATGGCAGCCCCGAGATCTGAAGATCGAGTATCAGAATAGTTGTGCCTGGGCCCTTACATCCCTTGCTAGGGGCGGCAATCGTAAACACTGTCGTCGTCCGTCCATCCGGTAATCCGAACGCAGGGCAATCAATTCGGGTGGGTGCAGCGCAGAAGGAGAATCGACACTGCATTGTTGTACTTCTGGTTGGTTGCCGTATCAATGCAGGAGCCCGTATGGAAGGAGTTGATCGTGAGTGAATCCCAATTTCTTTGTGGATTTGACAATGTCCTTGGCTGGTTACTCAACCCCCACGGCCAAGGCAAGGAAAGGATACGAGGCGAGATCCGGCGACCCGGGAGGGGCCTCGATCCCCTGAACCTGGCCTCTTGTCATGTTGGAGGTGGCATATTCCGTCTATGAGGTCAACATCTGGTCTTTGAGGGATGCCTGGGAGGTGCTGCCCTGTTGGGAGTCTTGCCGGAGTCAAACAAGGAGGGACAGGGTTTTCTGTGCCGCCGAGGAGTCCGGCGGTGAAGTCGCCCGAATCCTACCTATCGGTGGGTTTGAACTGAAGGACGTGCTCCCTGTGGATGATCCTGAGCAGTTTCAAGCACGAAGTGAGCGCCCTTCTTCACCGCCTGTGAGAGGCGGGGTGCGAAGGCTAAGGACCACAGTGTGAACCTGGAGCAACGGCGGAATCAAGCATCGCAAATGTACAACCGAGCTCTGATCATGAGGTGCTGTCTGCATCGAATGGTTCCTGAGAAATTCTGCCCTGCAACGTAGTATTCTGAGGATGCTCACTTTGTAGGAAAGAGCTTCACAGTGATCGTGTCTGGTGATTGATGAAGACCCCTGTCTTACCAGTCGAACAGCCAATCAGAATCAGGCTGGTTTCCCAAGGAAGCAACAGCCTATCACCATGCAACCAAGATTCGAATGCCCCTCATCGTCAACCTCATCGGCTCTCGAGTCCCAACCTCAAGCACTGTATTAGATGCATTTTCCTACCAATTTGTTCAGATTACGTCTAGAAAACTCTGATTCTTCTCTATCGCCTCCGTTTCAGCGCACATAGCATGTCATTATTCGTTTCGCCTTCCCGTTTGACACAGATTTCGCCTTCACCGTTCACCAGTTCCCCGCCTCTACTGTATCAGATGCAAACCACTCCTGCCGCACGCATCACGACCAAGGCCAGCAGACCCTCTCTGAAAACCCGGAAACCGTTGACAAAAGCAGACGTCCTCCGCATCGGCACCAGACGCAAAACGCCACCAAACAAACCATCAGAACGCCTTCCCGATCTGATCTGGCCGGAGTCACATCACCAACGTCATTGCTGCATTTCATCTACTCGGGAATTCCTAACTAGGCGGCCGAGTCCTTTGGCAGCGTGTCGATCGGGTCGTAGTACTCGTAGAGCTTGTTCTCCTTGTCCCGTCCCGTCACCGCCGGAGCCCTGTAAGTGGACAGCCCTGTCTTTTGGTCATATGATTCGTATGAGCAGGCCAAACGCTTACCGCCACCACCAGGAAGATCGACGACGAACTGGGGCATCATGAAACCCGCGATGGAGCCGCGGATCCGGGCCTCGAGGTCGAGAATAGTCTGCAGAGGGGTTCGCAGATGCTCGACTCTCTCCACCATGTCGCACTGGTAGACATAGTACTGTGTCTGCGTCAGCAACGTCTGCCACATCACTTGCCACTGTGCACACGCAGCTTGGCTACATCGACAGAAGACTACTTACAGGGAAGACCTTATTGTCGGCAAGATCGCGAATCAGCTTCGACATGGTATCGACATCGTCGTTCACGCCCCGCAGAAGCACCGTCTGGTTTCGAACCATGACGCCTTCCTCAAACAGCTTTTGGCTGGCCTCCTTGCTAATCCACGAGATCTCGTTGGGATGGTTGAAGTGAGTGTGCCAAGCAACAGCTTTGCCGGCCTTCTTCGCTTTGTTGGAGATGTCAATGAGGGCGTTGACCCAACCGTCAGACTCGTCCAGCACCCGGGTCGGGGCCACCGCCAGTCCCTTGGAAGCGAAGCGGAAGCGCTTGATGTTTGGCATGCTAATCAGCCTCTCACCAATCATGGTGAGCTGCTCGGGCTGCAGGTAGTAAGAGTCGCCACCAGACACGACAATATCCTGCAGGGCAGGCGTGTTCTCGATGTACGTGAAGGCCTCTTCCCATCTCTTGCGGGTCGGCTTCAGAGATGCCTTGGTGACAGTGTCAGTATCGGCTCCCACAGCGTAGGACCGCGTGCAGAACATGCAATAAGTCGGGCACACCGAGGTTGCTACCGGTCTGTCAGCAGGCTACTACCTACATACAAACATCGGCAAACTTACGCAAAAAGAGAGCCTTGTCGTCGTACCGGTGAACGAGGCCCTTGACCGGGGAATCGGCTTCCTCGTGGAGCGAATCAAGCGTCAACTTGGGGTGATCGGGAATGAGCACCGACTTCAGGGGAAGAAACTGGCGAATGATGGGGTCGTGCCGAGGGTCCTTCCAGTTCACCCGACTCAAGATATACGGACTGACCAAACCATCAGCATACACATCGAGGGTGTTCAGTAATGTCGGGTCCAACTCACGTCATTCGAATGGCCATGGTTGCAGCAGCTACACCTTCCATGACATCTGCAATGAATTCGTCACGAGTTTGCATCTCTGTGCCGGCCTCATTGAGAGGTACCTCCTCCGGAACGACAGCCTGCAGGAACTTGAACAGCTTGGCTGTGCCCTGTACCGTGTTGGCAATCTAGTGGAGGCATGTGTGAGCTCACGGCCAGTTCTTGATGAAAGGGGAAGTTGGTGGCGCTAAACTTACGCTCCAGCGATATGAAAGAAAGTCCTGGGCGGACACATTCTGCCAGACAGGCACCTCGCGCCAGAACTCATCCCGGTCTTGGGGGAACGCGGTAGCAACAGGGCGTACGATTGGGGCAGGAGCAGTGCTTTTGGCTGCGTTTTTGCTGTTTAACAAGAGCGGGATGTCATTGGTGGTGGTATCGAGGCCTTTGCCTACATCGGCGACCTGAGCCTGGCGCCGAGGCAGTGCTGCAACGGTGCGAGCCAAAGCAGGGGCGCGGAGGTGAACCGAAGGTCCATGACGAGACAGCAAAGAAAGCATGTTGTTGGGTTTGGGGTGAAGGATGTCGAGAGGTGATATCGAGCGGTTCTTTGCTAGAGAACCGGTGGCCGTCAAAAGGATAGAGTTGGCGGGTCTTATGTGTCGACAGGTAAGAGGCCTCTATCTCCCTGCCTTGGTGCTGACAGAGATGGCGGAATATTTGAAGATCGAGGTACAGCAAGTGCTACTTATACTGCCCGTCCTGAGCCTCAGAGACCAGATGGTGTGGTGATAATACTGACGAGAGTAAATCGCAGAGGTCGGGTATCACACGGTGCCGTTGCTCCGCGTCACACTATTCACTATACAAGTACTCAATGGCCCTCTGACAACAGCAACGAGCTCAGGCGACCGAGTAAATTGATTGGTGCTTTGTGCGAACCGCTCCTGACTAGGCACGGCGAAGCAGCTCGGCCTATTTTTCACTTAAAGTTCCTTCCCCCCCATGATTGTTAGCATTCACTCCGCCCCCACGAAGTTGCGTGCTTCGGGACCGACACACTCACCAGCTGGCCGCCAGTCTACCTGACGTTCCAAAGTCGCCGCAAATTGCCTTGGACGATCGAGAACCAAAATGGTCGGCCGGTACTATCGAAGATGTTTGCTGTTGTGGTAAGCCTCGGCCCTGCGCTCTTGCCTACATCACCCTCTTCTCACTGTGCTTACAGCTCAACAATCACATCAACTTTGATGATAGGCCGTTGGAATGATGAGACACTGTGGATCTTGCTGTTTGACTGCACAACTTTCCTCTCAAGTCTCCAGGTGTGCGGCCGAAATGCGGCCGGAAGGCAGTGATGGTTGCTTAACACCTTCCCATCCCAGACCTCCCCTATTTACCGCCCCCGTTAGCAATGGTGTCAGTATGAGCAGAGGTGACCCCGATATCTGATCTTGATGGTGGGGGACAACATACCGTGTTGGAGCAAGACCGAGCTGGCTTGGTCTTGCTGGGCTCCTCAGTGTCTCTTGCAGTTCCTGCGGCGTGGTATAAACACACCGTGACGCCGGTTGACCGTTGGGATTTGGGTCTGCTGGACTGGAGCTAACGCCGCCTCAAGGAACAGTCTGAGTCGGATTCGGCTCAGGGGCGGAATTTTCGTAGCGTTGAGCCAAAGTCGTCAGAGATTTTAACTTTTCTGCGTTGCCGCCACCGCCCTCATATACCTTTCCAGCCATGGTGAAATTCGATCTAGGAAGCTCCAACAGCACGACACCGCCAGCGGAAGAAATCAAGATGAAGTACGGAACACATCCTGCATGCATGCAAGTAGGAGACTCGAGTGCTTAAGAAAGTGAGATCTGACAAGCCCCTTGCTTCAGACATCTAGATCGTCAGTCGGTTTCGGCTCATGCTGAAAAGCCACCGCAGATGGCAGCGCCGCAAACCAGGGACTTGGAGTATGCAGATGCCGGTTCTCCTGCAAGCCCGCCCAATGGATCGTCACCCGAGATGGATCGGGGTTGGCGGCCATGGAAAGTCGTGATAGGCTCTTTTTGTCTCAGTGTGGCTGTTTACGGCCTCTTGAGCACCATCGGTCTCTTGCAGACGTACTGGAAAGAGCACATGTTAAAAGAGTACACAGACAGCGAGATATCATGGATCATCTCCATGTTTGGCTTCTTGGACTGCTTCATAGCGGCCCCGGCGGGCATTGTATTTGACCGGTACGGCTCAAGTTGGGTCTTGGCGGTTAACAGCATGATATATCTTGGGTCTTTTGTTGGTCTGGCCTTCTCGTCGACGTATGGCGAGCTGATGGGTTGCATCGTGGTGGCAGGAGTTTCATCTGGTACGTGGCTCATCAGAAGCAAGCACGGGAGGAGCATGTACACGGGCTAACATGAGCGGTGTAGCAACTCTCACGACGGTTGCCTTTGCAATAGTGAGCCATTGGTTCAAGAGGAAGGCCGGCCTCGCTACGGGGTGCGTGACCGTCAGTGCAGCGTTGGGTGGGATCTTCTTCTCGGTTGTCCTCCAGAGTCTGTTTGACCGGTTTCAATGGAGGGATGCAGCCTTGATTCTGACCCTCATCTTATCCGTGTTTGTCATGGTGGGCAACCTGCTCGTGGAAACCAATCTGCCACTGCGGCATACAACGCAGGGAGAGGAGAGAGAAACAGGAGAAGTGGAAGGCTCTCGAATTACATGCGGCACTCGGCAGTCCATACTGGGCATGATGAAAAACCCCAAGTTCTGGCTTGTTTCCTACGCCATTTTTGGTATGTGACCCGAGTGGTCCAGAAGGGGTCTCCGGGCTGGTTACTAACTCAACCATTTGCGCGCAGCCTACGAACTCGTCCTCTTTATCCAATGGGGATCTATCCCTTCGTATGCCGTGGCCACCAATTTTGGGAAGAACCAATTCTACCTCATGATGTCGTACAACATTGGCGCTTGTTTTGGGAGAATCTTGCCTCCGTTTGTCTCCGATAGGCTACTTGGTCCCCTGAACACAACCATAGCCATGAATGTCTTTACGTTGATGGTGGTGCTCACGGTCTGGTTGCCAGTAGGGGCCAATTCGATTGGAATTCTCTATCTGGTGGTTGTTCTCATGGGCATCGGCACGGGAAGTTTTGTTCCTCTAGGCGGTAGGTTCCAAAGGTCATGACAATGGTCTGGGGATATACTTACCTTTTTGGCTTGTAGTGTCTTGCATAGGTGCTCTTTGTGACCCTCAGGATATGGGAAAGTGGCTAGGATTTACTTATGCGATCTCGGGGTTTGCGTAAGTTCTCCGGCTGGTTTGTCGTATCTACTCACTAAACAGAATATTTCAGGACTTTGATAGGAAATCCCGCAACCGGAGACATCCTCGACAAATACGGATCTGATGGTCTTGTGCTGTTTCTCGCAGGGGTCCTCGCTTCCGGCCTCGTTTCCATCGCCATTCTCCGATGGCTTTGTAATGGCCGGCATTGGCTGATAATAGGCAAGATCTGATGCCGGTTGAGCTGGTTGGCTATGCCTCGTGGTGGGTAACACAGCAGGATGGGGGGCAAACCGCCCATAGGTTGTGCCACTGACACTTGACCAGACTTGTTAGTAATGATAATACTGTTTTGTACTGATATCAGCGGTAAGGGAGCTTTTTCTTTCTGAGACTGCCTTGTTTTGTGGAGAACACGATGACAGCACGGGTAGGAGGGACAGGCTGAGGCACATGGGTACAGCTAGTGTAATCGGAGGACGTCGACAAGATTCTCCGACTGTATTTGGGGATTGGTGTTGCTGTTGTCGGCAAATGCGCGAATTCACACCACAGACGGGACTTTGACTGTGGGATCTGCAGCACTACACCACAGCAACTTTAGAGGTGCAGCGGGACGTGCGGCTCGCCGGGTTACACAACAGATCCAGATACCCGGTTGGGGAATGGTCGTCTCGAACGCCTCATCGTCGTCCGTCTTGCTTCATATTTCCTGACATCGCCAAGATCAGAAAGGACGTGTCCTCGTTCATCGAATATGACATGTCAGATACCTTGGGACGGGATGGCTGTGTACAGAATTTGGAAACCATCCCCAATTTGACTTGGTCTGCATCAGCAAGAAGAACTATCCGCGGCGGGGGAGCTACTGCGATCCGCCCGTCCACCCGTTTGTGGGTTTCGGAAGCGATGGGGGGGGACAGCGGGCCCTGGATTTTTTTTTTTTTGGTTTCTTGCTCGGAAATGTCTTGCACAGTTTTCTTTTGCTTTTGGCTCACATAGTACGCGAAGTGTTACCACAGCACCCTCTTCTCTTTGTGTTTTCTCCCGCTTCTCCCGATACGGAAGTGACATCGGGACCTGGCATAATCTCTGGGGGTACAGGTGGTACGGATGGTACGGGGTAGATGTGAGGCGGGGGAGGAGGAGGGTTCAACGAGATCGAGACGGGGGTGGTGGTGGTACGAGATGCCTTCCTGCTCGGTTAGGGAGGGAGGGAGGGTGGGTGTGATGAGTGTACCCGGAAGGGGGGGGAACCGGAAAAGGGACCGGGGGAGGCTTGATATCATTGGAAAGGCCAGATGGTGGTGTGGAATACAACGTCAGTGAGACTTTTTCTCAGCTGGGTGTTGGAACGCCATCGAGCAAACAAACAAGATGTCAACTGCATCACGCATTTCTGCCAAGGTTGTCATGTTTCAAGTTCTTCCGTCCTTCGTACAAGCATGGCGATGGTGTGTCACTGACAGCTCTACTCCCATGTTGAATTATTCCGAGATCGGGACAGGCTAGCCATCCACAACCTTACTGTTACTTTCCGGGATGTTTCTTTTTTTCTCTAGTCATGGCATTTCTTTCTTTTTTTGAAGTGTGAAAATTTTCCTGAGTTTTGCCACGGCGGAGTCGGGTATCTAGGTTGCTGGCTTACACTACGATTATGGCAGCATTGGTTGCTGATTGCTCGTTTTCGTGTTATGATGGTCATGATAATCCAGATCCCGCGCTTTGTCGGAGATCGACACACTGACATGGCAAGAAAAAGAAAAAGAAAAAGCAAGTAAAATGTATGTGATATCACGCATATTGGCAACGATCGTGATGGGCGTGGTGTGGCTGTTTCATGGGGTGTGATGGCGGTGAGTGAGCCGCTCCCGTCTGGCATGTTTGTCTTGTTTTGGAGCTTTGGCTTTTTGACTTACCAACAGCAACACCACCATCTCGCGCCCGGGTTCTCCTCGTTTTCGTTCCGCTTTATGGGTGTGCCGTGTGTGCCGCCTCTCGGAGAGTTTTTACACTAAGTGTACTGCTTGTCTTGAGATGTCTCAATATGTCTCACATGTGTGCTGTCACTGTCAAATTATGTAGGCCAAGAGTTTTATCGAGACCGGCGAGCAACGTATGTGATAGCGGATAGGTGTGTGTTAAGCGCTCCAACAAGGGGACTCGGCCAGATAGTCCGGTCTTGTGGGGAGGTTGGGGGTCGGGTGACGCTTGTTTGCCTGCTGTGGGTTAGGCCGGTATGCAGGATGGGAGGGATGGATGGGAAAGCTTTTTGTGACTTCCGGGGAGATAGGGAGTTGCATGTTTGGTGCTTGTGGACGTGATGAGGGGGGAAAGAAGGAATGTAGGTGCCTAAGGTGGGCAGGGAAAGGGGAAAGATCAAGTGCAACTTCCGATCCATCCCCCTTCCTACTGGGTTGAAACTTGGATACTTGTGTTTGATGTAAGGTAGGTTTGGTGTTTTTGATCCGGCTTACTCATGCAGTTTGGTGCAGTGAGAATAGGTAGGGAGGATATCAGGTCTATTGGGTCAGATACGGAGATCAGTTGTCAAAATATAAGACGGATATATCAGCTTCCGAGACAGGTCGGAGGTTGTGATGGCCAGACTGCGTAAGTGGGAAGGGGAGGAAGGGGATATCGTTTGTATTGCTGCAAGGCTGGCTGCTTGTGGGGGTTGGAGTCGCTCAACATGAGAGACAAGTGTGGCAGCAAGCCCTGAGATGGTGACATCCACTGACGGAAGCTGTGAGATCTTTCCTTCCTTTCCTTCGAGGTTCCGTTCCTTCCTCATTCCTAACATCTCACAGTGTAAGAAAACTACATTACGCTCTAACAACTTTGGCGTGAAAGGAGCAGGAGGCCGTGCCTGTCCAGCCTCACGCTGGAGCAACCTACCAATGTCATTTGGAGCAGTTCTTGACATCGAAATCAGCACAGCTGCCTGACTTTGCTCAAGTGGTATGTGGCTCTGGCTTATGAAGACGATCCCGCTGCAAGATTACTCGACTGGCGATAGGTCTTGAGATATCTGATTCCACCCAGGGTTTCGGTACATTCTTTTTTTTGCGTTTTGGATGCTTTTCATCCAACAGCGACATTTACGCTAGCAGCCACAAGATGGTTTTTCTGAGCTTCAAGTCGATGATTATAAATATACTCAGTATCTTGGGCCTGATTTCTGGCTGTATTCTGTCTGTGACTGTACTTGACAAACAGTATCCAAACATTCCCAACCGTGACAATCAATGAGCTCAATCATGCTCCTCCTCCGTCAACCCCGGACAACCCTCCATCTTCTCATCCGGATACGCAAACTTGCACCAAAAACAATAATGATGCTCCCCCCTCAAATACTCTACTAACCTTTTCAACCTTTCCTCCCCCGTCAACCCATTAAACTCATCCAACTCCTCATCCTCCTCATCCAAATCCTCCGCCATTTCATAAACCGTCTGCTTCTTCCCCAACGCCTTCTTATCATCCTCATCTTCATCCTCATCATCATACGTCGGCAGTCTCGACATAGCATGCTGCTCCAAATCCCTCCTCATCCTCTTATCCCTCTCATTCTCCTCTCGTGCCTTGACCAACCCCCTCCAAACAACCGGGATAGACTTTAACAACCTCTTTTCTATCTCCTCCCCTCCTTCCTTGCCACGGTCAGTATCCAACCCCTCAGCCACCTTCTGCGCCCCCCTTATCTGCCCTTCCAACCTCTGCTCCTCCCTCTCCTTTCTCATCCTCTCTCGATAGTCCACCGCTTCCACCTTTTGCTTCTTCTCGGTCTTTTCCATATTCTCCACCAACTCCCGCAGTTTCCTTTTGCGGTCACTTTCCAGCCCAATACCTTCTTTGCCCTCTTTGATGGATATCTTGATTGGCTCTGCTGATCCAGTTGATGATGATGACCCGAGCGTTGACCCAGGTTTGAACCCCATCTTGGCCATCATTGCCAGCCCCTTTGATTTGGGCTTGGAGGAGAGTAACGAGGTGGAATGGGCCTGCTCGCGACGGAGCTCAGCTTCTTGGGCGAGCTCGGCTTTTGATTTGGGGCGGGCGCGGGCTTCGGCTTCGCGCTTGAGGCGGGCGCGGCGTTGGAGGGAGGTTTCTTTTATGGGGAGGGAAGAGGAGGAGGAGGTTGTGGGAGGGGCGAGGAAGAGGGGGGACATGTAGTCTTCTTCTTCTTCTTCTTCTTCTTCCTCCTTCTGGGGTGGTTTGTTGTTGATGGTGCTCATGGTGAGGGTTGGGGTTGGTGCGGTTGGATTGAGCTTGTTGGTGAACGGTGAACTTGGATGTGATGGACGCGACGTCACAGTGGATGTACGTTTTGATGCCAGGCCACAATAGGAAAGCAGCCGAATCACAAGTCTGATGAAGCCGGTGTGAATGCTGTACTTTTGTTGCAGTAGTTGTGGTCGCTGTTGAATGTTGAAGGAAAGTTCGATGAAGTGAAGATTGAGTGTAAGAGCAATGAGTGAGCCCGTGCACTTGTGTCAGGGTTAGCGGTGAGCTACAGGACACCCCTAACCCTAACAAATGGCGAACAATGTGGATGAGACTGATCCTTTGCGGTTCTGGTTTGACTTATTGGCCGCCAATAGCCTCACTAAGCGTTGCCAATGATCATTCATTGGGAGCAGGATCAAGGTGATAGATGATTGCCAGATTGTCCCTGTATTTGTCCTAGATCTAACAGCTTATCTTACAGTATTGTACATTTCTACATCGACTGCATATCCATGATAGCTTGCCTGTCCAACTTCAAATACTTGCTAATCGCCTCCTGATCCCCCTTCACCACAATATCGTACGCCCCCATTTCCCTCGACACCTCATCGATCGCCTGATTCAGCTCATCAGCCGCCACCCGCTGCACCTTGGCCTTCATGAAGATAATCTGCTCAAACACGACATGATTCTCCTCAGCCAGCTCCTCAGGCGTCATTTCCTCTCCGGGATGTCCTTGTTGAATCAATAGTTTTCTATGGTCGTGCTTCAAGCGCTCGATGATACGAGAGCCTTGAGTCAGCCGCAAGGTGTTCTTCTTCGTCTTAACTTGGAGCGAGCCAATGCCGGAGATTAGCTCGACGAGCAAAGCGTCTGTAGGGTGGAATCCAAAGATGTGTCTCATGGCCCGGCAGGCAACGATGGCGCCTACCCAATCTTTGGCTTTCATCATGCTAAACAGGATTGTCCGAGGTAGATGGCCAAACAGTTCTGGGGTGTCAAATTCCCATTTCGCTTCGACCATGTCCTTGAAGAATTTCCTGCCAGCAAAGGCGTCCAGCTCAGAGAGCCTTGGCACGCGCTGAATGAGACGGTTGACGGAGAGAGAATTGAACATGGTTAAGAAGGTATGGCCGTCGGGATGGACACCGAGGTTTTGGGTCATCTTATTGTACAAGTTGACGGCCATTTTGGCGTTGCCGGCTTGCGAGTAAGACCGGATGAGCTGGTTCATGAGGAAGGCGGTAGGCCCAATTTCTGCTTGGTCGAGGACCTTGAATAGTTCCTCGAGACGACTGTGAAGTCTGCGAGAGCAGTAGTTTTCGGCGAGCAGCGAGAAAGTTTCGTCTGTGGCCCTTGTCAGGCACTTGAACTCGGTGTCATCACTCTCCTGCTCCTGTTTATCCTTGTCCTTGAAACTGGGCCCGTCCTGCGGGACGTAACGCGTGACTATGTCCTTCATGATGGACTGCCGCCGCCGCAGTTGGACAAAGTCCAAACGAGCCTGGATCATCTGCCACGCAAGTTGGTCGGCCTTTTCCAAGTTTTCAGCAACTCCTGACCTCATCCACGCCGCGATTAGACCATTGAGCTGGATTGGTGAAGATGTGATGCCCTTGTTTTGCAAAAAGACCACAACCTTGAAAGCACCGTCAAGATCGCCCGCTCCAATGAGTCTCTTGAGCCACTTTCCGGTGAAGAAATGGTTGCCCACCGTCATTGGTAGCCTTGTTCTTCCCCGAATATCGATTGCCTCAGAAAACATCATGTCGACAAACACTTGGAGCGCCTGTTCGACTGCGCCGACGGTCAAAAATGAGCCAATAATCTCATCATAGTCCTGAAGGTTCATGCTGTCTCCGAGAAGCGTGCGCATATCCCGATAGCGTTCCCATGCTTCATCAAGCGTTGACTTTTTGGCCGCCAACGCTCTGACTACAGGGATGATAATCCGAGGATTTGGCTTATGTGAAGATCTGAGAAGCGTGTCTACCGCTTGTTGTGCTCGCTCGGTATCCCCATGAAGCGAGCACATCCGCACGCCGAGCTCATAGTATGGCTTGAAAGTCTCTCGATTGGACCCAATGGTAACGACGGCCCTCTTCCAAGCGTCGATAGCCTCAGCTTCCCACCCCTCAATGAACATGGCTTCAATGGCGAGAAGCTGTTGCGAATCATTCAGAGGTACATTGGCAGTCTGCATGTCTTTGGCTAGGACGTAAATATGCTGCATGCGGTTGGGATTGTCACGACTCTCAAAGGAGAGAACCCTAAATAGAAAGTCCCAGACTTCCCCTGGAACCTTCTCCCAGTCTGTCGCGAGCATCTTCCGGGCTGACGAGTAGTACTTCCAACACTCGGCGAGATCCGTGTGCGTAGGTACCCCCCCTTTCAATACATCACCCCGCGCAAGAAAGATGTTGAGCTCCTCCACGGGCCTGAATTTTGGCCCAGGGAATCCGGGAATACGAAGCACTGCACGTGTCATGTGCTTGGGTCCTATCTTGCGATTGTATTGCGTCCCGATCGTCATTTTGAACTGTTTCCTGAGCTGAGTGGCCTTCTTTTTCTTTCCCTCCTTTTCCAGAATTTTGATCATTTTCAAGGTTTCCAGCATTCTCCTTTCAAGGTCTTCGATTGAGCTGAGAACTTCATGGTCAAGCCCGGTGCTTTCCTCGCCAAACTCTTCGTTGGTTTGCAGAGTTTTGCGCTCGCCGGTTTTGATATTTTCCGAATAGTATCTAATGTCAAGGGCTGACTTTGCTTCGGACCCATTAAATAGGTCTTCAGCGAGCATTCGTTGGATCTCGGCGGGATCGGGGTCTTTTTCTTTCAGTTCGGCCGCCGGTTTTCGTGTTCGAGATCGCAGGCTTCTCGCTGTTGAGGCCTGTCTTGCTAGCCATTGCGGAGGTTGGCTGTTTACTGGGCGCAAGTAAGCGAGACACGATTTGCAAACATAGTTGCTCGTTCGGCCGAGGTCGAGGGAAAAGGTCCTTGGAGGCATCGGAAAGGCGTGACTACATGAGTACCAAACAACAGAGGAAACAATGACCAGAAAATAAAACGGATTGCTTGCTTCACCTCACTCCATCAAATTGCCCCTACCCACACAGCTTTGTCACTTTTTTGGATCCACTTCGAGTCCCCAGACTGCGCCAAAATCTCTTATCGGCGCGCCAATCCCTGTCGATAAGCTCTTCCAGCGCCTCACCGCCCGGCAGAATCACCCGGACCCTCCAAAATTTTGGGAGCTTTGCGACTGGCGCATCCAAACCAATCCCCCAATCCCCAGGCTTTGGCCAACCGCCAATTCCTCACCATCACCAAACAAAAAATGGCAGACTCCAAACCCCAATTCGTCCGCCTAACAGGCCACCGCGCCTTCACCCAGCGCCTCGTCCTCGCCACCCTCAGCGGTAAACCCATCCACATCTCCAAAATCCGTTCCACCTCCCCAACCAACCCCGGCCTCGCCCCCCACGAAGTCTCCTTCCTCCGCCTCCTCGAAGCCGTAACCAACGGCTCCGTAATCGACGTCTCCTACAGCGGTACCACCCTCGCCTACCAGCCCGGCCTCATCACCGGCACCGTCCCCGGCGCAGGCACTTCCCTATCCAACGATCTAATAGAACACACCATCCCCGCCAACAACACCCGCGGCATCACCTACTTCCTCCTCCCTCTCGCTTTACTCGCCCCCTTCTCAAAAGCCCACATGAACGTCCGCTTTTCTGGGCCAGGCGTCATCACCTCCTCCACCCACTCCACCGGCGACCTCTCCATCGACACGTTCCGAACAGCCATCCTCCCGCTTTACGGTTTATTCGGCATCCCCCCCGCGCGCATCGAGCTCCGAGTCCTCTCCCGTTCCTGCCCCGGCCCAGGCGGCAGAGGAGGCGGCGGAGTGGTGGAACTGCGATTCGCCAGTCAAGTCCGTCTCCCCAAGACCCTCCACCTCAACCGCAAGCCGGGGAGGATCAGAAGGATCAGGGGTGTGGCTTACTGCACGGGCGTGTCGGCGTCGCACAACAACCGGATGATTACTTCTGCCAGGGGGGTCCTGAACCAGTTGGTGAGCGATGTGCATGTGGCGGCGCAGTATGATCCCGCGCCGCTGGTGCAGGAGAAGGGGAGCACGATGAAGAAGAAGATTGGTATTGGTTTTGGGTTATCTCTTGTGGCGGAGTCGAGCGCGGAGGGGGTCATCTACGCGGCGGATGTGGTTGCCCCTCCAGAGGGCGGTGTTGTGCCGGAGGATATCGGGACGAGGTGCGCGTATCAGTTGCTGGAGATCATTGCGCAGGGTGGGTGTGTCAGTGCTGCTGCTGCTCCGACGGTTATGACGTTGATGGCTATGGGGTCGGAGGATGTGGGGAGAGTGAGGCTAGGGAGAGAAGTACTGGGGAGGGAAGAGACGATTGGGCTGGCGAGAGATTTAAAAGCTTTTGGGGCGGCTAGTTGGGGGATAAGGGATGCTGATAAGGAAGAGGACGAAGCTACAGGAGAGTTGATTGTTTCGGTCAAGGGTACCGGCGTGGGCAATGTGGGTAGGAAAGTAGCGTGATTTCTGAAGGGATATAATATGATACCAAGTTCAAGTTTAGGGGGAATCAGGGGCGTATAAAAACTCAAGACATAATTTATCCTCATGATGATTCATAACCCGCTGGCTTGTATTGCATTAGTTATCTATTATGTTGGTAATTGTGTCGCCGGCCCTGGCTGCCGCAACCTAACCAGCCTGCTTCTTCTCTCAGCTGCCAAAGCCGCAAGAGTTGCATTATAACCAAAACTCCGTAGCGAATACGCTGCTGTGTTCTGTACACCACTTCCCACCGTCCTGATGGCGTTTACGACGTGGAAGTTCGAGAGCACCGCGTTTCCAGACCGCATAATATCTATCATGTCCACGCTTGTCGTAACAGAGGAATATGGCCCCGTTCCTAGTCTTTCTCGTTCGTCATTATCATCGTCATTACTCCCCTCATCTTCCCTTCCAGCTGGGTTAAGAGGTCGAAGCTCTATCCCCTCATTATCCACCATGAATGTTTGATCACTTAGCACCCCTCTCTCCTCTGCGTCATGATCTTGCGCCACTGCTGGGGGGACGTCCAGTTGTGCCTCGTCGCCGGGAATGATAGTTCTCAACGAGGGGAACACGGCTTTTTTGAGGCGCTCGCGGTCTTGGTGGACGGCGAGCATGAGGCATTGTATGAGGAGGATTATTAGATCGATGGAGAGGTAGGTTAGTCGAGATTTTGGCGGTTTCTGGCCGATGAAGTCGATCAGGACGCCGCCTTGAAGGTAGCCTCGGGTGGCTTCGCCTGCAGTGGGGAGGGAGAGGACGAGGTGGAAGAGGATGCAGAAGAAGGCGGGGAGGAAGATGGCGAAGATGTGTGGGCGCTGGGCGGGGAGGAGGAGGCCTTCTTTTGGGGAGAGGAAGGCGAGGTGGGGGAGGCCGCGGATTATGAGGCGGGAGAGGGAGCATCTGGCAAGGGATCACAGGTTAGTTTGGGGAGAAGAGGGAGGAGAGGGGGTCGTTGTATTCGTACTCCATATAGTATAATGTGCACATATACGACCAGACCATCATGTCAAGGCTCCTTTGTAGGTGTGTCACGAACTCGAGCTTCTTGGCCAAGCCCACCCGCTGCTTATTCTTGACCTCGGAGTCATTAGGCTGGCCGTCATTTCTACTGCTGCCCTCCGCCGCGGACTCCTCGGGGTGTTCTGGGTCTGTGGTGTTGTTATTGGGGCGGGCCGTGGAGCTCGAGCCCGGATCATCGTTCATAGCTCGCCGAAGTCGAAAGCAAATGGGAAAGGTGACATTAATGTACGTGGAGTGATCACATCGCTGGATCCTAGTGCGACAAGACGGCCATCGGTCGTTCAAAAGCGGGTGACAAGCGAATATGCGAAAGTGTTCAAGTTTGATGGCCGGGCGCAAACTGACGGCCTTCCAAAGTGAGCTCGCGCGGCCCGCCCCTTGCAAGCAGTTGCCGGCCGCGGGGGACCTTGGCTGACTTGGCCCGGGAAAGGAAGGGTTAGGGTTGTTTTCTCAAAGGACTTGACAATCGAGTTGTTCCAAGTCCGCCAACATGCTGCTACATTGTAGTGATACTGAAGTCTACTGGCGGTAAAGAGTCTCCTATTTGGTTAAAGTGCTAATAATCTCTTGATAGGACCCAAAACTGGCAGGCACATTGCTGAACGCATAGTTGAACCCTGTATTTCATGGAGCAAAGCATGATGTCATAGCTCTTCTCTCTATCTTCATACTTTTAGTGAAGAAGTGAGGAATACTGTGCTTGAGATGTGAGAATATGGCTACATTTTATTCCAAAGCTAGACTGTCTTTCTATTTCATTATCAAAAAATTTGTGCCAAGCAGTGATTCGAGTCTTGTCCTGTCCCAGATAGCTTCAATTGAAGGGTTGCCCCTCTCTCGAAGGGTCCCAGCCCAAGGTCTGTCCAATGTACGCCAAGAGGTGCACAAATGCTTGTTATGCTACTCTGGGCCTCTTGACATCGGTATTCTCAACCGTTGTTACTTGATATTTACTTGATAATACCTAGTAAGTCATCTTGCAACGGTTAAGAAGGTTAAACTCAACGTATGAGTGAGAGATTGGCCAATCGAGTTTTACCCCGCTATTTGTTGAGGCTGGACTTCAACGTTGCACACTCTGACTCGCGAGAAATTTCACCGCTCAAATTCCTCTCGAGTGGCTTGAAAAAAAGCATTGTTGGACGGATTCAATACGGTATCCATACTTGATGATGCCTGTCTATCAAGTGTCGTGTCAACGGGCCCTCGCGCGGACACTGATCAAAGCAATATACACGAGATACAAAGTACACACAGAGAAAACATGGCGATATATGCCGCCATCGTGATCTGCCTCACCTGCATCCATATTCGAAAAATCAGTGTGATCATGAGCCATTGATATCCCGTCCGGCGTCGGAAGAATCACTTTCCCAGGAGGGCATATCAAAAATTTTCCAATAATCACCACCGCTTCTGCTGGCGTTCCCAAGTGACTGGCACTCCCCCGGTCCCGGCGTTGAACCCCAGTCGAACCGCCTGCGAGTCACCGTTCTTATCGCTTATCGCTCCCCACCCGGGCCGATCTTTTTCTTTTTGCCCAGGGCAATCGAGATCCCACGGTCTGCTCTGTTGAATTCCCATCTTTCTCGCAGACTTTCACATCTCCACTGCGAAAATACGACCAGGCGACTGCAGCGCTACCAATTGGCGAGACGACGACGGACTCAGCGTGCTGCCGAACTTCCCACTGACCCAACTCGAACTCGGCGCCGTTATCGCAAAGCCTAACCCTATCTACCAAGGTTCGCGATAATCCCCTAATATGCTGTCGACCGTGTACAAGGCGGGTCGTGCTCCTGCCCTCCTCCGACATGGTCGACGGGTCGCCGTCGCACCACCAGCCGCCCAATTGAGGTCTCTTACCTCTGGCGCCCAGAACCTCTCCGTCCGTCAGCAAACCGAGTCGCCAATTGCTCGCCTTCAGAAGCGCTTCCTCTCAGTATCTGCCGCCAGACCTGGGAGCGCTGTCCAGTCCGCCCCTAACCCTAATGCCTACCTCGACAGCGGCGTAATAAAGCCAAAGGAGTTTGTCGATGTGAAGAAGGTGCTTGTTATCGGATCCGGCGGTCTTGCCATTGGCCAGGCCGGCGAGTTTGACTACTCCGGTACGTCTTGATATGACGCTTTGTGTGGTGGACAATGAGTCACACGACAACTTCAGACCGAGCCCAGCGCTGACCATGCGCCCCCTTCTATAGGATCCCAAGCCCTCAAGGCCTTGAAGGAAGCCGGCGTTGCTTCCGTTCTTATGAACCCCAACATCGCAACCATTCAGACAAACCACTCGCTCGCCGACGAAGTGTACTACCTCCCCATCACCCCCGAGTACGTCGAGTATGTGATCCAGAAGGAGAGGCCAGATGGCATCTTCCTCTCTTTCGGCGGTCAGACCGCCCTCAACCTTGGTGTCCAGATGCAGAAGCTGGGCATGTTTGAGAAGTACGGCGTCAGAGTTTTGGGTACCAGCGTCAGGACGTTGGAGCTCTCTGAGGACAGAGATCTGTTCGCCAAGGCCTTGGAGGAAATCAACATCCCCATTGCCAAGTCTATTGCCGTCAACACCCTTGACGACGCTCTTGAGGCTGCTCGCAACATTGGGTACCCCATTATCGTCCGCGCTGCTTATGCGCTTGGTGGTCTTGGTTCTGGCTTTGCCAACAACGAGGAGGAGCTGCGCAACATGGCTGCCCGGTCTCTGACTCTCTCTCCCCAGATCTTGGTTGAGAAGTCTCTCAAGGGCTGGAAGGAAGTTGAGTATGAGGTCGTCCGTGATGCGAATAACAACTGCATCACGGTGTGCAACATGGAGAACTTTGACCCTCTGGGCATCCACACTGGTGACTCGATTGTCGTTGCCCCCAGTCAGACCCTGAGTGATGAGGAGTACCACATGCTTCGTTCCGCTGCCATCAAGATCGTCCGTCACTTGGGCGTCGTTGGTGAGTGCAACGTCCAGTATGCGCTCCAGCCTGATGGATTGGACTACAGAGTTATCGAGGTCAACGCTCGTCTCTCTCGTTCGTCTGCCCTGGCTTCCAAGGCCACTGGTTACCCCTTGGCGTATACTGCTGCTAAGATTGGTCTGGGACATACTCTTCCTGAGCTTCCCAATGCCGTCACTAAGACGACTACTGCCAACTTCGAGCCCTCGCTCGATTACATCGTCACCAAGATTCCCCGCTGGGATCTTTCCAAGTTCCAGCATGTCAAGCGTGACATTGGTAGCGCCATGAAGTCTGTCGGTGAGGTTATGGCTATCGGTCGTACTTTTGAGGAGTCTTTCCAGAAGGCCATCAGACAAGTTGACCCCAACTTTGTCGGCTTCCAGGGCGCCAAGTTTGAGGATCTCGACTTTGAGCTCCAGAACCCTACTGACCGCCGCTGGTTGGCTGTCGGCCAGGCCATGCTTCACGAGAACTACACTGTTGACCGTGTCCATGAGCTGACCAAGATCGACAAGTGGTTCTTGCACAAGCTCCAGAACATTGTTGACTGCACTAAGGAGCTCCAGCAGATTGGCAGCCTCCAGGGCCTCAAGAAGGAGAATGTGCTCAAGGCCAAGAAGATGGGTTTCTCTGACAAGCAGATTGCCCATGCTGTCAACAGCACTGAGGATGAGGTCCGCACCCGCAGATTGGAGTTTGGCATCCGCCCCTGGGTTAAGAAGATTGATACCCTCGCCGCTGAGTTCCCAGCCGATACCAACTACCTCTACACCACCTACAACGCCTCGACCCACGATATCACCTTCGAGGACAAGGGTACCGTCATTCTCGGCAGCGGTGTCTACCGTATTGGTAGCTCTGTCGAGTTCGATTGGTGTGCTGTCAGCGCTACTCGTGCCCTGAAGGCCATGGGTGAGAAGACGGTCATGATTAACGTAAGTTCATATCCCTCCCCCACTCCCACTCAGTTCCAACGACGTCAACAACTCCCCCCTCTTTCCCCATCATTTCTTCCCCGCCCCTCGACTTTATTATTGCTTATTCCTGGCGCGTTGTATTGCTTTACTGCGATTCTTGGCTTGCTTGTTGTTTTCAGCGGTCATTCACATTCCCCTCCTCCCTCTACTCTCTGGCTGCCATCACCTCGGCCTGCCACCATTCCCACCCCTTCCTACTCACGCCTGACTTTCAGGACAGCAGTGCGTACTCATGCCTAACTTTCCAGAAGAGCAGCGGCTGCCTGCGGTTCTTTGATACCTACGCGTAACCCTGCTCACCGACGCCTAACCCCTGTGTTCCCTGAACCGCTATCTGTCTGCCGTTTTGACAAGTGTTGCTGGTGGTGATATCTTCATACCCAAGCCCCTCTCTGTGTAGAGGTAATATGGCCCTCATAGCCTCTGCATCTCCCAAGAATGCTATGACAAGTGTCAAGGTTATTGGTCTTTTGGACTTGCAACATCAAGCCCATTCTGCGGAGATGTTCCTGTCCCCCGTCCTAGCCTCCTTCCTCTCCAGCGACGTTCCTGCTTGAACACGAACATGACACCCCTACCACACAAACCTTAATGTGTCGCGTTGAGAGACGCGTGTGTGGAAGGAGAGTCCTCGAGGGGTTCTCTGAAGAGTTTTACTTTGCAGAGTTCTCTCTTTGCAGAAGTCTCTCTTTGCAGAAGTCTCTCTTTGCAGAATCTCTTCCTGGGTTTCTCACCTCCAACACCACCATCACGCATCATTACCCACACACCAGACATCACCACCAGACATTACCCCATACATACCATACATACAGCATTACACAGCCTACCTCAGTCATACATTGGACCCTCATCACGCACACATATCACGCCCTAGGCCGGCATAGCACACCAGGCTATTGCCTCCCAGAGTCACTCGTTCCAAGTGTCAACCCAAATTATCTGGATAGTTACCAGAGATCATCCGAGCTCCGCCCGCCCGCCAAATCCAATATCAACTCTTCTCCCAGTCGCAGTCTCCTCACGCCCCCTCAAGCCATCCGCACGTGTCAAACACCTGCGTGGTTGCTGCTATGCCTGTACTTTACCCTTTCAGGCATTTCCTTTCACAATATACACCTGCAGTCTGCTTGCTGTATGCATATATATGCATGTCTGGACACCTAGGAAAGATATTTCTAGGCCTGTACTTCATGCTTTGACCCATATCTTCTATGTTCGAACGCATATATCGCATGTTGGAACACCTTTGCAGGATGTTGATACGCCTGTTGTCTTATTTTGCACACCTATAACTATGCGTTTGTATGCATTCAAGAATCTTTTGGACACCTCGGCAAGTGCCCAATACACAGATGCGAGACACATAGACACCTACACTCACTTTTGATACACATGTACACAATCTCTTCATGGATACACTAGATCTATTTAAATGGCTACGAACTATTCTTGCATGCCTTTGGGGTACTTTGACAGCTGTGCAAGTGTGCAGGTCGTCACAGGCACCCAACCCTAACCCAATAACCCTTTTGTTTGGTGGGCCCACTTTTCTGGGACCCGCTTTTCCCCTGAAGCAGTTCTTCCCCCATCACCACCACAATTAGTTTACACATCATTCTACACACTCACACGCACTATTATGAGGTCAGTGATACTAAAAGTGGGTCCAGTATAACCCGGAGACAACTTCCACCGATTTTGACGAAGCGGATCGTCTTTATTTCGAGGAGCTGAGCTATGAGCGTGTCATGGATATCTATGAGCTCGAGAATGCCAGCGGTGTTGTGGTGTCTGTTGGTGGTCAGCTGCCCCAGAACATTGCCCTCCGTCTCCAGGAGACTGGCAAGGCCAACGTTCTCGGAACCGACCCCCGCGACATTGACAAGGCTGAGGACAGACAGAAGTTCTCTGAGATTCTTGACAGCATCGGTGTTGATCAGCCCGCCTGGAAGGAGCTGACCTCCGTCGAGGCTGCTGAGAAGTTCGCTCAGGAGGTCGGGTACCCCGTCCTTGTTCGTCCCAGTTACGTCCTTTCCGGTGCTGCCATGACTGTCATTCGCAGCCAGGAGGACCTCAAGGACAAGCTCGAGGCCGCTTCCAACGTCTCCCCTGACCACCCCGTCGTCATCAGCAAGTTCATCGAGGGCGCTCAGGAGATAGATGTGGATGGTGTTGCCTCCAAGGGCGAGCTTATCATCCACGCTGTCAGTGAGCACGTCGAGCAGGCCGGTGTCCACTCTGGTGACGCTACGCTCGTCCTCCCTCCTGCCAACCTGGACCAGGACACCAAGGACCGTGTCAAGGAGATCGCCCAGAAGGTCGCCAAGGCCTGGAACATCACCGGTCCCTTCAACATGCAGATCATCCGCGCTGAGGATCCCGAGGGTGGTGTTGCTGCCCTCAAGGTCATCGAGTGCAACCTTCGCGCCTCTCGTTCGTTCCCCTTCGTCAGCAAGGTCCTCGGCATCAACTTCATCGACGTTGCCACCAAGGCCCTTGTCGGCAAGGATGTTCCCAAGCCCACTGACCTCATGGCCGTCAAGCGTGATTACTTGGCCACCAAGGTGCCCCAGTTCTCCTGGACCCGTCTCGCTGGTGCCGACCCCTTCCTGGGCGTCGAGATGGCCTCCACCGGTGAGATGGCCTGCTTCGGCAAGAACCTTGTCGAGGCCTACTGGGCTTCCCTCCAGTCCGCCATGAACTTCCGCGTTCCTGAGCCTGGTGAGGGTCTCCTCTTCGGCGGTGAGCTGAGCAAGAACTGGCTCGCCACCGTCGTCGACTACCTTGCCCCTCTCGGCTACAAGCTCTATGCTGCCGACGCCGAGGTCAAGGAGTACCTCGAGACCAAGTCCAAGCACAAGATCAGTGTTGAGATCATTGAGTTCCCCAAGGAGGACAAGCGCGCCCTCCGTGAGGTGTTCAAGAAGTACGACATCCGCGGTGTGTTCAACCTTGCCCAGGCCCGTGGCAAGACTGTCATGGATGTTGACTACGTCATGCGCCGCAACGCTGTTGACTTTGGTGTGCCATTGTTCATGGAGCCTCAGGTTAGTTCTCCCTTGATCTTTCAGTCACGACCATTGTACTAACATTTCATACTCTAGACCGCTATGCTCTTCGCCCAGTGCATGAGCGAGAAGCTCCCCAGGCCAGAGGGCATCCCCTCCGAGGTCCGCAGGTGGTCCGACTTCATTGGTGGCAAGCCATTGTAAATAGCCTCAGAAAGCTTCAACTTGCCAACCTTTTTCTGTTCTTGTTTAATGTGTTCCTATACTTTTTCTCTTTTATGGCGAGGGCATAGGGAAGGGAGTCCAAAAAGGAGGGCGTGTGTGTGTGTGTGGAATGAGGAGGAAAAATGAGCGGCGTTTGAAACATTTTGTGCTGGATTTCGATTTATTTAGTTGGTTTTTTTTCACAGCGGCGGTTGACATGGCGTGACGGGACATATATCTAGGGGGTATCTATATAACGCTTATGGTCTTTAAAAGTGAACATCTCTTCTTTTCTGTTTGTTGATGCTTGTTTGTGACGTCTTTCTGATGGTTGATGGTCAAGATGAATTTGGGTGGTCTCGCAGAATGAATATATGAAATGGAAGTGATGAGGAGGAGTATAGGAGGAGGTCTAGCGATCGTTCGTTGTTGAGTCGAACTTTGTTTCAATCGATGGATTTGTCCATTTCATAGCAGAACGATTCTCGACATGAACTTTTCACCCAAATCGGTATATGAGCAAGCAGAGAAATCCCTCTGGTTATGCCCTCTACAAGCCACCAAACAGAAACAACCGACCAAAACGCCATAATCACTTACCCAACCCCCTAACCTTTTCCCATTCATCAAACCCCCTCATACTCCCCCCCTTTTTCCCCCTCCCCCTTCCCCCCAGTAGCAGCAGCAGTAGTATGTGAATAATGACTCTCCGGATGAACCATCTCCCCGAACCCGACCCCCCTCCCCTTCATCCACCCGTGCAACCCCTCCCAGTCAACGCAGACGCTCTGCTGGGGTACTTTAACGCTGGGTTTGAGCCTGGAGTGGTCCGTCCAGTGGAGGGTGTAGACGTTTGTGTCTGCGTTGCAGAGGACGAGCTGGCGGAGGGACTCGAGGCAGTGGTCGACGTGGACGGTGAGGTCGGCCCAGGTCTCGTTTCCGGAGGGGTTGGTGGGGAGATGTTGGGGTAGTAGTAGGAGGGGTGGAGGTATTGTTTTATTCTTTTCTGTATACCATACCCAAACGGACGTTAGTAATCGTGTTTAGTGTGTGTGGTAAGAATGGGGAGGTAGGTAGGGGGTCAAGGTTCGGGTTCGGGAGGTAGAAGGTTGGGGTTGAGAGTGGAAGTGGACAAAAGTGGGTTTTGAGTCAGGATATAGTTCCCTTCCGAACACACTACGTATCGTCCGGAGATATGAGAAGGTGAGGGCTAGAAGGGGTCTAGGTAAACATACCAAACAATGCAACGAGTGACTAACCCCCAATCCACCTACATACCCCCCTCCCTTCCGACTGACCGACGTCGCGTTCCCAGCTTTTTGAAGCTCCTCCTCGGTGAAGTAGATCAACGTCCCATCTAGCAGCTCATGCCAGGCTCCGTCCAGCTCAGGCCGGGGTTCACCGAGGAACTTTTCTGTGTCGGGGTCGGTGTTCATGAATTTGTTTGTGTATTTCACCGGGGCGGGTGCTGTTATACGTGGTTAGTACCACTATCAAGTAAATAGAAGAGAGGGGGGTATTATACAAAAGGGGATTTTGACGTTGGGGCTTCCGCTGACTGTTGGTAGTATTGGGCATGTCGATGAGAAGCTCTTTTGGTAGGATGTGTAATGGTAAGTGAAGGCGGCGGTTAGGGCCAAAATGATAGTGAGACTCGATACGAGAAGGGTATAGAAGCGTTTTCGCCAGATGAGATTTTCGTCGTGGTAGGGTGGTGGTGGTGGTGCTGTGAGTGATTCTTCATCGTGATCTTTCTGAGTGGATGATGGCAGCTGTGAAAGTAGGGGTGTGTATTGAGGCTTTTCGTCAAGACTGGACATCATCTTGAAGAACCTTTTTTTACAAGTTGTGAGAAAGATGAAGACAAGGAACAGTATTCACTCAAGAACAGCAAGTTGGCATTGGCATTGGAACAGGTTTACTTTTGGAGAAAGATCGAGATCATGCTGATCATCCTTCTTCCCCCTCTCTCCCCTCACAAACATACATCATCCCGCAAAACTCAGGATGTATGGAGACGGAAGGCTAAACACACCCCGCCCGATGGCCAGCTGGAGTTTTGGAGGTCAACATATGATCCCGTACAATCTGGGCCTCCAATTGCCGGGTGGTACGTTTATTTACTACGCATATAAGCTTACTTCTAGACTTTGGCCCGAAGGAAACACCGGGTAGGGCTTGGCCTGGAAATGGGGAGAAAAAAAGTTTTGTGTTCCCAAGAACACTCTAATATGATGTTCCTTATGAGGGGAACCCTTCCCTATAGTACCGCCGCTTTGGTCTTGAGGTTATTTTTGGCTCGACCTGTCATCATGAAGTTTCCAGTACGAGGAAATGATGAAGATGCTTCGAGGAACATTCGATTGATGAAATCTTGAACGCCTTTGTGAGGAAACGTTACATCAAGCCCACCCTTCCGGTCCGGGAGTAACTGCCAGACAGAGTAACTGCGTGGCTGATTGCTATCCCGATGGTTCGCATTCTCTGGCTATGGGACTCAAAAGTCCTACATGAGGTCTGATTCAAGACGGGGCCATGGTCCGTGTTTCCACGTTGCCATGTCCCATTATCCCGTGTCATTGTCCCAGCCCCAGCGAAGCCGCGCAAAAGGGTCGACGCAACAGGCGGTAAATTAACGGAGTCTGGAAGCCCGGGCCTGGATTTCCTTGAATTGGTATCCTCTGCAGTTGGGATTGCGTCTCCCTTTCCTTAGGATTCTGAAACCTTTTCTTGGGCTCAATCATACTCTCTTGGCTTTTTCCCATGTAAGTGATTGGAACATGCTTGGCTTCCCCGGAGTGAGTGCTCCAAGATACTCGTGTAACAAATCCAAGAGTAAGCACTCTAAAAACACGACCTATAAACCCCGATCAAGGCCGTTAGTCCGGTGCGGATACCAGGACTGCCGCTCTTGGGTCGTGTCGTGGCTGATTCCTACAGAAGCACGATTCGGTGGGCGCTCCTTGGTGCCTATTTACGCTACCTGCCGTCATGTTTGGCAGCCCACCTACCGAACCGACCTCCGGCTTGCCGTGAACCATTGGTACGCTTCAGCACAGGATCACAAAGTGGACAATATCCGACTGCTACTCTGGTGAGGGCATCAACGTTTCGGCAGTTTCGACCCCTCAGAAACCGTTGGATGCCACCAGACACACCCGAAAGTCTAGGCACCTAAAGTCCTAGAGTGATTGTCTCGATCGAGGCAGAGATGTCTAATCTTGGCATTCTTTGAGTTGATCGGTCGTCATGGATTCCAGAAGGGGTCTTGACGGGTGTTAATCAATTTGTTGTGAAGAGGATAAGTAGAGTCGGATCCGGCCTCGAGTTTGGGATCAAGTCTTACTCCGGTCCTCCTCCAACCATCGCCAGGTCACGTCTAGTCCCGCAAGATGAAGTTTACTGTTCTCCTCTTCGCCCTCTCAGCCCTGGCCATGTCGTCCTTGGCAGCACCAGTACCAGTTGCTCAGCTTTCCTACGTTGGTGTTGACGTACCAGATGATGCTGTTGAGCAATGTACGCCCCTCCCCCTTTCCAGTCCTGCCATTGACTTCACTAGGCCTAACCAAGCGAACGACAGGCAAGCTACCAACAGGGGGAGAGGCGCCCCCTTCACGAGCGAAGCGAGATGGCTGGAGAGAATTCGACACAGACCTCTGCGTACTCAAGAGGAGGACGGCGTGATGGAAGTGGAGTGAGCTAGAGACATTGTGACAATGAAGGTGTTAGGTCGCGGGTGGCGCCGAGAAACGGCGTTGCGTGTAGCACATCCAGAATGCTGTAGACAGCCACATGGCGTGAGGTGGAAACAAACGGCCATGCAGGTGGAGGAGGTCCAGCTAGTCCGGTCAGCGTTGTATCGAGCCATATTCTTGCGCTGTTGTAATCCAGTCAGTTTATTGCTTCACTCTTGAGCACGTATGATCCAGATCACCTTATCTTTGAACGTCAAGACAAGAGCATATTCCTATATGATCGGCAATTTATGCATGCAGTATCTGTTAACAAGAATAGATCTACCCTTGCCGGGCTGTTGAACAACTCGGTACCGAGGCAACTGGGAAGTCAACGGGATATCTGATGATTACCCGAGCCTATAAGAGGCCCAAACAGGCGAGATCTGCAACAACGAGCTGCAGACACTTTAAGGTGTTGCCTTGGCCGTCGAGGAAACGTGCACCTTGTGTGCTTGTGTGCTGTGGCTTGGCTCGGTGAGGCATATCTTCATTCTTGCGTTGATCAACGACATCTGCAACACAACGTCAGTATACGACTTGTAAAGAGCCAGTGCTGAGACTGTATCTATCACGCCACAGCCCCAACCCCTCACTCCGTATCATCAGCGCCAGGGGGAATCACTTTCCCAAAGACCAGGAAAGAAGGCTTCCAAGACTTCCAAGGAGAAACACTGTATCTCTTAAAAATCTAATGCAGTTGATCAAACCCAACCGGCGTCCCCGAGGGGGTCGTGCATACATGAGCTCAGGTCGTGTGACGTCTTTCCAGATTCGAGCCTCGGAATGGCAAACCGGTAGTTGAGGTTCACAGATGAGATTATCTTGTTATTGAATAGCTGCAGACGTATTGTACAAACCCCTTTGGAGAGAAATCTCCATAGAGGCGCACCCAAGAATCCACACAGAGATTCAGGGATACTTTCGATGGTGCTTTACAGCCCCAATCGACGTAAAGTGATTTTTTGCCGGCTTTTTGTGATCTGAAAATCCAACTCCTGAATTCCCAGCGACTCTCAATGGCGCTGTCAGGCCCCATCGACATAATAGGCGTTTCTGGTGTTGAAAATACACTCCCTCTAAGCATGCTAGTTACCAAGCTTTTCCGACAGTGAGTTGATGTACTGGCACCTCTCAAACAACTTCTCCCTTTTGAGCTGCCTCCTTCTCTCTTTGCAGGTCCTAACCGTCATCTCCCCTACTTGAATGTTGTCACCATTGATAGGCATCTGCTTCAAGCCCTCTCCCTTCTTTTCATTGTGAGCAGTCAGCTGAGTACTGCCGGTCCCCCAAGGCCCGCCGATGACCAAGAGGTTGACACTCTCAGGTCCATAGACACCAAATGCCTCTGGCCATCGACCAAGTGTCTCTCCATTTCGCTCTTCGTCATCTGGTGAAGGTTTGCCTGTGTATGCAAAGTTGATGAAGCTGCCGATAAAGGCTCTCGATAGCTTCTGGTCCTCTTCTGTAATCTTTCCTTCGGGGAAGAGGTTGAACAGATAGTTTAGGTCACTGCCGTGACTAGCCCCAATGTATGGCATGCCTGCCCCCGCGAATATGGACGTCAACATGGTTTGGTTGAGTGTGTACAGGTGGACCCCTGGGTACTTTGGATCCAACCGCTTGCTTTCCTTTAGCATTTCGTTACCAAAGTCGATACTGGAGCAAGTAAACTGCAAATCCCTCAGGATCCGGGCAACTCGGAAGTAATGCACTCCTACTGTAGGATCGGACTCGGCCTTTCGGGCCTCGTAGTCGGCAACTTCCTCAGCAAAGTCAGATTCTGGATAGAGTGAGAACAACTTCTTGTAGTCTTCGTCCGTCAAGGCATGTGCCACTCCTCGGATGGTGTCTTTCATGTCATCTTCAGATTGGTACGTGGGGGCGGGACCCGTGCTCAGGGCACCGTCGTCTTGGGTCCAGCCATACACCAACGGAATTCCTTCGGTTTTCTGTTAGTCAGGTCTTGCAAATATTTTGGTAATCAAACGTACCTCTGACAAACTTTCCAGCTTTGTAGAGTGTCGTCTGGCGGTCCGGAATCAAGTCACCGTCGACAGAGGGAATAAAGGTGAACAGCCCAAGCGGAGGGTGGTTACCAGCCGCATATTCGACCGCCTTCTCAGCCAATTTCTCGAATGGGACTTCCCTCAGACATTGCAGTATCTCCGAATCGTCGGCGCTAGTGCACCCCAGATTCTTTGCCACTTCTCGAGTGTGCAATTCGGTGACATCACTGGTTATGTTGAGCCCCGTGCCGGGAGGACCAGACATGCACCAGCCTTGGTTGAACGGAACGCCTCTTTCTCCACCGTAGGAGGTAAGAAGAAGGGAAGTAAAGGTACCTCCAGCGCTGAGTCCAAAAGAGGTAATCTTATCGGGATCGCCTCCAAATGCTGCAATGTTGTCCTTGATCCATTGGAACCCAGCCAGTTGATCCCGCATGCCCACGTTCATCGACTTTTGGTCTTTGAGAATGGGGAGACGAGCAAATCCAAAGATGGTGATGCGGTAGTTGAGAGCCACATAGATAACGGGCTTCTTGAGTGATCCCGACAGCGTAAGCAAGTTGTCGGGGTCATAGTGAGGGTCGTATGCAGACCCCTTGACTACGCCACCGCCATGAAGATGGACCACAACTGGTAGCTTATCATCTGCCGTGGTTCCAGCCGGTCTCGAGATGCGAAGACTGAGACAGTCCTCGCTTATGTTTGGTGTTTCCACAAAAAAGGGAGGAATGCCTGCTCTGTTCTGAGGGCATGCTGGGCCAGGTGTGGAAGCGTCGATCTCACTGCCTTCAGGGGGCACGTACGCTTCAGGGGGGGCAAACCGTCGGTGACCAGAGGTGTCGTGGGCATACTTGATGTTCTGAAAGTGCTCGATAGAGCCTGCTGTGGTGCCTCTGTAGGTGATCTTGGTCTTGGCAATTGTCACAGTAGGCTCAGCGAGGGCAGAGGCTGCGGTCAAGGCCAGCAAGGCTGTCCGTAATCTGGGTGGCAGAATCATTGTGTGAGTAAGGAGAGCTGAGTTGGCGTGGGAGGGTCACAGTGTTTCCGGCCAAGAGACGGTAAAAAAAGAACACAGGTGGACTCTGTAAAGTAGTAGATCGGGGTTTCAAGAGTACTGGTGTGTGTGGTGGAAGAGGTTGGGGATATGGGTGTGGTGGTATCTACCAAGCGGTGAAGCAATAGTTGGATGCGCATGAATCCTTTGAAGCATCCAACAACCAATAATGGATTCTAGGCCATCGGCAATCACGGCATGCAGGAACCCCTCTGTTCCGAATGTGGTGTGCTATCGGTAACTGAATGATGGATAATGACCAAAAAATGGTGGAAAACATGTTGAAGATGCCGAAGTTAAAGCTGAGATGGTTGTCGAAAGGCAAGGTACTGTGCAGGGCGCATGCAGGGGAGCGGGGGCAGAGAAGGTGTCCAATGCTTCGAAGAATGTTCGACACGAATTGCTATCTCGTCAAAGGTTGCACCTTCCACCAGGTAGGGTCGCCTCATGCGCACCTCCCTGAGCTGGATGAGGGAACGAGATCTGCAGAGGCTGCATTTTTCCAGCCAAAGAGGAAGGGACGATGCCGTCTTAATTATCCCAGCCGTCCCACTGCAACCCATTCACCTCCATCACAACAAATTCCCCCGCCCGCCTTACCTGGGTAGTTCCCCGAATGAACCACAGGTTTCGTTCCCGGCGACCTCAGATCTTTACATCTCGAGACCCTCCAAGCCCGAGGCTATCATTCTAGCAGACGCATCACTATAGCGAATGACACCCTACCGGGGCGATGATACGGGATCTTTTTCAGCTCCCTCTTGGACGTAGTATCTCATGTATGCCGGTATTCACATGTCTTGATTTTACTGAAGTGCCCATAACCCCAGTCTTGGGAGGTTAAGGTCACAGTCGGGACAGAACAATGTTGACGACGTACTTAAACTACCTATCTACCAGATAGCTATCACAACCGTTGTTTTGTCCCGACCTGTTAACATCCGCATCGATTCCCACTGTGTCTTGTCATACAGCTCAACCATCACTCGCATTAGTTTATGTTTACATCATGGGTAAATTTCAGTACGACAACCCAGATGCCCTCGTGGCCGGCACCGTCATCATGCAGTTGGTTTCCACTCTTTGTGTAGCATTAAGATTTTACTCGAGAAGATGGAAATGCCAACAGTTCATCGCCAGCGACTGGCTTGTTCTCGCTGCCTATGTCTTCGGAACAGGTCTGAGTGTCATGATGCTCTGGGGTGTATCCCAAAAGGCAATGGGATACCCTCTGGGCGGGACAATTGACGACCCAGCCGCAGTCAACGACAGACTCAACAAGGCCAAATATGTAAGTTTCTCCTCACCTCATGTTGAGAACAATCCCATTAATAATTCTTAGTCCGAACTCGCTTACCTCCTCATCGGCATCGTGGCCCTCGGCCTAGTCAAACTCTCAGTCTGCTTCCTCTACTGGCACCTTTTCTCCACCGTCATGTTCCGCCGCTTTCTCATTTTTTGGATGGTCGTCCTCGCGGTTTGGATCCTCGGCTTCGTCCTTGCCGGTCTCCTAGAGTGCGGCACGCACCTCACTGCTATTTTTGGCACCCCACAGGAATATTATGAGCACTGTCAAGCCGCCATGCCTTCGGGATACGCCATGGTGTCATCCGACATACTGACCGACGTTGTCACGGTTTTGATTCCGATTCCTGTCATCATGAAGCTTCAGATGAACAAGCGGACGAGGGTGCTGACTCTGCTGGTGTTTTCCATCGCCGGACTGCAAGTATAAACTGTGCACAATCAAGTCAGAACGCCGTGTTGACTTTGAATGCAGATCTGTCGGAGCCTCCATAGCCAAAGCCTACATCTACATCACAGCCACCCAAGGCCTAGGCACCGAAGACGCCATCTGTTCGTCTCCCTCCTTTCACCACCCCCCCTTCCTTCGCACAAGCTAACAACCCTCCCCCTCAGCAATCCTAACCGGCATCGGAATCTGGAACCTAGTAGAAGTCCAAGTAGGCATCATCGCCGCCTGCGGCCCCACCCTCCGCGCAATCCTCTCCCGCATCCTGCCCATCGAAGCAGCCACCATCTCCCTGCTGTCTCTCCTCGGAGTTACGAGATTGTCGTCAAGCAAATCAGACACTTTGCCCAGTTTTGTCAAGAGACCTAGCACTAATAAGAGCAATAAGGGCAGCGACAAGAACAGCAACAGCGTGGAGAAGCTGACGAGTTTCTCAACTACGACGAGGAGTACCGTTACGGCTGTTGATGTTGAACGTGATGAGCGTGAGATGGCCTCTTGGTGCCAGCCCGTGACGGTGGTCAAGTCTGGTTCGGAGCAGGTTTGATTTTTTTTTGTCTTGATGAATTCGATTTTTGGAATGGTGTATGTGGTATTATTATGTGTGTGTGTATGATTTGATATGATTTGCTATACCCAGGATATGACCGGATGGAATTTTTTTTGGATTTTCGAGTTTTATATATCTTTCATATTTCCTTTCGTTTCTTCGCTTTTCAAGATTTACAGGCTGAAAGAGTGTGTTGCTAGACCTGTCCCTTTCATGGGTAGGTAGCTTGCTAGGTACATACATGTACACCTTGACCAATTTTTGATTTGCGTCTTGTTTCATTGATTGATTTGTCAGTCAAGCACCGAATTGTTTAGATAGTAAAAAGGCCAAGCCATATAATTCGGTGCTGCTTTTCTCACCCCTCGCACCCAGCTATCACCTATGTGTGATATGAGCGCGGTATAACGCATAGCTCTTGAGGTGGTCGCAAGTAGCCCACCGCCCCACCCAAACCAAATCTCCATTTCTTCATGATATCCATCCCCTATCCTCTCTCCCATCTCGTCCCGGTCGAAAATTATGGAGAGGGTATCCTTCTTCTTCAAAAAAAAGCAACCGGTCGCCCCCCTTTCGCCCGTCATGGCATCGGGCACAAATTTCATCGTCTTCCCTCTCTCTCCGTTTTCGAGCCAGCAGAAGCAAAGATTCAAGGAAGGGTATTATTGTTCAGCCTGAAAGCAGCAAAACGCTTAGCAAGTGGTTCTCCGGTGTCGTCCCTCGCAGACTTGCGACCATTATTCACAAAAGACGACGCAGATGCAGCGGGAGAACTGGCAATGTCGTCAGAGTGTCGGGAACGTTTGGGGAGTCTCTCACCAGTGGATTCAAGGATCATCTTAAGGGTCTGGAACCCAGGCGTCGCCCGCAGTTGAAACGCTTCGGCCAAATCGTTGTGAGTGGCAACTTTGCAGAGCAGTGCCTCCTCGTCCTATCGTCATGTGTTAGCCTCTGATCATCGTTGTTCGGCGGGAAATAAAAGTTACCTTGGATAGGACGCTCATCTGGTGGATGTAGCATAAGAGGTGGAAGTCAGAGACAGGCAGCCTACTGTCACCCTTCTGGTTCACCCTAAGGGCCTTGGCAACCGCGGTAGCCTCTTGCGCTTCGCCTACATACTCTCTGTTCTCGATCGGGAAGCCCTCATCTATAAACAGTGGCTTGGGCTGCTCGGGGAAACCGTGAGTGAGCGTGACGAAGAGATACTCAACTGGGAACGCCGGCTTCGCATTCTCTTGTACGTTGGCTCCGTACTCGTTGATTCTGCGATAAAACACTTCGGGGATATATCGTGTTCGGCTGACAGATCCGTCATCTTCTTCTTCCTCCCGCACCAGCATTTGAGTTGGGTCGGCTGAAGGCTCAATGATATCTGCCCTCACCATTTCTACCGCGTCGTTTGACATCTGATAGGCCGAAATCGAGATCTCGCCTTGCTCGTTACCTGAGATGACGCAAGTGACAAAGTTGGAGCCAAACCGTCCCGTGTCACTCCATTTAGACGGCTTGGGGTGCTGAGCTTGCATCCGGGCAGCAAAGCAAACCTCCTGAGAGGCGAGGAAATACGAGTCTGCGTGCCGTTTGCATACGGCGCTACCATCTCCCTTGCCGGCATCCAGAAGATCAGTCCAGATCACACCAACCTGCTCAAGACCGCAGAGCTTGGCGACCCGGTTGATCTCTTGCTCGTTTTCCCAAGCATTAAGCGAGACACCGTCGGCCTCATCAACCTGTGGCGGCTCATAGATGGCCTCGACCACCGCCTTGATTCCGAGTGGCACAACATCATACTCCATATATCGACCATAAAGTATGCCCAACCGTTGTGCCCCAGTTCGGCGCCAAGCGTTGAGAAACTTGTCGATAATCCCCGGGGAAGCGAACTCGACGTGATCCACCATGCGGAACGTTTGAGGCTGAAGAATGATAGCACTGGGCTGGCATTTTGTGCAGATGCCTTCCGGCCACTGCGGGTGTCCCGATGGACAATCGCGCTTGACTCTGTGGTAGGGCTCGACTAGGGGAGGAATAAACGAGCTTCCCAACTCCGGCTTGTTGGTCGCCGAGTTCGTCTTGCGCATGTAGGCGTGCACCGACATGTACTTGATCTTCTTTTCGTCGAGATATGTCTGATTGAAGGGATCCAATGGCGTACAGTAGTCGCACATCCCCTTGGGTCCATGTCGGCACATCTTGACATCTTTCCCTCGTGGAATCTTGCCATCCTTCTTATCCAACCGATCGTCGAGGGCGGACTGCTTCACCACCTCCCAGGGGTTCTTGATGCGTTCCACCTCTGAATTGATGGATGGTGGCGGGTCGATAGGATGGTCCTCTGTAGGCAGAATGGGTTTACCGTTGAGACGCGCAGTCGTCGCTAGGAGGGATGGAGCCGGCGCATTGCCATCTGAGCTGCCGTTTGCAACAGCATCTTGATGCTTGTAACTGACAAAGACAAGGTCTCCGTGGCTATTGCGAACATGTCAGCAACCCAGTCCTGTTACCCGGAACAAATCAAGTTGCCTTACCCTAGGCCTATCTGGCCCAGCTTGTACTTTCCAATCTCAGAGAGGTTTTTGGACTCGGCACCGCTCGGCTGGGGAGAGAGCGTGATGGTTTGCGGATCGACTGTCGATGGGAGCTTGGGTAACAGCTGTTGGGCGAGCTGGCTGAAGGTGTCGTTCTTTTCCACCGTCAGGCGGATCATGCCGTCGGGCGTTCGCAGCCGTAAAAGCATCGTGATAGTTTGTTGCTTGTTTGGTGGAGCGGAAGACTTGGAGTGGGTGGATCGGAACTTGGGAAGCAAGCCAGTGACAAGCAGAGCAGTTAAAGGTTGCTCTTCAGTCCCACGCAGGTGCTCCGGGTGAATCGAGGAGAATATTAAAGCTTGTGGATAGATTAGATAGTTGGGATTCTACCAGTGGAAGAACTCAAAGTCAACTTTTGGCTGGCTACGTTTGAAGTTTGGATGGAGGGGGAGCTTTCAGTGGTGCTGTGGCAGCTGCTCAGGCCTTCGTCATTCACTCGTGCCTGGCGTCGAGGACCGACATGGGCCAGGTTGCCCCTCTACCCCACATTTTCGTGCTTACGGAAGCGGAAGCTTTGCAACAGGGATGGGCTTTGCCTGCCGGAAGATTGCTTGGCAGGCTGAGAAGCCACCTAACCCCAGCCGATGCGGGACGCGGCAGCCATGGCCGACCCCAAAATTCACGTTGACGTGGAGTTTGTCAAGCTGTTCTTTCGGCTCGCTGTACCTGAGGGTTGATTGCTCCTCAACCTTTGCAGCCACCGTTCGCTACACACAACACAGCACAACACAACACAACACAAAGAAAAGTGTCGCACACCGGCCACGTTTAAATCTTTTGGTCTTTCTCCATCGATCCTCTTGTGCACCGTCAATCCATTGCATCGGTAGCCACAGCCAACCAACACTCACTTGTCAATCCACCGAGACGCTATCGACGATATCGCAACCCCCAGAACCATGTTCGACATCAACTGGCGGGGCCTCCTGCTCCCGCTGGCCTACCTGGCCGTGTTGACTGGCACATTCGTGACATTTTCCACAGTCTACCGGAGGAGAAAAGCCTGTATGTTCCTCTTGTCTTGCTGCGCATACATTTCAACCGAGATACTGACTTCTTATCTGTAGTTCAAAGCGCCAACCTCGCCCCATGGTTTGGCCCGCATCTCCAACGCAACATCTACCTGTCTCTCTTGCACATGGAACCCGAGGAGGGGTCCGAGAAGGCGCCCAAGATCCCCGACAGCGTAATCAGAGCCGCGCTCTTGCGTCGCGCCGTAGAGGATATCAACCGCATCATTCAAATTAGGACCGCGAAGGCGGCCTGCAGCTCGCTTCTGCAGCGCGGCAGTGTAGGCGATGACCTGTGGCAGAGATTCCAGCGCGCCGAGAAGGAGATGGAGGATGAGCTTCGTGATGTTGTGATGGAGGTATGCTTTAACCCTCTTGTTGTCATTCATCTTGACACTTTACTGACTAATACCCCCAGGCCAATGCTCTTGTCCCAGGATGGGGCCAGATCATCTTCCAATCCGCCAACGAAATCGCCGCCAACAAGGTCCTCCGCGACAGACTCGACGAGATCGAGGCCCAGGCCGACAGCGAGAAGGAGTGGTGGGAGAAGCGCCGCGCTGCCATCCAGACTGAGTTCATGAAGGAGCTGGATAACGAGTCGGAAAAGTCACACTCTAGACCCACCACTAGCAGTGGTGGTGGTGATGATGAGCCTGTGCTCGTGGACGGCAGCACACCCTCTACCCCGTCAGGGGGCTCCAAAAAGAAGAAAGGCAAGAAATAGGAAGCTTGCAAGAACAAAAGGGGCAAAGGAAAGAGGTAGCTGTGGCTGGGGGTGTGGTTAGAGGCGAATGGCTAGGGTCTTTTTTCGTCTTTTAGTTAAAGACCTGTTTTATCTTCTTGGAATTTTTCACCACTGTACAGTAAAAGGGGTTGTGGCTGGCTGGGGATTTCGGTTGCCTGAGCTGGATTCCAGTTGACGGCAAGCATCTTTTTGCATGGCGTTACGGGTTGGTACATGCAATTTATTGGATGGGTACATATCTTATTCCTCATCACATTCTTGGTATCGTCTTTGTGCTCACAAGCGGAAGAAGTAATGAAACAGGATAATATCACAGCAAGAGTCAGGTTTTCCGATACAGCGAGTTATGATATCAAATAAGAATATTATTAGTTACGATATCACGAAATCAAAAAGTCAAAAAAGAACAAACAAAAAAGGTAAAATGTCATCGCTTTACTCGCTCGCTTCAAGCCATTTTTTCCAGTCTCGGTCTTTTTTCACTCCTTCCCCTTCTTTACCTAGGTAGGTAGGCAGGCTTAAAACCTCCTCCACCCACCCATCTTCCCCCTCGCCAGCTCCTCCTCCCTCTCCTTCTCCAACCTCCTCCTGATTTCTTCGCGAATGCGCTGTTCATCCCACCCCATCATCTCCTGCACTTCCTCATTAACCTCACCCTCCCCCTCGTCTGTACGAACAGGGGACTCGCACCCCCTCAGGCCGATAAACCGGCCAAGTTTGCGACGCTTGTCTTCGATCGTCATGCCCTCCGATGGCCAGTACACCGGGCAGGGGTACTGAGAGGTGTACACGGACGGCGTGCGCTGGTGGTAGAAGTGTGCGAGCTCGTCGAGCTGGGACTCGGTTAAGAGCCAGAAGTTGAGGAGGGTCGAAGGGAAGGAGGGGTGGATGAGGCCGGTTGTGAGCTGGACTAAGGGGGCGAGCTGGAGGGCCATTTGGTGGAGTTTGGCTTGGAAGGAGGGGGAGAGGTGGGACCGGCGGGAGGAGAGGGTGGACTGGGGGGTAGTGTTGTTGAAGAAGGAGGGGCGGTGGGGGGAACGGGGGCTTGTGGGGTCCATGTTTGTTTTGTTTTTGTGTGGTGGGTTGTTGTAAGAGTGTGGGAGTGGTGGTGTTTGGAGGTCTGTTTGATACTAGTGGTGTGCCGTATTAAATAGCTGGATTGCGTGCGTGACTGAGGTAGTAAGAGAGATTATGGGATGGCTCTTGAAATATATGAGAGAAAAAGACTGATAGTTTAAAAGAGATTAAACCAGATGAGATGAGAGTAATATATAACAAACTGCCGCAGGGGTGAAATAGATGCTGCCAGCAGCGAAAAGAGTGTTGTAGTCACGGGCAAGTCTCTTTCAAAAAGTGAGAGACAGTGACAGGTCAAAGTCGTTGGTTTGCTATCGTTATCTTCAGTGACAACAACAGTGGTAGCTTTTGCAGCAGTTTGTGTAGGTTGGTAATGATAAGGATACTTGGTTGTCGAACTCAAAAGCGAGTGGGGGAAAAGAAACAGAAAACAAACATTCACAGGGGCACCTCGTGGCTTCTTGTATCATCTTCTCAATTCTCATCATCAAGAACAGCTTCTTTGAAAGCGGCCCGTCTGATGCCAAAAGCGGCAGTGACGTTTGTTGACTCCCCCTTTGTCCAGCAGCGGGAAGAGTTGCTATTTTCTACACTCCCCTTTTAGGGATAAAAATGGTACCTTTTCTACTGTCTTTGTCCTACAATACTCAGTCATCCAAGACATTGTTCACGCATAAAGAAAAATTCCCAACAAACACTTGTTCCTGAAAAGGCCTCGATAACAATGCATTCATCCACCTCACCTAACCAAAATTCCAGGGGCGGGCAGGTCTGAGACAAACCTCACCACCCACCAACCCGAACCCGAATCCGGGTCTTCAGTTTGTCTCTTCTGTAATTACAACCACTTCAACTTAGCAATATGATCCGCCTTCTTCTTGCTTTGCTTCACAAAACCCATCGCTCTCAACTCTGCCAGCCCGCGATAGAAAAGCACCAGCGCCGACCTCTCGTCCATCCCGATCTCCGACTCCTCGCCCACTAACGCATAGTACGCCACCCACAAATCCGCAACGTTGATCAGGGCCCCAGCTTCAGAGTACAAATGATACAAAATAGACGTTGCAGGCAGCGTCCCCGCCAGCGACCCATTCGCCTTGTCGCAACAAGCACAACCAAGGTAGTCATGCGGGCGGGACAAGGCACGGGCAAACGTCCCTCCCGGCCGAGGGACAAAGACGTCTTCGTACGGCAGGTGATAGTCGTACTGCCAGATCTTGTGGAGGAACAAACTTGAGAGCGGCTCGCAGTCCACGATCCGGCTAAAGAAACCAAAAAAGGCGTCGATAGCTTCGGTAAAAGCATTGTCTTCCTCTGTCAGGGTGGCCGTGTCCCGACTGAGTTGTACTTTTTGCGCGACAACAGTTGTGCGAAGGACCTTGCTTTGAGAGCTGTACTTGCTCTTGAGGCTGGCCCCTTTCTCCTTGGACTCCGCTAACAGCCGTTCCACATCGAAACGCAGCTCTTTAAAGTTTTCGATCGCGGCTTCTGCGTCTGGGTCGCTCGCCCAGCCTTCCAAGCCAAAGGAGGGATTGCCATCCTCGATGGCGTTGACAACGCGGTCAATGAGATTGATGAGTTCTTCTGGGTTTGACCGTTTGATGGCATCGCCTAGGTCAAAGGGTCCAGGTGACTGATCCAGGGAAATCCCCTCCTCCAAAGCTGTCTCGTAAAGCTCGATGAATGATCTTTTTGAAAGCTCGGTGGCGGTAACCAAGGCCAACGACCGTAACAAGCTTTCCATATATTTTTGTCGTTTGTCCGCTTGCTCGAGAACTTGGTTTTTGAGATACTCATCGTCGTCCAGCAACTTCTGCGCGTGACCCAGCTGACCCGCTTCGACAGCCAGTTCCACATGTGATTTGAACGACTCCAGCATCCTCACGGCCTCGAGATGTTCCGGCTGTAGGATCTCCTTGTCTATCTTGCCGTCATTAGCAAGTAGCACACTAAGCGGGTTGGCGTAAAAGTGGTTCATGTACGCATACTGTCCCATCCAGTCAGCTTCTTCCTTTTTCCACACCATATCTTCATTGCTTGACAACATACCTTGAGTGAACTAACAAACGCCCCCACACCTGCAACATGCTCCTGCTGCCTCCTAACCAGCTTCCTCAATAACCCCGGCCCAATCCTCAAGTGTCTCGCCTTTGTCCCCGCCACCGCAGCCATAATCACGCTCTCAAGCACCGCATTAGCCTGCACAACATCAAACTGCGCCCCATATAGCTGTCGTGCAGTAGACTTGAGCAGCCTCGCCTGGAAAAGCTCAACTGAAGTGGCAATCCCAAACAAGACCGAAAACTGAATCCTGTCCTGCCATGAACTGTTCCCTTTGTCAGCCTTTTTCATCCTGTAGTTCGTAAAAAAGGGGAACCTACTGAAACAACCCAACCAACTCCCCCACCAACCCCGTATCAAACGCCTCGCTATCCTGAAAAGCCACAATCACCGTCCTCTCCCCCCCTTCCCTTTTCCACTCCCCTCCAAATGCACCCTCAACGCCTCAAGATCATAATCAAGATACTTCCTCCCATTCCTCCCCCCCACCCTTACCTCCTCCCCCTCCTGTCCTTCCCCCTCTTGCCCCTCCCCCCCGGTATTCATCCCCTCCCTAACAATCTTCTTCAGCGCCCCCTTCAAATTCCCCACCTCCCCCGCCCTCAACCTAATAAACCTCGCTCCCTTTCCCCCCGTCGTTGTAAGCGCCTCCCCCAACTGCCCAAACAGCAAATCCTGACCAGCGATATTAGGACCAGTAATAATAAACCCAGCCGGGATCCTCCCCTTCCCTTCCTTCTCTTGGGCGTCACTGTTGAAGAAACTGACTACCTCGTCTAAGGTTTGGCGGTTGGCATCCCGTAACACGGTCTGGATTTGCTGCTCCAAGACAGGCCAGGCGGATTCGTAGGTTTGTTTCCTCAGTTTGGCGCATTGGGGGGATTCTAGGCCGGAGAAGAGGGTTGGCCACTGGGGGCATCATCGCCATCAGCGGGAGGAGCTGTATCACCACCATCATTTTGGCGTTGAGAAGAAGGCGTGCCCTTTTTGGAGACTCGCCTCCGTTTTGCTGGGCGGCCGGGTGTGGTTTTGGCTGTTGTTGTTGGTGAAGTTGCAGATGTGGAAGTGGTGGGTGGAGTAAAGATGTATGCCACCTGAGGGTCATGTTAGCCATCGGCTTCAAAATAACAATCAATAACGTAAAAGAAAAAAAAAAACCAAATTGAGCTCACTCTGTGGTCATCCTCCTGGAATAAAGACGTGTCGTCAATTTCGGCCATTGTATTTATTTCAAAATAATTTCAAGAGTTGGGGTTGGTAAAAAGTGGTTGGCTTGATGAGATGCGCGTCGCGTGAAAGTGTTCATGAAGGTTCTCAATTGTTTCGCGTGTTTGAGACGAGACCTAATTGAATTTGGTAATTACGTGTATCAGCGTAAGCATCAGCGCCACCATCCCATCCTTCGTCAAGCCACATTTCTCGCTGTTTAGTGGCTGGCGTTCATTGCATTTCCTTCAATTTCTTCACTGGCTCACACTCAAAGACAAGAGGAAAAGATTGCTAAACATGCTACCATAAATTTGACAGTAACAAATCAAAAGCCAAACGATAATACTATAGAGATACGATACCTAACACCTAGGCAAGATACTCTGTCGTAAGAGAGAGAGAGAGAGAGTTAGGATGGAGAGAGCGCTTTTCGGCATGACGGTTTTTGCAGGAAAAGAAACACAAGCAGGTAAAAATCTTCACTCCCTTCCTTCTTCCGCTGCTTCTTCCGTCCCGTTTCCCTTTATACCTCTCTTGCATGACCTCTACCACCCCGTTTTCATCTCCAAATCATATTACCGGCTCCCTTTCCCTCTCCTGCCCGGCCCCTATATCTCTTCTCTGCAAGTACCACCGCCAGTCTCCTCCCTCCTTTGTACACTCTCTCTGGGGACCTCTCGCGCTTTCTCAAAAGGCCCTCAAGAGAGAGAAAAAAAGAAATATCGAAAAACCTAGAACAAACAGCAAAAGCCATGCCTATTTAAAGAGCCAGAACACCACCAACCACCGCCCTACCCCAAGCCAGACCAATAAACATCCCTTTGTGTGTTGTGTGCAAAGGAAAAAAAATGAGGGAAATAACACAAAACTCAGAACCGCCTAGTTTTACACACTGAATGTCTTGAGTTTGCTGTCGGTTCACCTCTGTCAAAAGGCTCTTCAAACAAAACTCTCGGCATCCCTTCAACAATTTTTGCCGCCGCCAAATTCCGCTTGGTGACCCCTACTAGAGCTTCTCTTTGTTACCGCAATGTGTTCATAATGATGTGAAAAAAGCAAGATAGGCATGTTGTTTAGGCAGATGCTTCAACAGCCTCGGGCTTGGCCTGAAATACATTGTCAGTAAAGTGCTCTCCAGAAATTGATCCTGTCTTTTCCAAACTCACCTCATCGACATCCATCTTATCGACAGGCTCTGAAGCTTCCTCGGACTTCTCTTTAGATTTCTCCTCCGCTGGAGATTCGTCCTTCTTCTCCTCCTTGGCTTCGGCCTTAGCCGCACCCCTCTCGGCCTTTGCAGGCCCATCAGCCTTCACACCGTTGGTCTTGGTTTCTTTGGGTGCTGTGCCATTGATAGCCTTGGCCGCCGGAGCCGGAGCTGATGTTCCACCATCAACCGCGAGAAGCTCGTTCCACTTGTTAAGCAGCACTTGAGAGCGTGACTTAAAGTTGAACTGATTCTCTTTTGGGATGTTCTCCAGCTTCAGAATCGCCTTCAAGACCTTATTGATCTTCGTCGTCCGGATAATGCTAACCTCCAGATTGGGGAAGCCCTCAAGCTTGGTGATGTACTCCGACATGGTGGCCATCTCATCTGCTTTCGGCTCTTGATCCCTCGTAAGGAGGCCCTTTTGGAGCTTGTGTCGCAGGAAAAGAACTTCACGTTCTTTTCTCTCCCTTTGCTCCTGGGGCGACAACTCAGGCTCCTTGGGGGCTTCAGAAGCTTCCTTCTCAGCCTTGTCATCTCCATCCTTCGCCTTCTTCGCCTTGGGCTTCGTGACCTTAGCTTCCGGCTTGGCCTTAGATGAAGGTGTGGCGCCGTTTGTTGTCTTGGGAGTAGCGCTGCTGGTCAGCTTGATTTTGGGCTTCTTGACCGAATCGGTGTGTTGAGGGGTCTGTCAAACACAAGGTCAACAAATGTCAAGTTTGCAGCTGTGAATATGGCGACTTACGTCCGCTGGCTCATCTGCCTTTCTCTTCTTGGACTTCTTCTCCTTGGGAGGTGTGCCGTTCTCAACATCATCGTCCATATCGACGTCCTCGTCAACAACAGAAGCCGCCTTCTTTTTGCCCTTGGGTGTAGCAGCTTTGGCGGCCTTGGCCTTCTCCTTCTCAATGAGCTCCTGTTGGAACTGGTGGAGAACATCTTTGTAGTATTGAAGGGGATGGTTCTCGAGGAACAATCTGTGCGCAGCTTGAAGATCTTTCCTCATCTTGTCGGTGTTAATCGTCTTGACCTCCTCAAGGTCAAGATCGATGAGTTCCGTATTTGGTACCCAGCCACTGTAAACAGAGGCGTGTCAGCGTTCAGCCCCGAAAATCTTCATCACCAGACAGAGGGTGGCAGCAGGATAAATACTCACAATTCATTGGTGTAGAGGTACATGACGGGGAAAGACCGGTCAGCGACCTTCTTGCCTCCATCTGCAAAATCATCGCGATATGAGCCGTCCTGCCGCTTCGCGGTGACTGGGCGAGATTTGAGCAAAGACTCGGGAAGCATCTCCTCGTCGCAGATGATAACTGGCCATTGAGGGAAGCCTTTAAGCTTGACAAAGAAGTGGTCGCCTGGCTGGGCGTCGGTGTGCAGAATGCGCGGCTTTGAGGCCTTTCTGTTCAGTTTCTTTCCTTTGCCCTCAGCCGCACCAATTGACTTGCGCTTGGCAGCCTTGCCCTTCGCAGCGGGCATCTCGGCGTCGTTGTCGGCGGGCGGTTGGGACGGCGCCTCAGCCTCTGCAGCATCAGCGGCGTCGGTCATATCAACGTCAGGCTTGTCTTCGGCTTGCTCGACCTTCTTCTCGGGCGCTGGTGCTGATGCTGATGATAGATGATGGTTAACTAAATGTGACGGTGAAGGCGCAAGTGGCCTGCAGTAAGTGTTGTGGAACACGTTACCCTCTTCCGGTTTGTCAGAGCCTTCGGCAGGAGCAGACTCGACCGCATCCTTGGACTCGGTAGCGATGGCTTCCTTGAGGTCCTCGGCAGCAGGGGCGATGGGCGCGTCCTCCTTCTTCTCGACAGCTGGTTGCGCGGCCTCGGCGGCGGGCGCGGCTGGTGAACCTTCTCGTGACATTCTTGGTGACTTTGGTGATGTCAGCGGTGATTCGCGACGGGGACGTGACAAGTTGTTTGTCGTGTGCAGGCGTGAAACTTTGACGCGTTGATCGCGTGAAAGCCTTGCAGAGACGTGGGCGCGCACTCGGCTGATGATTTCAATGAAGCTTGGATGGGTGCGCGATGGGAAGACAACACACAATGGCGAAGCGCTAGGACAATGGAGAGTGGTTGCGCGGAAGATTGGAGGAGCCTTCGCGAAAAGAGAAATTATTTGAGGGCAGCACACGAAGGAAGTGGCCCGAGCGTCTGGCGTGCGCGGTGTGTGTGTGGGAGTGAGAGCTTGCTTTGCTTTCCTGGTCTCTCCCCCTATCAAAGACGGCGGAGTGTGCGGAGTGCCGCTGTGGAAGGGGACCTGCTCCTGCGGCATGCGTCAGACCAACAACAAACCCGAGCTGCCTGTCTTGTCTACCTTACGCCTTACACTTGGCCCGAGTCCTTGTCACCCTGTCACTTTGTCACCAGCTCGTCTACCAACATCACCCTTGGAGTAGTCATCGAGGGCCAAGCAACGAGGCCCCAGATCCATCCCTCTCTCGCCACCACCTCCCCATAGATCGTCCCCATGGCTATCCCCACCGCCGAACCCAACCCAAGACCCTTTCCACTTCCCGCCCCCTTGAGCCTGTTCACAACATCCCGAAACCCCACATGGCTTTCCCAGTTCAGCCTGAGGACCATCCCGTGACGTAGACCACCCCCCAAACAACAAAGGTGACGCCCCGCTAGATTGAGCAAAACCAGAGATCAAAGTTAATTTTGTATTATACCACCAAAACCCATTATATACCATACACGCTTTGAACCCGAACCACAACCACTTTTGAAAAGGTGAAAAATCGGATTGGGAATGAGAACAGCACTTTTTGATACACCCAGCGCTTACCCAACAACCATCATCATCTCCTCCTAAATCACTCATCATCTTCCTCCTCATTGTCCTCATCCTCATCAACATCCATCCCCTCCGCAACCTCCACTGCAAACGACGGCTCCTGATCCACTCCCATGTAACTGTCGCTCATTAAGAAGAGCTTCAAGTCGTGATGGCCCGCCGTGGGCACGGTGAATTCCAGTCTGACATTGAGATTCCGCCCCACCGTGATCCGCTTGATTGCCAGCAGCTCCTTTGTGCTCTCCTCGCCAACCACCAACCACCAACTCTCCGTCTTCTTGCCGGGGAAAAACGGAGCGTGTACCGTCGGGTCGTACTCAGCATCCTCATCCATCTCCCGCTCAATGGCCACCTTGAGGTACGCCGGCTCGCCAGCCCGGATCTCGTCCTTGTCCTCCACCTCAAATTCCAGCGTGATCTCAGGATACTTGGTGTTTGTGAAATTCGCCGCCTGCGCGAGCTGTGCTTGCGTGAACCCAAGATCGCTGACGAGAGAAGTATAATTGGGGTTCTCTTCAGGGTCCATGTTGCTCATGAAATCAAAAATGTCCCGGATGCCGTACTTGTTGGCCACCTTGACCATCTCGGGCGTGAAGTTGGGGATCTGCTTGAGCGGGCTGTCGCGATCCCACATAGCCTGCACCACCATCTGCGACATTTCCATCGCGTTCATGGCGTTGAGACGGCCGTCCGAGGACAGGATATCGACCACCGCATTCAGGAGACTAACAATCTTGGTCAAGATGACTTCCTGATCCTTGGCCAAATCAATCGGTAGGTTCATCCGGGAGAAATGGGCCTGGACCAGCACAAATGCCTTGAAATGAGGCGAATCAAAGGCTGGCTCAGCCATCTTGACAGGGACACTGTCGTAAATGCGCCTGAGAATGGCTTCTTCGTGACGGCGAATCTGGATTGATTCAAATTCGGTAGCTGAGGTAACAATTTCGAGGATGCCCTTGAGCTTCGTCTTCGCCGTGAGCGACAGAAGGAAGGTCTGCATCGTGATGTACGAAATATTATAATACGCAGCAATCATAGCAGCGTTCTGAGGAGCAACGGTGCCCTCATCCTCGTCAAAGTCGACAATCTTGGACTCCGAGAGCTCCTTCAGAGTAGCCTCAACCATATCAGACAGGTACTGACTCAACCCTTCGTGAGTCGGGTCCGTAAGACTGTAGTAGCTTGGGTTTGCGAGAAGGCGACGGTAGAAATACGTGAAGGTGGCCCAGTTGATGGCGTCCTCACCGGACTCGATCATTCCGGTGCTAATCTCGGCCACAAATGCATCTTGGAGGAAGTTGTGAAGATGCGACTCAACGGGCAGAGCTTCGTTGAGAAACTTCTTGTAGTATTCACGCTTCACCGCCGGCACCATCAGCACACCGCGACCACGTCCGTCACGCGATGACTGTGAAGCCTTGCCAAACATTTGCAAAACCTCGCTCAACGGGTAGTCAACATAGCGATGCTCTCTGCCCTCGAAATATTGGGTACCCATGACAATGACGAGGTGTGCCGTGCAATCCAGCTCCCAGCAGACATCACGAGAGGCGATGAGAACTTGAATAGCACCGTTCTTGTAGAGATGCATGACAATGCGCTTGTCGCTCTGGCTGAGGGCTTCATGGTAGTAGCCGACACCGTGTGACAGAGCCTCAGCGAGAGCTGGCTCTTGAACACGCTCAAGAAGCTTCTGGATCTGCTCAACATCGACATTCAAGAAACGGTCCTCATCATCATCAGCCAAGCAGGCAGTGAGAATATCCCTTGCCGTCGCTCTGGTTTGCTTCCGAGTAGGCACAAAGATGAGAGCCGGCTGGTCAGGTGACATTTGAGTGACAGCCAAATATGTCGGCTTAGCCATCGCCAACATCAGAGACGGGAAATGAGGAATGGTGTAGGACTGAATGTGAAGCTCCAGAGGCACGGGCCTGACATGAGGGCTGAAGTTGTAGATATCATGCTTTCTCGCGTCAATCCACTCTCCCACATCGCGAGCATTGGCAAGGGAAACACTCAGACCAACGATTCTGACTGGCAGCTCAGTCTGGGTGCGGATGTAGTGCATACGAGATACGATGATCTCGTAGATGTAGCCCATCTGCCCACCAAGCATGTGCAGCTCATCGGCAATGAAGAGCTCCACCGTCTGGACGTTCTTTCTGCGCTTCCATTGTCTGGACAAGACATCCCACTGAAGAGGCGTGGCCAGGATCAAGTCACCTTGCTCGAGGAGCTTCAGATCAGCAGTAGTTTCGCCAGTCAGCTTGACGATGTCCTTGCCTCCCCTGAGATTGGCAAACCGCTTCTGCCAATCTTGGTAGCGCAAGTCGACTAACTCCTGGAACGGCGCAATGTAAACTGCGCGTCCGGAGTCTTGCTTGTTCCAGTGGCGAAGCAAGGCAAACTCGCCACAAACAGTCTTGCCGCTGCCGGTGGGGGCTGCCACAAGGACGTTGTTGTCAGTGCCGTACAGCGAGTTGAAAGTTTGTGTCTGTATCTTGTTGAACTGGGCCCAGTCAGGGTAGAGAGCAGCATAGTCCTTGGCCTTCAAAGCAGTAACCGGTAGAGGTTGCAAGTCGAGAAGCTCAGTGTGGGGTGGGAACCGCTCTGGCAGGATAAGTTGCTGGAACGATACTGGCAGACGAGTCTCGGAATGCATCCATCGATCCGAAATGACCGAGATGAAGTAGTTTGGTGGCATTGGCTCCGTGATGGGCACGGTGAACTCTACAATATGCTCATTTGCCTCGGACTCGGCGTAGTCCTTGCGGAGAATGAACTGGTCATGGAAGAGGATATCTTCACCGTCGCAGTCCTCAACCATGATCCAAAAGCTCTCAGACAAACCGTGAACATCGACGTCCCACTCAAAATTCGGTGTGATGGTCAACTCGACCCGGAGCATGGACCGAGTCATGGGCTGAACGTTGGCCTGAAGCTCAACTCGAGGGAACTTGGCCACAAGCGAGCAGACAGTCTTTCCAGCCTTGGGCATGCCGAGTAACTCGCCCATGCGAGGGGGTCAAGGTCCAAATAGCTGCTGAAGGGCACCTCTATCCTCTCGGCCTTGCGGACAATCTCAGGGGGGCAAGTAGGGAACTGTCTCAGAGGAGACATAGTTGGCCACATCCTTTTCTCGGCCATCTTGCAAAGATTCAGGGCCAACTTGGCAACTGAAGCCCAGCCTTTCTTCAGAGTGATTTCGAAGATGGCGCGAAGGATACGGCCAGCAGATTGAGTGACATAGACCATGTCAGCCATCAAGGCGAGTCCATCCAGCCGCAAGCGAGAGATGTAGGCCTGAAGAAGAACGTTGATCTTTGCGGTAGGCTCTTCGATGCTCTCCTTGACGGGAATTGGAACACGGGCAAGCAGCTTCGCCAGCTCAAGCTTCTCTTCCTGACGAACTGGAATATACTTGAACTCGCCGCTCTGCGCAAAGACACGGAAAAGCTCCACATCATTCATTGATGGTTGGATCAACTTGTTGTATGTATCCATGGAAGAGTTTGTGATGTAGTAGTGGGAGGCGATACGACCAAGCTCGGTGGACTGCAGCTTGCCGGTCTTTTCGTCGTATTTGATCAAGTTTGACTTCTTGAGCACAGTGGCGGCCGAGTGTATCAAATCGACACGCTTTTGCTCTAATGCTTCATCATCCTCATACTCTGCACCGACACTGTAAAGACCAGGAGAGCGAAGCATGCGGACAAACAGGTACGTGTAGCCGAGCCATTCCACACCTTCGTCACGGCTCCGAACATTGCCCAAGACAATTTCGGCATTGAGGTTGTCGACGAGCTTGCTGACAAACTGACTTTCGATTGGCAGCTGCTGGTTGAGAAGCGAGAGGTAGTAAGTCATTTCTCCCTGTGTGGTGATAATGATACCTTCACCGTATGTGTCGAACTGCGGCCGACCGGCACGACCAAGCATCTGCAAAACATCCTGGGGGCTCAGTTCAACCCAGCTACCCTTTTCTGGAGAGTACACTTGAGTACCCTTGATAATGACTGTATGGGCGGGCAAGTTGACACCCCAAGCTAGAGTAGCCGTACACACAAGAACTTGAATATGGCCGCTAGAGAAGAGATCCTCAACATCAGTACGATCAGCTCGGCTCATACCAGCGTGATGGATGCCAAAGCCGTAGGGCAGGATGTCCTTGAGGTCTGTATTGTTGACCGCATTCGCTGCTTCACTGAGCACCTCTCGGGTACCAGCATCATGCTTGAGAATCTGGTTGATGGTGTCCATTTCCAAAGCCTTGTCGCGAATGTACTTGGCCGTCTTTGCCGTTTCTTTTCTCGAGTGAACGAAAATCAGCATTTGGTTGCGATTGGTACCAACATGCTCAATGACCTTGGTGTAGGTAATATCGTTCATCGTCTTGAGTTGCTTGATGGCCTTTCTTTCGGTGATACCAATGAACTCTTGACGCAAGGGGCATGGACGGAATGAGCCATCGAAGTGGAATAAGCCCTTGCCCATGTCAACACGCAGAAAGCTTGCGACGTCCTTGTAGTTTGGTAAAGTGGCAGAGAGACCGACGATACGGACCGGTTCACCAGTTTGCTCAGTTTTGCGGATTGTCCTGCTCACAATGCTCTCCAGAACCGGGCCACGATCATCGTGCAGAAGATGGATTTCGTCGATAATGATCAAGCGTACCAGGTTTGTGTATGAGATATCAGTAGCCTTTCTTGTGATGACATCCCATTTCTCGGGCGTTGTCACAATGATTTGGGTCTCGGAAATCTGCTGCTTGGTGAGCTGCCGGTCACCAGTCAATTCAGACACCTTGATGCCATATGGCTCCAGACGCTTGCCAAAATTGCCAACCACCTCCTGTACCAGGGCTTTCAGGGGCGCAATGTAAACAATCTTGAAGGCGTCGAGGTCAATCTCACCCCTCTCGTTCCTGTTTTTCCCAATCTCTCTGAGAATGGTAAGCATAGAGACGTTAGTCTTGCCGGAACCTGTTGGCGCGCAGACCAGCATGTTGCCATCGTCGTTAAAGGCAGTTGGGTAGCACTGGGACTGAATTTTGTTGAGAGACTCGGTTGTGCTGAAAGGAAGCTGTGCCCACTCCGGCATCTCCGTAATAGGGATGTTTAGATCGCTAGGGTCATTGCGCTTCTTGGGCGGCGGGACATGGATTTCCTCATAGCCCTTGAAGGTCCGTTTTGTTGTACCTTCCGGTAACCTGACCTTAGGGTTGGTGTTGAGGTGGTTGCCTTGGTCAAAGACGAGGTTATCCAGGTTGATCAATTTCCTGGGCTGAAGACCACCGACCAACTGACCATCGGACTTTTCTTGCTTTGGGGCTTTCCCGTCGACAAAGGCACCAGAGTCGATATCCATCTTGATTTCCATCTTTGGCTTCTTTTGGTCATCCTTGGACTTGCCATGAAGCTCGTCCAAAATCCACCGCAATCCTTCCGAAGCCATTTCTCTTTCGATAGTGTCTCGCTCCTCCTGGTTCTCTGCTCTAGCCAGCCGTGTAAGCCACACGACCTTCTCCCGGTTTTCGATCAGCTTTTGCACGATCTCATGGTGCTCGTAGTCGAAAAGCTCCATGAGGTCGTTCTCGATATCGCGGAGCTGCTTCTCTTCACCGCCTGGCTCATCGGGCTCTCCGGAAAGAATTTTAAGTGCGAGCGAGGTCTTGTCGTGTTGAATATGGGCATCGGGGTAAAGCCGACCAATCTGCCGCTGCAACCAGTACGCATCGATATCTCGAGCCGGGACAAAGCTTTTGTCCTCAGACTTGTCTTTCCCATTTGGCACTGAATCAATCACCATGGCCTCTCCGTCTATCAAGCCAGCCTCCTCCTCAACCCGATCAATCCCGGCCTCTCCACCCTCAGCAACCTCCTGAAGGCCTGGCCGATCCTCATCGTCAATATCCTCATCCTCGTCCTCCGACGAGGACTCATCCCGGACAACATCCACCATACCGTCATCATCTTCGTCATTCTCAAAGTTGACCGCAACACCCTGACGGCCATCGATTTCATCGTCGACATCCGGTCTTGAATCGCCCATTTCCTCATCATCATCGTCTTGCGCGTCATAGTCCGTAATCTTTTTACCAAGATTTACCAACTCATTAAACTGCTTGGGATCCATCGACTCGCCTAATATCCCGTCAATTTCCTTCTTCTTGTCGAAATCTTTAAGATCGTCATCCTTGAGGAACTCTAACACAGCGTCTGCCGCGCTTCGCACTGTATCGTGGGGAAGATCGCCTAGGTGCTCGGCCACAATCGTCAAGATGAGGTTGAAGGCGTCCCGTGTTGGCTGTGTTCGTGGTCGGTATATGATACCCTCAATCATGTCGGTGCTGGCAAGAATACCTCCGCCACGGGTCTCGACCTTGCCCTTCTTCTTCTTGTCCTTCAGGTGTTGCAGAATATCGGCGCCTTCCTGTACATCCCCTCGCTCGACATTTGGCATGGCACTCGTCTTTTTCGTTTTTGGGGCTGCATCACGGGATACGCGAGCGCCCATATCCTTGATGGAGAGACGGCCAGCGAGGGACTCTGGGTCGCCTGTGGCCTCGTCTGTTCGTCTTGTGACAAACCGACGGTCCGCCTGGAGGACCAGGTTAGACATGGCCGAGTACTTGTACTGCGACACATCGCGCTGATAGTCGGACATCTTGGCGGCTGGTGAGAGATGGGAGATACGGGGAGAAATCGACGAGGTGAAGTGGTGATATCGAAATTATTCGTTTTTCGCAGTCGCCGCGCCGAAGCCTGTCTGTGGCGACAACTAAATCAACCCGACCCCGCCCCAAACCAAACTTGGGTTTGTCTAAAGCAAATTAAGGAAATACGCATTCGAGTGCTGCAAAATAACCGAATTCGTGGTGGGTGGACGATGCAAGTCACAAGTTGTTGAGAGATGGATGTGTTAGAAAATGGCAGTCGCGCTGCTCGCGTTCTGGAGTTGAAGCTGCATTGCGCCGTCCTCCGGTGGGAAATTTTTAGGCTGTCTCGCGATGCTGTCTGATTGGTCGCCTGCCAGCAAAGTAAACTGTAGCTCAGCATCGCCAGTGCGCACACCACTAATACCCTGCATTTCTACCAAGTCAAGCCTCCACTTTTAGTGACAACCTCCCCGGTGCTCCCCTAACAACAGCCTGTATGTTTACTCGCGGCTCGAGGTAGCACTCATTCAACAACACTTCTAACTCAAAGACAATGAGATACTTCCAGATTCATTCGTAAATTCGACAAGAATATTCTGAAGGCTCTCTGGTATCGGGGGGAGCTTTATTTAGGCTACTGGAGCCCTATCTTATATTCATCTCCCTGTTTGTTGACAACTGAATCTCACAACTTACAACTCACCGCAATGCCGAGCCCAACTGGCGATACCTCCACAACCATACAAAGGGTACTCGACCCTTATATCAGACCACGCGAAGAAGCAGCACAAATTCGACGAATACTAGCACTTCATCTAGACTCCAGTTTCAAGGATGGATCTATTAACGAACCCCTGGCTCTCGTCGACGCTCAGAAGCCCAGCGCATCTTCCGCTACTCAAGGCCTCTACCGAGAATATCTCGAAGCGTTGAACGCAAATATCAAAGCTCGCGAAGAGTTCAGGAAACATACTCGTGATCGGAACCACGCAGACGAGTCAGAAGAACCCAACAGCCCAAATGGAACCGACCTGGACCGTCTTCAAGAGCATCTGGCTATTATCAATCTCGAAAAGAAGCGTGAGAGGTTGGAAGCAGTTGAGAAGCACCTGATACAGTTGAGCCAAAAACCAGCAGCGTCACCAGATTTCATGAACCCAAAGGAGATATTCCGGGACAGTCGACCCTTACCTAACGTTCCCAAAGAGTTCGTTGCCGCCTTGACGCTCGATAACACCACCACCAAGGCCCACCTGAAAGACCTGGTCGACCAGTTGGAAAAGCATGTCTTCAAAGCAAAGCTCCTACTCAAAAAGGAAGAGCAAGCCCTCGAGAAGGTCAAATCACAGTCCACCGCGCGCCCAGAAACCACCACCGACAACGCCAAACTCGAAGCCCTCAACAAAACCAGAATAGAACTCATAGGCTGGATAGAAGCCGAGCTGTCCAAAGCCTCAGGAGACGACGCCGACCATCCCCCGGGCAGTCCAGACAATCGTTTCCGCGCCAGCCGCGCTCCCCTGAACGAGCCCATCAATATGGGCGCCCAGTTAGCCAGCATCAAAGACAAGTACAACCAATACCTCGAAGCCAGGAAATCCCTTCTGCAACTCATCAACCAGCAACCCAAACCAGTCATCAACCCCCACAGACCAGAAGACCGAAACCCCCAGGACGAGTCTTCAAGTTCTTCCCAACCAGCCCCCGCAGGCCAGCTGCTCACCCCTTATCTGGAGCAACTCCTCTCGCTCTCCCGAGAGCAGAAGGGCCTTATCGCCCAAAAGTCCCATCTGAACAGCACAATCACCAAACAGATCAAGGAAAACACTCTGGTGCTGGATCATCTAGCTCAAGAAAGCCAGTTGATACCCTCTCACCCTATGCCTGGTGCCAACAGGGCAAAGTCTGCCAACAATACCCTCTCATCTGGGGCGGACGACCACCGTCAGGTCTCAGGCCGCGTCAAGCCCTGGGTGTACGCGGCTGAACAAGCCAAGATCGCAACATTTGAGACCGTGGCAGAGAAGATTGAGGAGGGACAGGTAGCGCTGGAAGGGTCATTGCAGACGCTGGCGGAAATTGATCTTTTATTGGGACGAAATGCAACAGGGGCAGGGGATGAGGGAACACAAGAAGAAGATCTTTGGATGGGGGCGGAGAGTAGCTCCCCTGCGAGGAGACATACACGAAGGGGGAGTAAGATGGTAGAGCCAACGGCAGCGGCAAAGACGGGTACGGTTTGGGATATGGTGAACGGGAATTTGGGACTTTTGAGGTCTGATGAGTGAATTGTATTATGTAGTAGAAAGAGAGAACAGAAGATTTTATCATTTGCCATGTATTTTTGCCTGCTTGCTGCCCAAACGCCATCTGATATTTACATTATTCCATACAATATCTGATACCCCCGAATTATCTCCCGCCCAAAATGCCCGATATCCGCAACGCCAGGTCCAGAATTGACAGATGCTCATCCGCCCCGTCCACCAACCTCTTATCAATCTCCGAAAACACCATCAAAATCTTATTCTTCTGCGCATCCTCAATCGTCTCATCATACACCACCGCCTGATAAAGCTGATTCACCACCTGTCCCGCACTCCACCCATCCGCAACCATATCCTCCACCTCCTTCGCAATCCCAGTGTAATTCCCCCCCAGCGTCGTCGGCCTCATAGCCTTGACCAGCCTCTGAATCGTCTCATCAGGAATAACCCCCGCAATATCCTGCACAATCTTGACCGAAACCGCCTTCTTATCCACGTCCATCTCATCCTCCCCATCCCCCTTATCTACCCCCGCCGGCTGAACAGCCCCAACCAACCTAGCCGCGCTCTGCAAGTAAGTAATCGCCTTCCTCAAATCCCCCTCCGCGCACTGAATCAACCCCTCCACCGCCCCGTCCTCCAGCCCCACCCTCTCCTTTTCCGCAATCTCCTCCAGTCGTCTCTTCGCATTCCCCTGATCCAAGCTCTTGAACCTAAACTTGCTACACCTCGACGCCAGCGGATCAATGATCCTGGTAACGTAGTTGCAAATCAGGCAGAAACGCGTGATCTTGCTGTATGTCTCCATTGTTCTTCTCAGAGCTGACTGAGCATCTTGCGTCATGGAGTCTGCTTCGTCCAAAATGATGATCTTGAAGGGCGGGCAGGGATACCGCGCTTTGTAGGCAGGAGAAGAAACGTTGGTGAGTTGCATGCGGGCGAAGTCCTTGACTTTTTCGCGGACGATGGAGATGCCGCGCTCGTCGGAGGCGTTGAGCTCGAGGACGCGGGATTTCATCAGCTCGGGGCCGTAGAGCTCTTTGGCGAGGGCGAGGATGGTCGAGGTTTTGCCTGTTCCCGGGGGGCCGTAGAAGAGCATGTGTGGGAGCTGGAGAGAGACATTCCATATCAGTTTGAGACGGTAAGAGTGTATAGCAAAAGGAACGTACATTGGAGGCTTGGAGGGTTCGTTGGAGGACGGTGATGGTGTGGTCTTGGGCGGTGACGTCGCTCAGGGTCTTTGGTCGGCTGTAGGGAGTTATGGTTAACATTTGGATACCTAGAAATCGATTTGTTAGGGAGAGACGTACTATTTCTCAACCCATGGTTGTATTCTGGTATTTTCAGCATCCTTTTTCTCGTTGTCTTTGGAGGCTACCCCGTTGGCAGCAGCAGCCTTTCGGGCCTTGAGGTCGAAAAAGCTGGCCATCCTTATGGAAGTCGGATAAGTGAAGTAGAGACGGTTGTCTTTTGGGTTCAAAGTGGGCTTGTTGGGTGAGGAGTTTATGGAATTGGAATCAAGACAAATTGAATTGTGAAGGCGGGTGATGCCAACAAGAGGCAGGGCTTGGAGGTTGACGATTCCCTCAAGGCACTTAACGCGTAAAGGTGAAAAAGCGCGCCGACCGCGTCGCTAGTGGCAGGGGTTCTCCAATCTTGCCCCCACTCTCGGCACCTGTGGCTCCACACCGGGGATCATGGAGGGGTCCTTTGAGGACAGGGCCTGATCTGAAGTGTGCATCAGGCCTCTCTTGTTGTTTTCTATGACTAGAGAAGCTTCGCCTCCTTGTGAAGCATGTAATTCCATGACATGAAACGGCCTTTGACAAGCTGCTGCGTCTAACCTACCTTATCATTGGCATCAGACTCTTCCACTGAACTGCCTTGCAGCAACATGTTGGCTGCATTGGTAGGGATGAATGATGGCCGGCCCAACACACCCAAACATGCATGTTAAGCGCAGGCTTCATTCCCCTAATACAAACATGCCAGACCGGCGACGTTGATCAACACTGAGGTGAGCAGCCGAAGGCATCGGCAGGCAGATAGGTAAAACCAAAGCCGTGGTTGCCTAGTGGGGTGACAGGCCAAATGACTTTACCCAGATCTTTCAGTTGCCATCCGGTCTTCAAGTTCCAGGCAAGGTAACTCAATGATTCCATTGGAAGCCCAAGCCGGTGGTTTACATCGGGTCATGGGTCAGGGGAGCTCTGGTTGTTAGGTAACCAATCGATCCCTTTGAGACGTGCCCGACCTCTCCAGCTGTTTCTGCTGCCCCACACTTGTTCCCAACTGTAAGTTACACCCAACGTTAGCGTAGGTAACTTTGTCGCTAATTCCGTAGGCGGACCTGCCCATAACCTTGTCTACCCGCAGCCTCTACTGCTTTCCATCATTTGGCATCCCTTCTCCCAAACAACCAACCCGCGAGACTGAAATAACATCTACCACCATATTCTACCAAGCCACAACGGATTACCCAGACGCTTATGCAGATTACGGTTTAGATTGACGGCACCCGAACCACTCACCAGCCATGGCGGATCAGTCCGTCTTCCGGATCACAAAGGTGGGTTGCCGTGGTTCGACGCTCTCGGACAGTGGGAAGAGCACACAGCGCGGGGTTGCAACATGGACGGGCTCAGAGTTATACGGAAGGCTGACACAGACGGCGTTGCCGCTTTTCATTTGTAGGAGCTCAGCGACCTTCAGAAGAATTCGGACTTATGTGGGCTCCCATGAATTTCCCGGGCGACAGCCTTTCGTAGGGACTTCAACTCACAAGACTCATTAGCTCTTGCCGTCGCTTGCCGTGATATCGATGTCCGGAACGTCAAGGCCCTTATTATTGGCCCTCACGAGACACCATACGAGTTTGGGTTCTTCGAGGTAATTTTGAATGGGCTTCCAATGGGGTCCAAAGAGCAGCTGGCTGACATTCCAATAGTTTGACTTCAAATTCAACAAAGGTAGGTAGTGGTGTCAGCATGGGAAATCAGCATCTGCTTTTCGAAGCTTTCGATTTTCTCGACCAGTTGCCAACCATGTTTCTGTCTAGACTACCCTCGCAAGTCTCCAACAGTCGTCGGAACCACGACCAACTCAGGCCGTACTCGGTTCAACCCAAACATCTACTCCAACGGAAAAGTGTGCCTGTACGTTTGGATCTGATTTGTTAGAAGAGAGCTAGACTAACCGCAGACCAGGTCGATTCTCGGGTAATTTATTATCTCGATTGATGAAAGTGTTGTATTGCAATCGGGAACTAACGACATGTAGGACATGGCGCGGAGAGCGAGGCGAGGAGTGGTCGGCTGCCCAAGGTCTCGAGTCTATCCTCCTCTCAATTCAGAGTTTAATGTCCACAAACCCCTACGAGAACGAACCAGGGTTTGAAGATGCCAACGAGGCGTCAGACAAGAAGAATCAGAAGGATTATGTCCAAAAGGTAACACAATCGGTGTTTCGTCGTCGATAGTGGGACTGACTGGTGGGCAGATTCGACACGAAACTCTCCGAATCTCGGTGATCCAGCGGCTTGAGGATTACCTTGGAATTGAAGTTGGCGGATCTACACAACCAACGGTACCAAGTGACTACGATCTTGACATGGACACGATGGATGACGATAGCGCCCCATTCCTGCCATTCAAGGATCTATGCAAGCGTCGGTTTCTGTGGTATTATGAATCGTACCTCGCAGCCATCCAGAAGGGAAAGGGAGAAACCAAGGATGGACAGTCCTTCGCCAGAATGCCCTTTGAAGGGGTTAGCAACTCGATGGAGGGCAAGTTCAACTACACCGAGCTGGAGAAGCGGCTACGCAACGTCAAGCAGGTTCTCGACGAGGAGACTGAACGATGGGCGAGTGAAGGACTCGAGGCCAAGACCAAAGAGAGCACTGTTGCGGTCAACCTCCAGCGTCAGTTTGAACAGGTGGTGGAATCTTTCAAGCACGCCGACATCCCTCACAATCTTGAGTTAGTTGACAACAACCCATTTATTTGGGCGCTCACCTATTTTGGGAAACCTATGACGAACCTCGATGGTGGGCTGTTCAGGTTCAAGCTTCATTTCAGCCCCCGGTTCCCAGAAGAGCAGCCTCGTGTCAGGTTCGAGACTCGACTCTTTCATCACCGCATCTCGCCCGATGGAACTCCGTGTTACGTTGCACCAATCAGCCGACGAGAAGATGTGAAGTCTCATATTGAGGCGGTGATTGAAGCTCTGGAGGAGGAACAGCCTCCTTACGACCCTCGAACGCTTGTCAACCCGGAGGCTTTCAAGCTCTACTGGGGCGGACCAGACGAACGTCGTAACTACAACAGGCGTCTGCGTCGCTCAGTTCAGCAGTCTATGGAGTAAACCAGCCCATCAATTTTCTCGTAGTATTTGAGCATGCTGACAGAGTACAGGGACTTTTAACCACAAGGACAGCCTGTCCTCGATTACGTTTTCTCGCATCAGCTTGTTAGGAACACAGGAAGGATCCTGACGAAAGCTCCATGGCGTTTGGGGTTGCCATTCATCGGGCGTAGCGAAGAGCAGGGATTTGATCGGTTTATGGCTTTAATATGTTGCACTGTCAACGTGGGGGTGATGGTAGATGATTTGTTGTTCGGTTGCTGTTTAATTTGGCTTTGGCAGACATTTCTTACGTCCTCTGGAACGTAAGCAGCAATATACCTAAAGTCGGGCTAGCGATGGGAGGTACGGGGTTGGGGCATTGATAGACATTCTCGCTAGAGCGACATGTGAAATTGAATGTGTTATTTAACTACTTCACGATGATCTTTCATGTGTCTGCGTACAAAGCACAGTCCAAATGTGATTCTGGACACTTGAGATGCGATCATATTGTTTCCCGCCCAACATTAGCTAGGTGGGCCGGTTCCATTGTTTAATAATGCCTATGTGACATCTATCCTGTTCCGTCGAGTCCTGTCCGTCCGTTGAGAAAGATATAACTCCAAAAACGCCTAGCTGATGCCCATCAAATACCGATATTCGTCCACTTCATAATGACACCTTCATGTTTCTGTGCTTTCAACAACCCTGACTTTCTGTTTCCCCAGATGATGATAATGGATTATTTCCATCATGACCGCTTCCCTCCCCTCCCCTTCTTCTCAATCTTATCCCTCCCAGGGACATACGGCGCCGCGATTCCCACCAGCTTCTGCGGCTGGTTGCTCCCTACCAGTCCCGCCGTGCTCGTCGTCCCGGCGTTCCCAGCCGTAAACTCAAACGTCCCCGAAGAAGAATTTGTCCCAGTCACAACCTGCGGCACCCCCGGCGTGGGAGCTTTGAGCTGCTCAGCGTGCAATTTATCCAGGCTCTCCCCCACAACGGCGTACTGCGACCAGTTTATCGGGGGACATCTCACTACCGTTTGCGGTTTAGGGAGTTTTCTCCATGCTGGTTCTTTTTCCTTGTTTGCCTCGCCGTCCTGCTTCTTGGTGTCGTCATCACCATCCTCGTCATCGTTGTCGGAATCATCATCTGAATCATCTGATGGCGGGGAGCCACCGAATAGGCCCTCTTCTTTTTGGCCTACTTTCCCCGAGGTGAGGTCGGCGACGAAGGCGGCTGGGTCGGAGAGGGCGGAGAGTTTGGCTCGGTGGAGGGATTGGATGTCAGCTTGGGCGCGTTGGCGCTGGAGCTGGAGGATGGAGATGGCGGATTTTAGGGCGAGGACGTCGGGGTTGGAGTCGAAGTCTAGGGGGACTGGTTGGGGAGGGGGGATGATGAGGGATGGTGTGGGGGCTTGGGAGGTGTGGGAGAGGAGGGGGCGGGAGAGGGAGAAATCCGGGATGGTGGGAGGGGGATGGGGGTTTCTTTTGGGAGGTGGGAGGGTTTGGTTGGATCGAGTTTGGGGGTTATGGGGGATATTGGGGGCGGGTTGGGGAGGGTGGTCGGGGGTTGTGTTTGTGGTTGTGGGAGGAGGTTGTTGTGGTTGTCGGTGTTGTGATGGGTTTGATGGTGGTGGTTGTGGAGCGGAGCCGGCTCCGGAACCGTGCGCCGCGGCGGAGGCGGAGGCCGGTGTGGCCTGTGTTCCGTTGGTTATGACGGTGAGGCCGGGCATGGTCGCCGGTTGGTATTCGATCCTGACTTGTCACGCGCGGGGTTCTGGGGTTGGGTTTCAAGAAGTTGGAAGCGCGTTGCGCAAGCTGAACACGACGCGCAAAAAGTCAAAACTGTGAGTGACCGACAGAAAGCGCGGCTTGCAGATGCGGAGTCAAAGGGAGGAATGTTTGTCTGCCTGCGTGGCTCGTTGGTTGGCGTTTGACTTCCAGGCTGCGAGCATCAAAGAAAGGCGGGGAATTAGGCGACGGGGTTGACGCCAAGGGCGGATGATTAACCGACCTTTCCCCACATGGTGGGGCAGCGTCTGTGCGTCCCGACTCTTGACTTGGGGAGACCTGGACTGCATCTGAAACACTCACTGCGAGGCTTCCAAAATCGACGACGGTTGCCCATCCTGATACATCGATTTTTCCTGAGGGCTTTACGCGCCTCATTGTTCTTTTTCCGATGAAATCGAATCATTCTTACAGGACTCCTGCTGTTGCCTGACCAATCGCCGGCATATCGTCCCACACGCTAGAAGACGAAGATGCAGTCGAAGCACAGTGCCATTCGCCAGAGAAAGACGACATTGATATCAAGCTGTCTCCTGGTAGGTGAGGTTTGTCCACCGGATGCAGGGCAGTTTTCTCCGGTGCATCTGAGGTCCTTTTTGGATGGCCTCTTGGGCCTTCCCAGGAGATAGCTGAACTGCTTCTCGGACTCGCGCCCTGAGAACTTGTGACAGCTGCAGGTTAAACTGTGCGGAATCTTGCTCCTTTCCCAGTCTGCAGACGTCTAGACCCGAAAGGAAACAGCTTGCATTTATTGGCATACCACAGTACGTCAGCCCTCAGCAAGAAGGGATGTCAGATTTACCAGCTGCGAGGATTTTAGTATTCGCCCTGATCGCATCTTGTCAATCTATCTTGCGGCATTCAGGATCACGTAGCCACTCCGCTGGTATCTTCCAGTATACCGCTGTCCCGGGAGTTGACGTGGGATCGTCGCCCAGGAATGTTCCAGATTGCGGAACAGAGCTTCCATAGAAGCAAAGAAGCATGCAATCCTCAAGCCTTTAACGACGATCCTGCATGGTCTTTGGATTCGAAGGGGTTTTTCTGTATGCCAAGACCGTTTTCCATCCTCAACTATGATGTATCATCGGACCAAGGCCAAGCGACCTCCAGTCCAATGCACGCTGTTTTTGTCGCCAATGATGCAGCCAGGGTTCATCCTTCTGCTTTGGGGTTGACACCGCCATGAAATAATGCATTCCCGTAGGTTACGCTATGTCATTGAACTTTATAAGAGCTAGGCTCTGTCAAGGCGGCACCAGCGGCCGTTATCAACAAATTCATTTTCTCTTGCTTTTCAGCTTGTGGCGGTTACATTCTTGACTAGCGCCTGTTCTTGTCTCGGGATCTCGTGGCTAGCTTCTGAGCTCGCTTGGCTTGTTGCTTTTCGTCCCCAGGGGTCCTTATTAGTGACCTCCCTCATGCTCGACTCTTGATCCGGCATTTCTCGCGCATGGTTTCTTCTCCCTTGGCCACCCTCTTAAGTGAAGAACAGGCTGGACGGCTACCTATATACCACATCGGTACCCCAAAGGAGCCCAGATATTCGAGGACGCTAGCTACCAGCAAAGGCCTGACATCCGGGTTGCCATCGATTCCACGGCACACGTTTAACCTGTGACTGTGAACTCAGTCAACATATTAGCTGGCTTTTGGGATAATGTTCTGACTCTACTCAGCCGTGTGTCGTGTTATCAACGCCTGAACAGCCTTCAGCGCGCTCAAACCGATATATCAAGGGAAGCGAGAGTCGATATACGTACATATCAGACTCGCCACTCACCTTGACGCTCTCACGAGAAGCAGCATCCTCACCTTGACCTCTCCATCCACAAACACACCGAACAATATTCTCATCATGGACCCAACCTTCCACCCCTACCCCAGCATGTCCGGAGCCAACCCAGAAGCGGACCAAACCCAAAGAACCAAATCTCGCAAAAGCAGCAAATCATCCACCTCGGTCAAGTCCTCCAAGAAACAACAGAGTTCCCCAACCAAAGAACGAGGGGACGAGCGCAGGTCAGGAGGGGGAGTTAAGCTCCTAACAAAAGTGTCCAAGCTCACCGGGTGGCTCTCCACGTCCGAGCCCTCCACGCAAGCTCTGCTGTCACACCAGAAAGAAACTTTTCGCAAGGCAGGGGTGCCCCTGACGGATAGCGAGGCGCACTCGAAGCTGAGGGCGCCGATTGGGGAGATTCCTTCTGATGCGATCACCTCGACGACGGGACCTGATCCGGAGGAGTTGTTACGGAGGAAAAAAGAGGAGAGAAAGAGGAGGGAGAGGGAAAGGAGAGGGAGTGAGGCAACGACGATGGCGGGGAGTGTGAGGTCGGGGGGTTCGGGATCGGGGTCGTTGTCGGGGTATAGTATGAGTGGGGGGAGTAGTGTGAGGAAGGGGTCTCTGTCGAGTCCGGTGGGAGGGGGGCATGGTGGGGAGATGGGGCAGGTGCCGTGGAATTATGGGTGGGATGATAAGTGGCAGTGAGTGAGGTTTGAGGTTGTGGTGGGGGGTGTAAAGTGAATGAAAGGTTATGAACTGCTATGTGGTATATGTTGAAAAAGTGTTATGAACTTCTATGATGGACATGAATCAGTATGGATCATGAGATTTCAATATGGGAATTTTGGAACACAAAAGGAGGGTAAAGAAGCCCAGGGTATGTTGCCAATTGGAGGAGTTTGAATGAAGCACGGATACGATCCCATGATGTGTTGATAATGAACATGCATTACGAGTTCTATGGTGAAGTATACTAATTCTCCATGGGAATCCCAGCTATCGAAAACCATGTGCCTCAAAAAGTGCCAATTTCTTGTCCATGTTAGCGGCCGATCTGCCGCTATGTTAGTTGAGGTTGAACCAACAAAAGAAACTAACCAATAAGCGGCCCGCTACACATAAAAGTGGGCAGCTCTTAATGGACGAGTTATGACGTCGTTGATTGTTGGAGATCCCCCCTCATGACCTCCTGCTTTTTGGGGTATCTGGAGAGGCAAAGACTCGTAGGTTTCTAATTGATTGTCCCAGTTATCTTCCTTCAGCATTCCTACAGGGTGCTTATTCTTTTCTCGTTTACAGAGAAGGAATCATTGGTCGTGATACCCTCAACTACCCTCAATAGGAACATCAGACGATGAACTGCTGCTAGCTATCTTACCTGCCTACCTACCTTATCCACACCTCCTATTCTCTCATCTACGCCTCACCTTGCGAGCTTAGCTTCTCCCTCTCCTCCACCTACCTCTTAGACCTGCAGCAACCCTTTTCATAAGAGCTGTAGAGGACAAACATCCATACATTACACAATGGCCACTAACGGAATCCGGTCCTCCAGTGACCGCTACTCCTCCGAAGACGACGGCATCCACCCCACAACAAACGAGCACACCCGCCTCCTCCCCAACCGCGTCGACAGCACCACCTACAACCCCCGCGCCGCCCACCCCAATGGCCCTTACCTCTCTCCCGATGACCCGGCAGTGTCCCCTTACAACCTCTTCACCGTCCGCATCGTCCGCTATGCCACCGTCGCGCTCACCATTTTCACGTTTATATGGTGGATTCTCATGGTGATCTCCATCTTTGTCACCCCTCCCGGCCTTCACGTTCGCGGATCTCCCTTCTTTAGCTTTAGCTATGCTACCGTGGCGCTGATTACACTGATTATCTCGTTGATTTTCTTTGCGGTACCGAGCAAGAGTCAACGGGTCTTGAGTCTGGTTATTGCGGGGCTGCTGCTAGTTGATACGATTATCATCGTTGCTGTGACGAGATTAAGACATGAGGAGATATGGGTTGGGGTAGGGAGTGTGGTTTGGGCTACGCTCATGGCCTGTTGGGCGGTTATTGCGGATAGGACTGTTCAGTGGGGCAAGGCGGAAGAGGAGGAAAGGCTGACGGGGAGGTCGGAGCATAGGCGGACGTTGTTGGAATGGACCGAGGTTTTGCTGAGTTCGGTGGCGCTTTCGGTTATTACTGCTGGTGTGGTGCTCATGACTTGCACGTTGATCCTGAGAGGTATCGACTCTGGGCTGGCGCCGCCGGGAGAGCGGTACTGGGTTGATGAGGACAAGTACCAGATTCATTTGTACTGTCATGGGAATAAGACTGATGCCAGGGGGAATAAGTCGACGACGGTGCTGATTGAGGGAGGGGAGGATCCGGTTGAGAGGGGGCTGTGGCAGTTTGCTGAGAATGCGGTTAAGAATGGATCGATTGAGAGGTTCTGTTTTGCTGATAGACCCGGGATGGCTTGGAGTGATACCGCGCCGTCGCCGCTCTCTGCGAGTATGGCTTCGGATGTATTGGGGGAGACATTGTCGAGAGCTGGTGAGGAAGGGCCTTGGGTTTTGGTTAGTGCTGGGATTGGGTCGATTTATTCCCGGGTGTTCAGCTCAAGGCATGAGGAGGATGTGCGTGGTCTTTTGATGATTGATCCGCTTCATGAGGACCTGCTGGCAAGAGTTGGCGATCCTGGCCGTGGGTTCCTGCTTTGGCTTCGTGGTGTCATCTCGCCTTATGGGATAGACCGCATTTTGGGGGCAATACTCAGAGGAAGGCGTTCGGTTGACCGGGTCTGGGGTCGTTCCTCATATCAGTCTGGAACCACCATCTTTGCCAAACTTCAGGAAGCCCTTGTGGCCGACTCGCTCACGAAGCGAGATGTTGCCTCGAGCCGAACCATTCAGGACAAGGAGACGCCGCTGGTTATTATTAGCTCTGGTGAACAAATACGGAGGGATAGTGAGTGGGAAGCTAAGGTATGTACCCACTGATGTGCCCGTTTCCTTGTTGAATAAAGGCTGACCAGGTGACCATAGCAACGGGACCTCAGCCACCTCACCAGGAAGCTGCAGGATTGGGATATTGTGGATAAGGCGCCTCATCGTGTCTGGGATACGCTGGAGGGGAGAGTCATCATTGAAAGGAGGCTCAAGAAATTGGTCAAGGCTAAGATAGGGGGTCTGTAAAAGTGAGCCGGTGGTGGATTTATTTTTGATAACGGATGCTGAATGATTAGGGGCCCAGACAAGAGTATGGTGTTGAGAGCCCCGCCTTGAGTTCATACTGTTGTATTGATACTTGATAGGAGCTGGGTATTTAATCCTGTGTAGTATTAGTCACAAGGAAACCGAGCTCGTGTTTCTGCATGCAGGTCAGCATGATTATGGGATCCTGCAGCTGATTATCGGGATGCGTGATGTACGAATACTCATCCGCATTGCATGCCGATTGAGGTCAAGGGGTGAGAAGTCGAATCCTCACCTCCCCTTCATGGTCAGATGAAGAATATCTGAGTAAGGGGCGGCCTGTCCAGACAGGCAGTAATGATGCTGGATCAAAGTGGATTTGTCTCTCTAAATGGCATCGAAATGCCTCCATAACCCCACCCGAAGAGCTCGCACTTGAGGCAGACAGGTACACCGTTGGGCCCCTCCCTGCTTTTGCATCATCTCGTCCAAGCTTCACGGGTCTGGGACATAACAAAAAAACGGCGGGACAAAACAAAAAGACGGCACCTTGTGGTTATTAGTCAGGTAAGCAAGGGAGGAGGGTGAGAAAACACGGCATGGCATGTAGCTCGGGGACAGTTTGATCTCTTTCAACAAACGGCCAAAGATCTTGGGCCGAAATGCATCCAAAATCCCATGGCACGATGCTGCCATTCCTTGAATAACTTTGGGCATAAGTGGGCAATTTCCCCATTTGGCCGTTGTCACTAAAATTTATAGGGCACCAGCGGAAAGGTCTTGGCGGCGGAGCAGGACTCGGTCATGGCTCTGCGGTGACCCTAGGAAATTCAAGGAGAAGGAGGCGCCCATCTCCCGCGTGTTGTTTCGAGCATCTTTGCTCTCTAGTTCTCTGCGAATACTGATCGGCTGCTGATTCTGATCTCTCTTCTAACTCGAGCCCCAAGGTAGCTTTCCTGCAACCTACCCAAAGAAGGCGCTGTCCCTGTCTCCCAGAAAGCCTGAAATTGGCGCTCCGCCGTGGCGGGGGGCTGTCGATCGCTGCTGTCTTGACCTAACTGGGGAGAGTAAGGTCAAGTGTGGACCACAACCCGACCTCCTGAACGTCTCCGACTCTTGTCATCTCCAGCCAACCTCAGCGCATCCGCATCCGCATCCCACGACGTGCGATTCATCCTGGCCAGACATTGAAACTTCGAGATCCGAGTTTGCAAAAAGACCCAGCCGGCTGCACCACGAGGCTGCCCTTGTCGACTGTACTCCCGACTCCCTCCACCATAAGGCCCGCTGTTGCTCTCGTTCGCTCAACGTCGTCGTTCAGCCTCAACCTCCAATCGTGCCCAGCCCGCCGATTACTTGCTCGACAGCTGCCCGCACAGCCTCCGCCCAGAGCGACGCTTACCTATCGTGTTGGTTATCTTTAGCCCCCGCCTTTACCAACGCATACCACATTCAGACCGACTGCCCGCAGCGACCATCGTCGTTTATTTTGGCCAGTCGCTTGATGTCGGGCCCTCTCCTGGCTGAGCCCCCGGTTTATTCGCTCCACGACCGCGCCCGCGCCCTTGACCCTCGAGTTTCGCTTCAACCACAACCTCGATTGTTTACTTTCAAGGGGAACGCACATGGTGTAGCGTGACGAAACTCAGTGGACGGATTAAGGATCAGTCCACAATGGCAGGATACGACTACGGTGGTGCTGGCGGTGGAGGTCCAGGTAGCCTCGGCCTTGGAGGCGGCGATTGGGCACATGGCGATCCTCGTGGGAATCCTCACGGCCATCCTCACAATGGGAGAACTCCAAACTCACCAGCTCTAGGCAGCAACGGAGACACAGATTTGGAATTGAGACAAAGCGGCGAACGCAACAGATCAAGGCAACGGGCAGCTAGGACAGCCAGTGGCCAAGTACGTGCCTGCAAGAAGTGCGGAGAGCCCTTGACGGGCCAATTTGTTCGCGCTCTGGATGGCACATTCCATTTGGACTGCTTCAAGTGCCGAGTGAGTACTAATTCTTACCTTTTGAACTTCCCCTCTCTATTTAGCGGTGTGCCGCTCTTTTGGCCCATGTGTTTTTTTTTCTAATCGCCTTGTAGGATTGTGGGCAAATCGTAGCTTCCAAGTTCTTTCCAGCAGACGACGAGAACGGCGACGGACAATACCCCCTTTGCGAAACAGATTATTTCCGACGACTGGGTCTGCTGTGCCATCAGTGCGGCGGAGCCTTACGAGGATCCTACATAACGGCGCTCGATCGCAAATACCACGTCGATCACTTCACCTGCTCCCTTTGTCCAACGGTATTTGGAGCTCAGGATAGCTATTACGAACATGATGGTCAAGTTTATTGCCATTACCATTATTCGACCCAGTTCGCTCAGCGGTGTAGTGGTTGCCAAACCTCTATCCTGAAGCAATTCGTTGAAATCTTTCGAAATGGACAGAATCAGCATTGGCATCCCGAATGCTACATGATCCACAAGTTCTGGAATGTCCGTCTGAATTCACCACAAGAAGCTCCTGTCATCACTCAAGATGACGCCGCTGGCCGCGAACACGTCCGTGGCGAGGAGGAACGCATGGAAGAGAAGGTGTACCGAATCTGGAGCGTGCTCTCGACCTTTGAGGAGTCCTCGGCTGCTTGTATATCGGACATGCTCCTGCATGTGAGCAACGGGGCCTATGTAGATGGTGTCATGGTAGCCAAGAAGTTTATCTTCCATGTCGACATCCTGTTCCGCTCCGCAGACCGGCTCGACGCCACCATGACCAGCGATGCGGACCCCAAATGTAAGAATAACCCCCGTGGCGCACCTAAACCTCGTAACATTGTGCTGACCGAATACGCAGCTGGTTTGGCGTATGGGCGCGAAGCCAAATTGCTTTGCAAAAAGATCGTGGCGTTTTTCTCACTACTTTCCAAAACTCAAGACCGGGTTACACGCAAGCCTGGTGTCACACAAGAACTGTTGACGCTTGTGACCGGTCTTGCCCACTACTTGAAGCTTCTCATTCGAATCTGCCTGCAAGGCGCTCTCCGGATTGAAAAAGAACGAAACTCGCCGGATGGCCTCTACAATTTCCTGGATGATTTGAGCGACCTGGAAGCGTTGAAAGTGGACGACAACTCCACAACGACGCTCCAGTTAACCTCTGGAATGTCCAGACTATCGGCACATGACTCAGATCAGTGCATCTTGTGCCATAAACCCATCGAAGACGAATGCGCAAAGAGCGGGGACAAGCGGTGGCACTTGGCCTGTGCCAACTGCTCGCGTTGCGGCAAAGAACTCGGGCGGAAGCTTCAAGAGGCGCGGTTAACTCCTTACGACACCAAGATCGTGTGCAGCACTTGCGACCCCCATATCCCCGCACACGTATCGCCGTTTGAACACATCACCAAGCTCCAACAGTATGTCTTTTTGCTTCAAGTGGCACTGGCAAGGTTACTCGAGATCCTTCGAGTAAATGGCGCTCTTAATAATCCCGATGATCCAAATGGAGGTGACCATGACTCTGGCGAGGCTAGGTCCAGACAACAAGGGGGCGATTACCCACGCCATCATCGAGAGTCGTCCTACGAGAGCGCTCTCAACGATGTTCGAAGGTTGAAGAGCACCCGTATGGACAAACACTTGTCGTCCAGCTTTAGAAAGGCTCGGACATCAAGAATCCTGGATGGACCTGAGAGCAGCAGCGTGCGGCCTGGGTCGGCAGGTGGTACGGGAGAGGGAGGCCAGAACAGGGGTTTTCACATCGTCGATGAGCGAGGACCTATTGACGAAGAGGACATGACATTACCAAATCAAGATGCTCTCACCCTCGACGACATTCCCCGAATTGTTGCGGCTGAGCAAGCGGCAAGGGAGCAAAGGTCGTATCAACCAAACCAAAATCGCCAGGAGCTCTTCCGCTCTCCAGCCACCGAACCAAGACTAGGAGCTGGTGGTGCTAATAACATGCACCGGCGAAGTCTGTCCGATGGCAAAGCAGTAGGGTCACGCAGCCTTGGGGACCCGGGCGCTATGCGCGGTGCTCGGCGGTACTTTTCAGAATTGTCGGGTCTGGAGTACTTCATCGTCAGGCATCTGGCAGTCATGACAATGCATCCCATGGTCGAGTCTGAGTTTACACTGGAAGAGCTTTTAGGATTCATTGAGAACAAGAAGGCACCAACTTTCTGGAAAAATATCGGCAAGGCTTTCAAGAATGACAAGCAGAAAGGCGTCAAAAAGAAGGGAGTGTTTGGCGTTCCATTGGAGGTTATTATTGAGCGGGATGGATGCGAGTCGACTGACGGTGTTGGACCTGGCACCCTGAAGATTCCTTCCATCATTGACGATATCATCTCGGCCATGAAACAGATGGATCTCTCTGTTGAAGGTGTCTTTCGAAAAAGTGGCAACCTCAAAAAGTTGGGAGAGGTGGCCGAAGCACTCGACAGGGAAGAGGATGTGGACTTTAGCACGACCCACGTTGTTCAGCTAGCCGCCCTGCTAAAGCGATACCTGCGAGAACTCCCGGATCCTTTGATGACACAAAAACTATACCGCCTTTGGTTAACGGCGGCCAAAATTCCAGATCCAGAGAAGAGGAAGCATTGCCTACACCTGGCATGCTGCCTGCTTCCGAAGCCAAACCGTGACTGCTTGGAAGTTTTGTTCTGCTTCTTGAAATGGGTGGGATCTTTCCATCAGGTGGATGATGAATCTGGATCCAAGATGGATATCAGAAACTTGGCCACCGTTATTGCCCCCAATGTTTTGTTGGATGCAAACAAGGCTGCAAGCCTCGACAGCGACCCTATGTTTGCCATTCAGGCCGTAGAGGTGATAATTGCTAATATCGAGGAGATGTGTTTGGTAAGTCGAAAACCTGTCACATTTCTTTTGAACGCTGCTAACATATGAACAGGTCCCCGACGATTTGGCCGACCTCCTGCAGGATCAATCATTATTCAACAACAGCGCCGAACTAACAACGAAAGAAATCCTGAAGCGGTTTGGCGACCGTGCTGCCAACGGCCCAGTCCGACAGTATAGTGACGTAGGAGAGCTGATGGGCCGTCACGACAATAATCCAAGCCGCCCGCCACCGAGGAGGATGGAAACCGACCCGGCATCATGGCAGCAAGAAAGCAGCGCCAGGCCAATGCAAGAGCCAACAATACCGGCGTTTGTAGCAAACCCTCCCGTTCAAGGGACACCACCGCCCCCTAAGCGTGGGCCATATGACCCTCCTCAGCAGTCGCCGTATAGGGGTCCAGATGGCGGAAATTCAGGGCATTTGACGCCATCACAGCCGCCACAACAACAACAGCCGCAACACAATCAACCTCAGCAAGGACCACCAGGCCAGGGACAGAGAGGGGAGTGGCGGAATTCGGGGTGGGGGAGGCAGAATAGTGGGCTGACAACTGGGACTGCGTAGGAAGCAGCGGCTGATCGTTTGCCTCCTTCTCCTCCTTCTGGTTCTAGAAGGCCGGAACTATGATACCCCCTCTCCTCCCTCATTTTAAAACAGTTGGAAGTGTTTGTTAGGGTTGAGGCTTGAAAAATATTGGCAAGCATAGCTGCTCGGCGTTTTTAATATTTTTTCATTGGGTTTTAAATCGATTTAAGTACTTGTTGGGAGTAAGGGGTAGGGGAGAGTTGGGGGGGAGGGGGGGGGGATTACGCTTCTCTGGGGAAGGGAGTTTGTTAAGTAGGGGAAAGAGGAACATATTTCCAAATCCCGCCTTTTTTTTTTTTGTCTTTTTTTGAATGGATGAATCAAAAACAAAGCAGAGGACGGGAATGGGATTATTTAGAGTGACAGAATTGGTGGATGGGTGGGCTTGAAACTGAGTCGGGTGTCTCTTGTTTGTATGTGTGTGTCTCGCTCTCCGTGTGTGTGTGTGTGTGTCTGTGGGAACAAACAAACCGATTTCTTTTTCTTCGTTCTATCTATATTCGTCTAGTTTTGTTTCTCTTTTCTTCTCCATAGCGGAGGGGCGTGGCACAGTTCTTTCTATGGCCTAATGACGTGACTTGATCAACGTCATGTTATTGTGATGTTCCTTTTATTCTGTTACACAGCACACACACAAAGGTAGAGAGACATCAAGGAAAATATATGCGGAAATGGGGGAAACTTTTTTGTTGCGTCGTGAAAAAAAGGTTGGGCAGCAATGGTGGTGGTTGATTGTTGAGCCTGTTGTTGAGACAAAAAAAGGGAGGCAGCCTTTCTTCTAAAAATTACATTATTCTGGTGAGGTTTTTTTTCTTGTTTTTGATAGTCGTTGCTGTTTGGAGTAGGCCAGTTCACACGCACATCACATAAGGGTAGCCCGGTTACACTCGCGCAAAGGTCTTGATACCTCTCTGTTTTTCTTTTATTTCTTGATTTGGATGTGTGTGCGTGTGTGTGTGTGTGTCTCGGATAACTTTTGAGATATGGCCAAGGTAGAGTGGCCATCAAGAAGAGGATCGAAAAGAAATGTTCAAATGGAGAGAATAACTAATCCGGCACTTGTAACTTTGCGTTCACCGTGAGATGGTAATCATATGAAGGAACTTCAATCTGCACCTCAGTTGCAGTGTATATAACTCGAAGAGACGAACTCGAAGACACGAACTGTGCTCTCTATTGCCAAAACAAGAAAAGTCAATATATATATCGTAGATGTTGATTATATGCCTCTACTGTCTGTACCCACCACTACCACTTTTTTCCCCCAGCCTCCGCCCCATCCATCATTCATTAATTATTATATAACGTCATATACCTCTTTTACCGCCTCCAAAAATGCCCATAGGTATCTCTTTCAAACCATTTCAAACTCAACCCCAAATTTCCCCTTTCTGCTCTATTTCTTCTCAGCATTAACCTTCTCCTGCTCCAGCGTCCACTTGACACTCCTCCTCACACCCTCATCCAAACTGATCAAAGGTTTATACCCCAACCTCTTCTTCGCCTTGCTAATATCATAATATCTCGTCATACAACTGTACACAATCCTCTGCCTATTAAACGTAGGCGGCTTCCCAATCGCGGCAAAGAAGCACTCGCTCAAAAACCCGAGCACCATCCCCACGCCCCTTGGCAGTACCCTCACGTGGTCAGTTCCCAAGGGTGACCCAGCAGCAGCCCAGATAGCACGGCAGAAATCCCAGAAATACACTGGAGAATCGTTGGTCACGAGAAAGGCTTCACCGTCGACGCGCTCGTGATCAAGGGGGATGGTGCTGGATTGGGAGGTGAGGAGCAGCGCGCGGGCGGCGAGGAGGTGCCCGTGAGCGACGTTTTCGACGTAGGTGAAGTCAAAGAGGTTGTTGTTGTTACCTACTTGGACGCCGGTGCGGCCTTGGCGGTAGATGTTGATCATGTGGTAGAGGACCATGGTGTCGCCTTCGCCCATGATGCCCGAGGGCGGATGGCGCAGGTTAGGAGGGAGGGGGCGGGGGCTGCGCGGTTGGCTTCGAGGACGAGTTCCTCGGCTGCGGCCTGAGAGGGAAAGAGGGGTTAGTATAAGGGGGTAGATAAGGGGGGAATGGTGGGAAGGAAAAGACAAACCTTGGTCTCGGAGTAGTACTCGGTTTGGTTCTCACCGCGGACGGTGGGCCACCTTTCGTCTGCGTTGATCAGGTCGGACTTGTTGTCTGACATGACGCTGGCGGAGGAGGTGTACACGAGAGCCTTGACGCCGGTGGTTTGGCAGGCCTTGATGACGGCGGCGGTGCCATCGACGTTGACCTTTTTGAAGAGGGCGTGGGAGACGCTGTCGTTGGATTGGGCTGGGGGGAGGCAGTGTGGATGACCACGTCGGGGCGGGCTTCTGAGAAGACGGAGATGAGCTTGTCGGCGTCGGTGATGTCGGCTTCGTAGTACTTGACGCCGTCGGACTCGGGGCGGCGGTTGCGCGTGCAGCGGAGGTCAATGACGGAGATGGAGGTGGTGGTGTAGTCGCGCAACAGGAGGCGGACGACGTGGTGGCCTAGGAAGCCGCAGCCGCCGATTACCATGGCAGAGCCGAGGGATGGCTTCTTTTCGGACGCCATTGTGAAGGTTGTGGGTTTGGTGGGGGTGATTGGGCTGGTTTGGGGGTGATGGGAGGCGTTGAGGATGGGCAATTGGCGATGTGTTGTTGTTCTTACAAGTTGGACAGGTGGTGTGGATATTGCTTCTTGTGGTTCTATGTATCTTGGCATCTCCTTTCCGCTGGAGAGCTCCCCAAGTTTAGGCGGAATACAGGGGCAAAAAATGTTGAATTACCCGTCAGCTCTCTCAGCCCTGTCTCACCGACGTTGATGAGCTGGCAGCGCTGCGCGCGAGGTTACTGGGGGCACGCAAGCTAGTCCCAGTGGGACGGTACGTAGGTACCTGGTTGCCGTATCAGGCAGGTGGAGCACCCCGCGTCTTCTGCAGCAATCATTCACGCGCTCCAGCTCATTCACTTGTCGGTTGGTTCACTGGGGAGCATGAGAGCAAGTCGGGACAACAGGCAGCCTTTGTTGGCTTTGGTCTGAAGTTATTGGGTTTCTTTTGGTTTTTTCTTCCTTTTCATTCTTATATACACTCATCTTTCCTACGAATCTCCAGTTCTTACCTTTGCTGTTCTTGCTCACGTTTCCGACGGCCCACCGCGAAAACAGCATCGAGACTTTGCGACGTTGTCCCGCTCTTGCTCATTTTCACGTTTTGGACGCACGATATTTATTCCACCGACTATCATTAGGGGCAGCATAGCGTGGGGGAGAATAACAATATCATGGAGAGACCCGAGACTGAGATCCTAGTTCACATCGCAGCACCTGCCAGAGCCGCTGACGATGTGAGGTATCGGGCGTTGGCGAGGGCATATCTTGATTTCGAACCCGCAGTCTTTACAGAAATACTGCCCAAGCCGCGTACCGATTTCGAGGACGACACGCAGCCAAACCGGGGGGAACTTGTCGGATTTGGAATTGACCAGCCCCAACCATCTTCACAACTGGCTCGAGGCATTGAATCACCAATCCTGTCGTTTCGAAGCGCCGAACACAATTTCAACTCCCCTAGGCTACGAGTTACTTCTGTACTAGAACATGATATCACCGAGACTCGGACATCATGGCAGGCCCCACCGAGCGAAGTCCCAGACTCAATGCCTGATAACAACGTAGAATATGGGAATTTTCATACACCGTCAAGGGTTTTGGACTTCTTTACCTCATCGGTAGAGAGCCAGCAACTGGAGTCATCACCCCTGGCTCGTCGGAGATCGCAAAGGCTCGCCACGGCAACTCAGTCTGGAAGTCAACTGCAGTCGCAGCCTCGGAGGAGTCTTCGCCGGCGTTACTTTCCGGCCAAACCACCAGAGTCAAGTTCACCTCAGCGAAGCAGTGTACCACAACCAAGCCTGCCGCAGCTAACAGCCCGGCCAAGTTCACCGCAGCCAAGCCCATATCAGGGTCAAACCGGAGGCCCAAGCCAAAACCAACTCCGAACAGTGCCCCCGAGCTCACTTAACAAGGAGCTACATCTGCCGTCGCCATCAGACGCTGCAAACAAAGTCATCCCTCGGTCTCCAGACATCTGTGTTCAAAAACGCCCGCCAACACAGACATCGCAGCCGTCAACGGGCGAAATCATCGAGGAAACAGTCCTGTATTCCTCCTTTCCTAGCCAGGCTTCTGTCCCGCCATCAAGCGAACCGCCGCAGCTCAACCGCGCGGACTCAGAGCCAGTGACCAAACGTCGACGGACGGCCGTTGATCCCGAGCCTGGGCAAGCTCTGGCCAGAAGCAAAAGCGACATCGGCCCGCAGCGCCCACTCCCGAACCCTCAGTTCAGATCAAATCACCCAAGCCAATATTATGCCAACAAGCTTACCATTCTTTCACCCCCTCCTCCAACTGCCCAACACGAGCTGGAGCCCTCAGATGTCATCTCCGAAGTGCTCTCAAAGCTGGCTATCGAACTGGACCTTCCGACTAGATTCCAACTCGCAAAGAAGACGAGAGAGCCCCGGCCGTTTGAAAGGGGCTACTGGCACGTGGACACCACATCTTGGCCGTCTGACCTCAAGAAATCGGCTTGGACTTTCTTGACCGATTACATCGAGAAGGGGATTGCGGGGTGGGGGACAAGCTGCTCGCGAAATAAAGAGTACAGCTGGATCAAATTCAGGTGTTGGGGCTGTGTGGTAGGGCACATGTACCTCGTCATTTATGTGGCGAGCAGGAGGCAGGTCAAATACACTGGGATGAAGTGGGTGGGAGGAGATGGGGAGGTCGTGGTGGTGATGCCGGCGAGGTAGAAGAGGATGGAGGATGCGATCGGCGTTATTTTGCGTATCACACAGGCTCGAGAACGAAGGAGTTGGATTATCTGTATGACGGACGGGGAAGGTGTATCTGTTTGTTTATCATCTTCTGGAAAGATACCCCTGAATTTCATCATTGCATGGCGCTGGGCATAGCATGGACATAAGCATGAGCGTAGGCATTTTGATGTATCAATACACAATTATTACACAAGAACATTATTATGACTTGCTTTGTGCACACTAAGGGGTTAAGAACTTCGAAGCCTCGTAATAATGGCAAGCCTAGTTTAGAGAAGAACGTCACACTCGTTTTGGTATTTGTTGGTTTTCTGAGAGACCACACTTATGAAAAATGTACACTCCTCATACAAGTTACACTAAGAAAGCTGCCCTGAGTTACAGAGCAGACCTAACTTATCCGACCTTGAGAAGGAAAAACCCGTGGAAAGAAGAACAGCGAGCAAAGCAGAAAGAACCAATTCTTGCCTCCGTCCCTGACAGCATTTCAGCATTGTCCGTCCATATCTCTAAATTCCCCGGCCTCCTTTACCCCTTCCCTGCTGCCGAACCAACCAACACCAGCTGTCTTCGAAGTTGCGGTAATGGTACTGGTATGTTCGTGGTTGGGAAGTAGCCGTGAAATTGGGTTCTCTTTTTTATTTTTTACTTTCTTGTACAAAGCACCAGTCGCCACACGTGCACTATGTGAAGGCTGCCAAGTCGAATTGGATGGAGCCCGATACCTCTCTTGTTAAGCTAGCTCAAGGAGAGGGAGAAAGGGCCTCCCTCTCGGCCTTATAACGAGCAGCATCGGCCTTGTAGGCGTCGATGAAGGGCTAGCGAGCTTCGTTAGTAAACGTGAAAGAAATAGAAGAGTTGTTAGAAACATACCTTGCGCTCGGCCTCGCTCATTGTCTTCCATTCGCTGGCGCAAGCAGGCATGACATTCCTGATGGGGATACCGTTGAAATCCCCAGACTGGTAGCGTTGAGTCACATAGTAGGAGAAGGCGGTTCGAGTGCCCTTGGGTCTGCGGGGGTCCGGGATGGAGGACCTGCTCTTCCTTCCGAGTCTTCTGAGAGCAGACCGAGCCCTGTTTGCGGCCTCGATAGTCTCGACTGGGTATGTCGTGGCCCAGGAGATGATGGTCGCATCGTTTCTCACCTTGTTCGCATGTGCTTCGTCAACGAAAACCTGCTTCTCCGCATCCGAGAGAGACTCAAACTTCGTCTTCAAGGCACGGCTGGCGTCAATGATGGTGCTGCCGGCCTGATAATCCGCATTCTTCACAAGGTAGACAAGCCACGGGGTTGCCGGGAGCAGAGTTGGCTGCTCTTTGATGAGACCCTTCACTCTCAGCTCTTTGGCCTTCCGGTATATCTTCAATTCTTCGGGGACTTCCTCGGGAGCCTTCTTCTTGCGTCCCACCTTCTTCTTGGGGGCAGCTTTCTTGGCTGTTGCCTTCTTCTTGGGGGCAGCTTTCTTGGCTGTTGCCTTCTTCTTGGTGGTCGTCGCCGCCTTTTTCTTCGGCGCCGCGGCAGTGGTCTTCTTGGCGGCCGGCTTCTTGGTGGCGGTGGTCTTTTTGGTGGTTGTGGCTGTGGCTGTCTTGGTCGCCGAGCGGGAGGCAGCGGCAGCAAAACCTCGATTGCAAACGGCGACGGTGCGAGTCGAAGTACGGACAAGGCTCGAAAAAACTGAGCGCATACCGATGACGCGGACCCGTCGGGCAGTCGCGAGCCCAATTGAGGAGAGCATGGCGACGGCGACGGTGGGGATTGAGGCTGGAATTGAGTTTGTGCGGTGGTGGTGTTGTTGCGAGAGGGGTTCGCAACAAGCAACAATTGAAGTGACGCTGCTGGGGAGATTGCGATTTTATGCTGTGAGGTGGTTGGCCGGCTGCTTCTTACCCTAGCTACCAGCTTGACGAGTGCGGTCCGTGCTTTCACCGAGAGCTGCTGGAGCAAAAGCCGTGGTGTGGTGCTTGTGTGTTTATCTGCAACCAGGTCTCGGGAAGGTGGGATGCAGGTGCACAGACCACATGCCCAGTTTTCTGTTTGTCCAGTGACAATTGAAATGCTGAAAATATCCGCTCTCACTCTTCGCGCCACAGCCAGTCCTTTGCTTTTGGCAGTAGCTTGGTGTGTGATCTTAACATCCAAGCTCTGTGGTATTTTATTGATCCATCTCACTTTTCAAAATGCCATCTTGCCTCGAACATCGAGCTCTTCCGATCCGTGGTCTCATATACGTCATCTTGACCTATACTCATACGCACTGTACCCTGCAGACAGAAAAGCAAGAAATCGTACAGTGAAAAGTCGTCAGAAGCTGTGAAACAGCACGGTGCCGTGCTCCATGATCCCTGTCCACATGGCTTAAGTGCTCCACCTTCAAACTTCTCCAGCACGGTCCACGGAGTAGCGACTTGATGTCCTCGTCCGTCCTCACACTCTGGAGTTTGTACATATCAAAACCAGCGCCACTCCCCCCACAAAGGCATGAAGACCGAAGATATCGATTCGGCAAACTAACTTGAAGTCCACTACTTCCAAAAAAAGTACTTTACCGCCACTGACAATTGCTGAGCCACCGTCAAACCACTCAGAATGGCTCGGCCCAGAGACTCGCGCTCACCATCTCCTGCAGGAAGTCATGCTGCGCGAAAGCGGAAAGATGATGATCGACGCGACCGTGACCGCCGTGATGGCTCGCGTGATCGCCGCCGCCGCTCCCGTAGTCCAGATGTGAGTTGTCTCCCCGAGATAGGATGCAGTCCCGTCCTGACATACCCATTTCTTTCCAGCGCCGATACCGTGACCGCGAACGAGAGCGGGATCATGGCCGCGATTCCAGAGATCGCGACTCGTACCGCTGGAGAGATCGCTCCCTAGACCGCCGAGATGACGATTATTACCGAGGCTCACGTCGAGATGGTGCAGGTGGCCACCGTGATCGAAGGCGGTCACGCGACAGAGGGCCCGATCGATTGCGCTCCCCAGATCGCCGAAGACAGCGGAGTAGGGATGGTAGGGATAGCAGAGAAGGGGACAGAGATTACCGTTCTAAGAGGGATGACTCCCGCGACCGCAGGCCCCGCCGTGATGGTTCAACAGATTCTCGGCGCGATGGTGGCCGCCCCCGGGGCCAACCTAAGCCAGCAGAGAGTAGTACGCCAGTCACGCCCAGCGAGGTATGTCCGCTTGAACCCAAGAGAGGTTTCGCATCTTTCGCTGACAAGATCTCGACTGCACAGCCAGCTAAGTCTACACCAACCCCAGCTCAGTCCGAGGCTGAAAAGAAGGCTGAACGGCTGCGCAAACTCCAAGCCATGAAAGAGAAGCATGCTATGAAGGAAGCTAAGGAGGCCGATGTGACGGCCGGGAGCACCAGGAAACTTCTCGCCGCTATGGATCAAAGAGCCGGCGGCACCACCGTTCCCAGCAGCCCTGCAAAGGCCTCGCCTACCCCGACGAGTCCTGCTGCCACCACTGCGGCTGCCTCTCCCGCATCAACTCAGACTTTTGCTGGTAAATTTGATCCCAAAGTCATTGCAAGGAACTCCAAAGTCTACCGCGCAAGTTCACCAACAAAGCTTGGCGACGTCAAACTCGGCGATGTAAAACTAAGCAGCCAGGGAGGCCCGACCATAGCCGCCAAAAATGATGCCACCTCCAAGAACGGCGGGCTTCTTCCTACAAACAGGACACTAAGTACGTTCGGGTTTCAAAAAACTGCTGACAACCAAAAGTCAACATCGAAACGCAAGCTCGACATGGACGATGAGGAGATTATTAAGCGCAAACTTGTCAAACTCCCAGATTTTGCCTTGGAAAATGCTGACACCACGCCGTATGTTGATGCTAATGCTGATGACGATGTCGAGGATGATTTGGACCTTGTATTGGGTCGCAACGAGGAAGAAATGGCTGAGGCACAGCGCATTCTCCAAGAACGACGTGATGAACGTATTCAAAAGGAAGGCATGGCTATGGAAGTAGATTCCGAGGTTCCTGCTACGGAAAAGGACGACCCAACACCAGCCGAGAACGCCATGGATGTTGACGAAGACATTGATCCCCTGGATGCCTTCATGGCTGATCTAGAGCAAACGGTCCCAACAGATGGTATGGCATCCAAACCATCCAGCAACCAAGTAAACGGCAAAAAGACGTTCGAGCCCGAGGCGTACTATAGTGATGATAACTATGGTTATGAGGCTGACAAGGCCGACCCCTCGTCTGTTCTCGCCATGGTTGCCAAGAAGAAGAAGAAGGACATCCCGGTCATTGACTACAGCAAGCTTGAGTTAAACACTATCCGGAAGAATTTCTGGGTCGAGCCACTTGAACTTAGTCAAATGACGGAAGAAGAGGCAGCCGAACTTAGATTGGAGTTGGATGGCATCAAAGTCTCTGGGAAAAATATCCCGAGACCGGTTCAGAAGTGGTCCCAGTGCGGCCTCACGCGGCCTATCCTGGACACCATTGAAGACCTCGGCTATGAAAAACCCACCCCAATCCAGATGCAGGCGCTGCCCGTTATCATGTCTGGACGAGATGTCATCGGTGTCGCAAAGACAGGCTCAGGCAAGACCATGGCGTTTGTCCTCCCAATGCTCCGTCATATCAAGGATCAAGACCCGGTGAGCGGAGACGATGGCCCCATTGCCTTGATCATGACACCCACAAGAGAACTGTGCACCCAAATCTACACCGACCTTTTGCCGTTTACCAAGGTCCTGAAGCTTCGTGCAGTCGCTGCTTATGGTGGCAATGCCATCAAAGATCAGATTGCTGAGCTCAAGCGTGGTGCCGAGATTATCGTTGCTACTCCTGGACGTATGATTGATCTCCTGGCCGCCAACTCTGGACGTGTAACCAACCTGAAGCGTGCCACGTATCTGGTTCTGGATGAAGCAGATCGCATGTTTGACATGGGTTTCGAGCCGCAGGTCATGAAGATTTTCAACAATGTTAGACCGGACAGGCAGACGATTTTGTTTTCGGCCACCATGCCTCGCATCATTGACGCGCTCACCAAGAAGGTTCTACGGGATCCAGTAGAAATCACCGTGGGAGGACGCAGTGTCGTCGCGCCAGAGATCACTCAGATTGTGGAAATCATTGACGAGTCCAAGAAGTTTGTCCGCTTGCTGGAGCTTCTCGGTGAGCTGTATGCTAATGACGATGATGTCCGCGCCTTGATTTTCGTGGAGCGTCAAGAAAAGGCCGATGATCTGCTGAGAGAGCTTTTGAGGCGCGGCTACGGCTGCATGTCGATTCATGGTGGCAAAGACCAAGAGGACCGCAACTCTACCATCTCCGACTTCAAGAAGGGTGTCTGCCCTATTCTCATTGCTACCTCTGTCGCCGCCCGCGGTCTGGATGTGAAGCAGCTTAAGTTGGTCATCAACTACGATGTCCCCAACCATCTTGAGGACTACGTCCACCGTGCCGGCCGAACTGGTCGCGCCGGTAACACAGGTACTGCCGTCACTTTCATCACCGAAGAGCAAGAAAACTGCGCCCCCGGCGTAGCCAAAGCTCTCGAACAGAGCGGGCAACCCATCCCCGAACGCCTTAATGAGATGCGCAAGGCCTGGAAAGAGAAAGTCAAAGCCGGCAAAGCCAAAGACGCCAGCGGCTTCGGCGGCAAAGGTCTCGAGAGGCTCGACAAGGAGCGTGAAGCTGCCCGTCTCCGCGAGCGCAAGACCCACAAGGCTGAAGGCGAGGAAGAAGACGACAAGGGAGACGACAAGGACGAAGAAACCAAGAAGGACAAGGCCAAGGAAGCCATTCAGGCTGCTGTCAGCGCGATTGTTTCTCGTGATGCCTCCAAGACGGAGGCGGCTGAGGGCAAGACCAGTGGCGGACTCGAGCACGGTGTTATCAAGAGCAGCGGTGTCATCGCCGGTAGCAGCAGTGCCAGCGTGGGCAAAGGTGGAGGTGCCCTGGACAAGGCAGCGTCGGCTATCAGCGAGATCAATGCCCGGTTGGCGAGGGCTGGTCAGCTCCGGCCGGGCCAGCCGATTGATAATAAAGGTCCGGATGCGGGTGCGTTCCATGCGACGTTGGAGATCAATGATTTCCCTCAGAAGGCGAGATGGGCTGTTACCAACCGCACGAACGTGGCGAAGATCCTGGAGGCTACTGGGACGTCGATTACCACGAAGGGAACTTACTACCCTCCTGGGAAGGAGCCCGGGCCGGGGCAGGAGGCGAAGTTGTATATCCTTATTGAGGGTGATACTGAGGTGGTGGTGGGTAATGCTCTTTCTGAGCTCACTCGTCTACTAAGAGAGGGCACGCTGGCAGCGGCGGATGCGGAGAGCAGGGCGCCTGCTAGTGGAAGGTATACCATTACTTAAGCTCTGGGTGAGGGTTATTTTGTGTAGGGCCTATTTTTCAGGGGGCGTTTATGTGCTCCATCATTAAAATATCAACCGGGGAAACATGATTGGCGTCTTGGGGGGTTTGTGTTGGTGTACAGACTTTTTGTTCATAGCGTATATTGAAATTAGAGGGACGTTGTGTGCTGGATTCAGTGATACTCTACTGCTTGGAACCCTCGCTAAAAATAACTGAAAGAAGAATATGTACAAAAACCTGAAGCGATTACGCTCTACCATTGGAAACCCTGCCCATCAACAACAATAAAGACAATGAAGAAAACGCATAAATCTTACATCCAAAACGCCATCCTCCTGCAATGTCCAGCGACTCCCTCGTGACTTATAGTCGCCAAGACTGAAAGCTTAGGAATTCCTCAACATCTCCGCGTTGCTGTCTGCATCCCGGTGCCGCCTCTCAATCTCGCTCGCGTCCTTGAGGGTGTCGACTCTTGTTTTGGCTCTCTCTTTGTCGAGCTGCGTCTTGAGTTTGCCGCCTTGTTTGGATTGTTGGAGGCGGGCCTGGTTGCGTTCATTAGTATAAATCAACCATCATTTATCATTTCTTTTCATCATAAGGTTAAGGGTATCATACCTGCGCGGCCTCGGCTGCTTTCCTCCTCGCATCATCTTGAGAAGACGAGGCTGAACCGCCGCCGCCGCCGCCGCCACCACCAAGCGTTCTGGGAGGACCGCCGACTTTTGGGGAGGGTTTGGTGGTTTTTGAGGCGGAGACTGATTGGGGGACTGAAGCGGAGGTGGGCTTGCCGGGGGGAGGGGCGGAGTCGAGACGGCGGCCGGGGGAGGAGAAGGGGTCGGAGGAGGGTTTGCCGCAGAGGTTACCCATTGCCCTTCAGTAGGTTGATGTGAGGGATCAATATAAAAGTGATGATGGGAAGGATTGTGAGATAGGTGAGGGGTTGTGGCTGAGCTTGGATTTGGGTTGTGTGAGGGTTTGGTGATATGAAATTGGGGGTTGTATTACGATTTTGGAATGTGGATATTAGATAAATATCTACTTGATGGTGGTTTGTGATGTTACTTGTTTATATTGAGCTCGGCGACAAGGTGAAGGACGGACAACGGGTGAGGTTGTAGCTAAGGTAGCTCAGTACATAGGCAGTTGACGTGGCTGGCGATTGCTTGGCCCGCGCCCGGCAAGCCGAGCCGAAGGAAGCTCTTGGCTTGTCCGTTGTTGACCGTTGCCGACGCCTGCCGTTCAGGACTATGGGATTGTTTAGTGTCGTGTGAATCCCAATGAGAGAAGAGGAGGTCTGATGTTGTGCATACACAAGCTACGTCAATTCTACCGGGAGATCCGCGCCTGGGTGCTTATCGAGGGGCTGGTTTCATCATCAGTTGGCTGAGATCAACACCAGTAGCCTTCACGTGTTGGGCAGTCAACCAGGCGCATGTGGGCTTGTGGTATTTGTGTTGGCAGGATCACAAAGACACACCGATCCTTATAGGGTACTCTATGAACATTCGAGTACATATCTTCCAAGATGGAGGTCCCCGAGTCTACACCAAGAAAGGCATGTAACAATGACAGTGGTCTCCAGCCAATCAGAAGAGCTACGTTCCTCTCAGTCTCTGGAGCCCCACAAGAATTGTGAACCCCACGCTCGGTGCCCTGGAGGGGGCAAGCTGCCAAGACAGAAGAACACCACCAACAAGATGGAAAGGAGACGCTCAGGATAGTCGAAAAAAGTTCATAACTGGAAAACATAAGCTTTCCCGGCGCCAAAACATGAGAATAATAGTTCTAATCGAGTCTAGCATCGCTTCATCAATTGAGCAAGTCAAGCACAAGCCAAAGAGTAGGTAGGCAGGTGGCACCGGGACCAGTAAGAGACGCACAGCGGGTCTTTTTGCTAGGCCGTCAAGGTTCTCACAAAGTGCAAAATAATATTGTAGACGTGCTCGCCTTTCTGATCCACAACCCGCCGACCCATCAATCCTCGAGCGCAGAGCCGCCATTTGCCCATAGCTCCTTCAGCAACCGCCCGCCTCTCATCCCGTCACCATTGTCGTCGTCGATGTTGATGCCCTCCTCGGCGCACACGAAGTAGTCGTCGCTAGGTATCCACTACCCACCGTTCTCTGCCCGCTGCCAACTCGTCGCTCATTGGGCCGTTGCCCCGAAACCCGCCCTCTCTTCGCCTTCGCTCTCACCCACCCACCCCCATCCCCCGTCCCCAATTCTTGGGCGCTCAGAAGCGCGCCGAACCATGGACGGCTCCTTCGGGCATTCTGGACGCTTTCCCGGATACGGCGATGGCTTCCACCGGCACTCGCAGAGCAGCAACGATCACCAACTGAGCAGTCTCGATCTCTCTGCCATGGCCCAGAGCCAGCTTTCGCACGAATCCATGGCGCAGATGGACCCCGACGCCTCCCGAATGAACACAGGCAGTATTGCCTATGAGTCGCACGACGATCTCTGCGTCGACAGCTGCATGGGCGTTGGCCTCTACAATGGCTTCCAGCAGTTCAACCACCGCGGGGTCCCTACTGCCCTGGCCCCGCAGACGCGATGGCAGAACAATCGATTTGCGAATCCTCGAGATGGCCAAGTCCAGCACCAATATCAAATGGACCTCAGCACAATGCCGTTCCAACAGCATCAGTTCCCCACCGACTTGGATCTGTCGAACCCATACCAGCAATGTTTTGACCACCACATGTCTTCTACCATGGCATCGCACTGCGAGGATGAGGACTGCCAATCAATGAGCGCCAGCGGGTGCTGTGACAGCGAGTGTACCATGACGGGCAAGTGCACCGGGGAAGAATGTGAGACGGAAGAGGACGCTTGTACAGACCAGAGCTGCCCCTCGCGACCTGTTTTCCACGTCCCCGAGGAAGTTCGTGATGGAGCTGCTGCCCTCATCTCTATCAACCATGCGCCTGATCTGTCCTCGCAGCACAACTTTGGATTTCAACAGCAATGTAGGTTTGCCTGATTCTGGGTGCCCCTTTTCAAGTAATATCCCTGGGCTCATGCTTGGTGACACAGCAATAAACAACCTAGGCTTCGGCCTAGCCCAGCCCTCACAAAACGATTTCTTGCTATCACCTAGCTGGAACGCCGTTGGCAGCATAGCAAACCACTTGCTTCTTGCTCACGACGACACAAACCTGCAGCCTTGCACCACCCCATGTCCGCTGGGAGATCCTTCTATCTATACCCAATGTCACATGCCGGTATTCAACAATTCCGATGCCTTCAGCCAGTTTAACTCGGTTACGGCCAACCTTCAACAGATGAACCAGTTGAATCAAATGAATCAAAGGAATCAACTCAACCAGAGGTTACAAGAGTGCGGAGCGCAATACCATGATCCCGAAGATTTTGCCGCCCACTTCTTCTCCCACCATAAGGTTCAATTCACGAATGGGCCAACACCAAATCAAAGATCTGGTCAAATGGGGACCTTCCAAACCCAAAACATCATGGCCTCAAGGGAAACAATGTCACCGCCAGCACCAGCCTTGGACGCTTCTGACACCACAGCCTCTCTCGGAACGCCTTCACCCCTCACCCCAGTGTCAAACAATGTAGAGATGACCGACGTAAAGCACAGTCGAAGTCTCTCCATCGTCTCCTCGCCAGACGATGACGTCAAAATGGAAGCCAACGAAGAACACCGCTGTCTCTGGCGGGAAGAAGGTTCCTCTGAAATCTGCGGGTTCGTCTTTGACGATGCCGAGGCGCTGTTTAGACACGCCTCGAACTGTCATATCAAGCACGCGCAAAAGCGGCCGGGGGATCAGGGGTTCAGATGTGGATGGGATGATTGCCCACGTAGTGCGCCGGGCGCGTCGGGGTTTCCCCAGAGGAGTAAGATTGAGAGGCATATGCAGACGCATATAGGGCGTAAGTCTCCCTTACCATTTCCGCCCCCTATCATACCAATCTTAATCCTGCCTCGTTAGATAAACCACACATTTGCCCCGTCTGCAACAAAGGCTTCTCCGCCAAACAAGCCCTCACTCAGCATATGTTCATCCATAGCAATGAAAAGCCACTGTCCTGCAATCTTTGCAGTAAAACGTTTCGCTATCCATCTGCCCTCAGTAAGCTCCCCCTTTTCCCCTTTCCCTCTTTCCGGCTTATCGTTACTAACCCCGTCCCCAGCAATGCACCAAAGAGTCCACAGCGGCGCCAAACCCCTCACCTGCCCCGTCTGCGGCAAAGGATTTAGTGAGAGCTCTAACCTCTCCAAACACAAGCGCACGCACGAAGTCAAGGGGCGATTCAACTGTTCCGTCCCGGGGTGTGATAGGAACTTCCACAGGCAGGATCAGCTCAGGAGGCACATGAAGACTCATAACTCCTCCTCCTCTTCCTCTAACAAAGACAGCAGCGGGGGCGAGGAAGGGGATGTAACAGGGAGGTCTAGTGAAGCCCCAGAAATGGAGATTTGTGGGTTGAGGGAAGGGGAGGAGACGTGAGACTTTTTTTCCAGAATAGGTCGGTCTGTCAGGAAGGAAGGTGAATATTCTTTTTTTCGAAGAGAAGGGGATGACGACAATGGAGGCTTGACTTGAGTCTTCGATGCACACATGCACACACACACATGCCGACAGGGTGGTGTGTGTGAGAGGACCAGGTAGATGTCTGGACCGAGCCGAGTCAAGGTCGTGTTTCAAGAGGCCCCCGCCCTATATATATATACACCATATATATATATCGGGCGTGTCATCTGCTTGTTGTCGTTGGAGAGGAAGAAAAGTGGGGTATAAATATGTCAGAGTCAGCATGTATAGAGAGAACATGTTTAGACCCCCGGCATGGAGGGAGGGACGGGTAACAGGAAGTGGTGATGGACATCACCCTGATGGCGGGGTGGGGGGGACTTGTGATGAACAGGAGGAGGGCGGACACTTTACAAGTTACCACCAGCCAGTATTGATTTGATTTTTGCGACGAAGAGGAAGAAGAAACGGAGGAGGAATACGAGCCATCGATACCCCAAAAGGAGGAAAAAACGGTTCAATGGGTTTTTCAAAACTGGAGGAATAATGCTATGCTTTGTCATTTTTATGTTTTCTGCTTTTTTGGTTTATGATGTTTTTGGGCAATGGCTCTAATATCGTTAGCGTAGTTGATCACAATATGAGCGATTTGGAAGACTGATAAACTTTGTCCAGCTATTTCGACTGAAGATTCTTTGTTCATTTCGTAGCAACCTTGCCTTTTTGGCTGCCTGTTGCTTATTTGTAGGGTAAATATACGCCCGCCTGGGCTCCATCACATGATACCCATTCCCCTATCTTGCCCCTACCTAGAGCACAGATCGGAGTCCCAGCTTGCGTTCCGGAACCCAGTACTCCTCCCGCTGTCCGCTTTTTCCAGCCGACAGTCAAACCTCCCTGTCGGCCCAGCTCTCAATAACACCCTCCAGAGTTGGTTCATAGTGCTTGATTGTAACTCCACCAGTCTTCTCATCCAGGTAGGTGTTGGCCTGGACAAACACCTTCCGGGGCTGCTTGTTCTTGAGAACCACATCCCTGACCTTGGTGCCCCAGTACTCTAGGCCGACATTGGACATCTCGGTGAAGAACTTGGAACCAGTCTCGACATCGGCGGTGGACTTGTAGATGTGAAGCTTTTGAAGGAAGTCACCAACGGCTGTACATAAAACATATCGTTAGTCTTGTTTGCTCCATCATCATGTCTTGCAACAAGTGTGACATACCCTTTCTACCGCTGGTCAGGATCTTGGAGCGATCAAGGCGGATAGTGAGATCAGAGAGATCCTCGTTCTTGTACTCCAGCTTGCAGAAGTCATCCTCGGCCTCGAGGAAGGACTGATTTGTGTCAGTTAGCACAACAACATAAAACAGAGAACAGAAAAAACGTACCTTGAGAATGGCGAACCGAGCCTGGCAGTGAGGCTGGCCCCATTTCTGAGACTTCGGATCCCAAAACTCGATTGAAGTCAAGCCGGCGCGCGCCATGCTCAAGTAGGAAGCATACAGGACGTCACCGGCCTCGCCGTCGATATCTGTGGTGCCATCACCGAAGCCGAAGATCTTGAGAGCGGAGAATTCGCAGCTGTTCCCGTATTAGAAAATGTGCACATCGGGGTCCAGGAGAAAACAAACCTGAGATGCATAGCCACAAGTTCAGCACGGCACTCCTCATAAGCACCAGCAAGACCACCAAACACGGAGCCCCATGTTTGACCAGGCTTGTACCAAGTAGTAATAGGCTTCCCGGTCACAGGGCTCACGGGTGGGTTCTCAACATCAAAGTTGTAGACCCCAGGGGCAGTCTCCTGGAGAAGCTTGCCGCAGCCGTGGCCCGTCAATTCGTGCAGCCCAACCTGGACTTCGAAAGAAGCATCCCGATACTTCTTGTAGACCTCGAGATCACTCTCAGCGATGAAGGGGATCTTCTCATCGGGGGCCTTGGCGCTGAGAACGTTGCCTAGCGACACGTTCTTGAAACCCTCCAACTGTCTGATGTCGTCGTAGTTGGGGATGTTGATACCAGCGGGAATTCCAGATCCGCAGAACGTCAACACCTCAAGCGAGGTAAAGTCCGGCGACAGGAACTTGTCCTTCTCAAAGTCCTTGGCCCATGGCAAGAGAGGAATGAGCGATGGCGCTGATCTAACAAGCTCCCCGAACGCACGGGTTCTGTCCTGGTTGACGACAGCAGCAAAGCCCTCCCACTCGCCGCGCACACCAGCAGGGTCACGGTACGTCTCAATGAATCCAATATTGGACTCAACCATCGGCCCCTGATCTTGTACCCAGTATCTCTGAGAGTCTTTGAACGCCAACAGCGAGCCGTCTTCGAAAGACTTGGCATACGCGGTGTGCATCTTCACCTGGGTCTCATTCTCGGCATTCTCGGCCGCCTTCTTGATGTTCTTGGTAATCTCAGCCATCTCCTTGGAGTAGTCACCATAGACCAGCTTGATGGTCTTACCCTCGAGCGGTCCCTCACTGATCACAAACTCGGTCCCCTTCCCAATATCACCACCCTCAGCAGGGAGGCTGGAGACAGCAGACGCAATGAGAAGCTCAAAGACACCATCCTCGCTCTTGCGCAGTCTGGTGTTCTCGGGGAGCAGCCCCTTAGCCTGCATCCACTTGGCAACAGCGTCAATCTCGTCTTTGGTGATGCTAGGAGAGTCAGGGTAGTACGTGGTCAAGTGACCATCATCGGTGAAACCGAGGTGAAGGAGGCCAGGCTTGTCACCTGAGAAGATAGCGCCATTGGTAGCCTTGAGATGCTTCTCCGCCTCGGGGGAGGTAGAAGCCAGAGCAGTAAAGACGGACTCATTGCATCTTGGAATGAACTTGGAGTCACCGAAGCTCTTGTAGTTGCCACTATTCCCGAGGAACTGGGCGGCATACTGGAGAAAAGCTGAGAGACCTGCCTCATCAACGCCAACCTTCTGGGCGAGGCCCTTCCAGTCACCGCCTGCGGCCTTGTGGAGAGCAATGATAAAATCATAGATGGACTCGGACTCGGGTGAGACCTGCCGGAGGACTATGCGGTTACCCGCAAGGGATGCTCTGTTCCGGGCATTAGCAGTTGCATTGTTTGCTTTACGAATTCATCTGAATCATGGGCTGATCACGCGAGCATAGCAAACTTGCGTATAAGCCGAACTGCTGGTATGAACTCATGTGACCAATACGAATACATCCATGAACCTTCCGTCTGAGCATACGAAAGTCTAGAATAGGTTTCTTCTTACTGGCTGATAAAGTGGGCATAACGCTTTTGCTTGTCAGTCAAGGCGTTAAAGTGCTTCTCGATCTCAAGCCTGACGACGGCAGGCGGGGCATCGGCGTAGTACTGGCTGAGCTCCTGAGCGTTCATGTTGAACAGGTGGCGCGGCTGCAGGGGTAATAGTCTGGTGGATTTGAAGTCTGTCGATGGACGACCGAGGAATGGTCGAGCAGTTGGTACCGAAGAAGTGAGCCTTAACAAACCTCTTGATGGGAGGGGGGCTCGAAAAGGAAGACGCATCGAAAAGGCGGCAACAATAACGCCCAAAACACCGGGCTCCAATAGTCGACAACCTTCTTCTGCACTGCTGCTCCTCACTGCTAATGTCCTCCAACTGCCCGAATCGGCCGCTGCCTATGGAGCTGTTCCAGCCGTGACTGGCCGAGATCTGACACGAGCGCCACTGCTCTTCAGCCACATTGCGGGGATCTCGGCTCTTGGCGTCTGGAGCTTCAGCCTTACAAGCCACGACATGGAGGGGAAGTTCGAGACGGGAGCAAGCTCCCGGAAGGGAAGGAGGGGTATTCAGGTGAACTTGAAACCTGTCCACAGTTCATGAACCCAGACAGGGGGATGTTGGGCCTCATGTACTGACGCCTCTCTATTAGTACCCAATGCCTTTCCAAGAAATAAATCAAGAGAGAATAATATCTTTAGTGTGTTGTATCGGCGACGCCCCCGGTTGGCAATCAATGAATGAGGGGCAGCATCAATCGGTCAACGCGGGGCAGCTTCCATTGTCAACCACTGTCGGCTCGTGCCACTGCATGACGGATCCACGATTGAAACAGCAGCCAGCAGCCGACAATGCTAAGGTAGACGAAGAATTTTCGATCCGACGCAACGGATCACGATACGAACTGGTTGGTACTTCAATGGACTTCCAAGGTACCTCTTTGCATATAGCACAAGCTGATCTCTTTACGGAAGGAAACAGCATCACCATCCACATACAATGATTGATGAACCAATCGAGGCTGGCTCGGGCGGTGCGATGTCGGCGATTGAAACGACAGCAAGCCTAATGACACAAGTGTGAAGCTCCCAGTTTTGTACCGAACCGAAATAGTATACGTGCATGCGGGTTGCCTCCTGACGCCGTCGATTTTGGGTAGAGTGAAAGAGTGGGCTGCCGGAAGGAGTTCCCAGTTAGTAGTCCCATCAACGAGACCGCTTATCGCGGAATAGGGCGCTACCCATGATACCTCTGCCCGCCATGGAATTCCGACATCGCAGAACACAATCAAAGGCTCCGAGATTGCGCCAGACTGGTCAAAGATACCAAGATGGCTGTGATGACGACGGTTGGGCAGACAAGATGGACCACAGATCCATTCAGAATCCACGACGGCTTCCAGCTGGGACTATTGCATTTAGGCAATTATTCAGTCCCAAGTAGCGCTAGCGTGGAAAGTAATAGCACAGATTTCTGGACCTATTTTCTATTAGCCACCAACATCGATCGGGCTTGTGAGACGTCATCTCGTAGCAGTCCAACTGCTGCTTCACTCAGGGCCCAGCCGCTGCTTGGGCGAAGTGTGACTTCCCTTTACCTAAGGTAGTCAAGGTAAGGAAGGACGGGTTGAGGTGCATGGTCAATGAAGCCTGTAACAAATCCCCAACAGCCTTCCACCGTAAGGCAGGTTCTCAACACAAAATTAACAAATCGCCCCTTGTCCGCCATGTTTGTCAGGGAACACATTTCATGACCCCCTTGCCATGCCAAATGCAGTCTCACCAGCCGCGCTTACTTACCTACATCAACCAAGTCTCGGGTTGACAGTGAGGTGAGCGTTACCTTTCATCCGGGAGCTAAATTGCTTCTGGGCAAACACCAAGCGCAGGGCTGGGTACCAGCGGGAAGCTCGTTTTTCGTGGAGTTTAGGTTTTGGTGTCATGCTGTGTTTGCATGACGCCATACCGAAAAGACTCAAGGAACCAGCATGATCTGCCTCATCAGAGTTGGTGGAAAAACGACAGCCCCCTCGGCTGGCCGGGCCTCGGGGTCTTCAAGACGGGCTGCAAACGCTTGCCGGCACCTTGTGGATTTCCTGGGCAGCGCAACATCTGCAGAAGTGATACACCCTCGCTGAGAAGAAGGTGGAGGATCGGAAAAGAACAGACAGAATATTTGCTCTCGCGGCATCGGTTTCCATTCTCTGTGCTGGCCGACTTGTATCACAACAGTTAGCTCGGCTCCTTGAGCTGCCTGTTGTCGACGGTAAAACGTTGTGCCAGCCATGAGATCTGTCATTGCTCACCGTCATACGTTCCACTTGTTTTAGAGAAGAGTTGTACTGAGTAGAAAATGGTCAGCTTGCAGGACAAGTGCGTCTAAGTGCGCTTGGGTCTTCACCTGCAGCACTGTGCGATGGTTGGGTCAGCAGCCGCTCAACTAATTAGGTGAGTGTGTGAGTTGATCAAGGGGATGAGCGGTGAAGAATGGAACGTCTGTGACAAGTCTGGGGCTGTCGAGGTACCTGAAGTTACCGGGCGGGAGAGCCGTCCTGGGGGTGTCAGTGCCGTGACAGTAGCGGCAGAAGATGCGAAGCTATTCCCACATCACATCCCGCCAACCAAGACTGTCTGCACTCCGCCGGGGCCATGTACTGTACCTACGTACTCGTGTACTGAGTTTGTACCCTCAATGTCAATCAGGCCCTGCGCTGCCCAGCTTCTCTCCGGAAACCCACTCGAGAATCATCTCTTTGCATGCTGCTGCAGGAAGAATTCCATGGAGGTGGGGAGTCTGAGAAAGGCTCAGACCATGCGGGGAGTGTGCAGCTTTGCTTCGTTTCACTCCGTAGGTAGGATGCTCCAGGCCAGTAAACAATGGCAAAGCTTCATGGAGAAGTTGAGGAAATCCACCATATCGTTGGAAATCAACATTCCAACTAAGAACCTAAACGTCTGTAGCCCCTCCCGAGGAGCCCGGAAGCTGAGCCGAGCGGGGTGCCTAGCCATACGGGAGTTCCACCGCGTCCAATTTCCCGGACTCTGGGAAGTGGGCATCGAAAACAATCGGTGAGAGAGGGGCAGACCGGGGCGTGCAAAACAAGGCACGTCACGAGGCCAGCGAGGGGGGTTCTACCGCTGTGTGGCGCCCGGGGTTGGATTGGGTTTTCGTCCAAGACGTGAAGGGGCAGGCAAAGCATGAACCATGTCCACGAACACAGAAGGAAATGCTGAGATCAAAGTCGGAGCCGGACGGTTTCTTTTACTCACCAATGGCTTTTTGCCGCATATTTGTCCCTGCCGTGGTGGTGAGCGATGGAACTCTACATAGTATTCGACCAGGAAAAGGAAGAAATACCTCTGCTGTCGCTGGTGATTGGCTCACAGAGCCAGCGATGATGTAAACTAGGAGGTGTGGTCCTGGTTCAGGCACAGCTCCCAATGGCGGTGCCTTGCGTGCGAGCCATTTTAGCAGCATACACCACTGACGTGGTTTGTTCGTTTAGCGTGGTACATTCGAGTCCCTTTAACAGCGGCTTTCTTAGCACTTCGGTATCATTTCTCAGTGGTTCAAGCCCCTGCTATAACCCTTGAAATAGTCTCATTCCATTGGTCTGAAAAAGTGGGCACAGGTTCCTGCTAGACAAACAAACCAGGTCAGTAGTGTAGTAGTTTTCAGTCCAGGCGCCGTCCAGACCTTTTTGGGACTGCACACGAGATGGGGATGGGAGCTTTCGTCGCAAGCGGCTGGGCGGTGTTTGGGGTCGATCACGGATCGGTTGTGACACTCCCACACGACCAGCCCGCAATGGTGAGCAACGAAATTGGCCAGCAGCCGTGAGAGCAGGCCAGCATTTTTCAACCCCAATCGTTGTAAGGAAGAGAGTTACTGTGTGTTAGTTTTCCTAAACTGTTTTGTGAAGGAGATTTTGACTCGCAGGAAACGAAATGGAAGCATGAATGGAATCTGAGGCCCAAGATCGTCCCCGCGACATCCACCAGTTGGTTGGGCAGCTCCACTCACCCCTCCCCTGCCATCGGCGGCGCCTCTTGGCGAGCCTCGACCCCCATTCTCTGTGGCGGGCCGGAAAATACCCCCACGCTTTTGCTGGAGCTGCTATTAGTTGAGCAGAATGTCTTTTTGCCCCTCATCGTCACCGAAAACATACCAAATGATCAAAACTGATACCCCCTCAATTGACTAGGTAGTGTATGAGACCAGTTTGTGTCCAGATCTAGCGAGATGCCGAATGTCGTACGAATAGAGCCTTGGCTCGAAAGAGAAAGCATTATTTTCATCAATCAATATGCGTTTCTTGCTTTGGGAAACGTTAATTGTCATCGGCTAGTCGCTCCCAATTCCAAGCTCCCTGAGCTAACAATGGCCGGCCGCATCAGGCTGGGAGTGTGGGCTAGTGAAAATTCTTGAGCGGAGATTTTTATGGGTTGCGCTGGTGCTCTGCAGACCCCGTGATGGCAATGGTACCGGCAGATGCCAGTGGGTATTCACCCTCATTTCCGTTCTTCCACTGCCACAACCCCACGGCCATAGCGTACAGTGTTCTGGTGGAATGGGGGATTGTGGATGGAATGCCCGTACCTTTGAGGTGCCTGCCTATTTTTTCTGCTTGTCAAGTCGATGATTCCTGTTTGAAATTGCTTCCTGCATCACGCAAGCATGGGCAGTGAATAATACCTCGCTGTCGTTCACCGCACCCATTTAATTGATGAGCCAAGTTCGATCGAGTGCTGGGCTGCATCACTGCCTGCCATCCTCTTGGGTTCCATGCTGGTTTTTTGTGGACTCGCTCCTTCCCTACACCGAGGCTGCAAGATGTTCCGAGCTCCAGCACAGAAATGGTATGTACAAACTGCGAATTAGGTACCTCAATAAACTTTCTGTGACTCTGAGCTACCTTAGGTAGGCAGTAACCTACCTACCAGTCCCGCGTCTCAAACCTTTGCCGTGGTTTTTCTGGCAGCCCGCCCGATGCCAGAATTTTTACAACGGTTTCCTTTGTTTCAGCGTTGGCGATGCTATGCTGCTCCCAGCCAGCTCCCCTTTCCGGCGTTGATGTCGAGGTGGAATAAAGTTGTTTCCCCTTGTCAAGTCAGCCAACTTCAGTTCCTTGACATTTCTCCCCACACAGGTCCCGAATTCATCCCACGCTTTTCTCCAGGAAATGCTTCCCCCGGAGCTTCCAGACAGGGTACATGGGCATCGCGTGTGGATACTTGAAGCATACCTTGGGCTACTCATTCGCGGCACACGCCCTCCCTGTCGGCGGTGGATTTGACCTGTCATGGTGCTGGGACGCCTCTGGCTCTTTAGCGCAGCTGGACCAATGGGGTCAAATCTCTTGGTGAGATTCTGGCCCGCCAAGTTCCACTGTGAGTACCTGGGTACGCCGCGTGGGCGCAGTACCAACAGGTCACCCGCCCGTTCTCGAGGTTCCATGTTGCCCCCCTCGAGGCTGGGATCCATGAGGATCCCGTGCGTTCCCAGGCGGGATCGCTCAGCGGGTTCCGCTGAAAGGGCCCCCCAAGCTTGGAAGTACCAGTGGTACCTTTTGGCTTTCATTTGGGGCCCCAGCCTGCCCGCCTGGGCCTGCTGAAGAGGAAACTTTTAGGTCATCACTCCCAGGTACCTATGACCTGCTACAAGACTCAGCTATATAAACGGCCAACCGGCCGCCATCGGCTGACTACCTTTCGCCTTGCTATTCCAACTCCCTTGTTTTGTTTGAATGATCCTTTTCCCAAGCTCCTTTTTGTGACCATTTCCTCTCTCAATGGGCCGTAGTATTCTGCAGTCCGTTGTGATCCCCTTGTTGTCGTCGTCGTCCAATTACCACGTTAGGTAGCGCGTGCCCCCGTTTCCGGTCATTCATCACCACCCACTTATACATCATCGTCATCGCTGGTGCTCTCGCCGTCAAACCAAACCAACACAGGTTTGCAACATATACCAAGTCTTTCTAGACGCAGTATACAATAGCCTTCTGGCTTTGCTCAGCCCAAAACTCCACCACCACAGCCATCTTCAGAGCCAACTCGAGTACTCGAGCCTAACATGCTCTCATACGATTCCGCCATTTCCTTGAAGGGACAAACCCCAGCTTCACCAGCTCTTTCCAACGGCCACCAAAGCATCCCGCCATCACCAAGCACCATGAGGCTCCCAGCATCATCCGTTTCGAATGGTGTGCGGACCAACAGCAGTGTCTCGTCACTCTCCAAGGACGAGCAACGCCACATCTGGCTCGTCACAGGCCCTGCTGGCTGCGGAAAGAGTACAGTAGCCAAGTACTTAGCCACCGTCCTCCATATGCCGTACATTGAGGGTGATGAGGTATGTTCTTTGTTCCCAATCCCATGACCCACAACATCAGCTCACAAGTTGTTGCTAGTTCCATCCTCAGGCCAATATCGACAAGATGAGCGCCGGTATCCCCTTGACGGATGCTGATCGGTGGGACTGGTTGACGGCCCTCCGGGAGGCGTCCCTCAAGGAGCTCGACCGAGGCAATAGGGGCGTGGTGTTGACTTGCTCTGCTTTGAAGCGCAAGTACCGCGATGTCATCCGAGTTGCGCCCTACTTCTCGCCCAACCTCCATCTCCACTTCATCTACCTGGACGCCTCAGAGGAACTCCTCCTACAGAGGGTGCTGGCCCGCAAGAACCACTACATGGGAGCGAATATGGTCCACAGCCAGTTTGAAGTCTTGGAAAGGCCGACAAAGGACGAAGTCGATGTTATTAGCATTGACGTCAGCCGTCCAGCTGAAGCCGTCATGGCCGAGGCTCTAGACCGGGTCCTGGACACGATGGATACCGTCGCGGCGGAAGCCCAGAGAAAATGACGTGCATAACGAAATGAAGGGTGGGACAGGCAGAACCATGGCTGCATGGCGCTAAAAGTCGCCGCCCGGGGGGTTGGATGGGAAAGGGTTATTGTTGTCGGTCGGCCCCACCGTCGCATTGGGAAAGGAGTCTTGTGTTGAACGGCCGCCATCATTCTCTGGCACATATGAAATGTGTTTCACGAACCGGGTTGTTGTTTTCGTTGATTTTCTCTTTCGAGCGCAATCATTTTTGGGAAGCCGGAGCAACAGGGATATTTGGGAAGATAGGGGCCGGCACTCATCATCAGTGTCTGGATCTGATCATTACTTTGCATTTGGCGAAGCATGTCTTGAGATCATGTCTTCTGTCGTGGGCGTTCAAAAGATTCTGGGAATTTTCACATATATAGTTAAAGGTAATTCGGTTGATGGGTTGAAGGAAGGTGAATGGACTTGGCTAGGTATCATACCTACATGAGGTGACTTTTTTTTAGCAAGCGAACACGAAATTGATGTTCTTCTGATGTTATTAAGAACTGAACCAGAATGATGAAGAAACCAACTGAGGAATGTGTTCGTCTTATGTGGTGATAGGGCTCGTATCCCCGCTCTCTCTCCGTCGATGTCCGAATGCTGCCAGACCCCGCCCTGTCAGGTTTCTCTGCAGAATCTCTGCTCGCCTATCTGGCATGGAGTTGACAACACTAGCCAGTCGACGCAGGAACGACTTACCAAGTTGCTGGGAAGGGGGTTTGTAGGGACAAAGTAAACATGGCCCCTGAGCTTTGACCGTGACCGGGCAACGGTTGCTATGTCCGCAACCTCTATATCCGTTCTTCGACAGGAGGTGTTCAGCCGAGGGGACCGATTCAGATGATACTACTGCCGTTGCTAAGCTCACTTGCATTACTGCCGCATCTACTCATCACTGCATTCCCGAGATGACCGACAGACAGCCTGAGAATGTCAGCACTCAACCTGCTCTCCCGTTCTCAACTTGGTGACTATAACGAACGGCTGCCGAATGTTCCCCGGTTGTGTCCGTGATAAGCCCGTGTTTGTTGCGTGATCACACGACGCACAGCGGCAGATGTGTAGAGTTACAGAGTCCGAGCTGGTGACCACTACATGGCTTCTGTCGTTTACTTTGTAGAAGGTCTCGCAACCGACACTAGGTATCTTACACGACGGCTGCCACTGCCTACAACTAACAAACATCTCTCCACAAAAAGTTACAGGTCACATATCACAACCCACACCTCAACCATGCCTCGCAGGCTCTATTACTTCCAAGTCTTACTTTTACCAGCTTGGCGTGCACCGAAGAATGCCTGAACAATGCAAACCAAGCACTTGGCAAAATCCCAGAAACGGGTCGCTGGATGAAGATGGTCACGAGAGACGGCCGATTCTCCCGCAGGCCACCAGCCGACCGCCTCGCTTTTCAAGTAGGCTTCCATCTATCCTTCTGCCGCTAGAAGGAAACGAGCTTGGCGGTCGAACGGATGGTCATCAAGAAACAGAAACAATTCTGGCTCGTGCATAGGGAGGGGGGGCGTGTAAGTTGAGCAAAACAAATGCCGTTCCGCGCATGTATATCGGTCCCGTGGCGAACAACCAGGAAAAAGTCTTCGTCGTATTGCGTGCTTTACCCCCAAAAGGAATTAAAAAGAGAGACTGGGTGCCTTGCCACGGAATTCGCCTTTGGAACAGGTACAAGGCGTATTGCAACTGTACTTGCAGGTACCTACCCCAAATTCCTACCGTGACTGACAGACTGACAGACAGGATAGAGGCACTCATATCAATCAATCACAAGGCAGACCAAACTCCCGATACACTTCTGCCCAATCCCACAATGACCACAGGACTGAACCGATGGCCTCCGCAAACTGGTAAATGGTCTGCCCGATGCTTGGCTGGCTGTGCCAATGCGGCGCTGAAGCTGCGAAACGGGACAGAAACAAGTCGACCATTTCAACTTTCTTGAGTTGAGAACCAGGCCAACACCTTCTTCACCAACCATACCAACCGAGCTATTCAGATCATGCCGCATACGACCTGTCAGACTTCCATTGCACTCATGAGCTCCGACAGCTACACACCAAGCCTCAACCGACAGCGAAACCGAAACACCCCAAACCCGCTTTTACAATATGTTTCCCATATTAGACCAAGTAATCCCATCTATCATGCATGGAACAGTAGATAGAACAACGGATAGAACTTGCTCACTACCTCCTCGGGGGTATCGATAGCGATACACCGTTACTTCAAACCATCAATCCATCCATCCATCCATCCATCCATCCACACGCATACATGCCGTCGCCGTGGGGTACTATCACACCGGTATGGCAGCACGCACACACACACACCCTCCTCCTGTCGTGGTTCTTGTACAGGTCGGTGGAGAGAGACCAATAGGCAAACCCGGATAGCCCATGCATTTCCTGACCCATCATTCATCCATTCATCTATTATGCCCGTTCATGCATAGTGCGTGCCAGTCTTCAGAAAAAGGATAGGCGGGAGAGAGAGAGAGAGAGAGACAAAGCGAACGAAACAAGTCTCGATCCGATACACACCCACCACCACAGCGAATATTGAGCTGCAATATAACCCGCGATGGGAGAGGTACCTACCTATCTATGTACTGTGTGCTCAACTGACCTCAATGTAATCGCGGAAAACGGGAAAGAGACGGACGGGATCACTTTGCTTTTCTTTTCTCTTTTTTCGGCTCTTCCCTCACCCTCCCTCCTTCATTCATATGATATTGATACTGATAAAATATGTACTGTATTTTGAATCCTTATCTAAGAAGATGCATCCCCTGTAACACTGTACTCTCTCTTTCCCTCACCGCCTGTTCATCCAAAAACGGTCATTCTCCCTTTCTGACTCCAGAAATCGGCAATTGCTTGCTTTCCGCCTTCTTCTCCAATCTCGAATCGTCTAGAAAGACACGTACCGGTGTTAAAACCCGAAAGTGTGGGTAAGACGGCCGGCTCAACCGGGACGCAGGTCCGATAGATAGACCGAGCAGCAACATCAAAGTCATCAACATGACATAAGTCATATCCCCACTTCCAACTTTCAATATTGAACTTTCCAGTCTTTGTCTTGGCTTGATGCCCAACTGACCCTGTCGATCCTTTCATGGTCAAAGTCTTTAGGTAACACAAGAGTAGTAGAAAGTCTACCTCAAATGCATAACCATGACATCCGGCCCCTCCACAATCCCCCTCACCACCTCAGCCGCCCTCGCCATCGTAGCCCCGTCCACAACCCTGTGATCCGCGCTCCAGCTAAAGTTGCAAATCTCCTTCTTGACCACCTTGTCATCCTCCCCAAAAGCAGGAACAGTCCTCATCCTCCCAATCCCCAAAATCGCCACTTCTTTCTCCACAACCACAGGACTGAGATAAGTCCCGCCAATATTCCCAATATTGCTCACCGTGATCGTGCCCCCAGACATATCCTGCACGCTCAGCTTCCCCTCCGTAGCCAAGCTCTGCAGCCTGGTAAGTTCCGCCGCAATCTGCAAGATGTTCAGAGCCCCGACATTGCGGATCACTGGCACGAGCAGGCCGTGGGGTGTGTCCATTGCTATGCCAATGTTGTGCTGGCTTCGGAGGACGAGGGAAGGTTTGGAAGTGGCGGGGTCGATGTCGACCCGTGAGTTGAGGATGGGGTACTTGTAGAGGGCCATAGAGACGGCTTTGATAATGAAGGGGAGGTAGGATAGCTTTGCGACTGGGTGAGCGGAGGACTCCAGGCTCAGTGGAGACTTGGCTAGTACTTTGTTGAGGCGGTTGCGGAGCTCGACTAGGGAGGTGAAGTCTACCTCGTCGGCGTAGAGGAAGTGAGGGATGGAGAGGGAGCGGGTCATGGTTTTGAACATCATTTCTTGTGTGCGCGTTAGGAGCATGGGGGTTTCTTGTTGTTGGCCAGATGTGCTGGGGGCGGTGGTGGAGGGAGATGGTGAGAAGGGGCTCGGGGTAGAGGCCCGTGGTGAGTTCTTCTGTTCGACGAATTTGTAGACGTCTTCTTTTAGGATGCGGCCTTCTTTGCCTGTGCCTTGAATTTGGGAGAGGTCCACGTTGAGTTCTTTGACGAGATATCTGACTGCTGGGGTTGCTAGGATGACCTTCTCGCCTGGTTGGGGCTTAGGTGAGGTATGTTCGTAGACCCCATTGCTCCATGGCGCAGGTTGATGGACTGCTGTTGGTGTTGGTGGAGGCTGCTTGGGAAGCTGGGCTGCCACTTGATTCTCGATCTTGGTGGTTGGCTCTGTTGGTGCCACAGACTCAGCGGGCGTGAGAGCTTGTAAGTCCTCCTCTTTGGCATCGCCTTGGATGTCGATGTCAACAAACGGCTTGCCAACCTTAGCCATCTCGCCCGCTTCATAGTGCAGCTTCTTGACCACACCGGCGAACCGGCTGGTGATTTCTACCGAAGCCTTGTCACTTTGGACCTCGCATAGTGGAGAGAACTCCTCGACTCGCGCGCCGGGTTCGACGAACCATTGGATGATTTCGCATTCGACAATGCCTGCGTTTGTCCCACGGTTAGTTGAGACGAACGCCCTCTCAAGAGTTGGAGTGCCAGGAACACGAACCCTCTCCAATATCAGCGAGCAGCACAGGCTTCACAGCGTAAAGACTCCTGCTTTCATGGAAGAGCCTTGTGGACGGCGCAAACGGTGGGGACAGCGGAGTTCTGAACGTTGGACCTCGCGCGCGTTGCGGTCGACTTAGAGATGATAGTCTTCGGCTGGAGAGACGCCATTGCTGGCGCACCACGCGGGAGGTCTGGTTCAAAAACATTTCAGACGAAAAATGACAGAAAATGCAACCGCTCAGAGATAACAGTGAATTCTCACATTCAAAAAGTCAATTGAATTGACCTGTCCCTCCTTCCTCCAAGGGATAACGGTCAATCGCAGAGCGGTCTCACTTGTGGCTTGCGCCGGCTTATAGACTCAAGGTATGACGTTGGGCCGAGGGTTTCACTGAGCCCCCGCGAATAACCGAGTGCTTGGCACCCTAGCCGCCCCCAAAACCCCAGATTTCAACTGAACAGGGGGTGCTCAAGCGTTGATCTGAGTTGACAGCGGCAGTGGAAGTGGGGCCCATCGCCCAGATGTCGCGTGGAAATTTCTTGGGAATCAGCTTCTGAGCTTTTATCTCCCCGCCACGGATTGGATATCAAACACATGACCACCGCTGCCATGTTAGCCGCTAGGACAGGCCTTCGAACAGGCGCCATACGGACAGCCTGCCTTGTTTGTCAATGGCGCACCTTTAGCACCACAGGCTACCAGCGGCTTCCCGCAGATAACAAACCTACTCCTGCCCCCGGCGCCGCTCCGGATGCGAAACCAAAACCAACCCCCGCCCCGGTAGCGGCTACGGGCCCGGCTCCGGACAGCCCCCTAGCCAATGCCCCCCGGTCCTACGGCAAGAAAGTCAGGGAGTTCACACCCACCCCATTGTCAAGACCAATTGGCATGAACTATCCCCCGGCCGTGGGACAGAACACGGGCATCGACCACCGAACTCTCCAACAGCGCCGTGATGATTTCGTAAACTATGAAAGGCATCTCGCCAAGCGGGAGTATCTGTCCGTCCCTCCCCCTTCTCCCAGTGTCCCTTCCCCCTTCTTCATAGCTAATCTTGACCGTAAAATAATCCAGAAAAAACAAAGTCTCCCGCCCCTACTTCCGCGACTGGGTCAACCTCTCCCTCCACAAAGGCAAAACCTTCCTCTCCCCTCCCCGTCTCTTCAAAGCCGACCTCTCCCTCTACTTCCCCAACCTCTACGGCCGCACCTTGGCCTCCAGCCAAAAAGTCGACACCACCCCCCTCCTCGCCGGCCACGCCTCCATCGTGACAGTCTTCAGCGGGATGTGGGCCGAGAACCAGATCAAAACGTTTGTTGACCCCGAGCAAAACCCAGCACTGCAAGAAGTTCTCAAAGAAGGCGGAGGGAGGGCGCAACTGGTGCAGATCAACGTCGAGGAGGACTGGATGAAGATGGCGCTGATCAAGCTTTTCTCTTGGTCGCTAAAGAAGAAGGTCGGAAAGGAGAATTTGCATCGGTATTTCCTCGTGAGGAAGGGGATCACGGATGAGATTAGGGAGAGTGTGGGTTTGTTGAATAGTAAGGTTGGGTATACTTACTTGGTGGATCATCAGTGTAGGATACGATGGGCGGGGAGTGGTAGTGCGGAGGGGGTGAGAAGGAGGGGCTTGTGAAGGGGGTGAGGAGGTTACTCGAAGAGATGAAGGCTGAGGATGTGACTGAGGGGCATGTTTTGAGGCCTTTGGCAGCGAGAGCTGCTGGCGAGGAGAAGTAGGTGTGTAAGATACCCGAATGATGAAGGGAGCTGTATATACTAGGACGATGGTGGGTTATTAACAATGATATGATAGAGGATGCCATGTAGACAAGGCCAGGAAAATGCTGCGGGTTGGGCAGTCGAACCAAAATAGACACCTCTCTTCCATTTTCTGGCATGAGGATCATTAGATATACCCTCGCTGTACCGTACCCGTAATGTACAGACAATGAGTTTGCCGCCCGCTTTAGTACCCAAAATTAAAACACCATACTCCCTGGGCGCATCGAAATACCATTCCTACGCCATGCTTTCTTTCCGCCTGCCAACCCCAACTATGAGGACAGATTATACAGTGTACTTTCTCTATCCTTGTCTCTTTTGAAACTGCATCCCTCCTCCAGTTATGCCTGCTCTTTCCCAACGCAGCACCCTTGGCCAAATCACATCATGAACCAAAACACCAAAAAGCAAAACGCAATAAAGCCCCCGATAATAATCCCATCCCTCCTCTTCTTCGCTGAAATCCTCCCAATCAGCGTATTAATCCCCGGCACCTGGCTCGCCGCATGCGTGATTCGTCGGTTGATACTCGCCAGCGTCTCCCTCTGCATCAAGAAGCTGTCCTGCACCGCGTACGCCTGGCTAAGCACGCTGTCTGCTACATCGTGTGATCTGTCTAACCGCCCCCGTTCGTCAAGCATGTAATCTGCTTCCGCCGCGGCAGGGTTCGCAGCGCGGTAGGCGGAGATGTCATCGCGGACGGAACCCAAAAGGTTTGCGCGATCACGGGCTTGTTGGAGAGTGGAGCGGAGGCGGGAGAGGTCGCGGCGGTGGTCGGTGAGTTTGTCGCGGAGAAGGGAGAGGTTGTTTTGTTTTAGGGAGGAGGAGGATAATGTGGCTTCGGAATCGAGGAGGCGAGTGAGTTGAGAGATGACGTTTTCGCGCTGGGGGGATAGAGTCAGTGGTGGTGGGTAACTCAGGGGTAGAAGGGGCACGCATACCTTCTCAAGCAACTCCTGGAGCTTTGCCTCGGTACTTCTCTCCTCTTCTGTCGGCTTTGGTGGGATATTGGATTGTGTGGAAAATTGAGAGTATGTGTGGAGGTATGTTTCTGTCTGCAAAAAGCAGAAAAAGGGGTTGTTAGCCACCACACTCATCATCGCCGTCGCATGCATCTCTTACTTGTGTTTCCAGCGCCCTGGCCTGTTGCCGCAATTGGGTCCAGCCCTGCCCTGCTGTCGTCGCCATGGTCTCTCGTTGCAGTCGGCACAGATGACGATGATTGATGTGAGGGTATTTTGTTGAGAATTCTAATCACGAGGTCGAAAGTGGTTGCGCAAGTTCCCAGCTCTGCTGGAATCTCTTTGTAAGGCCAGGTCAAGGTATGCGTAAGGTCCCTGAATGGGGCGTGGCTTCGGTTGCATTGCTGGGCGATCGGCTGATGTCACTTCTCAACCCTAACCCCGAGCTACCCAACTTCACATTCAACATGGAGTCATCAAGGTGCACTTACAGGTCTCAGAGAGCCTCCACAACCAACAACTACCAACTCAGTATTGCTGGGCAATAGTAAATATAGACGGTTGCACAGAATATGGGAGTTGTCGAGGAAATTATTATTTTTGATAGGCGTCAGGAACGAGTTCTCTTCAACTGCCAAGCGCACGACTAGAATACAACATGCTGATAACTTTCATGTGGCGCCGCAAATGTGAGCCTTCTGTCTCGCGGCGTATCTGTTTGTCTGTCGTTCGTCATCGGGTTGGCTGGGTTGGTATCTGCCATTCCCAGTGCAAATATCACTAGTTTCCATGTACAGATCACCTTGGACATCCCGTGTGCTCTAAAACCCAGTTGTTGTTCATGGCTCCGATCCTTTTTGCAAAGCCCAGTGATTTTGTGTTCTTGATGACTGTAAACCCTTCATTACAGACGCCGTGTGGACCGAGAACTGCCAAACGTCCAAATGCAATTGGTTAAGCCATTCCGAAACCCGCGCCGTCAAGACCTCCCATCAAAACCCACTTGACTCTCTCTACCACTTCATCTCATGGGGCTTGTCACCCTTGCGGAGGCTGAAAGAGGTGGCGAGGTAGCTGGCAAGAAGGTCGACCTTCTTGATGTTGGCGATCAGGGCCTTGTCGATGGCCTTCTGGTCAGCCGCCCGGCTGCTGGTAACCTCCTTCTTCTGTAGTTTCACACATGTCAGCTTTGGCTTTCCCACACACGAATATTGTCTCGGAAATTCGTACCTGGGGCTTTTCTCCTTGCTTGAAGAAAGCTTCCTCGCCAGCCTTCTGCTGAGCCTTCTCGGCGGTGAAGTACTTGGGCTTGGCAACCTCCTCGATCTTGGCCTCATCGAGACCGGCAAGGTCGACCTTGTATGATGTGGCGATGACATATCTGGAGTTGACGCGGCGAAGGGGAACACCGTTGATCTTGAAGGGGCCGGTAACGAGCAGAACACCCTGGTCGAGGGTCTTGAGCAGGACGACGCGCTTGCCACGGAAGCGACCAGCGAGGAGGATCAGGACGGTACCGGGGACGAGGGTCTGGCGAGGAGTCCAGGCACGGACGGTCTTGCGGACCTGATTGTAGAAGGCATGTTAGAATCAAGATGCTATTCCCAAACTGCTTGTTTCCCTCAAGACTGCGGTTTCCCTTGTTCTCCAAGTGTTGTGCCCCGTTCTCGTGCGATATATGGACTTTCTCGACCTAGATGCGCCACTTGACGATATCCCGCTTTTGTCTGTCTCCATTTCTCGGTGTCGTAAATTTCGGTGCCGGGCCATGAGGCCGGATTTTGTCGTGCATCCCCCGCCAACATGCCGAATTGGCTTCCAAACCACCACAATCGCAATCGAGAGCTCTCTCCGGGCCAACCAGTCGCTCGCAACATGAATGCATCGAGATATCAACGTACCTGACGCGGCTTGGCCTCATCCTCAGCAGGGTACCATTTCTGGGCCTTTTCAGCCGGCGCAGGCACCGACCGAGTGGACTTGCCAAAGGTCTTCGTCGTGGGAGCCGACATGTTGGACTTTGGCTGTGTGGTGAGGTTAGTAGTTTTCGTGGTCGGTCGTCAACTTGACTGCTGCTGGAGATTTTGAAATGAGCGATTGGCAACCTGGTTGTGCGCAAGTTCGAAAAGCACCAAACCCCAAGCTAACCGCTTTCGGATTTTCGGGTGGCACCGGGCCTCAGGCAGAACCGTGCGCACAGGCCACCCACCTGCGTAGGGTTTTCCGCCCTGTTTGGCGATTTTGCGCATCCACACCCACTCAAGATTTTGTTGGACTGAGAGTCGGTCCCTACGAAAGCCTCTGCTCCCTGGATACTAAGACTCGCCGCAGTCAACGGAACCGTCGCCCATCGCCCATTTGACTCGACGACGAAATCCCACACGATGGTAAGAGAGATACGGTCCCTTGCTGTCGTTATGCTGACGGAACAATCTTTTCGATTGTTGAACCCCCCTTGATCGATCGGGGGCGGGTCACAGCGTCACAAAAAAGTTAAAACGACCGGTTTGGCTAACATCACCATGTCACAGTCTTCCGGCAAGGTCAAGGCAGGCCAATTATGGTCTAAGAATAAGGACGAGCTCACCAAGCAGCTCGGTGAGCTCAAGACGGAGTTGGGCCAGCTTCGCATCCAGAAGATCGTTTCTTCCGGCACCAAGCTCACCAAGATGTACGTTACCGACGACGTCCGATCCACCACGAACCCCGACGAACTATCACAAGTTGGAAAGGACGATTAAGGACACGTTGGGCTGACATGTGTGATGGATGAATAGCCACGATCTCCGCAAGTCGATTGCCCGCGTTCTTACCATCATCAACGCCAAGCAACGCGCTCAGCTCCGCTTGTTCTACAAGAACAAGAAGTACCTTCCCCTCGACCTCCGGGTTAAGCAGACTCGTGCCATCCGCCGCCGTCTCTCTCCCGAGGATGCCTCCAGAACTCTCGCGAAGACCAAGAAGCGCCAGACTCACTTCCCTCAGCGGAAGTTCGCTGTCAAGGTATGAAGGGTCCATGGGATACGTCAGTAGTCTATTGGGAGGTTTGAATGCTGACGGGTTTGCAGGCTTAAACGGCGTTTTCGAGGGTAATGGGATGGTTGTATCTAGGGCACCAGCGGCGCGGTTAACAAAAGGTCTTTTACACTCAGCACACTGCATCATCCCAGGGTCATCTGCTTTCAGGGTTTGGGGGTGTTCACGAGGTCAATGATTTTTCGATGCGGCTAGGTAGCTTTACCGCTACCGAATGAAAGCTCTGCACTAAACATCCACACTGGAGGTCTCTTGTTGGTGGTGATTCCACATGGAATACTAGCTGCGCTTGTCGATGCTTGCGCATCTATGGTGGCGTCTTGAGGGACCGATTGATTCGGCCGGGCTGGGGAACTGTCCAGGGAAGCCCATAGACGTTGCCAGATATATGATACCCGCTGTCTGGAAGCCCACTACTTCTGCCTTACCTTGGTCTTGTTCCCTCGTCCGTTGTGAGTGTGAGATGTCTCCAATTCCACTCCCCCAGCCGTCTAGTTCTTGCATTTGTCAGCTCGGGTCAGGAAACGGCTTTACACATGAGCTATGAAACGTTTTTGCTACGCCATGCTGATGAAGTTGCGGGTGCTTTTTTTTCAATTACCCCTCCACTGGTGAATAAATAAGCCCATGGCAGCTGCTAGTAGGGAAATCCAATGTTTTAATGCCAAGCATTACTGTGGTTAAAGTGCTGTACACTTTCTTGACCGCCCTGGCAGAGCGTGGCAGAATGGCGGGAGTAGTGGGGCGCTGTACCCCTGGCTTGATCCAATAACGAGTTGCCAAGACTGGCCCTTGGACCATGATGCAGCAAAGCTCCAAACTGTCCTCTCCAAATCGACAGCGATGCTCTGGGTAATTTGAACCTGTTGCAGCCTCTCAACTCCCACCGAGAGGAAGCACAACGCCAACAACAGGCCACCATGTCGGCCGAAACACTTCAAGTTCTTGCCGATGTGGGCAAGGGGAAAAGTACTCGCGGCGTGCTGCGGGTCATTATCCTTGCCCTCATTGCTGGCGCCTCAATTGCAAGCCGCCTGTTCTCCGTCATTCGTAGGTGTCCCCTGGATAGGAAGCTATCAGAACCGAGCAGAGAGCTCAGAGCCGTCCCATTGGCGATGTCTCCATGCTTCTATGAGTCTTCTGGGTTTATTAGCTTGCCAATTGCGTTACTAACATGATGTTTAATTTATAGGGTTCGAAAGTATTATTCACGAATGTCAGTCTCCCCTTTGCGCTGCGCTGCGCCCCCATCGCGTCCTCTGCCCAAGATACCCAAGCATACTGACAAGCTCCCAGTCGACCCTTGGTTCAACTTCCGCGCAACAAAATATCTTGTCGCGAATGGCTTCTATAACTTCTGGGACTGGTTCGATGACCGAACATGGCATCCCCTGGGCCGTGTTACGGGTGGTACCCTTTACCCAGGCTTGATGGTGACCAGCGGCGCCATTTGGCACGCCCTCCGCGCCCTCACGATCCCCGTCGATATTCGCAACGTCTGCGTTCTCCTTGCACCCGCCTTTTCCGGTCTTACGGCCATCGCCGCCTATCTCCTCACCAATGAAATGACAACATACAACTCAGCCGGTCTCCTGGCTGCTCTGTTCATGGGCATTGCCCCTGGCTACATCTCCCGATCAGTTGCTGGCAGCTACGACAACGAAGCCATTGCGATTTTCCTCCTCGTCTTTACCTTCTACCTGTGGATCAAGGCGTTGAAGCAGGGTTCCATGCTGTGGGGCGCCCTCTGTGCCCTGTTCTACGGCTACATGGTTGCCTCCTGGGGAGGTTACGCCTTCATTACCTGCCTTCTTCCTCTTCACGCCTTCGTCCTTATCCTGATGGGCCGCTACAGCACCAGGTTGTATGTCTCGTACACCACCTGGTATGCCCTGGGCACACTGGCTAGCATGCAGATTCCCTTTGTTGGTTTCTTGCCCGTCAAGACCAGCGAACACATGCCCGCACTCGGTATCTTCGGCTTCCTCCAGCTACTGGCTTTCCTCGACTATGTTCGGTCCGCTATTCCCAGCCGTCAGTTCCAAACCTTCCTCTGGTTATTTGCCGGCGGTATCTTCGTCCTGTCCCTCGCGGCCCTGGTCATCGCCACCAGCGCCGGTGTCATTGCCCCGTGGAGCGGACGTTTTTACTCACTCTGGGATACCGGATACGCCAAGATCCACATTCCCATCATCGCTTCCGTCTCCGAACATCAGCCCACTGCCTGGCCAGCTTTCTTCTTTGACCTCAACCTGCTTATTTTCGTGTTCCCGGTTGGTGTCTACCTCTGCTTCCAGGAGCTTGCTGATGAGCACGTCTTCATCATCGTGTATGCTGTCTTTGGCAGCTACTTCGCTGGTGTCATGGTCCGTCTGATGCTCACGTTGACCCCTGTAGTCTGCGTTGCCGGTGCCATCGCTATTTCTACCATCCTTAACAACTATCTTGTCGCCAAGACCCCTACTGAGGAGGACCAACAAGCCGCCGAGGCTGCTGAGAAGAAGGGCACAAAGTCTGGGCTCAAGTCAGCCACCAAGCCGGTTGTAGGCATCTATAGCCTCTGGTCTAAGAGCTTGATGGTTGCCTCTATGGCCGTCTATCTCCTCATTTTCGTCATGCACTGTACCTGGGTCACATCCAACGCCTACTCCTCCCCCTCCGTCGTCTTGGCAAGCAGGATGCCTGATGGAAGTCAACACATTATTGACGACTACCGTGAGGCCTACCAGTGGCTTCGCCAAAACACTAAGGAGGATGCCAAGATTATGTCGTGGTGGGATTATGGTTACCAAATTGGTGGCATGGCCGACCGCCCGACTCTTGTCGACAACAACACCTGGAACAACACACACATTGCCACGGTTGGTAAGGCTATGAGCTCCCGTGAGGAGGTCAGCTACCCGATTATGCGCCAGCATGAGGTCGACTATGTTCTCGTGGTCTTTGGTGGTCTTCTGGGCTACTCTGGTGACGACATCAATAAGTTCTTGTGGATGGTTCGTATCGCCGAGGGCATCTGGCCTGATGAGGTCAGCGAGCGTGCCTTCTTCACCCCGAGAGGCGAGTATCGCGTTGACGGTGAGGCTACCGAGACCATGAAGAACAGCTTGATGTAAGTTTAAATGTCTCTATATGATCTCGTTGCGTCTTTCTAACAATCTTTTAGGTACAAGATGTCTTATTACAACTTCAACAACCTGTTCCCCCAGGACAGGCTGTTGATCGTATGCGCCAAGCCCGTCTCCCTGAAGTTGGCCCTACCCTCAGCACTTTGGAGGAAGCTTTCACCAGTGAAAACTGGATCATCAGAATTTACAAGGTCAAAGACCTTGACAACGTTGGCCGTGACCACATTTCAGCGGCGGCCTTTGAGAAGGGACTCAAGAAGAAGAAGGCTACTAAGAAGAGGGGCCCCCGGGTGCTGCGTGTAGATTAAGGGGGTGGTTTTTCTTCACGAGTATGTTAGATTTTTTGTAATTTCTTTTCCTCTATTTACCGCAGTGATATATGGGTTGGGAAAAGAATAAGCCGGGTAGGCACTGTATACCAAAAAGCGTGGGAGTCAAACAATTTCATGTTAAATGTTCAAATTGGTGTGCTTTTGGATATTGCTGGTGAAATCTGTGCAGTGTTTTGAGGTCTTATCTTCTCCTTTGACAGTCCTTTATTGATTAAAGGGCCAGCTTGGGGAAAGATGGATTGGTCGTCGTCCGAGCATAGCTTTTTCTGCTGCACGACTTTTGTGGAAATTTGAATAGGTTGGTTGATTTTGCTGCTGCTCTCTTGCCTTCACCTTTTTCAACCACGACCACCACGACCACCACGACTTTTTCGCCTTGCCACCCAGTCCAGCGTTTTCTGTTACTGTTGTTATTATCGTCGTCGCCTGGTTTTCTGGAGTTGAGCGAGATGGATTCAAGCCTGTAAGTATATTTCTTAGTTTCCTTTTTTCCCTTGTAACCCGACCTCAAGCGAGCGACTCCGCGTTGGCGAACGCTCTTGAAGTTGTCGACATCTTTTGCGAGCGCCTCCCACCTGGTTCAGGTGCAAAAGCGACAACAAGCCTCTCGACACATTCCAATCTTCCCAAGGCAGACCACGATCACGTCTTCAGACCAGCTCCCAGCTTCCGCAGAGTTGGATGTTTTGGACTTGGGGGAATTATGATGAACATTGTCGACCTCGTTCATCCTCCTCAATCATCGAGTTTCAGCCCGAAGTACCACTACTATTGTCATGAATGGTCTTGTCAGGATGTGGCAACACGTGGAAGCTGCAATTAGATCACCGTTGTCGAGTTTTTCGATATCTTGGACTGAACCACGTTTACCTTCACCCACTTGATGTGCAGAGAGTACTGGACCTGATTCTCGGAATGCCTCCACGTCTCGCACTCTCCTGCACATCAAGTGGGCCAACTCTCATCTGGGCATTCGCCATGAACAGTGGTGTTGAACAGTGACCCTTATTCGAAAGATCCCCGAACACCGACGCCCTCTTGCTGCTCATTCTATGGAGACCAACCGCACCACAACCTGACAAGGCAGCTCTTTCCTAGCTCGTGGAGTGGCTGTATATCATACCTGTGCTTGGTCACGACACAGTTCCTCTGTGGAGGTGACTCAGACACAGCAAGTGTTGGTCTTACTCCTTCAACTGACAAAGCTGAGCATCACAGCAGCATGGCGAGCTCGGAGAAAAGAAAGCTAGTGCGAAGTAGCTGGGTTGTCTTGAAGGCTTTTCCCTTCGATGCCAAAACGATGTATGTCTTTGATATATATAGACTAACTTTATTTTCCTACTTAGCGCATTCCAAGCCCGCCTGGAGGCGAGCCGGGCCGAGGCGACCACCCGCGCCAGCAGCCAGAGCGGTGGAGGTGGAGGTGGAAGTTCGTCTGTCGGCGAGGTCGTCGCCGTTGCCGTCGCACCCATTGCCCCTCCGGCCGGGTCGCACAGCTGTTTCCTGTGCGGGCATGTTCGCGAGGAGGCGTACCAGCGTCTCCACGCTGGTGACGAGCAAGCCAGGAGCAGCTTGTGTGACTCGTGCCGTGAGATGTATGAGCTCCGGCGGCAGCAACCGGTACGTAACAAATTCCCCTGTTTTTCTCTTTATTCCTGTGCTCCAATCACTCCTGTAATGTTGAGTCGGTGTCTAGTATGCTAAACAGATTTGTCATAGGGGGTGGGCGACAGCGAATTTCCCTATGAGTGGTGTTATGGGTGTGGTGTGGTTCGATCGAGGATGTACCACACGCTGGTGAAGTCTGGGGTACCGATTGCCCCTGACAGTCGATATTGTGCCCAGTGCATAGACTCGCGGGAGGCGAAGAGACAGATGAGAAAAACCAGTCGCGAGAGTATGATTGTCGAGGGTTTGGACCGGAAGGTCCAGAGTCAGGAAAAGTTACGGGAGGACGCCCAGGACGTGTACCGATTGGAAGAGTTACCAGCAAGGATTAATGAAAGGAAGGGGCTGGCTTACAGTTATAGTCCTTCCGAGGTCAACTCCCTGGGTGCCTCAAATTCCCGTCGTCAGCTCAGCAACACCTCGGCGACCTCTAGCAGCAACCCAGTTAACACCCACGTCAGGCAGCTCAAGGAGAAAGGAGATAGCCCCAGCGAAAAGAATGAACCGCAGCATCCCAATAAGGACTGTCAACATTGCCAGTTCCCTGACGAGGCCCACGAAAATAGAAAACGCGGCAGAGAAAGGCTGCTTCTACCGCCTGGAAGAAGGCCTGACGGGATCACCAAATGGTACTGGGCTGCCATTCATGCCTCTACCTCGGATAGCAACGGGGTCAACCTTGAGTCAACAGAAGCTATTGACTACAGAGGGGAAAGCTCTTCAGGGAGAAACCGGCGTGAGAAGTCCCTGTCAAATGTCAGCATGGAGCATATGCAGCTTGCTACCACAGACTGTTCGATATCCTCGAGTAGCTCCTCGCCTACTTGGCAAAACGAGATAAAGAGCTCTGGTTCACTTCGGCATGTCGATTTGTCGCAATCACCCTCCGCATCCTCTGCCTCTCTTCGACAATCTAACCCTGAGTATGCCATCTTTCCCTCGGCCAGCGCGTCACAGAAACACTCTCCCTCAACTCGTACTTCTCTCCAAGGCAGACCTGACAACGGTGTCTTGTCTTTCAGTCCCCCTAAATGGCAACGTTCCTCGACCCAGCGGCATTCTGATTTCCCCCCTAATTCCGAGGATGATATTTTCTCTACTGGCACTCCTACCAAGCCAGCACATGACCACCACCCCAAACACAATTTCAAGGTTGCCTCATCTGTATTAACCGACCCATCCACTTCCCCCATCAGACAGGGAATATCCAATCTCTTCTTTGCCCTCAACCCCAGCGCCGAAGCAAAGATGACCCGGGATCTCGGATTTGCCCCCACCTCTCCTCGAAAGAGCCTGAGTCCCCAAAACCGCCGCAGACGCTCTCCTGCCACCTCTTCCCCGACTTCTTGGATCAACAAATATGAACCCAAGATCAGATCCCCCCTTTCGAAATCCTTCTCCGCAGCTGCCGATACTTCTTGCTTCCTTGAATCTAGCGTCCCAAGTTCCCCTACCCCTTTTAGTTCCCCCGGCAACGCTGCTGTTGGGGATGAAAATAATCTCAGAATCACCAAGCGGAAAAGATCAAAGCCTAAATTCAGACAGCAGGACAAAGATGTCGACATGGAAGACGGGGAAGAGGAGCTCTTCATCCCCAGCCCGACCAAACTCGCCGAAGCGCAAGAGAGGATGAAGCAGTATGGGGGGTGGTCGATTAACAACGATGTGTCACCTACTCCAGCAAGGGAGCTACCGCAAGATGGCATTGCCAGGAGGATGAGCGAACTCGATGCCATGTTCGAGGCTGATGGGGGGAGAGTGGTTGAAGTAAATGATGAGTTGGCTGAAAAACTCGAGGAGTGCGATGAGGAGTAGGGGGCGTCAAGAAGGGAGAAGAAGGCATTGAGAAAGGTCAAAAAGGCGCCGCCCGAAAGAGTGAAGATAGCGTCAAAGAAAAACAGGCGTGGTGAACAGAAAGGAAACGTGTGTAGAACGTGGTGATAGGTGTACTGTTTTATCTTCCAAGGCGTTATATGGGGGTTGAAGAGGGGTGGATCAGGTCTGGATAGGTGTAATTCACGGCGCAGAAGGCGTCAATGATTTTTGCTAGAGGGAGTTTCAGTTACAGAAGAGGTGTTGGAATGTCAGAAATACGTGTATAATAAATATATCATGTTACGCATGTAAAAATTTGTGAAGAGGCGGGACATTTTGTAACATGGGCCGTTCAGAATGCGTGATGAGATACTAAAGTGATAGAGCAAGTAGTTTGGACCCGATGCTTCAAAGCAACTTGGCTAGACAGAATGTAGCAGAACCCATCATCTTGGAAAGCTTTGTATTGTTACCAGCGGTTGTACACCTGCAATTGTTTACTTCAAATGAACCATTTGGAACCAAACAAATACGGACTGTTAAAATCATCTAGATAGCATCTCGTCTGATATCTATATTATATTTTGATCTTTTTACACCTCTCCCCCTGTTTCCTCCTCGTTCAGTCACCCTTATCCCTGTTCCAAGTCATCTCGAAGATGTGAACACCATCTCTGCCCTTGATCAACATCCTCACCATATCCTCTTCACCAAACAGAAGAATATAAATATCCATAAACAGCTACCAAAAGGAGAACCAGAATTCATAACGCCGCCAAGTCCCATCCATCCACTCGAGCTTACCCCAAAAAGAAACAACCGAGAGGACAAAAGTATATGCGATGATACCAACGACATCCAGCCATTCCCCTCCCTAAGCTGGATATATAATAGACGGGCGCAAAATATATTCCAATACTACCCTCCTGCCCTAAAAGAGATACAAACCCTCTCCAAAATGTTATCCCGTAATGACTGTATAGTTTGTATAGTAATATGCATATGCGTATGCTGTTCTCACCAAAATTCCAACATGGAAAAAATATCGCCGGGTATCATGTTTTTCTCCAACAAACAACAAATCCAGCAGCACCAAATCTCATCACGCATAAGGTCAGTACCTCGCAGCCCTCAACAACTCCGAAGCCGTTGGGCTTGGCCTCCTAAAAACCGGCACTCCACCCCTAAACTGGCTCGTCCACATCGCCGGCGTCGACGAAGAGTCCGCATACGTAATCCCCGGCATCGGGCTCGGCCTCCTACCTCCCCGGTCCGCCTGCCTCCTCAGTCTCTCAAACTGACGCGACTTCTCCCTCTCCCGTTCAATGTACTTCTGGCGCTCGTTCGCGTCGTGCTCGGCCTCCTCCATACAAAGGTCGTGCTCATTCAAACTGCGCATCTTCCGCTCGATCTTGTCGCAAAGTTGATCGAGCCTATTGGCGGTGTCAGTATCGACTATAGTCGGGACTGCCTGAGGGCCGTAGCTAGGCCGAGGTCTGGCGCTGCCGCCCCAAACGCAGCGGAAGGTAAGCTCGGTTCGGGAATCGCCTTTGACGGTTTGCCAGACCGAGACGCGATCGCCGTCGTAGAGGGGGATCCAGTATTTGTATGGGCCGTCGGCTTTCTTGTTCTCGTTCATGTGCGAGGGCAGCGGCTCGCCATTGATCCAGATGCCATTAGTGGCCTTGGTGCAGATGTAAAACATAAAGTCCTCCTCGTCGGGCTCGATGCGCTTGTTCCATGGACGCCAATTCCTGTTTATAGTCGCATCGTAGTTATTCTTCCATAGCAGAAGCTTGAAAGCATATTTCGGCACTCGGCTTTCAGATTTGGGTTCATACGAGCGGGTATTGTCAGCAGCTCGCCCCCAAGAGATCATGCACTCGGTGACTAAGATCTGGATGAAGTGGACCACGGAACTGGGGGTTGACTTCAAGCAGGCGATTACTGGTTTCATCCGTTCCGAGTGCATGGCCATAGTGGTGTAGGCGTCTTGCGTGTCTGGAATCTCGACGTGCTGACTGGCTTGTGATTCGATTGCGGTAGACGGCATTGTATGGTCTCCGGAATCTTCAAAGTCCCTTCTCATTTTGCCTGGTCGCTCTCGGTTGGTGGGCGGGAAGTATTTCATGGCCAAGTCCCAGAGGGGGGTTTTTCCTGGAGCAAAGTCCTCTCCTCTGGCTTTCGCCGCTGTCTTGAAGGCGTCAAACTGTAGCTGTGTCATCTCGGGGTAGGTCAGATGCCAGGTACTCCGATCACTGGCCAACCAGTACGTAGACTTGTGCACTGGGATATCAATTTGCACCGACTGCTTGCTGATGGATGGTATGTGAGCCATCAGGTCGAAATCCTTCTTGTCAATAGTTCGGATAGCAACTTGCTGTTGCTGCTGAACCGCTGAAGGATCTGACCGGAACCTCTTGAGACCGCGCCCATTTTCCACGGGCGCTCGTTCTGCCTCATCCTCGCTTGACGACTCCTGCTTACGCTTGCTGGTGTTCATCTCGTTTCCATGAGACGCCATAAGCGACCCAACGCGTGACTTCATGTTGAGATGTTCCAGTATCGACTCGGCGCCCCCTAGGCTTTGTGACGCTACGTCGAATGTCTTGGTATTGAGATCCTCGATAGATCTGCTTTGGCTGAGCGAGAAGGACCCTTCTTCCAGGCTGACGGACGCGGCTTGCGAAAATTGATTCTTCTGTCGAGGGGTAGAGTTTTGCTCAGACTCAAAGCTATCTTTGATTTCAATGTCGGCTCCCAAAATCTCTGTTGATGCGCTTGACCCAAAGCTAGACTGGGACACTGGCAGATTCAGCCGGTCAGCTGCCACAGCACCACGGCTGCCCATGGCCGATGGATTCACCTCCCCAAAAAGACGTTGCGGTTGTGGTTGTGGTTGGCCACCGGCCCCAAATGTGTAATTTTCTTTCTCAGACTCGTATCCTCCAAACCGGGTCCCGCCATTAACCGGCTCTTGGTCCGGAAGCTCTTCATCATCGCTGGCTGGAATGAGATGGTCCTCAACGGGCATCTGCAACTCTTGATCCTGGATGCTTAGCTGTGAGGCATTGAAGCTGAGCTCGTGGTCAGAGATTTCGTCACACGACTGTGCTGCTGGAGGCGGCGGACCGGCAAGCCAGGGGTGGTTCTGAAGAGCTTCTATCGTTGCTCGAGTCTCGGGTTTACGGTCGAGCATGCTCTGGATAAACTCGACGCCATCTGGGGAAATGTCGGCCTGGAGAAGCGGTGCCGTGTTTAACGGCTTGGTCATGATCTGATGAAGCAGCGCAGAGTGACTGGCTCCGCTCTGGGCCGGAAAGGGGGGCGATTTCGTCATTGAATAGAAAAGGACACCTCCAAGGGACCAAATATCAATGGCGTGGTCATATCTCTGTCCCGTTGCTGGGCGGAGCCGGCGGTTTCGGGGATGCCGTCTGCCTCGACTATCATACTCGGCGTATTCGCTGTATACTTCGGGGGCACAATACAAAAGAGTGCCACAAAAGGTCCTGAGAAATGTCTGTTCGTGGTCAATCATCTTGGAAAGCCCAAAGTCCGTGAGCTTGACCACAAAAGGATCATGTGAGCTGACAAGAATATTGTCGGGCTTCACATCACGGTGCGTGATGTTCATCTTGTGAAGATAATCCAGCGCATCCAGAAGTTGGGTTGCCATTATCCTCGTGGTGTCTTCAGTCAGTGGCCCATATTCCGAGATCATCTTTCCGAGGTCTCCTTTGCCGACATATTCCATGATGATAATCAATAAACGGTTGTCCCAGTCGAGATGCTCGACATACTGCACAATATTTGGCTGCCACAATGTCAATAACTCTGAGCCAAATACTTGGGGAAGGAAGGCTTTACATGTTTGACTTTTTGCATGATGCGCATCTCATTTTCCACCTTTTGATCCAGGACGCCGTTCTTCATGAACTTTCGCTTGTCCAGCTCCTTGGCAGCAAAAGGCTCCCCGGTAAACCTTGAGGTCACCATGTAGACTGTAGCGAAGGCGCCTCTGCCTACCTCGCCTACACGGTTGTACTTTTGAGATCCACCCCATGCTTTTGGAATACCATCGAAGATATCGTCACTGCCCTGTTGATCTGCTGCCCCAGCCTGTAACCGACGGGCCACCACCAGGTTGTTGACTGGATGCCTTGGCGGAGCTGCTCTGGGTGCTGCGGGCTTGAAGATGTCAACCTACATTGTTGTTACTAATGCGGCCATGCCTGAATGACCGAGAGGGGGGGAGGAGAAGCTTACATGTCCCCCAGGCCCGGGTACGATGGTTGCATTGACATCCACCGTAAGTGCCGCCCGATTAGATATATATGTTCGCAGGTTTTGCTTATAGGCTTCATTGGAGAAGCCCTGTCGGATTGGTATCCAGACCCTGAACTTCAGATCTCTTGACTCGTCGTGCATCAGGATTTTGATATTCGATCCGCTTCTCAGTGTCCTTTTCACATCAAGTGGAGGATCGCCTTTCCGTCGCAAGAGTTGCTCATCTACTACGGTGCCGTTTGTCGACATGTCTTCTAACATCAGCACCCCGTGCTCGTTGAGGTAGATGCGGAAGTGCGAGTTGCTAAGTCGTCGCATCGGGTCGTCTTCGAAAACAATATCGCAACGATTCTCATTTCGCCCAAACGTGAAGCCATTCACGGCATTTTTGATCTCGGCAGAGAACCTCAGTGCGACATGATGCTCCCCGACACCATGTCCTGGAAAGTCCTGGCCCCCCAATGTAGCCTCCCCATCTTCTTCCACATCCAAATTGAGCGCCTCATCCCTTCCGACAGTGTACTCTGGGGTTCTGATAGCGATCCTTCTAATTTCTCGGCGCGCAGCATCTGATTGTGGAACAAGGAGGCATATTATGTCGGCAATGTCCGTATCTGAGAAGCCCGAGTTCTGTTGTCCCAGCCGTCTCGGGTCCACGACGTTTTGGGTCGCTGCGGAGAAAGGGGTTGGTCAGATCAGAACAAAGAACACCAAGGAGAAAAGGGGGCTCGGCAGATCAAAACAAACAAACCTTGAGTCGGCTGAGAATCCTCCCCATACGAGTCCATTGCACGAAAGAATAGGGATGTTTACGGCACTGATGGCCCTGCCACTTGCGCTCTACAATGTCGCAAAGGTTGGAGCTCCGCAACGGCGCGGCGTCGGTGGCGGCAGCCTGAATAAATAGCAATGTATATGTACTGTGCTCAGAGCAATGGCGATGGTTATAGCAACGATGAATACGTCTTTTTTCCCCGGCGCATTTGACGGGAAGCGAAAAAACACGTCGTCCACGGACGGAGAGTGGCAGTTGCCAATTCCTCACAGGATCGCGTCGGGCGAAAGTGAGCGCGCGCAGGTTGCGAAGCGGGTCACGTCGAGTTGAGGAGAAGGCGGCGGGACGCAGGCTCAAGGCAGCGGGTCCAAAGACGGGTGGTGGTCTGCCGGTCGTGGGTGTGTGCAGCAAAACAAAAAGTGGCCTGACGAGGCAACCTTCACTTCAAACTCCCATGGAAAAAAGCGAAGAGGAGCGACAGATGCGCAGTGCACGGGGTAGCAAAGTAAGTTTGGCCCACAGAAAAAGAAAACATCACAAGGAGACGAGTCTTTCCCCTCGAGTCCCCAAAATTTGCAAGCAAGCATCCGGGGTGAGTGGTCGAGCGATCGAGTGGTCTCACTTCAGTTGCACAGCACTGGCTCTAGAGGCGCACCTGCCCTGGTGCGCGTGCCGGCAGACTGGATTGACAGGGCGTTTGACCACGATAGCGCGTTCACTTTGGGCATAACGCGGTCGGGAGCACTGTTTATCCCCCCGGCGCTAAGTTTTCAGGGGGATATCGCTTTCCCAGCCTGGCGGATTTGGGAGGGGTCAATAGGTCTCCCGAACGCCTCCGGCACCGTCGGCTCCATCCCGATTGCTTTTTCCTCCTTGGAGGCTTCCCATTTCCAATCAGTTCGCCCTGTGAGACATCTCTGATCGACAGAGTTTGCGAGGGGATGGAGGGGTCGTTTTGTTTGCTGAAACAGATGGATGCGGATGTCTGCGTCAAGCACGTAATTGAGTTGTCAACCCGAGTACGAGATCAAACGGCGGTCGAGGGCGGCGATAGTCGTGAGGTTGAAACCCATCTTGGCGAGGGGAATGAATATGGAGGCCTGCCGTCATTGAAGAAAGAGGCGGTGGCTGGTTATTATCATGGCTTGCCACTCAATCTCATGAAATGGAAGGATTCTCCGAGGTCAAGGGTACATGAAATAACAGGTGATCTTGTGAACTAGGGTTAACATGCTTCCTCTGGAAGAAAGAAATAGAATGAAGGTGCGCAAGCCTAGAGAGCTAGCAATGGCGGGGCAACTTGACGATGGCTGTTCTCGATAGAGTTATTATGTCATATGGAGTCCAGATGGGACAGACCAAGTCTTACATAGATGCAACAGCATTTCTGGAAAGCTCCGAGTTCTGATTGGTAACAAGACTTTGTCTGACAAAAGACCTGAGTCGAATAAGAGAAGAGGAGGTATTTCTATGTAATTCAGGATCACTTTTACCCCAACTAACTATCCAATGTTGAGTGGGCCAATGCATCAACTCTTGAGGGTTGATGATAGAGCATGGTGGTCTCATTTGATGAAAGCTATCCCAGGTATCGAAGATCTAACTTTTGTCATACTGATGTCCCAAGATATTGAGTGACACTGGCAGCTCTTTCGGTAGTCATGATATCAGCTGGTCGACAATGGTAGTGTCCAACCAGGGGTTCAACCCATGGCAGGTACACTATTCTGGTGTCAGGATCACCTGCCGAACTTAACGGTATCGTCCCTCAATATCTCGGTAGCACTGGTGGCACAGCGTCACCATCAACGCCGCAAATATCGACAAGGCGAAGCCTCCCGTCCACCCGTTGCTCCCGCTGGTTCTGCGTGCATGAAGGGCTTTTCTTGAAATGGTGGGATTTAGATGGAGGGGCGGGAGTAGAGGTGTAACCTGTCAGCTGGATCCTTCAGTCTTGTGAATGATACCATTGAGCGCTTGTATTTCCCTTGTGACCAAGGATCGGGACTCTAGAAAACGAAAGAACTCGACTCAGAAGCACATGTCTTAAATCAACTAGAGAGTAGTTGAGTATATAGATCCTACTGAAGTCAGCTCAGAATTGAGACTGAAGTTTAGCAAAGGTGCGATGACGTAAGTCCAATGGAAATTATTCCGGCTTCGGCAAGCCGTCGTTCACTCGCAACGTCCACCAGGTGGTCGGGTCCTCGGGTGGCTGGGAACTCCCGGAAAATCGACCATCTTCCTCTCCCAGGGGGCGGCCTGTCTGCCACGACGAAGTGGTGGGGTTCATCTTGAAGTGTTCGTGGGCGCCAATTATAGGTCCAAGACAAGAAGAGGAACCTCGTTGAGACGAAAACCACAGACCAAACGGTAACATGTTTTCCCCCATGAAGCACATTTCGTATAGAGAAGCAGCGATAATGGCGGTGAGCCAACACTATGCCTTTGAACAGAGAGCAAAATCATGTATGTATAGGTAGTCAGCCAGCGGCAATGACAACTTATGTAGCAACGCTGAGGTCTTAGCTTTCCAGCATCCTGGTTGGATTAATTCCCCACCAAGCGGCGGAGCGAACACGCCGTTTCAGCGACGACCGCCGCCTCGGTGATTGTCTCACCCAAGCTCGTATTGACCTCACCTTCCCAAACCCAAGCCTCAATGAGACCTTGGCTGCACACGAATCCAACGTTGAAAGCTTCTCGGCGGCGGTAACGGCAGCGCGATCGTATTGGTTACACAACGGGGCTCTGCTGACCGCCGTGACCGCGTATTCAAGTGATTTTTGTCGATTTTTATCAGCGATGCCCAGCAACGCCCAGAAGTGCCCAGCTCTTGGGATCTCGTCGGGAAGTGGTGCCGGACAGGGGATGGCAACGTGGGGACCGACCTGATGCGGTTCTAGCGCTTCCAAATGCTGATGATGGCGGGGCTTGGTGCCGCTGATGAACAAATCCCATGCTGCCCTCCCATGACATATTTGTGGGATTTCCCGAAGAGGTTTCAGGTGGTGAATGTGATTGGAAATTCAGTGGTCCAGTTCAGCCTGTTTCTTTGTTCAGCAGTTTCTCCTGCTTACACTACGCGGTAGTGACGACGAGCAAGCGTGCATCCCCTGCCCTGGTCCAGAGCTTCGTCACCCCAAGGAGGCGGAGGCTGGAGGTTCGTCGGACGGGAAAGGATCGATTGGCGACAAGAAGATTTCACCGGATCCCAACCGTCATCCAAGCAAACTCATGGCCAATCCAGACCCCCTGTTCACAATGCCAAGTAATCGCGGGGTTCGCTTTGCTGGGCAGCGTCAACTGTCAACGACATTTGAGAGCCGGTGATGCAATGCAAAGCTGCAAAGCAAGCGTCCCGGAGAGAAAGACAGCGAAAGGCAGCAAGATGCCTGAAAAATTGCTGCTGATATCTAGGCGGGATGGACGCTAAAAGGATAGCGCATGTGTGCTGGGTGATGGTGTGCTGCACATCCTGCGCTGATGATGTCGTGGTGTGGACTGTGTCGGTGCATGACACGGTGGCACTCGCCGCACGTCTCGCTTGACGGAGCGGGATGATCTGGCTTATCTGGGATCGGCCAAGGGACTTTCTTCCTGATGGTCTCATATGTGCTCACAGCCAATCCCAGCGGTAAGCTGAGAGATGCTGAGACTACAGAGCCCAGTCCAACGATCCGGGAAAGCCGCACTGATCGGGAAGATACCTGCGTTGCCCACACCTGCATGCAGAGCCCAAGAGACGTCCCTGGGAAATCAACACTTGAAGGTCTTGATAATATGTACATACTTTAGCTCTCGGAGCTTTCGGGCGGAAGACGGTAGTAATGCCAACCTCAAACAGAAATCCAAATACGAGACATATCTGGTGCCTCTCGTGTCGTCAGCAGTGCTGACTGAGCTCGTTTTCCCCGGTCGTGTCGTTTACGAGCTGCAGCATTTCATTTTGAAATTATCTTTTGCTTGAAGGTCTTCATTCTAGTTCTCCAGTCGATATTAGCTTTGGGCTGCCAGCTGTCATTTCTATTTGACAGAAGTTGAGGTACGTGAAAACGCAGTTGCATTGTTTGAATGTCCGTTATCCGCCCATACATTCCAAGTTGCCCAAAATAGAAGCTCCCACAACGCTGGTCGACCTGGGGACAGCCCCAGCATGCCGACTGTGTCTTCAGCAGTGAAAGTCTCTGTTAAGAACTCAAGGCTCAATCTAGAGAACGGCGCCGTCACCGTCACCGTCACCGTCTCGTCAGGGCTCAAGGTAGCTCGCTGGCAAGTGGATGAGTCGCCAGGCGGGCTGTGGAGGTTCGACAGGGACAGACGGCATTTCAACCGTCACTGAATCGCCACGCCAAGTGGACATCCACGGCACTGTCTTCCCTCCCAAGCCTCTACCGGCAAGGCCGCTCCGTTCGAACTGGATATCGAAGAGAGATTCAAGAGGCCTAGTGTAGACTTGCACTTACAAGAATTGATGCAGGACAGAGCGACGATTCGCCTAGGGATCGCCCGAACGGCGCTTCTTGCCAGAAAAAAAAATTACTTGGCTCCAGCACTGCTCCCGTACAAAACTTGGGACGGCCCCATCCAGCGTCATCCACGTCTTCAGACCTCATAGCAAAGAGCTTCGTCTTTGTTCTGTCCCGAAGCCTCCGTACCTCCGAAACGACATTGCCTAATGGAGCCGCAACCGACCGAACATTGAAGAGCCCAAACAATCGAACCCCCCCCCTTGGCGCAGAAAGCCAGCACGGGAAGATTAATTAAGAAAGAAGCTTCTTCTTCCTCCACTTTCTCACCTTTGCATTCCGCTCTCCGGCTCCCTCCTAGTCTCGCGGCTTCCCTGCGACATCCCCTTTTCGTTTCCCTTCGTTCGGTGCCGGTATTCCGCGGCACAAACATTCGTCATCATGGCCCGCCAGGGACGAGGTATGTGACATTTTCCTTCGTCCTGTTTAGTTGGTGTGGTGGGAGCTGTGTGCCGGGTGGTGGAATTCCAGTTGTCGTCAACTGGGATTGGCGCATGTCTTGGGGGCTCGTGGCACCCCATCGTACCCCCCCCTTCGCTCGCTGGCTGGCACGCTTCGCCTCACTGAGGCAGGCAAATCATAGCTCTCAAATGCCTAGCTGGAGCGCTGGGACGACGTCGGTCCCCTGGCACTCCCCGTCCCCGGCACAATAATAACAATAATAACAAAAGCAGCCCACTGGAGGAGCTGCGCAATCTCGCCCAATTTGCAATCTGCTGACTGACACCCGGACTTTTGTCGTCTTCTAGTGCGCTCGTTTATAGCCCAGTTCACGGCGCCTCGCAGGGATTCCAGGACCCCTACACCCGCACCTGCATCACCACCCAAGAGCACTGAGTCTTCCTTCCAGTCGTCTCCGATCCTGTCAAAACCGGATTCTAGCCCCGACACCTCCGTCACCTCCCCTTCTTCGTCACCACCCCTCCAGAGCTCGCCGACACTCCAAGGCTCGCCGACGCTGCAAGATTCCTCCGAGAGCGAACTGCCCTCAGACTCGACTGCTGATACAACTCCCGCAACTTCTCCTGAAGACGAACATGCACCTGTAGTCGCAGTGCTGACGTCGCCCCCCTCACGAAGCCCTCACCCTAGAGCGAAACGCTCAGAAAGACCTCGGTCGATCTCTCAAACATATCGTCCGCTCATCATGGAATTGTCTAATCAGACACCAGCAGAGTTTCTGCCTATCTTTAGCCTCCTGAACAGTCATTCCAACAAACTGTACCAAGAGGGCTACTTTCTCAAACTTGACGACCAAGACATTAGTATGCGCTTTCCCACACAAGTCTGCCCTTGGCTCATGATGTTGACGACTAACCTGCTGTTGCAATATAGAAGGGAAACCTAACCCCGATCGAACATGGACGGAATGCTTTGCCCAACTCGTCGGTACTGTGCTGTCGCTATGGGACGCAGCGGAGTTGGATGCAGCTGGTGACGATGGGGAGGTGCTGCCCAAGTTCATCAACTTGACCGACGCTTCAATCAAGATGGTAAGTGAATCCTTGGCAAACACCGTGTCGAGCGAGTTCTGGCTAACAAAAGGCACAGATCGAATCGCTTCCAACCCGGTCTACTGATGAGCAGCCTTTGCAAAACATCCTGAGCATTAGCACCGCAGGCCGGAACCGCTATCTGCTTCACTTCAACTCACATCATTCCCTAATCCAGTGGACTTCAGGCATACGGTTGGCTATGTACGAGCATTCAACGCTTCAGGAGGCATACACGGGCGCCGTGGTGGCCGGAAAGGGCAAGACACTAAACAGCATCAACATCATCATGGAGCGAGCCAGGGTTCCCGTTCAAGAATACGTCCGGGTAAGGTTTGGTGCCGGCGTCCCATGGAGACGTTGTTGGTGTGTGATAGAGCCACCCAGCGAGAAGGAGTACCAGAAGGCCCAAAAGGAACACAAAAAGCGTTCTGCCTATGACCGATCACATGCACCCGTTTTGAAGGGCGAAATCAGGTTCTTTGACACGAAGAAGGAAGCCGAGAAGAAGAAGAAGCACCAGAAACCAATAGCGACCATCACAGACGCATATGCCGCCTATGCCATCTACCCACAGGCCAAGGCATTGATCGATGGCTCGACTCTCCTCAAGATCGAAGGCGATATCCATATTCACACTGACCCGCCATCATCAACCGAAGGTTTTGTATTCATCATGCCCGAATCACATCCGATGGTTCCTGGTTTTGAGACATTGCTACGCTTCCTCTTCCCAACCTGGGATACTTTTGGCCTGTATGGTCGTCCTGGTCGGTTGTGCGCGAGCACTAGAGACTCCCGTTCTCTGATGTTCGCTATGCCAAAGCACAAGAAATACGGCTATCTCGAGCTGCTCGATGTGAGCGGGCTCATCACAACAGAAGGCAGCTCATCTTGGTCGGAAAGGGAGTGGCGCAAGAAGCTGAAAGAGCTGACAGGAACTCGCATGTTGGACATGGAGGCGAATGGAGATACTGCAAGCCACAGCAGCAAGCGGCTAAGTCAGGGCGGCCAGTCCAGGCCGAGAGTAGGTTTTGCATCGGATGATGGGAGTTCTGGGCGGTCCTCACGGTCCATGTCTGTGACTCGGCCGGGTACGCGAACAGACTCTGCTCCTCCGGACGCCAACAGAGAAAGGGCACCATCCGCAATGGCAGGCCATGCCAGGCACACGCGCAACAGCTCGGACCCCCAGCTCGATCACAACCCGCCCTACCCTTATGATTTGGACAATCACGCAGTTGGCCCTTCGGCCATCCGCCCCGCTGACCGAGCCAGGACCTTTGCGAGCGATCTGGCGTCTACCCCTGAGCGGGTCAGCTCCGAGGATGAAAGTTCCAGAGCTATGGCAGGCTACAACCTGAACGAAATGCAACGGATGATGACCCCCGAGCCAGTAAATCTCCCCCCAGCATTTGCCCATGGCGCAGGATCTCGGCCTTATCCAAAGCCCCAGCCCTCACCCGAACTGCGTCGGGAACACAACAGGCTGTCCGACACGACACTTTCTCAGTTGGCCAATGCAAGAGGCATGGGACCTGATAGATTTCCGGATGAGCATCTGCGTGGCGACAACATGATGGGCCCGCACTCTGGATACAACGACCCACGAGGTCAACCGGTACAGACACAAACCACCAGCGCCGTTACCATGGAATCAAATGCTAATTACAATGGATCTCGTGAAGTTTTGACAGCTCCTACTACCTACCAAGCCGCCCCTGGGTCTCTTCCGCCGCGCCTGGATTCGTTACAAAACCGGTCAGATTCTCCCCTGAGAAGTCCCGCCCTCAGCCCCGTTAGCAATGTCGTGTCAGCACTCAGCTCTGGTCCACCCACAGGCCCCTCCCCAAATGGTTCCGCTATGCACCCTACAATGAGTCCTCCTGGCCAACATCCCGATGGTCAAATTCACCCACAGTCACAAGGAAACCAGCCCGCACAGTCTTCCTCAGGTTTTCCTAGCGGCCGTCGGACTCCACCCCCGTCTTCTAGGTCGGACCTGCCTTTCAATTTCACAGAAAGGTCACCCATACATCGCAAGCCTCTTCCTGTTAGATCAACCAGCCTGCAGTACAACCCTCAGGAAGCAGTTTCTCCTGTTTCCTATTATTCGCCCCAGAACAGGTCAGAAAGCCATTTCAATGATGGCGCTTCCACAGCAAGCCCTGATTACGCGAGCACGCGCCGGGCTTCGATTGAACTGCCCGAGAGGTCGGCAGAACGGCCGCGTATCGGAGTGCTCAAGTCCACGGGAGAAGAGACGCCTCCACCAGATGTCAAGGTTGGAGAAGGGTATAAAATTCCGGATATTGATTTTGGACGAACCTTGAACTACGGGGCGCTTCCGCCCGGGAAGATTCTTTCGGCAACGGGCTCCGCACATGGAACGGACTCTGGTTCGGGAACGGAATCCCCACGTCAAGTATCTTCACCATCGGGGAGAAAGTCTCCTGGCCCTGGTCCTGCGTATTCCCATCTGCGTCAAGAGTCAAATGATTCAGTCCGTCGAAGCGTTGCTTGGCAGCCGGGTGCCGTGCCTGGCTCAACGATATCCAACGATAGATCCATCTCTCCTGAACAGTTTGTCCAGCAGCGTGCAACTATGCACCAGCGTAACCCCTCTGGCTATTCGCTCAACGAGTTTCGGACGGGCACTCCCACATCCCCATACAAGCGGCCCGGTAGCAACTTGGCATCGCATTCGCGGTCAAACTCGGCTGATCTTCTCTCATCTGGACGTCCTGTGAGCCAAGGTGGGATGCTCGCCTTATCCAGCGGCGAAGTTTCGTCGCATTTGTCTGCACGCGAGCAGGAACACGTCGCGAGAATGACGGGTAGTCCTCTCATTGCTATTGCTGGCAATAAGGGTTCTCCCCAGCCTAAGGCCGGCCTGGTCGGTGCAATCGAGGCCAGGGAGCGCGAGAAGGCACAGATGAGGCAGGGGATTGGTGGTCAAGCTGTTGCGCAGGCTATAGATCAACGGCACCGGGAACAACACCAGCAAGCCCAACGAGCGGCCCAAGCAGCATTTGCCCAGCAGCAGGCTCATTTTGCAGCCCAATATCAAGGATTTATGGGACCCAGCAGCACCAGCACGCCATCCAGTCAGAGTTCTCCTCGCGCGCAGTTTCCGCTTCAGTATGGGCCACAGTCATGGTCTCCTCAAGTAGCATCCCAGCATAGCTCACTCAGTGGAACCCCCCCAGTCAACCAAGGATTCGTACCTGGCGGTGGATGGGGTTTGCCAAACATGCAACAGCACGGACAGATTGGCTTGGGAATGAGCAACTCGCCGCCACCCCAAGGACAGTTTGCGTCCCCAGTGATTCCTGGTGCCCCTCGATCTGGCACGTCTGGACGGATGGCGTTTCAAGGCCAGGCTTTCTAGGAGAGGGTCAAGGTCAAAGATTTAGTAAAGACTTTTGAACCGGAAATCGGTTTGAAATGTATCTTTTCGAAGGAGTGGTCAGTCAAGCACGCTAGGCAAGGGGGGAGTAGCTGCAAGGCAGTGGACGAGTCTGACGGTTGAACGACGTTATGCACGCAGATGATATTCTTACTATTGAGATTACGACAGGATAGATCACGAAAGGGCATTACAACATCTCATACCTACGAGTTGGCTTGGTTTTATGTTATACACATCAACAGCTTTTCATGGCAGGCAACAATTTCTGGATTTTTGGGCCACAGGGGGGAGTTTGTTTTTGGATTCAGGGAGGACGATGCTGTGTCCACGCGATGTGCCGACCGATGGAAGCAAAGTGAAAAGGGCCAGATTGTTAGGAGCATTGCGTTCAGTCTTGTTCAGGTTTTCATCTATACATTCTTGATCAACTGTTGTTTTGGCGTTGGTGTACGTACTTGGTTGTACTTAGTTGAATGGCTGTGCGGCAATCAGACCACACAGTCCGATATAAGTTTAGTTTAACTGTTCAGCTCCTAGCCTGAGTCCGTCGAAATATCGTGACATCTCAAGTTCGCCTGGGTAAGCAATGTTCTTTTTCGTCCGATGTTTAGGTACCTGATACCACTCCCGTCCTTTACCATGGCTGTAATATCCGATTATGAGCCTCCCATAGGGCCCAATTGTTCGGTGTTGACCAGGACATCTTCAACTCTTGCCTCTTTGGGTGGTTGTTGGATCGCAGTCCCGGGCCGATTCTGAACAAGTGCCCACTTAGCGCGGGAGACCGGGCTACAGCTACCGGCCGGCCCCACTTTCCCAGCGACCTTTTGCCAAAGCTTTTTGTGTGGCGACAGCACACAAGGGCCCTGCATCCCCAAGGCGACCAGGATACCCGACGAGAGCCTCAGCTGTCGCTTGATAAGATAAGCCCCAGGCTCCATTTGACCTCCCCCATCTCTCATCCCTGCCCGCCGCCGTGCTTCCCAGTTTCCAACCTCGAATCAACTCCTCGATAACGTCGCCAGCTGAAAATACTCTCGAATGCTGCTCGCTGCTCGCCAGCGTCACGGCTGATCGAGACGCGCGCGCCCCCGCTGGAATGAGAAGACTAGCTCCCCGATTGCTAGCCCCGACAACACACGCGCGATTGAGGGCGACGGCTGTCCCAGCCCTTGTCCTGCGATCACGATGGCCACGTCCGAACTTTCCGCCATTACATGAGACGCCGCGGAGTCAGTGGGCGACGTATCGGACGTCAGCTCCGTTGTTATATTCATCGGACAATGACCCAATAAACAACACCGCTACGGACACTACGTCTTCCGAAACTTCATCCTCTCCTCCTCGTCCTCCGCTGCCGCTGGACGAAGACGGCAAATTAGATCCGTCAGTATTTCCAAAACTTCCGTTTTGCTTCGACACGGGAATAGCTCTCTTCGCAAAACGAACACCCCGACCGTTTCCGCCGCCTTTTCTCTCTCCTCCGTCGGGGTCGTTCAGTGACCCTCTCAGTACCCACGACCGAAGTCGAGACCGCCGGCAGGTATATGTGAATGGACATTTGATTCAGGGGTTTACCAACGGCGACGATGCTGTGTTTGCAAGTAAATACTTTGTATGCGCCAATGATGGTGTAGGCGCATGGAGCACGAGGCCAAGAGGCCATGCTGGGTTAGTTTTCCGCTCCACCCTCTCACTTACCTACCCACCTTTTGGAGTGCCAGTCTAACAGAAACGTCTGCAGCCTCTGGGCCCGTCTAATCCTTCACTTCTGGGCCACGGCCATATTCCAAGACGCAGCCCGCCACAACCAAGCAGACTACCGCCCCGATCCGGTATCCTACCTCCAACGCGCCTACGAACAAACGATCGAAGCAACCTCCGAACCGAACGATTGGCAAGGAACCACCACCGCGGCCGGTGCATTACTTCACTTCCGTAACAATCCCGAAACCGGCGACCTGGAACCGTTGGTATACGTGACCAACTTAGGCGATTCGCAAGTCATGGTCGTTCGCCCTTCCACTAGGGAAATGGTGTATAAATCGACAGAGCAGTGGCATTGGTTCGATTGCCCTAGGCAGTTGGGGACAAACAGCCCGGATACACCGGTAAATTGCGCGGTGGTGGACGAGGTGCCGATAAGAGAGGGGGATGTGGTGCTCGCGATGTCGGATGGGGTGATTGATAACCTCTGGCCGCACGAAATCGTGGAGAAGGTTAGCGAGAGTGTGGAGCGATGGGAAAAAGGGGAGGGGAGGGAGGAGGGGATCGTAGAGGGGGTGGATGGGAAGGATATGATGGGTTTTGTGGCGGAGGAGCTGAAGGAGGCGGCGAAGGTTATTGCTGTTGATCCTTTTGCGGAAAGCCCATTTATGGAGCATGCTATCGAGGAGGGGTTGGCTAGTGGGGGAGGTGAGTTTTATTGTTTTGAGATGCGATGTGAAAGGACTGTTGCTGACTGATGAATAGGGAAGCTGGATGATATCAGTGTTGTTGCGGCGATGTGTAGAAAGAACGAGGGATGAATTTGGTCGCGGCCGACGGAGGCAGACAAATTCCGGTCTGGGCAGAGAGCTTTTGATAGAAAGAAGTCGTGGGGACCTTGTCATTGAATAGGCCGGGATGGTGCAACGAAGATGGATCGATCGTGTGGAGCATTGATTGGCTAAAGAATAGGATATGGTATTACATGATCAGACAGGGGGGGAAATAGCATCAAGAGACCTGGACGGATAGGTCTCGAGTTTTCTTTGCTCTGTTCTTCGTTGACACTGGGATACAACTTCGGTTTTTTAAACGTGCGTGGGTTAGGGTAGGATCTGATATGGTGCAAGGTCAGCAAGCAAGGGGGTTGGGATATTGGCGTTGGGCGTTGCTTTCTCTTGGAGTCTCTGAGCTATCTTATAGAATACTAGTAACTGGAAATATCTGAAACAACCAAACAAAATTATATCTACACTTGCTTCCTCAAAATGCAATCAATATCAAACATGTCTATTTCAAAGCAATCAAGTTTGAGTGGAGCCAATGCTTGGGAGCTTGGGCCATCAAGCCGTCAAGGTATCGAAAAGTGGGGCCTGGTCTTCCGGAAATTTTTTGGGAGCCCAAGCAAAAGTTCATGAGCTTCTCTCAATCTCATTGAAAGTTTGATCATTCACATCAACATCGAAAAAAGCCACAACCATCGACTCTTTATTTCTTCTACCAGTAGCGACTCACTTTCTGAGCTACTAATCACACCCTCATCGACTTCACACATCAACCACCCTTTTTGATTCCGGACCCGGACGGGCAAACCTCGCCATCAAAAATGGGCAAACGCACAAAGCAATACAAGAAGCTCATGCGCTCCTTCCAGATGCTCGGCTTCCGCGAGCCCTACCAGCTGCTCATGACCTCGGACATTATACTGGACACGATGAAGCTGGACCTGATGACGCTGTTTGAAAAGGCGCTCTCGACGAAGAACTTGAAGCCGATGATCACGCAGTGCTGTATTAGGGCGATGTACGCGAGGAATAAGGAGCCGGGGGTGGCGGCGGCGATTGAGAGGGCGAAGGGGTTTGAGAGGAGGAGGTGCGGGCATTTGATGGATGAGGACCCGCTGACGGAGAGGGAGTGTGTTATGGCGGTGGTGGACCCGAAGAGGAGGAATGAGAATAAGTTTCGATATGTGGTGGCGACGCAGGATGATATGCTGGTGAGTTTGCACGAGAGAAGGGACTGGGGATGGGGAGATATGGGAGTAGGTGGGCTAATATGGGATTTTACTGCAGAGAGAGAAATTGAGATCGGTGGTGCCGACGCCGCTGATGTATGTGAAGAGGAGTGTGTTGATTTTGGAGCCCATGGCGGAGGCGAGTCAGAGGGTTAGGGATAAGGATGAGAAGGCTAAGTATGTTGCTTTCATGTGTTTACTCCTACGTAAAACTTTTGAGCTGGAAGAACTAACTGGAATCACAGGTTCATGAGCGGCATTGTCAGAGGGACAAACAAGAGGAAGAGAGAGGAGGATGATTCTGATGACGAAAAGTCTGGAAGTGACGACGAGGATGCCAAGGGCAAGGATAAGGTTTCTGCACAAGCAGAGGACGGCAAGCCAAAGAAGAAGAAGAAGAAGAGCTACGGCAAGAAGGGGCCAAATCCATTAGCGGTCAAGAAGGCGAAGAAGGCTACCGAAGGGCAAAAGGAGCAAAGACCTAGGAAAGAGGAGACAGAGGCGCCAACCGCGGAGGCACCAGGGGAGCACAAGGCGAAGAGAAAGAGACGGAAAAAGACTACGACCGGTGGGGGTGAGGGTGCTGGGGATAAGGAGATTGCGGCTGCGGTTGAGGCTGCAATTGCGGGTGCATCTATGGAGGATTGAGAGGTTCGCGGTTTGGTATTATAGTGTACTCTAGCTGGCATAGGTTGCCAGCATAATACAGCCATGTTTGGCGTTTGGGCACGTGCTGGTTCAGGAGTGAGTGTTATAGGGTACCTAACCAGACTCAGATGAGAGGCTGCAGAAGCGGAAGCACCGGATGTGGACCGGCTTGTCCACTCAAGAGGAAGGATGGTTGATGTTGGTCAACAGGATGGCGCAGTTAGTTGCAGTCGGCTGCTGATCCGTTGGGATCTGGTGGCCCTGGAATGCAGCTGGATTCAATACACGTTATTCCCTCCCGGTCCCGTCGATTACTGTACCTGAGATAAATCAATCTGTTACATTTTCATGTTAACAAGCTTTTGTCTGCCACCTATGACAGGAAATCGCAGAAATTGATACGCTGCATGTCCCCTGTTGCCAAGTACAAAACTCCTAAATGGACCGTGGGGTGGATGGATGGACATCTGACGGCTAGTGTACTGCCCCGCTGTGAAGGCGTCGTCACTGGCAAGATTCTAGCGCCATTCGACACTGTTCTCTCAGTGGTGGGATGCAGCAAACCCCACCAAACCTGGTTCTGTCTTGTCGGAATTGGAAATGCCAAATGAGACCCAAGCTGCAACCGTCTTCCCGTGTCGCCTTGGGCTCGCATTTGTCTGTTCAGCAAATTTCCGAGAAGCTCATGAGATTTTCCTGAAGACGAACGATCTCGCCTTTCCAGCCTCGAACCGTTCTGTAATCGGCATCCCGTACTTTCCGGCCTCATGCTCGGCTTGCGTACCTAGAAACAGAAACGAAACGGACGAGCTGACAGCGACGTTGACCCCATCATCAAGAAGACCAGAGGCCCCTGTCAGCCCCTGTGTTTGATAAACGGGCACTAATTCGGGGTGCGCAACTTTAACTTGACTTCCATCTCAAGTCCTCGACTCGTCCCTTCCGCCCGTTGAAACAAAGACGACTTTGTTCTGCCGAACACACCACCCCTGATCACCATCTCACGTGTGCAAAGTACACAGTTGCCAGTTTAACGCGTCGCGCGCTCCGAACATCCCCGTCGATCACGGCTTGATCCCTATCGAACCCTCCTTCCAGGCAGCGAACCAGCCATGCCGGGAGTTGACGGGCCCTCGGCTGGTAACGACCAGAACGGCCCGTCCCCGACGACGACGACAACCTCAAAAGTTGCGCCACCAGCTCCAGCACCCGTTGTTGAGCTCGACGATTTCGGACTGCCGATAAGAAAGTATACCCCGCCGGTCCAGACGAACGAGGCGAGCGACGATGGAGACGCCAACACAAGTTCGAATGGCTCCAAGAGCCCACACCCCAGCTCTACTCACGTCCAGGGCACTAGCCAGTTGCGCATAGAAACTGAGGACAAGGCAAAAGAATCTGGTGCGACAACCAAGAAAGCCAAGCCAGACGACACCAAGAACGGGGAAGAATCAGGCAGCGACGACGAATTCAAAGATGCTGTATCGCAAAGGGAAAGTGTGGATGAGAAGAACGGACCTGGAACATCATCAGTAGTCTTGAAGAACTCGGACCAAAGCAGCAACGTACCGCCAACGGGCGCACCAGCGCAAACCCGCCCTGGAATTGATTCCGAGACTGCCGCGAACACCGGTGGAAAGGACGAGGCGGCCGAGACGAAGAGCGATACAGTAGATCAGGCCGTTCAGGAGACCAAGAATCCGCAAGGCCACCAGAGGAACAAGTCGAGCATCGCAAATCCCCCGGTTGAAACTACCTCGGAATATTCGCATCAGAAACTGACCTCCAAGCAACCTGAAAAGGTAGATGACGGCGACGAGGGCTGGCAAACTATGCCTGCGTATGCTCCATATGATATCTACGACGATGATAATAAGCTCATCGCTAAGGAGTACCATGAAGGCGATGACGACCAAACATACGGCTATGGGAACCTTGGCGGAGCCGGTAAGGGGTACACTAAGGTTCTGGTGGACGATGACGCCGAATCTGCAACTAGCATGGATGATAATACGCAGTATCTGTTCCAAGACCGCGGCCCTGCTGGGACCAGTATCACGGAGGATGACGAGAGCCAACGCGATGCCGTTAGCCAGCTGCAAGCCACCAAGGACTTACTGACGGAGGGCCAGAGAATCGCATACGTAGGCCTCACCAGACTTGAACTCTCGGCTATGTTGAAAATTGTGGAGGAATCTATCAAGATTTCTTCTAAGAGCAAGAAGCAGGCCGCCCTGGCTGCGGAGAACATGAAGATGTGGGGCCAAAAGATGATGATTCGACTTTATTCGCACATGGATATCAGCTCAGACGAACAGGTCATGATTGAGCAGCTGAGCGCGCACGGAGTCATGCCAAAAGACTTGACACCTGTCTTGATGGCGAATGCTCGTGTGAAGAATCCCATGGCAGAGGAGAAGGAGAAGAGGACGTCCACCAGCTCGAGGCCCTCCCGAGCCGCTTCGCTTGTCACTACTGACTCGGACGAAACCACTGAGCCACCACCGCCGTACTCGACTAATAACGAAGCCGAGCTCTCTGCTCCTGTTCAAACGCCGTCCCAGATGTCGACTTCTCAGAAGATTGATATTGATATTCGGTGGACTGTACTCTGCGACTTGTTCCTCGTACTCATTGCCGATTCTATCTATGATTCGAGAGCTCGAGTTCTGCTCGAACGAGTGGCCAAGGACCTGGAAATTACCTGGCTTGATATTTGCAGGTTTGAAAAGAAGGTGACGGATGCGCTGGAAATGCAACAGAGCGCGGAGAAAGAGAACTGGGACGAATCCGAACATATGGAAACTCGTCGCCAGCTCTCTCTCAAAAAGCGATATGCCATGATGGGGCTTGCTACAGTCGGTGGTGGCTTGATTATTGGGTTGTCTGCGGGATTGATGGCTCCAGTGATCGGTGCTGGTCTAGCAGCGGGATTCACGGCGATTGGTGTCAGCGGGACTGGCGCGTTCCTTGGTGGTGTTGGAGGTGCTGCCATTATCACGTCCACTGCAGCAGCGTCGGGCAGTATTGTTGGCGTCAGGGCCGCAAACCGGAGAACAGGAGCCGTCAAGACCTTTGAGTACAGGCCACTGAACAACAACAAGAGAGTCAATCTCATCGTTACCGTCTCCGGGTGGATGACGGGCAAAGTCGATGACGTTCGGTTGCCTTTCAGCACGGTAGACCCGGTTATGGGTGACATTTACTCTGTGCTGTGGGAGCCTGAAATGTTGACCAGCATGGGTGACACCATCAACATTCTGGCAACCGAGGTACGTCTGTCTTTGTCCATCGAGGACACAAAACAGAAATGAAGAAAAAAACTTGTGCTAACGCTATTATCTAGGCTCTTACACAAGGCCTCCAGCAGGTTCTTGCCAACACCTTCTTGACAGTCCTTATGGCTGGCCTCCAGGTGCCGGTCATTCTTACCAAGCTCTCCTATCTCATTGACAACCCATGGACAGTCTCTCTCGACCGTGCCAACATGGCGGGTCTCATTTTGGCAGACTCACTCATTGATCGAAACCTAGGGACTCGTCCTGTCACACTTGTCGGGTACTCTCTCGGCAGCCGCGTCATCTTTTCCTGCTTGAAGGAGCTGGCAAAGAAGGGCGCCTTCGGCCTCGTGCAGAATGTTTACCTGTTCGGCAGCCCAATTGTCGTCAACAACGATGAGTACCTGCGAGCCACATCAGTAGTTTCCGGGCGCTTCATCAGCGGATACAACAGGAATGACTGGATTCTGGGTTATCTATTCCGTCTGACCAATGGCGGGATCAGGCGTGTGGCAGGGCTGGCCCCGGTTGAGGGTATCCCGGGGCTCGAGAATATGGATGTATCCGAGTGGGTTGTTGGGCACATGGACTACCGTACTGCGATGCCCCGATTGCTCCGTGAGTGCGGCTGGTTGGTGGAGAGCGATGAGTTTACCGAAATCGAAGACCCCGACCCGGATAACCACCAGGAGCGGCAGCGTGAGTTGATCAATGAAATCGAGGAAGCGAGAAAGGAACTGGAAAAGGAGGGCAAGAACGAAAAGAAGAGCCGGTTTAGCTTGTTTGGCAGGAAGCAGAAGCTGCAAAAGCAGGAGTGGGAGGTGTATGAGGACTCTTCCAAGACAGGGGTCAAACCCAGCGGCAAGACCGAAGATAAAGAAGGGAACAACCACGGCGTGCTGTTTGATGTTGATGCCATTCGCGCTGAGCTGGCTAAGGAGGCAGCTAACAACAGCAAGAATGGCCAATCTGTAGATGAGGAAGTTTTGCAGGTGAAGGAGATCAAGAGCACGCTCCCTCCTATGAAGCTGGATTCGTCGCGGACATCGAGACATAGTCTGAGGGAGAGCAAGAGTTATGACGTTGTCCCGACTGGGTTTGGTTCTCCGACTGGGAATAGAGGGTCGGATGAGTATCGCGCGTCAGGACCGCCATCGTCACACAGCAAGCAGGGGTCTGCTACTCTCCCAGCCAGTAGCAGTCAAAATAGTTACTACCCGGCGTATGGAGGAAGTGGCGGGTTTGGGGATGATGATGATGGGGTACAGATGACGTTTGATACCGGGCTTGATGATCATAAACCTTCGTCCTCGGCAGCAGCGGCAGCAGCAGGGCCAACATCAACATCGGGGATGTCACCACTAGATAATAACGGCTATAGTGGCGTTGGCGGCAGCAACCATGAGCCACCCCGTCCAGAGTTGCGAGGGTCACAAACCTTGCCGAATATCGCGTTGGCGGATCCTTGGGCAGATTACGATGACGATGATTTTGGGAAAGAGAAGGAGATTGAGATGACTTTTGCTTAGTACTGTCACCTTGGCTTGTTCTTGCTGTTGTTGTCGGGGGGTTTTGAGGGAAAGGTTTACTTGAGTAGGGCCATAATTGTCTTTGGAAGCATTGCGTTATTTACATGAATGGATGGATGGGCGGCATAGCGGTTGGTTGGTTGATTGGTTAATAAGGGAGGAGGGGTTAGGTAGTTTAAGGGAAAGAAGAGATGTTTATGAATTTATACACAAGGACTAGAACAACGCAGTTGGGTGGAGGATAAGAACAAGAACAAGAGAGAGATATCCATTTGTTACTTTCAGCTTGGAAGACTTAAGATAAGATCATCACATGAGGCAGCACAGAGAGCGACTGGGACTTGAATTTCATTTTGATTGATTACCGAGCTTTCTCCATCATTTCCAATCCCTTTTTTTTTCGGTTTTGTTTTTTTTACGTCTTTCAATAACGGCAGCAACTACAAAACGTAGGCTGGATAGGTAGGGGGTAGTCAAGTATTATTGGTAGGTAGGCGACAAGAAAATGACCATCATCAGCGACGAATCTCAAACCCCCCCTCCCCTTCAATCACATCACGATCCTCTTTATCGAGCCTCACAACGTGGGAGTGTCTCGGTCCCTTGTCGACTTCTTTCAGGAACTTGGCGAGGGCGTCCTCCTCGCCTTGTGCCTCGCCCTCGACTTTGTTGTTGTCTGTGTTTCTGACCCAGCCGGTGAGTTTGTGCTCGGCTGCTCGGCCGCGGGTGAAGTACCTTTCAGATGAGCCTCAGTTAGCAAATGCTGCGAATGTGGTTGACAGTGGGATAGATCCCAGCAGAAGTGAGAGTGTAATGATATTGAGTATATTAGGTGGGGAAGATATTATAAAGGAAAAAAGGGTTACGATAAAGGGGTTCAAAACAAAGTGCGTCAAATGGGGGCAAGGAGGTCAGTCCCATGAGATATGAGTGACACAAGTAATGTTACAAGTCGTCGATGAGATGAGATTGATTGATACATACCGAAAACCAACACCTAAATCACCGCGAAAATACAATGGCAACGTTAGTTAAGCCACACTTATCTATTCAACTGAAAACCAAGTTTATGGAATGTATCGTAGGTAACGAACCTTGCACCATCCCCCCATGAGCAAGGAAGTAGACCTGAGACCATCGTGTTAGTCGGAGCTTGATGAGAGACACACAGGGCAAGACAAGCGGGGTACCCCTCCACCATTTGGCACCACGACATGGGATGAACATACTCTTTTGACCATATTGACTTCTTGATGCAACCGAATTCTTGCTTCTCTCAAAATTTTTGAAAGCTGCTGCCGGGTAGGGTAGATTTGATAGACTGGAGGTATAGTTACTTGACTGATAACGACTTGAGGTCCGGTGATGTCACGGCCAAGACATGACTTGGATGCATGTTGCATGGGAGCCCCGATAAGATAAGGATTGCACCCCCTTTCTTGCCTCAGTCAACAACTCATTCCTTTCTGTCACGTTAAACGAGAAGACGATAGTGAAACAAACACAGCAGGTGTATCACAGGTGCATTCAGTACATTCATGATGAAGCTAAAAAAAAAGCCAGTCTAAAAACCCCTTCCCTTTGCCCAATGCTCTCTCCCAACAATTCATCATCTCCCAGATGCACAACTCAGCTCATCTCACACAATCAGTCTCTCCTACCTTACCCCTATTTCGTATCAAAGCTATACTGCAACCACCCCCCAAGTGCCCTCAAGCTTTCCCACCGTACATTCTCATCCGCTTCTCCCATCAACTCCATTATCCTATTCTTTAACCCAAGCTTCTCCAACTGCCCCCTCTTCTCTGGCACCTCGCGCACCAAGCACCCAATATCGTTGCAAGCAATAGCCAGCACCGACTTATCCTCCTCCCACGGCTGCTTCATGATGTCCGCCAGCTTGCGAATAAGCGCGCCGTTCTCGTAGTCCAGAATCTTGCGGGCATTTTCGGCCCAGAACACGGTGCTGCGGTGGGGTGGTGACCAGTGCAGGCGGCCTGAGTTGACTTCGGCTACGTACTCATCAAATGTGGTCTTGGTTTTCGTATACTCTTCCAGTAGTTCGCGGAGCCGGTCCAGATCTTCTCTGAGGTCGGGGTCGTTGAATTGTCTGGTCTTTAGGTTCTCGAGGAGGGCGGGAAGACGGGCGAGCACCGCGATGGCAAGTAATGTGTTTTGGTTGGCGACTAGAATGTTGAGGAGGGTGGAGAGGAGCAGACGAGTGGTTTTCTCCTTGGGTGAGAGCCGGAGAAGCTGGGTATAAAGAGCGATGAAGTCATATTCCCTGGATCTGTTAGCATTGCTATGAAAAACATGACATAAACGCGGAACCTTACTTGTTGAGATCGTCGCCAATTTCAGCAGCCTCAAAGCTGAGCTGCCAGATAACTAACAGCACGTGATAGAGCAGTTGGAGACCAACTCCCCCACCAAGAGAACCCTCAAAACCGCTTCTAGAGGGATTTGTTGTCCCGCTCCACAGGCTAGCCGTGGCATCATTACCACTGCCAATCCCTGCTGCCGCTCGTAGAATCTTTATCAAAGGGGCAACTGTTTCGCTCCTCTGGGCCCAGAATTGCTCCCTGGGAACATGGCCGTATAGCAGTGATGAATACTCTTGCACACCGATGTCTTGAAGCCCGGCGTCGGAATTCGTTGTTAGGGACGAGAGATAGCTGTATATGAGGGGAAGGGCCTTGGACGCGGCCGGAGATTCGTCTCTGGAACCAGCCATGAGACTGACGAGCACCGTCGAGGTGAGAAGCGGGATCGGATCGTCGGTTACGGTTCTGTGGCCGAGGAGAGGAATGAAATGTTGGTAGGGATCGCCAGTTTTAACAAGGGCTTTGGAGAGCGCGGGGACGGCTAATGAGATTCGATTCTAGGTTAGCTGAGCTCTATGCAAGATAGGATGCGACTGTAACAAATGACAGTGCCCATGACCGGAGCCAGCTTGGAGGAGCTGCCCTGTGAAATGGAGAGAAAGGACCACCGGATTCTACAAGGGAAGCCGTGATGGTCCAACAAGGAAAGTACGACATACTTGTGAGGAGGTCGTTCAGGAGGACGAGGATGTACTGGACCACATCCTGACGCTTGGCGGCCGATTCCAACACACTCTTCTTCCCGGGTCCTCCGACAAACAGGGCGCAATATCCATCCAGATCAGACTCAATTATTTGTTTGCGCACATCTTTCTTGACCTTATCGACGGAGCGGATGCGAGCGAGCTGTTCCTCGGTCAGGGTTCCTGCGCGCACGGCGCCATCCCAGGGAATCGGTCGCTGGCGGATGTTGGCTTGCAGTGATGCCAGATACGTCGGCGGATCGAGCGACATGATGCAGGCAACTGTGGGTATTAAATGGTGAAGTCGGGGATGTCAATGTGGGAGCTTGGACTTCGAGGTTGGCTTGAAGCTCTCAGCAGCTGGAGCGGGCCAACCCAAGTTACGTAACTGCGCAAGTGGGCTTGGCGCTGCCATGTGAGGCGTGGGTGTCAGTTCCTCTTGCAGCTGTCCGCTGCCGCCTCTCGAACCAACACCAAACATCCAATCCTGTCAAGGCAGCAAGCTTTCGAGCTGGTACAAACTATGGAGACACCCATTATGAGAGGCAAACGGACGACAAGGCATCCATTAATCACTGTCTACCCAGGAATGCCCAAGATGCTCTTCTCGGCTTGGTCATCCTGACAGGGTATATCCGTCCTTCCAAGCTTCTAGATATCCAAGTCTGTCTATCTTATTGACAACTTCGGAAAGAGACAACAGAGTGTACAGCGTCACTCAAAATTCGTCACGTGCCCTGGCGCATTATCTGGATCTCTTGATGTTTTCTTTCGCAGCCAAGGCCGAGCGAACGTTGGCAAGCCTCAGGCTGATGGGATGGGGTCCTGCAGATGCGCCGCGGCGGGAGGTTGCAAGGATCATGGCGATAAGTGATAATCGTCCAGTGAGCCAGGATGGCGGGGCCTGGTAAACAGTGGACGTCACCATCAAAAGGGGCACGGCAGGGGGAGCACCAGAAAGCAGGGCGTTAAGCAAACCTGTCGGACCAGGTCTGGCGCTGTTCTCTCACTGGACAGCTACAGGCACCTGCGGGATGCCAGCTCACTCGCACATATTCCCCCATCCATGCAACACCCGCGCCGGACCTACATACAGGGCCGAGGGGTGGTAGGTCGAGATCTGGATCGGCCGAGAAAAGGCTTGCGCAAAAAGAACAGGACCCTGAACACGATGCAAGAAAGAGGGAAAGGGGCCGTTACAAAACGATGGGTCAGGTCCAATGGTGCAAGGGGAGATGACGTGGGGTGAGCGTGAAAACCGAGAGGCTGGGTGACAGTGGGTGGATTGGTCGTGACAGCTTCGGTTCGCGGGGAGGTTGGGAACACAACCCACACTGAGCCCGACCACCGTCACCTCACCCAGCCATTTCCAATTCGCGACTTTGCAATAAATCCCGCCGAGCTGCATTCCCCGCCCGGTTTTTCTCCCAGTCAATTTTCCCAAGTTCTAGACTTTTTTTCCCACTGGAATTTTCGGTCTCTGCATCTGCCCGCAGGGACTGCACTGTCTTACCACACCATTGAGAAGAGCTTCGAGGCTCCATTCGACTTGTTATCGCGAGCTATCCTTGAGCGGGTCTATCACCAAGAAGCGACTTACACCCAGCTCACCGCCGAACTCACATTCCGAAACAAACAAGAAAATCACTGGCCAAGACGGAGACTGCACCAGCCTTTACAACTTGACGATTTGACGAATTGTCATAGATCGGATTGCGCCAAGAAGCCTCGCGTCAAGACTGAGAAAACGCTCACTGCTCATTCTCACGGCTTCTTTGGCCATCGGCGTCTTCTCACCGCTCCGGCGGGTGTTCGGCCACCGGTGCCGTCTTCATCACCAAAACTCAGTTTTAAACGGCCAGCTTCCCGAGACAGCCTCTCGGCTCGCTTCTCAAAATGTTCCGGCTATGGCTTTTACTAGCCGGCTCAGCCGCTGCGATTCCTTTTAACAACGGCTTATACGCTGCTGGTTATGGCTATCTCGTCCAGCGAGACTGCCCGGTTCCATGCGGCTACCAGAACATGTACTGCTGCGATTCCGGCTCGCAATGCACCACAAACAATGGGATAGCAGGATGCACAGCCGCCGGAGGAGCAGGCGGTGGAGTTGCCTGGTACACGACAACCTGGACTGAAACCAAGACTTACACCAAAACCTGGCAGTCCGTCATTCCAGCCGCGACCGGTGTCAGCGGTGCCGACTGCATTCCCGAGGCCGGCAGCGGGTGGATTGCCTGCGGCTCTATCTGCTGCGATTCTTGGCAATACTGCCAACACGCCGGGCAATGTATGGCTAACCCCGGTGCTGGTCCCGGAGGCGTCGTTATCGTCACAAACACCAACACTGCTGTCCAAACCGTCACCACTCAATTCAGCGCGCCGTTCCGTGTCACGAGCGGTACTGCCACATCAACAAACTCGGCCGGCGGCGCTATCCAAACGGGCGCTGAAGAACAGCCAGTTGCTGGTGGAACAGCCGGTGGGTTGAGCCCCGGTGCCATTGCTGGTATCGTCATTGGCTCCATCGCCGGTGTCGCCCTGCTTCTCGCCATCTGCGCATGCTGTGTCGTTAGAGGTCTTTGGCACGGTGTCATGGCCATTCTTGGATTTGGCAAGAAGGACAAGAGGACGAAGGAGACCATCATCGAGGAAGAGCGCTACACCCGCCGCGGATCTTCGCACGCCGGACGCACTGCCCACGGCTCGTGGTACGGCGGCCGGCCTAGCACGGTGGCATCGCGGAAGGAGAAGAAGAGCGGTGCTGGTCTATTGGGACTGGGAGCCGCTCTTGGTACTCTGGCGTTGTTGCTTGGATTGAAGAAGGATAAGAGAAAGAAGGCGCCCGTCAAGAGCAGGAGCGATATTAGCAGCAGCTACTACTCTGATGTTTACACAAACGACAGTCCAAGTGAGTTTTACCCCCCTTATCTTGCCACTTACAAGCGCATTAACTAACAACCTCGAACAGGCTCTCTAAGCAGCGACAGACGCACCCGCCGCTCCCACCGCCATAGTAGGCAAGGCAGCAGGGTAACCAGGACCACCACGCGTGTATCTCGCGCCCCGTCCGCGAGGTCAGCCAGATCGCCAAGGAGATCGCCACCTCGGTGATAGGCTGTAGAAGATTTCTCACTTTTACCCCCAACAAACCCTAACACAACCCCCTTTTTACTCTTTATTGAGAATGAGAAAATAACACCTAATGAATTTCGACGAGAAAACACGAACGAAGTCAATGTACATATTACCCTTTTTACTCCTTTGCACACACACACACACATCACCTTCCCCCCCGTTCTACACATGTTTTTATGCCACCACTTGTTTTTATTTGCCGGGGATATAGAGTTTGTTGGCTTTTGTATTTTTTTACTTGTTTTTATCTCTTTTTGGGGGTGACTTTTACTAGCACCGGCGTTTTTGGGCGTTTAAGAGCACGCACGGAAGTGGAGAATTTTGCTTGAGGAATAAATGAGGCAAAGAGATGGGTATGGATGAAGTCATGTAGAAACTGAAGGAATGAGAAGATGTGATCTGAATTTGTATTAAGCTACTGAATGTCTGAAAGAGATGTGATCTGTGCTTATTGTGTTGACCTGTTTCTGCAAAAGATACAGTGTTTATAAGAAGAGCTACTCGTAACTTGCCTGCCGTTGTTGATGAGAAATTTATTTCTAGCTAATCTGTCTCTCGGTCGTCTCTTATTCGAATTGAACATTGATGTCTGAGTTGTGCTCCGTAGAATATAATCATATCTGCTTTGTGAGAAATGTGGGTAGTAATAAGTCTTAATAGAGTGAGTACCTATGGAGGAAGGTGACTTTTTCCAGTATTCGAGCGTGATGATCTTCTTGAGAAGCTTGAGGGCCATTCTGGTGAAAAGGAGCAATGGTAGACCGTACGGTACCCCTTTGCTGTCGAGGACTTCTCGCATTGGTAATTGTCAAGCAATTCCACTGTTTGGACCATCGCCATCTGACATCTTGATCTTTCTAGACCTGCGGGGTGTTGTCTGGACTTGGCACTGGTTTTGGAAAAGAAAAGGGGCTCCGCCGTCATCACAGTTCACATGCTACACACAGCCTTGCGCGTTACTTGCTTGTTACTTCCAACTTCCATTTTCCGACCTGGGGTAATAAACACATGTTTTCCCACGAGAAACACCTTGCTCCGCCCGTGATAACTGAATCACCAGTTTGCTCTGGGTATCATCATCGCCCAAATACAGGCGAGAGTAAATCGTCATCATTAGCTCGAGAAAAAATCAGATGTCGACCTCGAAGACGTGATATTGGTATGCACACCGCAAAACCCGTTTGGTTGAGAAGGAGGTTGCCCATTTTGCAGCAGCGTTGTTTTTACGCTACAAGAAATATGCAAATGCCCATGACCCCTTGCCACTCCGGTGTAACCCCATAAAGCACAAAGAAACCCGTGGTCATTTTGTTTACTCCTCAACAACGTTGCCCTTCTCGGAAACGTAGATACCGTCCAAGAACTGTAAACAGAGTTAGCGCCTGAAACCTCATCTTCCCCGCTGTACTGCAACGCAGTGGATGTTGATCCACAGTGACCTGGGCCTTTACGCACCTTACGGATATCCTTGTTCCGCACTCTGCAGATCTGCTGGATGTCGGCGGCGCTCTGGGAAACAGCCTCAAGGGAGTTACCCTGGAGGATGAGCTCATCCTTCTGAGCCTTGGAGGCCTCAACCTCGACACCGGGCTGCATCACGACCCTGCGGACGAGCTTCTCACCAATGAAGTTACTGCAACACAACCAAACGTCAGCCCAAAATTCTTCTTCCCTATCCCGGACATTCGAGGCGTCCACAAAATCCTCCCAGCCCTCGTCATCCTGGGGTTGTGCATTCGCTCGTCACATACCGGATCTCGACCTCGTGGTTGCCAGTCTCGCTGTTGACGTCAAGGTTGACGTTGATGGGGAAATGGGCATAGACGTAGCGCATCTTGTACTTGAAGCCCTTGGTGACACCGATGATCATGTTGTTGATAAGGGTGCGGACGGTACGGAGAGCGGCGACGTTCTTGCGGTTGCCATGGTGCATCTCAAGGCCGACAATGCCCTTCTTGATGACGGAGAAGCTGACAGCGATGTGGCCCAGGTCCTTGGTGAGCTTGCCTGTAAGAGGGGTATCTAGTTAGGTGACTGTTTCCAACCCAACGACATAGCTCTTTCTGCGGTTGCCGCCGCCGTTTTTTGAACTGGGGTGTGAGTTTCTGCTTACCACGGGGGCCCTCAACCGTTACAAGTCTCGACTTGATGGAGATCTTGACTGTATTGCAAAATCCGTCAGCAATTGCCCTTCCTTTTATTGACAGTATCCCGCGCAATCCCGCCCAATATCGATCAAATCGCTTCAACAGTCGCTGGTTGAAAAACTCGGTCGAAATCGTCATCGTCGTCGTTGCTGATGGTTTTGTGTTGGATCGTGCCTGGGTTTCCTCCTCCTGCTCCTCGGACGGGACGCAATGGATTCATTTCGACAGCACACATACCGTTCTCCGGGACCTCGATGGTCTCCTCACTGTGGATGTAACGCATGGCTGCGGTGCTGTTGGGTTAGTGAGGAGGCAAGTTGATTTGGCTCGTCGTCGAGGTGGACGGAGGTCAGTTGCAAGCCCGAAAAAAAACCACACACGATTTTGGGACCCGGAATAATTCAAGTTGTGCGCCGGCCGAGCCTCCAGCTTCTGTTAGGGCAGAGGTCCAACCGTCGCTGCGATTGGTCCAAAGTGCGGAGGCTGGAGCAATGTGGGGTACATCTTGGCCTGTGCGTCTAGTTCTGTCGCCTGCCAGAATGCGACTTTCACCCCCTCACCACCCGCAAAACATCAACGTCGAGTCGGACTGAATTGCGGGAAACATCTCAGTAGGAAGATAAAAAGCTAACCTAGTGTATCAACGGGCGGCAATTATCATTAGTTGGTCACTCAAGCCTCATCACACATACGAACACCGGGCTCACCGTTACTGGACAAATCGTTTGATGGTGAACACTGCATCTGCCATAAAATATCTGGCATCGATTGAGTTCCTTATTCTTGTCTGCTTAGATTGGCTCACTTGTTCTGAGCTTCACATAAATTCAACTTTCCCGACCCAATAAACAAGAGAAAAAATCTCACCGTCATTTCATCAGAATTGCATCGAATTACAACAAGCCCCCTCGGCCATTCCAGGCATTAGGATATCAGTTGTTCCTGGCCTCAACCTCAGGTTTAAACTGAAACTTTACCACTTCCACTTGAAGCACATTGAGAACACCCAGAGCGTATATATGGAGAGCCAACGCTTCCAGATGCACTTATCAACACCCTTTACAATGCACTTTTCATTTGCCATGCTGCCGACAGGGCGCCAAGACATATATGTAGAACGGCTGACGACCATGCATCTTCAAACACGCCAGGGCTTTTGTTCACTGAAACTTTGTCAATGTAGGAAGATTCCTGGAACTCGGATGATTCGTGAGATAGGTCAGATATTGTCATGCACCTAGTCATTCAATCCATCCTATTTTGTAATCTTCAACACCTCTACAAACCCTGAGAACCTGGTGCCAGGCGAGCGGCAAGCCTACGAGTAGCTTGTGAACCTCACGGTCGGGTGGAGCACCACGTCATTGGACGACGAAGCCTACATGCCCCACTTGTCTCTGGAGCTCTCCATATCGCGCGCGGTGCTTCCTGCCCGCACCGGCAGCTCGCAACTCCAGACATCACAAGAGCAGTGACGGCGCAAAGCAGCTACAGCTACAGCTACTTGGAACTCGCAGTCTTTGAGACTTATAGATCGCAACTTGAGCAAATCAAACATTCCGACACCTCCAAACTTTACGGGCTCTGCATCTTTCGTCTCCCTCAACAATTGAGCCGCAGCCGTCAGGGTCCAGCATCCCAGCAGTCACGCTCCACAGACATCTGAGTACACGACTACAAATCATACCACACCACCAGACACTGCAAACAAGTTAAACAAGTCTCGTGCAAAGCCTACGCAGCCACCATGTCGTACTTCTTCGCAACCCCTGTCGATATCGACATAGTCTTGGAAGATGCCGACGAAAGGTCAATGGTCGATGTCAAGCTCGATAAGAACCGGCGGGAGAAGGCACCCTTGTACAACGACGGCGAATCAGTCAAAGGCGCCATCACAATACGGCCAAAAGATGGGAAGCGGCTAGAGCACACAGGCATCAAGGTCCAATTCATTGGCACAATTGGTATGCGCCCACCTCCCGCACTCTCCAAATCGAAAAGTCTAACCTTGCGCGACAATCAGAGATGTTCTTCGATCGAGGTAACCACTACGAGTTCCTCTCCCTCGTCCAAGAACTTGCCGCCCCAGGCGAGCTTCAACACCCCCAGACCTTCGACTTCAACTTTAAGAACGTCGAGAAGCAGTACGAGTCCTACAATGGCATCAACGTCAAGCTGCGGTACTTTGTCCGCGTCACCGTCTCGCGCCGCATGGCCGACGTCATTCGCGAAAAGGACATTTGGGTGTATAGCTATCGCATCCCGCCTGAGATGAACAGCAGCATCAAGATGGACGTCGGTATCGAGGACTGCCTTCACATTGAGTTCGAGTACAGCAAGAGCAAGTACCATCTCAAGGATGTGATCGTTGGGCGCATCTACTTCCTTCTCGTGCGCCTAAAAATCAAACATATGGAGTTGAGCATCATCCGCCGAGAGACGACGGGGGCAGCGCCCAACCAGTATAATGAGAGTGAGACTCTGGTCCGGTTTGAGGTAGGCCATGCACACTTGCACTGATTCTTCGCGGGAACATCACGCTAATGGCCGGTTTAGATTATGGACGGGTCGCCATCTAGAGGAGAAACGATACCTATCCGGCTGTTCCTGGGTGGCTTCGACCTCACGCCAACATTCAGGGACGTGAACAAGAAATTCTCCACAAGATACTACCTCAGCCTCGTCCTTATTGATGAAGGTAAGGGATATGCATGTCCCTACTAATTCTCAACCAACATGCTAACTCTTTCACAGATGCTAGGAGATACTTCAAACAATCAGAAATCATTCTGTACCGCCAAGCCCCAGAACTCACCAACGGGCCAGACGGGCAACCAGCACCAACAGAGAACAGAATTACGACTGTGCCAGCGTAGGCTAGAGAGGACTTGAGGGGGTGACCAGGGCAGGTTTTAGGGGGCATTATTTAGCGATGGGAGTAATATGTGTGGGTAAGAGGATATATGGGTTCAGGGGAAGGATTGAACAGACGGGTCTGGGCTGAGGGAGAGCTTTTTTAACAGCGAGAGGGTTCTTGTTTCTGTTAGCGAATTTGGCTGTACAAAGTTTTTGTTTGATAATTTCTTCAGCATCGGGCATGGCGTTTTTCGGGTTCAAAATAAAGCGCGTTTCTTCTTCTAAACAAGTACATGTTGATGATGACTTGGGCGTTGCAGTTTCTTGGTAACTGTTTCCTCTGGTTCCTATCCATTTAGCTGGACTCGTTGCATTAAAAAGAACGGAAAAGCCAGCATGCATACAAAAACAAGTGGGGACAACCTGTGACAATACAACAAAAAGGTATCTCCCAATTTTTGATTTCCTCAAAGCATTTAAAAATAAAAAGAACAAAAACCCTACAATTGAACATTCATTACAAAACCCAACAACACCAACACCGCAGATCCCATTCCTTTCTGTCCCTGCTCCATCTACTATTTTGGGTTCTTGCTGTCTGTCTACTGCAATGTACTGCTGAATCAAGCAATATCCATCATATCCACCTCCCCCTCATACCCACCGTCCTCCCCGCCATCCCCCGTAATGGCAAACTGATTGTTCTGAATCGCCACAATCCTGTCCAGCTCCAGCTGGTAATTCTTGCGAATATCCGCCAGCGTCAACAGCCTCCTGGGCGTCGTCGCCTCTGTCCCCGCCGGCCGCGAGAGGAACGACTTCATCTTGGCCAGCAGGGCCGCGTCCTCCTCGTCCTCGCCGGTGCCATTGACGGCATTTTCGGCGTCGAGTTTCTTGGAGAGGTCCTCGAGCTGAGCGTCGAGGTCGTCACCGTTGGATCTGGGGGCTGAGTTGGACTTTTCCTGGGGAGAAATGTCCTCGAGGATGTAGGCCTCTTCGGGGGGCACGCAGTTCAGAGCGTTGATGAGCAGCAGATATTGGCGGGTGACTTGGGTGTCCAGCGCATCGCCGTTGATGCCGTTGATCTTGTCGCCTTCGCCTGCTTGGCGGAGCTTCTGGAGCCGGTCGAGCAGGATGGCGGCGCCACCGCGGTAGTCGTTGTGGCTGATTCTCCAGGCGTAGAGGATTTGGTGGTAAGGTACTCCATTTAGGACATCGCGCGTGGCCTTGCACTTTTCGAGGAGAATATCATCAACCTTGGGTTGAAGACCCGAGAAGGGGAGGCTGATCAGCTGTCTGTTTTGGCCGGTTTCGCACATCTTCTCGACGAGCTTGCGGAGGTATGATTTCTGCAAGGCCTCATCCTGCATTTGGAGTAGAGCAGAGTGAGCTTCCTCAAAGTGGGAGATGGCCGTCGAGGCGGTGAACAGGCGACTCAGCATTTCAGTCTTAATGTTTGCCGAGTCCTGCGCGCCGGTCTGGACAAATTGGAGGGCCAGGCGGGAGAACTCCATGACGTAGGAGTAGGCCTTCTGGCGCTCAAAGAGGGTGACGATATGGCTGTAGTAATTTGGGAGCCCACTGTTAAAAAGGTTCCATTCCGTGTCGTCGAGGAGGCCGGAGCTGTGGCGTTCCATGTGTTTCATGGTGATGCTGAGGCCGATGGCTGCTCTTCTGAAGTAGTAGGCAGCGGTGTCGTAGTCCTTGTGGGCGAGGAAAACTCGGCCTTGGACGTAGATAGAAAATGGGTCCTGGTCGGCGAACGGGGTGAGCTCGAGCGCGAGATCTGGTCGGTCGTGCTTGAGTAGGCCGCGTTGGAGAAGACTGGTCTGGAGGACAGTAGTGCTGCCAGGGGCGCAAAGGTCCAATACCAGGTCTGTGATGGCGGAAAATAGTGGCTCGTCATTGTTTTCTGGCAACCCGTAAAGGTGACCAGTCAGCCCTTCCAGTGCTGTCACAGTGTGCGTCTCCTCCTGTCCTCGCTTGGCTAACTGAGGAGAAGAAATCCCAGATGATACCGCCACTCTGGCGGGAATGTTCAGTTCTGTCTTGACCATCCATCTCAAATGCTCCAATCTTCGAAGAGCCGCGATCAACCGCCGGTATATCGAACCCACGTCGAACCGCGAGTGAAGTGGGCTCTCGTCTTCGTTTTCGATATCAAACTCCATGTGGACGAGAAGTATCAGCTGGCTGAAGAGGATCTGCCAGTGAAGCTCGACTGTATCTTGAACAGAGCGAACAATCACCTTCCGCCCAAACCCAGTGAACTGCTCTCTAAGCTCCTGTGAGTTAGCCTCACTTGTAGCCGTGACTAAATCGAACAGATCCTCGTACAGCCGAGAGGTTACTGTTCGGTAATTCTGGCCAAGAATCTCGGTGACTTGGGCGATATCATCATCCCCGACTGCTGACCAGAACCCTGCCCGATCTAAAAACAGCTGCATCCTCTCGCTGTCTGGTAGCGAAGACTCTTGGAACAGCTCGGCTCGTAACGCCGCTCGGCTCAGTTGCGTCGTGCTATCATTAAAACCTTCCACAAACGTGAGACCGGCAGACACCAGAGCAGCTACATCCTCGTCCTTCTTCTCTGGGCTTGATAGATTGTGATATACGCGGTCCATATCGCTGCATTGCCTCACGGCAGCAAGCAAGTCGGCGCATGCAGTCCAGACCATGCCCTCCTCAAGATCGTATACCAAGGAAAGAGCTTCGCCCCTTTGCTTGTCGAGCTCAAGCAGAAGACGCCAAAAACGCATCCATTGAGTTTCGCTGGTGCCTCTGAACTGCTCGTAATCAGCGCTGCCCGCTGATGTCTTTCCCAGCGCTGCTGTGGACCCCAGAACAGAGCAAATTGACTCTGCAATGCTCTTGCCCACTCTTGAAGTCGTCTCCTTGTAAGTGCCCAGTCCTTTTTCATAAACGGCCAGGGCAGTTTCAAGCGTCGCCTTCGAAAATCTGCCGGGGAAGAAGATGAGATCAAGCCACTTCTCAGTGGAATCGACCGAGTTCCATGGCCCCGAAGCTTCCACCACTGGTACCGAGTTCTCGATGTAAACCGTCTTCCACCCGTCGTTGAAAACTGCAGAGCCATTCCGTGGGTGTAGTTGCAGCCTGTGTACACGATAGCTGGTGTTGTTCTTCCACAAAGCCCAGAGTTCTGGCCCCTCTGGTTGCTTTGTTACGGCAAAGTCGGCCATTGACCAAATATCCATCGAAGACGGGCTTGGTGGAATCAACTGCGCGTCAGCAAAGTAATCGGCAACATGAATTGACCCCTGATCGTTGGCCTTGACTTTCCAGAACTTGAACTCGCCGTTTCCAACAGGCGAGAACGTCGCGACCAGACACTCGCCCTTAGCGGTATCCAATATTCGGATCAGGTTGCTCTGTGAAGGGTTGATATTCCATGACGAGCCCTCCTGAACGTCTCGGTTCGCATTCAAGATGTCGCCTGTGTATAGGATTTGACCTGTCCTCACGTCCCAAACTCTCATTCTGTGGTCTAAACAAATGGTAAAAAGGAAGGCGGTGTTGTCGAGCCCCATGGTCGCGACTGCTGTTGACACGGCCGCTGTCAGCTCCATATTGATCTTCTCGTATCGAACTGTCGGGTTTCGTTGAAAAGGAACAAGCCCACGCAGACTTTGGCCCCAGCCTGCAACATTATAGATGGTTTCTTTCCATGGTGACCCGTGTACTGTTGAGATGGCCGGGTTAGCATTTGAGATACACACCAAACAGATCAAGAAGAAACCTCACCATCATGAGTTTTATTTCTGTCAAACTTCAAGATGCCACCATCATGCATAGTAACGATAAGCTGATCAGAGTTGACAACCGCGAGACGATGCGGGTGCTTAAACCCAAACCCTGGCGGCGAGTAGACCCGGCAAGCATCACCCAACCCCCCATCGGACGCTGTTTTCTTGCGGAAAAGGTCAGGTCGCAATGTGATCGAGTACAACTGGTTGGACTGGTCGACAACGAAGACGCACAGCGCATCAGTATCCTTCGGGTCTGCAAAACCGATGCAGGAATTGTGTATCGTAGAAGGGAAGCGGAGGTTGAGGATCAGCGGCGCATCAACGACTTGTTGTTGTTTGCAAACATCGGCGGCGCGAATGCTGAGGACGGTGCCATTTTCCAGGACACGCCAGAGGAAGGCTCTGGGGGAGGTGTGGTGTTTTCGGTAGTAGATGGATGAGGCAGTAGCAAGGCTCTTTGATCGGTATCCTTTCTCGTCGTCGGTGCTGGTTCGACTTGAGCTTGATCGTCCGTAGGCGCTTTGCGGTGCGACGCGGAGCTGGATGACTGACGATGGCGACGCAGGCTCTAGGTTCAACCGCGCCTCCTTGTAGAGTATCTCAAAGTTCCTGGAGGTCATCTTGCCCCCATGTGATGTTTCCAGTGACCAATCGACAATTTCGGGGGTGTTGTCGCGTTTCGTTGCTGGTTGAGTCGCGGTTCTTGAGCTTTGGAGGGCAGAATTCTGGCCGCCTTGCCAAGCAAGGAAGCTCCAAGCAGGACTTGGCAGAATGGCCCGAGCTAAGCTTGTGTGGATTACCCGATAAGCTGATAAGAAACAGGACCACGATCACCACTCTACAAGTCCAAAACGATGTTTACAACACACAATGGGAACTAATTTCATGATTTTTGTCAATAAGCAAGGGATCTTATGCAATTAATCCGATATTGAAAGTACAAGCTAGATCGGCTAAAACCCTCCTACAAATGCAATGTCTCGAAACGCCTTGCTTGCCTCTATCATGAGCATTCATTACCCTCCCATAACCCTTGCAATGCATCCCATCGTTTCACCTATGCCGACCTAAATAAATACACATATGCTCATTCATTAATCCGGTGCCACCTGACGAAGTCCACACTCTTCCTAATTCTTCTCCATGTCCTTGGGGGCTGGGTCTCCGATACCATCTTCGCCAATGGCGAATAGACAATCACTCTCTGGCAGGCAAGGGCTGTCGTAAATCTTGGCTATTCTCGTCTCAGCCCTTCCCTTCTTCAAGCTGATACGTGTTGTACTGGCATGCGCGATGATGTTGCCGCCAATTGGCTTCTTGGGGTCTGGGTTGAACATGGCTGACGGACCGCCGTCGACTTGCGCCACCACCTGGTTCGTGATGACAACAGCAATTCCAAACTCATCAGCAAGACGCTGAAGAGTGCGCATAAACTTCGCAAGATGAGTTTGACGGGAGCTAAGCTCACCACGACCCAGAAAGTCGGTTCGGTAGAGCGAGGTCGCTGAGTCGACAATCAGAAGACTGAATCGTGTTTCGCACATCATGGCAGCAGCTTGGTTCAGCAACTGCAGCTGATGGTCCGAGTTGTACGCTCTCGCATAGGCGACATTGTCGAGAACCTCTTCCCCAGAGAGACCATATCGATTGGCCACAGCGAGGAGACGGACAGGACGGAAGGTGCCTTCAGTGTCGATATACATGCACTTTCCCTCGCCACCGCCCATATCAAACGGCAACTGACATGTCACAGCCAGTGTATGGCAGATCTGTGACTTTCCAGTACGAAATTCTCCGAAGATTTCGGTTACGCTTCCAGTCTCGATACCGCCAGCCAGCAATGTGTCTAGATTCTTGGAGCCAGTCGTGATGGAGATGAGCTCACTGCGACGCTGATGCATTTCTGTAGCAGTGGTGAAGCCCATGGGCACAAGTTTCGAAGCTTCTGTAAGGATCTTTTGGGCTTTTTGTTCCGAAATACCCTTGATCTGCTCGAGCACTCTCCTTGGCGTATAAGCGACGGACTCAACGGTGTTGTAGCCTCCCTCAATGATCATTTGAATGTCACGCTTTGTCAGACCCGCAACACCCTAGGGGAAATGTGAGTTAAGGCCAATAAAATGGAAAATAAGGGCGGGAAGATGGTCAGAACGTACCTCCAAGGCCGTGAGGGGTGTGGGCGCGCCTGGATTTGGCATTCCGCCATCCTCCGTGGCTGATTCATCGTATTCCTCGTGAGCAGACATGTTTCTTGTTTGTGGGCGTGGAAACCAATCTTTGTCTTATGCAGACTTCGAGATCTTGGGGGACGATGAGAGATGGGATCAAAATGGCACAAAGTGGACGCGTGTGGGTGCGAGTTGAGACCGTGTTGACTCGAAATAAATTCAGTGGGCGCGGGGCTTTGGAGCAACAACGACACGGAATCCCGTGACCACTTTCGCCTTGTGGGCGGGCCAAATCGTAATGCCAAGGCTAGTCCTCCACTGTGTGCCTGGAAGTGTGGGGCACGCCTATTTAGGAAATCTTCAGATGCAGTTGGGGTTCTTTTGATGGGCGTTCAGGCTTCAAACTCAAAGCTGGGCAATGATGGGACGGAACGCCCAGGAAATGCTGAGGATTCCAAATATCTCTTCCAGGCTACCATCCACAGCTCAACTAGCCACCATGATTCCCAAGCCACGTCCCCAACACAAAAAGCATGATAACGATTTCCAAAATACGGGACCTCCAAAAATCTATACCATCCTTCTCCAACTATCCCAAGCCCCTTTCTCGTCTCATCCAACAATCACACCAAGAAACTATCCCCAACACGGCGCCGTACCCAAGTATCGCAGAACCTGACTATAACTCTGCCTCTGCAAACCGGTCCGTCTAAGTATCGGCATACTACTTCCTCAGCTTGTTTAGAGACTTGGACGTCCGTCTGGCCTGGCTTGGGTCACCAGGGTTGTCAAGCTCCCTTGGAACTCCAAAGGTTCCAGCCGGTAAGATCTCGAATCCCCCATTGACCCTGCGAGAGGATCGATTAAAGTGCAAGTCTCCCGGGCCAAAAGTCGGCTCTGGAACCGGGATGCCGTGCATTGGTGGCAGAGGAGAATGTGTTCCACTCGGCAATTGCACCGAGAATCCGCTGGGTGTACGGGCTGGGGTCTGAAAAGGATCTGGTGGCAAGTCCTGCTCACTTCGCCCGTAGTTTACCTGATGATATATGTGCTTGCCTTCGCGAAGTGGTTTTGGTGCATAAAACCTCGAGGTATCCAATGACGCGTTACTCTTCCCGCTCCCACTTCTTGTTGAGAAGTCAGCAGACTCCCCTAAAGACGACGCCGAGCTTTGCTGACTAGGCTGGCGTGGACCTTGTCGACTCGACGTGGGAACGTAAGTCTCGCGAGGTCGTCTCGACGATCCATGGCCTTCCAAGCTTCGAAGTGTGTCCTCATTCAGACCGCTGAGGGTTTGGAGGAGTGGTCGCTGACTCTCCAAAGAAGGTTGCGAGACTGGTGGTGGTGCATAAGACTGGCTGCTATCCGTCGAACTGGACGAGACAAGCTTCGTGGCAGCCGGATCGTCCTCAGATGCAGGCCGTGAAATCCATATCCCGTCAACCTCCACGCCGCCCTGTATCGCTCGAACTCCAAAGGGGATATCATTCGTTCGCTTCATACTAAGACCCGACCTACGCATCTCCTCCACCCGCAGCCTCTTCTCTTCGTCCAGCAACTCTTGTTTCTTCACCAGACGATTATTCCACCATAGCTTGATGAGTCCTGCACAAAATACAGCCACGATTCCCATGGCCAGGATCTGTGGCACATGCCTAGTCAGCAGCTCGCCATCTCCAAGTAGCATGCGGGTGGGAAAAGAGAACTTACAAAAGTCATCTGCTGCCACAACTCCCAAGAAACAAAAAAGATGCCGTTGGCCATTTTTGTTTTGTGTGCATAGAGCTGTGCCAGATACCGATGAGAATACTGCTAAGTTCGAGGCTGGCTGAATGCTGGAGGCTGACGAGCCTCCAGGCAGGTGGGCTGGAAATATCAAGTTTTGAGGGGTTGGGGGGATTGGGAGTTGGTGTCTCGGTGGAGAAGTGTTGGATCTGTGTGCACGGCGAAATATTCCACGCTGAACGCCAGCCACAAGAAGGCAAGGGCGATGTGGACAAGTCTAGGAGTGGAATCCCTTCTGCTTTCCTGTCAAGCAATTGACTAAGTCCCGGAAGTGTCTGGTGGATCAGGTGTGTCTCTCTTGACTTGCTGGCAAGCGCTGACCCAGGCCGCTCCTTCTTGAAGTTTGTCACCTGGCTCAGATGGGAAACCCGTTGGGTTTCTCAGAGAAAAGAAACTGTCAGTTGTTTGCAGCAGACCATCTGAATCGGATTTTCGGACAGATACGAGTGCGTGTAACAGATGAGGGCGGCCTCGTGGTGATTCCCAGGGACAACCCAACTTCAATGACTTTGGTTGTGGACGGATAGCGACATTGACAGGGCTGATTCCTTTGAGATATTCTTTCTGCGGATGTTGGAGATACCGCTCCAAGGGTCGGTGAAACGTGGATCGACCGATGACCGCCCTGCCGGGAAGGGCGACGACGCGACACAAACTTCTTGTGGACGGCAAGACAAGCAACAAAATTGAAATGAATCAAACGAGCCACAAGACAGATAATGCCAGAGCTTTTCACTTATCTCGGACGACAAACGAAGAGGCCCGCCGCTGAGCGAACGGTTGAACGAGGTCTGTCTCCTGATTTTGTACCAGAAACAAGACTGTCTTTCGGGTACCGGCATTCAACAAAACCTAGCGCCGGGGAAGTCATAAAGAGCCCCTCATACACCGCAACTCTGCCATCACTTCCGCCAGATGAGCTGACGAAGCTCGTCCTCCCGTCAATCTAGACGCGATCCATTGCAACATACAACCCATCAGCTCTCACACTCACCAGCACAAGTGGGGCGTTCCTTGCATACAATGGCCACCTCCAATTCAGCAGGCTAAATACACAACGAACACCTACACAATGTGGTCCAGACGACTGAGCTGTAAAACCTGGCTCTGGATCCATGATCGGGCGTCAGGGTGGTGGTGGTGTTCGGCTGTGGTGTTGATCATGGCGTGGGTAAGGGGGTAGCGGCCCGAGAAACTGACAAGTAAACGCACAGGGTGCCAGCAGATAGATTACCTGCAGTCGAAGCTTTGCCCAAGACCTTAGCCTTCGCCAAAAGACTGGTAAATTGCTTGGCAATTCATCCATATTGCCCGCAGCATCGAACATTCTCTCCTCGGCAATTATTCCCCCTCATTACCCGTAACATATCATGTTGGTAACAGCGAAGCCGAATGACGCGGCAAACGCGCTCAAACTCCATCGTGTGGGTCTCTCGACTTAGTTTTAACAATTTGACGATTATCCTCTGAAATCATAAGAACCATAAGCGGGCAAACTTCAATTCTCAAGAATTGATGGAGCAGCAGCATCGTGCCAAGGGCAGCTGAAGTTGAGGCTGGAAGACCCATGTCATGAGATCCACATCAGCAAACGTTGCCAAGGCCATATAGGGCCCAGCCTGAAAAGGGGACAGGGGGCTAGCTTGGCGTGTCACCAGGGCAACCAGTCGTGTAAGTCGTCTCCTTGCCTTCCTGATTGGAAAGGGGTAGCAGAAAAGTGCAAAGGCTTGAAAGACAATGGTATCAAGGGACGTTCTTACTAATGATAGGCTTTTTATGAAAAACACATTTCCCACAACACGATCAAGACATGGGTTCATGAAGACGGAAATCGAGATGTCCGACAGGGAAGACCAAAATGATCGAACAGGAACAATACTCCCTGACGCTCTTTTTTTTCGGTTTGTTTTTTACACAGGCTATGATGAAGGCACCAGGTCCGGATGGTTTGTAAAACTGGCTTTGATCTACTGTAAGTACTACAAAAGAATTGAGGCAACCCCGCATTCAGAGCCGCACATTGTAGTTGTCCCACGTGGTAACGTTCTTTGACATATGCAGCGCTGCCTACCTATCTACCTAGCTTAACAATTAGCTCTACCAAGCTGCCCCAATCCATTACTTAACTTACCTCCTTTAACCACACACCATCCATCAATCATCACCAGCATGACCAACCCGTCATCAAACCCCCCATTCCCCCCAAACCTCCCCTTGGCACCACTAACCACCATCTCCCACTCAAAACTTCTCTCCAACGACTCCATCGAATCATCAAAACTCCTCTCAGCATGCAAAAACCAAGGCTTCTTCCACCTCGACCTCCGCACCACTCCGCAAGGCGCGACCCTTCTGTCACAATCCTCCCAGCTTTACAACCTCGCCCAGTCTCTCTTTGCTTTGCCTCTCGAAACAAAACAGCAATTCGCCCTCCAGAAAGGCGTCTCCCTATTCGGGTACAAACCAGCCGGCACGGTCAAAACCACAGATCCCTCCCACCGCCCAGATAGCACCGAGTTCTTCAACATAGGCAAAGATGACCTATTTTTCCCTACCTCTCCCGATACACTAGCGACGAAATACCCCTCCGAAATCACACCATCTCTGCCACTGTTGAAATCATTCACAAGCAACTGCCACGTCCTCGCGATGGAGCTCTTAACCCTGTTAGCCCAGGAATTACAGCTCTCATCAGACACCATCTTCACCGACCTCAACAAATTCGACCAGACATCAGGCGATCACATTCGCCTAACCCATACCATCCACACCCCAAATGACAACAAGCTGGGCCTACCAAGCCACACCGACTTCGGCACCATCACCATCCTCTTCAACTGGCAAGGCGGTCTCCAGATCGAGTCCACCACCGCCCCCAATCAATGGGAATGGGTTAAACCTCTCCCCGGGCACGCAATCATCAACCTGGGAGACGCCATGAAGATATTCACCAACGGCCTCTTGAAGTCAGCCAAACACCGCGTTGTTCCCCTCCCTGACAACCAGGAAAAAGCGATGGAGAGATACAGCGTGGTGTATTTCGTCAGGCCTAATGACAATGTTATGATGAAGGCGGTCGACAAGTTTGAGAATGACGAGATCCGAGTGAGGGTAGCTGGGAAGTTTGAACCGGTATTGGGGGGAGAAGGAAATAGCAGCAGTACCGGAGAGGTTCTGACAGCTGGGGAGTGGATGGTTCAGAGGGCTGTCCAACTTGGCAACTGAATTCTTCTTTGCCGCTGGACTTGAGTGAGACAAGTCGAGAGTGGAATTAGGGTTGTCAGAAGGTCCAGCTGCGCACGGTGGGATCATTGAGATGGTCACAGAGCATGTTGAGGAAGCAAATGATAATAATCGAAACGGTCGTGAATTCTGCTACGTCAGATCCTATAAAGAAACTGCCTTTGCTACCCTACGGAGATTCAAACTGGCTGAGGCAGGTGCTCAGGGGACCAAATTGAAGAATACAACAACGATATGATGCTAGTCGTTGCGAGAAATGTTTACATCCCATTCTTCGAGTGAAGCAAGAGAACGAATGACGCTGACCCCACGATCCAACCAAGTAGATCGGCAGTCCTAGCCCCAAAAGATCCACACGTCTCATAGCTAAAGCAATGTCATGACGAATTTGCCTACGGGATCTCCCATTAGAAACGAAAAAGCGCTAGCTAGCTAGTGCGCTGAGTAAGGCCAAGGACCAGAAAGCAAAATTCTCGTGTAAACCAAACAACGCCGGCTGGCCTCAATGAGGCGTGGAAGAACAGTTCAAGACTAGAAAGGGTCAAAGAGTCAAGCATCGAGTAGCATCAAGAAGCAGAAAAAAAAAACAAGCAGAAGAAAAGCAAAAACGCCGTTTTGATCTTTCCCAGACAAAATCAAACCAGTTACGCCAATAGAACCCCCAGTCGAACCATGCTGTGTGGTATGGTAGATCATCCCCAGTGATGATCAAGGCCATATGAAAAGGGTATATATCCTTGAGTGATCGGATTGAAGCGAAATGCCCATCGGGCTCGTTGGTTGGTTCGTGTAGTCGTCAAAAGTGCCATCAGTCGCTCTTGTGCGAGTATCCATACATGTCGAGGCTCGTCTTCCTCAACAAAAAACCCATGTTCTCGTGATGGGTGTTACATGACATGTCGTGAAAATGATGTTGCTATATCCCACAGATGCTGATGACGCTGAAAATGAAAGCCGTGAAAAAGCAAGGTGCCGCCCGATGTTGACGCCGGATCCGTATGATGATTAGTAGAAAACAAGAAGAGAAGGCGGCGGAGGCGGCGTTGATGGCTTCGTCGAGTTATTTACCGAATGTCGAGTTGAAAGGGTTTGAAGCGGCCTCCTATGGTGGCGCATCGCGGGCATTTCCTGCGAGCACCCTGCTCACCCATCAATACGTCGACGCATGCCTGACAGAGACCGCAAATGCACTCGGTGCAAGCATACGATTCTCGTAAGAACGAGACACCCTGGCAGGCGGCGCAATATATCTGCGTGTTCTGAGAGGAGAAGCTGGGAGATGAATCGGACAGGCCCCGGGACTCGATGTGGAAGTTGTCTCCGCTTTCGCCGCTCTCGACCGACGGGAACGGATCGGGGGCTTCGGCATTGTAAGATGGGGGCGTAAGGGCTTGTTGTAGAGGGGACGCCTGGTAGCTCGTGAAGGCATTGTGGGGGAATGGCGGCAGTGATGCACGGGGAATGGAAACGGGAGATTGAGGTACCTGGGTCGTCAGGCGTGGGTCGAACATGGAAGGGAGTTTCAGACTCACTGGAGTTCTGTCCTCATCAATGTCTTCCGTTGCCGAGGCGGCCGCATCGATCAGGTCCTCCCAGCGCTTGCCAAAATCAGTCGTTGGCTCGACCGAAAGGGCTTTTCTGTCGGCGCCGCCCGGCATGAGGAGATTGGGGTTAACGTCATTCTGAATTCGACGGAGCCATTCAGCAGCAGCACCCTTGGACTTCCTTCTGTGGTGACTCCTTTTAGATATGGACTGCTTGCGCGAACGATTGGGATCTAGGGATCTATGCAGCGGCGGAAGAGTAGATGATCGGCCCGGGGGCGAGTTGGCCATAATCGAAGGTAAAATCTCACGGCGCCGGCTCGGATCAAGGCCAGAATACGGCATGCTTGTAACATCGGCATTTGTCAAGTGTATAGGCGGCAACTCGACCGATGTTCTCGGCCTGCCGCCTTCGTGATCTGAATGCCAGTCCTGTGAAATACAAATTCCAATCAGCATCTGCGCGCGCAAGTGAACGGCAGTTTCCACTCACCCCTTCAGACTCCCATCCATGCTCGCTCTTGTAGCTGTGCAGCTGCGCCAGAGCGGCTGCGGCAGGATACATGGCGGCCCCGCCAGAATACTCATCGGGGTGTCGCGGGGTGCCGGGCGCGCTGGATTCATCTCGGCGGTAACCATGCGCAGGTCCTTTGTTCTGATTCAAATGCGCCGGGGCAGAGGTTGGCTGGGTTGTCGGTCGCGGTGGGGTGTTGATCATGAGCAGAAAGCTCTCCTCGGTTGCAGGCAGCTTGGCGATGTAGTGCTCTGGATGCGCTCTCCGAATATGCTCCTGCATTGAGCGGTACCTCTTCTCCTGCAGTCGGGAGCCTTGTCAGCGCGGGCTGCGGTGTCGAGATCAGACGGGAAGACTTACGCCAATGCAGCGCTTCCTGCAGCTGGAACCATCTTGATTGTGAAGCGGGCAGACAACCTCATTGTTGGCGTCGGTAATCGAAAAGGACGATGTGAGAGAGGACCTAGGAGGCATCTTGAGATGCTAACCCCACCATGCGATGTCGAGGGGCTCTGGCGGGGAGGTGCTCTCGGGAGGTCGAGTCGATAGGCGATGATAGCGATAGCGACGGGCAATTGCGGTGCTGATAAGAAGTGAAGCCAAGCAGGCAGTGCGTGTCGCTGTGCTGCGGTTCAATTGAGAGGTCGAGAAAATGCAAGTGCGAAGCTGTTACATTTGGACCTCTTGATTACAAGCTGGAAAAAGAATGTTTCTGGGTTTGCGCTTCGGAGGAGAGAGAGCTCCAAGCTCCTTCTTGCAGGTGTAACAAGAGGTGTTTCGAAGAATGGGCGGGCGGTGGTGGCAATTCCCCTGGGCCTTGGATGGGAGCAAAGACAATGGATGGAACAGCTCGAAGGGAGAGGGGCGGGGATCGAAGCGGGGACCGCCCTCAACATCAAGCAATGAGAGCCAAGCACCCCCCAGCACCAAGGATCAGCGAGCAGTGACACGGTGCCGACTTTCTCATTGATGGCTATTGAGCCATGTGCGGAGGTATCTCTGGCGTCTCCCGCTCCGGAAGCAGCTCTCATTGTTCACGCCCTCTGCTACCTGTTTAGTCCAACCCGTCGTCGGCCAGACTGCCGTGCGTCGCAAACCCCCTCAACGGCGCCCTGAGCCCAGTCTCTGTAACAAGTACCAGCTAGCAGACACAGTCTGAACAAGCCACGCTTACTGTACCGGGGTAGGATCGCCTCCGCGCACATCCCGGAGCTGGAGGTGTGGGATGGGATAACGAAGACGGGTCAAGTCCGCAGCTGCTGGCGTCATGTCGTCAAGGCAGACAGGGGAAAGGCATTCTTTCTCGGGAGTCAACATGGCAGACAAAGCTGCCATCACGCCGTGCGAAGACATGCGAATGCATCAACTAATCCTCGTGGTGCAGATTCAAGTTGGGATGCCCAGGACTCTTGACCTTGAACCTGGCAAAAGGCTTCTTAGTCTCTCGAGGCGGTCAGGTCAGGTGGTGTCAGGCGCCTCGACGTCTTTCCAAGGTAGGATGGCCAGAACAAGCGGCGGCTGGGATGATGCGAGAGGCGAGCCTCCGCCCATGTCTGTTTCTAGCCAACAGAAACCGGTTGTTTGAGCTCCGTGGTTTTCTCTCAACTCACTCAGCTCAGCCACAGGTAGTTTCCTTCAAGACCGATAGATACGGGTTGTATGGATGGACACCTTTCGTATCGGACAGCTGAAGCACCAGTGGGACGAGACTTTGTTCTGTTTAATCGCCGCTGAATATGACTGACACGGGTTGCTGACAGACTTGACTCGGGTCGAACAACGGGTGACGGGCCTCCCGGACGCGATCAAGAGGGGTGGGGTGCTTGTCGAGGAAACGAGAAAAAGTGCTCGAGTTTCGAGAAGAGAGCACATGCGTCGACATGATTGGACGCTGGGACAGCCTGGAGCTGGGGAAGAGCTGGGGACCTCTGCCGAGCTACCCCCATGCAAGGAAGCTTGCCTGGCGAAGCTCCCCGAAAAAGACGGCAGCAGACAGAGCTGTGCTTTTTGGGACAGACGCCGTCCAATGGAACCTTGGAAAGCTCTCAAGATCCCGTGCGTAGTTGGTATGCCTGTGCCCATCCTACCAAAATAGAATACACGGTGTAGTGGTGTGCCTGGCTCAAACAAAGCGAGATGTGATATTTCATGCATAAACAACAAATCTCTTCGACACCCGATATCCTCGACAACTTTGACTCGACAGTCACAAAACGAATGGCAAATGCAGGGGTCCCTAGTTAGACTTTAGGTGTTGATTTAGAGGTGGGTCTGCGGGACAGTGGATAACCAGACTTGCGGGGCGGCTTTTCACTTTGCCCCTCCCTTTGTTATCGGGTTTATCGATTTTTTGCGATACGTGCTCGATAAGAAATACTTTGAGCTCTCTCCAATGTAAACATCCAATTTGAGCATTGGCGGATCACGGATTATCAGTATATCTCCATTCCTCGCTGAGGATACCGGAGTAAGATTCTCCAAAGGTGGATTATCAGCCCAACAGCCATTGTTTTTCCAGTTTGGAACCAGCCAGGCTTTCCATGACAGGTGCAGCTGTTGCCCCTCGAAACCACCAGAGCCACAGGTCTTGGTGGCAACCTGGAACTAGAACACGATCAATGAACCGAGGAAGTAGAGATGAGCTCTTGAGATGCTTGGCAGTGCGAGTAGGCTAGTCAAACCAACGGAAACGAACAAAAGCCCCGTCGAAGCAAATCTTATCGACTCAACGTCACGAGATTGATCTGCAGGCGCACCACAAGTAACCGCTTGTGAGACAATGCTTGATTCTAGCCGCCTCACTCTTCTCGGTACTCGGCACCCATTGTCTGATCTTGCTGATTTTTGCTCTGTTGCGTTGTTGATCGGAAGATAAGTAGAAGACTAGGTATGGACAGTCAAAACCTGAATCTGGCGAGGTTATACTCCTCAAGTCTCAAGGCCTTCGAATATTAAACGAGACGACACGCAAATTGTTCGATCTCCCCAAGTGGCAAGCATGGGCTAATTGAAGAGGAAGCTTCTCGATGCCGTAGGCATTTTCGGCGAGCTTGCCAGGCCTGTGTGCTATGGTTACCCCAGATTCCGCACAAGGCGTATATTCCACAGCTCATCCTCATCAATATATCGTACGGCCATCGTTGGACAATTGGAATGCTCATATTACACCTACCGGATGTGTTGTCACGACTCTATCTCACAGGTACCCTTCCATCCCCCAGCTTTGTATCGACCGATGTTAAGATATCAAAGCCGCAATGGTTGGACACATAAACAGAACAGAATTTAGTGAAGGACAAGGTGGTGACCAGCCTTTGAGCTTACTTGGCCATAATGGCCTTTTCAGGTATCACGGTATCACCTTTGACCATCGAGGACAAACATGCCAGATCCCGCTGGCTTCGCTATAGCTATCCCAGTTGCCGTTCTATGACCCTGTCCACCATGACCACCACCTTGGTTCGAGGCTATCCACTTCCGAGCTTCAAACTTTTATCTGGCACCGTTGGTTGTTGATTTAACGCTACCGGACCATGAGCGTTGAGCCAAGTCGTGTTCGCCAGGTTGAGCTCTTATCGATAGAAGCTCAATGGCTGTCACTATCCAACACCTCAACAGCGACGCCACGTTCTTGTTTACCTTTGAGCCCAGAAGTTATCAACACAGCCAGGCCGTCCCATCCAAGAGCCCGAAGCCTTTCCGGATCCTTCTAGACCCGTGGATCACCGGGCCAGCCAAATTCATACACCCAAAGCTAGCTAAAGCAACTCACAGACAGCCACCCTGTATCTTGTCTCTCCTCGAGCTTGCCGAACCAGACCTAATCATCATCTCCCATCATAGCTCCAAACACTGCAACGAAGCTACTCTCCGGCAGCTCCCTGCCATTGGAACAAAAACGATAATTCTCACAACTACACCCTCGGCCCGTAAGATCAAGAGTTGGAAATACTTTGAGAAAAGCAGGGTCAGAATCCTGCCCAAATGGGAACCTCCAGAGTCAGGCGACCCAAAGACACCAAATATTTTTCGATTCACAGTTCCATCCACACCTCCTGGCGAGCCAGGAGAAGTCACAGTAACCTTCATCCCCCAAAAGCACGATCTCTTTGGGTTACGCTACGCAGTAGGAATCACCTACCGACCCCCATCACCGCAGTTATATCAGCTTCCACTCCTACCAAAGCTTCGTAGCAAGTCCCAGTCCAGCCTGAGAAGCACCCGATCAGCAGCTCCCAGCCCACAACAACAACAACACTCGTCACCGCCCCCTGACGACAGACCCATCAGCATCCTCTACGCACCCCATAGCATCTCCTATTCAGCCATCCACTCCTACGTGACCAGCCACCTGGTATCAGAAGCCGCCCTCCCTCTGACAGTCCTGCTCCACCCATTCAACACCCATCACGAGGTGCCATTTTCCAAACCCCGTGATACCGTCCCATCATCAGGAGTAGAAATAGCAACTAAACTAGCCGCCAAAGTCTGGATCAGCGCCCACGATGGCGACCTAGTTCACCGTGGTTTCACCAGCAAATTCTTTACCAGGATCCAAAGAAATCCACACAGCGAGGACCATATCAGAAACTTTCTTGCCCAAGCAGAGAATGGAGCAAACAAAACAACTGTCGTGGATCTCGAGAGCGGTGAAAAGACCATCATTGAAAGCACGACTAGCAAGAATGGCACTGTAGATGAAAGGGAACCACGTCGCAACGAGCAGGAACGGCAACAAATCGAGAACAACAGCACACTCGATGAAGAGTGTGAGAGCTGTCGGAAGGGTGCCAGCAAGGTGGAGGAAGATCAGAGTCAGAATCTGCCAAAAGTTGGCCTGTCAGACTCTGGCAAAGGCCAGGTCCAGGCCGAGATGTTGATGGGGTCGTGGGAAAGGTGCAACTGGCGGTCGAACTTGGAACTGTTCTTGAAAAAGGAAGAGGGTGGTCAAGGTGGCAGCCTGACAAAACAGAGGAGTCTTTTTGATAGTTAGTGAGGTGGACTTTATGAAAGGAGTAATTGCTTTCTTTTTTGGTAGCCACATAATCTTTTGATAATGATAATCTTCACATCAACTAGGTATCACTCCATCTTATTCAGTGTATCAATTCTTGCTGTTGTTATTTCACGAGTCAAGTTCTGTCGATGAAGCAAAGCAATAGCTATATGTCTTGAGTCCTCATCTTGCTTGCTCGCCTTGCCCGTTGACCTCATGAATAACGTAGAGAAAGAAAAAAAACACCAAAGCAACGAGATGATCAACCACTTCTTTGCCCGTGTTGAAAAAAGCTCTTAAACCATCGAAAAAAAGCCAAACAAATGGAGAGCATGCTATGCCTCAAAGCTACACAAAGATTAAAACCTCCCGCCCACATTACCCACCAGCATATCTGTCTTGACAGAGATTTACCGCAACTGCCTCAAAATCTCCGTCAAAAAGTCCTCAAAGCTCAGCGTGATATACCCATCCCGATCCTCATCATACTTCTTGAACACATCCGTCATCCTCTTGAGAGAAATACAAGCCTGTACAAACAAATCAAAGCTCATCATCCCTTCCCCTCTCTTATCATACGTCTTGAACAGAATCTTGATGAACCCGTCGCTGAGGCGGTACCTAAACGCCACCAGCGCGCCCTTGAATTCCTCCAGAGAGATGCCTCCTGACCGGTCCGTGTCGAACCGGTCAAAGAGCGTGCGCCAAGAGGCGAGGAAGGACCAGAGCCCGCAGAACTCTTCGAACCCGATGGTGCCCGAGCGGTCAGAGTCGAACATGCGGATCATCATGCGGACGGTTTGGGGGTCGAAGGCGGTCCAGTCGCCGTTGACGAGGGCGGCGGAGAGTTCTTTTTCAGAGAGCTGGCCGGTGCCTTTGACTTTTGTTAGCTTAGGTAGTTGGATTGGAGGGGATATCCAGGTAGGAGCTCACCATCCTTGTCGACGGCTCGGAAGAGAGGGAGTAGAGTCGGGTCAGCGGCTCCATCGCGCGGGGCGGGACTCGGAGGTGGCCGGGAGCTGGCAGGGGGCCGGGTCTGTTGAACCGGGCGCCCCTGGGTAGCTGTCGGAGGGGGACTCATGCCACCGTACCGGTCCGGAGGCGGAGCGTGTCGTGGGGACAGTCGGCCGGCCTGGTCGTAGCGGTCGTAGTGTGAGTTTTTGTGCTCGATCGGGCGAGGCGGAGGTGGCTTGTTTTCGTATCGGGAGGATGGCGGGGGATCCTGATAAGATGGCGACTTTGGTCCTTTCTGATACGAAGGGGGGTGGTTGGTTAGCTTCTTCCACGTCTGATGCTGGAAGGGTAGGGATGCTCACTTGTTCTGGCTCCGCAAACCTGAAGGAGAGAAAACAATGTATCAGCAAAACAATACGATTATCAGGTGGCGGCGATGTGAGTGATGGAGGGGGAGGGAAGTGTCAATATGGTGGGGTTCCCCTGGCGCAAGCGCAAACCAAGAAGCCAACAAGAAGTCTTGATAACGGTGGTTTCGCGCCGGCGCGTGTCTCATGCATGCAGCAGCACTCACCTGGGGAGCTCATCTGGGTTGTAGGATCGGTTGTAGGCCATCTTTGCAAGGAGGTGGTGGTTTGCGACTGGAAAAATAAGATCGCCGCTGGTTGTTCTCCTGAGTGTGTCAGGTTTGAGGGTTGGTCGGTGGGGAGGCTGCAGTGGGAGGTCTTTGCGAGGGGTTATTAAGTAGTGTAATGTTCTCGTACTGCGCCAGGTGTTCAGGGTGCTCAGCCGCAGTTAGGTATGTCTGGAAAACAAGGCTTCCTTCCTTCACAGTCACTGGTGTTTTCTACACGAGCAGTGCCAACTGATGAGCCCAGAGAAAGGTTGGGACGAGACTGGGTGATATTACTTTACTTTCAGTTGCCCCTTATTCGACGCCGAGCGCTTGTGTCTTGTTCCACCAAGTGCTGGAGCGGTGCCCGATGCAGCGAAATGGTAGTGGGGATTTTACGGTAATTCTGCAGTATGAGATGTAATCATGGGAATCCGTCCCCTTGGCGCTGGAAAAAGCCACTCGGTGACGTTTCGTCGGTGCCGGTTCCGGTCGTGCAGTTACTACCCAGGCCGATTTCACAGCGCTGTTCAGCCCACACTCGAAACCTTGAAGGAATATGTACTGTCTATAAGATTGGACAGGCACGAAGTTTAATATCCTAATTTATCTTAACTCTCGTCTTTTCCTCCTATCTACAAGACGCAGATTACGAAGACGATGAGGTGGTCCAGTTGATCAAATTCCCTGTGGTCAGAGCGTCACAAGGGTCCATCACCAGGGCTCTCTCGGTGGGGTCATCTTTCACTGTGAGATCTGAGGGTTTCCACCCAGCTTCTTCGAGAAGGCTTGCTTCCACAAATCCGGACTAGTCTGGGTTTCAGCATTATCGCAGACGAGTTTGATACCTGCAGCCTCCTTGCTCTGCTTTTCCTTGGGAGTCATCGTCAGGACCTTTTGGGCAGAAACCCAAGAGGCTGTAACGTCAGAGAGTGATAGTAGACCGTGGTACGTGAACTACGGCAGGCGGCATACGGTTGGGGTTACACTTGGTCAATATCGTAGGAGAAAAAGCACAACTCCAAAGCCCAACCTGCGTGCCTGACGAATACACGGATGAGTTGAATGTATGTTGATATCTCCAATGAGGCGATACGCGGACTGAAGCACGCTTGTTGGAGCTCCCGCAGCGGATAGTCCCACAAGCCGAACGGGATCCTCCACCTTTTGACAGGCGCTTGGGAAAGCTGGCACTGGAATTTGACCGCAACTTACCTTATGTAATACCTGAGCATAGCAGCACCTTCCACGCCGGCTTTAATAGTACGGCCGTTGCAGTCGTGGGCTCGGTCTGTGTGTTGAGTGCTCATACCCTTCGCTTAACCCAGTGAAGAGAACATCAAACCAAGAGGAGGACTCGAATTGTCTGATCTCTCCATTGGGTATCAGCTTGTTCTCATACACCACACCACACCACCCCAAGAAGGATCCGACCTACTCCGTGTCGCTGTCAACATGTCGGCCGAAAACCCCCAAGCCGAAGCCGATGAGTTTTGGCTGTTTGGATACGGGTAAGAATCCACACTGCCATTAGAAAGGAGGGACATGAGAAAGAAACCCACCTAACTATGTCTGCTGTAAACACGAGGAGGCTAAATAGTCACTACAGGAGCTTGATCTGGAAACCGCCGCCGCATTTTGGTATGTCCACTCTACATTACCACCTACCTACCTGACCTTGGCCAACTCCACGTACCGATCGATACTGAGAGCCCCATTCTCTGGTTCCGGCAGCCGACGGCAGCTAATTTAGAGCCAAGACAGGAGAATCCCAGGCTGGGTGACAGGCTATGTGAGACGGTTCTGGCAAGTACGTGTGTCTGTGTGTGCCGATGTGTGTCGTGCATGTGTTCTGCGTCGCCTATGTTGTTGCCCTTGCAACCCTCCCGTGCTTCCCACCCCCAGTCGCCTCCCGAGCCTCCCCCTGAGCCTTTTCCCTTTTTCCCCTTCCCTTCCCGCTCCCGTATCCATCACCCCCACAGCTCGGACCAGCACCCTAACAACGTCTCCTACCTACTACATTCGTATGCCTTCCCATCATAATAGCTAACCGTCGCTTATAGGCAAGGTACATTTCTTCCTCCCATCCATTCAATCTTAGCCTCAACCCGGAACCGAACCCATGGTCATAGCTTCTGGTTATTGTTCTCGCTTCTGCCAATTCTTTCTTCCACGTTGTTGTTTATCTCCAATGGCCATGTACCGGGCTAGATAAACAAGCAAACTGGGGGAGACCCGCTGGCTGGCTGGGTGGGTGCCAACTCAACGTCATCCCATCCAATCTCTTCTCATTGACTTGACGCAAGCCCGGCCAGCCAACCGGGCCTCCCTTCTGTTCCCGTGTTTTCCTACCCACCCTTCCTTTCAACCTCCTTCTCTCCCCAACCTTCTCAACCCAGGCGGTTCACTGACCTTCTCCTCTTTCGTCTTCCCCCCTCTACAGCGAAGACCACCGTGGCACCCCCGAAGCCCCAGGGCGAGTCGTGACTCTCATCTCGCGCGAATACTGGGAGCAGTTAACCGACCACCATGACTCCGCCCCCGAAAAAGTCTGGGGAGTTGCCTACCGCATCATCCCCGAGCGCGTCGCCGAGGTGAAGGACTATCTCGACATACGCGAGATCAATGGATACACAATCCACTACACCCCTTTCCACCCAGCGCCCAGCCTCAACCCCAACGACCCGTTGACTGCCCTACCCAAGCAACAGCCGATTCAAACGCTGGTCTACATCGGTACCCCCGACAACGAGCAATTCGTCGGCCCTCAGGACCCCCAGAAGCTAGCCGAGCACATCTATCGCAGCGAGGGCCCGTCCGGGTTGAATCGTGATTACTTATGGGGCCTGGAGAAAGCCCTCAACGAACTCAGTCTGGAAAGTGGTGATGAGCACGTCACAGACTTGTCGAATCGGGTCCGAGCTGTGGCAGCAGCGGCGGCGGAAGGGCAAGGAGTGGTGAGCCAGACTGACAAAGAAAAACAAATCCTGCGTGCTCAATCTCCTGTCAATGTCAGTCCGGAGGTTTCTTCTTCTTTGGAACATCAACATGAGCATCATCATCACGAGTTCAAAAAAGTCAGCAGCATAGACGAGCAAGAAGAGACAGAAAAGACTTCGTGATGGCGAAGTAAACAAACAAAGAACGCGCGCACTCAGAACCAAAAAGAGAGAAAATAAAACCAAGAGAAAACACAGCTACGAGTTTTTTTCCCCTCTTTTCCCATTCATTGTTCCCTCCTTTCCCCCTATTCCCCTGTTTTGATGCTTTTCACATGGCGGCCTTGTCCCACCGATTTCTTCACCCCTTTTAAGTTCCCTGCTCTCGCTGAAGCATCACACACACCAACCCTCTCAACCGCCGGTTCTCGTTCCACTTGTCACACAGGACAGATAACCGCGGCATTAAACAAAAAGGAAACCCATGATATTCCATTCCCCCTGGTTTATAACAATCCCTGTCCCAATACCCCCTATCTCCCAAGCCCACAGCCGTTTCGTCATCATAGTCCCACACACGCACACAAAGCAGAGCACAGCACACACGGGATATCCCTTTCCCAAAAGAAACAAAACAAGAGAACATATCAAAACAGCAGAAAATGCATTCAAAACAAAACTAAACAAAAAAGGCACAAAACAAGAACACGTCCAAAATTTCCAAGGGGCCGCACAGCATAGTTGCGTGCGGGTTGCTCGGTCCTTTCAGACAGAGATCGGCTAGGTATGATAGACAACTGCCCAGTGGCCGTGTCTATTTACCCAACCATCCAAGAAATGGCAGTTAAGAGCAAAAACGTATCGGAAAAGATCGAGCGGGGTATATGTGTTCGTTCTCGAGGAGCAGCAAAAGCCTGATCGTACAGAAAACTTGACGGATGACGGACGGTTTTGGGTATCGGGTTTCGAAGTCATCTTTTAGAAGAAGCTGTTTGGAAGAGAGCCACGGTCTGGCCGATGGGGCAACCTAATATCCTTGACCGGGACCCGGGTTGGGCTGCTGATGAGGTTGACCTTGCTGGGAGGGATCAGGGTATCCGTATGGCTGTTGCCAGGCTAGGGAGACTGTCAGTCATAGTTGTTCTCCGTTATCTTCTTTCCTATCGTCTTACCTTGCGGAGGGGCGGCATAGCCTGCAGGGACAGCTTGGGAATATCCACGTCCATAAGGCTGGGCGTACACATTAGGTGGCATTCCGTACGGTTGCGGGGCGCCGTAGGCAATCGGCATCGGAGAGCCTCCCATCTGAACTGCTCCATACCCACCGCGGCCGAAACCAGGAGCGCCTCCTCGTCCGCCACCTCTGGGACCAGTGTCCGAGGCCTTGTCGACACGGATCTGACGCCCGTCGAATCTGAAAGATGGTTAGAGACTGCAAGGTCAAGGGGTTCGTGTGGGGACCAGGTACTCGATGTTGTTCATTGCAGAGATGGCTTTTTGGGCATCGTCCGGGTTGGTGTACCTGACAAAGCCGAAACCTCTGCTACGTCCAGTGTCGCGATCCTTAACAACAACCTAGAAGGACAGATTAGAGACTGGAGCCATGGGGTTCCCGACCACCAACGCCGATGCTGAAGGGCGATAGTAACAAGGAACAAGAGCCGCACCAAATGAAAGCGCACCACGACATACTGCTTCTTCCACCACGCCGAACTCCTCAAATTTCTGCTTTAGGGTGGCCTCTTCAGTGTGCCATGCGAGGCCGCTGTGTCCTTGGTTAGCCAGTCGCCTGCCGCGGGTGGGGACAGAAGCAGAATCTGCAGTCTATTGGTCCTTTGTCTTACCCAATAAACAACTTGGACATGCTGTCGGATTTCTTGATGCGCTGATTGCACTGAGATGGAAGTCTCTTTCAGAAGACCTAGTGTGTAGTAGACACTAGCGCTCTTTAAGACCAAGTCGAGTTTTTGTTGGAGTGAGTGCGAGTCTTGGTGAGGAAGAAGAAGGTGAGGGTTGCTTGGAAGGGAAGAGCGGGGGCCAGGGGCTAAGTAGCACTGAATGATGCCTGCTGTTTGCCTCCAAAGAGTGTGGGTGAGAAAGAGACACTCCGAGAATGGATGACTCCCCTTCTTAACCGGCGAGTGTCGGAGGTGGATGTCGAGAGACGAGTGGCTCGATGATTTCAGCCGGGCAAGCAGTCTGTTTTCGATAAAATCAAGCCTTTGGTTCCTCCAAGCGAGAATGGGAGGATGGCAAGGGGAAGGACCGACAGTGGCCCAGGGAACAGTGGGGTGTTAGCGAAGTTGTGTTATGTGGTATGGGTCAAGGGTTCTCCAAAGATGTTCTGCGGTGCCGGTTGGTTGGTGGGAGATGGCACTCGGGGATGAAGGACCAGAGCCGCTGGCAGTTGATGCTACCCGTCTTATATGCCAGTGGCTATTCCTGGGGAAGGACCCAAATACCGCTTCTGCCTTGGCCGCGTTTTGGTCCATGACACAGGACCGTTGTCGTGAGCCGACGTCGGTCGCTCCCGTGCATCTTGTTGCTGCTGCCCCGGTTGATATTTTGTCAGGCATAATGATGGGAACATGGTTATGTTCCCAGACAAGCATCAAACATACCAAAAGAACCGCAACCCCAGGACGGCTTTCGCTACGGGTGCCTGCCGCATGGAGGAGTGTGTAACATGTGTCGTTTGCACATAGAAGATCTGAAGAAGAGTCCAAACACTCCATACGAATACGCCGTGGCTCCTCATAGCTGCCCATGAGCTAGAGATTAGGATTGGTCAGAGTTTAGTCGTGAGATCCTTGAACAACGTCTCTCAGATCAGAGGACTGCCAAAACCCCACCTCACTGCCACTGATGACCCCCTGGTACTGTTGCAGCTGCTAGCTCAAATACTGACCCTGGCCTTGGATGTCTGTCCTATGAAGGGAAACCGCCTTGGTTTCGTCACCCTTGTTGCTCCTGCCCGCTGGGGAACTATCTTGCCTTGCCCAGAGATATGCCCAGGAAGGTTGTTTCTAGCTCGTGATCCAAGTTTTCTCCGATGCTGATCTCCTGAGCCCATCTACGTCCTAGCGGTGGGCCCGTTGACGAAGGCATTGGTGATGATTTTGCCGGCATTAGCAAATATGCGACTTTATTATGCATTTCCTTCCATCCTGGGTTGCCCAAGTGAAAGGACAGCCTAGGGCTTCACTCCAAAGTCCGGTTTCCCATGAACAAAGGTAAGAGCAGCAAACGGGTGCTGGAAACAGATCCGAAAACCCCTGTCATCTTGGATCGCGGCCCTGTGGAACGGCTATCGATGGCAGGAAACAAGCCTGGAAACACACAAAACCCTTGCTGTGTTTGGTGTAGCGTGCGCCTAGCAGCTAAGAAACCGTTTGGCGCCCGCTCTACGCTAGGCCTATCCGTGGACCCGCTCCTCTGTGGTAAGTGAAGAGCTCCTGAAGTTCTCCTGGAGAGGGGGGCCAAACCGGCCACCTCCGTAAACAAATTTTCAGGGCCACGATGATGCGTTCGATACAACTCCATGTGCATGCCTCCATCTTCTGTGCGCAGCATTCGAGTCCCAATAGAGATTCCCAAAGCCAGGATCGGCTAGGGTGCAACGAGTCGTCCATAGAAGGAAAGTGGATATCAGCATGAAACGTGATTGAATGACCCAACAAGATGCGAAACTTCACAGCATTTCGATCGCAGTGCAACCTCGACCGATCATGAAACCCATTGTCAACCCCTCGATGACCGCGTTCATATTCGGCGCTCAAGCTCACGATGAGAGCGTTCTTGCACCCACGTGTCTCTCGCAGCAAATACCACCTGACAAGATGTTCGTGGGCGATCCAGCTTCCAGAAAGTAATCCCTCCAGTCGATCTTGACGGTATAGGTTTGACTGATCACACTGCAGCAAATCGGGCAAACGGGTCGGAGTGGACTGTTGGACGCAAAGATGCCGATGCCTCTTGGAGCTATGAACGACGGTGCCTCTGCAAATTCCCACACAAAAGGAAGCATGAAGCAGAGCTTTTGATGGCCGGTCGTTATACCCTTCTTGATCTCTCTGCATGTGTGGTCTCGGGGCGAAGGAGATAGTTGAGGCGCGTCGTCTCGACACGCGATATGTTCCGCTGGTCCAGGCTTGGCAACGGTACCTCTTGCTAGGCATTGAAGCCATGATGCGACCGCCTCAAGTGCTACCATAGGATGTCTTTCAATAGCGGATGAGCAGTCCCATAGCTTGGTATACTGCGGTACACTATCCTAAGTGTCGATCATCCCATTAACCGCTTCGTAGCCATCCAGGTCAGGGCGCAGTTGACCCAAGCTCCAAAGCTCTCCCCAAGGAGCTTTCGTTGCGGGGAAGTGGCATCATAGCTTCTTGCATGGGGACAGTGAAGGAAACGATCCTGGTTGCGAGGATCGGCCCATGTCGATTGAAACGCAGCGCAACTCATCACCTGGAGACGGGTGATGCGGTCCTCTGGAATTGCTCGTAAGCGCATATATTCTACACGGGTCCCGACAAGCCGTCATATGTGGGTGTGCTGGTACGTCAAGATAAAGCTGCTCTGGGACCCACCACCGGATGGGTTTGGTGAATCACGGAGCCGGAACGTCCCTGCAAGTGAACTAAACAGGGAAGGCGAGCCATCAAACGGTCGTCCCACTTCGGCGAGGCTTCCCACTGGCTGTTTGCTGAGGTGCATATTCTCGGCTTGGCATGGGTTTGGACTGCATGGTTCCTCTGGCCAGTGCTCGGTCTTGACTGTCCATGATTTCCCAATTTCCCGGCCGGTTGTCGGTATTGGAACCAGGATGGAGAGATACCTGGCTGTCAACCATCCAGAGTCCTGTGCAGGGTCGCCAAGCTGGGCGATGATGGCGGGTGGGCACAACCGAAGCTTGACCACTCGCAGACTCCCGAGAAGCATCCCGAGATCTTGGGAGTCCGGCTGGGTCTGGGGAATACGTGCGCAAGGCGGGAAAATAATGATGATATTTAGCCGTGGTGATGCCATATTTAGATCTGCGGAAGACTTAACGATGGATGTAACCGAAGGTTAAAGTGATTTCCAACTCGCTGCTCAGCACTCTTGACGTGTGGAGAAGGTTGCTTGATCCGCAACAGGGGTTGAGATGACGGAAGGATGGACGAGAAGTCCAGGTCGATGGAACTTCACGGCCAAAGACAGTAGACTGCATAGAGGTGATGGATAGAACAGGTAAGAGAGACGTTTGTGCACAGACATTGGGATCGAGTTGGGACTTGATCGCCTTTGCTGGCGGCTCCTTCCGACTACGATGTAATGTAGGTACCGTACCTTCCAGGTCGGGTCCAGGCCGTGACAACTGAGTCGGACCCCGCCAGCGCCTACCACTGGCATCATCGGAGAATGTCAGGAAGTAGCAAGGCATGATGTGCATCACTCAGAACCTCCCGCCGGGATAGCTCGGTACGGAAAGGGATACTCTATCTTGCAATCTTGTGCCTTTCCCTGGCCTTGTTGGCCCCGGCGGATTTGTCATGGATGACGACCTCTTATGGATGACAGAGGTGGCGTCGAGAAAGAAGAAGCATAATCATCGAGTCAGCGACGATCGTCGACGCTCTGACCGACCCGAACGAAGCAGGCACACGAGGGACACGAAAGAGAGGTCGCATGATCGCAGCCGACACACCGACGCAGTCGAGAGGCCCCTGAACTATGCAGGGAACCGTCACCTTCCGGAGGATAGAGCGGACCCTAGCGAGCGGGTTCGAGCTTGGGTTCAGCGGACACAGAATCGTCATTCTCATCGCTCCCTTCCCACGGCGCCAGATAGTGACGAAAGGTTGCGACGTACTTCCTCCCCAAGATATCGAGGCGCCGATATCATCAGAGGCAAGAAAAGGGGGAGATCTGTCTCGCGCAGCCCCTCGGTGTCTTCGGGCCATGGTTTCGATGGTGGACGAGTTGAATCTCGCTTCGAGAAGAGGCGCCGGTACAAAACCCACGAAGACAAATATGAATACAAAGGGGACGTAGACCGCAAGAAACAACCAAGCAAAGAGTTGCGTGTAGAACCAGGTCAGGAGGCGGCCTCAAGGATGGTTGTGGATCGTCACCAGACAACCCGAGTCCCAGTAAGTCCCACCAGCTGTGAAGCAAATAAAGAGACAAGTGTAATTAACAAGCCATAGGTACGTGTCATAAACACTGACAATCACATGAGATTTCCTGATCTTAAGTCCAAGCGAGGTTGGTTGCGGACGTCGACGCGATGAATGTTGGCTGACAAGACTAAAGCTAGCGGATACCTCCACGCCAACTACGTCCCAGAGCCCCGGCACTCCTCCAGTTCCAGCAAGCTTCTCGAAGACCGCAATCATTCTGGTCATCATGCTCATATTATTCCTCCGAGACCATCACGACAATATGTCCCCACTCATTCACGGGAGCCTCAACCCGATCTGAGGCAAGACGCTTCCTACTTTTCAAGCTCGTCTAGAACTAGCAGCGTTGCATATGAGCAAGAAAGAAAACGTCATCACTTCTCTAAAGAACCGAACAGTCATGGACGCACCTTTCCCATCAATGGTCTGCCAGGTAGCAAATCTATGAACCACCCAGGGGAGCCAGACAGCCACGGCAGACTCTCTGCGGAAAGACATCAAGGAGCATCACCACCAGTACAGTTGGCAACTCCTTTGGCGAAAGACCCTTTGAAACATAGGGGTACTGGTGCTGTACCTCCCACCCCTCAGCATGTTGTGACGGTCGTGCTACCGAGGTATAAAGACGTGGAGACGCAGACCGATCCATCTCTGCTGGCTGGGTTGCTCAGACCCATTGCCGATGTTGCTAAGGCCCCGGATCAACCCGCAAACATTGCCAGCCAGGTCAACCGCGGTCATGAGATACAGAGAAGAATCCAACTCCTTCCAGACAGTCCCTACCCTAACACCAAGCCGCCCCTTATCAATGCGTTGAAGCACGAGCCTTCACGCCAACGTCATGAACCGCTGAACAAGGAGGTTCAGGCCTATGCACCTGAACAAGCCATATGTCGGGTTCAAGATTCTGACGAACGAACATACCTAGAGGGGCTTGTGAGCGACCTTAATGCTCCCATGCAATCTCAGCGCTATGCCCAAGCACCAGTCCCCTATTTTGCCCGTGGAGGAAGCCAACCGCGGTACCTTGGACAATATCACACGTCCCATTTCCTGCCGCTCAGTACCAGCACCTCTGCCGATGATGTACGAACTGATCAACGGCTCAGTGATCTAGTTCAACGGCACGAAGCTCCTTCGCCTCCAAGGACTATGATGAGCTCTCAGCAGCTTGCGCAGAGACTCGGTCACAGGGTACGGTTCCAGGAGCCCGAATCAACTTTCCGCAGGCTGGAAGAACCCTACATGGAAGACATAGACGATTTTATCAAAAGGATAGAAGAGGAAGATCTTGGGGACTTGAGCGATGTTGAAGCCGGAGGAGAGTATGTCATTCCGACCAAAGCTGAAGAGTACGACGGCCTTGGAGAGCTTAAGCCCATTGTTAGCATCGAGAGTGCTGCTGAAGATTATGATACCGAAGTCCTCATGGGTTCTAGGCGTAACGGCGTAGTTGGGGATGAAAACTCGGGACCTGGAACTCCAGGGCTGATTTCTAGGCTACCTGTGAGCATATCAACGAGTCATTTGGTACAAGACGGAGCGGATTCATTGTTAACGGGCAGATTGTCAAGAGCTGGACAGGCCATGGAACTTGTGGGACCTGGGCAGTATAGAAAATTATACGAAACTTGATTGCTTTCCGCATTCATTCACTTTCTACTCTGGTTCTTGACCTTGCCATTTATTCTTCAGCCCATCCACATCAAGGCCACATTTCTCGGCCTTTGCGACCACGAAATGAGCCTTCCCAACCACAGGGGCGTCGATCATCTTGCCATCCATTGTCCACGCTCCTCTCCCAGCAGCCTGAGCCTTTGCATCCGCGATCACCACCCTGATCGCCCACTCAACTTCCTCTTTGTTGGGTGCAAACATGCGTTGCACAACCTCTACCTGGGTGGGATGTATACATTCTGTTTTTTTTTTTCACTTTTCAGCATCTGCTGCTCAAATGAGTGCGAGGAAAAAAAATAAGAAAAAGAAAACTTACGCTTCCCGTTGAACCCCACCTCTTTCCCATCTCTGCACTCCTCTTCCAACCTCGCTTTTCCTTCTTCGCCCTTGTACGAAGTACAAACCAGATCAATGGTGCTACTCAGCTCAAACGCCCTCGCCGCCGTGGCGATCGCGCTTCTCGCGTACAAGAACTCCCGGAGACTTGGGGTGCGGGTCAAACTGAGATCCAAGGCAAAGTCCTCCGCTGCAAAGATCAACCCGTCAAGGTACCCTTTACCTGCTTCGCAGATTTGCTTCAGGTCCATGACTGCCCTGGCGGACTCGATCAAGGCGATGAGCTTCTTTGGTGGCTCATCTTGGTTGGATACTTGCCGGAGGATGTCAATTACGAAAGTGAGGTCTGACGGGGAGTTGACTTTGGGGATGACGATTGCGGAGAGGGTGGAGGAGGGTAAAGGGGCGAGGGTGGTTAGGTCGGAGAGGGCGTAGGGGGTGGAGATGGCGTTTATTCGGACGGCGAGTTCGCCTATGTTTGAGGGCTTGGATAGGGAGGAGAGGTGGGAGAGGAGGTTGGTGCGGGCGGTGGGTTTGAGGGAGGGGGTTACGGAGTCTTCGAGGTCGTAGGTTATGTTGTCTGTGGGGTGGGGGAGGAGGAGGGACTTGGAGAGGAATTTTTGGGAGGAGGATGGGACTATGGGAGGGTGTTAATGTGAGCAAGATCGGTGAGGTGGGATGAGGGGGGAACAGACCGTATAAGAGTGCCCGGCGGAGGGTTGAGGTGGCTGACATCTTGTGGTGGTTAGGTGAGGTCGAGGCTCACGCAAGGGTTGTGAAAGCCGTTGTTGAGATGCTGAGGGTTGGATGTGTGAGATTCAGTGTATGAATCTCACAATATCTGAAAGAAAGACTAATTGCACAACGCTAGCACTCGAAATATCATAACCGAAGATACAAATAACAGAACAACCCTTGAAATATCTCACTTCCCCAAAAGGAAAGCAAGTATGGTGTAAGTGGTGAAGCGGGGACAGGATAATCGATGTTGGCTCAGTAGCCGAGAAGGGGGGCCGGTACAAGCCATTTGGCAGCTGCCAAACCGCCCTCACAGCTGCCAATTTTATTCAGGAGCCTGGACCCCGTTGACGTACCACGTAATGCACTAACAACACCTAAGCCAATGCAAGCAACAGCTCCAGAGACACCACCCACCACCCACCACCAAAAGAAGATAGCTATCAACGATCACCATCCCACCAACGCCGGCGCAACGGGATCGAACATACGCACACGCATACGGCATACGATTGAAAGATGGAACAACCCCAACCAGCGCCAGGCTCCCTGAGCTGGCGATTATCCTCCCACCCCATAACCCTCCTGACATTCCTAGGCTTCCGAGTCTGTAAGTCTTCAGCAATCTTCCGCCTTCCCACCTGTCGCATTCCCTCCTAACCTTGTCTATGCAGCAAGCTTGCTAGTCTACCTCTTCGGCCTCCTCTTCACCGACAACCTCGTCATGATCTTCATCATCACCATCCTCCTCCTCGCCGCCGACTTCTACTACCTCAAAAACATCGCCGGCCGCCGCCTGGTCGGCCTCCGCTGGTGGAACGAAGTCGACCCCTCCACGGGGGACTCCCACTGGGTGTTTGAGAGCAGCGAGCCGGGGACAAAGGTGATCAACGCGACGGACAGCCGGTTCTTTTGGATTGCGATTTACGCCCAGCCGCTGTTTTGGATTGCGCTGGCGGTGGTGGCGGTGTTTAGTTTCAAGTTTATTTGGTTGCCTCTTGTTGGTATGTATCCCTTGTTGATTGCCGAGGGTATGAAGGATTGGAGTGTGCTGACAAGGTGGTGGTAGCAATTGCGCTAGTGTTGACGATCACGAACTCGCTTGCTTTTTCGAGGTGCGACAAGTTTAGCCAGGCGTCAAATATTGCGGGGAGCGCGTTCAATGGCGGGAATTTGGCGGGGAGCATTGCGAGTAACATGGTGGGGAGGTTCTTCTCGAGGTGATCAGTCATGTTGAAGTATAGGGTGCAAGTGTTTCGGGGGAAGCGGTTTATTATAAGAGACCCGTGTTACAGCTTTTGGGTTGTGGAAAGTGTATGATTACGAGGGCGCAGGCATTGGCGTTTTGGGAATTGGGCTGGCAGGGCCGTTTTGATTATGGATATTTTGTGGTATTATAAAGTTGATGCTGGAAGCGCATCTGAGCTTCTTATGGGCTTGGGGAATGGAAAAATGGATTTGTGTTCTCTGAAAGACAGCATCAGAGTTGTCAAGAATGGGTGATATGGTAATTCTAATGCGGAGCAGCATTGGTTCCGGCAAGGGAGTATGTGTTGAGAGGAGATAGATCATTATCACAGATGAAGAGGACTGATAGTGGTTAATGTTCTCTCACGAGTCTCTCTTCGAACGAATGATGCGCAATGCTATGTGCAAACAACCCCCCAACCGCCATTTCCGCATCTCCTCCTCTTCCCCGTGTATAACTCCATGATGCGGGTATTTGCGAAAACAGAAAAGTGCCCACTCCTGTGGGTAAGAGTTACAAAATCATACCCTGTTCCCAAATTTTGTGCCAGAGAGACTCGAGAGATGAAACGTGGATCGAAAAAAATCAATACGAAGCTGGCTAATTCCATCATGCAACCGCAACGCCGCTAGCGCCCTTTCCCTTTCCCTTGTTCATATCTTGTCTTTCTGTTCATCGTCTCCCTGCTTGCTCAATCGCAGCATCCAGCTGCCGCTCCTCCTCTTCTAGCCTCCTGATCTCTTCCTCTGTCATGCCTTCCTCGACCAAATGAGCGTATGGTGTTGTTAGCCCTCGTGGTGTCGCCCGTCCTGGTATCGGGCTTGGGACGTTGGCGCGAGCTCCCTCGTCGTTTTGGGCTATTGAGTCTGTTCGGATGCTTGGTGTGGCTCCGGCTGCGGCTCCTGGTCGGTCGGAATATGGTGTGTAGGAGCGGGATTGGTCTTGGTGGGGAGGGATTGCCGCGGCGGCTGTTGTGATGACAGCAGTGCCCGGTGGATATGCGCCGTTGGCGTGCCCGTCGTCGGAATAGGGGGAGTTCGGCGATGCGTCTACGTCGACGCCTGTGCGTGCTTCTTTCTCGGCCATAAGGTCGTCGCCGCGGTTGTCAGAGTTGAAGGAGCCAACTGGGAGAAGGTCCTGTTTTTGCTGTCGTCGGCGAACGATGAACCAGATGATTCCGAGTACGGCAAGCAGACCCGCTAGGCCACACCCGACGGCTATGCCGATGATAGCACCTAGTTCAAGTCCAGTTCTCGAGGTCGAGGATCCGGACCCATTAGTTGATGATGGGTTGAGCGCCTCGTCAACTCCAGGTGATTGAGTTCCTCCAGAGGGTGACGTGCCGTCTTGGGTATTCGGGCTGTAACTGGCGGGCTTGAACGGAGAGAGCGCAGAATATATCGACTGACCTCGAGCGTGTTCTATGATCTGTTCATCTTCTCCTACGGTGGTGAAAGCTCTGCTATAGCTGAGCCCAGTGGCGCTTTTGTGTTCCCAGACGGCTCTGAAATAGAGCGGCTCGCCGGGGTGGAAGACAATTTTCTGGTCAGGCTTATTGGCACAGAGCGCAATAATCTGCAAGTCAATATTTACGCTGCCGCCGCCGCCATAGTGTTGAGCTATAGACAATACCTCAATTAGCAGTCATACAAGGAAACAAGATCATTGATGTTTCTCACCATCATATAGCAAATCCTCGCACCCAGAAACTCCTTTTGTTTGACCAATGTCCAAATTAGACCGAGCGGTTACCCCTGTGTTTGATGGAGATGTCGCCGTGGCGGGTGTGCCTTGAACCATTTTATTGAGCCCATTTGGCGTAGTTGCTGGTCCGTCTGGACTTTGACCATGTGTATCTCCTGAAGGCCCAGAATCATTCACAATAGAGACTTTCTGAGACGCGATTAACTTTTCCTTATCGCCGGCCAAGGGACTATGCCACAGCTCAATCGTGTGAACTGCCGCAAAATCCTGTGTCGCCCAGGAGAAGACCCTGGGCAAACCAGCTCGAATAACAAAGATGGAGATATTCTCGGCATACCAGCGATTGCCATTGAACTGTGCGGGCTCAAAGCTGACGAGATCGCCTTCTTGAGTGTTAACAGGGCTCTGCTCATTCCCACCTCCAGGCGAGGGAAGACCTCCTCCTTGAAGCCCACCGGCGGCCTGCCCATTCACGGCTCCAAGCAGCAAATATGTGATGGCTACCCAGCCCCTCCTCGTTGATATCCTCATTTTCCACTGTCGCCGTGTGTAGCACCCCTCAAGACCAGTTCGCGGTTCGTGATACTCGGGTCCAATCGTTCTCTTCAAGTTGACAATCTCATTGCCGATATTTTTGTCGCCGGATTCAGTTATCCGCCTGCGCGTCCTTTGGGTTCAACGTTCGGATTCGTGCTTGATGCCGTCGTCGAGTACTTTTTTTGATGGAAGAGTAAGAAAAAGGCCAGTCGTGTTGTCAGACAGAGACAGATTGTGCAAGGCTCCGAGTAAGCACCAATCCCACTCAAGGCCCCCGAGCCAGACCCAAATCGCCCAAGCGCTCTCTTTTCCCCCCAGCTGAGAAGATGGAAAGGATTGCGCAGTCCCCTGTGCATAGCCAAAGGGCTGAGAGGCGCAGGCAGCGTTCACCAACCAGAAAACGCCCCGGTCGTTTTGAGTGTCCCACACAACCATCCATATGCCTCAAAAGAGAATGCACTGTGCCAGTCTCTGCTCCTATCAAATCAGATCCTTCCCATCCCCCTCCCCCCTCAAAGTCCGAAGGCAACAATTACAACACACCACTAACTAAACTACTGTGTGAACGAGAGCAAAGTGCAACGAAAACGGTGCAACTGTGTCCGTCAACCAAACTAAGCCAACCATGATTCCAGTTTTCCCATCTCTTCGCCTCTCCTGTGGCAACAGTCCAATAAGTATCTCGTTGATGTCGCATTCAATACCAGACTTTCGTACATAAAAGAGAGAGACAGATTTGGTTGCAACGATACACCCAAAAGCTCTCAACCGCAGCTGGCCAATCGCTTACCCAGCCGATAGTAGGTTTTTGACCAAGAGGCATTCCCAGTATAGCAACCGATGATCCATACTCTCGAGCGGGACGGTTTCGCTGACACCCTGACTTACATCGCTTCAAGCACGTACTGTATGTAAAGTGAGTAAGAAAACGGTGTTCAGACTGACCACGATCTGAATCACGACAATAAGCCTGAGGTAATACTTGCAGTGGTGTAAGGTGTTTGAGAAGCAGTGTGACAGTGCGAGTTTGCTTTCGCAACAGAGAACCCCGCCACTCCAGTCGCGCGCTTCGGAACATCTTGTGGAAGCATTTCTCTCTCTTCCTCTTCCTGCAGCTCAAGGCGGGGACGGCGGGGTGCCGTTGGGTGTCAGCAAGCTTGGGGCTGAGCTGCGTCCTGTCGCTGATCCTGTCAAATGAGAGCGATTCTAACGAATGGGGGCCATCGATCCTGAAATGCGTTAGTCGTCGCCTGGGCTTAGCCTTGGCCGCTTTCACAAATATCCCGATGTAGAAAGTCTAGAGCCGTTCGGTGGCCGTTATGTGTGGAAACACGTGATGGATAAATCAATAGTCCTGTGTCTATGACATTCAGCTCTCAGCCAAACTCACACCGACATCCACTAGGTTTTGGGTGTGTCAAGATCTTGAGGCCGTTGAACCCGAAACAGCGCCGAGTACGGTAAGAGAACGCTAAAGGTTTCCTTGACTATCTTATCAACAATGATCATCTCGAACAGTAGGGCCGTCAGCATTTAGTGGCGTTTTGGCCCAAAACGGAGACAATCCAAAATTTGGTTCAAGTGCGAGTCATGGGCGTTAACTTCGCACTCGCATACTGAAAGATGCATTTATAAAAAATCCAAGCCTCATCCCTTTGCAAGGCTGCGCGCCTAACGAAACACATTTCACCTTCGCTTTGTAGCCTGCTCTTTGAGTAATATCTCCCGCATGGCTGCTCTTGCGTTGCGACTGCCACCCAACTTCGGCCCTTTGAGAACCTCCTCTGTTCGACTGGTACTGGGCTTGGCGGGTTGTGCTACTCGTTTCTTCCGGTGTCTCTGGGCCATCGCATCCATGAAGTCACGCCGGAATTCTTCAGCAATGCGATCATCCGCTGCGTACTCATCTCCATCTTCTAGATCGGCCGCGGTGGGGGTTTCTGTGGACGGTACATCATAGATATCGACTGTGAGAAGGTTAGCTGATACTCTTGGAGGCGAAGCAATGTGCATCATAGTCTACTTACGCTTGTTCTCGCTCAAGAACTCCTCTACAAGCTGGTCACGCTTGATATCCTCGCTTCCTCGACGCTTCCGGCCGCGCCAAGGCTTGCCGTCTGGCCCGAGACGAGTTTTCCTTCGGCCCTCAGACTCGTCTTCCTCGTCGATCTGACCCTGTAATCGCTTCCTAGCGCGCTCCGTCATCTCGATGTTGCGCGCGCGAGCCTCATCGCCGAGGTCAATCTCCATAAGTTTGCCTTGTAAAGCTCGCTGCGAGTCCACTTGTTGGCCATTCAATGGCAGGGTGCTCGGGTCTGAGGTGGTCGCATTTGCTGAGAATGCGCCAGCCTCCTGGCCTTCTTGCTGCGCTGCAAGCTCTGCGGCCTGTCGCTTTCGTCTAGCCAATGCAGATTCTACATATTCCTCCCTTGCTTGATCAGCCTCTGATTGACTCGGTATGTGGAAAGGGAAGACTCACATATGCTTGTTGACTAGTTCGCCAACCAGGCCAGTCTGGGGCGCGAACCGTTGTGTGATTCCGCCGAAGACTTCTGGTTCCGTTTCTGCACCGCCATGGACTACCAGGCTCTGTTCTTCGGTGGCGGCGCTGCCATCGTCGATGTCGCGTATGGTTTGCCCAAGCCTTGCGCGGAAACCAACGCCGCCAATCTTGTGTTTTCGCGAATTACGCAGTCTGAGTACCTCCGTGACAGATAAACCTTTCTCGCCGTCCTCCTCAGCAGCTGTCGTTTGCGTTTCGCTGCCCGCTACCGCTGGGACAGTGGCGGTTGTCGGCTCGGCCGCATTCTGGCCACCAGTTGTAGCGCTTTCCGGTTCTTCGATTCGCTGGCGGTAGGCTTTTCTCTTCTTTCCGGCCTTGAACACGACTTGCGGTTCGGGTGTTGCTTCGGAACTCGTTGTTGTCATGATGTTTTGATGACTCTGTGATGAAATGGAGGTTGCGCGGCGAAAGCTACTGTCCAACAGGGTGCATTGAAGGGCTTATCTTATCATCATCCTTCAACCCTAACCCAGTGGCCTTTCACCTTGGACTGCCTTGCCTTCAAGGGTTAGGGTTAAAATCCTGGCCATCCCGATTGCTGTTGCTTCAAACTCACTCCTCTACTCAGATAAGCTTCGAAGTTATACAACATTATCTTGTCAAAGTTCTCACTGTTTATCAAACAAATACTCAGTATATATTACTCGCTATCAGGTAACAAGAGCAACGGTATCTTCGATAGGAACTGGGAAGGCTACCAGCTCCCAGCTAATTCCCTTGCATAATTGGAGAGCAACTTCTCTTCCTCGGTTGAGCTTAACTGCTTGAAATTCGAGGCCAACATACCGGTCAACAGAACAGTTTAGTCGAGTCCAACACCATAGCTCACAAACACAAACCCGGCCGCCCGGTCCCGGTCATGAACACCAGCCGGCCCCATCTTAATCCCGAGGAGGCGCGGTGGGTCAACCAGCCGAGGACGAACAGCCCCACCTTAATCCGGGACCCACTACCTGACCCGCGGACCGGGGGGTGACGGGTGATCGACAAGATCGGTCTTTTTCAACAAAATTCTATGCCCTCCTCCCGGGCTACCTGGACATATGGGCTACAGCGGTAGGCTGGCTGCACCATGGAAGAAATATGTCCAAGATCGGACTACAGATTGGGTTTCTCATCGTTGGTGTGGACTTCTCAGGGGGTGACATTGGCCTGGACTTGGATACCTACCGGCTCTCTGGCAAGAGTTGGTTCGTCAGCTCGAGGTAGGAACAAAACGAAAAGCAAGAGAAAGGAAAGCAACACAGGCCAAGCCCGTCCCGTGTTCTTAAAACAATCCTCAGGATAACAAGGCTCCGTGACAAGACATCATCACAATTACACATCCTTATGATCTGACACTGCCAGATCGGAACGTCACGGGTATATAATCCTCGCTGCATAATCACGACGCCCGTCTCTCGCATCTCCGAGTTCTATGAAGTATGTACATGTCATAGAATCCGAGTTTCAGCCGCCTGCAAGCCAGCCGCCCCTTCAGCAAAACTAAGCCATGCTGTGTAAATGTCCTGCCGTCCTGCCAACTAAAGCTAGAAGATGTCGTGTAAGGCCATCAACAGCGATATCACCATAATGGCGTAGCTGATCGGCTCCGATCGGATCGGATGGTGGCATTGCCCCGTGCCTTAGCCAGTAGATACATACCTAGCTACACCTTCACTTGCGTATTCAATCACGAGCGGAAACCCCTCGTTATTTCCACCATCTCCCAATCTTGCATGTGCATTCTCGCTGTGGTTAGATCATCTCCGGTTGACTTGCACAGCAGTTATCCAGCCGCAAAAGCCGGCCAGCCATCATCAAAAAAATGGGTGCATACCCGACCCGACGGATACAACTTTCTATTTTAATATCCCGTCGGTCACCAAATTCTTGACCGACCGGCGAGGCCCGTTCATCCATTCCCCACCATCGACCTTCTCAACTGAAAGCCGTGGTGGGTTTGTAGATGGGGTCGGGTCATCATTCTCCCCGGCCCGGCCCAAGGCTGACGATCGTCTGACCGGCCACTTACATGTACCTATCCTCACATCATCTCTACTCAGACAAGCAGGTCACAATCCAGCAAACACTTTATGCACTTCACACAGCTTGCAATCGTAAACTCAACGAGTGAGGGCAATGTTCAATGTCCAACAACATCCGATTGCTCTCTTGCCTCTCCTGCTAGTAAAATGAAAGTGAAAATGGGGGGAATCTCAAAAAGAACTTCTAATAACCAAAACCAACCAAACCAAACCAAACCAAACAACAAACTACATCTTTTCAAAAGAAAGAATAAAAGATATAGCTCTTCTCCCCCTTTGTATGTGGTGCATATGGATGTTTGTGTGTCTTTCCAAAGTTCAACGCCTTCACCAAAAAAACCCATATGTACACTGCCCTCTCTGTGAGACAGCTTTTTTCAGGTGGTCAATGCCAAATAACACGCCGCCCCCAGCATCCCGTAATTTTCCCCATCACCCACACCCCACCCATGATATTTCCAGTCCCTAGTACCTAGAATGTAGGTACGGCCATCAAAAAAAGACCAATAAAGAAGATGAAAAAAAAGTAAACAATATGTACAGAAGAGAAGTGTCAAAAAACAAAGATGCTTGCTTGATCAAATCCAAGCAGCAGCAGCCATACTCGCTGGCACCGCCGGCGCAGACTCATCAGCAAAGAAGCTCGCAAACAACCCCTGAATCTCCCCCAGGTAATCATTCGCGTTGAACTTCAAGAGCCCCTTGGCAAGCATCTCCTTCTCTTCCGCGTCTACCACGTTCATCTGCTCCTTGATACCATACTCCTCTGCAATCTCCGACACCTGAGCGAGCTCCTGGCCAAATGGGTGCTGAGACTCGGAGAACTCCTTTCTGTGTTGCTGGGGTTGTTGTTGTTGTGGGGGGAAATACCGGTGTGTGAGGGGTGGCGCAGCCATTCGTACAAAGTCAGCAGCGGCAGCTGCAGCGGCACCGGAGGAACTCTTTGATCTATGCTGCTGCATGTGCAAGGGGAGAGAGCTCTGGGAAGTAGCGGTGGTGGCCGTGCTGGTGGATGATGACCGCGAGAAGGTGTAACTGGCGTTTGTCAAAACGGTGCCTTGGGAACGCTGTGATACTCCGGAGGCGGATCGTTGCCGAGCAATCTCGTTTGGTGACTTCTTGGAGTGAGAGGGTGCCCGTTGCGGGATGATGGGCGCTGCCTTTTGCAGAGCAGGCTTCTCGATCCCCTGCCCGGAAGCTGCGAAGTAAGCGGACAGATGATTTGGTTCTGGCGATACCACTCTCTTTTGCGTTGTTCTCTTTGGTGATGATTCGACATCGGGGCTGGTAGGTGGGGTGGTGCCGTTGGTGAGGGCGGTGTCGGACATATCGTCATCAGACCTGTGGGATCCTGTTGATGAGGCTGACTGGGGATGGAGATCTGGTGCGTTATATGAGAGCATATTGGTGGTGTGAATCAGTTCGACAGGACTGGAGATCTTGTGTCGAATAGATCCCGCTGACGCCTTTGGGCTTCTCTGCCGTGGCGAATTGTTGAGGTCCGAGGTCTGAAGGCTTTGCTTGACCCGCCGGGTCGTGAAGGCCCTGGCAATAGACATCTTGCCGGTTGTGTGAGTGTTATTCAGCTGGACAACGATCTATATCAGTATTAGACACCTCCAGCTTCAGCTTCGACAAGCAAGGGGAAACGCACCCAAAACAGCTAGCGAAGTTGTTTAAAATAGTATGGAATGGCGAAGACACAAAAAGACAACCAGAACCAAATTGACTTTCCGCTCTTAGGGGTAAAGCTCGCGGTCAAAAGGCGTTGACCGAAATGTGGCTTTCCGTGACGTCGCAAAGTTGAGCGATGGAAAGGTGAGAAGACACGCCCCGCTTCGAAAACCGAGCAACACTTTCCCCCAAACAATGCAGAAACACTTTTGCGTGGTTTTGCGAACGAGGTTTCAAACGATCCAGCTGCTCAGGTGGTCCTGTGATTCGGTTTTGCGTGTGACGTTGCGCCGGGAAGAGCTTGTGCCCGTTTCTCTGCAAACTTCCTATCCCAGGGTTACAACGCTCGGCTTCGTGACCCTATGAAAGTAACCGAAGTGAATCCGGGTGATGATACACGGTGAGATGGGCGTTTCGGTCAAAGTAGAGATCAAAATACCTCAAAATACAGTTGATAATGGGCTCCTCGATGTATTCTGACAAAGAAGCTATATCCAGCACAATGGAATCGGCGATCCGGGCCGTGTATGAATAGAATGTCCAAAGGGAACGTGGTTTCCTCGATCGATTTGCCAAAGGCAAGACGAAGTAATGTGCTTGTTGTCCACGTGTGATGTGGGTAAGTGACGACCGGCTGGTCTTTGTGTGATGTCGTCGAGGGAGTGTGTAGAACTGAAGTGAAATATCGGTGGCGATGTACCGGCGCGTGTGGGCGATGAATGTCCTGCAAAAAAAGTTTTGTAAAAAAAGGAATGTATGTAAATGGCCTCGAGTATCCAAGCGAGCCTGCGATGAGGATCTCTGAGGATGCCAAAGTTTGGTCCGTCAAGGAGCGATGGGACGCAAAATGTCTACAGAATGACTGAAAGTGGAAAAGCAGGGTGTGAGCCTGAAGGGGGGAGGCACAACAATAAAGGACGAGCCACGAGCACACATCGAAGGTTGAGGACAAACCCATGGGGAAACGGGCACGGGGGAGTGGCGCAAGACTTTTGCTTTACAGTGCTCCCCCAATGCAGATCACAAAGTACCGATACGATGGATCACGCAGGAAATTATGTCATTCTTTGTGTAGCAATACCAATGCGCTCTTTCCCCCCCTTGCCAGAGTGGCAGCTGGCACTTCTTCAGTGGAAAAAAGCCTCTTCTCGCCCTCTCGACCGGGCCGGCAGAAGCAGAAGAGACGCAGGACGAACGTGACATCCTGAATTTAGGACGGTCGGTGATTTGCTGGGTGACCTGCTGGTCGCGCCGTTTCCCAGCAAGAGGAGACCGCAGGCCCGCTATCCCTGTTGGAGGGCTGCCATGGGTTTTGGTTGGTTCGAGTGTGACCGAACCAATGACAAACCCGGCCGGAGCGTGCATCTCCATTCTGTGCTCGATGCCCGGGCTCCGGACCGTGGCAAAGAAGACGGCATACCCCAATCAATCCATTATGTGCTGCCCGCTGCTGTGTAAACATCCAGCGAAAGTTTATGCGCATATGGAATCCTGATTAAGAATGAGGGATATCAAGACCGTTGAGGCCAGTCGAAGCGACAAACCGCCAGTTGCCAGTTCTGGGTTGGCGCTGCTGCAAGTCACTTGACGCTGGCAGCGCGGCCCGCTTTGATTGGGCGATGAAGGGTTCGTGACAAGGGTCAGCTCAGTTTGCTCTGTGCGGGGTCGCTTGTTCCTGCATGTTGGATTCTCCCCCTCCCACTTCCCGCCCACACACCACCATCAATCATCCAGAGATGCGTGTTTGACAGTTGTCCTTGCAGGCCGCCATCCACGCTGTTCCAAAATAGCACACTTTGGTGCTACATGTTGAATTTGCCTCTTTTTCGTCCCAAGTGCTCCACCAGGAAAAAGTAATGGAACATTGTTTCTGAAGACAACCTGAGGGAGCAAAAAGAAACAGAGGGATGCGTGATGGTCGGGGAGTTTTGCGCATCGCATCTCCGGGCGTTGATTGGCTCAAGGAGCATCAACGTCCGTGGGTTCTCTGTGTCAGGGGTAAAGAACCTCAACCCTGTTCCTTTTCCCTCCTCCCCAAACATTTCTTTTGCGCCAGGGCATGGCACTGGTGTCCCTCCACTCGAGCCCTGAAGATCAACTCCGTTCCTGCAGTTGAAACGAAGCTAAGATGTTGATTTGAGGGACATGATTGGTTCAGTGTTCTCGAATCCCCCTTCCATTCTCGATGAAACTCCCTGAGCACAGGGTCTTCTTCAACCTTCTTGCTGTGTGAGAGACACGCCCGACCGCGCGGCTGATGGTTTGGCTTTTCTTGATGAATCACCAGAGGCAGTGTTGCAGCCAACCTGTCAGATTTCCTTGTCAGTTCATCAGCCAGTCCCATAGCGTCAAGCAAAAGCAGAATCAAGCGCTTCTGAGGATCCGCTCGAAGCGCGTGCGGTTATGGATTTCCCTTGAGGCGGACTCGGTGCTCAGATCCCGCTACTAGAAAAGCTTCAGCTCGACTGCTGTTCTGTTATGGAATACTCGGAGCTCACCGGCCGCTCCCAAGAACCGGAGCTGTTAGTGTTAGACGGAGGAGCCGGCGCATCCACTTGGGACTTCATCCCGATGTAAGACAAAGGCTGAGATGCTTGGTGTTTGCTCAGCTTTGGTGTTGTGTACGAACCCATCGCTGGCGGTGCCGAAAGTTTGGCAGTCTTTGGTTGGTAGGCATGAGCCAGCAACAAACATCTTACCACCAGCCTGGGATGTCCCCGTGCTATGAAACTGTCTGGCTAAAACACCCATGGGCCCTAAGCCTCAAACGTCCCTGAACCAATTTTGGACCGAGGAAAGCTTCGAACGAGATGATCGGAGCTCAAGTCCCACGCTTGTCAATGCCGGGCGACAGGAAGATTTGCCGGCCCCCGGTGAGGATCATTGATCGCCGAGCCATCGCATAAACATGCTCCGCTCACCAAACATGTGTCGCTCCGTGTCCGTCTTCTTGAGGGCGAGGCATGTGGCTTGCATCCTTCGAGACAGTGCTGCAAGGCTGACAGTCAGCTTCGAGGGCCGGACGGGTCTCGATATAATTTCTTACTTTGTTGTTGATGCCGGTCTGCATCCACTAGTTTAGCATATTGCCCCAAAACCCATCTCATGCAAGGACACTGTCGTCATCCCTCTACGCAATCCTTAGCTCCTTCACACAACCCTTTTGGTCATGGGCGCTTGTTGATTTCACAGGTTGTGAACATGATCATATAGATTGGCTCAAAATGTTATCATAGCATGACAAGCTGGGTATCCATCCGCCTCTCCCGGCTAACTTAGTCCTCATCCATAGAGTCTCCGTCCTGATCATCCGAATCCTCCTCGGAGTCATCCTCGTCATCATCATCCTCACCCTCATCACTGCTGCTCTCCTCGTCATTATTGACCGCAACAAGCCGGTCCTCAGCCCCATCTTCCCGAGTGGGAAGATTTGGCACCTTTTGAGCAAACGCCTTGCGGACACCGGCATTTGTGCTGGTGTCCCAAACAGACACGTTGCCATTGCTGCCGGCAATGGAAACTCTGAATGCGACCTCGCGGTCAGGGGCAAAGGCTGTTGAGAAGACCTTGCCGACATCAAAGTCACGAGAGACAACAAGAGATGGGCCAGAAGCGGTGATATCCCAGAGCTTGACAGTCTTGTCGGTGGACCCAGTCACCATGAAGCCTGGAATGACAGGGTTCAGGTCAAAGGATGAGACAGACTCGTCATGAGCCTGCAGCTTCCAGACGGACTTACTGGCTGAAGGATCCTTGGCGGCATTGCGGGCGTCGAAGTAGTGGACAATGCCGCTCTCTGTTGATACGTAGAAGTAGTTGGGATCATGGGGATCCCACCTTACGGTCTCAATGTCGCTCTCCACACCAACTCTCATTGGCTGCTCCCCAGGCGCGCGCATGTCGGCAATGGCAGCTGTGCGATCGTAACTGCCGCTCAGGAGTACTGTAGACTCCACGCCGTGCCAGGCGAGCGAGCAGACCTTGTCGGTATGGTAGTTGTACGACTTGGCGCACTTGGTCGTATGAAGATCCCACAGCTTGATCGTCTTGTCTGCTGAGCCTGAAGCAAGCAGGTTACGATGTTTCCTGTTCGCGGCAAGCGCCAACACAGCATCAACGTGGTATTCATCGTTGGCCTTCTTTGCCTTCTTCTTTTTTTTCTTCTTCTTTTCCTCCTCCGCGTTACCGCCTTGTCCCAGAATAGCATTTGGGTACATGCAGTCGATCGTGTCCAAGTCCCAAATCTCGATATCGGGATCAAACGTTCCAATGGCTACAAAGTTGGCGGCCGAGTCCTTATCGACACCAGGTTTGCTTACTGGGCAGTCCAGCCACTCGACGCACAATGGGATAGCGGGAAGCATAATGTCGTGGTGTACGTAGAGGTTGTCGGCGGCATCCTCATACACATAGACTTCAAGGTGGGCAAGCTCGTCCTCAACCTTGGCGGCTAGTAAAAGGTTGTCGGTGGCCAGAATCTGCAAATCCTCGCGGTCTTCATCGTCCTCGTCGGCGCCATCCTGTAGCGTGATGTACGGATCGTCCTTGTTTGAATCGTAGTAGGCGAGCGACTTGACATTGCCGAACATGCCCATGGGCTGGCCCTCGCCCTGCTCCTCATCGGTGTCATCGTAGTGCTCAAGGTCATATTCTTTCAGATCATCGTCGATTTCGATGCTAACAAACAACATTAGGAATCACTCAACAACCAAAGGGCGAAGGCACATACTCCGAAGCATCGTCATCTTTGGCAGCCCTTTCCGCCTTCTTCTTGTCAGACTTTTTTGATCCCTTCTTCTCGGCCTCCTGAGCCTCGGCCAGATCTTCCTCAGCATCATCAAGCTGCAACTTGGCGAGAGCAGCGATGCGCTCGAATTCCTCCTCGTCGAATTGGTATTTGTTGGGGAAGGGCGCCGCAAAGCCCCGCGGCACCCAGGCGGTGGTCGTGATCATGGAGGCCATGGTGAAAGCAGCAGTTTGATGACCTGGGAAGTATACTGAGACCGTCCGAGAGTTCCCTGGCGCAAAAATTGAGTTGGATTTCCTCTGTTCAACTTTTTAGTGGGGCTGGCTGCGGGGGCTTATCTTATCGCAAACTTAAGCTGCTGCGGGCGGGACAGGGGTTCTGAGGAAGCTCCACAATTCGTTGCACGTCAACCAGGAAGTGGAAAGCTTGTTAGCTTTTCCCCAAACTTTAAGTCAACAAAACAACATCCAAGACAGAATACAAATTGTTACAGTAAATATGGGCCGCGACTACGAAGACGACCGCTCGAATAAGCGAAGGAAGCTGGACTTCAACCCATTACGCAACGATGATCGATTCAGCGACATTCCATCGCGCCCCCAGAACCGTAACCATGGGTCTTTCAATTCGAGAAGTTCAACACCGCGTTCCGGGTCAAGGCTGGCTGGCGCATCGACACCGAAGCAGCGGGAGTTCGATGGTCCTGAAGCAGGAGTCGATGATAAAGAAGCCCTGAACGCTCTTGACCGCGACTGGTATGGAGGTGATGATGACCTGGGCGGCCACACGTTCGGCGACGACTCCCACAACCCGTTCGGCGATGATGCAGGCTGGGCAGCACAGGAAAGGGAAGCCGCCATGGTAGAGAAAAAGGTTGCGAACTTTGCTCGCGGGGGAATGAATGCGCGCCAATTACAAAAACAAAAGGATGTTGATGCTTGGGAAACCAACAGAATGCTCACATCTGGCGTGGCGCAACGAAGGGACATGGGACGCGATTTCGAGGATGATCAAGAAGGAACTCGCGTTCATCTTCTTGTACACGATCTGCGGCCGCCGTTCTTAGACGGGCGAACGGTCTTTACGAAACAACTGGAGCCGATTCCTGCCGTTCGAGATGCGCAGAGTGATATGGCTGTTTTCAGTAGGAAAGGTAGCCGTGTTGTTAAGGAACGGCGAACGCAAAGAGAACGCGCAAAGCAGGCCCAGGAAGCAACAAATGTAGCAGGTACAGCGCTTGGCAATCTGATGGGGGTAAAGGAAGAGGACACCGACAGTGCCCTTCCCATTGCCAGTGAAGAATCTGGAAAAGCGCAAAACTCAAACAAATTCAGCCAACACATGAAGAAATCAGAGGGTGCAAGCAACTTCAGTCAAAGCAAATCGCTTAAGGAACAACGAGAGTTTTTACCAGCATTTGCTGTCCGCGAAGATTTATTACGGGTTATTCGAGACAACCAAGTAGTTATCGTGGTTGGAGAGACCGGCTCCGGAAAAACAACACAGCTTGCCCAGTTTCTGTACGAAGATGGATACGGCAAGGTTGGTATGATTGGTTGTACACAACCCCGAAGAGTAGCAGCAATGAGTGTTGCCAAACGTGTGGCTGAAGAAATGGAAGTGAAGCTTGGGAGTACAGTGGGCTATGCGATCCGTTTCGAGGACTGCACCAGCAAAGAGACGGTCATCAAATACATGACGGATGGCGTGCTGCTGCGAGAATCTCTCAACGAGCCGGACCTCGACCGATACGCATGCGTCATTATGGATGAGGCACACGAAAGAGCCCTCAATACGGATGTTCTGATGGGCCTGTTCAAAAAGATTCTTCAGAGACGTCGCGACCTAAAGTTGATCGTCACCTCGGCCACCATGAACTCGAAACGATTTTCAGACTTTTACGGGGGCGCTCCCGAGTTCACAATTCCAGGACGAACGTTCCCTGTCGACGTCATGTTTCACCGGTCGCCTGTTGAGGACTACGTGGATGCAGCCGTTCAACAAGTTCTGGCAATCCACGTTGGCAAACCAGCAGGTGATATTTTGGTGTTCATGACGGGTCAGGAAGACATCGAGGTGACTTGCGAACTCGTCCGAGAACGCTTGGATGCCCTCAATGATCCGCCGAAGCTCAGCATTCTCCCCATCTACAGTCAAATGCCGGCAGATTTACAGGCCAAGATTTTCGACCGAGCCGCCCCCGGCGTCCGGAAATGTATTGTGGCGACCAACATTGCAGAGACCAGTTTGACGGTCGACGGTATCATGTATGTCGTTGACGCTGGGTATTCCAAGCTCAAAGTCTACAATCCACGAATGGGTATGGATACACTGCAAATCACCCCCATCTCGCAAGCAAACGCATCACAGCGTTCCGGTCGCGCTGGGCGCACTGGGCCTGGGCAGGCTTATCGTCTCTTCACCGAAAAGGCCTTCAAGGATGAGATGTACATCTCCACAATCCCAGAGATTCAAAGAACAAACTTGAGCAATACGGTCTTGCTTCTCAAGTCTCTCGGCGTCAAAGACCTGCTCGACTTCGACTTTATGGACCCGCCACCCCAGGATACCATCACTACTTCCCTCTTCGACCTGTGGGCTCTGGGAGCCTTGGACAACCTCGGTGAGCTGACTGATTTGGGGCGGAAGATGAACGCGTTTCCCATGGACCCATCTCTTGCCAAACTCTTGATCATGTCAGAGCAATACGGCTGCAGCGAAGAGATGGTAACAATCGTCTCCATGCTCTCAGTCCCCAACGTGTTCTTCCGGCCCAAAGAGCGTCAAGAAGAGTCCGACGCAGCTCGCGAAAAGTTTTTCGTACCGGAATCAGACCATCTGACGTATCTGCACGTATACACCCAGTGGAAAGCCAACGGCTACAGCGACAGGTGGTGCATCCAGCACTTCTTACACTCCAAGTCCCTCCGCCGAGCCAAAGAGGTCCGCGACCAACTGCTAGACATTATGAAGATGCAGCAAATGAAAATGATCAGCTGCGGCACGGACTGGGACGTCATCCGCAAGTGCATCTGCTCGGGGTACTACCACCAAGCGGCCAAAGTTAAAGGAATAGGCGAGTACATCAACCTGCGGACGTCGGTCACGGTGCAGCTGCACCCGACCAGTGCGCTGTATGGACTTGGGTTCTTACCGGACTATGTCATTTACCACGAGTTGATTCTTACTTCGAAGGAGTACATGTCGACCGTGACGTCGGTGGACCCTCACTGGTTGGCGGAGTTGGGTGGGGTTTTTTACTCGGTGAAGGAGAAGGGGTATTCGGCGAGGGAGAAGAGGATTACGGAGACGGAGTTTAACAAGAAGATGGAGATTGAGGCGCAGATGGCGGCGGATAAGAAGAGGTATGAGGAGGAGATGGAGGCGGAGGAGGAGCTCAAGCTTGTGAAGAAGGCGGGTCCGGTGGGGACGAAGGACAAGAAGACGATTACGTCTGGTTCGGTGGTGAAGCCTGTGAGGAAGAGAGCTGGGAGGGGGTTTTAGAATGTTTATTTGATGATTGGAATGATACCCATATCTAGAACATATCTATAGTAGTTAATATCTTGGGGGAGTTGATATGGTAATGTGGTAATGTGGTAATGTGGTAATGTGGTAATGTGGTAATGTGGTAATGTGGTAATGTGGTAATGTGGTAATGTGGTAATGTGGTAATGTGGTAATGTGGTAATGTGGTAATGTGGTAATGTGGGAAAGGGTGTTGAACTGCACCGAACAATCATCATCACCATCATCATATTTGAGACCTCAGAGCATATTTAAATTCATCCAATTTTTTAATTTCATAATCGTCATAAAGATAAACACAACTCAAAACTACCAAAAAAGAAAGACATCATAAATCCAAACGTCAAAAAAAAAACCGCAAACACAAAAAATCCACCACACTTAGCCATCCCACACATATATAATCCACCCCCCTGAATCCCGTACATTTATCATCAACTCATTCTCCTATGTCGTCGTCTTGTTCATATCTCTCTCATCATCCAGACGCATCTTTAATCCTCCAACCAAGGAAAGAAAAGAAACAAAGGCCAGCCGAAACCGAACATACATACCAAGGTATCAATCGTGTCATCCTCCAGTTTGTTCCAGAGTCCCTGATTCCTATCCAAAAGTCCATCTAGATCATAAGAGATATCAAAAAGAAAAAGAGAAATCAAAACTGTTGGAAGTGTCGTGGTCCTGCCCCCCCGCCCTCCACCCGAATAAACCCGAACTGAGTTGAATACCGCATATGCAAGTGGCATGTTGTACAACAATACCACAACAGAACAAACGGCACTCAAACTCAAGTGAGTTAGACCCCCACTACCATACCCTGTTGTTTGACCAGAGCAAGCGGGTCAAACAAGAAAAAAAGCCGGAGGCGGTGATGGTGGTTGGGCTGGCTGAGTTGACTTGAGGTTGGCCATATATGCTGTTTAACGGCGGCGATCTGTCACACAAAAAATGATTAATCAGGATAAGTTCTTTCGCATTCTTGCTTCTGTGTCTTGAAAACGGAAAGAAATAAAAAAAGCAAAACAAATTCATCGTGGAGAGCAGCCCGCTAACATTAACCTCAAACGCATGCATGCGTAGCAACAGCTCCTCAAGATCTATTATCCAAGAGCACTGACCCTGCTGCTGACGAGGTAAGACAGAAAGAGAAGGGAGTGTGCAAGAGAGGCGACAGGTGGTTGAGACGACGACCCGTAAGCTTGTGCGGCGGTGGCGGCGTCAAGTGGTGGTGATAGCGGTGGCGGCCGAGACTGGTGTTGGGCGGGAGGTTTTGTGTGCGTGTAATTGTGCGGCACGGGTTGGTCGACGGAAATAAGACATTAAGAAGCGTTCTTTGATGAAAAAAGGCTGGGTTTATTATGGTGTGCATGCAAAACGTGTCCGTGTGTCTGTGTTGCCAAAACCATGGGCTGATTGTGTGGTACGGCGGTAGGATGGCGACAAGATGTCATCAGGACTTCGTGATAGGCATCCCCGTCCTCATCTCCGGTCGTATGGAGGTGGAGGCAGAGCAGCATACGGATTCCCATCAGAATATTGAGGTCCGTCGCCGTAGTACCGGTCTGTCCGTGGAGGGTTCGGGGAAGCCCAATTATCTGCCCTGTGCCTGCCAACCTGCCTGTTCCCACCGCCCCGATCGCTACCACTGTTGATGTCGTCATGAACCGTCTCAAGCTGCTTCTCAAGCCGTCGCTTTCGTCTCTCTGCTCTCTCCTCCTTCCACTCATGCATCTCGTGCTTCAGCTCGCGGGCTTCCTTGATCTCATGAAGGGCACCCTTGACACCGAGAGCGGCGATGCCCACCGCTGCCGCATCCTGAAATAGTGCCTTCTTCTTCATCTTCTTGGCTTGCTCTTCACTCAACCTCCCCTCCTTGACCGCCTTGTGTCGTAGGTTTCGCTTTTCCATGCTCGAATAGACACTGTGGGCTGCGTGGATGGTCGCCACAGCAGCCAGGCCTGTGGTGAGAATTTGCTTACCTCTCATCTTCTTTCCGCGCCTCTCATCATCTTCTGAATCACCTAAATCGTCGTCTGATACGGAGTGTCCCCGACGCCGCGAACGGTCACGCCCACCACCGCTTCGGTGGGAGCGGGCATCGTCGTAGTCTGAACCGCGGTGCCGTCTGTCGTAGTCGTCGTCGTCCCTGTGGCGGCGGGAGCGATCATCATAATCATCCCGATGTCCGCGGTCACGGCTCCGGCTGCGGCTGTAATCGCGGTCACGGCTACGGTCTCTGCGGCGATCCCTATCGTCGTCGTCGGGACCATTGCCGAGGCCGATCTTGGCCATCTTTCGGCGTGCCGAATCCACCACACTGCGGCTTCTGCTGCGGCGACGATCACCATCGCTGCTGTCATACGAGTCGGCACTCCGGCCACGAGACTTAGACCGCTCGTGGCTGTCCATAATCTTCTTGCCAGCAAAGGCGCCCAGGCCGGCTGTGGCGAGAGCGGCAAGACCGCTCACACCACTTCCACTCTGGCTCTCGCCGCTCTTGGAAGGCCGGCGAGATCTAGACCGCGATCGTCCAGTCTTCTCATCCATCTCAATGTTCTTCTTGGAACCGTTGATGACACGGTTACCAAGCAGACCACCCATGACGGCCTCAGCCAAGCCAAGCTTGCTGCCGGCCTTCTCAGAGTCCTGAGCGGCATCGAGCGTGGCAGCACCAGCGGCAGCAGTGAAGACGCGCTTGGCTTTCTCGCCCTTCCATGAGCCCGGCTGTTTGGAGATGCGGAAAGCTTCAGTTGCACCGGCAATGAGCGAGGCCATGGCTGCCTTTTGGATCTTGTTGGCGCCTTCGCCCTTGCCCTTATCACCGCGAGAGCGAGAGGTAGATCTCGATCTAGACCTCGACCTTGATCTTGAACGACTGGTGCCGCGACGGCTCCTGGTATCAGACTTGTCGTCCTTGTCCTTTCCAGTCAAAGCCTTGACGGCGCCGCCCAAGCCCGCAGCAGCGAGCGCGCTCTCGAGGAAGTTCTTGTGGCCCTTCTTTTCTTTGGCGCTTTCTCCATCATCATCCGAATAATAGCCTCGGTGAGCCAGAACCTTCTTTTCCTCCTTCTCCTTCTTCTTGTTGTAGAACTCAGTTCCTTGATACCCCGCAAGGGCGCCTGCGGCTCCAAGGGCGGCAGAGGCTAGGATATTGCGCTGGACTTCGGAACTGCCGGCCTGGTTGGCCTCGCGACGATCGTAAAGCTCCTTACCGCCGATGGCGATGGCTGCTCCGGTAATGGCGGCGATGATTTGCTCCTGCTTCGAGAGCATGCGGACCTTCTTCTTGTGCTGCTCCTCGTAGTAGCTGTCCGTTCTCTTAAGAGACCGGCGGTCATGCTCATGGCCGTAAGCGCTACGATCATCATAGCCTCTGTCGACACGGCTGTAGTGAGACCGACGGTCGTCATATTCATCGTACTGTCCAGGCTCAGCAGACCGTGTGCGGCGCATATCACGGGTTGAGTATCCCGGGGGCGGAAATTCGCGACGGATCTCTTCGACGGAGAGATCGCTATCTTCGCGGGCCCGCGGGACTAGATCGCGCGAAGACTGAACATTGAGATAGCTGTCGCGGGTGTCGTAAGCCCGAGGGTCTTCGCGGCGCTCTTCCCGGTAGTAGCGCCGGGTTGTGCGCTCCCTCGTGGGGATGTCGTACGGATCGTTGTAGCTGGCCATCAGTTGAGTGGTTTCTCCTTGCTGGACTGGAGAGAAGCAAAAGTTTGTGTGCTGAGAGGTAAGAATCCGAAGGGGCTGGGGGTTTGTGGAAGAAGGATTGCGAAGAGAGCGGGGCTATTTTTCCAGGGGAGGGGTTCGAGGGGTTCTATCGGCGGGCGGTGCTGGTGGAGGAATCAGTCATGCAGATGCAGCTGCAGCACTCATGTAAGCGGGAATTTGCAAGCGACCCCTGATCGTTGTTGGTGTCTCTAAGTTTGTCTAAAGGTGAAGTTGTTGCGGTGAGGAAGCTGGAGATGGGAAAGGAACTAGGAAGCTGCCAACTTGTCTTGGTGAGGCTCCCAGGAAGAACTAGGCGATGACAGGTGACGGAAAAGAAGATCGTCGAAGGGTTGGAGGCCTGATGGGCACCGGCCAGGCCGCTGATCTCCTGTTACTGGGTGTTGGGCCAGCAGCGGAACCAAGGCAAGGCTCCATGGTGGGCGGCGTTGTCGTATTGGCCGGGCGAGCGCTACTGCTGGTCGCTGTTCTCTTCCATGAAACTGAGACGTTCGGGGGCCTCGTGGATTGGCCCGTTGGCCCCAGAGTACACGAATAGATGAGGACGCCTCGCGCTCGCCCATATTCTGTACCGTCGCTGCAGCTTTCGATGCCGTATCACTGCCATTCCTAAGCCCTCGTACAGAAAACGAGCCACATGGTGGTTTCGCAAACATCAGATGAACGCCTGAAGTTGACCTCAGTTGAAGCACGGGATCCAAATTCGGAATCTTTGTTGGTGCACCTACTGATCAGTTACACTAAGCCCAGGGCACAGGCCACAACCTGTTAGGCATATTCCCTTCTAACCGTGGGTATAAAGACTACATTGTCCTCCCATCTGTTGCACAGTGTCTCCCTCTCTTCTTTTGTTTGTTTCCTCTTCTTTGGAATGTTTGATACATCCTAACAATGGTTTGCTTGCGAGCTCATGACCAGAGACTCGGGAAGACTGTCTCTTCCCGAGGACCCCGAAGCGCGAACAGCGACACTTGCTCACGCCCGTAACTTGCAATGAACATGCCGCTACTCCGCTATCTCCGCTCGTGTCGGGCGTAAACCAGGCCCAAATCGTTTGTAGCTCTCCAAAGAACTGGCCGTTCCCTGCCACAGTTCTGAAGCGATGACGCAGTGCTCATGTGGCGCAGTGGCCGGTACTCACCTCGTGAGCAGCTGGTCACAAGTGGCTATACCTTATATGTAATAATTGCTGCATCATATGAGCGTGTACCGTTTCTGCTGTAGCACTGCATATTTGTCTCTTCAATAGGTTGGTTTTTTCCAACACCCTAGATGAAAGCTGTTAGGCACGGTTGGGTTGATTTCAACTCAACTATTTTTTCCCCCTGGTCGAGTTGACGTTGAGTTTGGAGGGGTCCTATGATGTCATTGCGGTGAAGCCGAGGTGGCAGTCAGCTAGGGTCATCCAAGGCGAGAGGTCGATACCGAACCGAGTGACAAATGGCCCTTGGCGAAACTCACAAAGGATTTGTTGTAGACTAGACTTTGATGCCATGATTTATATGGTAGAATCGTTGTTGCACTCTATGAACATGACCCCTACCTATTCCAGCACAAGCAAAGTACCTCCAGACGTAGATCCCCCCTTGAAAGCCAACATGATATCTCCCCGTAAACGCCACACGCTCCAGACTCATCAAGCACCCCCAAGCCATCCGAGATATATACAAAACCCACCTTCCCAACCCCGTGAAATAATAACCAATTCAATCTACCATTCCCTTCATCCCCAACCCACCCACCATCCCCCGTTACTCCCCCCTCCCAGCACTCCCCTTCCTCCCCGGACTAACACTGCTCCCCTCCCTATTCCCATCCTCACCCCCCTCCCCCGGCCCCGGCGTAGGCCCATCCAAAAACCCCATCGGCAAGTTCGCCAGTCCCTCCCTCACCCCCCTCGGAACCTCCAGCCCCTTAGCCTCACACTCCGCCACCAACCTCTGCCTGTCCAGCATCAACTTCCTCACATAATCCACTATCCCGTTCAGCACCAATCCCTCTGACCTCGCCTGTCCTTCCAGCCCCGGCACCTGTTCACATAAATTATCGTAGGCCTCGCGGATGGCGTGGCGGCGTTTTTGTTCTTTTTTTTTCTCTTAGTACCTGATTTCCGGGAGGGGGGTATTGGGGAAAAACATACCAGACTGGATATGATTACTCTTCTTCTGCTCCTTCGTCAACCGCGGCTTATCCCCTTCATCCCCATTAATCCCAGGTGATATTGGCGTTTGGGACTGGCTCGCGCTGCTGGGATAAGAAGGGTGTTGGTTCGACGAGGTGGCCATTGTTTGTCTTCCAGCTGTTTGTGTGTGTCTCTGTGAGAGCGAGTCTGGTGATATATGAGATGACTGATTGATCACAGACACACCAAGCCAGGTTATGGCAAATGCAAACAATTCCAAAAGAAATTGAACAATGTTAATAACTGCAAGACACCTGAATAAAGCAGTGAATATCAGTGTGGTGTGGTGATTATATCTGTAACTGTTGATGGTTGCGGCTCTGTCTCTTTCTCTGCGTTAAAGCAATTGACATGTGATCCCTGATGAAATAGTCAATCCGCGATGCTGAAAGTCTGAGCCAATGTTAGCATGCGCGCCGCCCTGACATGTGTATGTTTGGCTTGCCTTTTTTAAAAATAAATTTGCAAGAGAAAATGTCAAGGTTAAAAGTGATCAACACGTGGTTTCAAAGCTTGTTATTTCTTTTGAGGACAAGAACGCTGATGTGCGCGTGACAGACAGCAGTACGGCTTAATGCCCGTGTTCGCGGACATGGTGGCTTGCTCCACTTTTCTTCGGCTTGGACATCCCGAAGAGAATGGGCTGGAAGACGAATTTGTATATACATCCATACATTCATTGGTTACCCCCTACACTAAGGAAACCAAACATATAATATATACATGATAAAGAAATACACATATGTACAAAAGCAACACTTTTATTTTTTGTCTTTTTCCTTGTCTATTTATATATTGTTACAATACGCAACCACACTTTTGTCTTTCCGAAGAAAAAAAATAAGAGCTGCGATGACGCTGAGTGGGATGTAAAACGAAAAGAAATCAGAGGCTAAGTCTAAAACATCTTCTCATCAGGAACCATCTGCCCTGTCCTGCTGTGCCATGGTCCCTCCTGACGTTCCCCTTCTCGTGCAAAGAAGAACTAAACCAGCATGGTCTCCCACTGTCTTGATGGCAGGTGAGGATGCTCATGCCTTTCCCCCCACGGCGAGAAAACAGAGAGCAAGGTCTTGCCATCTACCACAACAGCCACCCTCAGTGCCCAATCTAATAGTCTTCATCTTTTCTTGTGTTTCTTTCCCCATGCTGCTGGTAACCGTAGTGCATCTTCTGAAAGCACTGAGATCGGTCTGAAACAAAAACGAACGCCCCGAAACATGCTGCGAGCTCATGGATATGAAACGCAAGATTTGTGACAAATCGCCATGCCCAAAAGAAAATTATTTTGACCCCCCGCCTCCATCCCCGAACTGAACATAGAAAAGAGACCATTTGCATCCCATCGTCTCTTGCCCTGAAATGCCCCGCAACTTCTCATTAACGCCCAAACCCCTTTCCCAATTTCCCCAACAATGGAACCGATCCCAATGTGACAAAAGTTAAGGCCTGCCCAGAAACAAACCCACAGCAGCACTGAAACAAACGTGTCTCCGCTTGCTCGAAGATAATAAATGTTGATAGAACCCGCTGAACGCGCGCCTCAATGGCATCGTGTAGACAAAAGAACAACTTCCCTCGTCGTTAACACTTCCTCGCCAATAGATTATGCTCGAATCGGGCCCCTCCAACTCAAGCAAGAAATGACGAAGTCATCACTGTGAAAAGATTCTTTTTTTAAACCACTTTTTCCCAACCAAATCCCTTTGTGAAGAAAAAACCATAACGACTAAAGCGAAAAACGGGGAAATGGCACCTGTTGATGCTCAAAAGAATGCTGCTGAGACGTCGAGGGTGTATCAATCTCGAAAATAAAACCAGGAACCAGGCAGATGTGCCGTCAGAGAAGGTATCAACCATTGGTGTTGATGCTTTCGACAGTCTGCAAGCTGCCAGGGTTCGTAAGGGAAACCGAGATATAAACTCAGACCCCTTATCACAGTACTGTTGCAACAAGTACTGGAGCCAAGATGCCTGCTCACGATATCTGGTGCTTGGCTTAGATAGCGACGTGAGGCTGTGTCTTGTGATCGAGCTCTTTCGCCTCGTGGAGGTGCTGAGTCAAGATGTTGGGAATCGCACGATGGCTCGGCCAGGGCTTGGGAATGGATGTGTCGAGCAGCAACTTGTCATAGAAGCCGAGGAGGGTCTTGAGACCGGCGGTGACGGGAACCGGGCTGGAAGCATCCTCAAAAGCCAAGTTCCTGAACTCTTCGTACACTTTGGCATTGAAATTGCTGAGGAGGAACTTAGACCAGAACTGGTAGAGACTCTGCATCTCCTCTGGGACCTCGCCTGCCTGTGCACCTTGCCGGCGTTCAAGAGCGGCTTTTCGGACCTGCTGGTATGGTTGGCGCTCGTGCTTCTCAGGCTGAGCATCCTGAATCCACACAATGACAGGCTCGGATTGTTGATGAGTGTCACCATTGGCAACATCTCCATTGGCACTGCGTGAAAAACATTAGTTATAAAGTTCCAAAAAAACAAGAGGGTGTAAGGCAGCCCATTACCTTGGTCCGTTGTTCAGAACATAGCCCGCCACAGTAGCGACCGCCTTCTCACTGTCTTTCGCACCCAAGACAATGACGAGGTTTTCAACATTGGAGTCGGACAGCTTTGTCATGCTCTCCAGTGACACGGGCTCCTCTGGCGGCGCAAATGCAGGAACACCAGCAGAGAGTTGCGAGTCCTGAGGGTAGTGGTATCCATTCAGTGCACCGTCGCCATTGACCGCAAACTCAGTGTGAGCTCCAGGGATAAAACCATGCTGGTACATGTGCCCCTCAGGGTACGGAGGGTAAGCCATCATGGGCACAGCTGGAACACCATAGTCGTTGTACCCCATGTGAGGCACCAAGTGGGTGTATTTCAGGGGGCCATTGTGTCTATGAGCAGGTTCCCGCTCCTCCTCGGCCAGAATGAAGTCATTTCTTTTGTGATGTCTGGACCGGAGCCTCTCGACTTCGTCATCCCCCACAACGAACTCAGCCGAATCCAGGTGCATGCAAGCCCAGCGCAGCAGGTTGCGGTCCGTAGTTAATTGCTTAACGCGGGAGAACGCGGCAATAACATCGAGAGGCACAAATCCCTGACCATCCATATGCTTACGCAAGAACATGTCCCTGCACAAATTGTCGACAGAAAAGTAATAATCGACCTGGTTCTTGAGAACAGACTCAAGGCCATACCCGAACATAACGGGTTGCGCGTAGACCGGGGGTTGGAATTCATGAACCGGGTTCGCTGTCTTGGGAGGATAACCAGCGTTCATGGTGTTGCTCCGCGGTCCCTGTTGGTTCGATCCATTCCACTTGCCTCGGCCCCTACCCTGATTAGGGAAAGACGGGGGGAACTGGCTGGAGAAGGGCGGGGGGCTCTGGGCTGAGTGTCCCTGACGAGAATGAGAGTGAGCATGGAAGCCGTTCTGGGCGGGGTAGTGTCCGTTGGCTTGGAAGCCTGCCGACCCGTGGGAACCAGCAACACCGTTGTGGCCGCCACGGCCACGATAGCCACCGCGGCCGCGCTCTGGGCGGTTCTCGCGAACAGGGTAATGGTGTCCATTGACATTCCCCTGAGCACCATCCTTGGGATGGTAGTTAACACGTTCTTGAGGAGGGGGACGAATTGGGGCTGATCCGCCCTCAGTATTCAACTGCCCATTCTCGGTGCGGATGTCCTTGGTATACCTTCTGGATGACTGCACCACTGAATTAGAAACCGATTCGACAAAACATGAGTGGATATAGAGTGAACTTACAGACTGGGTCTTCTCACGGGCCTGATCAACGTTGGTGGAAGCGGTAGGCTTCTGCTGGTCTTGAGCACCTGCATCAACGGAGCCGCGCTTGGCAGGGGTGGGGGGTTGGTTCTGGGCCGCGGAGCGGACTGGCAGACTACTACCCTCACGGGGCCGAGCAGTGGCAGCTGCACGAGGTCCAGGAGCACCTCCGGTTGGGGCGGCCTTCTCGACGGTAGGACCAGAGGTAGTAGGCGATGTTGAGGAACCATTGAGGTTGCCCCGCATTGACCCAGACTCGCGACCGCCACGAGCTCCACCGCGGGGTTTTGAGCTGCGAGGGGTCGGCAATGGAGTCTCAAAAACCACCGAATGCGTGATCGGAAGCTTCTTCCAGTCCTTTTTCTTGGGAGCTGTCTCATCTTGTCCCTCCTTCGCTGAGTTCTCGCTCTTCTCTGTTGTCTTGCGAGCGGGCTGCTGCTCCTTGACGGCAGTAGCGGTGTCCTTAGGTTCGGGCCAGGCTGTAGCATCAGCGACGGATGGCAATGTTACCGAGTTCTTCTCCTCCTTATCATTCACACGGCCACCGCGGGAAGCGTTTCTTCGTGGAGCCTGATCAGCAGCTCGTGGGGACTCGGTGTGCTTCTTTTGCGGCCCCTTGTCACCGTTGACACCGTTCAAAACAGGCCGAGCCTCACCAGCTTCAGAGACCTTCGTTTCGGCTGCATCGGTCGTTGGAGGAGCCTTTGTCTTGGACTGGAAAACCTCGGCACGCTTCAACCACGGATTGACGGACGGAGGGGCGGCCTCTGTGAGAATGACTGGTTTCTCAGGCTCCTTGTCGGCGGCGTCCTCTTGCTGCTCGCTCTGGGCATCCTTATCCTGCGCCCGCGCCTTTTTGCTCTTGCGTCCCTTTCTGGTGTCTCCATTGTCGTTTCTTCGGGATGTCCTGCTGGCTGACCTCGAACTTTTCGCATCCGACTGTTGCTGTGAATTCACCGTGGTGCTCTCGTGATCCTTCTTCTCCTCATGCTCGGCTCCCGGCACAACCGTGGAGGTCGAGGTAGTCTGCGACGCAGATTCCGAGTTCATCTTGGCTGTCCCATTTTCAGAATCTGGCTGGGCGCTCTGGTCGGCGTCCAAGGCAATGACGGAGGGTGCTGATACGGATGAGTTGCCAGTTGATACATCATCCTTGACGTGGGAATCAATTGTTGATGGCGCGGGGCTCGACACCAGTTGTGGGCTAGGCTGGGTAGCAGCTTGGCCCCGAGCGGCCTGGGCATAGGAGAAGGTCGCTGACGACATTTTGGTTGGTGTTGATCTGGTGGCTGTCTCGATCAAGTGAGATGCCGGAATGATCCCGACTGCGCAACAGCAGCGACAGGAAGCTGTTTTCCTGCCGTACTTTGGTCAATGATCACTGACTAAACCGAACAATGCGTACGATTAGCCAGTGAGATCACTCCTTCGTTCTGTCGACTCGTTAAATGGGGTCGCAGGACAGGGAGAAGCAAGCTTCAACTCTTGACGGAAGCAGAAGATATCGACCAATGCAGGTGCTGAAACGGTGCTCAAGCTGGTGACAGCTACTCCAAGCTTTCCAAAGAGATGGGCCGCGATTGAACAGGCCGGCCGGCTTGTCAGGAGAATAGAATTTGCGAGGACAATTTTTTTTCTTTACCTGGCTGGGTCGAGGCAGCGCTAGCGGCGTCGAGAAAATCGATTGGCGGGGTGTGCAGTGATGTCTCGAGGGAGGGGAGGAGACGGTCGACTTAGTAGACGCCGGAGATCGAGTGCAAGAAGATGGGTATATGCCACCGACGAAGCGCAAGAGTGACGACGCTGTGCTTGTTGTGCAATCAGTGCCGGGGCGAGTTGCTTTCGCTGGTGGTGGGCTGTTGGTGAAAAGGCCGAACAAACTTTTGGATCCACGGAGACAAAAGCCCTAATGACCAACCCTCTCTAAGATTGCGGTTAGGTTACGTGCACCAGGGATCGAGAAGGGTGACCGGAATAAAGTATGGGTAGTAGGGGGGAAAAGGAAGAGAAAAGGTGCCGAGGGGAAACAGAGTCGTGCTTCGCCTGGCAAAAGGTAGAGAAGATTTGTGTGGGAATAAATTTTTTCGGGTTGGTCCCAGACTGCCGCAAAAAATGTGGTGGAGATGGCCGAGCTTGAGCGAGGTACTGTACTTACCTCAAGGTTGTTTTGAGTGGGCTCCCACAGCGACGTACAGGTAGGCCCTGGGAACAGCGGGGTTTGCGCGAATATAAGCCGGCGACTGCAACAGTAAGAAGAGGGTAAAGAAAAACTCAAAGAAGTCTCTCTGCCTGCCTGCTTGATATATTCTAAATTTTGAATAGCCCCAGTCAGATTAAGCTTACGCCTTGCTCAGGATGCTCTTCTCATCGTCAGGGTTTGCTTCAGGCTGCGATAGTGTGAATATTTGTTCCATCAATCTCTTCACCACTTCCCCAGGTTGCTCCAGCTCCGACTTGCACAGTGAATGGAATGACAGGCACTTTGTTAGTTGGTCACTGTCCCACTTTATTGTTGCTTGGTTTCATGTCAGTCATGAGCAATCCGCCATCGTTCACTCTGCGTTTGAGTGGGGCCCTGTTGTATTTCTCTTGCTCCAAAAGTCCTATCTTTCACAATTGATAAGACGAGGTCCCAGGCTCTTTTGTCCAATATTGTGTGTGATTTGCAAGTGTGGTGTTCTTTAGGTATTTCAGATGAGATCCATCCACTCTTTCCACAGATCTACATTCCGTGCTGTAAATCAAGCATCCCGCCGGTCCGTCCGAAGCTGGGGAAGTGGTACATCTGGTGATGTTGCGTTTGTTAATGAGGGGAACCCGGCCAACTCTGGGGTATGCTCCAGGTGTGTGGCCAGTTCTGAGTGAACGCTCTGACTCCTGGTTTTTGAGCGACGCTTGGGTGACGTTCATTCATACAGAACCGTGAGCATGCACCGCACACCGCACCGCAATGAATTGCATCAAGTTCTTTGCGGTCAGTGATTTCCGAAAACTTTAGCTGTCTTCCAGCGTCTCATGATGATTCAATACGGCATGCGACCTGCTGGCATGGTCCAAGGCAGGACTCTCTCGCCCGGGGCCGAGCGTTCCAATTGCTAATGGTATTAAAAATGCCGTTTCTCAGTGGCCTTTCTTCCAGGTTGTTCCGCTCTGTTTTAGGTAGCAGTTTACCCACAAAGTGCCGCTGTATAGAATGTTGCAATGAGATGTCGTCTCAGGCCAGCCCAGCTTCCAATGGCCAAGGGGTTTGTTTTGAATGCGCAAACCAAGCTCAGGGGAAAACAGACCAAGGTGACGAAATGGAGGGGCAGGCTTCTGTTCCTCCAGTGCTGGTCTTTGATTGCAGCCTGCCCGGATGTCTGGATAGGTTCGTGTTGAGCAAATCATGACGGTCAGGAATAAGAGTCACCAACGGCCTGACGTCTGCGCTACTGCACATACCTTACACTGGATTAGGTGGGGTAAAACGGCCGACACCCCGTACAAAGCAGCCTTGGGGAGATGGGTTGAAAGTCAACCTGGGAGAGAAATGTGATCGCCCATCTATCTGTACCTAAGGATACTTCTCTCTGCAATATCTATTTGACCTTTTGCAATTTCGACACCTCATGCAGGCTAGACATGCCTAGACACGGCAGAGCACGCGGAAGTTTGGAAGGTTGTATCGGATTGAAAGCAGAACCCCAAGTAGGCAAAACCATTACCGGGCAATGCCGCCAATCCGTGGAGCTTCCGGAGGTGGGCCGAAGCGAGGTTCCGTCCACTTACAAGGCAAGCAAGAAGCAACCTGGAATCCATCACACACCCGATAGCGTATAGGGCGTACTGAATACCATTAAGGGCTCTTGAGAGAGAACGACGCGGCTCGGGAAGGCAGACTTGGAATGAGAGTCTTTCTGCGTCAAGGCTCTGTTCATACTCGAGAAGAAACAGTGGGATAGTAAAGATCATAAGTTTGTTCGAGCATGTGATAGACATCCATGCCCTGGACAAAAAAGTAGGTGCTGCAATCAGCAAGTCAACGCATGGCATCTATGTAAACCATGATTTCAAAATGTTGAACAGGCCTCTGAAAACTATTGGACAGACCTCCCAAATAGTCGACAAGCCAAGTCGATTGGCCTGAGTAAATGGTCCAGTAGGCATTTGAATGCAATCGGAAGGCCTGTATTTCATGATCCCAATGCAGTAATTTGTGGAGGTAGCGGTGCCCATTTTTGTGTCCACAGCGTGACATCCTTCGAGGATTCGCCGCCACTTTGCAAAGCCACAAACACCCCAACACTCAAACAACGATCACCGAGTTCGTGAGAAATGCCCTCTTCCGTTTGAAGGCCGTGGTGGCCTTTGTGCCATGACCAGGTACTCATGGAACTTCGGCTCAAACTCTTGGCACGTGGCTATTGACCTTGGCTTTTGTGCACACAGGCTGCTGGAAGGCAAAGCGTCGAAGGGGTCAAGATTCAAAGATTGCAACAATTGAAACACCAAGAACTGGCCAAGCATGATGTTCTGCTCTGCCGGCTAAAACGTGGAGACAATCACGGGAACTACCACCCCCCCACCAACACCGAACAGCTCCCGCTTATCCACACATCCCGATTCCCGAAGGCCTCCATTTTTATCCGTCTGAATTCTTATCAACCAGGCGCGGGAATGCGGGTATTCCAAATCCATGCATGGCCTGGCCGCGTTCGCATGTGGACAGATTCAGCGGGTGCCAGCTTTGCTAAACTTCAGAAACATGACCGTGTGATTCTCGGTGCCAGTAATAATATGATGATTATGTGCGTCTATAACCTACACGTCCCGAAAACGAAAGACCTGGTAGCAGCCGATAAAACCTCGAGAACGAGACCGCTCGATGTTGCGTGCCCTTTCTTTCTTTACCCGGTCATCCAAGTTGCTGCCCTGCGAGCACCGAAACTGCTCACAAGACGAAGTCCGCTAGAACCCATCGGAAAGTAACTGACCAGATACCAGATGAGGCAGCCGAGTTGGATGAGGCCCGAGAAGATGGTGAGAATTGTGCTTTGGAGCTGGCACCGACGGAAATGTGTCAGCCTATGGGTGGGCTCTAGGCAGTCTCAAAGGTAAACTTACACCGATGGAAAAGTAGATGGTCAACCCTAAGGAGCCGAAGTAGGCAGCGGTAAATGGCAGCCTAGGGGTGGAAATCAAGTGCTGCACATATGCCCATGGGCCCATAACAGCGGCGAAGGAAGTAAGGAAGAGTATAGAACCCAGTGTCCATCTGCAAATGTTGTAAGCAGAGTGGTCACAGACACAGCATCCATAGTAACGAAGGGAAACCCTGAAACTCGAAAAGGTCCACTTACAAGATCATGAGCTTACGTGGTCTCGCGAGACTTAGGGCCGGAAAGAGGGCGATGACAAGGACGAAGCAAACCAGCGCAGCAATATTGCAGGCGGCAAAAATTAAGAGACGGTCCCAACGACTCACTGCGTCATTTTGAATCAGCATATACAGATTAGCATGTGAAGTAATGGCAAAGCAGAAAGAATACAAGATCGACCGGTATCATGGAATGCTGAGAGGCAGACGGCCAAGACATGGACACGCAAAGGGGCACATGTCTTGTGTGCCTTGACGCAGGGGTAATGGGAATATGAGGGGCGTTGAAAATACACAGCCGAGCGGACTCGAAGTCGTTTGTAGATTTTGAAAGAAAAGGTTCAGTTGACCTACAGGCAAACCATCCCTCCTCCTCTTCACGGCGGTTTGGTGCTGGTAGAGGGGCCCCGGGACCTTCCGTCGTTGGAAGCTGAACATAGCCACGATCACCAAACGGATTCAACGACTGAAGCGATGAGAACAGGCCGTTCTGCCGAGAAGTGTGAACTGGGAGATCGTTGTCGCGGCGCGACCATCCCAGTGAGTTGATGGAATCACGAAAAGAGGACGAGGCCATGTTTCCTAGCCGTTCTCGAGTTCCCACTTTCCAAGATAAAGGTCCTTCTAGGGCGACAAGAGGAAGCCGCGGCGCGGCAGATAGAAACAGGGAGTGTGGAGGTCAGTCTGACGGAGATAATGTTCCTAAGAAGCCGCATGATTAGTTCAAGGTTGTCTCAAGACTTGATTTGACAGTCATGCGGCGTGCATACGGGTTGTAACCGATGATCTGAAGCGATGCTCAGATGATTCGTGATAATGGACCGCTCGAGCGGTGGTGTGGTGGGGATGGGATTTTGGACAAGCTGGAGCTGTGTCCGTCGTCGCAGTTTCTCGGATTACTGGGCGTCTTCTTCACTCTGGTAGTTATGCGCCAAGCAACAACAAGGGAATCTCTAGGCGCAAGGCATCAGTCTCTCGAGCGTGGGGTTGTACGTAGGCGTCGCGGAATACTCCTAGGGTGGGCTTCCTGGACGGAGTGAAGTTGGTTGTCAGTATGCAATGCCTGTTCCCAAAGATGGAGCTGCCAAGTGGGTGTCCATCTTGACAACTCAGACTTTGATTGGCCGGTTTCAGCCCGCCTGACCCACTCCAGTGGTCACTGGTCTTTTTTTGTTTCCCGGGTGGGGCGCAGTGTAGGCATGGGATTCTCTAGCCTGGGTACCATGGAGAGCCATGATAGCGATCTTGCTGGCCAACAGCTCCATGGATGTGCCAACTTGGTTCTCGTTCTCGGGTGGCAGGCAGAAAAATAAGGGCGCTTCTCCTCCCCCTCAGTAACAGCAACAACAACTAGAGCTTCGCTTGGATTAATATACTCTTTGGTTGATTTGTCAGATGTGTAGCAGTCAGCCTGTTCTACACCGAAAGTCGGATGTCTATGAAATGTGAGATTCTTTAATGTATTAATTACATTCTATCAACGGGCATTGCATCTACCAACCACCACCCTGGTCTACCACGATATGCCATGCTGAATTATCTCCGGCAATCGAAAAGTTACTTGAAAGTACCCTCGTACCACACGGGCCGATCCTCTCTTTCATGGGTGCGCGGCAGATGCTGCTTCGTGTCGGTGATCTCGGCGCCGGTACTTATGTGCTGCATGCATCAGCCACCACACATGGTTTGGAATTGCGGCATACACGCGCATTACGTATCAAGCTCTCTGGTGTGGCCGATGTCTCACTTGGGGGAGTCACACTGATAGCTGGGTATCCTCCGGTCATATTCGGACAAGCTCGGTGAGCACGCCGAAGCAGGATGTCCTGGAAAACAGGACCCCCATACGGCTTAGCTCAAAAGCGCGCCCTGTTATGTCCGTTCTGATCTGGTTTGTCTCCATTTCCAGCACACCAACTTGAACGGCCGTCGAGTCAGAAGACGTGCTTGAAAGTTGATATGCCTTGCGGTTGGTGATGTATGGAAATGAACTGTTCCGGTTTGTGTAGGAATATAAGAGGCGTCCCCGTGTGTTCCATGCACAACGAAGCTGCTGTTTCTGGTTTCTTGTCTACTCATTTCTCCATTGACGTCGTTGGCGTTGGCTATCTCTCAGTGCTCTTTGTCACTCCAGCCTCACCTAACTCAACTTGCTCACGAAGGGCATGCGTCACCCGAGGCTCAACAGGACAGCAACAACTTACTCTTCCCTTGTATCTCCCAACGAGAACCCGCTTCCAGCCGCCCAATCCAACAAGAATCGATACCACGATAGCCACGTGCCTGAACAAAACCAAACGGCAGAACAATCCCCTTCTTTCTGCTAGACGTGGAGACCAGGACTTGGAGGAGACGTTGGAGATCTCAACGCACGTACCCCACGATCGGTACTTTGCCGTATCCGGCTTGGTCGCGCAGTCGGCTTACGCAACTAGGCTAGCCCTGCAGAACACCTCCCCCACCTTCCATTCCATCAATCGAAGCCCTCTATATTCCCGTCCATCAACACATATTGGATGGGACATACGCATCTCTGTGGAACACTCACAACTTTCCTGCCTTGGCAAGCCGAAGGGGCCGTGTTAACAAGATCTATATCTTGATTAAAACCAAGGAACCTCACTTGACCTCCACGCTCCCACCCCCTTAACACAGTGCGCTGAACTTGTGACCCAACCGACAAGACAATAGAAAACCTGGAACCCAACCCCAAAACGGGGAACAGCTTCTTACAAACGTCTTGAACGAACGAAAATAACGCTCGAGCTAGAGGCTAGCTGCACTGGCGGCGGTGGTTTCGACATTTCTAGGCGCGGAGTGACAAACCCCGCCATCTCAAGCAGCATCTCACGCACAAGAGAGCTCAACACGCAGCCAATCACGGTGTGCACTTGGGACGAGAAGCGATATATATTGTGCCACAAACACCATTGCCATTCTCTTGGACTGAACTCGCCTCGGCCGTTGCTCCCTTCGGCTCCTGATAACAGTCAGACCTGGACGGGAGTGTCAGCAGCACCCAACAAATCTCCTCCTGTGTGGGTGGTTGCTCAGGACCGTCATCCGAAGTGCCCAGAGGAGCATTTGGGAAATACTCAGCCTCAGCCGCTGGATCCGCGTCAATAAATTGACAGCTGCTCCCTCTCCAACCGCGGCCTTTGGGTGCTTGATCTCTTGCCTTGGTCATACCAGCAACAGCAATTAGTGATACCCACCAATCCGCGGCCTTGCTCCCAAAGAAGGTTTTGTTGGCTCCTACAACTGCCACCAACCAGCTCTCGCTTTGCTTCCACTTGCTTTGTGTGATTAGCGACATCTCCGCTCGTTAAACGGAAGCCATCCGACGGGAAGGACATCAGTGCCAGAAGAGCGGTAAACTGATCGCCCTGAACCCTGACCCCTCAACCAGAACCTCAACCTCAGCGCCGCCTGTGCTAAAGAGCCCCACTCGACGCGGCGCCCCTCCCCCCATTCCATTCCCCAACTTTAAACCCCCGCCTTTTCCAACTGCTCACCGCGCACAACTTAAACTCCGAGTTTCTGCTCCCCCGCTGCAAGAGTCACTTTCTCCAACACAAGACAAACAAGCAGCAAGACCCATCGCAACCCGCACACATCAATCACCTTGTGCCGTCCATCTCCGAACATCATTTCAGAGACTCGTCCGCCTCTTCTGAGAAAACAATACTTCATCCATCAAGCCAAAAAAAAAAAGGCCAAATCAACCTTTTTGTTGGCTTGCCCTGCCCCTTTATCACTTCGGCATTGTCCGCTCTTTGCCCTGTCGCTGCCACTTATTGGCGACCACTTCCACAAAGGGTTTAGGCCTCCACTTGCGAACCCCAGACCTTTACCCACTCCCGCCCACTCTCACCCACCCTCGTCAGGGCACTTAAGTCACGACAAGTCCACTTCAATCAAGCAGCTTCTCCCGTCGCAACTACATTCATCGCACCAGACTTTGCTCCCTATAGCTCGACGTCTCGACGCCTCCGAAGCATTCGAAGCTTCTTCCCAGAACTTGGCGCAAACGTCCCGACCGTTCTCGTCTTTGTGATCGAGTCTCGGTTTTCCGACATCGCAGTCGAGTCATCCGTCCCTTCCACTGCTCGTTGGCCTCTTTACCTCACCACGCCACCCGATGGGGAGTTGACCTGTGTCGACAAAACAAGTGAGAAATAAATATAAAGGTATGTGTAAGAAAACAACAAAAGACTTTGCCGCTTTCAGGGCTCGGTGACAGGCTGCGCATTGCCTGGCCTCGCAAGGTTGGCAAAAGTCTAATACCCTCCTGTCTTCCAAGTTGGTCCGGCCCCGTGTGATACGACAGAGATTGACTTTGAAATTGTGGTAGACGTTGCCAATCCAGTCACCGGATTTTTGCCTGCTCTATCTCGCTCCCTGCAGACTACGAGGCAGCACCCTACGCACAACTGCGATCCTCGGACAAGATGTCACACCATGGTTTTCCAATGAACGGCCATGGTGGGAATGGCGGGATCGATCCCAACGACCTGTCCATGGCTGGGAATTTCGGATCATCTTTCCAGAACAACAACTTTGCGGGCGGGCATGCGAACACCAACACCGTGTCCAATGCATTCCTCAACGACGACGATTTACTTGATGGCCTCACAGGCCCTAGCCCGACAGACCCCCAGGCCGGCTTGCATGGCCAAGGGCAGGACTTTGGCGGCATGGACAGCATGGGTGGTATGGCCTTCTCCCATGGCGTTTACAGCTCCTCTCATCATGGTTTGCCCATCGGCGACAACTACTCGAGCACCCCGGATGGTGATCCCATTCAGAGCCCATTCGTACATCAGTTCAGTCAATACCGCCAGATGCAACACCCGCAATCCTTCGGTGTCTCGATGCAATCGCCGCTCTCTTACACCGCGGAACTGAACGAGGCGACCGACCCCAACTTCTTGAAGACACGCCCTCGCATGCCCCAAGCCATGCAGCGCAAGCCATCAGCAACCAGAGGTCCCCTGACGCCCAAGGCAGCCGCCATGGGACTCTCGATCGGTTCAGACTCGGCCTTTGGCGCCCAGCCTATCAGAACAGCTGGTGCGCATCATGAGAAGTCCCATTCCGGGCAGTGGATGGGGACACCTAACAGTATGTCCTCGTTCCCCGGATCGGGATTCTCGTCGCCCCTTGGAGCAGGCATGCACAGCGCTCAAATCAACGACATGCTGCTGAAAGGAGGAGCGTCTATGCCAGCCAAGATTGGAGCACCAGCATCCACTGCCGAGGCAAAGAAGAAGAAGAGAAGAGAATCCCACAACTTGGTTGAGCGACGCCGACGAGACAATATCAATGAGAGGATTCAGGATCTCAGCAAACTAGTCCCGACGCACCGGCTGGAGGATGAAAAGGTTCGCAAAGCCATTCAAAACGGCGGTACGCCCATGTCACCTGATGGCGGCACTCCCGGCCAAGCCACCTCATCGTTGGCCGGTCCTGGTGCTCGCCGTGCGGCAGGCGGAACTGCGGGATCCATCACTACTGGGTTACCGATGGAAGAGAAAGATAAAGGCCCAAACAAGGGTGATATTCTCAACGGGTCTGTCGGCTGGATGCGTGATCTCATGTGGCTTGTAGAGATCAAGATTCACCAGGTAGAAGAGCTCTCGAATGCTCTTCTAGCTGCGGGTATAAAGCTTCCCTTTGAGATCACCGAGGAAGAGCAGCGTATGCAATCGGAAGTCTTGGACATGGTGTCCAGAGACACTCCCGGTACCAAGTTTACCTACTCGCGCTTCGACGGCTCCGGTCTTCGGGTGCCAGATTTCACCGATTATGCCGGCAAGAAGCTGAACAATGCGAATGCCGGGACCTCTGGTGGTTACATGCCGATGAGCCCCAACAATGGCGTTGGTGGTCACGACATGCTGGACACGGAAGATTTCTTGGATTATGACGACGACGAGAATGACAACGGGGCTTTCAAAGAGGAGGCCGAGTATGGCGGGATGGATATGTCGTAGTGGCGACTTTGAAATTTCTCTTGTCATTTCCTCTCGTCGGACCATCTCCACTGGCTTGTTGAAGGTTTTGTTTACTGCATATGTTTCTTTGGGAGGGATGGAGGAAGAAACCAAGAGGGTGGATGGGTGGTTTTGCACGAAGTTTCCCTTTCAGAGTCTGCATCTGCATCTTGCATTTTCTGGTTTGACGGGTCAAAGCATATCGGGGTCGTTTGGGCGTAAATCGGGGGCCAGGTTGCTTGGGTTGTATACCGGGATGCAGAGTTTTTTACGGGGCGTAGGGACATATCTGTGTAGCCAAGGAAACATTCGGTGTTTGTTTGGGTTTTCAGGCGTTAAATTACCTCTTCTCTGGAGCGGTTTTTCTCCTTCCGGGTTTCCCTTTGCACACACACTTTATGATACCTTGAGAGATTTTGGGTGGCTGGGACTGGGTTTATTTTGGAATTATCTACTTATGGGACCGAGCTTTTCCTTATCTACCTCTGCTTGAGGATGGATGTTTTTGGTTTAGAGAGAGAGATGAACGACCCCCGGCATGGCATTCAGCGTTTGCTTTCGTCTTTTTCTTTTTTATGGCTGGCTGGCTCGCAGGAGCAATGGTGGGGGGGATTGTTGACAAGCCTCTTTCTGAAGTTATCAGCGGGTATAGCCACCATTATAATAGGACATGTTTACGGTCATCCTTTACTTCTTGTTTTTTGCGTGTTTGTGTTTGTGTCTGGTTTATACGTACATGTGTATCTATCTACATGGAAGCTCCAGGAGCAATGTATCCAGGTATGTCCATACAGTTAGCTTACTCGTGTCGGGGAGATATCTTAGTTGTTAGCCATGAATAAGAAAATAAGAGCTCGTAGCCCACTTTCTGTTCCCGCCAGTCCACCAGTGATAGGTAAGTGGATGCTTGCTAGTCATCACTGCCAACAATTTACGAACTTATTAACCCCCCTCGTTTTCGTAATACCGCTTTACCAATGGCGGACAGTAAGCAAATACTCGCTCATGGCCGTCAGCAAATTCCACACATCCTTCCTCTTCATCTCCTCCTGCAGGGCGATCCTCTCGAGCGCCGACCTCCCGTTGAAGTACTTGAGAAACAGAGGCCAGGCATTAGCCACCCTCTCCTCCCACTCTAGCTGCTGCTGATGTTGATCATCACTATCATGCTTGTGGTTAGATGTTCCAACCCCACCACCACCACCACCACCACCACTCAAGTTCCTATTCCCACCAAAACTAGCCGTACTCTTAGTATCACTCCCAGTTGTCTGCTTCTGCCCCGCACCACCACCACCACCACCACCACCAACAATCCCGCCTTCTCTCCCCCTCCGGAGCCTAGCCTCGGCAGCCCGCTCCTTGAACCTTTTGGCTATGGCGCTGAGGTACAGACTCTCCTTTCCTGTCGCTTTCTTGGCGTCGAGGATGATGTGAGGCGACATTGCTTGTAGGTGCTTGGCGTGGTTGACGCTGGGGTGGAGGGTGGCCATGGGGACGGGCTTGCGGGCGTGGAGCATGCTGCGCTCGGCCAGGTCGTGGGCTGCTCGGGAGGCGATGCGGGAGAGGCGGGCTTTTTCGGCGATTTCCTCTGCTTGGGTGGTCGGGCCGCTACCGGAGTCTTGGCTGCTTGATGGGGAGGGTGAGGATGGGGAGCGGAGGGAGAGGGAGTGGAGGTCGAGGGAGGAGGTGGAGGCTGTCGCTGGGGGTTGTTGTGGTTGTTGCTGTTGTGGTTGTGGTTGTTGTGGTCGTGGTTGTACGATTCTGTAGCCTAGGATGTTGTAGCGGGGGTCGTGGAGGTTTCTGGGGGTGTTTGGGGATTGGGGGGGGGACCAGTCGGCTTTTTGGACGTTGGTGAGGGATTGGGAGTGGGATAATGGTATGGGGAAGTCGGTGAAGTTTACGGAGGTGGTGGTGTTGGGTGAGGAGTCTGGGTTGGAGGGGGTGGTGGGGGGGTCGTTGAGGAGGGGGAGGAAGCCGGAGAGGGATGGGTCGCTTAGGGCTGCTGCTGTGCCTGTTGCTGTTGCTGTTGTTGGGGATATGACGGTGACTGCATCGTCACTTTCCGCACTGTCTGCCTCGTGGGCCATGGCTTGAGCTTTCTTTTCCTTGGCAATCTGCTCGGCTTCCAGGGCGTGTTCGACTTCGTAGATGATTTCTGGCCAGACGACGACGTAGGCGAAGGTGCAGAGTTGGGTTACCCAGCCGCCGCGCATTAGCCAGGCTAGCATGGCCATATAAGTTGGACGGTGAGCCTTACTCGGGCAGTGCAGCTTGTATGGACGCGGGGCGACGCTCAACTCGGCGAGGAAGTTGGGGAGGGCTGGCACAAGGGGGAATTGGCGGGCCCATTGGGTGGCTGCCTGTGGTAGCTTGCGCATGTCACAGTTGGGGCTCACGATGTACATGTCTCGTGCATGGAGTGGTGGGATGGCGATGGCTCGGCGCCAGAAGATGAAGTGCTGGGCGAATTTGCGGACTTGCGTTGGTGACAGTACATTACTAGATTGCTGACCAACCTGATAGAACCTGGGAAGCTAATGTCAGTGATGGAACAAGGGGTATCTAGGGGTCCGAAGGTCCTTACGACAAGGTTGGCTTGCAGTGCCTCACAAATTCAATCATGGCCAAAGTGGTCTCGTCCGGATCGTCTTGTAGCTCGGTAATAATCCGTTTCTCATCAACCAACAGCAGAAGCGCAAAGTTCTTGTCCAAGAACTCAGGTTCTTCTACTGCATCATCCCCCATCAACGTATTGGCAGTAGTCAGCCACAGTCCTGGTTGGCCTGCCTCGCCATTGTCTGGAAGGTCAGAGACATGGAATGGAACGGGAATCTGGACTGAATGTGTCACCATCCCCTCGGCCGTGCCCAGCTGTAACGCAGCAATCCTGTTCTGGGATACTGCTTCATAGAGATCACGCATAGACGCTGCCAACGATGAAGTTGACAAAATCTCCTCCCACAGTAAGCTCATTTTTCTCCCTGGATCTTGTGGTTAGCCTTGGTCACTTCGTTCGGTCGGAGACAGAGATACTTACTCTCCTCACGGCCCTTATCCTTCAGAGTTAGAATCTTTTTCGACTCTTTCCACACAAAATCGCTGCGTTCCTGGCAGTACTTATATGCCTTGTTGATCTTCTTGATGATGTTGGTGTACATAATGTCGACCAGATCCTTGGCCTCATGCTTCTTGGGTCTGAGAAAGAAGACCAAGTTGAACATCGTCATAGAAGCCTTCTTTTCCTTATCTCCCTTCTCCTTACCCTCAGCATCTCCGGCACCAAGCGGCTCCCCATCTGTTGCGCCACGATCACCGCTCTTGATGCCTGCGTCGGTCTCAGTGGGCAGCGCATCATCGTCTTTGGCACCCGGTCCGGATTCGCCTTGATGCTGTTCCTGCTCCTGCTTCTTCTTTTTCTTCTTCTTCTGCCATATGCCGTTTTCAGGCACATAAATTGGATAAGAGACACAGTAAACGTTGTCCAGAGACACCTGGAAGAGCCTCTTGTGATATGCCCTGTTTGGTGTCAACAGATTCTCCAGGTCTTTGGTCGGATAGCCGGCAACGTATTCCCAAGGTACTAGTTGTGTGCCGTTCTCAGTGAAGATATGGTCATCATAATTCCACGATGCCATCTCGGCAGCGTGCGTCGTAGAGGAGGCGCCCGCCTCCGGCCCACCATGTCTGTCATCGTCATCATCCAAGTCTTCTTCTCCCTCGCCATCTTCTTGGACCCCCGGTGGAAGGACTTTTCGTTTTGGGTAGTGGAAGACAAGTCGAGGGCCATCTCTGGAGCGATTGATGACCAGAGCAACGCCCATAAAGTTGTCTGGGTTGGGGAGAACAGGGGCAGCCATGATAGCCGGGTTCTGGGGGTTTAAAAGAAGTTTTATGCCAGAAAGAGCATGCAAGAAATGAGACCTCTAAGTGAAAGGCTGATGGTGTGGTCTGGTTTCACAACGGCCTGTGGGTTCGGGGTGTTAGAATAAGCAAAACAACCTAGGTCGCCCCGGTGTGCATGTGTTTGGGGACCGGCGCCGAGCAGTCAGCCGGCATCAATCGGCAGGCGGAGTGGAGCGGTTGGCAATAGCGGGTGCGGAGGACCTAGGAGGACCAGCCGATGCTGTCGGACGTTGCCCCGACACCAAAAATGATGTGAGCATGGGCACCTTGCCGATCTACGGATACAGCGGGGTTAGCGTCACCCTAGCAAGTGGCGCCCGCAACGCTCGGACCAGTTCACAAGCTTTCAAAAGATTGCATGGATGCGCAGAAAGGGAAGGGGAACACCCGACACAGGCCCTGACAGTGCAAGGAGGAGGCGACAAAGAGGGCAGCTGTCGCGTGAGAGAAACTTGGCCTTGGACAGCCCTCTTTCTCATAAACTCCAAAGCATCCTAGATTGCTAGATCAGGCAACAAGTCCTTCACCGACATATTCTACAAGTCACTCGCTGCTCCTAGACCCTGCGCTTGATCACCGCTGTTTCTGCGTCACAAGTAAATAAATCGCCATATAAATTGTTGCACACATCCCTCCCAGGGCCGCCCCACCGTCTCATCTGTACCCTCTTTAGGTCCCGCCTTGTCGAATCTGTTGTTTCTCCTGTTTCCATCGAGTTTTGTCTACCCAGTCGATTCTACAGCAAGATTGTAGGCAGTTCGGAGTTGTTGTCCGCCTTACGTTCTTCACAGCATATCGAGATTTGTTGAGCCCCCACACGATTTAATAATTTCAGTTCTCCCGACTACTCCCACGCCCCGCGACCCCGCGCCCTCTTTAAATAACGAGTTCGATTGCCCCTAAAAAAACGATTGCTTCTCTTCTTCAATCTCCTAAGAGTAGTCTGTGCGAATCGAAAACTCGAAAATACCGAAATATGGCTGTGGGCGGTGAGAATGGCATTCTCCAGAATGGCGGCGGTAGCCAGTTGAACGGAGCCGGCGACCATCACATCCGCCGAATCCCCCTTTCCTACGATAGCGCCAATTCCGAAGAGTCGGCGCTCGAACTCGTCCTCACGATCCGCCCAGACTGGGCCGACCCCGCGTCCAACAAGGTCGAGTTTGTGCGCTTCACGGATGGCATCACCAATACGCTCCTGAAGGCGGTCAACAAGCGCCCTGGACTCTCCAAGGACGAGGTGGACAGGGAGGCCATCCTGCTCCGTGCCTACGGTAACGGTACCGACGTTATTATTGACCGGCTCCGCGAGACGCAGAACCACGAGCTACTGATGAGGCATGGACTCGCCCCGGAGTTGCTTGCGCGCTTCGAGAACGGGATGATGTACCGCTTCATTCAGGGGTCTCCCACCCACCCTGAGGACCTGCGCAAGCCCGCCATTTACAAGGCTGTGGCGCAACGTCTAGCTCAGTGGCACGCTGTGGTTCCTTGTATCAAGGGCCGGACGGGCCACAGTCGCAAGAACTCGCGGGCGGATGGGCCTATAACGTTGGACAGCAACCTTGGTGATGTCGAGTTCCAGCACGTTATTGACAATGTTGCGCCGGGAAAGCCGCCGCCGAATGTGTGGACTGTGATGCAGAAGTGGATCTTTGCTTTGCCGACAGAGACAGAGGCGCAAAGGGCTCGTCAGGCTGAGTTGCAGGAGGAGCTGACCTCGCTCGTCTCGCAGCTGAGTCAGCGGCCCGGTCTGGGTGTGAACGGGGTGAGTGATTATGAGCGTCTGGTTTGACTTCGGGACATCGTTGCTAACATATTCTTGTCTAGTTGGTTTTTGCCCACTGCGACCTGCTTAGCGGCAATGTTATCGTCCTCCCCAAAACCTCCGAGGGCGTAACCAACGGTGACAAGGCTGCCGAAAAGGTTACCTTCATCGATTACGAATACGCCACCCCTTCTCCTGCCGCCTTCGATCTCGCCAACCACTTTGCTGAGTGGGGTGGTTTCGATTGCGACTTTAGCGTTCTTCCCACTCGGGCTCAGAGACGCGAGTTCATCACCGAGTACATCCGCGCCTACTTTGCTTATCTGGGCAAGAAGAAGCCCGGAGCTTCTGCTGCTGTTGACCAAAACGCGGAAGCCGAGCAGTTACTCACAGAGGTGGACCACTTCCGTGGTGTGCCAGGATTTTACTGGGGTATCTGGGCCCTCATTCAGGCCACCATCTCGACGATTGACTTTGACTACGCCTCGTATGCCGAGACCAGGCTGGGCGAGTATTATGCCTGGAAGAATGAGGTGACGGGGACGAGGCAGAAGGAAGGAAAGGAGATTCCCTTGAGGGAGAGGAGGTGGGCTCAGGAGGAGTAACATTCTCTTGTGATTTGTTGTTCTCGGCGGTGCTCAATAGAGTTTTCTTGTCGTTTCTGCATTGCATACAGCCATTTCGCTCGAGCAAAGAGCGGCGGGCGGGCGTGTTAGGAGTCATGATTGGCATTTGATGTTTAGTGTTTTGGTTAGAGCGTTGGGTTTCTTTTGCTATTTTTGCATGGGGACGGGAAAACATGGGGTGAACATTCAACATGGGCTCGGGATATGCCTTTTCTTCATGATGGACGGCTTCAACGGACATGGGGTGGGGTTTTTTGCCTACGGGTTACCTAGAGGAGGTGTCTTTTTGGGTTGAGGGGAACAATTGGGATATCCAGAGTTACAGTGAGAGATGGTGGGCATAAACAAACAAAATATCATTACTTTTCAACATTTTTCTGCGTTCCCTTAATCACCTTGGTGAAACACAGGGTCGTCTCAAAATAACATAGTAATACGCATAGAAAGATAGATGCTAGAGCTCGCTAATATTTGTCATATTTAACTCCGTTTAACGCTCTGTCCCATTTCCGTACCGTTCCTGCCCGAATATGTTGAAACCCACTGTGGTTCTGCCTTGTAACTGACGCCAATGTTGCAATGCGGTGTGTTGAACGACATGCCCCCTATGAAACATTCACCTTACCCCTATCGGTATTTTTACACCGGGGCAATCCCCTTCCAGTACTTGGTTGGTACGAACGGCATCTTCGTAACCACTGCCTTCCTTGGCCGGCCACGCACCAAGATATCAACCTCGGTGCCAGCTTTGTGGAATCCATCCTTGATGTACCCCATGGCGATGTTCTTGCCTAGGCTTGGGCTCGGGCACCCACTCGTCACGGTTCCCAAGCTCACTGCCTCCTTCCCGTCCTCACTCCGGGAAACAATCTCGGCCCCTTCTCTAGCCGGCGCACCCTCAACGAGCAGACCAATCCGGCGACGTTGAACACCCGCGCCTCCTTTGCTCCTGGGGACGAGCTGCTTGGCAATAACATCGGCGCCGTAGTAACCCGCGTTTTCTCCCCGCCTCTCCTTGGGGATGATCCAGCTCAGCCCAGCTTCAACAGGGGTGATAGTGTCGTTGAGATCATGGCCGTACAAACACATGCCCGCCTCGAGACGCAAGCTATCTCTCGCGCCCAAACCAGCAAGTTGAATCTTTTCCGGACCAGCAGCCAGGAACGCCTCCGTCACGCCCACCGTCTCAGCGGGAGGAATCGAAATCTCGAACCCATCCTCACCCGTGTACCCTCCTCTGCTGATCAGCAAAGGACTGCTCACCTTCCCATCATATTTAACCTTGGCAAACACACTCCCCCCAAAAAGCAGCTTCTTCAAGTCCAGCTCCTCCGCCAGTACTCCCTGCAAGATCTCCACCGCCTTCGGTCCCTGAATGGCAACCAACCCCCATCCATCCAGCTGCTCCTCCTTCACCTTGAGCTCCTCGTGCCCCATCTCCGTGTTCCACTTGGCCATCTCGCGGTCGATGTAGTCGTTGTCCTTCTCCCTGCACCCGGCATTGGTCACAACGTAGAACTTGTCCTCGGCAAGCTTGGTGATGATGGTGTCATCTGATATCCCGCCCTTGCCGTCCAAAGTCATCAAGGCGGAAAGAGTTGACTTGTGAACTTCTAATCCTTTGCAGCCGCTAGGGGTTATCCTCTCCAGAAAGGAGGCGGCGCCAGGGCCGGAGATGAGTCTCTGGACCATGTGCGAGACGTCAAAGAGGGAGGCGTGGGAGCGGGTGAAGAGGTGGGATTGGGCGACGCCTAGGGAGGAGTACTGGACTGGCATGTGGAAGCCGCCGAAGGGGACCATCTTGCCGCCATGGGCGAGGTGGAGGTCGTAGAGGGGAGTTTTTTGGAGGTCGCTGGAGCTGGGGGAGGCTGAGGAGGAGGCATGGCGGGTTTGGGTTTTTGTTTGGGTTTGGGGATGGTGAAGGGTGGTATATACTGGGCGAGACAGGCTGTTGCTGTGTGTTGGCTGTGGTTGCTGTGGTTGTTGTCTCTGTGACAGGAGAGCTATCGAGGTGTTGTATCGCTTAGCGGTGTGGGGGTGACTGCGGACAGCAGTTCGGAGTGCTCTTGAGAGCGTTGATGATCTGGTGGACTGCATCGTGGCCAATTGGGTGTGCAATTCGACCCGGTGGTTAGTTTGGCGCAGAAAAAATGACTTCGCAGACCGAGAACGACAGCAATGGTGAAGGAGAGAAAGAAAGCTCGTCTGATGTATCGAAGTTCGGAGGAGTGTGACCTCATTGTTCTTAGCTCATCATTCCCGGCTTTGGCCGTTGCTCGGCCCGGAATTCGGCCCACTCTTGGACGCAATGCTGCGAACGCGGACTAAGGCACGGAGTTGGACGTATTGTATTGCTCTGAATAGGCTCTCAGGAAACTTCAGCAAACGTTGGATAGACATTAGTGTATATGTTGAAAGCCGTTATATTTTCTTTCTTCAGACATCCTTTTCTTTTGAAAGAGGAAAAATCAACACCTTGCTTCTTGCAGTCTCGGGCTCGCCAAAGAGCTGAACTTCAAGGGCAGGGACACTTGGAGCCTACATCACTGATTTCATCGTCAAACTTATAAACGGCAGCACTATTCTCCCATGCATGCTAGCAACGCTGCAGAAACCTACCTGGGCAAGAACGATCGAAAATCAGGCCATTCAGTTAACCAAGATCCCATTCACCAAACCTTCAATGAACCTTTGTAGTGAAAATAAGGGATCGGTTACGACGGTTTGATCAGGGCGGGTTTTGTAGATAAAGTTGTCAATGGACAGAATGCAGTGCCAAAGTATGCCGCCCCAAACAGAGTGACTGAAGCTCATTCTGGAACCTCCGATCATCCTTATGATTAATTAGACTGCCCTATGCCTCATACCATATACACGTACAAATTCATTCCTCTCCACCAATCTTCCCACCAGTCTGCTGCTTCCAAGCATTGGCCATGGCGAGCAAGTTCGACAAGCTCTTGGTCTGTTGATCGTCTGCAGGGAAGATGTAGTCGACATACTCCTCCCATGAGTCGTCCTCCAGCTTTCTCTTTTTCTTGGTCTTCCTCGGCATCTGTCTGTTCACCTTTTCGATATCCTCTGGTGAGCCGTGCGTCTTCTCGAACGCCAGCCATGCGTTGAGAAGTGATACCCGCTCGGCCTTGAGCTCCCTTTCCTTCATGCTCTTGAGTGCACGCTCGAAAATCTTGCGAGCCCGCTCCTTGGCCTCCTCGCTTACGGGACGCTCCTCGTCCTCGTCCTCCTCGCCGCCCTCGTCCGCTTCTGGAATGTTGATTTCGAACTGAGCGTAGCTGATCCAGACCTTGGGATGGTCGGCCTTGGCCAGCAGGCGCTCGTACAGCTCGCGGGTCCTCTCGTATTCGCCCTCCTCTTCCTCGAAATCGATGTAGGCTTTCCACACCACTTCTGGCATGTCTAGCACTGGCTGGCTGATGGCGAGCTCAAAGATGGCGCGGGTCCGTTCTAGGTCGTCGAGGCCACGTTCGATTTCGGCCCACTTGATCCACGTTTGGCAGTTGGCTGGATTGTACATGACATGCTTCTCGTACAAGGTCCGGCACCGCTCGAACTCGTACAGCTTTTGCTCGAGGAGAATGTACTCTTTGAAGAGCTTGTCCTTAGGACACATCCCAATCGCCCGTCCCAGGGTCTTTCGGGCCGTGGTAAGCTGTCCCTGCCGGATCTCAAAGTGAGCCTTGGCGACCCAGATTTTGGCAAAGGTGAACTTCTTGTGAGGTATAAGTCCCAGGCAAGTGTCGTAGATCTGCCGGGCACGTTCGATGTCTTTGGCTTCCCTCTCCTCCCATATGGCGTAGAAGAGAAATAAAAAGATGTACCTCCTCCAGTGCCGCTTCTCCTGAGTGGGTGGTACTTGAGCGATTGCCTTTTCATAAACCTCACGGACACGGTCTGCATTTCCTCCACTCTCTTCCAGCCTAGCAAAATCAAACCACACATCATAGTTCTTGGGGTTCTCTTTCACCTGTTCCTCATAGAGCCTTCTCCGCTTCGTAATGATAACGTCTTCGACGCCTTCTCGGTCACCAAACTGCTTTTCAAAGGTGGTGTACTGCGCGTGAAGGATCATGGATTTAGACCTCGGGAGATTGTCGAGACCGAACTTGTAGATGGCGCGCGCTCTTTCATACTCGCCCAAGCGTGCCTCATATCTTGCAAAAGCGATGAATATCTTTTCATCCACCGCGTCGTCACCCAAGAGTTCGGCGATGGTCTGTATGGCCGTCTGGAAGACTTCGCGCACCAAATCGGTCGTTCCATGTTCCTCCTCGAATTTAGCCCATTTCAACCAAGTCCTAGGCTCCGGATGTACGGCGGTGAAGGCGCGGAAGATCTCTCTCGCCCTGTCGTACTCGCCATAGCGCTTCTCGAGCCGAATATAGGCGGCCCACGCGTTCTCATCAGGGTGCCATTGCATCCATCGATCAAACACTTGACGGGTTCCGGGGATGTCTCCGAGCATCTCCATGACATACAGATACTTGTACCACAGAGACGACACCCGAGGCAGTCGGGTGACTGCGCGGTCGAGAAGATTGCGGGCATGGTTGATGTTGCGGCTCTTGATCTCAGCCTCGATGTATCGGATCCAAAGCTGAGTGTTATTGGGGTGAACATCGAGGGCGCGCTCAAAGACAGACCGGGCGCGCGCGAGTTCTTTCTGCTCGAGCTCCCACTGGGCATACTGAAGCCAGTTTGCTAATCGAACGCGGTTTCGGCGAACATAGTCTTCGTACTCGCGACGTTTCCGGCCTTGGTACTCCTTCAGCTCTTCCAGATCCTCAAAGCGCTGTGTTGGTCTCTGCAAAGAAACTTCCTGTCGGTCGACGGCTTCGCGAAGCAGTTGCTCGGCTGAAATCTGCACAGGAGCGGCGGCCTTGTTCTTGACCCTCGGTGGGCCTCGTGAGACCTCCATCGCGATGTGGTTTCCTAAGCTTTTCGGGACTTCGTTCGATGAGGGAAGAGGGCTGCTTGTGGGTTTTCAGGTTGATTTCGTTGGAGGATGGAGGACGACTGACTGTTTACTGCAACAATTCCTTACCCATGTCACACAGCGCCAAGAGTTGGTGTTGTGGGGCCTCTACTGCACTGGACCCACCCGACTTTTTAAACCAAGCAATTGACCAAACCGGCCTTCAACCAAATTCCGCGACGAGTAACATATACGGAGTAAGAGTTCACGACCATCCTTTCTTTTGTGTGTTCGCTCTTGAATCAAGGCTATCTCAGCAACACGCAATAATCACCGACACATCTATCACGCGCGTACCAAAACATGTCAAGTTACGCGGACGAGCTCCTCGACGACTTCGGAGGCGAATTCGGAGAAGAGCAACAAGGCAACGATGACGATTTCTTTACCGATGAAGGACTTGCAAATGGCGCCCAGATTGATACGGCCATGGGAGAAGCGCGCGACGAGGGCGATGAAAATGAAGACGCGGATATGGTGGATGGGGAAGATGCAATAGCCGGTGAAGATGAGGCCGAAGCCAAGGCGAAGATCGAGAAGATGAACCTGGGCGCTGTCCGTGACGTTCGCACTGTCGCAGGTCTTTTGAAGACATTGAAGCCTGTTCTCGAGGTTAGTAATGCCTATACCCTACTGCGCTCCCCGGAGAATGCCATGAACAGTGGAAAAGTGTTTACATCTCTCTTTTGGAACAATAGCCCTGACAGTTTGTCTCGAACGTTGCAGAAAATCGCACATTACGAAAAACAGCCTGCCCAGTCAGTCGACAACGTGGGCAGCGTGGAAGACCATCCCGAGTACCACCTGTTGACCCAGTCAAACAGTCTATCAACTCAGATCGACAACGAGGTCGCTCTTGTACACAAGTTCATCAGAGATCACTATTCGGTCCGATTCCCAGAGCTCGAGACGCTCATCACCAACCCGTTAGAATACGCAAAGGTGGTTGCTTGTCTTGGAAATGGACCGATGGACTCGGATAGCATCAAGGGCCTTCTGGAGTCAACAAATAACCCCCTGGGAGTTTCACTCAAGAAGGTCCTGGACGGGCCGTCATTGATGATCGTCACCGTGGAAGCGACGACATCCAAGGGACAGCCTATGCCTGAAGAAGAGCTACAACGAGTGGTACAGGCTTGCGAGATGGTTATCTCGCTGGATCAAGCCAAGAAGACACTGACCCAGTACGTGCAATCGCGCATGAACATCTTTGCACCAAACTTGACGGCTCTAATTGGCTCTCTCACCGCCGCACAACTCCTGAACCAAGCCGGCGGTCTTACCGGTCTCTCCAAAACCCCCGCTTGTAACTTACCAGCCTGGGGGTCCAAGAAACAGAACAGCTCAGCTCTTGCCACGAACGTCGGTGTTCGCCAGCAAGGCTTCATCTTTCAAGCACCCATCATTCGTGAGGTTCCAAGCGACCTCAAGAAACAAGCCATGAAGATGTTTGCAAACAAGATTGTCATGTGCGCCCGTACCGATTGCTTCCACCAATTCCGCGATGGGTCGGAGGGAGAGCGCCTCCGAGACGAGTGCCTCGACCGCCTGGACAAACTCCAGGCCAAACCGAACAGCAAAGGCGCCCGCGCCCTACCAGCCCCAGACGACAAGCCCAGCAGGAAACGTGGTGGCCGCCGCGCCCGCAAAGCAAAGGAGGCAACCGCCATGACAGAACTGCGCAAGGCCCAAAACCGCGTCGCCTTTGGCAAGGAAGAAAAGGAGGTCGGCTATGGTGTAGGGGACAGCACAAAGGGCATGGGTATGATCGGTCAGCGCGACGATGGAAGACTACGGGCAGTCCCAATCGATCAGCGTACGCGCGCAAAACTCAGCGCGAAGAGCAAAGGGTGGGGAGGGGCGAGTTCTATTGGGGGCGCTTCGTCTTCGCTCAGGAGTCTTACTGGCGGTGGAGTAGGCAATATCAGCCTGGCGAGCAAGGGGCTGCGTACCTCGGGCGTGGGGACGAGTTTGGGGGGTGGCACGACAGCAGGAACTGTCTCTTCGCTTGCATTTACGCCTATGCAAGGCTTGGAGCTTGTTGACCCGAAGGCGATGGCTGAGAGCAAGAAGAGAAAGGCGGAGGAGGACAGGTGGTTCAAGGGGGGGACATTTACTCAGATTAGTGGTGGGTCGAGTGGAGGGAATGGGAGTGGTGTGTTTAAGAAGCCTGAGTTACCGCCTGCTAAGAGGGTTGATACTGGGTCTACAAAGTCTTGATTTCTTTTGTGGCGGTCAGTTCAGGGCTCGGTGACGAAGACTAGAGACATGCACTAGTGCAATCAGGGCCTCAGTTAAGACTATTGTATATGTACTTTGATATTAATTAGACTTTTGGTCTGTTTAGCCATGGTATCATGCCGTTTGCTACGCTCTGGATATAGTAGAAAGTGTCGTTTTTTTCTGTATTAGGGGTTCATTGTTTTATGCTAGACGTGTAAGGAACCTCACTCAGCCCCATCTTGTGTCGGTCACTACCTCCGGGTATGCCACCTTCTTCCACTGTACCTAAGGTCCATCATATTGCGCTGTGACATGTTGAGGAAGGTCGGGCTCGTGACTACATGTTTTAACTGACCTGATCTGACGTAGGCTTAGTCGGTGTTACAATATACCTATGCCAGGGCCGTCTAATGTCCTGATGGACAATTCTACGTGTATTGCCTAGATGCAACGTCATGAAGACATGTAGAAGCCGGATGGAAAAGTATGTACATACAACCATAGATTGTGCAGCAAGGCTTTGATCCGGCCCAAATAGGCATATCCCTCTCATTCTTTCCTTCCTGGACAGACCTTCAAGAGATGCTTCAACAGCATACTTGCCTCGATGCGGCCACCACAACTCTACATCATCCTCATTCAGTTTTGTCTCTACATGACCCGTCTGTGCAAGGCAATGCGCCATCGTATATGCTACTCGATATGTACGTTTATTCTGCATGCAGGAAACGTCATGTTTGACCTAGAGTCTTCCACCAAACTCGTTGTGATTGCAGGGCACACGCTGGATTCAGTTCTCGGCGGCTTCGGGATGGACCCAAGGGCCGGGGATCAGGAGCAGCGTTGAGGGTGTGTATGCAGAAGTTTTGCCTTGGACAACCTCGAGGCCTCAATGAAGACCTAAGCGACCAGCTTACCACCGGGCAGACGATGATGACCAAGGGCCCAGCACAGACAGGCTAGCTAGTCAATGCCCTCGAGTACTCGTTGTCGATAAATGACGTAATCTTTGTATCTGCGTCGGGGCGGCCCCTCAGGAGAGAAGAGAAGTTCATGTTCCAAGAGCGAGCAGTTATCATCTTAAACTTCTCTTCGATACATCGAAGCACAGGATAAGATGTCTTTACAGACGCGGTTGATACCCGTTAGCAAACTTGTCAGCGAGTTAGGCTCAGTTCAAGCTCGCTCGCTCAGAAGTGACGGGAACGGAACACTGAAGAACGGATCTGCTGAAAGAAGGCGCAATAGACACATAGCCGACCTCAGTATTGTTGCGGACATGAACATAGGGTATCAGGATTACGGTGATGAGCCGCAACACGAACCATAGGAGGAAAGTTAGAGGCCAGAGTCTCCTCACACTCGACGTCAATCTCGGGCACCTAATCATCAAAGCTAGAGGTCTTCTTGTTAAAATCCGAGTGTTTGTCCTTGGGGCATTTATCCTCGTTTGATGGCCAGGCCATTGTTAATCAGATACAACTGGGCCCTTCTCTGGGATCGTAACGTCGTGGACAGAGCGGTCTTTGCTGCCGGGGCAGCGCGAGCAAACAGCCGCTTGCTAGGTAAACGTTCGTTCTTTGTCGTTTGATGCCAACATGGTCAATTCCCGTTACTTGGGACGGTATCGTGATATTTGTCAGGAATAGTGAGGACTTGGGCTTTGGCAGGTCATGGAGGGCGCACTGGATATATCTCGCCATGTAATTCACAACGTTATTTCAGAGACCAGGCCAACCGACATTCTAACAAGTTTCTGTTTGTCATAAGTGACCCAAGGTTTTCGAATCAGCTCATCGCAAGCCTTTGCCAAGGCCAGTGTTACTCAGATGGAGGATCTATGGATGAGCACTGACATGAGTAAACTGCGCTCACCGCTATATACGATGCCTGGATGTCCTAGAAAAGGATCAAATAGAAGCTTTTATGTTGGGAAAGAATACAATGCTATCCGAAAGTTTCACGGCGTGAAAACCAAGAAAGGACTTGGAGAAGGTGGAATTACCTCCTCAGAGATAATCTATGGAGTCGGGAGACTCCTCCGGTGACTCCATACGCTGTAGGCAAAAAACGGTGTTGAACAGGCCTTAAAAACAATTAACAGACCGCTCAGGATAGTTGATAGGCCTTGAAGATAGTCGATAGGTCCTTTAAGATAGTAGACAGGCTTGATAAATAGTTTCATAGGTATTTAAATATACTTGAAACGTCTATGGCTAGTAGTCCTATGCAGTAAGTTGTATAGGTAGCGGTGCTTGTTGTTGTGTCTAGGGCGCGCTCTGATATCACAGCCTGGAACTGGAATGATTTGCAGAAGTCGGGCCTACCAGACTTCGCAGACACTTAGATCAATCAAGATGTCGCCATGAAAGTTATGTCCAATGCCTGGATAACCTAGGGGAGTTTGATGACCGATGACGGGACTCAACTGGGCTGAAGTGGCCTTTTTTGAGTTGGCTGGTGGCCGTCTCGCACCACAAACAACACCTGGAAATTCAACCAGGAGTAACTAAGGTAGTTGCAGTTTTTGTCAGGCCTCGGTATGCGAAGCTAGCTGGGAGAAACAGGTTATTAGAACTAAGAATGATTGAAAAAGGTGGTATCGCAGCGAAAATAGTTTGCAGATCATGATGCTTAGCAATAGCAATCGGATAAACCTGTGTAGAGCATCCTGAACCTTGAGCGGGAGAATCTGGGTGGGCAGTGCACTTGAGCCACTCATTTGAAAAGTGCTGATCTTTCTTTGCACCTCCCCTGAACCCTGCACAGGTTCCCCTCGTTGTGTGGCGGACCCTGCTGGTGTGATGGGATTCTTTCAAAACGCATGTTCATTCTTGCAAATGCCCTTGTTTCACCACCAAATTGCCGTCGTGCCCAGCCTTAGAGTGGTGCTCAGACCTCTTTTCCACAAATCGCAGGCAATATTATGCTTGGCCAAGTACACTACCAAACAAGTCCTACATTTGGAGAGAGGTAATGGTCTGCTGTGCGCTCCTCCTCAGCACCGTCTTACCCAATTACAAGGCTCTTGGGACACACCACAAGAGTCTGCCGTTATCTCTGCCTATCTTTGCCCAGATTTGGAGATTGGAGATGTCACCCCATAGCCGCTATGGCAAACCTATCGAATCACCAGGCTCGGGGCAACCATGTTTCCATCTGCTGATTTCAGGAGAGAAGTGCGTGTGAGTGTGAGTATCAAAAGAGTGGGTGTGTGGATGGTCAAAAAAAAGAAAAAGCGTTGTACCCCATGCATCTCGATGATACTGCGATGTGGCAATTGGTTAGGAATGACACACCGCATGAAAGTGCCATGGGATTTGATTTTTGATCGAGGAACGCCATGAGCGCGAATTCTTTGCCCATGATTCTGCGACGCAACCCCAAGTCAGTTCCGCTCGCACTAGGTGGCCGTGTGTGCCGTTCTCCCTCGATCGAGTTCTGATTCTCGATCAAATCTTTTCCTGTTGATTTGTGATGATGGCGATCCCGAGAGAGAGCGGTGCCTGCCGGCTGAGTGATTGAAGGATTGACGTTTGTTTTGCGTGCATCTTCTCATCCTGTCACTCTGCATCGACGGATCACTCCGTTGCTGCTCTCGACGTGCGGATAGACAAGCCCCTACACCATCCAATGCAGCCATGGTTTGGATCAAAGGCGGTATTTGCTGCACAGCTTGCTTTTCAGGCGATATCCAGAGTTTGGCCGGGGTTGGTGCTCGTTCCATTTTGCAGGCCGTTTGCGTGAAGGGCTCGGGAGGGGATGCTTCTTCCAAAGGCGGGGTTGGACGCAACCATTATTACGATGAAGTTATGAAATGTCTGCAGCTGAAACTACTCAAAGTTATCATGGGTGAGTGAGAAATGCAGACGCCAGGAATCGGCGCAACAACTCGGACAGCACCATCAGGCTGGGTTGACTGTTTGATTGATGCTTGCTCACCTGGCGAATGGTCTGTTGGATCGCAGGGATGGTGCATACTATTTCAACACTTGATTCCGATGGCAGCGGGCACTCGCGACCATCGCTCGTGCGACTTCATTTCGGCGAATATTCATGTTGACAGCATGGTGAAGAGGCGTTTTTTGTGCTGCATCGTGCAACTGTATCTGAGTTTGATTTTGGAGGCTTTCCAGGTGAGTTGATTAAATCCAGGCCGGTGCCCAAGCTGCGAATGTGTGATGGTTGGGAACTGATAGGAGGGCGCTCGGCAAAAAAGATGCAGGCCCCACTCTGCCAAGTTTTGGAGAAGAGGAGAGTCAGAGGGGTGACTGTCCGGAATAAATCGTCCGGTCGCTGGTCCCTGACTTGATGGCTACGGACGTCGTTCGTTGTCGTCATTCACACGCTAACGTCTTCCGAATGGGGGTTTGCCCTGGTTGTCACACGATGTATCCAAATGTACTGTACATACACAACACCTGGGGTACCTGTACATACTGGCTCCAAGGAACTGGGGGTCATCTCAAGTGGGGCCGTTCCCGCGAATTGAGTGCAGGGTCTTTTTTCGATTCTCTAGTAAAATCACGATCGTGAATTGTGATCATGACCACCGATGCCGATTTCGATTGTTGGTCCCTTTGGCCATTTTTTCTGGGCAGCCTTCTAGCGATTCTCGTTCCAAGGCAATCTGAGGCAATCTTTCCACGTTATCCGTGACCCCTATCAAGTTCCAACAACCCCGTCGTCGGGTTGACTTCCGCCCAGCAACACAACGGTCGACTCGTCGCCAGTTCCAAGTTCCAACCCGAGCTCCCGCGTCCCGCTCTCGGCATGCCCCTGGCATCTCCCGAATTGCCCTAGTTGACCATCTTTGTGACCCCCGTCCTCCGGACCTTTTGATCCTATGCTCTTTGTTCACTTGGAACCTGCCAACTTGGACAGCAATTTATTATTATTAAAGTCTCTCGAGGAATGTAAAAGAATTGAAAACTGCGCTAGCTGGCGTTGCCAAGACCGCTTCGTTTTCAAGGGTTCAAGGGTCCCATACCCCATCAAATATTTCCAAAGATGAAAGCTGATAAGGTGACAATGCATACACCCGTGGTAGGCACCGAGAAGGTCAAGTTAGGCAATTCGCGTCCGCCCAATTATCAAAGAAGCACTCATCCCCTCAACTATAGTAGCGCTGGGAGCACATGGCAGTTTTGGTATGAGCTGTTCCCAAGTTTTGGATCGGTGAAATCATCGCACATGGTGTATACAATTTGGCGGTGCGGAGTATCCATACACTCACCCCAGGGCCTCAAAGTACGTACTTCTACCTAGGCGAGTTCGGAGAGGGTTCGTGTTGGTCCCCTGGTCCCTTGTGAGTTGAAGCGACATTCCCCACTGACTTGAAAGTCCGATTATTGGTCCATTCACCCTGGAAGATCGGAGGTTTTGTGCGAGTTGGCTGTCAAGGAGCTGCGTTGTCATGCACACATGGAGAGAGCTGCAAAACACCGCACCTCATTTTGCGATATTAGCCACTTGCCATGAGCAATATGTAAAGTCATATGGCCGTGTGGCCGTCTGAGTCCGCAGATACAACCCCACGGGTGCTCAGGTAAACCTGTTGTTGCTCAAGGACTACACGACGATCACTGGCACGCGACGCAGGTTCTGGTAACACAGGGAAGCATCTACGATACCAAGGGATGCGGATTGTCAACAACCCCATGGTGAACGGGCATCGACAGACGGACCATTTTGGACCCTACACATCAGCCCCGTACGATGGACTTGAATTGTCTTGACAAGGACAAAATCAGAGCCTGAATGTCGGCAGGGTGCTGATCAGAGACAACGGACGCAGCCGAGTGTCCCTTCGTGCATATGGCTGGCTGCCTCGCAGTTGTTGCAGTGCTCTTCCAGCTACACGATTGATGAACCAGCCATGTTGTAACGCGCATCGTCGTCCTGGGATATGACAACCCTGCAGATATCGACCCTGTTGACCGAATTCGCGGAGAAGCTGCATGGAAGGTCGTACGGAGGCGGCGGATCTGTACAGGTTCAACCCTGTCGGACGGAGGAGGGTTAGCTGAACACAAGACCTTCCCCTCGTCCATACAGCTGCTGAGGAGAGGCTCCGTGCTAAGACTCAGAAGCAGGACATTCGTGTGGGGGAGCTCGAGGGGAAAACAACTCCAGACCCCTGGCGCCGCTGACGTCATGCCGTGGGCAGGTATCTTTGGAAGAACAGCTCCGACTGACAGTCTGAGGATTAGCAGCATAGGGAGCCCATGTTAGAACAAAAATTACGGGTTGTTTGCAACTCGGGGGCGCCACGCTGCCGGCACACTTTGCCGAGCTGTTTTGTGACAATTTTGGGATGCATCTGCACAGGTTTTGAAGAAAGAAACCCGGTGAAGATCTGCCCACAACGCGGGACCCAATCAGATTGTCTGGAGCCATCCCGCCGCTTGTCATTGATGGTAGGATTGCCTCGCGTCCCTGATCGACCCTGTCTCCATGAAAAGAAATGCGCCCGCCCTGTACCACCAGGACCCTCTCAGTGATGATCCTCGCATCCAACGGCCGCGCCCTCCTGCGACTCTACGTTCAGGTGGTGTCACATATCTCTCAACGCAATTGCTCTTTGCACGACCACAGATTGCGCAGGCCCAGTGAACACAAATGCTCGTCATGGGCAGCAGCACGGACAGGCACAGCTCAGGGTGAGAAAGGTATGTAAATAAAAGATAAAACGTCGGATGGACAAGGGGTCATGGCCAGGGACTGTCCGTGTCTGGAGAAACGGTTGAGAAGGAAGCAAGACTCATTTCGTCATTAGTCCACTTTGTTGATAGCTAGATCCTGGGCTGCCATTGCGAGCACCCACCTGCTGCTTGCTATCTGGTGCGCTACCAAGCTGTGTATTGTATATACACTACCTGTATCTGCGAGAAAAAAATACACTACGCGACGTTCTCCTGTTCAGGGTCAGGAAAAACCGTTCCAATGCCATGGAGGAGAGCCAAATCGAGATTGTCAAAGCAAATCGGCCTTCTTACGCTATGTATTCCACAAGTACACAAGTACCTGTGCTTGGCCGCTAGGCCACCCGCCCATTCTGCCCACTCTGCCCACTTCTGCAGGGATTTTACTAGGTCCACACCACCCGGCCATCCACCTCCCGAGTCTCTTTGACCTGTCGTTGAGCTATCTGGGATGGCACGACCCGCTTTAGTGAAGGGAGCGAGAAGACCAGGGTAGATGGGGCATCTTGGTTTTCCCATCTCGATTCCCATCCATATTAAGCTCTGTTTCCCCCATCCATTCAAAGTCCTCCATCTCACACTAGGGTCCAAGTCTATCATCCTTCTTCCCCATCCTCTTCGGACAAATCTGTCCCCGGAAAGCCTCTCAGCCATCAACCTTGATGCACTCATAGCTCCCAGAAGCTTCCAAACCGTGGTAATAGCGGTTTAGTGCAGTGCCTTTCCCCAATATCCCTTAAGCCACAGCTGAGGATCTTTTTTAAACCTCTTTTCGCCCTTCCATTGGCCTCTTCCTTTCTTCCCAATAACACTGATCATCATGACGATGCATGTGCGCGATGCCTCCGGGCGCCGAGTCTCGCTTCTCAACGATGACGACACAACCGGACATCACCACCACTACCAACAGCATCAGGTCGACCCAAGCTATGCCGCCTACTACGCACATGCTCCCCGGAGTGTTTCGTCTTCACCCAATACACCGGAGCTGCTTCGTTCGGACTCTTATGACTCCCAAATGGGCAGCGAGCCCATGTCGCCCATGACTCCACTGAACGACCCACGATATGCCGGTGCCGCCGTGGACCCCTACGTTCACCAATACGACGATTATTACGTTGATCAGATGTACGCAGCCTCCAAACGCCCGGCCGTCCTCGATACCCGGGCCGTTTCCTATGAGGAGGATATCACAGCACATACCACGAGCACTGAGCGCCCGGGGAAGCGCTTCCCTTGTCGCTATCGTGACTCTCACGGCTGCGAGAAAACATTCACCACATCTGGCCATGCCTCACGGCACTCCAAGATTCACACTGCTGAGAAGGCAGTCCCGTGTTCCTTCCCAGGCTGCACCAAAAAGTTTACCCGTGCCGACAATATGAAGCAACATCTTGAGACCCACTACAAAGACAAGACTCGGTCCTCATCATCCCGACCCTCACTGTCATCGAGCGATAGACGAGGATCTTCGTCTAGCAAGTCCAGTCGCGCCAAGTCTAACACTACCGCGGGCGCGTCACTCGGCAGCACCACTCCATTAGCCTCCCCTGGGGGCGTTTGGGACTTGAGGGATCTAAGTGCTCCTCTTCTCAGTCGACCCACCATCGCACGCACATCCACAGCCGGTCTGGATGCTTTGGCGATGGCAGTAGCATGCCAACCAGAAGTATAGATCCTTCACTTGACAGCTTTCCCGCCTTTTATATTCTTTTTTGATTCTTTCAGCCCAATTTCGCCTGCCGCGAGGGGATGGATTATTTGTTATTCTTCTTTTGGTTCTTGAGATTTCACTTCGGCGCAACCATACCAATACCGGGGGCGGTGGTATTTATCTTTTTCTCACTGGGTGAATATACGGGGAACATTATAGAGGTTGCACGTACATGAATAGCACCTTGGGATGGGTGGTAACATGGGCCTCGCGGGGATAGCATATATGGGAGGCGTTTAGGGTTTCTTTGATTTCTGTTTTCTGGGAGGCTATCTTGATGGTGGCAGCAACAGTCCACTGTATTGGCTTGGGCGAAGGGAATCTACTTGTGTTTACAGGTAGCGCTGTCGGCGGATCATTACTGTCAGCGAGTCATTACTGTCAGCGGATCATTATTGTCAGCGAATCATTACTGTCAGCAGGGCCGAAAGGGAAACATGGATGTCTCCCCACTATGCGGGAGTGGGCTTAAAAAAGTGAGGGAGTGAATTTTAGTATTTAGTATTCTCTGTGTACATCCAAGATGACAGGGACCTCGAGCAATGAAGACAGTTGACATTGACAAGGGCTTTTTTTGCGTTTAGTGACATATCCAAGTGTGACGTAGTGAGCTCAGTCGGAAATTTTAGTCCCTGATTCAAAAGTAAATGGGCAAGGGAAAACCCCGAACGTCATGTGTGACGCTTGTGAAGCTCTAAAGCGGTGTCAGCTTACTGAAGGGTAAGACCTGGTCTCAACTTAAACCTGACAGAAGGGGAAGATCCGGGGAAAGATGGCAAGTCACGGGCCTCTCAAAAACATGGATGACTGACAAGAATAAGGTTCCGGCTAGGTATCATCAACTCTAAAACAGACGCCCGCCCCCAACAAACACATCCGATCTGCCCAGTTTTCCCCTCAAATATCACGCCATGTCATCGTTCACTTTTTTTTCATAGCTCATAACCTTTTCATCATCCCCCGCCCTCCCCGCCACATCCGTCTTTCTCACTACCAAAACTCCGCATCCTCTGCACACGCCCTCGCCATCTCAAACTGCTCATCCGTCTGGCAGACCAACACCCTCGGCTTATCCCTCTCGCCCGTGGTTTTTCCGACCTCCTGCACCACATCCTTGATTTCGTTGTTGCTGTTGACCTCCTCGTCGATTTCAAACCCTAGACAGCTAATCTGGTTGACGACTGCGGCTCGCAGCTGGGAGCTCTTCTCGCCTATCCCGCCGGCGAAGACCAGAGCGTCGACTTGCCCGCGGAGAGAGACGTAGTAAGAGCCGATGAAGCCACAGATGCGGTCGACGAAGAGGTCAAAGGCTAGCTTCATGACCGCGTGGTCGCTGCTGTCGGTGGAAAAGGCGGCGGAGGTGATCTTGCCAAAATCGGTGGTGCCGGTGAGGGCTTTCCAGCCGGATTCTTTGTTGAGAATCTCTTCGGCGCGGGAGATGTGGAGGTCTTTGGTTGAGGCGGGGGAGAGCTTGCCTACGTCAGACGCGTAGTGAAATACTAGGCTGACGTTGAAAAAAAGGGTTTTAATGAACGGGAGCTGAGTGGTGGTGTGGATGAAGTGTAAAAGACATTCTGGAAATAGAGGGAAGAAAAGGGCGCTCACCTGGGATCAACACTTCCACTGCGTGTGGCACCTGGGAGACCTGCGAGGGGGGTCAACCCCATGCTGGTATCCCAACTTTTGCCGGCTTTGATGGCACAGGCGCTGGCCCCTGAGCCGAGGTGCAGGGCAATGAGGTTCAACTCTTCGGGCCTCTTGCCTAGGAACTCAGCGGTCGAGCGGGTGATGAAGGCATAGCTTATGCCGTGGAATCCGTATTTCCTCAAGTGATTGCTTTGTGCGATATCACGGTTGATTGGGTAAGTGCGGATGTGCTCTGGAATAGAGGAATGAAACTGACTGTCAAAGCAGGCCACATTGTTTGCCGTTGGCAAGTCACGGATGCAGAGTTTGACAATGCCCAGGCTGTTGGCATTGTGAAGGGGTGCCAAGTCGTTCAGGTCTTCCAGGTGGTGGTAGGTTTCGTTGGATATCAGTTGCGGCTTGGTGTAGTCGCCACCGTGAACGATTCGATGGCAGACGATGCCGACATCTTCCTTGCTCTTGATCTGGGGAAGATCCTCATCGTCGATCAGAGTCTCCAATAGGAGCGAGAAGGCATCGCGCTGGCCTTCTACCTTTTCGTCCACCTCTTTGCCCTTGATAACTGTCTCTCCATCACGAACATACTTGAGAGAGGCAGGTGGTGAGGTCAAGCCGCTTATTTGCGCTTCTGCGATCTGGACTGGCGCCTGTTCGAACTCGACATCATATACCGACACCTTCACCGAGGAGGATCCGGCGTTGACTGACAGGACGATCTTCTTCTTCATTGTTGTGTTGGTAGTGATATGGTGATACAGGTTTCGCGGTGATTTGCTGCAATGATTGCGTCAAAGAAAGCAGAAAAGACCGACAAATAACTTGCTTCGCAGACAAACGACTTAAAAGCAAGTGCAACGAGAACGAATGCGACTTATACGGCAAAGAACATTGCTCAGGGTATCAGGCCACTCCGCAGAAGGATTGTTGAATATTACTCTCGAGAAGATTTCAAGAGTTTTCATTGACGGACTTCTCCGGGCATCACATCTGATATCAGGTGAGCCCGCCCAACACCAAGGCAGTGGGCTGACAGGCACCACAACGGCCACAACGTGGATGACGTCTGCGGGACTTGGCACGCCTGACATCCGGCCGCTTGGCGTGACAGGCACAAGTGGGGCCGTCCGAATGGTCTCGGCCCCGGCGTTCGTCCCAAGCCGAGATAGCCCTGTTTGGCTCCCGGCTTGGCTTGGCTGGGCGCTACCATCACGGCAACATATGCCACGAGATTTCGCAATGTTGCACCTCAGCTAGGCTTAAATTTCTTTTGAGAGCAAAATCAAACTGCTGATGCTAAAGGGTATCTTAACTTTTGTAGAATGCCGCCCATTTCTCGTTTCAGTCCATCTCTCGTCGGGAAGAGATCAACAGAACATTATACACTACTGCATTCCGTCAGACCCACGCCCGTCGACCGATTCCGCTACTGGAGGAAGCCCTAGCGGCTCAGGCGAGGGCAGCTCTGCTATTCCGTGGGCCCCGTTCACGTAGGGCAAGGTAAACTCCCTTGGCACCTCCTGACCATTCATATATGGCGATGGCAGCTCGACATGCTCTGTTGGGAAAGGCGCTTCGAATTGGCCATCAGCATCGTGCGCTGCTTCCCACCGAAGTATGAACCTGGCATAGTCTTGAAAGACACAGTGCGGTCAGCATCTGCTACTATTCTGTATACGTCTTAGGTCGGGAGCAAGTGGCAGATGATTATTTACCATCAGTCCCCGGCTGCACATTACTATTCCTTGAGAACTGAATCCCAAGATAGCGAATTTCCGGCTCGTTTTGCTGCTGTGACGCTGTTGAAGCCGAACCAAGGTTAGTTTGTTGAGAACTACTACAGCTCCCTCCTCGCCTACTTGATCCCAGAAACAATGACGCAGCCGAGAATCGACGAGCAGGTTGCTGTTGTTGTGGCTGTTGCTCACCACTGCTTCCCGACGCTGCGCTCCCTCTCCTCCCTTGCCCGCTCCCAGCCCTAGCCGTAAGCTGCAGCCGCCTGTGTCGATCGTCTCTCTGTCGAAATTCCCGTTCAAAGTTATCGACCAGATACTCCTTCCACCTCCTCCTGTGGTTAGCGTACACGCTCAAATAGTGAAAAGTGGAATGCCTATCCCTCCACAGCTTCATCCGCTGGATCGTGCCCAGCCCGCGGACATTGCCGTAAGAGTCAGTCCGGCGGTGGACATCGGACCAGACAACATCAACGTCGAACCAGTCGATCAGATCCCGCTGCCGGAGGTCGGACTGGAAAGAAATGGAGGATTCCAAGGTGGTGAACTCGTATTTGACCTCGACGAAATCATCGCAGGTTAGACCGTCGGTGTGGGAAATGTAGCGTATGCGGTGGGGTTCGAGAGGAAATGAAACAAAAAGCTCGAGCTCGTGGGGGGAGGAGTATCGACGATGGTTGGAGTGAAGGGTGTAAGGGTGGGAGTGGGGTGAGGATGGGTTGTCGGAGGGGAGGTAGTGCTCTAACGTGTCGCCTTCGTAGGAGCACTGCCAGACTATACGGCGAGGGGAAGGGCCGAGGATTTCCCAGGGGCCGAGGTAGATTGTTGTTTCGTTTGGTGTGCGTTCGAAGAGTTTTCTAGAAAGGGGGGGGAAGAGGGAGGGTGGTAGTTAGAAAGGAGCTTGTGACAACTATAAAATGGGTGGTATTGGGTTCACGAAGTAGTATGCAAAAGGGGCAAGTGTGGTACGGTCAGGGGAAAAGATAGGGATGGGTGGCTGATATACATGGTGGCGTGATAGCCAGGGGGCCCGAGGTCAAGGGAACCTAGGGGGCTCTGTGCTAACGAAGATTCGGCCGTCAAAGCCGAGATGGCGGCAGAGGTGGGTGTGAATGTCGAGTATAACGGACTGGAGTGCTGGCCATGGGACGACGGAGGAACACCAGAGTTGAAGGAGGAGGAGGAGCCCGAGGCACCTGATGCCATGGTAGGGGCGGGCCTGCTCCGAGAATGGATGGTTTCTTGCCAAATGTGCTGAAGTGTCTCCTCACGTGAGGGCGGCTCACAACTGGCCCGAGATCGGGACCAAGTTCAAGAACGAATTTCTGGTTCTCTGTTTCGGGTTGAGGAGCCGAACTGGGAGATTGTGTCCTTCGGTCAGCGAATTTGGAGATGATAAAGAATCAGGCTTGTCTCAGACTGCATGTAAGCCTCCGGCTGGCCAGTCCCCCGGTTGATATCAGCGACGATGTCGTAAGAGGCTGTCGTCTCGTAACGATGGATGCCCGGAATAGAGTGTCGGAAGTGTGTACGACAGGAGGGTATGATTGCGGCTGAGACGTCGTCTGAGCTATCGGCAGGTAGGGTTGAGATGGGGACTGGAACGAGCGGAGATATGGGTGTATTAGCTCAGTGCTTGTGTTCTTCAAGCTTCAATGACCAAGCCAGATGCTGGGCAGTCTACGCAAACCACCAACCATTCTGCCACCCTGTAGGCAATCCATAACTAATGAGGGGGCTTGACAGTGCTACTTGATGGTGGGGGTGAAGCTGATTGGACTGGGGGCCCAGACGATAGCGGCAGAACGCTGAGCAGTGGTCGCAAGGGGCCAGCCCACGAGCTCGCAGACTGGCTTGGGATTTGTTCGATGCAGCATGTGCCTAAAATATGCAAGATGCATGGAGTGCGTTGGATGGCCTTGGCTTGCAAGCATCGTTTACCATCGTTCAGAATCACCAAATATCCTCGTAAGGCTCACCCCCACGCCATAACAACCGAGGCCGCCGCTTGGTCAGGTGCATCATGAAACCCTTGCTGCGTCTTATACAGGAGGGTCGAGCCACAACGAACGAGGAGTCGAGAGCCAAGATTCTAGTGGATAACCCTAACCCTGTAAATAAAGATAAAGTGCTAAAATTCCGCCCCCGCGTGCTCACAGGCGCCGGGATGCGAGACCCACTCTCTTCCATCGCAGCTGAAGCCTGAGGCTCAGGCAAGGCAAATGCAAACGACAACGTAACCTATGTGAAAAAGACATCAACGGCAGCCCAATCTCCAGCTATTTCATCACAATGACTGGCAAAAGAATCTCGTAGGAACAATTCCCTGTTGATTTCTTTGTTTTGTGCTTCATCTATTCCTGAAAACGCGTGGCTGTGCCCAAATTGCTAACGTGTTTGCCAATAGCGATGACCATCGAGCCATCCTCACCAAGCTGCTACAGATATCCAAACTTACAAACCATGAGATTGCCTGGGTAATGGGTGTTGACGAGCGAACTGTACGTCGACGTCGAGTCGAATACACCCAAACCGGCCAGCTATCGAAACACAAGGATGTCAGCAAAAATGCTGAGAAGTTTAAGGAACACCACCTCGAAGTACGATGACCCCGGAGCTCCATGTTGCATGTCTCCACCATCATAACTGACCGGCAACTATAGAAACTCTTGGCTTGGCATAAAGACAACCCGGATGCCCTGCTCGACGACATGCAGTTGTTCCTGAAGACAACAACCGGTCTTGAAGTCAGCCTTCCGACCATCAGTCGAAAACTCAAAAAGTCCTATGGCACCATGAGACGGATAGGGAGATGTGCCCGTATCAAGTCGCGGAAGGAACGGGAAGCTGAGGGACGCTCTATCGCGTCCGAGATTCGCGAGGGGCACGGGCACGAACAGAGTGCCAGTTCCAACACACCAACTGATAAGTCTCACAGCGAGTCTGAGTCTATGGAAGACGCACCCGTTCAACAAAATGCGTCTTTCCAGATCCAAGGCAATGTTCAACAGCAAACTATCCAACAGCAAACTATCCAACAGCAAACTATCCAACAGCAAACTATCCAACAGCAAACTATCCAACAGCAAACTATCCAACAGCAAACTATCCAACCACAACCATCGCAACAACAACATCATTATCACCAGCATGAACATCAACACCAACATCAACACCAACCCCCACATCAGCACCCGCATCAACACCCACATCAACACCAAAACCGCCATCAGGCAGGACCGCGGCAGCAGCAGTTCATGGCGCCGGCCAATACGTACCATGGCACCAATGGCCCGAGGTTTGAAGTTCGATGATGACGGGAGTACCCGATGTTTTGGATATTATTTTTGGACGGATACAGCTATAAATGTACACAGTGGCATAACCTGAACAGCGAACATTCCAAAGAGCGAGAGAGCTGTACAATACCTCAGTGTCATTACTCTCCTGTGATGCTTTCCATGCTGAGAAGTCCGATGCCCCACAGAATTGTCGAATTTGGATTCAACCAATGGGGCTCTTCATGAGGACGGCGAGCTCAGTTCAAGCGATGCCATTGGCGTGTCGCAAGCCATCTTTCATGTGCGCCAAGTTCGCGCCCCGCTTGTTGAAATCGCTTGGCGGGAGACACACACGCCGCTGTCACATCCCACATCCATCAACCCACTTCTCAACTTTTCTCACCGAACAAAGACGTCTGCAAAGTTAACTTTTCAAGCCACGCGCCGAAGCTGTAGATATGTCAAGTACCCTTCACCCGACGTGATGTAGACATGACCAAGCCACATACATAACGTGTGGGGTCAATGGTCGTTCGTTATCCGAAGTTGGGGGTCAGACAGGAGTGTGGGGGATTGGAAGAGGCCAAGCCTTGTTCAAACTCAGCTTCCCCTCCCCCAGACAGTAAAACACCACCCACACCTGGGGCTGGGTTGACGGAATAGGTACCCCTAATGAGCCTAGAAGCCTGGTGGTAATTGGCACCTGTATGTAAGCTATCCCGTTTCTGAAGCGAACGAATTAGCCAAGCTTCACTTTTACCATGACCTGACGATGAATAATTCCCCATCCGCTTGCCCCAATCTCATCGTGTTCATATTTCGGCGTTCCCATCAATATGAGCGAGTAGCAGTAAGAAGGCGTGTGTTTGCGTCTCAAGCATACTTCCCCAATGGCGAGTCGTATGTATCCCGATCCGGAACGCAAAAGGAACAGAGGGTACTTGGGTGAAGATAGCTCAGGGCTGCCACCGCGAGACCTCCAGGTGGGTACTTGTTTGTTTTGTGTCTTTTTAGACAGCGCCATGGCTGACAATAGCAAACAACCACACAGGATCGCCAGCAGTTGCGGTATGAACTAGATCTGAACTCCTGGAATCTTCGGATCTGGGGAGTAGCTGCCTCCGGATTTCTTACCGATTCGTGCGTCTTAACTCACTCGCCGTACTCAAACTGGTTGCTAACATGGTATCATGCCACTAGATACAACCTCTTCGCAACCAATGTCATTCTCGCAACCCTCTCCTTTGTATACTTCCCCCACGACAGGTGGTGCGGGCTAATCATCAACCTTTTCACATTGCTTGGGTATGACTGACCGTTTTGGCATCCCATTCGCGTTACTAACAGCATTTGCTCTTTCCGCGATAGATCCGTAGTTGGTCAGCTCTTATTTGGCTATCTTGCCGATAAATATGGGAGGACCAAACTTTACGGTATTGAGCTTGTACTCGTTATCGTCTCCACGATAGGGGTCGCCACCACAAGCACAGGCTACGGTGATATCTCGTTCCTGGCGTTGTTCACTTTTGTAAGTGATTGACTTGTCTATTATACGCATAACTCAAGCTGACCAGGTTCTTGTTGTAGTGGCGTTTTGTGATGGGCATTGGTATATTCCTCTTGACACCCCCTCAGTTTTGAATACGGAACCTCATTCTAACCTCGTTCGCAGGCATCGGCGCTGAATATCCCTTATCAGCTGTGATAACGTCAGAATGGTCAAGCACATCCTCAAGAGCGACCATGTTGTCGTCCGTCTTTCTTATGCAACCCGTCGGCCAGGCTGTGGCCCAGCTGGTGGGACTCTTCGTGCTTCTGGGCGAGGACAGAGCCCATCAGCTACACGATCTACGCTGTGGGATCGACACTCTCCATGAAGAAGAATGCAAAAGAATAATTGACGGCATCTGGCGTATCGTCATCGGATCCGGTGCGGTCCCTGCCATCTTGGCCATCATCTTCCGCTTCTTTCTGTACGACTGCGGCTTGTACACCCTCGAAGTCAAGAACAAGCCCGGCAACGCTTTCAGGGATACCCAGCGAGTATACGGAGCTCCCGAGAATGAAAGCAATGGCACTTTCCCCTCTTCCAACGGCCACATGGTCCAAACCACCGCCAATGGGGGTACCCTCACCCTCCCTAGCCCCCCAGAGCCAGACTCTGCTACTTCGTTCCAGTTCTCTCTATCCGACCTCTACAACTTCTTTATCCGCGATAAGAACTGGTATTACCTGTTAGGAACATCCATGACGTGGTTTTACCTCGATGTGTCCTTTTATGGATTTTCGCTCGATAATCGTGGGACACTTTCCGATTTATGGGCCACCACCCACGCTGTCCCCCTGACTCCTGATCTCTGGTGCTGGAACTCACCAACCAACACTTCCGCGGTGCCATCATGGGCTCCCAGCAACGGCGGAAGGGGCTTGCCCACCTGGCAAACGGACGCCACGCAGCCGTGTAATACCATTTACGAGACGCTGATCGAGCAGACGAAGCAGTATCTCCTGACGGTGTCGCTCGCTTCGATAGCGGGGAGCGCGTGCTTCGTCGTGTTTGCAAACCGGATACCAAGGAGGCAGTGGTTGACGGCTAGTTTTGGGATACTGACGGTGTTGTTCTTGGTGACGGGGGGTGTGTACTATGGGGTTGCGCACACGCGGGGCAGCTGGGGGACGGTGGTTTGTGTGGCGGTCTGCCATTTCATGTTCAACTTTGGTGAGTATCTCCCTTCCTGTTTCTATTTCCCTTGAAAAGACGACGAAGGCTGACAAGGGATCTATAGGGGCGAACACACTTACTTTCATCATCCCAGCGGAGATTTTCCCTACCTGTTATAGGTGTACTTGGTAAGCAATCTTCGTATTTTTGTTTCCTCTACGGTGTCAGTGCTGACAAGGTGTCGAAAAGTCACGGAATCTCAGCCGCAGCAGGGAAACTCGGCTCCATCGTCGCGGTGCTCATCGTCTACGGCATCAACGCGGGCTACAAATCCACCACCCGGCAAGGGCTTGTCTTTCTGCTGTTCGCCACGTTTATGGCGCTGGGGGCTCTCTACTCGTGGGCATATCTTCCCGATATCCAGAGGGTCGTGCATGACAGCACGCCCGACGGGGAGTTAAAAAAGAGGCTGGAAACAAGAAGCCTGGAGGAGCTGGGAGGGGGATACCTGGGTGCGGTTGCGGAGGGGCAGGTGTTTGGAGTGAGGAATAAGTGGGCGGTGATGAAGGACAAGGTGAGGTTTCGGGCTGGGAGGGGGAGGAAAACGTCGGATGGAAATGAAGGAGGGACAGGAGGAGGGGAAGGGTACGCTCGTAGGGGACAGAACACCGATCATGTCTATCGCGGTGGTGGTGGCGGTGGTGCTGTCAATGTGGTCAATGGCACCATCGAGTTGCCAGCGAGATGAAATGAGGTCTGAGCAATAAGGAAATGTGGCGGTCTCAGCTTGACTTTTTACGTCTATTTTTGTATCTCTTTTTGGGTGATGGTCATGCCGTGGGTTCATTCATGTTCAGGGGTCATCTTGGGTTATCTTCAAGCTACTAATTATGGATAGACGAGGGGATGATAATCGTGTGGCAGTGTAACTGAATTGGCTTGTTTAGTCCCCTTTTTTTGACCAACCATAGACGGCCGACTGCACTGGCCTGTTCAACCTGATACCACATTATGCTCAGCTGAACCACCAGCATGGCTCATAGGACGATCTGGATTGTAGGTTTATCGGCTTGTCTAAATGTGTTCTCTGGGTTCATATGAACTGTATGGTGGTATGACCAGCAACAGCCAGCTTTTCGGGTATAGGTTGAGAAAGCAGAACCCCGTTTCACCTGGGGATCCAAGAGGGGGGTGCGTAGTGTACTGGACAGGAGCGCTTCGCTTTGGGGCTCCCCGAGCCCACGGTCACTATGATACTGCAATCACTAGAGAAAAACGAAGTTGGCATATGTTTTTGATATTGAGGTCACCACACAATCCTTTGATTGCTTTTTCCTCACTCCATGACTCTTTGTCCCAAGTGTGGAATGGGTCTTATCCTGATTTCCCATACGCCAAAACCCAGAGGAATACTAAGCCCACAGAGAGCAGACCTCGAATGCCCTTACAAGCACTCCTGAACCTCGTCCTGAAAACCCAAATGTAAAAATCATGAAATACAAAGTCCATAGGGACCAGACCTGCAAATCCGCTTGTAGCTAAATGGTAATTATGTATCCAATACTTCAAGTCGTCCAAGCCGCCCCAACCGGTTGTGAACAGCCCAAAGAAGCCACTATGTATTCGGATCCCACCCCATATCCATAGCGTCTATTGACCCAGCCATCATCGACTGTAGGATTCGCTCAGTCCCCGGCGTCATGCCTGCCTGTACAGGCATATCGCCTGCTCGTACTGACATATCGCCCCATCCGCTTGGTACCGGATACTCGGACACTCCCGATGTCATGCCAAAAGGCGAATCGTTAAAGTTGAAAGCAGCACTATTGGGCCCCATCTCTCCTTGTGTCGCGCCCGGCATATTGACAAGGTTCTTGAGTGACGTTGGGGGACTCGTCTCGAACGAATTGCCCCCAGGCGTCAGATTAGGAAGCGTCTCGGAAGCAGTGCTCGAGTTGGGTGTTGGCCGACCTGACTGCCCGCCACTAGGCGATGTTCCCGATACATCATTGCTGCCTGTGTCCATTTCTGGAGCACCATATTCGGGATAACTGTGAGGGACTAACCCGTGTGCTGGTAGGTACGGAGCCTGGGCACGCTCGCGGGTTGGAAGATTGGCCGACTCTGTCCCTGGAAAGCCAGAAATATTTGGATTGGGAGGCTCTGCCTCCACGATATCAGGCGCGTTTGCTGGGTTGCCGTCGTCACCCATGCCCTTCAAAAAGTGGCATTCATTGGAGTAGGGCAAGCCACATGAAGTTCTCACCGCCTCTTCACGTGCGCGGTTGATCTGATTGGAATGTAGATTTCTGGAAGGACCCGGCTGGAGAGGATGTTAGCATGAACGTGAGTGCTCAAAGCGTAATGTTGCGTGTGTGGACATATCACTACTTACGCTGTCGGTGCTTCGTGGGAAAGCGCTCTTAAGTTTGGGAATGCGCACTCCAAGTGCCTCCAAGTCTACGTCCAACTGAACCAAGAAGGACTCTGTCAGTGGATTCCGTTTTTTGAGAGCACTCATTGCTGCGAGCAGGAAACGTAAAGAATCGGCAGTTTGGCTGTCGTCGGGTCTGCTCTTTAGATACTGTACAAACACCCTGGCTGATACGTATAGACAGAACGATATGAAAGGGTTCATCTGAACATTGTTAGCCATGGTTAAGCTTAGAAGGCTGATGGAAAGGTACATACCGCGGACAAGTCAAGATGAGAGATCATCCTCATGATACTTGCGATTTCGTTGGCAGATGTGATACAGCGAACTTTGCTTTCCGAGCTCACCGAGTTCGGCAACCTGTTCTTGTCTGCCTTGAAGATGGCAGCCTGGTGTAGGCAAATTGTCGATGTGTGTATGCACATGTTCATGAAGACAACATTGGGGTTTGTCAAGCCGTTTGGAAGCTTGAGCTGGGAGGGTAGGCAAAGAGATGTGTTAAGCAAAATGTTGTCCAGCTGGCGATGCCTCTTCCAAAATTCGCCATTAAGATCGTGATCCCGGTCATCCGCGTCTGGACGATGGAGATGGACAAGATTGCGCCCAAATAGACAAGCCATCAGAACAATACCCCCAAATGCTGTAATTTTTCCAGCCCCTTGAGGGCTCATGGCGTCTGTGAGCGATGGCGCTTGCTCAGGGCGGCTGTGTTCGAAAGCTTCGTCCGATGATGGGAGGTTCGTCAGGATATCCTTTTCATCGATCGTCATAGGCCACCCCGTGCCGATACTCGCATATCGATCTTGGCAAAAGGCCATCCAGAATGTCCTTCTCCTTTCTTCACGCTCGGTCCAATCGCGAGCCGGCGGTAAGCACTGCTTCACATCCAGACCTGCACCATCCAGACGATGAAGGCCGATCCTGTCAATTGGTGAGCACGCCGCCTCGCCTGTTTATGAAGACACCACTTACATCTGACATAGTCGAACGGCTGAGCCTGTGCTCATCCACGCCCGTGGAAAATACATCCACTTGAACTCGTACGACGAAAGCAGCACATGCGTCTGTGCGTGGGCTACGGAGATCATATGTTCTCCGTACCCTTTTATGTAGTCGGCTTCGACATACTTTCTTGCCCTCTGATAGAACAGGTCTTTGAGATTTTGGTATTTCTCAGTTACTGAGCAAGCGAGTGTCCACATAGCATATCGGAGGCAGACGGGTGGGCGTTGTGCTGGGGCGCTGTGAACTTGTCAGCCATGAATTGAGACTGCTGCTCCGCAATAGTCTACATACAGGTTCATAGCGGCCAGGTAGCGGTATTTGTGAATCATGGGCACCGAAGGGTGTATCTTTTCAAAATAAATTTGATGGCTAAGAGAAGGTCAGCGAAGGGAGGTTTCCGTGGCTAGAGGGAAGCGATTGCTCACAGCTCGTCGATGGTCTCTTGTGGAGGTAGTGGTTCCTCCAGCCCCAACCCAATCATCTCCCATGTGAAGTTGCCATCGACCGCACTCATGCCCATCATGTTGCTGTTGAAGTTGAACTCATCCACCCTGTTTGGTGATTCAGCGTTGAACGGCCATCGATCCATGTCGCGGCTGCTGGCAATCCCGATGGAGGGATCTGTTACGTTGAAGTTTGCTGCTGCAGCGGCGCGTTGATTCAGGGGTGTCTGCTTCGAGCCGCCGTCGACAGATATTGGCATGGCTTTGCTTCCATCTGGACTTGTTGATGAGACCTCCTGGGACTTTAACATCGTCTCAACTTGTTCTGCATATCAGGAATTAGCACATGTCTCAAGGCCATGAAGGCAGGTCGGGTTCGCCGAAGCTGAGGCTGCATACTCAATCGTTCCTCTAGGGCCTTCACGTAACCTCTCTTCGGTCCGCTCTTTCTCCTAACTTCATCATACTGGCAGGCGTGCCCGAGGCGGGAGCAGGTACTGCAGCTTGGTTTGATGCCATCACACTTCAGTTTCCTCTTCCTGCATATCATACAGGCCAGCCGTTTCGTCTTTGGTACGCTTGAGTTGCCTCCCGCTGGCACTTCGATCCGATTGATGGTTTCTCCAATATCGGCGCTGAGGTCCGACACCATAATGGTGTCAGGGGGAGTAGCCGATGAAGAAGAAGACATGATGTCTGACACTATTCCAACACGTGCTGTGCAACCTAAAGTGGTAATTGATGAAAGTAACTGTTGGGGTCCTTTGCCCAAGCGTGGGCTTCAGCGCTCCACCCTTCTTCAACGTGAATCCGACTGGAAAGTATGCAACTTCAGTCGATCTGTCAGTCACTCCGGCCCCGCTTCCGTTGACCGCAAGGTTGATATCCGGGGCTTTGCTGGGTTATCATAGAAGACGAAGAGAATCTGGATCGCGGCGGAACGGAGCAGGCTCGGCGCACTCGTGAGCTGGTGTTGAAGTAATTATGATGAAAAGGCAAAGGTGCCGTGTCCACGTCCTTGGGACCTGGCACTTTCAGCTGATCGACGTTCCGCTTTTTTGAGGCTTTGCTAACAGGTAATTGGTGGCGAGGGGTGTACTCGAACAAGTCGTGCAACAACACGGGGAATACGCAGTCAGGGACACCGAGCGTTGACTCGGGCTGTGAGATTTCGAGAGAGCGGTAAGGGAATTAATGGAGGGAAGGTACTGCAGGATGGAGAGAGGTATGTAATGTATCAGATGCCCCCTATGAGGTCCCCCCTTTGCTATTCGCGGATGAGCTCCAATCACTTTGGACTGACGCGGTCGGGGTTGTCCAGGGTCACGGTATTGCTACTTCCAGGCTGTTGAAAGTCCCAGAACCATGCAAAGGCGATGCGATGCGATGCTAGCAGTGGCAGCCAAACGAAGCAAAAGGTACAGAACCCTGAGAGAACCCTTTGGTGTGCAAGGCAGCAGCGCCGCAGTCGTGTCCCACATCGTGGTTCGGCAAGCGACGACAGGCCAATAGAAAATCAGCACACAGTATCCTTTGATAGGTACTTCCCCAACTCCCCAACAGCATCCCATCCCCACGTTACCGTTTAATGATGACCCCTCCTTTTCCACCCGCCCCGTTGACGATGCGCTAACAGTTCAACGGGCCCCGCCAAATCGATCATCCCAACGGCCAAGCACCTGCATCTTGGGCCTACAGTACGATGGGGACGTTTTTAGAAACATCTCGGGCCTTTGCACTATTCAGGCCTGGTCGCCTTCAGAAAACTGAACGGCAAACATTCATGCTTCAGCCCTATTCCTAGCCCAGCTGTCCCTAGTCTATGACTTATTTTCAAAGCTTGTGCTCTGTTTCTGCGAAAGTCGCGAAGCGGAACATGCACCAGTTGTGCCTCTCTGTTGCGTCTCTTTGTACCCTGTATGGTAGTATTATTAATAGTCACAGCCCGCCAGATTGTGTGTTCCACACCCTTCTCTGCGTCTTCTTCCATCGAATGGCTATCTGATTGGTTGAATGATTCACTCGAGACCAGAGAGCCTTGTTCCTGTCATCATCCACAAGTTTGGCAATTCGTCAGAAGGGACAAGGCTCTTTTTCATAATACGACTGGTTGTAGTCAATCCTGCAAATGAGCTTATAATCATTATCCTCATCAATAAAAGCACTTTACCTAGCACCTGGGGTATTTGTGCTGTAGTACCACACGGGCTCCCGTCTTGTCGTTCCTGTTCTAGTGTACAATATGTCGTGGCTTCTCGACCCGTCTCGCCTGGGTTTGCAGCTCTCCCACGTGGGTTCCGTCATTAGGATATATTTCCGCTCCAAAGGCGTCTTTGGGCAGGGTTCATCGCACTCAGCCACCTCGATTTATGGCGATCTCGAAGCTGTCCCTGAAAAATGTCGTCAAGTCGGAGCAATTTTGGCCCGTGCTGATAGCCTTTCATCACGGCCACACCCGGCCGAAAGCTCGCTTCTCTCCACGCCGAGCCTCCCCCGGCCGTTACTGGAATGAATGAAGGCAAAGGGCCGGGGTTAGCTGGTGTGGGGATGGCGGCAAGGCCCAGATACATGTGAGCCGCTCTCGGCAGATCAGCTCGTCTTGGTCTCGTAGCTAGGGTTCCCCTCAAGCAAAGCCTCATCTTGGGGCTACCAGCCTTACATCTGGTGCAGCTTACTGCGCTGCTGAGAATGTGCCGTTGTCTGGCAGCTCATTGCTCTCATTTTCTATCCGCATCAAGGCCGATGATACGCAGAATTCCCAGATCACTGTAAGCTAAACAATACCTTGTTGGAGCCCACGCTAAGGCATGGCAGGGTCCAGCCGTCTTGAACGTATGGACATGCTCTCCTGTCTCCGTGTGGGTGACATCCAGGCCAGGGCCTGTCAGGTCGAATTAGCAACAAACTTTCATTCTAAAAAAGAACTTGATCGCCATACCGTCTTCACAGCCACCGACAACATATCGGCCATCAAAAGTAAAGCCTAAAATTAGATCAGCATGAAGGTGAAGGTCTTGATGGGGTGTTAACGCCATACTGATGCTCCTGACTGGGCCGATTATGCGTGTATTCGTGCGCTGGCAGATCCAGTCTTGCGTATCGAATAGAGAGATAATAGCGTCACCTCCTCCTGTTGCAAGAAATCTTCCGGTGGGCGACAGTTCGGTCGTCAAGCATGGAGCTGTGTGTCCCTTGAGCATAAACTCGTCCGAGTCACCAGGCTTGACGGCGTGGTTGACACGCATGATGGGCTCAAGCTCGGGATAAGACAGAATGCGGATATTCCCTTCCCTTGTTGGAAGGAATACCTTTTCACCCGACCAACAAAAAGCCATCTGGTATGCCTCAACGGGCTGTGGATGAGATGAAAGGATGGTAGACTGGGTTGGGGAGATTCGGAAAAGCCCACCACTCTTTCGTGTTCGAACCAAGTTAGTCTTTTATTCCAGGGTGGCAACTGGTTTGGTCAACTCACCTTGTTTCCTACGAGGAGTGAGGACCCGTCAGGGGCCCAGGCAAGCGTGTGTGCGTTTCCGAGGTCTCTCACTTCGTTCACACAGGCTTTCGTTCTTACATCCCAGAACTTGACAACGCCGTCATTGCTGACGCTGCACAGTTCTGCGTCTTTGACAGGATTGAAAGCAACCTTTTCGATACCTGCAGCATGACCCTTCAACTCGGTCGAGAAACGCGCATTAGGCTTTTCGGGATTCCCTATCACATTTATGAGCTTTTAATGATAGCGCCAAGGTAGTATTGAGAGAACTTACAAACACGAAGGGTCCTATCAGACGATCCAGTTGCGACAAGGCTCCCGAGAGGGTTCCATGCTATGGAACGGATACTGGAAAAGAATCAAGTTAAGAATTGGTTGCCACAAAAGGTTGAACCTGAATAACTTACCTTCCAACTCCGCCTCCTCCTCTGGACTGGGTGGATTCGTTGTATGTCTGACTCCTTAATGGTGCAAAGTAACCCACAAACCTCTCTTTCGTTAAGCTCTGTCTAATGCGAACCGGAGGTGCCATCTTCAACAACAATGCCAAGACTGATGATGAGCGGCCGAGGTTAAAAAATATGGTTTACTTTGCCAGCAGTTGGTTCAACAAGCATCTGTAGGATTTTGAATGTGTTTGCGTTATTGCGAAATGTCAGAAATGACGGCCAGGCCTCAAGCTCAGGAACGTCGAGGAAGTTAACCCAATTGCTTTGCGACGCGCAAGATTGATGGGATAACGTAGTGCTTGTTGTAAGCAAACCCGTTTAGGATCAACCCAGAATCTAAGTCGAGCTGGTCCTTTTGAGAGGTGTGGCGGGAGACGCGAAGCGCAACAGTGCCGAATGAGGTGATGAATGGGCGGGAAGGGTGGATGTTGAAGAACAGCCTACCGCAACGAGAAAGAGTGATGCAGGTTCACGGACAGGGATTCCGGGCGCATCCGCATTGGTGGGGCCTCTCTGCTGCACAAGCCACTTACTCCGTAGCGGGGGCTCCCAGATCCAGATCGCGACGGACGACCACCGTGTTTGAGTTCATCTAACCTTGGATGGTCCTACCCTGCAGATTCCAAAAACCGCCGGCCGATGCTTCTATGCAGTCGCCCGTAACGCCTCTCGATCAAATCCATCCTTCCTCGACATGAATTGACGTCGACGCGCTGGGGTCCAAGGATATAGAGGTTCTGGTTCGTGGATGCGCATGAAGCCGCCGTGAAGGTATCGGCTTCAGAGGAGCCATGTACTGGCCGCTCGGGACCCCGCGAATATATGCGACCAATACCGTCCGCCAACCCGGCGCCCTTCCTAGCTCTAATTCTACGTTACAACGAACTGTGTCTCACGATGGGCTACCACCTCCCACTCCCAGCGCTGGCGGAGGAGCCTGGGGGCAAAGGGCCGAGCAGAACCCATCTTTGCTCTCGCCCAACCCTTCGACGAGCCAAGATGGACTACTTCCGCCTCCCACCCCAATGACGCCAATGACGCCGGGCATCAAATCGGTCGAGTATGACTATCCCGAAGACAGAACCCCTGAGCATTCGCCAGGACCAGAGCCCTCCGGTATCCCCCTTCACGAGCCCATTGTTGCTCTGCGCGTGGCCCGGTCCGGTCATATCTTCGCCGCCATCACACCTACCTCCATGACGGTGTGGCAGACCAAGGTGGGAGCCCCTGTTCCCTTCTGAAGCTTTATATATGTCTTGTTCTCAGGTTCTGACACGCTCTGGTTAGCCTACTGTCGTTCTAGCTGTTGTCGTGCGATCAGAATCCTCTCTCGAGTCCTATGGAACGAACATCAACTTGCTACTGCGACCAGATTCTGCCATCTTTGTTGTACATACAAGCCTGGGATATCTGATAACATATTCCTTGGCTACAGATGCCGACTCTCGGGTCTATAAGCCGCATTTTGCAAGCCACACCAATGTCCAACGAAGACGCCAGAGCCATGCTGGCGACCCTGGCCACACCGCCCCAGACCAAATTTTATGGGGTCCAGGTGAAGGGGTTGGCGTGCGGGATGTGAGCATTCGCTTCCGGATGGTGATCAAAGTGGATGCTGGGATTGAGAGTGCCTTGGCGCTGGATGACGAGTTAGTGGTGGCTACACGCAAGCCCGCCGCCGTGCAGTGCATACGCTGGTCCCCTGACAGCTCGGGTAGCCAGACAACCACCGAATTACTGAGTCGAATGGCCTGGTTGGACAAAAAGGTCACAGTCAAAGAGATGACGCACGACAGACCCATGAACCTCTCGACATGGATAACGAGTGATGGAAAGGCATATGCCGTCCAGCGGCTGAATCCGAACCAGAAGCTGAGCGAGTCTGATGACCCACCAGATCCGAAGAAGCTGTTCAAGGGTTATTGCTTCCACGTACCAACTACCGAGCATGATTGTGCCGTTCGCTGTGTGATTAATGCTCGATTTTCGTTGATAGCTGTTGGCTGCGCTGACGGGGTCGTTCGTGTATATTCGGCTCGCGATTATTCTGGCAACATCCCCTCTTCCCACGCACATAATATTTCAGTGTCATCTGGCGCATCGGGGAAGCTTACCACACTGAGCTACTCGCCAGATGGTTACTGCCTGTTTGCCGGGTATGAAAAAGGGTGGGCTACATGGAGCGTCTATGGGAAGCCGCTTAGCAGCAGCTTCCATGCCGATACCTTGATTGCCTCGACGAATGGGGAGGAATGGTTGTCTGGAGTATTGGATGCTGCTTGGGTTGGCGGTGCCTCTGAGCTCCTCCTAACCAACAAGAATCACGACGCAATCTGGCTCTTAGAAATGGCACGAAGCGCAGTAACTGGTTGTTATAGTCCAGCAAACCTGTTCCGTACCGTTCTCCAGAGCACTTCAAGCGTTATGGTGTACAGGGGCTATGACTTGCCAGAACTTACATCCATCTCCGCTGAGCCTTCGCTCTGGCACACGACTAGGATACCCCCCACCTATCTCCTTAATCAATGGCCGATCAAGTGCACAGCCATCTCGGCAGACGGCAGGTATGTCGCTGTCGCAGGTCGGAGAGGACTCGCCCATTACAGCGTGAACAGCGGCCGGTGGAAGACGTTTGCCAACGATGCCATGGAAAATGAGTTCCAAGTCAGAGGGGGTTGTGTTGGTATCAAAACATACTAGTCGCTGCCGTGGAAGCCAACAGGTCCTTCGAACTTCGGCTCTATTCTCGCGAGGCAGCGCTTGACAACAGTACGGCTTTGTTTGTGCAACAAATGTCAGCGCCGATCGTGTTAATAACCCCCACCGGCGAAGACTCCCTGCTGGCATACACATATGACAATCTCTTATATCACTACATCTTTGCACCTGTCTCGGGCTCCATCCGGCTGATTGAGGTGGGTCACATTGCTTTCCACGGCATAGTCAGATCGCCCGCGAGAGTGAGAGGACTGAGCTGGATCCTACCGGAGCGGCAACTTCTCGAGGGCGACCCGTCGCAGGATGTTGCCCACGCCTCTGTTTTGTTCTTGGTGGATGGGAAACTTGTTCTTTTGCGGCCTTCGGTCCAGGAGAACAACTTGAAATACGACATGCGCGTCATCTGTCACAACGTCGAATATTATATCAGCATGAGGGACCAGCCATTTTTGGAAGTAGCGTCGCAGCGGTCAGGCGAACTAACCAGCGGTCCCTCTGATCAAAGTCTGCAGGACTCTCTCTGGATCTTTGATGGCACCGAGCTCAAAGCATGGCCAGACATGGATCCCGTGTTGAAGGCGATATCAGGGGAGGCATCAAGGGAAATACCTTCTATGATCTCAATACCCGTCGACTTCTATCCACTTTCAACTCTTCTCGGAAAAGCCATCGTGCTTGGTGTCGAGTCAGACTTGATTCAGCGCCGCGATATCAGCTTCTCTTTCTTCCGCTTTTGCATCAGGGTTAGTTATCCAGTAGGTATCTATCAGTTAGATCTAGCCTAACGTTGCTTACAGACACACCTCTTCTTGCCCGACATTCTCCGGTCTTACTTGACTGCCAACAAATCTACAGAGGCCCTACAACTTGCACAGCAGCACGAGCACCTGGAATATTTTGCACATGCTCTTGAAGTGTTGCTGCACCACGTTTTGGACGAGGAGGTGGATGCGCACCCCCCTCCAGCACCCGAGAACGCAATCCTACCTCGTGTGCTATCCTTGTTGTCATCTTTTAAACAATACCTTGATATTGTGGTTCAATGCACGCGCAAAACAGAACTTCGCTCGTGGCGCACCTTGTTCGCCTATCTGCCTCCCCCTCAGGAGCTCTTCGAGGAGAGTCTCCAACGCGGAAGCCTCAAGACAGCGGGCGGCTATCTCCTGGTCCTCCATACGTTTGATGAGTTGGCAACTGCAAGTGAGCAGAGCGTGCGGTTGTTGAGTCGGGCGATGCTTGAAGAGGACTGGGAGCTTTGCAAAGAACTTGCGCGCTTCCTAGCTGCGCTTGATGAGACCGGGGACACACTTCGGGAGGCCATGGAAATGGTGAACTTACCAACCCGGGGGCGAGTGGAAAGGGGAGACGCGGCGGGGAACGGGCTTATGGCGAGACTTGAAATACCATCTCGGGGCGTATTCAGGTCGACAGGTGATCCTCCGAGACGGATTGGGGGAAGTGACTCAGAGTTGGAAGGGCAATCAGCCAGCGACGCGGGAAGTATCACCAGTGGCACCCGTTCGGAAAACAGAGACGACTATTCATAGTAATGTCTACAACACAGTTGGAGTAGTCTGACCAATGGTTTCGCCAAGTTGGATATAAATGAACAACAGACAGTAAGGTTCCTGAAGCAGTACTTACTAGAACCATCGAATCGAGATCCTTGGAATAGGCCCCTACCTAATAAACTATCCATACCACCATTCTATCTCACTTTTTGTCAGCACCTATGGCCCGCAAAGAGGCACAGGAAACATCAATGCCAAGCCCTTCCAGGCTGATGTGTGTGGTCCGTGCAACAGGAAACCAACCTCCCAGACTTCGTGCTTGCCGCCGCCAACACCAGACATCCTCGCCCCGCCCTTCATTGCTTTTGGGTCGACATACGGTGGTCGACATACAGCGGTCGAGTCACCTATGCTTGACTGCATCCCCACCATGGTAAAAGCAGCAAACATTCATGACTTAGTTGTTGGCTACCAAACTTGTGGAGCATATCACAGGAGCTGAAAGTCGAAAAGTGTGTTGATACACACAGACGGTTTTGAAGCGAGTTCTGTCTGAGACGCCTAATCATGGATGCGCTGTTTGTGTCTGGAGTTCAGGCTCGGTCTCATGCTTCACATCGTTCTCCAATGCAATTTGAGCCTGAACAACAACACCTACATCAACATCACGAGGCGCAACAACATCAACTTCATCATCCCCACGATGACGGAGAAACGGGAGACTCGTCGTCGACCCACGCATCGCAACTTTCTCACAATTCTCACTCGACCCATGGCCTATCTGCATTGGGTGTGCCAGGAGTTGATAGTATCTTGGGAAACAGTCCCGTCTTTCATTCTGATTTAGATGGGTACTCGAGCGGCTACAGTAGCCGTCGAGCTGAGATCGGGGCTTTAACCCATGATACCCACCCACATCGGCAGCAGCAAACACACCAGAGAAAGCAACTGCCTCGTCAACGCCAAGCCCACGAGGCCATGGGACATACAAGCACACCTGTATCTTCAACGCCTGGCCTTTTTGAAAGTTTGAGCTCAGCTGCAGTCACGCCCAATTCTTCAATTCACCAAACGTTGCACGATGGACAATCCATCACTCCGTCGGGAGAGGAGTCTCCGGCCATTAGAATGTGGAGACAGAAGCTGTTCGACTTGGAAGATATTGTGTTACTGAGCAACGAAGAGTGAGTGTGCCCCCATCTTATGCATTGTGTCAGGGGATGCTCAACGAGGCACACCAATCTCAAGGTACAACACGTACTTTCCTTGGATCGACAACATATATAGTCACCGGTCGACGCAGCACTACAAGAGCAAGCCCTTCTCTGCGCACTATTACGACTGTCGGCTCAAGGGCCGCCCTTCGGGAACAAAAAAGTCAGACGACCCAAGCAAGAAGAAGCGGAAACGCAACCCTCGCGGACTTGACTTGTGTGATGTCAAAATAAAAATCACCAAGTACGAACCTGGAGCTGCTGCAGAACTGCAAAGTGCCGACAGAGCTGCCATGAACAACCCTGGGTTTGAGCAGGCCCTTGCGCGTATCCGTAACCAGGACCAAGGATTCTACACTTTTCAGCGCATCAACGGAAGTGTCACAAACGGTGTTGGTGACGGCAAACCCGCAACGCACAAGCATGATCTAGCGAGGAGTGATGAAATCAAGAAGAGCACAAGACACCGAGAGCTGGCAGAGCAGGAGAGGCAAAGGAAGAGATCCAAACGAGAAAAGGACATGAAACGACCGCCAAAGCCATCGGCGTTACCTTGGAAGGCAACAGGACTTGCCGCAGATACAGCGAAGAAGCATGCCAAAGATGGCGCAATCAAGTTTTACGCCTCGTGCTTCTGGTAAGAGAGAGCGCTGCTGAGCTTTGTTTCGGTTCGGACCGCTAACCACTCTGCAGCCCCTTTTCTCAGCGTGTTTGGATTGCTCTGGAAGCAAAGGGCACCAGCTACCAATACTGCGAAATATACCCCTTACAAAAGCCAAAGCCCACCCAGCTGCTTGAGGCAAACCCGAGAGGCTTAGTGCCTGCCATACAACAGGGTGGCTGGGCTTGTGCAGAGAGCACAGTGATTCTCGAATACGTACGTTATGTACCCCCTCGAGTGTAAAGATCTAGCCAGACATGTCCTCTTGGCCCTGACAAGCGACCCTACAGCTCGAAGACTTGGAAAGGCCAAGCTTGTTATTACTTCCTACAGACCCAAGGCTTAAAGCTAATTGCCGTTTGTGGATTGAATTTGTAGGAACGCCACGAAAACTGTCTCGATGTCCTCCCCTGAAAATAAGCTGACAATAGGGGCAGATAAATACCAGAATTGTTCCATCATTCTACCTCGTCCTTTCAACTACAGAAGAAGAAGCCAAGAGACGAGCGGTCGATAAGCTCGAGCGAGACATTGCCGAACTGGTGCAGGCCGCCGGGGAAGATGGGCCATACTTTCTCGGTGGTGATCTCACTCTAGTCGACATTCATCTGGCTCCTTTCGCCATTCGTCTGCCTTACATTCTGCGGCAACTGCCGGGATGGACGCCACCGCCGCCAGAGTCGAGGTGGAAAAAGTGGCTGGACGCGCTGGAACAAAATGAGTTTGTCAAGAATACAACAAGTAAACCAGAGCTATACGAGAAATCGACGGGTGATTTAGTCAAGGCATTTCAGGCAAGGTTCCAGGGAGGTGATTCGTGATTCTCGGGGCTAGGACTCTTATACTAATAGTCATTGAGGATGCGGTCAGATTGACGGTTGAATCGTGATATTTCTACCGGTCTTTGCCGTATAACCATGTCATTCTTACTATACAAACCCCCATCTTTGGTAGTTTGCCTTGTTGGAAATATATTGTAGTTGACTTACAGATCAAAACTACGTAGGGGTCATCTCCCCGAGCGCTAGGCGGTGTGTGGCGGCAGGAATCAAGGCGGTCCCTGCCCCTCGCTTGAGGTGCTTGTCACCACAGTGCGCAAAAGTCCCCCACCACAGGCCATCAATCCAACCTCAGTCCAGGTGAGCCAAAGATTTGGCGACATCAGACACGAAGAGCCGCATCCCGTACGAATCATCCCCGGCCAGCAGCATTATTTCACCCCGTTGTCGCGTACAACACGTCCGTACGCCTACCCTATCCTCCCATCGAACTCTAGTCTCGAGGACCTTCCCGAGCTCCTTCGTCAACTCTCCCGTCCCGTCTCCCATCCATCAAGCCGGTTTGGGGTGGTGCCCGAAAGATACCCCTCCGTTCCCCTTCAGATAATCATCCGCGATAAAAGCCCTTTGTGCGCGCAGACATGGCCGGCATGGATGATTTTGTAAGCGACTCAGACAGTGACTACACCAGTTATTGGAGGGATTGGGTACGCCATGTTTTCCTGTTTCCCCTTTCTACCTTCGTCCGTATTTCATTAGAAACCAACATGTTGGCTGACAGATGTACACTACAACAGTTTATCTCGTCACGCGGCAACGAGTACTACTGTGAAATCGATGAAGACTACTTGACAGACCGCTTCAACCTGACGGGCCTCAACACCGAGGTCCAATACTACCAATATGCGCTCGACCTGATTACAGACGTGTTCGACCTCGACTGCGACGATGAAATGCGCGAGACGATTGAGAAGTCGGCTAGGCATTTGTACGGGCTCATTCACGCTCGGTATATTGTCACAACGCGGGGTTTGGCAAAGATGGTATGTTTGATTTCGCATCATCTTACCCCTTTCCCTTCTTTTTCCATAAACTAACCTTTGCTAATTACCCCCGGCCCAACAGCTGGAGAAGTACAAGAAATGCGACTTTGGCAAATGCCCCCGCGTGATGTGCCATTCCCACCCCCTCCTCCCAATGGGCCTCTCCGACGTGGCCAACCAAAAAGCCGTCAAGCTCTACTGCGCCCGCTGCGAGGACGTCTACAACCCAAAATCAACCCGCCACTCGGCCATTGACGGGGCCTACTTTGGGACATCCTTCCACAACATTCTCTTCCAGGTGTACCCAGCCTTGGTGCCTCCCAAGACCACAGAGCGCTACGTCCCCCGCGTCTACGGGTTCAAGGTGCACGCCGCCGCCGCCCTGGTGAGGTGGCAGAACAAGGAAAGGGGGGAAATGAGGAGGAGGCTGCGAAAGATGGAGGTGGAAAGCGGGTTTACGAAGCTGGATGGGGAGGATGATGATGAGGATGAAGAGGAGGATGAGGACGAGGAGTTGGAGGATGCTATGGACCATAACCCGGCTGCGGTGGTGCAATACCGGGGCGCGGGTGAGGTTGCTACGCTGCAGTAGATGGGTTGATAATCTGTAGACAGGCGGATGGTTGTGGTGATCAAGGGGTTGATGAGTAGATGGGTTCTGCGGCTAGGGCGTGCTTGGTTTACATTTGAACGGATTATGCATTTTTCGGTAGTGGCTCGGGCTTTCTTGGGGCTTTTGATTCAGCGTCTTTTCTATTTCGTCTTGTCGGGTTTCCGCTGCTACGCACTGCTAGGAGGGATCACTTGTCACAGCATTGTAACACAATACCACACGCACTATGCATATGGAATTCTTGCCTGGGCTAGGTTGGCAACATCTGCGATTCGGCGTTTACTGTGAGAAAGGGGGTTTAAATGTGCTGCTTGGAGATTGGATGAGGATGGCGACCCAGTGTTAATACTGATGAAGTAGTTGTAATTGTTCTCTCAAAAAAGAGGCCCTTGATGGGGGCATACCGTATGTAAGCTAACTGACTAGCCTCATCCCTCTTTCGCCATATTGACCATATGACATCCCTCTTTCGCCATATTGGCCATATGACATCCCTCTTTCGTTATATTGACCATATGACTACCTAAGAGTGAGATTGGTCCCAACCCTCATCCGCTGCAGAAGTCATTGTGGAAAGTAGACTTCCCTGAAATGACTCGAGACTGGAACCTCATCACACACACGTCATGACGTTCACAAGTGGTTAAATTGTAAAACAGATTTGATTCTTCCCCGCCGGCTGTTAACAACGGCCCAAAAAGTCCTGTGATACCTGTCTTTTTTATACACACCTAAAAGAAATGGCTCCCCCAACGCCCCTTACAAAGTGTCAAGCTACAAAATAGAGGAAAACAGAGAAGACAAGAACAGGCTATACAAGCGACCAAGACCGATCAAGACAGTATGCCCTTCAAAAAAACGTTAACGCTCCTCTCTTCCAATCAACTAATCAATCAATCAACCGGCCTGCCTTAAAAACCTTCCCTCCGTCCAGTCCAGCCCAGCCCAGTCGTATCGTTCCTATAAAGTATCCAGAAGAAGTATTCCACCCACCGCCTCCACCAATGACGATATACAACATCAATGAGAAAAACAAATGTTTGTCGACTCATCTCGCGTGGGGCGCGTTCCCTGACGCCTCTGTGTACAAGTGTGGCTCGTTCCCTGACGCCCCCGTGTACGACGTATCCTCATCTCTAGCATCAACTCCCTGCCCCTTTCTCGGCGCAACAGGAGCGACACTGCTCATGCCGCTTCCCCGTCCGTACGGCTCGACAGGCGCGCCCAGCGCCTCCTCCTCATCGCCCGAGCGGTAGGTGCCGCGCGTGCGGTTCGTCGCATAGCTGTAGCTCCCCACGCCGGCCCAGAAGGCCTTGTCGTGGCTGCGAGGACCCCACGCCCAGCCGGCACCGCGCGAGATGGGGAGGTGATAATAGCGGAAGGCAAAGATGGCGCCGACAAGGCCGATCAGGTAGCCAAAGATGATGTCGAATGCGTGATGCCTAAAGTCCCACCAGCGGGAACCCGCGATATAGACTGACGCGAAGAAAGGGATGATGGCAACCAGGAGGAGGTAAAGAGGAGGAGCCGCGGCCTGGCGGCGAACCGCTGCTATTTTTCGGTTCGTTGGCGTCACGCCTTTGGACAAGAGGGCAGGGTCTTCGATGGAATTGGTGAGACCGGAGGGGCTGCGGTTGGAAAGCTCATACGAATCCGGTCCGCTGATCTTAACGCTGGGAATGCGAGTCCTGGAGGGGAAGGCGGCGGCAGTGGATTCGTGGTCGGCGGATGTCCCAGAAGTGGAGAAGAACGGGATCGTTATCGCGAACTTGCTCGCAATGAAAAGGGACAAGTAAACAAGGCCTGGGTATTTGTTAGTCCGGGGTCGCGTTTGAGTTAGCCACTTGGTGTGATGTTTACATACCTGCTGATGCTGAACTAGAATGACCGCTGGGATAGCTTCTAAAGCCATCATCCAACACAGCCTTGTCGGCATTCGTGCAAATATTGGGGCTCACAAGGGTCCCGGGGCCAAGTCTATGACCTGGAGTTAAGCTGTTGTTCAATCTGAGTAGACCACCAACGATGTATTGGTCAAGGTTCTCCCAATCGGGTTGACACCGGTCAAGGAGATCTGGGCGCGGCTTTCCAAACAAGTTCTTCATGCCATTGGTGATAATCCAAGCCGCCATGACGGACAGAGCTAAGCCTAGCCAGCCCTGATGCAGCTCCCAGAGCTTGCGCTGCCATATTAACGACTTTGGCGTTCCTCGAGGGACGGTCGAGCCGGGTACGAAAACAAGGCAGATGATCGCAATGATGACAACCGGGCACATAACACTGATGACAACCGCAAGCCATACTGGCACTGTTTCTTTTTCGGCATAAGGAAATCTGGAGACGAGAAAAGCAAGAGGTCGTCAGTATCAATTAGGTCAACTTCAATTGTAAAAGAGGACCAAGACATACGAGATGTTGCGGTCGTCAAGCGAGAATGGTCGCTTGTTAGGTGTAATGTGTCCCAAGATGTATCCAACAGCACCGACGGCGATGAGAATGATCCAGTCAATGGCGTAGGATAGTGCGACAACCCACGATAGCTTGCCCTTCCTCGGCACGTTACCGCCGGCGAGATCCATAGTATCGAATGTGTCGCGAGTTGGAAATGTCGGAGCGGGTGAGATGGAGCGGGCGTTTATCAGAGGGCGTATAGAATCGTCGGGCATCGGGAAGCCCCTGGCTAATCCCCAGAAAAGACGAAGAGGGAGGGACAAGAATAAACCGGGGCGGGCGCGGGAAGTCGAAGTGCGGTGTGGTGGTGAGTGCGGCGACAGCACAATGGGAGCCAGGGGGGCGGACAGCAGCCACACTATCGGACGCCGCAATCGGGTTGAAAGGTAATGGATTCGTAGGTAGGTACGGGAACGGAGGTAAATCAATGATGAGATGTCGGACTGCAGATGCGGCGACGGGAAAAGAAGGATAGATAATAACAGGGGATCGACCACCAGTGTCTAAGGAGGAAAATAAGACGTCGTGGCCCAAGATGGCAGCATCCAACCAATCCTTCTCGGGATGCTCAGTCAGAGTTGCGATGCGCTTTCCCAGACCCATCCGAGTTGAAGATGCCAACGGGAGTATCCTTTTTCTGCAATAGGAATTATTATTAACCGCTCTGGAGTCTGAACCCTGATGAGTTGGTCCGGCCTCCTTCACAGAAGCAGCACAGATTTGCAGAGAGAGTGCGAGGCCAAGCGGCTGTGTTGGTGGTTTGCCGCTGTGTTTATAAAGTGGTAAGGGGCTCAGCCACAATGAGGGATCAACAGCGCTGGCATCCGAGTGGTTGGCGCGGTTGGCCAAGACCTGATCGACACGACAGGGTTGCGCAAATCACCGTCTCAGAGCACCAGGAATGAAACACAAGACAAGAGTCAAAAAGCGTGGCAGACTCCAGACCCTAGAGATCTCTTGAAGATATGGGGACCAATTCTCAATATATACACCATCATCTGCCTTCCTTTGGACCTTTGGAGGTTTGCGCAATGGTTTCCCCAGAGTTTTTCAGCTGAGATGAATCGACATGCTAGCTGAACGTCACGTCGTCATCCCAATTGGACCCTTGTCTGCAAGTTGGGGCGGGGTTCTGGCACACATGGTGCAAGGGCCAGCCACATTACGTCTCACCTGTGATCTGAGGTCTATTTACCGTTTACGAGGCCACCACGACATTACATTCCATATTTCACTCTCAGCCTCAAGTGTATATATAGGCTATACCCCACGAGGCAGACAGTCTATACAGGGCATAGTCCGATCGATAGCTAGGTATCTTCAAACCTACGCCTTCTCGCATACATCACTCGACCCCACTATCCATATCAAAAGCCCATTTTGGGAAGTCTCTCACGAGGCCAGGCATTGCCCGCATTCGTTCAACGAGGGCAAGTGGTCAAGTAATGCTGTTACTCCTCTCTATTGAGGTTTCGTGTTTGTGTCTGGTCTGGGCCACTGAGCTAAGGCCGGTAGTTGAGATCAACCAATCGCCTGGGCCACTCAGGCCGCCATCTTGGGTGCGATCTGGTAGGTGACGTCGGACAACGTGGTAGGGCATCGCACACACACTTCCTCCCAGTCGCTCATGAAGAATTCATGTTGCTGATCTACGTAATGTACAAGAGCCGCCCCGTGGCAATGGTATTAAGCCGTCTTCTTGTCTCTCCGCTTGCCCATGTTCCGGACACGGGGGGTGACCACCCATTTGTTGATGTTGCTCTTCCGGCGTGTCTTGAAACCACCCTTGGATGGGGTGCCCCAGGGACTGGTTGGGATTCTGTTACCCTTCGACTTACCACGACCACCACCGTGGGGATGTTCAACTGACCTAGGTGTTAGTGATCAAGCCGAGTAAAGGGTTGAAGATGTGCTGCTTACATGCGTTCATGGCCAAACCACGAACTGTCGGCCTGATATTCAACCAGCGCTTTCTTCCAGCCTTGCCCAGTTGTCTATAATGGTGCATCACATTGCTGGCAACGCCAATGGTTGCGCAAGCATCCTTGCTGACCCTGCGAATTTCACCGCTCTGTAAACGAACAACAACGAATCTTCCCGTCACAACCTTGCTGCCGTCCTCGCGAGTCTCTTCTTCCTTTGAGATGACCGTGGCATAAGTTCCTGCGCTGCGGCAGAACACAGCACCACCCTTGGCTTGGGAGCCGACGTTGAAGACATTTGTTCCGACTGGAATCATGTGCATCGGCAAGCAGTTCCCCCTCCATGCTGTTTTTGAGGCCAAGACACCTGGATCAATTACACCACCCATACTATCGAGCAGGTCCTTCGGAATGCCCTCCCGGTAACTGTGGACCACATCTCCGGCTCTCATGCCTTCGGCTGCCACAATGTAGGTCTTCTTGCCCGTCGCCTTCCTCGTCAACAAGGCAATGTGCGCACTCCGACCAGGGTCATATTCTATGCGCTCAACAAGGTGTGGCCCAGGTTCCCATCTCTCAAAATCAACGGTACGAATCCTCCGCTTGTGACCGCCTCCGCGATGTCTGACAGTGATAACACCCTGGTTATTTCTACCACCCTTGCCGTGACCCTTTTTGGGGAAGGTAAGAGGCAGATATGGCCTCCCCTTCCAGAGGTGGTCGTTGATAGGACGTTTAAGATGACGCAGGCCGGGAGTCCGGGGCTTGTATGTTCGCATCTTTACCGGCTCGTAATCGGCCTGTGAGCCGGCACCGGAGAGGGCAGTCGAGGCATCGCTGTTGGGGCTGTGCTGTACTTTGGTCGCATAGCCTCGAAGGGCAGCAAGTCGAAGGGTGCTTTGGCATAGGGAGGATACACCAGCGGCCAGAGGCCGAAAATGTGGTCGCAACATTATGGCGTGGTGTGTCCTGGAAAGGGCTTCTCGGGGAAGCGAGGGCAGGTCGAAGCCGGAGTCAATGCCGGGACATTGAAGATACTCCGGATGGGCCTTTGAAGGACTGGAAGCAGCCAATTGGCTGGGAACTATCGAGTGGGCTGTGCTCGTCAACTGGGCAGTTGGGAGCTTATCCGTACAGCAGCTTCAATGGTGGTCTGGAGCTCGATAAAACCTTCGATCACCACCCACGGCACTGGGCGTCCACAATTTTGCGCTTCCACTCAAAGCTTGGCGAGGAAACGTGGCTTGCTAGGTGTGGCTAGTGGTATCGAATGTTGAGCCACATTCGAGACCCCCACCTCCGGGCTGCAGCGGCCTCACACCACAGAAAATGCCTGAAAAATTCAACATGGTTGCTTGGGAAACCGGGCACACGTTCCTGGATTCGCGTGTCTGCTTGCTCCTTCCCTTGTCCCGCGTTCGAGCGCACAGGCCACATCTCCGCTGACGCGCTACCTCGCAGTGCCCACACGCTTTCCCACATCATCCATACCTCTCCACAAACAGCACCGATTAAAAAAGCAGGCAACTCTTTTGCATGTCAACTTCTTCCCCTCAATCACCAAGACCTCCACCCACAACCCAGCAACACTTCCACCATTGGCACTGCCATCGCCCGTGGCAGGCTGTCTGTCGTCGTGATCAATTCGACCGCCTCCTTTTTGACCCAGAGACGCGTCGCCAATCCGTGACCTCGACTCTCAACTCCGACAGCAAATCACCGACTGGGACCCCGTCACCACGACTCCCGATTTTCCTAGGCATATCCACCTTCAGACACGCCGTTTGCCGTGTTGTTCATTATCCCCAGCATCTTTGGTAAGCCTTCGCCCTTCCCTTTGTTTACACCCGGTCCTGCATACGCTGGCTATCGCCCGTTTCCATTTGTCGCGTCATTTAAGAAACCACTGTACGCCACTCCACTTCCTGGCACAGTACATGACCTCTTTCTCACTTCATCTCTTGTTTGTACCGACGCGTTGGGACCAGCCGACTGACTCCTTTGCTTCCAGCCTACCCAACATTCGATTGTGATATCTCGGATCATATCAGTCAAGATGGTTGTGAGTACCGCCCATACTGTCCCTCCCGTCTCGTTGCCGTCTTTGGTGTAGTCTAACGTCATTATCAGAGGACGAGAAACCTTCGTTCGGTGGCGAACGAAAACGACGAGAACAGCACTGACACGACGCGTCTCACCCGTGCCAAGGCCGCTACCTTGAAGGTGGACGAGCTGTCGATGGCCAGCAAGGGATTGCAGTCAAAAAAGACCACTGTCGCCGCCAACCCCACGCGGAAGCGCAATGCTTTGGGTGATGTCACTAATGCGACGAAGGGCGAGGTTGCCGAGGCCAAGAAGCCGGTAAAGGCCGCTCTCGCTCCCAAGGCGACCGCTGGCGTTCAGAAGAAGACCACTACTACGACAACTCGGTCGGCTGTGCCTCTAAAGGAGAAGGCTAGCAACGCGAAGGTGACCTCCAGAGCTGGTGCCGGCGCCATTGGTCCCTTAAAGCGAAAGGTCACGTCTGCTGCAACCAACGCCGTGGTGAAGGAGCGTGTGTCAGAGGAGAGCGAGCCGGCCCCCAAGAAGGTTCACACGCTCGAGGCTGAGAAGAAGACCAAGATCGAGGAGTCCCTCCGCGTTAAGCCGTCCAACATTGAGGAGGACCTTCGCCGTAAGGAGGCTGCCCCTGCGCCCGTTGCTGCCGAGCCTGCCGAGCATGTCTTTCCAGAGGGCGTTGAGGATCTGGACCGCGAGGACTACGACGATCCGCTCATGGTCGCCGAGTATGCTAATGACATCTTCGAGTACCTGCGCGACCTGGAATGCAACTCTGTCCCCAACCCCCATTACATGGACCACCAGGACGATCTCGAGTGGAAGACACGCGGCATATTGATTGACTGGCTTGTTGAGGTTCACACTCGTTTCCACCTCCTTCCCGAGACTCTCTTCCTCGCCGTCAACATCATCGACCGCTTTCTGTCTGAGAAGGTCGTACAGCTCGACCGTCTCCAGCTCGTTGGCATTACCGCCATGTTCATTGCTTCCAAGTACGAGGAAGTCCTCTCACCCCACATTGCCAACTTCCGTCACGTCGCCGACGATGGGTTCAGCGAGGCCGAAATTTTGAGTGCCGAGCGATTCGTTCTTCAGACCCTCAACTACGACCTCAGCTACCCCAACCCAATGAACTTCCTCCGCCGCATCTCAAAGGCCGACAACTACGACATCCACTCTCGCACCCTTGGCAAGTATCTTATGGAGATCAGCTTGCTGGACCACCGGTTCATGGCCTATCGCCCTAGTCACATTGCCGCCGCTGCTATGTACTGCGCCCGCATGTGCCTGAACCGTGGAGAATGGGTAAGCTTTCACACTGGCTCTCCCACGATGGATGTGTGCTAACTCACTGTGCTGCAGGATGATACCCTGGCCTACTATGCCGGCTACACTGAGGCGGAGATCGAGCCTGTGTACCGCTTGATGGTTGATTACTTGGCCCGCCCTGTCTGCCATGAGGCGTTCTTCAAGAAGTACGCCAGCAAGAAGTTCCTCAAGGGTGAGTCTCCCAACTTGTTCTTTATTGTTCAAGCATGTGCTGACCTTATGCGTAGCATCCATCGTGACTCGTGCTTGGGGTAAGAAGCAGGCCGGGCTGCTGGGCATCCAGAATCTCGGGCTGACTGTCGACCAAATCTCGGACGACGCCTAACTCTTTGCCGCTCCGAACCTCTCGATATCCAGTCTTGTACAGTCTCAGGATACCACGATGTGGTTGGATTCGGCGCCTTGACGACACCTCATGATTAGCTATAGATCATGGTCTCATGTTTGGCATCTGGATTTTTTGGGTCCCCGGTCACGACAGGCCTGGTGTTTTCGCTATCGTCACATTCATCATCACGGATATCCACTGAGGGTTAATTGGCGGGTGGCGTCTTTCAGTATCACAGCCGGGCGTCCTCTTTTTTTCATACGGCATGGGCAGGGTTTTTGTTCATTGTTCTTATATTTTCACAAAGTCGATTTTTATCGCGGCGGCGCCCGGTGTCTCAGGGCAGAGGGTATGGTGTTTCGGGACTGGTTTGTTTTATTACCTAGTTTGCTCATTGTCATGATCTCTGTACCATGGCCTTGTTCTTTTCCCCTCGGCTTTGCTATTGCTGGAATCTCGGTGTCTTCCTGTTCGGGAGGAGCAAGAACACCGACAAGAACCCGAGATTACGATGGGTTTCACTCTCTCGCTCTGGTTGCTTCTATTGTTGCATCATAATGAGCGGTTTCGGGCAAGATCTGGGAAAGCATCAGGACTAGGGCGAGGAAGGGGGCAAACATTTTTGGGAGAAGGAAAGAAAGGGACCACAATTATCACACTGGCACAGGAAAGAAAGGAAAGGAGGTGGGAAGGGGCCGCAAGGAGGGGGGTGGAAGAAAAAATTGTGTACATATAGTATTTTGTCTGTCTGTCGGTTTACTTGTAGGCGATGATGGGGTTTTGGAAGGTGGCATCGGGAATGAAAGCATTGCATTGTACATTGTTGGGTGTTGATGATGTGTTTTTATGTTATTTTTTGCTGCTGTGGTTGTTATTGTAGTTGTATAAAGTGTAGTTGGTAGCGTTGTGGAAGGGGGAAGTCAAGTGTAACTGTACAAGATACCAGATGGTTTGTTCATAGGAAGAGAGTGGTTAATCCTGAGGATATACTCGAAGTGTCTATGAGTGGTAGCATATTGGTGTAGCATTCGGTATCAAATTACATTCAACTCCAAGCATTGTTCAATAGCAATGATGAGGGCTCCTGACATCCTGACTGATGGATTGTTCCTTTGTGGGACTCACGCCGTGTTGATTATTACCCAGTGTCCGTGACTGCATACTTTGGTGGTATGCTTGCTTCTGTGAGCTGTGCTGGTCATCCTCGACACACTCACACCTCTGCCTCTGTGTCAATACCTTCCACGAGCAGCAATCAAAATGAATTGTCAGTTTGCATAACGTTCCCGCCGAAGTCAAAAAGAATAGCAGCATATTCCCCGTCACAATGATTTTAGCTAATGTATTATTATTATTACGTCAGTTGTCGCTGATGAACAACTAGACCAGCAGCAGCAGTTTGTAATGGCATGCGGGATCCCAAACATCAAGATTCTATCCAAAATCACCCAACAAACTCGCAAAACAGGTATACACAAAAACAATTAAAAGCAAAAGCAAGTGAATTCTTAGAATATCAACAATGGGTATCAAATGTACTTTTCCGTGCCCAACCCAACTCCCGTAACCAGATGCCCGAGTAAAAAACTCCCCGAAATCCGTCCCAAAAATGATGTGTGATAAACGCCGGAGAAGAAAGAAGTTAAAGCGTGAGGAAAGCTGGCATGGAGAGGATAAAAATCGACTCTTTCGACTCTTTTCCTGGGAAAGAGAACCACCAATGTAGCCGTGTTGACTCGCCTTCAACTCTACGACCTCCTTCGTCAGCCCATTATCCCATTCTCCACGCTTTCTCGCACCCATGACGATCTCGCGTCTCGTCTCGTGTAGCTCCTCCAGTCCTTCCAAGAGATCCGAGGTTTTCTTCCTGGCTGCCCTCCTCCATGCGAAAGACTTCAATCTGCTCCGTGTGTCCTTCTCCCCGCCAAACCGCAATCTGGTCTTGACATCATGGAATTTTCCTAGACCACAGTTCGAGATCGCGCAGGTTGATGGACCACATTCAGGTGCCGGAGTATTGACATCATGTCTGACGACATCGAGAATCAGATGCGATTGCTGAACAGGGAGATGAGGCAAGAGAGCTGTGTTGATCGGATATATCTCTCCTCCATGGCGCATCGCTCGACAGAAAAAACACACGCTTGTTCTGTCGTCCTTTGAGCAAAAAATTGGTTATGACATGTTTTAACACTATGGTCTCGATATCCCGCATGGTGCTGTGCAGTGCTGTGCTGTGTGGTCGCACTCAAGACTTGATGCTGGGCGAAGAGTTTGATGGGTCCAAAAATGAGATGAGTGGTGCGAGGGCCTCTTGCCAAAGAATAATCTTCAAAATGACAATATACCGGGGAGCGTTGTTATTTTCCCAGTTGCTCAAAAGGCATCCCCAACCCGAACACAGGTCGTCGGCTTGTAGGCAGGGGTTGAATGGTCAAAAGCGTGCTCCATGGCTTCGCGGCATGTGCGCTTGATCTGGCGAACAGTTTTGCTAGCAGCTTTCGCCTGGCTCTTGATGAGTCGCTTGAAGACGGCGCGAGTTATTTTGACGTTGAACTGGCGATCGATGTCGCCAGGGGAATAGCTGGGGATAAGAGAAAGGTCGGAAACTATGGACATGTCATCGTCCTCGTCGTTGGCGGCATCGTGATCGCGGAAGGGAAATCTCTGATGCCTCTTTTGGCGGGGTGTCCCGTTCCAAAACGGCATGTTCATCGCCTCCATCGAGTCGAGCTCTTGATTGTCGAACCCGGAAATACTTGACAGGTTGTTGGTGATCGGGGCCAGGCTATGGATGACATCCACGATCTCGTCGTCCGCTTTGACAGAGAAGTCGAATGGGCGGTGTTCGGTGGTAAAAATGGGAGAGCAGATGGCCATTTCAACATCTTCTTCGACACGGCTGTTGTTCTCTGCGCTTTCGTCATCGTCCTCATTTCCGGGATCGAGCAGATCCGCAGGAACTGAGTAGAGGTTGCGACCTTGGGTCTCAAGAGCGATACCACTGTCCACCCGCTTCTGCAGTTGCTGCTGCTGGTTTGAAACATTCCCCAAGGTTCGGCCTATGGAGATACACTCAGAATCGTCGAATCGAATGCTGTCATTCCCCATGTCGTCATAGGTGCTGTTGGCGATAGAGTCGCGAGAAGAAGCACCGTCATTGAGCATCGTGCGGAACGCACAGGGGTTGCCACGCAGAGGTGAGGTCCTGGCCTTGAGGTCAAGATCTGAGGGGTCCTGGGCTGCGACTCCCTGACGGCCGAGGTGCAAGAAGTTGATGAAGTTGCCTGAATACATATCTGAGAGAATCCTGGCTGCGAGGAGAGCTCCGAGATCTGGTTTTTTGTTGATTTCGTTAGCAACTCGTTGAATCCTGATTGTTTGCTGGCCAAAGAGAGAGAAAATTGCAACGCGAAAGCAGAGGCAATGGAAGAAATTTGGCAGTGCAGTTTGCTGGCGATAGCAGAAAAAGAGGATGGCGGAGAAGACCAGGCACCGGGGTTTCCAACTGTCCTGGAGCAACTTGATGGGCAGAAAAGTGAGAAAATCGAGAGGGCAGAGTCGCTCCGTTTTACCATGACTGAATGATCTTCACTTGAACAAACAACAATACCAAGTAGGCGCCTCTCCATTCACTGCTCATCGACGCTGGACCCACATTGTGAACAGGTTGCTCATGGGGGGGAGCAGTCCGTGAGGCTCTGTCAACATGGAGATCAACGAAGCTCAGACGAGAATCGAGGAACAACTAACCAGGCCCACGGTTCACACTGATGAAGCCAAAAACACCAACAGAAAGAGAACAAAACCCCCGAACATGCAAAGGTGAGACCTGAAAGGAATTCTTACTCTTTTGTCTGGAAGATGGACCGCAAAGCGATGCTGTTGCTGGGAATTTCTGTCTCTTGGCCATGGCTGTCTGGCTTTGTCGCTTCATGACCCTTGAACCTGCCATTTTTCCTTTCGGTGTCGTTGGTGTCAACAATGCTGTTGTTTCACAGGCGATACGGTATTGCCGGCCCTTTTGCGAAGGCGTCGTCGTCTGTGGCCCTGCCATGGTACAAGATGTGTCTGGTGCGTCACGACAACACACCTCCAATGCTTTTTTCGGACCCGTGCTGGTAAGCACTGGAATTTTCTTCAGAATGGATATTGGAGAGAGGATGCAGTAGTCGGTGGATGTTCTCCAAGAAATGAGAATGTCGATGACACCAGCGCGGCGCAGGCGTTTAATCAAGGAGGTGAAATGTGCCCTACACGACGGAGGTGCAGGACGAGGAGAGTCTCCAGTAAAGTGGTTCATGATGCCAGTGGTTCGGGGTTTCCCAGCGATCTTAAGTAAAAAGGGAGCAGCGCCGTGTGTTAGTCCCAACGGGCTCCAATGGGATCGATGCAAGAGGGAAAGAACAGCATCGCCTCGGCACCAATGTCATGCCAGGTCCTGCAACTGCAACTGCACCTGCGCTACCTACCACCAATGTCAGTGGCTCAACCTTAATCTCTTCGAGATGCCGCCTTTGGTGCCCGACCCACGCCTGCATCGCTCCCACTGTCCGAGATGGTCACCAGGCACCTCCTGCCCCTCTCCCAGGAGTGACTGAGCGCAACAGGAGTGTAACAAGGCGATGGAAACGCCCCAGATTTGCTCGCCCTGTTGGGGATTGCCAGCTGTACAAACCTCCACAGTCCACCCCCTCATTGGGGCGTTGCTCAACTGTGCAGCCTCCGACATGCCACGACACAACCGCAAAACCTGAGGGTTCTGAGTGGCCGAACTCGACCAGCCCGCGAGGCGGTGGATGGATTGTGTAAGCGCCGAGAAAGATCTCTCGTTCGCTGGCTCTTGGGCCCACGTCGAAGCCCTAGAACAAGTTAGACCGAAACCTTATCTCCGCCGCTACACGTCTTTTTTGTGTGTGCTTTTTGTCGCAAAGCCGAGACCAACCTCCTCCTCGGAAGAGGGTTTCGGGCTTCGTTGCGGTGAGGAGCAACAAATTCAGAGCGGAGGGGCCCGGCCACTGGCTCGGATTTCCAGTTGAGTTTCCGGCTCCGCAATCCGATCCATCGCACCGGAAGAGGTTGGTGTTCGGCTATAACCTCCGGGGGCCATATCCCTGTCTCCGATCTTCGTACAGGCACGCAGTATTCCCGTTTCCTAACACCTTATACCCCAAAGGTAGTCAATAGGTCTTTGAAGATAATCGACAGGCCTCCAAAGATGGTTCAATTGGCGTTTGAAGGCAGTCGGAACACTTGTACTTAGTGGTCCGTACTGTAGGTTGTGTGGGTACGGATAGTGGTGCCAATCTAATCTTTTTGTCCACAGCGTGCCAGACTGCTCTCTGTGTTTCGGGTTTGCATGTGTTGCTTGCTCAAAGACCTCAGGCAAACCCGAGACAGTGGCAACAAAAGGAGGTCGAGGCTCGGGCCTAGATCGATCGGTGCCTTGCATCTTCCAAGGTTTTCTTGCATCTGCAATGCGTCTTGACCTGCATCCCGTTGTCCATGCACACAACATGGCTATTTTCAATGCCGATGGTAACCACTGAAGTTGCAGTAGTGAGAAGATTCAAAATCACAAGCAAAGGGGACAAGGTTCAAAAGTTTTGCTAGTATCAAGGCTGCAAAAAAAGCCAAATCTTGATTGAAGTTTTGTCACGAGACAAGATGCAAGGCAGACGGTCTAATAAAAAAAAGATATCAGATCCACCTTCTCACAGATATGTAAAAAGCATTAAACAGGCACGGCAGCCACCCCGTTTTCTTGGTGTGAATGCTTGCTCCAGAAAAAAACCAAACCCATCAAAATCAGCTACCAAGTCTGGCATAAAGCCTCTTCCTGACTTTGCTCCAAAAACGCCGGCCAGTCTTGTCGGCATCACCCGCCCGTGTCCGTCCGTTAACCATAGATATTCCCTAAAAGGTTTGTAATAACTTCGTCAAAAATGAGTGTCGTGAAAAATTGTGAGGGGTGAAAAATGTTATATGTCGGAGTTTCCAGCACTGGGAGACCATATCCACCCCTTACTGTTTGCTCATAACTTGCCACTTCCCAGTGCCGCGTGGTGTTTGTGTGTGCGTGTGTGCGTATCGTCGTCGTCAGAATCGTTTCATTGAGGGTGTTGTGCTGGTGTTTGTGTAATCCACGCCATTTGTGTCTGCCCACTTAGAAGGAGGACATGCGAGCCTCAAGGCTGCAGAACGTAGCGGCCGGTCTCGGCTCGAGAACAAACAGGTCCTTCTCATCACCATCCAGGTCAAATGATTTCTGGCGGAGCACAATGCTGTTAATTGTCTCAACTGGCGAGCTGGCTTGCGAAGTAAATGAGACCCGGTCACTGCTGGCCCGGGACGAGGTAGAAGCCGATGATGACCGACGGAATGAGGTCCGAATATTGTGAGGCGAGAAGCGAGCCGCAATGGACTGGAAGCGGGAAGATGAATGCATTTTGACGGTGGAGGGAGTAAAGCTTGAAGAAGTTTGACGAGAAGGAATGGTTGTGTCTTTTCTTTGAAGAGTTGTTCCGTAAAAGGTTGAGGCACAGCCTGGAGAAGTGAATGAGGCAAGGCTTGTCAAAAGCGAACGTTGAGTGAAGCCAAAGGCCTGTTGTGATTTCTTAAAAGACGGGACGATCTAAAAGATCACGAAGAGTTTTTGGCAACACTGCCTCTTGGTAGTTGTCAGCACCGGTAGTGGGAAGGCCGAGGGGAACAGACACAGAAACTCTTCAACAAGATGCCGAGCTGGGAAGCGGCTCACTTTAAGTAATCAGGAGTTGATGTCGTGTGTCAAGAAGGAAGGCGAGTGGGTGGTGTTGCAAGGGGGTGTCCGCCAGGGGTTCCTGCAACGCCGACAGGGGGGAACAAGGGAGAGCCCGGGTTCGATTTGGGATGACTGCAAGTGCCGCAAGAGCTGCGGGAAAAAAGAGAATGCTGCCCCGCGGTACAGTTGGATACAAAACAATGCAGGAGTAGGCACAGCCTAGCTCGGACGGATAGAAAAGAACCGGAATGGATTAGCGGAAAGGGTAGACAATGGAAACTGCAGAACATCCGTTTATGCACATCTTCGGAGGGGGGACATGCATCCCTTAAGAAAGGGAGCTCAACCAAATTCAACACCACCTCATGGCTTCGAGGACACTACAGCCCCGCCCGGTGACTCTTATGCGATCGCCATTGCAGACATGCTGCTCAGTTGCACATCACGCTGGCGCAGCCGAGGATCCCCAACAATGGATTTTCGTTGCGGGGAGGAAGAGGCCGCAAAATCGGACCCGGCTTCGATATGTGATGGATGATGGTTGAGAGCATGGCGTTGCGGAGACGTGGGCAAAAAAGACGGCAACTTCAAGTCAGCCATGAAACAATCTACGGGTATGCCCCACCTCCAAGAATCGGGCCCGAAACATCATGCACAATCACTGGCATCCTCATCGACGCAGGAGTGGTATTTGCCGGGTAGTCGCCGCCGGGGAGCCCTTCCATAGCCGTTCACAAGCGCACTTCAAGTGCCCGACAACAGCTTCTTTTTTCTTGATGGCTCATCAATCAGACCATCGGATCATTGGAATCCATGCGCGCTGTTAGTGCTTTGCATTAAACGCACATAGAAACCTTAACATCGACATGGAAGAGGTGACCATTTTTGGGGCCAGGTCAAACAAGTTGAGGCCCCCTGCTCTGCGTGTGATCGTCAGTTACAGGTGAGCTTCCCCAGGACCCAGCCAAGAAGAGACACGCACTAACAAGGAAACCTCTGGCCCATTGCGGGCTCATGTTAGGGGGCCTTGGCTCCCAACTCTGCACATCAGGGGCTTGACATTGCTACTGTGCTTAGGACATGGCGTGCACGGCTCGTTTCAAAAGTTCGCTTTGCCACACCACTCTACTTCAGACGGATTTCTGACAGCGTTGATCATATCCATCGTCGTCGATTTTTTCAAGAGCTTCTGGAAATGTGCAGTAAATGCTCTCGGCTGGGCCTTCCGCAACCCTCCTCCAAAAGCTGTCTATCTGCTCGTGTGGACTCAGATTTGGACAACTGCGTATCTTGCATTGAAGAGTGAATGAAGGTGGTCTGAGTGAGGGATGGATAACACCTAAATCACCCTCACCTCAGCCGGTATGTGGCGCCATGATTGAACCCCTTTACGATCTCCCTTTTGTGTGCACCATGCCAGGCCCGAAATCTCTGTGGTGAATGCTCTCTTCTGAAAACGTATGTATTCGAAAATAGAACACACTAATCTATCTGGCTCTCCCTCCATTCACCACCATTCCCCAATGCTGACACCCCACTGTGCTTGTAAATATTAACAATACTTCCTTCCACACATGTCCCAGTAATCGAAACATCAACCCAACCGTTTACTCCTTGTGCGCCGATGCTTTGAATATGACACAAATGCCCCTCCCTTGATCGTTGAATCATGAGGTCCCAAAAAAGACTGCACCCAAACTCCGTAGATTGACCATCTCTCTGGACCCCTCCTACGGTAGGATTGCCATTACTGTCTAGAAACCACCTGGCGGTCCCCAGCCGCTCTTTCTCATCGTTGCGCTTCTTCGGATGCTCTCCACCCACACAGAGTCATCTAACATGTCCCTAACCACGGCCGGACTCACTGAGCTCCCACGTCTCCCTATGGGACTGGTTGCTTCATCGTCATGGGCGCCGTCGGCAGGGTCGGGCAGATCAAAACTGAATCCGCTGGGCTGCGGTTGGTGTCCCGAGGAGGATGGTTTGGATGTTCGTGGGCCGGCGAGCGGATGGCCGTAAGACGTGTCATAGGATGATAAATCTGCCCCTAGACCAGACCAGCTCCGCGCTCGCCCATTGTTGTCGGCCGCCGCTGCAGCAAGCAAAGTAGCGCCCTCTTCCGTAAGTGTGCCGACACCACCAGCCCCTCCTGAGCCGTGTACAGTGTTGCGGCCCCGCCGCTCCTCTTCGTTATCCACCAAAATCTCAGGCACGTCCAGTTGTGGAATAGCTGTCATGCGCGCGTTTTGTTTCGATTGCATGTGGCGCTTGAACTGCCGCGAATAGTACAGCATATCAAAGAAGCCCAGAACGATACGCCGCCGGACCTCTTCTTCGACACGCTGCAGGCGCAGTTTTCGACGCAAGAACTCATCAAGTCTAAGTTATGTCATGTCAGTTCATCAAATTGGACTCAATATATTGAATGTTGATAGGGAGAAGACGTACCGAAGACTCTTGCTGTCGTTGATAATATTGTAATGCGCCAAAATCATCAGCACTGTCGTGAACGAAATGCCTCTCTCGGGGTCCGCAGACACCATGACCTCCTCAAAGAAGATGTTGAAGCGGTGGCGGCGGGCCCGCACCTTGTCAACATCAATCTTGGACAACCGCTCGTTCAACTTGACCAGGTCAACGCCCGTCTGATACTGGCTCTTGCTGACAATCGAAGCATGCCTAACGCTCGCCGCATCGTTATCTTTGCGCACGTCTTCCAAAATGGTACGGACCGAGTCCTCAGCTTCGTAGATCCGCATCTCAAATACACCAGAGAGCTCGCCCAGCAGCCGGGGGAAAGCCTCTTTGCTGATGAATCCCGTGCCCATTGGATCCACGCTTCGCCAGGCCTCCTTGAAGCGTCGAATCTCGTCGCGCTCAACGACAGCCAAACCGCTCGTCCGCTGATACACATAGGAGAAGCTCTCGTAAATCAGCGACACAAACAAACTGACAAAGAGGTACATGCTGATGATGTTCCAGGCAACAAACAGGGTTCTAGCCCAAGCAGTGCTGCCGCAGTCGCTATCAAAGAAGTTATCATCCTCTACGCAGAGCGGGGGCTTGATCTGCGCAAAGTCCTCCATGATCTCGTTCCAGCCCTCGCCGCAGCTGAACCTAAAGAGAAGGATAAGGGCGTGCGGCACCGTTCGCAGGTTGATGTTGCCATCCTCTCCACTACCGAAGCGGGTGAGGCTGAATGTCTGCGTCAACGCTATGGCAAACACCAAGAAAAAGATTAACCACGTCGCGAGAAGACTGCCAATCGTCGTCAAACTGGCCGCTGCCGTCTTGAAGAGCTGGTCGAGTGCGTCGTTTCGGGGAATGAGCAGGAGAACAAGCGCCACCAAGAAAAACTTATGTAGTTGAATGTACGTGTCCTGCATCTGGTCCGTGAGGAAGAGAATCGATGTGGCGAACGCACCCGTGACAGCGATCAGAGAGAACAAGTCCCATGAGCTTTTCCGGAACCGGGTCCAGCCAAGGCCGACGATGCGAATGATGATGTTGGTGATGTAAATAAGCGTGAAAACCAAAAACAAGCCGTCCCGAGTCTTCCTCCACCACACAGGCTCGTTGTAGAATTCGGAGAGCAGGAGGACAAGGTGAAAGACAAGAACCGACGTGATGGCGAGATACCATTTCCCATGCTTCTCAATGGCGCGCTTATGGCACCAGATCTTCCACTTATTCTTGCTTTCATCGTAGGCGTTTTTTGACGGCGAGATTTGTCTGAGAAGCTTCCGTAACTCGAGCCACGAGCGTTGCTCAGCCGTCAAGAAGGCGACACCGGTTTGTTCTGTGTAGTTTCGCATGAACACCGAGATGAACAGGGTGAGCACGAAAACTGTGGCCATGAGGTTGAAGACGACAAAAAACAACGCGTTGCCCTCTGCCGGATATGGCGGGCCCCCCGACGGTTGAAGCCCATGGCCGGTGATGGCCTGGGCGGCAAATGATACGTCCACCCATCCTTCTTGGCTGACAATCTGGAAGAGAATGAAAAGCGCCGATCCAAAGTCGTCAAAGTTGAAAAAAGGGTTCTCTGCCACCCTGGGCGCAAGCATTGGCCACTCATTATTGAATGGGGTGCTGAGATACTCTCCGACACAATCGCCAAGGTTTTGTATATCTTCCCCGTCGTTGCACGAGACCATCTTCCCATTGAACAGGTTCAGACCGTAGATTGCGAACGGAATCAAGAGCGAGATGGACACAAATGCAGCCTAGTTGAGGGGACAATCAGCATTCTGTCAAAGGGTTTCTTCGAAACGAGCAGGAAACTTACACTCAAAATTTTCCAACCTCCAACAATAAGTAGGGAATGGAAAGTCTCTCTGGCGCTATCGCTAACATTCAGGAGCCGCAACGCTCTGAGGGCCTTGAAGGCACCGACGGCGCGGGACACTTCTCCATTTTGAGTAAACAGCGTGATGACGTTGATCCACAGAGTAATCAGCACGATGGCATCAATAGCACCCCACGTGCTGCGGAAATACGCATTCGGAGTCCACAAGAACCCATCTGCAATGATTTTGATGCCCGCCTCAGCTGTAAACACAACAGCAAATGCCATATCCGACCAGACGAACCAATTGAGGGTGCTGGACCCCGGGTTGTTGGCCATGTATTCCTTCTGGTAAAGGGGTGTTGTGATGCAAGCCAGAATAACCATGGCAACGATGGCAGCATAGATCAGGGCTGAGAAGGTGTACCATGCGTACTTATTCGGCTGGACACCCTCAAAGCGCTCGGTACCTCGACCCGGGCCCACGAGTTTTTGGCAGAGACGGCGGATAGGATTCCGAGGCTTGAAGATGAAAAGAGATGTGTTGTACTTCGGATAGCGCATCAAGTACTCCCGCTGTGCCTTGCGTCGGGCTGCCGACGCGCTCACAGCTTGACGGGCCAGCTGTCCGGGATCCAGAGTCGCGCTGGCCGCCTCGAAGCGAATGTTGGAGTAAAATGGATTGGGCTCCCGGCTGGTGAATTTGGTTACCAAATGGCCCCATATGGACGAGAGAAATCCTGGCTTGACATTTCCGTTTGCTGTCGTCTTAGGTGGGGGCTGGCCGTCTGAGGTCTCCAGAGGATCCAAAGTTTCGTCAAGAAATTCGCGGACAAACCCTTCCTTGAACAACATGTCTATCATGCCCGTGCCCTGGTCAAGCGGATCTGAGCGGTGCTTGGATCGTCCAAAGCCAAACACTTTGGACAAGGCCAGATTAGATGAACCGCCCAGCTCTCTCCGTTGCAAAAACGCTTTCACCTGCTCAAGACGCTTCATGTCCTCTCCTACATCAAAGTTCTCCTGGATGACAGCAATGAACATGTTGATGAGAATGAAGTACGAGAGGATGAACCAGCCGATGATGAAAACGGCACCGATCCACGACGTCTTCTTGGTAACTGTGTAGGTAGTGACGTTGTACAGTATTTCTGTCCAGTTCTCACTCGACAGAACTTGGTACATGCCGAGAAACGAGTTGTAGATGGTGTTAAAGGGGACCCTGATCCACTCATCATCCGAATCCAAGGCTGGGATCTGGCCACGGAACAGCTGCGATGCGAAGATGGCCATCAGGAAAGTCATGAGAAAGACGAAGAGCATCAAGTTCCCAATACCGGTGACATTTCCCAGAACAAGGTAAATGAGGTCTCTAGTCATTGGGATGATGAGAACGACGCGATACACCCGCAGAATTTGAAAGATAGTCAGCCAGTTGTAGACTTGCCCTGAATTGCGGATGGGGGGAATGAGAATAATGACGGTGACGACGGCAAGAAACAGATCGAAGAGGTTGCGAGGACTGCGGTGAAAGCGACGGTAGTCTGCAACAAAGCGTATGGTAATGTCGACAGCCAACATGACAGTCACAACGACCTCGACTGTATTGATCAATCTCTCTCGACCCTCATCCATGGTGGCAGTACGCAATGCTTGGCAAAAAAGCCCAAATGTAATTACAAGCGCCCAGAGCCACTGTGTATTCTTGACGAAGCGCTGCAATCCAGATAGTCGCCGCGTAGCAGCATCAGAGAGAGCGGCGAAGTAGGACTCCTCAGCTGTAAAAGCGCTAGCCTTGGATTCCTCACGAATGACCTGAAAAGAGGATGTGATGACGGCAATCAACAAATTGGTCATCCACAGCATCATGATGATGATTCCGGCGCCAAAGAATAACGCTGCAGGTAGGAAATCGGAGCTGACTGTGTAGTACATCAAATCGCTGAAGGTATTCGCGCTCATGATCACAAACACCAACTCAAGAGAGTGTCCAATGTCATCAAAGTTGACTGTCCCATTGAAGGGGTTGTCTTGTTGAAGACAGATGGATCCCCGAGGGCAAACATGGCCTTTGTGATTCTGAGCACCTTTCACCAGGAACTGATCAGAAAGGTTTCTTGTCGGTGATGTTGAGTACACCCAGGGCTCGGCCTTTCCTGTCGTGGCGTTGTGATAGCCGCCGCAGAAGGACATGGGTGGCGTATAGGTGATACCAAAATCCGTCGGGTCTTCGGGATTGAGCCAGGTACACTGTCGACTGAGGCTGGACTTGAAACTCTGAACCCCGATGATGGCGAAAATGAGCCAGAAGAAACCCATCAAGAAGGAGACCCGAACGAGAAGCGGCGCAGCCTTTTTCAGACTTCTCAAAATGATGAGGTTGCCCTTTGTGAGGGCAAGGAGCCTGATGATGCGCAGGCAGCTAAGCATGCGAAAAACATAGATGGAATGCTCGCTTTCCAGACCAGCAACACCGAGAGCAAATGATATCCAGAACGAAACGACCGCCACGAAGTCAAGCCTGTTAAAGCCGTGCCTCAGAAACGCCCTGCGTGCCAGAAGAAGGCGCTGTTGCTCCTCCAAAGTGCCCTGACCTGCGGTGACGCCCTGCATCATGGTAAAAGACCTGGCAAACGTGGGCATAAACTGCTCCTCTTGCTTGGGCTGTCTGGTTGACCGCTGACGTTGAGGCCGAAATATAGCCCGATACTGTTCCGCTACCCGTTCTCTGATTCGACGCTTGCTCTTGGGCGTAGCGTATTCCTCCGGATTGATGATGAGGCCGGATACAATGATCCTGGCGATGATCTCGAGCGTAAAAATGATGAACAGGCTAAAGATGGCCCAATCTATCCGCGTACTGCCCCAGCGCTTTGGCCGTTCATTTCCTGGGACAAAAACATCGGGCGCCGACTCAACAGCCAGGAGAACTGTTTGGGTTATAATCAGCAGCAGAATGAAGGGCTCCGTCCATGGATTGACGAGAACATCACAAAGCCACATTCGTAGTCGGTTGTCCTTGGGGAAAATGCCCAGTGAGTTCCCCCTCAAAGGGTTTGGAAGAGGGCCACGCCGGCGAGGTAGAGGCGAGGATGGCTGTTTCGAATGGACATATTCGGCCCCTGGCCCCTTTTCCGCTGGTATTTGGAAGGACTGTGATGGGTATGACGTGTCGACAAGCATCGGCGCGGACACATGGCCTGGCCGACGCCCATCTACACTAGGCGAACGGGAGCGCGACCGAGACCGTTCGCGTTCCCGTCTGGTTGCCTGATCCACGAGGTCTCCTTCACCACTGATAGCGACGACACGCTGTGACATGGCCCTCATGATAGAGCCTGCTCTATATAAGGCACCGCTGGTGGACTGAGCCCGGGACCGCCGTCCCCCATCGGTTGGCGAAAGATTGTCCCCATAACTGCGATGTCGATCCGAAGAAAACCCTGGCTCCAGGTCAAACCCAAGCATCTGGGTGCTTCGCGCCCGAGAGGGTGTGTTTCCAAGATCGGATACGGTCTGAAAGCTGTGGCGCGGGGTTGCTTCTCCTTCTGGCAGTTCCAAACGGCCGATGGGTTGGGCCGATGGCTTCAGAGGTACTCTATCCGACTCCAAAGAGTCCGTATCGGCTCGCTCGTCATAATAAGGGTGAGGTATTTGATACGGGTCATCGGCCGAAGTAATGTAGCCCTGTGACGCAGAAGGGGACGGCTGTCTTATCTCAGGCGGCAGCGCAAACTGCAGGCCCATGTGATCGATAGGGGAATGGTTTCCGCTGGTCCCGCCCGCATCTTGGTGTGTTGGATACGGATTTTCCCAGTAGGATGAGAAACCAGGAAGGTTGGCCGACATGGACACTGGCGATGCTGGCAGTCTGTTGTTTCCATCCTGAGATCCAATCTGCGTACCCCCAACCCCCAGGCCATGTCCTCCTCCACGCCCACTGCCAGACCCTTCGGGCGAGCGCTGAATTTCTTGCAAAGGAATCGAATGGGGAGGGGGTATGGAATTGTGGGAGGTTCGTCGTGGGGTTTGCGGCGTGTTTTCGTTCATGTTGCCGAGTGGTGGCGTTGCTGTCGATTCGACAAGCTAAATGAGAGGTCGGCGCGCGAATGCGCTAGAGCTGTTGTAACATGGGCCAGGAAAGCCTCTTAGTAGGCATCATATGCGAAGAAAGTCTTAATGTCTATTCCATGCAAAAAGTGTGTCCGAATTGGCGTCTCGGTGGAGGTGGTCGGACGTTAAAGTCTGCGTCTGTGTTGTGTGTGTGTGGTATCGAGCGAGTGTCGCGGAACGGGCACGGGAAATAGGGTTTGTCGGAAGCACTACGAGAAAGAGGCGACGTGTGAAGGAGTTCAACAGGGACAACAAGAAAAGAGTGATCAATTATCATGAAAGGAAAGAACGTCTGGGGGAGGTCGACGGAGGTGGTCAGGATGGCTGACTGCGCCGCAAAACACAATGGGCCAAATGTTCGCTGGAGAAGTAGCCCGGCACAACATCGACTCCCTCCCAAGAAGGCAAGCTGAAGTTGGGTGCCGGTCACAGTGTCTGATACTGTGAGACGTCTCCAGCGGTTGGTGGGGTCGCGAAAGGCACTGCCAGAAGTGATCATAGGCCTTACGGGCATACCTATAACATTGATTGGCCTTGGGAAAGATGGTTCTATCTTTCTGCATTTCTACATTTCTACCTCGAGTCTGCTTAAGAGGCGCCTAAAGCAAACCATGGTGCACAGAAGCATCGTAGTGTTTGCTTTGGGCCCATCATTGACTGCACCTGACATGCTTCTGAGCGAAACAGTACAGTGTGGAGTCCGTAATTGGTGGGTACTCTGCACCTCCAGTCTGAAACGGCTCGGGAGTTGCGAGTTGCGCTATGCCGAAAACGTCACCATGGTACGCAAGGGCCAAGGTTGGTCTTGAAGATATCCATGTTCTATACTTGTCTGGCAGGGCAGAAGAGAACACACGATGCGCTGGGAAGCATCTTGAACATATGGCCGTTGTATTTGGTCCTGACTCGACTCTCATTTGTCATGCACAGCCGACAAACAGCCAAGGTAGCCAATACTTGGGTTCAGCAGTGCTCCTGTCAGCATGCGGCAGGCTGTAAGCGGGGCTTGGCTCAGCCCGAAAAGTGCCAAAGTAAAATTTAGTGGGGCCCAATTCCAAGTCGCGTCTCTCGACCCGCGCACACGCGAAGCTTCCCAGACTACCTCCATCATCAAGTCAGCCCTGCACCGAATTTGCAGCGAGCCATCTCGCAACACCACTCGCCCTGGCCATGAACCATTGTCGCTCATCTTCCACTACGACATCGAGCATTCACCGGCTGTAAACTCGCCATCCTCGCACCGTTCGAGACATCGTCCCAACCCTATCTTCTCATCGCACTGGGCTTGTATTCAGACCACAGCTCCCGCGACAACGAAAGAAGCAACCCTCTCCAACAATGCCGGCAACGCGCAAGCGGGCGTTGCCCGAGATCAGTTCGGAAAACGTCCAACTCCCAAAGGAGGATTCACTGCTTCATCGCATCAGAAATATGTGGCAGTTCGCCAATTTGCATCAGTTCCTGTTGCTGTTTGGGAAAGCTTTGAAGCTTGATGACAACCTGGATATAGAAGTGGGATCATCACTATCACTAGCAATGAAGTTCTCCAGCTCATATTTTGGTTAATCATGTAGGATTTGGAAGCGGAATGTTTGAAACCTGGTTCCATGGTCTTGCAAGACATCGGACTCGGCTTTCTCAAGTTTCTCTCCTCCCATCGCGGACTCAGGTATGCGAACCCCCCTGTCGACCTGTGGACTGTCTGGACGCTTTGCTGACTGCAATCTTACACCAGTCACGATCTATTTGACGAGTATACGAGGCGACAATATCTCAGCAAGGCACCAGAGAAAAACCCCTTTGGAAGTGGTGAAATCCCATTGAGGTTTGCCGACTTCGACATATTCACCAAGGTGCGTCAAGAATACAGTCGGGAGAGCTCAATCATATGGCCATGCTGACAAAGCTTGGGTCGCGCAGATTCGAATCTTGCAGCAGATGACGCAATTCATCTTGATGAGCTCTGAGAAGCTTCGAGATAAGACGGACGAACAAAAGGATACGGATCAAACGAATTGGGTACGTTTTTGTTGTGGACACTGATCGAAGTAGGCTAGGTTGGGAGCTGACACTTCGATAGAGGATAGAAGCCTACGGATGGGATCGTCATGATCGCACATACTACGTGCTCGATGACAATCGGTTGTACCGCATGTCGGACGCTCCACCGGCACCAGCGAAATCAAAGAGGAATACCAAAAAGGCGAAAGCAGCACAGCGCGCCAGTAAACGGCGTCGCGTATCATCTGGGGCCGCTAGTGATACCGACGATGCTGGCGACGAGGCGTCTGAAGCCGGCGCGCCGCGCGAACCAGAAGATGATGGGCTTGGAGGGATGAAATGGGAATGTTTGGCTACAAACTTGGGTGAGGTTCGCGATTTTATCTCATCCTTGGAAAAAACAAAAGATCCCAACGAAAAGATTCTCCGCAATCAGGTTCAGGATCATCTTCTTCCGATCCTCGAACAACAGGAAGAATCCAGGAAGCGCAAACAACTTCAACGAGAAAAGGAGCTGCTTAATTTGGAGAAAATGGCGCATGCGAAGAGATCGAGCCGAATTGCTGGCAAACTTGAACACCGCAAGGAGGAAGAACGCGCCAGGGAAGAGGAGCGGAGACAACGCGAAGAAGAGGCAGCTAGACGAAAGGAGGAAACGAAGCGGGCAAAGATGGAGCGCGAAAGAGAACATAGACTGATGTCAAGAGAACGTCGTCTAAAAGAGAGAGAGGTTCGGCGTCTCCAGCATGAGGAGGAACTGGCTCAACTGTCCGAGGACAGTAGATCCACGACCACGGCTTCCGCCCGCATGTCAGACCGCCGACGGCTTGCCGAAATTGAGAGAAACAAGAAGGCTCTGCAGGAGTTGGAAGAGGAAGAGGAAGACTGGATATTCGACTGCATCTGCGGCGCATATGGGCAAATCGACGACGGAACCCACAGTGTTGCGTGCGAGCGATGTAATGTCTGGCAGCATAGCAAGTGTCTTGGCATTGATGAAAAAGAGGCTGAAGAGGATGATTTTCATTTCATTTGCGAGCCGTGTCGTCGACGCGAGAAGGACGCTGAGCAGCGTCCTCGCATCAAAATCAAGGTGAATCGGCAGGATGAAGAAATCCCTGCGTCTTCCTCGCCGCAACAGACACCAAGCGAAAGTATCGCAGGCGGTTCTGAAAATCGTTCTCAGCTGGTTGTCGAACTACCATTGAAGACGTCCCCAGCACCAAGCAAAGACGTGCAAGCTGTCGGGGATACTGATAAATCGACGCAGCAGCTGGCATCTACACCATTAGACCCGCCAGACGAGGAACGCCTCGCGCCGACGAAGCCCGCAGATTCCCAGGGGAGCAACCCCTTTTCATCGCCACGTCCGAATTTGTTCCCGCCTACTCAGCTTTCCCGTGCCAGCGGTGCGTCCGGCCCCTCCGATGGTGGTCTTCCTGTGCTGCCCGAAAGCGGTAATGGCATTTCGCCTACAAAGGAAGCCCAACGTCCTTCGTCACCATCAACAAAGACAGCCACAGCCGTCCTTGCCTCGATCGGAGAACCAGGCCGTCCTGCTTCTCCTGTCTTGAATATCAGCAGCACGTTCAGGCCCGCTCAATCTCAGGAGGGCAAGTCTGAGGGATGGTCCTCTCCGCTACCGCCACCAGGCCTCTCTCCCACCAAGCACTCGCCCCCGCCGCCACAGCGCCGTGCTGTTAATGGCATCAACGGCAACGGGATTGTCACTCCTTCGCAGAGCTTCAGTAATCCAGCCGCGTCAGTGTTCCCTCCTGCCGCAGCCTTGTCGCCTTCTCCGAGGCAGCAGATTCTTACGCCCCCGGTTAAAAATACGGAGCCGGTCAGAGTCCCGCCTTTGGCGCCACAGGCCGTGTTGCCTCCCACACCAACCCAATCCTCTCAGCAAAACCCTTGAGCTCGCTCATCAATGTGGGAGGCGAGTAATATTCAGGGGACGTTTAAAGTTTCAGCGTTGTCAATAATAGCGGTGGTTCAATGGCAAGACGCGAGTATAGGGTGCAGGTATGGTTTTCTTGCGTATCTTCGATTTCTGGCATCATTTCTCGGCGTTCATTTCTCACTCGGTAGGGCTGGTAGATAAGATAGGGCATAATCACTGGGCGGCGGGCTTTATTTCTCGAATGAAGATATCGTGGCTCGTGGATAGTGAAGTGAGCACATAGACAGTTATCAGACATCATAGAAGAGGTGTTCGTACAATGGATTAAACTTAGCATAGGAATCATAGAATTGATAATGCAAAAAGATATGGTCCGTGGTGTTATGATTTCTCGAGACGGACTGGAGTTCAATAAAAACCTGACGGTCAGAAGTCCCAACGGCTCAATACCTTAACTAAGGCAGCCCTCTATCACATCAACCACATAACTGGCAGTTCAAAGAACCAGCAGAGAACATGCAAAGCGTTGACATCGGGATTCCGGGACGCCGCCGGCTGTGAGATATCTTATTCTCGTCGATTTTCAACCCACGTGGCTCGGCTTGCCGATGTTCTAAAAGGTCCACAGACCCAAGCTGTTGATGAACAGTAATACGGGAGAGCAAAGGAGGAAAAGGGGGGGCTGATGATGGGAATTTGATATGTCAAAATTACTTACATAAAACTGAACCATCCGGGGAGAAACGAACTGGTGGCCTAAGCTTGGAACCAGAAGACTGAGACAGGTTCGTCCAGAGCGATGCAGAAAAGGATGAATCAGATTCTTGGCTGAACCCATTCACTCACCTGACACAACCACTCGCAGAGAGGAAGAGAAAAACAACTAGGGAGGTGGGTGAGGAAAACTGGCGGAAGAGATTGCGATTGGATCAGGATCTTGATCTCTTGAGCGGGTGGTTGCATGTCATCTGGCCAACCATGGTTGGAAGTATTAGGTACCTACCTTTGTATCCACCTTGCCTTGCCTGTGGCTTAGATATGAGGATGTTGGTGAGGACAAACTGCTTAGAGCAGACGCGGAAGAGGTCTTTGATAGAGTGGTGTTCACGGCGTGTGCTGGGCACAAGTTAACATGTCCTTGTCTATGATGACTCTCTCAAAGCAAAATATTTCTTCTTGATTGGGATGATTTCTTGAAAAGAAGGGCACGGCAAGAAGAAAATGAAAGCAAAGAAGACTCATCGAAGAGACATCTTCCATGTGTAAAGTGAGATTTGCATGGGGAGAGAAGGGTGTGTGAGTGAGACCCTTGTGGGGCCTTAGTCCTGTCTGGGAAATAAAGGGGAGCGTCGAAGGGCCGCCATTCTGTGCCTTGCTGTACGACTGATGTTCAAACAGTCGCGGGCTAATGCAGCTACCCGGGCGCCCTGCAGGGAGGGCGACCAACCAAAAGATGTTGCAACCGTCCATGATGCACGTTGAGGCTGGGGGGCTACGCCAGGCCGGGACAACAACGAGAGCCAAGTCGATGCCTGACATACAGGTTTGCCTGAATTGCGAAATGGCGGAGCGGGCTGTTGCCAGTTGCGAGCTGCTGCTGGGTGCAGTTAGTAGCGCCAAGTCATGTGTGCAGATGGACCGGGGCGGGGAATCAACCGCCATGATCGATGAGCACATGAGGCCTCAAAGAGACGGGTTGGATCCGAAAGATCAAAGAAATGGAAGCAAGCCACTCGTTATGTGGCGGCACCCAGAAGAGAGTAGCCAGTGGCGGCAGAGGGAGGAGAGAGGAGAGCGCAGGCCGCTTCCGGGGAGGTACCCGAACACATTCCAGCCCGTCTCGGGTACCTCCAACCAGCAGGCTCATCCCACCTTGGAACCGCGTACTTGGATGTAACTGAGACTCTGGATGTCTAGGAACACATGAGAAAACACTGGAAAGGCTGTTGGATGTTGGCGAGTCCGATTTCACCTTCCAGAAAATCTGGCTAACTGCTGTAACTCGGGTTGGTGCAGGAACACGTGGATCACTGTTGCTCTCGATACGGTTCCAATGCAGGGAAGCTCGGGGATGTGAAATTCAGATTGGCCTGGTTTGCTCAGAAATTCCCCTCCAAAGTGGTCATTACCGGGTACTGGGAGAGGGCATATCGTTTCGTCCCCAATTCCCAAGATGCCGGCTTGCTACCTTAGGTGCTGCCAGTCCTCCGCAGCACTTCTGGCACTCCTGGAACCCCGAACGCGGACGGGGTGCCAACACTTGAGAGAGCGGCTTCTTCCCTCGTGTTCCGCTCTCTGGACCGGTCAGGCTTCCGAATGCGTCAACCCATTTGGGACGCGGACAGCACCGCACCAGGCTTGCTCAGCACCAGAGTCCAATAAAGAGGATACAAATACGCACCCGGCCCCCTCTTCCTTTTTCCACAGCCCTTCAAGAATTTCTTGCTGAGACAAAGCACGCCTGCCACGTTCATTGAGGCGGCAGAAAGCAGAGACCACCAAAGCCGCAGGCCCATCCTGGTGCCTCCCACCTCAGCCCTTAGGGAAAACGGAACAAAGGAAGAAGCAGGAAGGCCAATCAACACCATTGGCAGGAGAAATAGCACCAGTTCTGTGAAGGCCCTAGGTGTATCGTGAGATCCGATAGGGTCTCTCCAGCGTAGCCAAGCACCTTGCTGTCCAGGTGGCCGGGGCAACAGGCTGTGATCCGGGAAAGACAACGAGTCCATCTATCAGAAAGTCCATCAGCCCTGTCGGAGCCTGCAGGACAGGCTGTCGCAAAAGGTTCGTGATGTCCACCGCATTCTGCACACCTTGGCCAACCTGCGAGACAGGAGCCTCCTTACACCGCTAGGTGCACAGTCCCAAGCCATCCGATGCCATTCATCCAAGCAAATCATCACTGCAGACTCCGTCTTTCCCAGCACCTTTCTCCGCGAGACACACAAGCCTAGCCCCTTCCAGCAGCCTCTGCGCTATCCACTGATAGTCTCAACATCTCAACTGTTATGCTTGCGTGGAAGCTAACCGATTCGTCAGGCCAGCCTTAAGATCTTGGAGCGGGCCTTATCATCCTCACAGATTATTCCTAGGGTTGCTCTTACCTCGACCACTCAACCTACCGGACCCATCTTGGAGGTTGAGGAGGCAAAGATATTTGAAGCGCCCATCCCCGACACCTGAGCTGCTACCTTTCCCTCCAACTCATCGTCCCCTATTCTCAGCCTCCACCAAGGAATCATCCATCGTACAAGCGCATCGGAAACCTGAGCATGGATCGCAACACTCCCCTCTCCCCAACCCTGCCGAAAGCAGAACCACTACCAGCTGGCTTCAACGAGCTTCTGCAACACAACGCTGCCACTCCACACGATTTGAACGCTGCCGATTCCATTCAAGTACACTCGCAACCTGCATCAAGATATGGCACCCCGGCACCACAGTTAACCCATTCGCAAAGTTTCGATCCTTCAATGGCATACCAGCGCGGTGGTGCTCAGATTGTGAGGATTGCCGTCTGTCCACAGTGGCACAATATGCTGATATCTACCGTGTAGCCGGGCTTTCACCCACTGTACCCTCACGATAACAGCCCATATGGTCCTATTCCAGAGGTGAGTTGTTTCGTCCCTTTGGTAGAATGGGCACTGGGCTGGCGTTGTTACTGACCATGTATCGCAGATGTCACAACCTTATGGCACTCCGGCGGCGTCGCCTCCTACACCATCGCGGGCATCTGATATTATGAGCATACATGGCGGCAACATTGTGATTGGAAAAGCTCTGGCGCCAAGGAGCGCTCGTGTTGAAAAGCCGGCATCCAAGAAGAAAAAGAAGGAAAGAGCCAAGCCGGCCAAGAACCTGCCAACTTTGGACAGACCGTTGAGTGAACTGACCAAGGACTCGGCCATTCCGATAACCGACATCGAGACATACGTCAACCGGGATGCTGGCGCACGGCAAGACGAGGTCTTACAGTGCAGGAAGAATCCCGGCAAAGTGAAACGGCCCATGAATGCCTTCATGCTGTACCGGAAAGCCTATCAGCAACGTGCCAAGGAGTGGGCGTCTCAACACAATCATCAGGTCGTCTCGCGTGTCTGCGGTTCCAGCTGGCCACTCGAGCCCGAACATGTCCGACAGCAGTTCAAGGCCTGGGCCGATCTTGAGCGTGACAACCACCAAAAAGCGCATCCCAACTACAAGTTCACGCCGTCCAAGCCCCACAAGACAGCAAAGTACGACGAAAACTTCGACGCTCACAGCGAAGCCTCCGAGCTGGACGAATATGGCGAATGGCACAACGCGGGCGCTCGGATGCGGTCCGCTACCAACACACCCAACGACGACGGCGATTACATCCCAAGCCGCTCCGTCTATGCGGCAACCCACCATTCCTTGATGGGGCTGCATGGGCTAGGGCCACATCATCAGAACCGTTCAGCCTTTGAGTTCTCCAATCCTGGGAAACCAATGCCATCAGCGTACGACACCCGAGGCCTAACAAACACCTTTTACGAGAGCCACATCCACAACACCCAGAGAGGGCACTTGCACCCAGGCATGATGGAGGACGTGTTGATGCGCAAGACGCCGTCGCCCAGCATGGCCTTCCAGCAACAACCACACGGGCTACCCTCACACTACGAGCTCAACCAGTACCACCACGCACAACACACACGCCCTGCCCATGAGCAACAAGCCCATTCACAGTCACAGTCGCAGGGGCAGGGGCACTCACAACAACAGCCCGCCCGCTTTGAGCATCGTATCGATCCCTCGTTGATGTCTCACGACGAGCTCTTCAATGGAGCCAACAACCTCAGCAACATCAACAATTCCATATCCAGCCTCTTTGACGGCACGGGGCTCGCTGGTGCCAACAGTACGCAACATGCCTGGCAAACAGGTCAGCTCACATCGAATAACGAGGGTGAGAACCAGTTCTCCCACTTTAACTTGGGCCTTGAAAACACGCTTTCGGTTGAGCAACACACTCAATTTCTTGGAGGTGCGGATGAATGGCGGATGGAGCCTCTGACAGAAGAGGCGCACTTCGAGGCCAATTGGGCTGAGACTAAGACTGAGCAATGATCCAATCGAGACTGGAAATGAAGGATGCTGTATTCGGAAGAGACATGGCAGATGCTGTATCCACAAGGCAGCATTGGATTGGCGAAAGAAGAAAAAAAGGGCTGGCGTCTCCGGATTGAGCGTTCCATTCTAGGGGAGAGCGCGTTGGGAAAGAGAGATGGCCGCTACTGGATATGAGCGCAGGAAAGGGAGGTAAGAGGGAGAAAGGGCGAGAGGGAGAGAGGGAGAGAGACAGGCAGACATACAAAAAGAAAGGAGATGGCTACCTGCTGTTGGTAGGAAGCGCAGATAAATGTTATCCTTGTACATATTTTCCCGTGTTACATTGTTTTGTTGAATCTTTTGGTCAGTCTTGCGGCTGGGACGTGGTGGTGGATTTCATTTTGCTTGGCTGTTTTGTTATTGGCGACATCGGGCTCTTTCAAGAGACAGGCCAAACAATGTTATTGTGTATATTCCATAACTCATACCGCTTCGTCCCGATCCAATATGTGATCTCACAGACCAAGAGAAAATAAAGGCCCGAGTTGATACAAAGGTAAGTTCCCGCGCACCTGGAATTTTTGAAGCTGAATGGCTTTGGTTGTAAGAACCACGTCCGTGGGACTGTATCTCTGAATCAATGAAGCTGTTAAAGTTATGCTGATATAGTGGGGGAGAATTGTGCTTAAGACGTTTCGTTAAATGCATATGCCAATACCAAGGCGCGAAAGAATGCAGCATGCAACTACAAGATACTGGCCCCTGCTTCCTTGGCACTCCTGAGCTCACAACCCGTCGCATCGTCACCGGAAGCATCTCCAAGTCAGCAGCAAAGCGACGCCTCCCCAAATTCCCCCACCATGACGTTAATATCCAAGTCCATCACTGCTTTTGGCAGTCTTCTACTTGCACACGCGTAGGCTTGCATTCCCCGCCGGCCTTCAGGATGAGCAAGGTGCTAACAATTCCCTAAAAGGTGCTACTCGGCCCAAGAGCATTCGGCCCTGCAATCATTCCGAGCTGCCACCTCGGCGGCACTGACGTCAACTCCCACTGCTGCCACTTCGCTGCCGATAGACATCGCGATCGAAACAGTTGTCGCCATTCTGGTCATTCTCATCGGCCTGGTTCTCGGCACATCTCCCCTACGCCCAATCCAGTGGCGCGAGTGGGCGGGAAAGATTGAAAGAGAAGGCGAGGATGGCTTCAAGGACAACAAGGGACAGGTGAATCGGGACTACATGGGTAACCCGTTCGATTTCATCGAGGGCAGGCCAAACTTTGTGGATATTCGGAAGCAACGCAAGGAGTTTGCCGAGTGGGTGAAAAGTCAAGGTCAGCAGCAAAAGTAAGGAGCGAAACGGAGCTGGGCTGGCTTGGAACGATGCGTGGTTGTTTTTATATTGTCTACGTTTGGTTAGATGGTCCATATGGATGGAGCACAGCAATCGATACCCTATTTTCACTCGTAAGTCTGCAGTCATTTCGTCTTCCAAATGTCGTGACCTGGATCATCTTCAACTGAAAGGGGGGTGGGTTCAGGCAGGGGCGCTCCTTCCCTTACTATGTGCTTGCTCCACCAAATTAAAGTACCACACAACTGAGGTAACTCACTTGCAATTATTCTACCCATTTTTCCGTTCTCTTCCATCGTTCACTTTGTTCTCAATCAAGTCCCTTCTCCCCTGTATATGTTATGTTCTCTACCTCGACCTCTGTTCCGCATATCCTGGATCCAGTTGGGGATGCTCCCCCCAAGTCTTCAACACCCGATGCAATAGGTTTGGTCGGCATCTCGACTATCAATCAGCTCTGCCTCGAAACGGTGCTACATTAACGGCCAAAATGCCGCCCAGTGAGAGCGCACGCAGTGGCCGGAGTGTCCGAAGTGCCAGAAGTGCATACTCAACTGCTTCCCACTTGCTATCCCCGCAGACCTCCGATTACTCTTCTCCTCCGAAATCCCTGTCGGATTCATCAGCCCAGCGTGGCCGTGCTTTGTCAGCTTCGCGCACCCTTTCTGCTTCCGAGACTGATATACGATCTCCCCATGGCACATCGTTGAGCTATTCATCTTCAGACTATGCATTGTCGGGCTTTGCTCCAGCTAATCATGCACTATCATCCCGTCATGCATCTTCGGGCTATGCCGAGTCATTGCCATCTTCTCACTATTACTCTGCTCATCATTATCAAAGTACAAGCGACCATGCAGAATCTCAGTATACCTTCCAGGACCATCAATCTCGATCATCGATGACATTATCGTCCCCAACGGCTAGACTCGATTCGCGACACCATGTCAGTAGTCATCAGTCTAGAGCCCCCCGAGCTTTAGCCCGTCATAGAAGTTCTCGATCTTACTCTACAAGCACCACGCCATACACCTATGCTAGGTCGAAGTCGTCATCACGGCGTTCGAGGTCACTGTCTACTTCGCGACGTTCGAGATCCTCGTCTTCTTCTCGCCGTTCAAAATCGTCCGTGACACCAAAACCTAGCTCGTCCAAAGAATCCAAGGGCTTCAGGTCGGGCTCCAGGACAACAACCGGGGATACTGGTCGGCAGAGATATCGCCGGACAGAGACGCCATCCCTCCAAACAAGTCACCGCTTTGCCAACTCGCGAACATCATCATTGACAACTTCCCCGGAACTCTCAGCAACAACATCCCGACGACAGCCACGGCAAACATATGATTCAACGCACACAATCCCGAGATACAGCATTCCATCATACTACGGGAGCATCACCGCCGACGAAAGCACCAACTACGACCACGACACTCTAAATGAGGTTATCATGGCCATCAATATGGACAGAGAATGCAAAGTCGGCTGTGCTTACTACAGCGCAATGGACGAAACCCTGTTTCTTGAGGACGATATTGCGATGGGAGGCATAGAATCTGTTGAAACCTTTCTCCTCCATGTTGAGCCAACGTCAGTCCTCATCTCAAATCGGGCAGCAGATTCGCTGGTTCAGTTTCTCGAGCATAGCGCGCAAAAGTTTGACGATGATCAAACATCCCGTACGGACAAAGGCCCGTATATTTTGCGCCACCTCGTCTCGGCACAGTTCGACTACGATACTGCAAGAGAGACACTGGCCAGTGTTGATATTATCTCGGACGGATTGGACGAACCGGACCCCCTTCAAGTGCAATCTGGAGGGGAGGAACCCATCCAGTGCATCGGGTCTTCAAATCATATCAACCTTGTGCGCTTAGCGAGCATCATCAACATGGAGAGTCATCTCTCTGTCGGATGTGCTGGGGCAGTCCTCACCGATCTCGAACGCCGAAGAGCTGTCGAGGAAGAATCCGGGTCAGGTGAAGAAGGAAAGGTTGCTTTTCGGATAAAGCATATCAAGATGAACGTTTCTACAGATACCATGCTGCTCGGCGCTGATGCTTTGATATCTCTTCAAATCGTACGCTCAAACCTTCAAGTCATTCCTGGACTCCATGGCTCCAACAACGAACCTCGAGCCAAAGAAAACCTTTCTGTTTCGGATCTTCTCACATCTTTGGCATCCACAACCCAAGGAAAGCAAAAGGTGCGCCAGATGCTGCTTCGGCCAAGCCTCAACCTTGATGTGATACATCAACGTCAGTCAACAATCCACATGATGCTTGATCCAGAAAACGTGGCGATAGTAAAGAGCATGCGTAAACTCCTGAAAAAGTTGAAGAGTCCCAAAACACTACTGCTACATGTGAAAAAAGGTGTGGATCGTGTGAGAGGCCATTTATCCCTTCGACTGGGTGACTGGAAAGCAGTAGTCCGTTTTGCTACTGTTGCGGCCAACCTTCACCAGGCTGTGATCTCGTTGGTGCGCGCCTCCGGGATTGAGATCATTTCCAAGGTAAATGAACCCATATCCACTCCATGCCAGGGCGACGTTGAGCTAATTGGTGTCGACAGATATGTGACAAAATTGATCCTCGACATTTTTTGTTTCTTGCCGACAAAATCATGCGAACCTTCGATTTCGAGGCCTCCAAAGACAGCCAACGTACCATCATTCTGTCGGGTGCAAGTCCCGGGCTTGACCAGCTCAGACAGGAGCTCGCCGAGGTTTGCGACATGCTTCCCGAACTCAGAGACAGTATAGCGAGGGAGGCTCCCAAATGGGCAAACAAACATATCCTACATTGCACCGTCTTGGAACAGTCAGGTTTTCTTATTGGCGTTGCCGTCAAGCCGGATACTGGTGTAGGAGTTTACCATGGCCACGAGCTCCTCGATGATGAATGGGAACTGGTCTTTGTAACCGAAGATGTTGCTTACTACAAGAACCAGCTGATGCATGATCTCGACTCACAGTACGGAGACTTGCCGTCGCACATTGCCGATGAAGAGATGCTCTTGGTTATGGAGCTGTCCGGTCATGTGAGAGAGCAGGAGGAGGCGATACTTGCTGCCTCCGAAATATACGGGGAACTTGACAGTCTGCTGGCATTGGCATCTGCAGCAGAGAAATTCAACTGGGTGGCGCCGATGATGACTACTTCGAATATTATCGACATTGTTGACGGACGCCATCCACTTCAAGAGCTACTGGTCCCTTCTTTTATCCCCAATAGCTGCAATATGCGAGGAGGATACGGGAATATTAAGCCACATGGGAGCGTGGAGGAAGACGAACGCATGTGCAACAATGGTACGGAGGGCGAGGCTGCCGAGAACAGTTCCATGCGCCTTGAGGATACCCACGACGTGACCATGAGTGACGGTTTTTTATACGATGAAAGTCTCGGTGGGGGTAACGGGAATGACCACATGCCTTCCCACCCTGATCAGAGAGTTGTGCGCGATGAAGAGAAGGGAGAAGGCGCGCACAGCTCGGAAAAATACCAGAGCGATGAAGAAGACAATCTGCTAACCTCCCGGCGCATATCCTCCCCAAAAAACCCGTTCAGCAGGTTACCTACCGAAGCCCCGTCACAGCGGTCATGTTCATCATACGCGTCACGGCGTGATTCCTATGGGTTTAGCGGCTCCGACATGTATGATGAGGAAGATGTCTCGGTCTACGAAGGGAAACCCTGTATGATTATACTCACCGGCCCAAACGACTCCGGCAAGAGCGTATACATGAAACAGGTTGCCCTCATTGTACACTTGGCTCACGTAGGGAGCTTTGTGCCTGCTGAGAGGGCTACGATTGGACTGACAGACCGGATATTGACAAGAATTCTAACGCGCGAGACGGTTCTCGACGATCAGAGCGCTTTCATGATCGATATCAAGCAAGCAGCATTTGCAATGAATTTTGCTACCAGGAGGAGCTTGCTTGTGGTCGACGAATTCGGCAAGGGTACCACAGCCTCAAACGGCTCGGCCCTTCTTGCTGCGTATCTGGCTCACTTCCTGGAGTTTGGAAAGCCACTGCAGCCAAAGGTTCTTGCAGCAACACACTTCCATGAAGTGTTCAACAATGGTCTGCTCGATGGCTATCAAGAAGACGACCTGTGCTTGGCGCATATGGATGTCCGTCTCGACTTGGAGGCAGATGCGATCGAGGACCAGATCACGTACCTGCATCGCCTTCTGCCAGGACGGGGTCAATCGAGTTTGGGGATCAAGTGTGCTGAGATGAGGGGTATACCGGCTCACATTTTAAACAGGGCTGATGATATCGTTGAGGTGTTGGAGGCCGGGGTCGACTTGGCTCAGGTGCCAGCAAAGCTCTCGGGCCAAGAACTGCAAAGACGAATCGAGGCCACATTTCTGACGAATTGGCTTCTCACGCTCCCTCGGGATTTGTTAGAGAGAGCCAAGAATGGGGATCCGTCTATTGATGTCAGGGGTATGTTGGAACAGGCGGTTCAGGATGCGAGGCACGCGGCGTTTGACGGCCTTGTGGAGTATGCTGAAGAGGGTGACGACGATTGGGGGGATTTTGGGACAGGCGATGAACGGGACGAGGAAGGTGAGGAAGAGGATGTGGAGATGCAAGATGTCGGAGTATCGTCGGATTTCGAATGGTAGTTTCTTCTGACCTTGATGCATGGAATTGCTGAGCATATTTGCTTGATATTCATGATGTGTAGCGTATGTAAACCATCAACTCGCGTGTATTTGTACAGACTGGCATGTCTCAATGGGATAGAAAACATAATAGAAATAGCAAGGGAATTATGCCATGCTTATTTTGGTGTGAGCAATGAAACGCTATGTACATACAGTCCGCTGCAATGTGATATGGCGCTCTTCCTTCAACACGCCTCCTCCACGACTCCTGTCTCCTTCTCCCTCTTTTTCTGCAACGCCGCCCTCGACCTCACCAGTTGTATCTCCCAAGCCACCTTTCCAACCTCGTCCTGCTTTTCTTTCACAAAGCGCCGGATGACCTCTTGGCCGTAGAGCCCATCCTCATCTTTGAAATTCGGGCGGGAAATAGACTCGAATCCGGTTGAATCGCCATCCTCCATGATGATCTTCTTTAAACCAGACACCAAACAACCCCTATAGTTCTTGTCCTCCATGTCCGCGGGTATGATCTCCTTGATTAATTTTCTCGTCGCCTCCACATTCTTCTGCAGGAGCCACTCCTTTAACCGAGCCTTATATTCTAGCTCAACGTCAAAGGCAGCAAAGGCATCCTCCCGAGCCTTGTCACGCATCTCCTGGACCGAGACGTCAGGCCTGGTGTACAGCCCTTGGGCTTGCAGGCTGGGGATGTACTCCTCTATCCACCTCCGGTAGACCGCACGCTGTCTCATCCTCTGCCTGTCATTGCTCTTGAGCTTTTTCGTGCCTTCCTCTCCTCCAACGAGACCAGCATCGTCGATATCATTGTCCTCTGAGGCAGGACGGATGAAGAAGTACCGGCAGGTGGTTACGTAGCTGTAGAGGTCCTCGACGGTGGGGAAGGGCCCGCCAGACTGGAAGGGCTCGAGGCTCAGGCCGAGAAAGCTGAGGATGGCGGTTGGGCTCTTGGTGAGCAGGACTTTGGCTTTCTTGCGGTCGAATTTCTCAACCTCTGGGATGCGAATCCAGAGGGCGCGTTCGTCGACTGTGAGGCCGAAGGGACGGATGGTGGATCCGAGGAGGTTCCAGAGATCGCCGTGGCCGTGCTTGAAGAGATACTGTTAAGGTGTGAGTTAACCCGTGTATTGGGTATGTGAGAAAATAAACGGACGGAGAACTCACCCAGTTCAGCTCTTCTACGTCCTTGCAGATACGGACGTCAACCTGAATGTGTTTCTGTCCGTCGGAGCCAGGCCAAGGAATAGCCAGGTTTGTTGTGTTATGGACTGCTTTGGCGTGTACTGCGCCGAGGGCATCCCTGATCCTGGCGTGGAGTTCTGGCAGGGTAGAGGGCGCGGTATCTTCCTCAATATCTCGGGGTAACCGATGCCGCTCATTAGCAACGAGAATGTCGATGTCGCCGTGGTCGGTTTTGGCAGGGCCCTCGACGGGAGTGGCGACAGAGTCAAAAAGATCCCCGAGAGCGGCGTGACAGGATGCCTTTACCTGCTCGTAGACATCTGTGGGCATGCGGGGAGTAATGAGAGGATTCTCCAGGTCTGAGAAAGCTGAGCCGCCCATGATGGTGAATAATTATGTGGGAAACAGCTGCAACTGAAAGATACGGGGTATCGGTCAAATACAAATGCGGTATTGGATAAGACGCTCGAGATAGAGGAAATGAGCGGGCTTTGACGGCTGTCAGCCTCTCATTTCTGACTGATTTGATGAGTGGGCGTGAAAATTGAAGGGGCGACGAGGCCTACTACTGATGGTTGGATAGAGCAAAGCAGCAGAGGGTAAGCTGAAAAGCAACAGCAGGATGCAGGTGGGCGAGATAAGTATTTATAGCTAATAATTATAAGACTTGGGAGCAGGGGAAAGCGGGGCGGAGCAAAACAAAGCCGTTTTCACTTAGAGTAAATGAGCGAGAGCTTCATGTCATGCCGGTGATGTTGGTGATGGTGAATCAGATCGGTCGACATGGGATGGTGAGTCACGTTTGAAATGGGAAGAGGTAAGAGATGACAGTTATTTAGACTCAGTATCGGGGTATCTGCAAACTCATAGAGTTTCTTGTATTGAAGTAAATATACATATTGAATTGTTGGGCGGCGGACTAGCAATAATGAAGTATCATGAACACTGTCGTCGCAACTGGAGGGGATGAGAGGCGCAAGTTTGCGCCTACACTCAGGGGTGTCAGAGCATGTGGCCCGTGCTCTGTTGCTGAAAACAGGAAAGGTGGGTCCAAACTGCAATCACCACTGAGCTGCCAAGGCCCCTGCAGCAACACATCCTCACTTGAGCATTCACTCACCCATACAAAAAACAGCCGCCCTCAACCAACACTATCAAACCTGTAACCAAATAACCCCAATACAATCGACAGATCTTCTACTTGATCATGGAGAACGGCGCCTTAACCCAGGGAGAGGGCAAGGACCCATCAGGCTGGTTGAGCGAAATCATTGGACATCCTGTCACAGTCAAGCTCAACTCGGGCGTTGTTTACAAGGGTGGGTTCATGGGCAGCCGCCCAACCTTTGGAAAAGAAAACACCGTGCTGACACCTATTACAATAATAGGTGAACTGCAGTCTGTCGATGGATACATGAACATTGCTTTGGAAAAGACTGAGGAGTATGTCAACGGTGCCAAGCGAAGAAGCTATGGGGATGCCTTTGTCAGAGGCAACAACGGTATGTTGCGGCCGCCTCATCAGACATATGTTTTGGCCATGATGCTGACTTATTTACAGTAATGTATATCTCTGCCGATTAGGAGACTTCCTTCTGGCTTTCATTTCATTCAGGGGCATGGGAATAGGGCATGATTATCATTGTGGAGGAGTTTTTCGGTTGGTATCTCCGAAAAGGTATTCAGAAATTGTAGCTACTTCTTGGTCCACACAAAGTAGGTAACGCCATGAAGAGCAATCTCCCCGCTTTCGTTCCTCTCGACGTCAGGAGACTGAAGTGCCTCTTTGAACACCTTGACAGCAGCCTCTCTGTCTGGCCCTTCGAGTACCGCTACCTGGCTGAGGGTATTAATACGAGACCACAGCGCCTCCCCCGTCAACCACACTGTCCATTTCACCGTCTTCTCGCTAAGCGGGAGTGTGAATAATTCCTGATTTTCGAATGCACCCCGCCATTGATCATCGCGGAAACGAGGCTGGCCGTCCGAAGATATGGAATAAATCCTGTTTGTCTCGATTAGCTCTGCCATCGTTCCTTTGCCTCGTCTGCGTTGAGGAGAGCAAGGGTCATACCATGAATTTAGCTTCTCCTCCCACTCAGTCACGGCCTTCCAGGAACGGGGTTTATTATCTTTGTCGCCAGTGATGTTAGCTCACGGTGATCATAAAAACATCATGAAACTCACAGTCTTCGATATTCCAGATAGCACCCAGCCCCGCGCCATTCTTTAGCACCCGATGAGCTTCCCTCAAAGTCTCTTCATTTGCAAACCTATTGTTCCACCATCCCCATCACTTTGATTAGTCCCAGACAAGATTTCCAATCCACAGGCCTCTCAAAGTGCTGGAGAAAAACTCACCAATGGAAACTCTGCGCGGCAATATACCCATCCGCCCACTCTTGCTCCTCCACCGGCAACTTTCCCGCGTGGCCATCTCTCACATCAACGCCTTTTAATCCCTTCCCTTTGAGCTGGGCTCTCATGTCCCCGTGAGGCTCCACAGCTATCACTTTGAACTCCTCGTCTCGGTTAGCAAGCAGCTCAGTGAACTTGCCCGTGCCGGCAGCGATCTCGAGGACCTTGGCATTGCGCTTGCCCAGTAATCCCAGCGCTGAAAGGAAGGAAGTGACGGCTTCCTGGGGGTAGGAAGGCCTGTGAGTGTCATAGGCGGCAGCCTTTTGGAATCCCTGACTCGCGGCCTTCGGGAGCTGAAAGGAGGTCATAATGTCTTGGAATTTCTGGTATTTGGTGTTATTTTTTCTTCTGATTTGAAAATATGGATGTGATTTCTTGTGGGATTGTGACGAGATAAGTAGATGATTATCAGCAATTGAAGTCGTGGAAGTTACACTATCTGGATGTATGTATGCTTCCAAGAAAACCATATCCGTCTTAGGCCCGATGTCGTCAACGAAGGCGATACTGATGACATTATCCTAGCCCTCGAGACAGAACTCTCGCCTTGTTTCACGGCGTACACTGGGTAACAAATTTGATTCCTCTCAATTTTCTTGCATCTACTCGGGCAGATATCACATAGGCATTCTCATCAAGTAATCATCGTCCGTCACACATTGATCAATGCAAATGAATTTAATGAAAACTTGTTTTCATTACTACCAATTCGTGAGACTACCATGTACTGTCAGGCACCAAAGCTCACCAATGACCGACTATTCTCCTCTGCAAATCCATTAACTCCATACTGTGTTGAGTAAACCCCTCCAAATGATGCGTGCCTGACTCGATGCCCTTCCTAAAGACGCCTAGCAATGCTCAAACAAAATGTTCCAGTTTCAAGACACCATACGCTCCCATTCCATCCCAGAAATTCAGATCTCTGTCCATGTCAACAAGTCCCCATGTGTGAGTTTAGAGAATCTGAACCTTGTGGACCTGGGGCTTCTTCGCCTTGGGTACCACAAGAGTCAAGATGCCATGCTCGAGACCAGCCTTGACTCCCTCGTGCTCAACGCGGCTGGGGAAGCTGAAAGTGCGGCTGAACTCTCCGATCGAGCGCTCCTGAAGCCAGAACTTGGCCTCAGGCTGCTTGTTCTTGTGGGTGACCTCCTTGTTCTCGCCAGTCTTGGCCACCGTGGTGGTGCTGGCAGCCTTCTCATCCTCGGGCTTCTCATCCTCGACCGTGGCCTTGTGGGAAGAGTGCTGCTCCTCGCCGCCCTCAGTGATGGCGTTGTTGGCCTGGCCGTTGTTCTCAAGGAGGCCGGCGGGAGGGGTTCCGGCAGTGCGAGTACGCTCGACCTTCCCGCGGATCACAAGTGTCTGCGGGTCGGTGAACTCAATGTTGAGGTCCTCGCGGGCGATACCCGGGAGCTCGCCGTGCAACTCGTAGGCCTCAGCCGACTCACTAACGTCGAACTTGGGGGTAAAGGTGCGGATGGAGCGGCGATTGCGGGATCCTCCGTTCTGGTGGTTGTCATTGCCCTGGACCTCGCGGGAGTAGCTGTCGAAGTCGTCAAGCAGACGGAAGAGAGGGGTGAAGCTGGGGTCGGCACCGTAGAAGCTGCGGGAGAACATTTTGAAGATTGGTTGTGGTTTGTTGAGTTGTGGGAGTTGAAGAATCGATGTGAAGAGTGAAGGAGATTTGAGTGCGCTTGAGAGCTGAGAGCTTGTTGTGGTTGCTTTGCTTTGTTTTGATGCTGGTGATCTGAGGAGAAAACGGTTGGGAGGTTGGAAGAAATCCAAAGCCTTAATATACTTCTGCAGAGGGCTTGGGGAAGCCTGATGGTGTTTTCCACAATCTTCCAGAATCTTGAGTCCGTCACCGGGAAAGAAAGAGTATGACCATACCTGTAGCTTCTAGAAAGGACCTGAAGCTCCGGGGAGCCACGGATTGGTGTGATAGGTAGCAACTACCAGGCACTGGCGTGGTGTTTGCATCATGATGCGCAACACACCGTCATCAAATGCTGAGTCGGTAGAAACAAAGGGAAGAGCGAATTTGTCGCGAAGGCTCTAGAAATTTCCAAGAACATCTCAAACCACCAACATGCACTCACACACAAACGACTAACTCCAAGTATCAGATAAATATCTTGAAGATTGTTAAGCATAGCTAAAGAAGGCCTGTCACTTGACTTTTTACGATTTCCAATTGATAATGATGGGGTGAAAGTCGATCATCTCGAAACCCTCACGCTCCGTCAAAGGCTGGGGTTCCATGTTCCAAAAACCAAAGGAGTTCCTGCCAAGACGGGAAGGGTGGGGTTAGACCACACACTATGACCGAACCAGTTAGAAGCTTCGATAGCTTTCCGTAGTGTACTTGCTAACTCTTCTGGGAGATGGGACTTGAGACATTCAGGACAACAGAAACAGACGACATGGTCATGATAGCACGAGGCTACCAAAAGGTAGAGCCACTGGTCATACACACAGAGATTCAGAGAAATACTACGGTAGATCTCTTTTTATCAAAAAAAATAGAGATGGAACTTTCATCAAAGTCTTTACGCTATCCAAAGACATGATAAGGCATATCGCAGTCCTGTCACAAGACTGAACTATGGGAGAGGCCCCTTTTCCGTACAAGTCTTGCTATCCAGCAGCATCTTCATGAGGCAAATCATGAGGCCCCCAGACTCAAATCATCACCTCGGCAGTACATTTGTCGGGATTGGGTAACCACCACCAGCAAGTGGGGCTCCAGCTCCCGACACAGGCACTGGCAGCATCCCCGGTATCATAGGCATTGCCGGACTCCGTGTCCTATTAAACAGCCCAATTAGCCTCCTCCCGATCGCTGGTTCCAGCTCTGTCCCGTCTCTTGCGATCTTGACCTCCCGGTTTGAATTCCAAGGATTCCTTAAGCCCCTCGTTTTGTAAAATGGTAGTCTTGCTGTTGACAACCACTCGAGCCGGAACGGCTTGCCCCATGTTTTGTTTTCGGTGCCAGCACCACTCTCCTGACCACTCCGGACACTCCCTCCGTCCCCGCCGACTGAGCCGCCGGATTCGTCGTCCTGTCCGCCATCCGGGGTTTGGTCTCCGCGGTCTGCCTCCCAAAAGATGGTGCCGCGGGCTGAGTCGTCGATAATCCGGCCCTTGGGGGCGAATTCGGTGGCTTCGGTAGCAATAGCCTTCGGGAGATCAACATCAGCCGAAGACTGTGCCTTGGGTGCAAACTCAATCGCCGCCGCCGGATCGTCGTTGATGGGAGATGTCATGCGAGCATAACCAAAATATTCGCCAGATTTGTTTGCAGAGAACACAAGATACACATTGTCGGCGTTCTGTTTCAAATTGACGAAAAGTGTTAGTCGGGAGTGTCTTGTTCCGTTTTGATGGAAATGGGGATAGGAACATCATTGCAGTACACACCTTGAAGGCATTGTTCAGCGTCTCTTCGTTGTGTGACTGCGTCGCCCAAATCTTCGTTCGGACACTCGACTCCAGATCCTCAACCGTGAGGCTCTTGAGGACAAAGAATCTGTCCTTTTGCAAAGAGCCGCCTTCTGCCTTGGGGCTGCTTACACTTGATTCAGCAACGGCGGCTTGTGGCGTAGAAGCGGGAGCACCCGTCTCGCCCGAATCGACCTCGCCGGCCACGCCCTGTTGTTCCTGGACCGATGTTACCGTCGGTGCTGAAGAGATAGCCGGGCCCGTTGGGGCTGTGATGCCGGCAGGTCCTTCCACTGTGCTTTTCCGCAACCGACTGACAAGTCTGACAGTCATGAATTTGGAGTCGTGCAGCTTCCGCTGCGCCGCGATGCAAGACTCCTCGTCCTTGAAGTTTGCAAACGCGCAGTTGCTTTTCGAAATGAGAAACAGTGACTCTAGTCCTTCAGCTTCTTTGCAAACGTGGTGAACCAGACTCATGAGCTCTGTTAGAGGAGGCAGGTTCCCGATCCAGATGGCGTGACCTGTTGAAGAAACTTGTAAGTCCATTTTGCGTTTATCTACGGACGGCAAACTTGGCAACACTCACCACTCTGGCGTGGTTTTCGAGGAGGCCCGCGAACGACGTTATTTTGGCGGCTTTCGGCGGTTACTGTTGTTTGTATTAGACAAGACGCTGGGATGAGAGACTAGGCAGGCTACTCACGCGTTTCATGGTGGGCCGGAGAGGGGATGGGAACCCCTTGGCTGCTCAGGTGCGGATGCTGCGCGTTGGCGTCGAGATGCTGTAGATTGGATGGCGCATACTGTCCGAGCATGAGCTGCGCTGCTAGATGCGGCGACTGCCCCGGGAAATGTGTGGCCGTTGGGTAGTAGTAATGCGCGCCTGGGTGATGCTGTTGGTTCAGGACAACATGGCTCCCGTAGTAATTCACATCTCCTCGTGGTGGCATGTTAGCACCTGCCGGCTGCTGGGGGGAAAGAGGAGTCGGGTAGTACTGCGCCGCCATGTGCGGTTGTGGTAGGTAATACTGGGGAGAAGGGGCGGCTGGTCCCATAGCGTTCGGGGCCCCGTATTGAGAGACAGGGATTTGGGGCGCCGTTCCAGGGGATGATATTCCAGGCGCGTTGTATCTTTGCGGACTTTGCCCATAAGGGGTCGGCCGATAGGCTTGTTGAGGCAAGGCGTTGGCCATGCTGCTCATATCAAACCCCCCAGATCTTTGTTGATGGGTCATTTCGAGTTGAGTTGCGAAGGCATGTTGCGATCCAGCGTCTGGCTGCTGCTGCGGACGTGTCGAAGAGTACACGGATGGATGCTCAGCACCAATGCCCGGCCCGATGCTTGATGAGACCGGAAGCGTTCCTGGGGGAGCTTCTTGTCCGAGGAACTCTGCTGGAGCGCCAGGTTGGAGCGGTGTATCTCCCATCGGGGATGCCCAAAGTTTTATCAAACCCAACCCAAAGGATCGTTCCGGGTACTTCCACCGAGCCCTGCTCAGTCTTCTCTTCGCTGTGGTGCTGGGGCAGGTAATGGTAAGATGGCAATGTCTCAACGACGCTGATGGGATATGAGAGTTGTCTCCAGTTGAAAGTGAGCTCCAGGGCAAGTCCGTAAGAGGTAAAGAAGGCTTCTCGAACCTGACAGAACCGGGTCTTTGGAGTGTGATTTCTTTCCGAGGGCGTGCGATCGCCGTGGTTAAGCGTCAAATGCAAGGGCGAGAGAGGTTTGGTACAGGGGTACAGCACTTGGAACGCTCTGAAGTGGTGCACAACTTCCACTTGATGCTCCTTAAAAACGCAGCTTCGACGGCGTGATGGGAAGATGGGGGACCCAGGAGAAAAATCGAGCGCCGAGGCAAGTCTCCCAGACGGACGATATCAATAATAGGGTTGTATACCAAGCTAGGACACAGCCAGTGGACTCTTTGCCACGAGACGATTTCCGTCAGTAGGGCTGCTCCAATGGGTTGGACACACAAATGCTGGCGGGGAAAACTGCACACGTTCGGTGTGTTTCGCCCGGCCCTAGGCGATATGGCGGGTCGTTCGTCTGCAAGAGCAAGAGGAGAAGGCAGGGGAGTACCGCGTGGAGGCAAGACAGAAGAGTTCGTTTCGACCGAGTCAAAGCTGCGAACAAAACAGCGATCCGGGCCCGTGGGCGTGGCGGCAGACTCACAGGACGAGAGATCTCGCTATAAACGATACCGGATGAACCTTTTAGACTCACTTCCTCCGCAGTAGTCCGAACAACTGTTATAGCAACAGCTAGACACGCCAGATTTGCGTGAACAGGCGATACCCACACAATTTCGCAGTGTGATAGAACAACGGGGCTAGAAATGTTCGGTGGCGTAGTGCGTAATGATGGGGAGTGTGGCGGCGAATTTTCTCTATGGTTTCCTATCTCTCCCCAAGACATCTGCAGAGTTGACTTTTTCAAGGTATTTTTGTCTCTGCTCCCTTGGCCCTTTTCTGTCATCAAGCATGAATGAACCTGTTGGATCAGGTTCCTCACAACCCCCATCCAAGTAACGGCGTTGCCGTCTTGAAGAGCTGGATGGGGCAATGGGAGGCTGCCGATCTGCACTTGAGCTGCTGTTCAGGGTTTATGGGTGGCCAAACCCACGCGTGGTAGGGTTCGGCACTCAAACAAGACTGGGGCTGGGGAGTACTGTCTGCATCTAGAACCGTGCCCGATCAACAGATTGGGTCTGGAGGCGGTGCCCAGGCTCACAAGTTCACAGGTCACATCGGGATTGGCTCACCGGGGGTGACGGGGAGTGTCGGACCCAGGCCTGAGCCGCAATCCAGGCGAAGATGTGCAGAGCTTAGTCGAGTGGGATGGACCTGGAGGGGAAGGAACATCGGGAATAAGACCGCTAACCGCGATGGCGAGGGAGGGGGGGGTTTGGACCAGAGATTGTGGAGAGAATAACAGGCATGATTGGCAAGCCCGGTAGATATCACCCCCGTTCGGGCGATGTGGCTGAAGAAGGGGCGAACCAGGGGTAATCTCGATGCGTAAGTTCGATGGGATTCATCAACGGGATTCCCATTACCCGTGGGAGCCCAAACTCAGCCCAAGACACGGGGGCAAGGCAAGTGCTTGCCTTCGGCCAGCACCAGTGCTTAAAACAAGTCGAAAGAAGGAAAGTGGGCAGCTGACACTTCTTTTTGCCACCACAAACGCAAATGATGGTTCAAAACCATGGCTCGTGCTCCCCCGCATGGGATCTGCTTGCCATGCCACTGCACGCTTGTATGTATGTAGTGGAGGATAGTCTCCTATTTCTGCAGTTTACGCATATCATGTGGAGGAAGAGGCAGAAAGACAAATCACTCGTCTCGTCATACGTCGTGTACACTAAGCACAAGTCCATCTCGCATATTGGGAATTATATGGGCTTGGTTGGAAATGTGCATGTGTCCTTGCCGATCGAAAGACGAGGCGATCTCCACGCTTTGTACATACATCCCTACGTCGTACCACAGGGTCGGTACAATAACTGTCGACATGCACTTGTGACAAAACCGCTGATCGTTGATCTTCCCATGTTGGCAGGTACGCATGTACATACTAAGATACAGTAGCTTGAAGAATAGTGTACCTAGTCGGTTTTCCGGACTTGACTACAGCCCAGGTGCTCGCCGAGCTGGATTATAAAAAAAAATTCTCTTCTCTTTCTTTAGAAGACAGAGACCTTCTGAAATATCTGTTAAATTATCGAAATGGGGCATGGGCTTTAGTTTGTAGTGTATATGTGTGTTTGTTAAAAACAACACTGACGGATATCCCTTTTCCTGGATGAAAGCGCAAAGTTACGTCATAGGCACAGATGGGTCTGCGCATCTGATCAATGATGACCCTGGTAAGATTTCCAAGGCACTTTCAGGGGCCGTCATGAGGAGCAAGCCACTGCCGGATATTCATACACTACGCCCATGGATACTCCTTCCTTTGGGGGACGAGGTTCGGATCTGCTCAACATCACCAGTTTGAGTTTGGTGAGCACCTCTTAAAGGATGGACGGTGATGCAACGCTCACGCAGACGTTAAATCGGCTCGGTAGTAAACTCGGGGATTTCCAAACCATATCAGAGGAACACCTTACACGCGCTCAAGTTCATGTAGCGACTTGAAACTTTGTCTGCAGGGCAGTTGTGTGATGTCTGAGAGTTTCAAAAAAATGACTTACCCTAGTGTATTTCGCTAGTTAGCGAGGTGCAATGCCAAGCCATTCAGCCGGATCTGTTGCTCCGGGGCGCGTTGTACCGGCTTCATAAGCGGTAGACACTTCTCAATGATCAAGAACCACGGCTTTCATTCAAATATAGAAATCAGAAAGTTTTGGGTCATCATTAATTTCGTGATTTACATAGCCGCAGCCCAAAAGTGCAGCTTGGCCATCAGCTTTCCTCTACCTGCCTTGGGCCGCCTCCATGACTGATACGGACCACTCTAATCCTTCTTGAGAGGCAAAACAACCTCCTCAATCCCTTCCTTTGTGATAATCATCATCTGCAAACCATCACCGACCTCAATGTGACGCTCGACGGCCCCATCAAAAGCATCCTTCACAAGAGTCTCCACCTCCTGGCGTGACAACGGGCGCCGCTCGCGTTCCTGGAGGGCATGGCCTTCACCACTACCTGGGATAAACTGGTTCTTGAAGTTGACTTGGTTGTCGAGGAAGGGCATAATCAAGCTGGCTGCAGCACCGCCCGCCCGGCATTGTTCCCGCTCGTAGCTGCCGACTGGGTCGTACGAGTAGACGGCTCCCTTACCCTCCTCGTCAAGACCACCCAGGATAGCGTATGCGTAGTATGGAAAGAACCGCTTCTGGTAGAGAATAGTAGACAACCGTTGTGCACAAGCCTTGACGCTCATGGGCTTGCCGTGGCGATAGCGATACATCTTGCAAATGGCATCCAGCCGTTCCTTGAGAGCCTCTCCGTCCGCCGCAAACCCTACAACAGAGAGAACCAGGGTCGCATCTTTCTGGTCCGACGTTGTGCCGCCGATCTTGAAAACCTTGGGATGGAACCGCGAGTTGATGCTGTAACCGGAGGTTAAACGAGTATCGCCAGCCATGATGGTGAAGTCGGCGCCGGCGATGGCAAGGGTCGAACCGCCATTGTCGGTGTATCTATCTCACAGAGCGTTAGCGACGTTCTCTGCTCTCGTATCGAATCAGAATCCGGTGCCTACGGGTCGAAGCGATGCTCTCGAGCTCCCTCTGGAGCGTTGAATTTGGGAGCCTCGCTGAACGAGTAGTTGGGCCCGTTCAAGAGCGGGTTCTGGCTGAACATGGCCATCGTGAACGCCCTGGGTTTGGATTTTTAGGAGAATGTCCGGGTGATGGATGTCGATTCAGAAGATTAGCGGTATCGAGTGTAGCCGGAGATGGGATTGGAAGCTGTCGTGACGGGCGAGGGACGTTGATGCTGGCACCTAGACTACCCAGCTGTGGTGATGCGGTTGGTAGGTGAGGTGGGTGGAACCTCTTTGGCGCGTCAGCCCTGCAGCCTGCTCCCCGGGAAGCTCTTGCTGACTCAGCACAGTGGCCCCTGGGATTCCCCAGGTAATTGAAGATGACATTTTGGGGGGTCAGAACTCCACTAAAAGAAAGTGGTGGTTATTAAGGTACCCATCGGCTCACCACCGCGCCGTCCCGTCTATTGTTTCGTTCCAACAGTTGGCGTCTACGTACGAACGCCCAAACTGCAAAGGCAAAACGTATCTTGCTCCCCAGGAAGCCTCCGGGCACCGGAGAATCCTTGGAGAAGCACCGCTGCTGCGTACTACGAACACCCCAGCCGACGACATCATGGCCCGTGACATTCGGCGGAAGGCCCTGGAGCGCATCGCCGCGCTGGCAGCCACCGACCCAGCGAGCACCTCGTTCGACAGGTCAGACCTAGATAGACTGTGCAAAGTGGTCCCTAGCCATAAACGCTCTTTTTCCGGCGTCAATGGCCACAGCATAGGAGGGCCCTCCAGGCCAGAGGTTGCCCGTATTCCCATGGTAGACTCCACCGACAGCATGCTTCCAAGTCTCTTGTATTCTTGTTGACTCTGGCTGACCCGACTCTCGCATTCGACACAGAATATTCGCGAATATGAAGTCCTTATTGCCCTTTGCAAGTCGGCACCAGCACTGCGTACTGCCCAGAATGCCCAAAAACTGGCCCGCCACCTTGTCCCGTATCTGCTCGACTCCCACATCCAGGCCTTTGCCCACTCCCCGTTTTTCCGCAAGATTGAGCCCTCTCCAACCGAATCCTTGACGTACCACGTCACGGCGGCTCTACTATCATTGGGAACACACCACGTCGATGTGCAGCAGACGGTCACCGACAGTATCTCCGCCTTCCTCAATGCCTGTGCCCACGCCACCGAGAGCGTCTCTCCAGCAGATGATGACGACCCGGCAGCTTTGGAGGACGCCACGAGGACAGCTACTATTACCGTTGCCCTCTTGGGGTTCTTGGATGCTGCTTGCGCGCAGACAGGCTTTTGGAGATCCGGCGGCCGCCTTGGCCTTGTTTCCCGGTTGCGAGACCTCTTGTCGCAACCCTTCCTGGTTGCAGTAGAAACTGCATTCTCCACGATACGGAACTCCCATTCCCATGATCGTCATGTCAAAGAATGGAGACGTTGGGCGCATCATTACGAGGATGCTGGGCGCCCGCTGGGGGCTATGCTGCTGCAAAAAAGCTTCATGAAGCTTCTGGTTGCGGCTACGTCTCTGTTGGTCGCTGAAGAAGATGCACTGCGGGAGTCGCATATTCTTGACATCACCATGTCTGGCCGTGGCTTGCGTAGGCCACTTACGGCGAGGAGCTCCGAGGCAGACTTTCGTTCCGTGGAGCTGTATGCTACCGTCGCCATTGATCAGATGAACTACCTAGAGTCCAGCGCAGATTTTGACAGTCTCCTGCCTGCGAAGCAGAAGCTTGCCTTCGCCGTCAAGGCCTATGCCTTGGTCAGCTACCTTAATGCATGCACGCTCAATGAGGATGCTGCGGACGGCGAGATCCTCATGGCATGGTTGGAGGAAGCACTTGGTGACTCGTCGGGTATGGCTGACCAAGAATTGGCCTCGGTTGTCCTCAAGTGCATGGCCCTGTTGTGCAAGGTTTCTCCCTCTTACGCGATCAACGTCAGCCGTCTGCTTCCTCGATTTATCGTCCAGAGTGGCGCCAAGAGTCCAATCATAGTGGTTGCCTCAAAGTGTCTTGCTTCTGTCTTGCAAATGCTCTCCAAAGACGCCGTCATCACGACGCTGTACACACTTGGCAACGTGCTGAGTCCTGGAAACGAGCGGGGACTTCCCGGCGCCGCCACTGGTGACGGCCAGGACTCTTCACATATTTATGCTGGCAGACAGTCAACCGGCAGTTCCATATCCTTCCAGTACTCCGGTGAAGAGGAGTCGGCCATCATTCAGGGCAATGTGGTCCAGGCGATCTGTGAAATTGCAAGCGCTTGTAAGGATGAGAAGATTACCGGTCTCGCTCAGTCAATGCTGGCACAAAAGATTGTCAAGCTCAGCACTCCTGTTGATGCGCGAATCATTACCGGCGCTGCCAGTTTGGCTCTCAGCGGCGGCCAATCTGAATTCCGCTATCTCTTGAAGAAGTACGCCAGCGTTGCGCATGACGCCGTTGTAGAACAAAGAGAGGCGCTTTTACACTCCGTAAGTTGACTGTTGTCCTTAAGTACAGGCGAGCAAGCTGCTAATTTGTTCACTAGGTCATGAAAGCACGGAATCACATTTCAGCCAACATACGGCCGGATTCCCCGCTCTACGACACTTACTTGGAACATTTGCTCGACGGCATTATCTCGCAAGGAGACGCACATACCCATCAGAACCATGCAAAGGACTCGGAGTTGGAGCTGGCCGCTCGTGAAATCGCCCAGCTACTGCCTCCTCTGGCGACCTTCATGTCAACCAATGACTTTTCCTTGGATGACTCCGCCGACGATGACACGCGTTCCATGCTTCGCGACGCCTGGTTCAATATTGCTGTCCACGGCTTCACCGCGTCGACAGCCCGCGGAAAAGAGAGCATGAAATACCTGAGAATCATGGCTATACACTCTCCGCCTTTGGTGTTGGAGAATCGCGGGGAGGAGAACGAGAGCGACATCGACCTCAATCCCATTCTTCGCAGAGGGGAAAGCTCGGATCGCGAGTCCCTGATGAAGAAGCATCTTGCCGAACTGGTTCCCTCGCGGAGCAGCGAGATCAAGGGACTGAGCTATCGCAAGACCATCTTTCTTCATGCGGCTTTCTTGGTAGAGAGTTTACGGGCGGATGCCGGAGATTGTACCAAGGCACTTTCGTACTTCCTTGAGCCCAGCATGCGGCGAGGCGATGTCAGCAGGACCATGGATGGGATCATGAACGCCGTAGTCGACCGATATCTTGTGAAAACCATCAACGCTGCTAATCCCGCCTTCACTGCACAATATGCAGCCACGCAGCTGGCCAAGATATTTTCCAGCTGTTGTCACCGTATTGAACGGGTTCAGCAGGCTGCTTTTAGCTGCGCTGACCGGATGATTGAAGCAATACCTTCGGCCTTGTGTCAGCGGTCCTCGCTTTTTGCGCTCCTCGAGCTGCTTACCCTGATGTGGTCCAGCTGCTTGGAGGCCGAGATAGATCGGTATGAGCCTCGGACCACTTTCCGGTCGGATAAAGGAGATGTCGTTGTTGAGCTTTCAGATGACTACCAGTTCAGGCAGCTTACGCTGCAAAATTTGTATCAGAAGGCCAAGAGATGGCTGTCGAGTGCCATCAGCATTGCACCAGCCGATGTTAAAGGACTACTGCAAACCTACCTCTCGGAATTCGACGACGATAGCGCTTTTGGCCACATATCGCTTGGCAGATCATTTGCTGTTGAGGTCGGGTCAACCATTCCATCGACAGACCAGAGGCTTGGCTCGCTTGACAGGCTTGGGGATTGTCTGATCAACACCGCCTCTGATTTTATGGCACAATATACCACACGACAGGAGTACCGGTATTCCGAGGCACTTCCCGACCAGAGCATGGAATGGATGAGTCTGATGAGGCTGGACCGCAGGGCCTCGTACCTTCCTTCCCCTGGTGACGAAAGTGCGGATGCGAACACGGCTCTTGCTCACATCGAGAAGCGTGCGCTAAACCGCAAGATAACATCGGTGGCGGATGTTAGAGACATTCTTCGCCGCGCCGCCGCGCTCCTCTGTCGGAGCAATAGCGACGAATGCTCCATCGTACATTATCTTGTCAGCATCCCCTTTTCCATGTTTACCAAACAGTCTATCAAACTGGGGATCTCTCTTTGGCTTGGGGTCATGAACGAAAACCCCAGGATGGAGCCACGGATACTAGCCGAAATCGTCCAGCAATGGGAGTTCACGATCCAAAAGAAGCTGGGGCTCTTCAGCTCAGCGATAACCAGCCCAGATCCATTCTTCCAGCGGCAGGAGTTCGCCCCAAGCGACAGTGCCGCGATGGCGAAGCGCAAGCAAACTGTTCACAACCTTTTGGCGCCCCATTCGCGACTCCTTCAGTTTCTCAGCAGCCATTACAATGCCACCCGTCTGGGTAACCCCGACACTCATCACATGTTTCTCCGCCTCCTTGATATCACGCTGGAAGCTGTCAAGCACTCAACGCTGCATCCAATGGCTAGGGAAATTCGATTCCAGCTTGTCCTTCTTGGTCTTCGGGTACTCAAAACTAGCTCGACAATGGGCGCGATTGCGCATTATCGCTTGAAGGATCAGATACTGTCGGCAGGTTTGGGCTGGTTTGATGCCCCGCCACGTTGGTCGTTTGGCAGTAATATTCTTCAGCTCAAAACCGAGATTTACCTCATCTCTGACGTCCAAACTGCCCTGGCAGCCACCACGAATATCGGTGCGCAATCCTCTGGGAGCATCAAATCTCTTGCTGCCAAGGAAAAGCTCCTTGGGCTGCTCTTGGACAGCGAAATTTCTCGGTTAAGTGTCTGGGTCCGCCCAACTGACTCATCGAGGCCGCCATCGACATTCCATCACCATCATCACCACACTGGCAAGGAGAGTCCTTTTGAGGTATGCATATTGCCTTTTTTTTTTTGACACCGATTGGTATCCAGAAGGTGGGGATGACACATTACTGACATGTGACTGCCTCGCAGGCTAGCATTCACCCTCTAATCCGAACGGCCTGGGCGGAAAGCCCCTCGTTGGCCGTACATTTGGCCAGCAGGTTCCCGTATCCGCGTATTCTTAAGGAGGTCCGCTGGCTTCTGTTGAACTTTCCCGCCAAGGCAGTTAAAGAACCGGAGGCATTACCTATTCTGATCGATGGATCACTTCCAGAGGACGTCACATTCCAACTTAAGGTAAGCTTGGCCCATTCAATCAGCTCCTTATCTTCTTTCAGTTCATGTCCACTTTCTAACATGTGCTCACTTAGTATATGTTGTTCTGGGCTCCAGTGAACCCGATCACCGCAGTGACGTTGTTCTTGCCCGCATACAAGAACCACCCGTATCTCATTCAGTATGCCATGCGAGCATTGGAAAGCCATTCAGTGGACGTGACATTCTTCTATGTACCACAGATCGTCCAGACTCTCCGATACGATGCCTTGGGCTATGTTGAGCGCTACATCCTCGAGACCGCCCAATTTTCTCAGCTTTTCGCCCACCAGATCATCTGGAATATGAAGGCGAATGCCTACAAAGATGATGACTCTCAGATTCCCGATGCCATCAAGCCCACGCTAGACAAAGTCATGGGGCATATGGTGGACAGCTTTTCGGAGGAAGATCGCGGATTCTACGAACGCGAGTTTTCCTTCTTTGACGAGGTGACAAGCATCTCTGGGAAGCTCAAGCCGCTGATCAAGAGATCGAAGCCAGAGAAAAAGCAAAAGATTGAGGAGGAACTTCGAAAGATCAAGGTGGAAGTGGGCGTCTACCTACCCAGCAATCCGGACGGGTCAGTCATTGGTATAGACCGCAAGTCTGGTAAGCCCCTGCAGAGCCATGCCAAGGCACCCTTCATGGCGACGTTCCGCATCAAAAAAAAGAAGCCGGAGCTGGACGAGGCCGAGGAGCTGCTTGAGGAACCAGCCCCGGAAACCCAAAATGGCAACCACGACAACACGATCGAGGTCTGGCAGTCAGCTATTTTCAAAGTCGGCGACGATTGTCGTCAGGACGTGCTCGCCCTGCAGATGATTGCAGCTTTCCGAGGCATTTTCCACAGCGTCGGTCTTGACGTCTATGTCTTCCCGTATCGCGTAACGGCAACAGCACCGGGCTGTGGGGTCATTGACGTTCTTCCCAACTCCATTTCGCGCGACATGCTTGGCCGCGAAGCCGTCAACGGTCTTTACGATTACTTCATTTCGAAGTATGGCAACGAGGACTCGCTCCGGTTCCAGCAGGCACGCAACAACTTTGTCAAGAGCATGGCCGCCTACTCGGTTATCTCGTTCCTCCTGCAGTTCAAGGACCGCCACAATGGCAACATCATGATCGACGATGCTGGTCACATCCTCCATATCGACTTTGGCTTCTGCTTCGACATTGCACCGGGCGGTATCAAGTTTGAGCGTGCACCCTTCAAGCTGACGTCCGAGATGCTTGCCGTGATGGGCGGCGGTGCGGATACACAGGCCTTCAAATGGTTCGAAGAACTGTGTGTCAAAGCGTTTTTGGCGTCTCGGCAGTACACAGAGAAGCTCTCGCAAATTGTTCTGCTCATGATGGACAGCGGGCTTCCGTGCTTCAAACCGGAGAGCGTCAAGCACTTCAAGGAGCGCTTTGTACTGGACAAGACGGAGCGTGAGGCGGCCGAGTTTATGAAGGGGCTTATTAAGAAGAGTTATGGCAGCTACTCCACTGGCATATATGACCAGTTTCAGTTGCTGACGAATGGTATTCCATACTGAGGGAGCTCAGCAGTAATAATTGCATATTCACTTGTTTGGGGGTGAGAGAATATCTTTGGCATAGTTTAGCTTCAGAGCTGGTGTGAGAGCCTCTTGTTGTATTCGCGCATGGACATTGTTAGTGATAGATATAATAAAGTGTGAAATTTTGATTCGTTTATACAAGGCATTCATCCAAGTGCAACCAACGGCAGTGCCTTTATCTGCTCGATCTTGGGCTTTATATACCGGGTATCTCTGAATAAGTCGGCGCGAAGATGGCCCGAAAGTATCCTTCTGGGCCAGCCCACGTTTATGTACTGTGAGTAAGGTCTGCATATACTCATCCACCAAGCTGTTGAAGGTCATCTGCCACACAAGATTGCCATTTTCTATCTCAGCTCAGGAAGATCCTTGTTGCTGCATGTGTGTGGGAAGGTTGTATGTTGCGTAGTCGACGTGAACAAACGCTCTGTCGACAATGGGGACCGACTCCAGAACGTACTGCAAACTCTCACTATATGATGACATTGTTTTAGCAGGTGAGAAGATCAACAAACCTGATGTGCGCGTATTTGATGAATGCAGCTTGTGCGGGAAGGAGAGAACACTTGAAGCTTACCTCAAATCATGGCTGTCTTTGAGTGGTGTACTTGCGTCGAGAACAATGTCGACCTCGACATTCAGCTTATCGCCAGCATGGTAGGCTTGTAACCCCTGGATTTGCTTGATGGTTTTTGCGAAGCGCATAGTCAGGTAGAGGACTTGGGTAGGTTAGGGCAGGTTAGCAGAGCATGGACGGTAGGGGGGGTTTGGGAGGAGGCAGATATGGTCTTACGAATGTTTCTCTGGTCTGCAGTAGCAGAAAAGCCTGACAGGTGGCGGATATGTTCGTATGATGTTTGAGACCAGTTATAGATGACGATAAAGGAGAGGATAAGACCGCCTAGGGCATCCAGCCACCATATCCTCGCATAGAAGCCCACTGTGTTCAGCCCAGAGGTTAGAAGAGTGCGGATGTCATCGCGGCGAGTGGAGTAACAAACCGATAGGAAAGGCAATAGACCCAGCGTTGAATATCACGTCTGTACTAGCATCTGCTGCACTGTTGTTTGCCCTCGTTAATGACTATCGCAAGGGAAACATGGTAGATGAAGAAATCAAGACACTTACAGGGCCTGCACGCTGGAGTTCTTCACCATGCGACACCACAGCCAGCAAAGGCCTTTTATTATAATGGTGCCGAACATAATTCCGATGGCAGCATTTCCTCTGAATTGGCGTTAGCCATCAAGCACCGACATAATAGAAGGCCAGACCAAAATTGCTGGGTTGACATACAGTTGGATGATTTCGTGATTGGGTGAAGCCAGACGTTGGATGGCTTCCAGCGCGACCTGGACGAATGAAGTGATCATGATAACAGAAAAGACAAGGACGCCTAGAGGCTCAAGCCTCCGCCTGCCGACGGGGTAGCGATACTGATCTTGCTGTCGAATAAGAACCGTGGTCACCCACACGATGACGGTCGAGATGAAGTCGAGAATGGCGTCCACCAAACTGGCCAGTACAGAGATCGATGGAACAGAGATGATGACAGCGATCTTTCCGGCTAGGAGAAAAACGTTGGCGGCAAAGTTTATGTAGATGGCCAAGGTGACGATTGGGGCATCGCTGTCAACCAAATCATCTTCAAGCCACGGGATTTCAGGCTTGGGACGCCCACCATTTTCGATATCATCGTCATCGTCATCCATAACAACCCCAGGGTTGTTTGAAAGCAAAGGTGTCGCCTCGGTCGATCGGTAGATGTCCTTAGGTGTCCGTTTAACCTTGCGCGCGGGCTCCTGTGAGCTAGTTGATGAACTTTCAGTGATGGTGGCGGGGATCTCGACGCCGCGAAAGGCCGATGCGGGCATGTTGTTGTACTCATTGAGCAGGTCATGAGGCAGAGACGAGTCGAGTAGCCGGTCAATGTACAGATACTGCTGGACCAAATAGTTAACACGCTCGTAGTATGCGCGCACATCCTTTTTCATGCCCGCCAACTCCTCTGGGGTTTTCCAGTACCGATCCCATCGATACCGAGGGTTGCTATTTCCGATAAGACGCATGCTGCGCATGTGAGAGCTGTTGAGGATAGCACTCATGCGGCGCTCGTCTCGCCTGTACACCTCATCCTCAACCGCCTCGGCTGCGCCCTCCTCTTCGTCGCGGCCAAAGGATAACGGATTTGCTAATGCCGCTGCAGGACGATTCCTAATCAGCGAAGCCAGCGCTCCGTGTCCCATCGGTGCAATGGGCGGTTCATCTTGAAGGAGAAGAAACGCAGAGCGCGGAAACATGGCGCGCGTCGCTGGTGGTGAACTCATGTTGATCACCCTGGTTGTGTGCTAATCTGGAAAGCTTCCTTTCTGCCAGAGAAAAAAACGCAAGAAGATCTGAGAAAGCGTCAGTAAACGATGGTCCACTACTAACGGCAACAGCCAAGTGGTAGGTTGTGAAAGGAATCCACTGGCAAACGGCGCGTTGAGCTTATCAACAGGCACGAATATATATCAAGGTGAAGCTTTTCATCAACTTGCTTCACCGTCAAGCGGTTATACACACCTGAATTCTGGATTTTCGGAATGAATGGGCTGGAGAATTTGGTTGATGCGAAACAGCGTACGGATACCAGTCCCTTTCTTCCCTAACAACCACTCTCCTCGAGTCAGCAACGCCGGTGACCTCCTCTTCCGCGAATCCTCGAGGTTAAAAGTAACTGCTCCCCAACCAGGGTAGGGTGGCAGCGAATGCCACCTCGAAAAGCTCCACCAAAGGTCCAAGCTAAAACGCCCCTGAACTCCAAAGTAACATGGTTGAAACAATAAACGGCAGACGTTGAAACCGACAAGAGCAGTTTGCTTTGGACATACACTATGAGATATCTACGAGGCATAACAAAAGCCACTGGATGGGAAGAAAGTCCACTTGTTGCTTGGTGCGTCACCAGCATTTACCCACCTTACGCCAGCCTGAGAATCTTGGCTCTCACTCACTCTGGTTTATCTGATCCTCTGATCCCGGATCCGGCAATAGTGGACCTCGTCTCTTCCAAATGAGGCAAAGAAAGGAGGAATCTGTCCAATTGCCACGTGCTAGAAGGTGAGGCCGAGAGCTGAGAACGGGACGGGGGTCTTCGGCGATCGTCCGCACCCCGGCAGCTGCGGGATGCGGCGTGATGTCATCGATCACGGAAAGGGAAAAGCCAGAACGGCAAGCTCCCTGATTGGTGTGAAAGGGCAGCCGATGCTACATCACTTGTGTACAGTCTAAGACTTGAAAGTTTGTTAGCTCGGGCGCTCGGACCAGCAAATTCAAACCCCCATAGAATTTACCTCAAAAAAGCTACAACGAAGCAGAAAATTAGATAAAATAGAAGTATTAAGGATCTCGAGCTCAATAACACCCTTTTTTTCTCGAAAAAAATGATGGTTGTTGAGGGAAGATAGATTCTTTTTGTGGGGCGGCTCCGCGCTAGCGAACTTTCAGGGATTGGAGTGTATGTGCTGTGCACAGTTTGGATGATGGTTTGTACACTAGGTGGTGTAGTGTAAATATAGTGTGGCCTTGAGTAGACGAATTGCACGCTAGGTAGCTATACGTTTACGAGATGTCTCATTCTGTTTCACATTATACTTGAACTGTACAATTTGATATAGGCTTGCTCGTCAGTCGTTTCTGGCTCTTCATACCCCAACTCAGATTGCGTAATCGCGCTGCATTCTGCCGCTGCGCAGCTGGCCGAAACTCTCGTCATCCAGGGCAGCCTTATTGATTTATCGGTGGCCGTAACTTCCCTACCTCAAAAAAGCATGAATAAGTACACCGCGAATGCTATGTGAGCTACCACAACAGCAAATCTCATCCTGAAGCTCGCGGAACCCTCACAATTCCGTATTCGCGCCACCGCCAATCCGTGGTCTTGATACCTTCATATTCGGAAGGCATGCAATGCAGAGTCATCTGTATACTCCCGGAGGGTCCTGGCAGTTCACACCTTACTGCAGCACGAGCGCACGGCATAGCACTCGGGAGGCATTGCTTAGAAATACTCGGGTTCTAACCTACCAATCCTGTCAAGTTTCTCGAACCAAACCTTGTGAAGCTTGAGAACTGAGTGAAGATCTGATACAGTGGATACGCCTCATTCTCCCTTGCCGCCGATACGTGGCGGACAAGCAGTTGCAGTTCGTTACGACTTGTTGCCATGGCGGCGGCACGGCTTCATGGCCGGCCACGAACCACAAAATTCTACAAGCTCTTGTGTCTCGGTGCCTTGTCATATGGTTTTGTTTTTGCTATCCCGAACCCTGTTGGGTAAGGCAAGGCTGAGCATTTCTCAGGAACACGGCGTGTCGCCTGGACAATAGCTGTCTACACTTGGAACTGCCCAAGACTTGGTCCCGGAGCTGTTTGAAACATACAGATTCCCACATGTCTTCGGACTCGGCGTTATCCGAGCAGCCACTCTGGCCTTCGTGTTCGTCTGGCACGACTCGCACCTGTTCGGGTTATGGCACTCTTAAAAGCCCAGAAAATGCTTCTGAAGGGTCAACTTAGCTGCTAATCCTGCCCAACACGCTCAACACATTCAGTAGAATATAACACATTAGACATACCAGTATAGGTCTTTGGCCACTCCGAGTCCCAGCAATGTTGTTTCCCCAGGCCTGTTATGAAATGTTCAGATGCTAGCTTTCAGACTATGACCGCCTCTGACGTGGAGCTCTTTTTAAGACCTGCGCCATGTCCGTCGCCACACGTCATCTCGGCCTCTTTGGGACAGGAAGCAACCGGTTGACAGAGCAATGATCGCCCCGGGAAACTGGAAAGTTGTCAGTCTGTTTATGTCTAACATCGGGCACTAAGAAGTAGTCGAGTTGATGGAAATATCAATCAGACGAATCTTTATACCTCCCAGATATCAGAAGCGGGAGCTGGTGGTTCCAAAAAGGCATCCGGGTAAAACCAACCAAACCCAATTCAGCGTTTCGTTCGAGAACATTGTGCCTGAAGAACCACTGGCTGGCACCCTGATGATGGCAGAGTGGGCCGTTTCCGAGTCTCGCCCCCCTTCCCCTTTAAATGTGGGGAAGCTCCATCTGTGCCCAATGCACACAGTATCACGTAGCTAACGCACATGCGGCACGGTCCTGTTTTGTTAGTCGTCTCGGTCCAGTTTGCGATGCAGAACACGACCCTCTGAAGCAAGATCCAAGGAGCTCGCGCGGCAAAGTAAGGCAGCGCGCCAGTTTATGGTCAGCGTCTGGAAATTTGATGTCTTCTCTGCGTAATATGGGGCATGTCCTCATGCTGTGGCTATGGAACAACCAGTCTTGTTGAATTGATTGTCTGAGTCTTCTGAAATTGCCAAGCCCTGCCCGCATCGGCCGTCGTCATGCCAGAACCTGGGTGCTTCACCCAGGTTCTACCTACTCAGTTTCTGTATGTATGTATAAAGTCCACTACTGTGTATAACAAGCGTTGTTGATGATTATCGCGATACAGGTCAAACTCTTCCTATGCTCCGAGGCTCCGTACAGCATGTCAGCAACAAACAAGCGGGTGGGTCGTGATCAGCAAAACAGCGCGATTCTCCCGATCTGGGCCGCCGGCTGAGCCATTGCTCGCTTCGGAACCCGAGGGCTTGTTGGTTGCACCTTTGAGCTACTCAAGGAGAGGATCCCTGCTCCAGCTTTTCGCGCTCTCAAGTTCCACTGAGCTGCTCACTTTTCACCCACGTTTTCGATGCTTCTTTTTCCTTTTGCTTTTCAAAGTGTCCGCCTGTGTGCGACACCAAGCATGCCCCCCACCCCGCTCAAAGGGGGATCAGGAGCACGCCAGAGGCGGCATGATCGGCGATAATATTCACTGTAGTGCCGGGTTAGTCTTCTCTTATTGACCGGTTCCCGGGAACGCTGCGGCACTCTCCCAGGAACAGGAACGCGTTGCTTGTATTTAGCGGCGACAACACGATCCCCAGCGATCCTTGGCGATCCAGTTGTATTGGCCTGGAGAGGTCGGCCGACTGGGCTCCGCCGTGCTCAGGTCGTCTTCCAGTCTCCATCCCCGTCCCGTCCCCCCTCACTCAGGTCTCCCCAACCTGGAAGTTTTCCGTGGAGTGATCTCCTGCCTGGCTCCCAGCCCGCCGCCCGCAGCCCGCATCGAACACGGACGGGCTTGCTGCGGGCACATTCCTTGAAAGGCATGCGTGTCTCGTTGCGGGGGGTACGGGTGACCTATCGAGGCTCGTAGTTTCTCGTCCCGGCTGTCGTGGCTTTGTTGTGTGTCTGTCGTCTTTTTTCTTTTTGATGCGTCCACGCTGGGCGTGGTGCTGTGATGTTGTGTGCCCCCGGGCAGCAAGCCGGGCAGCTCAGCAGGGGGTGGGAGGACAGAGACGAACAGGGGGTTCCCACCAACGAGAGCGCACTATTCTCACCATCGCCCTGGCGCTCGCTGGTAGCGCCTCCTAAAGCCTCCCCACTCCCCAACCCAGGTCCTACCTACCTGGGCTTTACAGCCCGTGCCGCTGCCAGCTGCCCTGTCCGGGCCATGCCATGCCATGCCATGCCATGGAAATAAAAATAATTCTCAAGCCAACCGCCCATTTTCTCCTCCTGATCCCATCCTGTCGTCTGGTTGCTGTCACTATCACTGTCGCTGTCGTCTCTGCTTTCTCCCAGTGCACCTTGCTGCTCTCGCGGATAACCCCTCTGAAGCATCGTGTGTCGTCAATCGCTTTCGCCCAGCAGTTCGCTCTCGTTGGTTCCATAATTATCTCTGCTCTCTCTATCTCTTCCTCACTGTTTACAAGATCCGCCTCTCTTTCGCTGCATCGCCTCGGAGTTTTCCAGCCCGTCCTGATCCGCCGGTTTTCTTTTTCGCAATCCTCTCCACAGCGCCGGTTCATAGCGTGGTTTTCCTCGCGTTATCGTGCATCGTTGCTTGTCATTTGTCATCGACACAAACGAGTCCGTCAGAGTTTGACCAGACGCCAATCTCTGCGTCGTCGGGTATATACAGAAAGCCGTCTGGCTGTCGTCCAATAATCCACCTAACTGTCAACAAGCTTGCAGCTTTGGCTGGCTCCTGATTCTGTAAGTCAAAACCTTCTTTTTTTTGCCCGCTTCTGAGCCTGCTCGCGACCTGGTCGAACCTGGTCGACAACATCCGCCTATCACCAGTTTGGCCAACTGCGGGGAGTGGTCTCTCCGTCCATCTGCCTCCGGCCGGCCATCCGCGAGAACGACGGGCGCCAGAAGAGCCCCCCCTATCCCCTCCGTTCAGTCTAAATCCTTCGAAGTGCTGGTCTGCAATTCGAGAGGAGGCACGAGAGGAATAGGATGGCACCGCCGGATGGCTGGAACTTGTGTCGTGCGAGCACGCCAGCCCAGCTTGTCTCAGCTGCTGCTCCCCGTCCGTCTGTTCGCCCGGCAGAGACCTACACCAGACTCTCGCGTCTTGTCCTCCTTGCCACTCGGCTGTCCGACGAAACAGATCAGCACTTGAGCGTCCATCTGGAAGCTCTGTCTCGGGCTTCTCGGGCCACAACAGGCTTATTCTCACTCCTGCAGCCAGTGTAACTGACCTTGTTTGCCCCATGATGCAGTCCGCCAGCGCCGCGTCTATCAGCCGAGTTACTGTCTGAGGAGAAACACGCGGCCACCGGCTTCTCGAGACACAGTCAAGTTCCCCGACAGCGCCCCTGAGCCTTGTCTCACCACCCGCCAGCCTCGTATTATCCGACGCACCTTCCCGAGTACACAAAGGGACCACAGCCCCTTCGGTCGGTTTTAACCCGGCGCAGCCATCGAGCACCTCGAACCCCCCACCCCATCCACTCCTCAACATATCTCTATATGCCTAGGTTTCCCGCCTTCGTCAAGCGGAAGTCAACCGCTGACAGTCTGGAAAATGTCACCGTGACGGGTCCGTCGTTTCGGGTGCTCGAACGTACCGAAGTCTCGGGCGTGAAGTCGTTTGACGGGGGTGTTAGATTGACGGGCAAGCCACACGCGATGCACAGGTCTACGGCATCCGAAATCACTGTTGACGACAACATATTCGCCGACCTAAAGTCCAACCGGTATGTCCTCAGCTGCCTGGGTGCACATGCGCCTTGCGAGACCAGGGGTTCCGCTTTTTTCATTTCCGATTGCTAATAGCTCGTAGTGGAAGCGGATCTTCCAATACCACCAAGACAAATTCGACTGACAACTCGTCCCGTCACAGCAATGCCTCCACAGCCCCTTCTTCTGCAGACATGGGCGGACAGGAAGATTGGAGAAACTCCAAAAAGCTGCATGCCGACATTCCAGTCCCTCCCATTCCGAAATCGTCTTCAGCCAATTTTCTCAAGGCGGCCGGTCGCACATTTTCATTTGGTGGGCAAAAGAAACCACTACCTCCAGCACCCGAAATGCAAGAGGAAAGACCATCCAGCCCGGTTGCTTCCGAAGTCCCGACGGCTCAGACGCCAGTTAACGGCCGATCGAGAGCGACCACCACTTCGACTGCCACTACCGTTACACCACCGAGGATCGACAATGACTTTAGTCTCGATTTGGGCGGCGACTTTGGCAAAATGATACTCGGGAGCGACAAGCGCGCGAGTCTAGCGACACTCAAGGATGAACAAAAGGGCAGGCAGGCGCTGGCCCCCCGCTCCCTCACCGCGTCCCGATTGAATCAGCCCTCTCCCCTTCAAATCGATATGACGACAAAAGTGGAGGCTTCGCCATACTCCTGGAACAGCCAGCACTCCAACGATCAACTAATCGCGCCGTCAAGCCCATCCCTCCCTAACACGGAGAACCAGCCTCCCCCAATGCCCCGACATGGGTCTCCGCTTGCGGAAAGGAAGCCAAGTGCTTCACCGGAAGCGGGCCCTAGGAAACCGTTGCTTGCACCGAAGACGCCAACTCCCGAGGAAGTCGATGGTGACGACGAGGAAGCGAGACTGCTGAGAGATTCTCTGTCCACTGTCAATAAATTCATGACTGGATCCGTCACCACCTCTCACGGCCCGTCGACATCAAGATACCGCAGGGACGAAGATGACGACAGTTTGTTCGACACGACCCATTCTTACTCTGCAAAATCTGCCGGCCGTTTCACAGCCAAGAAGGCTAGCCCGCATGTGAGCAACAAGGTCATGACCCCAGCCGAGTTTGAGAAGTATCGACAGGACAAGGAACGACAAGACAAGGAGCGGCAGCAAGAAACTGTTTCCAGCAAAGGAAAAGATGACGATGACGAGGACAACTATGAGGACGACGAGGACGATCTTGAAAGAGCGAAGCAGCAGACCAAACAGCGCCGGAAGCAAGAGGCGCATATGGCCGTATATCGGCAACAGATGATGAAGGTCACAGGTGAATCTGCAAATCTGCATTCTTCGCGACCAAGTCTGCAAATATCTTTCAGCACGCCCAATCTGCCCAACTTGGCCTCCGGTGCCAGTCCGGCGATGGCAAACTCATCAGACCCTTCGGACGAAGATGAGGAGGTCCCACTCGCGATTCTCGCTGCACATGGCTTCCCCAACAGAAACCGGCCGCCAACACGCTTGAGCACCATGGGTTCCAATCCAAACCTGCGCGCTTCCCAACAACCTAGCTTTCAACGGCCGGTTTCTGTTGTTGGAGATGCTGCTGGAGCTGGAGCCGGGACGTCCGGTCGTCTCCCTGCCTTTGCCAGGAATCTTCCCCAGGACCCCTTTCTTGGCGCGGGTCTCGTTCGCAACTCGGTCCGAGAGAGCTTCGCTCTCGGAGGAGGAGCTCCTGCTCCTGGAAACCCTACAGGCGCGATTCCTCCAGGTGGTCTGATCAACATTATCGCAAACGAAGAGCGTAACCGGGCCATGAGGCGCGGAAGCCCGCACATTGATGGCTCCGCATCAATGCCGGTGATGCCAGGAGCAGCCACATTCGATCCTATGACCGGCATGCCATCACATCTCGGGTATCAGAACCCACCCAACCCCCCGATGTTGACACCAGGCGACCAGGCGCAGATCCAGATGACGCAGCAAATGCAAACGTTTATGCAGATGCAAATGCAGTTTATGCAGATGATGGCAGGTCAAAATGGCAGTGCTCCCCCAACACCTAATGGCTACTTGACTGCGTCACAGTCCACCGGAAGCCTAGCCGCCATGGGAGGTATGCCCGGTGTGGGAGCTCTCCCACCAATGCCAGGCATGGGCGGGCCCCCTGAAATGCGCCGCTCGTTCCTAGGAAACGACTCGATGCTGGATCTGCCGACTGGCCGGGGAGGAGAGGCACAAATGCGCACGATGAGCATGGTTCAGCCAAGCTCTGCCTCGTGGATACAGCCCATGCAGCACGCTGGATTTGCCCCTTCGGTCATGATGCAGGGCGGCGGATACGCTCCATCGATCGCGCCCTCGGAACGCAGCAACATTGGCCTCCCCGGCCGATACCGTCCAGTTTCTCATGTTCCGGCACCACATGCCCCCGTCGCACCGGGCCATCTGCGAAAGTCAACCACCATGTCGGGAGCAATTGCACAGCCCACCATATCGGTAACCAAGTCTGGTAGTGGGTCGGATGATGATGATGAAGAGGGGTGGGCGGCAATGAAGGCAAAGCGCGAAAAGAAGCAGTCGTTGTGGAAGAGCAGGAAGTCGTCGATTGGCGGCGATTTGGGTGCGTTTATCAGTTGAACGCATCGCAAGTCACACGGGAACTAATACTAGTATGCACATGTGGAAGGGTCTGGTCGGGCCAGAGGGCTGTCCTCTGTTCGCCGTCGCTTTTGCATATGTTGGATAAACAAAGCGGTCACATTGTATATTCATTTCATTACCTAGCTACCTTTGGTGTTTACGGAGGGTGTCTCCAGGGGATGGTGATTGATTAGTGGAAGCAGAAGTGGTGTTCTGGAGCCCTTCTTATGGGAGGTTGAAGGACCGTCTCTTCAAGCGGTTCACGATAGACATAGCACTTCATTGCTCTAATTCAGTAATACGAAAAGCATTGTTTTTTTCCCGGGCTCCAGAAAACCGTTCGCCATGTACTTCTTTCTGGTCTATTCAATAACGCCGGCGGCCCAACTTTTGCGCTTCACGCTCATTTCCACAGCGGCAAGTCCCCAATCCTCGCCATGATTGTGGCTCCCTGGAATGATGCCAGCGCGTGCCTTGGCTTGTTCGTCGTTCAAGACAGTCAACACACCGAAAATGACGGGCACGCCTGTGTCGAGGGACACGCGCATCAAACCATGCGATACACTCTCGGCAATATATTCAAAATGCATGGTCTCCCCCTTGATCAACACGCCTATGGCAATGATGGCATCAAAGGGCCCCGTCGAGACCGAGCCTCCCGCAGTAGAAAGGGAAGCCAGGTCGGCCGTCGAACTTCCTAGCAAATCACCTGCCGAGCTCCCAGCGCCAGCGGAGGACGATTGCACTTGCGAAGCTGCATAGAGACTGTTGTATTCATTCCCCGTTAGCATGGGGAAATAGTCAGTACATGGCCACTTGGGTTGCAAATTCTCAAGCATCTATGGCACTTCCGCCAAAGATATTGGCCTGGAAGTGATTGGAGCCCGGCGCTTGAGCAAGAGGATTCCTCGAAAAGGCGACGGGGCAATCAAAGAGAAGGCAGACGCACCGCTGAACAGCAATTGGCAGCTCCCACGCGCCTGGGACCGTCTGCACCACGATATTTGACTCTTTGACACCCGCTTCCAACAGCTTGTCTTTTGCGCCCTGGACGAGGGGCTCGATTATACTGTCGTTCCAGCGAGCGTGGACAATGCCGATGCGAAGATTGCTGCCATCGTGGAACTGCGGGGCTGGGCCTTTCGTGTGCATGTTGTCGGAGATGTGAGGTATCCTAGCGTCAGGTTATATTCGAAAGCTCTGGGAAGTTGTCGAGTATCGAGGGGTGGAAGTCAAATGACACTATCTTCAACGCTGCTGGAGCTTCCGGAAGGGGTTGAATAAATGAGGGGCAGCCTGCATTCGAGCCCCTGAGGGGACCCGCTGACGTTTGCATGTGTGGGGCATCCCTTTCTGCTGTCTGCCGCTCGGCAATTCCCCTGGCAAGCTTGGTGACACCAGGGATAATTAGTCAGAAGTTCAGCCACAGGTATGATTGGTTGCGTATTGCTACTTACCTGTTTACTTCCTTCCTAATCTGTCAACTTACACGTCAAACCACACTGCATTCGAAGCATAAAGCACTAAACACAATTCGACTTTTGCGAAGGGGTTTTATTACTCTGTGAGAGACATGTTGAGTGCTGTGGGCTCTGACTGAGGCTGATCCAGCATCAGATGAATCATTGAACACCAGCAAGCACAATCCACAGGCCTCAGCAATACTACTAAGTGATAAAATCTTACCTTTCAGACAGACTTTCATCGAGCTTCTAGGAGAATCGCAGTGTGTCTTTAGAAAGCATGGAAATCCTCGTCGAATGCATACCACTCTGGTGGGACCCCCAGCACAGTACGCAACGCGATGGTTGTGCCTTCCTTCTCAGCAACTTATCCATATGCTCTTTCTGCTTTTGAGTTGCACGTGTACATAAGGTATCCAGGTACGTAAGACTGCCTCACACAAAAAAAAAATTACCATACAATTGAAAAAAACCATCATTTCCAGTGCTAGCTACCCGTACCTACGGGCACTGATTCTTCCTCCCATAGATTTGTCATTCTTATTTATAATCATCTTCCGATTTGTACACTATACGGCAATGATCCGCTTGTTTCCTTAGCAAGTATGCCGATTACACCGCTCCCGATTGATACCTCTCGGCGGATTGGCTCAAGTCTGAACATTACCTCAGCCGCAATAGTCCTGAAGGAGCTTGTGGACAATGCCCTGGACTCGGGGGCACAGTGGGTACATATCAACGTCTCACCAAACACCGTAGACAAGATAGAGGTCAAGGATAATGGAAGCGGCATACCCTCCGTTGACTTCGACGCCCTTGGTCGTCCTTCACATACAAGCAAGCTCAACTCCTTCGAAGCCCTCGACAAGATTGGCGGCAGGTCTCTTGGATTCCGCGGGACAGCCTTAGCCAGTATTAACAATCTAGCAAACGTTCAAGTGGTCACACGGGCAGGGGATGAAACCCCTCAAATTGTTCGGCTTGCCTGCAAAGGCGGAGTCGAATTTCAGAGTGTCCATGCTGCTGAGCAAGGCACCATAGTCACGGTCACAAATGTCTTCTCCAACTATCCAGTCCGGGAGCGAATCGCCAAAAAGCCTGCGCAAATCTTGAGAACCCTCAACAAAATGAGGGAGCTGGTTCAAGCTTACGCACTCGCCAGACACCCTCTTAGGATACACTTTAGCGTCCTTCAAAACCCCAACCAATCTCTGAAAATATCTCCCCGTCCAGAAAAGGACATCATGGAAACAGTTGTTCAAATTTTCGGTGTCCAGAAGGCATCCCAGTGCTTTTTTCGAATGTGGCCATATGGAGTGGATCCCAATACAGTTCTCTCGGAGAAAGATAGTGGTAGGCGACACCTGTTTGAGGCGATTCTCATGAGACCAGACGCCGATTACGATAGGCTTCCAAGGGGGGTCTTCTTCTCTGTTGACTCTCGTCCTATTTCACCCACCAGGGGGACCGGGAGAAAACTGGCGGCTGCCTTCAGAGAGTGCCTGAAGAAGTCCGGTTGTCCCTTGGCTTCAAAAGGTGTGCCGAAGGATATCTTCATCCGTGTGAATATTCGTTGTGCCGTGGGATGGTATGATGTCAACATAGAGCCAGCAAAGGAAGACGTGCTATTTCTTCAAGAAGACCGATTAATTGCCGACTTTGAGACATTTCTCAGAACCGTGTACCCTGTTGTTTCGGATGACCCGAAGCAACCAGTAACAGGGGAGGAAGGAGAGAAAGATGGCGATGGGGTAAAAGAGCTGCAGACCGATCAAGGCTTGGATCACAGGCCTGATGTACAAGAAGAGCACCACCCAGCGGGACCTAACAGCTCACACGCTGCAGGCCACGACACAAAACATGTGGAGACCGATATACATTCGGTACAGCCAGAACGAGGCGGAGGGCCCGCTAATGACGAAGTGAGTATCTCAGATTATCATGACCAACATGAGCTTTCTCTAGTTAGAGCTGAATTAATTCCCTAAGAACTTTACTAACAAACTGTGAGGGGCCTACCAGTGTTTGGACGGTCGATATGTCAGCAACGGTGGACGAATTTAGTGATGAGGACAGCGCCGAAGACCAGTATCAACCAACTTTATCAGTCCGTTCTACAGCGAGGAAAGACAGTAATGATGCCATCTACAAACCCGAACCAAGCGGACAGAATGCCGAGCTCCCACATGTCCGCAGACATGAAGCCATGGCAGAGCTCAATCCCTGGTCTATTGCAGCTATGGGAAGCCTCAAGCGGCGTCCTCCTGCCCGCTTGAACATCAACCAGCTCAACGACCAACAGCCAACCCCTTCCAGCACATCCCCAGGTGTGGGTGCTATGGAAATGCCAGGCCAGGGTCTGCCGTCTCGGCGGCCACTCCCTACAGCGAGGCCGAATTCGAGATTCAAGCTTCCAATCTCGCGGTTGACACCATCACCATCCAATGAGCGAAACCAGTTGGACTCACCTTTAACAGGGCGGAACCACTTTACTGTGAGTCCTTTAGTGCATGGACAACCTCAGTTATCACACCGCATCCTTCCATCAGGGCCGAAAGCTCTTGGAAGGCGGGAAGTACAGAGCAATTCGGCAGACACGACTCGCAGACAAAACGTGCCCACTGGGGAGGTGTCATTACCAGCACACACAGTAGACGCTGCTCTGTCAGAGGATATCGAAAATGCAAGGCAGCGGCGGAGGCAGCAAGATGACAGGCCGTTTCGAAAGATTGCGAACGCCAACATTATGTCTGGACTTGGCGGTCCTGAGGAGGAAGATACCGATAGTTCAGATCCGACCACAGAACTGAGTAGCTCGCAGTATACAGACTCGGACAGTGAGACCGAGTTACCTTTGTTCAAAACCCATATCCGAGCGCAGCAGCACAGTAATGGTAGCAATATCAACAATCAGATTACAAAGCAATACCCTATTCAGAAGAAAGTCAATGGCAGTTTGACCCACACCGCACTCCCGCTCAGCAGAAACAATAACACCGCTGAAAACCGCAATGGTGCCCCGATAGGGCCGATGACACAATTGGCGTCCCTTGCGCAGCAAAGACTTCGTATGGCGATCGCTAAAACGACACCCACCATAGGGTCAGGAACTAGGGCTCAGGTAAAATGGAAGCAAGACGGCCTTGACTACAGATTGTCCAACCCTCGCAGCATCTCATGGTCTGAACGGAACACGACACATTGTCATGATGATGATAGGAGGGAAGAGGAGACCCTTTGGATCAGAAGCGCGCATTTCGCAGCTCCCAATCATGACACTGATAGGGGTCCACAGAGGAGAAGAGCGATTGACCCCAGTCAGAACACGAGGAGTCGGCTGCCGTTGAAAACTTCCGGAAACGATACACGAGCGCTCCGAATTACCATCAGCACTCTCGAGCCTACTCCTTTCCAGCCAGTAGGTAAACAGAAGGGTGCAGGCCTCGGCGGCGAAAGTCACCCACCAACTGTATCACAAAGCTTGCGGCGGCCATTCTCGGAATGGGACACAGCCACATTGGCGCAACTGAAGAAACTATTGAGAAAACTTGCACCGGCAACAGAGTGGACGCTTCATCCGAAGGACCCTGAAGAGCGCAAAGAGATGAAAGAGATCGGCACGCGGTGGGTGAAGGATATGGGGTTCGACTTGTAATTTCGATGTATCTGCAGAAGTGGTGTGAAATCGTTCCCTATATCTTTTGCCGGTATAAACAAAGGGCACTTAACTATGTAATACGAGGCGGAAAGATAGGCTTGCTAGCATTGATTTGGTTCTCTACGCTGCGACGTCCATTCCTGGACAGGATTGGCTTACGAAAATTGAGATGGCGAACGCTGTAGGAAAATATCTACCAGGCGTGTGTGTGCTCCCGCGAAGAGTAGACATAAGTAGAGATATTTATAGACGACTTGATTTAAGATTGAGTCGACAGACAAGAACACATGTGCTACCTGGCCAGACTGCAAATAAATGTTTTCAGGGGGCAAGGATAACCCTAACCCTCCAAGGTCAGTTAGAAATCTGCTTAGAAGGGGCTCGATTCTCTCAAGTGCTAGCCAACCCACCAGAAATCTGGGTTCCCATGAGCCTTTGATCCGTTAAGAAAAACGCATGCTCGGAATGGTTGGTTATGGTCATATGTAATATAAGTGTGTAACTTTGTTACGAGACAAAGCGCCGCTCGTCCTGCTTCTCGAGTTGCCTGCTTCCCACCGCAAGTGTGACAGCACACACAGCGGGATGGCTCTCAATTAGAGGCTGGACGCAAGGTTTCCGAAGAGGAAGATGGATATAACAAACATTTTAATAGCAGGGTCACTATCAAGGCCACCACGGCCGCTTCGCTGATCCATCATCCACTGACCTCGTGTTGGCAAGTTGGCAAGACGCCGTAGCATTGAGCACAAATCGAAACGTCATATCCGTACATTGGCATTTGGTTACTACCAGGAATTAGCAGCAATAAGCTAGAGCTTTGGAAGGAGATCTTTTAAGACCTGTCAAACTCTTCTCACTCTAAGCAGCTCCGTGTCTTCACGTCATCGAGGCCAAGGTCTCGATGGTAAGCGCACAGGCCAGGAACCGCCGATTGGCACATGGGGGGCTAACCAAACAGAGCCGCTGGGCGTTAGGTCCCCAGCACTGCCTCCTCCAAACTCCAAAGCGCTACATTGGTGTGGGGACACCGCCCCGAACGTCTTCCACACCCGCGTCCTTCCTGTCCAAGCTGATCCTCGTTATCTCGTTGCTCCTTTCTTTTCAGACTCAAAAGGTTAGGTTGCCGACGACAACATCGAACCGCAGCAAACCGTGCCCCCGCCCTGAGACCCGAGCCTCGAAAGACAGGCACTGGCCGAATTGGGACCGCAAGACAACGTGCATTCCAAGATGCATAGCACATAGCCCGTTGCCGTTGCGCCGTTACCACATCACCGTTGCTTCCGATAGACCCATCTTTCTCGACAACGCAAGACGGCCGGCAATTCCTTCGAGTCGGTTGAACGCCGCCCCTGACGCTGCCAGCAGCACCGCAGTTGTTGCGCTAAACATGCGAGGAGTTGATCCTTCCGACTTCCCAGTCATACTCACGCCCTTCTCCGATCTCGAGTCACCGTCTGAGCGCCGTGGTGTCCAAGCCCACGGTTATCATGATCGGCGCCGGCATTTGGCCGATGTGTTGCCCGTATCTTCGTTCGCCGTCATGACGGGCCCAAGCCCTTCGCCTGACGCCTTTTCGTCCGATGTTGCTGGCGAGAAAACACACAACACCTGTGTCCATTCCCGGCCGTCCGAGCCCCAACCCATACGTCTTACCGCTGTGCTGCTGCTCCTGTTGAGCCCCTTCTACCGTCCGGTTGCCGCCGCCTCCGTGCAGTTCGAGAATTGCATACCGGATACCCACAGAAACAGTGTGCCGCCAAAGCTTCAGTGGGAACCCAAACACGTCGATGCCTCCTTTGAAGCAGTTGATAGGCACACGCTTCGGGTCACGGTGTGGGGGAACATGACGGGTTCATATACAGCTGTACCGTTGCCGCCCGCAGATAGTCCGGACTGGAATGACCCGAACAAAACCGACGGCAAGCTTCTGGAGTTGCCCGACCCCAATGTCCCACAGCCAAAGTTCACCACCTTGAGAAGCAAGATTGACGTCTTGACGTATGAGCCGTGGTCGGAGCAGACTAACTTCTGCAACCAGTCGTTGAGTAACGCACGATGTCCTCTTGGGCCCAGTTTTGGCTTGAATGAGACTGACTTTGGGTAAGTTGTCGTGGATATTCGCACGCAAAAAGCCTGCCCTTCAATCCGCAGAGCTTAAGGCGCCGGCTATGGGTGTTGAATGCTGACAGAGCCCATCTAGTTTGCTGAAGGACAAACTGCCGTTTGTAACAATTAGCAATGACTTTTACTCGTCTTATGCTTTTGGATCATTTTCAACATCCTTCAAGATCCTTTACGGAGATCATGGAGAACAAATCACCTGCGTGACGGCAACTGTGACACCGGACTTAGGAGGCCTTGCTTGGATGCTCAAGTTCCTGCCCCTGGCAGTGTTGGTTTTGGTGGGCGCAGCTACGATATTCGCGGCAATTTTCAGCCCATGGGGAACCAGTGATGTCTTTCACTGGAGCTCCAACTATGGTCGCGACCCCGACCTGCTCCGACTCGTCACCCCTGGATTTGGAGATTGTCTCCAGTACATTCAATTCATCGTCCTCACTGGCGGCTTGACACTAAATTACCCCGGATTTTACCAACCTATCGTCAGTCAAGCAGCGTGGTCCGCGCTCATGTTCAACCAGAGCTTCGTTACGAAGGACCCCGGGTGGATGAGCATCCAGGACGGCATCTATGTCACAGATGGCGCTTATGGCTTGCAGCGTCTTGCTCAACTGGCCGGGATGACCAACCCTGAGGATATTTGGGCCAGCACGATAATATGGGTACTGGTTACCATCGCCGCCATGATTGTGCTGGTCCAAGCTGGCTTCATTGCCCAGTGGCTGTATCGATATTTTCAAAAGGTCTCAGAAGAGGATTTGCGCGCCAAGAACATACCCTTTACTCTTGGCAATGTGGTGAGGATTGTCCTCAACTACTTCCTGATGCCGATTGTCGCTTTGTCGACCTTTCAGCTCGTCATTGCTGGCGAATCACCGGTCTACACCGTGGTGCTGGCCGTTTTGGCTCTGATTTTAATCATCGGGTTTGCGGGTTGGCTACTCTTTCTTGTTGCCAGGACTAAACCGCGAGCTTTCCTGTTCGACGACCTCCCGACGCTTCTCTTATATGGTCCGCTGTACAACACATACTCGGACGAGGCCGCCGCATTCACCATGATTCCTGTGCTGTTAACAGTGGTCCGTGGCATAGCGGTGGGAGCTGTGCAGCCTGCGGGGGTCGCCCAAGTTGTCATTCTTGCTATCTGCGAGGTGATACAAATCCTTACGCTACATGCCTTCCGGCCGTTTCATTCGGCGACATCTATGAACGCCTACCATACGTTGTTCTCCGCGCTCCGCCTTGTCACAGTGCTCCTGATGGTGGTATTTGTTCCATCACTTGGTGTGGACGAAGGCCGAAAAGGCTGGATTGGCTATGCAATCCTCATCACTCACGCCGGCGTTCTTGTGCTTGGTTTTCTTTTAAACGCAGTGCAAACCATTGTCGAGGTCGTCGCCCGTATGCTTGGGGCTGGTGGCGACGATATTCGGGGACAGTCAAGAGGTGGACTGTCCAAAATCTTTGGTATGAGGCAGCTTTCTCGCCGCATGTCTCGCCGTGAAAACGGCCCATCTCGACAAAGCCAGCTTTCGAGCTCTGCCATGTTGGATGTCGACGAAGCATCGAAATCTGGCTACATCATGCCCGGAGGGCGCGTTCGAAGTGAGTCAGCGGGGAGTATGGGTGTCATGATGCATCATCGACATAGAAGCTCGTCCGGACTGGACACGCTCAGCTTCGATGGCCCGGCGCGCCCGCTGGAGAGCATTGCTGGCTCTTATACTCCCACAACACCGGGAGAAGCCAGCAACTTTTCTTTCTTGCCATCTCCCGGACACCCGGCTAGGCCTCAGGGTTCCAGGACTGTGCAGGCCCCTGATCCTTATTATCGCCCCCCGAGACAACGGCGCCCTACTATTGAAACGACCTATTCGCCCACTACCAAGGTCGGAGGGTCGTGGACCAGCGGCGAGTGGGCTCAGAAACGTCTCAGCGAGCCTGGGACGGCGCCACTCAACGACCCTGTGGAGATTGGCACTCAAATATCAAGAGATGCTACACCTGCGCCATATGCGGTCCCTTTTGCCCACAGCAGAACGGATTATTCGATGCGTGAGGCGGACTTTTACTACGGAGTCAGGGGGCAGAGGCTGAACTCAGATGCGCCAAGTCGCAAGCTGAGAACTGGACCCGCCGATCCAACTAAACCAATGGCTTCTGCTGCGGGCTGGTTTAGAAACATTTTCGGCCCCAAGGGCAAAGACAAGGGGAAGGGCTTCGAGGTGGTCAGAAGTTCACGGATGCCACCTGCCATGCAGGCTCTGAATGGAGGCTTTGAAGACGACCGAGCGCCCCAAGGGATCCCAGTAGCCATGGGCGTCTTACGAAACGGTCCGATTGATTCTGACGACGAGGATGGGACTCGGTCGAAGAAAGGCGCTTGCTCAACCCGCGCAGCCGCGCCAGAACAGGAACCCCTAAATGGCCAAGGAAGCCACCAGGACGATGACCTCGATGACTTGGGTGTTGCCACACTTCCCGAGGCGTCACCCTCAGCACCTGGTGTAGATGTGGACCTAACCCCTGGCTCTCCCACAGCGGTGCCAAGATTGGGCCCAAATGATTCCTTGCGCATTGGGGTTCCGACCGTTCCAAGAAGGAGCTCGAAACGGAACTCTAACCCTCAGGTTCAGCTGCCACAGTTATTGTTACCAGCCGAAGCAGGCCGGTCTAGCAATCTTACCCCCTCTGCGGCGACATCTTCGCGTCTCCCGTTCGAACGGACACCTTCGCAGAAAAGACTGTCTGGGTCCTCAGCCGGGCTTACTGAGGACTTCAGTCAGGTCGGTCTGAACGATCGGTCGGGTAGTAGCGAGGAAAGGCCTGCCGGGTACGGATTTGTTGCTCAAGGCAGCATCAACAGAGTCGACCGCGAGGTTGATCTTTTGGGTACCTCAGCGGAGGTCATCGACGAAAGGCGGTAAAAATCGGGCAGCCATGGTTCTTGATCCGTTAGTTTGTTTTTCACTCATTTTTCCTGGACTCATTTACACTCTTTCGAGGACGTATACATGTATGGCGGGGTGTTGCCTAATACAAGAGTCTGGGTCACAAGCGGGATTGTCTTGAAAGGTCGGTGCCCCGGTTTGTATACATCACAGCGGGTAGGTTCTGGTTAGGCGGTATGGATATCTAAGGTTCTGAGGTTTCTAAAAAGGGTTTATAATATTTTGTATTTTAGCAATGGCGCACAAAATGGGTATAGTCGAAAGCAACGGTCTTTTGTTGACGATCAGCACCTTTTTTTTTCTTTCCTTTTCTTATCTCCTTTTTTTTCGAAGATGTCTAGGTTCTTGGTGGTCTTTAGTGCCTTTGGGAGCACCCTGTATCGAATAGCTAGCTATTGACTCTATTTCCAGCGATGTCATACACAAAATTCTCTCTGGCTGAGGATAGTCTATCATTTTTCCTCATCCCTTCGTAAGAGGCATTGTCAAAATATCTATGAGAAAGCTGCCATTGCTCTCTCGCCTCTTCTTTATGGCCCCACACAATTGTCCATAATAAACACAGTTCACCGTCAAGGCAGTCACGCCGCTCGCAAACTATCCCATACCACCCATTCATAATGCGTTAGAAACCATTCATGAAATTGAGCCCTGCCACGCCAGCTGCCACAGCACCGATAACACCAACAGCTGCAGCAGTCGGTCTTGGGGCAGCATTGCCGGACCCAAAGTAGAAGCCATTCGCAGTAGTTCCCTCCATAGTACACATGCTGGGTTCAAGGCCATTGCATGCCACGCTGGACAGGCTGTTACCTGTAAAACTGAGTAAGTCAACTGAACAACCAAAACACAGATCTCGTTTCCACTCGGCGCAGATGTTCTCGAGTGGAGAAGGGGGCTCATGCTTACATATGCTGGTCGCCCGTGCAGGATCATATGTTACTCCAGCCGCCGCCGTCACAGTAGTACCGCCCCCACCCGGAACAGCAATCGTGACTGCGTATCCTATGCCACCGGCCCGGCCCTGGAGTTGCGATTGGCACGCCTCATGGTTGGCGTCGCACTGTCTGGCGGCAGCTGAGCAGTGTTCTCGATTGGCAAAGTATGTAGCGACGTAAGGGAACGAAAAGAAGCTGTTCGGTACGTAGGAGACGGCGGTCGTGGCGGCCGGGACGGGAGTGACGAAACTTGCGGGTGCGGTACCGGTACATGTAGCGCTGATACGGAGAAGGAGAAAAAGAGGCTCGCTCGTCAGTTACAGCTGCTCTTGACGTGGTCATCCCATATGGAATGTCTTATCTCACCCAGCTGGGCAGCATGCCGGCTCGTTGTTGGCGTCCAAGCCACATGTTTGTCCATTTTGACAGCAGACGCCGTTGAATGCAGGGCCTTGGTTCGCGCAGCTGTAAAAGTTAGACAGACATCCTTGCTGCCGCTTTGCGACAATGGCGGCAGTCTCAACAGGCTGGAATGGCTGCAGGTTGGCGCAGACTGAAGACGCTGCTGTTAAGGTCAGCAGTAGCGTGCTCCAGGGCACTGTGAAGGTAGCGGACCGTCTAGACTTCATGCTTGGGTTGGATGTGGTGATGACCCCTTGCGCCGGTGGCCGATCGCCGAGAGGGAATGAGGTCTTCTGTTCCGTGTAATGAGCCGTCGCGAAGCAACGGTGGGGGTATCACGAGAGTTGACGAATATTAAATGGATTCACTCAACAGACTGAATCGGTAGGCAGGGCAGATGTACGGCATCAATTAACGCTGCATATGTGGCTGGTATGGTCGATACATGAATACAAGAATAATTACAAGATTGCTTGGTGCCAGTGCTATGAGCTCTTTTTGGCAGCAATAGATGGCTGGGCGGTGAAAACCATGTGCGCAGCCCAGCTCGGCGGCACTGCGAAGGAGTTGTGGGAAGGCTGCGCCGACCAACCAAAGACTCACATCTACGATTGTGATGTCATATTGATTGCTGGCACAGCAACACGAGTGTGCGCCGATAAGGAACCCTGGTCTGTTGGGTTTTGGCGGGGTAATCCCTCGTTTCCTGCCACACGAGAGATATCGCGGGGCATCTCGGAGGGCATTTGAAAAACAGTTACAGAGTAATTGCCCGCCTACGTCCCTCGCAAGTGCCCGAGAATGGCACGCAAACGGAGTAGGGCCCTCGGCTCAGGGGGCTTCTCCCCGGGCTTGATCTCCTCCATTCTCTTGATCTCGGCACGGGCATCATCAACGAGCGCATTGAGATCACCCCAAACCTCGTCCTGATAGTCTGTCAGCACCCGCGACCACTGGTCAAGCCATGTTTGCCAGGCCTCCTCGGTATTTTCTGCCCCGAGGTGCGAGTATAGTTCAGTGTTGACGCCCACGTTGGTGCCCGCTTGCAGGTATTCGGGGATAAAGTTGAGAACATTGTCCCACGGAACAGCCGCCGGGGGCCGGTCTACATCTTCGCCAAAAAGAGCCTTTCGTAGATTTGTTAGGTCTGTGTGCGAAATGGGCTCGCCTGGAAGAATGTCCACCTCTGGGTCGTTGTGTCCAGACAGCAAGGCTACCACGTCGGCACCATCGTTTGCCATCTGTTCCTTCACAGACTGAGACGGCTCCCACACTGATGCCACAGTCGTTGAGGTTGAAGATGTCGAGACAGCCGAATGCCCAGCTCCCTCTACATCGACGGGCTCCGATAGCATTGGAACATCATCGCTGTCCAAGAATGCAGCGAACGAGGCCTCTTCCTGCGCGATATGCGCCTCGGTATGCCCTGGCCTCATAGTCTCGCCAGCCGAGGTGTTCACCTGCACTTGAACAGAACTATCACCAACCCTTGCCAACGCTTGTCCCACTCGTGACGTTTCGCCTTTTTCACTTCCGCCAGGACCAGCCTCTGGGGGCCCCGACATTAGGAACGACGGCAATGAGGCGGCTGACTGAGCAATCCGCGAGAAGGTTGACCCTGTAGCTTGACTTTGATGGCTGCTGCTCTCAACAGGTGCATCCTGACTGTGTCCGGTATCTCGTTCTTTACCCTTCCCCTTCTGCCCTTTGGGATCGCCGCCCTGTCCCGTTGGCTGATGTCCCATACTGGATGCTGTAATTGGCGAGTTGGTATAATTAACTGTTGCAGGCGCGGCTTATAAATGGCTGTGTCCAATAGGAGTCGTAAGGAGCTAATAGCTCAGCTTCAAGTCGCATCAACGAGCACCTTCCACGTTGCTGACAACAAAAGGCTCTGTTGGCATGTGATTTGGCGGTTGACACGAGTCGTCTGCTCCTTGTGCTACTGACCAAACCGAGCCTGGCCTGACTGGTTTAGCCAACTCAAAGCAATTCAACCTCTATGTCCAAGCCGGCATTACAATAATGTCGTGGCGAGTTGGAATTGTGAGCCGCAGGCTGTGCCTTGGGAGGGGAGGGGTGTCGTGTGTGTGCCGAGTGTATGGTGGGTGTGAGATCTGGAGTCTGACGGGATTCGAAGCAAACATTGGGTCCTGATGCACTCAGTGGCTTTTGAACATGAGAAGGGACCGCGTGTCGAGCCACAAGAGTGTGCCCAAGCAGGGTGGGGTTTGGTCCGGGCAGTTTAAAGAGTGTTGCAAATACAGAAGAGGTGATTCTCAAGTGCACTCTGCCCTGGCAGGGCACCCTCCACCAAAAAGGCCCGACGCAGACTGGGCAGCATTCTTTAGGCCTCCACTTGCACTGTCTAGGCTAGGCCCAGGCCACGCAGGGCTACGAGAGATAGTGTGTAAAAGAAGAGCCGGCACGGTTTCGCACTGTGTGCTGGATGCTTTCGGGGGCCCATTCTAGGTCAGTTTGGCCGATTTGGGTGCACCCACCGCCAAAGGTCATTGCGCCAACACCGACTCCCCGTCATTGACCTGCTTCCAACATCTCCATCTCCCCCAAAGCTTTTTCGACAGCAGTTACCCACGGTCGGTGTGTCCCAGCTCCAGACGCGCACCCCCCGCACTTGCCTTGCACCTTCAGTTGAATCCTGCCCTGGATCCGCAGATCAGTCTTTTTTCTCACCCCTCATCTTTATCGCTGCCCACGTCCGGGCGGCACAGCAGCAGAGCGCTCGCAGCACACCTCCCCCGCGCCCGTCACCCAAGACTCGTACAGCAAGTCCCGGCCGTTTGAGCCTCCCACCCGCCGGCATCCCAGCTTACCCAGCACTCAGACTTCTCGCCTGATCGCCTCACATCGTGCGTGCTCGCTTCTGTCCATCTCCCGGGCCTTCGGTACACTTCTCGACCTGAACCCCGCCCGACATCGCGTGTTCGCCCACGTCTTTGGTCCATCATTCCCCTGGACCTTGGCTGCCCGTCATCATCGGCCCCAGCTGCCCGACTCTTCTTGATACCGCTTAGTGGCAGAGCGGGATTCCCCTCGGCCCCCGACTCCAGGTTGCGAAGATGGTAGACACAGAAACGAACGTACCGACATGGAAGTTCACCCAGTAAGTATCCTCCGCCGCTTCCCCGCTCCCCTTTGGTCGGATTGGCGATGCCGCTCTTGAGCCCCGTGATATGCGTTGGCGTCCTGCCTGAGGTCCGTCGTCACGTTCTTGTATGTAGACTAACCTTCCTGTGTACAGGTGCTTCGGCGACAAGGGAGATGTTGAGGACATCACCGAAGGTACGGCACACGAAACCCCCCGAGGTATCTTGGTGCTTCTATAGCATATACTTTTCTTCTCTCGCTGCTCAAAGCTGTTGCTCGAGCTTTGGCTGACCCAACTTTCAACAGCTGATATCATCTCCACGGTTGAATTCGACCATACCGGCAATTACTTGGCTACTGGCGACAAGGGTGGTAGAGTTGTGCTCTTTGAGCGTAATGAGACGGTCAGTTTGGGGATCTCGATGACCCGTGCCCCGCCGCCGGCTAGCCCTTACTTACACGACGTGGCAGAAAAAAACGTGCGAATACAAGTTCCATACAGAGTTCCAGTCTCATGAGCCTGAGTTTGATTACCTCAAGTCGCTGGAGATTGAGGAGAAGATCAACAAAATCAAGTGGTGCCGACGACAGAATGCCTCACACTATCTACTCTCGACCAATGATAAGACGATCAAGCTATGGAAGGTGTTCGAAAAGTCACTCAAGGTTGTAGCTGAAAACAATCTCTCGCACGATGCCACCCCGGCAAACATCGCTGGAGGAGGTGGTGCGCCTCGCCCCCTTCCCAATACCCAGTTTCGCTCCGCCAGTGACTTGAAGCTCCCGAGACTTACCCACCACGACACGGTTGTGGCAGCTGTGCCCCGGCGGACATATGCCAACGCCCATGCGTACCACATCAACAGCATCTCGGTTAACAGTGATGGGGAAACATTCATCAGCAGCGACGATCTGCGCATCAACCTCTGGAACTTGAACATTCAAGATCAGAGCTTCAACATTGTCGACATCAAGCCTGCCAACATGGAGGAGTTGACCGAGGTCATCACAGCGGCAGAATTTCATCCCACCAGCTGCAACTGGTTTATGTACGCCAGTTCGAAGGGCACCATCAAGTTGGCTGACATGCGGGAGAGAGCTCTCTGCGACCAGCACGCCAAAAGTAAGTGATTTATGAGAGCCGAGCCCACTGAAGTGCCACCGGAGCGAAGAACTGACACAGCTTTTTCCATTGCAGTGTTTGAACAAGAGGAAGATCCATCTTCCCGTTCATTCTTCTCCGAGATTATCTCATCCATCTCAGATGTCCGCTTTTCATATGATGGCAGATACATCCTCTCACGCGACTACTTGACCGTCAAGATTTGGGATGTGACGATGGAGAGACAGCCCCTCAAAACCATCCCAATCCACGAGCACCTGAGGCCAAGACTGTGTGACACGTACGAGAACGACAGTATTTTCGACAAGTTTGAGGTGGTATTCTCGGGTGATGGCAAGAATGTCATGACGGGTAGTTACAACAACAACTTCATGATATATCCTTCAGATCCAGAGAAGGAAGTTGAGGTGGTTCTTCAGGCCGATAAGTCCGCTTTCAAGGCCAAGAAAGTCGGTGTGCCCACTCCCATTAACTCATCAACAAGCCCGACAGCAAATGGCAAAAAGGGGGGCTCGCGTGCCGGAAGCCCAGCGGCTCCGGGTCAGGGTCAGAGGATGCGTAAGGAAACAGATGCCGACCAGATTGACTTCAACAAGAAGATTCTGCACATGAGCTGGCATCCCTTTGAGGACAGCATTGCCATTGCGGCCACTAACAACGTAAGTTTTCCCAGCCGACATGCTTGCGTTCAAATTCCCTGCTGACCTGAGATGCAGCTCTTTGTCTTTTCTGCTCTCTAGACGGCGAAGTAAGATCTGTGAGGAGCCGTCGGGATTTGCTGGGGTCGAACGCTGGAGTGTTAGATGTCGATGGGGGCCACAAGGCGGTTGCAGGAAATGACTGCAGGTCAAGCTGCCTTAAGGCTTTTTGCGATATTGACGTGCAAAGTGTCATGGTGTTTGATATTGCCAACTTCATCCTGGTGGCGGATCGCAAAGCAGTGCTAGAGCATTTTTTGCACTGGAGTTTGAGCGGAGTGCAGAATATCACTGCATTGAGTTATGGAAACCAGCGAAAGAGCTACACTAACGACCTGAGGCACGTGGCTAGCTTTTGGAATCGGAAGCGGTTCTAGCAACACATGTCTTGGGGGATGGGGTCCCGGTATTCAGATGCGGTCTCTTACAAGGCAACAATTTTGCTGCTTGCGTTGAAGAGATGAAAGGGGAGGGATGGCAAGGGAGATAGGCCCGTCAGGGGTTCTTTGCACCGGGCAATGCCCCGTGTGTGCCACAAATGCAAAGAGGTTGGCGTCGCCAACGATGCCATTCTAAATGAAAAGTTTATCAGGTCACTCTTAAATGGGTCTAATGACCGCAGGACTCCTCTGGGTGAAGTGACATGAACACTTGTTTTGATCTCCTGAACCGCACATTTAAGTTTCGAAAACCTGCTTAGCAGGTTTGGATTTCAGCCGCCTTGGTTGTTATGAGGCTGCCGGTCTTGGCATCTGCATCTCCCTGAGCTGTTAGTGCAGCCCAGGCGGGCTGCTGAATGTTGAGGCGGCCCAGGCGCACGTCTCCACCAGAGAAGTACACAGTAAAATTCCTGACACTGTCCAACACAGTGTCAGCCTTGCAGGTGCCCCACATCTGAGATGCCCAGCCACAGTCCACATCGCAAGGGTAGCAGCTTGAACATCGCACTGTAGCACCAAGAGGTTAGGCCAAAATCAATGAGAGCAATCTTTCAGGTGATTTAACAAAGACTTTTGCGACCACCAAGAGGGCCATTGGGAGCCACTCGTTCTTTGTGTTCACAGAATCCGATCGACGATTTTCCTTTATAAAACCCCCCCAACGACAAATTTCCCAACGCGGGATAGACGAGCGAGGCTAGGTCAACCGAACCCTCCTGTTGTCGCCAACTCGAATTTTGTGATACCACTCAGATTCATTCTCCCCGACTAACACGGATAAATACAAAGTCAACAATGTCCGATCAAAAACACGCTCCCACCTCACGGTCGAAGCCCCCGCCGGCCGGCGAGGAAGAGGCAGGCGCCGTGCTCAAGCTGGGCGAATTCCAGGACGTGGACACACTGACGCTGTCGGAAGCGTCGCTCGTCATCAACGCCCTGATGGCGAAGCGAAGAAAGGACCGCAAGGATCGGAACGAGACAGACGCGCTCAATCAAACGCTGGATTACCTTGATGCATTTGCTCGATTCAAAGCGAAAGAGAATGTGGAGGCCGTTGAGCGACTGCTGAGCACACACAAGGAGCTGAGCAAGTTTGAAAGGGCACAGATCGGTATGCTTTAGTCCCATGTCCTCGCTGCCTTGAGAGGTAGACGGACGACAATGATGTCTGGCGTCGGGTTTATGGTTACTAATGATCCACGCTACCCCTCCAGGTTCCCTCTGCTGCGATACCGCCGACGAGTGCAAGACTTTGATTCCTTCCCTGGCCGACAAGATCAGTGACGAAGACTTGCAAGAGCTGTTGGACGAGTTGGAGAAGCTCCTTTGATCAACATCCTCTGCGCGGGCAGTCCGGGAAACGAATGGACGACGTGCTTCTGTGGACAACGGAAACCAAGGCCCAGTTACCCGCAAATGTCAGCAAAGGGAGCATAAATTGAATTGCATTGCATATGGCGTCAAGGGGATATGAGGACCGGGCGTTTTGTTTTTTTCTGGTTTCATACAGGCAGGCGACGCCTCTGTTGCTTACAACAGCAGGCCATAATACCGAAAATTGAGCTTGTATATTTCATCATTAGTCCCTGGTTACAAAGTAAGATTTTGGCTGAAACTCGCCATCTTCCTCCCATTTTCTCGCCATTTTCTCTCTTTGCTGGCCTGACACTTGAGGGACACCTGCTTGCCATGAGTTCAAAATTGGGTGCACCAGTCGCGCGGCACACACATACACAACAAAAATTTTCCATACTTTCGACCTTAAAAATAGATGGCCCCCCCTGACGCCTTAAAAAAAAACCGAAGATGCAATAGGGCCAGCACATGACCGCTTCCAGCTGATTCCCTTACACTTGAACATTTTGGAACCTGGTCCAACTATTTACATATGTGTTAGACTGTCGTTCTTGCTGGGTACTGTTCAGCGTCGCTCGTGGTCCTTCGGTCGGCTCGGGGCTGTCGTACGGTTGGGGCGACTCCAATTCTCCGTGCTGGGGTGCGGGAACCGGAAGTTCTTTAATCGAGGTTGAATCAAGCTCCACAGATATCGGTGGACATTCTGGATTATTTGGTGTGTTTGATGATGGTGGGCTCACCAGCTGACTTTGCGAATCCCCAGGAAGACGGTCACGCGGGTCAGGTTTTCGGAGAGGGCTGGCAAGGTTGCTATGCGCGCCGCCGCTCATGCAACTGTCGCGGAGTGGTAGATTGGGGAAGGATCCGCTCTCGTGGGATATTTTGGACATACGTCCTTGACGGATGAACAGTCAAGAGTCAGCTTTAGTGTGTCGGTTGGCTTGGTTTCATTTTCTCTTACCTTCCGCACGGTCAAAGATACTTCCGCGGCCATTCGACGCCATGGGATTGAAGACTCCTTCAAGACCAGGGGGAACGAGCTCCTCATCAACAACCCGTGGCGACGCCAGTCTCTGCGCTTGGTCACGCTTCTCATCCTTCTCCCGTCGCCGCCGACCCCACCACATACAGCTGACGAGGGCCACGAATATGACGGCGATGGCACAGCCTACCACCACCCCAACAAGAGCGCTGATTGAGATCTTCATACCATGGCTGTCCTCGTAGTTGGTTGGATAGGTGGAGGTCGAGAGGGTTGTTCGCGAGGAGATATCGGCGGTGGGAGTTAAGGTCGTTGTAATTTCACTCGGGGTTGAAGATAAGGATGTGGATTGCGTGGATGTCACTGGCTCGCCCTGAGCAATTAAAGGACAGCCTACAGGTTGTTGTTGGCAAGGGTTGACACTGCAACAACCAGCATACCACGGCGTGGTAAAGGTGCAGGTATACCACAGGTATCCGCTCGCAGTTGCGCACTCTTTGCGTTCAAGGTCGAGGGTGGTTTCGGGCGGAGAAGCCATCATGGACGCAACTGTCAAGCTTCAGCCTACCTTGCTCTAGACAGTGCTCCACCAAGAATATCGGAAAATCCGGGAATTGCGCTGTGGATTCATCGATGATCCATGTAGTTTCTGGATTCAGATCCCAGGATGGTCTGGTGGTAGCCAATTTGAGCACGTGGTTGGAGAGGTTGTGCAACTCTCGTTGTGTGAGCGTGTAGAAAGCGACAAGCATGAATGAATGTACTGGGGATGGATTTGAAGTTTGGACTTCCTCCATGTCGTACCTGGTCATGCCGTCGTCTATACGGGGAAGGTGTGATGATGAAATTTGACTGCTTGTCTCCTTCCCAATGACCAAAGCCGAATTCAGCTGGCAGGTTCAAGTTGATTCTCTCAAAATCGGAAGGAGTGTCCCGAATGCCATACTGTATCTCTGTCATCAAGCATTTTGGCACCTTATATCATTATTTTGGCAGGGCCTTCCGGTTCTTGGCCAATTGCGCCAAATCAACTTATTAGCAGATTCTTTACATCAGATTCTTTACACCTATAGAGGGCCTATCTCTAGCCACATTACTCCATTCATGTCTCACTCGTCTCCTACGCTTTCATCTTTTCCAACAACAGTCTCGCGCCCTGATTACCGCCCGACTTTGGTTTAGAGCTAGTAGTATCCTTGCTCTTCGTCTTGGGCTTCACATCCGCCGCATCGGCTGTGGTGGCGGCGTGCTCAAGAGTCTTCTTTTCCAACTTCAGAAGTTTGACTAGTTCCTTCTTTGAGGAGAAGTCTGGGGACTCGAGCAACCCCAGCACTGTAAATGAGCTTGGCCCGACCGCCCAATGCACGATATGATCCTTGATCACTGGGTACAGAACGTCAGCAAAGTTGAGTGGTGGGTCAACCCTTTTGACGGTTCCGGTCTCCCTGTCGAACCGCCCACCGGCGATGAGGGTTTTGTACAGCTTGCCTCCGTGCGGTGTAAGGGAAATGTGCGGGGGTGGTGGGTAAAGAGGATCGGCATCCTCAGGAAGAGCAGGGTTGGGCTCGCCGGCCGCCGTGGAGGCAACAGCCTCGAGGGCAGCGGTCTTGTCCCCCACGGTAGACAGCAAGACATCGGCGACGAATTGGCAACCAAACGAGCTCGCTACAAGCTCCTTTGGAAACGCCGCCACGGCTGCCAGTACTTGTGGAGACATGGCTGCTACCAGTTCCTTGCGCCGCACCTCGGCATCCTTCTTGCTTGTATTCTTGCGGATCTCATGAAGTTCGCTCAGCAGTTCCAAATCATCGGCATGACTTGATGGGAACAGAGACTTGGACTGGCCCTGAAACAGGTATAGAGACACGATGCGGGCGTTAGGGTCATTCGCCAGGAAAATGATGTTCCCTGGGTCCTGATCTTCAGCTTTACCCAGGATTTCCGGGAAAATCGACTTGGAGGTCAAAACGGTATCATCGATGAGGTCGTAGGCAGCCAACAAAATCATGTGCGCATGGGGGTCGCCGCACATGAGCTGAAATGTGTCCTTGTAAGTCTTGAGAATCTGCTTCCGGTCTTTCGCACTCCCGTAGGCCAAGAGTAAACACGCCAGACGCGCGCCAGATTTGGTGAAGGCCATGTTTTTGAGCAGATCACCATTCTCGTCTCCCTTGACAACCTCCACAAACTCCTTGAGCTCCTCGCTGTCGGGCTTGAGGTTGAGGAAGTACTGCAACATGGCATCATGTAGCATGGTGAACCCGGTCATCTTCTTCTGGATGAGGTTGTTGGTCATATCGCAGAGGTACTTAAGAATGGTTGCCCGCTTGCTTGGCTCTTCCGCAAGAATCTTGGACAGATCGGCCGTGACTTCACCCTTGTTCCCAGACCTGAACAAGGCAAATTCAGGTCCGTACCATTCCCGCAGCATATGGGCCTTCTGTTCTTTGGTCGCGGCCCCACGGTAGATGTCGTCCAAAATCCAGGATGCTTCGGAATGATTGATAAGCTTGCGCACTTTTCCATAGAATTCGGGAATGATGATGTCGCGGATCTCGGTATCGTTTTGAACGAGGAGCTTCCCAATAAGAAACTTGGCATATCTGCTCTCGGCGAGCTGTGCATAGGCTCCCTGGAGCTCCTTCGCGATTTGCTTCCTTTGAATTGGGGTCGAGTATTTGATGGCTGTCTGGACGGCACGGACAGCATCATGCTTGAGGACGAAGTCCTTGATGCGCCCGGTAATGATGGAAAAGAGTTCGTCGACCAGTTGCTGGCGTTCCTCCCTGGGCACATGCGACTTCCGGCGCAATCTCTCCCAGAGCTTTTTTGTCCGGTGCACCTCATCAGCCAATGGCTTCGCGGCTTTACGTTCTTGCGCCAACTGTTTCTGCTTCGCATGAGCCTCACGGGAGGTTTGGCCTGTGGAATTGTCAGCATCAACTGTTAGGCCAAGGCGGGCAAGAAGGACACACCTTTCTCCAGCGCTTTTCCAACAGCAGGTCCGTTCGATGTTGATTTTCCGGAATCCGAATACCCCTTTCCTTGTTTCAAAGCAGCACCTCCGTCGTCCGAGTCTGAAAAGCCGGCGCCATCACTCTCGGACGCCGTGGGCTCTGGTTCGGCCTTCTTGTGCTTTGGACCGGTGAGAGTCTTTGCCTTCTTCGATCTGCTGCCGTCGCTATTCTTGTCCGTATAGTGTGCCTTTCTTTTCGCGCTAGGCGCCGCGTTTCTTGATGCCATTTTGGAATTGGCGTCTGGCCTGGTGAAGCAATCCGAGATGTATTGGGTAAGTGGTGATCAATCCAAAGTTCAGGTCGCCTTCCAAACTAGAGATGCTGTACTCCGCCAGCTCTGCACTGGCCGAAATTTTTTTGGAAGTCAATTCCCCGGATCCCTGTTTCTGCCAGGCGGTCAGCTTAGTCTTGCCTTGGCGGACAGGGTGCTCGCACTAAAGACTCCACTACCAAAAGCTGTGCCCCTCCTTACAGATAGACAACCCCCACCCAGTTGAAAGTTCCCGACGAAAGTATTGACTCGTCAAACACCCAGGCAGATATCATAGAGTGCCCAACCGTTAGACACTGCGGAGTAAGAAAATCAACATGGGGCGTGAAGATCAAATTGAGGAAAGAGAGGTGCTGGACTCGATATTTCCAGACGAGATCACAGGTACGTTCGTTTCTCTTGCATGACTACGGGCAGACAAGCGACTAAACGGCATTGTGCCTGCCTTTCAGACATATCCGAGACCGAATACAGAATATCGATTACCTTGGACATTCCAGATGATGAAGAGGAACCTCCAGTCATGCTCCTCACTGTGCGATACCCCGAGGAATATCCAGACAAGGCACCGTTACTAGAGCTGTCGGCGCCGCAGAACTCCATCCCTCACCAACACCTCAACATTGCCGAGGACAAGGAACAGCTCTTACAGGGGTTGGACTCGACCATTGAAGAGAATCTTGGGATTGCGATGGTATTCACTCTGGTGTCTACTCTCAAAGAAGCTGCGGAACAACTGGTGCTAGATCGAAAAGAAGCGGTCGTGAAGGCCCATGAAGAAGCCGTGTTGGCTGCCGAGCGCGAGGAGAATAAGAAGTTTCAAGGAACTCCAGTTACACGCGAGACGTTTTTGAAGTGGAGGGACTCGTTTTTCAAGGAGATGGAGGAGGCCAAAATCAGGGAGGAGGAAGAGAGGCTGGCCGATTTGAAGAAAGCTAGGATAAAGGAGCCAACGAAGCTCACGGGGAAACAACTCTGGGAGCGTGGCCTCGCAGTTGCTGGGCAGGACGAGGCTGAAGATGATGCGATCCCCGTCGAGGAGCTGCAGAAACTTGAGGTTGGCAGTAACTAGTTGTTTCTATACAAGAGGACAGGTCCGCTTCACATCATTCCAATGGAAGAGCACATCAGCGATCGGTTTGCCAGGGGAGCGAAGTGCTTCCTGGTATGCATTCATTCCCAAACACACCAACTGGCGAGTGGTACCTTCCAAACTCCTGGGCTCTTTTTATATAAATTAAACCCTCGCCAATCCATCAATGCCCGCCTCAAAGAGCCCAAAAGCATAAACGATGCTATTGCATGTCTGTGTCTTCGGCATCCTCGCTGTCATCGTCGCCATCATCAGAATCCTCCCAAATATCCTCATCCTGGTCATTTTCGGGGGCCTCGCCCAGCTCAGTTTTGATGACACCCAGCAGTTCTTGTGCATGTTCTCCTAACCTCTCATCCTCGTACTCCTCAGCTTCAAATATCCTGAGACAGTGTGAAAGCCACTTCCGGGAAGATCGCCACGCATTTCTCCACTTTTCAACGTCGCCAGCTTGCTCTGCTTCTTTTAGCTTCTCGCCCAGCATGAACTTTCCATAGCCACCAAGATACCAGGCCTCGACACTGAGATCGTCCTCGTCAACGAGACGTCCGGCAACATTGATCGCCTGCTCCTCCAGCCCAACCTCTATCAACAACCGAACCAGGCTGACACGAGAAGGAAATGCAGGAACGCCAGGGTCCTCAGGCGGGAGATCTGTCCACAGTCCCAGGCTTCTCTTCAGAGCCTCTCTGGCTTCCTCTGTCCGGGACTGTGAGATTCGAACATTTGCGACGGTTTGCCATGTGTCGGGCTGCTCAGGGGCCAGCATAGTTGCCTCAGTAATCAGCGCCTCACACCGACTCTCGGCATCATCCTCCCAGCTGAGATCTGTCATGTATACCTCGGCGACGGCACAGAGTGTATCTGCCAACTTTCTTCGCTTTTCGGTGATAGCAGCCTCTTGTTCATCGCGGGTAAGGGGCCGTGTTTCGAGTGAGTCGGTAATGGTCTGAATCTGGGCACGCAGGGTTGCCGCACCACGTTCAAACCATGCAACACTGTCTTGGCCACCTTCTTCACTTAGTTGTGCCAGCCAAAGAAACTTCTCGGCCCCGCCGCCCAACTCTTCTGGAAGTGAGCCGTCTTCGTCCACTTTGACGGCAGACAGGAAGAATTGGCGGGCGCTGTCGACCTCTCCTAACTCAACGTGTATTTGACCAAGGAGGGACAAGGCGGCGCCAGCCTGTCGTCCATTGTCTCCGATGTGACCATACGCCGTGCTGGCGACTCTTGCGGCGCCCTCCACATCGCCAACCTCGAGCATGCCGACAGCTTGCGCGAGAAGCTCTCTAGGATTGACATTTGTGGATTGTGAGGTGACTGCTTTGGCTCGGAGTCGATCCTTCGCCTTGTCTTTAGTCGACTTCTTTTTTGGTTTTGTGGGCGCCATCGATTCCGGTTTGTGTCTCTGACTCTGGGGGTCCTGGGCTTGCCGGTGTTGCCGTTGCTGTGCTTTCTTTGAGGGGATCGACGGGAGTGGTGTCTCCCAGCTCCAGGTTAGCGCTTCTCTGCACCTTATCGCTGAACCTTGACTAAGTTTTGGAAATTTTGGGATCTTATCACAGTTCTTGTTATCGATAAGATCAAGCAAACCCCGCGTCAGCCTGGCAAGGCTCGTAACCCTTGTCCACCAGTCTCCACCTCTGTCCGATCCACAATTGACGACAAGTGGGCTGCAGTATGTAGTGTACAAATACGTAATCACCTTCCCATGTACGTATTATTCTTATCCACTGATGATGCCATTGAGGGTTAGCTGAGAGCTCACCTTGAACTATCTCTACTCCAATCCCGCCTAGAAGCGCTCTGGCGCACGGCGTATCGTTACTGCGTGCCCAGTGTCACCACATTTGGTCAAGATGTAAAATGGCGATCGCCTGGATCTTCTATTGGCCCATGCTCCTGGGAGATTACCAAGGACCCGCGAGAACTTGGCCAAACAAGGCTGAACCGGCTCTTCTCCCCTGTCGGACTTGTTTCAAGATACCGCTTCCCCCAATCGGCCCCCTGCCACTCCTGCATCATCAGCCACTCATCCATCAACAGCCATGGACCAGAATTGTGGCTGCATATCGAAGCTGTGCAGTCTCTTTCAGCATCATGAGCCTCCTCTCATTCTTTTGTTTCTTCAAACTTTCTCCCAAAAGGATGTTTTTCGCCTGACGGGACTCAATACTTTCTCAGTTCATTCGGGAAAATCAAAATAGCGGAAGACCATGGTGTTTGCACGACACCTTGGCTTTGCCCTCGTTGGCTCTATCTTCCTCCTGTCGTTAGTCGAACAGGCCGGTTCAACAAAAACTACTTTCGAATTTCCGCCCTGTGTAGGAGGCTGCATACTGGATTCTGATTGCTTGCCAAACAATGGAAGTTGCATGTGCAGACGAGCAAAGGGAAATTTTCTGGAGAAGGTTCTTAAGTGCATGGATATCAACTGCCAGCCCGACCTCCGCAACTATGAAGACAGCTTCCTTGACCCCTTGGAGGACGGGTGCAACGAGAGACACCAAGAGATCCTGGACTCGAAGCTCAAAGCCGCCAAAGACTTCGCAAAGAGTCTTTTGTCCAGCCCCTTGGTCACGACGACGAAGGCAAACACGGTCATCGCCACTTCCCCCAGCAAGGTAACGCCAAAGCCTAGTACGGTAGAAACCGGGCCAACATCTTCTAAACAGGAAGAGGAGATCACCAACCCAACAGCCACTTCCTCAACAGCAGACCAGAACAATCGACCAAATGGCACGTCAGCAAGCAATAGTCTTCATGCTCCCTCGACGCCGGCGGCTGTTCCATCTTCCAGTCCCGAGTCAGATCCTCCCGCGATCCCACCTCCGCTTACGGATACCAGTCCGTTTACCAACAACTTGGTTTCGCCCGGGTCACAAATCCGACCATTGTCCATGATGCTAGCAGTGTTTCTGGTCACAGCTGTCTTGTGGACAGGGGCATGAGAGAAAGAAAGACGGGTCAACATAGACGTGTGGTAACGTACGATATAATGAATTTATGTAGATGTTTACTTGGTGGACATAGGTCAGGAATGAAGGGGCAGAGTCTCGGCAAAAGAGCGAGTACCTTAGTGTATATAATTAATACTTATACCCCCTAGACATGTTACAAATACAATCTTATGTACTACAAGAGCGCTACTTTTTGACTGCCTCTATAGCTTCGTCTCGTATATCAACCCAATGAGTCCTTCACATGGATAAAAAAAACACAGCCAGAAACGCCTTGCTATCTCTCATGCAATATTTCAAACCAAAAGATCATAACAGGACTCGTGCCCCTGACCTATTGATTCAATCCCCAGTCTTAGAATACGAACATAGGCTAGAGCTTCTCATCAACAGCCATTCCCTCCTCCTCCCAGTTTCTATCTACTATTTCCAAAACGTCCTCCCCTTTCCAGCCCCAGCCCTTTTCTATTGACCGGCGACCTCCTTTCCTGAGCATCCATTTTCTACGCCTGCGCTTTGCGCTGCGACTCCAGCGGGATGCGATGCTCGACTCTGGGTCAGTACTCATAGCCGTGTCCCACAAGCCGGCCACCCACTCTGTCACCTCGGGAGTCCACTCCTGTACGAGCTCTTTGCCTTGCCCACCCGTGACCCACTCATCCAGCTTTGACGGGATCGTGTAGCCCCAAGCGGGATACTCAATATCCCAATGACAGGGCTCGCCCGGAGCGCAGTACGGAGGCTTGCAGTACAATCGGCACATCCAGGACTCGGCAACGTACCAAAGCGTAAGGAGAAACACGCAAACCCCAAGAAAGGTCAGCCTGAAACGCGGGTGGCGATGCCATAGTCGTGGGAGAGGTAGGTGAACATAGGTCAGGGTTGTTGTGGCGGCTGGCTGGTTCCCTCGACAAAGAGGACATTGGACATCGGTGCCATCCTCGCCGTGGGTATGCTGAGTTTTGAGGACATCTTCGGTCGCATTTTTGAGGCTACCATGCGCAACCTGGTCCTCAAGTCTCTGTATCCCCTGCTTCGCAGTCCGAATGTTCATGATCCCATTCTGCAGATTCCTGGTCATCCTTTCCAATCTCTGCATATCTCGATCACCTGCGCCCTTCTCATTGTCACTGTCGCCCTCGCTCTTGATATTGATAGCACTGGACCCCTGGGCTTGGGCGCCGTGTTTCAGCAAAAGATCGGCGATATCGTCCAACGTAGAATCGTCAATCTGGTTGGCTCGCTGGATTTCTAGTATGTCATCCCTCACGGTCGGTGGTTTGGCCGAATTGATCAAGGAACGCCCTCTGGAGAGTGACCTCGCACGACGGCGGACTGAAAGCGAAGAGGAGCGTCTCGGAAGCCTATCGCCACGGGATGACTGGGTTTGTTTTGGCTGTCTTGGTACAGCTTCACCTGTTCTCCCCCGTTCGGTGAAAGTTTCATCGTGTTTGTCTGGTAGTGGCTTGGTTTCACCCTCCCCACTGGACGAACCGCCGACCTTCTCAACCTTCACTGTCGCGGGTGTCTCGACAAAGGCGCCCGTAACTCGAGGCGTAGGCATCGTCAAGGGATCAGGCTTGGAGGGCTTTGGTGTTTTGTCCGGCGCTTCCTCTGCTGGTTCTGGCGACAATGCCCGAAGGGATCCCCTTTCTGACTGGTTTTCGTGTGGCGCAAACAGATTCATTTCCCCCTCTATACGCTCCGTAGGGTCCGATTCTGAGAGTATGAAGCTGGACCGTTTCGTGAGGTTCGACTCAACCGAATCATTTCTCCGAAGTCCGATGAACCCGACACTTGGTTTGCCATCACCCTTAGCGCCGGCAAACATTCTTTGTCGAAGACTTCCGGTGGATTGCCGTTGTCGATCGCGGCCGGCCGCACTTTCAAGATTCCCAGCCCCTTGCATGTCAGAAATTTGACTTGCGGTCGCTGCGGCTGATAGTCTGCGCAGGACATCCCGGGATTCATCTCTGCCCCGTGAGCCACGGCGCTGGGCTCCTGCGCTTTCGCTAGTTCTCTGTTTTTTTTCGTGGTCCGCAACATCAGGGGCAGCTTCGGCATTGCCGCCCAGGGCCTCAGCAACCGAACCGTCATGAGCGCCTGATTCTCGTAATTGTGCCGTAGTTTTACTCGCCGCATCACTTCCCCTTCTCCAATTCTTCTCGCCCGGCGGAGAAACAGCGCGCAGAGGTTCATTGCTGGATTGCCATAGCATATCGGGCGATGGTGAGCGCGATGTGAGCTCGGCATTTCGCTCCCGGATTTTACCCAGCTGAGCGGTGGTGATAGCCCGCCTAGACACACTCTCAATCTCCCGCGATCTAAGTTCATCCATCTTGGTACTTGTGTTGCTTCCCGACCGGCTTCGGGGTGCAAGCTCCTGATCCTTTGGAATATCCCGCTCCATGACCTCATGCGGCGCTGCTGTTTCTTCAGGCAACTTGGACCCAATTTCAGCCTCGCGATTCCTGATATCATCAATACTGGTATTTGTCCATGGGTTGTGGTTGCTTTCAGGAAGCTGCTCGCTATTTGCAGCCTCCAGAGCTCGTATTTCGTCGAGTTTTGTGTTGCTTCGGCCAAGATTGAGCGGAGGACTGTCGGATACCTGCAAATCGCCGGCTGTGAAGTCATTCTCTGCCTCCCAGGCGAAACTCTTTTCAGGAGACTGTTGGTTCGGTGGCGCAGAGGTGGGGCGCAATAACGGGTTTGAGTCTGGCCGAACCAAGTCCCCCGCGGAGCCATCACCCATGATCCAGTCTGCCAGGTCGGGGGTTTGCGTTGAGCTGCTTGATTCTCGTTTTCTCCTCGATAACAAGCCGGAAAACCTATTACCGCCTGTAGTAGTTTTGGGGTTTCGAGATGAGGAATGGCCCTCAACGCTATTGCGACTGCTCCTCCGTACCAAGCCCTTTCCCGTCTCCAGTATTCTGGTTCCAAACCCGGCCTTGGAGGAGGCGCTGTTATTGTGGCGTATTGGTGGTTGGGAGTCTCCTTGTGTAAGCGCGTGCTGCCGAATCTTCTCGTCGAAGCTGCTGTCAGAGACATTGCTCTGGAGCGATTGGGCGCCGAGGCTTGCCGTCGAACCAACCCTATCCTCGCCCACTGCCTCCGTAGATTTGCTTGTCAGGGTCCTGCGATGTTGCGACCCGTGAATTCCTACACCTGGCAACTTTGAAACACCCTTCTCGCTATATTCCCGGCGTGAGCGCCATGATCGTGGTGCGGGGCTTGGCGACCCTCGAGCAGCGGCTTCCTCCTCTTCTTGGGCCAAGCGGTAAGCATCTGTCAGCGTGAAGCTGCTTCGGTGTTGAGCAAGACGGGGTATTCTTGTGCCGTTTGACGAGCCGACTCGGTTCTCGGGGGATGCGCCGGCGCTGGTAGGTCGGGTTCCGTCATCTTTAACGCTTGAGCGGGAGAATAGACTCCTTCTCTTGGAGGCGCTGGTGATCGTGAGCGGGGACGTAACGCGCGACTGCGCGAACCGAGTTTCGGGCGCGTTGTCATTGTCGTGGTCCATGGTGTCGCGATTCTGAACGAGCACGTCGGTCTTTGAGAAGAGAGTGGAAACGATCAGATATTCTACAGAGAGGGAACGACGGGAGTGCAGCCGATGTGTGCCGCATGCCCAACGGTCTGCTCTGTCGTCGAATTGGTGTTGGGCGACAACAATTGAGGCGCGAATGCGTTGTCACAAAGAAACCTTGACCGGATGAATCATGACAGGGCGTGGGACGCATGAGCTGGAATTTGAACTGCGCGGCCCGCGCATGGTGGGAACGACAATTGCAATTGCAGCCCAATTGTCAAGTCAGAGCAATGGTAAATTGGGCAAATGGCGAGCAGGTCCAAGGCTGTCTCTGCATGCGCCTCACGAATAGACAGCGCAGCTTGCCAACTGGACGTGGATGATTTGGCGCGTCCCCACCCCATGCAGGGCTGGTCTGCGCTAGCGTCATGAGGCTTCCTTGGCCTGTGCTCTTCAGCAACACAGCAACACGGGCCCCGCAATAGCTCCCGCTCTCTTACAACGGCATACCAGTAGATAGTTCCCTCACGACTGCCGGGCCAGCTTACAGAATTGGTTAAGGACTTCGATTTGCAGGAAACTCTCTAATGGAAACCAGCTACCAAAGAGCTCGGTCCCTCGGGCCATGGTATGTATCGCTGTCGATATCGACTTGACTGTCCATCCCAACATATCATCGAGACTTCTCTATAGACTTTAGCTGACCGCTGCGGCAGTGAGATCTATTCTTCTTCACGGCATACCCTCGGTTTTTACAAATGCGTGATAAATACTTGCCGTTACACTGTCCCCGCTGCCACTGTTCATGGCCAATCGGTACATGCGGTGTTTGAAAGAGCCATCGCCAGCGTTGTCCTTGAGATTCCCTCACTGGGTGTAGGCATAAAGGATGAGGACACATCAAGCCCATACTTTGTCGAACTGCCATCCATCAACCTTCAATCCCACCTTGACTACTTGGAGACATCGGGCGGCGATGAAGCGCTCATTCATTTACTCCAGAACCAGCATGATCAATCCTTTCTTGACATATCTTGCCGACCACCATGGAGGGTGCTTATTATTTCTCAAGGGCCGACTCACCAACGAGACGGTCTCCTTGACTTCGATGTCATTTTCGCCGTCCACCATTCAATAGCCGATGGTAGAAGCACCGCAATCTTCCACGCCAAACTCCTTGATGAGTTGTCGTGTCCGTCAGCGCGTTCCATCCAGCTTTCCAATCATGTTTTAAGCCTCCCGCCCGTTCGGCAGCTCACTCCACCACTGGAAAAAGTAGTGACTTTTACCCAGTCATGGACCTTTCTGTTAGGGACTCTATTTAGAGAGCTCGGTCCTGCCTGGCTCCAAAAAGCACAGACAGCAATCCCCTGGACCGGAAAACACATCACCCCTGAGCCCTTTCAGACAAATTTACGCCTAGTTGTGATTCCTGCCGCGGGCGCGCCACGTGTGCTGGCTAAGTGTAGAGAACACGGGACGACATTAACACCGTTGCTTCACTCGCTCGTCCTTGCTTCTCTCGCCAAATGCGTTCCTACCACAGACGCTCATGCGTTTTGCAGCTCGACCCCTATAGATTTGAGGCCCTTTACGCCTGATAGCTCATCAGGCGGAAAACATGGAGACCTGTTTGGGGTGTTGGTTACCACCCAAACGCATCACTTTGAATCACAGGAGATTCATAAGCTTTGGGACGAGGACGATATTTGGACGACGGCCACCAACCTGAGAGGTCGTATCAAGGCGCGCCTGGAGACTATCCCAAAAGATGATATCATGAGCATGCTCGGCTGGGTCTCGGACTGGAAGAAGTTCTGGCTTTCCAAAATCGACACGCCGCGACAAACCACATGGGAAGTATCAAATATCGGGTCAGTTCGCGGCACCTCTAACAGAAGCAGGTCCCCAGTTTGGCAGATCTGCCGCTCTGTTATGTCCCAGGGAGCAACGATTGCGGGAGCTGCCATTGGTGTCAACGTTGCCGGGGCTGCTGGCGGTGATATTTGTATCACACTAAGCTGGCAGGAAGGGATAGTTGAAACGAACGTGGTCGAGCGGATAGCCCTCGACCTGCGACGCTGGTTTGGTCAGCTAAGCAACGGAGAAAACCTTGCTTGGGACTAGGGACAGAGCGATGGACGGGGCTTTCCTATACAATCCAACAATCGCTTCGCATGTGTCCGACCTTGTAATCGTGAGAAGAGGGCATGTATTTCTGCCAAAAAGAACCCCGGGGGGGGGGGGACTACATAATCTTTAAATGTCACGTATTGATTGGAGTGTATTCGAGAGAGATGCAATACTCTGGACAATTCTCTGTCTTGAACCAAAAATGTATTTCATACGTAATTCCACGGTGTGTTCACATGTGCTATAAATGTGTCTTCGCACACTGTGTGTGGACTGTGGACCCGGGTTTACTACTTTAGTCTTTATGGGACATACCAAGGTAGGTACGTACCTGGGGTCCTGGGCTAAGCTCTCCAACCCACGCCAGCCGAACATTAGCCACAGCTTTCGGCCTCGATTTTTTTGGAGCTGCGATTCCATTCACACGACTGCTGTCCGAGAGTCCACGTCCCATTCGACCCATAACGATGGCAGGACTGGTGGTGAGCAGATCGCCAACATGCCTTTCGTGCATGCGGAGGCTAGCACAACCCTTTGCCAGTCCCAATGGCCCCGCCAACTCCATCCTGTTGACCCAGACTCGAGCAAAGTCAACCCATCTCGTTCCTAGCGATCGGGGCGTCATCGTTCGTCTGCTGAAAAACATCCCCAAGTTTGGCAGGAAAGGTATTGTCTCAAAGCAACACTTCTTGTCAGATACTAGGCGGAGGTTGTTAATTTTTTTCCTTGGATTTAGATGCTATCTTTCGTGTCGAGCGTGGGCGCATGCGCAATGTGTGGTTTCCGCAAAGAATGGCAGTATACATGACGCCAGCCCGTTTTAAGAAGCTTGGCTTATCCCCCAAGACTGATGTCGGCGAGAAAGACCCTACATTTGTTGATATGCCGGTGCTGGAGAAGTTGCCCACCCCGGAGCCAACCGCCCCAGCGGTCACGCCCGAGCTGCCTGTCAAGCCTGTCAAGAAGGTCGTCAAGGTATGGACTATGTCCCCCCGAGCATCCATTTATGTTGTGTTTTCTGACACTGGCGAACCAAATATAGCCAGAAAGGGTGCGCGAGCTTCTGGAAAAGCTCATCCCTGAAACGACCACCTTCTATCGTATCCCAATCCCCGTCTCGCCGTCCAATACGTCGACCATATCTCCTCTTGTCGCCGGAGCCCCCGTGGCCCAGGAGAACCCAGAGGAGACTGCGGCCATCTATGGCTCGGTGTCAGTCAAGGACATCTGGAGTTCCATCAAAAGTCGTTTATCTGATGATGAGGATGGGGCGCAAATCGTCATTGAGCCAGCGCATGTCACCGTGCTAGGCTTGAAGGACGAAACCAACAAGATCAAGGAGCTTGGCCGCTTTGAGGTGAAGGTGTCGATCGGTAATTCAACCCTGGAGCCCATCACCAAGTTTGTCGAGGTCCTTCCCAGTGAGAAGGAAACGGAAGGGCAAAAGCCACCATCATCAAAGACTGCCGTATAAAGAAAACAACGTTACTTAGCAAGCAGCAGCACGTAGCAGGCCCGCCCAAGGGTGGATTTTGCGAGTGGACCAATCTGGGATTTGTATAATTTAACTGTAACTATCACCGTGTATATACATGAGTGTACCCTCATGACACCCTCACGACATATCACGAAACATGGGTCACTTCAGATGGTCCAAACAGGTCCGGCGTGGCTTTCTACGATATTGTATATTGCCCAGTCCATTCCCAGCCTTCGTACTACAAGGACTGTCTTTCCTCGGGGTATCGATCCACTTCATCAAGCCCTCACTTTCTCAGGTTAATTACCTTTGTTGAGGTACGATATCATAACTAGCGTCCAAACTCCAAAGTGAATCCCACACCGCACTCTTTTTGGAGGGGCTCAAGGAGCCAGCACTTTGCTTGCGCTGCCCCAGGATGCGATATGCACGCTGCCCATTGACCTGTCAACATCTGCAATGCTTTAGGGTCCGATAAGGGAATCCAGTGGGTTGCGCACCTCAGAATGCGGTTGTGCCGGCTGTTGGACTCGCGCTGCTCCCACCGAGGCTCCCTCTTCTCTGTCAATGCCAGTCGGTTGCCTCGTATCGGTTGTTTGGGGGGGAGTATGGGGAACAGCATGTTGCTGCGTAGGGCTTGTGGCTACCGGAGTATCGGCCGGAGCGGCACGGAGAGAATTTGTCTCACTGGCAACAGCGCTGTCACGGCCTCGAGATACGCCAATCGCAAACGGCAAGGCCTTTCTAGAGCCCGTGCTGGAGCGACGGCTCTCGAGACTCTTGGAAAGTGTTTTGCTCACTCCCTCAATGCCAGAAGGCGCGGCTCCACGCCCAACCAATCCCCCAGGTTTGGACCCTGACCGCCCATGTGTGTGCATGTCAGCCATGGCCTCGACTTTGTTGGCAGCCACCGTCACTGTGGACTTTGCGAGGCCAGGAGTGGATAGGGCGCCTGGCTTGTCCTCCTCTGCGTCGATCAGATACCACCTCAAACCATCGGAAAGGCCAAAGGGGTTGTCGTTGTCGTCCTCGCAAGGCTCTGGATCTGTGGCCAGGCCTCTCCTTCGATCGTTAGGTTGTTGTTGCAGAGATTTCGAGAGGTCCACGACTCGGTCCTGGATCCGCGAAATTCGGGCCACAATCCATTCACGGTTGTCCAGCCTGTGTGCTTCTTGCTCGCGCAGGAAGTAATGGGGGCACCCAACATTGAATGCTGCCCAGGCCCCTGTGGCTTGATTCTTTGTCGGGAGAAACAAGGCCAAGTCACCTTCCTTGAAGTGCTTAAAGGCAATCTTGTTGTGCGAATCTTTTTGCAGCGCATGCGCTTTATCCCTATAACCCCGCCACTTTCGAGCAATGTTTTCGATATCTCTGACGCGGCGTATCACGGTTTCGCAAAAAGCATCCATATCGAAGTGGCCCAGCGAGTCTAGATACGCCCCGTACCTCGCTGACTCGCTCTGCTTGTCTTTGCCGTCCATCCAGTACAGAACCTTCAGATCGGCGCTGTCTGCAGCAGGATGCACGTTAAGAGTGCTGGAACGGCGAAGAGACGTGCTGGGATCCGCCTCACTTGTGCTTTGGGTTGAGCGTTCTGATCTCGGAACCTTCTGGATGGTCATGCTGCCACCCTGGCGTGTTACCGAGAAGCCCAATCGCTCAAGTAAGCGGATCAAACATTCGTTCTGCGAGTAGAGTCTTTGGGTAAGGTCTTTTGTATGTTCTGTTCGAGACTCGAACCAAGCTGCGAGCTCTGATGAGCTAGACTGTGATTCCCTTAGCTTGTCCCTGAGAAGCTGGACCTCTTCTTCCATGTTCCCGACCTGGGATTCACGCGAAGCAAGCTCCTCGGTAATTGTTGTGATTTTCTTTGCTTCCTTCTCGAGTTGCTTTCGCAGAGATTCCGAACCGGTTTCTCCGTCGGCCAGCTTCAGGCGTAGCTGGCTGAGTTGGTCGCGACCGTCGGTCAGCTCGCGCTCTAGTGCCATTACCTTTGCCCTCTCTTCGGAGAGCGCCTCAGAAAGGCGAACGGATTTGGCCTCCTCGTCTGCTATTCTGATTTCCAGGGATGTCCTCTCCACCTGAGCGGCCTGGATTGAGTCCCGGGCCGAGTCCAGTTCGAGCCGCAGGAGAGAGATGTCTCCGTCCAGGCTTTGCAGGCGAGACAGGATGTCGTCAGCTCTGCCGAGAATTGCTTCTGAAAGATCATCGTGGTTGGTTGGGACAGATTCTCCCGGCGACAGATGTGCCCAGAGAACATGTAGGGTTTTGAGACGATGCTCCGCTGTCTCACCAATCGCCTCTACCTTCATGAGTAGGTCCTGCCGCTCGTCTTGTGCGAGTTGTAACTGCTGCTCCTGTGCGTCCAGTCTCTCGCACTGCAAGCGTGCCTCTTTGCGCAGGACCTCGATTAGATCTTCAGATTTGAGCGCTGCGTTCTGCTTCTCAATGACCTCGCACTCGAGCAGGCGAATCTTCTCATCATAAGAGGTTTTTTCGTTCTCTCTTGATTCCCCATAGTGTTCGATCTCGTCCTCTGTGTTTTCAAGACGTACTTGCAAATGCCTAATCTCTTCCTGGAGAGACTTTCGCTCCTCTACAAACTCCCGTTTAAGGGCTTCCATGTTTTCCAGAAGGTCCTTTTTGGTAGAGTTGACCTCGCTCAACTGGCTCTTGATGTCGTTATGTTGGGCTACACGCGCATTCAGGTCCCTCTCAAGGCTCGCTGACCTGTCTTTCTCGGCGCTAAGGTCTGCTTCAAGCTGCTGGATTCGCTGAGCCAGGACATCAGTCCCCTCGAGTGATCCCCTCCGATCCTCTGAGATCCGAGGTGACCTGACCGATATTGTTGAATCATTGCGGTCTGATAATTGCTGACTCGGCGTCTGGAAAAGATTACCAAGACCCGGTCGCGATGCCTGTGTCTGACGATGAAGCAAGTCCTCAAGCCGCCGAACCCGACTTTCCGCTGTCTTTAGCTTGCTCTCCAGCTTGGATTTGCCATCCTGCAAAGACCGGAGTAGGTCGTCATCGCCGCGAATCAACAGTCCACTTCGCCCGAGGGCGGCCTCATGCACGCTGCCGTTCTTAAAGGCTTTCATCCGCCTCGACTGTTGTCTGGTAGGATTGTTCAGCTCTGCGACCAGCTTGCCCACGTCCCCGACAATCTCGGCGTCTGCTCTTTGTGTTTGCAAGAGCCCGAAGAACTCGTCCAGATCTCTCCGATTCATGGCTGGCCACTGTTCCTCCTCCCCAACAAGATTTACCTCCAGGCCGGGGACATTGGTCTCTGAGGTTGGAGTTTTGGGACCGTAAGCATTGTCAATGGTTTTGTACCACCTTCTACGCCGTTTAATCTCCTCCTCTTGAAAAAGCGCCATCTCGTTTGCAAGAGTGGACGAGTCTTGCTTAACCTTCTCAAACCACTCGCGGCGCCTGATCGCCTCGACGACGAAGGAAGCATACATGTATGGGCCCTGTTGAATCAACCGCAGCTGGTCAAACGTTGAGAGTTCGTCTTCTTGATTCACCCCATTGATCTGAGTTTTGACGCTGCTGCTGAGTGACGTGATATCAGTGATGCTGCGCATGAACTCTGTTGACTCGGCGGCAAGAGTGTTTCTGGCTTGCGTTGCATATTGGAGCATCTTGCTCAGTTCGATGGCTCGCTTGCCGATGGTGGGCAGCAGGCGCTCGGTGTGATTTGACGCAATTTTTGAAGCCTGCGAGAGGGCATCCCGGCTCGAGCTCGTATACTCTAGTGTTGTCTGGCAGTCCGTATCTATCTTTTTGGCCACAGCTTCAATGTCCTGGAGAAGCTGATGTGTGTCGCTGGAGTGGCCCAGGGCTGATTGTTCCATTGTCCTCTCAAACTCGCGAAAAAGATCATTGGCATCTTGGAAGAGGCGCGTGGCAGCCTTGTCAAGATCTGCGACCCTGTTGTTGAACTTTCGAAGGGCTGCTGGGGCCAGACGGCCAGCTCTTCGAGCTGTTTCCAAATCGACGAGATCCTCCAATGTAGCTTGCCGCTGCAGCCTTGCCTTGGTACCGCTGGCCTCGCGCCCGGTCATGAACCGGACCATGGCGGATGAAACGGGGATGCTTCGTGCAAGTGAGAGGTACTCCTCCCAGCCTGTCACCAGCCCGGCATACTCAGCTTGCGCTGTGGGGATCCACCTTGTAAGTTCGGAATACTTGGGTTCCAACCCCCTGATGACCGACTCGAGATTGGAGACAGCGGCATCCAGACAGCGGAGCATGACTTCGATCTCGCTGTAGCGGTCATCGGCAGCCGCGGTCATCTGCCTGCAATCCTCCACGACCCCAAACGCCCAAGAACGGCGTGTTTTGTACAGCTCCTGCCATGCTTGGATGGAACGCGAGTCTTCGATAAAGTCTGGGGCGTCTGAGACTCTATAATCCTTGCGTATTGGGACCTCGGACCGGGTGGGAGGCGGGGTACCAGGAGACGATCCCAGCGCCAGGCGGCTGTCGTAAACATATATTTCTTTCTATAATACGCCGTTAGCCCGGCCTCCTCACGTTTCGCGTCTTTCCTTTCCTGAGTTCCAACCGCCCAAAAGAGAGCTCACCTCGGTGTGGATGGCCTGGGGTTTCAGCGGCTTTCCTTGGGGAGTCAAGGCAATGATGTACTGCGGGGGTATAGATATTTGGCTCGCCACGGCGGTCTTGAAGTCGTCCAGGCTTTTAGAATCGTCAGCATCTTACCAACACAATGGGACAATAGAGGAGGAGTCACGCACGATGGAGCCTGGGAGGCGTCAATATACAGGCGCTGGCCCGTGTGGGCAATCAACACCTGTGACGCCATATCCACACATGCCTTTCAAGAGCTGGAAGGCAATCCAGATGGCAAAGGCCGGCAGGCAACCTTGCTTCGCAACGGGTTGCCGGAGAGGAGATGGCGCGCGCGAGCGATAAAGGGCCTATCTTATCTCGGGTGTTTTTGTTCAGGTTCACCGTTCGGGTTTCGCTGTCGCACGTAGACACACGAGATGCCCGGTCGGCGGCGTCTCTGGAGATTACGCAGGCCAGCTTCACCGTCGCAAGTTGAAAAAGCGCAATGATCCAGCTGCTCTGAAAAAGCCTTCAACCTTAAAATACTCGGGGAAGTATAATCCAACTGTCCACTTGGAAGGCAGATGGACTATTGACGTTTATCTTGGTTGCCCCAGGCTGCTGATCAGCAGGCACACGCAGCCCTCAAGCCGTCGGTTCCACCAAAGAGGAGCTGCTAAATAAACTGTGCATCAGGTATATCCGCACTGTGACGCCATGTTCGTCTGGGTTCCGTAAGCGGGAGCTTCTGGCATCTGCGCAGTCCAACTGAGGTGGTCAAACTACGGAATAGCCCAAGACGTGTTCAGACGCGTCTAGTGCACGCGTTGCGCCTCAAGCATTCGAATTTCATTGATAGTGGAATATTATAGGGGTAAGAGCAGCACTTTGCAGCATTGTCGAACGACGGCAAATCCCAGCTCAGCACTTTCACACCAACATGGATTCCATCAATATACCGACCTCGTCACCTGTGTTTTCTCAAGCCGAAACGGGCGCATTGGAGCTTTACGACAAGGTGCAAGAGCTTCAGCTTCAGCTGGCTGTCCTGAAAGCACGAGAGCACCATACACAAGGTGTGTATACCTTTGCTTATCGGAGCGTCGACATCGTTGTTTCCCTCCCGGCAAACTCTCAGGCTAACTCCTCTCGTCCAGAAGCGAAGGGAGCGACTTACGGTCAAACTCAACTTTTAGAAGCAAAAGCATCTTTGTCACTGCGCGATAGTGTCGTCGAGAGTGTTGTGACGGCCCAGCCAACTCTGAAAGCTGTCCACCATGCAACTCATACCTCGCCAGTCGAACGGTGAATGCTGCGCCGACAACTCTCTAGCCATAGAAAAGGCAAGATGTTGCTGACCGATATCTAGGGATTTGCTATCTCACATTGAGCAGCGCGATCGTGCGGCAAAGCTCATTGCAGGGCACTGTGCGAGACTCCACTCGGCAAAAGAGAGCCTTGCAGAGGTCGAGATTGAGTATTTGAAAACCAAGCTGCAGAATGTCGAATTGGCATCAGAAACCCTTCAACTTACAGCTGAAGATGTTGGCCAAAAATCAGCCAGTGTCGAAGACGCGCAGCTCAAGAGCGAGCTGGATGTATTAGAAAGCCAGCTCAAGACGAGGCGTCAAAAATGGAGGGTGATGAAAGGCACAGCTAGCGCCATTGTCGCTGGCAGTGGCGTCGATTGGGTTCGGGATGAGCGTTTGCGTGAATTGGTGCTAGATACTTACCACTGAACGGTTTGCTGCATTTGTTCAGGCAGTCCTCAAGTAAAACCAAAACAAATTGATCACCAAGATGCGATCATCCAAGAGAAGATACTTCCATTGCTTAGGTAATAACCAAGAAACATTGTGCTGGCTTATGTGGCGGAACGGATGTTCTGTGCGCGGAAAGGGATTCCGATTTCGTCCAAAATAGGCCGCCCTCCCTCTTCTGACGAGTGTGGTGTGGAAGAGCAGAAGACCGCGTGCCCACCTAGGTGGTGGTGGAAGGGCCCGGCTTTGTACGGATACGGACATCTGCGCAATCATGATGGCGGTCTTTGATAGTCCCACCTCTGCTCCAACCCTCACTTCCGTGTCCGATGGAACGCCGCCGTAAGCTGCTGGCCCTGAAATAATCTCGACGTTGCGCAGACGAGTTTCGCCTCGCTTCTTGGCTGTGGCTGGATTGGAAACCTGGGACCACTGGCATGTTGGGGGTGACTTGGTGACTAGGTGACCAAGCGCTCCGAAATCACCAAAGGTGTGTGATTGACCAACCACACGCCAACCAAGCCGATAAGGGAGAGGCGCGGACAGAGACGCGCCCATGCTCCTTGAGCACAGGGAATTGCGAGGGGAGGTATGGGGTACTTGGTGGGCAAAGAATTTCAGCGCCTGCGGAAGTACCTGCTCCTGCTGAAAGGAACCGTGCACCTATCAGCGCGTTGTGTGTACATACCTAAACCCGAGATTTTACCCTCACTTTTCGATGGTGTATCAATCTTAGCTTGGTCATGCGTGTTTGCACATACATACAAGCATTTCGGCAGCCGTTGACCTGCTAGTTAGTTTAGATTATAGAGACAAAACGGGAAGAGTAATCCACGGGTAGATGGTAGACTTGCCACGCCAACATCAGATAGCGTTTGCTCACCGCAATATCCTTCTCTCCTCTGTTCGCCATGCAGCTTGTGCAACACCAACAACAGGCTCAGAAATGATCGGTACGATCTACCGTCTTGAGCTGTCTCTTGATGGAGCTTAGGACGGATCATGCCCACGGCGAGAGAATGAGTGACGCTCCAACAGGCGAGCTGGCGTGAGGGAAAACGCATGCATATGGCATCGCGGTGGCCTGGGGTGTTGCAACGAGCTTCCGGCCGTGGTGTTGTAGGATGTGTCGGCGGGTTGCAGGTGAAGGAAAGAAGGGGCTTCTGGTGTAGTGGTATAAGACATCGCTGCCAGGGCACGAGTGGATGGAAAGATGGAGAAGGCAAATGTCGCAGGTACCGGGTACAAAAACGCACAGTTCGGCTGTACAAGGACCCTGGTACTTTGTACTTGTGCAGTCAAGGGCCCAAGGGCTGGCCGGTGCGTGAGTGGGTGCCAAAAATCAGGCCCAAAAAAATCAGCCCGGCTGCAGCTTTTTTTGTTACCAGGCATGAGCGGGCTGATTTGAATCAAGGGGCGGGCGGGGTGAGGGAGCGGGCCTGCCTCTAGAAAAATCGGCTCCCCAGCGTCCCCCTCCCCTCTCAACTCTCCTTTCCTTCTCCCATACAAACTTGCACCTCACACAACTCCCATACTGAAGACCGCACAACCGCGCATCTGGTGAGTACCTCGCATTGCCTGCCATCCCCCGCCAAATCCAAAGTACTCCTGCCTTGGACTCCATTGGCTTTGCGCCTCTTCTCCATTGCCATTCCTTTTTAGCAGCACACAGCAATCATCTACCTCCCCGCCCGGCACCTTGGGTCCGTCATAGACTCTTCCTCACTCTCTCTCATCCACACACGCAAACTGGCCCTCGAGTTTATGCTGCACATCTCACTCCGCCCTTCTCCGCCAACCCACGCATTGCCGGCCCCGGATCAAAACAATCACTCGAGATACTGACCTGTTGCGCATCTTCAGCTCCAACCCACACTCATTATCCAAATCCTCCCAACACAGTCAAGTACGTATCTACAAGTCTTTCGTTTCTGTTTTGAACCTTCGCGCCGTGTTTGCATGCCGCTGTCGTGCGCAATTGCGTTTGCGACTCTGCAAGCAGCAAGCGATCCATGATGGGATCAACCACGCGACGCGCGCATTATTGCGCCCGTCAATCCAAGTGGTTTGGGCCTCACCCCAAACCCCTCACGCCCAGCAGTCTGCAGTCTGCATCACATTCATCTTGCATGTCTCATAGGCTAACATTCCGGCGTGGTAGCCTCACATCAGTCATCATGCCCAAGGCTGCAGTTAAGAGCAAGGCCGAGCCCAAGGTGAAGAGGGGGCGGGGCAAGAAGGGTAAGTGAAGAGCAATTTCTTAGCGCGTTCTCACGCGTCTTTACCTGACGTAGGCCGTGAGCTGACCAGCCCCTGCAGACCCCAACGCGCCCAAGCGTGGTCTTTCGGCGTACATGTTCTTTGCCAACGAGCAGAGAGAGAACGTACGCGAGGAGAACCCTGGTGTTTCCTTCGGCCAGGTTGGCAAGATCCTCGGTGAACGATGGAAGGCCCTGAGCGACAAGCAGCGGGCTCCGTATGAGGCCAAGGCTGCCGCCGACAAGAAGCGTTATGAGGATGAGAAGCAGGCGTACAACGTAAGTCTCGCCTGAGCATCACACCTTCCCAGGGTGCAAGATGGTTGACCGGTTCGCATAGGCCGACGGCGACGAGGAGGAGTCGTCCTAAATACACTCTTTTCTCGCCGACTCGTTGCGCTCGCGGCAACTAGTCTTGAAAACACAAACAATCATATCCAGTCAATGCAAAAGGCAATGCCGCTTGCACGGTGCCTTTTTTTAAACCATGTATCTTTGGGTTGGGAACGGTGTTGCTTGGGGCACGGCAAATGGGATTTCAGTGCTTCTCTTTTTTACTATTTTTCGGCATGGTTTTGCAAGAGGTTTTGCTATGATTAAAGGAATCAATCAGGAAGAAGGTGTTTCTCGATGCCTTGGTCGGGGGACCATATGGATCCAAGAGGGTTGCGTTGCTGGGCCCTTACCTACACATGTATAACAAATACTCAAGTTTATTTCTTTTTTCCTATATGGGGCTCCCGGACAATAATGAGCCTTCTACAGAGTACACATGTACGGTGCTCTCTTGTGGTTTGCGCCTGATTCTATTCCAATGAATAAGGTATCTTGCCATCTTTGAGGGTCTTGTGGGCAGTGGTTGCTGGGCTTCAGCGGTGCCGACAATGAGCCAATAAAATAGTTTTACTCAAACCGTCAGCAACTTTGAGGAGCATTCGACATTGGTTGAGAGACGGTCTCAATGATGGAAATTGTTGCTCACGTGAAAGTCACGCCTTCTTGTTCTCATAAGCCATCTTCCCACCTGCTGCAAGTTACCATGCATGTTCTCGCTCGATTGGTTCTTCCAAGCCCGGCAGGTCCCATCGCCCGAGATGTCTGGTGCTCTCTATTCGCTATTCAGCGCAGCTCCAACAGTCGTCTAATGCACGTTTATGACCTTTGCTGCTGCATTGGCATCTGGGCTGGCTTCGTGGCAGTCTCTGACTCCTCGGTTCACGCTGCATTGCAGGACTCTATGCATCCTCCCTGCCCTCTAATTCGAGCCTTCCAAGCTTCCCACTCGCTCAACGTCTCCATTGTCATGTCTGGGTGCCCAATTCTCAGCTACCGATGACAATGTGCATGGGAGCATTGTATCACGGGCCGCCATGTCTTCTTTTCGCCATGACGAAGAGCCCACCCAGTCCCTGTGAGCAAGCGTGTGGCAGGTGATGCTTCCTGTACCGTTCTTCAATATATCTTGAGCGGGGTGGGATATAATTGGGAGCCAATGCCGATTGAACAGTTGAGGCTCTTTGATCTGGGCATGACAGGCAGGTTTCACGGCCGCTGTCGGTGGGTTGGCTTGGCATTAAAGTCGGTCTCACCCCCGTTTGCTTGTTTCCTTCGGACTTCTTCCTGTCCGCAACCCTCCCTGCTTTTTCCTTCGCTTCATTTGGTCGAAGGCTAGAATAATGTTAAGATCATCCTATTCTTCGGTTGACCATCATCGTATACCGTCGTAGGTTGCCGGCCAGTATCTCACCCCCCTCGACTGTCCTTCATACTGAGAGCTTGGGTCAGGTGGCTGGTTGGGCAGGGCCACTATTATGCTAACCTCCACCGTCTTGTCTTCCTCAACACATACAACTACCCGAACCCGGATCCGCAGCAGTACAACAGATTCGTGACGGCAATCATCACCACTACTCGCAGTCTTGAAGGGACCGCCGCGTAGCCCCTATCAGGTGCCGACCACCTAGTCATCCAAAGACCATGCTGTACAAGGTCCGCCATGGGCCGACATCGTCATCCAGACTAACTTATATCCCAACTCGACATCTCAGCTGATCTGCACCCTGCACATCGCAAAATATCGTTGAACAAAATGGAACTAGAGACGGCAGTGAATCTGCACGTCCCCATCGAGACACACCTACTTCGGGGTTGCTGTCGTGAGGCTGACCGGTGTGAAATCGTGGCTATAGGCCTTGACCAACTGCGATTGGCACTTCCTGAGTCGTTTCATGGGCATCTCATTGCTCTCGCCGGAGAAATACGAAGCTCAAGCCGCCTCTTGAGGGATCTGGCCGACCGCTCCCAGGTACACTTCGCGCGTGTTCCTATCGTTGCCAACTACCTCAACGTCGTGCTCCCCTGCCTGTCCCGAACGCTGAAAGATATCATCGGTTACTATGAAGAGAAGACCATTTCAAGAGAGATGAGATGGCGGAAAATGTACAATAAAATGACGGAAGAAGCCTCCGGTCTTGCGCTCCCCCAGAGATTCGTGCTTTACAATCACTTTCTGTCATTGCTAAAGCAGCTACTGACGAGGTAACCCCATGTCTTTGATCCAAAAAGTCATTGACCACCTAGCTCACTTTGGCTTTAGGTCGCCGAGCTTTGAACTCAATACACTCGAAACCCTTCGGACTCGGATTTTGAAGCTGCGGGAACAGAGGGGAATCGGTAGGCTTCCTCCCTGAAGTTGGTGTGTGGCCAACAGGACGACGGTCTTGAAAACTAACAGCTACTCTGCCCTTGAAGCGCCGCCTCCTATGCAAATTGGCACTTTAGTACGACAAGAGCTCATGCCATTAACAATCATGCAAGACGCCGTTCGTGATAACCCCCTCCCTTGGCCCCCGGTGCCAGTCCCTTGCCTCATTCCTCTGACGAATCACAGAACGCACACTGGGCAGAGCAAATATTTTCCCTCCCACTGCCTTCCCGAACAGCTTTAAAGCACCTAAGACCGTATGTTCAATTTTGATGGGACACCACTAAGATTGATGTTGGCTGACATATCCCTCAAGCTCCAAGTCATTTGGGCCCTTTTACCCCTGGGGCCATTTTACTATCCCCCCAGAGTCCAAGATTCTCTTTCGAAGGTGTGTATGTTGGGCATATTCAGTTGTTTTCCCCATTTGATCAAGGGTGGCTAATTTCACTGGTGATTGTAGACCATTTGACGATGACAGAATCTCCATTGTTGTTTACCTCAACTCGGTTGACCAATCGCCCTACTTCTTGATGAGAACCATGCAAGGAGATGTTCCATGGTTCTCGCTGTTTGGTGCTCACGAGCTCTGCATCAACCGCGAAGGAAGCGCACTGCAGCTCAAACGATGGAGCCGCTCAGAACAATGCAGCAAGCTCTGGGCTGCCTTGTATTTCCTGACATGGGAAGGTAAAGTTGCTCCAATCTTTGGTCCATTTTTGTCTCATCAAAATGGCTAACCACGCAACAAGAGATGGTGTTGTTCTATTGCACTTTTGTGGCGCTCAAGGCGCGCAATATGTTGACGGTGCAGATACATCCCGACGAGTTTGGACTTCAAAGAGAGAAAAGGCTCTTTCAAGCGTGCGTGTTTACTTAGCCCCCCTTCCCTATCAGCTGTTCAGTCTCGCCTGGCCCGGTCTAACTAATTCGTCGACCTTAGGCAAATCATCGACGATGGCTTCAAGCATTCGCTTATTGTCTACGAGGACATACAGACACGAGGTTTACGCCTCCATGCAGCAGTTTGGGAAGGTGAACTGAGACAATGCCCCGTCTGGACAGCCTTTGGTGAGTGCTTATTTGAAGACCCTCCTACCCATTGTTTGTCTACCCACTCAAGGTTACTAAAGCCTGGCTTCCAGTCACACACCAATCCCAATCGCGGACATGGCTTAGCCGGCGTTCCAAGCACCGTGTATGGTTAAAGGATGTACAACTATATGTGTTCTGTAGCGCATACCGTCAAGAAAACATGCGCCAAAACAAGTCCGGTGCATTCGAGATTTATTTCGACCGTGAGGAAGGTGTGTATCCTCCTGCCTGTTTAGGCCCAGAGTCAGGCTGCTAATGAGACGTCTTCAACAGGAGCCAAGAGGTTCAGAGAAGTATTCGCATTGAGAATGGCAAATGTCGAGTCATCGGAGGAGGTTGATAATGACGATGCAGGGCCTGCCTAGAAGGCTGTCAGTAACGACTGAAATAGGAAGACTGTGCTACGTGAATCGTGGAGACCCCCTCAGCCGTATTTGAAGTAAACATTTCCGTTGATGCTTGGGCGTTGAAGATTGGGAGCCAATGTTGTTCGTTTATGTACCTAAAGAGGTCAAATCTAGACCAGTCGGAGAACAGCAGCAAATGACCGATCAGCCTTTGCCTGGTTGTGGTGGTGGACATTTCTATGACATGACATCACGAATTCCACTCTCTCGGTTCCTAAAATCGGGACCATCGTGGATACAGCGGAGGCAAAAGGACGTGCTTCATTCTACGGATAGCAGTTGGCCAAAATGATCATTGCTCTCAGACGACTGAGAGACAGCGCTCCATCCACGTGTCGTGAAGTGTATGATGTTGCCGTGGTTTCCTTCTGTAGAGGCTGGTGTGCCAGATGGAAATGCGCGCAGTGGTTATCGGGCATACCTGCGGCAGGGCGCTGGGTCTGCTTGCATCACATCACGCCGCAGAGGAAGTTGCGGTCCTGTTTCGATGCGATGCCATTCCGAATGGCACGGTGGGGCGAGTGCATCTCGGGAATTGCTGCGATGGGCCGCACACCCCGCCAGCGCCCGCCCCAGCCCAACAAGCACTCCTCTTTTGTCCCGATCCAATCTCTCACACCCTTCTTCCATCTCATATAACGCCCCCTAGTGTCATCACCTCCTCTTTTCCAACTCCTTTTCGTTTCCAGAGAACAACAGAACCACAGTTGCCATCTCGAAAGCGTCAAGATGCAAGTCAAATCCGTGGAATTCAAGCCCTTTACTGACCAGAAGCCTGGAACGTACGTCACTGCCCAGCACCCCACCTCCCCTGCAGCTTGCCCCGCGCAACTGAGCTGCGAGAGCTTCCCAAAGCTCTGCGCAGCTCAGTTCGAGGGTGCCCCCCCCTTCCTGAGAGCCACCAGCTTTGTTTCTAACCTCCGCCGTGTGCATCTCCAGCTCCGGGCTTCGCAAGAAGGTCACCGTCTTCCAGCAGCCGCATTACAGCGAGGCTTTCGTGACAAGCATTCTGTTGTCCATTCCTGAGGGCGTTAAAGGTGGGCACGGCGCACGCGTTAGTCGATCGAGACGATGTGAACTCAGCTGACAAGCCAACGCCTCAAGGGTCGTATCTCGTCATTGGCGGCGATGGGCGATACTGGAACCCCGAGGTTATCCAGGTTATTGCCAAGATTGGCGCTGCATATGGTGTGAAGAAGCTCTTGATCGGCCAGAATGGCATTCTGTCGACACCCGCCGCCAGCCATGTCATCCGCAAGCGCAAGGCTACCGGTGGCATTTTGTTGACTGCCAGTCACAACCCCGGCGGTAAGGCCCTACCTACAGCCTTTTTTCGTCTCGATGCTAACGGCATATGTACGTAGGTCCCAAGAACGACTTCGGCATCAAGTACAACCTTGCCAATGGCGGACCTGCCCCCGAGTCGGTCACCAACAAGATCTTCGAGGTGTCCAAGACCCTCACTTCGTACAAGATTGCGGATATTCCCGATGTTGATATTTCAACCATCGGTACCAAGTCATACGGCGACTTGGAGGTTGAGGTGGTGGACAGCACTGCTGATTATGTCGAGATGCTCAAAGACATTTTTGATTTCGACCTGATCAAGAAGTTTTTCAGCGCTCATCCTGACTTCAAGGTGCTTTTCGATGGCCTTTCTGGCGTCACTGGGCCATACGGCAAGGCCATTTTCCAGCAGGAGCTTGGTCTTGGTGATGAATCAATTCAGAACTGCGAGCCTTCTCCCGACTTCAACGGGGGCCACCCGGATCCCAACCTCACCTATGCGCACAGCCTCGTCGAGGTGGTCGAAAAAAACAGCATCCCCTTCGGTGCCGCATCTGACGGCGATGGTGACCGCAACATGATTTATGGCGCCGGTGCTTTCGTGTCGCCTGGTGACAGCTTGGCCATCATTGCTCACCACGCCAATCTGATCCCATACTTCAAAAAGAATGGTGTGTACGGTCTGGCCCGCAGCATGCCCACCTCAGGGGCGGTTGACCTGGTGGCCAAGAAGCAAGGCCTAAACTGCTATGAGGTGCCGACAGGGTGGAAGTTTTTCTGCGCCCTGTTTGATGCCAATAAGCTGTCAATTTGCGGCGAGGAGTCTTTCGGTACCGGAAGCAACCATATTCGCGAGAAGGATGGTCTTTGGGCCATTGTAGCCTGGCTGAACATCATTGCTGGGTTGGGCGTTGCTAACCCCGGAGTTGCGCCGAGCATCAAGCAGATCCAAAAGGACTTCTGGTCCGAGTATGGACGCACCTTCTTCACGCGGTACGACTACGAGGATGTCGACTCAGATGGCGCCAACAAGGTCGTTGGCGTGTTGAAGGACCTGGTGGCGGACCCTAACTTCGTTGGTAGCAAAGTGGGAGGTATGTGTTGGCCACTATTGATGATTGAAATCCATGTGTGTTCTTGCCTTTACTAACAATGGCCTCTTAAAAAAAACAGACCGCACCGTTACCGAGGCTGGCAACTTCTCGTACACAGACCTGGACGGCTCCGTGTCCTCGAACCAGGGCTTATATGCTCGCTTCTCGTCTGGCAGCCGCATCATCGTCCGCTTGTCGGGTACCGGTTCGTCAGGCGCTACAATCCGCCTTTACATCGAGCAGCACAGCAGCGACCCTGCCACATACGATTTAGATGCGCAAGAGTTCCTCAAGCCCGAGATCAAGATGGCCACCGAGCTTCTGAAGTTCAAAGAATTTGTTGGCAGAGACGAGCCGGATGTCAAGACCTAAGCAGGAGGGACACGATAGCAAACTAGGCGTGGCAGTGCTGAATATACTGAATTTGTATTACTTTTATGTGTCCGGAAAGCAGCGTCAGTCTCTTTTCAGACGGATGACCCCCCTTGGAAAATAGTTGCCTTAAAGTACTTGGCTTCTTCAATGCTTTCGAGTATGTCGTCTTTTGCTTTGTGAAGTCCCTTCTTCCGGGGTGCCTTGGAAGCAATCTTTGGGCTGTACAACAATGTCAGAACATGACTGTGCGCAGATATTTGTAGATTCACAACACATACCACCATCGGCGTGCCGCCTCCTTGATACTGCTGACGTCAAGAATACGATAATGCAGGTGCTCGAGGACTTTGTTATATGGCTCCTTTCGAAGGAAAGCTCGATCTGCGTGGACACTGTTTCCCGCAAGAAGAGCCGTGTTCTGATCAGGCACATACTGTTGGATATATGTAAGCAAGCCCTCTGCAGCCTGTTGTGGTGTGACTGTGGACTTGATCACAGCATCCGTAAGGCCACTGTTACCATCTTTGGGAGCCGAGATTTGTTAACGCTGGTGATATCGATATCTTGGAGGGGCTGGACACGCCGAGGCCTGGATGAAAGGCAAATGGACTTACGAACACATGTGCACCACTCGTCCATGGCATCCATACGCGCCCTTGGTTGGTGGACCACCGTTCCCCAACCCTCGTCATCGAGCAAGTTGAGTTGGCCATCCGTGATAAGACAGTAAATCTCCAAAATCAGGTCATTGTCTGGGTCCAGACCAGTCATCTGGAACATCGTGATGAGTTAGTTAGCCATTGTGCATTGGAGTAACACGGAGACGTATTAGACATACCTCGCAGTCAATCCAAACAAGGGCGTCGCGCGGACGGGAGTTGGGTGTCTCGGTGGACATGTTTTGCTGATGAGTGTTTCCCGAGTCACTTCTGAAAGTATGCCGTTGGCAGAAGATCAAAATTCAAGTGGCTTGTAAACGGCCGCCCACGTCGATGTTGCATTAAGCATCTTGTGCGGGTCTCCACCCCCGGAGCATCTAGCTGGCTGGGTCCGCTGGCTGGGCCCGGTTCGGGAGCGGCCAAGCGGGGCGACAACGGATGCGGTTCCGGCATTGTCCTTTTACCACCACATTTCCGGTGCTAATCGGAACGCAAAGCTTGGACATGATAGGATCGACGCCCATCGGGTAAGGCCCTGGTCGGAAAGTTGGGAGCCTAGACTTGTGTAAGGCATAACGAGGAGCGCCATTCTCAACACGGAATGCCTTGCATTATCGTAGGCGCATTTTGCAGGTTCAACCTCCTGCCGTTAGCCTCGTCCCCATCGATCCCCAGGCCACATTCATCATGTGAGCTAGCTGCCTAGAAAGAGTATATAAGCTTGCAGGAAACATATACAGAGGAAACATATCACCACATCCCTTCTCAAACCCAACTTGCTTACACCGGAACTTGCTCACCTCCTTCTCAAAACACAACCTACCCAACGCAATGGAGAACAAGACACCACCAGATCAGCGAGTGGTTCCTCCGCCGCCTCCCCCAATCTCCAAAAGCCCTCCTCGACTCCTGGTCATTGGTGCAGGCTCTCGCGGCCGGGCTTATGCTCGGGCTGTCATTTCGTCCAGCAATGGTGTTCTCACAGCTGTGGCGGAGCCGGACGACTACAAGAGGAACAAGTTCGGCGCAACGATGATATGGGGCTCCAACCTGTGTCCTCCCGAGGGGGCCTCTTTCAGAGACTGGCGCGAATTTGTGGCTTACGAAACAGCTCGCAGGGCACGTGTCCGAGCCGGCGAGAAGGATGTTGCCCCTGGTGTCGATGCTGCCTTTGTCTGTGTCCTCGACGAGATGCACTGCGAGGTAGTCGTTGCTCTCTCTAAGCTCGGCGGAATACACATCATGTGCGAAAAGCCGCTGGCGACCACTTTGGACGACTGTCTCGATATGTGCAAAGCCCTGCAAGATAACGTCGACGGCAAAGGCCAACAAGCTGTCTTTTCAATCGGGCATGTTCTCCGATATAGCCCTCATAACAAGTTGCTCCGAAAGCTACTACTGGAGGACCGGGCCATCGGCGACATCCTATCGGTGGTGCATACCGAGCCTGTGGGCTGGTGGCATTTTACGCATTCATATGTCAGAGGCAACTGGTATGTATGCGCTTCTCATGGGCCCTTGTGATGGAGCGTGATGAAAAGCCCAATCGCAAGATGAGACATTGGTGCAAGGCTAATGAATCTTTTCCCCCCAGGCGTCGTGAAAACACATCGGCCCCCAGCCTGCTTACCAAAAGCTGTCATGATATTGATGTACTCTTGTGGCTCCTCTGCTCTCCTACGGATTGTTCGTCACCAAACTGTCCTCCACCTCACCTGCCCTCGACCGTGTCCAGCACTGGTTCACTGCAATACTTCAAAAGAAGTAGAAAGCCGGTTGCGGCCGGGGCGGCCACAAACTGCCTATCGTGCCCAGTTGAAAAATCCTGCAAGTATTCCGCCAAACGCATCTATGTTGGCCCGGACATCGTGGGTCTGGGCATGGGAAACAGAGGGTGGCCGATGAGTATAGTCCTTCCAGACATCGAGTCTTACGGGAGCGAGCAAGAGGCCGAAGTTGCCGTGCTTGCGAATTTAGCTGAAGACTATGATGCCAGCACTCCGGATGCAGAGGTCGCTCGGCACAACTGGTTTGGCAGATGTGTCTACGAAAGTGATAACGACGTTTGCGACGAGCAGGTGGTCACCATCACTTGGGATGAAGACCCTAAGCCATCCCACCTTCCCGGTCTAGATGGTAGCAATGCCCATGCAACCTCTTTGGCGGACAACCTACACGGCCGCGGTAGCAAGCTGGCTACTTTCCACATGGTAGCTCAGACAAAGCAAGTCTGCGAACGGTATACTCATCTTTATGGCGTGAATGGCGAGATTTTTGCAGACTCAAAGACCATCACAGTTCAAGACTTCAATACAGGACAGACCACCACCCATAATACTCGCATCGAAAGCCTGGGACATGGCGGTGGGGATGCTGGCTTGACGCGCCAGTTTGTCACCGCCGTGGATATGGTCAAGAATCACGGTTGGTCAACCGACAAAGCCCAGAAAGAGCTGATCGGATGCACCTTGGAAGAGGTAATTCGAAGCCACGCAATGGTTTTTTGCGCCGAGGAAGCACGGAAAGAGAAGAAAGTGGTTGACTGGGCTGAGTGGTGGTCTAAGGAGGTGGGCGCCAAGTTGGAGCAGGTGTGAGTGAGGTTCTCACAAGATCAGACCATTGTTGGCCAGGCTTGACGTTGCCTTCTACTTTATTTCGTCTTTTTGGGAGGTCATTGGTGCACATCCGGGATCAAGGTAGCAGCTTTCCAAAAGAATTCAATCCATCAAAGGCAAGACGTGTACAAACCAACATCCCCCACTGACAATTTAAAGTTCGTTGGATCCAGATCCTTCAGTCGCGGTTGGTATTTTAGGGGCAGGCCGAACGACATCAGTTTCATCTTGTCGAGGTCGTTCCAGGTCCGCCGCCCTTGGCAGTGTCGATGCACTGTGGACTGCCGTCCGCTTGACGTCAACGTCTCGACCGATGTTGTCAAACGTCATTGGCAGACGGGTGTAGAACCAAGAGGGCTGCAGGCACAAAAAACTATCCTGAGCTGGCAGTTCTGTGGCGGTTGACCAATGATGGTTGGCCTGGGGCGGGAGGGTGTCCCAAACAGGGAACATAATAAGGGGCGCGCGCTCTTGAACCCCAGGACCTGAAGGGCCACCCGTTTTTATCCCGCCTCAAAAGATCCCATTTCCCCACCATTTGCACCCCTCCATCCCGCCATTTCCCCAAACTCCACAGTGAACTTCGGTGTCGAATCTTGATACCCATCACGCGTTGCATTCAACCACGTCCGCATTGCTTGCCCACCCTTCTCCCGATTTTCGTGTTCATCAGGCCCAAAAGACGCCATGGAGACACCCCCGCAACAAGCCAGTGCTGGAGGAAGCTGGACTGCTTTCCTCAAGGTCAGTTGCCTCCTCGATGTTCTTCTGTCCACGCACCATTGCCTTTTGACGGGCATGCGGCTGACCTTGCCTTGACTGGACCAGTCCATCGCCTCGTTTAACGGAGACCTCTCCAGCCTTACCGCGCCTCCCTTTATCCTGTCGTCCACCAGCTTGACCGAATTCAGCTCGTACTGGTGCGAGCATCCCTCCGTTTTCGCCGCACCTGCTAAGGAATCTGATGCCGCAAAACGTGCGATTCTGGTGTTGAAGTGGTTCTTGACGACCCTAAAACAGCAGTATGCTAGCCGGAGTGAGCAATATGGAAACGAAAAGAAGCCCCTGAACCCATTCTTGGGCGAACTTTTCCTTGGAAAGTGGGAGGATGATGCTGGAACAACCGAGCTCATCAGCGAGCAGGTTAGGTTCGTTGCCCCTCCCCCCTCACCGTCGCACCTGGCAGGCTGCTAACACTGGCGTTCTTCGCGACAAAGCCACCACCCGCCAGCAACTGCTTACAACATCACTAATGTGCCAACCGGTGTTCGGCTCGAGGGCTACAACGCCCAAAAAGCGTCCTTTTCCAAAACAATCAACGTCAAGCAAATAGGCCATGCCGTGCTCACTGTTCCTACGTCTTCGGGGCAACCCGACACCTATTTGATAACCCTTCCATCACTGCATATCGAGGGTCTTATCTTTGGATCGCCTTTTATCGAGCTTGACGGTAGCTCGTACATCACATCTTCGACCGGCTTCACGGCAAAGATCGACTACAGCGGAAAGGGTTGGTTGTCTGGCAAGAAGAATTCTCTCACTGCGGTCTTGTATCCGACCGGGAAAGAAAAAGATGTTCTCTTCAACGTCTCGGGACAGTGGACCAAGACCTTCGAGATACATTCTGGCCCGGCCAAGCACAACAGCGCCAGCAACTTGGTAGAGCTCTGGGACCCAGAGCAAAACCCCACCAGCGATCTCATCGTCGCTCCCATTGAGGAGCAACACCCTCTTGAATCGAGAAGAGCATGGAGCAAGGTTGCAGCCGCTATCGCCAAGGGTGAATTTGACACTGTCCATGTAGAGAAAAGCAAGATCGAAAACGCCCAGCGTGAGATGCGCACCAAGGAGAAGGCCGAGGGGCGCACATGGGAGCGGCGGTATTTTACGGCCTCCTCAGATTCAACTGATCCGATCTTGGTTCAGCTGGGGCCAGTCGTCAACTTGGCCGAGCACGGCGATGCGGATAAGACGGGCGGATTATGGCGATTCGATTCGCAGAAGTCGGCCAAGGCACACACTACGCCTGTGCCAACTGGTGAGGAAGCGGCCAAACTGGCCAGAGAGTTGCTTGGCCAGTGAGCACACCACGGTCATGTCTTATGGCCAACAATTCTCCCTGGAACAAGCACAGAAACGACCGTCATATAGGAGACCGCACGGTGTTCTACAGACACCCAAACAGGTACAAGCAAATTACCCTGCAAGGAGTTAACAGAGCCATGTTCTAGTCCTGTTTGGGGATGATCCGTTAACTTAGTCTAATTAATGGATCTATTGTTCTCCAACCTGCCTTGCTCAGACGTGGGCTACCACGCGTGACCACAGACCCTGAATACGCACATAAAGAATGGGTTCCATCATGTACAAAAGTTCGGAGAGAACTGCTGCTCGATCGTTATTCGAAACGGGCTCTATACACGCTCCACTTCGTAAAAAAGAAGGTAGACCTCCCGCTGCATGCTCAAAACATCTCGAGTGCTTGCTTCTTTGACCTTGTCATCACTGATGCGCCACCAACGGTCTTGTACTTTTCGCCGTTTCGGTTTGGCTATGGGCACTGGTTTCAAAGTGTGTGCATCCATACCAACAGCTTTAGGGTTGCTTTCTGCTCTGGATGAAGGCCTCGACGTAATTTTGGAGAAGGTTGATTTGGCGTTTACAGCAACTGACCGCAGACTGCTCGAATCCGGGTCTCTAGCCCGGTTGGCAGGCATAGCGGGTGCTTGCTGAGAACTCAGAGATGCCCTTGCTTTGTCGTCACCTGTTGGTGTAGATGTTTGAGGGCCCGGCACCAAAGCAGTCGGCGAATTCAATGATGATGTCGGTGAGTCAGCCCCAGAAGGGGACAAGAGATCTGGTGTTGATACCAACGGACTCTCCTCCCCACCGTCAGGCTGCCGGGCCTTGATTGGAGGTGTCGGCGCCGGACTAGCTGTCCTGCTATAGGCCTCTGCTGGCTGGAACGTGTTGGGGTTCGAGAAGGGTGATTGGAGAACCTGACGCCGAAACGTTTCGTAATGGCCGCTGTCGTGACTCCCCTTGTGTGTTACTACGCCCAAGAGCTTGTACTTCTTCTGGTGAAGCAACCCACCCAAAGGCAACTCCTCAGGAAAGGCCACTTTGGCCGAGTTTTTCTGGGAGTAGTGGCTGGCATCGAAGATTGAGCGAGAGAGATGGATGGCCAGGATTTTTGGAAAGCTGATAAGGCGGATGTGGCGTGCTATTCGGCGCCTTGGTGCATGGCTGAGACCTGGCAAAGGAACATCTTTGGGGGGGTTTTCAGGATCTGTGACAAGGGCAAGCTCAAGCTTGTCGATGGCTGCCCTGGTTTTTGCTTTCGCGGACTCGGATGTAGACCGCTGCAGGTTTGCTTCCAGTAACGACACAGCGTGTACCAGTCGGCACTTTTCACATTTAAAGTCGTCAATGTATTCGGTCTTGAACATACCGTCAAAACAAGCACCAAGCGTTGTAGCTGAGGACACCTGTGGCACATTGAGGGTCAACGTGCAAAAGGTTGTTGCGGTGGGACGTGGCTTGAAACCGCAGGTCAGGCACTCGATTTGTGATTCAGACTTTCCTTCCATTGGAAAACCTTCTTCTTCTTCGTCTTCCTCGCCAGGTCCGTTTTCGACATATTTTCTCAACTCTTGTCCGTTTTCAACCCCATTGACCTGAATGATCACGTTTTGCATAGCATCGCCACCCAGCCCCGCCTGTCCTTTCTCTAGAGACCTATCAATCATAGCACCCAGTCGTCGAGCAGAGATTCGCGCCCTTCGGCCTGCATGGTATTCGTTGCAAAGCCTCTCCGCAACCACCTGCAAGAATTCCTGGGCGTCTTGTTGCTGTCTGCTGACTCGTTGGCGAAATGCCTCCTCCAGGACACGGAGAAATGGCAGGGCAGAAATGGTCTTTTTGTATAATGGACGCTCGTTGAGGGAATCTAGAATGTCTTTGAGACCCTTTGTCACCAGACCTCTTTGGAATCCCTCCATCTTCCATTTCGGCGTGTCGCTCCGGAAGTGCTGCGCATCACCCGGCAGCATACCGACTGGCACAACCTGCGCGTAAACGAGCTCGTCATCGAGGCTGCGGCGGTGTGTTTCGCGTATCAAATAAAGTCGAAGGTCTCCCAGTCCGGCGAGAGCCTGGAGCACCGAGTTGATGAAACAGTCATTTGCAGGATTGGAGAGGCCGACGACCCCGTTTTTTCGATTCGTGGAGGCAGCTGGGCCGGAATCAAAGAAGAATGTCGGACCGAACACGTAGATGAGGGTGATGGCGGCGAACGAGGCACCTGCAGCATAGGTTGCAACTGTGAGAGTCTTGTCGGGCATTCTTAATGCGGAACAAGGAGGCGGCTCGCCAGGAACTAGGAGGCTCCTTGGGTACCAAATGCAATCGTTGGTGGCGGCTTCGTAAATCTGATCGTGTGCGGTGGTTTGTTTGCGACTGACGAAAGATTTCTCACAGGGATCGATCGCGCATTGGCCAATCGACACAGCCAAGCTGACAAAGAAAGTGTAGCAATGACGAGGACTCCCACAATGAGCACCCAATGCAGATGCGCCGGAAGACGGGCCGGGAAACAAGCCTGACGCAAAGGTTCTGAGATACAGCCCGGCGATCGACAAGAGTGGTACCTTGTCTGCCGGCCAGTGGAGGATTGTGGGCGATTTGGGTAGATCAAAATGACGAGCAGGTAGTCTCAGTAGCTCAGACCAGTGCATCGTGTGTTGTATGTACCCTGGGCTCCACCCCCCACCCACACCCCGGCACCCCTCCCGGCCGGCCAATCAGAAGCCTACATTATACAATACCGAATACTGGTCTGAGGACCGAAGTGGAATTTTGGAACAAAATAGTCATATAACTTAGCCTGTAGGTTAAGAACTAGGCTAATTAGGATCAAATTAACACAGTATATTGGTCTATATAGGACTATACTACTGTGTTAATTTAGTCTCAATGGTGGCTATATTGCCCGAGTGGTGTGGTGTGAAGTGTGTATATATTATATATATATGTACACTTTCTACACTGCAGGTCGGCCAATATAGCTACCACTGAGACCAAATTTATATAGTAGTATAAAACTATATAGACTATACTGCTATGTAATTTTGGTCTTAATGGTGGCCATATTGGCTGAACTGTAGTGCAGGATATCTAGTATATACCTGTATATATCGATACCTTTTACATCACAACTCGGCCAATATAGCTACTATTGAGACCAAAATTACATAGCAGTATAGTCTATATAGTTTTATACTACTATGTAAATTTGGTCCCAGTGGTGGCCATATTGGCCGACCTGCAATGTGGAAAGTGTACATATATATATAGTATATACATACTTCACACCATACTACTTAGCTAATATGGCCACTATTGAGACTAAAATTATACAGTAGTATGGTCTATATAGTCTTATACTACTGTGTAATTTTGGTTCCAATTGTAGCCTAATTGGCCGATCTGTAGTATGAAAAGTGTAGATATATATATATAGTATATATAAACAAACATCTTTTGGATTACCATTTGGCTAATATAATTAGTATAAAGAATATAAAATATAGTTAAAAAAGCCCTTTTCAAGACTATCTTTAGTATATTTTTTTTTATAATAGTTATTATATTAAGAAAGTTAGTATGGGTGAATTTTAGTGTATTGAAAAGATTATTATTTTTCATTATTTTCTTTTAAGTTTTATTAATTCAATTAAAAATCGAATATAATAACTATAATAATAAAAAAGTACTATTATATAGTTAAAAAGTAGGGTTTTATTTTAATATAAAGTGTACTATTGTAGTTATTTTAGTTATAGTAAAATAAAAGAATATATTGAAAAAGTAAGTTTTTATTTACATAGGAATCTGACTATTTTCTTCTAAAAATCTATTTAAGTTTTTAGACCATATCTAAGAATTGTATCTAGGAGGCTTACTTATATATGTAAGTAGCTTGTGCGGCCTAATTAGGGTTCTGAAGAGATGGTTTAAGCTACTGAGACTATGAGTAGGATAGTAAGCCCTATTAAGATAGCGGAGATATGGAAAAAGAAATGTAATATAGGAAGTGGGGGATTGATTAATAAGATAAGACCATTAGATTAGATAAGAAGTGGACTTACTTACTAAACTGCCCTATATTTTTAAGCTTACCTTATATTTACAAGCCTATTTAAGAAAACTATAAAGTATTAGCTTTTACTTTTTAAATTTATTAACTTTTATATACCTTTTATTGGAATAGGTATGGCCAATTACAGGCCTAAGGGCCCTGTAATTAGTGCTCACACACTAGCTCACAGTGCAGTGGAAGTCTTACGCGTAATACCTATAGCTTAGTACTGGGGTACTAGAATACAGTACCTTGCAGGTACTGCAGGATAGAAATATAGTAGGTAAACAATTGTATTGTAGTACTAGCCTTCTATAAATCCACTGTAATAATCTCTATAGTAGGGTTTGTACTCGACCTTTACTATATACCTACCGACAGACATACAGTGCCTTACATACTCTAGTAGGCAGATAGGCTAAAGTACGGCTTAGTTAACCCTAAGGTTTGCTAAGCCCTATAAACTACTTACTAAGCCCTTTATAGCTCTAGACCTATAAAGCCTACAGGCCTATAATTTAGTATAGTAGTAATATACCTATTTAACTATAGGCCTATTAATTCTAGGCCAATTTGGCCAGTTTAGTAATTAACTATAGGTCTTTTAAGCAACTAAGTTAACATAGTTTACAGCTTTTTAATAATCGACTTACGGCTATATAAAAGGGCTATGAAACCCAATACCTTTAACCTAAAGTGCAGGTTATTGTAAGGTTAAGGTTAGGCCACTTATACTACCTATAGTAGTAGGCCTTAGTAGCCTAAATATAAAATTATAGGCAGTTTGGCCTACTAATTAGCAGAATATAGGCCTTTAAATAGCCCTATAGTAAGATAAGATATTTAGCAAATACTAAGTAACTAACGGATAGGCATTCCTACTTAAGCTTCTACTATATAGTATAATAGTAACTACCTATTGTAAACTTAGGCCTTATAGGGACTTAGTTTAATACCTCTCCTTTACTTATAGTAAGTAGTAGGCTTAAATTTAAATCTAAGGCCTACTATAGTAAGTTAAAACTAATAAACTAACTAACTAATTAAAGAATTAAAATACAAAGTATATAAAGCGTTAAGGCCTATATATTTAAATATTAAGTAACTACTTTTATAAACTAAATTATAAAGGAAAATTAAATATAGAAAGGATGGTTTTTTAATTTATTCCTTTATTAACTTTTCCTTTATAGGCCTATTCTTTAAGCTTAAAAGACCTATAAAGGTCTTGAATTTCTAACTGGCCAATAGTTTAATCAGCCTATTAACCGGTATTTATTTAATATTTAAATAGTTAATAGTAACCTATAATACCTTAACTTACTTTCTAACTTAATAATATTTTAATAATATATATTTAGTACAATTGTAAAGGGCTAGGTTATAGGTAGTAGTTATAAAGCTAATATTATTACTATATAGAAAGGTAGAGCCTATTAAAGTATACTTTAACTTTTTATAGACCCTTTTAATTTATAAAGCCTTACAAATAGCCTTAATAAATATATCGGTTTTAGCCTTAAAAGTAAAGAGGTTTATAGTATTAGCCTTCTTTACTTTCCAGCTTATAGGGCTTCTAGCTATTTTAAATATAAAGCTATAGGTAGATTTTAAGTCCTTTAAGTCCTTTATAAAGTCTAAATCTATAAAGCCTATAGATACTATAGTACCTTTCTTTTTAATAAGTTTAATAGTATTATAACTATAGGCAATTACTAAATTCTCTATACTATTTAAATACTTTAAAAAGTTTTTAACGGTATTTAAGTTTATTATAGTAGGTTACTGTATACTCTTTAAAAGCTACTATATTATAAAAGCAATATTAGGCCTTATTTAAGTTATTAAATATATTATAGTACTTACTATATATTAAAATAGTATATAATCTAACTTACTTATAGAGTTTCCTTTTAGTTTAAAGTCTTTATACTACGTTACTATTCTAAACTATAAAAGAACTAGTATTTTATAACTATTTTTAAAGCTAAAGGTCTTAATTACCTTCTATATATATTAGGCTTAGTTAAGCTATAAAAGAAAGCAATGCCTATTCCTTATTATTTAAACCTTTAAAAAGAAGGAAGCCGGCCTTCTATTTTCTATTAAATAGACTTTATTTAAACTTTTCTTAAGCCGTTAAATATAGGCCTTATTAAAGCCTATAATTAAATAGTTATTAACGTAAGTTACTATAAAAATCCTAACTTTAAGATTATAAAAGATAGTAAAGTTAGAAATTAGCACTATAAAAACCTTTTTTTTTAATAGCTTAGTAAGTTTAGTTTACTAAAGTCTAAGGCTTTACTTTAGGCTATATAGAGCTTTAAAGAGGTAAATTATTTAACTAATTTTAAGTTTAAAGCTTTATCTATATAGCTTTACTTTAATAGCCAAGTTTACTAATTAGTAGAACTTATAGAAGCCTTTAAATATAGCGATATAATTTTCTTTTTTTAAATAGCTATTAAAAAATACCTCTATAAAATCAATCTACTCTATTTCTTAATTTAATAAAGCCATTATAATTAGCAATATATATTAAGTAAATAGTATAGTAGTAAAGATAAAGGTCTTTATAAAATTTAAGCCTTTTTTTTATAAAAATCCTTTAATAACTAACCTAGTTTTAAACTTTAAAAGCCTATTTTCTTTATTAGTCTTTTTATATAGTACTAACTTATTAATTAATAGTATATAGTCTTTAAAGAAAGTACTTTAAAGAAGGAACTTAAAGGTTCTTTAGTTAACTATTTACTTAAATTTACTATATATAGCCTTTAGCTAGTAGGATTTTTTAAAGTTCTTTAGTATTTATTTTAATATTTAAAGTAATAAACTAGTATTAAAAAGACCTTTAAAGACCATATAGTAATAGGCCTTAACCTTAATTAATATTAATTTAATAAATTAGCTAATGCCTATTTTAATATCTTTACTTACATTTAAATATAGTTCTTCTACTTTTATTAGTAAGTAGTCTTTAATAGAGGGTTCTAAGCTGGCCTTAAAGCCTATAATAGGCCTATTAAAAGGCTTTAAATTACTATTAATTATAGCCTTTTAAATTATAGTAAGCTTACTAATTAGCTTACTATTAGAGAATTTTTTAGTATTAACTTACTAGTTAATTTCCAAACTTAGCTGGCTAATTAAATTATATTTAAAGTATAGGTTACTATTTTTATCTACTAATTATAGTAGCTTTACCTTCTTTTAACTTAAATCCCTTTTTAAAATAGCAATAATACTTCGAATTATAGTAAGCTTATTTACTATATTAATAAAGGAAGATTTTACTACTACCCTTTTAGCCAGTATTTATACTTAATAGATCTTACTTTTAAAAACGGCCAGTAGTTTACTAGGCTTTGTATAGGCCTATAGCTTTAAAACTCTAAACCTTTTTTTAATTAAAATAAAAAGCTTTATAGAAAAGCCTATAGCCTTAAACCAGCTTAAGTCTAACTTATAAAAAAGGAAAGGCTTTAATTTATTATAGAGCGTTTAATAGAAAGTTAAGTCCCTATTATTGACTATAGTATAGTTAACTAATTTAAATACTATAAATATTATATAGTACTATAAGTATTAGGAAAGCTATAATAATACTATTATAGCCTATAACCGGTTTAAAAATACTTTAATAAAACATTTAATTAGGTCATTTTACTTATAGATATAGGGCCTAAAAGTAAAAAATTCAACGTCTTTAGTAGAAAACTAAGCCTATAATTTATAGTTAATTTCTTTCTTACTATTATAATAAAAACAGATAAAGTATCTATTATAGTAGTTCTTTAGGCCTTTAAAAAAGCCTTTAATAGCGCTTAGTACAGTTAGTCCCTTAGCGTTTAATAAATAAAAGGCCTATTTAAACTGGGATTTTCGGTCTATTAAAATTAATACTATAGAAAGCCTATTATAAAGTATAGGTTTAATTTTAAAAGTGTCGCCTTTAATAAAACCTAAAACCTTAAGTAAGTTTAAAATAGTAAAAAATTGAAGCCTTTTTACTGTCTTAACTTTATTATAGGCCGAATATTAAAAATCTACTTCTTTTATTTAATTTAAATTTAAAAGCTTAGTAGTAATTTTACTGGTCTTTTTTAGTAGTATTAGGCCTATATAACCTAGCCTAATATACCATTTTAATACTATTTAAAGTAATTTACTATAATAATCTACAGTAGTATTAGAGATATTTTTAATAGCCTCTTTAAATATATAGCCCTCTTAAGCCTCTTTTTAATTAAGTAGGCCGGGGTTATCTAAGCTATTAAGGCCTTCTATAGGCTAACGGAGCTCTTTAGTAGGTCTACCCTAATTAAATCCTTTAAAGCCGGAGTTACTTAAACTATTAAAGCCTTCTATAAGCTAATAAAGCTTTATTTCTTTAGATCTACCCTAACTATAGCCTTCCCTATAGTTAAATTCAGACCCTTTAAGCCTATAGGGCTTTACCTTTTAAATATCCGAATTAAAGCTAATAGTATTATCGCTATTTAGCTTTATAAGCCTATTACTAGGCCTTTAAGGGTTTAAATTAACCTTTAAATAGCTATCCTTTTAAGATAAAGGCCTATTAGGAAGTTCTACTATTAATTTTCGCTTCCGACTAGTAACGTTAAAACTTATATTATAGTAAATAATAGGCCTCTTTACCCTCTGTAATTTTAAGAAGAAGCTTAAAGCCTTAAAATCGAATATTGCTATTAAGGCCTTATTAGGCCTATATAGTACTTTTTTTTTAACCTAACTGCTAGCCTTATAATATAGTATACTATTAAAAAGGTTAATATTAAATTAAGGAATATATAAAGTATTTTTAAGCTTAAGCTTAGTATATTTAAAAGGTTCTTTTTATAAAAGTACTGTAAATATAGCAGTTTTAAAGCCCTTAGGTATTAAGGGGCCCCCTTTTATATAAATTATCCTTAATAAACTATTATTAAGCTTATAATTAGTAAACTATTTTTAACTATTAATAATATAGTTAGTAAATCTAATATTATATAGAAAGGTATCTGTTAAAATACAGCACTTAGTTGTGAACTTTACAGTGTATTTTAGCCTATAACCTATAGGGCCAATAATAACTAATGGCTTAGAATCATAGCGCTTACTAATACTTTGCTACAGTAATTGTAGTAGTCTTTAGACCTTTAAAGTAGCCTAAAGTCCTAAACAGTTAATATACTATAACGGTAAAACGTTAGCGCCCTATACCTTATAAATAGCTTCTAGCTAACGTATTTAATAGTTAGACTTAGCTGGTTAGTTAAGTCTATAGTTAGTAGACTTAACATGCATTTAGGCTCTATAATTAATAGACTTAACAGGTATTTAGGCCCTATAGTTAGTAGATTTAATAAGTATTTAAGCTTTAAAATAGAAAAAGGTTTGGAAAGTAATATAGGGCCGAAAGACCTATAATAAGTCTTGTCCTTTATAACTGTTTATTATAATATTTTCCTAACTAATAAGTTAATTTAATATACTAGTTTACTATATTTTATAATGCCTTATAAGCTTATATTATAGTATCTACCTTCTATATATTATAAAGTATTGCCTTTATAATCTACCTTCCTTTAGTACTTAGCTACTATCGTATATTATAAATAAAGCCCTTTTTACTTTTAATATTCTATACTATTCTTTATATAGGTCTATATTTATATGCCTATAAAATATCTATTTTAATAGATTATAAGCCTAGATTTATATTATTTAAGTAAATTTCTTTATTTTATAGCCTTTACAATAATACCTATCCTATAAGCCCTATTTATTATAGGCTATTAAAGACTTAAAAAATAGCATTTTAGTACTTTTAATAGTACTTTTATTTCCTTTTTAAATATTAAAGACTTAAAAAACAGCATTCTAACACTTCCAACAGTACTTTTACTTCCCTTTTAAATACTAAAGATCTAAAAAACAGTATTCTAGTACTTCCAATAATGCTTTTACTTCCCTTTTAAGCCTTTAACCTTCTTTATTATAAAGAATAAAGATATATATAACCCCCCTATAAACTTTAAAGCTTTAAAGACCTTTAGCCTTCTATTAACTTCTAGCCTTTTTAAAGGCCTTAACTTTACTTAATACTTTTAATAGCTATAGAATAACTTTATAATTACCTTTAATAATAAGATTAGGATTGCTATAGTAGGTCTTATTAATTAAATTAAAGCTTTAAATGTTAAAATTAACTAAGTTAATACCTATATTGACAATTTTAATACTTACTTTCTATTAGAATATACTACTTTAAACCCTTTTAAATCTTCTTTTAAACTTTTTATAGACCTACTTATATTACCCTTATCTTTAGTTACTTTAGCTTATATAGATCTATCGGCCTCTATTATTATACCTATTATAGTACCTTTTTTAAGTTAAATTGCTTAAAAGACTACTATACTTTTAATAAAGGATTTTAATAAATAGGTCTTTTACTTTACTAAAGAATAAAAGCTTTTAAGTTTTAAAAACTAATACTTTTAATACTAAGCTTTTACTATTTAAATAAAGATTTTAAACCTTTTTAAATTTATAAATAAGCCTAAGTTAGTTATTAATTTATTAAATAATAACTTAGAAGCCTTCTTTCTTCTTACTATTTAAAATACCCTATAGGTAGGCCTACTATTTACTATTAAAGCTAAAGACTTTTTAATAACCCTTTTTTAGCAATTACAAACCTAATATACCCTTACTTAAACTGTCCTTTAAAATAAGCTTTATAAAGCTTACTATACTATTAAATTTAATAGTTTATTAAAAGTAATTAAATACAATATTAAGTTTAATATCCTTATTATAAGGCTTTAAGGCTTAAGTATTATAATTTAGTTTATCGATTAGGTTAATTACTATTTAAGTTTATTAAAAGGTAGTTTTTTACTATAGTATAAATGCTTTAGAACTTTAATTTATTAAAATAAATACAATTTCGGCTATTTTTACTATCTTATATTGAAATTCTTATAAAGGAAGCTTTTAATTAAGATTTATATTTTTAATACTATAATTATTTAAGCCCTTTTTATACTTTATTTTTATATTGCCTTTATTAAGGATTCTAAAGCCTTAAGGGCTTTAAATGCCTTTATAAAAAACCCTATAAAGCTTAGACTTATTAAAAAGAAGAAAAAGAAAAAGGAAGATAAAAAAAAAGAAAATACTAAAGACTTTAAAAATTCTAAGGAAATTTCTTTTATAGTAAGCTTTAACTTTAATATAGGCTTTTATAGTATTATACCTTTAAAGCTAACTATACTTTATAAATACTATAGCTTTATTAAGTTTATAATATCCTTATCTTTTAAAGTCTTATCTTCTATATTTATTAACTTAATTAACTATATTAACTTAGCTTTAAAAGAAGCTTAGCTTTTTAATATTAAGTCTATAGTCTATATTTATAATAATAAAAACCTTTTTATTAACCTTATTAAAATAAAGGTTAAGCCTTTAATTATAAAAGATAGTTTTATAAGAATTATCGATAAAGGTATTATAAAAGTCTAATTCTTTATTAAAACCTATAATAAAAGGGCTTATTTTTTAACTATTAGCTTTACTAAAACCTTCTTTATTCTTACTTTTCTACTAAATATTATTAATAAAGACTGCCTATATAGTATTAAAAAAGCCCTATATAGTTAAAAGCTTACCGATAGTAACTATAATCTTATTATCCTTTTAAATTTTAAAAGATTAAGGTTCTACCTTAACTTTAAAGGCTAACCTTAATTGGAAGTATCCTATTAATAGTATTTTAATAGTTACTTTACTTTCCTTAAAGCCTTTAAAGCTTTTAAAATTTTAAAGAAGGTCTTTTCTAAAGCTTTTAACTTTTTAAAAGAAAATAGGTCTCTTAAGGATTTTAATAAGCCTTTACTAGCTTTAGTTTAATTAATTATCCTTTAATATATACGGCTTAAGTATATAAGTCTTAACCTTTTAAAAAAGACCTCTTTTATTATTAAAGGTATATTTAATTTATAGAAGGTTAAGTTTAAAGATTTAGTTTATAAAAGCTATAACGTTATAAAAATCCTTTAAAGGCTTTTTAAGAATTCTATTTAAAACTTTCCTTTTACTTTAAGCCGTTTAAAGGAAGATATTATTACTATTAAACTTATTTTACTATTAAAAAAGCTTTATAGTTTAATTATAATAAATTAAAAGATCTGTTTTCGATTTTTTAAGCTATTAGCTATTAAAGATAATACTATTATAGTACTTTATTTACTATTTAAAAGCCTAAACAATATCTTTTAATAATACTTTACTTACTTTTACTATAATAAAGGAAAAAAAGTCCTTCCTTTAAATACCTACCTTATTAAAAAGGATATTGGCTTTAGTATATTAAGCCTTAAAACTCTTAATTAAAATAGCCTAATTAAGCACTTTATTAAGATTATTTTAAACTATTTTAAAGCTACTATTTTAACTTTAAGCTTCCTTATTACTTTTTAAAGATATATAGCCATTCCTATAGTAGAAATTATTAACTATATAGCTTAAAGCTTTAAGGATTTTACGTCTTACTAAGCCTTTTATAATAAATTATTACCCTTTTAAGTGCTATATTAATTAAATCTTTTAAACTATAAGGCTATAGGTATTAAAGTTACGGTATATATCTTTATTAAAGATCGAACTATAGATTTTAAATTTACTTTTTAAAAAATTAAAAGAAGACTTATAGTTATTTTAGGTTATTAAACCTACTTAATTTACTTAAGTTTAAATAAAATTATTAAAACTAACTTTATTAAGTTCTATATAGACCTATTGGCTTAGATTATAGGTCTTTTAAACCCTATAAGTCCTTTAAAGGTTCTTAACTGCTTTAATAAATTAGAAGAGGATACTATTATTTAAGTCTTTAAGCCTTCTATTTATAGTCTTTTTATTTTACTAATTCCCAATTCTCTAATACTTAAATTATCTCCTATATTACCTACTTAGCTATTACCTAAGCCTATAATTCTAATACTTACAGTATCTTCTATTACTATTAAGATCCCTTTACTTTAAGCTTTATAAAAGTAATATAAGGAATTTATATCTATAGATAATATAAATTGTAATAAACTTAATTTTTACTTAGTTTTTTTACTATAAGGAATGCTATTCTATAGAGGTCTTAAAGATTTACTATAAGGAATGCTATTCTATAGAGGTCTTAAAGCCTAATACCTTTAAGTAAGCCTTAAAATACCTTAAAAAGAAGCAATAGTTATAGGCTATTTTTACTAAATTACACTAACTTTTTACTATTAAGACCTTCTATTTTATCTGCCGATTTTAAGCTAAAAAGAAGCCTATTATAAACCGCTAGGTCTTTAAGGATAAGAAGAATTTATAGAGTATTATAGTAAAGTTTAAGGCCTGATTAGTTATTTAATGTTGCGTGGTCACGATGGTGGCACAAGACATTGGTTGTATGATGATTGATTGATTGATTAAGAAGAAGTCTGCTGTACAATGGCTATATATATATATGCATGTAGATCTTATATCTCTATATCCTTCTGTAATAATACCCCCTTTCGAAGAAAAATTGCTACCTTCCGGTAGTATAACTTATTGATAACTATACCTATTAATGTTTACAACTATTTTCATTCCTTAGCCTATAAATAGTAATGCCCGATTCCTTTATAACCTATCGCAATAACCTATATCTATTGCTTACTTTAAAACTCTATTTATAATAATAAAAGAAATAAAAGGAAGAAAGAAAAATCATTATAGTAAAGTAAAGAGATATCTATATCTATTTTAAATCCTAAAAAAGTCAATCCTTACTTTTTTCTCTCTTTCTCTTCGTTCCGCTTATCCGCTATTACTTTCCATTCTCTTTACTTATTTACTATTATATCTATTAGATTATTTTAACTTTTTATTATTTACTCTTTTAATACCGCGTTCCTACTCTATTAGGACTGGATTAGCATGTTTTAAACTAAAGCTAAAGCTTTATTTTAATTTAAAGCTATAAGCTTATTTAAAGTTAAACTTAAAGGTTTATCTTCAGTTAAATCTATAGCTTTATTCTAAGTTAGATTTAGAACTTTATTTTAAATTAATACTATAGCTTTATCTTATTTTTCTTTCTTAGTGGTTAAATTAATAATATTTTAAATCTCCATTTAGGCTTTTTTACTTACGTTTTTTTATTATCTTTATTTTTATTTAACTTTCTTTTTATTACTTTAAACGTTAGGAATATATTAAGCGAAATTTTAATTGTCATTTTAATAATAGTAAATATTATAGGTACGTTAATTGAAATTAACGTCTTAGCTTTTACTTATATAGTTATAGATATTATAATAGTTAATATTTTAGTTTCTATTTAAGTAATAATAGGTATTATAATTAGAGTTACAGTCTTAATTTAAATAATATTAAATATTATAGTTAAAGTTAAAGTCTTAAATTCCATTTATATAGTAGTAAATATTATAGCTATAGTTAAGGTCTTAAGTTCTATTTAAGTAGTAATAAATGTTATATATACTAATATCGGAATTAGTATTTACTTTATTATTTTAATAAATAGATTTATATTAATAAAAGTCGTTACTTCTACAGTCTATTAAATAATAGCTTAAATATCTATATAACTTTTTAGTACTGTTATATTTGGTTATTATTATAAGACTTTATTAAGCTTAATATTAAACTTTTAAACTGTTTTAGTAATTTTTAAGATTCTGTCAGTTTAGAATTATAATTTCTATTCAGTAAAGTCTTATAGTATATTAATAATAATATATTTTATTATATCTTTAAATAAAGGTTAGATTTCTTTCAGTTTAAATTAAACGTTAATACTTTAACCGCTATTAAGAAACTTACCTATTATATCGGTATAATTTTAAAGTAAATTATTTAATTTATCGGTATTAGTTTTATCCTACTCTACCATTACCTTAATCGACTTTCAGATCTCTATTAACATCTTACTTAACTTTTAAAATTGCTTAGTATAATTATTCAGTTAATTAAGTATAGACTTAATTTTCTTATAACCGATAGTTTCTAACTTATTATTAACTACTCTAGTTACCTTAATAGAATTAAAGCTAAATATTAAAGATTTCTTTTTCTCCTTTAAGGCCTTTACCTTATCCTTTTTATATTTAGCTTTCTTTACTTTATTATCTTCTATAGTAGTTAGTTTATATAGGCTACCTTTTTAATAGTTTATTAAAGTTTAAAGCTTTAATTTAATAGCCAATTACCTTATAATATACTTAATAAAACTATAAATGTCTTTAATATTATCTTCGATATTAATTAGTTTAACATTTTTAAATTATATATTATTCTTTTTAAAGTTATTATTATTAAGATTAAGACTTCTATATTAAAAACTCCAATTAAGCTTACGTCTATTTACGAAATTATAAAGGTCGACTTTATTTATATACTTTTAAAGCTTTTATAGAAGCTTAAATATTCTATTTTTATTAAATTAGATAAGCTTTATAATTAGAAATTACTTAGTTTTTAATAGTATAGGCATTTTATTTATAATTTTAATTATATAGGTTTATAGTAATTTTATTTTACCAATATCCTTCTAAATAATAAAGTCTTTTAAGCTATTTACAATATCTTTCTATATTAAATACTTTAAAGGTAAGTATAGTTTATTGCCTTTAAAATATCTATATTTTAGCTCTTTATATATAAGATTTTTAATAATAAATAATATATTCCAATTATTAAGCTAGTCTAGTTATTATATTTTCTTTTTATAATATATAATAAAAGCAACCTCTAGAATTGCCTTTATTATCTTTTTAAACTATCTGTCTTTTCCTTTTTTCTTAACGTTTTATAAAAAGGATAGTATAAATATTAGCGACTATATTTTAATCGTTTTTATACTTTTTACTATAGCTATCTTTATACTGTCGAAGTATAGAAATAAAAATAGAAAGGTTATAAAAAAGTAGCTTATTAGTATATAATTAAAATAATATACAATTTATAAAGATAAAAAAGTAAAGATAGTAAGATTATTAAAGGATAGCTTTTTTAATATTATAAAATTAATATAATATATAATAATTAAAAGGTAAAGGGATAAGAATAATAAGGTCGGTTATAAATATAAGATGTAAAGGGAAAGAAAGTATTATATTAGAGAAAAATTTAAAAACTATAAATTAATCGGTAAATAGTTAAATAATAGGAAAATTTCTATTAAATAGTATTATAAATTAAAGAAGGAAGTTGCAATAGCTTTTTAATTTACTAAATTTTCTAATAGCTTTAGTCTTTACTATTAATTATTTTTAATTTCTAATAATAGGTTTTTTTTTAAATAGCCCTTTTTTCTTTTAAGTACTTTAAGCTTTAGCTTATTAAATATTGTCTTTTTAAATCTTCTAAGCTTCCTTTTAAAAGGTTTTAGTAATAAAAAAGGAACTTTATTTACTTTCTTTAGTACTTTCTCTTTTAGTTTAGATTTTATTTCCTTCCTTTTATACTCTTTCTTTTTAATTAAGTACTTTTTTATATACTTTAATATTAACTTTAATGCATTTTCTATTAAGACTGCTCTTTTATACTATTAATTCTATTAATTTCTCTAATCTTTCTACTTAATTAAATACTTTATTACTTCTCTACCTTTCCTTAATATAATCCTTCTTTATAATATCTTCTTAACTTTATACTTATTCTCTTTTCTATTTATTAATTTAATAATTCTTTTAACTAACGGTAACGTCCTATAATAAGGATCTTTACTAATAGATACTTTTATAAGCTAAGTGATAAATACTATTAAATATATACCTTAAGTAAGTAGGAACTTAAGTATATAGACTAAAGGTCCTTTAACCTTTATAATTTAAAATAGGCCTATTCTTTATTAAAAATATTTATATAGTAGTTTATTAAGAAAAGTATATTTATAGTAAAGTTTAAAGTATACTTAATTACCGACTTTAAATTAAGTAAGTATCTGCTTACTGTTATATCTAATTTTAATAACCGCTACTATATAAGCTATCGTAGTCTCTACCTTTAGTTAGTATAATATTCTTATAGCCTTTATATTATACTGCTTTTTTAAATTAAAGATAAAATCTATAGCTAAGTTAGGCTTAAATCTATAAATAAGTTTAAAAGGAGAATGTTTAATTATTTCTATATAGGCTATATTTATATTATAAATAACTGTAAAAAGGATATTTACTTAAAGTATATTATTATTTATAGTATAGTAATACTTTATTACTAACTCTAACTTTTAATTTTTCCTTTTAAATACTCTGTTAATTTAAAGATACTAGGCTATAGATATTAAAAGCTTAATACTTAATACTGTAAATACTTCTATTTAAAGCTTTCCTATAAACTTTAAATTTCTATTTAAAATAATATTCTTTAATAAATCCCAATTTATTAACTAAAAAGCTATTAATAACTAAATTCCTCAATCTTTTACTATTTAATCTACTCTTTTTAATATTACTGTTATTTATAATAAATATTAATATATTAAAACCTCCTTTAAATACTGTCTAAACTTTACTTTTCTTAATTAAAGAAAACGCAGTAATAAAATCTATATAGATTATATAGCCAGTTTATAGTAAGGTATAGATAGGTTTTAACTTACTAAATAACTTTTATTTACTAATTACATTCTTAATATAGATTAGGCAGTACTTAATATACTTTTTAATAAAGTAAATTATTTAGCTAAATAAAAAATGCTAAAGTTCTTTAATTATTTTTATTATTTTAAAGTGGTATTTTATATTATATACTAATTCTAAAATATCTTATAGATAGTTTTTTAATATATATAAGTATAAGGTAGTATTAACTAAATTATAATAAAGCAATCTGTCTTTTAATTTAAATAGTATCGCTTTAAATATTGGTAAAGCTCTTTCTTTAGCCTTAATTAAAGCTTCCTTTATCTTAATATAGTCTAAGATCTTAAGATATTTACAATTAAGCTTATATCTTTCGATAATTTTAATCTTAAAATCATCGTTAATCTCTATATATATTGCTAAGTATACTTATAATTAATAAGTATTTACTTAAATATCGTTTAATTTATTAGTATCTTTACTTTACAATTTATTATTATCTATAATCGAAAGCCTTAACAATATATTAGGGATTAGGTTAAGCTTACTTAATATATAATAGATATTTAAAGTATACTAGGTTAAATATACTATAGTTAGAATTAATTTAAAGTTAAGTTTAATAATATCTACTATTTTAAAGGAAAATTAATTAATAATACCTTTAGTTAACTTATAATTAATAAGTACAATTACCTTAACTTTATTTAACTAAATCTATATTTAAAGCTTACGATAAGTCTAAACTAAACTAACTATCTTTAACTTTATAGGCTAGTATCTCTTTTCTAATAAAGTAAGATATTTACTTAAGTATATAATAGGCTAAATATTGTCTATAGGAATCTTTTTACCGTTTTAATAATCTCCTTTAAAATAAAAAACTATAGCTCCAATACCTCTTTTAAATATATCGATTTTAATAAAAACTAAACAATTTAAGTCTTAATAAATAAAATACATTGCTTTTATAAGGTACTTTTATAATATTTTAAAGGATTTCCTTTCCTTATTAATAAGCTTAAAGATAGTTTTAAATATTACCTTTTTATACTTAGACTTTATACTGTCGGCCTTAATCTTACCTTTTTTACAGTAATCGGCTAACAGTTTAATCTTATAATCTTTTAATAGTTATATCTTTTATTAGAACTATAATATAAATTTTTATAAAAATCCAGTAAGTCCGATATACTGTTTTAGCTAATTAAGGTTAGTAGGTATTTTAATTTTTATAATAGCTGCTATTTAATCTATAATAGTAGATATTTTAAATCTATTTACCTTAAAGCTAAATAACTTTATAAATAAGTAGTTAAAAAAGGATTTTTTAAAGTTAATACTTAAGTAAATGCCTTTAAATAATTTAAAGACCTTTTCGATATACTTAATATAGTTATTAGGTATTTTATTAAAGATTATTATACCGTTAATATAGGTATAATAAAACTTTTAAAAAGGCATTAAATATCTATCTATAAACTTCTATATATAGGCTAATAAGTTATAAAAGCCTATTAAAGCTATCTTATTAATTTCTAAACTTTAAAGGTTTACTAATACTATTTTATTTTAATGCTTCTTTTAAATTAGAAGTTAATAAAAGAAGGCTAAGGTATTTAAGATAGTAAAGTAATTGCATTTAATAGTAGTATTGAAAATCTTTTTTTAGTTTAATAATAGGTAATTATTAAAAACTACTATTTAATTTAGATTATAAAGGTCTATAACTATTCTACCTTTTTTAACGTTATTAATTATTCTTTAAGTAATAAATATTGGATATTTAAATAAAGTACTGTCTTTCTTTTAAACTATTTTACCTTATTTATATATAGGATTTAAGGTATTATCGGTAATTTTCCTATTTTCAATACTTAGAAAATACAGTTTAATACCGACTTTATATTTATATTAATTATCGATAATATTTATATATATATATATTTATCTTTTAATATATTTATAATACCACTACTATCCTAATAGTTATACCTTTTAATAAGTATATATAAATGTCCGGTAAGATTTATATTTAAAAAGCTAATTTAAATACTATTATTTACTATAATATATAGGATATTTTTTAAAATACTAAGGCCTAAGCCTTTATAGTAGTCTTTACTAACTAGATATTTAGAAGGTAATTTAAAATTAAATTCCCTATTATCGACTTCTTTAATATCTTTATTAAGTAGCGCTTAAATTAAGGCATTGACTTTATCTTCAATTATATAAAGAACAGTTTCGATAGTATCGTTAAAATAAAACTCTTTATTACTTATTAAGTTAATAATAGCTTTAATTAAAGTAACTTTTTTTTATAAAATATTTACTTACCTATCTTAATTATAGTTTTAAAAATATCTAACTTTTCTATTTTTACAAAAGACCATTGGCTTAGTAATATTATTTATAACGATTAAACATTTTAAAAAGTCTTTTTAAATAGCAGTATTTAAAACTTTAAATACTATAATATAAATAGTATAATCTCTTAACTATCCTTTACTTTTTAAAAGATTTAAAAAGCCAATAAGTAAAGACATTATAAAATAGGACTGAACAACAATTCTTTAATAAACTACTATTTTCCTTTTTATAGGGTTATAATATTTAGTTTTTATAATAAAAGTAGTTTTAAGGTTATTATATAAGTTAAAAGATACCGATAAGTTAAGATAGTTAATCTTTACTTTATTTAACTTTAAAAAGGTTATATCCAATAGTATATTAAAGTCTATTCTATCTATTATTAATACTTAGACCGGTATTTTACCTATAACGTTTATTCTTTAATAGGTCCTAAATATATAGAGATTAAACTTTACTATTTTATATATTTTAATAATACTATTGACTGCTTATATAGAAAGTAGGTTATTTAACTTAAATAATATAGTATAGAGAAATATTTACTATTAAAATTTACAGTCTATTATTATAGTTAAGCATTCGGTATTTAAATAGACCAATGCCTTTTCCTTTTAAAAAGTACTTTATACTTTAATCTAATAGTAAGTAAATTTACTAAATCTAGTAATATCTTAATTTAATATTAGTCTAGCTTTTATAATTTTACTTAAAGTAGGTATTTAATTAAAAACATCTGCACTATTTACTACTATTATTTATTTAAATTTATTACAATTAACTTTTTTTAAGGGGGTAATAATTTTATAAACATTTATATATTTAAATAATATAAGGTAGTTATTAAATATAGTAAAGTACTAAGTATATATTTAGATTTTATTAAATTTAATATTGGTTTTAGTTTACTAATAGTTTAATATAACTTTTAATAGTATTGTTATATTACAATTAAAGGATATATTAAAGTAGGCATTAAAATTTCTATTGTTTTCTTTAATATTTATATTACTGTCTTTTTTCTTAATAAACTTATTAATAAATTAAAAGTTAGATTCTACTAATTTAAATTCTACTTCCTATTTATTAATATCTTTTTTTAAAATAATTTTAATATCGCTATAATATATTGCTTTCTAAAGATTTTATTTAAACTAGCGGTAATATCAGGTATAGTATTTAAAGTATTAATAGTATAGACATTTATTTTAATAGATTAAACTATAAAGGCAATAATTATAATAAGAAAAATAGTATATTTTAAAGAAATAACGTCTATAGAATTTACCTTAAAATTTACTTTAACCTTTTAGCTTTCTTTTAATAAAACCTCTTTTAAATTTATCATTACTTTAACCTCTTTTTAAACCTTATCTATTTCTTTATCTTTAACTTTAACCGTTACTTTATTTTAAACCTTAACTATTACCTTTTCTTTAACCTCTTTTCTATCTTTTATAACTATTATTATAATTAAAACTATAATTACTATCTTTATTAAAATATCCTTAACCTTTAACTTTACTATAGTTGCCTTTATAACCTCTATTTTTAAGTTAATACTTATTTAAATATATTCTACCGGCTATATAACTATACTTTTTTTTTTACTATTATCTTCCGACTTTTAAACTGTATTTATTAATAATATATATTTTTTATTTTAAACTCTATAAGTAAAGGATTAAACTATAGTATAATAAAGGCAAGCCTTTTTTTTTAAAATACTAAAGATAGGTAATAATAGTATCTTTTTTATAAAGGATATTAACCAGTTATTATAGTTTAAAGTAAATACTTATATAGATATATTATAATAGATTAGAAGTGTCTGTAATATTAAAAAATTAAATATATTGTAAAATTATAAATATATATTTTTTAATAGGCTTATTATTCCTATAGTCCTTATAGGTATATCTTATAGTAAGAAGTTTTATTAATATAATATTATATAGTATAGTAAACCTATTTAATAACGCTTGCTTTTAATTATATAGGCTTACTTTAAGCCAATCTCGATTTCTTTAATTAAGCTTTATTATATATTAAGAAAATACTACTTTAATTAACAGTACCTTTAGATTATATTAAATAGTATTATATTTAGTATTAATATCTATATAGTTATAAATAGCTTTTAAAAAACCATAGACCTTTATATATACTTTCCAATAGTTATACCTTTTAAGTATAGTTCTTTTATCTTTTTTATTAAAGTTAAAATAACTGATTATATTTATTTTCTAACTATATATAGATTCTTTAATATTATAAACGTCTATACTATCGGAAATTTTATTAAAAGTAATATTAAAGAGGTTAAGACTATTAAAAAATACTTACTTATATTTATTTTTATTTATACTTATAGTAAAGTTAATAAGGTTATTACCTTTACTTTCTTCTTTATAGCCATTACCTTCTTTTAAACCTCTAATATTTAATATATTAAAGCTAGATCCTAAACTTAAGCTAAGTAGAAAGTTTGAATATAGGATTAGAATTAAGTATATAGAAAAAAATAAAGGCAATTAATGTACTTATAAGTAATATTAGTTATCTTAATAGACGTTAATAGGCTTATTTAAATGTCTTTTAAGTTTAAATATTAATAAATTGGTATATTATAATTTAAATTAAGATATTAAGTATTAAACTTGTCGTAATAGAGACGTTTAATATCGGTAAAACTATTTAGTAAGTCTAATTATTAAGCTAAATATAGAAAAGATATTACTTTACTTTAAAAAAATAAAAAAAGATCTCTTTACTTTACGGTAATTATACTATAGTAGTAGCTTATTTACTTAAGAAGGTTAAATAATTTAATAAAGTAAAGATACTGCTTAATAAAGTAAAGATATTATTTAATAGGGTAAAGTTACTTAAAGATTAGGTTAAAATCTAATATCTTAATTGCTAATATAGTCGCAACCTTATATAAGGTTTAAAGACTCTTTTTTAACTATTGAAGCTTTTAGTATTATAAGTAATATAAGGAAATCGATTATTACTTATTTATAGTTTAGGGCTAAATATCTTTTAACCTTATTGAATAGACTTAAAAGTTTAAAAGCATCGGTAAATTTATTAATTAAGCTTTACTTAAGTAGCTTAAACGTCTGTAAATTAGCTATTTAAATGTTAATATATTATTTAAATCTATTTTAAGTTCTTATAGAGCTTTTAAATAGAATCGATTTAATATTTTATTTAAAAGAATTTTTAAGCAAAGCTTAATATATTTATAAAGGTAAGTATAGTTTTAGATATTAAAGTAAGTTCGTTAAATAAACCGGTTTTAAATATTAAAGTAAAGTTAGTAATATCGGTAAAAAACAAAGGTATCCAGTAGCTTTCTTTTTAAATAGAAAGATAAAGCTTAAATATAAGTTTAAATATTGTAAAAGGCTTAATAGCCTACTATTATTAAAGAAGAGCTTCTTTTTAACAATATTGTTCCTTTTTATTTAATAGATCCAATATATCTGACTTATATATTTAAAGAAAATTAGTTTTAGTTTTAAGTAAAGTAATTAAGACTTTATATTTACTATATTTAACTTTTTTATAGGATAGAGCTTTAAGAATATAAGCTAGTTAGGAATTTACCAGTATTAAAGGTAATAGCTTATTCTTTAATAGATATTTAAGTATAGGTATTTAGAAAGTAAATAAAAGGTCTAGATTTAAATTAAATAGTAGGAAATAAAGCTATATTGTTAAAGCTGAATTATTAAAAGGTAGGTTTTTTTTAAGGAAAGGTCGGTATATTATAAAAGTTAATATATTATACTATATATTATTAAGGATAAGCTCTATATAGATATTTAAGGTATTATTAAGTAAGATAGATGGTAAAGCTTTCTGGTTATTTAAGGATATATATATAAGTAAAAAGGCTAGACTATAATAGTATAAAATAAAGTTAAGTTATTTCTATTAATATTATAGTTATTATTACTAAAGTTCGATTTACAATTATTATACCGATATATTTTAGGCTTGTTTTTAATATAGTAGGGAATCTACTTACATTAAAGATAAAGAGTTTAGAAGGTCTTTTAATAATAATAGATATAGTTAAACATTTATAATATTCTAATACTTATAAAATTTATTAAGGTAATACTTAAAGGCATTGTACTTACCAGTTAACCACTTTAATAGTATTTAATCTCCGACTCCTTTATCTTTAGAGATATTAGGGTCGATCTTTAAAGCTTATTTAACGTCGGCGGTAGTAATAAAATCTTAAGCCTATAGGATATTAAGTTTATTATATAATTATATTAACTAACATACTTATTAATACTCTAAAGGGTTAGGCTAATAGGTTTAATCTAATATAAAAAGAGGCTATAGAAGGCTTAAAGTTAAATAATAAGGTTATTAGTAAGGTAACTTAAGTATAATATCTATAAACATTTAGAGTAAAGCGTTAAGTTAGTAGTTAATTTAAGTAGAAAATCGAAATAGCTTAAATCTTTTAAAGGTAATAAATAAATTAAGCTTAAGAATATATTTTTAAAAGTTTTATATAATAACGGTAAAGCAACTTAATATAGTAGTTAAGGTAGAAGTTAGTAGCTAATGTAGCTTTTTAATTAGGGCTTTAGGTGCCGGCATTGACTTAGTAATTAGGGTGTAGATTTAATAGAAAGATAAATGTCGATAGAAAAAATTGAGGATTCCTCGATTGCGGCCTAGATTAAGCTAAGTATTATAATAAGCTCGCAGCTACTATTGTTATGTAGTCACGATGGTAGCACAAGACATTAGTTACATAATAATTGATTGATTGATTGAGAAGAAGTCTACTGCACGATAGCTATATATATGTATGCATGTGGATCCTGTATCCCTGTGTCCTTCCGTAACATTTAAGGTTTCTAATAAGCCTTTAGAATCGATTTTAAACAGACCTACGTTTCTACTATAAGGCCTTTAACTTAGAGAATTATACTAACCTTTATAGCTATATTTAATTAGAATTTAAAGTAGGTAAACTTTATAGGAGTCTTTTTAAACTTAGAAACCGATTTTAATATCTATATCGAAATTCTATAAGGACTACTTAAGTTTGTTTATAGTAGTACTAGTACTGTAATACTATTAAAAGTAACTAAATAGGACCTTATTAAAGATTAAATTATCCTATTAAAGAAATCCTTATATAGCCTAAAATAGGCTTCTTACCTTTAATAATAGAAAGTCCTTATAATAACCTAAGCTTTAGATTTTAGGCCCTTTATCTCTAATATAGTTACCTATTTTCACCTAAACTATAAAATCTTTATTATTAGCTATATTAATAACTACTTGATTATAGGCCTTAAGCCTCTATAGCTTTAAGCTTTAAAAAACGCTATAGAGGAGCACTACGATATTAAAGATTTAAGTCCTACCTACTACTTCCTTAGTATTTAAATTAAACGTAATAGGCCTTAATAGCGCCTTTAAATCTACTAAAAGGCTTATATTATAAAGGCAATTAAGTACTTTAGAATTAGTATTAAGTTAACTTTCCTTTTACTAAACCCTAGAATTATAGATAAAGGTAATAGGCCTAAAACCTCTATAAGCCTCTTTAATTAGTACCTATATCGATAACTGATTAGTACTCTAATATATACTATAGTTCAAACTAAGCCTAACATAGCCTTTAGTATTTAATGGCTTTTACAATACTTAATATAGCCTACTAATATCTACTTAAAAGCTATAAAATTACTACTTTCTTACCTCTATTTTAATATTTATAGTACTGTTAATTACAGCTTTAACAGTAACTTAAAGCCTATTGGTTTTACTAATAATAACTAAATTAAATATAAAGAAAGTATTAAATTTACTTACAGTTAGCTATTTACTTTAACTAAAGGATCTATTAACTAGAAATCTAAAAAAGCATTTACTATATCCTTTAGCACTTTAAAGGCCAAATATACTAAGCTTATCGAAGGCCTTAAGGAAGCTATATAGTTTAAAGGTCTTTTTTAAGAAATTTCTAAGCCTATTATAGGCCTTACCTCCCTATTATATAATAATAAAAGCTCTATTACTACTACTTATAATAATAAGCATAATTACCGAACTAAACATACTTTAATTTAATTTTAAAAAGTTAAAGAGGCTATATTTATTAGGGTTATTACTATAACTTACTTTCCTATAAAGAAAATGCCTACTAACGGCTTTATTAAAGCCTTACTTATAGTACTATTTAATACCTTTATCTTACTATTAAACCTTTCTAAGCCTTTTTAATTAATGCTATATATTATAGTTATAAAGGAGGTATTAAAATACAGCACTTAATTATAGACTTTATAATATATTTTAACCTATAACCTATAGGGCCAATAATAACCAATAGCTTAAAATTATAGTACTTACCAATACTTTACTATAGTAATTACAGTAGTCTTTAGACCCTTAAAATAGCCCGAAGTTCCAAATAGTTAATATACTATAACGGTAAAACGTTAACGTCCTATACCTTATAAACAGCTTCCGGCTAATATACCTAATAGTCAGACTTAGCTAACTAGCTAAGTTTATAAATAGCAGATTTAATAGGCATTTAGGCCTTACAGTTAGCAAACTTAATAGACATTTAAGCCCTATAGTTAATAGACTTAATAGGTATTTAGGCCCTAAAATAAAGAAAGGTTTAGAAAGCAATATAGGGCCGAAAGACTTATAATAGGTCTTGTCTTTTATAACTATTTACTATAATATTTTCCTAACTAATAAGTTAATTTAATATACTAATTTACTATATCTTACAGTACCTTACAAACCTATATTATAGTATCTACCTTCTATATATTACAGGGCATCGCCCTTATAATCCACCTTCCTTTAGTACCTAGCTACTATCGTATACTACAGACAAAGCCCTCTTTACTTTCAGTATTCTGCGCCGTTCCCTACACAGGTCTATACCTATAAGCCTATAAGACACCTATCTTAACAGTATCCTTTAAAGAAAGTACTACTAGGGCTTTACCTTTAGTACTTTTAATACTTTTAGTAAGCCCTATAGGCACTATATAGATACCTTTATTATTATTATTACTATTAGAGTCTTTAAAAACCCTTAAAGTTAGGTTATAGAAGCTTACTATATAGGCAAATAAATCTTTAACCTTAAGCCTTTCTTGAAGGCCTTTAAGCCTTTTAAAGCCTTTCTTTTTTTTCTTCTAAAAAAGGCTACTAGGGCTATTAGGGCTACTATTGCTATTACTTTTAAGCTTTTTATTTAAAAAAACCTTCTTTTTAACGCCTTTATAAAAGCCTTTTTTACTTCTATAGGCGATGCCTTTAATAGTAGTAGAGGCTAAAATACGCTATTCTTTTAATAAATCTACTATTAAAAAGCTTAGGTCAATAGTATTTATATTTTAGCCTAATGCTTTAACGGTCTATATAGTACTTCGTTGCCTTTTAGCCTACTATAGAAAGTGTTAAACTAGGTCCCTGTAAGGCCTAGCTTACAGTAGGTAGCTGCTATTATACTACGTAGTGGAAGCTTAAGTGCGAAAGCCTACCCGTCAGCTACCCAGCACTTGCCCGGCACCTTACTTCACTATAGGGCTATTTAAAGGCCTGCATCCCGCTAACCAGTGGGCTAAACTGCTTGTAATTTTATATTTAGGCTACTAAGGCCTACTACTATAGGCAGTATAAGTGGCCTAACCCTAACCCTACGATAACCTGCATTTTGGGTTGAGGGTGTCGGGTTTTGCGGCCCTTTTGTATAGCTGTAAGTCGATTTTTAGAGAGCTGCGAACTATGCTAATTTAGCTGCCTATAAGACCTATAGTTAACTATTAGGCTAGCTAAATTAGCTAAGAATTGGTAGGCCTATAGTTAAGTAGGTATATTATTACTATACTAAATTATAGGCCTGTAGGCCCTGTAGGTCAGAAGCTATAGAAGGTTTAGTAAGTAGTTTATAGGGCTTAGTAAACCTTGGGGTTAATTAAGCTGTACTTTAGCTTATCTATTTACTGGGGTGTGCGAGGTATTGTATGTTAGTCGGTAAGTATGTAGTAGAGGTCGAGTATAAACCTTACTATAAAGATTATTATAGTAGATTTATAGAAGGCTAATACTATAATATAATTATTTACCTACTATATTTCTATTCTACAGTACTTATAAGGTGCTGTATTTTAGTACTCCAGTATTGAGCTATAGATATTATATATAAGATTTCTACTATACTATAAGCTAATATATAAGTATTAATTATAAGGCCTTTAGGCCTGTAATTGGCTATACCTATTTTAATAGGTTATAAACTTAGAAGATACCTAACTAGGTTATAAGCTTATAAGCTTAAGCTTAAAGCCTTTTATAAATAATAGCTTTAATTATTATAGACTGTATTATAAGTAGGCTATAAAATTACTGATTTTAAAGCCTACTTATCGAGGTAGGGTTATAAGGTAAATACTAGGCTTACCTTACCTTATTAGGATTTCTAGAGGCCTATAAGGTTTAAATTTACACTTACTATTAAATTTATTGTACTATAAGGTATGTAAAAATTAGGCTTAATAGAGTATTAAAGGCCTGTAAACTATAAGCTTATAAAAGCTAGAAATAGCCTTTTACTTTAACTATAGCTAAATAGGCAGTTCTGTAAATCCTAAAGGTAAGTAAAAAGTAAGAAGGTAAAGCGACCTTTTTAGCTATTATTACTACTAATAGTTATAGTAATTTACTATATAAAATAGAGCCTATTCTTTAAGGCTTTTAAGTACTGTAAACCTAGCCCTTTTACTATATAAATAAATTATAATTAAAGCTTTAGTTAAAAACGGTATTAGGTTAGGGTCTTAAAGCTTTATAGAACGCTTTAGCGGTAAGTATACTAAGCCTTCTATAGATTTAAAAATATAAAATATAAAGCCTAAGTAAGGGTTTTCTAGGGAGAAAGAATTAGTAGATTCTTACTGTATATAGGCCTTTACTGTTTAACTAAGGAAGTAAAAGGCCTAGATTTAACAGTTATAAGGCGCTATAACTAAAGTAGTAGAGTAGATTAAGCTTTTAATAGCGGCTTAAAGCGTTTTAAAACAGCTTAAGGCTACTATAATTATACCTTTAATGGTAGTTAAAGCTATATACTTAAAAGCTATAGCGGCCTATTAATTAAGGCTTAAAGCTAATAGTAATTCCGCTAGGGTCTTTTATATTACTATAGTTATTAAGATAATTAAGAAGGTTTACAAATTCCTTACTAACTAAAGGCTTATAGGCCTTTATAGAAATAGGGCTTAAATATTATACTATATACTATCGATATAGTTACTTTTATAGAGGACCCTACTATAATAGCCTATTAAAGTAATATTAAATAGGCCTTACTATTAATATTACTTTAAAACAATATAGCCTTAAGCTTTTAAGCTTTTATTTTATAGTAAATAAGCTTTATTAAAGCCTATAAATTGCTTATTTAAAGGTATTTTTATAGCGCTAAATTATAGTAAGGAAATCGTTATAGAAAATACCACTTTTTAAATTTCTATTAATTTACAGACTCTTTAATAGACTTTAACGTTAAGTTCTTTAATATAGTTAGCCGGCTTATACTAACCGGTATTAATCTTTAGGCTATAGATTAAGTAAATTAATACTTATAGGCTATAGAAAAGAGCTTTCTATAGTAAACTAAAAGATAATAAAGCGTTATATAGACTGCTAAAGTATTAAGTTAAAATATAAATGCTATTAACTTAAGCTTTTTAATAGTAGACTTATTAAAAGAATAGTATATTCTAGCCTCTATTATTATTAAAGATATAGCCTATAGAAGTAAAGAAGGCCTTTATAAAGGTATTAAGAAGAAGGTTTTTTTAAGTAAAAAGCTTAAAAGTAATAGCAATAGTGGCTTTAATAGCTTTAATAGCTTTCCTTAAAAGAAAAAGAAAAAAGGTTTTAAAAGGCTTAAAGGCTATAAAGAAAAGCCTAAGGTTAAAGATTTATTTACCTATATAATAAGCTTTTATAATCTAGTTTTAAAGGTCTTTAAAGACTTTAATAGTAACGATAGTAATAAAGATATTTATATAGTATTTATAGGGTCTATTAAAGGTATTGAAAGTACTAAAGGTAAGGCCTTAATAGTACTTTCTTTAAGGGATATCCTTTTATATAATATTAGATTTACTGACTATATTATTAATAGTTAAAAATAGTTTACTAACTATAAATTTAATAATAGTTTATTAAAGATAATTTATATAAGAAGGGGTTTCTTAATATTTAAGGGCTTTAAAACCGCTATATTTATAGTACTTTTATAGAAAGAACATTTTAAATATATTAAGCTTAAGTTTAAAAATACTCTATATATTCTTTAGTTTAATATTAACCTTTTTAATGGTATACTATACTATAAGGTTAGCAGTTAAGTTAAAAAGAAAGTACTATATAGGCCTAATAAGGCTCCGATAGCGGTATTTAATTTTAAAGCTTTAGGCTTCTTTTTAAAATTATAGAGGGTAGAGAGGCTTATTATTTACTATAATATAAGTTTTAACGTTACTAATTAGAAGCGAAAATTAATAATAGAGCTTTTTAATAGGCCTTTATTTTAAAAAGATAGCTATTTAAAGGTTGATTTAAACCTTTAAAGGCTTAGTAATAAGCCTGTAAAGCTAAATAGCAATAGTGCTATTAACTTTAATTTAAATGTGTTAAAATAGGTGTCTTATAGGCCTATAGGTATAGATCTATGCAGAGAACGGCGCAGAATATTGAAAGCAAAGAGGGGTTTGTCTGCAATATACGACAGTGGTTGGGCACTAAAGGAATATAGATTATAAAGGCAATACCTTACAATATATAGAAGGTAGATACTATAATATAGGCTTATAAGGTACTGTAAAATATAGTAAACTAGTATATTAAATTGACTTATTAACTAAGAAAATATTATAGTAAATAGTTATAAAGGATAAGACTTATTATAGGTCTTCGGCCCTATATTACTTTTTAAACCTCTTTCTATTCTAAGGCCCGAATGCCTATTAAGTTTGCTAACTATAGAGCTTAAATACCTATTAAGTCCGCTAACTATAAGGCCTAAATGTCCATTAAATCTATTAACTATAAATTTAATTAGCCGGTTAAGTTTAACTATTAAGTACGTTAACTGGAAGCTATTTATAAAATATAGGGCACTAACGTTTTATTATTATAGTATATTAACTGTCTAAAGCTTTAAGTTACTTTAAAGGTCTAAAGACTACTGCAATTACTATAGTAGAGTATTAGTAAGCGCTATAATTTTAAACTATTAGTTATTATTAGCTCTATAGGTTATAGGCTAAAATATACTATAAAGTCTATAATTAAGTACTGTATTTTAATACCTCCTCTATAATTACAGTATATAGTACTAACTAAAAAAGCTTAAAAAGGTTTAATAGTAAAATAAAGGTATTAAATAGTACTATAAGTAAAGCTTTAATAAGGCTGTTAATAGGCATTTCCTTTATAGGAAGGTAGGTTATAGTAATAACTTTAGTAAATATAACCTCTTTAACCTTTTAAAATCAAATTAAAGTATATTTAATTCGGCAATTATACTTATTATTATAAGTAATAGTAATAGAGCCTTCGTTATTATATAATAAAAAGGTAGGGCCTATAATAGGCCTAGAAATTTCTTAGAAAAGACCTTTAAGCTATATAGCTTCCTTAAGGCCTTTAATAAGCCTAGTATATTCGGCTTTTAAAGTATTAAAGGACATAGTAGATGCTTTTTTAAATTTCCAGTTAATAAGTCCTCTAGTTAAAATAAATAACTAACTGTAAGTAGATTTAACGCTTTTCTTATACTTAACCCAATTACTATTAATAAAGCTAATAGGCTTTAAATTACTATTAAAGCTATAACTAATAATACTATAAATATTAAAATAAAGGTAAGAAAGTAGTAATTTTATAACTTTTAAATAGATATCAATAGGCTATATTAAATATTATAAAAGCTATTAAATATTAAAAGCTATATTAGGCTTAATTTAAACTATAGTATATATTAAAGTACTAATCAATTGTCGATATAGGTACTAATTAAAGAGGCTTATAGAGGTTTTAAGCTTATTGCCTTTATTTATAATTCTAAGGCTTAGTAAAAGAGAAGTTAATTTAATACTAATTTTAAAATGCTTAACTGTCTCTATAATATAGGCCTTTTAATAAATCTAAAGATACCGTTAAGGCCTATTGCATTTAATTTAAATATTAAGGAAATAGTAAGCAGGACTTAAATCTTCAATATCGTAATATTCCCCTATAACGTTCTTTAAGGCTTAAAGCTATAGAAGCTTAAGGCTTATAATTAAGTAATCGTTAATATAACTAATAATAAAGATTTTATAGTTTAGGTAAAAATAGGTAGCTATATTAGAAATAAAGGGCTTAAAACTTAAGGCTTAAGTTATTATAAAGACTTTTTATTACTAAAGGTAAGAAGCTTACTTTAAGCTATATAAAGATTTCTTTAATAGAATAACTTAGTTTTTAATAGGGTTCTATTTAGCTGCCTTTAATAGTATTATAGCGCTAGCATTGCTATAAATAAACTTAAGTAGTCCCTATAGAATTTCGATATAGATATTAAAATCGGTCTTTAAATTTAAAAAGGCTTCTATAAAGTCTACTTACTTTAAATCTTAATTAAATATAGCTATAAAGGCTAGTATAATTTTCTAAGTTAGAGGCTTTATAATAGAAGCATAAGTCTATTTAAAATCGATTCTAAAGGCCTATTAAAAACCTTAAATAACCAATCGGGCTTTAAACTTTACTATAATACCTTATAAATTCTTTTTATCTTTAAAGACCTAGTAGCTTATAATAGGCTTCTTCTTAATTTAAGATCGATAGATAAAATAGAAGGTCTTAGTAATAAAAAGTTAGTATAATTTAGTAAAAATAGCTTATAATTATTACTTCTTTTTAAGGTATTTTAAAACTTACTTAAAGGTATTAAGCTCTAAGGCCTCTATAGAATAGCACTCTTTATAATAAGAAACTAAGTAAGAAATAAGCTTATTATAATCTATATTATTTATAAATATAAATTCCTTATATTACTTCTATAAAGCTTAAAGTAAAGGGATTTTAATAGTAGTAAAAGGTATTATAGATATTAGAATTGTAGGCTTAAATAGCAGTTAAGTAGATAGTATAGGGGATAATTTAAGTATTAAGAAATTAGGAATTAATAAAAAAAGGGGACTATAAATAGGGGGTTTAGGGATTTAAATAGTAGTATCTTTTTTTAATTTATTAAAGTAGTTAAAGACCTTTAAAAGACCTATAGGGTTTAAAGGACCTGCAATCTAAGCTAATAGGTCTTTATAGAACTTAATAAAACTAGTTTTAATAACTTTATTTAAGCTTAAGTAAACCAAATAGGTCTAATAATTTAAAATAACTATAAGTCTTCCTTTAATTCTTTAAAAGATAAGCTTAAAATCTATAGCTTAATCTTTAATAAGGATATATACTATAACCTTAATACCTATAGCCTTATAGTTTAAAAGGTTTAGTTAATATAGTATTTAAAAAGGCAATAGTTTATTATAAAAGGCTTAATAGGGTATAAAATCCCTAAAGCTTTAGGCTATATAGTTAATGATTTTTACTATAAAAATAGCTATATATTTTTAGAAAGTAATAAAAAGGCTTAAAGCTAGAATAATAGCTTTAAAACAGTCTAAAATAACCCTAATAGAATACTTAATTAAGCTATTTTAATTAGAAGTTTTAAGGCTTAATATACTAAAGCCGATGCCCTTTTTAATAAAGTAGGTACTTAAAGAAAGGACTTCTTTTTCCCTATTATAGTAAAAGTAAATAGGATATTGCTAGAAAGTATTATTTAGGCCTTTAAATAGTAAATAAAGTACTATAACGGCATTATCTTTAATAGTTAATAGCTTAAGAAATTGGAAATAGATCTTTTGATCTATTATAATTAAACTGTAAAGCTTCTTTAATAGTAAAATAAGCTTAATAGTAATAATATCCCTTTTTAAGCAGCTTAAAGTAAAAGGAAGGTCTTAAATAGGATTTTTAAAAGGCCTTTAAAGGATTTTTACAATATTATAGCTTTTATAAACTAAATCTTTAAGCCTAACCTTCTATAAATTAAGTATATCCTTAATAATAAAAAAGGTCTTCTTTAAAAGGTTAAGACCTATATACCTAAGCTATATATACTAAAGAATAGCTAATCGAATTAAGGTTAATAAAGGCTTATTAGGATCTTTAAAAGACCTATCCTTTTTTAAAGAGTTAAAAGCTTTAAAAGAGACCTTTTTTAAAATTTTAAAAGCTTTAGAAGCTTTAAAGAAAGTAGGGTAATTATTAAAGTACTATTAATAGGATACTTTTAGTTAAAGTTGGCCTTTAAAGCTAAAGTAAAACTTTAATCTTTTAAAATTTAGGAAGGTAATAAAATTGCAGTTACTATCGGTAAGCTTTTAACTATATAAAGCTCTTTCAATACTATATAAATAGTCCTTATTAATAATATTTAATAGAAAAGTAAAAATAAAGAAGGTTTTAATAAGGCTATTAACTAAAAAATAGGCTTTATTATTATAGGTTTTAATAAAGAATTGAACTTTTATAGTACCTTTATTAATAATTCTTATAGGGCTACCTTCTATAATTAAAGGCTTAACCTTTACTTTAATAAAGTTAGTAAAAAGGTTTTTATTATTATAAATATAAACTGTAGACTTAATATTAAAAAGTTAGGCTTTTTTTAAAGCTAAGTTAGTATAATTAGTTAGGTTAATAGGTATAAAAGGTAGGACCTTAAGGGGTAAAGATACTGTAAATTTAGTAAAATTATAATGTTTATAAAGTATAATTAGCTTTAAAGGTTTAGTATTATAAAAGCCTATATTAAAATTAAAGCCTATTATAAAAGAAATTTCCTTAAAATTTCTAAGGTCTTTAGTATCTTCTTTCTTTTTATCTTCCTTTTTCTTTTTCTTCTTTTTAATAAGCTTAGGCTCTATAGGGTTTATTATAAAAGCATTTAAAGCCTTTAAAGCTTTAAAATCCTTAATAAAAGCAATGTAAGTATAAAATATAAAAAAGGCTTAAGCAATTGTAATACTGGAAATATAGATCTTAGTTAGAAGCTTTCTTTATAAAAATTCCAATATAAAGTAGTAAAAATAGCTAAAATTATACTTATTTTAACAAATTAAAACTTTAAAGTGTTTATACTATAGTAAAAAACTATCCTTTAATAAGTTTAGGTAATAATTAACTTAGTTAATAAACTAAATTATAATATTTAAGCCTTAAAGCTTTATAATAAAGGTATTAAATTTAGTATTATATTTAACTACTTCCAGTAAACTATTAAATTTAATAATATAATAAGCCCTATAAAGCTTATTTTAAAGGACAGCTTAAGTAAGGATATACTAGGCTTATAATTACTAGAAAAAGGTCGTTAAAGAGTCTTTAGCCTTAATAGTAAACAGTAGGTTTACTTATAAAGTATTTTAAATAGTAAGAAAAAGGAAGGCTTTTAAGTTATTATTTAGTAAATTAATAACTAACTTAAGCTTATTTATAAACTTAAAAAGGCTTAAAACCTTTATTTAAATAGTAAAAGCTTAATATTAAAAGCACTAGTTTTTAAGACTTAAAAGCTTTTATTCTTTAATAAAGTAAAGGACTTATTTATTAAAATCCTTTATTAAAAGTGCAATAGTCTTTTAGGCAGTTTAATTTAAAGAAGGTGCTATAATAAATACAGTAATAAAGGCTAATAGACCTATATAAACTAAAATAACTAAAGATAAGGATAGTATAGGTAAGTCTATAAAAGGTTCGGAAGAAGATTTAAGAAAGTTTAAAGTAGTATATTTTAATAAAAGGTAAATGTTGAAATTGTTAATATAGGTATTAACTTAGTTAATTTCAATATTTAAAGCTTTAATTTAATTAGTAAGACCTATTATAACGGCCTTAATCTTACTATTAAAGGTAACTATAAGGTTATTTTATAGTTATTAAAAGTATTAAGTAAAGTTAAGGCCTTTAGAAAGGTTAGGAGTTAATAAAAGGCCGAAGGTCCTTAAAGCTTTAAGGTTTATAGGGAGGTTATATATATCTTTATTTTTTATAATAAAGAAGGTTAAAGGCTTAAAAGGAAAGTAGAAGTATTGTTAGAAGTGCTAGAATGCTATTTTTTAAGTCTTTAATATTTAAGAAGGAAGTAAAAGTACTGTTAAAAGTATTAAAATGCTATTTCTTAGGTCTTTAGTATTTAAAAGGAAAGTAAAAGCACTGTTAAAAGTACTAAAACGCTATTTTTTAAGTCTTCGGTAGCTTAAAATAAATAAGGCTTATAAAATAGGTATTATTATAGAGGTTATAAAATAAAGAAATTTACTTAAGTAATATAAGCCTAGGTTTATAATCTATTAAAATAGATATTTTATAGGCCTATAAGTATAGACCTATATAGGAAATAGTATAGAATATTAAAAGTAAAGAAGGTTTTATTTATAGTATATAATAGTAGCTAGATACTAAAGGAATATAGATTATAGAAGTAATACCCTATAATATATAGAAGGTAAATACTATAATATAAGCTTATAAGGTACTATAAAATATAGTAAACCAGTATATTGAATTGACTTATTAGTTAAGAAAATATTATAATAAATAGTTATAAAGGACAAGACCTATTATAGGTCTTTAGCCCTATATTGCTTTTTAAACCTCTCTCTATTTTAAAGCCCGAATGCCTGTTAAGTCTGTTAACTATAGGGCCTAAATGCCTATTAAGTCTACTAACTGTAAGGCCTAAATACCTATTAAATCTACTAACTATAGACTTAACTAGCCAGCTAAGTCTAACTGTTGAATGCGCTAACCGGAAGCTATTTATAGGGTATAGGGCGTTAACGTTTTACTATTATAGTATACTAACTGTCTGGAGCTTCGGGCTGCTTTAGGGGTTTAAAGACCATTGCAATTGCTATAATAAAGTGTTAGTAAGCACTATAATTCTAAACTATTGGTTATTATTAGCCCTATAGGTTATAGGCCAAAATACACTGTAAAGTCCACAACTAAGTGCTGTATTTCAATAAAATGTTTAAAAGGTAAAGCCCTATAGGCTTAAAGGATCTAAGTTTAATTATAAGGAAGGCTATAGTTAAAGCAGACTTAAAGGAATAAAGCTCTATTAGCTTATAGAAGGCCCTAATAGCTTAAATAACCTTAGCTTTAAAAGATTTAGTTAAGGCAGACTTATTAAAGAGCTCTATTAGCTTATAAAAGGCTTTAATAGTTCGAATAACCTTAACTTATTTAATTAGAAAGAGACTTAAGGAGGCTATATATTTAAGGAGGCTATTAAAAATATCTCTAATACTACTATAAACTACTATAGTAAATTACTCTAAATAGCATTAAAATAGTATATTAAGTTAAATTATATAGGCTTAATACTACTAAAAAAGACTAATAAAATTACTACTAAGCTTTTAAATCTAAATTATATAAAAGAAGTAGATTTTTAATACTTGGCCTATAATAAAGTTAAGGTAATAAGAAGGCTTTAATTTTCTACTATTTTAAACCTTTTTAAAGCCTTAAGTTCTATTAAAGGCAATACTTTTAAAGTTAAGCCTATACCTTATAATAGGCTTTCTATAGTATTAATTTTAATAGACTGAAAATCCCGATTTAAATAGACCTTTTACTTACTAAATGCTAAAAGACCAACTATACTAAACGCTATTAAAGGCTTTTTTAAAGGCCTAAAGAATTGTTATAATTAGTATCCTATTTATTTCTACTATAATAGTAAGAAGGAAATTAACTATAAATTATAGGCTTAATTTTCTATTAAAGGCATTAAATTTTCTACTTTTAGGCCCTATATTTATAAATAAAATGGCTTAATTAAACGTTCTATTAAAGTATTTTTAAACCGGTTATAGGCTATAATAGTATTATTATAACTCCTTTAATACCTATAGTACTATATAGTGCCTATAGTATTTAAATTAATTAACTATACTGCAGTTAATAATAAAGACCTAACTTCCTATTAAATACTTTATAATAAATTAAAGCCTTTCCTTTTTTATAAGCTAGACTTAAGTTAGTTTAAGGCTATAGGCTTTTTTATAAAGCTCTTTATTTTTATTAAAAAAAGGCTTAAAGCTTTAAAGCTATAGACCTATATAAAGCTTAATAAATTACTAATTGTTTTTAAAAGTAAGACCTATTAAGTATAAATACCGGCTAAAAAGGCAGTAGTAAAATCTTTCTTTATAAATATAGTAAATAAACTTACTATTATTTAAAGTATTATTGTTATTTTAAAAGAGGATTTAGATTAAAGGAAGGTAGAGCTACTATAATTAGTAAATAAAAATAGCAATTTATACTTTAAATACAATTTAATTAGTTAATTGAGTTTATAAATTAGCTAATAGGCTAATATTGAAAAATTCTTTAATAGTAAGTTAATTAATAGGCCTACTATTTAAAAAGCTATAATCGATAGTAGCTTAAAGCCTTTTAATAGGCCTATTATAGGCTTTAAAGTCGGGTTAAAATCCTTTATTAAAGACCATTTACTAATAGAAGTAAAAGAACTATACTTAAGTGTAAGTAAAGATATTAAAATAGATATTAGCTAATTTATTAAATTAATATTAATTAAAGCTAAGGCTTATTATTATAGGGTCTTTAAGGGTTCTTTTAATATTAGTTTATTATTTTAAATATTAAAATAAGTGTTAAAGAACTTTAAAAAATCCTATTAACTAAAGGCTATATATAGTAAATTTAAATAAATAGTTAATTAAAAAACCTTTAAGTTCCTTTTTTAAGGTGCTTTTTTTAAGGACTATATATTACTAACCAGTAGGTTAGTACTATATAAAAAGACTGATAAAGAAAATAGGCTTTTAAACTTTAAGGCTAGGTTAATTATTAAAGGATTTTTATAAAAGGAAGGTCTAGATTTTATAAAGACCTTTACTTTTATTACTATATTACTTACTTAGTATATATTATTAATTATAGTAGCTTTATTAAATTAGGAAATAAAGTAGATCGATTTTATAGGGGCATTTTTTAATAGCTATTTAAAAGAAGAGAATTATATAGCTATATCCAAAGGCTTCAATAAGTTTTATTAAAAAGTAGATTTAACTATTAAAGCTAAGCTATATAGGTAAGGCTTTAGGCTTTAAATTAATTAAATAATTTGCCTTTTTAAGGCTTTCTATAGTCTAAAGTAAAGCCTTAAACTTTAGTAAGTTAAACTTACTAAGCTATTAAAAGAAGAGGGTTTTATAATACTACTTTCTAACTTTACTATTTTTTATAATCTTAAAGCTAGGATCTTTATAGTAACCTATATTAATAATTGTTTAATTATAGACTTTAATAAGGCCTATATTTAACAGCTTAAGAAAAGCTTAAATAAGGTCTATTTAATAGAAAATAAAAGGCCAGTTTCCTTTTTTTTAAAGGTCTAAATAATAAAGGATAAATGTCGCTTTCTTTTATAACTTAACTAAGCCTAGTATATATAAAAGGTAATTAAGACCTTTAGTTTTAAAAATAGCTATAAAATACTAGTTCCTTTATAGTTTAGAATAGTAGCTTAATATAAAGACCTTAAATTAAAAGAAAGCTCTATAAGTAAGTTAGATTATATACTATTTTAATATATAGTAAGTACTATAATGTATTTAATAATTTAAATAAGGTTTAATATTGCTTTTATAGTATAGTAGTTTTTAAAGAATATATAGTAACCTACTATAATAAACTTAAATACTATTAAAAACCTTTTAAAGTATTTAAATAGTATAGAAAATTTAATAATTGCTTATAGCTATATTATTGGACTTATTAAAAAGAAAGGTATTATAGTATTTATAGACTTTGCGGATTTAGACTTTATAGAGGATTTAAAGGACTTAAAATCTACTTATAGCTTTATATTTAAAGTAGCCGGAGGCTTTATAAACTAGAAATTAAAAAAGGCTAATACTATAAGCCTTTTTACTTTAAAGGCTGAAACCGACATACTTATTAAAGCTATTTATAAGGCTTTATAGATTAAAAAGGTTTATAAGGAATTAGGGTATACTTTAGTAGGCTCTATCCTTCTATATAGTAATAATATTGGCTTTATAATTACTGTTTATAACTTAGCCTTTTATAATTATATTAAGTATATACTATTAAAATACTATTAAGTTAAAAAGTAAATTAAGGTACTATAGGTTACTATTAACTACTTAAATATTAAATAAATACCGGCCGATAGGCTGATTAAACTATTAGTTAGTTAAAAATTTAAGACCTTTATAGGTCTTTTACGCTTAAGGAATAGGCCTATAGAAAAAAAGTTAATAAAGGAATAGATTAGAAAACCACCTTTCTTATATTTAATTTTCCTTTATAATTTAGCTTATAAAAGTAATTACTTAATGTTTAAATATATAGGCCTTAACGCCTTATATACCTTATATTTTAGTTTTTTAATTAGCTAGTTAGTTCATTAGTTTTAGCTTACTACAATAGGCCTTAGATTTAAATCTAAGCTTACCACTTACTATAAGTAAAGGAAGGATGTTAAACTAGGTCCCTATAAAGCCTAGTTTATAATAAGTAGCTATTATTATATTATATAGTAAAAGCTTAAGTATAAAAGCCTATCTATTAGCTACTTAACATTTACCTAGTACCTTACTTTACTATAGGGCTATTTAAAGGCTTATATTCTACTAACTAGTAGGCCAAACTGCCTATAATTTTATATTTAGGCTATTAAGGCCTACTACTATAGGCAATATAAGTGGCCTAACCCTAACTTTATAATAACCTATACTTTAGATTAAAGGTGTCGGGTTTTATAGCCCTTTTATATAGCTGTAAGTCGATTTTTAAAACGCTGTAAATTACATTAACTTAGCTACCTATAAGACCTATAGCCAACTATTAGATTAGCTAAATTAATTAAAAATTAGTAAGCCTATAGTAAAGTAAGTATATTATTACTATACTAAATTATAAGCCTATAGGCCCTATAGGTCAGAAGCTACAGAGGGCTTAGTAAGTAGTTTATAAGGCTTAGCAAACCTCGGAGTTAACTAAGCCATACTTTAGCCTATTTGCCTACTAGGATATACAAAGCACCGTACGTTAGTCGGTAGGTATATAGTAAAGTTCAAGTACAAACCCTACTATAGAGATTATTATAGTAGATTTATAAAAGGCTAGCACTATAATACAATTGTTTACCTACTATATTTCTATTCTACAGTACCTACAAGGTACTGTATTCTAATACCCCAGTACTGAACTATAGGTATCACGTATAAGACTTCCGCTGCACTGTAAGCTAGTGGGTAAGCACTAATTACAGGGCCCTTAAGCCTGTAATTGGCCATACCTATTCCAATAGAAAGCTCTTTTCTATAGCCTATAGGTATTAATTTACTTAATCTATAACTTAGAAATCGATACCGGCTAATATAAGCTAGTTAATTATATTAAAGAACTTAACGTTAAAGTCTACTAAAGAGCCTGTAAATTAGTAGAAGTTTAAAAAGTAGTATTCTCTATAAAAGTTCCTTTATTATAATTTAGCACTATAGGAATATCTTTAAATAAGCAGTTTATAGGCTTTAATAGGGCTTATTTATTATAAAATAGAAGCCTAAAAGCCTAAAGCTATATTATTTTATAATAATATTAATAGTAAGGCCTATTTAGCATTACTTTAGTAGGCTATTATAGTAGGGTCCTTTATAAAAGTAGCTATATTGATAGTATATAGTATAATATTTAGGCTCTATTTCTATAGATCAAAATTCTCAAGGCCTATAAGCCTTTAGTTAGTGGGAAATTCGTAGACCTTTTTAATTATTTTAGTAACTATAGTAGTATAAAGGACCTTAGTAGAACTACTATTAGCCTTAAACCTTAGTTAATAGGCTACTATAGCTTTTAAATATATAGCTTTAGTTACTATTAAAAAAGTAGTTATAGTAGCTTTAGGCTATTTTAAAGTGCTTTAAACTACTATTAAAAGCTTAATTTACTTTACTACTTTAATTATAATACTTTATAACTATTAAATTTAAGCCTTTTATTTCTTTAATTAAACAGTAAAGGCCTATATATAGTAAGAATCTACTGATTCTTTCTCCTTAAAAGACCCTTATTTAGGCTTTATATTTTACATTTTTAAATCTATAAAAGGCTTAATATACTTACTACTAGAACATCCTATAGGGCTTTAAAACCCTAGCTTAATACCGTTTTTAACTAAGGCTTTAACTATAGTTTACTTATATAGTAAAAGGGCTAAGTTTATAGTACTTAAAAGCCTTAAAGAATAGGCTCTATTTTATATAGTAAATTACTATAACTACTAATAGTAATAATAGTTAAGAAGGTTACTTTACCTTTTTACTTTTTTACCTACCTTTAGGATTTACAAAATTACCTACTTAACTATAGTTAAAGTAAAAGGCTATTTCTAACTTTTATAAGCTTATAGCTTATAGACCTTTAGTACTCTATTAGGCCTAATTTTTATACGCTTTACGGTATAATAAATTTAATAGTAGATATAAATTTAAACCTTATAGGCCTTTAGAAAACTTAATAAGGTAAAGCAAGCTTAGTATTTACTTTATAACCCTACCTTAATAAATAAGCTTTAAAATCAATAATTTTATAGCCTACTTATAGTATAGTTTATAGTAGCCTAAGCCGTTATTTATAAAAGGCTTTAAACCTAAGCTTATAAGCCTATAACCTAATTAAGTATCTTCTAGGTTTATAACCTATTAAAATAAGTATAGCTAATTATAAGCTTAAAGGCCCTATAATTAGTACTTATATACTAGCTTACAGTATAGTAAAAGTCTTATATATAATATCTATAGTTTAATATTAAGGTATTAGAATATAGTACCTTACAGGTACTGTAGGATAGAAATATAATAAGTAAACAATTGTATTATAATACTAGCCTTCTATAAATCTACTATAATAATCTCTATAATAAGATTTATACTTGACCTTTACTATATACCTACCGACAGATATACAGTACTTTATATACCCTAGTAAACAGATAGGCCAAAGTATAGCTTAGTTAACCCCGAGGTTTACTAAGCCCTATAAACTACTTACTAAACCCTCTATAGTTCTAAACCTACAAGGCCTACAGGCCTATAATTTAATGTAGTAGTAATATACTTACTTAACTATAGGCCTACCAATTCTAGGCCAATTTAGCCAGTCCAGTAGTTAACTATAGGTCTTTTAAGCGGCTAAGTTAGCGTAGTTTACAGCTCTTTAATAATCGACTTACGGCTTTATAAAAGGGCCGTAAAATCTAACAACCTCAATCTAAAGTACAAGTTATTATAGGGTTAGGGTTAGGCCACTTATACTGCCTATAGTAGTAGGCCTTAGTAGCCTAAATATAAAATTATAGGCGGTTTAGCCCACTGGTTAACAGAATACAGGCCTTTAAATAGCCTTGCAATAAAATAAGATGTTTGGCAAATGCCGGGTAGCTAATAGGTAGGCTTTCCCACTTAAGCTTCCACCACGTAGTATAATAGCAGCTACCTACTGTAAACTTAGGCCTTATAGGGACCTAGTTTAACACCTTTATAGTTCTTAAATAGTAATTACAATTATCGATTAATTTATTATTATTAACTGTAAATGGCTTTATTTTAATTAACTTAAGCTTTTTATATTTTTTATCGATTATTATATTATTAAAAGGTTATTATTTAAACTGTTATTAAGTTAATTAAATTACTTTTAAAATTATTATTAATAAGTTATAAATATTTAATTTATTATTATTTTATAATAAACTTTAATTTTAAAAAAAGCTTTTAATTTATTAAGTATAGGTTTTATTATTATTATTATCTATAAGTAAGTTTATTAATAAACTTTTATAACTTTAATTTATTAGTAAATTTAAACATTCAATAGTATTATTTATATTATTTTATTTTTTTTAGTATTAATAAATTTAAATATTTAATATTATTCTTAATGCCTTATCATGCTTTTTTCTTTTTAAATTTAAAAATTTTAATAGTAAATTTAGGTAATTATTAAATTAATTTACTATAAAAAGAGTAAATTTACTTTAATTTAGTAAATTTAGGTATTTAAATTATTATTGAGTTTTTTTATTTAAAACCGTTTAAAACTGATTATTATTTTTAATATTTATTTTATTAATATTTATAAGATAAATATCAATCCTTAATATATTTAATAATAAAAAAGATTTTTTTTTCTTTAAGTTAATTACGATTTAATCGATTCATATTTCTATATATTTAATAGTAAATAAGTAAATGAGAAAATTTATTATTAAAATAAATTAAAATTACTTTATAAAGTATTAAATTTTACTTAGTATTTACTTTTTTAAGCTTTAATAATATTTAATTAAGTTTATTTAAAAAGAAAGTTATAAACTTTTAATTATGAAGGAATTAAGTATTATGAAAAAAAGACTGAATTTACTAAAAATAATAAAAAACTATAAGGTATATTTAATTTTAAAGATTAAAATAACTTTAATATATATTATTAAGTTAATAAAGAATAGGACTTTATTTTTTTAAATTAAAAAAAATTTAGTTTTAATATTTAATTAAGAGATTAACTTTTATATTAATAACTTTAATAATAAAATAATGAATCTTTAATTATTACATTTTACAAGTAATATATTAATAATATAGAGGTTTGTAGATTTAAAAGAGTTTTTTATTTAAGTATTTGTAAATATAATTATAGTTATTAAATTTATTAAAGAATTGAAGTAATTTAAAAAAGAATATTAAGAAAATAAAGTTAAATATTATTATTTACTTAATAGTTCATAAATTAATTATTGAAAATTTTTTAAATTTTTTTAAAAGATTTAAAGTATTTTAAATTTATTTAAATAAATATATACTATTAAAGAAAGTATATTATAGGATATTAGATAATTTAATAAATAGATTATTATTAAATTATAAATTTTTTAATATAATATTAGTAAAAAGTTAATTAAGTTTAAGAATTTAATAGCTATTTATAGTAATAAATTTCAAAAAGTCATTAATATTAAATAGAGGAATAATTATAATAAGTTATCTATGAAATAAAATAATTTATATTAAAAAATCGAATATAATATTATTTAAATAAAAAAGTAAATTAAGTTATTAATTGAGATTAACTTTAATTAAAGAACGTTTATTATTAATTATATTATTACTTTAAAAAATATATATATTAAAGGATATTGATAACTTTATATTAAAGTAGTTAAATTAAATAGTATATTTATAGTTTTTAATAATATTTCATTAATTCTATTATAAGTAAAGTATATAAAAACTTAAATTACTTTAATATTTAAAAATATATAGAATAAAAGGGATTTTATCTTATAAATTTTTAATATAAAATAATAAAGAAAGTTAGTTTTATTAATAAAAATTGTAATTAATTAAACTTTTATTACTTTATATTAAGTAATTTTAATAATAATAAAAATAACAATTTTTTAAACAATAGGAATAAATAAGGTAATATAAAAAACTTTAAAATTCCTTATTTAAAATAATTTAACGTTAATTAAACTATATATTATTAAAGTATAATTTTATTAAATATTAATATTATATTAACTATTATGTAAAGTATTAAATTCAAATTAAAAAAGAGGATATGGACCTTTTTTAACTATAATATTAATAAAATAAGTATAATTATAAAAGGTAAGATAATTATTTTTATTAATATTTTTTATTTTATTAATTATATTAATTTTTATTTAAAGGATAACGATATTAGTAATTTAACTTTAAAGTAAATTACTTTTTTTTAATCATTTTTTAACAGTTTAATAATACTATAATAAAATAATAAATTACCATTATTTATTTATAAAGTAATAAGAAAGTAAAGGTTTATTATTATAATTATTGCTTTTAAAAATTATTTTATATTTAACATAATTACCGCTATTCGATTATTTAATAAAGTATTATTTACTTTTAAAGATATTACTTATAATAAGGAGGCTTTTTTTAAATTTATTTTAAAGATACTTTATTATATTTATATTATAAATATATTAAATAATAATAATAGTAATTAATATAATATTATAGTTCAAATTTAAATTAAGTTTAATTTTTATATTAAGAGTTATTTAGTAATTTTAAAAAAAAATATTAAATTATAAAAGAATATATATTTAATATTAAAGGTATAAAAGTTATACTTTTTTTTATTATAGTTAATAAATATCGATATATTTTCAAGAAAAAGTCTTTTAACGAAGGTATTTTTTAAAGTATTATTAATAATTTTCTTTTTTATAATTTACTTTTTTATTTTATCTTTTATATAAAGTTTACTTTAATTATAATTGTAATTTATATAATAATAGAAATATTAAAAGCAGTAAAAATTTCAAAGATTATAATTAAAAAGATCGGTAATATAAAAAGTTAAAAAATAATAAAATTAAAATAAAATATATTTATTTTATCGCTTATATTAAAAAAGATTTTACTTTAAATTATTAAAATAAGATAGAAGAGAACGATATAAACTTTTATAATATTAAAACTAAAATATTATATATAGTATTTAATATTTTAAAGATTTATATTAATTATTATAATTAGTTTCTTACTATTGAAGAGATTATTAAATATTACTATAAATATTATACTATATATTAAATATATTTTAAATCCTTTTAGTATTATTTAAATAAAAGGAAGAAAAGAATGTATAGGTATTATTATAAGGTCTTTTCCTTTTATAACTTACTATTTAAGTACTTTAAATTATATAAAGATATATTATTTAAGGTTTTTTAAAGGATTTAAATATCGACTGATATTTAAGTAAAGAATATAATTTAATATTAAATTAAAAAAAAACTTTAAAATTTTAATTTAAAAACTTTAATTAATTTAATAAAAGAAGTTAATTAAAATTCTATATTAAGTTTAAAACTTTAATTAAAATTTACTTTAATAGAAAAGACTTCAAAATTTTTAATAACTTAAGTATTAATAAAACTATTATTAATTCAAATTTTTTAAATAAATTAAAGTATACTATTAAAAATAAAAGTAATATTATAAAGGAATTAATAATAAATCCTTAAAATTTAATAAATAAGAAGTTTTTATATTTTATTAATTAAAGTATAATATCGAAGGTGATTTTATTTTTATAAAGTTTATTAAATTTATATAGATAGTATTTAATTTTACTTTTAATTTACTTTTAAATAATAACTTTATAATACTTTATTAAATAAAAATTATTTATAATAATATTAAAATTAAATATAGTAAATTAAGTTTTTATATTAATTTTATTACAATTATTAAATTTAAAGTATATAATTATAAAGTTATTTTTAAAAACAAAGTTACTTTATTTAATAATTTAAAAGTATATATTATTATCGATTATAAATTACTTTTATAAAACTATACCTTTATTTTATTATTCATTTATTTAATTAGTATTTTTAAAATTATTAATATTAATATTTTTAAAATATTATTTATTAAAAATTTAATTTAAAGAATAATTACTATTTTAAAAAATAGTATAATTGGATAATTTAAAGAAAATTAAAATAATAGAGTTTTTATAATTTTATAGTAATACTTAATGTTAAGGTAGTATTAAAAAGTATAATAAAAGGTAATAAATTTAAAAGACCTTTATAATTTATAAGCTTTTTATTTAAGTAAGTATAAAACCTATATTAAAAGTAAAGTAAGTAGGGTAAATAAAAAGCCCTTAGTTTAAATTTATAAATTAATAAAGGTAAAGTTTTATAATTAATTAAAGCATTTTATTTATTTTATTAACCTTATTTTATTTATACACTTACTTTTTAAATATTAAATACTAATATAATAAAAACCTTTAATAACTTTATTAAAAATAACTTTAGTTTTCTTTATTAAATTTTATATAATTATAAAGTTCTTCTTTTAATAATACGTTTTCTTTATTTTCCTTTATACTTACTTGATCTTTTTTATTTTTTTTAATATCCTTTACTATAGCTTTCTTTTTTTGTTTTTCCTTTTTATTAATAATAATTTTATAAAGATAATTAAGCTTATAATATAGAACGTTAAAAATAGTAAATAAAGTTAAGTTTATTATTTATTTAAATATTTATAATAAAATAGTAAATGCTTTTAAAATAAATATTATCTTTTTATATATATTAATATAAGGACTATTAAATTTAATAATAAGCGCTTTTTTCTATTAATTTTAATACTTTTACATTAATTATTAAAAATAATAGAATTCTTTATTTAATTTCTATTTATTAATATAACTATCTTATCCTTTTCATTTAACTAAATATTTAAAAGTGTTATTTAGCTTTTTATTATATTTAATAATATATTAAACTTTATATTAAAGTTTATTATTATTAAAATCATTAGATTAACTTTCTTTAGATAGTAATTTATTATAATTAATTAGGTTTTTTTTAACAGTAATTAATAGTTATACGATTAATATTATAAAGTAAATTTTTATAACATAAAGGTTTAATTTATATATAAAGTAATTTACTTTTTCCATAATTTTAAAAGATTTTAACCTTTATTTTTAACAAAAACGTTTAAAAAGGTAATATTTATAATAAAGTTTTATTTTATTATTTACTTTAAAGTTAATTAATTAGTAGTATTTATTATATTATCTTTTAATATTAATAATAATAAAATTTATAATTAATTATATATTCTTTTAAATATAATCTTTTATTATTAAAATATTAATAAAATTGATTTTAATTAATACGAAGGTAATTAAAAACTTGATTAATTTAAATCTATATAGAAGGTTATAAAGAATATATTAATAGGATTTAAATATAAATTATTAAGCTTTTATTAAAGTTTATTTATTATCTTTATTTAAAATTTACTGGGGTTTTTAAAATAAAAAAAGTAAATAGTAATTTTTATAATTTAATTTTTTTATTTAACTATTCTATTACTTTATAAATAGTAGATTATATTTATAAAAAGTTTTATATTTAAAATATACTATATACTTTAGTAAATATTAAATATAAATTTATAATTGTAATTACAAATAATTGTAAAGGATACTTTTTAATTATTTTTATTAAAAACCTTATAAAAATTAAACTAATTTCTTTAATAATATATATTAAATAAATTAAAATAAAAAAATCTTTTTATAGCTTTATATAATATTATTAATAATAAATTAAAAAATTAATATTTTTTAAATTCGAATTCAAATTCTATTAAAAATATTTTAAATATTCCGATAATAAAGTTGATAATAATAAATTATATTAATAAATTATTATTAAGTTAAATTAGTTAATAGTTATTAATAAATACTTTTTAATTTATAGTAATAAATTAATATATTAAATAATATTATATATATTTTTCAATATTTTAGGTTTTATTTACTATAATAAAACTTTATAAATTATATAATATTTTTTTTAATTAAAGCAATATATATTATTATAAACTTAATTTAAAATTTCTTTAATTATATTATAAAAAATATATAAAGACTTTATATTATTTATTTAAATATTATAAAATAAATTATTATATAAAGTAAATAGGTATTTAATGTATAAAAAGGTACTAATGATCTTATTAAGTATATTCTTTTTATTTAATTTATTTAAATCCTTAATAATAGTTTTATATTTTATATTTTATTAATATCCTTTAATAAACTTTCTTTTTAAATATTAATATTTAACTTTAGTATAAGCTAATAAAGAAATTAATAATATAATTATAAATAATTTAATAATAAAAAAGGTATTTAAAAGTTTTAATTATATTACTATTTTATAAATTTATTATTAAACTTAATAATAAAAGATCTAATTAAATAATAAATATATAATTATAAGTGTAATTTGAATCAATTTAATTAATATATTAAATTAATCATAAAGAGAAGTAACGTTAAGGATAACGTTATAAAAAAACTTTTTTTAAAAGAAAATCCTTTATAAAAAAAATTAAAGTTTATTTATATTATAATTTATGAATAACTTTATTATTTAAAATACTTATTAAATATAAATATAATTATAAAGTTAAAAGGAATATTAAAATTAATAAAAGACGGTCGGCGATTTTAATAGTAAAATAGTAAAAATTAAATATAAATAAAGATAAAAGGGTTTTTATTTAATTAAGCTTATATATTAAATTAAATAAAATATATAAATTTCTTTTTAAAATAAATTATAAATTTATAATTTAAATATAAAAATATATAGGTTAAATATAAATAAGTTTATTTTTAATTTACTATAATATTTTAGTATTTAATAGTCTTTTTCACTTTATTAATAATCACTTTATAATTATCGATACTTAATTAATTAATAGAGTTTTAATTTTAATATTAAGTTTTAACTTTTTATAAGGTTCTTTTTCTTTATTTTACAAGTTACTTTATTTATACGTTATTTAACGGTTATTGATTTAATATTCTTTATAATAAAAATAAATCCTTTTATTTTTTTATAAATATTTATATTTACTTTTAAGATTCTATTAAATAAATTATCAATTATATACTTATAGAAATTTTTCTTTTAAATTTATAAATAAATATTATAATAAAAATAAATTAGAAATATTAAAAATATAATTTATTTAATTATTATATTTGATAATTATTTTTTTAATTATTAATATAGTTAATACTGTTATTATCGTTTTTAATAGCTTTAAAAATAACCTTTTTTTAAAAATAATAATAATAAAAATCCTATAATTTTTATTTTATTTTTATAAATACTATTATATAATAAATAATATTTATCCATCTTTATAATATATATATTTTAATTATAATTTATAAAATAATAATAACAATAATAATAATAATAATAATAATAATAATAATAATAATAATAATAATAATAATAATAATAATAATAATAATAATAATAATAATAATAATAATAATAATAATAATAATAATAATAATAATAATAATAATAATAATAATAATAATAATAATAATAATAATATAATAATAATAATAATAATAATAATAATAATAATAATAATAATAATAATAATAATAATAATAATAATAATAATAATAATAATAATAATAACCTTCTCTTTTTTATATTATAATAACGTTTAATTTATTATATTTTAATATGAAAGAAATACCTTTATTAACTTTAAATTAATAATAAAAATAAGCATATTATTTTTTAATATAAATATTATATTAATTAATAAACTAAAATACCGTTGTATAAATTGTATTATAAAAAAGAAATTTCATAATTTTACAAACCTACCTTTTTTTTTAAAAGAAAACCCGATCTTTATATAATATAAATATATTTATAATATATAATAGATTTTATAATATTTTAATAAACTATATTTTATTTAATAATAATTAAAAATAAAGTTTTTAACCTTTAATATTATAATAATAATAATAATAAATTTTACCTTTTTATTATATTTAATTTAATTATATTTACTTTATTAATATTTTAACTTTTTATTTTAAAAATATAAAGTAAATACTTTAATATTTTAATATTTTCTTTTTTATTAAGTATATTAAAAATATATAGTTGTAACATACTATTATTATTTAAAATAAAACCTTAAAAAGGATTCTTTTTAATTTAATGATTTTAAATCTATATAATTTAAATTTTTTATATTTAATAGAGCGTTTTTCTTTACTTTACTTTTTAAATATACTTTATTTATAAATATTGTATATTTATAATATATTTTAAAAAATTACCTTTTAAAAATAAGTTTTTTCTTTAAATTTCTATCGTATATAGATATTTTATATATTAAGTTTTTATCAAAACTCTTTAAAATTCCTATAAATTATTTATTATAAAAAACCTTGAATATTAATAGCTTTTAAAAAAGCCTTTATATTTTATAATGATTTATCATTTTAAATATTTAAAAAGCGTTCATTTTAAACTTTATTTGAAATCTATTAATTAAAGTATTATTAATTAAGATTATTAATTAATAATATAATTTAATTTTACTTTTTAAAATATTAATCCTTTCTTTCTTCATGATAATAATTGATATATAATTAATTAATATATTTTAGAATTTAGTTATAATATTATATTATATGATTAAAGTACTTCTTTATAATACTTTTAATTAATATAATAAAGCTATTAAACTATTTAAAGTAACATTTATATAAAATATAACTTAAATAATTCTGAGTAATTAAGTATTAAAAAGTATTATAAGTATCTTTTGTTAAAAAATAAATCTTTATAATATAATAATATATATTTAAGGGCTTTTTGAAAGGTTATAAGTTTAAATCTCATATAAAGTAAAAAAAGCTAAATCTTTATTAACTTAATAGTTAGAAAATAATATAAAATAAAGCCAACTTATACTATAACTTATTAAACTGTAAAATAACCTTCCTATTTTAATAAAATATTTATTAGATATAAATATAATTATAAAGTTAAAAATTATACTAAAGTCGATTTAAAAATAACCATCGTTTTTAAATATAAGATAGTAAAAACTAAATAAAAATAAAAATAAAAGGGTTTTTATATAATTAAGCTTATATTAAATTAAATAAAAATATAAATTCCCTTTTAAAATAAATAATAGCTTTATAGTTTATATATAATAACTTATAAACTAAGTATAAGTAGGCTAATTCCTGATTTACTATAACGTCTCGGTGTTTAATATTATTTTTTTGAAGAAGTAGTAATTAATTTAATTAAATTAATTATAAAAATAATATATATATATATAAATAGTATTTTAAAATTTAATTTTACTATTTAATTTAAATATCGATTTATAAATAATATATAGTATTTACGTAACAGAAAGTTAATAAGTGTTTATAAAAAACTTAGTATTGTTTTTAATTAGGGTTTTAGTTATAGTTTATTTATATAGTAAGAAGGCTAGGTTTATAATATCTAAAAGCTTTAAAGAATAGGCTTTATTTTATATAGTAAATTACTATAATTACTAACAATAGTAATAGTTAAGAAGGTCGCTTTGCCTTTTTATTATTTTACTTACCTTTAGGATTTATAGAACTATCTACTTAATTACGGTTAAAGTAGGAGGCTATTTTTAACTTTTATAAGCTTATAGTTTATAGGCTTTTAGTGCCCTATTAGGCTTAATTTTTATATGCTTTACGGTATAATAAATTTAATAGCGGGTGTAAATTTAAACCTTTATAGGCTTTTGGAAAACTTAATAAAGATAAAGTAAGCTTAGTCTTTACTATAGAACCTTACTTCGATAGGTAGGCTTTAAAATTAGTAATTTTATAGCCTACTTATAGTATAGTTTACAGTAGCCTAAGCTATTATTTAAAGAAGGCTTTAAGTTTAAGCTTATAAGTCGAGAACTTAGTTAAGTATCTTTTAAGCTTATAACCTATTAGAATACGTATAGATATCGCTAATTATAGGCCTAAAGGCTCTATAATTAGTGCTTATATATTAGCTTATAATATAGTGGAAGTTTTATATATAATACCTATAGCTTAGTGTTAGGGTATTAGAATATAGTACTTTGTAAATACTGTAAGATAAAAATATAGTAAGTAAACAATTGTATTATAGTACTAGCCTTCTATAAATTCACTATAATAATCTTTATAGGAAGGTTTATATTTAACCTTTACTATATACCTACCGACTAACGTACGGTACCTCGCATACCCTAGTAGGTAAATAGGCTAGAATATAGCTTAGTTAACCTCGAGGTTTACTAAGCCCTATAAACTACTTACTAAACCTTCTATAGCTTCCGACTTACAGGGCCTATAGGCCTATAATTTAGTATAGTAATAATATACCTATTTAACTATAGGCCTACTAATTCTAAGCAAGTTTGGCTAGCCTAATAGTTGGCTACAGGTCTTACAGGCAGCTAAGTTAGCGTGGTTTATAGCTTTTTAAAAATCGACTTACGGCTATATAAAAGGGCCGTAAAACCCAGCACCCACAACCCAAAGGGCAGGTTAACGTAGGGTTAAGATTAGGCCACTTATACTGCCTATAATAGTAGGCCTTAGTAGCCTGAATATAAAATTACAGGCAGTTTGGCCTACTGGTTAGCAGGATGTAGGCCTTTAAATAGCCCTGCAGTGAAGTGGGGTGCTCGGTAAGTGCCGGGTAGCTGACGGGTAGGCTTTCTTTTCCCTTATACTTGGCCTATAGGTCAAGTATTAGGAAGCTTCCACCACGTAGTATAATAGCAGCTACCCACTGTAAACTTAGGCCTTACAGGGACCTAGTTTAACACAAAATATATAAGTTTCCTTTTAAAATAAATAATAACTGTATAATATATATATAATAACCTATAGATTAAATATAAATAGGTTAATTCTTAATTTACTATAATATTTAACAATATTTAGTATTATTTCTTTAATAATAATAAAAAATAGTAAAATACATTGTTTTTAACTTTATATAAATACTAATAATTAAATTATTAATATAATTATAAATAATTTAATTGTGACAGCCTCTACAGCCCTAAGGCTGCAGCCATACAGGGTTAGGGTCAGCACGTGATGCAGCGCGTGCTCCACCTTTCACCTGTGCCCCGCGCCCCGCGCTCCACCTTCCTATTGTAGTATTTAGTCGTAGCTTGCAGGCCCACACCTTCTTAAACCTGCAACCTACTTTTATATTCAATAAGGTCAACCCAACAGTGCCCCCGTGCCAGCCCAGGTGCCCTGAACGTGACATTAATAACAAACAAGGCGTTTAAAAGGTTAATTATATTATTATTTTATAAAGATATTATTAAGTTTAATAATGAAAAGTTTAAATATTTAATAAATATATAACTATAATTGCAACTTGAATTAATTTAATAATATATTAGATTAACTATAAAGAAAACTAACGTTAAATATAATATTATAAAAGATATTTCTTTTAAAAGCTTTACTATTTTAAAAACAATTTTATATAAATATTTATAATCTATATAATAGTATCTTTTAATTATTTTATTCTTTACTATCCTTATTATAATTAAAATTAACTTTATTAGCTATACTTTTATTTTATCTTTTCATTTAAACACCTTATTTTATTTTACTTTCTTATTAATTAACTATTTTTTATTAGAATTAATTATTTTTAATTTTTATCGACATAGTTTAATATATTGAGTAAGAAATACAGTAATAACGGTATATATAGTTAATATTTAAATAAATTACGGTTTATATTTCTTTTTAAATATTACCGTCTTTTTCTAATATAGTTATATTTTTTTTTAAAAAGTAAAGCTCCTAAACAAAAGTTCTTTTATAATACAATACTTAATATTAATTCTCTTTATAGTTAATTTATTATTTTATTAAACTAATTAAAGCCTAGTTATAATTTTTATTATATACTTATTATATAATGAAACAGTTTATTATTAAATTTAATAATATATTGATAAAATAATAATATAGTTAAACCTTTTAAATATTTTTTTTACTATCGAATTAGTTATAACTACGTTAATAATTCTTTTATTAATTTAAACTAAGGTTAAATATTAATACTTATATAAAGTTAAAAAAGATTTTATTTATTACTTTTCTTTACTATTTCTTTAATATCATTTATTATATAAAGACTTGATTAACTATTTATAATACTAAATATAACTCTATATTATATAATTAAAAAAATTTATAGTATGTTAATATTAAAACAATACCTAATTTAAATTTATTAATATAATTATAATATATTAAAGAACTATAATAATAATTAATAGAATATAAATGTTATTATATTTATTGATATTACTTTATTTTATAATTAATATAATATCCTTTAAAAATGTAAATAAAGTTCAATTAAGTTTAATTAAATATAGTTAATTAATAATAATAATCAAAAAACTGAAAATAAAGTATTAAAAAAAAAACCAAAGTAAAAGTATAATTAATTTTAATTATAATAATAATAATAAAGGATAAATTAACTTAATAAACAATTAATTAAATAACTATATTAAATAATATAAAGATACTATTATATTAATTATAAATGTTTATGTATTATATTTTATATAATTATTAATATATTTAAAGTTCAGATAATTATTATTAGATTTATAAATTTAATATACTTCTAGTTATTAATAAATTTTAAGACTTAAATTTATAAATTTTTAAACTTAATATTAATTATTTCATTTATATAGAATTAAAAAGGATTCTATTTATTACTTTTTTTTACTATTCTTTTTTGATATTATGTATTATATTAAAATTTTTTTAACGATTTATAATAGTAAACATAAGTCTATTTTATATAACTTAATAAGTAAAAGATATTATTAATATAATAGTAGGATTCCGATGTACGTTTATTAACAATCCTTACTTAAATTTATTTAGAGTTTTTAAAATAAAAATAGTAAATCCCAATTTTATACCTTTATACTTTATATATAATAACTTTTTAAATGAAATATAAATTAGTAAATATATTAAATACTATTATATTTTAAAGTATAATATTATTTTTTATAAACTTTTAATATAATTAATATTTTCAATTATGTCTTTCTAAGAAGTGGAGCTTCCAAAAAAAAATTTCTTTTACAACGCTATACCTGGCGTTGGTTCTCTTTACAGTTGATCTAGTATGCTACTTAAACTACTTGGAGCTACCGTTATAGTTACGTAACTATTATATACTTATTATATATTTATTATATAGCTGAACCTTCTACTGTTAAGTTTAACAATAAGCTTATATAATAACATTATAGCTAAACCTTCTAAACACCTCCTTTACTACCGAATTACTTATAACCGCACTAATAACTTCCTTATTAACCTATACTAAGGCCAAGTACTAGCGCCTATATAAGGTTAAAAAGGATCCTATTTACTCTTCTTCTTCCTTTCCTATATTACCTACTATATTACTTTCTTACATTACCTACTATATTCCTTTCCTACATTACCTACTATATTAAGACTTAATCGACCATTTGCAGTATTAAGTATAGGTCTGTCCTATACAACTTAACGACTAAAAGATAGCATTAATATAATTGTAATATACAATTTACTATACCGAAAGTCTATAAGTATAAAATCCTAAGGCTAGATTACTATAAGCACCTTAAATTAACCGACGTAATAATAACTATACCGAAGAAAGACAGTAAGAAGTAGAAGAATATAAACGTCGCTTACATTTGAACGTATACTATATATACTATTGTTACTTTATCTATCGACTAATATACTAGACTCTGTTAATTCGGATAGGATTTGATCGATCTTAATATAGACCGGTAGATTAAAGAAGATAATATAAAGATTTAAGATAAAGCCTTTGAATAGAAGGATAAAGTAAAAGGATAGTTAGCAAAGCTAATATCGATTGTAAGTATAATAATAAAGGCTAAGACGCCTTAATAGGTAATTAATTTAATAGTATATTAAATAACTTAAAGATACTATTTACTGTTATGTTAATCGTAAGCATCTATATGTCACGTCTTGTACCACCGAACCTTAAGATATTTTCAATTATTACCTTAAAGTAAATTTATATCCAATGTTATAAATAATTAAGTAAAGAAAAATAATAAATAGGATTTCTTTTAATTTTAAATAAGTGTTAGTATTTAACTTTAAGGTCTTAAAGAAAGTATTAAGATAATTATAAGGAATTTATCTTAAGGTTTAGCGGTATATATATAAAACGTAACATACAGGTACTTACGATTAATACAATGGTAAATAGTATTTTTAAATTATTTAGTATACTATTAAATTAGCTACCTATTAAAGTATCTTAACCTTTATTATTATATTTACGATCGATATTAAGTTTATTAACTATCCTTTTACTCTATCTTTTTATTCAAAAGCTTTATCCTAAATCTCTATATTATTTTCTTTAATCTACCGGTTTATATTAAAATCGATTAAATCCTATTTAAATTAATAAAGTTTAATATATTAATTAGAAAATAAAGTAATAATAATATATATAATATATATTCAAGTATAAACGACGTTTATATTCTTTTACTTTTTATTATTTTTCTTTAATATAATTATTATTATATTAGTTAATTCGAAATATTTATAACGATTTAACTTTAGGATTTTATACTTATAGGCTTTTAGTATAATTATATATTACTATTATATTAATATTATCTTTGAATTATTAATATTATAATCGATTAAGTTTTAATATAGTAGATAATATAGGAAAGGAATATGGTAAGTAATATAAAAGAGGAATATAGTAAGTAATATAGAAAAGAAAGAAGATAAATAGGATTTTTTTTAACTTTATATAGATATTAGTGTTTAATTTTAATATAAGTTAGTAAGGGAATTATTAACGCGGTTATAAATAATTGAAAAGTAAAAAAAACGTTTAAAAGGTTTAATTATAATATTATTATATAAGTTGATTATTAAATTTAACGATAAAAGGTTCATTTATATAATAAGTATATAATAAATATATAATAATTATATAACTATAATAGTAGCTTTAACTGATTTAAGTGGTATATTAAATTAATTATAAAGAAAATCAATATCGGGTATAGCGTTATAGAAGAAATTTTCTTTTAAAAGCTTTATTTTTTAAAGAGATGTAAGCCATTTATTAATAAATAAAGTATTTAAAAGGTTTAATTATATTATTCTTTTTATAAATATATTATTAAATTTAATTTAAAAAGGCTTTAAATTTAATAATATATATATAAAATATTAACGTTAAATATAGTATTTTAAAATAATTTATTTTTAAAATATTCCTATTTTAAAAAGATAATATATAATATATAAGTTATTAAATAAAATTATTAACTTAATTGTTTAATTAATTAATTATTTCTCCTTTATTAATATTACTATAGTTGAAATTAAAGTTATTAAATATACTTTTATATTACCTTTTTGTTTTTCTATTTTATTTCTATATAAATACTTTAATCTATTTTTCTTTATTATTAATTTATTATTTCTAATTAAAACCGATTACTTTTTATTTAAATTAATAAAGTTTAATTTATAAATTTTAAAAATAAAATAATAATAAAATATATAATTAATATATAAATTTAATTAAAATTCATATTTTTATAAATAGTACATCTTTTTTAAAAATAAACTTAATATACTTTAAATCCTTATTTAATTTTAAAATCCTATAGTTATAAACTATTAATATAATTATATATTTCTATAATATTAATAATTTCTTTTAAAAATTATATTATATTATACATTTAATAATTAAAAATAGCCAAAGAAAAATATGGTAAATAAAATCTTTTTTTTCTTTCTAAGAAGTGGAGCTTCTAAAAAAATAATTCTTTTATAACACCATACCCGGCGTTAATTCTCTTTACAGCTAATCTAATATACTACTTAAACTATTTAAGGCCACCGTTATAATCACACATTTATTATATAATTAAACCTTCTACTAGTAAATTTGATAATAAACTTATAAAATAATAATATAGCTAAACCTTTTAAACACTTCCTTTATTACCGAATTACTTATAACTATACTAATAACTCCTTTACCGGCTTATATTAAAGCCAAATACTAATACCTATATAAAATTAAAAAGAATCTTATCTACTACTTTTCTTTACCGTTCTTTTCCTATATTACTTATTACATTCCTCTCCTACATTATCTACTACATTCCTCTCCTACATTATTTACTACATTCCTCTCCTATATTACCTATTATATTAAAACTTAATTAACTACTTACAGCACCAAATATAAATCTATCCTACATAACTTGATAATTAAAAGATGGTATTAATATAATATTAATATATAATTATATTAAAAGCCTATAAATATAAAATCCCGAAGTTAAATTACTATAAGTATTTTAAATTTATTAATGTAATAATAGCTATATTAAAGAAAGATAGTAATAAATAAAATATAAACGTTACTTTTATTAAAAAGTTAGCTATATATACCGTCGCTATTTTATTTTATACCGAATATATTAACCTTTATTGATTTAAATAAAATTTAATTGGTCTTAAGTTAAGGTATTGCATTAATAATAAAACAATTTAAAAAAAAGCTTTTTAAAAAAGGATAAAGTAGAAAACTAGTTAATTGTAAAAATAAGACGGCCTAATAGGTTAAGTAGCCAATTCAATAGCTACACTAAATAGCTTAAAGATACTATTATATTAATCGTAAGCATCTATATATCACGTCTTATATATATACCACCGAACCTTAAGTAAAATCTTTTTTAAATTATATATTTAAAAAAACCATTATTATATTTTTAAAATATAATATTAAAAAATAATATTAAATATTATTAAATATTATAGTAAATTAAAAGTTAGTTTGGTTATATTTAATTATAAAGGTTATTATATATAGATTGTAAGGTTATTATTTATTTTAAAAAGAAACTTATATATTTTTATTTAAGCTATTTAATTAATTTAACTAAATGAAAATCCCTTTAACTTTATTTATATTAAGCTTTTATTATTTATAGCTTTTAATATAAATTAATAAACTTTTTTTAAATTAATTTAATATAGCTTTTAATTTTATAATTATATTTATATTTAATAAGTACCTTTTAAATAATAAAGCTATTTTATAATTTAATAGGTTATAATATAAATAAGCTTTGGTTTATTTTTTACTTTAGTTATTAATTAATAAAAATTTAGCTCTTTTATTCTATATAAAATTTAAATTTATAACCTTTTAATTATATATAATATTTAAAAGGCCTTTGGATATATATTATTATATTATAAAGGTATATAATAGTAAATTAATTATATTTATTTATTTATATTTAATTAAAAATATTATTATATATAAAATATAAAACCATTATTTAATTAAAAAAAAACCTATATATTTTTATTTAAAAGTTTATTATTAAAAGCTTATAATTATATAAAACCCCTGCTTTTCTTTACTTTTATACTTAAATAGCTTTATTTAAATAGAGTTATTTATTTAATCCGGTTTTTAAATTATATAACAAGGTTTAACTTTATAATTATATTTGTATATAATAAGCTATTAATTAAGAAGGTTATTTTATAATTTAATAAATTATAATATAAATAAGCCGTACTTTATATTATAATTAACTTATTAAATTAATAATATTTTAATTCTTTTACTTTGTTTTAAAGTAAAGTTTATAACCTATTAATTATATATATTAATTAATGAGCTTATTATAAAAGTTAATTTTATATAATATTTTAATTTTTATAAAAAAGAAATCTTTTAAAAGAAAGTTCTTTTATAATATTATATTTAATATTAAATCTCTTTATAATTAATTTAATATATTATTAAATTAAATAGGGCTTACTTATTATTAAGATTATATATTTATTATATAACTAAATCTTTAAAATACCTTATTTATTATTAAATTATTTATAATTATATTTTTAAAGTTCAATATTTACAGTTATCTTCTATAATATAACAGTATATATTTAAAGGCCTTTTAATTATTACATTAAATTAAAAGATTATAAGTCTAAATTTATATATAGTAAAAAAAGTAAAATCTGTATTAAGTAAGTAATTAAAGTATAATATAGAATAGAACCTACTTATATTATAACTTCTTAAATTATAAAATAACTTTACTATTTTAATAAAATATATATTAAATATAAAATATTGTTATAAAATTAAAAAGCTTTACTATAATTAAGAAATTAAACGTTAATATGTAATTATAAAATTTATTAAAACTAAATATAAACAAAGAAAAAAAGTTTTTTATTTAATTAAGTTTATATTTATTTAAATAAAAATATATAGATTTCCTTTTAAGATATATAATAACCTTATAACCTACATATAATGACTTTTTAAATTAAAAATAAATAGATTAATAACCTTTTAAACTAAATATAAATAAATTAATAATTAAATTACTATAATATTGTTAAACAAGGTCCCCGCAAGGCCTAAGTTTACAGTAGGTGGCTACTATTATACTATGTGGTGGAAGCTTAAGTTGGAAAGCCTACCTGTTAGTTACCTGGCACTTACCCGGCACCTTACTTTACTTTAGGGCTATTTAAAGGCCTATATTCTGCTAACTAGTAGACTAAACCGCCTATAATTTTATATTTAGGCTATTAAGGCTTACTACTATAGACAATATAAGTAGCCTAACCCTAACCTTACTTTAAATTAGAGATACTTAATTTCGTAACCCTTTTATATAACCGTATGTCGATTTTTAAAAAGCTATAAACTATATTAACTTAACTACCTATAAAATCTATAACCAACTATTAACTTAATTAAATTAGCTTAAAATTAATTAACTTATAATTAAATAAGTATATTACTATTATATTAAATTATAGGTCTATAGGCCCTATAAATTGAAAGTTATAAAAGGCTTAATAAATAATTTATAAAGCTTAATAAACTTTAGGGTTAACTAAACTATACTTTAGCTTATTTACCTACTAAAATATATAAAGTACCGTACGTTAATCGGTAAATATATAATAAAGGTTAAATACAAACCTTACTATAAAGAATATTATAGTAAATTTATAAAAGACTAATATTATAATATAATTATTTACTTACTATATTTCTATCCTATAATACTTATAAAGTACTATATTCTAATACCTTAGTATTAAATTATAAATATTATATATAAAATTTCTACTATATTATAAGTTAATATATAAGTATTAATTATAAAGCCTTTAAGTTTATAATTAACTATACCTATTCTAATAGATTATAAGCTTAAAAGATACTTAATTAAATTATAAGTTTATAAATTTAAACTTAAAGCCTCCTTTAAATAATAGCTTAAGCTTACTATAGATTATATTATAAATAGATTATAAAATTATTAATTTTAAAACCTATTTATTAAAGTAAGGTTTTAAAATAAAAACTAAACTTACCTTACCTTTATTCGGTTTTCCAAGGGCCTATAAAGGTTTAAATTTATACTTACTATTAAATTTATTATACCGTAAGGTATATAAAAATTAAGCCTAATAAAATATTAAAGGCTTATAAATTATAAACTTACGAAAATTAAAAATAGTATTTTTACTTTAACTTTAATTAAATAAGTAATTTTATTAAACTTGAAATAAATAAAAAATTAAAAAAATAGACCTTTTTAATTATTATTACTATTAATAATTATAATATTTTACTATATAAAATAAAGCTTATTTTTTAAAGCTTTTAAATACTATAGACTTAATACCTCTTATTATATAAGTAAACTATAATTAAAGCTTTAGTAAAAATCGATATTAAACTAAAATTTTAAAACCTTATAGGATACTTTAATAGTAAGTATATTAAGCCCTTTATAGATTTAAAAATATAAAATATAAAGCTTAAATAAGGGTTTTCTAAAAAGAAGAAATTAATAATTTCCTATTATATATAGGCCTTTACTATTTAATTTAAAAAGTAAAAGGTTTAAATTTAATAATTATAAAGTACTATAATCAAAATAGTAAAGTAAATTAAGCTTTTAATAGTAACTTAAAATACTTTAAAATAGCTTAAAGCTACTATAACTGCTTTTTTAATAGTAATTAAAACTATATATTTAAAAGCTATAGCGACTTATTAATTAAAGTTTAAGGTTAATAGTAATTTTACTAAAATCCTTTATATTATTATAATTATTAAAATAATTAAAAAGGTCTATAAATTCCCTACTAATTAAAGGCTTATAGACTTTAAAAATTTCAATCTATAAAAATAAGGTTTAAATATTATAGTATATACTATTAATATAACTACTTTTATAAAAAACCTTATTATAATAATTTACTAAAGTAATATTAAATAAGCCTTATTATTAATATTACTTTAAAATAATATAACTTTAAACCTTTAAGCTTTTATTTTATAATAAACAAGCCTTCTTAAAGCCTATAAATTATTTATTTAAAGATATTTTTATAGCGCTAAATTATAGTAAAGAAATCTTTATAAGGAATATTACTTTTTAAATTTTTACTAATTTATAGGCTTTTTAATAGATTTTAACGTTAAGTTTTTTAATATAGTTAACTAATTTATATTAACCGGTATTAACCTTTAAGCTATAAATTAAGTAAATTAATACTTATAGGTTATAAAAAAACGCTTTTTATAATAAACTAAAAGGTAATAAAGTACTATATAGATTATTAAAGTATTAAATTAAAATATAAATATTATTAACTTAAGGTTTTTAATAGTAGATTTATTAAATGAATAAGGTATTTTAGCCTTTATTATTATTAAAAATATAACCTATAAAAGTAAAAAAGGCCCTTTTAAAAGTATTAAAAAGAAGGGTTTTTTAAAATAAAAAGCTTAAAAGTAATAGCAATAAGAACCTTAATAGCCTTAATAGCCCTCTTTTAAAAAAAAAAGGCTATAAAAGGCTTAAAGGCATTAAAAAAAGGTTTAAAGTTAAAGATTTATTTACTTATATAGTAAGCTTTTATAATCTAACTTTAAAAGTCTTTAAAGACTTTAATAATAATAATAATAACGATAATACTTATATAATACTTATAGGGCTTATTAAAAGTATTAAAAATATTAAAGATAAAGCTTTAATAATACTTTCTTTAAAAAATACCCTTTTATATAATATTAAGTTTATTAATTATATTATTAATAATAAAAAATAATTTATTAATTATAAACTTAATAATAGTTTATTAAAGATAATTTATATAAAAAAGAATCTTTTAATATTTAAAGGCTTTAAAACTATTATATTTATAATACTTTCTTAAAAAGAACCCTTTAAATATACTAAGTTGAAGTTTAAAAATACTTTATATATTTTTTAATTTAATATTAACTTTTTTAATAATATACTATATTATAAAATTAGCAGTTAAGTTAAAAGGAAAGTATTATATAAACTTAATAAAGCTTTAATAGTAGTATTTAATTTTAAAGCTTTAAGCTTTTTTTTAAAATTATAAAAGGTTAAAAGGCCTATTATTTACTATAATATAAATTTTAATATTATTAATTAAAAGTAAAAATAGCTTTTTAATAGGCCTTTATTTTAAAAGGATAACTATTTAAAAGTTAATTTAATCCTAGCTTATAAAGTTAAATAATAATAACGTTATTAACTTTAATTTAAACGCTTAAAAAGTAAAGCTCTATAGGCTTAAAGGGTCTAAATAAGGCTATAAAAAAGGTTATAGTTAAGGTATACTTAAAGAAATAGAATTCTACTAACTTATAAAAAGCTTTAGTAACTTAAATAACCTTAATTTTAGAGGATTTAATTAAAGTAGACTTATTAAAGAATTCTATTAACCTATAAAAGGCCCTAATAGCTTAAATAACCTTGGCTTATTTAATTAAGAAGAAGTTTAAAGAGGCTATATATTTAAGGAGGTTATTAAAAATATTTTTAATATTATTATAAACTATTATAGTAAATTACTTTAAATAACATTAAAATAGTATATTAAGTTAAATTATATAGGCTTAATATTATTAAAAAAAACTAATAAAATTATTACTAAGCTTTTAAACTTAAATTAAATAAAAAAAGTAGATTTTTAATACTTAGCCTATAATAAAATTAAAGTAATAAGAAGGCTTTAATTTTTTACTATTTTAAACCTTTTTAAAGTTTTAAATTTTATTAAAGCGATACTTTTAAAATTAAGTTTTCTATAGTATTAATTTTAATAAACCGAAAATCCCAATTTAAGTAGGCTTTTTATTTACTAAATATTAAAAGATTAACTATATTAAATATTATAAAAAACTTTTTTAAAAGCCTAAAGAATCGTTATAATTAGTACTTAACTTACTTTTATTATAATAGTAAAAAAGAATTAACTATAAATTATAAACTTAATTTTTTATTAAAGGTATGGAATTTTTTACTTTTAAACTTTATATTTATAAATAAAATAGCTTAATTAAACGCTTTATTGAAGTATTTTTAAACTAATTATAAACTATAATAATATTATTATAGTTTCTTTAATATTTATAATATTATATAACGCCTATAGTATTTAAATTAATTAATTATATAATAGTTAATAATAAGGACCTTACTTTTTATTAAATACTTTATAATAAATTAAAGCCTTCCTTTTCTTATAAACTAGATTTAAACCGGTTTAAGGTTATAAGCTCTTTTATAAAGCTCCTTATTCTTATTAAAAAAAGGTTTAAAATTTTAAAACTATAAACTTATATAAAGCCTAATAAACTATTAACTATCTTTAAAATCAAAACCTATTAAATATAAATACCGATTAAAAAGGTAATAATAAAATCTTCCTTTATTAATATAATAAATAAGCTTATTATAATTTAAAGTATTACTATTATTTTAAAAGAAAATTTAAACTAAGGAGAAGTAAAGTTACTAGGATTAATAAATAGAAATAGTAACCTACGCTTTAAAAAATTTCTTAATAGTAAATTAATTAATAAATCTACTATAATTTAAAAAACTATAATTAATAGTAACTTAAAGCCTTTTAATAAACTTACTATAGGCCTTAAAATTAGCCTAAAACCCTGTATTAAAAACCACTTATTAATAGAAGTAAAAGAACTATATTTAAATATAAATAAAGATATTAAAATAAATATTAATTAATTTATTAAATTAATATTAATTAAAGTTAAAGTTTTTACTATAAAGTCTTTAAAGGTCCTTTTAATATTAATTTATTACTTTAAATATTAAAATAAATATTAAACAACTTTAAAAAATCCTATTAATTAAAAACTATATATCGTAAATTTAAATAAATAATTAATTAAAAAACCTTTAAATTCTTTCTTTAAAACGCTTTCTTTAAAAACCGTATCTTATTAATTAATAAGTTAATATTATATAAAAAGATTAATAAAGAAAATAGGCTTTTAAATTAAGTTAATTATTAAAGGATTTTTATAAAAGAAAGCTCTAAATTTTATAAAAACCTTTACCTTTATTACTAATTATAATAGCTTTATTAAATTAAGAAATAAAGTAAATCGATTTTATAAAGGCATTTTTTAACAACTATTTAAAAGAGGAAAATTATATAGTTATATTTAAAGGTTTCTATAAATTCTATTAAAAAGTAAACTTAACTATTAAAGTAAAGCTATATAAATAAAACTTTAAGCTTAAAATTAATTAAATAATTCGCCTCTTTAAAGTCCTATATAGCTTAAAGTAAAGCCTTGAATTTTAATAAATTAAACTTAATAAATTATTAAAAAAAAAGGGTTTCATAATGTTAATTTTAACTTTACTATTTTTTATAATCTTAAAGTTAAGATTTTTATAATAACCTATATTAATAATTATTTAATTATAAACTTTAATAAAGTTTATATTTAATAGTTTAAAAAAAGTTTAAATAAAGTTTACTCAATAGAAAATAAAAAGCCAGCTTGTTTCTTTTTAAGTATTTAAATAATAAAGGATAAACGTTACTTCTTTTTATAGTTTAATTAAATTTAATATATATAAAAGGTAATTAAAACCTTTAACTTTAAAAATAACTGTAAAATATTCATTCCTTTATAACTTAAAATAGTAGCTTAATATAAAGACTTTAAATTAAAAGGAAGCTTTATAAGTAAATTAAATTATATATTATTTTAATATATAGTAAGTACTATAATATATTTAATAACCTAAATAAAGTTTAATATTACTTTTATAATATAGTAGCTTTTAAAAAATATATAGTAGTTTATTATAATAAACCTAAATACTATTAAAAACCTTTTAAAGTATTTAAACGATATAGAGAATTTAATAATTACTTATAGCTATAATATTATTAAAAAGGAAAGTATTATAGTACTTATAAACTTTATAAATTTAAACTTTATAGAGGATTTAAAGGATTTAAAATCTACCTATAGTTTTATATTTAAGATAACTAAAGGCTTTATAAATTAAAAATTAAAAAAGGCTAATACTATAAGCCTCTTTACTTTAAAGGTTAAAACTAATGTATTTATTAAAACTATTTACAAAGCTTTATAAATTAAAAGAGTTTATAAAAAATTAAAGTATACTTTAATAAACTTTACTTTATTATATAATAATAATATTAACTTTATAATTATTATTTATAACTTAACCTCTTATAATTATATTAAATATATATTGTTAAAATATTATTAAATTAAAAAGTAAGTTAAGGTACTATAGGTTACTATTCATTACTTAAATATTAAATAAATACTAATTAACAGGTTAACTAAATTATTAATTAATTAAAAATTTAAAACCTTTATAAGTCTTTTAGGTTTAAAAAATAGGCCTATAAAGGAAAAGTTAATAAACGAATAAATTAGAAAACTACCTTCTCTATATTTAATTTTCTTTTTTAAATTAACTTAAAAAAATAATTACTTAACATTTAAAATATATAAACTTTAACGCTTTATATACTTTATATTTTAATTTTTTAATTAACCAGTTAGTGTATTAATTTTAACTTACTATAATAAGCTTTAAATTTAAATTTAAACTTATTACTTACTATAAATAAAGAAGGGTTATTAAATTAGGTCTTTATAAAACTTAAGTTTATAATAGATAGTTACTATTATATTATATAGTAAAAGCTTAAATTAAAAAGCCTATTTATTAATTATTTAATACTTACTTAATATTTTACTTTATTATAGGGCTATTTAAAGGCCTATATCTTATTAATTAGTAAACTAAATCGCTTATAATTTTGTATTTAAATTATTAAAGCTTACTATTATAAGTAATATAAATAGCTTAACTTTAATTTTATATTAACTTGCATTTTAAGTTAAGGGTACTTAACTTTACAGCCCTTTTATATAACCGTAAGTCGATTTTTAAAAAGCTGTAAACTATATTAATTTAACTGCTTATAAGACCTATAATTAATTATTAAACTAACTAAATTAGCTTAAAATTAATAGGCCTATAATTAAATAGGTATATTACTACTATATTAAATTATAAGTCTATAAGCCTTATAGGTCGGAAATTATAGAGGGTTTAATAAGTAGTTTATAGGGCTTAGTAAACCTTAAGGTTAATTAAACCGTACGCTGGCCTATCTGCCCGTTAAGGTATATAAAGTACTGTATATTAATCGGTAAGTATATAATAGAGGTCGAATACGAACCTTACTAAAGAGAATATTATAGTAGATTTATAGAAGGCTAGTACTATAATATAATTATTTACTTACTATATTTCTATCCTATAATACTTATAAAGTACTATATTCTAATACCCCAGCATTAAGCTATAGAGATCACGTATAAAACTTCCGCTGTACTATAAGCTAATATATAAGCACTAATTACAGGGCCCTTAGGCCTGTAATTGGCTATACCTATTCTAATAAATATTATAATATTTAATATTCTTTCTTAAATAAAAAAATTAAGTTAAACTATAATTAATAAAGTTAATTTTAATTTTAATAATAACAATAAAAAATAAAATAGTTTAATAAATAATTAATTAAATAACTATAAGAAAGAATTTAAAAATACTATTATATTAATTATAAATATTTATATATTATATTTTATATATATATTACCGAATTTTAAAATAAATATATTAAGATTATTTAGTTAATATAAGCTTTATATTTTTTATATATTAAATAAAAAAGATTTAATGTTTAATATTTTTTTTTTTATATTTTAATATTTAAATAATTTATTAATAATATTATTACCTTTAATTATTATTGATAATTGTTTATAAAAAAGTTTATTTATAAGTTAATAAATTTTAATTATTTTTTTAAAAAATATAAGTTAGTATAGTAAAATTTAAAAAAATTAAAAAAGTAAATAACTACGTTATAATTAAATTTTATAAAAATTAAATTATTATAATTAATTACTTTTTATAATATGATAATAAAGTTAATAGTTTAATAGGTATAATTAGTAGATTTAAAAAATAATAATGGAAAGCATATAAATAAAGAATATAATTTTAAATATAATATAATTATAATTAAAATTTAATTAAAATAGTTTTAAAATAAATTTAATAACTTTTAACTTTAAAATATACTATTTATTTAAATACTTAAATATTATATAAAAAAAGAAAACCTTAATAATATGTTTAAAAAGGTACTTATTTCTTTTAATAATAATATTAAATATTTAATTATTACCTAATAATATATACCTTTAAATATCTTTATAATATTTATAATAATAACTGAATGTTATTTTTATTATTATAATTTATATTTAATTACATTTGTAATTACTATATATTTATTATAAAAGAAATAAAGCCTTTCTTTATTTAACGTATAATTTTATATATATCCTTTAATAAAACCTATTAAAATTTCTAATCATTTATTTATTAAATAATATTAATATAATCGTACTTTTCATAACATACTACTTTATAAATTTAATTTTTATTACCTTTTGATGAAAAAAAGTTTACTTTACTTTTATTAAAATATATAATATAATAAATATTAAAGTACTTTTAATAATATTATTTTATAAAATTAGTATTATTATAAATATAAAACCTCCTATAATAATACCGTTAACTTTTAAATTATCAACGATAATATTAATATTAAACTTAAATAAAAAAATATTAAATTTAATAAAACTAATATAAAAATTATTATTAATAATAATAAAACATATTTTAAAATATTAACTTTTTTATTAACTATAATTATAATATAATATAATCGATAATACTATTTTATAAATAAACTTTAAATTATAAATTTCTATATTATTATTTTTATTAATATTTAATTTAATAATTAATATCTCTTTAAAAAGTAAAGTTTTTAAAAAGAAAATTCTTTTCTAATATTATATTTAATATTAATACCTTTTATAATTAATTTAATATACTATTTAAATTACTTAAGGCCATCGTTATAATTATATATTTATTATATAATTAAACCTTTTACTGTTAAATTTAATAATAAATTTATAAAATAATAATATACTTAAACCTTTTAAATACTTCCTTTATTATTAAATCATTTATAATCATATTAGGAATTATTAACTTATATTAAAGTTAAATATTAATATTTATATACAATAAAAAAAGATTTCATTTACTTTTCTTTACTAGTCCTTTCCTATATTACTTACTATACTCCTTTTTTATATTACTTATTATATTTTTTTCCTATATTACCTACTATATTTTTCTTTTATATTATCTATTATATTAAAACTTAATCGACTATTATTTATATTATTAAATATAGGTCTATTTTATATAATTTAATAATTAAAAAATAATCTTAATATACTAATAATATATAATTTACTATATTAAAAGTTTATAAATATAAATTCTTAAAATTAAATAATAATAAAAAACTTTAAGTTTATTAATATAATTATTATTATTTTAAAAAAAGGATAGTAAAAAGTAAAAGAATATAAATATTGTTTATATATCTTTTTGAAAAGTAGAGCTTTTAAAAAAAAGAAATTTCTTTTATAATGTTATATTTAGTGTTAGTTCTCTTTATAATTAATTTAATATATTATTTAAATTGCTTAAGGTTACCGTTATAATTATATATTAATTTTATATTTATTATATACTTATTATATAATTAAACCTTTTATTATTAAATTTATCAATAAGTTTATATAATAATATTATAATTAAATTTTTTAAACGTTTTTATTATTATTAAATAATTAGATATTAATATTTATATAAGGTTAAAAAGGATTTTAAATTTTTTTTTTCTGTTTTTTTAATCTTTTTTTATATTATTTACTATATTAAAATTTAATCGATTATAATATCAAATATAAATTTATTTTATATAATTTAATAATTAAAGGATAGTATTAATATAATAGCAATATATAATTATATTAAAAGCGTATAAATATAAACTTTTAAAGTTAAATTATTATAAGTAATTTAAATTAATTAATATAATAATGGTTATATTAAAGAAAGATAGTAAAAAGTAAAAGAATATAAATATTATTTATATTTAAATATATATTATATATACTATTGTTATTTTATTAATATACTAGACCTTATTAATTTAAATAGGATTTAATTGATTTTAATATAAATTAGTAAATTAAAGAAAATAATAAGGAGATTGAAAATAAAGTTTTTAAATAAAAAAATAAAGTAAAAGGATAGTTAATAAAGTTAATATCAATTGTAAGTATAATAGTAAAGGTTAAAATGTTTTAATAGGTAATTAATTTAATAGTATATTGAATAATTTAAAACCATTATTTACTATTATATTAATTATAAGTATTTATATATTATATTTTATATATATAATATTAAATTTTAAAATATTATTTATATTTTTAAGATTTTATTTTTTAATTATTATAAAAAACTTTATTAATTTACATAGGGTTTAATTAATTTTAAATTAAAGTATTAAATTAAAAATAATAATAAAATATTTACAATAAAATATTTAAATAAAAGGATAAAATAAAAGAATAATTAGTAAGGTTAATTTTAATTATAGAAATAATAAGGAAAAATAAAATAGTTTAATAAGTAATAATTTTATTAAATGACTTAAAGATATTATCTTAAGGTTCGGTAATATATATATAAAACGTAATATATAAATACTTATAATTAATATAATAGTATTTTTAAATTATTTAATATACTATTAAATTAGCTATTTATTAACGCGTTTTAACTTTTACTATTATACTTATAATCGATATCAACTTTTTTTAACTATCCTTTTACTTTATCCTTATCTTTAAAAGCTTTATTTTAATTCTTTTTATTATCTTTATTAATTTATAATTTTCTATTAAATTTAATTAACCCATATTTAAATCGATAAAGTTTAATATATTATTAAAAAAATAAAATATTAAGTTTATATATAGTTAAATCTTAAATATAAGTAAAGTTTATTTTTTATTTTTTATTATCTTTCTTTAATATAGCCATTATTATATTAGTTAATTTAACTTTATTATTATTTAATCTTAGGATTTTATATTTATAAACTTTTAATATAGTAAATTATATATTAGTATCATATTAATACTATTCTTTAATTATTAAATTATATAAAATAGATTTATATTTAATATTATAATTAATTAAATTTCAATATAGTAGGTAATATAAAAAAGTAATATAGTAGATAAAATAAGAAAGGAACGGTAAAACAAAGTAATAAATAAGATCTTTTTTAACTTTATAAAGATATTAATATTTAACTTTAATATAGGTTAATAAAGGAATTATTAGTATAATTATAAATAATTCGGTAATAAAAGAGGTATTATAAAAGTTTAATTATAAATATTATATAAGTTTATTATCAAATTTAATAATAACAGTTTAACTATATAATAAGTATATAATAAATATATAATAATTATATATTTAAAATGGTAGCTTTAGATAATTTAAATAGTATATTAAATTAACTATAAAGAGAATTAACGCCGAGTATAGCATTATAAAAGATTTTTTTTTTAAAAAGCTTTACTTTTTAAAAAAATATAAAAATACTATTATATTAATTGTAAACATTTATATATATTTATTAAATCTTATTATTTAATAGTTAAATAATATAATATTAAATTATTTTTATAATTAAATTAACTTTATATTATAAATACCTTAAAATTTATTATAAAACTTAATTTACTTTTAATTTAATAATGGTAAATTTTAAATATAATAAAAACTGCTTTTACTTTTAAAATATTATTAAGAATAATAAAATAGTATTGTCAAGGTATATTTTTAAAAAATACTTTATTATATTAAAATTTTAAATAGATTTAATTAAAATACTTTTAACTATCCTTTATTAAATTTTAAATTATATTAAATATTAATATTTATAGCCTAAAAGAGTTTAAAACTTCTAAATAATTTATACTTTATATTAATAAAAAACGGCTAATTTTATAAACTATAATATATTTCTTATATAGTTTAAAAAAGTATATAAATAATTTCTTTTTTTATAATACTTTTAATTATAATTTTCTTTCTTTTTTTATTATAAACGATTTTACTTTTAAAATTGTTAAAGTAAGTATAATAATATTAATAAAGATAAACTTAATAAATAATATAAAAAAGTTAAATATAAAGAGTATAATAATTAAAATAAATAGTATAATAAACTTTATAGTATTTGAAATCGTATTTAAAAGAAAGACTGTACTTATTTTAATAATAAAACTAAATTTAGGTGTTATTAATTATTTATAATAATAAACTAATCGGCTTTAACTTTTAATAAATAGTTTAACTTTAATAAAGTAAGTAATTATAATTAAAGTTTTTTTATAATTATTAATAAAAGCCTTTACTATATTTAGTATAATAAATTATTAAATTCTTATTATATTAAAAACGATTATTTTTATTATAATATAAAAGTAATTAAAATAAAAAAACTTTAATTACACCTTTGTATTGTTTTTATTATATATATAGGTATTATTAAAAGTTATAACGTCCTTTTTAAATACTTCAAGATTTATTAATTAAAATTAAAGGCCTTTATAAACGTTAATTATTTAAGTAATAAAAAGAAAGAAAGTAAATTAAAAGAAGTATATATCGATATTAAAATATTTTTAATTAAAAAAGTATTTATATTTAATAAATATAATAAGAAAGGTAATTCTTTATCAAACTATATATACCTTTATATCGATATTATAGTAAAGTTTAATAAAAGATAATATAAATTTATTTTAATTTAAATTATAGTTTATAATATTAATAAAGAAGCTTTTAAAAGCTTTAAATAAATTATATTTATAATTTATATAATAGAAATTAATCTTAATAATTAATTGAATTTTATATAGATTATTTATTTCCAATAGGTTATTAATAATTTAACTTTTAACTTTTTATTAAATAATAACTTTCTTTATTTTTTTTATATTATAATTAACTATTAAAAATATAAAGCATTCTTTATTATCTTAAATATTTATATTCTTTAAAAAGGAAATCTTTTAAAAAGAATTTCCTTTATAATATTATATTTAACGTTAGTTCTTTTTATAATTAATTTAATATATTATCAAATTATTTAAATCTTATTTATTATTATAATTAAACCTTTTATTATTTAATTTAATAATATATATAGAAAATAATAATATAGTTAAACTTTTTAAATACCTTCTTTATAACCAAATTATTTCTTTACTAACCTATATAAAAGTTAAATATTAATAGTTATATAAAATTAAAAGGGGTTTTATTTATTACTTTTCTTTATTATTTTTCTTTTATATTATTAAAATTTATTTAATTATATTATTATATATAAATCTATTTGATATAATTTAAGAATTACAAGATATTATTAATATAATATTACAATATAATTTACTATATTAAAGGTTTATAAATATAAGATTTTAAAATTAAATAGTAATAAGTTTAAATTTATTAATATAATTCTAGTTTTATTAAATAAAAATAATAGTAAATAAAAAAGTATAAACATTATTTATATTTAATAATTAACTATATATACTTTATTTTTTAAATAATAGTTTAACCTTTATTAATTTAAATATTATAAATTAAAAACAATAATAAAAAAACTTAAAATAAAGTATTTAAATAAAAGGATAAAATAAAAGTATAATTAATAAAATAATTCTACTTACTGTAGTAACATTTAAAGGTTAAATAATTTAATAGATAATTAATTTATTAATTATATTAAATAATTCAAAGATATCATTATATTAATTGTAAATATTTATATATTATATTTTATATATATATTATTGAATTTAAAAGTATTACTTTTAAGAAATTCATAATAAATTTTAAATTTAAACTATATTTTAAATCTTACCGCTATAAAGTTACTTTTTATAAATATATTACTTTAATTTTTGATATTATAGTATTTATTTTTATGTAATATATAATTATATTAAAAGACCGTTCTTTTATACTTAAAGGAATTTATTTTAATATTTTAAATATTATTATTAATTTTAATATATTAAAGGTTATAATTATTTATAATATAATTAATAATATAATAATTATCCTTAAATATATTTATTTAAATAATATTAATATTGGATAATATTATAACTTTTATAAATACTACTTTAATTATTAATTTAATACTATTATTTATTAATAAAAAATTTAATACTTAATTTACTATTAATAATTATATTAAAGCCTTTACTATTAAAGATTAATTTACTATTAATATTATTATTATATATAAACTTAATTAAATTTATTATAGGTTTTAATAATTAAGTATAGTTTATATTATGATTTTAAATAAAGTAAATATATAAAATCTAACTTGACTTTTAAATACTATCTTTAATATAATTTAAAAAGATTTAAATACCTTTAATATTTAATAGTTTTTAAAAAGTACTTTGCTTTTAAATTAAAAATACTATTAAAGTTATTTAAAATAGTTATTAATAAAGATATTTTTATATATATATATATATCCTTTATAGTATAATAGTATATAATAAAAGGTTGTAAATTCGAGTTTACTATTAAAATAAATACCTTAATATACCTTCTACTATTTCCTATAGTAATAGTAATAACTTCTTTACTATCCTTTCTTTATAATAGTTTATCCTTTTATTTAAAGTATCTGCCTTTATATTCTTAAACCCTTTTTTATAATAAATTTAAAAGTTAAATTCTAATAGGAACTTTAATTACTTACTTTATTTAATATTAAAGACCTTAATAATAGTAAAATACTTTAAATTTTTATAATCTATATAAATCTAAACCTTATAATTAGTCTTATTAAAGTATAGTCTTTACTTTTTAAAAGCCTTAATAATAGTAAGTAACTCCTTATTATAAATTAAGTAGTTTTTATATAGTCCTTTTAGCTTTTTTAAAAAGAATGTTATTAAATATAACTTCCTATCTTTATTTTATTATCCTAATTGTCCTCTAATAGTATAGTTAAAAGTATCTATTTTAACCTTAAAGGGTCATTTTAAGTTAAGAAGTTTAAATATTAAATTTACTATAATAGTATTTTTAATAGCTTAAAAAGCTTACTTTTGTATTTCCTTTTATTTAAACTTAATATCCTTTTTAATTAGGTTATTTAATAGTTTTATAATAGTACTGTAACTTTATATAAATATTTAATAGAAATTTGTAAATTCTAAAAACTTACAAACCATAATTTTCAATTATTTAAATATTTTCCTTTATAATTTTAACTAGTCTTTAATTACTATAATCTTTTTTAATTCTATCTATACTTCTTTTAATAAAATTAAATATCTTAAATAAACCGTTTCCTATATATAGAACTTACTTTTATCTTTATTAACCGATAGTCCTACTTTATATAGTATATTTAAGATTTCCTTAATATACTACTTATATTCTTTTAAAGTATATAAGTAAATAAAAACGTTATCGAAATAGTAAACTACTATTTTATTAAAATACTAGTGAATTATATAATTAATAAAGGCTTAAAAAGTTACTAGTATATTAATAAGCTTAAATAATATAATAAAGTATTTAAAATACTTATAAAGTATATAAAAAGCTATCTTCTATTTATCTCCTTTTTTAATTTGTATATATATATATTTAATTAATATATTAAGTTTAATAAACTATTATACCTTTAATAGTTAACTTTATAACTGTAAAATCAATCGTAATAAGTAACTATTTTTTATTATTTTCTAATTTAACTGTTAATAATTTATATATAATTGTAAACTTTTATTTTTCTTTAATATAAAGAAAATATAATATCTAACCGGTAATATAAATAGTCTAATATATCCTTTTTTAATATTTTTATTTAAATACTTTTATAACTTTTTACTTTACTTATCGTTAATATAGTAGATTTAAAAAAGCTTAAGTTTTATTTCTTCTTTAAATTTAATTTTATAGTCCTATAGTCCTCTTTTTAATAAACCTTAAAGGTATTTTACTATAAATACTAAATATCCTTAATACTTTAATAGCATTTCCTTTTTTTTACTTTTCTATATATTATTATAATAGGTATATTTATCTTTTATTACTACTGTAATTTTTATTAATATAATTATCTCTATTAACCTTATTTTTTTAATTTTACTACCTTTATTAATTAAATATATTAATACTTTCTATATTTTTTATAGTAATACTATAAAAGGTATTTATTCTATATTCTATTTTTACTATATTTCTAATCTTCTATTATTAATTAAATACTTTTAATATAGTTTTGGTTATAAATAACCACTATCTTTTTAATAAATATCTAAATTATAGTCCTTATACTATAGTTAACTTAAAATTATATCTTTCTTTAATCTTATATTTACAATATTGAAAATTACTAACATTATCTTTCTTAATATTATAATATTTAATAATAATATCTCTTTATTTACTAACTATATAAAGAATGGTCCTTTTATAATAACCTTATTTTCTTTCTTTTTTTATAAAATTTAGGTTTATTTTATAAATTTTAACAAAAATTAAATCTACTTTTACTTTACTATTTATAAATACTTATATTTAAAAACCCTTTTAATATACTACTATTTACAATCTTTTATTTTTTATACCCCTTTTTTATATAGTAATAACCTTATTAATATTTTATTTATAATCTTTTAAAAGTTTACAGTTTCTATAAAAGGCTATAGCCTTTTTTCTAATTATTATTATACCTTTAAAGTATCTTCTTTCTTTAAACTATTTAGTAATTTAAAATCGGCTAACTATTATTATTAAGCTTCTTTCTATCCTTTACTATTAAATTAGCATTTATCTATTCTATAGACTTCTTTCTATATTATATTTTATTTTATATAAAATACTTATACTTTTATTTATAAATATAGTATATAATCTTTATTTAAATAGTAAACTATATTTTTATTAAACTTATTTAAATAATACTAAGCCTTCTTTAATTAAAATTAAATAACTTATAGTATATTATTTAATTAAATTAGATCTTTTTATTTTTATAGAAAATAGTTACTTAATTTCTAATCTAAGTTCCCTTACTTTATAAGTATTTTTAATATTAATATTAATTATCTTACTTAAGTAACTTCTTTAATTGGCTAATACCTATTAAAAGTCTTTAATTAATAATATTCTATATATCTATAGGTAATATATTAAAACTATAGTATCTTTTTATATTCTAAGTATTTTAAATAGATTTATAATATATCTTCTTTATAATAAGTATACTATCTATATATTAAGATTTCTTTTAATATTAATGTAAGCTTTAAACTGGTTATTAATTGCGTTATTTAAAACTTATCCTAAGTCTTTCTATACTTATTATTCTATATACAATCCCTTTTAAATTCTTCTTTAAGATTAACCTATTACTTATTATCCTATTAAAGCTATATAAATAGCTAATTATTAACTATAACTATAGTCTATACTATCTTATTTTTAAAGTTATAGTACTATTAGTTAATTTCTTTATATAAGTTCTAAAGTTCTTTTACCTTTTTCTTAAGTTTTTAAAATTATTCTTTAGCTTATTATAAGGTTATTTTTATATTTAAATTTTAAATATTAATTATACTTATAGTAAAAACTTATTTTAATTATTATACAGTTTCCTTAAAGGGTCTTAAAACTATACTTTTTTTTTATTCTATAGTTCTTTTAATCGGTTATTCTTATCTTACAATATAGTCCTCCCCTTTTAAATTAACTGTTAATTTTCCTTCTTATACTTTATATTTATAATTACTATTAATATAGTTATTTATTAAGTCTTAAAAACCTTTATTAATATATTTAAAATTGAAGATTTTAATAACCTACATTGCCTTTATAATTACTGCCGTTTTGTTTTTTCTTTTATTTAAATTATTTAAGTATTTAGTAGTCTTATTTAAAATGTCTAACCTTTCTATAGTTAAAGCATTTAGCATTGTTCTTTCTTTTAAACTACCTTTAAACTATATTAATCTTTATAAGTCCTATATATATAGTCTTAAATATATTTATAATATAGTATTTCCTTATATTATTAACTTAGTAGCTTTTAATACTATAGTACTATTTTAAATTAATATATATTCCTTTTTTCTTTATTTAATATTAAAATTGCCAGTTGTTAATATAAATAGCTATAGTAATATACTTATTAATAGTATTTAGTCTTTTCTCTTTATATTTTATCCTTTACTTTATTTTTAAGTCTATTATAAAAAAGCTATATTAATCCCTTATTATTAATTTCACTATATACTATATTAGTTTTAAAGATAGTAATATAGTTAGTTACTAATTAGATCTAATATAGGTTAATAAGTCTTTTTTAAACTTAATAAGCTTTATTGTACTTTTTAAAGACTTCCTTAATATAGGTTTTAAACTTTTTAAAAGTCTTAAAGTATTCTTTAATAATATTCTTTTAATATTTATATAGTTATTTTTATAATAGTTATTTAAAATAAGCTCGAACTATATAAAAGCCTTATCTTTAAATTAAGATATTATATATATAACCTTAAACTCTTTATTAAGGAAGTAAGTAGGATAATATTGAAAATAGGTCTTAAGTTAAATTAAGAATCCTTATAGTATTCGGAAGTTTCGATTTTAACTAGCTAACTATTATAGTAATTTAAGTAACTAACGGCGATAACTTAGTTTTAAGTTTATTAAACTGTATTTTCAAGCTTTTTAATATAAAAGTTAAGTTAAGTTAAAATAACTTAAGGGCTTTCGTTATTGTCTACTATAGTAATAGATACCTTTAACTTATTTATAATAAAGTTAAAGTAAGTATATAATGTATAATAAATCTTTAATTAAAACCTTTAAAAGGGATATATAGTTAAAGGTCTCTTTTAATAATAATAGTTTAGTATAGTTAAATAGTATATAATAAAATATTTTAATATAAATATAAGGTACTATAAATATATACTGTGATTGTATATTATAGAACTATCTATAAGTTATTTAGTTTTTTTATATATATAGACTATAGCCCTTTTAAGATTATTATATTTTCCTAATAATCTTATAGTTAGATCGTTAAATTATCTTTATAATCCAGTAATCCTTTTTCTAAATTACTTTCATTTTCCAATAATCCCTTTCCTATAGGCCTATCCATACTTTCTCCTAATTGGCTATTCTTCTTTCTGTTCTAATTAGTTACTTCTTCTAGACATCTACGTTAAGGTCGTAATACCGACAGATAAATAAAGGTAATTAATAGAGCTATAGAATAATATATATACTTTTACTACTTTTTTTATTAAAATAACTAAATAGATTAACTACTGTTAATTAAATTTATATTTAATAATTATATTTTAAAGACTACAGGCCTTTTACCTTTTTTTACTAACTATAGGTAATACTTCTATATAAAAACCGAACTGGTTAAAGAACCTAATACTATTAAGACTATATAATAGTAATAGAAGTTTCTTTATATTAAATTAATACTAGAATAACTCTTTTATATTATAATAAAATACTAGATATTTATAATAAAAGTATAGAAAAGATATATCCGGTTTATTAATAAATAAAATTGCTAGCGTCGCTTCGTTCGTCAGTCGCGTGGCCCTTCGCTGCGCTACGGGACGCTTCCTTCCTCACTCTCGCTCCTGGCAATTTTGACACGGGCACGAATTTCATGTGCGTATGTGGAGAGCAAACTCAATTGGGGTCAAGTGGGGAGTAAACGAAGCGACAATAACCTGTCCGGAGGCCAACAATCCCGTGTTCTGCTGAAGACTGTTTATTACAACTACAGCTAAACCTACACAACTAAATCTTCTCTCTACACAGTAAAGCCATCGCTTGTATCGCTCGAGTCATCCTCCTCTTCCATGTCAGAGCTATCGGAGCTCATATACCCGCCTATGTTACTCGACCCAACCTCCTCTTCCTGTGGACCCAACCGCTGCAGCCTCCTTGTCTCGTAATCAGCTATCTTCAGTTGCATGCTCCGTATCGGATCTTCGCAATATATCCTACTCCGATCAAACGGCGACTCAAACATCAGGCCATCCAGTGTTTTGACCCTGGAAACAGCTACGTAGGACAGGCCGGATGCGAACTCTGGCTCGGAGATGTCACAAACCACCTTGTCGAGAGTGATGCCCTGTGACTTGTGCACCGTGATGGCGTAGCACACAAGCAGTGGGAACTGCTTGCGGAGGCCGGTGCCAGCCCCAAGAACAAACACGTGTTGGACCCTGAGGATTGGAACCACCGGCCTAGCCCCATCACGAAGCTCTTCCCCGCTAGGCAACAGGAACGGCGGCCCGGTGTAGTTGTCAAACGCTACCATGATAACCTGCGGTGGGTCGTTTTCTACGTTGGCTCCCTCCGCCCACGAGATGTCGTATACGGTGCCCTGCGCACCGTTCACGAGGCCAACGTTGGCCCAGAGATTCCTCGTCAGCATAACCCGGCAACCAATACAAAGAGGCAATCGTTTGACCAGGTTGCCGGCGTCGGAGGACTTGACCCTGTCTGCGCCGGCGCCCTCGTGCGTCGCGTTCACCTGGACAACCGCCCTTCGCAGGCCCAGAAGGTGCCGATGGTTATACTCTTCAACCTGCGCCTTGACGGGAAAGATGCGGAGGGCGTTATCAAAAGCCTCCACCTCGGCCGGGGGTAGCTTGATCGCACATCTCGAGGTGAGAAGCTCCCACGACGGAATGGACACCTTCGCCTGCCTCAGTTCCTGCAGGGCCTGCCGGAACAGAGCCTGGTCCTCACCCTGCTGGCGCTGGACCGTGGATAAGAACACCGACTTGTCGAACGAAAGGTATACGTTACGGCCGACAATCTCCATATCCCGCAAGTCACCCGCCGCAGAGTATAGCGGCTTGCTCATGACAGGGGGGAGCTGGAAGAAATCGCCTATGAGGATGACGCTGAGCCCACCGAGATACTGCTCGCGGCGCTCGGGGAAGATCTCACGGAGCCGCCGATCGATCCAGGCCAGATTTTTCCGCCCCAGCATGCTCTTCTCGTCGATGATGAGGTAGTGGATCGGCCTAAACTGTCGCTGCAGGGAGCTGAGGACCGTTGGGGTTTCCGAGAGCGGGCGGTAGTTGCCGTCCACCGGGAGCCGGAAGAGGGAATGGAGGGTCTGGCCCGTGATCTGGTTGCTGGCTACACCGGTAGGCGCCGCCCGGATGATTGGCGAGGGCTGGCCGCGCCTGGCTGCTTTGGCTTGCAGGCGAGAGGAGATCACCTTCACCATGTACGACTTGCCGGTCCCTCCGCCCCCGTCCACCTGGATCCGGAGCGGGGCTGGGTTCTGACCTCGGTTGGTTGCCCTGTAGTGTCCTAGAATGGCGTCGTACACCAGCCGCTGCTCGGTGTTAAGAGTGTCACAGGCCTCGCGCGGGAGCTGCTCGACGTTGTAATTGCCGGGAGAATCCCCCGGAGCTCGGTCCAATAGGTTCCGTCGTTAAACAGCTCGTGGGAATAAAGGCCGATGTGGCGGGTCCAGTCGTAGTTTACGTCGATGTCGCGGCGGCCGAGTAAATCTGCCTCCTCCTGGGGAAGCTCGAGGTCAGGTACCATACGTGCCATCTCGTGCCAATCCTCAAGGGTGATATCAACCACATCACCGCCAGGCTCAAACAGCTCCTCGTCAGGCTCGGGTTCCTCCTCGTCCTCGACGCCATAATGGTCGTCGGGGTGGTCGTGATGAATGGCGCAGTGCCTGTAGGCGACCTCGTAGGTTTCAAACAGCAGGTTGTCGGCTCGTAAAAGATCCGTGGGTTGGCGGTGAGGATGGTTAAGCAGGAGCTTAATACGGCAGAAATTAGGCCACTGCTGGTGCGAGCGAACAGGCTTGTATCTGGGGTAGTAGTACAAAACCCTGGGCCGCGCAGGAGGTTGCCACACAGCCCATCTCGAAGGATCGCGGGCCTTGAAGTTCCAGTTCTCAAGGAAGTCAAAGTACGTCACCTCCTCCATGTGTGCCGGCCGGTTGAGGTATTTGTCGTAGACATTGGAGGATTCCTCGACTTCGCCGTCAGCAGTGATGTCGATGGGCCGGGCGTGTCGCTCGCGGGGCCGGCAGTCCACGCTCTGCACCACCCGGCTGTCGTCCTGGAGAGGAAGGCCCAGCAGGATGTGGCAGATCTCCTGCGCGGAGTAGTCCCTCTCACCCACCAGCTTGTTCATCAGCTTGGATACGAACGAAAGCATGGGGTTGCGGTCGGAAACGTAAGGCATTATGCCGCGGGCGATCTGCGCGTACGTGTTGGTCTGGGCCTCCGACTTGCTGCAGTACTTTGCAGCGTAGTTGATCACAGCCTGTACGCCGGTGCAGGGCGAGCAGTCAGTGTTGGCGAGCCAGCAGAGCGAGATCATCGGGTTGTACTGGTTCATGTGGGTGTCGTTTCTCTCGGCCTCGAAATGCCACCATTTCGTACCTGCTCTCCTAACAACACCCGCAGCTGGCCGCTCGGGGCGGGGAAAGAGGAACCGGCATGTTGGCTGCGGCGGGGGTTGCTCTGGCTCACCGGCCTCACCGGCTTCTGCTCGGGCTGCCGACTGTCTGGCCCGCTCCGCATCTCTCTTGGTTAGGCGGAGGCAGTATGTAGTGGAACAATGGTGCCGCTGGCATCGGTTTACAATACGGTTGAGCCACTCCCAGGTAATCTCGGTCTCGAGAGGGTCTACGGACAGGGGATTGCCCTCGTCCGCGCCCTGGTCCCGCTGTGGGTTCAGGGCTGTGATATGGTAACCCCAGACCGTCGCAAAGTTGTCTCGTGTATCTTTCGTCGACATGTCGGGATCCGGGCTCCCATTGAACCAATACAGCCCATGGGCGTGGCTGCTGCCGCGGCCTTGCCACTCGTAACGGTACCAATAATCTTCCAGGTTGAACTTCTTCTCGAGCACAATCTTCCGGAACAGCTTGTTGCGAGAGTGGAAGTGCCAGGCTGCGATATGCGGGTTCTCACGCAGCAACTGACGTGACTTAGCCATACGCGCACGCTCGTCCAGAACCTTCCATTCTTCGTACTCGGGCATGTGCCGGTATAGGCTCTGCCAATGAAGGTCGGCTGGGCTCTGGGTGATGAAGGCAGCTGGGACGCCAAGGCAGTGGGCAAACGCCTCACACTCACGCCGCCGGCGATACCAAAAAGGACGGGTGCCCTTAATCACACCCGCAAAACGCGAGATACGATTTAAGATCGCTTGAGCTTCTGGCTGTTCGGGGTCGGCCAGAGCTCGCTGGAGGTCCTCCTTGGTAAGCGGCGTGCGATGGTGCTTACTGACATAGAACTTGCTGTTGCTGCGTGCTTGCTGACGCATTAGCGTGTTCAAGGCAATAAAGCGAAAGCTGTGGTGCCTAGCGAACCGGCCATCCTCCCACTTTATGGCATGCTCAATATAATCCTGGTAGGATATATTGCGTTGCCTGGGCTCAACAAAATCCGCAACGCCCTGGGGAAATAAGGTGGGGCAGGCCAAAGAAAGCAGTGCGTACTTCTGGTTAAATTCATCCAAAGGCGTACGACGGATAGATGGCATGGGTAGCTGGTGTGCCGAGTGCGGGTCGGCGTGTCGTAGGGGGACCCGTTCGGTATCCTCAGCGACGGTGTTGTCGACACGGCCCTGGAGTTGATTAAGCTCAGTCTCCTGGATGAGCAGGTTGGGCACTGCGGCTTCGTCGATAACCTCAGAATCTTCCAGCTCTGGCTCCTCGACCGGGTCAACATCAGGGCCAAAATCGGCAGGCAAACCCGAGGTCTCGTCAACTTCATGGATGCTTAGCTGGTCGAAGACGTTGCCATCTTCGGGGAGCTGGGAAAGATTGTCGTGATTCAAAGTAAAGTCTCGGTAGCCTGGGTGGTTGAGGGAAAGAAACTTAAGCCAGGCCTCTACTGCGGCGCGGCGGACGCGGAATCGTCGGCGGAACTGCCGATCCATCCGGGCCACGTTCTCGGAACCACGAGGCCGAAGGATAACGACATCGAGGTCTTTGGGTAGCAAAGGGAGCTCACTATATACCTTGCCAACGTCACGCAAGAAGTGTACAACATGCCCACGATACTTATACTGCTGCCCACGAACCTATGTTTTGTCAGTTACCAAACCCTTTGCTTCCATCCTCGTTACGTACTGTAAATACATTGACGCTGACGTGCACCCGCGCAATAAACATCTCCTCCAACGGCTCAAGCCTGGGCAGATCATTAGGTACAGGGCCAAAATCCAGCTTGTTCGCAGCCGAAAAGAAAAAAGGCTCGTCCTGACGCTTCTTATCATCCTTATCGTGGCAACGCTTGCAGATCCTATCCCCTTTGAGCTCCATGTCGAACCACCGCTCTTTGCACCGTGGGCAGTATTGCATCTGCTCGGCAGCAAGTGCCCTGTCGAATTCTGCCTTGATGGCGAGGTCTTCCGCGGTTAGAGGCGACTCCTAATCGGCCCCTGTAAACTGAGGGGGAGGCTCGTCGAATTCGCGGGGAGCTGGTTGGGGGGAGGAGCGTCTGCGTGGTCGGCCGCGAGGAATTCGGTCAAGGCGCGGTCGTCCTCGGCGACGGCCACGAGCAGGTGTGGACGGTGAGGGTGGTGGCCGTCGCTGTGGAACTAGAGATCCCACGCGAGGCACTTCATCGTCAGCTTCCATCTCTTCCTCAGGCTCTCTCGGCTGAGCAGAGGGTGGGAGGTCGGTGGCGGGGTCCTGGATCTCTTGTTGCTGGCGAAGCAAGCCACTCATCGTCGGGGTCTGGGAAGGTTCTTCACCATGGCGACGCTCGAGGCGATGCCGTCGCTGGATGTACGAGATCTCGCTGCGAGCAGCAGCCATTTCGGGAGTATCCGTACTGACACGGCCGCCTTCGCGGTATCGCTGGGCAAGGACCGTATGGGTGAGATTCTGGCGAGGCGCAACCGCTGGATCTTGTCCGCCGGCTATCGCAGCTGCTCTGGAAATGCGTGCAGCCGACGCGGTTACCTAGGAATAAGGTTAGTAAAGCAACGGAGGAAGATAGAACTGATAGACTCGCCTGTTGCCTCGTGCGATTACGGCAATCCGAGCAATTGACGACGATCCTTCGAGGGCCTCGTACCGACCAGAATTGGTCGCTGGGCTTCTCTACGCGGCAAAGATAGCAAACTTTGGAAGAAACCACCTCCGCCGCACCCGCCTCGTCCGCCATGGATACTGAATAGGCCGGCCATAACGGGCAAACAATACCACAGAGGAAAGGAGCGTCGGTTAGAAATGACGGATAGTGAATGAAGGCGTTGGGGTGCGATTGAGGTCTGCGGTGCGATCGATTGTTGGATGAAGAATGGAGGAAATGGAAATTCGCGGTAGGAGAAATTTGAAGTGGGAGGAATTAAATTTGACGCGGGGGGTCAAAGGCAAAGTGGGGCATTCTTGTGGAAGGCAGTGTGGGGCAAGGCGCGTAATCACGTGCAATGCGCGCAATCGCCCGGGCGCACCCAAACACGATCTCAAACCGTATTCAAACGCCTGCATGTCAGCCATTTCGTGGACCTTCAGAAATCGGATTTCAGATCTAGATTTGCCATACAGTTACGCACAGAATGGTACCGGTTGCATAAGTTTTGGAGGTGGTGCCGAATTGGACCCACTCTCCGGTAGCCCCAGACCAATCTCTCTTGAGCGATAAGACTCTTATCAATTTTGTATGCGATTTTTTGGAAGTTTGGCAGGAATATTGTCCTCCGGACAGGATTAGATAAATACCCTAATTTATATTACTGGAAATTTAATATAGGTAAATATTAAAAATATAGTATTAAGATGTTTTATTTAAAAACTAAATAACCGGTAAAAAAGCCTTTACTTAATAATAAAGGTATATTTAAAAACTATAGTAATAGTATTATTTTTAAAGCTCTATATTTTCCTAGTCTTTTATAACTTTTTACTTAAGCCCTATAAAGAAAGATACTTAAGCTAAGTAAAAGCTAATAAAGAGTTTAATTACTATACTATTAAATTAATAGCTTTAAATTAAAATAGAAATATCTTTAAAAATAAACTTTAATACTTTAAAAAGATCCTAAACTTTAAAAGGATAAAATGTAAATTAAAATACCAGATTAAATAGCCTTACTTTTACTACCTTACTTAAAAACTATTAGAAAATTTAAAAGGCTATAAGGAAGAAATTAAAAGGTTTTATAAAGACTTTTCTTTAAAACTAAGCCTTAAAATTAAAACTGAAAAGAATAGGGACTAAAAGTTAATTATAAAGATAGAAAGAAAGTATATTATTTTAAAAAAGACTTAAAAAAAGGGGTTTATAAGTATTTAAATACAGTACTTAAAAATACTAATAATATAGAAAAGCTAATAAAACGATAATAAAATATAACTATAAAGCTAGCTGAATCTTTTTTATTATAGAAATTAACGAAATACCTATAATATAACCTTAATATAATAGCTTAACTATTAATAAACTCTATTATTTAATTAATTCCTTCCTTTAATAATTTATTAACTACCTTATTATTACTATTGAAAATAGGGTCCTCCTTTAATATTATCTAAATAAAACTGATAAACCAGTACTTTATATTATTTTAATAAGTAAAACTAGTATTATTAAATTTAAAGTAAAGCTAATAAGCCTTAAATTAAATATAGTAGTATTAAACTAGGTCCCTGTAAGGCCTAAGTTTACAGTGAGTGGCTGCTATTATACTACGTGGTGGAAGCTTCCTGATACTTGACCTACAGGCTAAGTATGAGGGAAAGAATAGCCTACCCGTCAGCTACCCGGCACTTGCCGAGCACTTTACTTCACTGCAGGGCTATTTAAAGACCTGCATCCTGCTAACCAGTAGGCCAAACTGCCTGTAATTTTATATTCAGGCTACTAAGGCCTACTACTATAGGCAGTATAAGTGGCCTAACCCTAACCCTATGATAATCTATACTTTAGGTTAAGGGTGCTAGGTTTTGTAGCCCTTTTATATAGCTGTAAGTCGATTATTAAAAAGCTATAAACTACGCTAACTTAACTGCTTAGAAGACCTATAGCTAACTACTAGACTGGCTAAATTAGCTTAAAATTAGTAAGCCTATAGTTAAGTAGGTATATTACTACTATATTAAATTATAGGCCTATAGGCCTTATAAGTTAGAAGCTATAGAGGGTTTAGTAAGTAGTTTATAGGGCTTAGTAAACCTCGGGGTTAACTAAGCTATACTCTAGCCTATTTGCCTGCTAAGGTATATAAAGTACTATATATTAGTCGGTAAGTATATAGTAAAGGTCAAGTACAAACCTTACTATAGAGATTATTATAGTAGATTTATAAAAGGCTAGTACTATAATACAATTATTTACTTACTATATTTCTATCTTACAGTATCTATAAAATACTGTATTCTAATACTCTAATATTAAGCTATAGGTATTATATATAAGACTTCTACTATATTATAAACTAGTATATAAGTACTAATTATAGGGCCTTTAAGCTTATAATTAGCTATACTTATTTTAATAGATTATAAGCTTAAAAGATACTTAACTAAATTATAAGCTTATAAATTTAAGCTTAGAGCCTTTTATAAATAATAGCTTAGGTTACTATAGACTATACTATAAGTAGGCTATAAAATTATTAATTTTAAAGCCTACCTATTAAAGCAAGGTTTTAAAGTAAAGACTAAGCTTACTGTTAAAATACAGCACTTAGTTGTGGACTTTATAGTGTATTTTGGCCTATAACCTATAGGGCCAATAATAACTAATGGCTTAAAATCATAGCGTTTACTAATACTTTGCTATGGCAATTGCAATAGTCTTTAGACCCCTAAAGTAGTCTAAAGCCTTAAGCGGTTAGTATACTATAATAGTAAAACGTTAGTGCCTTATACCCTATAAACAGCTTCCGGCTAATGTATTTAATAGTTAGATTTAGCCGGCCAGCTAAGTCTATAGTTAATAGACTTAATAGGCATTTAGGCCTTATAGTTAGTAGACTTAATAGGCATTTAGGCCCTATAGTTAATAGACTTAATAGGCATTTAGGCCCTAAAATAGAGAGAGGTTTGGAAAGTAATATAAGGCTAAAGACCTATAATAAATCTTATCCTTTATAACTATTTACTATAATATTTTCTTAGTTAATAAGTTAATTTAATATATTGGTTTATTATATTTTATAATACCTTATAAGCCTATATTATAGTATCTACCTTCTATATATTATAAAGTATTGCCTTTATAATCTACCTTCCTTTAATACCTAATTACTATTATATACTATAAATAAAGCCCTCTTTACTTTTAATATTCTATACTATTCCCTATATAGATTTATACCTATAGGCTTATAAAATACCTATCTTAATAGATTATAAGCCTAAGCTTATACTGCTTAAGTAAATTTCTTTATTTTATAGCCTTTATAATAATACCTATTCTATAAGTCCTATTTATTTTAGGCTACTGAAGATTTAAAAAATAGCATTCTATTACTTTTAACAGTGCTTTTACTTCTCTTTTAAACGCTAAAGACCTAAAAAATAGCATTTTAATACTTTTAACAGTACTTTTACTTCCCTTTTAAGCCTTTAACTTTCTTTACTATAGAGGATAAAGATATATATAACCCTTTTATAAACCTTAAAGCTTTAAAGACTTTCGGCCTTTTATCGACTTTTAGCTTTTCTAAAGGCCTTAACTTTATTTAATACTTTTAATAGTTATAGAATAACCTTATAGTTACCTTTAATAGTAAAATTGGGGCTACTATAGTAAGTTTTACTAATTAAATTAAAGCTTTAAATGTTAAAATTAACTAAGTTAATATCTATATTGATAATTTTAACATTTACTTTCTATTAGAATATACTACTTTAAGCCCTTTTAAGTTTTCTTCTAAACCTTCTATAGACCTATCTATACTATTTTTATTTTCAGTTACTTTAGTTTATATAGATCTATCGGCTTTTATTACTATACCTATTATAGCGTCCTTTTTAAATTAAACTGCTTAAAATACCACTATACTTTTAGTAAAGGATCTTAATAAACAGATCCTTTACTTTATTAAAAAATAAAAGCTTTTAGGTTTTAAAAACTAACGCTTTTAATACTAAACTTTTACTATTTAAATAAAGGTTTTAAGCCTTTTTAAGTTTATAAATAAGCTTAAATTAATTATTAATTTATTAAACGATAATCTAAAAGCCTTTCTTTTTCTTACTATTTAAAATACTTTATAAGTAAGTCTACTATTTACTATTAAAGTTAAAGACTTCTTAACAATCCCTTTTTAACGATTATAAGCTTAGTATATCCTTACTTAAGCTATCCTTTAAAATAAGCTCTATAGGGCTTATTATACTATTAAATTCGATAGTTTATTGAAAGTAATTAAATACAATACTAAGTTTAATATCCTTATTATAAGGCTTTAAGGCTTAGGTATTATAATTTAGCTTATTAATTAAGTTAATTATTACTTAAGTTTATTAGAAGGCAGTTTTTTACTATAGTATAAACGCTTTAAAGCTTTAATTTATTAAACTAAATATAATTTCAGCTATTCTTATTACTTTATATTAAAATTCTTATAGAGGAAGCTTTTAGTTAAAACCTATATTTTTAATATTACAGTTATTTAAGTCCTTTCTATACTTTATTCCTATATTACCTTTACTAAGGATTTTAAAGCTTTAAAGGCTTTAAATGCCTTTATAAAGAACCCTATAGAGCTTAGGCTTATTAAAAAGAAGAAAAAGAAAAAGAAAGATAAGAAGAAAAAAGATATTAAAGACTTTAGAAATTTTAAAGAAATTTCTTTTATAATAGGCTTTAACTTCAGTATAAGCTTTTATAGTACTAAACCTTTAAAACTAACTATACTTTATAAATATTATAACTTTACTAAATCTATAGTATCCTTACCTTTTAAGGTTTTATCTTTTATATCTATTAACTTAATTAACTATATTAACCTAGCTTTAAAAAAAGCCTGGCTTTTTAATATTAGGTTTATAATTTATATTTATAATAATAAAAACCTTTTTACTAACCTTATTAAAGTAAAGGTTAAGCTTTTAATTATAAAAGATAGCTTTATAAAAATTATTAGTAAGGGTATTATAAAAGTCTAATTCTTTATTAAAACTATAATAATAAGGTCTATTTTTTAGCTATTAGCCTTATTAAAACCTTTTTTATTCTTACTTTTTTACTAAATATTATTAATAAGGATTGCTTATATAGTATTAAAAAAGTCTTATATAGTTAAAAGCTTACTAATAATAACTATAATCTTATTACCTTTTTAAATTTTAAAAGATTAAGGTTTTACCTTAACCTTAAAGGCCAACTTTAATTAAAAGTATTTTATTAATAGTACTTTAATAGTTACCTTACTTTCCTTTAAGCCTTTAAAGCTTTTAAAATTTTAAAAGGGGTTTTCTTTAAAGCTTTTAACTTTTTAAAGGAAGATAGGTCTTTTAAAGATTTTAATAAGCCTTTACTAGCCTTAATTTAATTAACTATCCTTTAATATATATAGTTTAAGTATATAGGTTTTAATCTTTTAAAGAAAACCTCTTTTATTATTAAAGGTATACTTAATTTATAAAAGGTTAAGTTTAAAGATTTAGTTTATAAAAGCTATAACGTTATAAAAATCCTTTAAAGGCCTTTTAAAAATCCTATTTAAGACCTTCCTTTTACTTTAAATTATTTAGAAAAGGACATTATTACTATTAAGCCTATTTTACTATTAAAGAAACCTTATAGTTTAATTATAATAGATCGAAAAACCTATTTTCGATTTTTTAAGCTATTAACTATTAAAGATAATACTATTATAATACTTTATTTACTATTTAAAGACTTAAACAATACTTTTTAATAATACCTTACTTACTTTTATTATAATAGAGGAAAAGAAGTCTTTTCTTTAAGTACTTACTTTATTAAAAAAAGCATTGGCTTTAATATATTAAGCTTTAAAACTTTTAATTAAAATAGCCTAACTAAATGCTTTATTAGGATTATTTTAAACTATTTTAAAGCTACTATTTTAACTTTAAGCCTTCCTATTACTTTCTAAGGATATATAGCCATTTCTATAGTAGAAATTATTAACTATATAGCTTAAAGCTTTAAGGATTTTATACCCTATTAAGCTTTTTATAATAAACTGTTACCTTTTTAAATATTATATTAATTAAACCTTTTAAACTATAAGGCTATAGATATTAAGGTTATAGTATATATCTCTATTAAAAATCGAACTATAGGTTTTAAGCTTATCCTTTAAAGAATTAAAGAAAGACTTATAATTATTTTAGATTATTAGACTTACTTAATCTACTTAAGTTTAAATAAAGTTATTAAAACTAGCTTTATTAAGTTTTATAAAGTCCTATTGGCTTAAATTATAGGTCCTTTAAACTCTATAGGTCTTTTAAAGGTCTTTAACTGCTTTAATAAGTTAAAGAAGGATATTATTATTTAAGTCCTTAAACCTTTTATTTACAATCCTTCTATTCTATTAATTTCTAATTCCTTAATACTTAAATTATCTTCTATACTATCTACTTAATTACTATTTAAGCCTATAATTCTAATATTTATAGTACCTTTTATTATTATTAAGATCTTTCTACCTTAAGCTTTATAAAAGTAATGTAAAGAATTTATATCTATAAATAATATAGATTATAATAAGCTTATTTTTATTTAATTTTTTACTATAAAGAATACTATTTTATAAAAGCTTTAAAGTTTAATATCTTTAAGTAAGCTTTAAAATACCTTAAAAAGAATAATGGTTATAGGCTATTTTTATTAAATTATATTAACTTCTTACTATTAAGACCTTTTATTTTATTTACCGATTTTAAATTAAGAAAAAGCTTATTAT